>OZ043942.1:5258333-7845000 GCA_964056405.1 Acronicta alni
AATATTAGTATGGCTGAAATGACTACTATCAGATATCCGCAACCCAATTCAGGGCTTAACGAAGTCTCCAAGGCATAGAGAAGTCTAAATATGCTACAAATTTCCACCCATCCATAGTCTGACCGCGACAATCACAGTTTAATCTTCAGATTGGGTCAGCACTGTTCTTACTTTTAGACTAAGAGCATTTTGAAGACAACATTTTTTTGTTATTTCATAGCCAAAACCACCACCTCCAGTCCTCAGGGACAGTCGATTGATCATGGAACCAATACCGCAGCCAGATGAAGACGACTCCGAGGAGGAAATAGAATCTCCTCGTAAGTAATTTTAAAGCCAGGTATATTGAGTGGCTGGTTGAATGAGACTGCCATGATCTGCCTGAGTCCCAGTTCGAGTTTTTTTTTATTGCCTACAGTGGCAGACGAGCAAGCGACATGATGGTGGTAACCGCCACCCATGGACATCCGTCGCCTACTGTGTGTGGTAGAGAGCTCTTTTTAGGCCTCATTTGAAGCAGGATATGTCATAGCGCACGGGAAACACTGCAGCAGATAGTTGTTTTCAGAGCCTGATAGTACGTGGTAGGAATGATCTTTGGAAGCGGACTGTGCTGGACGAGATCGGTTCCAGGTAATACGAGTGGACTCTACTGTGCGAGTGTTATTGGGATTTCTATGAAATTTTTGAATATCGTATGCTCAATGACAGTTGATACTAACAAGCTTCCACATTCACATACACTTCGAACCGTAACATACCTACTTAATTATATTAGCAGACTTTTGCTTAGAGGTAGAATATTTGGCAATTCTATCTTGAAGCCAGTAATCCTCCTTCTTTCATGTCGATTGACTGAACTGTAACCTGCTCTCCGTCTTCCAGTGCGTGGTCTCCACTCGAAGACTTTTTAGTGTCTTGCTACCTAAATGCTAGCAATCTGCTAACTACATTTTTTTTATATCTAACCTAATGTAAATTTATGTATTTCAGCGTCCAGTGAACACACTTTCGTACCTGAAGAATTCATACAAGCTCTTGTAATACAGCGTCATGAAAGATTCAGGTTTGAAAAAGATTCATGGCTTTTTTCTTACAATAATGCCAAGTGACCGAGTTCTAGATCAATTTTTGATGACCCTACCTCTGGGGTTGTGTTGTGTTATATTGAATAAGACGTTTTCGATTTTCAGACAGTGGCGCATGAGAGACTTGAGGGAGACGATAGCAAAACGGAAAATGTATTTTCTTGATGCCGATATCGAGGAGGCGCCTATAGAGATGAAGCAGAAGGCCGCTAATTTAATTCATATGGTTTATAGGTAATTACAATCATCATCATCAACCCGTATACTACCACTCTACCCACTGCTGGGCACGGGTTTTCATTCAGATTGAGCCCCCCACTGCCAACACAACGTTTCCTCGCAGAGCACTGGCAACCTTGCTCACCGTAAGGAACACAACACAGCTCCAAGGAGTGTTATTTCACTTCGATTTTCTTCAAGACGGAGGTACGTACTTCTCCCGTCGGACAGCTTCTATTTCAGTGGAATTACTCTCACTATGCCCTACCTCTCTTAAACAAAAAATATCCTGAGTATCGAACTCAGGTCATCTAGCATATCAGTTGCGTTTACGACCACTTGGCTAATGCGTTCAATTGCTTTCAGAGAGTTCATGAAGATAAAACGAGAGAGAGTAAGAGAAGCTAAGAGAGACATGATACTTGGTCTCATACCAGATCCCTTCAGGAGTGGACCAAGTTACACAGAGGAAAATAATAAGGTAAAGTTAAGGTCATATAGGAGGGGCTCGTAGCTAAGTCAGAAATACGCCAATCAATGGATCTGCAAGGTTAAGCTGTGCTAGCCGTGGACAGTCTGAGGATGGGTGAACATTCTTCACACATCGAGACCCCTCTGTGCCTTGGAGAGCACGTAAAGCCGTCGGTTCCAGTTGTCATCATGTAAATATTTATGACAATCGTTAGTCGCCTGAGAACCTGTCTATCCTCAGGGTATCAGTATTGCCCAGAAATGGGGTATGGAGGATTGATGGCAATCGCTTCATGTAAAGTAGTGATATTTATCTAAATATCACTATGTCACAACCAGATACGGCTAAATATCTATTTAGCCGTATCTGGTTACACTGCAATCCGACTCTAACCTAGTTGGGAAAAGGCTTAGAAGGAGAAAATAAATGATGAGTTACAGTGCTGACGCAGGACAGGATAAAGTACTGAGAGAGGTAAGAGAGGTAGGGCATAATAGGAGTAATTACACTGAAAACTGGAGCTGCCCGACTGAAGAAGTACCTCCGCTTTGCAGAAAATCGCAGTGAAATAACACTGCTTTGAGCTTTGTTGTGTTCCTAACGGGGAGCAAGGTTGCCTGGTTTCCGCGAGGAAACGTTGTGTTGGCAGTGAGAGGGACTTTGTACTGCCGACCCAGGTATTCCTCTTTCGTTTAACAGGATCTGTACTTCCTAGGTATACGAAAGACGTCGGAAAACTAGGCTGAAGATCAAACGGACCTACCTAGAAGAGCTAGAGAAAGAGAATCAACGACTGATAGTGTTCAGGAAGGGAGACCAGATCGAAGACATCACTGATGAGATCAGGAACTGGTTTAAGGAATGGTAAGATTATCTTATGTTTTTGCTCGCAAGTGCGGTTAATCATCACGAGATCCAATTATTTCAGGCTGGACAGTATTATTGAGTTCCAAGAAATTCTGAGTAACAGCTCAGTTAGTTATTTGAGTTCGGTTACTGGCTATGTCATCATCATCAACCTATAAACCGTCCCACTGTTGGGCACGGGTCTCCTCTCAGATTGAGAGGGATTAGGCTATATAGTCCACCACGCTGGCCTAGTGCGGGTTGGCTGACTTCACACACCGCCGAGAAAAATCTATAAGGCATCCAGGTTTCCTCACGATGTTTTCCTTCACCGTTATAAGCGAGTGATAATTAATACTAATACGCATATGATTTCGAAAAGTCGAGAGATGCATGCCTTGGATTCGAACTCGAAACCTTTGACTTCGCAGTCCAACGGTCATTATATCTAGGCTATAACTATATGTATATAATGGCTATATGGTCTACATATGGTCTACTGGCTACAATCAAGCTTCCACAATCTGTCAAATTTCTTTGATTGATTTTCAACTTTAATACAAAATTATAAGGTTCATATTTAATTGGGAAAATTTGACGGTTTTGTATAGCTTGACCTGCACATCAGTCTGTACATCAGTGAATCTCACCCTAGTTCTTCGAGGATACAGACTTTATTCTTTAAAAAATGCGTCTTCTAGGTTTTATGGATATAACTATTTTCCTGAATTTCCTTACGAAGTGGAAGGTGGAACTATATTGGTGGTAAGAGGTGACTTCATAACGATAGATGAAAAGAAAGAAGAGGATGAGAAACTGTTAACTGAATCCAAAGGAAAGACTAAAGAACAAGTAAGTCCAAGTATTATTTAAGAAAGTAAAAGAGGTAGGGCATTGAGCTGCCCGACTGGGGAAGTACCTCCACCTTGGAGATTTTTTTTTTTAAATAACTCTGTTTTACGTGTGTTGTGTTCCTTACAGTGAGCGATGTTGCCAGTGCTCTGCGAGGAAACATTGTGTTGGCAGTGGCAACTGTCGTTTCGTTTTACAGGGTCGGCAACGTGCAAGTGATACCCCTGGTGTGTCATTTGGGCCGTGTGCTTGTTTGCCACCATGGTGGAATAAAAAAAAATGGGGAATATTTATAAGATAAATATTTGGCGGCAAGTTTGTCGTGATACCTGAGCTATTGTCTACTGCAATTCCTGCACAGAAGAAAGTGGGCATCTTGATGATATAATTACTGACAGATATCCTACATTTTTATTGTTAAATGATAAAATGATATTTATTTCTGCAAATAGATCTTTTAAAGATACTTTTACAAGTCGATATTTAATTAATACTAGATGGTGCCGGCATTTCCTAGCTGACAACCTCTGAGAAGAAACGCCGAAACGCTTATTTAATATTAGATGTGTTTTTGTTTTGTTAATTATTGGCAATCCGATTCACGCAAAACGAACACCGCATCCTTTGGTCTTGCAGTTGTAGGCCTGGATTTTGATTAAAAAGAATCTATAACAGGATTTCAAGCAGGTGGTAAGACCCATCCATCTTCTCTATTGAAATTTTGGTGTTTTTTTAATTGTTTTTATTTCCAAATATTAGATGAAAGAGGAGAGAGCAAAAGCTAAAGCGGAGGCCAACATGAAAGCAGCTGCTTTGAGAGAGGCCCAGAGAAAGCAAGACATTCTAGCGATGAAAATGAAGTGCAATCCTTTCACGGATCCAGGGTATAAGCTACAGGAGTCTGACGTCATGGACCATGTGATTGAGGTAGGTAGGTAGATACATATTTCTAGCTCCGGCACTAAAGTGGTGACGCGAAACGCCGAGGTTATTTTTAGTCGGTAGCTCGCCCTGCGCAGTCCGACACACCCCACCACGTTCCCCGGAGCAGTGGATAAGTGCATGAAGCATTTCCAACACCGTGAACAAAAAAGATACATAGTTAACCATATTCACGATTTCACAACGTCTGTTGTCTAATGGTTCGATTGTCACACTGCTGATCACGAAGCCGTGGGCTCAATTCCCACAGGTCAAATATTTGTGCGATGAACATTAACTGTTTTTTGTTTTCTAAGAGATAGGCTAGCGTTTGACCACAATCTCACCTGATGGCAAATGACGATGTGTTCTAAGATGTAACACGCTTACCTAGAAGATACCTATTCACTCGTGACTTGAAGACCCTCAAATTGTACACGTCAGGAAATACATACTCATGCAGTTGATTTCATTCCCTCGCTGTTTATGTTTGCCTGGTGTTTCTTACGTAATATACTTATATTACGTAAGAAACATCAGACATATATTTACGTAAAAATAATACATTAAATATCTATTATATCTATTGTCCAGTACTCATAGTACAATCTCTGCTTAGTTTGGGACTAGATGGTGATGTGTAAAATGGCCCAAATGTATTTATCTTGCAGACAGCATCTTAAAACTTGCTTCTGTCTTCAAATTGTATATTTAATAGCTGACATAATTAATGGTTTATTATAATATTTATAGCGACATTGCTGTTAATTTAATTTAATGTTTATAGTATTTTGCCCTCGATGTTGCAATGCTTGGAAAAGGCACTAAGTCTTAAGTACCTACCTTATCATAATTAATACCCAAATGTACACTTAGTCTGCAATAAGTTAAGTCTTATGTTATGAGTTTACAAGAAATATAAATATTATTATCCTTTCAGACCTTGAGAAACTATCGGCTGTCGTGGTCGATTTTCGATGACTTACCTAGTGAAAAGTATGGTGAAGCCATTTACGGTTATTTGAAGCCGCTCCTCACTGAGGAGTTGATGCAGGCTATTCACTTAGACTGCAGGAAGTTTGTTGATGAAATGATGAGGTAATCTATACATATTCGTATTTTATGAATACATTCGTCTTTTTTTCATTTCCTAAAAAAAATACTAAAGGACAATGGCAGAATTTGGTCTGGACTTTTTTTAGGCGTCCATAGATATTTCATATAAATGAATCAAATTTAATAAATTTTCTACGATTTTTCAATTATTCACTCCTTCTCGTGGAAACCGGAGTTATTTTATGTTTTTAAAAGCTTATCAAATTATCTTCGAATTAGGTACATTCGAAATTTTACCATTAAAATAGTGATGCGAGTACAAATAATACGAATGCAATTTATCTGTATCAATAATTAAACGAGTGATCGATATAATCGATCGATTATTTATGGATTGTTTTTTACTTGAAAATAAGTAGCGCAGCTACTTGAGATTCCACTACAGGAAAAATAAATTCAAATAATTGAAAACTCTAGTCATTATGCCGAAAATTTTAACTCAGAGTGGTATTTTTGTGATTTTTCTTAAATTGGCTGATACTTGGGAACCGCAGCAAATAAATCGATGTTTTTTTTTTTACTGAGCCCGTCATTAGTAGGCCTTTTCCCTGTTGTCGGCTTAACGTCACGCTCTGGGACACCCTCCCTGTATACAGGGTGTAACAGAGAGGGGGGGGGGGTTGTATCATCGTAAGTTAAACGATGGAGGACTTCAATACCTAACGATATGACCTCCATTTATGTTCCGCGATATTCAATAGTACCAAAGTTATTGAGATTTTTATGAAATTTGAGTAAAAAACCGGAATTCAGTATAAAAGTCGTCACTACTAGACATGCTTGTATGATTTTTTTTCTAGAAGTAGTTCAATAGTGGGTCTTAATGATCACAATATTGATTTGAGTCATAACCCTATCATACTCAACTCGGTATCGTGATCATTGAGACCCATCCCCCATCGTTTGACTTACGATGTTCGACCGCCCCGTTACACCCTGTATATCCTCATATTGATTTGAATATTGTATCATCACATAAAACGTTCTATTCTATCACAGATTAGACCTGAAAATGCTCATACAAAAGCATCAACTAGATTTTAAAAGCATCGGTTGGAAGTACCCCAAAATAAAGCCTAGAAAGAAACCTAGGAACCCTCCAGTACCAAAAACTTTGATTATGAATGAGAAGCTACTCAAGAACGCAGAGGTATTCGTTTATTCTAGTAATTCATTAGTGTCATTACGACTCTTGAGATTTAAAAAAGAAGGAACTCGCTTCGTCAGAAGCGCATTAAGTAAAGTAAGTGCCTGTACGGTCAACAAAAGAGTTAGGTATACAGGCAGCTAATTAATAATCTGTATTTTGATAGGGAGAGTTAGCGTGCGACACAGTAGGTACGAGATTCCAGCACAGCCAATAATGTCTGATGGCTAATACCAATATATACGGAGCCCTCCGTCGTCCGTCAGGGTTGTACCCTCGCAATTAACAAGATCTTATCTCTTACAGCCTATCTTTGACCTTGGGATAGTGACAAAGCCCACAGCGAAGATCAGCGATATAATTGGAGATACAAACTATGCAGCTTATGAATACAATATACGGGACCCGAATGCTTCGTAATATTATTTATATACTTTTAAATAATTCCTCATAATTCACTTTTACGATTTCATTAGACTGCAAATTTGTATTAAAAAAATTTAAGCCTTTAGTTCAATTTATGGGCCAAGTTAATTGTTATCTTGGTTCAGTTCATGCGCAAGTCAAAGTATTCTTTTGGTTCATTTTATGGGTTAGGAAATATTATATGCTCTTTTGGTTCATCTCATGGGCAAGACAATGTGCTCGTTGGGTACATTTTATGGGTCAGACAAATATCATTTTGTGGCATTTCATGTGCAAAAGAAAGCTGCGTTATTTTGATTCAATTCACGGGCAAGACAAAGCCATGAATTGGTTCGCTCCGTTTCGTAGTTAGGACCAATTGGTGCACTAATATTTAGGTACATTGCAGGGGAAACAAGCATGTTTTTTTATAGTGGGTTTGCGTTTGACCCCTACCTTACCTGATGTATCTATTAATGTCTTATTCGTCTGACCAGGAATGTTTTTTTATATTACATACTCCACTTCTTTTTCAGATTTCCCCTGCCTGGTTATGGTGACATCAAAAATCGGTTGGTCTTATCTTGTGTGATGGGCAGCGGCATGCAACCAGGGGCTCCTCGGAGGAAAGCCGTCATGCTACTAGGTCCTGCAAGGAACGGCAAATCCTTCCTAGCTGATACGGTGGCTGGGGAATTGAGTAAGTTTATTATATTGATCATACATTTTTCTCCTACCCTTTTCCTAGCTATTTTGGGGTAGGCTTGCCTTACCCTTCGGGGAATACAGGTGTAAAAGTATATTATGTTTGCACTGGATGTATAATCAGATTTGTTCATCGACACAGATGCTGTAAAAATCGACATAACTCCTGAAGTGTTCAGCGCGGTGTTGGAGAAGCCAGTTAAGGCTTTATCTCAGGTGTTTGTGATAGCCCGGGCCTTTCAGCCGGCTGTGATCTTCATGAAGAACATCGAGAGGGTGTTCGCTACGAGGGTATGTGTATCATAGGCATGCAACAACTATAGTACAGTCCACAAAAGAAATTGGTATACAGTTAGCGAACGAAATCTGCATCTTTACACAGATTGTGATTTAAATAATTACCCGTCAAAGGGTTGGATGTGTAGCAGCTTACAATACCTGCGTTTTGACACATATTGCGTGATACATTATTACACAATCTTTAACAAAACACAGATGTTAATTAGCTGCCTGTATACTTAACTCTTTTGTCGACTGTACATACACCTACATATCGGCTATTATGTCCAATGTAAGCTGACCTCGTAGTCTATAGGCTTTCTGTACAATGAGAGATCATCTTATACTGGAAATTAATAGCTTTATATGTAGTAGTTCATACTGCATACGAAACAGTCACTCTGAGCGCTTCTCTACTTCTGATACCTAAGGAAGGGTGGAGGGTAACCCCTCAGTGACCCCTTCACTATGTTATAGCGTCTGTTGTCTGTTAAACAATCGTTATCTAAGTTTAAATATATTAAGCATCGGAATTGCAACGTTTCTATGGAGTGTACGAGATGTACCATTGGGTTATGTGTTCCATCATCATACATCATCATCTCAGCCAAAAAAGATCCACTGCTAAAAAGAGAGCTCCTCCATAGCCTTCCAAAAGGTCCGGTTATAAGCCGCCCATATCCAACGACTCCAGTATCCTTTACCAGGTTGTCAGTCCATATCATTGGATAATACTAGTACTACGCTGCGTTTTCCGGTGCGTATTTTCCACTCGAGCACTTATTTTAGTGGTGAGCGTTGAATGAACGAACTGTTTTTTTAGACTGTTTATCGCCGTGAACGGATAAACTAGTCGAAGGTTCATACATAAAATGGTTGACGACGTCGACCGGTCAACGATGAACGCGAAGAAGAAGACACGCGAACTTGCGTTGACACGTTCGTTCGTGCAGTCAGTTGTCGTTGAGTGAAGAAAATTAGACTGTTTTTTCAACTAGTTTATCGTCGACGGTAAAGTCTCGTTGCGGCGACGGGAAAATCGTTAACGACTCACCACTAACTTATTTGCTCCAGGGGCCGTCAATTCTACGAGATATGTGCCATGTTTCATTTATATCAATGTCATATGTATTTAAAACAACATAATTATCCGCCTTTTTGTCCATACAAACAAGCATCTCTACGAACCTCTTGATTGTAAACGGCAACCGTAGCCTATAGACACCGGCAACACCAATAATTTCAGTCGCGCATTGCCATCTTGATGCCTCCGGTTTTAAATATCGTATGCCCAGTAATTTCAATAGTAGATCACTGCTTAGTGGCTGAATAATTGGCAATGTGATGGAGGCGAGCTCAGCAGCAGTTCTACCACCTCAAAAAAAGATATTGCTGTATTTTTTGTTAAAGGTGCCACCAGAAGACAAATATCTTCAGGCCCAGGCTCTAAAGGGGGCTTTGATAAAACTGGTGAGGCAGATACCCACAGACGATAAAGTCATATTTATAGGTGAGTTACGGCATTTTAATTATGAAGTTCAACACCATCAACCCGTATACTGTCTCACTGACGGGCACGTCTCCTCTCAGGCTAAGAGGGATTAGGCTATAGTCCAACAAGCTTGCCTAAAGCGGTGGCAGATTTCACACGCCGCGCGCCGTCGAAAATATCTCTCCGTCATGCACATATTTCAGAAGTTATGTTTTCCAAAATAAATATGTTTCCTTCTTTTCTTTCTTCACCGTTTAAGTGAGTGATAATTAATTATTGTATAATAAGCACATGATTCCAAATTAGTCCTTTCCTATGAAGAAGAACCGGCAAGAAACTCCTTGATTACTCTTTTTAATTATCGTTCTTTAAAATGTAATAATAATTGGATACTTACATGAGAAAACAATTTAGGAATGCTTGCGAAGATTACAAATATGTACTTATATGAAATACATCTAGGCATAAAATAGAGATAATTATCATTCTATTTCTACTCGCTAACGATGATGGAAAGCATCGTGGGGAAATCTGCTTACCTGAGAGATTTTTTGACGGCGAATGAAATCTACCACCGCACCAGGCCAGAGTAGAAGAAGTTATCCTAATCCACCCATTCTGTGTGAACAGTCCTGTGCCTTTTAGCCTGTTGCGTAAATAGCTACGTCAATAGTTACATCATCCGTCACCTGGAGAGGTGGCAGTGTATATCGGGACTAAAAGTGGTACTTGCCTTCACTTGCCCTATAATTATGGCCATGGGATCTGTTAAATTCGTCACAACCATGACAGAAGGAGTCCCGTACCAGTGGGACATGAAATGGGTTGATGAATCACAAACACAAAACCCACCTCTTTCGGTAAAACGTTCAATCTCATTTTTTTTCTGAACTGCATCAGCGTAATGGTTGCAAGGGCCTCCTAGGCTAAAGATCGCAGATTTGATTTCCAGGTCGAGCAAAGTGTTATTGGGTTTTCGTATGAAATTCTCAGGAGGATGATCGAAGTTTAGATTTGTACCCAGTTAATAGCAATAAGGTCGCAGTCCCACAAGATGGACAGACCAGATCCGTAGCTTACTCTCCATAGTCTCCATCACCGTTCACGACATCGTCCAGGCAGCGGATGACCGAAACAGATGGCGAAAAATCATCCGCGATAAAGTAATTCTTAGGGAAGGTGACGACCCTCAGCATTGAGGAGGAGGAATAGCAATAGGCTCGCCGCCTATTTGGACCTAAACGTACCAGCGAACTGTGGATGTACATTTTGTGCATACATATTCCGCAATATCCAGGGAATAGGTCAGGTGCGTAGTACTCGCAACCGGCGTGTATGTATGACAAGATGTATGAATGTGGTCGAAGCGAAAGAAGTATGCAAGAATCGTAGCAAGTGGCGTTCTTTAGTTTCTGCCTACCCCTATGGGAAAAAGGCGTGAGTGTATGTATGTATATATGTATCCAGGGAATACATGGGTGACGGCATGTATATTTTTTTATAAGTATATTATTGTTTGCAGCAACCTGCACAAACCCTTGGGCTGCAAGAACGAAGCCCATGGTCAAGCTGTTCGATGAGATCCTCTTGGTCCCAAGAACAGATTATGGGTCTTTACAACAATTTTTTTATCAGAACCTTCAAAGGTAACGTTTTTTTAATATTCTCTTTAACTTTGAAGTCACTGAAAAAACTTCAACACTGTACATATTCTTGGATAATTTTACACAGCACCATCTAGTCCCATCTTTCACAAAATTTGATTTCACAATTCTTTGGGAATGTTCACTAAATCCTAAGCATATTTTCAAAGAGTTTTATCAAAGTGGCCCTAGCACCACACCCACATCCAAACTAAGCAGAGCTTGGTACTATGGGTACTAGAACACTCTTGATAGAATCTCATATTCTAATCATGAGATGTTTTTACCCAATTTTAACAAATGGGATGACATTTTCGACATGATGTTTTATTTTGTTATTTTACAGTATAAAAAGTGTACCCCGTGACTACTCAGTTCAGCCCATAGCTCAACTAATGCAAGGCTTTGGCTTTGGAGACATCATTGATGCTTACCATGATGTTATGACACCAGACAGGATTGTCAGGTAAATATACAGGTGTAAGGTGTCATTACTGTCAGTTTCGCGTGTTTTTTTATTGAGATCGCGATTCTTTCACCTGCAACAATATCATTATCATAAAAAAACTACAATCTTTCTTAGTGAACGCCACAGAACCCGAGCTTTGGCTCTCCTCATCCAGCCAGCCTTCCAAAAATCGTCACTCCACCCGGCCAGTGCGTCCAGCGTCCTACACATTTGCCTATACACAGTGTCCACTCGAGAACACTTTTGCTTCAGCGTTCGTCAGTTCTCCAGCCCAATATATGTATATGTAAACCCTGCACATTCTTCGGGTGCTGGATACGTCCTGTGACTTGGCAATCCTGTGGTGATATCACAAGACTATAATTTTTACCTACTACTACTTACTACCTACTTTCGTGTTTCTGTAGAAACTAGTTAATGTAAAATATTTATTCTGCAGATTAAATGTGGAGCCTCTGTCCCCTGGAGAGTTTTTAGATGCATTATTTCGTAAAGACTTAGAACCTCTCACATTAGAGGTAGGTATAATTTCTCCTAATTTTAACCCACTACTTTCATTGTAAAAAATACTAATATCGGCAACAGCGTACAGCTTCTAAGAAGTAAAGTGAAATTGCTCGTAGTTAGGATAGCCTACAGCTTCAAGAGTTTAGTGAGCGACAGATACAGACAAGCCACCAAAAACCCTTGATGGTGCAAACCATGGATCAAACACCACCGGCCATGTCCTGGCTTTGTTGCTCTACAGGTGAAATTACCGCCTGGATACGATTTACAGTAGCCACTCTTCAGTGTGGAGCGTAACAGCCACTACCAGATCGCCCATTAAATATCTGTAGAAGACTTCATTTAGATGCTAGAACTCTGTTGCTGCTGAGGTCGTCTGAGTTGGTGCTACCATATGGCCAAATATTCTGCTACTGAGCAATAATATGCTAACATTAATTGTTCCGGTGAACGGATGGCCGCTGAGGAAATAAAGTCCTGGTGTGGCAACCACGCATAAGAAAGCGCAGCGTAGGACGGTCCCCAATTAGGTGGACGGACGACCTCGTGAATCGCAGGGAGTCTGCGCAAGACCGATTTTTGTGGCGATCATTAGGGGAGGCCTATGTTCAGCAGTGGACGTCCGTGGCTGATAGATAGATAGATAGAATTGTTCCGGTTTGAAGGGTAATGTAATCAATTAAATTACTGAGCAAATGAGGCTTAACAATAAAAGTCTATACACTACGGTTACCGTTTACCATCAGGCGGCTTGTCCGTCATTTTTGCCTTGACTGTTTTCTCCATAATATCTTCGTCTCCTTTCAGGATTACCAGAAATATGTAGACTTCTTCATTCAAAACTCTCCGTTGAAATCTGAAAGAGAAGATTACACGACAATAAACTTCTATAGAGACGATATGTATAAGAAGGAGGCGAAGAAGAAGAAAGCTGAGAAGGCTGAAGGAAATTAAATGGACACACATTCTTCTGACCAGAATTTTGGCCCACTCTCTTCATATCTCCTATAGTAGAGGAATAATACCTAGTTATTGTCTACTCAGGCCAGGCCATGAGCATTCGCTGCACCCTGCCTACCCTGCCACTTACTTGGACCTGGCTGCCTACATCCTCCATTTTTCTAGGTACATTTGAGAGTCTGCACAGCAAAATGGAGGATGTAAGGTGTGATCTAAGCAGAGGTTCACTTCTGTTGTTGGAGAATTCTCATGAGCATTCGCAGAAACAGGGCATAAGCATTTGCTGCATGCTCCACCCTCCTGCCACTGCCTTAGCCTTGACTAACTACGTCCTCTCTGTCCCATAGATTTTGATGGATAAACTATAGATACTTGAATTTATCGGATCACCTCCCAAAAATGCGGTACCGAACTGTATCAACAATAGAGATGCAGTAATTATCTTCAGCGCGTCATCAGATGGGTTTTTGAAACACTTTTCCATTATTGAAAATTTATTGCAATCTTTGATTAGCAATATTTGTAGTGGAAGATCATGGTACCTATTATGATTGGTTGAACAAAATCATTCAAAAATATACCAACCATTCAAAAATAACCAGTTGAAGTCAGATTTTGCTGCAGATTAACTGATCAGAGATTTAAATAAGTAGTTATTTAATGAGTATCCTTACATAGGCATAGTCTTTCCATACTTTTCGTGTGGATATTCTCCTGGAACCCTTCAGATTAAATTCTATTTTCATACATCTTGTTGGGTCTGGTCTAAAGAAAACGGGCCGTATGCAAATAATGACACCGTTTTCTTTAAATAGTGAGACAGAGATGGTGCTATTTGACATCCCTTTTTAACAACGTTATTATACCTCGTTGCTGTATGGGTCCCAACTCATCAAATTATGGATCAATGTCTCATTCAGACATGCCATTTAAAACTGATACAGTTAGCGAAAAAGATTGTATTTTGGGGGTATTACCAACCCCCTTGTGAAAACAAAGTAGCCAAACGTAACATGATCCAAGGGTCAATTCCAAATAAGATTAAATATTAGAACGTTCGAATCGATTAACTAATCGAAAAGAAATATGGAAATGACATTTATGAACGCGTCGGAAGCTTATATGTATATAATTTCTATACATTTTGAATCTATTCGTCTGTTAGAACAACTTATCGACAGATCCTTCTAGCCTTCTGGGTCGGATTTCTGTTTCATCTTATTGCCTGCCGTTTATAGTTAGTAAGTACTCCCTAGTTTAACAATTTGCAGACAACTTTAGGAATAAAGAAGCACTAGGAAAATGGAAATGAAAAACAAAAACAACTTTTCATACAAAATAAAGCGGAAAAACTTGTAGGAAGTTGTTTTTTTTTTGTATAATTATCATTTCCTATTTTAAAGCACTTCTTGATAAGAAGAAAGATAAGATATTCAATTTAACCATAGCTTGGTTAAATTTAATATCTTATCTTTCCTCTACCCCGTGTTATTCAAATATCGAAAAACAACTGTTCTAGGGTTTAGAGCCAGTCAGCCGTAGGCCGAAAATTCATTAATTTTTTACTAGAAAAATATCAATGTGAAATATTATTCGTTGTCAAGCCATTAACGGTATTGAATGTTTTATTTTAGACTAAAATCTAGGTTCAAAAATCTTCAAAATGATGTGAGAAATAATAAACAATATAATCGTTAAGTGTTAAAGTGTGTAATCTTAAAAAATATAGGTATTACGTAAAGTAATTTTTGGGTATGTAAACGTAACATGATTGTGATTATAATATATGTTTATAAAATTTTATAATATGTGTTTTAATATTAGATTTTTGAGATGGTATGAACCATAATAAATTGTCAGATACCAAATTATTGCGTAGCTTTGTATAGAGAGTGCATAGAAAGAGAGGGAGGGCATAGAAAGAGAGGTAGGGCATAGTGGGAGTAATTCCACTCAAGGAGCTGCCCGACTGGTGAAGTACCTCCGTCTTGCAGAAAATCGAAATAAAATAGCACTGCTTTATTTACTATACATAAACATAACTTAAAAAAAAAAAACGATTTTACTACAGAACAACAGAACAGAACCTACCAACCGCACTACAATCGTGGTTGGTAGGTTCTGACATAGACAATACCTAGTACGTAATGTATATCTGAACAAAAGTCTTTACTTTTAGAAAAAACTTACAATTGGCTGAATTTCACGGTAATTTTGACTTTTTCACGTTTTCAAAGGAAACCTACCACAAAATCCTTGCGAATGAATTATTTTAGCAACAAAGTGTGTTAAGAAATAGAGTACAGTCGTGGAGAAAAACTTTAACTTATTTAATATTTTTTTCGAAAAAGAAGACAGCAGGGTACTTTATAATAATAATAATTGTATTTCTTCTCTTGGTTAGCGAAAGAAAAATCTATCTTCGACAGGATTCAAACCTGCGTCCGGTTAAGTACATCGGTTAAAATGTATATCTTTTGATTTCTGACATTTATGCGAATATTATACATTGAAATAAAACTAATTTTTACGGATTTTATCGCGTTCTATTGATATTATTAATCCCGACGTTTCAGACCCTTTACAGCGACCATGGTCCACCCGTGTTGGACGCTTATTTCAATGTATATCTTTGAAAATTTTTAGGGTGCATTACGCAGACGAAGTCTTGTGCACAAACTAGTTTTATATAAAAAGAGCAATTATTGTGACGGCGTTTGAGAGAATATGGTTTATTATCGATTGTCGGGTGAATGATACACTGTTTGAAACGTCTTGACTCAATGATAATTTATTAAAAACACTAAAAAAAGATGACTGCACTATGCATTCGGTAATAGTGGACTGTATGTGTGCAGATGTGTTAGTGCAGTATGTCTGTGTGTGTATGTCAGTGCGATGGTAATGTCGTAAAATCGTATTGATATTTATTTGTCTAGTATCTGGCCCAGCAAACATTGTCCTGCAACCAGATTGCAGCGCCACCTATCTTGTCCAATTGTGAATCTAAACTATCATCATCCACTCAAACCCACACAAAAAATTTCATCAGAATCTGTCAAACAATTATTTTTTTAGTTTTAGCAAGACAACTATAATTGATTTTAATATGTATAGATTTAGACCTCCAAAGCAGTACTTTCACAGACGATTCACTTAAAGGTAGGGTACAGTGGGAGTAATTCCACTCAAATTGGAGCTGCCCGAGTGTACCTCCAGCTTGCAGAGAATCGAAATGAAATAATACTGCTTTGAGATGTGTTGTGTTCCTTATGGCGAGCAAGGTTGCCAGTGCTCCGCGAGGAAACGTTATGTTGGCAGTGGAGGTAGTTTCACCCTTATACTGCCAGTCCAACTATTCCTCTTTCGATTTACAGAGTCGGCAACGCGCAAGTGATAGGTACCCCTGGTGTTGCATGCATCTATAGGCTACGGTAACCGCTCACCTACCATCAGGTGGGTCATATGCTTGCTTGCCACCTTAGGAGTAATAATAATAATAAATATTCTTGGACAATTTTACACAGCACCAAACTAAGCACCGCAGTCCCAAACTAAGCAGAGCTTGTACTATGGGTACTAGACAATGGATATAATACATAAATACTTTTTTTTTTGTAATTACATACTTATAATACATAGGAAACACCCAGACAAACACAAACACTTATGTTCATCACATAGATTTTTGTGGTTTTTGGGAATCGAACCCACGATCTCGTGATCAGCAGTCCGACACGCGAACCACTAGACCACAGACGTCGTCAAAATTTAAAAAAGAATAAAAAATATGAAATATTTTGTGGACAGAAACTTTAAGCAACATTTTTCATTATTTTATCATTAATATTGAAAACAAAAAACGTAGTTTTTAGGTATCGTACTATTAAAATTTATATAGGACAAAGTTTCAAGGATCGATCCCAGTACAATGTGATATTGCCATTTTCGAGAACTGGGTCGGGCACATACCTGTAGTACGGTACCTCCGATGCCACAAGAGTGTATTTTAGAGCAAGTTGCAGATGGATAATTCTGGCTACAAGGTTGTGCCTATGCAAGTACTCCTCGTTAGCTAGACGAGAACAACCAGAGATAATGTGGCGGATCGATTCACCCGGGCGGTGACATGCCCGACAGATGTCAACCGTGCCATCCTTCACAATAAATCTCCGGTAGTTATTCGTCATGATAACTTCGTCCATAATTGCACAGACAAAACCTTCGGTTTCCCCAAGGAGGTCACCGAAACGCAGCCAGGCGACGGACGCTGCTTGGTCTTTATTATTTTTTTTTTTATATTACATTAATAATTATTTGTAAAAATATGGTTATGTCATCAATTTATAACTTGTCTCAAGTACGTACCTGAGTATTTCTTATGAATAAAATGTTATACCCATACTTTTGCGACTGTATACCTGGACGTTTTGTCGTTGTAAAATGTACAAATATTTTGAATATCACCCATATATGTTTGAAAGGAAAAGGTTTATTATCGATTGTTTGAATGAAACTGTTTGAAACGTCTTCACATAATGATGATTTATTTAGCACTAAAAAAAGATGGATGTGGATGGGTGGATGTGTGTAGATGTGTTAGTGCAGTATGTCTGTGTGTGTATTTTCTTAGTTTGTAATGTTATTGTTGGTATTGTTGTAAGATATTTATAAGTCTATTTGAACAGATAATTATGTGATGCTAATTATGTAATTGATAGTTGTGCTCAACTGTACCTGAGTAGTGTTTAGGAACTGTATGATACGTTGACGATATTAATGTTTCATAACAAATGTGTTCGATATGGCTAGTCTGTGTAATCAAATGCGTTTCATGTTTTTGTTACGCACCGAGGATAATATTTTAGTTTCGGTCATGAAGTTTAGTAAAGAAGTCTCGAGTTCGCGACGCGGTATATCGTTCATTGTTAAAATGCGTTGAAGAAAAAATTGTATCACGTCTTCCGACACTACGCGAATATATTCGCGGTTGGAATTTGTTAGAAAAGGAAACTTCTAATTTCAAAAGTATAAAGTTACAATTAAATTGGTAACAAGAAGTGCTTAAAACTATACTTTTTTATAGTGTTCTAGTCTTTTATAGTTAATACTTTAAGTGTCTTTGTAACTTGTATCAATGTAGGGAGTAGGGAACTTCTAATTTCAAAAGCTCAAAGCTAAGAGAGTAAATAAGTGTTTTAATGATTACATTTTTGAAGTGTTAAAGTATATCGTAGTGAATATTTTAATAAGTGTCTTTGTAACTTATTTTTTAATAATTTGAAGGTAATAATATTGTTATCAAGAATGTGAAAGACAACAAAACGGAGAACAATTGGAAGAAAAGTGAATCCACCTGCGATAGATAGACTTATTTAATTAAAATATTATCTTTTAGGAACTGCTAAATGACTAACATTGCAAGATAGGGAAGAAAAACAGATAAAAATTACAGTGTAATGGAAATTTGTTTGGTGATGTGGAAATTTTTCAGATCACAAAAAGATTTTCTTGCAAGTAAGTGTTCTGTGATTGCTAAATATAATATTTTTTTGAAATATATAACAGTTAAAACAGTTTTGTAAATAAATCTAGAGAATAAAAATCACCAGTTATCTTCGACCAACCAGATTTTGAAATGGATTTTTGAAGGAGTTCTTATTTAACTCGTGAAAGAATAATAGAGACAAAGAGGTTTTATTTTTAATCTAATTACACACAATAGACATCTGTATGAAACTGCTGACACGTGAATCAAACTGTGAATGAAAAAAGACTACACGCAGCGGGGATAAGAATGTTGAGGTGGCTAAAGGGCTTTCAAAACAGAAACGTCTTTAATATTCATTGTGTCCTACATAGAAATAAAACT
The DNA here is from genome assembly GCA_964056405.1 of Acronicta alni. Taxonomy (NCBI): domain Eukaryota; kingdom Metazoa; phylum Arthropoda; class Insecta; order Lepidoptera; family Noctuidae; genus Acronicta; species Acronicta alni. Next base: position 5,277,327 of record OZ043942.1, read on the forward strand.
ACTTTTTACGGATTTTATCGCGTATATTGATATTATTAATCCCAACGTTTCAGACCATTTACAGCGTCCATGGTCACGGGTAGATTGAGGTGGTAGGCGTCTTGATGATATAATTACTGACAGCTACCCTACATTTTTTATTGTTACATGATCAATGATATTTATTACTAATTATTAATTAATAAATTATATTATAATTAGCCGGCATTTCCTAGCTGACGACCTCTGAGAAGAAACGCCGAAACAAACTCGGAGAATCATGGTCTCTTTTAAATTAACAATATTCAATGCATTTAGTTTTTTAATTATTGGCAATCCGATTCACGCAGAATGAGCTCACGAAACGTCGAAATGAAACGAAATTAATTCCGAAATAATATACGCGATAAAATCCGTAAAAAGTAATTTTATTTCAATGTATAATATTCGCGTAAATGTCAGAAATCAATATGTGTCCTACATATTTTAAAGAGAAATAAAAATACATTGAGACGTTTTTTTGATTGCGCAAATAATTCCTTTGGATCGTCCGCGCAGGGTATGTCTTACTCGATTGAAAACTGTACTTAAATTCTATTGTCCTATGTTTGGAGCCGCGAGACTCGAAAAATAATTACATTTGCCATGACCGAGCTTACTTACTATGTTGTTTTCCTTGCCGACAAAAATCAATGAATAAAAAAACGTCTCAAGATTATGAGCAAATTAGATTTGGAGATCAAATTAGAATTAATAATGAACTCAAGCAGTTTGTTATCGACTGTACTTTATCAATGTGTGCATACCGTCACGTATGTGTGTGCCGTGTATTCGAATTTCAAATATTTTTCTATAATAAGATGTGTTAGTGAAATCAATTCATTGAAATACTGTCCTTCAAGTCGATAAGTATTGTAATTGATAATTGTATAATACAATATTGATTTAATCGATTCTTTAAACTGTTTAAATCTTGTGTGCAGTTAGGTGGAATTATCATTAATTGTTTTATTGATTCGCTTGTTATGTTTTGAATTTGGAATCTATTGATATAGTTTCGTTCACAATCTTTTTAAAAATTATTTTCAATGAGATTAGGTACATACAAACTCTTTTAAATAATTTATTTGAGAAAGTGCAACATTTTAAAAATTAAAGTACATGGTGTGAATTAATCAGCTGTGCCAGTAGCTACAAAATAAGCAAGTAAGTATATTTTGTGTTTTGTAGTCATGATTTATTTTCAATTATAATAACATGCGTTAAAGTTAAGGGTAACTGCTTAACGTCCTCAGTTCGTTTTCCAGGTCGGCCAATATTTTTTTTTTGTTAGGAAATTCTTAGTACTAGGAGTTTGGATTTTGCCCGATAAATGGCAATAGGTTATAGAAATATTTAATTTTGTACTATTGAACACGATCTTTTTTATATAGAAACTTTTTTAAGAACAAAGCAACTCGACCAATAAAATAAAAAAAACATTTATCTCACTTGTGAATAATAGCAATGAAAAAGTCACAGTTTGATAACAGGTGTCATTATGTGCCTAATTGCAGTGAAATAAGAGCCATTTTATGAGCAAGTGTGTTGAAAAATTATAAACCAATGTCTGTGCTGTTCTAGGATTCATGATATAATTGTTATTAGATATAAGTTGCTTTGTTTCTCGATAAGTGATTTTGTAAATCTTAGAGAAATAAATCATACATACACTCACGCCTTTTTCCCATAGGGGTAGGCAGAAACTAAAGAACGCCACTTGCTACGATTCTTGCATACTTCTTTCGCTTCGACCACATTCATACATCTTGTCATACATACACGCCGGTTGCGAGTACTACGCACCTGACCTTTTTGAAGAACCTCACCAATAAGGTCGGTATAAGTTTTTCTAGGGCGTCCCCTCTCGGCGGTTCCACTGACAGAACCATTATTTCATTTATTTCCACAGAAATAAATCATTTAAACCGTAAATGTTTATTTTCAAGAAACATGGTTATAGGTTGTTACAGATATCAGAGGTCAACAACATCATGTTTTGCCTATTAATGGGGATGAAAAGTTTTATTAAATCATATAATATGCTATATTACAATCACACCATTATTGATTCAATAATTAAACACTTAGACGTATTTAGTTTTATGGATTTTAAACAAAATTAATATTAAAAATCTATAATAAGTTCATCAATTAATATGTAGTGCAATATAAAATATTATCTTTATTGTTCCGGCACCATATAAATACTTAACAGTTTTTTTAATTCAGACGAACATTAAAATGATTGTCAATAAATAATAATATATTATCTAACCCTATATATCCCTAAATTTCTAATTATTTCCTTTATTCATTTATTTACATATTGTTCATATTTTTAAATTTTTAACAAATAATATAATAAGATTGTAAAACATTAAAAAATATAAAAAATAGTAGCCCACCGGTATCGGTAACAGTATCTAAACTACCGGTGGTCAGAGCCTCAGCGAGAGGAACCTCCTGACGATGTGCGTCGTGTCCAGGAGTACCGCTTTCTGTATCAGACCCTTGACCCAGCCGCCTAACGAGAGCCTCCTAAGGTGTTGGTCGATGCTCGTGGCTATTAAGCCATTGGCTGACACGACTATCGGTACAATGATCGCTGTGTCCACATCCCACATGTCGACAACCTCGCGAGCCAAGTCAAGATAGTCTCAGCTTCCACGAGGTTCCCGTCATGCGGGACGGTAATGTCAACAATCATTGCACGCCTCTCGATTCGGTCCACCACCACAATATTGAATCAGGCTTATTGGCTACAATAGTCCTGTCAGTGATGATGGACCGATCCCAGTACAATGTGATACTGCCATTTTCGAGAACTGGGTCGGGCACATACCTACCTGTAGTACGGTAGGCTCCGATGCCACAAGTGAATTTCAGAGCAAGTTGCTGATGGATAATTCTGGCTACAAGGTTGTGCCTATGCAAGTACTCTTCATTAGCTACACGAGAACAACAGTCTTATTATTATTATTATAAGACCTACATATAATATACCAGTTGACTCTGACACCTGCCTTTTATTAATATAATACAATAATTTCAAACATGGCGCCTCTTACTGAGGCTGTTGTCTGATCTGGCTTCGGACTCTCCAACCGCCCGCAGGCCTCATGGAGGCAAAAGAAAGGCGACACATAATTAGCTATTAAATTATAACAAAACAAAAGATATTCTTACATAATTATACTGTATATTTATCACTTTACTGTTACAAAAGGTTATAAAACATATTGATTAACACGTCCGAATGCTTTCGTCACGTCTAATCGAGGTCATTACTAGTATAAATTACATAAAACACCACTGTACCACCAACATTAGAATCGTTTAAAATATATTCATTTAAAAAAATACTTATAAAGCAACTACATTTAGGTTGCGAGCGTCTATAGGCTACGGCAACCTCTTACCATCAGGTGGGCCGTATACTTGTTTACCACCCTAGTGGTATAAAAAAAATCCTTGCGTCCGCTCCACAGGCAATTTTTCCGTGCAATTATTTTACTAGCGAACCAATGTACCATAATTCTGCTCTTATCAACTAATAATACTTTTTAACATTCTAAATACGGTCTTATTAGAATATTACAGTTCTAGTGGCACGTGTATTCAGTTTGCCGTCGCTATGAGGCCTAAAAATCATTCAATCATTTTTCCCGTCTAAGTTGGAGTTGGCTTCCAGTTCAACCAGATGAAATCAAATCAAATCATATTTATTTGTTTGAAGCTGATTATAAGCGGGTGCGTGGGAAGCTGCGTAATAATAATGAACTATCACTCGCTTAAACGGTAAAGGAAAACATCGTGAGGAAGCTTGCATTCCTTAGAGATGTCGACGGCGTCTAAACTCTGCCAACCCGCACTACGCCAGCGTGGTGGATTATAGCCTAATCCCTCTCATTATGTGAGAGGAAACCCGTGCCCAGCAGTGAGATAGTATGGGTTGATGATGAATATGTAACTAATTGTTTATTTATAATATAATATTAATATTACTGGCAGTGATAGCCTAGTGGTATGACCATAGGACTGCCAAGTCGAAGGTCTCGAGTTCGAAGCCAAGGCCTCTGACTTTTCGAATTCATGTGCGTATTAATAATTAATTACACACCATCACGCCTGTATTCCCCGAAGGGTAAGGCAGAGGTGTACTAATGTACACCCACATTTCGCCGGTATGTTTTAGGTCCCATGTAATAGGGGGCGAGCCTATTGCCATTAACTGGGCACAAATCCAGACTCCGAGCTGCTACTGAGAATTTCATAGAAAAACCCAATAACAATTTGCTCGACCTGGGGATCGAACCCAGGACCTCTAGCGTAGCAGTCGCGCTTAGGACCACTAGACTAATGAGGCAGTCATTTATTATTTATTAATTATCACTGGCTTAAACGGAAAAGGAAAACATCGTGAGGAAACCTCCATGCCTTAGACATGTTTCTCGACGGTTTGTGAAGTCTGCCAACCCTCTCAATATGAGAGGAGACCCGTGCCCAGCAGTGGGACAGTATATAGGTTGATGATGAATATAATATTAAATTTAGTCTGTCAAAATGATCTCATAATATAAATAGTGCATCTACTGTGATTTTATTATCTCTGCATCACCGGAAAGTTATCTGGCAGAAAATTTCTGCCAGATAACTCCCTGCCTTTGTACCGTCCGTGCATAAAGAATAAATATTAGTAATATTCATTTCATCCTATTACCTATATTGTCATCTATCATCATAATCAACCCATATACTGTCCCACTGCTGGGCACGGGTCTTCTCTCATATTGAGAGGGATTAGGCTATAGTCCACCACGCTGGCCTAGTGCGGGTTGGCAGACTTCACAAACCGTCGAGAAAAATCTCTAAGGTGTGCTGGTTTCCTCACGATGTTTTCCTTCACCGTTTAAGCGAGTGATAATTAATTATTAATACGCACATGAATTCGAAAAGTCAGAAGTGCGTGCCTTGGGTTCGAACTCGAGACCTTCGACTTGGCAGTCCAATGGTCATACCACTAGGCTATCCTATATTATCTTTTTGTATATTTTTGGCATTTTCCATGCTAAGATTTTAAAGTTATTTAGAAAAGGAAAAATACGACCGCGGGCAGGATCTCTATATTGTCATCTATAATTATGCACATAATCAACTGGCCGTTATCTTTCCTATTTAGTACATAGCTGCTGAAAATAACCTTACAGCTATAAGAACAGCAATTTGAACTAGTATAAAATACTTGCATTTTTCTATTTTAAACTTTTAGTGACCTTGTTGGTGGTAGGGTTGTAAGTGGCACCGATTAGGTACAATTGTGGTACTGGAAAGATGTACAATGATCGCATGTCGTGGTATGGACATTTTCTATTTTATTATTTTAGTAACCTTGTGGGTTGTAGGGTTGAAAGTGGTAGCAATAAGGTACATTGTACAATAATCGCATGTCGTGGTATGGACATTTTCTATTTTATTATTTTAGTAACCTTGTGGGTTGTAGGGTTGAAAGTGGTAGCAATAAGGTACATTGTACAATAATCGCATGTCGTGGTATGGACATTTTCTATTTAATATTTAGTAACTTTATGGGTGGTAGGGTTGTCAGTGGCACCAAACAGGTACAATAGCGCTTACTGGAAAGATGTACAATGATCGCATGTCGTGGTATGGACATTTTCTATTTTATTATTTTAGTAACCTTGTGGGTTGTAGGGTTGAAAGTGGTAGCAATAAGGTACATTGTACAATAATCGCATGTCGTGGTATGGACATTTTCTATTTTATTATTTTAGTAACCTTGTGGGTTGTAGGGTTGAAAGTGGTAGCAATAAGGTACATTGTACAATAATCGCATGTCGTGGTATGGACATTTTCTATTTAATATTTAGTAACTTTATGGGTGGTAGGGTTGTCAGTGGCACCAAACAGGTACAATAGCGCTTACTGGAAAGATGTACAATAATCGCATGCCGTGGTATGGACAGCTATTTTAATATTTAGTAACCTTATGGGTTGTAGGGTTGTAAGTGGCGTCGGTTAGGTACAACAGGTACTGGAAAGTTGTACAATAATCGCGTCGTGGTATGGACATTTTCTATTTTAATATTTAGTAACCTTGTTGGTGGTAGGGTTGTAAGTGGCACCGATTAGGTACAATTGTGGTACTGGAAAGATATACTTACAATAATCGCATGTCGTGGTATGGACATTTTCTATTTTATTATTTTAGTAACCTTGTGGGTTGTAGGGTTGAAAGTGGTACCAATAAGGTACATTGTACAATAATCGCATGTCGTGGTATGGACATTTTCTATTTTATTATTTTAGTAACCTTGTGGGTGGTAGGGTTGTAAGAACAAGGCACCATTATGGTACAATAGTGCTTACTGGAAAGTTGTACAATAATCGCATGCCGTGGTATGGACATTTTCTATTTTAATATTTAGTAACCTTGTTGGTGGTAGGGTTGCAAGTGGCACCAATTAGGTACAATTGTGGTTACTGGAGAGTTGTACAATAATCGCTTGTCGTGGTATGGACATTTTCTATTTTAATATTTAGTAACCTTGTTGGTGGTAGGGTTGCAAGTGGCACCAATTAGGTACAATTGTGGTTACTGGAAAGATGTACAATAATCGCTTGTCATGGTATGGACATTTTCTATTTTAATATTTTAGTAACCTTGTTGGTGGTAGGGTTGAAAGTTAACCAGTAATATCTTAAAAGTTGTGCAGTAAGCGCTAGTCGTGGTATGGTCAACTATAAATGACCAGGACATTAATCTCCTGTCATGGTCATGGTGAATTTCATAGATCCCATGGCCATGACTATAGGGTAAGTGAAGGTAAGTGCAGTTTTTAGATAGTATGAGTCTAACATACCCTGCCACTCCCCTCAGTGGTAGATGATGCATGAGGGGTTTCCGTACTATGAAAAAGGGCATAAACTCCATTTACATACATACATACACTCACGCCTTTTTCCCATAGGGGTAGGCAGAAACTAAAGAACGCCACTTGCTACGATTCTTTCACTTCATTCACATTCATACATCTTATCATACATACACGCTGGTTGCGAGTACTACGCACCTGAACTTTTTGAAGAACCTCACCAGTACGGTCGGTATAAGATTTTCTAGGGCGTCCCCTCTCGGCGGTTCCACTGACATTCACCATTAGACATTTTCAAAGCCCATCTATTGTGTCAGAATCGTCATTCAATGATTTGAATGTTCATCTTTGTCAGTCTTGACTATCTGAAAGCTGAAAGTGGCGCCAGTGAAAGAAAACTTGTAAGAGAGCTTTGAGCTGTTTTGTGTCCCTTACGGTGAGCAAAGTCGCAAGAGCTCCGCGAATAAACGTTGTTTTAGCAGTGGACTTTGACTTTTATACTGGTACCCCTATTGTTGCAAGCGTCTATAGGCTATGGTAAGCGGTTACCATCAGGTGACGTCTAATCATATGGCGGGCGTATACAAGCTTGATTGTGATTGCGGTCTCTCATATATAGGCCAAACTAAAAGAAGCATAGGGACCCGCGTAAAGGAACACATCGCCGATGTCAAACACCGCCGTTCCAAGAAGTCAGCAGTTTGTGAACATACACTTGACAAGGCCGAGCATTTTATCAGATTTGATAAACCACAAATCCTTGCGAAGGAAAGTCAATACCTACTCAGGATGATTCGTGAAGCTATTGAAATTAAAAAAACCAAATTTCAATAAAGAAGATGGCTGGGTCTTACCACCTGCTTGGAATCCTGTTATAGATTCTATTAAACCAAAATTCAGGCCTACAGCTGCAAGAGCAAAGGATACTGTGGGCTCGTTCTGTGTGAATCGGATTGCCAATAATTAACAACTAAAACATGATCATTGAATATTGTTACTTTAAAAGAGACCATGATTCTCTGAGTTTCTTTCGGCGTTTCTTCTCAGAGGTCGTCAGCTAGGAAATGCCGGCTCCATCTAGTTTTAATTGATAATTAGTAATAAATGTCATTGATCATGTAACAATAAAAAATGTAGGGTAGCTGTCAGTAATTATATCATCAAGACGCCCACCACCTCAGTCTACCCGTGACCATGGACGCTGTAAAGGGTCCGAAACGTCCGGTTTAATAATATCAATATACGCGATAAAATCCGTAAAAAGTAGTTTTATTTCAATGTATAATATTCGCGTAAATGTTAGAAATTCTCAATTAAACGTTAGGTATTTCTAAGGTTATAATAAATTAAAAAAAAAACTTTAATTAGTTTGAAACTTTGCCATTATCTAAGGTGATTTGTGTGCCCCGTCCTGCACATAATCATCTCTCAACAAAAAACCTACTCTAATAAGTACCAAAGTAGAGTAACTGTAGAGGTTCGATCTTTTTAATCTTTGGCCCTAGCGCAGGAAAGTTTTAACAAACTACTAAACAATGTAAAACGTCATTGAATTTTGATAAATGTATTAAAAATAGATGCTTAATATTCACATTCACATTACCGTTTGATCTTCCGGAAAGAATTTCCAAGAGCACAACACCACGATAGTCAAAGAAAACAATCAACATGACTTTGATCGAATTTGGCGTGGTTTTTTAGGTTTCGGTTCAGTTGGAAGGCGCCACTCCAAAGCTTATTGATTAGTTTGCATGTCAAACTCGTAAACCACGTCACCAGTAACAATGCGTTTCATAAATGTTGGGTCGGAATTGACTCGTTCTAGAATGTCCTCAGCGACTGATTTTTTGGAGAAAATTCGGATCTTTTGGGACTAGCCGACCGACAACGTGTTTCATACCCTAGTGTTTTTTTTTAAATGGTACGGATCAATTCGAGAGATAGAAAGTTCAGTGGCTATCTCTCACAAACTTGAATGCGGATTTTTAGTCACTATTTAATTCACTTTTGCTATGTTAACTTCAGTTGAAGACGTTGTTGGATTACCAGAGCGAGACCAATCTACCATCACATCTTGACCGCTTTTGATCGCTTTGTACCCCTCATAAGCACGTCTGTTTGATAAAGTCGATTCACCGTAAGCCTTCGGTAACATTTTCAGTGACTTCGAACACGAAATTCCATTGGCGATGCAAAATTTAATATAAACTCCTTGTCCGATGTTTTTGTCCAGTATGAAAGGGTATAGAACCGATATGGCATATCGACCCGCTCGCCATTTTTATTTTGTTTTTCGAATTCGCGTCGCCCTATGAAGGTGGTATGTATAGGTAAAAGAAGCATTAAACGAACAAAAAATGTAGTAACATGGTACCTCAAAATGTCAGGTTACTGAGATATTTGGAGGTAAAGACCGCCTTATGAGTACAACGACTATTACTATTGATCTGTTGGGGTTCCAACATACATAGTTGGGAAAAGACTCAAAAGAAGATGAAGCCCAGACTTCTTCTTTCTTTCTTTATGGCATTTGATGCCGATGTCGACAGTTCTGCCAATGTCAAAGTGGTTAGGAAAAACGTGTGTATGGTAAAGGAAAAAAGCCCAGACTTAATACCTAATATTTTGTTTTTTATTTTCAGTTGTCAAAGTCAAAATAATCAAGATCCTTTTTTAACGTCATTTTTACATTTTGATGTCAAAATGTCCGACACAAAGATTGGATTTGTGAACGAGGCTTTTGAGTTCACTGAAAAACAAAATGACATAAACACACCGGCTAGAAAAAATAGCCTCGGAGAAAATAAAGATTCTAGAAGAGAAAGAGGAAGCATTAGTGCAACCGATGGGAGAAGTAACATAGAAGATGCCGTATCTGATTTTCTGTACAAGCTGAAGGGGCCGGCGTTTAGGAGTATGAGGGAGAAGCGATTAAAGAATCTTTGGAGAAGAACTTCACTTAGAGAAGCTGAGAAGGAGGATGGAGAATTAACGTGAGTTTTTATTATCTTTATTATAAACTAACTGTTACAAGTGGTTTACTCTCGTCCTTTTCAACTTGATTATTTTTTATTACTAACCGTGCATAAGTAAGTATGCCCGTGGATAAGTAATATTAATATTAGCAGATCGGTTAATCAGCATGGTTAAGGTGCTTTCCTTATAATATATTTATGCTAGTTTGTAAGGTAGACATTTATCTATATGGTTCAGATTTGCCTACATTGTAAAACACATCTGATAAGCATTTAATACTGTTACTTGTAAAAGTGTCTTTAAAAGATCTATTTACAAAAATTACCTAATATCATTTTCTCATAATACACATGAAACACCCATCAAACTGAAATGACAGATCACTTACCATCAGGAGACTCGGTTGCTCGCTTGCCTGCCTCATCCATAAAATAAATCACAATTTGAATTTAGAAATCGAATGCGCGGCTACTGACCAAGACCTCATCGGTTCATACCCAAATCGAGCAATGTTATTGAGTTTTCTATGAAATTATCAGTAGTATCTTGGAATTTAGATTTTGCCCGCTTAATAGTATTAAGCTCGCCCCTTGTTATACTTATGGAACCTAAAAAATACCGTAGAACCGTGGGATTACATCTGTACACCTCACCCTATCCCTTTGTAGATACAGTCGTGAGGGTATGAATAGTGTCAATCTTATTAAATAATACTTTGTCCCCAGTTACATTATAATATAATTAAACAGATTAAACAGATTTCTTATAGCTATTAAACTCGCAGCGATTATTTACAGTGATAAAAAATGTAGGTGCAAAGAGAAAAATTGTCAATAATATTATATTTCATGTGATTTAAATTGTAGTAAACGACTGAATTATTATAGCCCGTTAATATGTTTGTCATATACAATAAAAAAGTTTAGAATCATCTTGTAGCTCAACTTTTTAATGGAGCCAACATCTGCCATTGTGTATACAGGCCATTGTATGTCGTAAAGTGTGAGCTAGCAGTTTGTATACCTAGCTGTATAATATTAATGATCCATTAAAACTGAAGACGTCACGAGTAGTACGATAGTATTTCGCTCCATTTTTTTATTAAACTACATACCTAACACTATAAAGCAGTGATAAGTGGTATGACCATTGGACTGGCAAGTCAAAGGTCTCGAGATCAAATCCAAGGCACGCACATTTTTAATTTATTTAGGATGATTAAGGAAAACATCGTGAGGAAACCTGCATGCCTGAGAGATTTTCTCGAAGGTGTGTGAAGTCTGCCAACCCACATTAGGCCAGCGGGGTAGACTTTAGCCTAATCCCTCTCATCCTGAGAGGACCTTAACAATTTGGAGGCTAGCCTTCTTGGTCTTCCTTCGCCATTAAGCTCTATCTCTGACATCAGTGCAAGTGTCAGAATCCTTGCATACCTATGTCTATGCACTACACCAAAAACATCCTCATGTATCGTGGCCTGCGAGCTGAAGTGAGGATTCCACCGACCAGATAATGGCCCCAGTAGACGGCACGCGTGTTCGCCATACTCGATTAGGATGCCAGGCAAGGCCTCGTTGATTTAATGGTTCAACGATTGCTGGACCACAGCCTGTCAGGGTTGTGGTGAATTTGATCCCATGGCCATGACAAGCCGTCATTGGACCCCTTTAATCGGCGAGGCCTTTTCCTCGCATCTTAATTGAAGGCATGCGTGTGAGATGTAATCTTAAAAGAGGTAGGGCATAGTTGGAGTAATTCCACTCAAATTGGAGCTACCCGTCTGGGGAAGTACCTACCTTCGCCTTGCAGAAAATCAAATTAAAATAACTCTGCTTTGAGCTGTGTTGTGTTCCTAACGGTGAGCAAGGTTGCCAGTATTCCGTGAGGGATTTGGTCTTTATACTGCCAACCCAACTATTCCTCTTTTGTTTTACAGGGTCGGCAACGCGCAAGTTGTAAATGGTATTGTAAGTGTCTATCGGCTACGGTAACGGCTTACCATCAGGTAGGCCGATAATTCCAGGCAAGTCCAGTTAGATACAGTACAATACTATGTATTGTGTGAATCAAGATTGGTTATCTATAAAAGTACCTACCACACTTCTCGAAAACCAAAGACAACAAGTCTATTATAATTACTTGCTAATACCACTTAAGACAAGTATGCCTGTAAAAAAATTGTTAATGCAACATTGTTGTAATATTGTTTTATGTTTAATAGATTTTACATAACTTAGGTATGACTATTCTATGTTTTACATCATAAGGTAATCCATTTGGGAAAATCACTGGTTTTCGCTCCAAACACGTCCGATAACAAATGCTTAACATCCAGCTAAATGTCACATACGATAGATTGCAGCAATATTTAAATAGTTAATAATAAAAATGTGTAAGTTATTTTTACGGCTTTGCCAAGATCATTTTAAATTTAACGACTTCGATACTTAGCATATGAAATAACCTTAGGCTGCGCAAGCAAAACCAATTTATTTCTTATTACCCGAAGCAAAGGAGCCTATGTACCTATGTACGGTCCGGGTTATAAGTCCAGTAGCAGTTTCACAAATCAATCGCATCAAAAGAAGTCGCACTTACGACCTTTTTCTATAACAAACATTTTGCACATATACCTACACGATCTCGTATATCGCACTCTTTCATCATTATCGAGACAGAAAGAGTGGATATACGTTCTCGTAGTTATACTATTTGACCGGCAAACGTTTGCTTTGAAATTACTCACACATGTGTGTATACGCGCAGTACCCTGCAAGCGAATATGATCGTTGAAGTGCTACTGGACTTATGGCCCCAGACTGTACTTAAGTATGTTTGTGCCTTTGTTGCACTCTAGAGACCAAACGCGTGGGCTAATTTTGATGATTCATAGATCAATCGATTTCTCTTAATCTTGCGAATGTCACTAAAAACATGACATTCATGAAAAGCCCACCCGGCGCAACGGTACCACCAAACGTGAAGTCAAGTTATGATTTTAGCAATTAAATCTTGCGAGGTAATTAGTGATTTACAAAGAACCCTCTATTGTACCTACTGCATTTTTCTAAGCAATCTGTAGCGACATCTACCGCGCTACATGGAACTATGAAATCCAGCCGTCCCTAGCTGCCCCCCCAGCAACGCCCTAAGCCGAGGTCCGAGTCCCGCAGGGGACGCCCTTAGCTGTGTTGCTTAGTTTATAAGTTGCCCCTGGCTGGAGGCATTTGGTGCCTCGCCACCTAGTCCGGTTAAGTTATTAAAGCTCCCTCGAGCTAAAAACTATGTCCGACAAAAAAAAAATCAACCGTCAGGCCGTGGCCCGCCAGGCAAAACACCCGCCTGGTTGGGGGATCCTCCCTTTGGATGGAGGGGCAACACACCTCGCCTCTCCACAATTCTATTTAGGTTAAATTAACAAGACAAAGTTTGTAATGACACAAAAATCGAATAACAGTCATCACAGCTGTTTCCGAGTTATAAACAAACAAACATAGCCACGTCATTCCCATTAACGTCTTAGAATCAATGTTTAATTAAACAGATAAGATAATAGGTACTTAAATGTTAACACTTGTTTCAACTGAGTTCTTTTGTTGTTAAACTAACTTTTGTCCACGAATTCACTCAGGTTTACCTAATTAAATACTGCCCACCTGATGGTAAGCGGTTACCGTAACCTATAAACGCTTGCGACACCAGAGAAAAAATCTTAATAATCTAAAAATCTTTTCACACCCTTCTTGAAGAACCCCATGCTTTATTCTCTCGGGAAAACCTCGGCAGGGAGTTGATTGAACAACCAAAGCGTGCGTGGGACAAAATGCCTCTGGAATCGCACGGTATGAGACCAAAGTGGTTCCAGGATATGTGGATGAACTCCACGCCGATGGCGAGAGGTACGGTGGTAGATAGTAGCCGTTGGCATCATCTCAAACATTCCTCAGAACCTGTGTTCTGTGTTCTATGTTCTGTGTCTGTACACAGAGGTAGAGTATAGTTGGAGTAATAGGATGGAGAAACACTCAGCTTGTAGCTGCCCAACTGGGGAAGTACCTCCGCCTTGCAGAAAATCGAAGTGAAATAGGTAACACGGCTTTGAGCTGTGTTACCTGTGTTAGCTTGTGGTCCTTACGGTGAGCAAGGTTGCCAGTGGTCAACGAGGAAACGTTGTTTCCGGGGACTTTGACCCTTAAACTGCCAACCCAACTATTCCTCTTTCGTTTTACAGGGTAGGCAAGTAATAACACTGGTGTTGCAAGCGTCTGTAGGCTACGGTAACCACTTACCATCAGGTGGGCTGTATGCTTGTTTGGCACCTTAGGTATAAAAAAAACTAACTGAAAATCAAAAGAGTTTTTTTTCGCGAAATGACGATTGCCATTTTGAGATAAGACTAATTCTTATCATTATACCTAGTATAGTTTTGAAAATTACTATGTAGGTACGTAACACCATATAATTTCACTAAATACCATAAGAGAAAATCGCTTTAGAATATCGTTAAGTGTAGGTAAAGGAAGGTAAATATGTATACCTACACTTAGCGAAATTCCCATGTATACCCACACATATCGCCCGGTATGTTTAGATCCTATGTAATAGGGGGCGAGCCTAATGCCGTAAACCGGACACAAGTCTCTCCGAGTTGCTATTGGGAATTTTACAAAAAAACCCAACAACACTTTTCTCGACCCAGGAATCGAGCCCAGGGGCCTTACCACAACGTGTTAATGCGATCATTTTTAGGTTGAGAGAAAGGGATGGCGTTATTTAGGTTATAGAGCGACGTCCCTCTCTCTCAATCGGAAAATGATCGCAATAATAGGTGGTGGTACGGCCCCAGGACCTCAAGCACTTAGGACCGATCTAGACAAACAAGGCAGTAGAAAATAAAAATCGCTCAAAAAATTGTTTTTCTTTGCAATAATAATTATGTTTGTTTTAGATACCTAACAATTGAACGAAATTGTTAGAGTTAATTTTTTAACACCATAGGTATAACTATCAATTTTTTTTTATTTATTCATTTAACAGTAATTTTAATGCTTAAATAAACAAATATTTTTGGGACATTTTACACAACACCATCTAGTCCCAAACTAAGCAGAGCTTGTACTATGGGTACTAGACAATGGATATTATAATACTAATATACTTTTTTTTTGTAAATACATACTTATAATACATAAGAAACACCCAGACAAACACAAATACTCATGTTTTACCCACACAATTATTTGTGTCCTGTGGGAATCGAACTCCATGATCAGCAGTCTGGCACTCGAACCACTAGACCACAGATGTCGCAAATAATAGTCTGTGTCTGTTTGTCTATCAGTCGGTCTGTTCTACTAAGCACAGGCTTTAATCTTATCAGGTAAACACTACACCAGAATGTCGACATAATTTACTGGACGTAATCATAATTTATATGCAAACAAGGCATATCCTTGTTTTAATTAAATCATATTAAGATTAATTGATTTATATGTATACAATACGTTCATTAATACGATTACTGTTATCAGAAACTAACGTTCGTGCCTGGCGTCGTCCTGTTGATATTAAAACTTATCCAAAGGAGGTCATCAAAAGTCCATACAGATATCATATACCAGAGACATGACATAGAGAGTACATGACAGCTGTCAAGTTGACAGTTTTTACTATGAAATCACTATGAAACTGTTACTAGTGTGTTAAAATGCCGTGCGTTTTTTCAAATTTAAAGTTATGTTTTCTCATTCCTTAGTGAGCATAAAAAAAAGGATGATTAGAGTTTTAACCAGCGTAATACAGGGTATTTTTTCCAATAAATGTACCCTCAGTACAGACGCCAGCAGGTCAAGCTATCCAAAACTGTAAAATTTCTCAATTGAATATGAACCTTATAGCTTTGGATTAAAGTTGAAAATCAATCAAATAAATTTGACAGATTGGGGTAGCTTGATGTGCTGGCCTCTGTACATAATTTGGGCAGATTTTGGTGACATCCTTTCTGACATTTTCGTTGGATATTATAAAAAAAACTGTCATACAAACCCAATCCTTTTTTTTAAGAGAATACTGGTCAGTAGAAAAGACAGTATACCAGAGATAATCAAGATAAGATAAAGATATTTATTCGCCAGGGATAAGGTACCTACAAAAGTTGTTATGATACAATTAGTTAACCGACACATCCGCCTCTGCAAGAGACATACGAATTTCTAGGGTCCTAGGCTAAGATAACATTGCACGTACTTACATTACATAAAAAATTGGTATATGTTGTGTAAGGCTACTGCAATAATATTAAATAATATAATAATTCGACGACGTCTGTGGTCTAGTGGTTCGAGTACCGGACTGCTGATCATGGGGTCGTGGGTTCGATTCCCACAGGACACAAATATTTGTGTGGTTAAAACATAAGTGTTTGTGTTTGTCTGGGTGTTTCTATGTATTATAAGTATGTATTTACAAAAAAAAAGTATATAAGTATTATATCCATTATCTAGTACCCATAGTACAAGCTTTGCTTAGTTTGGGACTAGATGGTGCTGTGTGAAATTGTCCAAGAATATTTATTTATTTATATTTATTATTTATAATTTATTAGTCATTATACTTTTAAAGTTGTTTAGATTATAAGTTGAATATATTTGACTTGCTAGGGTAAAGCAGTATTCACATTATTGTTTTATCAACAGATGACGCTAGATTCGCCTGACTGCTTTATCATAGTAGTCGAAGATTTGCATTGTAATAATATTTTAAAGTCAGTCGTCTTTTGATTGTCGAAACGAGAGGTTGTGTTCCAACGAGCGGTTATATGAATATTAGTAGTGATTGTTAAAAGTGATTTAAAGTGTCGAAATATACGTGATTGATTGTACTCTGGTGTTTCATTAGCCAAATACAGGCTAACAGTTGGAAATACCACCATATGACTTAGTAATATTTACAATATTGCTACTTACACACAGTAAAAGTGATATTACCATAGACTGCCAAGTCAAAGGCCTAGTTTGAATTCAAGGTACCTTACCTACTCACCCTTAACTTTTCAAAATCATGTGCGTATTAATAATAAATTATCACTCGCTTAAACGGTGAAGGAAAACATCGTGAGGAAACCTGGATGTCGTTGAGATTTTCTCGACGGCGTGTGGTCTCATCAACAAACCATATACCTACTGTCCCACTGCTGGGCACGGGTCTCCTCTCTGATGGAGAGGGATTAGGCTATAGTCCATCACACTAGCGGGTTAGCAGACTTCACACACCGTCAAGAGAATTTACTAAGGTATACAGGTCTCGTCGCGATGTTTTCCTTCACCGTTGAAGCGACCGATAATGAATACGCACATGATTTCGAAAAGTCAGAGACCTGCGTGTCGGGGATTCGAGCTCAAGACTTTGACTTGGTAGTCCAATGTTCATATCACTAGGCTATCTGAGCTTACATAAAATATATTATAGTGAATAATATTGTCTGTATTTTATAGCTGTAAATCAATTACTGCTAGTTGATTTATGAATATAAATTACTATTGTTTATAATTTTAATTAAATTTAACTCGTTGTTTGTCTCTGTTTGTTATACCTACATTCTCTCATAATTACCTCATAACTCAAAAATATGTTAATTTATGTTAAGTTAAATACATCATGAACATCGTAGGTAATTAATTAAAATGTGAGTACTTGAAAACATGCTTGAGAAGAACTCTAGAAAGTTCCTGTAAATAAGTATTTGTAGTCTGCGCACACGTCCTACGCTATCCTAGTGGACAACCAGAACAAAATTAAATAACATGTGTGACAATATGTACTTATTTAGGAATTTATTAAAAATATTGAAATAAAACTACTTTACGCAACTAAGCAAATATATTTTTAACAATGGCGCCGTCCGGTAGGCATTCAGTCCACTTAAAGTCTCGGCCACGAGTCGAAGGTAAAAGGTATAAGCCCATTGTGCGGTGAGATTGTGGTCGAACGCTAACCTAACTCTTATAAAAAAAAAACATGAGAATTTTCAGACTTGAAAAAGAAGGTCACTCGGTATCGAGGTTGCAACTCTGAGTCAATGAATCACTTTAATAATAAATTCTCTCTTAGATCCGAATAAATAAAAAAAAGTAACCCGGAAGCTAAACTATGTCTCCAAGCAAGTTATAACTACTAAATAAAACTCCAAACATCAAAATCTGTCTGATTCATACATAAACAAACAAACAATCTAAAAAGATAAATATTATGGCACTGATAATATTCACAACGCCAGTCGGTAATCGCGCGCGGCTGTACACGCACGTCTTTTGCCGCGGAAAAAAAAGTAAATACTGCATTCCCGCCATTCTGAGAACTGTCAAAAGTTTTTCCTATCACCGGAAAATTGTTGAATAATTTTAGTGAATACATTTATTGAAAGTGATTTTTGTTGTTCTTTGTGTTGTGTTTCGACAAGTTGGGTAACTGCCAAGCCTATTTCGATACTACAGTGTTTGTATACAGAATATTTTTACATTTATTTTTATCCGTGCGGGGTCATTAGGTGTCATGTGATTTGACAGATTAGGAAGAATAGTATGACCAAGTAATAATAATGATATGCAACTGAACCGTGATTAATATAATGTCCATCAATGCATTTTTTTATAATATTTTATTATATATTTATATTAAGGACAAATTTAACAAAGTATTTAAGTACTCACTTATTTATTTAATTTAATAATTTAATTGTAATATATTATTAACTACGTCGTATGTTCGTAATTTAAAAATTCCTGATAATGAAATTCTAATGCAAGTTTCAGTAAGTAAGTAATGCGAACTTCTTGAACGATTAAGAATATTACTACGTTTTCCTTAAAAAATGTAGTAGTAATGTAGTAGACGTGAGTTTTATCAATACCTAGTGCTATCTCCCTCTTTTAACATCAACATGAAAAAGACAGGTGTATATTTGTTTTAAGACTTTTTTTTTACTAGAGACTTTAAACTATTTAATTAAGATTTAGCAATGTGTAATACGTAAGTACATCAAACATAATATAAGTTATCAACCGTGTCGCCGATAAAATCCAAATGAAACTGCTTGACCTGGGAATTGAACCCATGACCTCACGCTTAGCACTCGCGCTTGCAACCACTAGACCGATAAGGCAATTACAGTTCCACATTACCCTCGAGGTAGTAAGTTCATCATCAACCGATATACTGTCCCACTGCTGGGCACGGGTCTCCTCTCATATTGAGAGGGATTAGGCTATAGTCCACCACGCTAGCCTAGTGCGGGTTGGCAGACTTCAAAAACCGTCGAGAAAAATCTCTAAGGTAAAAAATCTGCAGGTTTCCTCACGATGTTTTCCTTCACCGTTTAGGCGAGTGATAATGAATTATTAATACATGATTTCGAAAAGTCAGAAGTGTGTACTTTGGATTCGAATTAGAGACCTTTGACTTGACCAGTCCAATGGTCGTACCACTACGTTATCACTGCTTGTTTTTACCACAAGTTGTGGTCTGTAATTTCTGCCGACCCCTGTGAGAAAAAGGTGTGAGTGTATTTGCATGTTTTTTAACCTTTTTTTCCTGTTACCGACTAAATATTGAAGTTTCGTCGGATTCGTTTCGGTTTTTAAATTACGAGTACGAGTACACACATCAAAAAAAGTTTGCGATATAATTTTTAAAATTGAACTTTATCAAGAAAAATCTTTGTTGTGTGTTTTCTTTAAATAGAAATACCCTGTTTGAAAGAATCTAAAAAGAAGAAGAAATTATAATATAATCTACCGTAACAAAAACCCAACTGCGTAAAAAGTGAACCAAACTACCTACATAATAAAAAAACTGAAAAGAAAGAAACAAGCACTTAGATGTCCGGTGGTCTAGAATTCTACAATATATTATTGACTGAATACTATTGAAGAAAATAAAATATATTCTAATAATGGAACATAACAACTGAACAGTCGTGATCCATTGAAAAATTAGATTGGCTGTCGAATTAACTTAAGGCTATGTTAGTAACTTACATACACTATAATATAAAAGAAAAAGCGAATGATCACCTACTTACTACACAGCATATGTAACCTGATCCAATGTCTCCAAATAGGACTATGGATGTATTTAGCAATAATAAAGTAGGCCTGTGTGTTCTCATTTACTGATTCTATTAATGAAAATCTAAGAAATTTATTCCTGTCAAATTAGTCTTTTGATTGTTTACAGTGTGAATTTACTTATATTTGAGTATTTTTTTTTTAACCACTAAGGTGGTAAAGAAGCATACGGCCCACCTGATGGTAAGCGGTTACCGTAGCCTATAGACGCTTGTAACACCAGGGGTATCACTTGCGCGTTGCCGACCGCGTAAAACGAAAAAAGAATAGTTGTGTTGGCAGTGTAAGGGTTAAAGAGCCACTGCCAACACGTTTTTTTGAGACAAAAGGTAGCCCATGTCCTGCAAAGTTTAATCTATCTGTCTGTATCTTTCATCAAAATCTGTTCAGTGGTAAAAGCGTAACAAAAAGACACATTAGCTATATTATTATAGCTAAGCTAAGCTAGTGCTTATGCCCGCGACTTCGTCCGCGTGGAAATGTTACTTTTAATTATCGTTGTAATTTGGATAATTAACTAGAAAACGTTATAAATTATAGCCTATATGTTATTCTGATGTATAAATAAGAATTCTGAAAAGTTTCATCAAAATCAGTTCAGTAGTTTTAGCGTGAAAGAGTCCTAACGTCCATCTATCCTTCACATTACTATTACTAACAAACTAATGTTGGTGGGAGAACTGGTGGGAGGCGCCCGACGTGACGGCACAGTGGTGGATGCGCGTGAGCTGCGCGCGGTACTGGACAGTACTTGGACATTACTTTATTTTTCTAAAATAAAAGTAGGGTACTGGACAGTACTTGGACATTGCAACATAACTTTATTTTTCTAAAATAAAAGTAGCCTAAGTTACTCTTTATTACATCAGCTACCTGCCAATAAAAATCCCCGTAAAAATCGGTCCAGCCATTTCAGAGATTAGCCGGAACAAACAGACAGACAGACAAAAATTTTAAAAAATGTTGTTTTGGTGTATGTAGGTATCGTAAATAATATTCATATTTGACGACCTCTGTGGTCTAGCGGTTCGAGTGCCGGACTGCTGATCATGGGGTCGTGGGTTCGATTCCCACAGGACACAAATATTTGTGTGGATAAAACATGAGTATTTGTGTTTGTCTGGGTGTTTCTTATGTATTATAAGTATGTATTTACAAAAAAAAGTATATTATGTATTATATCCATTGTGTAGTACCCATAGTACAAGCTCTGCTTAGTTTGGGACTAGATGGTGCTGTGTAAAATGTCCCAAAAATATTATTATATTATTATTATGTATATATATATATATATATATATATTATTTTCTCCCACTTAGGGGGTAAAATAGCCTAATCACACGGGCCGTAGCCAAGCGTGAATAGGGATTAGGTGATAGTGTAGGCAGAGGAGACGGATGAAGTAGTGAGAAATTTGCGTGTGATTCGGCATGTGTTGAGGATCACCGCTTTTTGGAGTAATGGTAGTGTGTGTTTGGGGACCTGTAAAATATCTAAACTGCGCTGTAGACTCTTCGGTATGACTCCTGTTGATGAGATTACTATTGGGACTATATATTAATATATGCATGTAGTAAAAAGCGGTTATCTCAATATTACAAACAGACACTCCAATTTTATTTATATGTAGTATGTAATATAGAAGATGTATAGGTAGGGATAACAATTGGCATTTATTAGAAGTAACAACTTAATTATAAAACAAGCAAAATCACTCCAACGACTATCATTCTCAAGGTTTCTTAACAAGGCACAGAATTATTGTTATAATTATTTAACTATGATAATTAAAATATAAGACAGATTAAAAGATAACTGGGTAGGTACACGGATACATAATTCCAATATAATTATTGCCTGCCTTAATTACTTTAATTGACTAAAAAGAGTCCTAGGTAAGAAAATAAGTTGCAATCTGACACAGTCGTGACGACTGTAGTCTAGTGATTTGAATGTTGGACTGCTCGCAAGGTTGTAGGTTCAATTCCCAAGGACACAAATATTTATGTGTTGAGAATAAAATGTTGGTTTGATGCTCTTTTTTAGTCTAGTTTTAGTTTAGTTTACTCTGTAGTTTATTTTTAATTTAAGTTTCAATTATTCAAGTAAGTAAGTATCTTTAAATATACCACTTTTACCCAATTAAGCTGACTACGGTCGAATTGCAGCCTTATACACCGAATATCAAGGTTTTACACGAATTTCAAGGCTAAACTGGTTATCAGGCATTTCGGGTTTCTAATTACCACTAACTAATCGTATGACCCGTCCACCGTGCTCTCCAACGCTCTTTATACTGTCTCGCATCTCGTCCTCTATTACAAGGGACCGAAACATACCAGCGTAAACATACTGTGGGTGTACATTAATACACCGCTGCCTAACCCTTCAGAGAATACAAGCGTGATGGTATATATGTAAGATTGGAGGGTCTCTCTAACTAATAAATCTAATTCGGATTCCTCAGGGTAGCATACTGGGTCCCAATGTATTTACATTATACTTATTCGTGGGATGGCTAGTTTTTTCTTCAGTTTTTTCTTGCCTAATCCTATAGCAAAGAGACTGTATGTCTGTCTAGACATTAACAGATCACTGGTCATACTTCACATACCTTTGAAATTGATATTGTCATGCGAATATGATGCTAATATGACATTGACGTATCATATGCCACCGGTTGTATTTGTGTTCTCTTTATGTTATCTTCATGTTAGTAGACATCACATAAAGTGGATTTAGTTGAGATCTTCGTAAAAATCCATGGTGTGTTGTGTGTAGCAATAATGCAATCATTATATGGAAGGGTTATTCTTACGATCATTCTTAGGGTTAGGCTCTAGTCAACGCGGGCTGGCATGATTCACACGCCATCAAAAACAATATCTCAGGCAAGCAGGTTTATTCTTAATCAATAATTAATTAAGTTTTATTAATTATGAAGATTATTTCAATAATCACAGTGTAGATAGATATGTAATCATGCATTTTGACACTAAAGTAAAAATAAAATATTTGAAAAGAACCGGATTTCAGGAGATAACATTAAGTACAACTAGGTATAAGATGCAAGCAGTGATAGCCTAGTGGTATGACCATTGGACTGCCAAGTCAAAGGTCTTGAGTTCAAATCCAAGGCCTCTGACTTTTTTAATTCCTGTGCGTATTAATAATTATTATCACTCGCTTAAACGGTGAAGGAAAACATCGTGAGGAAACCTGCACGTCTTAGAGATTTTCTCGAAGGCGTGTGAAGTCTGCCAACCCGCACTAGGCCAGCGTGATGGAATATAGTCTAATCCCTCTTAATCTAAGAGGAGACTCGTGCCCAGCAGTGGGACAGTATATGGGTTATTGATGATGATGATAAAAAAGTATACGGGTCACCTGATGATAAGAGGCAACGGCAGTCTGTAGACGCTAGCAACACCAGTGATATCACTCGCGAGATATCATCTGGAGAACCCAGTTGTTAAGAAAGAAAGAAAGAAAATTTATTCTGACAATCACAACACGACAAAATACCGAACAACAAAATAATAGATTTAAGACTCTTTCCTATGCGATGAATAGGTCTCTATCTCAGCACTATGCTGCAGCAAGCAAAACAAGCTGCAGCACTGTTAAGTCTCATAAGGTATCTTAAAGTAATTCCGCTAGCTGCATTGACTTTCAAACCAGGATTCATACCTACTATATTATAAATGCGAAACTAACTCTGTGTGTCTCTTACGCTTTCATGTTTAAACTGCTGAACCGATTTTTATGCAATTCGGTACTGACATAGATTAGATCTTGTAGAAGGATATAGGCTACCTTTCCTCTCGAAAACCCCTTAGAGATGCAGGTGAGACCCCAGATGGTAAACTTTAAAATATAATCTCGTAAAAATAAGTCATTGACCTATTGCGGTGGTTTAACCATTTATACTAATACTGTTAAAATACAAAATGAAAGCTTTATTTATAACATTAATTACATAAAATGAGACAGTAACGGAATATGGGCGTGTATTTACGTAATTATGTCGAGGTTAATTATGATACTAATGGTCATTATTATTGTAATTACGTATGTCCACTGTAAGCTGAAAAAAATATTATAGTATAGATTTATTATAGCTACCGAGACCACTGCCTATGATATCGAATTTCTCTCTAGAGAAACCTTAAAATTATTTTCAAATATCTATTCAATGTGGGGTACCACATATTATAGTTCGTCAACTTTAGTTTTTTTCTGTTTAACTATAATAATATGACGTCTGGTTGTCGCCATATTGAATTTTGATTACTGTCATGTCTCGCAAGAGACATATTAATAAAATTGACGTAAGAATCATCAAAATCGGCACACGCGTTTGGTGTCTAGAGTGCCCCAAAGGAAAAAACATACATAATACATACATACTATGCGTTTCAAATAAGAATAGGAACGTCAATGACCTCGAATGACCGCGATCTGTCAAAAAAGTACAGCTTACAAAGAAAATTAATTTTCTTCTTTTGAAATTATAAAACTTTTTAATATTTTTTTAAGCAGTAATACTAAATTCGGAACTCTGCGAGTTAAAAAAAAGCACAAACTGCCAAAACTATAATTTAGACAATATTTTAAACTCCAATGGCTTTGAAGTTTTGAAGCTGTCACCCTACAATTATGATTTAAATCCTATTGAATATACATATAAGGCATTTAATTAGCGTAGGGTGGCTGACAATAATGTTAAACAATTAGAAAGTCAAATTGAGAATGTAACACTGGAAACGATTCATATAAATACCAATGATGATTGGCAAAAATAAATTAACCATGTCAAATGAATCGAAAATAAATACCAGAAAAAGGAAAATATTTCAAAACGACGATGACTTTAGGGTAATAAAATATCAATTTTTCTTTTCTTCTAAATAACAGTCAGTGGAATATTTTAAATACCTCTATAATATTATTTCAAAAATATCTGTTTCGCTCATCCTACCTATCTGGTTTGAACTGACAGCTATGACGTCACAAGATGGCTGGAGGTCAGTCCTATTCTTATTTCAAACGCATAGTACGTAGGCTAATACGCATTACCCTCCCTTGCGCAGTCGGGTAAAAAGGTGTGAGTGTGTGTATGTTGTATCAATATTTTTTAGATAAGCCTTGATATAAAATGTAGTTAATTACTCGCTTATCTTTTGATGTGAACATTCCAGATATACGCTAGTATTGATCACTGTGATGTTATCAGTGAGAATATTGTATCTTGGATAAGTTTTATTTAAATATTAATATTAAATATATAATTATTAACGTTTGTTGCTAATAATGAAGTAGGTACATATAACGCGGGTTAAATGTTTGTATAGGTATTTATTTATTTAACCATAACCTGATTTCTGGGAAATACCGGATAAGTAGACAGTTTGAAATGCAGGGCAAAATCTTGAGTGACTCGCGGCTAAGGTGTAACTACGCTGATCAACCGATCTGCAAGGTTAAGCTACGCTAGCCGCGGTCGGTCTGTGGATGGGTGACCATTCTTAACATATCGAGACCCCTCCGTGCCTATGAGAGCACGTAAAGCCGTCGCTCCCGGGTGTCATGCGGACATTTATAATAATCGTTAGTAGTATTCCGAAGCCCAAAAAGCCTGACAACCAGTCTATCCTCAGGATATCGGTATTACCCAATAATATAGTTGTGCAGCTCTGATAGCAGTCGCTTGGTGTAAAGTACTGATATTCAGCCGCATCTGGTTAGACTGGAAGCCGACCCCAATATAATTGGGAAAAAAAAATAGCTGACGAAGCTAGGAAATGCCGGAGCCATCTAGATTAAAAAAAATATGCAAAATATTGACTTGTAAAAGTGTCTTTAAAAGATCTATTTACAGAAATAAATATCATTTAATCATTTGTAGGGCACGTAAAGGCAAGTACGGTTTTTAGCTGGTATGACTCCGATGTCGTACCGAGTATGTACTCTGCGGATGATATATGAGGTTTTCCCGTACTCTTATTTCTTCTTCCTAACCTTTTCCCAATTATATTGGGGTCGGCTTCCAGTCTACCTCTGAGAAGAAACGACGAAACAAACTCAGAGAATCATAGTCTCTTTTAAAGTCCAAACATAGAATAGTAACAAATATGTGTCTTACAATATAGGGCAAAGTCTGAATTGGCCTTTTGAAGAATATCGTACCATAGCGGCTTTGAGTATACCAGTCCCAACTGACGGCACGCATGCATCAGTCATTGTGTAGCTCAACCATAATTTAGGGAGCTCAACAACCCGTCGCACGACGATACCAGATCAGAGGAACATTTGCGTAGGCCACATAGAAAAAGGCTCAAAGCCACCAGACTGTAGACAGCCACGGGATCCGTGAAATTCGCTACGACCATGATAGGCTGCGGTCCCCAAACACATGTGCTACCCACTGGGGCCATCATCTGGTCAGACGGCGCAATCCCCATTTAAACCGCCCGCAGGCCACAGCTCATGGAGGCCGGAGGTCTGCCTGCACCGTCCGACGCCTATGACGGTGTCTCTGCTACGGATCGGGAGATGGTGGATGCTTCTCACTCCCTGCCAACAAACGCACCCTAACCTTGCAGGTCGGTTGATCAGCGTAGTTATGAGTTACCCACGAGCCCCTCTGCTTACAAGTCCTACCTTAGTAACAGCACTTGTAATTATTTAGCTGCAACATTGTAACAAAGTACATTAACTACCACATTGTAATCTTTATAGCAACACGTGTTTGATAGGTACATCGCAATTAATGTTGGCATAACGTGTAAAAACGCTAACGTCAGTTACCTAGCTAAGAACATACCAAATAAAAGGAGGGAAAACCAGTAAAATAAAAAAAAGAAGGAAAGAAAGAAGATAGTTTATTGAAACAATCACAACACAAAACAGAATACCAAAAGATTGAAACCCACAGTCAAACCATTGCAACGGTTAAAAAACTTAACCCTAACCCTAGCCCCTAACTTATAAAAGTTACTTACCTTTTTTTGTATAAAGATACATAAATAAAAAAAATAAACAACAAAACAATATATGTGGTTGTGGTTATGACTTTTATTCTCAAAAGAAATTACATATAAATTTCACTTAATGAGAAACATAAAATTCGGTAAACTAAAAAACAGTGAGCAGAGCTAGCTAATAACATTTCTTCAACGTAAAAATTATCTACAGTAACACAAAACAACAACAGAACTATTTAAAGTAAGTAAGTAGTACGTTTAGCTGGTTAGTTCAACATCAACAGAATGTAATGTTATTATATATTATGTTACGGTAAGAGTGAATAATTGAAGATTATTAATAACAATTATCTATTATTATTAATAATTACCGAAAGTCGAGGTTAAAGTGATAAATGTACATAAGTAACGCTCAAGGATCAAAAACAGCTCACAACGCGTTGTGGTCAATTATATTAGTTGAGCTCCAATATGCAAGGAATTATAAAAACTAAATAAAATTAAAAGTCGTACTTAGGCCAGGTTAGGTTGTTAGGTTTTTTTTTATATATTCAAAAACTAAAAGTAATAAATTTCGATCGTTTATTCACATTTACCAAAACATGTGGTTATTATTAATAATTTTGTAAAAACATATATTATATTCAACTCTTAACCTAAGTAAGTACGGTCAACAACGAAATTCACTGAACACAGCAAGATTTTGAAAACAATCATGACAGCTTCAAAATCTTGCCAAGATTTTTTTTTATTATGAAAGTAAGGTAAATATGTTTAATGGTCATCTATGCGATGATTAAGCAGTGATAGCCTAGTGGTATGACCATTGGACTGCCAAGTCGAAGGTTTCGAGGTCGAACCCAAGGCACACCTCTGACTTTTCGAATTCATGTGCATATTAATAATTAATTATCACTCGCTTAAACGGTGAAGGAAAATATCGTGATGAAACCTGCATACCTTAGAGATTTTTCTCAACGGTTTGTGAAGTCTGCCAACCCGCACTAGGCCAGCGTGGTGGACTATAGCCTAACCCCTCTCAATATGAGAGGAGACCCGTGCCCAGCAGTGGGACAGTATATGAGTTGATGATAAGGAACAGAAGATGACAACGTGCTAGATACCACTGGTGTTACTGGCGTGTATAGGCTGCGGGTGCTTACCATCAGGCCGCATCTAGCTGGCTATGCTTGTCACCTTATTATAATATTTTTCAACTCCTTTGCAGTCCGTTAAACAAATACACCTCATTTTTACAAAGGCATTCTACTCAATTTCATATTATTATCACTAAACGGAAGTTAGTGTCATATTAATATAATATATTAGGTACATTAATAATATGCTGACACTATCACCCGTTATCAGTGGCGCGCACGCAGACAGACATGCACGCAATCACATTTTTTAATAATAATGTCATTTGAAAAGGCTCTCGTTTTTTATACCACTAATGTGACAAACAAGCATACGGCCCACCTGATGGTAAGCGGTTACCGTAGCCTATAGACGCTTGTGACACCAGGGGTATCACAACGAAAGAGGAATAGTTGGGTTGGCAGTATAAGGGTCAAAGTCCCCCCACTGCCAACACAACGTTTCCTCGTGGAGCACTGGCAACCTTGCTCACCGTAAAAAACACAACACAACTCAAAACAGTGTTATTTTACTTCGATTTTCTGCAAGGCGGAGGTACAGTCAGCAACGAAAGTCGCTGAACATTACAAAATTTTGAAAACATCACAGCTCCAAAACTTGTCAAGAGGTTTTTTCTATTAAGGTAACCTAAATATTTAATGGTCATCTATGCAATTATTTCGCATAACCTTCACAGGTCAGTAACTTCATACTTATTAAAAATCATATTGAAAATTGCAACATGTTCAGCGACTTTCGTTGCTTACTGTACTTCCCCAGTCGGGCAGCTCCAATTTGAGTGGTATTATTCCCACTATGCCCTACATCTCTTAAAAAGTTACATGTATTTGATGTAATCTTCATCATCATTAGTATTCGTCCACTGTGTCCCACCTTCAGCTCTTTTCAAAAGCATTTGAAATAAAAGCAATAGTATTTATAGTGTAGTAGGTAAGGTGGCATCGTTCGACATGAGTCATGTCGGTTGAGAAGCAAAAACTTGCTTTTCAATAGGTCTTACTGACGTCACCATAAAGACGTAAATTCTGAATGTGAAGGCAAAATTCGTCATGGCGGGTGGGACTCGCGGTGGGTTAGCGGTCATAGCGTGTGGTGTACCTAACCAGAAGACGCAGGTTCGAATCCTGCCCGCGGTCGAATACTTCGCTAAATAACTTTAAAATCTTAGCATGGAAAATGCCAAAAAATACAGAAAGATAATAAAAACGATGTTTTGTAGGTACCGATTATGTCGCCATTATAAAACATTTTAATATACATAGATATGTAAGATACAACTAATTTAGGTACATAATAGCAGGTATAGACAAAAGAATCGTACTTAGGTACAGTTAGTTCGATGGTCAGACACATACGACACTAGATAATTAATTAACGCTTATAGATTTAGCTAACAAACAGCCAAACGTATTACAATAATCGGTCAATAGTTACGAAAAGGTAAACAAAATGCAAGCTAACTTCGTATGTAATTGGCATCGTGAGGGTTGCTAAAATTTAGATTTGTGTTGGGGGTTATAAAGAAGTTGAATGCGATTCGCAATTTGCTAAACGCAGAAATTCGTCTAAAAATAAATACAGCTTGGAACGGTGACAAATGCCAAGAGAATCTAGACTTGAATCCGATTTGTCTAGATAGAATGAAGCGTCTTACAGTGTATAAATTATCTACTTAATCCCATACAATTCTAGCCAGTCCTAAGCCTGGTAAAAGTATGAAGGACAGTTCATGATAATGATGAGAACTTGTATAGACTTCACTTAATTATCTGTTGTAGTCGTCAGTTGTTGAACCATACTTCGACAAAAATCTTAATGTTACTCACTAAATCACTGTATCTGATATCGTACTGTATTAGATAATATGTAAAGTCAACAAAAGAGATTGGTATACAGGTAGCGAACGAAATTTGCATCTTTACACAGATTGTGATTTAAATAATTACTCGTCAAAGGGTTTGATGTGTAGCAGCTTACAATACCTGCGTTTTCACTCATATTGCGTGATACATTATTACAGAATCTTTAACAAAACACAGATGTTTAATTAACTACCTGTATACTCTTTTGTCGACCGTACGTACGATATCAGTAGTGATTTTTCGTTGCACGAAACTGTCTGATAAACGCGTATAGTGTAACCGTCATTCGTCAATAAAATCCGATACCAAATATCGATATACAGGGTGTTACAAAACTACCCGTAAAGCCGAAAGGAGGTTAAATGGGGCCTTAAAACGATCCATTCACATTTCACAATATTTAAGAACCGTAGTAACGCTCTATAACATACCCCAAAAAAAGGAAAACAACAACATTTATGAATGAAAAATAGAAAAACTGTTAAAGTAGACAATTATTAGGTAAAATAAGTACGTAGGCCTTTCTGTTAAATAATCTGGTTCTCTGAAATGACAGCTGACAAAATTTTTGGCTTTGATAATTAATTATATTTTTACGGGGTATTTTGTAACACGTTGTATAGGTTTCGATTTGATATAAAAAAAAAACTATTACCCACTCCTAATGACCCAATCCCTAGTAATATTAAAAATGCGAAAGTAACTTTGTTTGTCTGTTACGCTTTCACGCCTAAATCGCTGAACCGATTTCGATGAAATTTGGTACAGAGATAGATAAGACCTTGGAGAAGGACATAACCTACCTACCTTTTGTCACAAAAAATATTTTGGGATGCGAGTAAAACCGCTAACAACAGATAGTTATCAATAAAATAATTAATTAACTATTCATTTTAACACTCGCTCAATTGAAAGAGAATCGTGAGGAAACTTGCATGCTTGAAAGATTTTCTCAACGGCGTGTGAAGGCTACCCACACAGGGCCAGTGAGGCAGGCTATTGGCTAACCCTTCCCACTCTAAGAGGAGACGCATAAACAGTGGAATAGTAGTCATTCAAATCATATTCGGAGTTTCTTCTGAGAGGTGAAAGGTGAAGTGAGGAAATGCCGGGGCGTCGTCTTGTAAAAAAAAAACATTGACATGTAAAAGTGTCTCATATAACTGTTTACAGAACTTGGAATATTTGTCTAATGTATTTTTTTACATCCATAATCTTCTATAGGTACTCTGTCCGCTAGGTTATTCACTTTTTGACAGATAGTTCTGTCAAAAAGTGAATAACCTAGCGGACAGTGATTGCAGCGACGTAACATTTCGAATATCGATTCGATTATTAACACTGATTGGTATGTAGTATCGATTTTCGATTTATTTAGTTGTTTAATTTTCGATGTACAAACCCACAATATAAAAGTGATTGGCTTCTTTTTAAAAGGATTGTTTAATTTTAATATTTTTTTGGTATTTGAGTGGATGCAAGGTTTTTACTATTATGTATTGATTTACGGATTATTCTCAATATAAGTATTCATTTTTGCAGCGAATTCATTTGATCCTATCACTACTTACGATAAAATGTAACTATATTAATTTAATACGCATAAGGATTATCCTTTTCTTGTATAAACTGTTTCATTTACGATATTATTATAATGTACACTATGTTTAATCACAGGAAGATTCACATGTATACATGGGAAAGACAAGAAAGTAGAAGTATGATAGACTTTGTGATTGTCGATGAAAGGTTGAAGAGTAAGGTTACAGATACAAGAGCGTACCGGGGCGTCAATGTGGGAACGGATCATTACCTAGTTGTGTGCCGGATCAATGGTTTGTTCAAGCATTGGCGCCATCGGGTACGAGTTCCTGTAACTGCTCTAGAGAGAATAAAAGTAGAGAAGCTACAAGAGGTAAAAGTGAAAGAGGAATATAAGAGAGAGGTAAAAGAGAAAACAAACCAGATAATGGAAGGTATGAATGACTACAGCATGGAAGAAGTATGGGAGGTAGTGAAAAATAGTATGGTGCAAGTAGCCACAAAAGTATGTGGTGTAGCACAGAGGAAGAAAAGCATAAGGAAGAATGATTTTTGGGTGAATGATGAAGTGAAAGAAATGGTGCGAAAGAAGAAAGAGGCTTTGCTTAATGTATTAGCCTGCAAAGCCAAAGCCCGAATGAATCAGGCAACGCTTTTGAATGATGATTTGGAAAGAGTGAAGGAAAGGTACACCGAAATGAAAGAAAAAGTGAAAGAGATAGTAAAAATTAAGAAGAGTGAAATAGAGGAAAAGGATAGTAGGAGATTTTCAAATAACTTCCGGGCCAATGTTAAACTGTTTTGGAAACAGGTGAGATTGGTTCGTGGGGTTTCAGGAAAATCAAGTATGAATGTGATCAGAGCAGAAGACGGATGTTTGATCAGTGATGAGTGTAAGGTTTTGGAACGCTGGAAGGGATATTTTGAAAGTTTATTTAGATGGCAAGATAGTGTGCAAAGAGTGGGTGATTGGGCAGAAGTGAATTGTCCGGAAACGGACTCGAATGTAGATGAGGAGAATGAAATTGGTATGGATGAAATTGTAGTAGCACTGAATAGTATGAAAGTTGGGAAAGCGGCAGGGTACGACAGGGTGTCTGTCGAAATGCTTAGGGGTGGTGACGGGGTGGTAGCAAGCCTGTTGTACCGGATCTTTAATATGTGTTGGAGATAGTACCGGAAGACTGGTGCAAGGCTGTTATTGTACCACTATATAAGGGAAAAGGATCACAGCAGGAGTGCAAAAATTACCGCGGCATTAGCCTTTTGAGTGTTGTCGGCAAACTGTATGCAAAGGTTTTGATTAAGAGAGTGATTAGAATAACTGATGAGAAAATATGGGATGCTCAGGCAGGATTTAGAGAGGGAATGGGATGTACGGACCAGACCTTCTCCTTAAGATGCATAGCCGAAAAATATCTGGCAAAGCATAAAAAAGTTTATTGTGCTTTCATTGACTTGGAGAAGGCCTATGATAGTGTGTGGAGGGAAGAATTGTGGTCGACACTATCTATGTATGGAGTGGACGGACACTTGGTGCAGGCTCTGAGATCCCTGTATAAGGATTCCAGTGCTTGTGTCAGGTTAAATGGGGCCTACACGGAATGGTTTGGCATTTCTAGAGGTGTCAGACAGGGATGTGTAGCGTCGCCTTGGCTGTTCAACCTATACATGGATAGTTGTCTGACAGATTTGAAAGAAAATGAGTGTGGACTAAGAATGAATGAGCTACCTGTGAAATGCCTTCTCTATGCTGATGATCAAGTTTTACTTGCATCGTCGGCAGAAGAGTTGCAAGACATGGTAACAGTAATGAATGGAGCATGTAAGTTGAAGGGAATGAAAATAAATGTAAGTAAGACGAAAGTTATAGTTTTCGAAAGAGATGAAGATGTATGTGTGTGTGATATAAAGATTGAAGGTAAGAGTATAGAGCAAGTGAATGAATTTGTGTATTTGGGAAGTATGTTTACAAGGGATGGTAAGATAGATGCGGATGTGGAAAGAAGAGTAAATGCGGGAAATAAAGTGAATAGTGCTATACATGCGGTTGTGGCTAACCAGTCGGTGTCAAAAAAGGCACGGATGGCTATCCACAACGGTGTGTTGGTACCTACACTTATGTATGGAAGTGAAAGTTGGGTATGGCAGAAGAGACATGAAAGTAGAGTAAATGCTGTAGAAATGCGTTCCCTGCGAAGTATGTGCGGTGTAACTCGGAATGACAGATTGAAAAATAGTGTGATAAGAGAACGTTGCGGCTTAAAAGACGATGTAGTGACGAGAATTGAGAAGAATATGCTGAGATGGTTTGGGCATGTCGAGAGAATGGATGAAAGGCGACTAACAAAAAGGATTTATATGGCGAATGTCAGTGGAAGGGGACGCCCTAGAAAAACTTATACCGACCTTATTGGTGAGGTTCTTCAAAAAGGTCAGGTGCGTAGTACTCGCAACCGGCGTGTATGTATGACAAGATGTATGAATGTGGTCGAAGCGAAAGAAGTATGCAAGAATCGTAGCAAGTGGCGTTCTTTAGTTTCTGCCTACCCCTATGGGAAAAAGGCGTGAGTGTATGTTATAATGTCCGTCACAAGTCATGAATAAGATAGGTAATTAAATAAGGTAAGGTAGTTTACATATTTCCTGTATTATGCACTTTAAAAGTTAATTTTTAGGTAACCTGGTAATAAAATTTAACGAGTGAACAAAGTATGGTCAACAAAAAGCTTTTTCCGACCACCCTAAGCCGACTCTGTGTGGAGAAACCCTTAAACACACATACTTACTGATGTAGGTAACTTCGTAACAAGCTTAAAGTAGAGATCAGTGTTTTTCAAAGTTTTTATACATAAGACCCAGACACAAGTAAAAAAATGTGGCGGACCCCAGGTCCATGACTGAAAATTTTCTATTTTTACTGTAGCAGGTGCAAGGTTCAAACCATGCTTTTTAATTTTACTTAATCACGACCCTCCGAGAAAAGATCTGAGGATGGGGACGTAAGTTTTAAAAACACTTGTATAGATAATTATTGAGTACTTATGTTATAATAGTAATCACACCATGTGACAGGCGCGCAGTACTTTGTATATAATTCTTTAAATATACTGCATGACTCACATACCGGTAATATAAAATAATTTAACTAGTTAATTTATCGCGTGCAAGAATTTAATTAAATTTAATGAACCCATTATTCGAAGATTTAACACAGTAATAGCGTAGTGGTTAGAGGGCTAGCCCTCCTTACATGGTAGTTTGATTCCAACCCCAGACTCTCTTTTGAAGAAAATTCGACTGGTCAAGTGCGTTCGTACCCTGCTTTCCTTTCAAAAATAGAATAGAATATTTTTTATTCCACACCATAAACCGAGGGGCTCATGGCGAAGTTAAAACTACGCTGATCAACCAATCTGCAAGGTTAAGCTGCGTGTCTATGGATGGGTGACAATTCTTAACACATCGAGACCCCTCCGTGTCTCGGAGAGCACACAAAGCCGTCGATCCCGGTTGTCATAAGAACACCTATGACAATCGTTAGTGGTAGTGAGAAACCCAAAAGCCTAACATCCAGTTTAACTTCCAGGTTAACGGTATTACCCATATTTTATACTTACCTTGACAACTTACTGTAGGTTTTATTCATGCATTTTTTTTATACCATTAAGTTAGCAAACAAGCATACGGTCCACCTGATGGTAAGCGGTTATCGTAGCCTATAGACGCTTGTAACACCAGAGGTATCACTTGTGCGTTGC
Source organism: Acronicta alni (assembly GCA_964056405.1). Lineage (NCBI taxonomy): Eukaryota > Metazoa > Arthropoda > Insecta > Lepidoptera > Noctuidae > Acronicta > Acronicta alni. The sequence goes on from OZ043942.1 coordinate 5,312,650, forward strand.
TGACCCTGTAAAACGAAAGAGGAATAGTTGTGTTGGCAGTGTAAGGGTCAAAGTAGCTCTTTCCTCACGGAGCACTGGCAACCTTGCTCACAGTGTTATTTCACTTGGGTTTTCTGCAAGGCGGAGGTACCTCTACAGTGGGGCAACTCCAATTTAAGTGGAATTACTCTCTCTATGTTAGGACATAATCATTTAAAAGAGGTAGGCCTCTTTTAAATGATTCGTAATCTTATTCATTGTCTAGTTCTAATACACGCTCCACTTAGTTTGGAACACAGCACCATCTGCTGTGTAAAATGTCCCAAATATTTTAAGAATATTTTGAGACATCAGCTATACATTTAATTTATGGGTTTATATTTGAGTACTTTAATATTGGACCTATCTTTTGATTGCGTCAACCTAAAAGGGTTCTTTTTCTTGCTAAAAACTGCAATCATCCAAACTACAAATATTATAAAAGCGAAAGTAACTATCTATCATGTACGTTTCGCTACGAAATTTGGTACTAAAATACGTGTAGATCTTCGAGAAAGACATACCTACGCTACGACAGCTAGTAATAATATATAATACCAGTAAATATCTGCCTGCTAGGTACATTTACTACTATAATATAACACTTAACTGTTCCATATTAATGAGTACACGATAACTTATGTTAAATGCATGACATCAGACAGTGGAACAATAGACAGTACCTATGTGCAAATACCCATAAAATAAAGACATTACAAGAAATACAACGTGTTACAAAATACCCCGTAAAAATATAATTAATTATCAAAACCAAAAATTTTGTCAGCTGTCATGTCAGGGAACCAGATTATTTAACAGAAAGGCCTACGTACCTGTTTTACTTAATTGTCTACTTTAATAATTTTTCTATTTTTCATTCATAAATGTTGTTGTTTTCCTTTTTTTGGGGTATGTTATACAGCGTTACTACGGTTCTCAAATATTGTGAATGGACTCGTTATAAGGCCCCATTTAACCTCCTCTCGGCTTTACGGGTAGTTTTGTTACACCCTGTATAATTTTACAGCTTTGACGTATTATCTTAGGGGCAGTTTCCACGAGCGAGAGATTGCGACGATATTATTGTCGTGCCACGTACTTCTACCATGAGAAGAGAATATTTGTAATTATTCTACCATGTTACCAAACATATTTTTTGCATGACTCAGATACATACACAAGTTACAACCAAGTGTTATCATAAAATATTTATTTGTTCGTTACATTTTCCTTACATTCATACTGTTATCATGTTTTATAATGTGGTTTACATATATAACATATATACTATATTTAGTTAATACTCATAGAAGGATTCGTAGCTAAGTTAATAGTAGCATATACGTGTTACAAAATACCCCGTAAAAAATATAATTAATTATCAAAGCCAAAAAATTTGTCAGCTGTCATGTCAGGGAACCAAGTTATTTAACAGAAAGGCCTACGTACCTATTTTATCTAATAATTGTCTACTTTTATAATTTTCTATTTTTCATTCATAAATGTTGTTGTTTTTATTTTTTTGGGGTATGTTACACAGCGTTACTACGGTTCTTAAATATTGTGAATGGACTCGTTATAAGGCCCCATTTAACCTTTTTTCGGCTTTACGTTTTACTTATACTATGGGTACTGGACAATGGATATCATACTTATAACATACTTTGTTTTGTAAATACATATCTAAATTATAATTATACATACTAATATTAATTATAAAGCTGAAAAGTGTGTTTGTTTGGTTGAACGCGCTAAACTCAGGATCTACTGGTTCGAATTGAAACATTATTTATTTATACAATATTTATCGAGGAAGGTTAAGGCTATATAAAATTAAACTACGACTAATAGGATCCCAGCAAAAATGTCGGGTGACGCTGCCAATTAAGAGACATCCAGACAAACAAACACATAAGTGTTAAACAAACACATAAGTGTTAAACAAACACATAAGTGTTAAACAAACACATAAGTGTTTGTTTGTCTGGATGTTGCTCATTACATAAATATTACTTATTTTATTTAAGAGCTCAGCAGATCTTGTCCTTGTCGCGATCGCCACTGTTCTCCATCTTCTGCTTTCCGTTTACCTCTTGATACGACTCGATCCTCACCCTTTCCTTCACTTGTTCCACAAAACATCGTCTAGATCTTTATCTTTCTCGTTTTCCTTCCATTTTACCTTCTAGTATAGTTTTAAAAGAAGATATCGTGTCAGTACCGTGTGGCCAAACAATTACTAAGCAATAATTATGTTTTAACACATTTTTGTCTGGCCTGAGAACCAAACCCCAAGCCTCGATATTAATATGACAAAAATAAAGAAATAAGCTCACGTTCAAACATTATAATTAAAATCATATTTTTATATCGTTAGGGCGAAGTCGGACGCGCGATTAAACTTGTCGTGATATGTGTAATCAGCCTTATCTGATCATGTAGGACATGGGCAAAGGAGAAACTTTGGTACAGTTAAGCAAAAAATGATAACTGTAAAAAAAAAATACATTAACGTCTTGAGGTTTTTATAGTTTTGGGAAAAAGTGTGTAGAAATAATAACTGATAATTATAATATTTTTTAATGTGTCTTAAGTGTACACATTAAAAATATTATCAATTATTATTTCTAACCTAACCTAACCAATTGCCTTCCTCGGTCCCAAGGCGTGATGGTATGTTATGTTTATGGTTTATTTCAATGATCGGCAAGTCTTTCTTAATAATTCTCAACGGGCTCGTACAGGGTCGGCAACGCGCAAGTGATGCCCCTCGTGTTGCAAGCGTTTATAGGCTGCGGTAACCGCTTACCATCAGGTGGGCCGAATGATTCTTTGCCACCTTAGTGATATAAAAAAAGTACACACTTTTCATTCAAATACAACTACTTATTTCGGATTTTATCGCGAATTGACATTATTAAATTATATTTAAGAGAGGTAGGGCATTGTGGGAGTAATTCCACTCAAATTGGAGCTGCCCGATTGGGGAAGTACCTCCGCCTTGCAGAAAATCGAAGTAAAATAACACTGGTTTGAGCTGTGTTGTGTTTCTTATGGTGAGCAAGGTTGCCAGTGCTCCAGGAGGAAACGTTGTGTTGGCAGTGGGGGGACTTTGACCCTTATACTGCCAACCCAACTATTCCTCTTTCAATCCAGGGTCGGCAACGCACAAGTGATACTCCTGGTGTTGCAAGCGTCTATAGGCTACGGTAACCGCTTACCATCAGGTGGGCGATATGCTTGTTTGCCAACTTAGTAGAATAAAAAAAATATATATATATATTTTAATTCCATATCTTATAATCGCGTAAGTATCAGAAACCAAATACTTTCGCAATGTATTTTTTTTATTTGTTTGATATTTTCATTGTTGACTGTACATTTTAATCGAAAACTTTTCACAGTATCGTAGTCACTATCAAGATCGGTAGCTTTCGTCAGTTCTCGTAGTACTTGGGCACCTCGATTGACATTTTCCTCTCTTTGTTCAGTGAATCTAAATTTACACCGTTTGGCTAATAAATTATAGCTATAGTATATGTTTAAATAGTGTGATTGGCTTCGGCCGTTCTATTTATATAATAATAAATAAATAGCGGCTATTCTTAATAACGGATCATTCAGTATATTTGCTTATTAGAGATAGGCTTCGACATTTGTATAGATTTTTACAAGCTTTTATTTACTTTCACCTGTCCCGTTATCTGTAATGGACTTTTGCAAGTTAATTTATACAAACAAAAGCAATTAATGAATTAAAAGTGTTTATAGGACATAAACACTTTTAATTCATTAATTGCTTTTTATCCCATATTTTTACATAAAAGCGTGTTACACCTTCTTTAGTGTTCTTGCTGTCAAAATGTAACACGCTATGTAAAAATACGGGATAAAAAGCAGTAGCCCAAGCAAGCGCTTGGTGCAAGTAAGTTACATAAATTACATACCTACTCATACATAAATATCAAATTATTTTGAACTATTTAGTTCTTTTTACTCCCCAGTAATAAAAGCTTGTTTAAAAAGTTTTTTTTTTCTAAACGTAGCAAGTTACGCATAAGTGAAAAGGGTATAATTTTATTAATTTGTAATTAAATAATGTTAAATAAATTGTTCAATTAATGAATTAAAAGTGTTTATATGACTGTTTGTATTAGAATAGCCATTCAACAGCCAGCACCATTCTCGTCTTCCTCCGATCTTCTTTCTCAGCACATCCCTAAAGCTTAAATAAGTAGGTATCTAGTTGCACAACCATGAGTGTGAATTAGGTGGATATCGACCTAGTTTGGACCTTCCAATAATTTCATTGTTAACGGTAAATCTAGACACGAATGTTAGCTTAAACTTATAATTCTATTAGGTCCAATCTGAGGCCATACGACAACGTATTATTGCGATCATTTTTAGGATGTGAAAAAGGGAAGACGCTATTTCATTTATAGAGCGACATGCCTCTCTCTCAATCTGAAAACGACCGCAATAACAGGTACGGCCTCTGGAGCATATAATGGTTAGATCGTCTCAACCTTAGTGTCAGTGTAGATACAAAACTGTACGATTATTGTAAAAATGTTTGTAATGACGGAGTTTGACGAAATCACAACATATTCTGAGTGAGTACTTTATCATATAATTATAATTCTTCTGGTTATTGCCAATGTTGGGGTCAACTTCCAGTCTTACCAGATTCGGCTTAATATCTGTATTTTACACGATAATAATAATAATAATAAAAGGAAAGGTGGGTTTATCGGGCTTGGGAGCGACCCCACCAAGGTGTGACTGATACGTGCCTGCCGGATGATGACGCTATGTATTCATTCTGGCGCAGCATCTGGTCGGTGCCTGTCAGTCACACCGAAGGTGAATGGACTCGGGAGGTCGAACGAGCGTGCGATCCAATACAAGAAATGGGGGCTATCACGATCAGCCCCCAAGATGTAGCCCGTGCAGTCCGTCCGTTGCCAAACTGGAAATCTCCAGGGCCGGACGGGCTGCACAACTTCTGGATTAAGTGGCTACAAAGGTCGCACGCTCGTTTAGCATCTCAGTACCAGGCAGCTTTGGAGTCTGGTTTGCTACCCAAGTTCCTTACAACAGGAATAACCCACCTGCTCCACAAGTCTGGTAGCACCGCGGATCCCAAAAATTATAGACCTATTACATGTTTACCAACGGTCTATAAGGTTCTTACATCCATCTTGAGAGTTAAAATTAATAAACACATCGACAATAACTCCATCATGTCGGTCTCTCAGAATGGATGTAGGAACGGGTCCCGCGGTACTAAGGAGCTACTCCTTATAGATATGGCCATTAGCCAACAGGTTCGGCGTTCCCGAAAGGATCTGTCGACATGTTGGATAGATTATAAGAAGGCCTATGACTCGGTGCCACATACATGGCTCATGAGGGTGCTGGAATTGTATAAAATAGATATAACTCTACGCACCTTCCTGATGTCGTGTATGAGGCAATGGAGCACAGTCCTTCGCTATCCAGGATGTCGAAATACCCAGAGGAATAGCGAACCTGTAAGGATCGAGCGAGGTATATTTCAGGGCGATAGTTTGAGTCCGCTTTGGTTTTGCCTAGCCCTGAATCCTCTAAGCATGCTGCTGGAGAATTCAGGGCTGGGCTATCGGTTGAAGAGAGGGGGTCAGGTTATATCTCACCTCCTTTACATGGATGACCTGAAGCTCTTTGCCCCCAGCAGTCTTCGGCTGATGGAGCTATTGAAGGTTACTGAAACTTTTAGTAGCGCCATCAGGATGGAGTTTGGTGTGGACAAATGTGCGGTCATGCATGTAAAGCGAGGGGAGATTGTGGAATCCGTAGGAGTTCAACTCGCGGATTCCATAAACCTGAGATCTCTCTCTTCAAACGAAACCTACAAGTACTTGGGTATGTCAGAAGCGTTAGGTATCAGCACAACTGACATGAAGCAATCGTTGAGGGAACGTTTCTTTGGCCGCCTGAAGAAGGTATTCAATAGCCTTCTTTCGGGCGGAAACAAGGTGCGCGCCTTCAACGGTTGGGTCATGCCGGTATTGATGTACTCTTTTGGCATACTCAAATGGACTCAAACGGAACTTGACGCCCTGGATAGGCGGGTCCGTACACTGCTGACTGCATATCGAATGCATCACCCACGATCGTCTGTCATGAGATTGTATATCCCACGGAAGTGTGGAGGCCGAGGCTTTTTAAATGCCAAAAACCTTCACAACCGCGAGATATGCAATCTCAGGGAATATTTTCTACACGCCGACGTGGGAATGCATCGAGATGTAGTAGCAGTGGACAAGGGACTCACCCCGCTCTCCTTGGCGAATGAGAACTGGCGCAAGCCTGTAGTGCTTGATACTAACGACCGCAGGAAGGTATGGCAGAGTAAGGAGCTCCACGGACGCTTTTTCCGGGCCCTTCATGGGCCCGATGTAGACCAAGCAGCGTCCGTAGCCTGGCTACGTTTCGGTGACCTCTTTGGAGAAACCGAAGGTTTTGTCTGTGCAATTATGGACGAAGTTATCATGACGAATAACTACCGGAGATTTATTGTGAAGGATGGCACGGTTGACATCTGTCGGGCATGTCACCGCCCGGGTGAATCGATCCGCCACATTATCTCTGGTTGTTCTCGTCTAGCTAACGAAGAGTACTTGCATAGGCACAACCTTGTAGCCAGAATTATCCATCAGCAACTTGCTCTAAAATACACTCTTGTGGCATCGGAGGTACCGTACTACAGGTATGTGCCCGACCCAGTTCTCGAAAATGGCAGTATCACATTGTACTGGGATCGGTCCATCATCACTGACAGGACTATTGTAGCCAATAAGCCTGATATTGTGGTGGTGGACCGAATCGAGAGGCGTGCAATGATTGTTGACATTACCGTCCCGCATGACGGGAACCTCGTGAAAGCCGAGAAAGATAAGCAAATCAAGTATCTTGACTTGGCTCGCGAGGTTGTCGACATGTGGGATGTGGACACAGCGATCATTGTACCGATAGTCGTGTCAGCCAATGGCTTAATAGCCACGAGCCTCGATCTTCATCTTAGGAGGCTCTCGTTAGGCGGCTGGGTCAAGGGCTTGATCCAGAAAGCAGTACTGCTGGACACGGCTCGCATTGTTAGGAGGTTCCTCTCTCTGGAGCCCTGACCGCCGGTAGCTTGGACCCTGTTCCCGATACCGGTGGGCCTCTATTTTTATATTTTTAAATGTTTTTGTTTTATAATTTATTTTATAAAAATATTTAAAAATGTAAATAATAAGAAAACTGATAAATAAAGGAAATAATAATAATAATATATTTATTTGCATAAAACATGGTATAAGCAGGTCTTAACAATAGGTACATAGAACAAACATGTTTCGCTAAGAATATTCATAGCATGCAAAGTTATTCATTAACATGTTAATGCTTTTCAAGGAATTCGTTTAAACTATAGAAATTATTTTCACATAACCAACCTTGCAACTTAGTCTTAAAGGTAAATCGAGTGCTTAAGACTTTTAGATAATTAGGTAGCTTGTTATATATACGCACACTCATAGCCAAGCAGCTTTTGTTATATTTTGTAAGCCTAGGAGCGTCGTTTAGCACAAGCCTGTGAGGGTCTCGCCGACTTCGAGGAACTAGATCGCTTGTTGTTTTAAAAAGCTCTTTGTGTTTCCATATGAACATACAAACCTCATATATGTATAGAGAAGGTAGCGGCAACAAACCAAGTTTTTTAAATACGGGTTGGCATGATTCATCAGGTTTAAGTCCGTAAATCGCTCGAATGCACTTTTTTTGGGCTATAAATGCTCTATTTTGGTCAGTGCTATTACCCCAAAATATGAGCCCGTAGCGTATTATTGATTCTACATATGCGCGGTATGTTAATATAGCTGTTTTTATGTTTGTTAAGTTTTTAATTTGCTTGAGTGCATATACAAATTTATTGATTTTGCTAGATAAATTGTCTACGTGTATTTTCCAGTTTAGATCTTCATCTATTGTTACTCCTAAAAATTTGGTGTGTATTACAGGTTTAATTTTAGGTATATTAAGTTTGAAATTATATTTATTATTATTGCATTTATTAAATTGTATATATACGGATTTGTCAAGGTTTATTTTCAAATTGTTTAGATCAAGCCAGTTAATTAAATTGTTAATTATATTATTAATGGCAGTTTCATGGTCATTAATTGCATTTATTGTTTTTTTAGATGTTACAATAATACAGATGTCATCAGCAAATAATATACACTTATGATTAGTTATTTCGATTATGTTATTTATGTATAATAGGAATAGGATGGGCCCCAGTATACTCCCTTGTGGGACTCCGAATTTATTATATCTGTATTCAGATGAATAGGGTGTTACCTCTTTATTTTTGTTTATCGTTGTTATGGTAACACATTGCTGTCTGTTATTTAAGTACGATCCTATCCACTGTAAGGCTGGTCCTCTAATTCCGACAGTCTCTAATTTTTCAAGCAATAAATCGTGGGCAACTAGGTCAAATGCTTTAGACAAATCAAAAAATAAACCTGTGGTTAAGTTATTATTATTGATATTGGTTAATATATTTTTTATGAGGGTGTAAGTAGCTAATGTCGTGGACTTGTCTTTTTGAAAGCCGTACTGATCATTTTTTATAATATTATATTTATTACAGTAATCGATAAGCCTTTTATACATACACTTTTCATATATCTTAGACATAATCGATATTAGAGTAATAGGGCGATAGTTATTTAAGTCACATTTTTCGCCTTTTTTGTACAGTGGCTTAATAATAGATAATTTTAACTTTTCTGGGAAAGTTCCATGGCAAAATGACAAATTTATCAAATATGTCAATATATTGACAATTTCATTAGCACATGCTTTAATTATTTTTGTATTAATTTCATCGTGACCTTCAGAACTAGTGTTTTTTAATAGCATTATTTCTTGTCTCACTTCGTTTTCCGACATGGGTTTGAGAAACATAGAGTTTATAGTTGTATTTTTCCTAGAACTGATTTTACTATTTACCTGCATTTGTGTATTAGTCGAATTGATGTAGTGATTATTGAAGGCAGTTGCTATTTTTATTGGATTTGTGATGATTGTGTTGTTAACTCGAATATTATCTATATAATCTTTGGTGTTTGCATTATTTACTTCGTTTTTTATCACCTTCCATGTAGCTAAGCATTTGTTATCATTTTTATTTATAAACTTTATATTTGCATTCTTTTTTGAATTAAATATGCACTTTTTGAGGAGATTAGAATAAGTAATATATTTATTTTTGTTAGTTATTGATTTATTTTTATAATATCGATATCGTAATGTCCGTTTTGTTTTACAACTTTGTTTTAATCCCTTACTTATCCAATGTCGTGTTTGGGTATTATTTTTATTTATTTTAAATCTTATTTTAGGAAAACAAAGACTGTACAAGAGGCATAACATTTCATGAAAATGACTGAATGCTGCGTTTGCATCATTAACTGTATATACGTCAGACCAAGATAAATTATGTAAACATTCCTTGAACTTTCTTATATTATTACAATTGTAATCTCTTTTGTAGACATAGTATGTTGCCTGTGTTTGTGTCTTATGACTTACAGGAAAGCTTAACATTTGTGCTGTATCATGGTCGGACAGGTAAAGTGGCATTACTATAGCGGTAGCGTTTGGAATATTGCTTATAATATGGTCAATGCAGGATGACTTACGTGTTGGCACATTAATGTGCATTTTTAGATTATAATTATATGATAGATCCTGTAATTGGTTAGTAATATTACCTTTTTTTAAAGTATTGATATTGATATCACCTGCTAAGACTATATTTATTTTAGTTTTATATTTTTGAAATAAGCTGTGTAAAAGGTTGTTTAACTTAATTAAGAATTGGGTGGGGTCAGATTGTGGTGTTCTATAGACACAAATGATTATTAACTTCAGATATGTAACTTCAATGCCGCATATTTCAAACGTGTTTTGCATAGCGTAGGTATTTATTAGTGGTAAATGTTTGAAGGTTAACCCTTTTTTTACTAAAATGCAACTCTTTGTTTTGTTCTGCAGAAGCTAGTTGCCATCTCGTAATTATGGATTTTGACATAACTTTCATAACCTTTTTTTATAAACGTTTCGGAAAAACATATCACATCTGGGTCATTCTGCGCTTCTCGTAGCTCCAGTATGGTGATTTCGAGGAGATCTTTTTTGGATAATAAACTGGCAATATTTTGGTGCAGTATTTTAAACCTATGAGTGGCGGGAGTTGATATTTTAGGCTCGAAAAAACGAGATGTTTTTTTGTATTACAGGAAAGTAATACGGGATTGTCCCTATTTGTACTTTTTTTATGGGTTGCACAGGATCATCAGTTTTTTGTATCGCTGAGTTTTTACGACTAAAATAGAAAGGAATTGTTCCTTTTTTGGGTTCATTTACTAATGTATGTGCATTTACTGATGTGAGTGCAGATGGCCTATATCAGTGATAGCCGAGTGATATAACCATTGGACTGCCAAGTTAAAGGTCTCCAATTCTTATCAATTCACGGACCTCTGGTTTTTTCGAATTCATGTGCGTATTAATAATTAATTATCAGTCGCTTAAACGGTGACGGAAAGCATTGTAAGGAAACCTTTGAGCCTTTGAGATTTTTGTCGACGGTGTGTGAAGTCTGCCAACCCGCACTAGGCCAGCGTGGTGGACTCAAATAAACTATATAAATAGGTACAGGCACTTTTAAAATGTTGAGTCTAGGTGCATGGTTCCAAATTAGTCATTTCCTATGGAGAACAACCGACAAGAAACTCCGTGGTTACTGTTATTAAGCAAAGGAAAAATTCGACCGCGGGCAGAATTCGAACCTGCGTCTTCTGGTTAGGTCTACCAGACGCTATGACCACTAAACCACCGCGATACCTACCCGTCATGTCGAATTTTGCCTTCGCATTGTGAATTTACGTCTTTATGGTGACTCCATGGTTACTCTTTTAAATTATCGTTTTCTATATAGTACTGTAGCCTAATCCCTCCCAATCTGAGAGGAGACCAGTGCTCAGCAGTGGGACAGTATATGGGGTGATGGGCGATGATGATGATGATGATTGCGAATATACTGGTTCTCAGACTTTGTAACCAATCTAACTAAAAGAGAGAAACTACTAAATAAACTATAAAACCCGGTCTAACTTTTATTGACATATTTTTTACGAAAACCTATTGAAGCCTTTTATTCCTAAACTAAGTAAAAACCTGTATGTCAGGAAACAGCGCCTTCTCCCATCTCTTTCTCTTTACTTTATACGTAGTACTTTATATGTAATTCTGATGTCAAAACCCAAAAAGTTTTTATACCAGGCTTTGCGCATAATTTCCTTTGCTCCAAAAACATCATTAAAAAAAACCCAACTTGTCAACACGACCAAAATTGTGATTGTAGAAAATAAATGTTGTGACTATTTATTCAAAATCTTAGTGCTAAATAAAAGTCATGAAAAACAGTCATGGATAAAATTGTGAAGAATGTCAAGTCTTGGCGTGCTCCTAGGCCCAGTGAGGAGTTGTCCCGCAGCCAGTACTCGCTGGTATCCACCGAGCTGACTGATGGGGCGGTGCAACTGTGGCTCGGGCTGCCCGATGAAGTCAAGTACGACCCCGCCTTGGAGCAGTTCCGGCAACATTATGAGAAGGAGCATGGTGAGTTTTTGACATAATTATGTATTTTCTTCATCCGTGGAGGATAAGGAGGAGCCATAGGTGTATTAGTCAACTTTATATGGATTACAAGCTATTGTCCGCGCTTTCATCTTTATCTCAAAGACTCAAAAGAAACCATAATTATGTCGTTCTCCAAGGTCATCTTCGTCTCAAATTTCATCAAAATCTTTTCAGCCTAACAGACTGACAAACTTACTTTCACGTTTATAATATTAATAGGGATTAGTAGCGCAGTATTGAGCTCTGTCGTAAGTCGCTCTGACTAAGTCGCTCCGTCTAAGCCACTCCGTCTAAGGCGCCCCGTCTAAGCCACTCCGCCTAAGTCGCTTCGTCTAAGTCGCTCCGTTTAAGTCGCTCCGTCTAAGTCGCTCCGTCTAAGTAGCTCTGTCTATGTCCTTCAGTTTCTGTCATATTTTAGCAAAATATGACAGAAACTATCAAAGAGTGAAAACAAATCAAAACAGTATCAACATTTCCAAATGAAAATATTGCCAGTATCCGCTCTAACCCTTTTAAATTTCCGTCCCTAACCCTTTGGGGATATAGACGTTATGGTATCTCATGAAAGCAGTGATAGCCTAACTGCCAAGTTAAAGGTCTTGAGTTCGAAACAAAGGCCTTTTCGAAGTCATGTCCGTATTAATAATTAATTATCACTCCCTTGAACGGTGAAAGAAAACATCGTGAGGAGACGCATACTTTAGAGATTAACATGACGGCATGTGAAGTTTCCCAACCCTCATTAGGCAAGCGTGGTGGACTACAGCCTAATCCCTTTGATGCTGAAAGCAGACCCATGGCCAGCAGTGGGACAGTACATGGGTTGATAATGACGATGATATAAAATATCAATTTCTGACATTTACGCGAATAAATCGTCGTCAGTCTACCCGTGACCATGGATACTCTAAAGGGTCCAAAACGTCGGGATTAATAATATCAATATAACGCCATAAAATCCGTAAAAAGTACATACCTATTGATTTCTGACATTTACGCGAATATTATACATTGAAATAAAACTACTTTTTACGGATTTTATCGCGTATAATGATATTATTAATCCCCTTTATTAAAGGGGATTAATAATATATTAGTATAAAAATGTATCAATATACGCGATAAAATCCGTAAAAAGTAGTTTTATTTCGATGATATAGGTATCTTATGCTTCTTAAAAGTCACTTTTCATTAGACGTCACCTTAAGACGTAAATTCAAGAATGTGAAAACAAATTTCGACCTGGCTGGTGGGACTCGCAGTGTAGTGGTGTATTGAACCAGAAGTCACAGGTTCGAATTAAGCCCGCGGTAACATTTTTCCTTCGCTAATAACTTTATAATCTTTGCATGGAAAATGCAAAAAAAAAAACTACGATTGTTTAAAATCTTACAATAACAGAACTACGTTGCCATGAACACCATAAAAAGATATTTGTACATTTGTAATACCATAGAAAAAAAAACCATTTTGTCGAGCAAATAATAAAACTTACAACCTTCAAATAATAAGGTATTTGGACAAGGCTTTGAACACCATTTTTGGACATCAATTGTGTAATACTAAGAACTACCTTGAATACTACTTAAAATTTTCCTTCTCATTCCGACGGGCGCATGCGCTACTTACAACTTTTTTTTATTCTACTAAGGTGACAAACAAGCATACGGCCCACCTGGTAAGCGGTTACCGTAGCCTATAGACGCTTGTAACACCAGGGGTATCACTTGCGCGTTGCCGACCCTATATTGAAAGAGGAATAGTTGGGTTGGCCATATAAGGGTCAAAGCCACTGCCAACACAACGTTTCCTCGTGGAGCACTGGCAACCTAGCTTACCGTAAGGAACAACACAGCTCAAAGCAGTGTTATTTTACTTCGATTTTCTGCAAGGCTGAGGTACTTCCCCAGTCGGGCAGCTCCAATTTGAGTGGAATTACTCCCACTATGTCCTACCTCTCTTACTACTACTGTCTACTTGGTGTCCTGGGTCCGGTTCTCAGTAATTCCCAGATTCTGCAGAGTGCTGTTAAGATTTTTGGGTGCAAGCTTTCTTTCTTTCTTTCTTTCTTTCTAATGAGCTATGATCTGCGAGCGGCTCATTAAGGGAGTCCGACCAAACCTTAGAAGTTTTTTTTTTATGTTTGCTTTTTATATGAACTTTACAAGCTTTCGGTTCCCTCAAAATCGATCTTATTTTGAGGGAACCGAAAGCTTGTAAAGTTTTAATTAATTTTTAACCGACTTCAATATAAGCAGGAGGATCTCAATATGACTGCATTTTCTGATCTCAAAATGACAAAATACTTGATGTCCCAATTATTCTCTTAAAAGTTAATTATTAGTATTATTTTGTTTACATGATAGATATTTTTTTATTGTGATATGCACAATCTGTTTACAATTTTTTTTTGTCAAAGTTCCAAGCGTCTCGCGCTCTAGGCTATATTTAAACCGGTCTAATCCAGTTTTTGCCAGCATTCAACCAGATAAGTATTACGTTATTACGAAAATGTTATCAAATTTTTATTTGTTTGCCAAATATGTATGAGAGTAGATTTACCCTCTTTTTTATAGTAGGTACTTACCACCTGGGGAGATGGCAGAGTATATCAGACTCGTATCGACTAAAAGCCGCACTTGCCTTCACCTGCCCTAGTAGCCATGGGACCCGTAAAATTCGCCACAACCATGACAGAAATGGCTGGAACAGGCTATTGCCCTATAGTCATGGCTATGGGATCCGTGAAATTCACCACGAACATGACAGCAGCGGCTTGACCAGGCTATGCTAGGCTATGGTACCATCACATTCTGCGGACGATTGCTACAGCGCTCCCGTAATCCCGGCACTAAAGTGGTGACGCGAAACGCCGAGGTTGGTTTTAGGTCGGCAGCTCGCTCTTTTCAGAGCGGACTCCGCCACACCGCACCGCTCTCCCCGGAGCGGTGGGGTGTGCATAAATTAATAATAAATAAATAAATATTTTATTGTCAAAAACTTGTGGACACACACATGTAAAGTTGTATCCCAAAATACAAGACTTATCTCATTAAATTTAATACAGGTGTAGCGTTGAACTCTGGTACCCATGGTAAGATTTAACTTGTGTTATGGGTACCAGCGTTCTCACAGAAAGAATACTCATTAAGGATTACGTTAGTTGCCATTTGAGATGGAAGATGTGGACTCATGTAAGGTAAGGATTATTGAAAGTGTGTTTGTGTGTGTGTGTGTATGTGAGTGTACATAAAGCATATCCAACCCCGTCAACATAAAAAATATAGTACCATCACATACCATCACGCCTGTATTCCCCGAAGAATTAGGCAGATGTGTCCTAAATAATATTTATTTCTGCAAATAGATCTTTTAAAGACACTTTTACAAGTCAATTTTAAATTAATAGGTACAGACGCCAGCAAGTCAACCTATACAAAACTGTCAAATTTTCCCAATTGAACATGAACCTTATTGCTTTGTGTTAAAGTTCAAAATCTTTCAAAGAAATTTGACAGATTGGGGTAGCTTGATGTGCTGCCCTCTGTACTACGAGTAGATGGCGCCGGCCTTTTCTAGCTGACGGTGCTTCTTCTCAGGGGTGCCTGAGAAGAAACACTGAAACAAACTGAGAGAGACGTGGTCTCTTTTAAAGACCTTCAAGAAAAGAGCGTACTTTCTTTTAAAGACCGGCAACGAGGTCGTGACTCCTCTGGTGTTGCGGGTATCCATGGGCGGCGGAAATCGCTTACCATTAGGCGATCCGTCAGCTCATTTGCCCCCTATCCCATAAAAAAAGGCCAGATAGTAGATAATAGTAACTATTCAATGCTTATTAGATGTGTTTTACAATGTAGGAAAATCTGAACTGGACCTTTTGAAGAAAGAGCCATAGCAGTGTTGAGCTAACGCATAGTTCGCCGGTATGTTTAGGTCCAATGTAATAGGGGTCGACCACAAATCCAAATTCATCGCTACTACTGAGAATTTCATAGAGAAACCCAGTAACACTGCTTCACCTGGAAATTGTACCCAAGACCTCTAGCGTAGCAGTCGTGCTCATGTCAGCTAGATTAACGAGGTAGTAATTCTTCATGTCTTAAGCTTGAGTTCTTAAGCTGATCAACCGATCTGCAAGGTTAAGCTGCGCTAGTTGCGGTCAGTCTGTTGATGGGAACCATTCTTAACACATCGAGACCCCTCCGTGCCTTGCAGAGCACGTAAAGCCGTCCCTGTTGGCATACGAACACCTATGACAATCGTTAGCAAAAAGCCTGACAACCAGTCGATCCTCAGGGTTTCGGTATTACCCAAAAATTGGGCTGCGGTGGTCTGATGGCAGTCGCTTCGTGTAAAATACTGATATTCAGCCGCGTCTGGTTAGACTGGAAGCCGACCCCAATATAGCTGGGAAAAGGCTCGGAGAAAGAAAGAAATTCTTGATATTATTCTATGAATATAAACTAACTGATCTGGAATGCTCGGCTAAAGATTCGAGAGTTGAAGGAAAGAACTCTTAATCTATATTTAAACCGGTCGAATCCGGTTTGCACCGGTATATACCTAACTATATACAATACTTTGGCTCTGTCTTTGTATAGTGAGTGACTGGAAATCCTTGAGACGCAGACGGCTTAGAAATCAACTTTTTTACTTTTTTACAAAAAGTTCAATGTATTTAAATTACTGCCTCCTTAGTCTAGTGGTCCTAAGTGCGACTGATACGCTTGAGGTCCTGGGTTCCATTCCCAGGTCGATCAAAGTTTTATTGGGATATTCTATGAAATTCTCAATAGCAGCTCGGATTTTGACTTTGTGCCCGGTTAATGGCAGTAAACTCTGTGAGTATACATTAGTACACCTCTGCCTAACCCTTCGGGGAAAACAGGCATGATGGTTATTTTAGCGAAGGAAAAATTCGGCTGCGGGCAGGATTCTAACCTGCGTCTTCTGATTATTATTACTTTCGATTAAAACTTCTTCATAAATTAAATACAATCGGTATCGCATTAGATAGCACTAATAAGATTAGTACTCGAGCTGTCAAAAGTAAAATAAATGGTTAGATAGAGTATAGGTGTGATGGTATCCGCCTCTCACTGCGAGCAAGGTTAGGCTTGCAAAGGAGGCGGCGGGAAGGGAGAGAGAATTGTCCACCTCTCTCCCGATTCGTAGTACCGCGGGGCGCCGGCGGGTACAGACAGACCTCCTGCCTTCATGAGCTGTGGCCTGCGGGCGGTTGAATTGGGGATTCCACCGCCCGACCAGACAATGACCCCAGTAGGCGGCACCGGTGCCTTAAAAACAGTATGCCAGAAAAGGCCTCGCTAATTGACGGTGTCCAGCGACTGCTAGACCACAGCCTGTCATGGACGTGGCTAATTTCGCGGATCCCATGGCCATGACTATAGGGCAGGTGAAGGCAAGTGCGGTTTTTAGTCGGTACGAGTCTGACATACCCTGCCACCTCCCAGGATGGCGGAGGATCCATATGGATTTTCCATACTATAAAAAAAAACTGTGACGGTATACTATATGTCCTGTTACAACAGAGCTTTGCAGAGAGTAACAATTGTTACTCTCTGAAAAGGAAAACGAAGCTTCAAAACCGGTTAAATCCAGTTCATTGCGGTATAAAGTATAGGTAGTACCGCGGCCTCGCTTTACAACTGCGTGCAAACGGAATACATTATTTAAAATTATTGTCGTTTATGTTTTGCATTTGGAAAGTTAAGAAAATTTGGAATATGAAAGAGAGAGACAAGAGAATGATTAGATAAAGATAAAGAATATAATTTGAAAGAAACATAGTTTTACAAAGATGTTATGGTTTCTGGAAAGTACACAGGCAAGCATATCAAGATACCCCAATCTGTCAAATTTGTTTGATAGATTGAGGTTCATGTTCAACTGGGAAAATTTTACAGTTTTGGATAGCTTGCTTGACCTGTACATTAATAATACTAAGAGTGATGACAATTATACAACTCATTACCCAAATAGCAAATGACAACTAAACTACTAACAATTTAGATTTTTGAAAAACATAATGATGATCATTAAACATAATTAAAGTTTTTTCTATACTTTTTTTATACCTAAAACATTATCCTTCATTACTCCACGGTTCTATGTACCAAATTGACCAATTTTGTAAAGAATCTCACGTAACATTGTGTAATGTTTAAAAAAAACAAAGCGAGGTGATTTTTTTTACATAATTTAGATGTTGAAATAAATATTGATTGTAATGGCAAGGCATTCATTTAAGTTTTAAGCTAATTCGTTTGACAGTAAAACTAATTATACAACGTTACTTTTCATACTGACTTCTTAGAACATATCATTCTTAGGACGAATCATAGTAACTTCTTAGAACATATCATATCTTAGGACGTATCATTCGTTGAAAGTGCTGCTGTAAATCGATTTTGGGTTCCATTCCCAGGTCGAGGAAAATAGAGCTGACATTTGATAAATGATATTTATTTCTGTAAATAGATCTTTTAAAGACACTTTTACAAGTCAATATTTTGCATATTTTTTTTAATCTAGATGGCTCCGGCTTTTCCCTAGCTGACGACCTCTGAGAAGAAACGACGAAACAAACTCAGAGAATCATAGTATCTTTTAAAGTCCAGACATAGAATAGTAACAAATATGTGTCTTACAATATAGGGCAAAGTCTGAAATAGCCTTTTGAAGAAAGAGCCATAGCGGCTTTGAGTAGACCAGTCCCAACTGACGGCACGCATACGTCAGTCATCGTGTAGCTCAACCATAATTTAGGGAGCTCAACAACCCGTCGCACGACGATACCAGATTAGAGGAACATTTGCGTAGGCCACATAAAAAAAGCTCAAAGCCATCAGACTGTTCAAAGCTAGTTTGGCCACATAAAAAAATTAATTAATGTGAGTACTTTGTAGGCTAGATATATATATAGCCTACAAAGTACTCACATTTAATTTTTTTGAGTTAAACATTATTAAATAATAAGAAAATATAAACTTAATCATAGTAACCAGTAATGTCTGCTAATACATGAAAGACCCATACAAACACAAGCACCGCTGTGTTCGTCATAATGTTGCACATAATTGCTTATCGGCATTTTTTTTTTGCAATGCAGTGGTAAACAGAGAGATTAGATGAACCCAACAGCATGAACAAAACCTGGCTTTCACTTATTACATTGTACATTTCAAGAATTAATACATTTTGAGCACATTGGCGAGAGTTTCATTACGCACATTCTTAGATATTTATGTAAACGGTGCTTTGAACAAATTACTATGCTTGCACCGTTGCATCGGTACTGAGAGATCAACGAACTCCACTTTGCAACGTTCATAGATCAATGACCTTACTTTTAAATAAAATGTTATTACTAACTGGATTGGATCCAAATCAAAATAGTTTTATTTTCATTTAAACCATAATATATAAGCACTTTTGAAATGTCGAATCTAGGTGCACGGTTCCGAATTAGTCGTTTCCTATGGAGAAGAACGGGCAAGAAACTCCATGGTTACTCTTTTAAATAATTATCGTTTTGTACAACGATGTTCGATACAATAATAATTTTAAATTGGATACTTACATGAGAGAACAATTTAGGAATGTTACAACTAGGCTCGCTGGTAGGGTCGGTCACTATGGGTCTCATAAAGAAGCTCAAGGTCACTCAGCGAGCTATGGAGAGGGCTATGCTTGGTATTTCCCTACGTGATCAAATTAGAAATGAGGAGATCTGTAGAAGAACGAAAGTTACCGACATAGCTGAAAGACTTAGCAAGCTTAAGTGGCAATGGGCGGGGCACATAGCTCGTAGAACTGATGGCCGCTGGGGCAAAAAGGTTCTCGAGTGGAGACCACGCACCGGAAAGCGCAGCGTGGGACGGCCTCCAACGAGATGGACGGACGACCTGGTAAAGGTCGATGGAAGTCGTTGGATGCAGACGGCTTGTAACCGGTCCTTGTGGAAGTCTATGGGGGAGGCCTTTGTTCAGCAGTGGACTTCCTGTGGCTGATATGATGATGATGATGATGACAACTAGGCATAAAAGAAAGTTCTAAACAGTTCTCTCATTTACAAAGAGTAGAAACTAATAAACTATATAAAGCAACTGACGAAACTTGTCACCGAGATTTGCGGAATTTGATTAGGTAAGTATCAAGTCAGAAACGATGAAATTTAATGTATTATACAAATGATTAAGTTGGGAGTGGTTAAAAGACATACACATATGTCGTTACAGAGAAATCTCTAAGGTATGCATACCTTAGAGATCACGATCCTCACGATGTTTTCCTTCACCGTTTAAGTGAGTGATAATTAATTATTAATACGCACAAGAATTCGAAAAGTCAGAGGTGCGTGCCTTGGGTTCGAACTCGAGACCTTCGACTTGGCAGTCCAATGGTCATACCATTAGGCTATCACTGCTTCTAATATCGATATATCGCGATTAAAAATATCGACGATATTATATCGATAATCGTATGGAAAAATATCGATATTTTGATATACCTATCGATATTTTTTCTGCCTATAACTACCATAAACCCACAAATGGCATAGTTTACATACCCCATGGCTCCCAGCGCCAAACAACCAACAAACAACCAAACGGTTAATCCAGGAGAGTTTTTATTCTCTCAAAGATTTTTTGAATAAAAGCACATGTAGATATGGTATCCACTAAAATACTGGCTTTCTCTTATGTCCAGTGACATAAATTAGGTTTTTAATTTTTAAATTATATTTAATTGTATGTAATCTCTATAATTCAAATAACTTTACTTAAATGATTTATGTAAATTGCTTTGATTTTGCATGCCCACAATGAGACTGAAATAAGTCCTGTACTATATCTTAATTTAACATCTTGTATACCCACCACATTTCAAGCAAATAAATGATTTGATTTGAACAGTTTTTTATACTACTAAGGTGGCAAACAGCGTTACGACTTACGGTCTACCTGATGGTAAGCGGTTACCGTAGTCTATAGATGCTTGTAATACCAGGGAGACGCGTAAGTGATACACTCACGCGTTGCCGACCTTAAAAACGAAAGATTCCTCTTTCGTTTATTCCTAGTTGGTTTGGCAGTTTAAGGGTCAAAGTCCCCCCACTGCCAACACAACGTTTCCTCGTGAAGCAGTTATTGTTTGGTACACAATCTACCGACGGTTAATCAAAAAGTTGCACGGCAACAAATACAACTGTGCACTGCACAATTATACGCACAAGATGATTAAGTAACATGCCATTAATTTCACAATAAAAAATACACGCCGTTCGGTCATCCTTTCCAATCATCAAAAGATTAAACCCATTGGAAATTCCAATTAGGAATTTCCAATGGTTTTAATCACAAAGGCAAAATTATGATGACTGATAAAACAAATTGGTTTGATCTCACCGAGATACGGCATCATGACAGTATTCCTACCTTGAACCTCCATCAGTATCGTCACGACAGCAACACTTGCGATGTGACGTTGTGTGTTGTGTGCTGTGTGGGTTCATCATCAACCTACATACTGTCCCACTGCTGGGCACGGGTCTCCTCTCAGATTGAGAGGGATTAGGCTATAGTCCACCACGCTGGCCTAGTGTGGGTTGGCAGACTTCACAAACCGTCGAGAAAAATCTCTAAGGTATGCAGGTTTCCTCACGATGTTTTCCTTCACCGTTTAAGTGACCGTGACCAAACAAGTGACAACTCCAGGTTGACTTCAAAATCATGTGGTTCAGCTAACAGACACACATAATCACCTCCTCTACTGTATTATAGTAGGGGAGCTCAAGAGAGTAAATAGGGATTTACTCGAGCGTCGTGGGGACATAGCGGATTGTGAAGGTTAGATGCTAAAAAGAAAAAAGTTTATGTGAAGTATACCCGTTCACTGGTGGGAGGAGCGTGTACAGGTTTTTGAAAATATAAAAAAGAAAACAAAGAAATACTCGAGCGCTTCAGATATTAATTGCGTATCCGCCCCACGTCTTTCTGATAGAGGAAAAATATTAATCTGCCGGATTACATGATGGAGGTGGGTGTACGAAGGGGTAGAAAGAAGACTGATGATTTGGAAGCGACCAACAGTCATAGTTGATTTAATAAAATGCAAAAAAATCGTGACCTTGAAATACTCGAACGCGTCAGATTATTATTGTATAAACCCTTCATCTTGATGTCCGTGTCGTACTGATCGTACCATAATCTGACGATTATGCGGAGGAATTTCCTTAATCTCACGGTTTGAAAAAATAAATTTCAATGTTTTTTTTATATTGGATGTAATTAATACAAAAATGTACTTATCCTATATTTTGAAAAAATATTATAATGAGAAAAAAATCTGCGAACCGGGTTACTTCGACGATATTCAAAAACCCTTTTGCATTTTTTTAATGTTTTGACATATATTTTTTTTATTTTTTCAATTGTTTTTGCAATATAAAATACACAATTCGAACTATTGTCACTCATTGTTGTAAAATATACTAAACTTACTGCTCTGAAATAAACATTTTATAAAACGTTATAAATGCACGCGTTGTTGTGATCAGTTGTGATGGGCATCATGGCGTCATGGCGGCAGAATGTATGTACTATGGGGACGCCAAGAGAGTGAAAGATAGAGAAAGAGTTAGAAGGGCAGTGGGCGTGAAGTGGAAAATACATAGTTCTCAGCGACTGCATGCACCACACATTCATGATTTTAGCTACTTCGGCTTGTGCAAATCGGCAGATTATAATATTTCCGTGATTCTAGCTCTAGCTCTTTGTTCGTTTGGTCTAAACCCACCTTTATACAGTACGCGAAACACTGACATTATAAAATCGACGGTAGTCTTACAAAAAATAATCAATCTCTTAACAGTATTATAATATATGTTTTTTTTTTCGCAGGTGGCATCGGGGTAACATGTAAAAGCAATAATGGGTCATCCAAACGCCTACCCAGCGTCAATTCAGCACCTCATCTGAATAACAACGTCCATAATATCTTGAAAGAGGATGTAGCAATCGCGTTCCTCAATGGCTCCAAGACTTGCCCTGCCAATGCCGAAAAACAAGAGAAGTTGTAAGTTATTTTATATTGTAATAGAGAAAGAAAGAGAAGAAAGAACTAAAATTTATTCTATGTATTGATTTCTGACATTTACGCGAATATTATACATTGAAATAAAACTACTTTTTCCGGGTTTTATCGGTCTACCCGTGACCATGGACGCTGTAAAGGGTCCGAAACGTCGGGATTATAGTATCAATATAACGCGAATCGTTTAACGATATCCGTAAAAAGTAGTTTTTCTGACAGTCACAGAGAGTGAGTCACAAGACAGAATACCAAACAACAAAATAATAGATTCAAGTCTTAACCTAAGTAAGGTACATTATCTTGAGCGATTTCAGAATCCTATCTCAGGCACTATTAATATTAGGCCGGACGTATGCTCTGTCCTTTTAGGAGTAAGAAACTGTGTGAAAATATTTTATGTAGAATTCTTTACATATCATATCACACCTGTATTCCCAGAAAAGTTAGGTAGAGGTGTACTAATGTACAACCACATTTCGCCGGTATATTTAGGTCCCATGTAAGCAGCGAGCCTATTGCCATTAACGGGACACAAATCCAGACTCCGAGCTGCTACTAAGAATTTCATAGAAAAACCCAATAACACTTTGCTCGACCTGGGGCGATCCCCAGGACGTCTAGCGTAGCAGTCGCGCTTAGGACCACTAGACTAATGAGGCAGTCGAATTAAATTAATGTTTTCTTAATTTTTTCATTTATTCCTTTACAGACTCGACGATGAACCGGCCCCGAAAAAGAAAACAAAGGTGAATGCATTATTTTATTACTTTTAAGACCTATTGTTCCAAACCATCAGACAACTAACATTATTCTAGTTTTATGGGCGTATTGTTTTAGGATTCTAGGTTGAACGCAATTCAAGCATAGACTATGTACAGACGTCAGTAGGTCAAGCTATCCAAAACTGTCAAATTTTTCCATTGAATGTGAACCTTAGTTTTGATTTAAAGTTGAAAATCAATCAAAGAAATTTGAAACATTGTGGTAGCGCTGTACCTACTCTGTCTATCTTTTTTAGGTGGTACAGGGTCTATTGCGTAAGTGGCAAAAAACAATTCTTCGTTTAACCTCACTTTATTTTCTTTAAACACAATTTAAAAGCAAAACAAAGTAAGCCGACAATTTCGTTTTGGAGGAGCGACCTGGTCGGCGTTCCGAATAGAAGTATGCCGTTTCAATCCCCCCCACTCTCCAAAACGACTGCGTCCACGTTCCGCCATTACAATAATCATGTGACGTCACGGTATTTTTCGCTTCCCTTGTACTACGATAACCAAATGAGCGATTTAATATTAAAACGATATCGTTTTCCACGACATCCTATATCCTTTCTTACTAATACTATCCTATTCTACTAATATTATAAATGTGAAAGTTTGTGAGGATGGATGGATAGATGTTTATTACTCTTTCACGCTAAAACTATTGAACGGATTTTGATGAAATTTTACAGTATTATCATTCATACATCAGAATAACTTAAAGGCTATAATTTATAACGATTTTGAGTGAATTTGCCAAATTACACCGATAATTAAATGTAACTTTTCCACGCGGACGAAGCTTTATTACCGATATATTTATATATTTATCAATAGGTGGCCCAAGCCAGACACGTCGTGAAGATGACGCTTCTGGTAGCATGCTGGATGTTCTTCACCATAGTGTTCCTCATGTACAATGAGAAGGAACAGATCAGTCGGCATACCTCGGTGGCACCGGGAGAAGTCAAGAGTAAGTCTTCTTCATTGTATTACCCACTTTATACCACTTCACTAACTGACTTTCATACCCAAATTAAATTCAAACACCCATATACATAGTTATAGGGTATCTCATGGAGGTTAAATGAGGCCTTATAACGAGTTAATTCAGAATATTTAAGAACCGTAGTAACACTGTATAACATAATCCAAAAAAAGGAAAACAACAACATTTATGAATGAAAAATAGAAAAACTGTGGTTACCATTCTTAAAAATTGTCTTTTATATTCATTGTATTCTGTTTTTTTTCGTATATTGTCATTTAAAATTTAGTTTGTATTTGTTTTCAATTTTTTTTTTGTATTTAACAGTAGTGGACTTCTTCTAAGAATTCTAGTAGCTTTTTAAAATATTATAAGTATGACAACATTATCGCATTGGGTGTAAACCTGTTATGATGTTGGTGATATTAAATAAATAAAAAAAAAAACACATCGAGACCCTCCGTGCCTCGGAGAGCACGTAAATCCGTCGGTCTCGGTTGTCATACGAACATATATGACAATCACTAGTGGTGGTCAGCAGCCCAAAAAGCCTGACGACCAGTCTATCCTCAGGGTATAGGTGTTACCCAAAAACTTGGCTTGCAGAGGTCTGATGGCTTCGTGTAAAATACTGATATTCAGCCGCATCTGGTTAGACAGGAAGCCGACCCCAATATAGTTGGGAAAAGGCTCGGAGAAAGAGATATCTGTACCTTATAGGTATTATTTATAAGTGCACTAATTATTAACTTTTTTTCAGGTTACGTCATACACACTGATAACGATCAGCCATCAGTACTCCTGAAATTAACTGGACCTTTCATATCAGAACAGAATGAAAAGAAATTAAATTCTAGTGCGAAGAAGAATATGCCTCAAATGCGCGTTTGGCTTGAAAAGGATGGAAATGTCCAAACCACAGATTTTGATCCTGGTCAGGTATGTGCAAGAATATTTCTATGTCGGAACAGAAGGCAAAATCGTGGGCAGCATCATCACCGTCAGACATTATATGGGCGTAGATATTTCTTTTGACAGAATTGAAAGACGTAGATAGGCCAACTTGCTTTTCACTATAACACAACGAAACGTGAGACAGTTCCGTGCGTCTGTATCGGACCAGAGTCAGGCAACGAATGTGCGCCGCACTCTACCGACCGATAACACCACGACTCTGTCAAGCACCCCCACCCGACAACACGCGATGTGTGACGTAACAGCGAATTGTAGCTAACGTCGGATAGGTGGCGCTGGCGTTCCGTTATAGCTCCCGTGCTAATGAATGATAATGTAAATAGATCTTGTAAATACACTTTTACAAGTCAATATTTGATTAATACTAGATAGCGCTGGCATTTCCTAACTGACGACCTCTGGGAAGAAACGCCGAAACAAACTCAGAGAATCATGTTCTCTTTTAAGGTGAATGTTCCGCGGTAGCCCGCGAAATTCAAATTTTAGTACGTTTTTTGCAATTTGCCGGTCACTGTCAGACTGTACATTGAACAAAATACTATTTGCGTTTGTAATATGTATTTAGTTACAGAATTAAAATCATTTAAATCATCAAAACAGCCCTCAAATTGCATACAACTGTATGACTTTTTCATGAAATAGACAAACAATACAGTTATATGCATTTTGAGGGCTGTTTTGATGATTAATAATAGTTTTTCTATTTTTCATTCATAAATGTTGTTATTTTGCTTTTTTTGGGGTATGTTATACAGCGTTACTATGGTTCTTAAATATTGTGTATGGACGCGTCATAAGGCCCCATGTAACATCCTCAGGGGTTTACGGGTAGTTTTATAACAGCCTGTATAGCGTATTTTTTCTTTCACTAAAATTTTACTTTTATTTAACCCTTCTTCCTGTACTGTCCTCATTGGCGTTATTTTCTCCCACAGCCATCAGCCCACTGGTCGCTACACCTAGACCCAGAAGACGAAATAGACTTCACAGAAGGCGAGACAAGGTCCAGAGTCCTCCGGCTAAGTCCAGCAGTCTCCACAAGGACTTCTGCGAGTCCGGACTCGAACCACAGTTCCTTCGTAGTTCGAATGTCCACGACATCTAATACCACCACTCCTTTTGCATTGAGCTACACTCTGGATCCCCTGGATGTGTCAGTTGGAGTTATTTATGCGTGCATACTGCTGTGTGCGCTCTACGTATTGATAATATTTGAGGTGAGACTCTTCTTATATATAAACATCCTTGTTTTTTTTAATACCATTACGGTGCCAAACAAGCATACGGCCCACTGAATGGTAAGCGGTTACCGTAGCCTATAGAAATTGAAGCTGCCCGACTAGGGAAGTACCTCCGCCTTCCTGAAAATCGAAGTGAAATTAACACTGCTTTGAGCTGTGTTGTGTTTTTACGGTGAGCAAGGTAGCTCCGTTGTTACTCCGCGAGGAAACGTTGTATTGGCAGTGGGGGGATTTTGACCCTTACTGCCAACCCAACTATTCCTCTTTCATTTTACAGGATCGGCAACGCGCAAGTGATACCTCTGGTGTTGCAAGCGTCTATAGGCTACGGTAACCACTTACCATCAGGTGAGCTGTATGCTTGTTTGCCACCTCAGTGGTATAACTGTAATAATTATAACTCTAAATTAGTAAAATAGTTGAACATAATTCCCTCACTTTTTTACACAAATTACGCCAACAGTTTTACAAACCATATTTGTCAACTTTGCCCTTGTAACAGTTAAACTTATCAGTATTTACGTTAGGTGCGTCAGCGCATGAGTTGAGGTTTAGCTACGCGACCCTATAATTTGTGTGCACAAATTGACTTTGATCGACTTCAATAAGTAAAAACGATTTTTCTATTCCTGGACGGAACAAAAATGAGACGCTTTCTTTGGTTTATTAGACAATGGATATAATAAAATTCTTAAATCATGTGCCTATATATTTTTTGGAAATTTATACACACTATAATACATAAGATGAATGACTATGTATGGCTTCCAAGTAGATGTATCGAAACAGGATGAAATATTGAACACACACACACGAAATCACACACAAACACACACACACACGCACTCACACACAAACACACACACACACACCAAATCCAAATCACACAAATACAAATCTTTCCACTTTATTATATTAGTGTAAATTTGAGTAATCCTTTCTTCTCCAGATAATAAACAGAACGATGGCAGCAGTTCTGGTGTCAACCACATCGCTGGCAGCGCTAGCCCTGGCTGGTGAGCGACCGACCTTGCCGGAGCTGATCTCCTGGCTAGACGTGGAGACACTGCTGCTGCTATTCAGCATGATGCTGCTCGTGGCTATCATGGCGGAGACAGGACTCTTCGACTTCCTTGCTGTGTTCACTTTTGAGGTTTGTCTTATTTTCTCATGCAGGTACTAACACGACAGGCCTTAAGATCAGTACCGTCTTTAGGCCCCCATCGTCACGGGGCCCCCCGAAAGACCATATTTATTTATTCGTTATGAACAAAAAAGTGTAGAAAGGTGGTCTTAATGCCATGAGGCATTTTCTACCGAACAAGCTTTGGGTGATACAGAGACGATCAAAGCCTAACTTATAACCTGGTGTTTTTTTTAATTTTCGGGAAATCTATGTATTTAATTTATATAATTACAGCTAAGAAATATATTTGCTCCATAATAAACCATAATAAATATAAGATCAGCAGAATATTTTTTGTCATTCACTTTTTTTACTTTCCAACAGGGCCCCAAATTCTTGTGTGCCTTAGGGCCCTGGCATAGCTTAAGACGGCCCTGCTTATGATATGACCATTGGACAATGCCAAGTCGTAGATCTTGAGTTTGAATTCTAGGCACGCATCTCTGACTTCATCTTTGACTTTCATCAAATTTTTGATAGATTTTGAACTTTAATACAAAGTGATAAAGTTCATTTTGAATTGGGAAAATTTGACAGTTTTGGATAGGTTAGGTTATCTGCTGGCGTCGGTACGTATTATGATTCTGATAAGACAACGATTAAATCAGTATGAATGGATCGCTTGTGTAATGTGATTCACGTGCGTGTCATGGCTGCATTGAAATAATGGCTGTCTCATCTCATACACCGAGTAACATTCTTACAACACAGACATGTTTTTTTTATGATACTTTATTTAGAAAGAAAGAAAGAGAGAAAGAGAAAATTTATTCTGACAGGCACAAAACAGGACAAAATACAATTTAACATAACAATTTAATAAGTCTTAAAACTAAGGAAGTACGTTATCCTGTGCGATGTCAGAATAGGTCCCTATCTCAGCACTGTGCTGCAGCAAAAAGCAAATCAAGCTGCAGCGCTGATACTCTGATAGGGCCTGTTTATGAAGCCGCGGACAGTATGTATAATTTAACAAAAATAAATAAAATAATTCAATAATTTTTAAATAAATGCCGTAATAAAACCATTATTTCGGACTGGTGTGTCCATAGATTGTTAGTAATACATAAAAACTTAAGAACTATACATAATATCATCATGCCTACGCTCCACGAAGGGTTAGGCTGATGTGTAAATGATAATTATGAAAAACTAGGTGGCTCCGCGAGGAAACGTTGTATTGGCAGTGGAAGGACTTTGAACCTTATATTGCCAACGCAACTAGGTATTCCTCTATCTTTTTACAGGGTGGGCCTGGCACAAGTGATTCCCCTGGTGTTACAAGCGTCTATAGGCTACTGTAACCGCTTACCATCAATTATATAACTCATGGGCAGTATGCTAGTTTTCCACATTAGTGGTATAAAAAAATACTAATAAAAAAGAGAAGATCTCTCATGTGATTCTCAAAGAAATCCTGTTAGATATTTTTCTACAGAAAATCAAGGCTTGTTTTATTTTTGTGTGGACACGTGTTGGGCATTAAAATGCCGTAGTCAACGTTTATTACTATATTAACATTGCAACAAACATTGCGATAAGATAATAGTATGGAGTGACGGTATGGACACTCGACAGTGTGAGCTCTTATACTAGGAAATAGACGAGTCGAATGTAGATTTAGAAAACCCACTTTAAAGACTGTGTTGAGAACCGAGGTTGTAGATAAATACGGTATAGATTTTTTATACCACTAAGGTGGCTTTTTTTTTTTTACTTTGACTATTTAAACAGACGACAGGCCAATTACATTAATTAAAGACGTTGCATTCTCATACACAGCTCTTAAACGTGGTTGACTATAGCCTAATCCCTCTCAATCTGAGAGGAGACCCGTGCCTAGCAGTGGGACAGTATATGGTTTGATGATGATGATGATTAATCTATAATTATTATTATCATTTTAGGTTACCAAAGGCAAGATTTGGCCTCTGATCACACTCCTGAGCGCCATCACTGCGATCATATCAACTTTCTTGGACAACGTCACCACAGTGCTGCTGATGACTCCAGTCACTATCAGGTAAGCATTAACCAATCACAAATGGTTAAACGGTGAAGGAATATATCGTAAGGTAACCTGCATGCCTCAGAGACTTTCTCGACGGCGTGTGAAGTCTTACAACCCGCATTAAGTTAATACACTACATTAAAATCAACCTTACTCCTTAAGTACTCCTTATGTACTCCTTATGTACTCCTTATGTACTCCTTATGTACTCCTTATGTACTCCTTATGTACTCCTTATGTACTCCTTATGTACTCCTTATGTACTCCTTATGTACTCCTTATGTACTCCTTATGTACTCCTTATGTACTCCTTATGTACTCCTTATGTACTCCTTATGTACTCCTTATGTACTCCTTATGTACTCCTTATGTACTCCTTATGTACTCCTTATGTACTCCTTATGTACTCCTTATGTACTCCTTATGTACTCCTTATGTACTCCTTATGTACTCCTTATGTACTCCTTATGTACTCCTTATGTACTCCTTATGTACTCCTTATGTACTCCTTATGTACTCCTTATGTACTCCTTATGTACTCCTTATGTACTCCTTATGTACTCCTTATGTACTCCTTATGTACTCCTTATGTACTCCTTATGTACTCCTTATGTACTCCTTATGTACTCCTTATGTACTGCTTATGTACTGCTTATGTACTGCTTATGTACTCCTTATGTACTCCTTATGTACTCCTTATGTACTCCTTATGTACTCCTTATGTACTCCTTATGTACTCCTTATGTACTCCTTATGTACTGCTTATGTACTGCTTATGTACTGCTTATGTACTGCTTATGTACTCCTTATGTACTCCTTATGTACTCCTTATGTACTCCTTATGTACTCCTTATGTACTCCTTATGTACTCCTTATGTACTCCTTATGTACTCCTTATGTACTCCTTATGTACTCCTTATGTACTCCTTATGTACTCCTTATGTACTCCTTATGTACTCCTTATGTACTCCTTATGTACTCCTTATGTACTCCTTATGTACTCCTTATGTACTCCTTATGTACTCCTTATGTACTCCTTATGTACTCCTTATGTACTCCTTATGTACTCCTTATGTACTCCTTATGTACTCCTTATGTACTCCTTATGTACTCCTTATGTACTCCTTATGTACTCCTTATGTACTCCTTATGTACTCCTTATGTAGGTACTCCTTATGTACTCCTTATGTACTCCTTATGTACTCCGTATGTACTGCTTATGTACTCCTTATGTACTCCTTATGTACTCCTTATGTACTCTTTGTAATGTGGGGCCCTTGGTCACGAATAAATGATACCACTTGTCAGGTTCAAGGATTATAATATAATGTCTCAACTTACGAACTAAGTGTTTATATGTATAAAGGGAAGAGGTATGACGTCACACACTACACCTCCCCCGTTTATTAAAAAAAAACAAAACTAAATGTTTTTTTTGTTTTTCAAAATATATTTTTTTAAATTTTGAATGTGACAACAAAATCAATAATTGTAAAAATATAAACAAACAAAAATCTTTGACAAAATACCTATGAGTCATAATACAAGGGCTTTAGACATAAAGTAATACATATACCTATAATCGTATACATTTATTTTACGCAATAAAAAAAAAATACTACATATAATATTTACGTGAAGCTAAAAAAAATATATTCACGTTATCGTTTTGAAAATAATTTTACTTAACATAATATCATCGTCTTACTTTGAAAACAGATCATTTTAATTATCGCCAGATGTAATACAAATGTTCTTATTCTGTAGCTATATATTGTCATAAAATGATATAGTTTATTGCTTACATTTATGCACTATAGCTATACCTATAGCCCTATGCTATATGATTGTATTGTATACCTACTTAAACAGTTTTATTTTATAGAAATCAAATAAGGCTTTTTTTTGTATTTTTTTTGGCATTTTCCATGCTAAGATTTTAAAGTTATTAAGCAAAGGAAAAATTCGACCGCGGGCAGGATTCGAACCTGCGTCTTCTGGTTAGGTCACCATAAAGACGTAAATTCAGAAAGCGAAGGCAAAATTCGATATGACGTCACCATAAAGACGTAAATTCAGAAAGTGAAGGCAAAATTCGATATGTCGGGTAGGTATCGCGGTGGCTTAGTGGTCATAGCGTCTGGTGTACCTAACCAGAAGACGCAGGTTCGAATCCTGCACGCGGTCGAATTTTTCCTTTGCTTAATAACTTCAAATAAGGCTTGTTAAATAATATCCATTAATTTTTTAAGAATTGATTTCAAGTAACTAATTAGATACCCATTTTTCCTATATGTTCTCTTTCTTAATTTCCTTCATACAAAATACTCGTCACTTTGTTTTCCTTTTCTCATCATTAAAATCATCTTTCATTCATCAACATCATCGTCTCCATTTTTTTTTATTTTAGATCGGCCGATCATATTTTATTTAAACTTTATATTCGACTTCTTTTTTTTTTCAATTATAAGGACCACGATTTAAGACTATTTTAGTCTCCAACAGTTTTCACGGAGGAAAGCTCGTTCTCTACCATGATCAAATTGAAGGAACTGGCCTTATTTGTGCCCCTTTTGTACCTACCATATTTTATAATTCACTTCATTCAAATCACCTCAAAAACAACAACACATCCAAAATGAATCATTTGGTATATAAGTATTAAACCGCTTTCGGGTGATCAGTCCGTTGACGTATCAAATTATTATGTACCAAACGATTCCCAGCTACTTTTTATACGAACCTTTTACAAACCAAACTTTAATTCAAAATTACATCACCGTAATCCAATACTTGTAATAAATAGGTGACAAAAGATATTTCATACTGTTTCCTACTTCATCATACTTCGTTTCTAAATACCAGACTTTAATTCTCACGCTTCATTATGATTAAGTCATAATTTCGAGCCATTCGTCATAAGTACACAGTGTCATATTATTAAAACAAAACAATGTCACTCGATTCTCACTTCAGATTTCAACACCTAAAAGTGCTCATGCAGCAATACAATATTGTATACAAGACATATACTATACTAAACATTTGTCCAAATTAGTAATGATGTACCTACTTAGGAACGTTACGGATGTGTATATTAAGAATACATTTTTTTTTATAAAGGCTTAATGAAATAAGTAAATTTTAAGCTTGCTTATTATAATATTTGGCACTGAAAAAAAATGACTGTTATACATTAAAAAAAAATGTATCATGATCGAAATTTAATAAAGATTTCGCTACTTAGTTTTTAGATAGGTACGAAATACACGCGCATTGACTTTAGTACAATAACGGATAAAAAACAAAAGGTTGTAATTAAGATTACAGACTTGCTTAATTTGTAAAAAAAAATGAAATAAGAAATATAGTTTACAATATTATACTATTACATATACTTGAGTTTAATTAATTTACTTTTTAAAATTGTAGATATTATTTTATTGTCAACAGGCAAATGAAAATAATGTTTAAATATGTACCTGAAATAAAATTTAAAATAAAATATTTTTTTTATGTTATAACCTTTCTAAAATTATAACTAGAGAGCTCATTGTTTAATTTCCGCGACATTATATTTTTTTAAAGACTTAGGGTAGTCACATTTTGGTCTTTTCACTGAAACGCACTATTTCACAACACTACAAACTTAGCTTGCTTAGCGTCGCCGTCGCAGTAGTCCAGCATGGAGACCGTACAGCTTCTCCTATAATCTTCCATATAGATCCGCCTCCCATTTAGGCGTTCAAGCATCAACATGCTCAATTTCAGCTCGTGTGCGGCCTAGTCTCTGGCCTAGCATGCGCAAGTTTGTAATTCACAATTCGCGCAAGTTCTCTTAACGGTGCTCTTCACTTCTTAGAAAATACACAAACTTTGATATATAATTATATTTGCTCAGCACTGCCCAAAGGGCAGCACTGGCAGGGTCGCCATGTAATGTGGGGCCCTTGGTCACGAATAAATGATACGACTTGTCAGGTTCAATGATTATAATATAATGTCTCAACTTACGAACTAAGTGTTTATATATAAAGGGAAGAGGTATGACGTCACACACTACATCCTTATGCACTCCTTATGCACTCCTTATGTACTCCTTATGCACTCCTTATGCACTCCTTATGCACTCCTTATGCACTCCTTATGCACTCCTTATGCACTCCTTATGTACTCCTTATGTACTCCTTATGTACTCCTTATGTACTCCTTATGTACTCCTTATGTACTCCTTATGTACTCCTTATGTACTCCTTATGTACTCCTTATGTACTCCTTATGTACTCCTTATGTACTCCTTATGTACTCCTTATGTACTCCTTATGTACTCCTTA
This sequence comes from Acronicta alni, assembly GCA_964056405.1. Lineage (NCBI taxonomy): Eukaryota > Metazoa > Arthropoda > Insecta > Lepidoptera > Noctuidae > Acronicta > Acronicta alni. Next base: position 5,347,024 of record OZ043942.1, read on the forward strand.
TGTACTCCTTATGTACTCCTTATGTACTCCTTATGTACTCCTTATGTACTCCTTATGTACTCCTTATGTACTCCTTATGTACTGAACTGTACCTTGTGCTCAAATGCCCGTAATAAATTCTGAGATTCAGCATGGGATTAATTCACAAAAATCTATACGAGGCATAAGCACCTCAAACCCTACTATCTGCACACAACTGGAAGATATTAAACACATGAAGAAAGTATTCATTTTCGGAGGACAACTATGTTCAGGATTAACAAAACACCTCATTAAATCAAGACTTCATAACCCCTACTCGAAATACCAGTTCATGTCAATTGTTAAGTCTCAAGCCAGTACAGAGGAAATACAGAGTAGTGTCAAGCTTTTTAACATAACAGAACATGATAGAATAGTGTTATTTATAGGTCAAAATGACTCAAATCCGTTCCATATTAAAGCAGAATTGTGCTCATTGATGAAGTCTTTAAAATGTCCCGTGTTTGTATTAAAGGTTTATAAAAACAGATATATAAATGAAAATAAAGTCAATTATATGTTACGTATGATTTGTAGGCAATATACTAGATGTACATATGTTGATATTGATTATAAAAACTCATACAACATTTTGAGCGACTTATGTAATATCATTAATTCTGTACTGGATCAGAGTGATTATAACCTGAGATTCTTAGCTTCAACAAACCGAGCTCTTTATTGTACAGGGCAAAAACGTTTATTTGGGAAAGAAACAAAAAACCTTGATCACTCAAGTACCAGCAAAAATTACATTCCTACCCGTGATCAAAGTACTCAAACGGAATCTGAAATGCCCATAGGAACTGCTTTAAATAATAATCTTTTTCGTAACATTTAAAGGAAATAATAAATAATAATAAATAATAATAAATAAATTTATTCAAATAACTTTTGGCTTAAGACAACTTAACTAGACAAAACAAAGTATAAATTAGGTATAATACAATACATATGCCTGAACTAGGTAATCCTGTGTTTCAGGCGAGTGGGACTAACAAATTCTAAAATAATCACAAATAATTATAAATTAATCAAGGTATAGGTAAAACAGAGATATTAACAAAAATAACTTGTTACATGTATAAATAAAAACTAATTAGAATCACTATTACAAATGATGTTTACTTTAACACAACTAATAACTTCTCTGTATCTTCGTAGGACATACTTTGAAGGGCTTCCTGGAGTATTTTTTTACAATTACTGAAATTGAGGGGGTAGATATTTAATTTTGCATTAATTCTATTGTAGAGTAGCGGACCTATGAACACAAAAAATTTTGACGTAAAAGCACGTTTAATTCTTATATTGTGAGGGCAAACTATATCTTTCCGTCTTTTGTTAGTGAATTCAGTGCTGAAAGGAAGTGCTGCGTGCTGCTTTAGTACTATGCTCATTATGAACAACTGTCGAACTGTTAGTACATTACAAGATTTATAGAGGAGGTTAGTGGGAAAAAGGAAAGGACGGAAAGTAGACACCTTGAGAATTGCTCTTTGAGCTCTTTCGATTGTTAGCAACAGTGTTTTACCAGCTCCACCCCATGAGGTAATGCAGTATGTCAAAATTGATTGACATAAAGCAAAGTAAACTTGTCTTAGTATTTTTGAGTCAGTAATATAACGTAGCTTTTTAAAAGCAAATATCAATTTCCTAACTTTACTATTTAAAGCCTCAATATGTTGTTTGAACGAAAGAGTTTCGTCCAATATAATACCCAGGTATTTTATTTTATTTGCAATTCGAATCTCAGGACACCTACATTGGTTAGCATTTGGTTGTCGACAGTTATGAGCATACAATGTTGAGTTATTATGAGATGTTGTTAGTTTGCGCATTGAGAAGTTAATATAATTTGTCTTATCTGCATTTAGTGTCAATAAGTTATGCTGAAGCCATTTATTAACAATATTAAAACCGTGTTGCGCATACTTATAGACTTCTTGTACTGAGTCTGCCGCAAAAAGTAGAGCAGTGTCGTCAGCATATGAAATGATCATGCCATGATCTAGCTCTAGATTACAAAGATCATTTATGTAGATTAAGAACAGAGTAGGGCCTAAAATACTTCCTTGTGGAACACCAAAGGAAGTATTTTTCTGATCACCGCTGAGAACACTACCTATCCTTATGCATTGGGATCGCTCTTCTAGATAGCTTGTGAAAAGTTTCAGCTGAGTCCCTCGTATACCTATCGTCTCAAGCTTGCGCAACAGAATAGGGATTGATACGGTGTCAAACGCTTTGGCCAGGTCCAGAAAGATTCCCACCGTGTGCTTCCCTTTATCCAGTTCTTGTGCAAGATGGTCAGTTAAAAGATGTACGGCATCGGCAGTTGATACATTACGTCTAAATCCAAACTGCGTCTTAGACAAAATCGATTTTTCCTCCAAATATTTGGCTAACCTGTTATTTATAATTTTTTCTAAAATTTTGGACATAGAAGGCAGTAAAGAGATAGGCCTATAATTTGTCACTAGTTCTTTACTGCCTGACTTATATACAGGGACAACGACGGCTTTTTTCAGACACTTGGGAAAGTGCCCTTCAGATAAACATTTTTGGAAAATATAAGTTAGCGGTGGAACCAAAATATGCCTAAATTGTTTTATAATTTTAGTCGATATGTTATCCCAACCAACCGCGCAGTCATCTTTTAAACTCATGATTATCCTATCTACCTCAATGTGATCAGTACCCAGTAACGCAAATGATGTTAAGGTAGAGTTACACGTAAAAGTAGTGCTAGTCATGTTTTGTGATTGACCCTGAACATTTTCTGCCAGACACTTACCAATATTGACAAAAAAATTATTTGCGATGTTAGCAGATGTCAACGGTGATGAGTGTGCTTTTAATAATCCTGAAGAGGCTTCATGTTGTTTTGAGGAATATGTTACGTTCTTAATATATTTCCAGATTTTTTTACTACTCGTTCCAGCCTTTTCCAGTGCAATTTTATCGTAGTTGATTTTTACTTTTCTAAGGAGATCATTACAAAAATTACGATATCTTTTATACGAAACTTGCAGTATTGCATTTTCAGGATTAGATTTGGCCTTCATGTGCAATTTATCTCTATGTTTCATACACCGAATAAGACCCGGCGTAATCCACGGTTTTATATTATAATTTTTGTTGCTTAAACGAATATGTATTGTATTTACTTGAATTGCATGTTGAACATTCTCTATTAAATATAACAAACAAAACTGCGGGTCAGCGGAATTATATATGGGGTCAAAGTCAATGTTGCATAAATCCTCTTCAAGTTTATTTATGTTTAATTTAGGAATTGTACGAATGATGTCATGCTTAGGTAATTTACAATTTAAGGTTAGTAGGGCAGCATTATGATCTGTTATTGACGAGTTAATTACTAGTGCAAGTGAAGGAAAGTTTGATTTGAGTAGGATATGGTCCAAACAAGATCCACTTTGATGTGTAGGAAGCGTATGCGCGGGGAGCAAGCCATGAAAGGAGCATAGGTTGAGGTAGTCATGAGCAGCTGCTTCGAGACTTTCTGGAAGAATATTTATATTAATATCTCCAATTAATATAACGTTTTTGAAAGAGGATAAGTTTTGCAGGGTATCATTCAGGGAGTCAGTTAAATTGTTAATATTTCTAAAAGAAGGGGGTCTATATAATGCTAATATTGCAAACTCGGATCCCATTTTAATTAGTAAACAGTTACAATCGTCCATGTTTGGTTCCTCGACTGAAACATTTAGATGATTTCTTACATAAACGACCACCCCATCGTTTTGATTATAAAATCGATTACTTTTGTACATACTATAGCCTGGCATTAGCGGCACGTTATATTGCTTAGCAAGCCAACATTCAGTTAAAACAATAATGTCACAATTTATGTTTAGTCTTTGTTGAAAAGTACTAAAATTACCAAAATTCTTAAATATACTACGTATATTTTGGGTTAGAATTGTTAATGGATTACAGTAAGACGAAAGATATTGTTTGCAATATTCCACTTCACAAGCCTTAGACTCTGATACAGAGAAATTATCTAGGTCATTCATTAAGTTATTAATCATATTCTATAAAAATAAGCAAAAACAAAAAAATAAAAAATAAAATAAAGGTCAGAAAAAACCTTGATTAACGGCGCTCTCAGGCGCCTTCATAGTCAATAGAGTTTATATACCTCTTTTCAGCCATTTGTTTCGCCGGACACTCCGTGGCACCTGTAATATGATTACTTGGCTTGTTGAAGTGAGAGCAAGTAGCGCATTTTGGTACCTCTCCTTTCTTCGGACAGTCCTTTGTTGAATGTCCTTGAGTAGCACAGTGACTGCAGATATTGGTTAACTGGCGACATGACTTAGCAGCATGGCCATATTGCTGACATTTGAAACATCTTGTGACCAAAGTGAAGTCTCTCACAGGGCAAGATGACCAGTTTACAAAAACTCTATCTTTTATTATGAGGGCTTTGCGAATAGCTGCAGATACTTCTAATATATAATTACAGGTCTCACTTTCCTTCTTGCCGGATTTATGGCTTAATTTAATTGATGTCAAAAACGTCTCGAGGGTAAAATCTTGAAGTTGGTCGGCTAAATTTTGATGGTACAAACACGTAAATACTTCTTTTTCTTGCATAACAGTGGGCACTCCGATAATAACTACTCTAGGCTTCCGTTTGTGTGGTTCGTCGATTGTAAGGCCTGAGTTAGTCAGCTGTTCTGATTTTTTTAGCTTCTCAATGTCCTCCTTTGTATCTGTGCTGATGATGACACCACCGTTCCTTGTTTTTCGCATACCTCTTACGTGTAACTTCATCTGTTCAGGGCAGATAATTTTTTGGACAAGAGATTTAGTGTCCTCACTTGACTTCAACTTATCGTTGGGGTAAATGGCCACTGAACTTAAATTTTTTGGCTGAATGAAGTTATTGGAACCTTTTTTAACCATGTCGGCAAATGAGGTAACCACGGCAGGTTTTGACGATTCTTCGATACTAGACTTTAGGTCCTTGAGCCGCTGCGACAGATCATGTTGGTCTTGGAGGGTTTGGATCGAGGAATACGCCTGAACGGTTTTCAGCTTAAGGGACTGGTATTGCACTGCCATGTGCGCTGTATTATGGCCAACTTTCCGGCATAAAGTACTGACTCGCAGTTTCTGCTCCGAGTTCAGTTTGCTTTCCGCTGCAATGTTGCATACTTCATTCAAGTACTGCTCGATGGACGACATCCAGTGTTGAATTTCTGGAGTTGGAATAAGTTCAGGGACATCGCCTCTTTCGTTCGGCGCTCTAGGAGCGGGAGAAGGAGGTGGCGTGCGAACCGTCCTGGCGCTCCGGTTGAAGGGACTGTTTTCCATGGCGTAACAAGTTATTTAATTGTTACTGAACATTTCCACAAACTGACTCTACATATACCTAACGTATGACACAGTTATTGATGTTGCGTAAAAAAACGAGGTCACGATTCAGCGAGTGATTATTTTATTTAATAATTTATTCGACACGTCTGTTCACAACAATAAGTGCAATGCGAAGTAAAACTAATCTAAGAATTTTGCATCAAAAAATTGCTGGTTTGTTTAATAAACGTCACACGCTAGAAATTCACTTAAACGAACTATCCGAAAAGAATAAAGAAGTGATAGTAATATGTCTTTCTGAAACTTTTATTCAAAGAGGTCACGAACAAATGGCTAATGTATCCGGTTACTTCTTAGCAGCTTCTTACAGCAGACAGAAAAATAAAAAACGGGGGGGAGTATGTATTTTAATTAAAAGAGGATTTCAATGTTGGCAAGTTAATTTTAACAATGAATATTCCACAGATAATCATTTCGAGTGTTGTGCGACTGAACTAATCTCTCAAAATATGATTATCATTTGCTTATATCGAACACCTAATTCTAACTTATATGTATTTTTTACCAAACTCGAAACTCTTTTGCATAAAATTACTTATAAATATACTAAAAAGAAAATAGTATTTGCTGGTGATCTAAATATTGACACATTACGACCAAATATCAAAGAAACAAGACTACTGATAGATCTCACAAAAAACTATAACTTGCACCTGCACATAAAAAGCCCCACCCGTCAAAAGTCCTGCATTGACCACATTATAAGTAATATGGCCCATGCAACTGGTGAACTATTACATTTATATATTTCTGATCATAACACTGCCCAATTGCTTAATGTACCCACGAACAATAAAGAAACACCACTGCAAGAATACTTTATGTACAAAAGGGACTATTGTTTAGAGTATCAACATAAATTCAAAGAATGTTTGTCTAGCCTCTCATTTAGTGAAGTATACAAGGAAAATAATCTTGAGTTTGCGTTCCATTCATTCCATGACACAATTATATTATTTTATAATTTATGTTTTCCTAAAATCAAAATAAAAATATCTAACAAAGTTTGTAAACCTAAATGGACAACTAAAGGTTTGAAACTCAGTTGCAAAACAAAACGTTCGTTACGCTATAAACATTATATGGAAAAATCTATATCAACCAAAATTAAATATAAAACCTATTCAAAACTCTTACGGAAATGCATAGTAGTCAATAAAAAACCGGAATTTTAATATGATAACAAATTCCAAAAACGTATGTAAAACGTCCTGGCAGCTAATCAAACGCGAATCTGAATCCAATAAACAGTTGGAGCTTATTAACAGTATCAAAAAGGGTGATGTGCTATTAAATAATCTTACAATATCGCAGAGGCTTTCAATGAATACTTTGTTAGTTTACCACACACAAGTAACTCGTCTATTCACAACACATGTAAAAGTAGCTTAGATAGCAGCATCTTCTTATATCCATGTAGTTTTGAAGAAACTTATGGAATTATCATGTCATTGAATAACACCAATACTGAAGGCTATGACGAAATATCAACCAAAATGATCAAAGCCTGTTCCAGAGAACTTACCCCAATACTAACGCATTTAATTAATTTGTAATTTGTTGATGGCTGTTTTCCAAGCTCGCTTAAACTGTCTATAGTTAGGCCATTACATAAGAAGGGGGATAAGACAAGCCTAGGTAGTTGTAGACCCACAGCCCTCGTACCAGTTTTGTCGAAAATATTTGAATCCGCGATGCATAAACGCCTTACAAATTTCATTCAAAAACATAATCTATTACGGCGAGAACAATACGGGTTTCAGAGGAAAAATCGACGACGTTAGCTTGCTTTGACCTTGTATATGGCACTGTTTGTAATTTCCATCTATAATGTAACCTACATTTTATGCAAATAAATGTATTCTATTCTATTATTCTATTCTACTATTTATGTACTCCTTATGTACTCCTTATGTACTCCTTATGTACTCCTTATGTACTCCTTATGTACTCCTTATGTACTCCTTATGTACTCCTTATGTACTCCTTATGTACTCCTTATGTACTCCTTATGTACTCCTTATGTACTCCTTATGTACTCCTTATGTACTCCTTATGTACTCCTTATGTACTCCTTATGTACTCCTTATGTACTCCTTATGTACTCCTTATGTACTCCTTATGTACTCCTTATGTACTCCTTATGTACTCCTTATGTACTCCTTATGTACTCCTTATGTACTCCTTATGTACTCCTTATGTACTCCTTATGTACTCCTTATGTACTCCTTATGTACTCCTTATGTACTCCTTATGTACTCCTTATGTACTCCTTATGTACTCCTTATGTACTCCTTATGTACTCCTTATGTACTCCTTATGTACTCCTTATGTACTCCTTATGTACTCCTTATGTACTGCTTATGTACTCCTTATGTACTCCTTATGTACTCCTTATGTACCCCTTATGTACCCCTTATGTTCTACTTATGTACCTACTACCTATGTACTACCTGTGTACTACCTATCTACTACTTATGTACCACTTATGTACCACTTATATACTGCTTATGTACCACTTATGTACTACTTATGTACTACTTATGTACCACTTATGTACTACTTTTGTACCACTTATGTACTACTTTTGTACCACTTATGTACTACTTATGTACTACTTATTTACCTACTACTTATGTACTACTTATTTACCTACTACTTATGTACCACTTATGTACTACTTATGTACTACTTATTTACCTACTACTTATGTACTACTTATTTACCTACTACTTATGTACCACTTATGTAGTAATTGTACTACGTCACAGAGTGTGTAAGTACACACTTTGTGACGGGGGGATCTATGATTCCTTACGAGCCCTATAATAAGGTTAAATGAAATGGGGGAACTTGTACCCATAAACTGCTAACCTAACTATTCGGTTTTCGTTTTATAAGGTTTGCAACACGTAAGTGATACCCCTGGTTTTGCGAGCGTCTATAGGCTACGGTAACCGCTTACTTTAGGTGGGCCGTATGCTTGTTTGCTTTCTTAGTGCTATAAAAAATGAAATTATTAATAATTCTTCTCGTCATAATTTTGCAGATTATTTCATAATGTCTTTTAAACAAATGCTATAATTGCCATGTGACTTCATCCTTTTTTATCGCCTTCATCTTTTCTGATCGCCAGGCTTTGTGAGGTGATGGATTTAGACCCAATACCGGTTCTGATGTCCATGGTGCTGTATAGTAATATAGGAGGGACAGTCACTCCTGTAGGAGACCCACCGAATGTCATCATAGCTTCGAACAAGATTGTCATACAATCTGTAAGTACTTATAATATTTTTTCATCATCATCATCATTAGCAGCTTGTATTATCGTAACGTTGGCTCCACCTCCTTTTTTTATATCTCTGTCTCTTACCTCTCTGATCCCGTTTGCTCCTAATATCTTATTATTCATCAACACACCTGGTCGCTGGACGTCTTACACTTTAGTTTTGTGGTTTTTAATGTAGTGACGCTTTTTCTCAAAGTTTCTTGAGAGAGCTACATTCTTTCAAGAAAGCAGCAGAAGACAGAAAAATTCACATATCCATTACAATAATGTTATAACTGTTTTCTCCTGTAACATGTTGCATGTAGTACCCGTGTTCGCAATAAATTGATTTTAATTTGAAAAGCAACAGCTGATTATAGGAATTTTGGGGGCTTTAGTAAAAACAATGTGCTCAAAGCCAGCGAAATAGATTAGAGAATCTGTTGCATTATAGGAACGTATCAAGTACTTCATATTAGAACACGCAGCCTCCTATCTGTATATCAGATTTTATTCTGAAATAATATGTATTGCAGTGGAAGATATGCTCAAATGCTTAGCGTGCCTCAACGTTTGCCTTCAATAACAAAACTGTTATAAAAAAACCCGGAGGCGTAGCGTAGACACAAATATTTAAGTGTTCACTTTAATATAATTTTATATTTTTCAGGGTATAAACTTCACCAACTTTACCTTGCACATGACCTTTGGAATTCTACTGGTGTGTGTGCAAACATACTTCCAATTGAGGTTCATCTTCAGGGATACTGACAAGCTGAGGCTAAATGAACCTAGGGATGTACAAGGTAAAATATTTGTTACTATTTTTTTAATTGCCTGCTATGGTACTCTACAGGTATTGTTAAAAACGGTCAAATTTCCAATTTTTTTTTTTGGCTAAAGTTAACTCAGTTCAGAAATTCCTATCCTGGGTTCGTTCATACCACGTTGGTAAAAAGCATTCGAAATCATCTCGCCAATGTCTCTTCAGTGGACGTCGTCCACGAATACTGTTGCGTGGGTACTTGGTAGCCAGCCTCGTCCATCTGTCTGGTTGCATGTGGCTAACGTTATTAAATAATTATTATTTCCACTTTTTTATTCCTCCCATTTATTACTTGTACCAAAAAAACAATTAATCACTAGGCAGTTGTTGATAGATTCTCAAAGCGCTTTCATTCTTTATAACTTCCGAAACCAAATCTTTTAAAAGCATACTGTACAGTTTTGATGGATTAACGAGAGCTCTGGTTGTACGCAAGTGATTGTGTGGTAAATTATACTATAAAACCTCGTTGCTCAACAGTTGGGGCCACATATATTTCACATTCGTGATAATGTCCTTACTCATTCCAATATTCTTGCACATTAAATACATTTTGAAGTATTTTTACCTACGTGGCTGTATGGAAAAGCTAACTTCAGGCAGACGGAGTTACTTCATCGGAATTATAATATACATATCTAGTCTTATATAATTATTTTGATGATGTGTAGTTCTACATGAAGAATTTGTTATTAGGATGACGTTGAGTTTTCGGACGCTTTGCCTTTTAATCATCTCGACTCCGGTAGGTATATCTTTACATTCAATCAATGTGCACACATCCGTAGCGTGCAACCGCATACCATCACGTGGGCCGTATGCTTGTTTGCCACCTTAATGGTATAATATATCCTGTAACAGCAATATTGTACCAGTGAAAAATTTACCAACTCTTATTTTAAGAGAGTGTCCATGAAGTTTTTAGCGGATTGTTCTTCATAGGATCAACTTTTTGGAACTGTGCATCTTGAGTCTTATCGTCTCATAAACGCTTGTAAAAGCCTATTTGAAATAAAAACATTTTGAATTTGAATTGAACAGAAAAAAGTAAACTCAATCGTAATATTTTTTCTTCCAGATCTTCGTCATCAGATCTCAATATGGCGTCGGGCGGCAGATTCTCTCCCTCACCTGAGTAGAGATGAGTTAGTGGTTAGAGAGAGACTAGAGAGGAAGGTCCGCAAGCTAAGTGTCAAACTAGACGCGTTGGTCAAAGAGACCAAGGTCAGGGCCTGCCCTAAAGAGTGCTTCGAGACTATGTTGGGTGACATGAAAGATAAGGTAACTTAGTTTAAGGAATTACATTTATATTTTACTCTTCTCAATAAAGTGTGAAATAGCAAAAAAAGGCTTAAATGGGATTGGGCGGGTCACGTCAGCTGCATCCACAATGATCGCTGGGCAAGACTCTCCATACTATGGCTGCTTGAAGATGTAAGGCGCTATTTGACCGACCCTGATAGTGGCAGCATGACATATATGCATACCGTGAAGGCTAATTCAAGCATCTACAAGAAAAGATGAGCTAACATACCTGCTGAAACATACGCGCGAAATGAAATAATTTTCCTATCGTTTATCTCTAAAAACGAGATAATACGACGGATCGCCCCCTAATATATGAAACCCGAGAAAATATTTGAAGAAGTGGGACAGCAGAAACAAAAAAGTTTTTTTACTTTTTTGCCCCCCTGGTGGCTTTTTTTGTTTTTTTTTTTGCACATTGAAATCTGGTTTTAATTAAAAAAAAACTTTTCTATTACAGTACAAGATAAGGGATAAAGTATTGCTGATAAAGTGTACTGTGGCCATCACCTTTGTAGTCCTAGTTTTCTTCCTACACTCTATACCTGAGTTCAGTAAGTATTTATTAATTTTAATACAAAACCAATGAATTCCACCAATACATCATTATTTTAAGAGTCATCAAAAGCATTTGATAATGTTTGCCTCAATTATTAAATAAAAACTAGTGTTGAATGTACGAAAAGGTACCTTATGCTTTTCAACCTTTAAAATAGTAACTTAATTATAGAAATATAAATATTTTATTTTGCCAGAAAGGTAGGTTATCGAGTCCTCATTAGAAAGGAATGCCTCAAGGTAACATACTCATTAATTTCAACATAATTTTATTTGCAGACTACTTGGTCAGACTAAACCATCTTTGTCTTTGACTTCTTACATGGAGGGTGATCAAATAATAATCACCCATAATCTGACCAGTTATTTTCCCTAGACCGCGTATCTCTGGGCTGGACGGCACTCCTCGGTGCTCTGCTGCTACTGACGCTGGCAGACCGCGAGGACCTGGAGCCAGTACTGCACAGAATCGAGTGGTCCACGCTGCTGTTCTTCGCTGCGCTGTTCGTGCTTATGGAGGTAATCGACGAATTAGAAATCGATCTAACATATTCCGGTGGAGATTCTTCAGTGGCGCTAGCTTATTCTGAAAGAATATGTATTGCAGTGGAAGATAACACTCAAATGCTTAGCGTAGACACAAATATTTAAGTGTTCGTACCTATTTGTGTAAATGTTTTTTATGTATTATGTACTGTTTTGTTTTTACAAAAATATATATATAAGTATTATATCCATTGTCTAGTAGCTATAGTGCAAGGTGTGCTTAATTTTGGACTAGATCGTGCTGTTTAAAATGTCACTAGTACAATACATATTTGTTTATTTAGGGTAATGTTTCTATTAAATTTATTTAAGTATTATAATCTTGCCTGTCGATACGATAAGAAGCAAACTATAGGACAAACAACATAGGAACAACTTGCGCATTGTAACGAGAACCTTAACAGGACACTGCTGCTTAAACAAGCACATGTTCAACCTAAGACTGAGCGACACGCGAACCTGTTGTGAGGAGGCGGACGAAACGCCACTTCATCTTCTGGGAGAATGCGGGTCTCTAATACACAAGCGCAGTGTTCATCTAGGGAAACATAATTATCGTAAGCCCAGATGAAATAAAAGAGCTCAACCCTAAGCAAATCCTGCAGTTTATAGTAGCCGCAGGGTTTAGCGGTGAGCTCTAATGCAACAAGTGGCGATCACAATACACCGACTGCGGTCGCATTGATACTTAAGCCGCTATATAATAATAAAAAATAATAAAAAAAATAGGACAAACAATAAAATAACTAGTTTTATTATGTTATTCATCTTTGTTTTTGTTTTAGGCTTTATCGAAGTTGGGGCTGATTGAATTCATCGGAGGAGTCACTGAAGGAGTAATTTTGAAGGTAGATGAAAGCGCAAGATTGGCCGTCGCCATTCTACTGATGTTATGGGTATGTACTGAGACATCTTACTAAAATACATTTTCAATAACTTTGGAATGTATTTCATAATCTTGCCGAACAGTATGCGTAGTATATTTTAGATACTGTAAACAGTCTAAAAACAATGTAAAATAACTAGTTTGTTTACAATTAATAACTATTTGTTTCATTTGTTTATAAATAACTAGTTATTTTCCATTGTTTTTAACCATATTTTTTATTATTTTATTTTAATAAATTTTGTATTTTTTTTACCTCGCATTGTATAGCTTAGCGATCAGCTTACACGAAGTGAAAATCAAAATTGTTTTGTTTTCATATAATTTATATATACAGGGCACTTATGAAAATAATGTCGAATCTCGATGCACGGTTCCAAATTAGTTGATTCCTTCACAGAAAAGAGAGTAAGTTTCTTGCCGGTTCTTCTCCATAAAAGAACCAACAACTGACATAATGTATGGTTACTCTATTAAATTATTGTTCTTATGATGTTCGATACAATAATAATAATAAATGGACACTTAAATGAGAGAAAAAATTTAGGAATGCTTGGAAAGATTACAAATAGTAAGTTCTACTGATGAATAACTAGCTATGTAGTCGTGTATCATATAAAATACTATTATTGCTCTATAGGTATCAGGAATAACATCAGCTTTCGTAGACAACATTCCTCTGACGACCATGATGGTTCGCGTGGTGACATCACTGGGCAGCAATCCAGACCTAAATCTACCCATGGCACCGCTTATTTGGGCACTATCGTTCGGAGCTTGCTTGGGAGGTAAAGTTGTTTTTTCAATATTTTAGCTATCTACCTATCAGCGAACCTTTTTTAGTACGGAAAATCCTCATGGATCCTCCGCCACCCGGGGAGGTGGCAGGGTATATCAGACTCCTACCGACTGAAAACCGCACTTGCCTTCACTTGTCCTGTTGTCATTGCCATGGGATCCGGGAAATTCGCCAAGAACATGACAGGCTGTTGCTGGACCTGGTCGAAGGATCAGCGAACCTACAATAATGTATGAATACCTTTTCAGGTAACGGCACATTGATCGGCGCGAGCGCAAACGTGGTGTGCGCAGGAGTGGCGGAACAACACGGATATCGGTTCACTTTCGTACAGTTCTTTAAAATAGGCTTTCCTATAATGATAGGACATTTGATAGTGGCGACCGGCTATCTCATGCTGTGCCATTGTGTATTCACTTGGCATTAGAATGGAGAAAAAAATGAAAAATGCATGACCTAATGATGATGATGATTTTTATACATAAAGACCAGAAAAAATATCCGGATTATGTACTTTGATTTTTGAGAAAATAATATCCGTAAACTAGGTACTCAGATTTGTAAGAAAAAAATGTTTTTTTTTGCATTTTCCATGCTATTATAGTTTATAAAAAAAAAAAAGTTATTTTTTTAGCGAAGGAAAAGTAACTTTTTTAAGAATGTGAAGGCAAATTTCGACTGGGACTCTTTCGGTTGGGACTAGCGGTAGCTTAATTGGTAATAACGTTCTGGTGTATCGAATATTGCTCGCAGTCGAATTTTTGCTTCGCTAAAAGAAAAATAAATGGTTAATTATTATTTGTTCGATCACATTATTTTTTGATTACATCACTGGTTCATCAAATTCCGCTCTTTAGATTCGCCAAAATTTGTTTTATTGTGACGATTATTTTAATCTGCCTCTAAACTTCTCGCAATTTATGAACATTCACATTTTTTTATTTTAGTGGCGCTTGTTTTTGTATTTACCTTTTTATTGATTGAATGAACCGATTTCAATGTTTTTATTTTTTAGTTATTATTATATATTGGTCAGACTTTCGAGTGGCCACTGTCTTACTTTACAAGATGATTTTTATTCATTTATTTATTTATTATACCTAATAAAAATAGCGTCTATCGATTCCGTCTTTTCAAAAACTTAGGATACAAAGTTTATGACAGGGATTTTTTTTTCAACTGTCTTATTTAGAATATAACATTTATTATAGTACGTGCTTTAAGGCTAAAAATAGCCTTGTGGTTAAAGTAGCCTTACTAATGGCTATTTAAATAGCCTTTGTACAAATTGTAGTGTGATATTACAGTATTTTTGTAATAAATTATAGAGTAAGATTATTTAATATTAAAGCCTTTTCAGGGTTATTAATTAATTTATATTATTAGTTAAAAATAACAATGTACTAACTTATAACAAAAATATCAGTACAAATTAGGTACTTTTTTTAGTAATAATGCTATGATGGAAAAAATAATTGTTTTATAAATAATAATCTAAGTATATTTATTATTTATGATTCAAATATTACAAGTATGACAAATTACAAAAATATAATCGCAAATAATTTATAACAGTAAGTGGTAGGTACCTACTATTTTTTAACTAAATTAAAATTATTAAGTATAATAATTTTAGTTACTGAACTGAATATTATATTACACAAACATGTGAGTTTGAAGTTTTCTCATAAAAGAAATAATAATATTAAAGCCTACCATTTTTTTTTATCCTTTTTTTCTATATTATATTTTATTATTGACTGTTTAGTGCATAGTTACGTATTATTGTGTATATGTAAATGTCTCCCCATAAATCATTCTAGCATGCGACATAATAGTATGAATTTGCATTGCAAAATATCGTCATAGATTATGACGTCACAACCTGAAGTGACGTCACGGCGGGTGCTGTCGCAGTTGTGCATCAATGTGCGAATGTCTGCTGAGACATTTTTGATAACTAAATCTAGTATTATTTGCAAAGCAACATTCCAGTTGCTAGTAATTAAAAATTTAGTTTTTAATCTTGTTTCTTAATTTGTTTAAGTTAACGTCTGTCCGTACCTACTCAAAAATATTAGCTTTTGATATTTTATCGTAAAAAAAATCGTCTGATGTTATTAAAAATTTATTAAGTATTTCACATTCTCGTTTTGACCTATTTAGGCCGAATTTAGAGACATAATAAAAAGTAATTGTACAATTTAAAAATCCCAACTGAAAAAGATGCAAGACGTCCAGAACATAGCGACTTTAACAGTGGGGACCCATTAATATTTACTGTTTGAAATTTTAAAATAATGACTAGAAAATTACATTTTGTATGCTAAAATTCCCTTTCCTTCCCGTTTCTGACCTATATGAAAGTTAATATTTTTGAGGCAAGCCAATAATTTAATGTAAATAAAATCTTGTGATAATTTTAATAATCCGTTTTATCTAATTTGTTATACCTATAGGTTTGTAAAGATGATGTTTAAAAGAGTATTTATTTGAAAACGAAATACCTACAAGATGACGTAATAATTATAAGTTTAAATAAAAGTTATGAGTGATATTTCTTGTTTTTATTTAGTTACTAACTGCCCCCCGCGGTACCCGCCTTTTTTTTCCTTTTTGCTTGGCAAAAGCCATACAAAAAATAACCATACAAAAACCCAATAACACTCGACCTGGGAACCAAACCGAGGACCTCTACCGTAGCAGTCGCGCTTAGGACCACTACGCTAATGAGGCAGTTAAGGAGTAAGTGTGGTGTAAATTAATATACCTGAATTTACCTGCATACCTGAGAGATTTTCTCGAAGGCGTGTGAAGTCTGCCAGCCGGCATTAGACCAGCGTGATGAACTATTACCCCAATCATCCTTAAATGAGACCCGTGCCTAGTGATGGGAACACACAAAGTTCTCACATCGAGAACTTTGCTTTTCTTGAGAACATTCTCTGGAATAAAACTACTTTTTACGGATTTTATCTTGTATATTGATATTATTAATCCCGACGTTTCGAACCCTTTACAGCGTACATGGTCACGGGTAGATCGCATGGCATGGTCGGTGATAGGTACGCGTAAATGTCAGAAATCAAAACATTCTCTGGGTCAAGAATTTAAATATTTCACATAGGCTTTTTAAATTGAACAAAATTGTTTCAATAGCCAGTTTTAGTATCATAGTTACCTATGTACTTACCTATGTACTTACCTATGTACTTACCTATGTACTTACCTATGTACTTACCTATGTACTTGCCTATGTACTTGCCTATGTACTTGCCTATGTACTTGCCTATGTACTTGCCTATGTACTTGCCTATGTACTTGCCTATGTACTTGCCTATGTACTTGCCTATGTACTTACCTATGTACTTACCTATGTACTTACCTATGTACTTACCTATGTACTTACCTATGTACTTACCTATGTACTTACCTATGTACTTACCTATGTACTTACCTATGTACTTACCTATGTACTTACCTATGTACTTACCTATGTACTTACCTATGTACTTACCTATGTACTTACCTATGTACTTACCTATGTACTTACCTATGTACTTACCTATGTACTTACCTATGTACTTACCTATGTACTTACCTATGTACTTACCTATGTACTTACCTATGTACTTACCTATGTACTTACCTATGTACAAAACAATTGATAATGAACCTTATAGCATTGTATTTAAAAATTTACAAAAAAAAATACAGATTGGGTTAGCTTGATGTGCCGGTCTTTGTACTTAACATACTACTTATGTACTTACCTATGTATTACTTATGTACTAAGCTATTTTAATAGGTTAGTACATAAGTAATAGTATACCTATTATAAATATAATATAATAACCTATTTTAATAGGTTAGTACATAGGTAAGTACATTATATGAGATAATATGCTTCTACATCTATTTAAATATAAGTTTCAATAAAATAATAGTAGTATTTTAAATTTTCAGTTTCAGAGAATGTTCGAAGAACATTCTCAATATCGCAGAACCGAGAATGGTGACAGAAAATTTTCTTACGGAGAATATTCTCTCGACCCATCACTACCAATGCCCAGCAGTGGGACAGTACCTATATGGGTTGATGATGATAATGAAGGTTACAGAGATGTGATGATTTCTACAGAAATAAAATTAATAACGCTATTTGGAATTGTTTATATTTAACTTAACAATATGTACTTATATTATTATAAATTCATATTACATTTTTGTACTATTTAAACAACAACATTTTTAAATTTTACGTGAATATCACAAAACATATTAGATAAATTCTAGCTAACAAAAATGTTTCCAATATAAAAAGTTTAAAAAAGTTTAAAAAAGAAAAATCATGCATGTAAAAGTAAACTATTAATTCATTAAAGAGTGATTATGATCTCTGACAAGTTCACTCACAATCAAACATACTAGATTATTCCTAAAATCTATTCAGGACGGTTTAAAAAAGTATTTTTAAACAATAATTACTTAGCAAATAAATCGAAAATAATATTAATTTGCCATGATATTCAATTTCAATAAGAAGTCTAATACATTTTGATGGGTAGATACACTGTTCTTTATATCTTACTCCTTAATTAATAAAATTTGTACTTCCCCACCCGGACCAGAGATTTAAAAAGAAAAGAACATTTTATTCCATAAATAAACAATATAGGGATAATTACATCTGGCCCGATATATTTTGTACTTTTTATACTATTAGCTATTAAAATAGGATAAGACAGTTCATCGAAAAATATGATAAACTCCTTAAATTATTGTGAAGTACAGATTGACAGATTCAGTTTTGGATAGCTTGACCTGCTGGCGTCTATACCGTATGATAAGGAGGATATAGATATCTGACCTAGTGGCCATAATTGGAACTAAATTCAGTTGTGAAACTTCTCCGTTTAAAAAAAATAACTAATGCCAAGAAGCAGTGACAGCTTAGCGATACTATAGGAAGACTATCCGCTCGTGATATAGTTTTTAACTAGTACAGTCAACAAAAGAGATTGGTATACAGGTAGCGAACGAAATCTGCCTCTTTACACAGATTGTGATTTAAATAATTACCCGTCAAAGGGTTTGATGTGTAGCAGCTTACAAAACCTACGTTTTGACACATATTGCGTGTTACATTATTACACAATCTTTAATAAAACACAGATGTTTAATTAGCTGCCTGTATAAACTCTTGTCGACCGTACGTGTAGATAGTTCGACTTAGTATAATGACAACTAATGCTCACTACCTACGCTGTCATAGTGTAATAACATATGATCGATCTACGACCAAAATTGTATCTTCTTGGATCTTAGTACCTATAATCATTTAACTAATTGTGGTGAGAAATAAACGATTTATTATTATTATTATTATAGACAGTCAAGTCACACTTGACTTTCCAAAAGAATTTTGCGTGTACTCGCTTTTAAAATGGTAAAGGAAAACATTGAAAACCTGCTTGCTTTAGAGCTTTTCTCTACGGCGTGCTTAGTTTACCAATCCGCACTACACAAGCGCGGTGAACTTTTTTTAGACTTACCACTAAGGTGGCAAATAAGCATACGACCCACCTGATGGTAAACGGTTCCTATAGACGCTTGTAACACCAGGGGTATCTGTAAATCGAAAGATGAATAGGACTAATAGCCTAACCCAACTGCGATACTTATGCCCAGTAGTGGGACAATAAATGTCCATCTAATGCCAAGTGAAAACACAATGGCATATCAATAGGTACGCAGTGGCCACTACCAAATGCCCGATCATGACTGGGAAGCCGATCTTGAAGAACTGCATGAAGGTAATCTTGTAGCCATGCTGTTCAGATACTCCTACGCATACCACGTTTGAACTGGCTCCTATCAGCGTGCCGTTACCTGAAAGAAATTGGAATAAGTATATAATCTTTAAAATTGATAGTCGTTTTTTGGTCCTAATATGCTACCCTGCGGTACTCCAAAGTTATAGTCTTGATTGAAATTTAACTAGCCGTTGCTTTTTCAGACAAAAGGTAGCCTATCCTTCTCCAAAGTCTAATCTATCTTGGTACCAAATTTCATCAAATCGGTTCAGCGTTTAGTGATTTGTGACGTGAAAGTGTAATAGACATTAACTTTCACATTTTTTATTTTTTATTTAGTAGGGATGGATATTTTATCATTAGAAATTCGAAGCTATGTACTTAGGTACCTACTTACTTGAATGCTATATTAATATGTTAAAATATTAAGTATGTGGTACAATGTAGGACAAAGTACACGATCAAATTGTAGGTATACATTGTTATTTTTTTTTAAGTATTACCTACTAAACATGACATATTCCGAATCCGACCCCTATATTTCGAATAATTTGTCGGTATGTTTAAGTCCCATGTAATAGGGAGCGAGCCTATTACCATTAACCAGGCACAAATCCTAACTCAGAGCTGCTCTTGACAATTTCATAAAAAAAAAAAAAAATTAATATTTAATTTAATTCTTACCTCCCAAACATACTCCAAATGACAGAGCCCATATTAGCGGTGCCATGGGGAGGTTTAACGTAGGATGGGTGCCCAGTGACGTCACAACTCGAACCATCATGGTGGTTAGTGGCACGTTGTCTACAAACGCCGATGTTATACCTGACACCTGGAAATAAGTAAGTAAAGAAGAATAGGGGTGCAATCTGATAATAAATAATATTAGGGATATTTTTATACAGTAGTCCCAAAAATAAGCAGAGCTTGTAATGGAGATAATACTTGTCGGAACAGAAGGCAAAATCGCAGGTAGAATCATTACAGTCGGACATTATATGGGCGTAGATATTTCTTATGACAGATAGGCCAACTTGCTTTTCATTTTAACACAACAAAACTAGAGACAGTTCGTCTGTATCGGACCAGACTCAGGCAACGAATGTGCGTCGCACTACCGACCGATAACGCCACGAGTCTGTCAAGCACCCCCACCCGACATCACGCGATGTGTGACGTAACAGCGAGTTGCAGCTAACGTCGGCTAGGTGGCGCTGGCGTTCCGTTATAGCTCCCGTACTCATGACCCGTGGTAATTACTAAGACAGTCCGTGCTAATGACTATCCCGATATACTTTTTAACCTTTTTTTATTTAATATATACTTATGGGTGGTTCTTATGTATTATAACTTATAATAAATAAGAACCATAATTAGTTCAGGGTTTGAACGTGCATCCCTCCGGTTAAGTACACTTACGTATTATAGGCGCGTCAACTGTCGTCGGCAGCTTAGTTGGCTAAAGGGCTTTCCTCACACGTAGAAGCAATCGGCTTCTACGTGTGAGGATCGAACCCACAACTCCCATTGGTTGTCCCCACACGGAACAAATATTTGTATGGCCTACAAGTATTTGTTTCGGGTCTATAATAATTTTCGTTTTTAAACGCACCCACGATACAAAAGGAAATGCTAGTGTGATGCAAGATTTAAAAAAAAATAGCAGTGATAGATTATATCTAATAAATAAATAATTTGTACATACCCATAACATAAGTACTAATGCAACAGCTAAACGATCACTTTCATCTACCCTCAAGATGAGTGCCTCTGTCCAGCCACCGATGTAGCCGATAAGACCCAACTTAGACAGTGCCTGGAAATAAGAACGAAAATATTTTTAAATGAAATGAGTATCAATGAAACAGTGATACCCCAGACTATAGCGTAATCCCCCTCAATATTAGAGGAGACCCGTGCCCAGCAGTGGGACAGTATATGGGTTGACGATGACTGATACCCCAGTAATATACCATTGAAAAGTGAAAAACAAGGCTCAAAGTCCTCTCACTGCCAACACAACGTTTCCTCGCCGTAAAAAACACAATACGTACAGCTCAAAGCAGTGTTATTTCACTTAGATTTTCTGTAAGGCGGAGGTATTTCCCCAGTCATCATCATCAACCCATATACTGTCCCACTGCTAGGCACGGGTCTCCTCTCATATTGAGAGGGATTAGGCTATAGTCCACCACGCTAGCCTAGTGCGGGTTGGCAGACTTCACATACCGTCGAGAAAAATCTCTAAGGTATGCAGGTTTCCTCACGATGTTTTCCTTCACCGTTTAAGCGAGTGATAATTAATTATTAATACGCACATGAATTCGAAAAGTCAGAGGTGCGTGCCTTGTGTTCGAACTCGAGATCTTCGACTTGGCAGTCCAATGGTCATACCACTAGGCTATCACCAGTCCGGCAGCTACAATTTGAGTGGAATTAATACCTCTATTACAAAAACCTTTCGGGGAATGTTATAACGGCATGGTAGTATAGTATGTTTTTATTGTGCGATTATCTGAACAGTTGAAAATGAGATTATATTGTTAATCATACCTCCATAAGTACAAAGAGCGCTGCGAAGAACAACAGCGTGGACCACTCGATTCTATGCAGTACTGGCTCCAGGTCCTCCCGGTCTGCTAACGTCAGCAGCAGCAACGCGCCCAGCAGCGCCGTCCAGCCCAAAGACACGCGGTCTAGGAAATAAAACCTTGGTCAGAGTCTAGATTACAAGTTGTGGGTATTGGCTAATCTTATTGTGAAATGGTACAAATAATATCTAACGGTCCAATTATACAACCCTGGAGAACACCTATTTCGTTCAGTGATTTATCAATCATGATCGTAGAGTAAAAATATATTTTTCGGGTTCTTTCGTTTTTTAATTTAAAATCGATTATTTTACAACAATTTTATGCATTTCGCTTACGTACTATGATAGACATTAGAATCAATTTTGTGAGAATTTATATTTATAATATGAAACGCTTAAGATGAGATTAAAATACTATTCTTTTTTTAATTGTTGTTGATGAAAAATAATAATAATAAGATCGACAAATACCCTGTGTAAAATAGCTATTGATAATTATAATCTAACCGCACTTTTTAAGACTGGAAACCAACTCCAACACAGATGCTGACGATGACAGATAAAACACTTACTGAACTCAGGTATGGAATGCAGGAAGAAAACGATGACCACGAAGACTATGGTCACGGTACACTTTATCAGCAACACTTTATCTCTTATCTTGTACTGTGAAAAAAAAATAAACATTAACAATAGGCAGAGTTATGCTAATTTATTAATGAATGACACAAGAAACACATTCAAATGAAGACGAGAGAGTGGTAGGACATAGTGGGAGTAATTCCACTCAAATTGGAGCAGAAAATGGAAGTGAAATAACACTGCTTTAAGCTGTGTTGTGTTTCTTAACTTGAGCAAGGTTGTCAGTGCTCCACGAGGAAACGTTGTGTTGGCAGTGGGGGGACCTTGACTCTTTCGTTTTACAGGGTCGGCAACGCGCAAGTGAAGGTTACAGTAACCGCTTACCATCAGGTGGGCCGTATTTTTTTTTGACGCCTTAGTAGTATAAAAAAAGCCTTAGAAGAAGCCAAAGAGAAACAGTATCGTTTCAATTCATAATCAGAGCTTCATGAGTCAGCCGTAAGTGTCAACTACTTTTTTTAAATATAATAACTTCAGTAATAATTTCATTGAATTGTTAGGTTAGGTACCTTCTCTCTCATATCAGCTAGTGTACTTTCGAAGCAGTCTTTAGGACAGGCCCTGACCCTGGCCTCCTTGACCAGTGCGTCCAGTTTAAGGGTCAGTTTACGGATCTTACGCTCCAGCCTCTCTCTCACGATCAGCTGGTCCCTGCTCAGCTGCGGGAGGGAGTCCGCCGCCCGACGCCAGGTGGAGATCTGGAGACGAAGTTCTGGAAAATCCAAACTGAGTATTATCTTCCATGTAACCTAACATATAGCAATAATACAAGGTAAGTAATTCTGAAAAATTTTAACGAGATAGAAATAAAACTACTTTTTACGGATTTAATCGCGTTATATTAATATTATTAGCCAATACCTACCCAGGATGATTCATGAGGAAATTTAAATTAAAAAACAAACATCCAAATTGCAATGGAGCAGACTGCTGGGTCTTTCTACCTGCAAGATCGAGGATGAGCTCGTTCTGCGTGAAACGAATTGTCAATAATTAAAAAAACTGTAGGGTAGCCGTCACTAATTATAACATAAGGACGTCCAGCACATCAGTCTACCCCATAGACTGCTATTAATATACGTCTACCCGACTGTGGACGCTGTAAATGGCCAAAACGACGGAATTATTAATATCAATATGCGTAACGCGATAAAATCCGTAAAGAGTAGTTCTATTTCAATGAACATGGTTGCCATACGAACTCAATGTCAATCGTTCGTGGTAGTTAGAAGACCAAACAGTCTGACAACCAGGCTATCCTCAGGGTATCGGGTACCTATTGCCCGGAAACTGGGGAATTGAGAAAGAAAGGTCTTACCTTGTACATCTTTAGATTCGCGTAGCCTCAGCTTGTCAGTATCCCTGAAGATGAACCTCAATTGGAAGTAGGTCTGGACAGCCACCAGCAAGATTCCAAGGGTCATGTGCAGGGTGAAGTTGGTGAAATTTATACCCTGGTGAAAAGAGGATAATGTGTAATCAATGTCAATACGGAGTACGTCTCATTTGATATAACATTATTTGGTATATTTTCATTTCATTAAAGTTCACAAGATATAATAAACATAAAATATACTGTTATTGCTATCATATTATTACATATCTACTAGCTTACGCATGTCAACTATCAATGTTGACTCAAATGTGTCTCACCCAAATTTCAATAAACCATGCTAAATTCTAATTCTGTCTGTTTTATTTGTCAATTATTTCTTCTTCGCCAAGACCCGAGCCCAGCAGTGCGACAGTATATGGCATCAAGCCATATACTGGCTCGGGTCTCCTCACAGAATGAGAGAGCACGCTGGCCTAGTGCGGGTTGGAAGACTTCACATGCCGTAAAGAAAATCCCTCAGGCATACAGGATTTTTCCTCACGGCGTTTGCCTTCACCGTTCAAGTAAGTGATAATTATTATTTATAATTATCACTCGTGGTGCGTGCTTTAGATTCGAACTCGAACAGTTTAAGGCTCAAAGTCCCCCCACTGAACTGAAGGAACACAGTACAGCTCAAAGCAGTATTATTAATTTCACTTCAATTTTCTGCAAGGTACATCCCCAGTCGGGCAGCTCCAAATTGAGTAGAATTAGTGCCACTATGCTAGGGCATAGTTGGACTAAAGAAGAGAGGAAGGAAAGGTAGGCCTCTCTTACTTGTACTATTCAAATGAAATCAAGAAGCTAACCAGGTTTCTTGAGACTGTAAAACTCTGTCGCTGTGTTTGTCTGTGTTAGTAAGTACTGTAGGTATTGCTAAATTCTGCTATTAAGTAATAATTTATGTTATTTTAACTATAACTAATAGATTTTTTTCCTGTATTGTGGATGCGTTTACAAACACAAACTTTCACATACTCAAACACCCAGCCCCGGAACAAACCTGTCATATATTTGCTTCGTGCGGCGATTGATCCCACAATTCGTGGAACAGAAGCCGATCTAAGATAACCACTGAGATGTAAGATGTCGTTAAAAGTTACTCCCACTATGATAATGCCCTACCTCTTAAAAATATACTCACAGCTTGCACGACTTGCTTATTCGAAGCTATGATGACGTTAGGCGGGTCACCGACTGGGGTCGCGGTGCCCCCCAGGTTACAAAACAACACCATGGACAGCAGCACTGGTATGGGGTCCAGTTCCATCACCTCACATAGCCTTGGAATAAAAAAAAATGCCTTAACTACGTACTTAAAGGGATAAATGTAAACTTCATCATAATGATCAACCCACATACTGTCCTGCTAAGTACGGGTCTCCTCTCATATTGAGAGGGATTAGGCTATAGTCCGCCACGCTGGCCTACTGCGGGTTGGCAGACTTCACAAACCGTCGAGAAAAATCTCTAAGGTATGCCAGGTTTCCTCACGACGTTTTCCTTCACCGTTTAAGCGAGTGATAATTAGTTATTAATACACACATGAATTCGAAAAGTCAGAGGTGCGTGCCTTGGATTCGAAACTCGAGACCTTCGACTTGGCAGTCCAACGGTCATACCACTAGCGTATCACTGTTTTGTTGTAATCTGCAATGTAAACTAACCGTATAGACACTGGAGTCATCAACAGCACAGTGGTGACGTTGTCTAGTAAGAGGGACACCACGGCTGTGATCACGCATAGCAAGGTGATCAACGGCCAGATCTTGCCTTTCGCCAGCTAGAAAAGAAAGAAAAATTATTTAGCGAAGGAAAAATTCGACCGCGGGCAGGATTCGAACCTGCGTCTTCTGGTTAGGTACATACACCAGACGCTATGACCGCTAAGCCACCGCGAGTCCCACCCGCCTTGACGAATTTTGCCTTCACATTGAGAATTTACGTCTTTATGGTGACGTGAGTAACACCTATTGAAAAGCTTGCTTTTCAACCGACACAACTTACTTTACAGTTAGTTCAATGTCGAATGATGCTACCTTACCTACTAACTATCTTTTTGTATTTTTTTGGTATTTTCCATGCTAAGATTTTAAAGTTATTTAGCGAAGGAAAAATTCGACCGCGGACAGGATTCGAACCTGCGTCTTCTGGTTAGGTACACCAGACGCTATGACCGCTAAGCCACGTAAAGAACTTTAAAATCTTAGCATGGAAAATACCAAAAAAATACAACAAGAAAGAAAGAAAAAATTCAGTTTCAGTGATAAAGATAGCGGTTCTATCCTTTATATACTACTAAAGTGGCAAACAAGCATACGGCCCACCTGATGGTAAGCGGTTACCGTAGCCTATAGACGCTTGTAACACCAGGGGTATCACTTGCGCTCTGTAAAACAAGTACCAGAGAGGTAAATAGTGGGAGCAATTCCACTCAAATTGGAGCTTCCCGACTGGAGAAATATACCTTGCAGAAAACCGAAGTGAAATAACACTGTTTTGAACTATGTTGTATACCTTACGGTGAGCAAGGTTGCCAGTGCTCCGCGAGTAAACGTTGTGTTGGCAGTGGGGGGCCTTTGACCCTTATACTGCCAACCCAACTATTCCTCTTTCATTTTACAGGGTCGGCAACGCGCAAGTGATTCCCCTAGTGTTACAAGCGTCTATAGGCTACGGTAACCGCTTACTATCAGGTGGGCCGTATGCTTGTTTGTCACGTTAGTGGTATAAAAAAACACACACACCTCTTAGGAGAATATTTTATTTATATCCATTGTTTGATACCCATAGTACAAGCTCTGCTTAGACATTTTTTACACAGCACCATTTTAGTCCCACTAAATGGTGCTGTGTAAAAAATGACAAAAAAATATTTATTTCTTTATTTTGTTTATTAATCTGACACAAATCCAAACTTCGAGCTGATACTGAGAGTTTCATAGAAAAACCCAGATACAATAATTTTATGATGATGCGAAATATATCTAATAATAATAATATAATAATATCTTTTTGTATATTTTTGGCATTTTCCATGCTAAGATTTTAAAGTTATTTAGAAAAGGAAAAATTGAACCGCGGGCAGGATTCGAACCTGCGTCTTCTGGTTAGGTACACCAGACGCTATGACCACTAAGCCACCGCGACTCCTACCCGTCATGTCGAATTTTTCCTTCCCATACTGAATTTACGTCTTTATGGTGACGTCAGTAACACCTATTGAAATGCAAGTTTTTGCTTTTCAACCGACACAACTTACTTTACAGTTAGTTAAATGTCGAACGATGCCACCTTACCTTGTAACTATCTTTTTGTATATTTTTGGCATTTTCCATGCTAAGATTTTAAAGTTATTTAGAAAAGGAAAAATTGGACCGCGGGCAGGATTCGAACCTGCGTCTTCTGGCTAGGTACACCAGACGCTATGACCACTAAGGAAAAATGAAAAGAACTAATAATTATCACGTCCAAGCGTCAAAGTATTCCTCCACATCGCTGTTATCTGGTAACGTTCCCAGAAGACTGGCCGCATTGCCACATCTTGTATTTATTGGTCTCGGCTGGCAACCCTGGCTAATGTAAACATTGGCTCCGTAATCAAAAATTAATAAAAAAACTATAAACTCAGTTATTACTTGTGAAAATTCCATCTTTAAAGTCTTAATAACTCATTTATCAAGTGACATCGTTTTTATTGTGTTATTATCGGGTTCAAAGACAGTTACAGAAAAATATATAGTGAATACGAAAACCAACTAAAAAACTGTGGTAAAGTGACTTAATGGACTTTTATCAATAATAATTTATTATTATACTCTCGGTGCATTATATGAAGAATCAGCCAACTATATATAGTGAATAAAAATACTTTCTATCTTCAAGTAAGACTACCATTTTATATGAACTCGTTAATTTTATTTAAAATTATTACTACTTACTAGTGCTACCAATATCAGCGCAGTTAAAGGCAACAACTAGCGCCAAAACAACATTAAACAACTGCCCAAGTGGTGAATGGACGTACTAAAGTGACTTAGCAGTCTTGCCAACCTAACAGCAATTCAAGACGACCACTAGCGCCATAACATCGTACTAAACGGTTCAGGTGGTAGAAAAGTGAACTAAAATAATAGCGTTACTGCCCACCAGAGGGCGATTAGTAGGCATTGGGGATACCAGTACATAAAATAATTTTACCAATGGTAGAAAAATAAATTGTAAAGAGACAACCTGGACTTTATAATACCGGTAATTTATAATAACATCAATAAAATAATACTCTATAGAAATGGATTTTAATAGCTCCAATAATAATATTACTCAACGT
Source organism: Acronicta alni (assembly GCA_964056405.1). Taxonomy (NCBI): domain Eukaryota; kingdom Metazoa; phylum Arthropoda; class Insecta; order Lepidoptera; family Noctuidae; genus Acronicta; species Acronicta alni. The sequence goes on from OZ043942.1 coordinate 5,375,407, forward strand.
AAACCGCTTAAAGTGAACTCATTAACTGATTTATCTTCGATAACGAACGAAGAAATTATATTTGACACGACTATGATGAGTATACCAGATAGTTTAAATGACGACATTGACTCTATAAATAACTTGATGGAACAGAATAAAAAACTTACTATGGAGTTGTCTAGCGCACATCAAGAAATTGAAAATTTAAATAATGAAAACTTTCGACTAAAAAGTGATCTTCAAGAGATGATAAAAAAATTAAACACGTATAAGAAAATATGCTCGACGCCTAGCAAAAAATGTATAACACCAACTCGCAAACAAAAAACATTGAATCTTAACCGTGAAATTAGTATAGACATCTTCGAAAGGGCTGATAGCAAGCACGATAAAGAAACTCAAACAACTAACACAAGTAATCAAGTGCAGAATATTTTAGCATCAGAATACCCACATACCTCTACATCAGTAAATAACCAAAACAGTAACACAAAAGAACAAACTAAAAATATTTCTTTGAAGTCCAATGAAAGACATAAACTGTGCATTCTTAGTAACGAAAAAATCAGTGGATCTTTATCTGTAATGGAAGATGTATTTTCCAATCATTTTGATTTCTGCCATTATATAATGCCTAATTGTAGTGTTAAGCAAATACTAAGTGATATAGAGCAAAAACTAAAGGGATTTACAATTAAGGACTACTGTCTTCTCTTTATAGGACAGAATGAGGTTAGAGATGAGAGCGAACACATTAACGCCATCAATGCGTTAAAAGAGTCACTTCAAAAAATTAAGCACACCAATGTAATTATCTGTGCCCCTACGTATATCAGGGGAGCTCCCATATTCAACTTTAAGGCAGAAATGTTTGGTAAACTACTTTATCTTGACTTACAAAACAATGACTACGCGTATCTGTTTGACACCAATGATGATCTGAGCCTTGAAATGTTCTCCAACACAACTGGAAAAATTAACAAAGATGGACTAAGGAATATATATAACCGAATAATGGGTAACATATTAATTGATTTGAGGTTCCTGGACAAAAACTACATTGGACAAACTAATGATAACATAAAACACAAAGCCACAAACTCCTACCAGCAAACGAACAACTGCAGTAAATCCTCGGACTTTTTTCGTCTGCAATAACATTTATATTCTCCACCAAAACGTCGCTGGTCTCTTAAATAAATCTGATACATTATCTATATGTTTGGAAGAACTTGCTGAAAAAAATATACAAATAGAAATATTATGCATCACTGAGCACTTTATTATGGACGGCTATGAAAATCACTTAGTAATTCCAAACTACACACTAGCAGCATTTTATGGTAGGAGCCACTGTAAACGTGGAGGTGCCTGCATACTTGTAAAAAACGGAACTCAGTGGAAGGAGTTACCAGAAATAAAAAGTCTATCGATTTCAGGTCTATGTGAATGCTGCGCAATAGAACTTACTAGTTATAGTATAGTTATTGTATGTGTTTACAGGGTGCCTAAACGAGAGAATTTGAATACATTTTTCAGTAAACTAGAAACTATATTACAACGTATGAATAAAAAAGCCTTTAAATATTGTATAATTGCGGGTGATTTTAATATTGATCTGTTAAAACAAAACAGTGTAACATGCGATTTTCAGAACTTATTATTAACGTACAATATGACTTTAGCTGTAAGTGAACCGACTAGATTGATAAGTAAAACTTGTATTGATAATTTTGCTCACAACTTCAAAAAACCATGTAAGACTGAAGTGTTGGAATTGGCTTTGTCAGATCATACGGCGCAGCTGATGATGTTCCCTATTAAGAAAATACCTGTAATTAAGATATGGAGAAAACGAACTCGCGACTTTTGTGATGATAACATTAAGAAATTTATTGAGTGTCTTAGTAATTACTCATTTTCTGAGATATATGAAGAAACTGACCCCAACAGGGCATACAACTTTTTTATCGAACATTTCGAACTTTTTTATAACCTTTGTTTTCCATTCAAAATTATCAATATACATGTGAATGGAAAACAAAAATGGATATCACGCGGATTAAAGAAATGTAGTGTCAGAAAGCGACAGCTTTTATGGAAATATAGATTAAAGCCATCGATTAAAACAAAAACCATGTTTATTACCTATTCAAAACTACTTAAAAAAATTATTAGACTTACAAAACGCTCACAAAACAATTATAAAATAAAATCATCTGATAATAAATGCAAAACTACGTGGCAAATAATAAATGATTTAAGATTAAATAGCCCACGTGACATCATAAATAAAATTAAAGTGAATAATAATACAGTTTCTGATCCGAACGTTATAGCCAATGCCTTCAATAATTACTTTATTGATAAAATAAAGCCCATACCAAGTCGTGGCAATAAAGTGACATCGAGGATTGTAGGCACGATGAATTCTATTTTCATGGCTCCATGTGTACCAAACGACATATATAAAATTATTTCTGAACTGAAGAATACTAACAGCGTAGGTATTGATGACATTTCAACTAAAATTATTAAAGTTGGTAATAGACATATTTGTGGACATCTGAGTCATCTCTTAAACTTATGTATCAGTAACGGTATTTTTCCTGATAATTTGAAAGTAACTATTGTAAAACCGCTGTTCAAAAAGGGCGATAAAGAATTATTACAAGCTTATAGACCCATTGCATTGTTATCAATTTTTTCTAAAATTTTTGAAAAGTATATTTATAACCAACTATACGCCTATTTAGAATCTAATAAACTACTTTGTCATGAGCAAAAAGGATTCAGAAAAAACAAATGTATTAATTTAGCCATATATGATTTTTACAAAACAGTGCTTACAAACGTTGATAAAAGGACTCCCATATGTGCCATATACTGCGATATGACCCAGGCTTTTGATTATGTGGACCACCGAATACTATTAAATAAATTAGAGTCTTATGGTATACGAGGCAATATTCTGGATTTACTGAAATCATATCTCTCTGATAGATCTCAGATGACAACTATATCTAGGATCAATATTATGACTAAGCATCAAGAATCTTATTTATCTGAGTCACGTAAAATTACTTTTGGTGTACCACAGGGCAGCGTTCTGGGCCCGCTTTTATTTATCATTTATATAAATGATCTGCCTAAATTTACTACCCACCCAATGTCCCTCTTTGCAGACGATAGTACTGTATCTGTACAATGTAGGACAAAAGAACTCTATCAAGACGATATAAATAATTGCTTGGATTCAATTATTAACTGGCTAGATAATAACAATCTTAAAATAAACTTATCTAAAACTCAAGTCATGCACTTCAGCCAGAGAGCTCAGCCTCATAATCTTTATGTAAATTACGACAATAACCCTATACACGAGGTAGAATCAGCGCAATTCTTAGGACTAACCATCGATGGGCAACTGAATTGGAAGGCACATATATCAAAATTATGCAAGAAAGTCAGCAGTTCTGCATATGCTCTGTACAGATTGGCTCCAATAGTAAACATCGATGCTTCACTCACGGCTTACCACGGCCTTGTTGCCTCTATCTTACGGTATGGGATAATCTTTTGGGGAAACTCAACAGATAATGCGATGGTTTTTAAGACCCAAAAACGTTGTATACGAGCCATGTTTCGCTTAGACTCCACTGATTCTTGTAAACCGTTTTTTATATCACATAAAATTTTAACACTTCCTTCACTATACATATTAGAGGTAGCATTATTTGTCCATAAAAACCCTCATCTATTTGAACAATTATCTGATGTGGTAAAAAGGAACAGGCGCAAACTTAATAGTAATAGACTGTATCTACATAGGGCAAAAACAACTCTGGCAGGAAAAAGCGTATTATGTATGGCGCCAAAAATATATAATAAAATCCCTAATGATATTAAAAATTGTAATTTAAAAGTATTTAAAAATAAATTGAAAGTAATACTCGCCAATAAATGTTATTATAGTATTCATGAATTCTTCAATGAAAATAATTTTAATATTTAATTGTTTTTAATCTATAATTTTAATGTTTGTTATTTTTTTTTAAATTATAATATGGTATAATGTTTAATTCATATTAATTAATTCTCATTTAATATTATTTTGCGCGCCGTGTGCCACGGCAAAACATGCTGTACACATATTTTTATTGAACATCTTGTTACCTACCATGTTTTATGCAAATAAATGATTTGATTTGATTTGATTTGATATGGTTAATTGGTACAAATCAAATATTACAATTACAAAAAGATAAGTATGTTGGTAGTTTGAATTGATCACGATTACAACAGTGATCGCTTTCGGGATTTCTCTGAAGCTGCAAAAAATCTTTAATTCCATCAATGTACTCCTTATGTACTCCTTGTGTACTCCTTATGTACTCCTTGTGTACTCCTTGTGTACTCCTTATGTACTCCTTGTGTACTCCTTATGTACTCCTTGTGTACTCCTTATGTACTCCTTGTGTACTCCTTATGTACTCCTTGTGTACTCCTTATGTACTCCTTGTGTACTCCTTGTGTACTCCTTATGTACTCCTTGTGTACTCCTTATGTACTCCTTGTGTACTCCTAATGTACTCCTTCTGTACTCCTTATGTACTCCTTGTGTACTCCTTATGTACTCCTTGTGTACTCCTTATGTACTCCTTGTGTACTCCTTGTGTACTCCTTGTGTACTCCTTATGTACTCCCTGTGTACTCCTTATGCACTCCTTGTGTACTCCTTATGTACTCCTTATGTACTCCTTATGTACTCCTTATGTACTCCTTATGTACTCCTTATGTACTCCTTATGTACTCCTTATGTACTCCTTATGTACTCCTTATGTACTCCTTATGTACTCCTTATGTACTCCTTATGTACTCCTTATGTACTCCTTATGTACTCCTTATGTACTCCTTATGTACTCCTTATGTACTCCTTATGTACTCCTTATGTACTCCTTATGTACTCCTTATGTACTCCTTATGTACTCCTTATGTACTCCTTATGTACTCCTTATGTACTCCTTATGTACTCCTTATGTACTCCTTATGTACTCCTTATGTACTCCTTATGTACTCCTTATGTACTCCTTATGTACTCCTTATGTACTCCTTATGTACTCCTTATGTACTCCTTATGTACTCCTTATGTACTCCTTATGTACTCCTTATGTACTCCTTATGTACTCCTTATGTACTCCTTATGTACTCCTTATGTACTCCTTATGTACTCCTTATGTACTCCTTATGTACTCCTTATGTACTCCTTATGTACTCCTTATGTACTCCTAATGTACTCCTTATGTAGGTAGGGCATAGTGGGAGTAATTCCACTCAAATTGGAGCTGCCGACTGGGGAAGTACCTCCGCCTTGCAACCGCGTCGGCGTCGGCAACGCAAGTGATACTCCTGATGTTGCAAGCGTCTATAGGCTACGGTAACCGTTTACCACCATCAAGTGTGCTGTATGCTTGTTTGCCAACTTAGTAGAATAAAAAAAAAAGATCAGCAGTCTCTCTCTCGAACCTCTAGACCACAGACAGTATATGGGATGATGATGAGCTATGTAATATTTAATTACATTAATTTCTAGAATACTAACCTGGAATGTCAATACAGCAAAGTAGTCGAACACCCCGGTCTCCGCCAGGATAGCGACTAGCACCATCATGCTGAAGAGCAGCAGCAGTGTCTCCACGTCTAGCCAGGAGATCAGCTCCGGTATGGTCGGTCTCTCGCCGGCTATAGCTAGTGCTGCCAGTGATGTGGTGGAGAGGAGAACTGCTGCCATGGTCCTGTTTATTACCTGATGATGTAGGGCTCAGATTAATTTGGATAAAATTTAATATTCTTAGCAGCTCGGAGTTAGCATTTGAGCCGGATAATGGTGACAGGATAGTGCAGTGATAGCCTAGTGGTGTGTAACTTTTCGAATTTATGTGCGTATTAATAATTAATTATCACTCGCTTAAACTGTGAAGGAAAACATCGTGAGGAAACCTGCATACCTTAGAGATTTTTCTCGACGGTTTGTGTAGTCTGCCAACCTGCACTAGGCCAGCGTGGTGGACTATAGCCTAATCCCTCTCAATATGAGAGGAGACCCGTGCCCAGCAGTGAGACAGTATATGGGTTGATGATATTAATGGTGACAGGCTCGCCCCTTATTATGTGGTTTGGTGGGATTGGTGGTGAGACGAACACCCCCTATGGTTTCGTTGTTGATCAGCGTAGTTTTAAACTTTTAATGTCAGGCCCGTATTTTGCCCTGGTCGGCGAAGATTGGGGAACAGTAAGACACCAACTTTCTACTACAACGTGTTACAAAATACCCCGTAAAAATATAATTAATTATCAAAGCCAAAAATTTTGTCAGCTGTCATGTCAGGGAGCCAGATTATTTAACAGAAAGGCCTACGTACCTATTTTACCTAATAATTGTCTACTTTAATAGTTTTCTATTTTTTCATTCATAAATGTAGTTGTTTTCCTTTTTTTGGGTATGTTATACAGCGTTACTACGGTTCTTAAATATTGTGAATCGTCGTTATAAGGCCCCATTTAACCTCCTTTCGGCTTTACGGGTAGTTTTGTAACATCCTGTATACCTATAATTTTTAAGTATAAATACTAACCAAAAAAAGTATATAAGTATTATATCCATCTGGTACCCATAGTACCTACAAGCTCTGCTTAGTTTTGGGACTAAGTAAAAATCTCTAAGGTATGCAGGTTTCCTCACGATGTTTTCCTTCACCGTTTAAGCGAGTGATAAGACTGGTGCTGTGTAAAAATATCCCAATTATTATTATTATTCTTCACCAGTCTTCACCTTACTTACCTATTTCCAGGTGTCAGGTATAACATCAGCGTTTGTAGACAACCGCGTCTTACGTCCACCTTGCTTAAAAAAAACCCTAGTAGCAGAGTCATTGGAATCCTACCATAAGCGTATGCAATACCACCCCAACCCACTGGCAAGGAACCTGGTACTACCTTCAAGAGACTAAAGAGGCGTTCACCATAATATGGAAACGTAGATTTTACATGATGTACCGATGTTTGATGATTTTACTATTCTCTATTTTACATCACAATTAATTATGATACTCCATTTGGGTAAATTACTGGATTTCGCTCCAAAAACGTCCGATAGCAAAAAAATTTTATATGTCACATACAACAGATTGTCCTCCTATATTATAAAAAATGTGAAAGTTTGTGAGGATGGATGGATGTTTGTTACTCTTTTACGCTAAAACTACTGAACGGATTTTGATGAAACTTTACAGTATTATTATTTATACATCATAATAACATATAGGCTATAATTTATTACGATTTTGAGTTAATTAGCAAAATTACAACGATAATTAAAGTAACTTTTCCACGCGGACGAAGTCGGGGCCAGAAACTAGTATTTGAATAATAATAATAAAAAAACTCTTACCTCAAAAACAATTAGGCCATACAACGCGCACAATAGTATACACGCATACACAATGCCAGTGGTGCCATCTAGGGGGTCCAAAGTGTAGCTCAAAGTGAATGGCGTTGTGACGTGGGAGGTTGTGTTCATCCTGACAGACAGCACGCTGTCGTTGTTCCCCATAATGTCCAACTGGAGCACTGCTGAGCGCATCTCGCTCTCATGAAAGTCTTGGGTTTGATCTTCTAGAATTATTGTCCAAGGAGTTGAAGTCTGAAAATCATCATCATCACTCATTAAATGATAAATTGCTGGACACGGGACTCCTTTTTTTTTATTCACGATAGGCCTACGCTTGACCACTAGTTCGCCTGATGTTAAGCGACACTGCGATCTACGGTGGAGCGCGCTTGCTAAGAAACTGATTCACTCGAGATTTAGAGACACATAGATTATAGTTATTGGGGCAGACCCACTCAGGAAGCTCATTCCACATTTCCTCACAGAATTAGAGGGGTAAAGCTTTAAACATAAAATACCAATAAGCCTACAAGGGAGTACTCATGTACACCCACTATGCAGCGATATGTTTAGAGTCCATGTAATAGGTGGCGAACTGGCGAGTTTATTGCCACTAACCGGACACACTCCGAACTGCTACAGTGAGAATCTGATAAAAAACCCAATAACACTGCTTGACCTGGGAATCGAATCCAGGACCTCTAGTATAGCAGTAGTAGTCAGCAGTAGTGGTGTTCAAAGTTGCTATAAATCAATAACATGCTAATGCTATATGCTTAATTTTTTAAGCATGCGATTTTATGTGCTATATTAATAGCATGCTTAATTTATATGCCTACTTGTTATGTTACGGCAAAACGGGCGGGCCGCTCCCCACGGACAGTTGCTTGATAGAGAGAGAGAGATATATAAAGCAAAATAGCTTTATAGCATACATAAAGTGCGAACCGAGATATCATTTGCTTTATGCTATATTTATTAAGCATGCTACTTTATAATGCTATATGCTATATTAAACATCACTAGTCAGCAGTAGTAGTAGTTGTAGTATAGCTAAATTGCTTTTACATACCTGTATAGAATCATATTCTGAATTGCCATCAAATCCTTTTGAACCATTCTTTGGAATCCATTTCTCTAGCCATATCTCCATTATAGTCATATTCTGCTTTTCACTGGAGTTCAGCTTCTTCTCATACTGCTCTGATAAGAAGGGACCAGTCAGCTTCAGGAGTATTGATAGCTTGTTCTCATTATTTTGTATGATGTAATCTGAAAATAACAATAATCTTAACACTACTAGAGACTAGAGCGTGCTCCCTTTTAAAGGCCGGCAACGCGCTTGTGACTCCTCTGGTGTTGCGGGTGTCCATGGGCGGCAGAAATCGCTTCAGGCGATCCGTCTGCTCGTTTGCCCCCTATTTCTTATAAAAAAGACATTTTTACACGGAGCAATTCACTAATAAGTATTAAATACTAATCCATTTTTATAGTACAGAATATCCTCATGGAAGGACCTGAGAAGGCGTCAGGTTATGTACTGTAACTCGTAACGACTTAAAACTGCACTTGCCTTCACTTCCCGATTAATCATGGTCATGAATCCCATGAAATTCGCCACGACAATGACAGAACTGGACTCTTTCAACCTGGAGGCCTTGCCTTGCATCCAACCTGAAGGTTTACGTGTGGGAAACAAGTGTGTCTGTATTTTCTTAATTCTGACACTTGATTGTAATGTACCTTCTCTTCTTCCCTCCATTTCTCTATATCTATTTTACCGTCTCTCTTCCAAGTAATCTCTTTCCCCCTCACCCTCTCTCTCTCCCTCCTCTCTCCCATATACTCTCTTTTCCTCATCCTCTCTAACACTACTTTTTATAATCTCATAATTTTATGATTCTACGTTAAAACAAAACCGATGTTTTTACCTTTGATTTCTCCAGGAGCCACTGAAGAATGCCGCGTCACTTCTTCCTTCTCATTATGTATCAGGAACACAATCGTGAAGAATATCCAAACACCAACCAGGATGGTGATTTTGATTGTTTGTCGAGCTTGCGCCATCTGTTAGTGGAAATTGTTTTTTTTTGTTTTATCTTTTTAATATGTGATTTTGATGACCCTCCAGAGGATCAGGAGTAATATTTGTTTTTCTATTGTATCTGCTAATTGTTATTTAGTGTTGGAACTTACTTTTGACTTTTTCTTCGGGGCTGGCACATTTTCCAGTCTGCAAAAAAAAAAATTGTATTCAAATTCCCAGTTTCCTCAGTCCCCCAGTCGCAATCTGTAGTATTAACAGGGTCCATTATTGATGGTCGTGGTGTATTTCACGGATCCCGTGGCCCTATAAGCCAATTTAAGGAAAGTGCGGTTTTTAAGAGGATCCATGAGGATTTTCCGTACTATAAAAAAAGGGTCCTTAATTGATACCATAAACTATATTCACAGGTTTTAACTGACGGGCTTTGGGATTCTTTTTACGCAAATGTTTCTCCGATCTAGTATCGTCATGCAACGGATTGCTGAGCTACCTCTAATATGGTCGAGCTACATAATGACTGATGCATGCGTGCCGTCGGCTGGAATTAGCCTACTCTTTCTTCAAAAGGCCATTTCAGACTTTGCCCTACATTGTGAAACTCACATATTATTTGATATTATTAAGTCTGGACTTTAAAAGAGACCATGATTCTCTGAGTTTGTTTCGGTGTTTCTTCTCAGAGGTCGTCAGTTAGGAAATGGCACGCCTTCTAGCATAAAAAATCAAAACATTGACTTGGTAAAAGTGTCTTTAAAAGATCAAGAATATTTCATATATAACAACGGTTAACATTGTCGACTGTAATAATATTGAGGATTATAATGTTGGAAAGAGTTATAAGCAAAGGAACTCACAGTTTTTCATTCTTCTCTTCAATAACCGGGCACTTTCTGGCGCCATTAAGAAAGGTGACATCATCCTTATGACCACGGTCCTTATCGTGGAGGTGCGGGGCAGAGCTAACTGATGGTAACCGCTTCGTAATTGAACCGTTCTTGGATGTCAGCTGTATGCTCTCTACTGCACCTGTAAAAGATTGTTTATTTTATAGGACCTATTGTGACTTGCTTAATTCCACACGTTTCTATTCCCCAAAGAATTAGGCAGAGGTACAGAGCTGAATTAACTTTAAGGCAAATTAAGCCTGCCTAGGCTAGGGTTGCCAACATTTCTTCAGTGAAAGATAGTATTTTTCAGACGAAGCTATAAAAATTATATATGTATAAAATAAAATAAAATAAAATAAAATAGTATTTTATGAAAAAATGAAAAGTACTTAGATGAAGATATATTTGTGAATTTAATATTTTTATAAAAACTACACGTCTTGCATTTTTTTAAATATTTTGAAAGATTTGTTTGTTAAATTTTGGTGTTGAAAATATAGTATTTTTGCGTACTATGTGTTTCTTCAACAGTACGCAGACCCGAAATACAGTACAATATTATATATTATCGTACGGTTGGCAACCCTAGCCTAGGCCCACGTCGCTAAGAAGATCCCGTGAAAAATAAGTATATTTTGTAAGAAAGTAGAAACCAAGAATGCTGGAGCAAACGAGTTCTCGAGTGGAGACCGCGTCTAGGTAAGCGTGTTGGACGCCCGCCGTTCACGTGGAGCGATGCCTTGCGGAAGGCAGCTGGCAGTGACTGGATGAGGAAATTCGAAGATCGGGCTCTGTGGCGTTCAATAGGAGAGGCCTACATCCAGCAGTGGACGAATACGGGATGAGAGATCTAGATGAGAGGATGAGAAACCTAGAGGAGTACCTTAAGTTTGCCTGGAGGCCCCTGCAATCTGCATGGCTTAATACGAGCCTGTAGAGGTGTACTAATGGAAAGCTACACTATGCCGGTATGTTTAGGTCCCATGTTCTATTCCTATGGCGATAAGCGCTGGTTTATGTTGACTCCGGGGGAAGCTGATGAGAATGGTTCTATTTACTGGGAGCACGCACCCGTTCGCGTCTTCCGAAGCGAAACACATATCCGGGTTAGTTTGGGTATTCGACCTCGTAGACCTGAATGAACGTCGTCCTTTAGGATCAAAGATTAGGTCCCATGTAATGACACACGAGCTTTTAGCTTTTTGAAAGAAAGAAATAAGATTTATTGGTCACAGTCAAAGCACATTTACAAAAAAAAAATGAAGGTATATAACTCATCATCAACCCATGTCCCACTGTGCTGGAAACAGGTCTCTTCTCACAGAATGAGCGGGATTAGGCTATAGTCCACCACGCTGGCCTACTGCGGGTTGGCAGACTTCACACACCGTGGAGAAAATCTCTAACGATGTTTCCTCACGATGTTTTCCTTGACCGTTTAAGCGAGTGATAATTAATTATTAATACGCACATGAATTCTAAAATTCAGAGGTGCGTGCCTTGCGTTCGAACTCGAGACTTTCGACTTTCGGTAGTTGGATAGTCATACCACCAGACTATCTCTGCCTGAGAATAGTAGACACGCGTATGACAAAAACATTGCCATTGTCTGGTCGGACGGCGGATGGTACAGTCAACAAAAGCAAACGAAACATAAGTAACTATTTTTATACAGATTTCGACATAAATAATTATGCGCCAAAGGGTTAGGTATGTAGCTGCTTACAGTACCTACGCTTTGACACATATTGCGTGATATACATTATAACACAATCTTTATCAAAACACAGATTATTAATTAGCTGCCTGTATACCTAACTCTTTTGTTGACCGTACCTACTTGTTCATTAGTGCTTACAATTTTGCCGCTGACGTAAAATTTTAGCACAATCAAGTGAATTCCTTAAATAGGATTGCCCCAACCAATTACAGTTTGTCACACCGTGTAGCAAATTTAACTTTGACGAGTAAATAATGAAAAGCAATATATACCTAAGTAGGTACCTATTTAATATTATGTAAATGTGACCTTGAAGATTTACGAAGTTCACGCCATCTTAAGTCTGCCTTTAAAATAAAGTAATTCTACTGCTGTCTACTGAAACGGGGACCCTCCAAAGGATTGAAATAATAGTTTTTCTACCGTGTTTGCGAATTAACCTTTCGACCGCCACGTCAATAACGAAAATTCGTGTTCTCTACGCCAAGCGACAAATTCTACCTACTATCTGATTATAAGTTAAAAAAAAACAAAAAAAAAATTGTATATGTATTTATATTAAGAACTAAAAAAAGTGGTATCTTTGACGTGTCATGTCGTCATTGGGGTCGTGAGCAAGTTTTCATTTGACGTCTATACACGTCCGTGGCGGTCAAAAGGTGATCCTTTGCCGTTCATTATTTTTATATTATACCTACAAACCATCACTCTGTATTCCTCGAAGGTTTACCCATAGCTGTCTTACGTACAGCCAAAGTTTGCGGGTATGTTTGGGTCCCATGTATAAAAGGCGAGCCTAATTGCCATTTTTTAATTTCGACATAGTTACTTATGTATCATTATCAACCCCTATGCCTCCCCACTGCTGGGTACCTACGAGTCTCCTTACAGAATGAGAGGGGTTAGACTATAGTCCACCACGCGGGCCTAATGGAGGTTGGCAAACTTCACACTCCGTCGAGAAAAGCTTTCAGGCACGCAGGTTAGCTCACGATATTTTCCTTTACCGTTTAAGCGCCTGATAATTAATTATAATATGCAAAATACGTATGATTTAGAAGCAGTGTTAGCCTAGTATTATGACTATTGGACTGCCCAGTCTCGAGTGCGAATCCAAGGCAAGCACCTCAGACTTTTCGAAATCATGTGCGTGTTAATAATTAATGATCACTCGCATTAACGGTGAAGGAAAACATCGTGAGGAAACCTGCATGCCACAGAGATTTTCTCGACGGCGTGTGAAGTCTTCCAACCCGCATTAAGCCAGCGTGGTGGACTAGCCTAATCCCTCTCATTCTGTGAGAGGAGACCCGTGCCCAGCAGTGGGACAGCATATGGGTTGATGATGATGATGATGATATCATTTCGATCAGCAGAGGGCAGCACTTCACTGGCAGAGCTGGAGCTGCGGGAAGAAAAGGCCAGTGCGTGGTCTTAAGTTGCCTTTATAGTGAGGCTCAAGGTTTTAGGGAAAGGGCGGCGAGCGCGTACCGTGTGAATACTTCTTCGCATATTTCAAAGTCAACAAGACAGTATGCTTTGTTATTTCAAAACATCAATTCTTGCAAACAGTGACGTCTTACTGGACTCTGACAAAGTCAATGTTTACAGGACTCTAAGCGTCGCGGTTCACACAAAATTCAAACCAAATTCTTCCCAATTACGCATGGTGTTAAGTGATCTTAAAATAGCATGAGAAACTGATGTAATGTCAGCAACGAAAGCTAAAAACAATCAAAGTCGCAATAATAATAAATAAATGAGGCTATTTAACACAGCATGAGCTAGTTCCAAGCTAAGCAGAGCTTGTGGTAAGGGTAGTAGACAATAAATAAATGACAATGCTGGGCACGGGTCTCCTCTCAGAATGAGAGGGATTAGGCTATAGTCCACCACGGTGGCCTAGTGCGAGTTAGCAGACTTCACACAATGTCGAGTAAAATCTCTAAGGCATGCAAGTTTCCTCACGATGTTTTCCTTCACCGTTTAAGCGAGTGATAATTAATTATTAATGCGCACATGAATTCGAAAAGTCCAAGGTGCGAGCATTGGTTTCGAACTCAAGAACTTTTCTATAAAATTCTCAGTAGTTCAGCGCAGTAGCTCGGAGTTTTGTATCCGGTTAATGGCAATAAGCTCGCCCCCTTACATGGTACCTAAACTTACCGGCGAAATGTGGGTTTACAACAATACACCTTCTGCCTAACCCTTTGAGGAATACAGGGGTGATAGTACGTTTAAGAATTAAAAATTTGGCTATAGACAGCTGTTTTCGTTGCCGACTATACCTACTAAAAATAACACGGAATAAATTGGAAGTGTGACAAATATTACAAAATTTTCAAGTATACTTAATCAAACTACATTTGTCCTAAGTCATCCAACATCTGCGTTTATAACCTTGGAGTCTATTTTTAGATTAGGAACTCACCAGTGGTCTGAGAACTACTTACGAGTATCTACAGCTAGGTGCAGGCAAAGAGTAATTATAGACTGATTTTGGTAGGTAGGTTTTAAGAGAGATAGGGCATAGTGGGAGTATTTACACTCAAATTGGAGCTGCCCGACTCGGAAAGTACCTCCGTCTTGCAGAAAGTGAAATAACACTGTTTTGAGCTGTTTTTTGTTCCTTACAGTAAGCAAGTTTGCCAGTGCTCCACGAGGAAACGTTGTGTTCGCAGTGGCCACTTTGACCCTTATACTGCCAACCCAACTATTCCTCTTTCGTTTTACAGGGTCGGCAAGTGATACCCCTGGTGTTATAAGCTAAGGTAACCGCTTACCATCAGGTCGGCCGTATGCTTGTTTGCCACCTCAGTGATATAAAAATAAAGACAAAAAAATATATATCCTTACCATGCTCCTTCTCATAATATTTCCGGAACTGCTCCAAGGCGGGGTCGTACTTGACCTCATCGGGCAGCCCGAGCCACAGTTGCACCGCCCCATCAGTCAGCTCGGTGGACACCAGCGAGTACTGGCTGCGGGACAACTCCTCACTGGGACCGTCACCCTTCAGCTTCAGGGTTTTAAGTACCTTCTCCATTGTTTCTCACTTTATCATGACGTTTTAGATTTCACTGGTAGGAAGTTTTTAATTGATTTTGTGTGTTTACCTATTGGGTATTTTTATTATTACCTACTAGCGACCCGTACCCGCTTCGCACGGGTGCAATGAACTAATAACATACATGTATTATACATATAAACCTTCCTCTTGAATCACTCTATCTATTCAAAAAAAACCGCATCAAAATCCGTTGCGTAGTTTTAAAGATTTAAGCATACATAGGGATATAGGGACAGAGAAAGCGACTTTGTTTTATACTATGTAGTGATGATGATGATACTAGCTTCTCCCGCGACTTCATCTACCTGGACTTTACCTGAAGATATCTTGTTAAGTTTTTAAGATTTCCTAATTTCCTGCACAATGTTTTTAATTTTTTCTTTCATAAGAACCTTCTCTAGACTATAATTAACACAACAAAAAAAAGAATTCCATCCCTTCACGCGTGATGCGATGACCAAGAGAAATAGAGATTAATTTGTGTATTTTATGTATATAAAATATAAATATAATAATATAGGTAAATACAGGCTGTTACAAAACTACCCGTAAAACCGAGAGGTTAAATGGGGCCTTATAACGAGTCCATTTCACAATTTAGTAACGCTGTATAACATACCCCAAAAAAAGGAAAACAACAACATTTATGAATGAAAAATAGAAAAACTATTAAAGTAGACAATTATTAGGTGAAATAGGTACGTAGGCCTTTCTGTTAAATAATCTAGTTCCCTAACATGACAGCTGACAAAATTTTTGGCTTTGATAATTAATTATATTTTTTACGGGGTATTTTGTAACACGTTGTATAAAGATAGTAGACACTAGCGACCGTCAATGTACTATCACATGCATGTGGTATCATCATCATCAACCCATATACTGTCCCACTGCTGGGCACGGGTCTACTCTCATATTGAGAGGGATTAGGCTATAGTCCACCGCGCTGGCCTAGTGCTGGTTGGCAGACTTCACACGCCCATCTCTCAGTTATGTAGATTTCCTCAAGATGTTTTCCTTCACTGTGTAAGCGAGTGTCAATTAATTATTAATACGCACATGAATTCGAAAAGTCGTGCGTGCCTTGTATTCGAACTCGAGACCTTTAACTTGGCAGTCCAATTTTCATATCCCTAATGCTTCATACACATTTAAGAATGCATGAAAATACCCACAACAATATTCGAATCGAATTTAATTCATGAATAAATTAATACACCATGTAATGAATGAAAATTTGCTGTAAAATACAATACTAAAGTGGATGTTATTAACTGCAGTACCCATGTACCTATAAGTAAACACATTTTATTATGGTATTAACACATTTATATAACAGTTAGGGTATTCATGTACAATTGAGTTATAATAAAACGCATGTGAGTTCGTTTTAATACGGCGCAAAATAAGAAAATGCCGCAAAGGGCAGGATTCGAACCTGCGTCTTCTGGTTAGGTACACCAGACGCTATGACCACTAAGCCACCGCGACTCATCGAAATCACCCGCCATGTCGAAATTTGACTTCACATTCTGAATTTACGTCTTTATAGTGACGTCCGTAACGCCCAATACACCTATATATGTAGGTAAGGTGGCATCGTTCGACATGGAACTAACTGTAAAGTAAGTCATGTATTGTCGGTAAGCTTTAGATTATTATTATTATTGCTTTTGGTTGTAATTTTTTTTTTCTTTTTTAATTTTATTCTTTACCAGTGACTGTATACAGGAAGAGCGTGTTTCCCACGACACAGGGTAACCTAATGTGGGATCACAGCTTGCCATATATTTTGTGAACCTATTTTTCGGAATAAAACTTTTTTCATTTTTCATTTTCATTTTTCATATTACTGACGTCACCACGAAGACGTAAATTCAGAATGTGAAGGCAAAATTCGACATGGCGGGTTACTTAGGAGTTGCGGTGGCTTAGTGGTCATAGCGTCTGGTGTACCTAACCAGAAGACGCAGGTTCGATTCCTGCCCGCGGTCGAATTTTTCAATTGCTAAATAACATTAATAGCTCAGCATGAAATATTACAAAAAAAAAAAAAACAAAAAGATATACCGCAAAATATTGAGAGGTCAATGGAAATTATTCATGGATATTTCAACACGATCATTGCACTGCCTTGAGTCCGAATCCACCCTCTTAATTTTCGAATTTATGTTTGTATTAATAACTTACTTAAACGGTGAAGGAAGACATCTTGAGGCAACCTACATGCCATAGAGATTTTTCTCGACCGTGCGTGAAGTCTGCGAACCCGCAGTAAGCCAGCGTGGACACGTCATACATACATATACGTTTAAATTCATTACCCTCCCTTCTCTGTAGTCGGGTCAAAAGAATGAAGAAAGAAAGAAGAAGAGAGGTAGGGCATAGTGGGAGTAATTCCACTCAAATTGGAGCTGTCCCACTGGGGAAGTACCTCCGCCTTGCAGAAAATCTAAGTAAAATAATACTGCTATGAGCTGTGTTGTATTTCTTACGGTGAGCAAGGTTGCCAGTGCTCCACGAGGAGACGTTGTGTTGACAGTGGGGGAACTTTGACCCTTATACTGCCAACCAGCGCAAGTGATACTCCTGGTGTTGCAAGCGTCTATAGGCTACGGTAACCGCTTACCATCAGATGGGCCGTATGCTTGTTTGCCACCTTAGTAGAATAAAAAAAAGACAGAAAGAAAGAAAATGTAGGTATTCTGATAGTCACAACACAAGACAAAATACCCAACAACAAAACAATAGATTCACAACATAAAATAACACGTGTATCGTGTAACTTGATCTAGGTTCATCATCATAATTTATATATGTAGTCATTAATCGTAGCATACAAAATAACTATACTCAGTGTTGTAATCTGTGTTATTTCCGGTTATTTATTTAAATACACATAGACTTACATTGTATCTGAATATAACTGCCCGTAAACGCTGGCAACACTGGTGTTACGGCCATTTATAGGCTGTGGTTGCCGCATACCATCAGAAGGCCAAATAATGAAAAAAAAAACTAGCATTCTCTGACAATCGATAATTTAGCGTACCAGTTATTAACAAGCCATGGAATAGGATTGATAGCCTAGTAAAATGACCATTGGACTGCCAAATCCAAGGTTTTGAGTTCGAATTCAACCTCTGACTTTTCGAATTCATGTGTGTCATACTCATCGTCAACCCATATATTGTCCCACTGCTGGGCACGGGTCTCCTCTCAGACCGAGAGGGATTAGGCTATAGTCCAACACGCTGGCCTAGTGCGGGTTGGCAGATTTCACACACCGTCGAGAAAAATATCTAAGGTGTGCACGATGTTTTCCTTCACCGTTGAAGCGGGTGATAATCATGAATTCATTAAGTCAGACGTGCGTACCTTGGATTCGAACTCTAGACCTTTGACACACAGTCCAATGGTCACATTACTAGGCTATCACTGCTTATAATATTTATCATAATCTTAGCAACATGTATCATACAAGATAAAGAGGTGCAAAACTAAAAAAAAGTTCTGCTACTTCAGATAAAAGTGCCGATAAAATATAATTAAATAAACGTTTTTAATTAATCGTAACTATTTTATTAGTTTAATCTCTTTCAGCCTGAAACAGAACACGTCTCGTAAAGTCTAACTCAAGACTAACTCATATCATCATCATCATTATTAGCCACAAGAGGTCTACTGCTGAACAAAGGCCTCCCCCATAGACTTCCACAAAGACCGGTTATAAGCCGCCTGCATCCAATGACTTCCAGCGACCTTTACCAGGTCGTCCGTCCATCTCGTTGGATGCCGTCCCACGCTGCGCTTTCCGGTGCGTGGTCTCCACTCGAGAATCTTTTTGCCCCAGCGGCCATCAGTTCTACGAGCTATAAGCTCCGCCCGTTGCCACTTAAGCCAACTAAGGCTTTCAACTATGTCGGCAACTTATGTTCTTCAACGGATCTCCTCATTTCTGATTTGATCGCGTAGAGCCAAGGATAGCTCTTTCCATAGCTCGCTAACTCATATACCTACAGTCAACAATTATAATCATTCACATAACGACAAGGCTTTTTTAGTTCAATATTTGTTATAATACAACCCAAAATGCGTCCTCATATTCTTCCCAAGATTATTACAGAACAAAATGCGATCATTATAAAATCATAATTATTCTGTGTTTAAAAAGCAATGAATTTTCATGATACGACAGACAATATATGGTATTACAGCACTAATTACAGAAAATAATTACATGCTAGAGAATTTCCGTCCTTGGCTCTTTATAGGCTGTCCAGGAAATCATAATTATTTCTGACTTCCCTGTATAAACCTGATCATCATTTTATTTTAGTGAAGCATAGTGCAAGCAAGTTATTTTATATACACTTAATTCATTTAGTAAATTAGTCACCTGGAAAATAATAAGCCATTATAATACTATATTTAAATAAAATAAAATAAATACATATGTAGCTATATAAGCTCGTTGCTCGTTGAGCTCCCTCTAATTATGGACGAGCTACACAATGACTGATGCATGCGTGCCGTCGGCTGGAACTAGCCTACTCAAAGCCGCTGTGGCTCTTTCTTCAAAAGGCCATTTCAGACATTGCCCTAAATTGTGAAACTCACATATTTGATATTATTATGTCTGGACTTTAAAAGAGACTATGATTCTCTGAGTTTGTTTCGGTGTTTCTTCTCAAAGGTCGGCAGTTAGGAAATGCCGGCGCCTTCTAGCATAAAAAAGTCAAAATATAATATACCTACACTCAAAAAAAAAAAAAAAACGAAAACTGCAACTAAAACCTTAATATAATGACACATAAAGAAAATAGCAAACCATTTAAAAATATTCCTTCACAAATAATTTAGATAATACTAAACAATACCGTTATTGGCTACCATCCCTTTTATGAGTTTTATAGCTTAGCTACCAATGGTCGAACTATTGTTATATCTCTATTTTTAAATAATTATGTAAAATACTACAATGCTCATAAGTGAACTATAATGTTCTTGAGAAATAAAGTTCTTTAAACCTGAATACTGACTTGTAAAAGTGTCTTTAAAAGATCTATTTACAGAAATTAAATATCATTTCATTTCATAAGTACCAAACATCTGCTGAAATTAACCTAACTAAAATTAAGTACATAATTCAATAGGGCTGTGTTTTGATCTTTGTAATATCTGATCTGTCTCCCAAGATACAGGCTTTAAACCTAGTTTGGGAGACAACTGTTCCTAATCTAATATAATTATATATTATTATGCCTTGTTCTGTGTACTAAAAAGTTTTTAGTTAAGTTAGTTTTCTTGTTGTTAATGGCTGTGTTAAATAAAAAAATAGATTAGAATTACCGTTTTGTGAAATGGTCACTAAACGAAACATTTTGTATGTTCTTATTTAACGCAACCATCCCCGGCCGATTCCACAAACGTACTTAATTAGGAAATACCATAATTACATATTTTTAATGTACGTATCAGGCGTAATGTCATAAAATATTATATCTAATTGCATTAATGTTTACAATACTTGTACAAGTTCTGATAACTTCGTTGACTTCGTAACTTGCACTACATTATTGCGATAACATAATGACATTAATTAGTAACTACATATATATCTCTCCGTGCCTCGGCGAGCACGTAAAACCGTTAGTCCCAATTGCCATACGAACACCAAGAAGCCTGACAAACTGATGGCTCTGATAACAGTTGCTTCGTGTAAAACACTGATCAGCCACATCTGGTTAGACTGGAAACCGACACAGTAGGGAAAAGACTTGGAGTAACATAAATACCTACATATGTATATGGTCCATCTTAAGAGAGGTAGGTCATAGTGGGAGTAATTCCACTCAAATAGGAGCTGCTCGACTGAGGAGGTACCTCCAACTTTGACCCTTATACTGCCTAACCCTCCTCTTTCGTTTTACAAGGTTGGCAACGCGCAACTGATACCTACCCCTGGTGTTACAAGCGTCTATAGGCTACGGTAACCGCTTACCACCAGGTGGTCCGTATGCTTGTTTGCCCCCACTGCCAACACAACGTTTCCTCGTGGAGCACTAGCAGCCTTGCTTACCGTTAGGAACACAACACAGCTCAAAGCTGTTTTATTTCACTTCGATTGTCTGCATGGCGGAGACCGTACTTCCCCAGTCGGGCAGCTACAATTTGAGTGGAATTACTCCCACTGTGCCCTACCTTTCTCAAAATGCAGGGACTTGAGCCCCTGATTGCTTGAAGACTATTCTAGAAACACTTAGATAATAAACAAGCTACCTTTGAACAATATGAACCGAATCGAAGGAATAAATAACTCAATATCTCCATGACTAATTCTGCTAATAACAAAAATGACGTATATTATATAACAAAGAGTTTAAATATAAATCTGAGAAAATATTTCAAAAGAATACTGCTTTGTTACTGTTGCTGTCCGACAATATACCTAGTTGTTATAGGTCCAGTAACCATCATCGTCAACATCATCATCACCATTCCCATATACTGTCCCACTGCTGGGCACGGGTCTCCTCTCCGAATGAGGGCTAAGTTATAGCCCACCACGCTGGCGGAACGGGTGCCGTCTGTCGGAACTGGTCGGCTCTTACTGTCAGTGTTAATCTTTCCCTGTTTATTATTATACTGAATTAATTATTATTGTATTCAGAACATAGTTGTCAACCAAGAATAACTATGTAATCATGTTTATTTAAAAAAAAGGAGTGTCTATGGCGTTTCTTGCCGCTTAAGACCCACTTTTTGGAACCGTGCAACTAGTTTTGACGTTTTAAAAGTGCTATTTTAATGGTGTAATTAAAATAACATATTTGACTTCGACTGGCCTAATGCGGGTTGGCAGACATCCCACGCCATTGAGAAAATCTCTCAGTCATGCAGGTCTCCTCACTCATGTTTTCCTTCACCGTTTAAGCGAGTGATAATTCAATAATAATACGCACATGATTTCGAAAACTCAGAGGTGCGTGCCTTGAATTTGGACTCGAGACCTTTGACTTGGCAGTTCAATGATTATATCTAGGCTATCACTGCTTCTAGGTCAAGTAATGGCTGACGGTAAAACTTCTTCTGTTTTCAACCCCAAAATTTATCGCCACAAGGTAGAATAATTCTGCTACGGAGATGCTATGGAGATGCGGTTAGGAGTGGTCTACTCAAAGCCGCTATGCCTCATTCTTCCGAAGGTCATTTCAAACTTTGCCCTACATTGTAAGACTCATATTTGTTACTTTTCTATGTCTGGACTTTAAAAGAGACTATGATTCTCTGAGTTTGTTTCGGCGTTTTTACTCAGAGCTTGTCAGTTAGGAAATGCCAGAGCTTAAAAAATATGTAAATCATTGACTTGTAAAAGTGTTTTTAAAAGATCTATTTACAGAAGTAAATATCATTTACCGCCAAATATTCTGCCGTTAAACAATAACGTGCTAACATTAATCTGTTCTATGCTCGGGGTTTCTTTAAAGGATAAAATCCGCAATGAAGTTATCCGGAAAAGAACTGGAGTCACTGACACAGCCTCCCGATTAAGCAAACTGATGTGGCAGTGGGCCGGCCATGTCTGTCGACGGAAGTCAGCCGTTGGAGCAGACGAGACCTTGAGTGGAGACCGCGAATCTGCAAACGTAGTATGGGTCGCCCCCAGCCAGATGGACCGACCATCTCAAGAGGGCGGCTGGGTCAGACTGGATGCGGAAGGCGGAGAACCGGGTGTTGTGGCACAATTTGGGAGAGGCCTATGTCCAGGAGTGGACTGGGATAGGCTGATTTGATTGGTTAATGTGTTCCGGTTTGAAGGGTAATGTAGTCAGTGACATTACTAGGCAAATGAAACTGATCTGAGGTCTCAATTCAAGATGACAGCACATCATACCACTTGTGTTGTTGACGTCTATAGACTGCGGTTACTACAATCAGGCGGCTAAGCAGCTGCGGTATGCTCATCTTATAACAATAACAAGGAAAGACCATATTTTTTGATATCCTGTTACTGCAATGATATTGCAATGGAATTGACCTTGACCTGAAATGCTACTGGGTATTTGCCTTGCCTTTTTTAATTTGCGTAAATCAGAGGTTTAAAAACATCGTGTTGGGGTCGTGATGTGTGATCCAACTGCGGTTTTTAGTTGATACAAGTCCGACATATCTTCTTCTCTTGCGGCAGACGATTTTCCGGAATATTCTTATTGATGCAAAGTTTTGGTGCTTATTGCTCTAGAGTGAAGAGAATTATAGTTACTATCTGGTGACTCTGAAGAGTGGTTCTGTGATAAGTTTTTAAGGGTTGGTTGAGCTACACGATGACTAAAGCATTCGTGCATCGCTTGCATTGCAATTGCATCAACTGGAAATGGTTAACTTAAATGTAGCATTAGCTAACCATTGTATTACGGGCTTTTTATTTATTTAAATCTGCTACATTTATGTTAACCATTGTATGGCTCTTAAAGTACCATTTCAGACATTACTTTACATTATCTTTTTGTATTTTTGGCATCATCCATCATCCTGCCCGCGTTCGAATTTTTCCTTTGCTTAATAACATTACATTGTTCGACCCTGTTTTTCAATCAGAAGGATCACCAAGTTTTACCCAGAGGGTCGCGGTCATTATTCAGGGAAAGTAAAAAGGAACGGTTGCAGATCTTACACTATAATTACAATAAAACATTTCACACATAGTTTCTTATTAAAATAAATAAATAATGGACCTGGGGGTCGAAGAATTCAAAAAATTGAGCATGTTTGAAATATATGTCTACCTTATTGTGACAGGATACCGTACCCAGCAGTAGAGCAGTACACTGTACAAGGGATTATGGTAATGTCCGATGAGTCATTTATTAACACCGAATGGTTTTTGTTAAAGTCCAGAGGATTTTTATGTCATGGGGACTCACGTCATGTCACTCCTAACTGATGATCCTGCAAGAGAAACATTGAATGGTTTCTGTTGAAGTCCATAAGACTCCTAAATCATCTGGACTTTAACATAAACCATACAGAGTTTCTCTTACGGTTTCATCAGTTAAGAGTGAAGAACCCGGGTTAAAATCATGGCCTCTTAAAATATTATACGGATCTTATATGGCTGCTAGAAACATTAATTCGTTCAGGTTATGGCGTGAGAACAATAGATTTTGCAGTGTCTGTAATTTGTCACTTGACGGTTTAACAAATAAGAAAGTACGTATTAAATTTGTTAGGTAGGTACTCTACGGGTTAGGGAACTAAATATACCGTAAGTATCATGATATCTGCGACCATGAACAGAATCAGCATTCGAAGCAGGAGGCATCTTATACCGATCGTTGGAACCAGGTTAAAACTAATAACCTAAGTCTGCTTGTCAGACTCAAACGCATTATAGCTACCAAAAGTACAAAATATTTTGGGCCATGATCCATCCTCAACTGGCATGACATGATCATATTATTATATGACCGAAATTTGACATCCAAATTCCGTTTCTCTGAGGTACAGTTTCGATAAGTTAAGAAATGGTCCTTAATCTAGAGAATGACCGCAGCGTCCTCAGCTTAACCTCATAAATCGACTTCCCGTATGGTTATTCTTTAGCTCACTGAGTTTCTATTAGTATTTTGGTATTTTTGTACCGTAATTAAAAACTTTTTAAGTAGGTACTTAAAAAGTTTTTAATTACGGTTTAAGAACTCTTATCAGTCTACTAACTCGGTCTAACTTTGCCTATTAATTAATAAAAGACTACTATTCAATGCACGCCAGCCATGAATCTTTAAATTACCTACCTACCTACTTAGATGTAGGGATGTAGGTAACTACTTATTTTCCTACCTATTTATACTAATATTCACATCAACTACTATTTTATAAAAAAAAGATTGCGTTATTTGACATCTGAATATTTATTCTATGACAAGAATTAAATGGTCATTTCCTACTAATAGGTAAATGATTCTAAACGTTCATAATCTAAATATAACCTACAAAATAACTAAAACAATAATTTGTATACAAACATGATAAAAGGTCAATCGAATTGGCAAACACCCAACTTGTTGGCAACACGCTAAATCAAATCACTAAACAAAGAACTTTATTTTTTTTATCACTTTTGACAGTTCACATTAAGATGGCGGGATCGCGGGAAACTTGTTTTGAGCGAGGCAAAGGACGTGCGCATTCAGCCACGCGCGGTTTGTTACTGGCCTTCATTACACAAATACACATAAATGTATTTTTATCAGTAGCATAACACATAATAATTTATCGTTCGATTTTAGCGACACGTTTGTTTGTTTATTATATTTTCTTAGTGTTAATGACCTTTTTATACTGCTCACCGGTAATACAAGAATCTTTTTCAATTATAAAATCATAGCGAAAAGAAGTTTCTTACGTAATTTCTAAAAATAATGTCATTAAGATTAGTGCATACAATGTCTGTTTGTCTAACAGTTAAAGTAATGTACATACCTACCTATGTATTATACATAGGTAATGACTACATAAATAAACTCGTAGAATAACTGCCGTCAGCGGCAAATAGGCATATTTTTTATAGCTTTTATAAATAAAACGCGAATATTAAATTCCTAATAAAATTTAAATAAATTCTTAGTCTGAAATCTGCTGCCTTTAATTTCGATTTAATTAAATAATTACTATATCTACATTCGAATTCGAGAAAGCTTCGTAACATTTTGCGCAACCTTATTATTAAGAATTTAGGTTACCTACCTACAATAAAAATATTAAAAAAAAAAACAATTTTCCGCTAATTTGAAGCAAAAGAGATGAAAAATAAAAACAGCTTGTACTGAATCTGATACGTTATCAAAGCATTTCTTCAATTTAAACAAAAAATATCAGTTACCTACGATTATCTTCAAACCAATATCATAAAACGTCACATTTACAACATTTAATGGCGTGCATACGTAGGTAAGAAACGAGGTAGGTATACCTACAAGGTGCTTTTTCATCCATCTTCTTTCTTCTTTCTCTGAACCTGTTCCCAACTATGTTGGGGTCGGCTTCCAGTCTAATCAAATACGGCTGAATATCAGTACTTATGTTACCTACACGAAGCCACTGCCATCAGACCTCATTAACTTAAAATTACTTATCATAACTTACCACCACGCCTGTTTTTCCCCGTGGGGTTAAGCAAAGCTGTACCAATATACACCCACATTTCGCCGGTATGTTTAGGTCCTATTGGGCGATTGCCCAGTGATAGCCTAGTGGTATGACCATTGGACTGCCAAGTCGAAGGTCTCGAGTTCGAATCCAAGAAACGCACCTCTGACTTTTCGAATTCAAGTGCGTATTAATAATTAATAATATCACTTGCAAGAAAACATCTTGAGGAAACCTGCATGCCTTAGAGATTTTCTCGACGGCGTAAGTCTGCTAATCCGAACTAGGCCAGCTGCTGCTTCGTGTAAAATACTGATATTCAGCCGCATCTGGTTACTGAAAGCCGACCCTAACATAGTTAGGAAGGGTCGGAGAAGGGATGAGTTTGAGTACCTATAGTCCACCACGCTGCAGCTGGCCTAGTTCGGATTAGCATACTTACGCCGTCGAGAAAATCTCTAAGGCATGCAGGTTTCCTCAAGATGTTTTCTTGCAAGTGATATTATTAATTATTAATACGCACTTGAATTCGAAAAGTCAGAGGTGCGTTTCTTGGATTCGAACTCGAGACCTTCGACTTGGCAGTCTAATGGTCATACCACTAGGCTATCACTGGGCAATCGCCCCAATAGGACCTAAACATACCGGCGAAATGTGAGTGTATATTGGTACAGCTTTGCTTAACCTCTCGGGGAACAACAGGCGCGATGGTGTGTTATGTTAAGTAATTTTAAGTTAATGAGGTCTGATGGCAGTCGCTTCGTGTAAAATACAAATATTCAGCCGTATCTGATTAGACTGGAAGCCGACCCCAACATAGTTGGGAACAGGCTCAGAGAAAGAAGAAAGAAGATGGATGAAAAAGCACCTTGTAGGTATACCTACCTCGTTTCTTACCTACGTATGCACGCCATTAAATGTTGTAAATGTGACGTTTTATGATATTGGTTTGAAGATAATCGTAGGTAACTCATCTTTTTTGTTTAAACGAACGAGGAGACTACATCCTGATCAATGAAGGACGTCTGAATATACCTAATAGGACAATAGAATAGGTATTCTTCAAGTAGAATACCTATTCTATTGTCCCTTTTTACTATCAATGTCAAGACATTGATAGTAAAAAGGGCCCCTAACTAAAAGGAATACACCATAGACATATTCCGGCTTCCCTTATTAAGATGGCCCTAGTTTTAACACTGCATTGCGAAGTAACTGTGTAAATTGATACATGCTTGTCATTGCGGTGTCAAGACCTTGAAAATTAATACTGAGTAAGACGTATTGCATAATTCCTTTATAACATAATTATGTGAACAATTTATTTTATCCGTAAAGAGGAAGGACATGTAGGTATTGTTACCATAAAGGTTTTAAGCTTAAATGTGTGCATAAGAAAATATGGATGGAATATGTGAAGGACAATGTGGTACGGGAGCAGCAATAATAATTATTGTACACGTTTTCATCATCAACCCATATAGTGTCCCGCTGCTGGGGATGGGTCCCAGAATGTCTCAGAATGAGAGGGATTAGGATAAAGTCCACCACGCTGGCCTAGTGCGGGCTGGCGGACTTCACACACCGTCGAGAAAAATCTCTAAAGCATGCAGGTTTCCTCACGATGTTTTCCTTCACCGTTTAAGCGAGTGATCATTAATTATAATGACTAGACTACCACTGCTTTTTGAATTAGGTACCCAAGTTTGAATGTGTCCAGTCAAAATGTTCAGATCAATCCAAGATCGAAAACCAAGTCAATTTCATATCAATCCATCCGTCCTATATTTTAACTACGTGTGCCTATTATTAGATGGTGGTGTTTAAAATGTCCCAAAAATATTTATTTTATATTTATTTATATTGTTTTTACACATATCATAACATACCATCACGCCTGTATTCCCCGAAGAGTTAAGCAGGGCTGTACAGAATGTCAGTAATACAGTCGCCTGTATCTGTTTAGGTCCCATGTAATAGGGGGCGAGCCTATTGCCATTAACCGGGCACAAATCCAAACTCCGCTACTGACAATTTCATAGAAAAACCCAGTAACACTGCTCGACCTGGTAATCGAACCCGGGTCCTCTAGCGTAGCAGTCGCGCTTAGGACCACAAGACTAACAAAGCAGATATATTGTTTTTAATGTGTAATTTCTTTCCCGTTTAAATCCAACTTGGGCGGTTAAGGGTTAGACCATTGGAATAAATAATTAGGGATTGAAATAAACTACTTTTTACGGATTTTACAGCGTCCACGGTCACGGGTAGACTAAAATGCTGCAAAGGGTCCGAAGCGTCGGGATTAATAATATCAATATAACGCGATAAAATCCGTAAAAAGTAGTGTTATTTCAATGTATAATATTCGCGTAAATGACAGAAATCAATATGTAATAAGGAACTTTTGAAGTGGCAAAAACTAAGTACTTGCACGGTTCCGAAAATTCGTTCTTAATGAGAAGAACCGGTAAGAAACTTTCTGTGAAAGATGAATTCAACCGCG
This sequence comes from Acronicta alni, assembly GCA_964056405.1. NCBI lineage: Eukaryota > Metazoa > Arthropoda > Insecta > Lepidoptera > Noctuidae > Acronicta > Acronicta alni. Next base: position 5,404,220 of record OZ043942.1, read on the forward strand.
TGCAGATTGGTGTAGGTAGATACTAACCAAAGGCTACGGGTTCCAGTCCAGCTTACTTAGTAACGTTATGTATTATCTAATCTGAGTTCTATTGCGCAAAACCTTACCATGCCGATCTTGGCAAATTTTTAAGAGAGGTAGCGTTTAGTGATAATTATATGAAATTGAGTAGAATGCCTTTGTAAAAATTAGGTCTATTTTTTTAACAGCAAAAGAGTTGAAAGGTATTATAATAAGGTGACAAGCATAGCCAGCTAGATGCAGCCTGATGGTAAGCGGCCGCAGCCTATAGACGCCAGATTTCACTCAAATTGGAGCTGCCCGACCGGGGGAGAACCTCCGCCATGCAGAAAATCGAAGTGAAATAACACTGCTTTGAACTGTATTGTGTTCCTTACGGTGAGCTAGGTTGCCAGTGCTCCGCGAGGAAACGTTGTCGGCATTAGGGGGACTTTGACCCTAATACTGCCAACCCAACTATTCCTCATTCAATACAGGGTCGGCAACGCGCAAGTGATACTCCTGGTGTTAACAGCGTCGCTTCTATAGGCTACGGTAACCGATTGCCATCAGGTGGGCCGTATGCTTGTTTGCCACCTTAGTAGTCAGCGGTCATGGCTGACGGCTACGTACCTCAATAGTGATGTCATTCAACTATCTAGGATGAGATCTACCGCTCATTTTGTATCGCTTGAGCACCATTCCGTGACTTAAAGATGCGTGTCTCCTAAATTATGGAACCGTATCATAGATTATCATCATTATCTGCCAAAAGATGTTCTTTTTTATAGTAATACTAATAATAATAGGACCAACAAGCACAGGTACAAGCCGCCATTTTTTAACCTTTTGAGCGCCACGGACCTGTATCTATAGATGTCAAATGAAAACTTGCTTACGACGCCAACGACGGCATGGCACGTCAAAAATACCACTTTTTTTTTACTTCAAAATAAATAGGTACCTATACAAAAATTTACCTATTATTAGATACTAGAATTTGTCGCTTGGCGTAGAGAACACGGATTTTCGATACTGACGTAGCGGTCAAAAGGTTAAAGAACGGAAAAAAATCCTCATGGTTTTTAGCTCCTCATGGATGTCAATCGCGTTAGGCGTGGCCGCGTAGAGATCGTCGCTCATGCAGGCACTAGGGACACACGAAATATTCTTGTTTATTTACACATATGCATGCATGCACTATGAGGAATTTTCGCATCGCAAAAAAAAGTGACCCAGCCCATTATTTTAGTCATTACAACCTCAATGAGAGGACCTCGTGGCTGATTAACCGATCCGCAATCCTCCGAGACACGGAGGGGTCTCGATGTATTAAGAATGGTCACCCATCAGCAGACTGACCGCAGCTAGCGCATCTTAACCTTGTAGATCGGTTGATCAGCGTAGTTATAACATATAGCCTAGCAGTCTGAGCTTGTCATGCTCACTAAAATGTCCTGCTGATGGTGGCGTAGTGTGTCGGGTCGTTTTATTCCCTGCAACATGATGGTTGAGTCGAACGACGCCGATACACACGTCATACTCGTGAACGGGTGCCGTCTGTCGGGGCTGGTCGGCTCTTACTGTCAATGGCAAAAGTTTTAATTATTATTTTTCCTTTTCTGTTTAGTAGACTAGATTAATTCAATAGTACGCATCAAGCTGCATTGCTCTCTTGTTCGTCTGACATAACAATGATTTATATTAATTTGATATCAGCAGACATTACTGAAATTATTACTGTGATTATATTTTTTTTTTCTTACTATTTAATAATGTTCAACTATAACTGACTAACTGTAAATGTGAGTACTTTGTAGGCTAAATTTACATACTCAGCTTTGAACAGTCTGGTGGCTTTGAGCCTTTTTTTATGTGGCCTACGCAAATGTGCCTCTGATCTGGTATCGTCGTGCGACGGGTTGTTGAGCTCCCTAAATTATGGTTGAGCTACACAATGACTGATGCATGCGTGCCGTCAGTTGGGACTGGTCTACTCAAAGCCGCTGTGGCTCTTTCTTCAAAAGGCCATTTCAGACTTTGCCCTACATTGTAAGACACATATTTGTTACTGTTCTATGTCTGGACTTTAAAAGAGACTATGATTCTCTGAGTTTGTTTCGGCGTTTCTTCTCAGAGGTCGTCAGCTAGGTAATGCCGGAGCCATCTAGCTTAAAAAAAAAAGTGTAAAATATTGACTTGTAAAAGTGTCTTTAAAAGATCTATTTACAGAAATAAATATCATTTCATTTAATTTCACGAGTAGTAAGTATGGGATAAAAAAAATACAACAAAACGTGAAAATAAGTATTTATTTTCATTAAAGAGTAAAAATTACAAATATGTAAAAAAATATATAAAAAAAGTATTAAAAACTACTTAATTAGTTAAAAAACTGACTGACTAAATTACTGGTAACTACTGATACAATATAAAATTAAATGGTAAGTAGGTAAATATTATTATCAAGCCTACTTTTTAGTACTTAGTAACAAAATTAATATTATTTTTTATTACATTTGGCATCAACGCATCTCAGCATCAACCCATATACTGTCCCACTGCTGGGCACGGGTCTCCTCTCACATTATGAGAGGGATGAGGCTATAGTCCACCACGCTGGCCTTATGCGGGTTGGCAGACTACACTCGCCGTCGAGACAAACTCTAAGCCATACAGGTTTCCTCACGATGCTTTCCTTCACCATTTAAGCGAGTGATAATTAATTATTAATACGTACCTGACCTCGTAAAAAAGTCAGAGTTGCGAGCTTTGGATTCGAACTCGAAACCTTCGACTTGACAGTTCAATGGTCATACCACTAGGCTATCACAGCTTACTGCTGCTGCTTATCAACGTATTGTAAACATTATTATATTAAATGTCATTGTATAGAAGCCAGCACATCAAGCTACCACAATATGTCAAATTTCTCTGATTGATTTTCAACTTTAATACAATTGTAATAAAACTACTTTTTACGGATTTTATCGCGTTATATTGATATTATTAATCCGACGTTTCGGACCCTTTACAGCGTCCATGGTCACGGGTAGACTGAGGTGGTGGGCGTCTTGATGATATAATTACTGACAGCTACCCATTTCAGCTAGACAGCTAGACATTTTTTATTGTTACGTGATCAATGATATCTATTGCTAATTATTAATTAATACTAGATGGAGCCGGCATTTCCTAGCTGACGACCTCTGAGAAGAAACGCTGTTTTGGGTAGGTTGACCTGCTGGCGTCTGTACATATTTCAACTATAAAAGAATTCACTAGGCATTTGAGTATTATAACAATTATTATGATGTGGTACCTACCTTTTTTTCATACTAAAATATTTCCAGTTACATGATACCCTTTGTCCAATAGTGGGATAGATTCAGGTATTAATTGTTTCATCATGTCCCACTCTTAGGCGTGGAATTCCCAGCGCCGGATCAAGCCGGGACCCACGCTCCGGGCGGCAAATTCAGAGAGCAGCAAATTCAAACTTTTTAGCAGACGAATACACGTCTCATCACTCATCATCAACGCAACTTTAACCACTGGGACTTTGAGCTAGTACTTTAAGCACATGCATTATTTTTAGTGAGTAGGTATAATTGGTCTGCCAAAGAGCGATGGAGCGTAGTATCCTCGGAGTTAAAATAACAGACCGAGTCCGTAACACGGAGCTGCGCTCAAAAAGGCATCGCTGAAGTGGGTAGAAAGACCGCTGGATTGAAGTGGGATTGGGCGGGTCATGTATCCCGGATGCACCCGGAGAGACCCGGCCAATATCGTAACCCAATGGTTGCCAGAAGACGGCCGTCGACGCCGAGGAAGGCCCAGAAAACGCTGGCGGGACGATTTGGACGCTTTCCGGACAGACTGGCCCCAGATAGCGCTGAACGGAGATCAGTGGAAGGAGATGGGGGAGAACTTTGCCCAGCAGTGGGATCATATGTTAGAAAAAAAAGGTATAATTTAAATAAAACTACTTTTTACGGGTTTTATGGCGTTATATTGATATTATTAATCCCGAAGATTAATAATATCAATATAACGCGATACAATCCGTAAAAAGTAGTTTTATTTCAATGTATATTATTCGCGTAAATTTCAGAAATCAATAAAGTAGGTACCTATGATTTAAAATAATGCATGTGCTTAATAGGTCAACAACCTACATAAATAAAAAACATCCAGATATATTACTTTCCTCTATGAAAAACATACTTACCTACAGACGGGGGCGTCATTTCTGTTTTTCCCGCCTCGAAAAATCCTTGAAACGGCGCTGGGGTCTCCTAACTAATATACAAGGATTAGTCACAAGGATATAATTCACCACACTGACCTAATTCAGGTTGGCTTTTTAAAATAAACAAATAACTCTATGGTTACCCAATTTCTATCAATTTTTCTGTTGCATGTTAATAGTTATCATAATTATGTAAGTTTATTTACATTACTAAATTTACAGGTTAATCCCACTGCAGTTCATATAAGTATTATGGCAACAAAAATATTAGACAGTAAAAAAAATTACAGGCTAAGAAAAATATCAATCTAGAATCAGCGTATTTAGTATTTTAACAAAATCATCCCATAGACAAAAACCTTTATCATCTGTATTACAACCCTCCAACGCCAAGGAGGTAAACTCTGGAGGGTTTTCCAAAGACAATTTTTTACCATTACGCATTTGGTCCGTACACTGGTATACATAATCAACTTTCATATACAAAACTCTAGAATTTTCTTCCACCCATTTCTGAAATACAATCTTTCCCCCAGCTGGCACCATTTCGTGTTGGTTTTTTAAGCTATATGGTCTAAAACCCATACTTTTAAGTACTGTGTATATATTTGCGTCATGCCCCATGAGAAGTGTAATTTTAATCGCTTCATTTAAAATAATATTTCTCATATATTTCACTAATGGTTGAGCTACATCCCTTGCAATTAATGTAGTGTTAAAAATCACACTATGGTAACCTTTACTTAAGTCTAAAACCAAGTTCCATTGGTCTGTATTTTTTAATTGTCCCCATGCAACCTCCTTGGATGGAAAACCTTCATAATTCTCCATTATAAAAGAATCTATGACTGACTTTGAAATTTTTAACGGACCTTCCAAATTTGGTTTGAAACCTACATTAACAAAGATTTTATTGATATTGGTAACTAAATCACATTTATTTTCCATCAAACAGTATTCAGATTGCTTATAATTAAGTATATTTTCTAAGTCTTCATAAGAATTGTTGAGATTTAATGATTTTAATAATGTTTTCATTTGTTCTACAGCTTCAAGTTTAAATAATGCCGATGTGTTGTGTATAACAGGATTAAATATTGGATCCTTGTTTCCAGAAGTATGGTGTATTGTTATGTTACATTGAGGAAATCCTTTTTGAACAAAAGCTTTGGCGGATGCCATTGTCCTTTGTGCAGTATTGGCGTAGACAAACAATGAATTTCCATCTGGACATTTGTCATCCAACATACCTTCTTTACGGAGCCAAGAAGTAAAATATTCACCCATAAATCCTTCCAATAAAGCTCCTTTGGCTGTTAGATATCCACTTTTTTCCTTCCATGTTGGCCAGGTCTTTGGAGTAAAATCAGCCAAGTTTTTAGACAAAGGAGTGCGCACATTATGCCTACTCAATATGAACACTTGTTTTAACTTAAAACTCTTTTCACAGTAACCTTCTAACACTAATACAGATATTAATAAAACTTTAATATACATTTTCACTGGTTGGAGAGTTTTTTAAGAAAATATTTACTTATGGTACTTACAGATATATTCTGACCGTCATATCAGATTGTTAGTCACATGATTTTGAAATTAACACAAAGGGAAAGTTGAATTATGTAATCTATATCTACTAGATGCATGTACATTATACAATTACTAACAACATAAGTCTTTTTAGGTTGCGTTGCATTTACTAACTAACACAAAGAATACAGTACAAATTATACATACCTCGGTGATAATGACCACATATTATCACGTCATTATAATTCATTGTTTATCAAAATATATTACTAATTATTATTCTTTGTCTTGTGCGCTACAAAAAAATTGTAAACAAAACAAACAAGACAGCTGATGAGGTCAATGAATGACAAAAATGACAGGTGACAAACACAAGGACGCGTTTATGAATACAGCTTTAATTTAAGAAACTTATTGTTTAAACTGCAAACATAATTAATTCCCAACTAATGTTGGTAATTGGGATTGGTTTTCCGTCAGTCCACTTACAGTTGAATATCGGTATTTTGCACAAATCGACTGCCATATGCCATCAGACCTCCGCAACCCAATTTCTGGACAATACCGATATAATGCTAAGACAACCATATTGTTATTAATACTAACACTGAACACAACATACTATCGTCCATCACGTTTGCATTTTCTGGAGGTTTACCCCCTAACTTCGCCGGTAAGTTTAGCGCCATGTATAACTACAATAGGCTGATCTCCTAGCGAGCCTATTGCCGTTAACCGGGCACAAATCTAAATTCCAACTTGCTTCTGAGAATTCCGTAGAACAATATAAAAAAAAAACAATAATTTGTTCGACCTGGGAATCGAACCCAGAACCTTAAGCAATCAGCACTGACGACCACTAGGCTCATGAGATGATTAGTAATTTGCTCCTGATAATGTGTTGTGTAAATTATTGTACACCCATATAGCTTGTGTTCAAATAAGTAAAGTAATCAGATTCATAAAATTGTTACCCTATTTGGGTAAGTATATACTTAACTAAAGGTAAACAAATCATTAAAAAGGTTCTTTCATAGGGCCATTTCTCATTTCAAAATAAAACGTAACCAAAATAAATTATTAATTCATTTAAAATCACTTTGCCTTTTATAAACTTTTACTTGTTTAATATTAAAAATGGTAATTATTAATTCTTAAGCTTGCGAACAATTAATTGTGTTAAAATTTATAATTATGTCATAAAGTATTGCCTTGTGCCTACTAAAAAGAACTTAAAAAGACAGATATTCAAAACATTTTTCTACGTAGTAGACTTTTGATAACACTGAAAAAACTAAGAAGTAGTACTGCGAGGAAGTGCTGCAAAATAATAAACCGATAATACACCTAAGTCGGGTAACCAGACTCTATTCGTGACAGTTTGTGTTTACTTTATTTTTGTTAGTTTTTGTATTTCTTTTGCCGTAAATTGTGTTAATTAGTTATTGTTCTGTTTGTTCGTTGTTTTTATTGATTGTTAGTTGTATTGTTATTAATTTTAAATTGTTAAAATGAGTGATCCCGAGCCAGGTACTAGCCTTGCTTACATTTTGCATCACCAAAGCAAAAACGTTCCGGAAGGGCCTCTTTCGTCATTGGAGAAATGTACAATTATAAACTTAAATAAGTATGTCGAGAAAACATGGTCCAAAGATTGATAGAAAGAGAATTAAAAGGTATATTCATTTCACTCCCAATTAATAAGATACAATTGTAATAAAACAGGTTGAACAGCCCTGAACGCCGCCATTTTTATTGTTTACCTTTAGTTAAGTACCTAACCAAATGGAGTACCTATACATAATTATAACAAAAAAAATTGGTTAACCTTTTATTTTTTATTGTATGGCAAATCCTCATAAATTACCTGCCATCTACGGAGGCAGAAGGGTATTGTAGGACTCGTACCGGTTAAACACATTACTTGTCTTCAGTGAGTGGCCCTATATACATAATAATATACATAATTTATTATAGATTATAATATTATCATCATCAACCCTTATACTGTCCCACGCTGGGCACGGGTCTCCTCTCATATTGAGAGGGATTAGGCCACCATGCTGGCCTAGTGCGGGTTGGCAGACTTCACAAACCGTCGAGAAAAATCTCATAAGGTATGCAGGTTTCCTCACGATGTTTTCCTTTACCGTTTAAGCGAGTGATAATTAAATATTAATACGCACATGAATTTGAAAAGTCAGAGGTGCGTGCCTTGGGTTCGAACTCGAGACCTTCGACTTGGCAGTCCAATGGTCATACCACTAGGCTATCACTGCTTCATAATTACACACAATAATTGCTAAATAATATTAGTTGCCCTATAAAACCGATTTTATAGGACAACTGTTACTATATTTCACCGATCGCATGGCTTTGACATACGTATACGTCATGCGATCGGTAAAATTTGTAACAAGACCTGGGACCCAAGTCTGTTATTTTAATTGCATTAGAATGGTCGTCTAATGGCTGGCGATAGATTACATGAAAACTCACAGATTTCGTAAACTTAAGTACATAACTGCCCAAAATTAACAATAATTTTATTATTCTGAAGTCACAACGATTTTGGCACAAATCAGATAGACTTGGTCCTATGTTATCTAGCATTAATATTTGCATATTTTCAAGGTGTACTTAATATTATTGTACTTTCTGCTCCGGATGCCTCGCTTCTGCAGCGCATCGGGAATGTTCGCGAGCGTCCGCATTGACTGTTTTTATGCCAGTATGCGCAAGAGGGCCACCTCGATAGCGAGTAGAGTGCGGGGCAGCGGCAACGGTCTCCTTTCAGTTATTGCCAGCAGGTTGGACGGGCCGTTCATGCAGCACTGGCAGGCCTTACATGCACCCATATATCAAGCTTGGGGCAGGTAGTAAATGAATTAAATGATTCTGACATGATTTAATTCATTTACTACTTAATTTCGCTAATTTCGTTATTTACTATTTATATTATTTAATTTAAATTTAATTGTAGGTATCTTTAGAAAAATATGGACTGATTTATTGTCTGAAATAAAATTATTATTATTATTAATTTAAAGCGTGCTTTAAAAACACGAAATATTTCGTTCTCAAGTGTTCTCATAGATGGCGCCACTTGATACATTCAGTTTTGTAAAGTTCTATTGCAGGCTTCCCTAGAGTCTCGAGCTGTCTGTTTTTTTAGTTGTTTGTGCAACTGTACCTATCTAACTTAGGTCTTTGAACAACGTAATGTCAAGGTTATGACTGAAGGTTATCCTGTAACCAACAATAATGTATAACCTTGAGGGATCGATCTCGAATTATATTAAAAAATATAAAACCAAGAAAAAATACCTCTTTGTTTTAATGATAGCAAGCGCGGCTGCTAAAAGTGAAGTCCAGGCTTTGATCCCAGGTCGCGTATGTGTTTTAATGGTTTTTTTTCTGAGTAGCTTGGGAGTTGGGATTAGATAGGTAATATAATCCCTATTCTAAGAGATCTGCCTAGCCGTTATGGAATACGCGCGTGATAATATGAAAGAAATCTCTTTTGAAAGAATCTATTTTGTTTTTAGGTTAATCTGTCATTGCTCGACCATATTCAGGGAGTTCAACAACCGCTCGCACGACGATACCAGATCAGAGGAACATTTTTGCGTAGGTCACATAATAATCTCAAATACATTAAGCATTACATTATAATACATTGTCTTATACCTCAAAATATCGTTGCGTGATGTCCCGTCAATCGCTTATAATATTTTAATATCTTTCTTAGACTTGTACACCTATATTTCCACCTATAGTCCTACGAGAAAGAGTGCAAGCCTATTCGCAAATTGACCGAACACAAATCCAATAATATGAAAAGAAAACTTGACTAAAGATGGCTGATGACAGTTTACTTACCCTGAGGATCGAACTAATCTGGTCTAGACCATCTTTGAGGCAGTAAATTTAAATAATTTTAAATATTGACCCCTTTGAAGTACCATTTTTTTTTTGTTTACGTAGGGAAACCTTCAAATCCTACCGGTCTACGGGGATTAGGCCATGGAGTGTGGGATTCTTAACCACTAAAACCACCCCAGTGGCCACCATCAGAATTATCTGCATGGAGAAGCACTGTGTCCTAACGCCATGAAGATGAAACATTATATTTAAATAAACATACCTACGCATAAAATGTATTTAATTTTTTTTGTTGGATATTGTCGCAGTGCCATAAATAAAATATGTAATACAACTATTAAATTATTATTATTGCTATGAATAAACATTTAATTTCATGAAGTCATTCCAAAGACAATATCCGTTTGGCGATATTTTACAATCTTTTAATTCTAGAAATACTCTTTGGGGAGGATTAGCCGAAGACAACCGCTCTCCATACCTCAATTGTTTAGAACTGGGATAAACATATTCCACTTTTAAATAAGTATTCGAATTGTCCCTCCATTTTTGAAACACAATTTTCCCGCCAATAGGGTACGGTTCAAATTGATTTGGCAATATAAACGGCTTAAAACCTAACGCGTTGATCACAGAGTTCAAGTTCGAATCATGCCCAAATAACACAGTTAATTTAGGAGTTCCTTTTTCGAATATTTCGAACATGTACTGTAGGAGCGGTCCAGCTAAATCTTTTGAGGCTGTCGTCAAATTGAATCTGACATCTTGGTTTTCTTTAATGATATTGGTTAATAATTTCCATTGTTTGTCAGTTACGATTTCACCCCAAGCGACCTCCGTTATGGGCATTCCTTCGTAATAGCTCATGAGAAACGAATCTACAATTGAATTAGCGATATACAATGGTCCACTAACATTCGGTTCTTCTCCATCTTCCAGCACTACTTCACTTTCCCGCGTAGGTAAATCGCACATAAATAATTTAGTACAAATATCAGCGGTTTCAAATATTAAAATCTTGTCCAATTCAGTGTACTCATTCGTTAGATTAAGCGCGTCCAATTTACTTTGCATTTCTTCTTTCACCTGATTTTTGAATTCCGTGGAATTGTTATGTAAAATAGGAAAAAATACTGGATCAAAAACGTCTACATTTTTGTCGTGTTGAACGGTGACGTTGCATATATGGAACGCGGATTCTGCGAATGCCTTTCCTGTTGCTATTGTACGCTGCTTTGTGTTTGCATAAATAAGAACATCGTCACTATTAGGACAACCTTCAATAAGTTCTTCAGTGTCCAACCATTCAGCTATATAATTCCCCATATAACCTTCGAGTTCAGTGCCCTTTTTCGTCAACTCTCCCGCGGTGTTGTTCCATTTAGGCCACGGTTTGGTCGAGTACATCTCCAAACCATCCGTCAGCGGCGTACGCAAATTATGCCGGCTTAATATTAAAACCTGTTCCAATTTGAGGCTGTTGATATCAATTCCTTTGCTTATCACAACGAGGCACAATAAAACAATGAATTCGAACGGCATTTTTTAAGTTTTTTTTTTACGTTGCACTGACCACTTGATTCTTCCTTATTGCTTAATCAAACTCACAAATTAATGTTTTTAGCGTTCATTCAACATGTTTGGACGGTACTTCCCGCTTCTGTGAGTAAACTAAGACTGGTTAGTGGTTCGATTCGCATAAATGCTTCGATAAGCTGTGTTTCATCATGCGACAAAAATGATAAAACATAATTAGAGTTTTATGACACCGAAGCGTAATCGTTAATTCCGATTTAATCGTTTTTACGTTTTATCAGTGCTTATGTATTGTTTTAAGGATTCAATGAATGCATTGAAATAATAACTGTAAGTTATAATAATACTAGTAACAGGCATTTACATAATGGGAGGACGTTTAGTCGAGCCCTAGTTTGATATTTGGTACCTATATATTAGGTACCTACCTACTTACTTATTTACATTTAGTAACTTACTATACATAATTATATAGTTTGCTGACTAGGCGTCGCCCGCGGCTTGCAATGGAATCCCAAAAGATTATTTGAAACAAAAGATAGCTTATATACATAATATATTTCTCCAAGTCCTAATCTATCTCACCTGTTCATCAGTTTAGGCGTGAAAGCGTAACAAATAAACAGAAAAATAGACATAATTACTTTCTCATTTATAATATCTGATAATGGCAAATATAATTTTAACAAAATTACTAGCAAGAAGGTGAAGCAACATCGTTTGGCATTGAACTAACTGTATGTAAAGTAAGTCTTGTCGGTTGAATATAAGTCGTCCCTGTATGACGTACAATTGTGGAAGAGAAATTACGACATTATACGATATAAAAAAAGTAAACCAGAGTGGGTTTACTTTTTTTATAACACAGGTGGCAAACAAGCATACGGCTCACCTGATGGTAAGCGGTAACCGTAGCCTATTGACGCTTGTAACACCAGTGGTTTCACTTGCGCGTTGCCGACCCTGTAAAACGAAAGAGGAATAGTTGGGTTTGCAATTTAAGGGCCAAAGTCCCCCCACTACCAACACAACGTTTCTTCCCGGAGCACTGGCAACCTTGCTAACCGTAAAGAACACAACACAGCTCAAAGCAGTGTTATTTTACTTCGATTTTTTGAAAGGCGGAGGTACTCCAGTGGGGCATGTCCTATTTGAGTGGAATTACTCCCACTATGCCCTACCCGTCTTACTACTTTTGGAGGAGACGCAGTTTCAAACCCTGCCTGAGATCGAAATATTCTTTCTTTAAAATTTATGTCATTAAGTCTATTCTCAATTACCTACTTAAGTAAAATATTTATTTGCGAAAAAAAGAATAACTTTTGAATCAATTTGTCTATTGAATCGTTTCGATGAATGTTACACTGCTATGACAATTTTATTCGCTCTAGGTGCAACGATTGCATCATGGTAATAAACAGTGCATTGGCCAATCGTTTAGTACCAAACAATTTCAGAGACGAAGTCTTGCAACCGGCAATCGTAAACAGCTGATTTTACACCCACGAGTTGACCGTATTACCCGTAGATATATTTTCTATGAAAAATTTCTGTAAAAAAAAACCCTTGACAGAAAAATATATTCATGGGAAATAGTAATCATAAATTAGGTACCTACTTAGATATTTCAATAAAACCAGCCAATTGCGAGTCGGACTCGCGCACTAAAGGTTCCGTATCAATATTAGACAAAACAACTTGTTTTTGAGCACCACTACTTTTGGTTGTGATTTATTGCCGTTATTTATATTGAAAAAAGGTCAGGTGCGTAGTACTTGCAACCGGCGTGTATGTATGACAAGATGTATGAATGTGGTCGAAGCGAAAGAAGTATGCAAGAATCGTAGCAAGTGGCGTTCTTTAGTTTCTGCCTACCCCTATGAGTCATCTAATATCAAAGGCGGCAATATCCATTTCGTAGAATTTTGTGTAAAGTGATAAAAACGTGTTTTGTGAAATTTATTTATCCCTTAACTTAGATATTTTTTAAATATGGAATGTACAATGAGAATGATCATTTTACTCTGTTTTATTAAACATAATATATGGCCCTTAAAGCAGAATTCACAAATAACCGTTCGAGATTGCCGACTTTGTTTGAAAGTTTCGAATATTGCCGTGTTTGTTTTAGACAGGCATGGAGATAGCCATGTTTGTTACCGATGATCGCCATAATGTATCTGGTCACCAAAATTAAATTTTTACTTCAAATATCAAGATATTTGAAGTAAAAATTTAAAATAATAGCCGTAGTAATAATCAAACTCTTTTTTATTACTTATCAATCAGTCGCTGCTTTTTATAATTAAATATAATATACTGAATGGCACTTTACGTAAAACTTCAACGAAATAAACAATCATACAATTTTAATATTCATGCTAACAAAATCAAGTATCAAATCTGTGCCATCTGTGTGTATTTACCGCTGCCGTTTAGCTATGTTTTGTTTCCAGTTTTCTGGATAATCGTACGTTTTCTGGTCTTCCCCGATGTGCTCGGCGATGCCGACACTCAATAATTACAATTTTAATCAAAGTTTTTAGAAAAAAATACAGTATTCATTATAAAACGATAAAAACACTAACACTATTTCACGAGCGCTAACCGCCTCAACGCTTATGAAATTCTGCGCTCTGATTGGTCCACATGGATGTTGCCATCTTTGATTTGGACGGTACAGGATAATGCCGGGTTTGTTACGGACTCCAAACTTTGAGCTCCATTTTCTATGGGATAATGCCGTAATTGATGCGTAATGTAGATTTCCTTACAAAACTACGACCACAGACAATAAAACTACATTCATAGTTAAATTTTGACCTTAAGTGGATATTGCCGCCTTTGTTATTAGATGACTCATATGTATGTATGCATTTATATTGAGCAAAAAACTAAAAAAACATCACGTTTGTTGTATGGGAGCCAGCGAGCACCAGCTGTGAAAATTTCAACTGTCTAGCTATCACGGTCTATGAGATACAGCCTGGTGACAGACAGACGCAGACGGATGGACTGACAGACAGACAGTCGGACAGCGGAGTCTTAGTAATAGTGTCCCGTTTTTACCCTTTGGGTACGGAACCCTAAAAAGTACTCCGTGCCTCGGAGAACACAAAGCCGTCGCTCCCGGTTGTCATGCGAACACCTATAACAATCGTTAGTGGTAGTCAGAAACCCAAAAAGTTTGACAACCAGTCTATCTTCAGGATATCGGTATTGCCCAGAAATTGGGTAGGTATAGCACAGGTCTGATGGCAGTCACTTCGTGTAAAATACTGATCTTCAGCTACACATGGTTAGACTGGAAGCCGACTCCAACATATTTAACAAAAAGTAAGGCCGGACACCGCGCGACACACGACACCCGACTCTTCGTGTGATTGGTGTTTTGTTTATTGTACAACGTGTTACAAAATACCCCGTAAAAAATATAATTGATTAACAAAGCCAAAAATTTTGTCAGCTGTCATGTCAGGGAACCAGATTATTTAACAGAAAGGCCTACGTATCTATTTTACCTAATAATTGTCTATCTATTTTTCATTCATAAATGTTGTTGTTTTCCTTTTTTTGAGGTATGTTATACAGCGTTACTATATTGTGAATGGACTCGTTATAGTTTTGTAACACCCTGTATATTTATTTATTTATAATATACACTTTATTGTACACCAAGTAACTAAATAATATACAGAGACATACGTTTTGTATTTGAAAACATACAATGGGCGGCCTATCTGCGATTTCTTCCAGGCAACTTTTGCATACCTACATACAATAGGTAATATTTTAATATTGTTATTGGTTTAAGTTATATTGTATTGTATTATAGTACCTATCTTATAAATTATAATTATGGGCCTTGTAGCCTGAATTAATTAAATAAATAAAAGGTTGGAGAATAAAAAAAATGATTTAAAAAAGGCGCACTCTCCTGATGAGGAGGTACATTATGGAATGCAATAAATTTGATGAGTTATGTATGTATGTATATATATTCCTAGCCATTAATTCCTAAATAATTATGTTGGGGTTGGCTTCAGATACCTACACCAAAGGTCGTCAGCTGGAAAATGCTAGTGCCATCTGGTAACTATTTAAAATCCAAAATATAATTCTTAATATTTTTTCTTACACCAGACCACATTTTCTGATCTAGGTACAACCAAGTATAAATAGCGACGATTGTTATTTATAAATATGAGCAAATACAACACTATGTAAAATAAAGTCAGTCAACGTACGTAATTATTTGTTTTTGCTATGGAAATTACTGTGTAATGTTTAAGGTCAAGGTGGGTAAAGCCGTCTACGGGGCTTATCCGTCTAATTGTTATAACTTTCGTCACAATCAAGCTATGGATTTGATTTCCGTGTCAGTAAAGCAGCATCACTTTCTAGTTAAAACTATATTATGAAGATGGCGCTAGTCGGCTTATGGTAGGATAAAACAGTGTTTAAATTTCAGTTGTGTTCTGAGATTGAAAAGTGAGTAACGTGTGCCGCCGTTTTATCGAAAATAAATAAAAAATTATGCAACTTACAATGTTGAGAGACTGCAATACATACAGTTCAATGTCCCTTTAAACGTTTTTAGTATTACTTTGCAATAAAACACTGTAAATAGTTAAATTATATGGCTTGAAATATTTCTGACTTCATAATAGTTAAGTGGTAAATTCCGTCCATATTGAATGGGGCTTGATCGTCATATGCCGGTTTTACCATATTTCAGATATCATAAACCTTTTTTATTCATGAAATGTTTTAGCCGATTGTTGGTAATATTTTAATTAATATAGTGGTTATGATTTTTGCAGTTTTAACTTTTATTATGTAAAGCCGCTATGATATGATGATTAATTTTATATTAATCCTAACATAGCGGCTTAGCGGCACTAGGGCCGAAATTTTGGAAATGATTGGAGGTACTTTCCAACCATTTCATACCTACCAATAATTTATAAACCACATTTAATAATTGGTTTTCTGGGGAATGATTGGTTTGTTTCCTTTGCAAAACACAATAACTTATCAATACAAAAGCCCCAAGCTATGAACTATGCTCGAAAAACAGCAATAGATCCATAAGTATGTGGTTGATCTTTATTTTGATTAATTAGAAAAAAAACTATAGACGAACTGGGTTTAAAAGATAAACCGCATGCTATCTAGAACCTGGACGAAACCAGATTTCCTTTTGAGACTTATTTATTCTTACAAATATCAAGTCAACCCATTTTTTTTTTAATATTATAGCTAATAAAAGCATACGATACTGTACGTTTACCACCCCTGCCTCCTTCAGTATGCCGGAATAGCCCCACAAAGGCTTTTACATAAGATAAAATCCAAACTAAGCTTTATTTTTACTGTGGGAAAGCATATAATTGACTATCATGAACTAATACATGTGCAAATTGTGTGATTTCCTTAGAATAACGACAAATTTCTCAAAATCATGCAGTATGACGGATTTGCCCTCGATTTTATGGGAAAATCCGTCTAGTGACTTGGTTTTAAAAAAAACTGCATATCTCAATACCGATGATACCTAAAATAAGGTTGATAACTTCAATAAAAAGTTTAATAAATTCCTAATGGCGTGATACCTTAACATTTGCAATAATGTAAAAAGCTCATAGATTATGGTCAATCAAACTTAAGGTAGACAAAAACTATGCCGGAATTAGCCACCCTGACCTTATAATTAATTATTCACAAGTCAGTCAAATTGTAGAAGAACCATTCTGAAAAACACGCGTATTATTAGAATCCCTGTCCCAGGAAATATTTTTCTCGTTTCGTATCTCGTGAGACGGCAATCGCTAGAGAAGACTTAACGTCTCTTAATTGTCGCTGGATGTCCCTCGCCGGGCCTCTCACGGACAACCGGGAGTCTCACCTCACCAATTCAAACAAAACACAGTTCAAAGCTGTGTTATTATTTCACTTCGATTTTCTGCAAGGTGGAGGTACAGTCAACAAAAGAGTTAAGTATACAGATAGCAAACCAAAATATGCATTTTTATACAGATTTTGACATAAATAATTACGCGCCAAAGGGTTAGGTATGTAGCTGCTTCCAATACCTAGGTTTTGACACATATTGCGTGATACATTATTACACTATTTTTATCAAAATACATATTATTAATTAGCTGCCTGTATACCTAACTCTTTTGTTGACCGTACTTCCCCAGTCGGGCAGCTCCAATTTGAGTGGGATTGCTCCCACTATGCCCTACCTTTAAAAAAACCCGACTGACCGAATGCTACGGTGGAAGTCCTGGGTTCTATTTTCAAATTGAGCAGTGTTTTTCTCTGAATGTCTCAGTCGCAGCTCGGGAGTTTAGATGTGTGCCCGAATGAACAAGGCTTGCCTCCTGTAATATGAGACTTAAACATACCGGTGAATTGTGGATTACATTACTGCACCTTTGGCTAACCCTTCGGGGAATACAGGCATGATGGTATGTTATGTATATTTATCCCCCTGGGGACTATGAACCTTCTGTTGCACCTACTTATATGCATTCTACCAGGAAATAACGGCATTATCTATTCTGTCTTATTGATAATTACCTATCAATCATAACAGTAAATTGTTGTACTAATCATGTTGATAATTTCATTTCTTTAATAGGTACATAGATACTTAACACAAATCGTTAATTGGAAAAAAAGGAGTTTTATCACCTTCAAAGGAAAATGAGAAGAGAACAGAAAACAACGCGAAGTGGAAGAAGAGTGGGGAGGCTTGTAATAATAGGCACCCTCGTGGCGAAGCGTGCCTTCAATCAGTATTCGAGGAAAGGCCTCGCTAATTGACGGGGTCCACAGCCTGTCATGGTCGTGGCGAATTTCGCGGATCTCATGGCCATGACAATATGGGCACACGGCAGTCGAAGTGCGGGTTTTAGTCCGTAAGTGTCCGACATACCTTGCAACCCGGGTGGGTGGCGGAGGCTACATGAAGATTTTCCGTACTATAAAAAAAACCTGGGTAGTAGGGCTGATTGTTACTACAATCAGCCCTACTACCCAGGTTCCCGATATTGGGGGGCTACTATTATTTATATTTTTAAATGTTTAATTATAATTATTTTTATATTACTTATTTTAAAGTTATTTAGAAAAGGAAAAATTCGACCGCGGGCAGGATTTTTCCTTTTCTAAATAACTTTAAAATCTTAGCATGGAAAATGCCAAAAATATACAAAAAGATATTACTTACTTGTTAAAATATCCAAAATATGTAAATAAATAAATATGTACAAGAAATAATAATAGGTACGATCGATTAGTACTATTAGTTAATATTTATGTGTTTTCCTATATTATTATTTATTTAAATATCCATTGTCTAGTACCCATAAGTAGTACAAGCTCTGCTTAGTTTGAGACAAGATCACCATCTTGTCCCAAACTAAGCAGAGCTTGTGGACAATTTACACCAGCAAACAGGGTGCTGTTTGCTGGTGTAAATTGTCCCAAAATATTTATATTTATTTATATCATCCTCATCATATCAGCCACAAGAATTCTACTGCTGAATAAAGGCCTCAAAGCATAACCATACATACCGACTAATCAGCGTGGTTAATACTTAGCCATGAGCCACTTAATAATAGAGAATGTAGAGTAAATGTAAAATAATGATTGTTTATAAACAATCAGTATTCGTTGTTAACTAAGCACAACAGTGTGTTGTTGAACAATAGTGCTCAATGAATTGACAATACGCGTCATACGAAGAAAAGGCCACATACTTAGGCAAGATAGTGTCTAACAAGTGCCTGTCTACAGTAACGCCGCGCGCCAACTGCATTTTATATGGACATTGTAGGTAATTGTATGCAGTATTTGTGGCAAAAATGTTCCTTTCGCATTGACTAATTACAGACGGAATGTTTTTTCAATAAGAAGTGCACTTAGCTTTAATCAACTACCTAGGGACTTAAATATTGACTTGTTCTGCACCAGTGTAGCGACAGCAAGACGACTTTTGACACAGTTATTTTTCGACAGCTAAATTATACTATGTACTTTATTTACTCTTATCGACTAATTTTTAGCTATATGTGGAGGCTTTTAATTAGCAATCTCTTTATAACATATTCTTATATCTTATGTCTATTAGTCTGTAAGCCTTCTGTAAAATAAAATAAATAAATAAAATAAATAAAAAATTAGAAGATTTTTATGTATTGTGTCACCTTGAATGTAGATGATTAAATTAACCTTTTGACCGCCACGGACGATAGAGACGTCAAATGAAAACTTACTCACGAAGCCAACGACGGCATGGCACGTCAAAACACTTTTTTTACACTTTTTTTTTAACTATTATTAGTTACTAGAATTTGTCGCTTGGCGTAGAGAACACGGATTTTCGTTGTTGACGTGGTGGTCAAAAGGCTAAAGGCTGACTGCTTACTAAGTTCTTATTAAAATATAGGCTGAATTAGTTAGGATCATTTTAAAGTCAGTCTGTTTAGATAGTTTTAATCATACACTGTGGGAGATGACACAGTACACCAGAATCTTCAATTCCTTAATTAATTATCACTCGTTTAAACTAGTGATGTTGATTATCGATTATTGATAAGGGATTGGAAGGGGTAAAATTATCTTAATTTATTATCTTATTTACTTAACTCATTCAATAATCATTTTGATTATTGAGTATGGATAATCAATTATCAACATCACTAGTTTAAACGGTAGAAAAGTAAAGTATGCCTCAGGAGATTTTCTAGAATTCGCATAAGGCCAATGTGGTTGACTACAGCCAAACCTCTCTCAATCTGAGAGGAGACCCGTGCCCAACAATGGAACAGTAACCATTTCAGGCTTAACTTGCTTAGCTTGTTAGGCTTAGCTTAGCTTGTCAACAGGTTAAACATTTCGGGGATTCCCGCTAAATGGCGTTCAAAGACACAAAATTAATGAGAATTATTTTAATAATAATTTATCACAAAGTTTAAATATTGTGTAAACACTAGATATTCATAATAATAAATATTAATTTAATACAATATCGTACACTAAATATTTATTGCAACCATATTACTATAGACACTATAAGGCCCGGTATCCACCAAAGCGGAGAGGAGAGGTGTTTTTTTTTATACCACTAAGGTGGCAAACAAGCATACGGCCCACCTGATGGTAAGCGGTTACCGTAGCCTCTAGACGTTTGAATAAACCTATCCGATTTCGTTATTTCCACATCTCTTCTCCGCTTAGCTTTGGTGCAAATGGATCAAGCGGAGAGGAGAGATGTCTCATTTTTCTATAGAATTTTGTGCGGCGAGCGAGCAAGCGGAGAAGTGTCTAGTCTGACGGCAGCGCACCCTGCTGCCTTCTCCCCGCGCCTCGCACAGCCAAAAACGTCACAGCTCGTATCTCCGATACGCACAGCTCACATCTCCTCTCCGCTTTGGTGGAAATAACCTGCCAGCTTCGCAGCACATCTCTTCTCGTCTCCTCTCTTCTCCGCTTTGGTGGATACCGGGCCTAAAAGTGGTTTCGGTCACTACGTTCGATCAGAATCCGTTAAATACGGTCCGGAGTAGTCGTAGAACTATTTGTATGGTAGTTTACACACTAGATCCGATTTCCGTCATCAGATTTCTCTACGTCATCCGTGAATCTCTCTCTCTCTCTGTATTTTCACGGATTCGGATCGAAATAAT
Source organism: Acronicta alni (assembly GCA_964056405.1). Classification (NCBI taxonomy): domain Eukaryota; kingdom Metazoa; phylum Arthropoda; class Insecta; order Lepidoptera; family Noctuidae; genus Acronicta; species Acronicta alni. The sequence goes on from OZ043942.1 coordinate 5,425,127, forward strand.
ATTCGCGTAAATGTCAGAAATCAATAGTACCTACTATGTATTTTATATCTGTAAGTGCGAGAGAGATAACAAGATATCGGCAGTTTTTTTTTTAAATCCATCAGTTTGCGCAGTTATATAATAAATTCAGTCTGTGTTCATTCTATATTTTCTTTAGTTAAAAACCGACTACTAACAAACTACGGGAAGACTATCAAGCTTTTTAGAATACTGCTCTTTCCAATATGAGAGGCATAATATACATAAATACTGCCCAATTACATCACATAACAACAAAGCCTGATACAAAGCCGCCATTATTAATATTATTATTAAACATTTTGGCGGCAATTTTGACATTGACAGCTGTCAATTGGAATGTTTTTGTAAATTTACTCCCTAGCTCTTGGTCGTGGCTCTATCAAGTTGTGCCAGTTGGTGTGCAATCCTTTCTTCTCTAGCCCGCCTGGCTTGACCTAGGCCACGTTTTTCTGCGAACTTCGCTATGAAAGTTTCTACTGGCATTTTACCTGAAATTTTTTTAATAGAATTATTACAAAAAATATTTTTATTTAAGTACTTTTCATTGACCTGTCCATGTCATACTACTGCTGCTCCAGGGTATCATTAGTCAGTCAGTGTCAGTGGCATTAATAAAAAATAATAAGGACTTCATTGGTCTAGTGACCATAAGCGCAGCTCCTGATCCTCCAGCTTTATATCCTGGATCCCAGGTTGAGAATAGTTATTGGGACCATCTATGATATTTTGTACTTGGATAACGGCAACAGAAGTAACTAGGCCTCTTATGGTTTTTTTTTTTTATGGAAGAGGGAGGCAAACGAGTAAGCGAGTCACCTGATGGTAAGTGATCACCGCCGCCCATTGACACCCACAACACCAGAGGGGTTGCCAGTGCGTTGCCGGCCTTTGAGATAAGAATAGGCTCGCTTCTTGAAGGTTGCCATGTCGTACTGGATCGGAAATACCTCCGCTGGTAATTGATTCCACAGAGCAGTCGTTCGCGGTAAAAAGTTTCTTGAGAAACGAACGGTGGTGGACACCCATTTATCCAGGTGAAATGGATGAAATTTCGATCTCTGGCGAGTGGACCTGTGGCGGAACGTAGCGGGAGGTACAAGTTCGAAAAATTCCTCAGAACACTCCCCGTGATAAATGCATAGAGAGTATACATAGAGACGCGACGGAAATACTATATTTTGTGTGAATTGTACAGAATTGAATTATGATTGAAAAAGCACACCTGTCAAAAACTGCTCCGCAATGACCTCAGACTCCTCATCTGCTTTTAATGCAGCCTCCTTCAAGCAATCCCTGATCCTATGAGGATCATACATCTCCGCTAGTTTCATATGCTTACGATTCAACTCCTCAAAATTCATCTTCATTTGTACAATAGTAGATATACGGTCAATGACGTCAGTTTTTAAATCATCTAACGCTTGCTGTTTGGCAATGTTTTCTTGGGCGATCTGTTCAATGCTGTTCATCAGTTCTTCAGTTTCAAGGTCCAGTTCTACGAGCTGTGGGTTCACTTCGATTATTTTGTCCTGGAAAAGCAGGTTAAATAATAAATATATTTTTTAGGTAATTTATAACTTTCTTTCTCCGAGCCTTTTTTCCAAATATATTGGGGTTGGCTTCCAGTCTCACCAGATGCGGCTGAATATCAGTATTTTACACGAAGCGACTGCCATCAGACCTCCGCAACCCTATTTTTGGGTAATACCAATACCCTGAGGATAGACTGGTTGTCAGGCTTTTTAGGCTTCTAACAACCACTAACGATTGTCATAGGTGTTCGTTTAAAACCGGGACCAACGGCGTGCTCTCCGAGGCACGGAGGGGTCTCAATGTGCTAAGAATGGTCACCCATCCACAAACTGACCGCGACTAGTGCAGCTTAACCTTGCAGATTGCTAAATCAGCTTAGTTTTTACTTAACCACGAGCCTCTCTTTTTAGGTAATTTATAACACCTCAAATTATTATGGTATTATAGACCATTTACAGTTATTTTACCTCTGACACAAGTCCTCTCAACTTCCTGTTAAGTTAGTATTTCTTGCTGTCAAGTGTGTTGGTCGCTTCGTCAAGCTCCTTTGATTATTATTAAATATTTTTAACAGGGAAGTCGTGAAAACCACATATTAAGGCAACATAGAGCCAACCTTACAGCTAGAGGTAAAATAACGTAAATGTTAACGGTTTGTACATGCATAGTTAATTGGAATGGTTTTACAACTATAATCCATTCTTATGCCTGCATTATTAGCCCCGTGGTCATGACTGCTAAGCTTGAGGTCCCGAATTAGATTCTCAGGTTGAGGAGGGTTATTGGATTTTTCTATGATGTTCTTAATAGTAGCTCGGAATGAGGATTTGTGCCCGGTTAATGGCAATAGGCTCACCCCCTGTTACATGAGACTTACACATACCGGCGAGCTGTGGGTGTACATTAGTTCACTTCTGCATAACCTTTGACATGGCTAGCCCATCACTAGTTTAACCTCAAAGTTTGGATGACCACATCCACAAACACCAGAAAGAACTATCTGTGGGCCATGCAATTTTTTTTAAAGTTTCACAGAGGCGACTTTTAATTAAAAACTTCTTCTTATAATTCACCTTTTCTTTATGTTAGTGTTTGCTTTTTATACTTATATTTTATTAGTCACTGAGTTGATATTTACCAACTAACACAGGAACTTGTATACCGTTTTTTAACTGCAGAAACTTTTAAATGGCCTTTAATTATATGTATATCCATTTTTGCCATAAATGTATGCTAGCTGTAAGTTTTCCAAATATAATAAAAATATTAAAAAAATTGCATGGCTGTATTCTATAAGGCTGTAGTAGGTTGTGGGTTCTATCCACGTTTCTATAGCGGTCCACAGTTTTTGCCTATTCATTCTGCTAAATGTACAAAGGCGGTCTTAATGCCTCATGCATATGGTGCAGAGACAAATCTATGTCAGTTGTTTGGGTGGAAGCCAATGCTGTGCTATTGTAAAGCATTCAATATTACCTGTAAATCGGTGTTCTCCAGAATCTCTTGCAGCTCCTCAATACAGCAATCATTTAGCTCCGGAAACATCAATGACTGACCACTTAAATGTGACTGAGGGCTCACATCGTTACTTTTTGGTGATTCATCAGAACTTACAAACTTTGGCATGGATTTCTGAAATTCCCTTATAATAGCTTGGACTACGCGCCCTAGATCTGAATGTAACGTGTAATTCAATAGGCCTGGAGCCCCAATAACTTGGTTAGAGTTTTCTCCTATCCATGGATGAGGTATGGGTGGGTTGACAAATAGGGAAGGCTTCTCATTAGGGAATTCAGGTCCTAGTAATACTGTTAAGCTCATATTTTTGCCGTCTGCGGCGAATTCAACTCTGTATTCCGAATTTTCATTCACTTCCACTACATGATCGTTAAACACTTTTAGTGTATCGATTTGTCGTTTCCTCAAGTCTTGTTCGCTGTAATACTGTCGTGGCAACATCTCTGAGGAATTGCCTCCTGCTTGCTGAAAAATTGACGACAGAGACGTTTATTTGTTGTTTTTTACGTTTCTTAATTAGATTTTTTTGTAGTGAATTTTGACAAGGTTCATTTTAGTTTTTGTGCAATTCTAAATGCTAAAAATATAAAATATGCATTTTCCATACCTGTAATAATTCTAGTTTTGAGGAGAACTAACGTAATTCTAATTATAATAAGAATTTCCAAAATATTTTCCGTCCGATCAATAGTAAACCTAAATGTGTTTTTGTTTTCAGTTTCACAAATTCACACTTGCATTGACATTTGACTGACACTACTTAAAAGATTGACGTTTTCGCTTCATACAACGTAATAGGAATGTCAATGGCTGCTCGTACTAGGAGAATCTATTTTAGCCAATGAAATTAGCGAAATACAGAAGTGAAAAGTGTGATAACATAGCTTTCGAACAGCTGCCAGCTGTTAATGTCACAATACACGTCAACGTCACGATCACGTTTTATTTTTGCAACTATGCTGTTTAGATTTAAAGCCTCCTTTATTTATACATAATAAATAAATAATATTACCGGAACATCACAAATAAATCTTATCTCTAATCTTTGGCTTTCCATAACCTAGCACAAATTTCTTAATAATTATGACACACAACATGGTTACTTAGTAGGTAAGCTATACCTACAATTTCATTATAAGCTAATCGTACGGAAAGTCAATCAAATCAAATCAAATCAAATCATTTATTTGCTTACTAAGTGTACAAACAGGTCTTATTACTCAATAGTGGTGCTTAGAACTTAGCGGCCTTTTGCAGGCGTTGCAAATTTGAGAGATAACATGTTATTTCAATTATGGTATAGCTAAATTTATAGACACAAATTAGTTAATAATGTACTGGTAAAAATAATGTTAGTTAAAATATCTATTCTGTCGCCATATTAATTTATATTTATTATTAGATAATTTTATTTATTAATATTGTTTTGTTATTGTTTTTTTGTGTTTAAGTATTCTTCAATGGAATAGTAACATTTTTTAATAAGAAAACATTTTAGTTTTTTGTTGAATATATGAAATTTAGTTTCTTTTTTAATTTCTTGTGGTAATTTGTTATATATTCTTATTGCCATGTATTGTGGACTTTCATTTAATATTTTTAATCTTGATGGTGGTAGATAGAGTCGATTTTTGTGACGGGTGTTGATGTTGTGAGTTTCCTGTACTTGGGTGAACGTATGAATATGTTTATGTACAAATATGCATAAATGTCTTGTAAATAAATAGACGGAAGTGTTAGTAGTTTGTACTCTAGAAAGTAGGGCTTACAACTTTGTCTGTTGTTTATATGAGCTAAGATTCTTATACATTTCTTTTGGATGACAAATAATTTTTGAATGTTAACACTGTTTCCCCATAACATTATTCCATATCTTAGCCAGGAGTAGGCATATGCGTAGTAAGCTGATATTGCCGTTTTTGTGTTGCGAATGCAAGGTGAATGTGCAATGTGAGGTCAGCTGATACTTACAGGAAATTATTATCATCATCATAAGTCCATATTCGTCCACTGCTGACTGTAGGCCTCTCCTAGTGAACGCCACAAAGCCCGATCTCCGGTTTTCCTCATCCAGTCACTGCCAGGCGCCAGCTGCCTTCCGTAAGTCGTCACTCCACCTGACCGGCGGGAGTCCTACACTACGCTTTCCTAGACGCGGTCGCCACTCGAGAAATTAATATAGGTAGCTTGATAAAATTATAGGTACCCTTATGTTCATACTACTTATTATTTCTAAGAAACATTAATGATATTCGGAAGACAACAAATAATTTGGTGGGTTCTTTGCTTTGCTTTTCGAAAAAAATCTGGATAGTGCTAAGAATAAAATAATTTAAAATTTACATCCAGGCAGCGAAGCTATGAGCAAAAGCTAGTACCTATCTATAAGTTTAAGAAATGATAATTTCTGTACTTAGAATATAATTGCTAATTATACAATTTTATGAGAGGAGATAAGAACAATAATGCTTGAAGTGCAAATCTTGGATAATTTTCTTTTTTTTATAAATTACAGGTTTCATATGAAGAGCTAGATGTAAAATGACAGAGTAAGTACCTAGTCGGTGATTTTGTCAAATTATTTTGTTAAAATTATGCGAATTGGCAACAATTTTCTGTTATTAACTTTTGCAAGAATCATTTACGTCACGTTTCTTTTAAACGTGCTATCTTAGGTTATTTGTAAGTATCTACATACCTAGCTTTATTTTTAAACCCACTTTTAATTCGTTAGGTACCTACAGACGCCAGCAGGTCAAGCTATCCATAAACTGTCAAATTTTCCCAATTGAAATTACTATAATTACTGACAGCTACCCTACATTTTATTTATTGTTACATGATCAATGACATTTATTACTAATTATTAATTAAAAGTAGACATAATTATATCATCAAGACGCCCACCACCTCAGTCTACCCGTGACCATGGACGCTGTAAAGGGTCCGAAACGTCGGGATTAATAATATCAATATACGCGATAAAATCCGTAAAAAGTAGTTTTATTTCAAAGTTAGGTTAGCTTGATGTGCTGACCTTTTTTTGATAATAATCAACAATTTTTGATAGGTAATCGAAAATTTATTTGATAATAAAAAATTTAGAAATGGTAATGTCTAAATGGTATACCTACCTATATGTTTAATTACAAAGTAAAGGAATAAGATAATTTACAAAACAAAATTATTTACCAAGTAGAAAATAAATAAAAAAGAGGGGTTGGAATTTCCGTTCGCCCCGAGTGGCGAAAGCCCACGTTACGCCACTGGCTACAATGTTTCGATGAGGAAGCATAACACTTGGTCATAAGATGATTATTATTCGTCTCATCATTTATAATAATTTCTGCGAAATCGTACCTAGCCATTGTTTAACAAAATAATAAAATTGCTAATGCACTTAGCAATTTAATTACTAGTAAACATGTTTAATCACTAACAATAATTTACATCTATTCAAGTTTAATTTGTTTACTTACACGAAAGCAGAGCCGGATACGAGAGGAGTACCTTTTTTTTATTCTACTAAGGTGGCAAACAAGCATACGGCCCACCTGATGGTAAGCGGTTACCGTAGCCTATAGACGCTGGCAACACCAGGAGTACCTATCACTTGCGCGTTGCCGACCCTGTATTGAAAGAGGAATAGTTGGGTTGGCAGTATAAGGGCCAAAGTCCCCCCCACTGCCAACACAACGTTTCCTCGTGGAGCACTGGCAACCTTGCTCACCGTAAGAAACACAACACAGCTCAAAGCAGTGTGATTTTCTGCAAGGCGGAGGTACTTCCCCAGTCGGGCAGCTCCCTCTCTTAAAACCTACTTCAAGCAACCTACTTCAAGAGTCGCATTGCTATACCTCACATGGTTTAATCCGACCCTGCACAAACCTGCTGCTTTATCACTTGATATTGGACTAGGTACTTAAGTATATATTTATATAAATAAACTTCAAGGAAGTACATAGAGTGAATAATCTCTTAAACACATCTCGGAAATTTCACGAATTTTATTGAACTTTATTGGTGTGAAGTATTTTTTTTTTACAGTTCTCCGCGAGGAAACTTTGTGTTGGTAGTAGGGGGACTTTGACTCTTATACTGCGAACCCGACTATTCCTCTTTCGTTTTACAGAATCGGTAACGCGCAAGTGATACCTCTTTTGTTGTAAGCATCTATAGGCTACGGTAGCCTCTTACCATCGTGGGTAAAAAAAATACTAGTTCTCATATTTGGATGCCCCCAGGGAGGCGGCAGGGTATGTCGTACTCGTACCGACTAAAAACCTTCCTTTCCTTCACCTGGCCTATAGTCATGGCCAAGGGGATCCGTAAAATTCAACTATGACAGACTCCCTTAACCAACGAGACCCCGCCTCGCATACCAATTGAATGCCCCCAGCGTGGTGAGCTATAGCCTAATCCCTCTCAATCTGTGAGAGGAGAGCCGTGCCCAGCAGTGGAACAGTATAATTATTATGGTTTTATTTTTTATTTATTGGACTTCGAATAGATACCAACTATGATACTATCTATAATAGTACATTATAACTGTTAAATAACACATAGATAACGATTACCCTGATATTGCCCACAAGTGCCCACAACTGGGCAAGTGCCCACTTGCCCACCATCTTACGTCTTCATCGGAAGTGGCCATCATATACCTACCTCAATGTTATTGTTGTATCGGATAACATTTTACGATTATTTTATTATGTAATTTACAGTGTTTAAATTTTTTGTTTTGAATACTAAATACGACTATATTAATAAATTATTGTGGTTTAAGCAGTGTTAGCCTAGTGATATGACCATGGGCTGGTCTCAAGTTCGAATCCAAGGCTTGGACCTCGGACTTTTAGAAGTCAAAATGTGTGTCAATAATTCATTATGACGATGTAGGAAATTAGTATCAAATCTGCATGCCTGAGAGATTCTCTTTAGAGTGCGTGAAGTCTGTCAACCCGAAGTTGAACTTGATGGACTATTTTAAAGTTATTTAGCGAAGGAAAAATTCAACCGCGGGCAGGATTCGAACCTGCGTCTTCTGGTTAGGTACACCAGACGCTATGACCGCTAAGCCACCGCGAATCCCACCCGCCATGACGAATTTTGCCTTCACATTCAGAATTTATTTCGCTAAATAACTTTAAAATCTTAGCACGGACAATGCCAAAAAAAAATACAAAAAGATAGTTGAAGGACTATTGTTTATTGATTTCTGACATTTACGCGAATATTATACATTGAAATAAAACTAGTACACGGGTAGACAGGTCAGTCTACCCGTGACCATGGACGCCGTAAGGGGTCTGAAAAATCGGGATTAAAAATACCTATCAATATAACGCGATAAAATCCTCAAAAAGTAGTTTTATTTTGATGGACTATAGTCCAGCAAAGGTTTACGAGCAAACCCAAGCCTAACAGTGGAACAGTAAATCTATAATAAAGAATTTGGTTTTAAGAGAGGTAGAGCATAGTGGGAGTAATTCCACTCAAATTGGAGCTGCCCGACTGGGGAAGTACCTCCGCCTTGCAGAAAATCGAAGTGGAATAACACTGCTTTGAGCTATGTTGTGTTCCTTACGGTGAGCAAGGTTGCCAGTGCTCCGCGAGGAAGCGCTGTGTTAGCAGTGGGGGGACTTTAACCCTTAAACTGCCAACCCAATTATTCCTCTTTCGTTTTATAGGGTCGGCCACGCGCAAGTGATACCCCTGGTGTTGTAAGCCTCTATAGGCTACGGTAACCGCTTACCATTAGGTGGGCTGTATGCTTATTTGCCACCTTAGTAATATAAAAAAACTGCTATGGAGTTAAGAAAGAATATAGAAAACCCAGTAACACTTTGCTCGACCTGCGAATTGAACCCAGGATTAAAGTAGCAGTTGCGCTTAGGATCAAAAAAATGTATAAGTATATCTACTAATAATAAATAATAAAAATGCATAAAAAATGGATAATCAATTATTTCAAAACAGAACCCCAAAAACTCCGCAAAATACCATCCTTAACTAGTTAAATATTTGTAATTTTAGATAAACACGTACCTACCACGAAACATAAAGGAAATTATACTTAATATATTATTGCAAATGTTGTTTTAATGTGTTTGTTAAGCTAAAGCTAATAATTTGTCCGTAGAATACGTCATATCCTTTAAAGGACGTCATAAGTTCAATCCCTACTTAATAATATTATTACAAATGCAAAAATAACTCTGTCTGTCTGTCCCGCTTTCACTCCTAAACCGTTGAACCGATTCTAATGAAATTTGGTACAGAGACAGATTAGATGTTGGAGAAGGACATAGGCTACCTTTTGTCTCGCAAAGTCTTTTGGGATCCGAGTGAAACCGGACAACAGTTAGTAGTATAGTAAGTAAAATAATCATTAAGCCTTTATTCTCGCTTTTAGAAAAGCTTAGAGAAGAGAGGAAACGAGGAAACGTTGTGGTGGCAGTGGGGGGACTTTGACCCTTATGCTGCCAACCTAACTATTCCTCTTTCGTTTTACAGGGTCGGCAACGCGCAAGTGATACCCCTGGTGTTACAAGGGTCTGTAGGCTACGGTAGCCGCTTACCATCAGGTGGGCTGTATGCTTGTTTGCCACCTTAGTAATATAAAAAAAGACAACGATAAAACTATTACGTCCATGGTCACGGGTAGACTGCCCGTGACCATGGACGCAGTAAAGGAAACGTTGGGATTAATAATATAAAAAGTAGTTTTATTTCAATGTATAATATTCGCGTACATTTCAGAGATCAATAAGACAGCGATAAGTTTAATTGTTAGATAAAATTGGTAAGTAATTATTCTTTCATATTTAAATCGCGCTTGAGATGATCTATAACACTCTTTGTGTTTCAGAAATTTCGTCAAAATCGGTTAAGCGGTTTAGGGGTGTGAACATAACAGGCAGGCAGACATACTTTTGCATTTATAATATTAGTTGGGAAGTAGATTCAAGGCTTCTAGGTATACGCTTTTGGTGGGTTTTAATTTCTGTGGATAAACTTTTTCATTTCGGTGGTTAAATAGATTAAGATATTTTTACGGCATTAATTAAGAATAATGTGTTCATTATTCTTAATTAATGCCTAGAATATATCAAGAAGTACATTATCCACAGTTTAATTTAGATAATGCTTATTAATAATAAATTCTATTGACATAAATTTGCTGTCTCATTAGTCTAGTGGTCCAAAGCGCGACTGCTACGCTAGAAGTCCTGGGTCCGATCCCCAGGTCGAGCAAAGTGTTATTGGGTTTTTCTATGAATTCCTCAGTAGCAGCTGGCAATAGGCTCGCCCTTACATGGGACCTAAAACATACCGGCGAAATGTGGGTGTACATTAGCATACGTCTGCCTAACCCTTCGGGGAATACAGGCATGATAGTATGTACGTATGTAATAAATTCTACTGAATTTAAAATAAAAAAATGTTGTAATTACTTAGTTGAAATTCACCCATTAGGTACTATTTTCTTCAACTGACGTAAAGCCGTTGGTCCCGGTTGTCGTACGAACTCCTATGATAATCGTTAGTGGTAGTCATGTGGAGAGGCGAGGTGTGTTGCCCCTCCAACCAAAGGGAGGATCCTCCAACCAGGCGGGTGTTATGCCTGGCGGGCCACGGCCCGACGGTTGATGTCGGGCGGTTGTATATATGCAACTTTTCGTTGCGAATGTTGCTTGCGCGATTCAGGACTTCGTATTTCAATGTAGCGCGGTAGATGTCGCTACATCACTCCCCCCTGAGACCGGAGGTCGATGATCCAGATGAGTCAGCGGTCAGTGCGTCTGAAGAGCTTGCCAGTGCCAGGAGTGCGAGTTCCAGTGAGTCGGAACGGATGCCGCGTAGTCCGCAGTGAGTCGGGACTGTGAGCGGTGAGTGCGATGAGTCCCCAGTGAGTCGGGGCGATGCTGCATAGACCTCAGTGAGTCGAGGTAGTGCAGTGGAGCGTAGTGGCTGGCCGCTGCGTCGACCAGGAGAGACGTCCTCTGCTTGTTGACCGGCCGAAGTGCAGTGTGCTGTGCCAAGTCGCTGATGTCGGGTGAGGGTTCTGACCAAGCTGCATGTCTGCTGCAGGCATGTGGTCAGGCTGCCCGTTGAAGCCGGAAGAGTGCTGGCTGGCTGTGTGACTCGCTGCTCGATGCTGTTGAAGGCTGCTGTGTGGGGAAGGTGATGACGAAGGTGCTGGTCTCCGGAAGGCTGCGCTGATTGTTCTGCTCGGGGTCACCAGTGTGGAAATACTGGTATCACGTCGGGGTCACCAGTGTGGAGAGGCGAGGTGTGTTGCCCCTCCAACCAAAGGGAGGATCCTCCAACCAGGCGGGTGTTATGCCTGGCGGGCCACGGCCCGACGGTTGATGTCGGGCGGTTGTATATATGCAACTTTTCGTTGCGAATGTTGCTTGCGCGATTCAGGACTTCGTATTTCAATGTAGCGCGGTAGATGTCGCTACAGTCAGAAGCCCAAAAAGCCTGACAACCAGTCTATCCTCAGGGTATCGGTATACCCCAAAATTGGGTTGCGGATGTCTGATGGCAGTCGCTTCGTGTAAAATACTGATACTCAGCCGCATCTGTTTAAACTGGAAGCCGACCCCAATATAGATGGGAAAAGGCTTTTTTTTTTTAAGAAGTTTTTTTTTTTTCAGGATAGGCCTACGCTTGACCGCTAGTTCGCCAGATTAATGATGGTTATTATAGCATAAAACATTATAAAGTAGCGTGCTTAACATGTAAAGCTTAAAGCAAATGATATCACGGTCGAATTCATGTGCGTATTAACAATTAGGTATCGTTTAAACGGTGAAGGAAAACATCGTGAGGAAACCTTAGAGATATTTTTCGATGGCTTGTGAAGTCTGTCAACCCTAGGCCAGCGTGGTGGACTATAGCCTAATCCCTCTCAATATGAGAGGAGACCCGAGCCCAGCTGTGGGACAGTATATGAGTTGATGATGAAATATAATAGATAAATAATAACTTTAAATACCATGTTTTTATAGCACCATTAAAGTCTAGAATTTTCAAGAGTCCTCATCAAGATAATTTCCTTCACCTTTAACAAAATGTTGAGATTTTTTTACATTCAAAGTCAAAAGACGGTATGGGTACAATACACTCAATATAAGAATTAAATAAATAGCCTTAGAACATTTTTACACAACACTACCTATCTAGTACCAAACTAAACTGGCATTGGATATAATATACGTATTTGTTTTTTGTAAATACTTAGGTCGTTAAAAACATAAGACAAATACTTATGTTCATCATATAAATATATCTTGTCTTGTGGAAATCGAACCCACGACCTCGTCGTCAAAATTATAATGATTATATGTTACCTAAATACTTATAGGTATGATTTTTGGAAATATAAGAAAATCGAGAAAGAATGGTATGTTTTTAAAAATATATATTTTCTTATTAAACGGTGAAGGAAAACATCGTGAGGAAACCTGCATACCTTAGAGATTTTTCTCGACGGTTTGTGAAGTCTGCTAACCCGCACTAGGCTAGCGTGGTGGACTATAGCCTAATCCCTGTCAATGTTTGAGGAGACCCGTGCCCAACAGTGGGACAGTATATGGGATGATGATGATATATTTTTAGGAAAAGAACACTTCAAGCATTGTGTGTAAAAATAAGACTTAATATGGTTTTCTCATGGATGCCATTGTCAGAACTGGACCTAACTGAAATGTGCAGACCACACCGGAAAGACCAGCTTTCAATTAAATAAAAATAATCATCAAAATCAGTTCACCCAGTCGAAAATTCCGAGATAACAACCATAAAAAATAACTGTCGAATTGACAACCTCTTCCTTAGTACTTCCAAGTCAGTTAAAAAACATATCATCACGCCTATATTCTAAGAAAGGTTAGGCAGAAGTGTACCATAATACACACCCACAGTTCGCCGGTATGTTTAGGTCCCATGTAACAGTAGGCGAGCCTATTGCCATTAACCGGGCACAAATCTAAACTCCGAGCTGCTATTGAGAAGTTCATAGTAAACCCCAGTAATAATTTGCTCGACCAGGGAATCGAGCCCAGGATCTCTAGAGTAGCAGTCGCGCTTAAAGTGGTTTAAGTCTTAAACCACTAGACTAACAAGGTTATGTTTTTGTGTTTTCTCTTCGGTGCGTTTTGACTCTGCGCTGATATGAATTGCTTTGATAGAAATAGGTACGGTCCAAATTGACCCAAAAGCCGCATCGGCGGTCTACAACTGGGGTCATGGAGGAATGAAGCCTTGCTCCCGTAACCCCAGCAGAAAGTGGCGAAACACCCGATTTTAGTCCGTAGGTCAGCTCGTCTGACACGCCCGTCGTCACCTCTGGGCAAGTATTTAGAGAGGTTTATATAGAGGTAGGGCATAGTGGGAGTAATTCCACTCAAATTGGAGCTGCCTGACTGGGGAAGTACCTCCGCCTTGAACAAAATCGAAATGAAATAACACAGCTTTGAGGTTTGTTGTTTTCCTAACGGTGATCGATGTTCGCAGTGCTCCGCTAGGAAACGTTGTGTTGGCAATAGGGGGACTTTGACCCATTAACTGCCAACCCAATTATTCCTCTTTCGTTTTACAGGGTCGACGACGCGCAAGTGATACCCCGGGTGTTGCAAGCGTCTATAATCTTCGGCAGCCGCTTACCATCAAGCTGTATGCTTGTTTGCCACCAAACTAGGGTTCAATTTCCAGATTCGTCATGATGTATTATTGGGATTTTCTATGTAATTCTCAGTAGCAAGCTCCGTATTACATGGGCCTTCAACATATCGGGGAATTGGGGGTGTACATTGGTACACCTCTGCCTGCCTGCCGATGCCGGTAGGTATGCTTGTTTGCCACATGAGTAGTATAAACAAAGGTACATCACGAGGATTTCCACACTCTAAAAAATGGAAATAGATTCAGTTGCGTTAACTTTAACCTCGGTCACCGCATTCTACCTCGCATATCTGTGATGATAAGGCCTTATGCATTTGATAATCGATTTCCGACTATACCCGGGTCATGGGCCTTAAGTTATATCGACACACAAATATCATGGTCATCGAGTGGGCATCAAGAGGATAGTCGATAGCCTTACAGCAGTAAAATTTATGTAGCGAAGGTTTAATGCAAGTTTTAGGAAAATAACATTGCACAATAATACAAGATTTAAATATTGGCTAATGTTTAAACATAGAACGGAGCTCATTTATGCGCCTGAGCAAGACAATCGAACTTCCTGTGTTTTTAAACATATTATTATGAAAATATGCAGCAATAATCCTTACTATACATTTATGTTAATGTTTATACATAATATCACTAGTAATATTTATAATAAATGATGAAATAACTATGTCTGTCTGTTACGCTTTCTCGCCTAAACTACTGAACTGATTTGATGAAATTTGGTACAGAGATAGATTAGACCTGTCTCAGAAATGCTTGTGAAACTGCAGGCAAAAGCTAGTTACCAATATGTAATTTTATAAAAAAAAAGTTTACAAAGAATTTTACATTACGAGGATGTGGAGTTGTGTGGCAGACCATGTTACACCTCCTATGCTGTCCTTTGTGGCCCAAATCTTGCAATCAAAGCGACCTGTGCGCAGCTGTGGCTACTTTCGGAGTTCATCCACATATCCTGGAACCACTTTGGTCTCATACCGTGCGATTCTAGTGTCATTTTCTCCCACGCACGCTTAGAATGTGGAATCAGCTCCCGGCCGAGGTTTTCCCGAGAGACTACATCATGGGGTTCTTCAAGAAGGGTGTGAAAAGATTTTTACAGGGTCGGCAACGCGCAAGTGATACCTCTGGTGTTGCAAGCGTCTATAGGCTACGGTAACCGCTTACCATCAGGTGGACCGTATGCTTGTTTGCCACCTTAGTGGTATAAAAAAAGTGGAAGTGCCAAGTTCTGGAGAACAGCATTTAATATGAACGCCCGTGCTGCCCCCCATCCGCTTTGCTTGACATCTGTATGTCACAACATAGTTGGAGAGCTGGCACCAATTTTTGAGTAGGTATTTTTGGGGTAAGCTGAAAAGTTGTCCTATACCTTTCCTATTATACCCCAACACGGAGCTGCAGACCTGGCTTTTTTTTATTTATATATTTATTGAAGATAAATTTAAATGAAACAGGATTCTCCTACCAAAGTGCATAGCAGTTTGTCGGCAGTGTTCTCGTGGACACAATCATCTTCTTAACCTATGATCTTAATTGAAATAAAACTACTTTTTACGGATTTTATCGCGTATATTGATATTATTAGTCCCGACGTTTCGGACCCTTTACAGCGTTCATGGTCACGGGTAGACAGGTGGTGGGCGTCTTGATGATATAATTACTGACAGCTACCCTACATTTTTTATTGTTACATGATCAATGACACTTATTACTAATTATTAATTAAAACTAGATGGAGCCGGCATTTCCTAGCTGTTTTACTTTAAAAGAGACCATGATTCTCTGAGTTTGTTTCGGCGTTTCTTCTCAGAGGTCGTCAGCTTTAGGGTTTTAAGGGTTAAGAAAAAAAAAAAAAATTTTTCAGAAAGCTTAACGACTACATACCTTTTAAACAGATAATTATAAAGTCCACGCAGAGAAGTCACGGGTAGAAGCTAGTTTATTATTAATATAAATAACGAGAAAAATAGTATAGGTTAAAATAATCCGTTTATCACGTTTCCATCAATAATTAATGTAATATTAGGTTGCTTAATAAAGTCTGATGTAATAACAACAAAAATTAGCATTCTTAATAAACTTGCTTACTCCCCATCCATTTCCCAACCTCGGTGACAACGCTTAACCGCAGCTACATAACGCTCGATTGACCTCCTTTACGAAATTATACCATAGCTGACCTTGGCTGATGACTTTTTTCTATCAGAGCTACAGACAATACCAAATTTTTTTTTTCGTCGGACATCGAGGCAGCGAACAGTCGTCGGTCATCCCCACTTTCGCTGTAGAGGGGACGGCAAATTGCTGAATTACTACACCTTCGAGCGTCGGCATTTCCATTCAAACTCCATCGTACTTTCAAATACAATACGTGTGTCTCAGCCGATATTTTTAAAAAGTAAATTTAAAAATTTAAATCGCCGCGCCGCGTAATCCGCGGGCTGCGCGTATAGAATTCGATTTTTGAAATTCAAATATTTGAATTATATTTTTTGGTTGTTAAATATTTTTTGTTTATTTTTTTGTAGTCCAGCCCAGTAAGGATTCATCTTATAACCAAAAAGTTACTCTTTGCATAATATAGCTTGTGCCGACGGCAATTTTTATGTAATACAATGTAACAGCATTACATAACTATCATTTCGGCCTCATATTATTTTGGTAGTTGCGATAGTCGACGGTTTGCCATGGATAAAACTGCTCGCACTTTCCAACAAAGAACAGTGTCCTAATTCTTTAATTAAAAAGTTTGGTGTTCTGTGTTCAAAAAAGTGAAGTGAGTCGGGACTTTGTTGGGAACAAGTAAGTTTTTTTTATTTATTTTTTTATGTTCATGACCATTTGTGAAAGTAACAAACCATGTCTTCTGTTTTCTTATGTATGTAGTGTATGGTCAACCCAAGTTTAAAGTTGCCCAATTTACGTGGTATTAGATAATTCGTTACGATAGGTTAACCTACTTTTTTAAAATATCATTCTCGATTCTTGAGTTCGTTGTTGAATTGGATGTTGGAGTATTATTTTGTAATAATGCTAATTAATATGGTAATATGGTTTTTTATGTACATAATAGCAAGAATTTTATGCAATGTATGTATCTGTTTCACTGAACGTCAGTCAGTAGGTCAATTGGTAAAACAGTTTAAATTAGAGCACTATCGTTTATACCTTGCCCTATTTCTTTAATATTAAAAAAAAAGTAAAAATAATTGAAGACGATAATCGCGTTCTTATTTCAAAAATTTTTTTTTTGTGGTACTGCAAAAGTAGGTCACAACATTCCACAGCCTATTTGACATAGAAAACTAAAACAAACATAGAAAATACTCCTTTCTAGTTATCCTACACTATATATTAAAGCTGCAACCTCACAGGGGCTGGCAGAAAGCCAGATCTCTTAAGAAATGTTTGTATTTATGCAATAATAAGTTATTTGTCAATGGGTGTCGTGCGTTGATGTCTTTAGTATGAGGACATGCGTGGCACATTTTTTACCGATTACGGCCGATTGAAAAGTAGGTGTTATGTTATTTTTATTTGTATTTGCATAGTGTGTCACTAAGTACATTGCGAAGGTTTTCTTAAAGAAAAATTGTACTAGAAGTATCTCCTGACTCGTTTACAAAAAATAATCTCTGATAATTATTTATTTCTACAAATGAAGGGCTCGTAGTTAACTAATAACTAAGCTGATCAACCGATCTACAAGATTAAGCTACTCATTCTGTGGATGCTACTTCTAGCACATGGAGGCCGCTCCGTGCCTTCGTTCCCAGCTGTCATACGAACACCTATGACAATCGTTAGTGATAATCAGAAGCTCAAAAAATTTACAACCAGTCTATCCCATCGGTATTGCGCAGAAATTTGCGGAGGTCTGATGGCAGTTGCTTCGAATAAAATACTGAATATTCATCAGCATCTTGTTAGACTGGAATTCGACCCCAACATAGTTGGGAAAAGGCTCGGAGAAAGAAATAGATTTGTTTCAGCAAATAGATCTTTTAAAGACACTTCAAGTTAATGTTTTAATACTAGATGGGTTCGGAATTTCTGAGCTGACGATCTCTGAGAAGTAACGCCGAAGCAAACTCAGAGAATCATAGTATCTTTTTAGTCCGGACAGTAACAATATTTACGCTTATCAGATACCTATGTATTTTACAATGTAGGGAAAATTCTGAACAAGCATTTTGAAGAAAGAGCCATAGCGGCTTTGAGTTGAACAGTTCTAACTGACATAGAATTTTTAAATGATAAATTATATTTATTTCTGTAAATAGATTTTTAAAGACACTTTTACAAGTTAATATTTTACTTTTTTTTAAGCTAGATGGCTCCGGCATTTCCTAACTGACGACCTCTGAGAAGAAACGCCGAAACAAATTCAGAGAATCATAGTCTCTTTTAAAGTCCAGACATATAATTGGCCATATTTTACTATTTTTTATTATATTTTGTATATAAGCTTTAAATTTTCTTAAGTAATAAAATAAAATAAATATAATAGTAACAAATATACAATGTGTATTACAATGTAGGGCAAAGTCTGAAATGGCCTTTTGAAGAAAGAGCCATAGCGGCTTTGAGTAGACTAGTCCCAACCGACGGCACCCATGCATCAGTCATTGTGTAGCTCAACCATAACTACGAACCATGTCTACGAATGGCTTTTTGGGGAACGGGCCTTAACAGCTTTGAGTTGATCCATCCCGACAGATATCAAGCATGAATTAGTCAGTATATAGTTCAATCAAATCATCTATGATTATGGTTGCCTTACAGAAAATCGAAGTGAAATAACACTGCTTTGAGCTGTGTTATGTTCCTTACGGTGAGCTAGTGCTCCCCGAGGAAACGTTGTGTTGGCAGTGGGGGAACTTTAACCCTTATACTGACAAAACAACTATTCCTATTTCGTTTTACAGGGTCCGCAACGTACAACTGATACCCCTGGTGTTGCAAGCGTCTATAGGCTAAGGTAAACGCTTACCATCAGGTGGGCTGTATGGTCGTTTACCACCTTAGTGGTATAAAAACTCTACACAAAACATACTGTACGTTGGGTTGCCAACCATACTATAATATATAGTATTGTACTATTTCGGGTCTTACTATATATACTGTTGAAGAAACATATAGTAGCCAAAAATACTATATTTTCAACACCAAAATCTAACAAACTAATCTTTTATTTTGAAAGTTTATGAATGTCCTTACAAGTGTACTCTGTCAGATTGACAAAGTCAAATGCATGTTTAGTCACATTGGTCTGCTTTATTTTTGATAAGGCATATTAATATGACACTTTTATTTTAGACAAAATATTGTTAAAAAATGCAAGAAGTGCAAATCAATATTTTCTGAAAATGTTTTCCGTAAAATACTATTTTATTTTGAAGTATACTATATTTTGTGTAGCTTCATCTGAAAAATATTCTATATTTCGCTAAAGAAATGTTGGCAACCCTAACTGTACGGGACCACGTGAGATGTAGTGTAGAGTCCGATAGCTTAGAATTAAATGATATTGTTTTACTAAGGCTATGTACTATACGGATTAATAGGTTACACAACGTTAATAATAATTAAGGCAGTTGTGACTTTTCTTTATGTTTTTTTTTATCTTAGGTTTAACCTACTTTTGTAGCTTTTATGATCTTAATATATTTTTGTTATTAACAACGGATATCCGTTGCGTGTGAACCAGTTATAAATTAAATTACAAGATTCAATTACTTTTTGTTCAATATCATACGACGTCTGTTGTCCAGTGGTTCGAGTGTCGGACTGCTGATTACGAGGTAGTGAGTTCGATTCCCACAAGAGTCAAATATTTATGTGATGAAAATGATTTGTGTTTGCAGCAACGCAGCAACGCAGGGGCCTCCCTTAGCTGTGTTGCTTAGTTTATAAGTTACCCCTGGCTGGAGGCATTAGGTGCCTCGCCACATGGTCCGGTTAAGTTTTTAAAGCTCCCTCGAGCTAAAAACTATGTCCGACCTAAAAAAAAACAACCGTCGGGCCGTGGCCCGCCAGGCAAAACACTCGCCTGGTTGAAGGATCCTCCCTTTGGTTGACGGGGCAACATACCTCGCCTCGTGATGCCACTGTTTCCACATGACCATTGGATTACCAAAACAAAGATCTCAAGTTCCAATTAAGTATTACTCGCTTAAATGGATGACAATCGTGAGTGGTAGTCAGAAGCCGTATATGCGTGAAAACCGGACTATCCTCAGGATATCGGTATTACTAGAAATTGGGTTGCGGAGGTCTGATGGCAGATGGACCCCAACACAACTCCTTGAAGGAAGCTCTATCGTTAGGAAATCTGCATGCCTGAGAGCGACGGCGTGTGAAGTCTGCCAACCCGCACTAGGCCAGCGTGGTATTCTATAATCCCTCTCAATCTGAGAGGAGACCCGTGCCCAGCAGTGGGATATGGGTTGATGATGATTGAATTACAACATAATATTCAGTGCGTATCGTAAATTCTTTAAGTAATTAAATTAAGGCATTGTTATGAAACCTACATAATGATTTTTGCACAGGTTGGCATTGTTAATCATACCGCCTTGTAGATATTAAAATGTAGCATTTTTATTGTAAAGTTTTGTTTTTAAAACATAACAAGAATTTTAATGAAAAGTAAGTCATGTCGGTTGAGAAGCAAAAACTTGCTTTTCAGTAAGTGTTACTGACGTCACCATAAAGACGTAAATTCTGAATGTTAAGGCAAAATTCGTCATGGCGGGTGGGACTCGCGGTGTCTTAGTGGTCACAGCGTCTGGTGTACCTAACCAAAAGACGCAGGTTCGAATCCTGCCAGCGGTCCAAGTTTTCCTTCGCTAAATACAAGTAATATTTTTCTACTAATCATCTAGTGGCATGTCTTAGATAATTAAGCTATGTAATTAAAATCATATCACACGATCTTCACGCTTAAGCATCGAGGTGCGTATTACAGAAACAATAAAATTGTTACAACAACATATAATGTAGTTAATATTGCTTACGTAAAGTAATTAAGTTACTGAAGTCTCGAATGGCGTAGTGACTGAATGAGCGGCTAGTGTACTTGCGGTTTTTGTTTGATTTCCGACCGAAACCAAACATCGCCAAACACAGATTTATTTTTATTATGATAATTTTCATCAACCCATATACTGTCCCACTGCTGGGCACGGGTCTCGTCTCAGATTGAGAGGGATTAGGCTATAGTCCACCACGCTGGCCTAGTGCGGGTTGGCAGACTCCACACGCCGTCGTTTCAGGATTCAAGTTCCTCAAGATGTTTTCCTTCACCGTTTCTAAGCGACTGATAATTCATTATTAATACGCACATGATTTCAAAAAGTCAGAGGTGCGAGCCTTGGATTCAAACTCGAGACCTTTGACTTGCCAGTCCAATGGTCATACCTCTAGGCTATCACTGCTTGCCTTGCGGAGATCGTCGTAAAAATATTCACAAAGATAACACTCCTTCTACCGTCTGTCGTTGTTGGGCAACAAGTGACACTTTCTCTGCCCATCTCTCAAGGTAGACACCATCATATTTCGAAATTTCTGACTAATTCACAAGTATTGTAACTGGAAAACACAGTTTAATGTAAATTTTAATGTAAACTGTTAATGGTTCCGAGAAAGTACTTTTTACGGATTTTATCGCGTTATATTGATATTATTAATCCCGAAGTTTCTAATCTTTTACAGCGTCCATGGTCACGGGTAGACTGAGGTGGTGGGCGTCTTGATGATATAATTACTGACAGCTACCCTACATTTTTGTTAATAAGTGTCAATCCGATTCAAGAAAAACCGAGCTCAACGTATCCTATATCTAAATTTGATAGATTGTGGTAGCTTCAAAGTCAAATGTTTTATTTCAATTAGACCAATAAAATAGCCCTTTTGAAAAGTCAAAACTAGTTGCACAGGCCAGCACATCAAGCTACCACAATCTGTCAAATATCTTTGATAGATTTTCAACTTTAATACAAAACAAAAAGGTTCATATTCAATTGGGAAAATTTTACAGTTTTGGATAGCTTGACTTGCTGACGTCTGTACACAATATGTTCAACCAAATAAAATTATCTGAATTTGTATCTCGAGGTCATTTTATACTGGAAATTGTCGATTGATGATTGCCGCAGCCGCGCCCGTTTCGTTTAAAATACTGATATTCAGCCGCAGCTGCACGAGCGGGCAAAACCTTGTTTAAAAATAATAAAAACATCAAAAATAATCAACTCATTGTCACCTACACGCCAAATATTCGTGTGTAGTGTCTCAGAATCGAACTGGCGACCCATTTCACTAACCTTGTATGGCTGGAACGCAACCTGCATACCTAATTAACTACTATAAGTATGCGGACTTGCGTATCTTGGGCCTATGTGCGAGTTTTAATATAATATAGTATATCGATTGTAATTTTATTGGGGCCTGGAGAAGGGCGGGGGAAGCAATGATAGTCTAGTGATTAAACTGCCAAGTCTCAGGTCTCGAGTTCGAATCCAAGGCACGCACCTCTGAATTTTCGAATTCATGTGCGTAGGTATTAATAATTATCACTCGTATTGATTTCTGATATTTACGCGAATTATACATTGCTACCCATGGATGGACCATGGATGCTGGAAACGAAACGTAGGGATTAATAATATCAATATAACACGATAAAATCCGTAAAAAGTAGTTTTATTTCAATTATCACTCGCTTAAAAGTTAAAGAAAAACAAAAAGCCTCTATGTTTTAGAGATTTTCTCGACGGTTTGTGAAGTCCGCCAACCCGCACTAGGCCAGCGTAGTTTACTATAGCCTAATCCCTATCCATCTGAGAGAAGACCCGAAACATAATAGGTATAAAATTGATTTCGGGCAGGGTTTGAACTTGCGTCTCACCTGTACACGCGACGCAATAGCCAAATAAGGATTCGGCAGCACCAAAATTTATTTCTGTAGAAATAATTTTATTGAGTTGTAAATACGACCAAATATCGTTTGTATAGAGCGGGGAGTAGAGGGGGAAAAATAACACAAGCACTCCTCTCTTTCACTGTCCGTAAGCCAAATTTTGGCACCCAAAGAGGCTTGCTTAAAGTTGTAACAGTTACGAAATGTCAGTGAAATCCAAATTACGTCATGTTACTTTGAACTTGAACCAGAACTCAACAGTATATACATAGTTACCTATGTTATTTCGGCACAGAAAAGAGAGAGGTGGTTTGCAAACTTTTCTGTGTAATTAGATCGGCCATTTTTGTTATAATCATTGGAAAGAAAGAAAGAAACAGATTTATTGCCACAACATACAAACGTACATACAAACTAATATTCTTCATTCTAGTCTTAATGTTGCCATTCAATTATAATGCCATAATGTAATTACGATCAAAAACTATGTAAGTTCTGTGCACACCTGTAAGTGACAAACTCACTCTAGATTATAAATTTACCATAACAATTTATTAGTGAGTAAGTCGTTGGAGTGCCTTAATTTTAATAAATAAATATTAGATTAAAATTAAAAAAAAAAAACATCAACAATACATGCTGGAGTAGAACAAACATAAAAACTTAAAAATAAAAAAAACACAGAGTTGCACGTCGCAGATGTGACAAATGGGTTCCCCACTCAGCATGATGCCGGTTGGCGTATCTAGGGTTATTTTCCAGGGGGCCTGGCCCCTGAGATGCTTTTCCGATACGATGCGAAGTTGACACTCAATGTACAAACGCCAGCACATCAAGTCGCTACCACAATCTGTCAAATTTCTTTGACTGATTTTCAACTTTGATACAAAACAATAAGGTATATATTTAATTGGGAAAATTTTACAGTTTTGGATAACTTGACCTGAAAAACAAGCCTAGGCCATTAATATTACAGGTAATAAATAGGTAGCGGTAAGGTGATGGCATGATAAAATTAAGATATTGTATGCAATTGTAACAATTCTCAAAGATTAACGATAAAAATATAACATTTAAAGTTTAAAAGAAGGATTCGAAATTCTAACCTAACCAGAAGACGCCGGTTCGAATCCTGCCACGGTCGTATTTTCCCTTTGGTAAATAACTTTAAAAATCTTAGCATGGAAAATGCCAAAAAAAAATACAAAGAGATATATCATTTATTTATAAGCCGTCAAGTGTTTTATTGATCGATAAAAACAATAAAATATATTATTATACCGATGTCGATAAATCCATGTTCGCAAAACAAATGGATGGATGAAAAATAACATTTATATTGATTTCTGACATTTACGCGAATATTATAGGTACAGTCGCCAGCAGGTCAACCTATACAAAACTGTCAAATTTTCCCAATTGATTATGAACCTTAGCTTTGTGTTAAAGTTGAAAATCAATCAAAGAAATTTGTCAGATTGTTAGACTGAGTCTACCCGTGACCATGGACGCTGTAAAGGGTCCGAAACGTCGGGATTAATAATATCAATATAACGCGATAAAATCCGTAAAAAGTAGTTTTATTTCAAAATAACGTTTCTTTTTAAACCTCCAAATGTTTATCGATCGAATCGATTATTAAAACGATATCGATAAAACCATTTTCACAAACATGGATGGATGAAAAATGCAAAAGATTTCACTGTCAATTCCTTTTGTTGATGGCCTTTCATTCATTCTTTCAACATGACTAAACAGTCTAACGAAGTATGTATTATTCTACTTATCTTATACCGACACTGACTGGGTCAACGACCTAGATAATATTAAGATGTCTTCGCAAATAATCTGGGTCAACAGTGTTTTAAGTGTTGATTTGTATTATGATAGAACTTATAACTTAACGACTAGCTCGATAATGTAGTCGATCTTGATGTCCTGAGTTTGATACCTTAGTCGAGAAAGTTTTATTGCTTTTTTATAAAATTCTCCGTAGGTAGGTATTTCTTGGTGTAGTATAAATGATATGATATGATGATATTTCTGTAAATAGATCTTTTAAAGACACTTTAACAAGTCAATATTTAACAAATTTTTTTAAGCTAAGTAGTTGGCTCCGGCATTTCCTAACTGACGACCTCTGAGAAGAAACGCCGAAACAAACTCAGAGAATCATAGTCTCATTGTTTTTTTCTTTATTATGTCACTACATCACTAGTTTTTTTATAGGTCCAATCTGTTTCTAGATAGATTGATATATAAGCTACCTTGACGAAGGTAGAACCCTAACTTGAAGGATAGGCTACAGGCTACCTAACCCTTTTACATGGATTATGCAGTTTTTATTAACTAACATTCTTTTATAAATAATATATTTCATATTTTTAAACATTATAAATGTAGATGTGAGTAGTATGTAGGCTAGTTTACACGTTTTCTGATAGTTTTGAGTATCTCACGTGACCTACGCAAATGTATTGCTGATCTGGTATCGTCGTGCGACGGGTCGTTGAGCTCCCTAAATAATGGTTGAGCTACACGATGACTGATGTACGCGTGCCGTCAGTAAGTACTGGTCAACTCAAAACTGCTATGACTCTTTCTACAAAAGGTCCAGTTCAGATTTGCCTACATTAAAACACATCTAATAAGCATTGAATACGCTAGTTAAGTATTGTCTGGACTTTAAAAGACACCCATGATTCTCCGAGTTTGTTTCGGCGTTTATTCTCAGACGTCGTCAGCTAGGAAATGCCTATGTAGTATTAATTATATATGACTTGTAAAAGTGTCTTTAAAAGATCTATTTACTGAAATAAATATCATTCAGCATTTAATATAGAATAGAATAATAGAATAATGTTTATTAACCATATAAAAATGTACATATTTAATACAGGTGCTATTAGACAATTAAGATTTAGGAACTTATATTAACTTATGACCTCCACACTAGGTCGAGCCTGTGTCGTGGAGGCCTATGGCACTATATTAACTCCAGTTACATAATTATGGTGTTCGATACCGTACAATAAACATAAATTATTTATTTAAAAAGGATAATTACATTTACAAGGTTTTTTTTATATATATATATCGGCGTGGTTTTCATTTATCCACAAAACCTTCCAAATTAGGAACTTTGGGTTATTTAAAAGTGTTTGCTATCGATCACGTTTTGTGATCGCGATGTCACATACTAGAATATTACGCTTCCGCAAATCTTTCCTGCCGACACATAACGGATTTTCTCTTACGCAATAGTGTAAGGCTGTGACCAGAGAACACTTATACATTATTTAGTTTTTTCTTTATTTACTTTAATTTGATTGATTTAAAAGATTTATTGGCTCAGTTTTTTTATACCATTAAGGTGGCAAACAAGCATACGGCCCAACTGATGGTAAGCCGTTACCGTAGCCTATAGACGCTTGTAACACAAGGGTGTCACTTGTGTGTTACCGACCCTGTAAAACGAATGAGGAATATTTGGGTTGTCAGTATAAGACTCAAAGTCTCCGCACTGCCAACACAATCTTTCCTCGGATCACTGGCAACCTTACTCACCGTAAGGGACACAACACATATCAAAGCAGTGTTATTTCAATTCGATTTTCTGCAAGGCAGGAAGGAAATACCTCCACTTCCCCACTCCGGTAGCTCCAATTTGAGTGAAATTAGGTACTTCCATTATGGTACCTCTCTTAAACAGTCATGGACAACGCACACAATTAAAGAAAACACTTAAAAAAGTACAAAATTGTATATCATATAGGTACAGCTAAAAGGTTGAGCTAAATGCCAGACAACTACTGAGCTGACGATCCAATAGGGTCCCGTTCAATTAAACGGGATTAAAAATTCTGCTGTGGGTGTTCACCCTGACATTACTGTGTTTCGGTTTGAAGGGCAATGTAGTAAGTGTAGTTACACAACATTACCATCACGCCTGGTCCCATGAAATAGTGGGCGAGCCTATTACCATTAACCGGGCACAAATCTAAACTCCGAGCTGCTACTGAGAATTTCATTGAATAACACTTTGCTAGACTTCAATCGAACCTAGGATCTAGCGGGCAACTTTTAGTGGAATTACTAGACATAATAAGGGACTTAACAACTGAGGTGTCAAGATGACAACGCGAGTGTATACCACTGGTGTTGCTGACGTCTATAGGCTGTGGTTGCCGCTACCATTAAGCGGTCCTTAAGCTTGTTTGTTAGATATTATTACATTTAAAAAATCTAAACACAATATGATGTCTGCCATCATTGCTGTTCAAACAAATTCATGACCTACTTTTTAAGGCGGATATGTACAGTTCAAAGAATGTAAACTAAGCAGCAATCCATTGATTAAGTATTCATTTTCTTTAATTGCTGTACATATGAAGTAATAGGGAATATGCATGATTATTTAAAATATTTTTATTGGATTATTTACATCATAATTCAACAACAAAAAAGTAGTATAAAGTACAAAAAAATATATTAATAATAGCCAATCGAAGCAGTGATAGCCTAGTGGTATGACCATTGGACTGCCAAGTCGAAGGTCTGGAGTTCGAACCCAAGGCACGCACCTCTGACTTTTCGAATTCATGTGCGTATTAATTAATAATTAATTATCACTCGCTTAAACGGTGAAGGAAAACATCGTGAGGAAACCTGCATACCTTGGAGATTTTTCTCGACGGTTTGTGAAGTCTGCCAACCCGCACTAGGCCAGCGTGGTGGACTATAGCCTAATCCCTCTCAATATGAGAGGAGACCTGTGCCCAGCAGTGGGACAGTATATGGGTTGATGATGATGATAGAATAGTAGCAAATATGTGAGAATGTTGGAGCTGGCTTCCAGTCTAACCAGAATAGGTTCCAACATAGTTTTTTCACAAAAGTCTGGGATGTTGAAGAAATACAAAGACTAAATGAATGAGTAATTCAGTAAGTAACAGGTTACAGTAGAGTTGCGTGCACGATGTAATTAAATCAATGTAAACAGTAATGACATTGGCTATACATTGCTTTCTAATACGTGACTAATAAGTCGCGTTTACATTGGCAGATTAAGTAATTTACTAAAAAAAATATGGATAATATATTTTTTGTTTAAGTTCTGTACTTAAACAAAAAATATATTATCCATATTTCAGTCATCAGGTTAAGCTATCCAAAACTGTCAAATTTTCCCAATTGAATATGAACTTTATTAAAGTTGAAAATCTGTCAAAGAAATTTGACAGATTGAGGTACTTTGTTTTAAATGCTATCCTCTATCCTATTATCAATCTTATTTAAACCGTAAGTGGATGGCACTGATTTTTTAACCAATTTTGGAGCGCAAAGCGGTAAATTATTTAGTCCTTTTTTCGCAGGTATTTTTTTAATTCCATTGGGACGTAGGCTAATAATGTCTATAGTTATTGGCTGCTAAATATGAAAAAAAAATGTGAAACCAGCGGCTCGTCAAGTGTGACAAAGTAGAGTGCTACTGAACCCCATTTGTTACTGAGGCCTATTTTTAAGGTTCCGTTGTCAGAAGTGTAAAATAAAAATCACTAAACTGCCTCGTTAGTATAAAGGTCCTAAGCACGACTACTTTAGTCGTACATTACTTTAGTCATGGGTTCGATTCCCAGATTGAGTAAAGTGTTATTGGGTTTTTTATACTCGTTCTTAACTTTATAGCATTTTTTTTTAAATTACTAAGGTGGCAAAAGGCCGTACGGCCCACCTGATGGTAAGCGGTTACCGTAGGCTGTAGACGCTTGCAACACTAGGGGTATCACTTGCGCGTTACCGACCCTGTAAAACGAAAGAGAAATAGTTGGGTGGGCAGTATAAGGGTCAAAGTCCCCCACTGCCGACACAACGTTTCCTCGTGGAGCACTGGTAACCTTACTCACTGTAAGAAACACAACACAGCTCAAAGCAGTGTTATTTCACTTCGATTAGGCGGAGGTACTTCCCCAGTCGGGCTGCTCCAATTTGAGTGGAATTACTCCCACTATGTCCTACCTCTTAAGTTGCGTTTACGACCAATAGACTGATGAAATTGTAACGGAAACCAAACACCTGTTAATTGCGGTGCAATAAGTTAGGCTGTGTCGCGTCCCCAGACTAGTCTGTAGTAGGGTTGCCAACATTTCTTCTGCAAAATATAGTATTTTTCAGACGAAGCTATAAAAAAATACACTTCACAAAAGTACACTTCAAAATAAAATAGTATTTTATGAAAACAGCAAAATTTTATTATTTTTATGAGAACAGAATTAGTTATTATTATAAAAACAATATTTATTTTCACTTCTTGCATTTTTTAACAATATTTTGAAAGATTTGTTTGTTGGATTTTGGTGTCGAAAATAAAAAATATTTTTTCGTTGTGTTTCTTCAACAGTACGCAGACTCGAAATACAGTACACTACTATACTATAGTACGGTTGGCAACCCTAGTCTAGAAAATATTTGAGCTGGTTATATAATGATTACATAAGTTACCATGGACATTCAAGGGTTAGTAGGCTAGTCGATGACCAAAATTTACGTGAGCAGAATGTTAGATCGGAATGCGCATGCAGACATTGCAAATTATGATGGAAAGTTGTAGCGATTTGATGAGCGGAGTTTGGATGTGGGCTCCCTAATATTTTATAGTATTTACTGTACAGAACTACAGACGTCAGCAGGTCAAGCTATCTGAGGAGACTGACTGAGGAGTAGTGGTGTTCAAAGTTGCTATAAATCAATAACATGCTTAATGCTATATGCTTATTTTTTAAGCATGCGATTTTATAGTGCTATATTATAGCATGCTTAATTTTTTTTTTATTTGGGAAACAAACAGATTGCAATATAACAAGAAAATTTACAATTAATAGTACATGATCCAAAAACAGTTTATTATATATTGTTATTTGCCTACTTGTTGTGTTACGGCAAAACGGGCGGGCCGCCCCCGACGGACACTTGCTTGATAAAGAGAGAGTGTTATGTGATATAAAGCAAAATAGCTTTATAGCATAAAGTGCGAACCGCGACATCATTTGCTTTATGCTATATTTATTAAGCATGCTACTTTATAATGCTATATTAACCATCACTACTGAGGAGTATGCGTAGTAATTTCACTGGCTCTTCAAATTTTTTTTTTAGACCACTAAAGTGGCACTCATGCAAGCAGCCTACCTGATAAGCAGTTACCGTAGCCTATAGACGTTTGCAACACCGGGGGTATTACTTGCGCGTTGCCGACCATGTAAAACGAAAGAGGAATAGAATACCTAGTTGGGTTGGCAAGGACCAGTCGGGTTTTTCAGCTAATTTGATTGGAATTATATTTATATATATATATATATTTTTGGGACATTTTTACACAACACCATCTAGTCCCAAACTAAGTAGAGCTTATACTATGGGTACTAGACAATGTATATAATACTTATATACTTTTTTTTTTTGTAAATACATACTTATAATACATAAGAAACATCCCATCAACACAAATACTCATGTTTTATACACACAAATATTTGTGTCCTGTGGGAATCGAACCCACGACCCCATAATCAGCGGTCCGGTACTCGAACCGCTCGACCACAGAGGTCGTCAGTTACTTCCACTACATACGTACTTCTCTCAAGATGACTATGTATATACCATATACATAGTCACATTTTCCCAATTGTATATAAACCTTACAGTTTTGTATTAAAGTTGAAAATCAATCAAAGAAATTTGACTGATTGTGCTAGCTTGATGTGCTGGCCTTTGTACATTTACTTGGTATGCGCTGAACATTTCATACCTATCATCACGCCTATATTCGCTGAAGGGTAACGCAGAGGTATACTAATGTACAGAAGCTAGCAGGTCAAGATTGACAAAACTGACAAATTTTCTCAATTGATTATGAACCTTATCGCTTTGTATTAAAGTTGAAAATCAATCAAATTAATTTGACAGATCGGGGTAGCTTGATGTGCTGGCCTCTGTACCTACATCCAGAGTTAGGTTATGTATAGGTCCGATTTAATTGGGGGCGAGCCTATTGCCATTAGCCGGGCACAAAACCTATGTGTTGGGGTAAGATTGGCGCTGGGGTAAGAATGAAATTTTTAATGCTAGTCACATTGCGGGTTTCGTAATGTTCCGCCCCGCGCAATGCTAGCTATTTTATTATTCAGCTTTATTAAAAATCATAAGCGATTAAGACGGAAATTTGTTTTCTAAGCTACTTACATCCACAGTTAGGTTATGTAATATAGATATACATATTTTTTATTTACCCCATCTTGAATGTCCCAGTGTTGGGCAAACATCATGTAGCATAAAATCTAACATCCTGTTTTTTATTTGTTACAGAAAAATGCAAGGAAACAAGTGCTGAAAAAAATTCAAGATGGCCGCCACACAAGTTATTACCGTCAGTGATTCGATCAACGCGAATTTAATTAAAAATGACAATGAAATAAACTACTGTTCAAAGTGTATCGAAAGTGTTTTTGACAATAATAACATAAATATGAATACTAAAAACGAGAATTTGACTGAAATCCAAAAGTTTTATGACGGGAAGAATGTGTTGATTACTGGTGCTACAGGTAAGAAATTAAAAAATATAATGTACAGAGCCAGCACATCAAGCTACCACAATCTGTCAAATTTCTTTGATAGAGATTCAACTTTAATACATAATAATAAGGTACATGTTCAGTTGGGAAAAATTGACAGTTTGGATAGCTTGACTTGCTGGCGTATTCTTACTAATGTTTAGCATGCGTTAATGCTAAATACCTATAATAAAAAAAGACTTGTAAAAAGGTAAGGCAACATCGTTCGACATTGAACTAACTGTAAATTAAGGACATGTCGGTTAAAGAACATAGTAATGTTATGTCTTCGATAGATGTCGCTAACGTCCCTGTAAGACGTAAGAATGAGGAACATAAATTCGACATCATAGGCAGTGGTCTCGGTAGCTTAGTTGGATAACGCGTCCGGTGTACTTAACCGGAGGTATGCAGGTTCAAACCCTGCTTAAGATCATTTTTTTATTTCTCTAAAAATTATACATACTTACTATCACTAGCAATAGTACGTCTACTCACAACAGGCGTGTGTGTAGTAGGTACCTACTTGCAACCGGCGTATGAGCAGAATTCGCATCCAGCGCTTGTGTCTGTGTAGAATTCTCAACTGGCAAGTATCTGTGTATAATTCGCAAGCAGAGCGTGTCTGTGTAATATTCGCAACCGGCACATGTGTCTGTGTAGTACTCGCTACCAGGCCCCTGTGGACAAATGAAGGTAGACGAAGCAAAATAATTACCTAAAAATCGTAGCAAGTGGCGTTTTGTACATTTTGTCCACCCCTTTGGGAAATATATTTGATTGTACGCATGTTTGCATATGTGTGTATGTGACTTACCCGCAAACTGTGGGTGTACATTGGTACACTTCTGCCTAACCCTTCGGCGAATACAGGCGTAATGGTATGTTATGTTATGTCATATTATGTCTGGTAGTATGAAAGGCGTAAAGCAAACACTTAGGGTTAACCAGGGTAATTAAAATCAGAACATGATTAGGGTAATTAAAAGCAGTAAATGTTTGGGGTAATTTTTAACAGTAGCTGCAATACTAGTCCCACGTTTCCAATTACCTCTTGCATTTACTATTTTACCCTTTATTACCCTGGTTGACTATACACATTTTCACAGGTTTTCTCGGCAAGATTCTGGTGGAGAAACTCCTACGATGCTGTCCTGGCGTAGAGAATCTATATCTCCTGGTGAGGCAGAAGCGAGGCAAGGATATCTACACGAGGATGGAAGAAATCTTTGACGACCCTGTAAGTTTCTTATCTTATAGAAAATAAGTTGACAAACGTAAAGTATACGTATCGATCGCGTGTTGGTAAGCGGCAAACACAGCTTAGTACCATCACTGGCACGTTGTCATCTTTAGACAGAAGATGTAAAATCTCTCCCAGTAGTCTCACTGTCTAAATTTACCCTTCAAAAGGGAATACAATATGACTCAATTCCCATTAGGGCAGAGTCGAAGCGAAGCGTCGTGACAATATGATCATCACCATCAACCCATATACTGTCCCACTGCTAGGCACGGGTCTCCTCTCAGATTGAGAGGGATTAGGCTGTAGACCACCACGCAGCCCTAGTGCGGGTTGGCAGACTTCACACGCCGTCGAGAAAATATCTCAGGCATGTAAGTTTCCTCACGATGTTTTCCTTCACCGTTTAAGCGAGTGGTAATTAATTATAAATACGCTTTTGCAACATATATAGACAAATATATAAATTATACATCCACTGTTAAACTAATTACCCTTCCTTTTCCGTAGTCGAGTAAATTGTTGGTGTTGCTAGGCTGCGGTTGCCGCTTGACACTTGGCCTTAAAAATACCTATTGTATATAGCCCTGACTTTGGCATTTCGTTCAATAGCAGATGGCCGATGCAATTATGTCATTATACCTTTACTTACATTAACTAGTTAAGGTGCAGTCTGTATCCATTGTAAGTTGATTTTTGGATTTTTTACGAACACCCATTTCTCCCACGCTCGTCTACGGACGTTGGACATATGTCTTCTCATACAAACTTTTAAGATTCAATCGTTATATGTATTTAGTAAAGGTAACCCAAGGGTCGGGGCACGGGGTCCTTGCTCGAACCGGCCTACGCCGAGCCAATTCATCATCATCCCTAATACTGTCCCACTGCTGTACACGGGTCTCTTCTCACAAAAGAGTATTAATTTTAGCAATAATGTGCTAACATAATGGTGTTCCAGTTTGAAGAGCCATTGAAATGGCTGGGCGTACTGAGGTTTTTTTTATACAATTACTAGCGACCCGCCCCTGCTTCGCACGGGTGCAATATACATGTATTATACATATAAACCTTCCTCTTAAATCACTTTATCTATAAAAACCGCATCAAAATCCGTTGCGTAGTTTTAATGATTTAAGCATACATAGGGACAGAGAAAGCGACTTTGTTTTATACTATGTAGTGAAGGTGGCAAATAAGCATACACAACACAACTCAAATCAGAGTTATTTTATTTCTATTTTCGATTTCGTGTACAGCCCACCTGATAGTAAGCGGTTACCGTAGCCTATAGACGCTTGTAACACCAGGGGTATCACTGGAGCGTTGCCGACCCTGTAAAACGAAACAGGAATAGTTTGGGTTGGCAAGGCGGAGGTACCAGTCAGGAAGCTCCAATTTGATTGGAATTACTCCCACTATGCCCTACCTCTAGGTCCTTTTTGGCCTCGTACAGGATTGCTGTGCACATTGTATGTACATACTTAGATTTCTACTTGATTTCTGTACGAGTACAAATAGTTTTCTTTCTTTCTTTCTCAAGATGACAATGCGCTAGTCATTGGTACACCGATATAAGTACCAAGACTTCAGAGGGACACAAGCATGATAGATTATAATAAAACTACTTTTTACGGATTTTATCGCGTATATACACGATTTTACAGCGTCCATGGTCACGGGTGTAAAGGGTCCGAAACGTCGGGATTAATAATATCAATATACGCGATAAAATCCTTAAAAAGTAGTTTTATTTCAATATATGATATTCGCGTAAATGTCAGAAACCAATAATAATATAATGGAAAAATATTTTGAAATTAACACATGTGCCTTAACACTTAACGGTTAAAGTTCATTATAGCACTAGTTTACCTTCAAAAAGGTTGGAAGTTCAATTTCCTTTGTCGTGTTCGGCGAGATTACACTTAATACTTATCAATTTATTTTCGAGGTTCTTTCCGGTGAGTTTATCTATAAATAAACTTGATTTCCCTTAAATTATAGCAACGGTACTTGACCCGGGTAGTTATAGTTCATGCCGGAGGGAAAGGTCACGGAGGATGGTGAGCGAAACTCGAAACCCTATTGTATCATTCGTAGCTTTAAATTCTTTAACCCTGTTTTTGTTAAACATATCCCATAACTATTAAAGAAAGGTGGCATAGTGAGAGTAATTCTACTCAAATTGGAGTTGCTCGACTGGAGAAGTACCTCCGCCTTGCAGAAAATCGAAGTGAAATAACACTGCTTTGAGCCGTGTTGTGTTTCTTACGGTAAGCAAGGTTGCCAGTGCTCCGCGAGGAAACGTTGTGTTGGCAGTGGGGGGACTTTGACTCTTATACTGCCCACCCAACTATTCCTCTTTCGGTTTACAAGGTCGGTAACGCGCAAGTTATATATCTACCTCCGCTATTGCAAGCGTTATAGGCTACAGTAACCGCTTACCATCAGGTGGGCCGTATGCTTGTTTGCCACCTTAGTGGTATAAAAAATAAATAAAAACATAACCTAGCATTTTCTTCTGCGACGTCTGTGCATGTCTAAACACAAATTCTCACAAACACAAACACTCACATCCGGAACAACAACTTGTGGGTAGATCGGTAGTTTTTCCGGGTCTGGTTACATTTTTTTCTTCCCGGAATCGGATCAATTAGTGATACCCTAGTAATATGACCATTGTACTCCCAAGTCAAAGGTCTTGAGTTCGAATCCAAGGCAAGCACTCTGACTTTTCGAATTCATGGACATATTTATAATTAATTATCACTCGCTTAAACGGTGATGGAAAACATGGAGAGGAAACCTACATGCCTTAGAGATTTTTCTCGACGGTGTGGGAAGTCTGCCAACCCGCACTAGGCCAGCGTAGTGGACTATAAACGGGGATATATAGGGGACTATATCTTATTCTCAGATTGCTATACCTTTGCTCTGTGTTCTGTCTTATTTGGTCTGAGATTATCCTACGTCTGTAACCTTCGTTGAATCAGGTTACAAGAAAACATACATACAAGTCGGCCAAGGCGCTTTGACAAAGGAATCGGTAAGTTCAATATTAACTCTTCTGAATGCTGAGACAGGACTCGAATGTATCGATAAATAAATAAATTAATTACGTGCATTCATTCCGAGTTTTCGGAATCACAAGGTGTTAAGGAAAGGCTGTGTATTTAGGTAGATAGATAGAAAATTCAAAATCAAAGTCAAAACTACTTGTAAGTTCCAAAAAGTGGGTTTTATGGAGAAGAACCAGCAAGAAACTACATAGACACTGTTTTTTAAAAAAAAAGCATGATTACAGTCAAGTGTTCATCTTGATTTACAATCTAAATATTTGAATAGTTCATGAAAACATTGCAGTTTGATGTGTACTATTAAATTAATCTAGTAGGTATAATAAACAGGAAAAAAGATTGGCATAAACGTAGATAGATAAGAAAATCCTTTATTGTACAGAGGCCAGAACATCAAGCTACCACAATCTGTCAAATTTATTTGATTGATTTTCAACTTTAACACAAAACAATAAGGTTCATGTACGATTGGGAAAATTTGACAGTTTTGGATAGCTTGACCTGCTAGCGTCTTTACACTTGTTGTTGAAAGGGATTAGCTATAGTCCACCACGCTGACCTAATGCGGGTTGGCAGACTTCACACGCCTTCGAGACAATCCACATAATATTATTTAAGTAGGTTTCCTCACGATGTTTTCCTTCACCGTTTAAGCGAGTGATAATTGATTATTAATACGCACATGAATTCGAAAATTCAGAGGTGCGTACCTTGGATTCAAATTCGAGACCTTTGACAGTCCTATGTTTATATCACTAGGCTATCACTACTCATTTTAGTACAAAGGCCAGCACGACAAATTTCTTTGATAGATTTTGAACTTTAATGCAACGGAATCAGGTTCATTTTCTATTGGGAAAAATTGACAGTTTCGGAGAGCTTGACCTGCTGACGTCTGTTCAATTAAAAAGCGTCCATTAATTTACGGTATGATTGTTTCCAGGTATTTGGTAGACTGAAGGAGGAAGTTCCGAAGTTCCGACATAAGGTGGTGGTGGTGCCTGCTGACTGCGAAGCCGCAGGTCTTGGCCTGACCATCACGGATAGGCAGATGCTCACTGAGAAGGTGGGTAACATATTGCATACGCTGCATACAACTTGCATACGTTGCATACAACTTGCATACGCTGCCTACAACTTACATACGCTGCATACAACTTGCATACGCTGCATACAACTTGCATACTTACGCTGCATACAACTTGCATACGCTGCATACAACTTGCATACGCTGCATATAACTTGTAACTTGCATACACACATCAAAAAAAGTTTGCAATCATTTTGAAAAATCGAAATCATTTTTGTTACTGTAGATTATAGGGTAACAGAAAGGTAACAGGGTCTTTCTATTTAAAGAAAACACACAACAAAGATTTTTTCTTGATAAAGTTCAATTTAAAAAATTATATCAGCTTAATGCTAGTTATCGCAAACTTTTTTTGATGTGTGTACGCTGAACATTGTTGAAGACATAGACTTATTTTCCTGCTCTCTTAATGAATTATTGAAAACCGCACTATACGTACTAGGTTATTTTGATTGAAATAAAACTACGGATTTTTACGGATTTTATCGCGTTATATTGATATTATTAATCCCGACGTTTCGGACGCTGACGCTGACGTGACAATGTATAATATTCGCGTAAATGTCAGAAATCAATAGATTGGGATAGCTTGATGTGCTGGCTCTGTATTTGTCAGTATTTTATTCTTTCTTTACAATTTTACGATATGATTGTTTCCAGGTGAACATAATATTCCACTCGGCGGCTACTGTCAAGTTCGATGAGCATCTCAGAGCGGCGCTGGTGATTAATGTCATGGCACCTCTCCATATACTCCGACTGGCTAGGGACATGAAGAACTTAGATGTAAGTATTTCCTACCATCATTTTTTGGGGTTCCGTAGCCAAATGGCAAAAAAAGGAACTTAATTATTATTATGGGTTCGTCATGTCTGTCTGTCTGTCCGTCCGTGTGTCACAACCACTTTTTTTCCGAAACTATAAGAACTATACTGTAGAAACTCGGTAAGTAAATGTATTCTGTGAACCGCATTAAGATTTTCACACAAAAATAGAAAAAAAAAACAATAAATTTTGGGGGTTCCCAATAACTACATAGAACTGAAACTCAAATATTTTTTTTCATCAAACCCATACGTGTGGGGTATCTATGGATAGGTCATCAGGTGAGCCTTATGCTTGTTTGTCAGCTTAGTGGTATAGAAAATAGTAATTATAACGTTTTGAGGAGGCTGATGAAACGCCACTTTAGCTTCTGGAGGTATCCGGATTCCAGAGACTTAGATACGTCAAATAATGGATACTCCACAGAAATGACGTATTATGAGTCAAATACCGTTCATCATCTTCCTGCCTGTCCCAATTTATTTGTGGTCGCCGCAGTATGTCCTTCTCTTCCATTCATCTCTGTCAGCCGTCACATCATCAGTCACTCTCTTTTCTATCTACCGTTTTGCAAACATAATTGGTGGGCGTGTTAATCAGAAATAAACCTTATTTCCAGGTACTAATGCACATATCGACGGCATACTCGAACTGTCACCTCCCGAGAATCGAAGAGCAGTTCTACCCGTGCGAAGCGGACTGCCAACAACTACACCAAATGATTGACAAATTGACAGACGAACAAATTAATGATATACTACCTACGTAAG
Source organism: Acronicta alni (assembly GCA_964056405.1). Classification (NCBI taxonomy): domain Eukaryota; kingdom Metazoa; phylum Arthropoda; class Insecta; order Lepidoptera; family Noctuidae; genus Acronicta; species Acronicta alni. Next base: position 5,463,455 of record OZ043942.1, read on the forward strand.
TTGTGATATTCGTAACCACCGAACGGAAATTGAATTATTGATTAACTAGCTTCTGTTCGCGGCTTCGTCCGCGTGGAAAGGTTATTTTTAATTATCGTTGTAATTTGGCTAATTAACTCAAAATCGTTATAAATTATAGCCTATATGTTATTTTGATGTATAAATAATAATACTGTAAAATTTCATTAAAATTCGCTCAGCAGTTTTAGCGTGAAAGAGTAACATACATCCAGGCATCCATCATCCTCACAAACTTTCACATTTAGGTATAATATTAGTAGGTAGGATAGGAAGTAGGATTACATAGACGCGACTTTTACGCGATGTCTTGGGTTCAATTTCCAAGTCTAGCAGTGTTATTTGGTTTTCTATGATATGTAATTTTCGCCTTGAACCGTGAGGAATGCTTTCATTCCAGGGTAGGGAGACCTTTGCACTGCTGTGGGACGACAACGGTTAAATAAATACTATGAAATTCTCTGTAGCAGCTCGGAGTTTGGAGTTGTGCCCGGATAGGCTCGCGCTGTCCATGGGATCTAAATACGAGTATGCTGGTGCAATGTGGGTGTACATTAGTACACCTCTGTCTAACTGTTTGGGAAATACAGGTGATGGTATGTTTGTAGGACACCACTGCTGCGGCTATGTAACAATTTCACTAATCAATCAATCTGCAAGGTAAATCTGGGCTTGCCGCGGTCAGCCTATAGATTGGTGAACATCATCGAGACTCCTCTGTGTAGTTCTCTATCCTCTGTCTTCTATATGATCTCGTGATAGATTGATTCCCACTTTTTCCTTCATTTTGTTCTATTCTTGTCTTCCCCTTCCTCGCTTTCCTTTTTTTTATAGTACGGAAAATCCTCATGGATCCTTCGCCACCCGGGGAGGTGGCAGGGTCAGTCGGACTCGTACCGACTAAAACCCGCACTTGCCTTCACCTGCCCTATTATCATGGCCGATCCGCGAAATTCGCCACGACCATGACGGGCTCTGGTCCAGATTGCTGGACCTCGCCTTTCCTCGCATTTTTCGCTTTCCTAGGCTCACTGCTTTGTATTTTTGACGCTGTATTTATTTTGATAATTAATTATGACGCTTAAACGATGGAATGAAGGAAAATATCAGGAGGAAACCGGGATGCTTATAGAGATTTCTCGACGGTTTGTCAAGTCTGCACACCAGCACTGGGCCAGCGTGGTGGATTATAGCCTAATACCTCTCAGCCAGAGAGGAGACCCGTGCCAAGGAGTGGGAGAGTACCTGCATAAGTTTTTGAGATGATGATGACTTTTTTTTTCAGAATCCTGGGACCGTGGCCAAACACATACACATTTACCAAAGCTTTGGCGGAGAAGGAACTGCGACTGAACGCCGGAAATATACCTTTAGGTATATTCAGGCCGGCAATAGGTAATATTATTATTAAGCACACCATTTTTTCAGACCAACAAGTCCACTGGCTTATTTGTCCAATGGCTGTGGTTTTTTTTTATACCACTAAGGTGGCAAACAAGCATACGGCTCACCTGATGGTAAGCAGTTACGTAGCCCATAACGCTTGTAACACCAGGGGTACCTATCACTTGCGCGTTGCCTACCCTGTAAAAAGAAAGAGGAATAGTTGGGTTGGCAGTATAAGGGTCAAAGTCCCCCAACTGCCAACACAACGTTTCCTCGCGGAGCAGTGGCAACCTTTCTCATCGTAAGGAACACAACACAGCTCAAATCAGTGTTATTTCACTCTTAGATTTTCTGAAAATCGAAGTCTGTTGCCCGACTGGTGAAGTACCTCTTACTTCCCCAGTCGGGCAATTTGAGTGGAGTTACTCCCACTATGCTCTACCTCTCTAAAATGCTGCGGATGGGGGTTTTGGGTTCGATTCACAGGTCAATTTTGTTATGATTTTTTTGTTAAGAAGTTGGACTGGTAAATTCACTTATCGATACGCCCCCTATTTACATGGAACTTAAAATATACTAATAAAGTCATGGTGTAGGTACAGCAGTCTACTCTTTTCGTCCATCATGCGACCCCAGAGAAGACGATAGCACAGTCCCCACGTGCTGCAGAGAGATTCAGGGGAGACCCGTTTACAGCCTCCCCAGGGATGTGCCTTAACAGGCGTTGCACAGGGGGGTTCTGGGGTGGTCTATTAAGAGGACACAGTGCTTCCTCCATTGCTGATGGTGGCCACCGGGGAGGTTTTAGTGGGTAAAAATCCCACACTCCCCGGTCTAATCCCCGTAGACCGATAGCCTAGTAGGTCCATCATTCTCCCTTTGAGGTACGACTACATCTTGGAAGGCCGTGTTGGTATGTCTTTCGTTTCGTAGAAATTTTAAATGGTTTCTTTACAATCTCAAACCAAAGACGTTTTGGTCTATCTTTAGGACAGAAAAAGACAAAAAAAATGTATAGTAGAAATAGGGATAGTGATATGTCGAAAAGTTGTTTTATAAGTACTAACCTATGTTTTTTTATATTTCCAGTTATATCTACGGCAAAGGAACCTCTGAAAGGTTGGCTGGATAACATGTATGGGCCCACAGGAGTAGCCGTTGGCGGTGGTAAGTTGTCAAACGATAGATATCTTTGATTATACCTATATATTACACGCAGGCATACGGGCCGCTTGATGGTAAGCGGCAACCTCCAGAACTCTTATTATTTTGAGTCAATGTTATCATATTTAGTCCTCAGTGGTCCAGTCAATTCAAGTAATAATGTTTGTCTGTCAATATGGTGGTCTACACAGTCGTCTTAGGCCGTCCTTGGGTATATCAGAGCAAGTAAAAAAATTAACTCCATCGACTCCCTACAAGCTGTCTTGTGCCCCATTTTTTTTTTTTTTGGTTCACGGGGTGGAAATCCTCATGGATGTCTGGGTCTGTCAGACTCTTACTGACTAAAACACCACCCCGGTGTGCCGCCACACACGTACGCCGGGGGCCGCGGGTACATCACATTCTTCCGCAGCCCCCGACTAGTGCCGGCCCACATATGCGGACCCCTTCAGTGCCGGGGAGGATGGAGTACGCTCCTCCCCGCGACCACAAGTGAGGCGCGAGTGGTGCGCGCCACCGCCTCGGGTACTGTTGGGTCGCGGCGGACGTACCCGAGTCCGCCGCCCCAGGACCTGTTTAGGGGGGCTACCCTACGCTAACATTTATATATGTATTTAAAATTAATGGTTGGCATGGGTGGATGCGAGCTGCCGAAGACCGGGATGGTTGACGCTCTTTGGGGGAAGCCTCAGCCCTCAGTGGACGGCAACCGGCTGATATATTATGGCTAGTATTTAACTGCAAATAAAAAATGTCGTTTTGAATGACAAAACAATTCCCAATCCTAAGCAAAAATACTTAATGCACAGCAAAAATACTTATTGCACAGCCAAAATACTTATTACACAGCAAAAATACTTATTGCACAGCAAAAATACTTATTTGCAAAGCAAAATAGTCACCTCAAAATATTGTTATATACACTAAAAACATTCAGATTTTGTTCTGCCACTCGCTGGCCGCTGCCACGGCACCGCTCGCTTCGCTCGCTCGGCTCGTGCGTTGTGTGGTCACAGTTGTAACCTAACCTAACCGATATCTGTATTTTGCTGCTCAATCAGTAATTTTGTCGCTTAATCAGTATTTTTGATGCGTAGTTTATTATATTCCATATATTATGATGATGCTATATTGCCAAATATAATAAAGAATACCTAAGTAACTTAAAGATACCATTTGATTTCAGCCACCGGCATCCTGAGGACGATACAGTGTGATGGGTTGGTTTCCGCGAATATAGTGCCTGTGGACTCCGTGGTCAATTGCCTGATGGCGGCCGCGCGTAGTGTACACAACAGCTATCAACAAACGTGAGTTCCATGTCTTAATATTTTTTGTTTATACCACTGCCCGACATACGGCCCACCTGATGGTAAGCGGTTACTGTAGCCTATAGATAGACGCTTGCAACACCAGTGGTATAGCCTGCGCGTTCTTCACTTCAATTTTCTGCAAGTACTTCTCCAGTCGAGCAGGTCCAATTTGAGGGGAATTACTCCCACTATGTCCACTACGTCATTGAGCACGTAAAGCCGTCGGTTTCGGTTGTTTCATACGAACACTTGAAATAGCCTTTTCCCAACTATGTTGGGGTCGGTTGGCAGTCTAACAGATTCGGCTGAATATCAGTATTTTACACGAAGCGACTGCCATCAAAGGTCCGTAACCCCAATTTCTGGGTAACACCGATATCCTGAGGATAGACTGATTTTACTAGCGATTGACATAGGTGTTCGGCGAACACCTACGTCAATCGCTTTTGCACACGTAAAGCCATTGTTCGAACAATATTATTTAATTTTTCTAGTTCACCACCACCAGAGCCTCCAATCTATAATTACGTGAGTTCAGTAGAAAACAGGATAACGTGGGGAGACTTCGTGGCGCAGAATATGTCAAGGATCAACCACTATCCTTTCTCTGATGCTGTGTGGTAAGTTGACAGACGATGTACCTAGGCTTAGGTACATAAAAGCATGTATAGTGGATGCAGTTTTTTTATTATTCACGATAGGCCTACGTTTGAACACTAGTTCGCCTGATGTTAAGCGACACTGCGATCTACGGTGGAGCGCGCTTGCCTAGAAGAAACCGATTCACTTGAAATTTAAAGACACACAGATTATAGTTATTGGGGAAGACCTAGTCAGGCGATTAGTCAGGAAGTATATCCAGACTCCAAATAAATAGGTAATTTTGGAACACAGTGTCTTAAGCTCGTGCAAGATTAGGTAGAAACCTTTTTTGACAGTATTTCACGAGACCTACGCAAATGTCTTGCTGGTCGGGTATCATCGTGCGACTGGTCGTTGAGCTACCTAAATAATGGTTGAGCTACACAATAACTGATGTATGCGTGCCGTCAGTAAGTACTGGTCAACTCAAAGCTGCTATGGCTCTTTCTTGAAAAGGTCCAGTTCAGATTTAAGTCTAAGTACAGCCAGCACATCAAGCTACCACAATCTGTCAAATTTGTTTGATTGATTTTCAACTTTAGTACAAAATGATATTTTTTTCATATTCACCTGGGAAAAATTGACAGTTTCGGATAGCTTGACCTTCTGGCGTCTGTACATTATAAAAAACAATAATAGATAAGCATGAATACTGTTACTGTTTGGACTTTAAAAGAGACCATGATTCTCTGAGTTTGTTTCGGCGTTTCTTCTCAGAGGTCGTCAGCTAGGAAATGCCGGCGCCATATAGAATTTAATATTGACCTGCAAGTCTTTATTTATTTATTTATTTTACGGAAAATCTACAGCTATGCATATATTAAATAGCAACAGTTGGGATACAGAATGCCAATTACAGATTTTCGCTGATAACAATTGTTTAGATAACTATTGGTGTTATACACTTCGGTAGGCACGTTAACCTATTTATGAACTAACTGTAGGTAATGAAGGTACTTACATATATCTTAATGACAATACAATATATATTTTGTACTAGTTATTTGGATTAACAATCTTATTTAGTTTCGAAAGAAATCGAGGGTCAAGCATCGCTTTGCTGCTGTAACACTTGTAGTAAAAGATAAATTGTATTTATTCCTGTAAATAGAGAGGGACAAACATTTTTTTTATACCACTAAGGCGAGCAGTGATAAAAGTGTTAAAGCAGTGATAATGTTGGACGGCCAAGTCAAAGGTCTCCAGTTCGTATCCAGGCACGCACCTCTGACTTTTCGAATTCATGTGCGTATTATTATTAATTATCACTCGCTTAAACGGTGAAGGAAAACATCGTGAGGAAACCTGCATAACTTAGAGATCTTTCTCGACAGTGTATTAAGACTGCCAACCCGCACTAAGCCAGCGTGGTGGACTATAGCCTAATCCCTCTCAATCTGAGTGGAGACCCGTGCCCAGCAGTGGGACAGTATATGGGTTGATGATGATGATGATGATGACTAAGGCGAGGCCTTTATTCGAAGGCAACCAAAAGGCCGCCAACTGGAAGTACACCACTGCCTAACGCTTCGAGGAATACAGGCGGCTCATCTCTCTTTCCCTATTTCAGGTTCATTTCAGTGCGGTTCACGAAATCAGCGCTGGTTAATAACATATACATTTTCTTCCTGCATCTGATACCGGCGGCACTCGTCGATGGCCTAGCTGTGTGCCTGGGAAGGAAGCCTAAGTAAGCATTTTATTTATACCACTAAAGTCGCAAACAAGCATACAGCCCACCTGATGGTAAGCGGTTACCGTAGCCTTTACACGCTTGCAAAACCAGGGGTATCACTTGCGCGTTACCGGCCCTGTAAAACGAAAGAGGAATATTTGGTTTGGCAGTATAAGGGTCAAAGTCCCCCGCTTGCAACACTAGGGGTATCACTTCCGCGTTACCGACCCTGTAAAATGAAAGAGGAATATTTGGGTTGGCAGTATAAGGATCAAAGTCCACCCACTGCCGAAACAACATTTCCTTGCGGAGTACTGGCAACCTTGCTCACCGTTACGAACACAACACAGCTTAAAGCGGAGTTATTTCACTTCAATTTTCTGCGAGACGGAGGTACTTCCCCAGTCGGACAGCTCCAATTTGAGTGGAATTATTCCCACTATGCCTTACCTCTCTTAGACAGTAAGTAAATCCTCCCAATGAAAACAAGGACGCCTGATGGTCTGTGGCAACCGCATTCTATACATTTCAAATTCCACCAACACTCGCGCGTTGTGATCTTGAGACCTCAATTGTTGTCTCTTATGCCCAGTAATTTTAGGTACTAGCTACATTACCCTTCAAACCAGAATACAATGATGTTAGCACATCATTGCATAGATGACCATTAAATATTTACCTTCCATCCATCTCGTCGGTCCCTCAATGCTGAGGACTGTGACCACTATGTCTATTAGGACTACAGCATGCTCTCCAACCGGCCCGGTCACCAGCAGAGTGGATTGCCTTTTGGAGTGTTAAATTTGTGGCCTTGAGTATTTGACTCAAGGCCACACACTCCACTTAGCAGGTGGTCTACCTTACCTTCAATAATAAAATAATATACTCGTTATTGTCTCTGTATTGATTTTGATTTCTTGTATGTGATTGAGTATTCTTCTGTTGGAGATCCAAACAAATAAATAAACAAATAAATATGAAAAATCACTGGACAAGTTTTAGAGCTGTCATGTTTTCAAAATGTTGCTGTGTTCAGCGACTTTCATTGCTACCGTACCATCTCCGCTTACCTAACGTAATATATTTTCAACAGAATGCTGAAGGTATACCGTAAGATCCACAAGTTCTCATCAGTCCTTTCCTACTTCTGCACAAGAGAAATTGAGTTCTGCAACAGTCGGACGAGAGAGCTTTGGGAGACCACTTCAGAAGCCGATAAGCAGGTAAGACAATTCTTTATGTATCATTTACCCGTTTAAGTTTTCTTAAATTTGGATCAGGATCATTTGGATCCAGGTCAATTAGCTCCTAGTCTTTTCCCAATTAAGTTAACTTTCCAATCTAGCCAAATGCGACTATATCAGTATTTTACACGAAGCTGCCATCAGATCACCGCAACCCATTTTTTGGGAAAATCGACATCCTTATGGTAGACTGGTTGTCAGGCTTCTTGGTCTTCTGACTACCAATTACAACTCTAGGTAGGACAACTGGCACCGATAGCTTTACGTGATCTCCAAAGACCATGGAGGGTGCTCGATGTGTTAACCGTTTAACTGCCACGTCAATAACGAAAATCCGTGTTCTCTACGCCAAGCGACAAATTCTAGTATTTAATAATAGGTAAAAAAAACAACAAATTTTTGTATGTGTGTATTTTGAACTAAAAAAAGTGGTAGTTTTGACGTGCCATGCCGTTGTTGGCGTCGTGAGTAAGTTTTCATTTGACGTCTATACACGTCCGTGGCGGTCAAAAGGTTAAGGATTGTCATCCATCCATAGACTGACCGCGGCAAGTGCAGCTTTATCTTCGTAAAGATTCTTCTTAGAGTTCCTCTTCTTAGCGATTGTCATAAATGTAATTACTCTGTTTTTTTTTTCAGTTATATCCATTCAGCATGAAGGAGATGAACTGGGAAGATTACTTTGAGGAGTACCTGGCCGGTATTAGGAGGTATCTCTTCAAAGAGAGCGACGACACTCTGCCACAAGCCAGGATTAAGTGGAAAAGGTACATACATACCTACTCAACATTTTTATTGTGTCGGTTTATGTTACGTTTAAAGATAGAAAACGCTCATTCAAAAAACGGCTCACAACGCGTTGTGGTCGATTTAGAAAGCAGCAGCATACCTAATATAATCAGTTGTTAGCTTTGTTTTAATTTAAACTGGCATCAAGTTTTTGTATTTATTAAAAAAACCTAACCTAGCCTGAGTAGGTTTTTTTTTCTATTTCCTTTTTAGAATTCCTTGCATTTTGATGCTCAACTAATATAATTGGCCACAATACGTTGTCAGCAGTTTTCGGTCTTTGAGCATTTAAATAGGTACTGCCTCAATGGCCTAGTGATTGTTGAGGTCCTGAGTTTAATTCCCAGGTCGAGCAGTGCAGCAGTAGAGTTATTGGCCCATGAAATAACACTTTATTTATTGAAATTATTAGACGATTTGGACTGTTTACAGCATCCAATGAAATTAATATGGGACCATCTTGGAGCAAAACCAGAGCCAATTTAAAAATAATTTTTAAAATCGGTTCTCAGAAGAAAGAAATATAAACATAGATAAAAAAAACCAAACGAATATTAGAAATTCCTTTTTTAATCAGTTAAAAAAATAGCACAATAACATCTCAACTATGAACAAGTGCATATCTTGTTCTGTGTTGTTTTATAAATATTATTTTTTAAATCATTTTGTATTTTTTGCATTTTCCATGTTAAGATTATAAAGTTATACGTCACCATAAAGACGTAAATTCAGAATGTGAAGGCAAATTTCAACCTGGCAGGTGGGACTCGCGGTGGCTTAGTTCATAGAGGAAAATAATATTTATGGTCAGGTCAGGTTCGTATCCTCCCCACATTTGAACTTTCCCTTCGCTAAAATAACTTTTATTTTCATTCTTTCACAGATTATACTATCTGCATCAGATAGCAAGGTTTATTTTCTTCATCCTGGCTGTCTACGCGTTTTGGTCAGTACTGTCTATAATATGGTGATTTTAACGAGCAATTAAATAAAAGAACGGTGATTTTAATAGTAAAATATACATATATCTTACGTACAATGTAACTGTGTCCATCTGAAGTTAGTATTTCCAAACGGCCACTCATGTTGAGCTCTCACTGTAGGTAGGTATAGGCTCGTGCAAGGTCAGCTTATACTGGTAATCTATGTATAGCTTGATATTCAAATTATTGCGTTCCATATTGTAAATGTGCATATCCAAGGGCATAGCACTAGGATTTTGTTAAGGGGGAGCAAGCTGCATGGGCAATGGGACAGGTTACGTTAAAAATGAAAAACGAATCTAGATTCAACCATTCATAGTACAATCTAAGAAAATTCCTCTATCAATAGAATCAAATTTGTTTTTGTTTATTAATAGGCTACCTACGTAATATGACTTTACGGTTTATGAGCATTCCTGCACCTTCAAGGGGCGGGGACAGCTCCCCCCTCTGCCCGTACCTCGCTATGCCCTTGGTACAGTCAACAAAAGAGATTGGTATACAGGTAGCGAACGAAATCTGCAACTTTACACAGATTGTGATTTAAATAATTACCCGTCAAAGGGTTTGATGTGTAGCAGCTTACAATACCTGCGTTTTGACACATATTGCGTGATACATTATTACACAATCTTTAAGAAAACACAGATGGTTAATTAGCTGCCTCTATACTTAACTCTTTTGTCGACCGTACAGTCACATAATAAAGTTTTAATGGGTAAACGCATATCAAGTGTTGTGTGAAGATGGTTTTCAGGCCCTATTGCGGTTCGAAGTCTCCAGCGTTCAACTTCAGAGAGATAGTTACAATGCCCGTAATGTACCTATGATAACGTAGTGTAAACATGACACCTGTTTAAATTATCGGTAATACTGCAATACCACGTAGCTAACACTTTGTTTTATAGAATGACTTTGTATTAAATGGCATTGAGAATTTATTAGGCTTGCTTCCTGTTACCTGTGACACAAACATATCGCCAAATTGTCGATAATTATATAAGTACAATGTGTACACCTCTGCTGAACCCTTCGGGAAATACAGGCGTGATGGTAGGTATGTTATGTTCTGAAAATGAAGCTATGTTATTTACGCGGTATTGAAGCAATACCGACGATATGAGACCACGTATTTTTTTAATAATACAAAGACAAGGCACAGTAATGCCTAGCAGACTTTATTATAAGGTCAGTTTTTTTTATCATTTTCCTTTGAAGGTAAATTCATGTTTTTGTGGTGATTGTTTAAATACTTATTATTTTAAATGATGACTCAAAGGTGATGGTAGACATATCATTTTAAGGAATTTATTTATTTTATGCCTTATATTTTGTTTCTCAGTTACTTGAAACTTTTTAATTTTTATAGTTGGCAATATACAGTATTTTTTAAGCAATTTCAAAACGTGGTCTCGTTCCGAAAATAAAATTATTTCATTTTATGAATATAAATATTTTGAACAGGGGCGTAAGAATTTGGTAGGTACCGATATACAATTTTAAAAGACCAAATCTGTTGTAAAAATTATGTATTAAGAAAATAATTAATTATGAACTTACAATAAGGTAGTTACAGGAAAACGAATGTTACCAAATTGAAATAATTATTATTATTGATATAGGTAAGGTTACGTTTGTAAATGTGGATAATTTAGATTTAGTTAGGATAGTTAGTTAGGTATCCCATTATAAAATAACTAAGGTGCTATATATGTATTAAATGTGGTAAAACCATTGGATTCGGTTTTTAATACTCTATTCAAGAAATTATTACCGTTACTGATTTCACCCTAAAGACGTAAATTTCAGAATGTGAAGGCAAATTTCGAAAGTAAGTAAATGGTATTGGCCTTTAACTCATGGCTTTGAAAAACTATATAAAGCTTCATCGAAATATAGCTTCATTTCACCCGTGGGTATTTTGGTTGGCGTTTTCTTTCTTGAATAAAATGAAGAGTATAGATTCTGATTGTTAGTCGAGTCTGGTATGACTAGAAGCAGAATCCAACATAGTTGGAAACGGCTAGGTTGATAATGAATGAAATGTGAAGATGGCTTAAAATTTTAAAGACGTAAAGTTTGTAAAGAGGCCAGCAGGTCAAGCTATCCAAAACTTACGAATATTCCCCATTCAAAATCAATCAAAATAGTTTTACTTTCATATAAACCATATTCAGGCACTTATGAAATGTCGAGTCTAGGTGCACGGTTCCAAATTGGTCGTTTCCTATGGAGATTGAATATGAACCTTATTATAATGTATTAAGGTTGAAAAGCTTGTAGGTACTGCTGGCGTCTGTACCTGGATCCTTACGATTGCGTGAAGATTTTAATAATAACATCGCGGAAATCGAATTATTGTCAAAGCTTTTCAAACTTGTCCCAAAATTTGTTCTAAGTCTTTGCATCTTGTCTTCTGCAGTTTTTTTTCTTTAGTTTACAAAATCTATGAGTATTTCCACACGGAAAAATAATATTACCTACTTACACTAATAATTATTATTATTTTCCATACCCATTCAAAGAAGTGGCCATTGTTTTACAAAGTTAGTTTAAATTTCTGATATAATTATGTAGTTAACCTTTCAGGAAACATTTAGCAGACAATAATTGTTACGACCCTCTGGAGTCCTTGGTTTATAATAATATTAGATACAGGCGAACGCTTCCATGAACCCTTTATATTATTTACCTTATATGAGGTCGTCAGCGAAAAAGTGGCCTAACCCACAATTTTTCATATTCGTCTAAAACCTGACGAATATTCATAGTACAAATAAATTATTGAAAAAAATTTTGGCAACTCCAACTATTAGTGACATAATTATTTAGAGATAGGCCGATTTTGCATGAATGTTTATCAGGTTTTAGACAATTTTTAGTAGAAAGATTGTGGATTAGGCCACTTTTGCGCTGACGGCCTCATGTTATGCATTTTTTAAATAGTATCTAATAAAGTTATCTATATAACCTTCTTTCTTGTTTAAGTTGATATTGATCGACTTGCGCGGTGTTATTATAGAGATTGGAGTAGAGCGTCTAATTATATCGATATTTTCGGCGTAAAATCGATATCGGACTGGACGCAAACATAACTGGATCGCATGAATTGTTCACGTTGTGCGATTCTGTTAGGTTTCGGCGTTCAGTACGGTATCGACTTTATGCCGTAAGTATCGATATAACTGAATGTAATTATGTATGAAATTCTTTTAAATACCGTCATAGTTTGTAAACTGAAAATGTTTGTAATTAATTATACATTAAAATTGGTTTTAATCCAAAAATAAAAACTTGAATTAAGTACCATCTTTTATTTTTCCCTCAGGACACAAACAAACACCTGAAAACTATTTATATTGTATTTAAAACGAGCATTAAAACGAAAGTAATTTTAAAATTTTCTTTATTCAAATAAAAAACTGCACTTTACACTGGGATAAACTAAACTACCTAACATTGTTTAAGACTTCAATAAAAATAAGCGGTTTTGTGATAATTAAAAATAAATGCACTATCGATACCGCTTTTATATCGACACTAGGTTGCGCATAGAAAGTTATATCGGTACCAAAAGGTATTACGGATATCGGTACCGGGTATTGGATATCGGTACCGGGTATTGGATATCGGTACCGGGTATTGAATATCGGTACCGGGTATTGGATATCGGTACCGGGTATTGGATATCGGTACCGGGTATTGGATATCGGTACCGGGTATTGGATATCGGTACCGGGTATGGGATTCCGGTACCGGGTATGGGATATCGGTACCGAATACCGAAAGAATATTATGGTCAATATTATATGGTAAATAGCGACATCGTCGTGAATTTTTAGCGGTTACTGTACAAATTTTACATCTCTTGTACCGCTAGGGTTATATAACTACATAAAGAAAAATAAGTTAGAAGAATCAGTCAGTTGATAGATGACAATTTATAGCAATTTATATAGATTAGGTAAATTAAAAAAAAACTATTTTGTTTTTGTTGAACGAAATAAATTTAAAGTTTCAGAACCTTGGTCGGCCACTTTTAGTCTAGCCTAGGTCTTAGCTAAGTATATAATAGTTCATTTGAGTTCAAAGACAGAGGGACGATTACAAAACATGTATAAACGAAAAAGATTAAAAAAATATGAATATTGCTTACAATATATCAATAAAATCATTTAAAAAATCAGATCCAAAATATTACATAGTATGAGAAAAAATCGCCTAACGAAATTTGACAGTGTAAAAATTATTAATTAAAATTACATAAGTCTTAAATTGGATGGAATTTGTAAAATGTAAATTACAATCGAAATTATATACCTACCTACAGTTAAGACTTTTTAAACATTGGATACAAGTTCTTTGCCTTGCGGTTAAGAATGACGAAACAGGGGGTCTACTCCCTAAGCACGAAGTCCGTAGTTTCGACCTTAGTTACGGGCGTTTCCTACTCCGTATCACCTACGGATGGATGATTCGTTCGGGGCCCAAACTAAGAATGAATGACAACACAATTTGACAGTTGTCCCTACTCTCGATGTGTTTTTACCCGTTCGAAAAATTGAATTTGACACTTGTTTTATCAGACTCCGAAGTTTCGGAGAACTTTCGGACGGCTCGTAACTTCGTTGACGGAGATAGGGAGTAGACCCTCAGTATTTTAGTACAGGGTAGTTACGACTGATCTCGTATTAAATCCATTCTAATTTTATAAATGCGAAAGTAACTCTGTGTGTCTGTTACGCTTTCACGCCTAAACCGCTAAACCGATTTTGATGAAATTGGTACAAATATAGATTTGATAGCCTTTTGGGATTCTGGTGCCATTGTTACCTTGTATCCAATGTACATCACAATTTACTAGAGTAGGAATGTATATTTTTGATATTCCTAAGACGTTTAAACAGCTAGTAGGTACGTATTGCAATAAAATGCTTGAACAAAACCATACATAGAATAAATAAAAATTTTGAAATATTCGAGTTCATATGTCAATCATTAAAAAAAGCATAATTAATAAGTAAATCTTCAATTTATACAATTTATAACACATAGTGTCTATAACTATATTTACTACAAAATAAAATCTAACAAACATACATGAGATTTGTCTTACCGCCACACTCATAGGTATAAATGACGGTTAATAAATCATTAACTCAAACAAGATTTAAGAGAGGTACGGCATAGTGGGAGTAATTCCACTCAAATTGGAACTGCCCGACTAGGGAAGTACCTCCACCTTGCAGAAAATCGAAGTTTAAATAACTGTTTTGAGCTGTGTTGTATTCCTAACGGTTAGCAAGGTTGCCAGTGCTCCATGAAAAAACGTTGTGTTGGCAGTGGAATTTGACCCTTACACTGCCAACCCAACTATTCCTCTTTCGTTTCGTCATTGGCAACGCGCAAGTGATACCCCTAGTGTTCCAAGCATCTATAGGCTACGGTAACCGCTGACCATCAGGTGGGCCATAAGCTTGTTTACCATATAAAAAAACTGCTTAAGACTGGCCTAAAATTATCTCTTTTTAAGCCAAATATGAGCTCAGCTGTGCAGTAATCGCTACTGTTATCTATCCTCTGCCTTCTATTTGACTTCTTGATAAGACTCGATTCCAACATTTTCCTTCACTTGCTAATCTTTTGCAGTTTTTTTTGTAATTTGAAGTACTGTATTAAATTGGACAATATTTACCTAATTAAATTTATGGCCGCTTGTGCAGTGTTCCAAGATTATATCATAGCGGTTTTAGGTAATCATTGGTTAATAGATAATTAACGTTTAATTGAAAACTATGAGTGTGGCGGTTACGCAACCAAATATAGTAAAAATTGCCGATGATAAAAAATTATACTGAATTCATAATAATATTAACGTCATGATTACAAAAATAATACTTATTGAAACAAAAAAGTGCAGGTTAAATTAAATGGGAATACTCACACATATCCTTATTATAAAGTGTGTTGCAGTAGCGATGCTATGCTATAGATACTACAAAGACACAAAACTACAGATTGAGTTTTTTTTATATGACTTTGATCAACGGCGAACAAGTCCGGAATTCCACCGGCTGCGATATACTATATTTAAAAAAAAAATTAATCTTCTACATCAGTTTTATTTGCTTATGAATTATTTTTGATCAAAATTCTTTAAAAACAGTGTATAGACAAAACGGTCATGTCTTTGAGTAGCTGGATAAATATTACAACAATAAAATAAAAAGTCGTTGGATGCAGACGGCTTATAACCGGTCCTTGTGGAAGTCTATGGGGGAGACCTTTGTTCAGCAGTGGACCTCCTGTGGCTGATGTGATGATGACTATAAACAGACAGACAGACGGAGAACACAGTGGTCCTATAAGTGATCCGTTTATTTTTTCCTTTTGTAGTACGCAACCCTAAAAAGTTGGTTGTTTTAGTAATAGTATACTAAAATTCAAGAACTGATCTAGCTTTTGCATTATACATCGGATCTCCACGATCGTATTCCCCCTTGCCCTTTCTACTATCGGACGACCAGAAGCATGAAAAAGCGACATCGAGTCATGGTGGACATCCCAAACGCGGACGCTTTAAGTCTTCTTTTATTATGCGTACCGCTGAAATGTGGAATGAGCTTCCTGAGTGGGTCTCCCCCAATAACTATAACCTGAGCGTCTTTAAATCTCGAGTGAATCGGTTTCTTCTAGGCAAGCGCGCTCCACCGTAGATCGCAGTGTCGCTTAACATCAGGCGAACTATCGGTCAAGCATATCGTGAATAAAAAAAAACTTAAAGTTCTGCCTACTTTATTTTAGGTTCTGGTACAAAGTAAAAGTCCGAATTTGTTCGCCAGCTCCTAAAATTCGCTATAGCATATAGTATAGCATCGCAACGCACCAACACAATCTTAATTATGATCCGTATAAAAATATTACAAAAATTCACACACACGACATCTATTTGCAGGTACTAACACTATTCTTTATATTAAAAAGGTAAACTTCGTCACAGACCAAAAAGTTAAGGCCTTATATCCCTTAATATATTAACAGAGCAGAATTACATAAGACCACTGACCGCTTATAATGTAATAATGAGTTACATTATATCATCAAATTATAAACCGCCAAATAAAGAAAATTAAAACAGCTGCCCAGATCAAGCTTTCTCTCTCTTTCACAATTCAAGAGAGAGATAGCGCGGAATCCCATGTTAGAAACACACTGACCTCTATAAATTTCAGATACCTACCAACTTGTTCATCAACTTACAATATTTTTTTTTTCACAATATGGCATCTGGTTGTTGCCAATATTGAATTTTGATTGCGTACTTGTATTAAAAAGGTCAGTTTAGAAACAGAATTATGATTGATTGGACAGTGTCTTCTACAGAATCTGTCAATTCTTGTGTCAATATAGGAACACAAAGATTTAATGATGAAATGACGACTGATCTATCGCTCTTACTATTAAAATTAAATGTATTTGCTGAACAACCAATCTTATAAATGAAATAGCAATCTTCGGTCCCTAAACTGCAGTTAACAGTTTTAGCTGCCCAGATCATGCTTTCTCTCTCTTTCATAGTTCAAGAGAGCGAGAGATAGCGCGAATTCATTCCCATGTTAGAAACAGAATTATTGATTGATTTGACAGTGTCTTCTATCGAATCAGTCAATTCTTGTGTCATTAAAGGAACACAAAGATTGAATGATGAAATATTAAATGTTTTTGTTGGACATCAATCTTTTAAATGAAATAGCAATCTTCGGTCCCTAAATATACTAACGGCCGTTTTCAATATCAAATCCGTCGGTAGATTAGCTTACTAGAGATAGGATTTTGACATTACTTGTATGGACGTTATTTCGAAATCCTATCCATAGTAGGGAAATCTACTGATAGATTCGTTATTGAAACTGGCCATAAGTCACAACTCATACCGCCAGTTACACAAACGTAATAGTACTGGATCATTAAACGCTACTAATTTCATTAATTTAATCATGTTAACCGGTCCTTGTGGAAAACTATGGGGAGGCTTTACTTCAGCAACCTTTTGTGGCTGATGTTGAACAAATGTAATCATGTACAAATCAACGTTGAGATAAATTAATATTCTAGGTACGGTCAGCAACGAAAGTCGTTGAATACAGCTAAATTTTGAAAACGTGACAGCTGTTTTATTATGTAGGTAAAGTAAATATTTAATGGTCATCTATGCAATGATTCCCCACAACCTTGACAGGTCAGTAACTTCATATGAAAAATCGTATTGAAGATTGCAGCATGTTCATCGACTTTCGTTGCTGACTGTACTAAAAATGTGACATATTGGTTACTTTGACATTTCATTAATTAAAACTAAATACAAAAATATTAAGATCAAATGTAGTTGCCGTTTGTAACGATTTATGGAAGATTAGAATGTAATGATGACTTTAAAAGTTAAAGGTCATTTCTGCAATAGGCAGTTTGACTTAGAAAATGCATTACGTTTAATATAACTGTGCCTCTTTGAATCTCTTAAACATATAGCTGCGATTTAGTAAATTATACGGTAAAACCGGTGGGATGTACTTTAACTGAATTTCTTTTTTGAAAGATTCGCGGGTATAGCTCCAACTCACTTAAGTTTAATCATAATTAAATTTATTGGTGTAGGTCAGTGTTTTTCAAACTGTAGATGGCGACCCCCAGGGGTACCGCTTGGTAGTCAAGTAAAAGTAAGAACCAAGAATTGGAGGTACCTACTACAGTTAATATAGAACATTTTCAGGACAGTCATAGATGACGGTCGGTAAATTTTTTGACTTGTAAAGGGGTCATGTTTTTAAGAACTTTGAAAAACACTGGTATAGATAGACAATGACAAACAAGTATTTTTCTTTTAATTTTAGATGGTTTCCGAAGTAGTTTGAATTTACCCACGTAGAAATAAGAAAGCGAATTTGTATTTCGTTCCGCTTTCGCTACATATTCATTTCGTTTCGTTTCATTGTGTGTTTGACAATGCCTATTGTTAGTAATATCAGCATTAATGTTATTATCTGATGTTATTCAGATCAAAGACTAAGTCAAAATAATTAACAGATATGTCATTGCGTATAAGATATGTTGTACATTAGTACTTGCTGTTGCCGACCCGTAAACTAACGGGTCGGGTCGTAAACCTGGGTAGTTAATGTCCGGCATTGGCGACTCTGGAAAAAGACAGGATTTTTACAATTAATAAAACTATCAATACACTAAAAACTTTTTATACAAACATTAATATAAATGCGAAAGTAACTCCGTCTGTCGGTTACGCTTTCACGCCTAAACAGCTGAACCAATTTTGATGAAATTTGGTACAGAGATAAATTAGACGTACCTATCGTTTAAAAAATTCCTTTTGCAAGAGTGAAACTCAGGGCAATAGCTAGTCTATTAATAATAGAAATCAATTGCCGCAAGTATAGGCTACATAGCTAAATTTTGGAAACATGGATGCTCCAAAACTTTGAGGTTGAAATAAAACTACTTTTTAGTCCGTCCACTAAACTGAAGTCTACCCGTGACTATGGACGCTTTAAAGGGTCCGAAACGTCGGGATTAATAATATCAATATAACACGATAAAATCCGTAAAAAGTAGTTTTATTTCAATGTACAATATTCGCGTAAGTGTCAGAAATCAATATGTTGTCAAAAAAAGATAAGGTAAATATTTAATGAATATAATAATAATTAATTAATAAACTTTGACTTTTGACTTTTGACTTTGACTAATGGTTATCTATGCAATGATCTCGCCCAACCATCTTAAGACAGTAACTTCATATTAAAAATCGTATTGAAGATTGCAATAATATGTGCAACGACTTTCGTTTCTGACTGTACCTAACATCATTAAACGACTCTACAGATTTAACAGATTTTTTTGGTTCGTAATTATTATTACTAATTTTGTATGAAAGTCCGGGACTGGGAAACACGACATCAATGCTAGATTTATATAACATGCAAAATTCATACTTTTCTAAGAATTAATAATATAGAATAAGCTTTTATAATATCACACTACAGACATTCCACATAGACATACCTACACACACACACTACAACCACATAAGCAAAAGGGCGTTTGAGCACGCGCAGGTGTGTGCGTGAAGAGGTAGAGTTGCCATTATTTTATTTGTTTATTCTTTATATAACGTGTTACAAAATACCCCGTAAAAAATATAATTAATTATCAAAGCCAAAAATTTTGTCAGCTGTCATGTCAGGGAACCAGATTATTTAACAGAAAGGCACGTAGGTACCTATTTTACCTAATAATTGTCTACTTTAATCGTTTTTCTATTTGTCATTCATAAATGTTGTTGTTTTCCTTTTTTTGGGGTATGTTATACAGCGTTACTACGGTTCTTAAATATTGTGAATGGACTCGTTATAAGGCCCCATTTAACCTCCTCTCGGCGGGTAGTTTTGTAACATCCTGTATATAAATATTTTCCTTTATAGTCTTGCATTTGTTTATCTTGTGGCTGATAATATGTTGATGATGATTGTCCATTAATCATAATTATATGTTTTTTTTTTTTAAAAAGCAGTGAAAGCCTAGTGGTATGACCGTTGGACTGCCAAGTCGAAGGTCTCGAGTTCGAACCCAAGGCACACACCTCTGACTTTTCGAATTCATGTGCGTATTCATAATTAATTATCACTCGCTTAAACGGTGAAGGAAAACATCGTGAGGAAACCTGCATACCTTAGAGATTTTTCTCGACGGTTTGTGGAGTCTGCCAACCCGCACTAGGCCAGCGTGGTGGACTAAAGCCTAATCCCTCTCAATATGAGAGGAGACCCGTGCCCAGCAGTGGGACAGTATATGGGTTGATGATGATGATATGTTTTTTACCAATTGCTTAGCAGCATTGTGGTGATACCACTCCAGACCAGCATGAGCATAGCCTTTTTTTTGTTCATTGAGGAAAACTTCAAAAGGCTGCCGGTCTACGGGGGTTAGACCGGGGAGTGTGGGATTCTTACCCACTAAAACCACCCCGGTGGCCACCGTCAGCACATGGAGGGGGACACTGTGTGCTCTTAATAGACCACCCCAGAACCCCCTTGTGCAACGCCTATTAAATCACATCTCTGGGGAGACTGTAACGAGTCTCCCCTGAATCTGTCTCTGTACACGGCAGCACGTGACCACTGTGCTACCGTCTTCTCTGGGGTCGCATGAGCATAGCCTACCTAGCCTAGCAAGTGTACCTCTTCACACTACACTTGCTAGGCGTTGTTCAGAGGGCTAAGAAACAACTATTGAACTCTCATTATGATTCACAGGCACATGGCTGCCAGGGCCATACAATTCCAGTATAAGCTAACCTCTACTTAAGTCTACTAACTTATACTGAACCTTTAACAATACAACGAAGTGCGAGGTATATACAGGGTTACTAGAATGATTTTAACCTTAAAATGTTGCTAGTTAAGTTCAAAATCGAGTGAGAAATATGATAGTTTGTGGTAACCTGATGTACTGGCGACCGTACAACATATTGAAAGCCGACTCTCTGGTAACGGAGGTCATCAAAAGACCATACAACTCAGCCCAAATTTGTACCTGACAGCTGTCAAGTTGACAGTTTTTACTATGAAAATGTGCCAAAATGGCGTGCGTTTGACATTCCAAAACGGACACTGACAGCAGATAGCTTTTACTATAAACGTATCTACGTTGACAGTTTTTATTACAAAAACACTATGACGCTGATACTAGCGTGTTAAAATGGCGTGCGTTTTTTTCAAATTTAATGTTATTTTTTCTCATCCCCTAGTGAGCATAAAAAAGTATGACTAGAGATTTAACCAGCGTAGTACAGGGTATTTTTTCCAATAAGTGTACCCTCAGTACATCTTTTGGGCAGATTTTGGTGACATCCTTTATTATGTTTTGTAAAAAGTTATTGTTTATGATTTTACTAATACAGTTCTGCGAGGTTGTTAGTTTACCAGTTAAGAATAGAGTGGCGGCCGTTCTGTATGTAAACCTAATAATTATTCTTCCCTCCACACACAAGCCAAGCGACAAACAAATATAAGCGACTTACCTCCTCACAACATATGCGACGTAAACGGCAAACAATGACATAAGGGTGGCCGCAGACGGTGCGATTGTCGCAGCTCCGGCGTACTGAGCTGTCCCACACGCGGGCGGGCACACCGGGATTATAGATTCTACAGAGAAGAGTAATAATGTAGCATGCGACAAAAAAAAACGCATGCAATGCGGATGCGGATAAAAATCGAATAACAAAATCGTACGGTGTGAAGTTAAAAAATAGTCGTAAATAATTATATGGTAGAAGCAGCGAATAATATGACCATAAAGCTAGTATTATGACTATTTTTAGATTATTTTTTATTATATTCGAATCCAAGGCATTGCAAGGCAAGGCAAGGCACTGACTTTTCGAAATCATGTGCGTATTAATAATGAATTATTACTCTGCTTAAACGGTGAACAGCATGCCTTAGATTTTCTCGACGGCATGTGAAGTCTACCAGAACGTACTAGGCCAGCGTAGTGGACTACAGCCTCCTCATCAGGAGACCCGTGTTCAGTGGGACACTATATGAGTTTATGATGAAAATGAAATGACCATGTTTTAACTTCACATAATTTAAATTTCGTTTTAAATAAACTATAATTTATTTATACGATGAAATAGACTATTTTTTCGGATTTTATCGCGTTTTATTGATATTATTAATCCCGAAGTTTCGGACCCTTTACAGCGTCCATGGTTACGGGTAGACTGACAACGCGATAAAATCCGTAAAAAGTAGTTTTATTTCAATGTCTATTCGCGTAAATGTCAGAAATTAATATTGTTTATACAATATCACAAAAGGCATTGATAATATATATATTCATTTGCACAACAAACAAAAACAGCTATTTATAATAATAAAAAAAAACAGTTTCAAGACACTACTCGATGACATGGATCGATCGCAGACACTGTATTATAGAGGTCAGTGATCACAGAACATTTTTGAATCAAAAATGCACATCATAGTAAAAAAGAACTACTGTATGCGCATTACATAAAGTAAAATAAAAAAAAAGTTTCAATGACTGCACATTTAGCGGTTAGGATTGTCACCATAAGCAGACAAATCTTTGAAATCCACATATATTTTCATAACGAACACAAATCTTCTTTGATAAATAATTCCTTATTCCTCAATTATATTGTTTTGAGTCAGGGAGTACTGTGTGTCCGTTAATTCATGATCCTCCAAACCCTTTCCACAACTATGATGAGGTTGGCTTCCAGCCTAACCAGATGCGGCTGAATAACAGTATTTTACACGAAGAGACTACCATCAGATATCTGCAACCCAATTTCTGGACAATACCGCTATCCTGAGGACAGTGGTGTCAGACCTTTTAAGGGTCCTGACTAACACCGACGGCTTTACGTGCTCTCCGAGGCACGAAGGGATCAATGTGTTATAAATGGTAATATTTTATGTTTGTAAAGTTCCCAACAACACAGGTCTTGTTCTCAAGTGCGGGCATTGTTATTTAAAAAGAGTTAATTAAAAATCTCTGTAAATTGAAATGTATCTACTCACCAACTAAATCAACTTGTCCCTCATCGGTACCCAGCTTATTCTGTGCCTTACACTTGAAGATACCATATTGACGCTTCTCGATTGTGATAACCCTAATCGTGGTGTCTGTAAACTCATCTGCAGTCGCAAAGTGGGAGATTCTGGAAGAAGAAAGAAGAATAATAGAGAAGGAGAAAGAAACGAAGAAAAGTGTTTGCAGTGGGGGGCTCTTTGACCCTTATTGTGCTGACCCAGGTATTCCTCTTTCGTTTTACAGCAAAACTTTAGGCTTTAGGCTTATAATCATCTAAAACTTTATTAGTCGAATGTAGAAATGGGCAAATGCCCGGGCGTTTTAGGCAAATTGGGAAAAATGCCTACAAGTTCCCGATAAATTCCTTACATTGGGCATTTATGTGGGCAGGGCGTGGTGTTCCGTCGCTTCCGCGGACAAGTACCACAGGACGGCACAAAGACAATTAGTGCACAGTGAAGTGCTACTAACATGGGTTTAAGTTTTATATACTAACACATTTGTATTTAATGTATATGTGTTAGTTTGTAAGGTATTTATCTATGGGCCATGGATGCCTGAAATAAACGAATAAATAAATAAAAATAAAATAAATGTATGGTTATAATTTATCTAATTTAATAATTGTTCTGTAAGTTGGCCTAAAATGTTAATTTAAGCTATTTTTATTTGCCATTCAATGTGGCAATGCGGCCGGTCTTCGGGGAACGTTACCAGATGACAGCGATGTGGAGGAATACTTTGACACTTAGAAGTGAAAATGCGTTGTTTTCATTTTCCTTTTTTTTTGTACATTATGTAAAAAGTAAATTTAGTTTTTTTATTTGTTTGTCAAAATATTTTTGATTAAAATCAAGCTCATTCTAACATACTTTTTTTATATAATTTTAAAAGAGATAGGGCGTGGTGGGAGTAATTCCACTCAAATTGGAGCTGCCTGACTGGGGAAGTATGGTGAGCAAAGTTGCCAGTGCTCCGCGAGGAAACGTTATGTTGGAAGTGGGGGGACTTTAACCCTTATACTGCCAACGCAACTATTTATTCCTCTTTCATTTTACAGGGTCGGCAACGCACAAGTGATACCCCTGGTGTTGCAAGCGTCTATAGGCTACGGTAACCGCTTACCATCAGGTAGGTCGTATGCTTGTTTGCTTGCCAGTATTAAAAAAGTGTTACCTGTAATGTTGGTTGTTGGATAGCTGCACTTCATCCTTGAGCCAAGTTATAGCAGGAGGCGGGTAGGCTTCGACGTGGCACTCCAGATCCATGTCATATTGTAAGGCCTACACCAAAAACATTAATTAAGTCCTAAGCGCAACTGCTGCGGTTGCTGGATATGATTCCCAAGTCAAGCAGTGTTAAGTATTTAGTTTTTCTATGAAATTGCAATAGCAACTCGGAGTCTGTATTTATGCCCGGTTAATGGCAATAAGCTCGCCCCCTATTACATGGGACCTAAACATACCGGCGAAATGTGGGTGTACATTAGTACAGTCTGGGGCCATAAGTCCAGTAGCATGTCAACGATCATATTCGCTTGCACAGTACTGCGCGTATACACACGTGTATGAGTGATTTCAATGCAAACATTTACCCGTCAAACAGTATTTATTATCTACGAGAAGGGTGATAGTGTGTCGGGTTAACCCTTTGACCGCCACAGACGTCTATAGACGTCAAATTAAAACTTGCTCACGACGCCAAACGACGGCATGGCACGACAAAAATATCACTTTTTTATAGTGCTTGGCGTAGAGAACACAGATATTCATTATTGACGTGGCGGTCAAAAGGTTAATATAGACAAAGATAACAATATAGTTTTGTTTTCTTCATATTAGTGTTCGCACCGAACCAATGAGAGATTACGATATACGAGATCGTGTATGTGTGCAAAATGTTTGTTATAGAAAAAGGTCGTAAGTGCGACTTGTTTTGATGCGATAGATTTGTGAAACTGCGACTGGACTTATGACCCTGACCGTACACCTCTGCCTAAACCTTCGGGGAATAGAGGCGTGATGGTATGTATGTATTATTATTTACCTGCGCCAGCCTGGGCCTGGGGACGGTGACGACGGGCGCGAACTCCACTTCCAAGTTGATATTCCTCCTTGCACCTTTCCCTACACCGTTTTCAGCTACACAGTAGTAAGTACCGCGATCCTCCTTATGTACCGTCGTGATTTTCAGGATATTGCCTCTGAAATATGAAGAAAATAAATTATATTTATTTGTCTCACTAGCTGTTTCGCAGCCTGCAGTTTCGCATGCACACGATTTTTGAGACAGTAAAAACTTTTTAACAAAAAAATTATACTGCCGAAGAAACTGAAAAGCAAAAAATAATAAAACCTTTTTATCTTTTTGTATTTTTTTTTACATTTTCCATGCTAAGATCTTAGTTTTTAAGCAAAGGAAAGTCGACCACGGGCAGGATTCGAATCCGCGTCTTGCTTTTCAATAGGTGTCACTGACGTCACCATAAAGACGTAAATTCAGAAAGCGAAGGCAAAATTCGACATGGCGGGTAGGTATCGCGGTGGGTTAGTGATCATAGCGTCTGGTGTACCTAACCAGAAGACGCAGGTTCGAATCCTGCCCGCGGTCGAATTTTTCCTTTGCTTAAAAACTTTAAAACCTTTTTATTTAACTCTTAAACTAATGTAAGTATACCCAAGTAATTTTGAGGGTACATAAGTAACATGCGTTTGACTATGTCAATTTGACATTGTCAAGTTCAGAACGCATTAAAATAGATACTTTTGGAGAAACTACACGCTATTGCATCAGTCAAAAGTTAGTGAAAAGGCACATTCATAAATTTAAAAAATAGAAGATTTCTTTGTTAGATTTTGGTGTTGAAAATATAGTATTTTTGCGTACTATGTGTTTCTTCAACAGTACAGTACGCAGACCCGAAATACAGATATTATAGTATGGTTGACAACCCTAGCTGCAGTTGGGTCTGTCTACGGCAAATTGCCGCTCGTGTGCTTGAGACCTGATGGATTATGGTCAGGAGTCGAGGGCTACAGGGGCGTCTTCATAGTTTACCTGTAAATAGATCCACCGGTGGGCAAGATGGCGTTGTTCTCACGACGCCAAGAGATCTTCGGGGGAGGAAAACCGCCGGCGTAGCATTCCATCTGGACACCTGGAGACAACATTCAAATGTTTCAGGTTTTAACTCAAAACTGTCTCATGAGCTTATTAGTTGTACGGCCGATTGCTACTGTAGATGTCCTTTTGGAACGAAGTTCCTTATCGCGCGTTGTGAAAGGGGGCTAGACGGAAAAAATTCTTACGAAAAGTTGTCACGACACTTTTTGCTTGTCAACAATATTTGAATTTCGAATTATTGAGTGAATGACAATATTTGAATTTCGCGCGTTGTGAATTGTTGAGTGTATACAGGTTTTTTTATTTTTAATTATTAAATTTTAATGAAAGGAACTTCGTTCCATCCGGGTGTCCCTTGACATCTCTCAAGTTTTTTTTTCTTTTTTTTGGGTGGGGAAATGCTCCTTATGTATACGGCTCTGCTTGGGGATGCGGGACGGTTGTCGGGCTCTCCGGCCAGATGGCCAGCATACCAACTAAAACCACCACCACTTCCACCTTCCACATAGTTGTGGATCACGGGAATCGCAGACTCCATTAACGGACGAGGTCTGTGGTCTAGTGGTTCTACACTAGTGGTACATTGTAAGACACATATTTGTTACAATAATATGTCTGGACTTTTAAAAGTGACTATGATTCTCTGAGTTTGTTTCGGCGTTTCTTCTCACGAGGTCGTCAGCTAGGAAATGCCGGCTCCATCTAGTATTATGATCATGTAACAATAAAAAAATGGAGGGTAGCTGTCAGTAATTATTTCATCAAGACGCCCAGTCTACCTGTGACCATGGACGCTGTAAAGGGTCCGAAACGTCAGGATTAATAATATCAATATACGCGATAAAATCCGTAAAAAGTAGTTTTATTTCAATGTATAATATTCGCGGAATTGTAAGTGTCTTTAAAAAATATATTTACAGAAAAAAATATAATTTATCATACAGAAAAGAGATTGCCATTGCCATTGGTTGATCAGCATAGGATATTTAAACACTTACTCTCGCCTTCGCTAGCGACCAGTGAACGGGTAGAGTTGTCAGATATGATAGGTGGACGTCGGACCTGCAGCTCCACTTCAGCTGTGATCTTGTTACTGATGGACATCAGCACTTGGCACTGGTACCAACCGGCATCATTTTCTTGTATGTCTTTGATCTGTAAAACATAGATAGATGAATGGAATATTCTTGACTGCCTTATTTTTTTGACCGCCACGTCAATAACGAAAATCCGTGTTCTCTACGCCAAGCGACAAATTCTAGTATCTAATAATAGGTAAAAAAAAAAAAAACTTGAGAGGTGTCAAGGGACACCCGGACGGAACAAAGTTCCTTTCATTAAAATTTAATAATTAAAAATAAAAAAACCTGTATACACTCAACAATTCACAACGCGCGAAATTCAAATATTGTCATTCACTCAATAATATTTGAATGCTTGTCAACAATATTTGAATTTCGAAAAAAGTGTCGTGACAACTTTTTCGTAAGAATTTTTTCCGTCTAGCCCCCTTTCACAATGCGCGATAAGGAACTTCGTTCCAATTGTATAGGTTTTGAACTAAAAAGTGGTATTTTTGACGTGCCATGCCGTCGTTGGCGTCGCGAGCAAGTTTTCATTTGACGTCTATACACGTCCGTGGCGGTCAAAAGGTTAAAAAAATACTAAGTACAAGGTGTATGAATCATAGATCAGTTTTGGCGCGACACACGACGCCGAGTCTTCAGAGTGAATTAGTGTTTAGTTTCTTGTTTACCTATGTATCGTATTTTAATTGTTGTTGTTGTTGGTTTAAGTTATATTTTATTGTATTATTGTAGTATTTTATATTATATGGGCCTTGTATCCTGAATTAAATAAATATCATATCATATAGATCACTTTTAGCGATAAGATACCATTGTTGTTTATAGTTTAAGGTTGTCATATTTTATATTGTATTTTTTTTTATGGGAAAGGGGTCAAATGAGCAGACGGATCGATTACCGCCGCCCATGGACACCCGCTACACCGGAGGAGTCACGAGCGCGTTTCCGGCCTTCAAAAGGAAGTACGCTCTTATCTTGAAGGTTTGAAGGTCGTATTGGTCCGGAAATACTACAAGCGATAGTTGTAGGTACATTCCAGTTTTGCTGTGCGAGGCAGAAAGTTTCTAGAGAAACGCACAGTAATAATAATAATTTGGGAAAATTTACACAACACCATCTAGTCCCAAACTAAGCAGAGCTTGTACTATGGGTACTAGACAATGGATATAATACTTATATACTTTTTTTTTTGTAAATACATACTTATAATACATAAGAAACACCCAGACAAACACAAATACTCATGTTTTATCCACACAAATATTTGTGTCTTGTGGGAATCGAACCCACAACCCTATGATCAGCAGTCTGGCACTCGAACCGCTAGACCACAGAGGTCGTAGTAGTGAGCTAACAACCATTTAGATGATGGGGATGTACATTATATTATATTTATATATGGGCCTTGTTGTCTGAAACGGAATAATAAAAAAAAAAAATTATAGGTGTTATCGCTAAAAGCAATCTCATACAGACAACCTTGGATGGAATCAGAGAGAAATGGAAACATACATTGTGGTTATATTTGTTTGTGGATAGCCATATAGCCATGTGAGGCCATAAAATCAAGCTATCCAAAACTGTCAAATTTTCCCAATTGAATATGAACCTTATTCTTTTGTGTTAAAGTTGAAAATCTATCAAAGAATTTTGACATATTGTTAGAGCTTGATGTATTAGCCTCTGTACCTTACTAGTAAAAAAAAAATAACTTACCGATAGAGTGTAAGTGGCGGTGGCATCGTCGAATCGCAAGGAGAATCTAGAATCCTTGATTATCAACCCAGCATTGGTGGACAGAGGAATTGACTCTATAGTCTTGAACCGATCATATTTTACCTGAAAATAAAATAAATATTATCATAGCTGTCCAACAGGGCATGGGTCCCCCTCTCGGAATGAGAAAGATTTGTCTATATATTGATTTCTGACATTTACGCGAATATTATACATTGAAATAAAACTACTTTTTACGGATTTTATCGCGTATATTGATATTATTAATCCCGACGTTTCGGACCCTTTACAGCGTCCATGGTCACGGGTAGACTGAGGTGGTGGGCGTCTTGATGATATAATTACTGACAGCTACCCTACATTTTTTATTGTTACATGATCAATGACATTTATTACTAATTATTAATTAAAACGTCGGGATTAATAATATCAATATACGCGATAAAATCCGTAAAAAGTAGTTTTATTTCAGATTTGTCTATAGTTCACCACACTGGCTTAGTGCGGGTTCGGAGACTTCATACGCCTTTAATGGCATAGGCTTGCTACCTTTAATAGGCAGGTAATACATGGCAACACTCTTTTATTGATTTTACTTTTAGTTTGTAATTGACTTTCATTTGATGTGATAAGTATGAATGATTGTTTAATATTTTATTGTATTCGTTTTTATTATTCCAGGCTCTATAATTTTTTTTTCTTTAATTTTTTTTGCACATAACTAAAAGAGTGATGAATATGAATGTGGAGGGATGGAGGGGTAGAGGGAGGTCAAAGAAAAGATGGATGGATTGTGTTAAAGTGGACATGATAGAATAGAAAGTGAATGAAAATGTGATGGCTGCCAGAGATGAATGGTACAAAAACAAAAAAAATTGGTACAAGGGCAGAAAGATGATGATGGAACAGTATATAAGTTTTAGATGAAGTTACTTACCCATATAACAGGGAAGTCCTGTGCATAGTGTACGGAGCAGTCCAAATCCACTTGACCACCAATATCTCTGATCTGTTCCTGAGCGATGTGTGATATGGTTGGAGTTCTTTGTGCGGATGCTGGAAAAACAGATTAAGTTGATTGTGGAAATCATAATGGCCAAAGTTATTCAAGAATCACAAGAGGAATATAAATTTTAGCAAATGAAAAATTTGATCTTGGTCAGGATTCTGGGCAGAGTTTGGCAGGGCTTATGGCTATGGATCTCAGAGTCCCTCCTCATAAAGTGCCAGAAATGGTCACCATGTGGTTTTATTTAGTAGGAGGCCAACATAACCATTGAGTACCGATGCGAGCCTCATAAAAAGGTTATTCAGCATAGCATTATCACCTGCTAATATAATATTTAAGCAACTTCCAATTAATCGTTTTAAAACAGCCTTATTTAAATGGCTTATCGATAAATCCTTTTATTCCGTAGATGAGTACTTATCTTAAACTTAAAAAAATAATATCTGCCATCTCAATATTGGGCTTTTCTTAAAATGAATAACTGTAAAAATAATCTAAATTTGTATGCTATATTTAGCGAATTGTCCTAGTGCTTACTTAATTTGAACCAACTGTAATTTACTACAATTCTTACAAATAATAAATTTCATTTCATTTCAAATTTCATTTCATTACTACTGCTGGACGCAGGCCTCTATTAGTGAACACCACCAAGTCAAATCAGAAACAATATTTTTGTTATGTATTATTCTTCATGTTCATATTATGATTCATCTGATGACAATGAAACTGTTGTATGTGAGACCACTAAGACCTCTAAAATTAAGATTCTCTATAGGACAGTATTTTTTTATTTATGTATTTTGGAGAATGTTCTTTAACCTGCAATTAGCTAGAGTACAGGTTAAAGTTTGTAATCATTTATAAATATAATATAAGATACATATTGTATCTGTGAATAAACCTAAACAAAACATATTAAAACAGATATTTTAACAAAATTTGACTGATTTATTTTACTTTTTAAGAAAAATTACTGTCAGGATTATTATTGAATGGTGAGAAAAAAAAACTACTAAGTATAGGGATTCAATTCTGCATTGTCTGGTTTAAGTAGGTACACTAACTAAGTGCTCTAGCTGACCTAGCTACTAAGGGCTCAAACCTGGGGGCTGTGATGGCCCAAAAATGTACAACTTTTTAACTTTTTATGGTGGCCCTATGGAAAGACACAGGCGTGAGGCGTGTATGGTAGGTAATATAGGTATATTCATCCAAAGAAAAAAAATCACGTAGTCATATTGATGACACAGGTAAATTGCAAAATACACGGTCCACAAATTCCAACCAATTCCAAAGTTAATTTTTGAAAATCGAATTCTCAAATATTTGAATGAAACCTAATCTACCTAATAAAACAATAAACGATCAGTAAAGATGTTCTAGTAAAAACAAGAAAAGAAGTTGTAAAATCAAAGATCAGAACTTCAAAAGGGTGTGTCAAGCATCAATTGCAAACGCAGTGAAATAGTACAAAATACAAACGAATTTACGAGTTACTGCGCCATTTTAACTTGTTGAAATACTGAGTAAAACTTTGAAATAGCCGTTTTCACTCACCAATTGTCGAAAAGCACACTATTAAAGATATGTAAACATAATTTTTGAACTCCATTGTGATAACACGCATCATTTCTCGTCACAGTCACAACACTCAACCGAAATCTGATATTTTTTTAATTTCCGTTTGAATGATTGTTGGTGTTTGAATGAGACGTATTGTGAATGGGAAGTTGTGAACCACAGAGTACCTAGTTTATGAACGAAATACTCGATGAACCTTTTTAATGTTTAATCCATCTCTCTGAATAGTAAAAATATTAATATAAGTACTTAGGTATCTAACTTAATTTTAAACTGAGTCCTAATATTTTCACTAATTTGTACCAAATCGTGTATTTAAATTTATAACATTTTGCGGATCACCGTTCTCTTAAAATAGACCACATCGGTCACACTCATTCGGCAAAATTGTTGACATTGTTGCCTTGTTGAGGAATTCAATCAACGGTGTTCCCGTAGACTGAAACTCTCTTTCCTCTGTCTACGGGTGTTCCTTGTCCTGTCCATTCACAGTGAACGAATGAATGAGGTTTTGGCGTATACCTTCATGTTGTGTAAAACGATGTTTAATATTTTCTATCGCAGTGTATCTATTCGCTAATAGATGTCGATACTAATGCCGAAGTTTCTAAATGGAATTACTAGATAACATTGTTTACATTATTATCTTGTAATAACGAATGTATGCAAACAAAAAAAACGAAGTATTATTTATTAATCATCAAAAATAAAAAAATGGTTTGTTGACCAGGCTAGAGTTCGTGCCCGGCGTCGTTGTCCGGGTCAAGTAAAAACTATGCAAATTCCGCATCCGTTGGATTTTCTTTTTTAAAAACCCAAATCGCTAGTTTTCACGTGATGATATTCTTTCATACGCGCCAATTGATTTATATTGGTACTTTTATGTAACTATGCATACATATGTTAAAAATACACATAAATGTATTATTCATAGCGTCATACTTTAATTTCTGGCAGCGGGTGGAATAAGCTCGCAATAGGCTCGCAACCGTTCAGGGCTAGATTTAGACCAGGGCAACACAGGGGCTCTAGCTCCGCGTCGTCCACAGGGATTTTTTTGTCCTTTCCATCGTTTTTTCAGGACTTCTTTGTTTGACCCAGTCTCGACAGTCTTAAATCCGGCCCTGCCCATAATACATGGGACCTAAACCAATCGGCGAAATATTAATAATATGTACATTTAGTACACATCTGCCTAACCTTCCGCGTAAAACAGGCGTGGTCATCATGTTATGTTTTATGTTTCCTTTTTTTATAACTAGATGGCGACGATGGCGTTAGAGCCAACTTAGTTTACTTGGTTTCGTGACGTCGTAATGATGACATGTGATTTTTAAAAGGAATGTAATAAATCGCGTATAAAAAATACTGATTGAGCGACAAAATTACTGATTGAACAGCAAAATACAGATATCGGTTAGGTTAGGTTAGAAATTGTGACCACACAACGCACGAACCGAGCGAGCGAAGCGAGAGGTGCCGCGGTAGCGGCTGGCGAGTGCCAGAACCGAATCTGAATGTTTTGAGTGTTTAAAACAATATTTTAATATTTTGAGGTGACTATTTTGCTGCTCAATCAGTAATTTTGTCGCTCAATCAGTAATTTTGTCGCTCAATCAGTATTTTTGCTGTGCATGTTTTGTATACAATATGTCATTTTTTGATTGGCTGTTAAATACTAACCTTTTTAAAAGACCAAACGCAATTGCAAAATAATGTGCAGTTCTAACATTACTGTGTTCCAGTTTGAAGGGCAATGTAACCAGTGAAATGACTGGGCAAATGAGACTTAGCAACTAAAGTCTAAAGATGACAACGCGAGTAATACCACTGGTGTTGCTGGTGTCTCTATGCTGGGCTGCCGCTTACTATTAGGAAAGCCGTTTACATGTTTGTCATATAATGACAATAAAAAAAATATTACATACCCCCCGCCACCTCCCCTGCTGACGAACGACCTTTAAAAAATTTCTGTATTATCAAAAAAAATATGTTATCGTTATCAATCACTCACACCGACAATAGTACAACGTGAGAAGATAACAAAATGCAATTTCCATATCATTTACTTAGTCTTAATAAATACACAATTACCTACATTGATAAAGTTAATATTGATTAAGTAATAAATTTCATAATTTTAGATAAAAATGATTTATATTCTTGTCAAGTAAATGTACAATGATGATTGAGTAGGTAGTTTTTACTTATTGTTGGGTTTCATGAAGCTTAAGAGATCACTCGGCGAGCTGCGGAGAGAGTAATGCTTGGTATTCCTTTACGCGATCCAGTGGTGGAATTACCAGCAGGCTGAGTAAGCTACAGCCTAGGGCAGCAGATTTTAGGAGCGGAAAATGAAGGGACAACTTTTTTTACTTACAAAAATAAAATCGTTTCGAGTTTTGGTACATGATTGAATTCATAATATCAGCCTATTCCCGACCACTGCTGAACGTAGGCCTGCCCTAAAGAGCGCCATCCATCCCGGTCTTGGGCAGCTCGCATCCATCCGCTGGCAGCCATCTTTAAATCGTGGGTCCATCATGTCGCAGGGCGTCGTACATGATTGAGTTCTGATTAACTTAGAAATAGTAGTAAAGTAACTTAGTATTGTCGTGCTACGGGTTGTTGAGCTCCCTAAATTATGGTTGAGCTACACAATGACTGATGCATGCGTGCCGTCGGTTGGGACTGGTCTACTCAAAGCCGCTATGGCTCTTTCTTCAAAAGGCCATTTTAGACTTTGCCCTACATTGTAAGACACATATTTGTTACTATTTTATGTCTGGACTTTAAAAGAGACTCTCTGAGTTTGTTTCGGCGTTTCTTCTCAGAGGTCGTCAGTTAGGAAATGCCGGCTCCATCTAGTATTAATTAATAATTAGTAATAAATATATTTGATCATGTAACAATTAAAATGTAGGGTAGCTGTCAGTAATTATATCATCAAGACGCCCACCACCTCAGTCTACCCGTGACCATGGACGCTGTAAAGTGTCCGTGTATCATGTTTTAGTTTTTTAATTATTGGCAATCCGATTCACGCAGAACGAGCTCACAGTATCCTTCGGTATACTATAGATATTTTGATTTAATAGAATCTATAACAGGATTCCAAGCAGGTGGTAAGACCTACCCATCTACTCTATTGAAATTTGGATGTTTTTTAATTTCAATAGCCTCACGAATCATCCTGGGTAGGTATTGACTTTCTTTCGAAAGGATTTGTGGTTTATCAAATCTGATATAATGCTGGGCCTTGTCAAGTGTATGTTCACAAACTGCTGACTTCTTGGAACGGCGGTGTTTGACATCAGCGATGTGTTCTTTTACGCGGGTCCCCATGATTCTTTTAGTTTGGCCTATATAAGAGAGACCGCAATTACAATCAAGCTTGTATAATACATACACCCGCATCTTGTAGAGGTATATGGCACTTGACAGATGGTAAGAACTAATTGATCTTCTTCAGCGGCTTGAAGTATGTTTTAATTGAAGCACGCTTCAAGATGTAGCCAATTTTGTCGGTGACTCCTCTAACATTTATGGTAGTACAGCAGGTAAGCGCTCAACTGTGGCACGTTTCACACGGTTTCTGTGACAAGGGCGCGGTATTCGGAGCTTGTTGTCGTGCAGGACTTGCTTGATATGTTGAAGCTCGGTGGCCAGGTGTTGCTCATCACAGATTGGATGTGCTCTCTGAAACAAAGTACCAACTATTATTTAATTTTTGCATGTGTCCCACAGTTGGACCAGATGGGTCTCCAGATCAGCTAAATGTCAAGTAAAATTATGTGCTTGACGCTGATTTTCATCTGGAGCCATTATACTCCTCGGATGTCAATCAGACAGGTTGTGTAAGCGTGTAGCGTGTCCCATATCACTTACTTATACTTTAAGGAACTTTATGGGAGAGGTCTTCGTTCAGTAGGTATTGTAGGTCTTTTGGTTGATAATAATTATGTTAATGATGCAAGGAGGATGCAAGGTGCCCCTTATATAATTAATTTCTGGACGTCACTAAAAGATACAAACGATGTTGAGCCTGATATTCTGTGGTGGTATGTTATATTAAGATCCGGATAGAAGCGTGAATGTATGAAATATTATGATGGGGATAGAAGCAGGATAGTGTTGTTATACTATGATGGAATAGAAGCGTGGTGGTATTTTTTTTTCTACTACTGAGTTAACACTAGGTGGCAAACAAGGTTACGGCTCACCTGATGGTAAGCGGTTACCGTAGCCTATAGACGCTTGCTACACCAGGGGTATCACTTGCGCGTTGCCGACCCTGTAAAACGAAAAAGGAATTGTTGGGTTGGCAGTATATGGGCCACTGCCAATACAACGTTTCCTCGTAGAGCACTGGCAACCTTGCTCACCAGCTTAGCTTGCTCCCAAACTAAGTAAAACTTGTACTATGGATACCAGACAATAATAATAATAAGCGATCATTGTACCGATAGTCGTGTCAGCCAATGGCTTAATAGCCACGAGCCTCAACCAACGCCTTAGGAGGCTCTCGTTAGGCGGCTGGGTCAAGGACTTGATCCAGAAAGCAGTACTGCTGGACACGGCTCGTATTGTTAGGAGATTCCTCTCTCTGGAGCCCTGACCGCCGGTAGCTTGGACCCTGTTCCCGATACCGGTGGGCCTCTATTTTTTATATTTTTAAATGTTTTTGTCTTTAATTTATTTTATAAAAATATTTAAAAATATAATTTATAAGAAAAAAGTTAAATAAAGGAAATAATAATAAAGTACTTATTTACAAAAAAAATAAATCCACTTTTTTTGTAAATAAGTACTTATAATATATTTATTAACACCCCAATAAACACAAACATTTTATATTCATCACATAAATATTTGTGATGATAGAAGCATTATTGTATGTCAAGTTATGATGGTGATAGAAGCGTGGTAGTATGTTATACTTGAATGGGGATAGAAGCGTGGTAGTATGTTATTCTTGGATGGGGATAGAAGCGTGGTGGTATGTTATATTATGATAGAATAGAAACGTGTTAGTATGGGACTTAGTGATGATAAGTATAGAAGAGTATTTGTACAATCAGATATGATAGAAATGATCGCAGCAACATAATTATTATAAAAGAAAATACGTAATAAGTGATCAGGCAGATTTTGGCTTGGCTTTTATCATAGTGAACTTTTAATTATTTGAATATTTGTTACGTATAACGATTACTTGTCCTACTGGATACTAGGCTGATCAGGTATTTTTTCATCATTATCACTTAGATAATAACTAATATATGCGACAAAGAACGGTGACGAGCAGTGTCTTTCCATATGATTATGTTGCTTTTATGTACCACTAAGGTGGCAAACAAGCATGGGCCACCAGATGGTAAGCGGTTACTGTAGCCTATAGACTCTTGTAACACCAGGGGTATGTATCACTTTTGCGTTGCCGACCCTGTAAAATGCAAGAGGAAATACTTAGTTCAGTTGGCAGTATAAGGATCAAGGTCTCCCCACTGCCAACACAACGTTTCCTCGCGGAGCACTGGAAACCTTGCTCACCGTAAGGTACACAACAGCTAAAAGCAGTGTTATTTTAATTCGATTTTCTGCAAGGCGGAGCTACTTACCCAGTCAGGCAGCTCCAATTGGAGTGGAATTACTCCCACTATGCCCTACCTCTTTTATTATACCTGTCGCTGTATAATATATGGCAATAAAATCTTTCTTTCTTTCTAGATTCTCATTTAGGAGGAGCATACAATTCTAATAAACACCGTCTTTTATACACGTAAGTATGGTTCGTGGCTAAGTAATATCATCGAAAGCACTAACAGTATCCTGAGGGTAATTTTAGAGAGGCTGGATGGGCCAACTATTGGTAGGTTTATCAAGATATATAACTGTCATAGTTCTTAAGTGACACTATGAGCCTAATTATGTAGCTTGAAAATAAAAGATTTTTATTTATTTTATTAATTTAAACGCTGATCAATCGATCTGAAAGGTTAAGTTGCACTAGCACCGGTCAGTCTGCGGATAGGTAACCGTTCTTAAGACATTGAGACCTCTTCGTGCTTCGGAGAGTTCGTAAAGCCGTCGGTACCATAAGTGAGTCTAAGGATAGACTGGTATGGTATTGATCAGAAATTGGGTTGCGGACTCCGACATGGTTGGGAAAAGGCTAGGAGGATTTGCATCCAAAATATCGTAAATATAATAAATGGGTCCATATTGGCTTACCTAAAGTTCTTTACCCGAAATTGTTCTTCCTAATGATTTGTAATCCGAATGATCACTCTTCCTAAAATTTTTCATCCTAAAGTTTCCATTCATACTATTTGTAGTGCTACCGGCGATGTTCATAACACTCATGTTTCCGAAAATTTTAATTAATAATATCATTAATGTAAATATATTTAAACTCCTACTGTTTTTTATCATAACGTTTTTATCCCTAAACATAATTACCATAACCAATAACTATAGGAGCGATTCGGTTCTGGCACTTCGCCGGCCGCTGCCGCGGCACGTTCGCTTCGCTCGCTCGGCTCGTGCGTTGTGGCCACAGTTCTAACCTAACCTAACCAATAAAAGTATAAGTAATAGATGTTTATTGCTACTGACATTATGAAGTTGAATGCTTCGGAATTATGAAAATTCGACAGAGTAGTTAGGAATTGTGAATGTTAGGATAAAAAATGTTAGGAAGAACATTTTCGGATTTCCAATTATCAGAGTTGAAAATTTAGGTGAACTTTGGCGCACCCATAATAAATAGGTCATCAACAAACTATATCTACACTACTATTAAAAGGGAATGAAGAGGAAAGATTTGTATTTTTGTGTGTTTGTTGTTTCGAAAGCTACATTCACCCTGAGTAACATAGGCTATATTTATTGCTAGAAAAGATTAGGGAATCTTATGTCCACCCGTGCGAAGCCGGGACGGGCCGCTAGTTTTTAATAAATAGGTACTATGGGTCAGAAGTCAGAACCCACCGGTCCCCTGAAATTCGCACCCAAATGCATTCCGTTGACCCAATTTCTGATATCTGGTACCTTCCCACTTTGGATATCTGAAAAGTTGTACATGTTTTTGAAATGTTCTGCCGATAAGTACTTCTGTGTTTTTTTTACGAAATCTACCAGTAGGTAAAGTCAAAATATCTGGTCAAAATTATGAAAATAGTAACAATTAGTAGCTCGGATTTAAAAACTATTGAAGATAATTGTCATTTTATGGATGATTGCTATGGTATTAAAGTGTAAGCAAGCAGATAAGAATAAAAAAAATCATGCATTGGTTTTTGTTTTATTTATTTTCAAAGTTGTATACTTACCGCATTATATCTTCAAAAACATATAAAATTTAAAATTACTCGGAAATGACCAACATAGTAACGTATCAGTTAGTATATAATTTTATTTATTTATTTATTTTTAGGAAAGCTTACAGACTAATAACAACTATTGATAAGGAACAATTACATTACAAAATTGCTAATAACAAGCTTCCACATATTTTGATAATTTTATTTCATATTGTTGCGTAATACAGATACAAATAAAAAGACACAATACTATTGAACACCTCGTGTTTTGAAGTCGGTAGATATAAATTTGTCATCTCATTGATACATAATTATTATTGTCTCAAAATGGATACTAATCAAAACCTCATTAATGATTAAAATCAATTACACCATTCCGGTGTGAAAATATCACTTTAATGACAGTAGATACATAGACACGGTGACATTTTTTTAAAAAGAGCTTTCTCATGCGTCTACGTGTCGTGGGGAATTTATACACAATTATCAGACACAAAGTATATTTAGAATCGACACAAATATCTAATGAAGAAGGGACTAAGTCATGTAGATACTGCCTTTTTTAATTTGTTTTGAAGTGCGAAATATTTTCATTGTTCTTCTGTCACATTCTGATGGTTAGAGTATGACGTACCTACTCCCGTATCGTACGTCTTTTACGAGACGCGAGACTAAGCGGACGTGTTTCTATTATTCGTTAAAATGATACATTTTTAAAACAAATATACTAATATTTTTCTGCGACGTCAGTCATAAAAATAAATAAATTAAGTGTGTCGTGAGTTAGTAGGTCGCTACCAACGAAGTTACCTCCTTACGTATTTTGTGCAGAATGGACATTATATTTTTATAGACAATAGATAAAGTATTTTCGGCTATGTCCAACCCAGGATTTAGTCCGTTTGGGCGTAGCCAAATAGTACGGCGAAGCCCTCCACCGACGCCTACCGGACCACTACCCCAGGGTGACCCAATCCCACCTGAACCCGCGGACAATGATTTGCCGACGGAAGTTATCTCTACGCCAGATATCCAGAAATGGATGAGAACAATAGATAGCAATTTGAGCGACATCTGTAATATTGTTGCTGAAGGAAAAATGAACTCTGAACAGAAGCTGCGTGTGTCCAATCTTTGCCGGAATGTATCAACTGGTACAGCACAGATGGCAGTTCTATACCAATCACTGAAGCAGAAAACGATCCAGGCCCATAGCACTATTCACCATCTAAAGAGTCAGCAGAATGTTGCTAACTCCCTCCAGCAGATTAAAGAAGCGGTAAAAACTCAATTAATGCCCGTAGAAAAAACCTCTTACGCTACTATGGTAAAGAAAGGAGCAGACAACTTCGTGCGTCCTGCAAATTTGAGCTCTGTTGCAATTTATCCCAGCGATAAGACCAAAACCAGTGACGACACTAAGTCCCTTGTCCAAAAGATAATCTCACCAGGTGAACTTAAGCTTCATGTCCGTGGACTGAGAAAAGTGAGAAATGGGGGCGTCTTAATCAGCACCGACAGTAAAGGTGACATCGACAAACTTATAAACTCGGAGAAATTAGTTTCGTCAGGCCTCACTATACAAGAACCTCCTAAACGCCGCCCTAGGATTGCTATAATTGGTGTCCCCGTAGCCCTTACTGAAAAAGAGGTATTTGATTGTATTTATGAGCAAAACCTTTCCGACAAGTTGCCGAATACAACCCGGGAGTCGTTTATAGAAAACATCAAGTTGAGCCACAAATCAGGCAAAAAAGACCTCTCTACTTGTAATTATATTTTAGAAGTACCTGCAAGCATACGAAAAATGCTTATTAATCAAAGCCGAATTTTTATAAATTGGACATCATGCCCTGTGAGAGATTTCACAATAGTCACCAGGTGCTTCAATTGCCAGCAGTTCGGACATGCAGCCAAATTTTGCCGAGAATCAAGTCCTACTTGCAACCACTGTGGAGAGACTGGACACTCCTTCAAGGATTGTAGTAAATCGTCAGCTCCCCCTCAATGTGCGACGTGCAAACGCTTCAAGAGGAAGTGTGACCATCCAACTGGTGATGTAAGCTGTCCGGCACGCATATATGCAGAGGCTAACTACATTAACTCAATAGATTATGAAGGCGCCTAAGAGCGCCATTGAACACTTTTTTAATAAGAACACATACAGGTACCTTTATATTTATATTTACTAGGTTAAAATATTATTAACATGACCAATCAATTAATGTATGATCTAGATTGTTTTTCTGTGTCTGAATCAAAAATCTGCAATGTTGAAGATTGTAGACTACATATTCCTGCTAGTGGCAAAACGTTAACCCTGCTCACACAAAATATTCGTAGTATAAACCGTAACATGAATGGTTTTGAAGTGCTGTTACAAAGCCTCAACATAAGCTTAGATATAATTGTCTTAACAGAATGTTGGTTGTCAAAACAGACACTCAACTTACCAACTCTCGACGGCTATAACTACTACAAAACACAAAGAAATATTAACCAAAATGATGGTGTAGTAGTTTATATTAAAAACAACTTAAAAACAGTCGTAGAAGAACCAGCTTTGATGGATAGTAATTGTTTAATAATAAAAATGCTACCCGATACAGTGATTATAGCTATTTATAGGCCCCCTTCCCAAAATATTGACGTATTCTTAGACTCGCTTGATATAAATTTGAAAAAATTATCATCCTTTAAGAATATAATATTAGTGGGTGATATAAACATCAATATTGCTTCCGGAAGAACTGACACCTATGCACATAACTACCTAAATGTTTGCTCATTTAATGGACTTTTACCAGCACATTACCACCCTACTCATCAGAGTGGCTCATGTTTGGATCATTTTATTATAAAAACAAAAAAACTATCCAAAACATTGGTCACAAATTCATCGCTTACCGATCATCAAGCTGTTTTATTAACTCTGCAAATAACCTCACCTAGAAAAAACTGCAATCGTAGCTTTATTAAAACTAACATGACTAACCTTGAAAACGATATACGCAACATTAACTTTGACCCGGTTTACAATACTAGTGACCCAAATGCTTCTCTACAGTATTTTATTTATTCGGTACAACATGCAATACAGAAAAACACATACTCTAAAACTGTGCCTAGAAAATATAATAGCATTAAGCCGTGGATCACACCCGGTCTCGTTCGCTGTATTAGGCACAGAGACAAACTGCACTTAAAATCAAAACTTGCACCTGATAACGACATACTTTCTGTAACATATAAAAGATATAGAAACTTTTGTAACAACCTGTTAAAAAAGTTAAAAAATCAGTTTGATAAAACTGAACTACAAAAAGCAGGAAAAAATAGTAAACTGGTCTGGAAATACATAAAAACTAACACTTTCAGATCTAAAAATCCCGAGACGGCACTAGATTTACTAGAAACAGAACTAAATCCATCCGAAGCAACGAATGCCGTAAACCACTTTTTTGCGAACGTTGGGAAAAAATTGGCAGAAAAATCCCTAAATTCCGAAAGTTTCTCCCCACAAACCCCGACTGTGTCATCTCAGACTGGTACATTAAACTCTTTTGTTCTATTAGATACTGACGTCAATGAAATACTAACAATAATAACAGGACTTAAGGATACTTGTGCTACTGGGTGGGATGGTATACCTAACAACATACTAAAAAGGTTCAAATTCGTGCTTGCACCTCCACTGACTCACATTTATCAGTTATGCTTATCCAAAGGGATATTCCCCAAATTACTTAAAAAAGCTGTAGTAACTCCAGTATACAAAGGTGGAGACAAAACTTGTGTTAGCAATTATAGACCTATTTCCGTCCTATCAGGTCTCGCAAAGATTTTAGAGAAAATAATAAATAGTAGACTATTAAAATATCTGGAAGATAACAAGCTGCTCTCCGATAGCCAATTTGGTTTCAGGCCCAAAAAATCAACTAGCCAAGCAGTACATTGTCTGACGAATTATATATGTACCAACCTAGATACTGGCTTGCAAACTATTGGGATTTTCCTAGATCTTGCCAAGGCATTCGACACTATTTCTTGTTCTATTCTATTGCGCAAACTTGAATCACTGGGAATAAGAGGAGCTCAACTTTTGCTATTTGCTGATTATCTTAGCGATCGTCAGCAACATGTGAAAATTGGTCAGTACATTAGTTCTGACCTTAAAAATAGCTGCTATGGCATACCACAAGGAAGTGTTTTGTCTTCCACGTTATTTTTAATATATATCAATGATCTCTGTAGCTTGGCACTTCAAAATGGGATCATATTATCCTATGCTGATGACACAGCCCTTCTGTTTTCAGCGAAATCACGAGATGAGGTTTACGAACATGCTCAAAATGGCATTAACATTGTTACTAAATGGCTTAACAATAATCTTCTTACGTTAAATTCAGAGAAAACCAAATATATTTTATTTACAATGAGAAACAATAAGACACCGCCTACTAACCTAAACATATTTGCACATTATTGTAGCACGCACGCTGACACTGCATGTACTTGTCCCACTTTATTAAAAGCTGACCATGTAAAATATCTGGGCGTCACTATTGACACTAATCTAAATTTCCGTAAACATATAGATTTGCTGTGCTCTAGAGTACGCAAATTAATATATGTTTTTAAAAATTTACGTAACATAGCAGATTATAAATTAATAAAACAGGTTTATTTAGCCTTGTGTCAATCCATTCTTACCTACTGTATAACCTCTTGGGGTGGTGCTGCAAAATCTATCTTACTGCCTCTAGAACGCGCTCAAAGAGCCATTCTTAAAGTTGCTACCTTTCGCCCATTTAGATTTCCCACACATCAACTATACTTAGCATGTAAGGTACTCACAGTGCGCCAGCTATTTATTCTAAATACAGTCCTACAGAAACATTCTGAACTTCCTTTTGACCCAGTTCCTCCCGACAAGAGAAGAAAGGACTTGGTTTGCATAAATCAGCAAACTAGACATGCTTTTGCCACTAGATTCTATGTGTTCTTGGGACCTTTTCTTTACAATAGGCTCAACAAGTTTCTAAACTTATATAGTGTATGCTCAAAAAAATGTAGCGTAATGTTAGCAGAATATTTAGGGACGCTCAATTATATAGACACAGAAAAATCTCTAGAAATATTGGCGTGATGATGGTATAATTTTTTATTTTTTTATT
Source organism: Acronicta alni (assembly GCA_964056405.1). Classification (NCBI taxonomy): domain Eukaryota; kingdom Metazoa; phylum Arthropoda; class Insecta; order Lepidoptera; family Noctuidae; genus Acronicta; species Acronicta alni. The sequence goes on from OZ043942.1 coordinate 5,507,353, forward strand.
GTGTTGTATATTATATACTATAGCTTAGTCTTATTTTATATGTAATCATTAAGAAGTTAATCGTTAATTTTAGTTTTTAAGGAAATTAATTGGCCCAATTTAATTAATATGTATAGTGATATCCTGAAACACAGGTTTATAAAAACCTAGATCAGGTAGGTCGCTACATACCTCTAGTTTAGAATATGTCTTTTTGCACCTATTATAAATAACTATGTACTTTAGTTTTACTTATTATTAAGACCCTAATCTTATACCCCACTGTTGTAAAATTGTAATGTATTGACGAAATGTACACCTTTTTGTAAAAGATTTTTAAATAAAGATTTTTATTTTTTTTTTATTTATTTATTATACCGAATGAGAACAGCACTTGCCTTGTGTGCAGTTTTTAGTCAGTAAGGCACGGGAGTATTTCGACTAAAAACTGCACATAATAGAAAGTGGTTTTGGAATGTCGACTAAAAACTGCACTAAAGGCAAGTGCAATTTGGTATGTCGACTACAAACTGCACATTATGGCAAGTGGAGTTTGGTATGTCGACTATAATAGACTGCATTTAAGGCAAGTGGAGTTTGGCATGTCGACTACAAACTGCACATATGGCAAGTGTAGTTTGGTATGTCGACTACAAACTGCACATATGGCAAGTGCAGTTTCGTATGTCGACTATAATAAACTGCACTTAAGGCAAGTGCAGTTTGGTATATCGACTACAAACTGCACATATGGCAAGTGCAGTTTCGTATGTCGACTATAATAAACTGCACTTAAGGCAAGTGCAGTTTGGTATGTCGACCTACAAACTGCACATATGGCAAGTGGAGTTTGGTATGTCGACTATAATAGACTGCATTTAAGGCAAGTGCAGTTTGGTATGTCGGCTATAAGAAACTACATTTCAGGCAAGTGCAGTTTGGTATTTCGACCAAAACCTGCACTTAAGGCAAGTGCTGGGCACGGATCTCCAATCTGAATGAGAGGGATCAGGCTATAATCCACAACGCTGGCTTAATGCGGGTTGGCAGATTTCACACGCCGCACATCGAGGAAATCTCTAAGTCGTGCCGGTTTCCTCACGATATTTTCTTTCAAACCTGCACTCATTATAATGAATGCAATATCTACTTAAATACTTTTTTTTTGTAAATACATACATAATCTAATATAATATAATAATTACTAGGGGCTCGTGGCTAGGTTTTTATTTTTCTAAGGTGGCAAATAAGCATACGGCCCACATGATGGTAAGCGGTTACCGTAGCCTATAGACGCTTGCAACATCAGGAGTATCACTTGCGCGTTGCCGACCCTGTATTGAAAGAGGAATAGTTGGGTTGGCAGTATAAGGATCAAAGTCCCCCCACTGCCAACACAACGTTTCCTCTTGGAGCACTGGCAACCTTGCTCACCGTAAGAAACACAACACAGCTCAAAGTAGCGTTATTTTACTTCGATTTTCTGAAAGGCGGAGGTACTTCCCCAGTCGGGCAGCTCCAATTTGAGTGGAATTACTCCCACTATGCCCTACCTCTCTTAAAAAGTAAAAACTAAGCTGATCAACCGATCTGCAAGATTAAGCTGTGCTAGCCGCGGTCGGTCTGTGGATGGGTGACCATTCTTACAACATCGAAACCCTCCGTGCCTAGGAGAGCACGTAAAGCCGTCAGTTCAGGCTGTCGGACACATAATTATGACAATCGTTAATGGAAGTCAAAAGAATTTTTTCAGCGCTATGATTAATCAAGAATTTCAATAATTTTCCACGATGTTTTTGTAGGTAGGAGATTACGTTTCCGGCGTTGCCGCTTCTTTAAGCGAAAGCGGCGTTGCCTCTCAGTGCGGCACGTGCAGATTAAATTATTCATTCGACAGAATAATTTGACTGTTATCGTTTTAGCTGATAATATTCCGGATTAATTTCTTGTTGACAGGCAGTCAATGTGAATGATGTGTGTAAATGACCATTAACTAGTGGTAAGCGCAACCAATCCAGGGCCTGGATTCGATTGTTAGATTTTATCGGAGTTTAGATTTGTGCCCATAGGCAGGCGTCTTTACCTATGGTCCAGAGTGTGCGTTGCACACGGTCACAGCGGTCCTAGGGGGCGCCTAGGACCACTCTGGGTCGTCGACAGCCACAGGGACAGGTAGGGTTGCCAATCGCATTATAATGTACAGTATTTCGGATCTGCGTATTATAATTATACTGTTGAAGAAAGGCATAGTACGCAAAAATACTATATTATTTTCAACACCAAAATCTAACATGCTTTTGATTGATTCAATAGCGTGTAGCGTATCCAAATCTGTTTATATCCAATAATATTATGACACATTTATTTTAGGCATGCAAGAAGAAAAATGTAAGTAACAATTATAATTATCTTTGTTTACTTTTGGCGTTATCCGTAAAATACTATTTTATTTTGAAGTGTACTATATTTTTAATAGCTTTGTCTGAAAAATACTATATTTTGCTGAAGAAATGTTGGCAACCCTACGGACAGGGCCGCGGAATGCTATTACAGTCAACAACACATCAAAGCATCCAAAAACTGTCAAATTTCTGTATATTTTATTTATCCATTGGGGCAATTTGACAGTTTGTGGTAATGTGCTGTTATTTGTACCCATTCCATTTTGTCCCAGAAATTTCTCTTTCGTTATACACGGTCGGCAACGCGCAAGTAGTGTTACAAGCGTCTTTATGCTACGGTAACCGCTTACCATCAGGTGGGCCGCATGCTTCTTTGCCACCTTAGTGGTATAAAAAGAAATATTTCCAATGCTTATAATATTTAGTTCTCTAATAGTTTGATCTGGTTTCAAGGTTTAACTTTTGATAGTAGGAAGAATTATTAAAAAGTATCGGTAAGTAAATTTGGTAGTAACAAGTTCAGTAGTACGAGTCCAAAATACCCTGGAACCTTTTTTGTATAGTACAGAATATCCTCATGGATTCTCCGGCGTGGAACCTATACCTCTTGGGTCCTCCGCCACCCGGGAAAGTGACAGGGTATTTCGGACCGCACTTGCCTTCACCTGCCCTATAGTCATGGCCATGGGATCCGCGAAATTCGACACGACCCTTAACCTCCCAAGGTGGCAGAAAATCCATGAGAATTTTCCGTACTTGAAGGCGTACCGGTGAACAGTGGGTGTTTTTTTTTTAGAATGCAGCGACCGCAGTCGGTCTATTGTGATCGCCACGCCTTGCGTTAGAGTTCACCGCCAAACCCTGCAGCTACTATAAACTGCAGGATTTGCTTACGATATATTTCCTTAAATGAATTTTTACCGTGGGAGAGCCATGCTCCGGCACGAATGGGCCGGCTCGACCGGACTTGATACCACGGCCTCACAGAAAACCGGCGTGAAATAACGTTTTCGTTGTGTTTCGTCGAGTGAGTGAGGATACCGGACGCCCAAACCCCTTAAAAGGGCGGCAACGCACCTGAAACTCCTCTGGTGTTGCGGGTGTCCATGGGCGGCGGTAATCGCTTACCATCAGGTGATCCGTCTGCTCGTTTGCCCACACTATCACATAAAAAAAAAAGAAAAATGAACACTGCGCTTGTGTATTAGGGACCCGCATTCCCCCAGGAGATGTGGCGTTTCGTCAGCCTCCTCACAACGCCGGCAGGTTTGCGTGTCGCTCAGCCTTAGATTGAACATGTGCTTGTTTAAGCAGCATTCCTGTTAAGGGTCTCGTTACAATGCGCAAGTTGTTCCTATTTAACGCTAGGACAAGGTTTGTGTGCCGGCTTTAATTAAAGCTTTGGAGTGCACCATGCCTGGCGATTCCTTCCAGAGCTTGATAGCAGTCTCATAGCTTGAGTTCGTAATGGTTTTTAGAGCAAGGACTTTCGGTATTACATAGAAAGGCTCGGGAGCGTACTAGCGTACCCCGCTCTAGCGAGTTCATCGGCACGTTTATGGCCAATACCACATTCCGCTAGGAGATAAAGTGGCGTTTAGGTTAGGGGACAATAGGCGTGATTACACAGGTAGATTATGTTAAAAGCCGACAGTTTTAAGAGAGGTAGGGCATAGTGGGAGTAATTCTACTCAAATTGGAGCTGCCCGACTGGGAAAGTACCTCCGCCTTGCAGAAAATTGAAGTAAAATAACACTGCTTTGAGCTGTGGTTGGTTTCTTACGTTGAGCAAGGTTGCCAGTGCTCCACTTTATATTTTGGAAACGGCATTAATTGTTACAGAAAACTTACACCTATTTGTTAAATTATCTGATGTAAAAATATATCCTACTCGTGCTAAATATGCGAATCAATTATGTTATACAAAATGTAAAACATCTCTTATGAGAAAAAGTTTCCTTGGCATCGCTCCTAGAATTTATAATAAAATACCCGATCATATTAAAAAATTTACCTATACTGAAATTTAAACAAACGTTACAGAAAATTCTAATTGATAAATGTTATTATAGTGTTAACGAGTTTTTAAATGACAACCTTTTAATATAAAAATATTTTCTCCTCGATGTTTCTATTTTTATTAAGTATTATATAATTCTCTTGTTAATCAATTCTTTTAACTTTTAACTGATTAATGCACACTGCCAATTACTTGTTCGATTTTTAAATTAATTTATATATATTTAACTTTTTAAATTTATCCTTTTTTAAACTGATTCAATTTGTTATATCTAAATTCATTTTTTTTTTGATTGATTTACTGTATAATTTTTAATTAGCAAATTTGATTAATTTACCATGTAATTTTTAATTTAATTTGTGTAAGTTTAATTCAAGAATGCTATCTTACTTGTCACTTTATCTTTCTGAGAGTGTTGTGTACTTCTGTAAGTGACCAACTCACTATGCCTAAAACTATTTGTAAGTTTTTGTTTATGTATGTCCTAGTGAGTAAGTCGTTGAAGTACCAAAAATAAATAAATAAAAAAAAACATATTTGTATGTCTTGCCATAAACAAAACATAGCGCTCTGCAGGTACAATTATTTATAAGATCTTCATTTTTTGTCTACCTATGTTTCACAAATAATAAATGATTATGATTATGATTATGCTCCATGAGGAAACGTTGTGTTGACTTTGACCCTTATACTGCCAACCAAACTATTCCTCTTTCAATAATGGGTCGGCAACGCGCAAGTGATACTCCTGGTGTTGCAAGCGTCTATAGGCTACGGTAACCGCTTACCATCAGGTGGGCCGTATGCTTGTTTGCCAACTTAGTAGAATAAAAAAAAAACAGTCAACTCACGAAAAGTCTATTCGAACTTTACACAACGCTTATAATTTATCGTTATCACAGCTGGTAATCATAATATATGGTACCATTTTATTGAAATCCTCTGATTTCCAGTATCTACTGATTAAAACTAGAAATCGGCAGTAATAATATTATACCGTAGTGTTTATGTAGATAGACTTAAGTAGTGGAATATTTTATTTATATTATCACCTATATGTTTATATTATGAGCCATGTAGAGAGCTATGCTTGGTATTTCTCTACGTGATCAAATCAGAAATGAGGAGATCCGTAGAAGAACGAAAGTTGCCGACATAGGAGACTCAAGTGGCAATGGGCGGGGCACATAGCTCGTAGAACTGGTCGCTGGGGCAAAAAGGTTCTCGAGTGGAGACCACGCACCGGAAAGCGCAGCGTGGGACGACCTCCAACGAGATGGACGGACGACCTGGTTAAGGTCGCTGGAAGTTGTAGGATCCAGACAGCTTGCTCGGTCCTTGTGGAAGTCTATGGGGGAGGCCTTTGTTCAGCAGTGGATTTCCTGTGGCTTATATGATGATGATGATGATGATGATGATGATTATCGTCTGTGTGTCCATAATATTACGTATTTTTTCTCCAAAGGGTTTATTTGTTTATTTAATTAATTACAACCAACAAAGCATGCACCAAAATATAGCTAATAGAAAGGATACAATGATTCCTCACATTTGTGTAGTATAGCCTTATTATAGGCTCCATTAAGGTAATAGAAAATACAAATGTCGTTTGAGTAGACACGTGGCTTAGTGGTCATAGCGTCTGGTGTACCTAAACAGAAGACGCAGTTTCGAGTCCTGCCCGCGGTAGATTTTCCTTCGCTAAAATAACTAAAATATTAGCATGGAAAATTTAAAAAAATACAATATATACTTATATGTATATATATGTATACCATCACGCCTGTATTCCCCGAAGGGTTAGGCAGAGGTGTACTAATGTACACCCACATTTCGCCGGTATACCATATCGCCACTGACTTTGAAATCATGTGCGTATTATTAATTAATTATCACTCGCTTAAACGGTGAAAGAAAACATCGTGAGGAAACCTGCATGCCTTAGAGATTTTCTCGACGGCGTCTGAAGTCTGCCAACCCTCACAAGGCCAGCGTGGTGGACTTTAGCCTAATCCCTCTCATTCTGTGAGAGGAGACCCGTGCCCAGCAGAGGGACAGAATATGGGTTGATGATGATGTTCGCCGCCTATGATAATCGTTAGTGGTAGTCTGAAACCAAAAAGCCTGATAACCAGGCATCGTCAGTACCGTCATAGGGATTATATTATTAGGATTTGGAGTGGTATTGTTAAGTGACCTGTTTATCAAAGCCACTTGATCCATACTTCATTTTATATACAAAAGTGTGTCTGTCTGTCAGTTCTTCACGCTTAAACCCGGTTCAGCGGTTGTAGATGAATTTTGGTCCCTTTTTGGCCTCGTGCAAGGGTTGCTGTAATAAAATATAAGAAAACACAAAATCGGACCCCATTAAGAAGTTGCCAGGTTTCGACTCGGACCGTAAAGTCTGATTCTGTTCCAACTGTGGGAAAAATAACCACCACCCCATAAACGAGAATTAAGGGTACCTAGCACTGTGTGACTGCAGTGCGATTGCGGAGCACCTGAGTAGAGCCATATCGCAGTGTGGTAAACGAATGCCCCCTTCGCTGTTTTCCCGGTAAAATGTCCCCAAATCCACACCTTTTTTTTAACCTTTTTTTTATTTAGCCGTTGTCATCCCACTGCAGGGCAAGTGCCTTCCTACCCTCCTTCCATTCCTCACGGTTCAAGGCTATTTTGGGCCAATCCTTCCAGAAAAAGTCAAGCTCATCCCGCCATCTTCGTCTAGGCCTGCCGCACTGTTGTCTGCCGTTTTGTGGGTACTCGTTACTTCGTTTAGCCTACATCTCATTTGACATGCGACAGACAAGTCCAGCCCAGTTCCACTTCAAGCTAGCAGCTTTTTGGCCTATATCAGCGATCTGGGTTTTGGAGCGCAGTATGCTATTTGATGCGGTCTGCTAATTTGATTCCCATCATACTGCGCTCCATGGCTCTCCATCATGAAAACTTAGTTATAAACATTTTATCCATGCAGGACGACTGCCATACGCAATTATGTAGATCGAGTGGCGATCACAATGGAACGACTATGGTCGTAGTGAAGCCGCAACACAGTTAATAAAATAATGAATAATTCATCATGATATCAAGGTATTATCAAGCCAGGTTGTAATTAGGCAATTTGATAATGATCGAGTTTGATAGATTGTACGGCATTGTATTAACTATCAACTAATTCATGTCGGTTGAAGGACATGTTCATTTATTAATTTATTGCACTAAAAGAAACATACAGTACTATAATTACTCATCCGACCGAGAATTGGCGTTCAAAGCGCAAAAGAAATGCTTAAGGGCAATATGTGGCATACAAAGCACAGAAAGTTGTAAGCCACATTTTCGAAAACTCAAGCTACTGACACTTTCATGTCTTAACATTTATGAAGTAGCTAACTACGTTAAACAGAATCTAAATTCATATAACCACCCAAAGAGTATACGTAACAAAAATAAAAGGGTGGTATTTAATACTTTAACTGTAAATCCCCTTTTTTCAATCAAAATATTCGAAATTAGCACCAAAAATACTGAATTGCACACTAAATTTGCTCATCAAATAAATCATCTATATAAAAGTCACCTCAAAATATTGTTATATACACTCAAAAATTCAGATTTGGTTCTGGCACTCGCCGGCCGCTGCCGCGGCACCGCTCGCTTCGCTCGCTCGGCTCGAGCGTTGTGTGGTCACAGTTCTAACCTAACCTAACCGATATCTGTATTTGGTGCTCAATCAGTAATTTAGTTGCTCAATCAGTATTTTTGATACGCGGTTTATTATATTCCAAAATAAAATATGTTACCGTAGGTCTCCTTGTAACAGACTTCCTTCTGGTAAATTGGTATGGTTTGTATGGTAGGTCAGGGAACTAGGGTATTTAGGGTATCGCGATAGGGCTAGGTCGAGTCAGTAGAGTCTCAGGTAACTCACGGTACCAGGCTCAATTGGTTTGAATGTAGCCACACTATGCGGACCAGGACGTAAAAGCCAGAGTAAACTTTTATTCTTAGTTATTATCAATCATACAGTTGCGCATAATTTAATAACAGTCTTTTTAACACACTTGCTCATGAAATGGCTATAATTTCACTGCAACTAGGCACGTAATGACACCTATAATCAAACTGACTATTTTATTGCTATTATTCACAAGTGAGTTATAGGGTTTATTTTATTTTATTGGTTGAATTGCTTTGTTCTTAAAAAAGTTTCGATAAAAAAAAGATCGTGTTTATTAGAACAAATAAATTAATGTACCTATTGCTTGCTAATTTCATACAACTTCGTATTAACAATTTCAACGTACTTTTTTAATAAATAAAACTTTAACTCAAATATAACTTTTGTTTTCTCTGTAATAAAGAAAACTTTGAATTCCCCATTTTGTAGTGGGCTAAAACGCTATCCGCGAAAGCCAAAAAAAGAAACCTCATTCTTTTAGTCTATGGCCGATCGCCATTATATGCCATTGTTAGATGCGCGCGCGTAGGAAAACTGATGATTTTTTCCCGCCATTGCGAAAAATTTTTCACAACTCGTTTTCACTGTTGAAACTAAGGAGTACATAAGGAGTACATAAGGAGTACATAAGGAGTACATAAGGAGTACATAAGGAGTACATAAGGAGTACATAAGGAGTACATAAGGAGTACATAAGGAGTACATAAGGAGTACATAAGGAGTACATAAGGAGTACATAAGGAGTACATAAGGAGTACATAAGGAGTACATAAGGAGTACATAAGGAGTACATAAGGAGTACATAAGGAGTACATAAGGAGTACATAAGGAGTACATAAGGAGTACATAAGGAGTACATAAGGAGTACATAAGGAGTACATAAGGAGTACATAAGGAGTACATAAGGAGTACATAAGGAGTACATAAGGAGTACATAAGGAGTACATAAGGAGTACGCGCTGGCCTAGTGCGAGTTGACAGACTTCACACGCCGCGGCCGTCGAGAAAATGACATGTAAGTTTATGGCATGCAGGTTTCCTCACGAAGTTACCGTAAGCGAGCGATTATTAATACGCACATTATTTCGAAAAGTCAATGTTTAAAATCTTTAGAATACAACATTGAAATATGACTACTTTTTACGGATTTTATCTCGTTATAACATAACATACCATCACGCCTGTATTCCCCGAAGGTTTAGGCAGAGGAGTACCAATGTACACCCACATTTCGCCGGTATGTTTAGGGCTCATGTAATAGGGGGCGAGCCTATTGCCATCAACCGGGCACAAATCCACACTCCGAGCTGCTACTGAGAATTTCATAGTAAAACCCAATAACACTGTTCGACCTGGGGATCCCAGGACATCTAGCGTAGTAGTCGCGCTTAGGACCACTATACTATGAGGCAGCCATGGTCACGGGTAGACCATGGACGACGAAACGTCGGGATTAATAATATCAATATAAAGATCGATAAAATCCGTAAAAAGTAGTTTTGAGGTTTTATTTATTTATTTTATTTATCGGTATACCAACAGCAGTACATATTAAATAGTTATAAAAAAAAAAGTAAACATACAAGTACTGATATGTATGCCTATTACAGGTACACACAGCATTATCCACATAAACATAGTATACACGTCATAGTATCTTAAAGATATTGGTTACCTTTAGAAAAGTTAAAAATACTTAAAATTATTTAGAAAAGGAAAAATTGGACCGCGGGCAGGATTCGAACCTGCGTCTTCTGGTTAGGTACACCAGACGCTATGACCACTAAGCCACCGCGACTCCTACCCGCCATGTCGAATTTTTCCTTCACATACTGAATTTACGTCTTTATGGTGACGTCAGTAACACCTATTGAAGAGCAAGTTTTTGCTTTTCAACCGACACAACTTACTTTACAGTTAGTTCAATGTCGAACGATGCCACCTTACCTTCTAACTATCTTTTTGTATATTTTTGGCATTTTCCATGCTAAGATTTTAAAGTTATTTAGAATTTCCTTTTCTAAATAACTTTAAAATCTTAGCATGGAAAATGCCAAAAATATACAAAAAGATACTTAAAATAATAAGAAAAACCTTAAAATAAAAAGAAAATGAAAATGCTTCAAAAGACGAAAATGCAAATATCAGCGACACAATATTACGAATCAGCATGTGCCCGTACCTCTCTGATTGATATAGTTTTATTTCAATGTGTAATATTCGCGTACTTAAGCGTCAGAAGAAATCAATATAGTTAGCATACCTACACACATCAAAAAAAGCTTGCGATCACATTTATTTATATATACTTTATTGTACACCATAATAATAAATACAATTAGTCTGCCATCCCTAAGGATGTATGTTCGAGGCGTAAGGCAGACGCCGTTTTCCTCCGGCAGTAGAGGTTATCAGTCCACCAAACCCCCACATCCATATTATTCCCAGTAATTTATAGTTCCATATTCTACAATAGTCCTGCACCCGCCCGGGATACTCCATGACTGTACTTTTATACTGCAGGTGTGGAGTGACCCGGGTTGGTGCCCCATCCCATATTTAGATAAAAGCTCTCCAAGGAGCCTCTACGCGTTGGACCTGTGTCCCCGCGCAAGCCTGCCAAAGGACCGGTCTTCCTCATGGGAGATATGCCGAGATATCCAAAAAGGAAATACAATTAAAGAGAGATTATAATTATTATGATTTCTCCTTCTTTTTAGATTCTTTCAAACAGGGTATTTCTATTTAAAGAAAACACACAACAAAGATTTTTTCTTGATAAAGTTCAATTTAAAAAATTATAATCAGCTAGTGATCGCAAACTTTTTTTGATGTGTGTACGTTAATGCCATAAAAATTATAACTAACACTTTATATATTAAATTGATAACGAGACCCCCTAGTAAGACAGGTGTGTATTATGTAATTATGTTTATGAGCACTTTATAAAATTAAGCCACATCCGTACCTACTATTTTTATCTATATATTATGATATTATTTATCGTTATATCTTTACATAGTGAAGTAAACAATAACACCTGGAATATACATAGGTGACGGTTTGTAATGGACTTATATTTGTTGATATTTTTGTATTAACCGTAGATCAACCGTTCTGTAAGGTTAAGTTCCGCTTCCCGCGGTCAGTCGATAGATAGAAGACACATCGAGACCCCTCCGTGCCTCTGAGAGCACGTAAAGCCGTCGGTCCGGGTTTTCATTCGAAATCTTCAGTGGTAGTCAGAAGCCTAAAAATTCTGACAACCAGTCTATCTTCAGGATGTCGGTATTGCCCAAAATTGGGTTGCAGAGGTCCGAAAATAGGGGTCTACTCTCTAAGCACGAAGTCCGTAGTTTCGACCTTCGTTACGGGCGTTTCCTACTCCGTATCACCTACGGACGGATGATTCGTTCGGGGCCCGAACTAAGAATGAATGACAAAACAATTTGACAGTTGTCCCTACTCCGGATGTGTTTTTATCCGTTCCAAAAATTGAATTTGACACTTGTTTTATCGGACTCCGAAGTTTCGGAGAACTTACGAACGGCTCGTAACTTCGTTGACGGAGATAGGGAGTAGACCCTGTTAGACTTGAAGTCGACTTCAACATAGTTGGAAAAGGATCCGAGGATGGAACGCATTAGTGATACAACTGTTGCTATTATCATCCGTGGGTTGCCTAAGGTGGCAAACAAGCATACGGCCCACCTGATGGTAAGCGGTTACCGTAACCTATAGACGCTACACGCAACACTAGGGCTATCACTTGCGCGTTGCCGACCCTGTAAAACGAAAGAGGAATAGTTGGCATTATAAAGGTCAAAGTCCCCCCCACTGCCAACACAACGTTTCCTCGCGAAGCACTGGCAACCTTGCTCACCTTTAGGAACACAACACAGCTCAAAGCAGTGTTATTTCACTTCGATTTTCTGCAAGGCAGAGGTACTACCCAAGTCGGGCAGCTCCAATTTATCATCTTAGGTACAAGCGACCCGCCCCCACTTCGCACGGGTGCAATGTACTAATAACATACATGTATTATACATATAAATCTTCCTCTTATATCACTCTATCTATTAAAAAAACCGCATCAAAATACGTTGCATAGTTTAAAAGATATAAGCTTACATAGGGATAGACAGCGGGAAGCGACTGTTTTATACTATGTAGTGGTTACAATAAAAAAAAGGAAATTAAAAACGATAAATGCCATGGAAGAGAGCTAGTATCTATGTAATGAGGTGCAATGTAGTAAACAGGTAATTATTTCGATAAAATATATCTTTGTACGTAATATCTATGGAAGACTAGAGTGTTTGTGAAGTGTGGAAATAATAGGACAGCTTGGGAGTAAAGTTTTTAAGCGGGTCGCTTGATGGTAAGCAGTAATTGGAGCTGTCAGCAACACGATTAGTGTCACTCGTGCGTTGCCATCTTGAGATCTCAGTTGTTAAGTCAGAGACTACCACAGTTTAGCGTCCACAAACATTTAACACAAAAAGCGGTGATAGCCTAGTCATATGACCATTGGCCTGCCAAGAAGGTCTCAAGGCACGCACCTCTGACTTTTCAAATTTATGTGCATAATATTAATAACACTCTCATAAACGGCGAAGGAAAATGTCGTGAGGAAACCTGCATGCCTTAGAGATTTCTCGACGAGGTGTGAAGTCTGCCAACCCGCAGTAGACCAGCATGGTGGACTATTAGCCTAATTCCTTTCAATCTGAGAGGAGACCTGTGTCCAGCAGTGGGACAATACTTATATGCGTTGATGATGATGAAATATTCAACGTCCTTATTGTTGGACGATTTTTAATTTTATTATGTATTTGTCAGTCGGTTGTATGAATTTTCAAATTTAAAAAAGGCAGTCAACTAGCCTACTGTTTTGACACAGCGAATATTAGAAATTGAAATAAAACTACTTTCTACGGATTTTATCGTTATATATTTTTTTAAACTACTAAGATAGCAAACAAGCATACGGTCCACCTCATGGTAAGCGGTTACCGTAGCCTATAGACGCTTGCAACACCAGAGGTATCACTTGCACCTTGACGACACTGCAAAAAAATTTTCATACCCTTCTTGAAGAACCCCATGCTATAGTCTCTGGTGAAAACCTGGGCTGCGAGCTGATTCCACAACCTAAGCATGCGTGGAAGAAAATGCCTCTGAAATCTCACTGTATGAGACCAAAGTGGTATTTATATTATTAATTTGCGACGACTGCTTCATTAGTCTAGTGGTCCTAAGCGCGACTGCTACGCTAGTGGTCCTGGGTTCATCCCCAGGTCGAGCAAAGTGATAGCTCGGAGTCTGGATTTGTGCCCGGTTAATGGCAATAGGCTCGCCCCCTATTACATGGTACCTAAAACATACCGGCGAAATGTGAGTGTACATTAGTATACCCACATTTCGCCTCTGCCTAACCTTTCTGGCAATACAGGCGTGATGGTATGTAATTCTAATAAATATCAATAAAAGAATTAGTTTTATTTCAGAATAACCTAGCCTATAAAGATTATCCAAATCCACATTCCACATCATATCATGGCTACCCTATTTTATTACGCATAGCTGTATATCGCGCAGCTATCTCGCTTATATATATTAAATGGTAGCCAATACACAGCATTATTTACATTCCAGTTACATCGTGTGTAACTGTTCACCAACTGATCCTAGGATAACCATGTAAGTTGATATTTTTTAATTATTGTTTTTATTTACCTATAAACCGTGTTTTTTTGTCATCTTACAGCCGAAACGAAAGCATTATTTCAATATTATTTCTACTAGATACCTGTATGGGACTAAGTCAGAAATCTTAAAAAAAAAAGTTGTTTCTTAGAAAAAAGTTCAGGTTTCTCGACAAAATGTAGGAAGTATCTGATTTTTTTTTGCACTCCATGGTTGATCCCATACAAGAAATTGTTGATCATGATGAGTAGAAGTATATCCTTTCGACTGTAAGACGACAAAAAAAACACGGTGTATTTCTTATATTATAATTGTTGTACTCATTAATAAATGTATTGCATTCATTTTATTTAAAATGTGTTATTAAACATTTGGTTTTCTTTTAAAAACATAAATCCTGATAGCTAACTTTTTTTTAACTTTAAATAAAACTAATTTTTTAAATCAATATAAAAGATGACTACTTATTCAGATTTTTGTTTGTATTAAGTATTTAGTACATATTTTTATGTAATAAATTATAAATAGATATAAATTTTAATTCACTGGTTATTTTAATTTAAGTACTTTATTTTTAAAGATCCTTATAAATTTTAGAGAAAGCTTATAAACCTCCTGAGATCGGATTTTTCTTTATTATAAATGTTAGCATACCTCAATGCCCAATAATATAATAAAAAATACCTAATAACTTAATTTTAAGTAGGTATTTATGGATAAATTTATTTTTATTTTGCACGCAGTTAGGTAGAATGTATCAGGATATTTTTTTATTGTTTAGCATTTTTTTTGTACTACAAAACAAAATAAATTATTTCTAAGAAAAAAGAAAGAAAGAAAAAAAAATTGATACGACACGAATACACAAAATAATAACCCAAGAACACAAATAATATTATGTCCCTTAAAAATATGATTATTTCTGATATACTTAGTAAAAATTATTCACCCAAATCGTTTTAAATTAGATTTAACTCAATACCTACTCATTATATTTATTGCATTCAATAATATACATAAGCATGTATTAATATGATAATTAAAAGCAATTATAGACCTCGTCAGGCACAGCAATATTTCAAATTTTTTAGTGAAATAAATTACTTATTATTATTATTAAATAAGTAAGAAACATTGCATAAAAACATTTGTGTTTACGCGTCTTTTCATTTTAATAAAATCAAATAAAATGCATCAACTAAAATCATCGAATTAAGTGCTTAAATACAATTCAATTAAGAGAATATAAAAAAGCAGTGAAAGCCTAGTGGTATGACCATTGGACTGTTAAGTCAAAGGTCTCGAGTTCGAATCCTAGGCACGCATCTCTGAATTTTCGAATCATGTGCGTAAATCGCTTCAACGGTGAGGGAAAACATCATGAGGAAACCTGCATAGCTTAGAGATTTTTCTCGACGGTTTGTGAAGTCTGCCAACCTGCACTAGGCTAGCGTGGTGGATTATAGCCTAATCCCTCTCAATATGAGAGGAGACCCGTGCCCAGCAGTGGGACAGTATATGGGTTGATGATGAAGAGAATATATGTAAAAACAATACTTGCCCGATAATTTTAATATATTGATTTTTTTTGTCGTTAATTATTTACGTTCTATTACATGTTTACAACCACTGTATAACCATGCTCTTAATTTTAGCGGAATTAAAAAAATATGCTGTTTAAGGATACAAAGATCCGCGAAATTCGCCACGACCATGACAGGGCGTTGCGAATCCTGCCCGCAGACGAATTTTCGCTTCGCAAAAATAACCAGTTTATTGATATACGTGACGCATCTATAAACTCATATCTTATCTATGATATTGCTTCGTATTTCCAAGTTACTGGGTTACAGAAGTCTGATAACAGTCCACGGGGGGTATATCGATAAAATTAGCTTAGATAACTAGTGATAAGAATATACATTTTGCGGTAGAAACAATTTTAATATGATCGCGGGGAGGATTGGAACATATTTGGGAATGGGTTTCAGTAAAGGTGAACGGCAGGCTTGTAAAGGAATTTCGTACCGGCAATAAAATTTCGTGTAATGGGATATTTTTTGTTTTAATTGGCAGTTTAATATGGTAGACAGGCCCTTTTTTAAATTCTTAGATTTTTAGAACTTGGGACGTAAAAGTTGTTACCAGGTTTATTTTTTAAGGTTATGTACAGACGCCAGCAGGTCAAGCTATCCAAAACTATCAAAATTTCCCAATTGAATATGAACTTTAGTACTGTGTATTAAAGTTGAAAATCAATCAAAAAATTTGACAGATTATGGTAGCTTGATGTGCTGGCGTCTGTACCAATGAAAATTGTAAGGTACATATTAAAGCAACTGCTAAAAACATAAGTTACTGCTTTTAGTTTACGATTTTTATTATTAATTAATCCGGAGTTTTAAAAGTTATACACTAACATTAAAATAAATAGCTTAGTTGCCCTAATAAATGACACATACATTGAATTTCAGCTGCTTGCGAATGCGTAGTTTCAAAACTTATTATTTTTTTGGTTTACTCCTACCGAAGGCCCCTATTGGCATATTTGAGGGAAAGGGACACGGAGAGATGTTTTTTTTTGGATAATAATGTTCTAGTTAGATTCTAATGTGACAGCGCCAGATTTAAAGATGTGAAGGCCACCAGTTCTTGGTTACCCCAAGATCTGGGGGCCCGATAATTTTTGGGACGTAAAATAAAATCCTGTTGTGGAGGCCCCTGGGCCAGAGCCCCGGCTGCTCTGCCCTAAATACGGCCCTGTATTGTGACATGGGTCATGGCAGCACGAACAAAAATGTATATTTTATATAAATTTTGTTTGTTACAGTAATCAGCAAAAATGCAGGCAGTAGTATTAGATGGCAGCACCTTGGACCTGACTTACAGGACGGACTATCCTATTCCCAAGATCACTCAGGATGATCAGGTCATAGTCAAGGTTTTCTACGCTGGCATCTGCGGTACTGACCTCACTGTCATTAGGGTGAGTACATCTATCTTCTATCAAACTATCAATTATACACAAAGCATTACGGTCGCGTACAAATTAGAATTTTGGGTTTCTAGTTTCGTCGGAATCGATTACGTCCACAGGTACAAGCGTCCATAAGAACAGCACTTGCCCCTATTTTGGGATGAATTATATTTATTTCTGTAAAAATAGATCCTATCCTACTTTTACGAGTATTGACCTAAACGGTGCTGTGTATATTTCTGCTTCTGCAAAGCCCTGATGGTTTTATTACGGTATTTATTTAAAAATTATTGAATTATTTTATTTTATTTATTTTTGTTAAATTATACATACTGTCCGTGGCTTCATAAACAGGCCCTATCAGAATATCAGCGCTGCAGCTTGATTTGCTTTTTGCTGCAGCACAGTGCTGAGATAGGGACCTATTCTGACATCGCACAGGATAACGTACTTCCTTAGTTTTAAGACATATTAAATTGTTATGTTAAATTGTATTTTGTCCTGTTTTGTGCCTGTCAGAATAAATTTTCTTTCTTTCTTCTTTCTTTCTAAAAATAACTCAAATATTTATTTATTATTCATGGTAGTCAGAAGCCCAAAAAAACCTGACAACCAGTCCAACGATGGTGTTGCCCAGAAATTCGGTTGCGTGGGTTTGATAGCATTATCACATTCGTTACGATTCAAACGAAGCCTTGCCACCCTACCAGAAGGTAGAGTGGCGAATTTCCCAAATCTGAAACTCCCATGATCATGGAGTCCGAAGATGTGCGTAGCGATAGCATCCTCCGGCACCTGGGGGCCGGCCATGAACTATTACAGCAGGTCAATTAATTCATTCTCATTGATTGGGCACGGGCACCCGAAATAGTAATTTATACAAAACAAGCGACCCGTGCGCCTTCGCACCGGGTGCAATGTGCTTCCCAATAAAAAACAGTACACATAAATATTATAGCCACTTATAAATAATGTGGCTTTCTATTGGTAAAAGAATTTTCTAAATCGGTTCAGTGGATCCAGAGATTACCCCCTACTTACAACCTCACATACTTTACCTCTTTATAATATTAGTATAGATTTTATAGATGTGATAATTTTGGTTCAGATCACACTTATTAATATTGATATATTTGGTTTCCAGGGTCAGTTCCCAGTCATCAAGAGTCGCCCCATTGCCATGGGCCATGAGACTGCGGGAGTCGTCCACGAGGTGGGCAAGAAGTCCATATTCAAGGTTGGACAGAAGGTCGCCATCGACCCCAACACGTAAGACTTGAACTACACTTTATTATAACCTTATGCGAGGCCACGCACCGGAAAGCGCAGCGTGGGACGGCCTCTGAGATGGACGGACGACCTGGTAAAGGTCGGTGGAAGTCGTTGGATGCAGGCGGATTATAGCGGGTCTTTGTGGAAGTCTGTGGGGGAGGCCTTTGTTCGGCAGTGGACCTCCTGTGGCTGATATGATAATGATGATGATGATGATAAGCTTATCACTGTCGTCGTGGTCGTTCACGTCACAAGAATCATGTGTTAATATCTTTATCAATAACAACCATATTTCTAAGGTGGTGTAGCAACGTAATAAAATACCTACTCATTTGTGGATAAATTTAATCTCTATTTTTTATCCTTCACAGCCCCTGCGACATGTGCGATTTCTGTCGGAAGGGTACCTACCAGTTCTGTACAGCGGGAGGCACCGTGGGTCTCTGGGCGGACGGCGGCTGGGCACAGTACATCGTAGTGCCCCAGAAACTGGTCTTCTTGTTGCCAGAAGGGATCACCATCAAGCAAGGTACCAAAATATATAGATATAAGTACGATTGGCACATAAGACAATCTTTAGTGCTCCTAGCTGACGTAGTTTATCGTTTAGATATCGGTGCTTTGAAAGTTCGTAGGACAAAACGTTCCACCTAGAATATATATCTATACGAAATGCACAGGAATTCAAGATAGAGTTTCCAGGCATCTTGAAGTAATTGGATTAAAGGCAAGAGATCCTAGAATAGGCCTATGTCCGCGAATACAGAATGATGATGAAGATTGGTGTTTAAAGTTGTAACGCCATCTATCGTGCTACATAAGACCAATGTCAATGTCAAACGTCAACGTCAAAGTCAATGTCAAAAGTCAACGTCAAAGTCAACGTCAACGTCAACGTATTTGAATACAATTACGGATTACGAAGACGTCTGTGGTGTATTCGTTCGAGTGTCGGACTTCTGGTCGCGAGGTCTATTCGATTCCCACAGGACATAAATATTTACGTGATTAACATCCAATCCATCGGTGTTTGGTACACAAAAGTATATAATATAAATATTACATAATTTCTCTAACCTGGTGCTAAAAGGGCCAAAGTGAAAAAATAATCCGATAATTAGCATTAGGTATAGCAATGAACGAAGTTTCAAGAATGGACTGCTAGAAGGTTGCTATTAGTCCAGAAATTTCGCTTTATTAAAAACTGTGCAGTTAGGGTTAAACATTGTGATACAAAATGTGCTTAAGTTAACTTTGATTCTCACAAAACTGGACTTTGGGCCTTTTTGCACCAGGCCACAGATTTATAGATTATTTTTTTCTTTCCAGCCGGTCTCGTGGAGCCGTTCTCTTGCGTTGCCCACGGCTTCGATCGTGCCTCACCCATCAGAGTAGGAAGCAAAATCCTCGTAATTGGAGCTGGCATCATTGGTAAATAATACTTATTTATCTAAGGGATTTTTATGGCGAATGACTTTCATTCTTCAAAACTTCTAAATGACATAATGACTGACACATTTTGTAGACTTAACTGTTAAAAATCAACAATTTTTTAAGTCATTGAACGGTAAAATACTAGACTTGAACCCCTGTTGTTCAATTATTCATTTTGAGACCAAAGGGCATTGACATTTATCATCGTCAACCCATATACTGTCCCACTGCTGGACACGGGTCTCCTCTCATATTGAGAGGGTTTAGGCTATAGTCCACCACGCTGGCCTAGCGTAGGCCTGCGGGTTGGCAGACTTCACAAACCGTCGAGAAAATCTCTAAGGTATGCAGGTTTCCTCACGATGTTTTCCTTCACCGTTTAAGCGAGTGATAATCAATTATTAATAGGCACATGAGTTCGAAAAGTTAGAGGTGCGTGCCTTGTGTTCGAACTCGAGACCTTCGACTTGTCAGTCCAATGGTCATACCACTAGGCTATCACTGTTGAATATTATACATTTTAATAAAACTAAGTAGGTACTATAGAGGTTTATGCATAAGAGCGGTTTCACAATACTTCCGATCAGAATCCGTGAAAATACGGACCGGAGTAGTCGTACAACTATTTGTATGGTATGTACTTTACACGCTAGATCCGATTTCCATCATCCGATTTCTCTACGTCATCCGCTGAATCTCTCTACCTCTGTATTTTCACGGTTTCGGATCGAACGTAGTCCGAAACCGCTCTAAATATGAACTGACATACAGAGTTACTTTCGCATTTACATTATTAGTATGGAAAATATGGATTAGTGTGAATAATAAAAACAATATCTTGTTATTTCAAAATAATATCATACGATGACGACACAGCTGTATCAAGAATTGATTATATTTGTTAAGGGTAAGACACTGGCAGCCTGCTTCATTTTATTAAGTGGACATCTAGGTATATATTGAGTGTTCCTTAAGGTGAGCAAGGTTGCCAGTGCTCCGCGAGGAAACGTTGTGTTGGCAGTGGGGTGACTTTGACCCTTGTACTGCCAACCCAACTATTTCTCTTTCGTTTTATATGTTCGGCAACGCACAAGTGATACCCCTAATGTTACAAGCGTGTATGGGCTACGGTAACCGCTTACCATCAGGTGGGCCGTATGCTTGTTTGCTACCTTAGTAGTATAAAAAATGACTTTTTCTTTCTCTTTCTCTATGGCAATTGATGCCGATGTCGACAATTCTGCCAATGTCAAAGTGGTTAGGAAGAACGTGTGTATGGGAAAGGAAATAAAAAATGACTTAGGAATTGTTGTTTTTTTGACAGTTTTCTCTACGAAATCTGTCAATCCTTATGTCATTAGTGTCATTGGACGTATTCATAGACTACTGCAATATTAGACTTGGCGTGATGGTATGATTTTATTTTAATCTTTTTTTTTTATCCAGGTAACCTATGGATCAGCACTTTGCACCTCCACGGTCACAAGGATGTCACTGTCGCCGAAATGAGCGCGGCCCGTCTGGAAATCGTCAAGCGAATGGGTGAGATGGAACATTCGAGATCGTAATCCCTCCCTGCAACTTTTGTATCTGTCAAAAATTTAATAAGTACTAGTTGTTTCCCGTAGCTTCATTTGCATCCGAAAGAACTTTTTGAGATAAAAAGTAGCCCACTTTTTGAGCTCTATGTCCTTCCTCCGGATCCAATCTATCTTGACATTAGGGCAAGGGTAGTGCGGTTTTTAGTCAGTATGAGTCTGATATATCCTGGGCGGGTAACGGGGCTATGGGGATTTACCGCACTCAAAAGAAAACAACACAAAAACAGAGACATTCGTTTGACATTACTTAGTTCCTCAGGTGACCGTTAAAGGCGCTGGCTTTCCAATAGGATTTATTAGTCAAAGCCAAATATTTTATTTAAATTAAACCATTACAATAGCACTTTTGAAAAGTTAAAATTAGTTGCACGGTTCCAAAAAGTGGGTCTTACGGAGAAGAACCGGCAAAAAACTCCACTCGTGTTCATCTTGGCTTACAGTCTAAATCTGATCTAAATAGTGACAAGAAAATAGCAATCTTTTTAATGTTTCAGATACCGGCTACAGGCTAGTCCCACCCAGTGAATTGGAGAAGGAAGGACCAGTCTATGACGTCATCGTTGACTGCACAGGTAATAATAATTATGAAATAATAATAAAATTTATAACCTGTCCGAAATGCTTGCACAAGTTCAATTTCTCGTTCGAATCGAAACTAAATTATGGAACGTTTGAGCGAATCGAGCGTTCTAAATATAAATTTAATGTATTTTTTATACAGTTTATTTTGATTTTCGAACATTAGATTTTAACTTTTTTTAGCCTTTTAATGGCTGAAAAATCGTTAACCTCAAAAATCATACTTTTCCAAAAACATTTGAGAAACACTATTGACATCAAAAGACCTAACAAGGTCTTTTGATGTCAATAGTGATGTTAATGATGTTCAATTATTACAAGAATATTTGAAGAAACTGTCTTTGTACTCTATAGTCATATGTTCTCAATTTACTTTTTTTGTTAAGTGTGTACATAAATAAATAATAAATAAACAAATAAGAAATTAATGTGAAACACATGAATACGGTACGCCTAATGTTATATTAACAGCAACTTACAGATAGCAACACCAGTGCTATAACTCGCGCGCTGTCATCTTGAGAAATGTTCTGAAGTCTATTAAGCCTAGTAATTTCCCTGGCTACATAACCCTTCAAACTGGAACTCAATAATGTTGCTTAGTCCAATTTAGTAATAATAGCAATAACATGAATGTGTACAAAAGCAAACTTAAACAATATATCTATTCTATAGAATAAAAAACCGACTGCACTGTAGGTGTAGCGGTTCGAGTGCCGGACTGCTGATCATGGGGTCGTGGGTTCGATTCCCACAGGACACAAATATTTGTGTGGATTAAACATGAGTATTTGTGTTTGTCTGGGTGTTTCTTATGTATTATAAGTATGTATTTACAAAAAAAATATATATATATAAGTATTATATCCATTGTCTAGTACCCATAGTACAAGCTCTGCTTAGTTTGGGACTAGATGGTGTTGTGTAAAATGTCCCAAAAATATTATTATTATATTATATTATTATTATTATAAAAAAAAAATGCATCGCCGTGATAAATTTGTATTTTTTTTCACTTTTTTTTTTGTTTTGTATGTATTTGTTATGTAAATCTATAACGTCTATTTGTTAAAACTTATATTATAATGTAGTTTTATGGTACAGTGGCCCGCACGTCGAGCTACCCCAATCTGTTAGACTTCTTTGTTAGATTTTCAACTTTAAAACAAAGCCCAAATCGAGTAATAAAATTTGACAGTTTGGGATGGCTCGGCCTGCTGGCGTCTCTACCTACTAATGCACTTAACTGTAACTGTAAAAGAACACGCTAGAGATTTATTTACTAATAAACTTATTTACTTTTATCTCATTGTAAGTGAACCTATGTTCTTATTTTAATAAATTTTTTAAACCCAATTTAGAAATCTTAGCATGGAGGTCTTTGACTCCAGATTACTCAGCAGCAGTGTTGTACCTACCCATTTCAGATGGCTATTTAGTCTGATTGTAAATTGTCAACTTCAGTAGAGTAAAAATTTTTGTTTTCCAGGCGTTGGCAAAGTTATGGAAATGAACTTCGGCTACTTGAGGCACGGAGGCAAATACGTCCTGTTCGGATGCTGCCCACCATCACACAGCACCACGTAAGATAATTGTTCTAATACTAAAATGACAAACAAGCGTTAAGACCGCCTGATGGTAAGCAGTAACCATGATATCAATAACACAAATGGTATCAATCTGTTGTCTTCTTGAAACTTGGGTTGTTAAGTCTATCTTGGGCTATAGTGCACCACGCTGCGCCAAGGCATGATGCAGGGTTTCCTCACGATGTTTTCCTTTACCGTTTCAGCAAGTAATCATCATCAACCCATATACTGTCCCACTGCTAGGCCCTGGTCTCCTCTCAGAATGAGAGGGATTGGGCTATAGTACACCACGCTGGCCTTATGCGGGTTGGCAGACTTCAGACGCCAAGGCATGGAGGTTTCCTCACGATGTTTACCTTCACCGTTCGAGCAAGTTTATTTATATTTAATTTATTGTTAAGTCTCATTGCCTAGTCATTTCACTGGCTACATTACTCTTCGAAATGGAATGCAATACCTAATGTCAGTACATTATTGCTAAGCAGGTATTTCGGGTGGTATCAACCCTTTTCTTCTTCTTCCTCTCTTCTTAGTCGTTACACTCTTGGTCGTGATGTCAGGGTTCGTAGCGCACTTAACAATCCTGCGCCACTCCTCTCTGATTGCTGCTTGTTTATCCCTTTTACCATCGAACAACCAGGTAAACTGAAAAGAGACACCGTTTCATTGTGAAAATTCACGAAACCCGCACTAAGCGTTTTGCCTCGACATTCCTTATTCGTACAGCGAGGGAATGGAATCAGCTGCCTGAGTCTGTATTTCCTGACGTGTACAATTTGGGGGTCTTCAAGTCACGAGTGAATAGGTATCTTCTAGGTAAGCGTGCTACATCTTAGACCACATCGTCACTTTCCATCAGGTGAGATTGTGGCCAAACGCTAACCTATCTCTTATAAAAAAAATCTCGTCGCCCTAAAATGGAGAAGCTGTAACCTAATCCATCTCTCATTCTACCAGAAGACCCGTGGCACCAGTGAGACCGTCAATGGATTGATGACGATGTTTTTTTTATTCTATACAAGAGTATCAAATAAATTCCCACAACATGGCGGTAATAAATTAAACTTTCTCCTCTTACAGCGTTAGCCCGTACCAGATCTACGAAAAGGAACTGACAATCGTCGGCATTAAGATCAACCCCTACACTTTCCCCACTGCTCTCGGCTGGATGAAGGCTATGGGCGACAGGTAAGAGCAAAGAGAATTACAAGGGTTTAAATCTGCAAAAACTCAAAATTTATTCAAGACTAGCGGCCCGTCCCGGCTTCGCACGGGGGGATATGTGTGATCGCTGAACTCTATTTTTTTTTTCTAAAACAAAAGTAGCCTAAGTTACTCTTTATAACATCAGCTATCTGCCAATGAAAGTATCGTTAAAATCGGTCCAGCTATTTCAGAGATTAGCCGGAACAAACAGACAGACAAAAATTTAAAAAAATGTTATTTTCGTGTATGTACCGTATATATATTCTGCATGTAGTAAAAAGCGGTTATTTCAATATTACAAACAGATACTCCAATTTTATTTATATGTATAGATAGACTACTAGGTAGTTCTTTTTGAATGTCATTTCACGACAGCCCCCAAAACACCCGCCCGTCATCGCCTCCTAGTGTTTTAGCTGGAAAGAAGAAGCGGCGCAACAAATTCCCCAGTAACACATTTCAAGCAACTGCCATCTGTCCTTCGCAACCCAATTTCTGTGTAATACCGATATCCTGAGGATATACTGGTTTCTGCTGTTTGGCTTTCTGGTTACCACTAACGATGTCATAGGTGTTCGTATGACAACCGGGACCTCGGTCTTTACGTGCTCTCCGAGGCTTCAGTGTATTAAGAATGGTCACCTGTCCACACCGCGGCTAGACTTAAGTGTAGCCTTACCTTAGCCGTAGTTATTACTTAGCCACGAGCCCCTCCCTTCTCTGCGTCAGCCACAGCTAACATAGTGTTCTTTTTTTATTAGGTATGTTGACTACTACAAGCTTGGAGTGCAAACCTACCGTCTATCAGAGTTTAAGAATGCTATCAGTGACCTGAAGGAAGGAAAGGTCGCCAAAGCCATGTTCGAAATCAACCAGGACTAAGTTTACCTGTTAAATTGTTAATAATTTATTTCATTTAATAATATATTTTGTTATTGTTTATTAATTATTGTTTTAATTTCTACAATTTCTCGACATACTCTGCCGCTTCCTCGTGTAGCGGATGATTCATGAGAATTTTTCGTACCTACTATAAAAAAGGTAGCTTTACATTGCTTTTTAACTCATAAAATTCTTCTTTCTTCTTTTTTTTTTCTGTAAACATCTTGTTAAGTCAATCTTTTGGCTCTTAGTACTGGATGGCTGCTGACAGCTTATACTAGAAATTTAGATAGGTACTGTGAGCAGAATGATTCACCAGTATTGGTCATTTTTCCACCCAAATCAGCTGGATATTTTGCGTAGTTCACCAGAAAACACATACAACCATCATTATGTTTATTTTTATTCTTTCCACTGCTGGGCACGGGTCTCCTCTCAGAATGAGAGTTTTGTATTAGAGTTTTGTCCACTACGCTGGCCTAATGAGGGTTGACAGAACACACACCGTCAAGAAGATCTCTCAAGCATGTTTTCCTTCACCGTTTAAGCGAGTGATAATCAATTATTAATACACACATGGATTTCGAAAAGACCGAGATGTGTGCCGTTGATTCGAACTCGAGACATTTGACTTGGCAGTCAATTGGTCATATCACAACGCTATCACTGCTTTCAAGCGTTCTGGATCAATTTTCAAAATATTAACTTGTAAAAGTGTCTTTAAAAGATCTATTTACTAAATATCATTTAAAGTTATTTAGAAAAGGAAAAATTCGACCGCGGGCAGGATTCGAACCTGCGTCTTCTGGTTAGGTACACCAGACGCTATGACCACTAAGCCACCGCGATACCTACCCGTCATGTCGAATTTTTCCTTCACATACTGAATTTACGTCTTTATGGTGACGTCAGTAACACCTATTGAAATGCAAGTTTTTTCTGTACCTAACCAGTCTGGTGTACAGGTAACCAGAAGACGCAGGTTCGAATCCTGCCCGCGGTCGAATTTTTCCTTTTCTAAATAACTTCAAAATCTTAGCATGGAAAATGCCAAAAATGTACAAAAAGATAGTAAATATCATTTATCAAATTGATTTCTGAAACTCACGTGACTATTGATAAGACTACTTTCTACGGCTTTTATCGCGTTATATTTATATTGAGCTATGTGCCCAGCCCCGTGGTATGACCATTGGACTACCAAACTGTAGGTCTCGAGTTCGAACCCTGGGCAAGCACTTCTGACTTTTCGAAATCATGTGCATATTAATAACAATTGTGCATATTAATAATTAATTATCACTCGGTTAAACGATGAAGGAAAACATCGTGAGGAAACCTGTATGCCTTAGAGATTTTCTCGACGGCGTGTGAAGTCTGCCAACCTGCATTAGGCCAGCGTGGTGGACTATAGCCTAATCCCCCTCATTCTGTGAGAGGAGACCCGTGCCCAGTAGTGGGACATTATATGGGTTGATGATGATAATGATGTGCCCCACCCGCAGCTTAGGAAGGCCTCCAACGAGATAGACTGACGACCAGGTAAAGGTTGCTGGGAGTCGTTGGATGCAGACGGCTTATAACCGGTCCTTGTGGAAGCCTATGGGGGAGGCTTATGTTCAGCAGTGGACCTCCTGTGATTTCAAGTACTAAAAAAAAGAATAAATCAATATTCTTGGACAATGTTACACAACACCATCTGGTCCCCAACTAAGCAGAGCTTGTACTATGGGTACTAGACAATGGATATAATACTTATAGTATACAAAATAAATAAAAAAAAAAAAAAAAAAACTTTTTTTTGTCAATACATACTTATAATATATACGAAACACCCAGCCAAACACAAACTCATACGTTTTAACTACACAAATATTTGTGTCCTGTGGGAATCGAACCCACGACCTCCTGATCAACAGTCCTATACGCAAACCACTAGACCACAGACGTCGTTTAAGAATAAAAAAAGGGCACAAATATTTTTGTGATTTGTGTTTTTCTAAGTGTTTCTTATGTACCTACTTATTTACAAAAAAGTTTTTATTCAAGTATTATATCCGTTGTCTAGTTCCTATAGTACAAGTCCTGCTTAATTTGCAACTAGATGGTGCTCGATAAATTGTCCAAAATATTATTATTATATATCAAATCAGCCAACACGGTATAAAGACGATGAACTCCACGGGAGAAAGCTAGTATCTAAGTAATGAGGTGCATTGTTGTAAACAGAATAATTACTGATAAACTCTATCTCTGTGCGTGATATCTATTGGAATGTAGGGGCACTATGAACTAGCGATAAAATAGGACAGATTGGAAGTAAAGCAGTATCGATTTTAAGGTGGTCGGCTCTGCTTATGGCAGATTTTTTCTGGGGTGTCGCTAAGCAATAATGTGCTAGTAGTGTGAGTGAACTTAGCAGATCATTGTCCAGCAGATCAAAAATAAATGAGAGTTCTCTTCGCATGCGCCATAGTTCTACAGTTCCTGATACATTTCAAGAATAGTTCTGGCGTTTTTTTTTTAAACTTAAGTGAGAGAATGATTTTCCAAGCTGTGTAGATAAGTCGAAAAATATAGATTTCAATCGTTTCAACCCACTTTAGAGGCTAGAACTCTCCCTATTGTAATAGGTCCATATCTCATGTCAAGAACAGGTCAAGAATCTGATTTGATTCCAGAACTCACAGCAGAGTCCCAGCAGATCATGGTTATATGGGTGAAAAATCGAAAAAAAATGTTTTAAACGTTTCATACCATTCCAAAGCATAGAACTCTCTTGTTTCTCATAAATCCGTATCAGAACTATAACATAGAACCTTATATGGTGCATCCACACCGCAGTTACTTTTTGTGAAGCAACATAATGCAACACGATAACTTTAGGTAATATTCATCAACTTTAACGGCAATATATAGTTACTACAAATAACTTTTTGCTGTCGTATGTTGCCCACTAACACTTGGAAACGTTGCTCCACAAAAAGTAACTGCGTGTGGATGCACCTTATGAGACTTAACAACTTATTGTTTTTTTTTATTATTCTACTAGTGGCAAACAAGTATACGGTCCACCTGATGGTAAGCGGTTACCGTAGCCTATAGACGCTTGCAACACCAGAGGTATCACTTGAGCGTTGACCCTGTAAAACGAAAGAGGAATTGTTTGATCGGCAGTAAAGAGTCTAAGTTCCCCACTGCCAACACAACGTTTCCACGCGGAGCACTGGCAAGACTGGCAACCTTGCTCCCACTTAGGAACACAACACAGCTCAAAGCAGTGTTATTTCACTTTAATTTCCTGCAAGGTGGAGGTACTTCCCCAGTCAGGCAGCTCCAATTTTGAATTACTCCCATGCCCTACCTCTCTTAAAATCTGTATGTATAATATTTATATTTAATATCCAAAATTACACCACATTATGGATAACTTAGTATAAAATGTATACGTAATTATCGCAGGGCTATCTTGCTTATATAATGAATACTAGTAACACATCAGCATTATTTACTTTAGGTACAGTAATACCGGCCGTGCCTATTGAATACACCGTGCTTAGAATAATGTAAGTTAAATTGATTTATTTATTGCACCACGTCGTTTTTGCATAACATAGTAATTATTAATCATTTAAACAGAGAATACATAGACTGCCTCAGTTTTTAATTTGTGGAAGCTTGTAAATAGCGACAATTTATGCTAGTTATTAGTGTTATATAATTAGTAGTCTGTAAGCTTTCCTTATAGTAAATAAATAAACGAGGTCCTGGATTCATTTCCCAGGTCGAGTAGTGATATTAGGATTTTCTATGAAATTCTCAGTAGCAGCTCGGAGTTTGGAATTGTGCAATTTGGCAATATTCTCGCCCGCTGTTGGGACCAAAACATACCGGCAAACCGTGGGTGTAGATTATCTCTGCCTATCCTTTCGGGGAAACCAGGCCTAATGGTATTTTATATCATACATAGACCCTGTATGAATGTTGCGAGATATTTTTAATAATATTTAATACAATATTGATTGATTTATATTATTAAAAATTTAGTGTTGATTTTTCATTCTTAAATGTTGTTGTTTTCCTTTTTTAGGGGTATGTTATACAGCGTTAGTGCGGTTCTTAAATATTGTGAATGGACTCGTTATAAGGCCCCATTTAACCTCCTCTCGGCTTTACTTTTTTTGTAACACCCTGTATAGCACAATCTGGTGCTGTGTAAAATAAGATAAAAATTATATTACTAATTATGTGGGTAGGTATTCATTAAGTACATCAATTTAATAATTTGGAAATAATTCATTTATTTCCCTCTTCAGAAAGGTTGGCTTAGGACTACGTAATAATAAAATAATAAATAAAAATTCATGGACAATTTTACACACTACCATCGAATCCCAACTAAGCAGAGCTTGTACTATGGGTACTAGACAATAGATACCCGCACTTTGCCAGCGTGGTGGTTCATAACCTAATCCTTTTCATTCTGAGAAGAGACCTGTGCCTAGCAGTGAGACAGTATATAGGTTGATGATGATGATTGTTGCTTTAAAAGCTCCTTAGCAAGAGACTGGGGTCCGTACTAAGGAAACCCTGCCTAACCCTTCGCAAAATACAAGCATGATGGTTTGTTTATGACGTACTTTTCCAACATAGTTGATCGTCAATGTTCTAATAAAATAGTTCACTCATTCGTTCACTCATTCACTTGCAGCGAACACGACTCGAAGTAATACGTAATCAGTATAGATCGTAATATGAAGAGTAAAATTGGCAACGAAGCAACAAGGTATAACACAGAGTAGTTAAAACCACCAAATTATTTTTTTTAACTCCGGAATTAGTTTTATTGTCAAGTGTGAAAATGTGTAGATGTTAATTAACAGCTCAACAGAATTCGAGCACTATATTACTGAGGACGCCGGAATTACATCAAATTTAAATAAAAAAATGTAAGTAATTTAATTTCTGGCTTCAGGAGCATAATATTAGTGAATGTAACACCTACTATTACGCCTGTAAACCGCCATGGGTTCGGCAGAGGTGAACATCGTAGGTTTGTTTTTTTTTTATACCACTAAGGTAGCAAACAAGCATACGGCCCACCTGACTATAAGCGGTTACAAATTATCATAGAGGGTGTTTCTTATGTATTTTATGTATGTATTTACAACAAAAAAAAAGTATATATGTATTATATCCATTGTCTAGTATCCATAGTACAAGCTCTGCTTAGTTTGGGACTAGATGGTGTTGTGTAAAATGTCCCAAAAATATTATTATATTTATTATAGATAGTATTTATTTTTTATATATACATGTACCTGTAAAACAAAGTCGCTTCTCGTTCTCTGTCCGTCTGTACGCTGAGATTTTTTTAACTACGCAACGGATTTTAATGCTGTTTTCATCGACAGATACAGTTTCAAGAGGAAGGGTTAAATATTTTTATTACCTACATGTACCTATAATTATTATAAGTAGGCAAGCAGTGATAGCCTAGTGGCATACCACTAGGCTATCACTCGAGTTCGAATCTAAGGCACGCACTTCTGACTTTTCGAAATCATGTGTGTATTAATAATTAATTATTATCACTCGCTTAAACGGTGAAGGAAAACATCGTGAGGAAACCTGCATGCTGCATAGAGGTTTTCTCGACGGTGTGTGAAGTCTGCCAACCCGCACTAGGCCGGCGTGGTGGTCTATAGCCCAATCCCTCTCATTATGTGAGAGGAAACCCATGCCTAGCAGTGGGACAGTATATGGGTTGATGATGATGATGAACGGAACTTCTTATGTCTCAATTTTCAAAAACTAGGTGCACAGTGTAAAATATAACAAGGTATTTCTTTCGTTCTGTTTTCAATGTTATTCTAATAATTATTAATAATATCTACCTATATTTGGATTAGAAAAAAAATAACAGTTTTAAAAAGTAGGCACTTAGTTTTATTTAACAGAAAGCAAAAAAAATCTTTATTACTGCTACTTACACAAAATTAAAATAAAGTTAAACAATAATAAAACAAGTAAAAACAAATACAACATAATATATTTCAATATTTAAATGTCTTTGGTACTTAATGAAGAATAATGTGACTAGTGCATTTGTCAGTAATTTTCCTTTTATGTCGTTGTGGAAATTATACGAGCAGTTATATAATGTGAGTTATTCTTGTACTGAAGCGCTCATCACATTAATTGCAATTGCTCGTCACAAAGTCGACTTTTGCTTGCACTAGAGCATGAAACAGTACCTAATGCCAACATTTTATTAATGTTTGCAATGGCGGCAAAAGTGTGTAGATATTTCATGAAAATTGCTCCGGAAAATCATAGAAAATTGCAATGGTGACAATGTAAGACTGGAATTATTATAATTTTAATCATGGTAGAAATTAAGGTCTTCGATTCCAGTGACAGGTAGGTCAAGTGATTGCGTCACGACAATCTGTAAATAAATTACCAGAGCCAAATATGGATTTTTTCCTTTTTCATTTGCTTGATTCTACAGGGTGTTTGGTAGAACGTTGAACAAACGAAAATGCCTATTGCCATTTAACCGGGCACAAATCCAAACTCCGTGCGGCTACTGAGAATTTTATAGAAAACCCCAATAACACTGCCTGGGAATTGAAACCAGTGTATCATGATCACTAGTCATTATATCATAGAATAAGGTATAGGTGGTTAGTTGGGGTCATCTGCCAAATTATTTAACCTTGGCCGCACCGTTTTCTCTAAAGACTCTCATAAAATTATTGTTTGGTACAGATTTTAATGGGAAAAAAAGTTATGAGTCTTTAAAGGTACAAACAATAATTTTATGAGAGTCTGCTGCAATTAGACATTAATACAAAACAACATCCAGCCTGTTTTACCCGTCACAAGTAAAGATATTCGAATTTAAAGTTAAAAAAACTGGTAATTTTCTGTGAAATTAAAAAAAGTAAAAAAAAAAACGGTGCTGCCAAGGTCAAATAATTTGGGCCAAGTGGGTAGCAGATGACCCCAACTAACCACCATTTTCGTATGTTTAACGTTCTACCAAACACCCTGTATAATGAATCAATTTTAAATTAGTAATTGTATACTGTTTAGATTTAGTAAATAGATAAAAACACTAGATAAAAATAGGTGGGCAATTATGCAATCTATTTCATTTTTTTCTATTATTATATTCACTTAAAAACGGTTTTGGTTCATCACAAATTGTAAGACAGTGAAAATATTAATTTACTTAATTAAATTAAAATTTTGTTGAATATTTAAATATATATAATAATATTGATTTCTGACATTTACGGGAATATTATACATTGAAATAAAACTACTTTTTAAGGATTTTATCGCGTTATATTGATATTATTAATCCTGACGCTTCGGATCCTTTACAGCACCTATGGTTACGGGTAGACTGAGGTGGTGGGCATCTTGATGGGATTAATAATATCAACAGCAATTTGATTTTCTGCAAGACGAAGGTAGTTTCTCAGTCGGGCAGCTCCAATTTGAGTGGAATTACTCCCAATCTGTCTACCTCTCTTAAAATGTATGTTACGCCTTAACTTAGCTGAACATGAACCGATTTAGATATTCTGTCATGTTCTTTTTTTATCTGATAGAATATATTTCCTAGTTGGCCTCATGTAAATTTAGTTGGTTTTTTCCCACCGGTTCTGAAGATATACCACAAAATGCTTGAAGTCTGTTTTCTTTTTTCCCAAAAAGTTTTTTTACGGATTAATACAATCAATAAAAAAACATTAGGTATTATTTATTTTTTTGTTGCAGTAATCAGTGAAAATGCAGGCTGTTGTATTTGATGGAAGTAAACTTGACCTGACCTATAGGACGGACTATCCTATTCCAAAGATCACCCAGGATGATCAGGTCATAGTCAAGGTTTCCTACGCCGGGATCTGTGGCACTGACATTCACGTCATACACGTAAGTACCTAAATCAAACTAAAGTTTTTTTTTTATAATTCATTTGAAGCAGTTATAGCCTAGCAAGCAGTGACAGCCTAGTGGTATGATCATTGGACTGCACAAGTCGAAGGTCTTGAGTACGAACCCAAGGCACGCACCCCTGACTTTTCGAATTCATGTGTGTATTAATAATTAATTATCACTCGCTTAAACGCTGAAGGAAAACATCGTGAGGAAACCTGCATATCTTAGAGATTTTTGTCGACGGTTTGTGAAGTCTGCCAACCCGCACTAGGCCAGCGTGGTGGACTATAGCCTAATCCCTTTCAATATGAGAGGAGACCCGTGCCCAGCAGTGGGACAGTACATGGGTTGATGATTCATTCAGCAGCAATTCACCTGATGGTAAGTGACGATTCTACCGAGGATGCATATGCAAACTTAAATAATGCCTGTCCACTCTCGCCTTCAAAGCTTACGTTCCATGACCATATTAGTATAGTCGCTAAAGAGTCCTTTATGAGACTAGGCTTCGTTTTAAGAAATGCACGAGATTTTCAGTGACCATGTAATACGTCTCTTATAATACAGTACGCTTGTCCGGAGTAAACTTGAAGCAAGCTCTTGTATATGGAACCCATTTGAGGCAAGCTATGCACTTCTATTAGAAAAAGTACAAAAAGCATATTTAAGTTTTTTTTATAAAAAAATGCATGGATACTATCCATTTTTGTATCCCACTTTGTTTCTGTTAGGGTGCCTGGGTTAAAATTTGTTACAAACACGTAGGGCACATGACCAGGGAGGCATTATGGTAAAAATTTGTCGAGGTATAACAGATGCACCTGACCTTCACAATGAGCTGATTCGGTTTTATACCCCAAATAATTATTTGCGTAGCAAGCATCACAGACTGTTGGCACAGGCCACGTGTCGCACTGTCAGCCACGCTGCGTCTCCCATCCCGCGTGTACTGGCCGCACTCAATAGCTTCATGGAAGCCTATCCAAACTGCGATTTGTTCGCAGACAAATATAATTTAATTATGATCACGTACCTGAAGTTCTGTGAGTGTAGCTAGCCTTATTTTTCTTTTTTTGGACATCTTTACACAACACCATCTAGTCCCAAACTAAGCAGAGCTTGTACTATGGGTACTAGACAATGGATATAATACTTAAATACTTTTTTTTTTGTAAATACATACTTATAATACATAAGAAACACCCAGACAAAAACAAATACTCGTGTTTAATCCACACAAATATTTGTGTCCTGTGGGAATCGAACCCACGACCCCATGATCAGCAGTCCGGCACTCGAACCGCTAGACCACAGAGGTCGTCAGAAAAATAAATAAATAATATTAGCCTATTGCCGTCCACTGTTGAACGTTAAGCTCTCCCAAAGAGCACCAACCATCCTGATCTTGGGCAGCTCGCATCCATCCGCTGCAAGCCACCTTCTTCAAATCGTCGGCCTATCATGTCCCAGGGCATACCTCACTTCACTCTCGCTTTGAGGTTCCTAAGTCATACGAATCAGGATTAGGAATATTGCGAAGATTCTTTCTGCAAGCCTTTTCCCAATTATATTCGGGTCGGCTTCCCGTCTAACCAGATGCGGCTCAATATCAGTATTTTATACGAAGCGACCGCCATCAGACCTCCGCAACCCAATTTTTGAGTCAATCAAATCAAATCAAAATAGTTTTATCACCTCACTACATAGTATAAAACCAAGGCGCTTTCTCTGTCCCTATATCCCTATGTATGCTTAAATCTTTAAAACTACGCAACGGATTTTGATGCGGTTTTTTTAATAGATAGAGTGATTGAAGAGGAAGGTTTATATGTATAATACATGTATTTTATTAGTACATTGCGCCCGAAGCGGGGGCGGGTCGCTAGTTTTCATATAAACCATGTAAAGGCACTTATGAAATGTCGAGTCTAGGTGCACGGTTACATATTAGTCGTTTCCTATGGAGAAGCACCGCCAAGAAACTCCATGTTAATACCATAGAGTAATACTGATATCCTGAGGATAGACTGGTTGTCAGGCTTTTCGGGCTTCTGAGTACCACTAACGATTGTCATAGGTGTTCGTATGACAACCGGGCCCGACGGCTTTACGTGCTCTCCGAGGCACGGAGGGGTCTCGATGTGTTAAGAATGGTCACCCATCCACAGACTGACCGCGACTAGCGCAGCTTAACCTTGCAGATCAGTTGATCAGCATAGGGCTCGTGGCTAAGTTATAACTATACTGATCAATCTCAAACAAATCTGTTGCGAAGATTACAAATAGTATATTAAATACAGCTAGGCAGAAAAGAAAGGTCTAGACAGTGCTCCCATTTACAAAGAATAGAAACTAATAGACTATAGTATAAATCAATTGACTAAACTTGTCACTAAGATTTTTCAAATTTCAATTTGACAAGGACGCTTGTTTAGCAATATCGCTAATAAACACCACTAATATAGCAATTTAGCTAAAATGGCAATTCTGTCTAATGAATTTAATTGGTGCTGATTGGTTATACAATTGCACACATTAAAAAATAACAAATATGTGTCTTACAATGTAGGGCAAAGTCTGAAAATTGATATTGATAACTAGGTATTTATATCAATGTTTCTGTAGAAACCGAAGCAATACCCACGTTGCTATAATTACTGATAAACCTTACTTCTATAAATAGTATAAAACAAAGTCGCGTCTGTCCTTCTGTACGCTGAAATCTTTTAAACTACGCAACGGATTTTAATGCGGTACCATTTCAATAATTTCTTCCGGAAGGTTTATACAACGTGTTACAAAATACCCCGTAAAAAATAGAATTAATTATCAAAGCCAAAGTCATTTTGTCAGCTGTCATGTCAGGGAACCAGATTATTTAACAGAAAGGCCTACGTACCTATTTTACCTAATAATTGTCTACTTTAATAGTTTTTCTATTTGTCATTCATAAATGTTGTTGTTTTCTTTTTTTGGGGTATGTTATACAGCGTTACTACGGTTCTTAAATATTGTGAATGGACTCGTTATAAGGCCCCATTTAACCTCATTTCGGCTTTACGGGTAGTTTTGTAACACCCTGTATACCTACATGCATTTTATTAGTTAGTACATTGCACCCGTGTGAAGCCGGAGCAGGTCACTAGTAATAATAATATTGTAAAAGTGAGTGTCTCTGTCTGTCTGTCACGCTTTCACGCCTAAACCGCTAAACCGATTTGATGAAATTTGGTACAGAGATAGATTAGACCTTTTAGAAGGACATAGACTACATTGTAGCTCAAAAAGCTCTTTCGGATAGGGGGCAAACCGTGGGCAACAGATAGTTATGAAAAAAATAGTCATAATAGGTCCGTTCTCAATTATTTGTTGAACAGTCTATCCTCATGATATCGGTATTACCCAGAAATTGAGTTGCGAAGGTCGGATGGCAGTCGCTTCGTGTAAAATACTGATATTCAGCCGCATCTGGTTAGACTGGAAGCCGACCCCAATATAGCTGGGAAAAAGCTCGGAAGATGAGCATATATTGCATGATTATGAGTACATAATGATGCAATATACCTATGTGATGAAATTATATTATCATTATCATGCTTAATAGTCTTTAAATGATCTGTTTACTATCATCAATTATCATTTTAAACTTGATTAGCATAAAATGGAAATTCCCATCGAGCTATAAATGATGATTTTAATAACAAATACTACATACATTCGATAAAATTTATCTATAATAAATATTCCGGTAATTACATTACAATTACAATTCATTATGACAGTTGTGTAGTAACAGGATGTCAACTTGACAGACGTCAGTTGTCAACATCATGTCATGTGATATTAAATGCAAGAGAGACCACTTGGAAACACGTAGCGTAGCGTAGCACTATGCACTAATAAAGTTTATTGTACAATTAACATATAAGTTATGAAAAAATAAAAATAATACCACCATTGTCTCTAACACGTGTTTTACTAATAATAATATTAAGAAGGCCAACAATACATGGCGCAGCCGGTAGGATTCTATGCTATGCTATTACAATTAAAAAAATAATAAAATAAACATAGAAATGTAATGATAACTGTAAATAGGTCTTTTAAAGACACTTTTACAAATAAATATTTCGAATTTTAAATGCTAGATGGCGCCGACATTTCCTAACTGACCTCTGAGAAGAAACACGGAAACAAACTCAGAGAATCACGGTCTCTTCCACACATATTAATATTTCACAGTCCAGACATATTAATATTAAATATGTGAGTTTCACAATGTAGGGCAATGTCTGAAATGGCCTTTTGAAGAAAGAGCCACAGCGGCTTTGAGTAGGCCAATCCCAGCCGACCGCACGCATGCATCAGTCATTGTGTAGCTCGATGGTATGGTATGCTCGAAGGCCTAGTGAAGCAGTGATAGCCTAGTGGTATGACTATTGGACTCGCAAGTCGAAGGTCTCGAGTTCAAATCCAAGGCACGCACCTCTGACTTTTTTTATTATTTATTTATTTATTAACTTAGGTTCGCCCACAGCATATATATATACACGTACAGATACAAGATTATAGGTACTATTCTAATATATATGCCAATTACGGGTAAACACAACATTTACAACATAGACGCCAGATTACCGCTTAATTGCTACTTATGTAACACTAGTTATGCAAAAAGAAAACAGAAGACAATATAAAGAGAAACGATTTAGATTTTAGGGAAAAAAAAATGAATATAAATAAAAATTAAAAAATAATAATAATTAAAAAACAGAGTAATTTGAAGAATGGATTCGACTACTTTCCTTTAATGTGTAGGGAGGCCAAAATTCTTGTTTTGAATTTCGGCTTGGAGTCATTAAAAACATCAGCTTCGGGTACGGACTTATAAAATGAATTTAGGTTGTTACACATCTTAATGAGTGGTGAATTGAGACCTATGTTTGTAAACGTAGTAGGGCGCTGTAGTACTGTGGTGGTACTTTTCGAATTAGAAGGCTGGTTTTTCCGAATTAGTTTAATGGTTTTTTTTATATACCACAGTGGCAAACAAGCCACCGGCCCACCTGATGGTAAGCGGTCACCGTAGCCTATAGACGCTTGTAACACCAGGGGTATCATTTGCGCGTTGCCGACCCTGTAAAACGAAAGAGGAATAGTTGGGTTGGCAGTATAAGGGTCAAAGTCCTTCACTGCCGACACAACGTTTCCTAAGAGCACTGGCAACCTTGCTCACCGTGAACACAGCACAGCTCAAAGCAGTGTTATTTCACTTCGTTAGTTAGGTTTCTAGTATTTTCCGATAACCCTCTTTAATACGTCACTAATCTAATCACATAAGTAATTAAAAGTCCGCTGATTACCACCAAACCTCTTACAATGACATTACGACATAATGGACATTAAAATGATTATGATTACCTTGATTATAGTGCAACAAACTTATATGACCTGGTCATTGCTTTCAGTGTCGTCATTGTTGCGTGTATAATTATGCAATGTTTGCTAATTTATGTCAAACACTCAATTATTATGTACTAGTTATGTTTTTATTACCTATAATATATTTAGAACCAGCTTCTGTGCGCGACTTTATCCGCGTGGAAAAGTTTCTTTTAATTATCGTTGTAATTTGACTTAATCTTAGCAGTGGGGGCTGGCATGGCCAGCAACACTTCGACCAAATGTTATCTGTTGTGTTGTCCCCAGCATGGTACATTCCTTACTCTTCAAAGACGTGGTTCATGAAGGTGGCTAGCCCACTAAGAGGAAGGAACCTATAGTCTTCTGGCTTCGGGTATCCATTGCCGAGATGACTCATCCGTTTCGTCGCTAGGACGTTAAAGTTGACTAATTAACTCAAAATCCTTATAAATTATAGCCTATATGTTATTCTGATGTATAAATAATAATACTGTAAAGTTTCATCAAAATCCGTTCAGTAGTTTTAGCGTAAAATAGTAACAAACATCCGTCGTTACAAACTTTCACATTTATAATATTAAAATAGCGACCCGCCCTGGCTTCGCACAGATGCAATATCTTATAATATACATGTATTATACATACCGCGATCGCGACTGCTACGCTAGAGGTCCTGGGTTCGATCCCCAGGTCGAGCAAAGTGTTATTGGGTTTTTCTATGAAATTCTCAGTAGCAGTTCGGAGTCTGGATTTGTGCCCGGTTAATGGCAATAGGCTCGCCCCCTATTACATGGGACCTAAACATACCGGTGAAATGTGGGTGTACATTAGTACACCTCTGCCTAACCCTTCGGGGAATACAGGCGTGATGGTATGTTGTTTATTATACATATAAACCTTCCTCTTGAATAACTATCTATTAAAGAAAACCGCATCAAAATCCGTCGCGTAGTTTTAAAGGTCTAAGCATACATAGGGAAGGAAGTGACTTTGTTTTATACTATGTATTGATGATGATTAGTAGGATTAACATGCCGTTAATGTCAAATATAGATAGATAGAATATTCTTTATTGTATAACACAATACAGAGAAAATGATAAAAAGAAAACAAACGTCACATAATGTATATACAATTGGCGGTCTTATCGCTTAAAGCAATTTCTTATAGACAACCATGGGATGGACAAGTCATGTAAGGAACGGGTAACGGGCGGTTGTGTGCTTAGAAGTCATAGATAGATAGATATATAATAGATAAAGAAAATAAAATAAATATCTAATAAAATAAATATTAATAATGTATATAAATACTATACATACAATATATTATTTTGCATAAAGAGAATACTATAACAATTCACGTACAAGTAGCCAAGTAATGTTCCTTTACCATTTTTTTAAAAGATGCCTGTGTTTGGGCACGTCTCACGGAAACCGGCAGAGCATTCCATAGACGCGTGGCCTGAACAGTAAAAGAATGATCAACAAAATTTGTGGCGTGCATAGGCATCTTTAGTTTAAAGTTCTCTGATGATCGTAAGGATCGCAAATGTGTATCACAGACGAACTCAAATAAAATATATCCCTCTCAATCTATTTTGTTTCCTTAATTACACTTTTTATTATTAAGTAAAGACGCCAGCAGGTGAAACTCTCCAAAACTGCATAGTGGGAGTAATTCCACTCAAATTGGAGCTGCCCGACTGGGGAAGTACCTCCGCCTTGCAGAACATCGAAATGAAATAACACTGCTTTGAGTTGTATTGGTTGTATTGTGTTTCTTACGGTGAGCAAGGTTGGCAGTACTCCACGAGGAAACGTTGTGTTGGCAGTGGGGGACTTTGACCCTAATACTGCCAAACCAACTATTCCTCTTTCGTTTTACAGGGTCGGCAACGCGCAAGTGATACCCCTGGTGTTACAAGCGTCTATAGGCTACGGTAACCGCTTACCATATAGTACAGTAGTATAAAAAAAATCTGTCAATTTATATGAAACCTTATATATTTTTGGAACGAAGTTCCTTATCGCTCGTTGTGAAAGGAGACTAGACGGAAAAAATTCTTACGAAAAAGTTGTCACGACACTTTTTTCGAAATTCAAATATTGTTGACAAGCATTCAAATATTATTGAGTGAATGACAATATTTGAATTTCGCGCGTTGTGAATTGTTGAGTGCATACAGGTTTTTTTATTTTTAATTATTAAATTTTAATGAAAGGAACTTCGGGTTCCATCCGGGTGTCCCTTGACACCTCTCAAGTTTTTTTTTATTAATATTTCGTTCTTTCCAGGGTCAGTTCCCAGCCATCAAGAGTCGCCCTATTGCCATGGGCCACGAGACGTCAGGAGTCGTCCACGAGGTGGGCAAAAAGTCCATATTCAAGGTTGGACAGAAGGTCGCCATCGACCCCAACACGTAAGACTTGATTTGACTTGATAATATATAATTTTACTGTACGTGTGTATGTCACTCTTCCTAAACGGCTGGAACGATTGGAATGATTATTTTTGTATGCTTTGGGTGGCGACCTGGATGGTTTAGAGTCACAAATCAGCCCAGATGGCGCTGCAGTCGGTATCTAGGTTATTTATCTATAATATCATGCAGGATAACGTCTGTCGAGACCGCTAGTTTTTATATATAATTGGAGTGCCCTAACAGAGTTCATGTTTGATAACAAGAAACATAATAAACTTGTTTAATATTTTTGTATCTTATGTCTTAAGTTTCTTTAAATAAAATATTATTATTATGTCCTTTATTCATCTATATTGATATTTTTAATTATTTAACAAAATATAAAAGTATTGTGAAACATAATAAAAATATATTATTATAATTTTAAACAAACAACATGATTTCAAAATAAAGGAATTATGAATAATATTGAAATTATACTTTTTTATGAACTTTCATTGCACTACTTATAATTCTTCAATTCGATCCAGTGGTTCCTGAGATTGTCGTGTTCAAAAAAACAAACTATTCAGCTTTATAATATTGATAAGTATAGATAGATTGTTGATAAAATATTACCTCCATCTCTTGTCTTTTGCAGCCCCTGCGACCTTTGTGATTTCTGTCGGAAGGGGACCTACCAGTTCTGTACAGCGGGAGGCACCGTGGGTCTCTGGGCTGACGGCGGCTGGGCCCAGTACATCGTAGTGCCCCAGAAGTTGGTCTTCTTGTTGCCTGATGGGATCACTCTTAAACAAGGTACTGACAACAACATATTGAACTGTCATTTAGGATCATTTCTTAAAAGAACAGTTCACTGAAAGATACAATATAATTGTAAAACATATACAGTCAGTATGTGTTACAGAAAGATATGTTGCAGCGATATAATAAAAACAGAGATTTGATAAAATCACGGAAGACGTTAATCAAATCACTTAGGGAGTTTACCAAATCTCTGTTTTCACCATATCACTGCGACATACTTATACAAAAATAAACTAAACGTTAAGACCAATATTTACAATGCTAAACTATAAGAATTAGTCACTACCTACCGATGATTAGGTACTTATTTATTTCAAGAAGAAGAGTGGGGAGGCCTTTGCCCTGCACTGGGACACTACAGGCTTGTAATAATTATAATTATATTTTATAGGTATGATGTATATTTTCAACCGGGTTTTGAAAATGTTGAAGGATTTAAAAGACAGAACAGAAATAAACACTATTGTCATCAACTCTTTGCAGCTGGACTTGTAGAGCCTTACTCTTGCGTCGCCCACGGGTTCAACCGCGCTGCCCCCCTCAAAGTAGGAAGCAAGATCCTCGTAGTCGGAGCTGGTATCATTGGTAAGTAAAACGTATATTGATTTCTTGACATTTACACGAATATTATACATTGAAATAAAACTACTTTTTACGGATTTTATCGCGTTATATTGATTTATTTAATCATTTAGGGATTAATAATATCAATATAACGCGATAAAATCTATAAAAAGTAGTTTTATTTCAAAGAAAAATGTAGTTTTTGGTTATTCAATTTACCGACAACTGCGGGGGAGGCGTGTTCTCGAGTGGAGACCGCGACTCGGCAAATGTAGTGTAGGACGCCCTCCGGCAAGATGGAGTGATGATTTGCTAAAGGCTGCTGGTAGAAGCTGGATGCGAAAAGTCGATGACAGGGTGAAA
Source organism: Acronicta alni (assembly GCA_964056405.1). Taxonomy (NCBI): domain Eukaryota; kingdom Metazoa; phylum Arthropoda; class Insecta; order Lepidoptera; family Noctuidae; genus Acronicta; species Acronicta alni. Next base: position 5,550,509 of record OZ043942.1, read on the forward strand.
TGGCGCACATTAGGGGAGGTCTATATATATATGTCATATGTCCGGCAGTGAACTAATATAGGCTGAAGGTTTTTTTTTTTCTAAGGTGGCAAACAAACTTACGGCCCACCTGATGGTAAGCGGTTGTGTAACCCTTCGGGGAATACATAATTATATGTTTGTGACTCAGACTGCCTCATTAGTCTAGTGGTCCTAAGCGCGACTGCTACGCTAGAGGTCCTGGGTTCGATCCCCAGGTCGTGCAAAGTGTTATTGGGTTTTTCTATGAAATTCTCTGTAGCAGCTCGGAGTTTGGATTTGTGCCCGGTTAATGGCAATAGGTTCGCCCCCTATTACATGGGACCTAAACATGCCGGTGAAATGTGGGTGTACATTAGTACACCTCTGCCGAACCCTTCGTGGAATACAGGCGTGATGGTATGTTATGTATATTATATGTTTGTGTTACAGCGTAGTTTATAGGCCATTTCCATATATGTACAGACGCCAGCAGGTCAAGCTATCCAAAACTGTCAAATTTTCCCAATTGAATATGAACCTTATGGTTTTGTATTAAAGTTGAAAATCAATCAAAGAAATTTGACAGATTGTGGTAGCTTAATGTGCTGGCCTCTTTACATTGTATAAAGTTAATTCACTTATTTTTATTATCATTAATATCAATATCTTATAAACAATAAGACCACAATGACGTAGGTAGGTAATCTATATTATTTATAAGCTTGTCAAAATTTGTATTTATTATGGTAATCCGGTGCATAATCATACCGATAAAACTTTTATAAATATCAATATTCATATTAAACTAATAATAAAAATGTAATAGTGTGTCTGTCTGTCTGTTACCCCTTTAGGCTTAAACCGCTGAACCAATTTAATGAAAATGGTATAGAGATATTTTGATTTCTGACATTTAGGCGAATATTATACATTGAAATACTACTACTACTCGGTAGGTCCGTAAAGTCCGTAAAATTACTTTTTACGGATTTTACGGACCTACCGAGACCTACCGAAGTCAGTCTACCCGTGACCTGTAATGCTGTAAAGGGTCCGGAACGGGATTAATAATGTCAATTATAACGCGATAAAATCCATAAAAAGTAGTTTTATTTAAATGGTATAGAGATAGTTTGAGTCCCGAGAAAGGACAAAGGATCTATGAGTTTTTATCCCAGAAATCATTCTTTAAGGGGGTGGAATTTCGTATGGGGAATCAATAACGACCTTTCAAACGTATTCGACGACCTCTGTGGTCTGATGGATCGAGTGCCGGACAGCCTTCAAGAAAAGAGCTTATACACATTTAAAAGGCCGAAAACGCATTGGTGACAGTCACTGATGTCCATGGGCGTATCGTAGTCACTTACCATCAGGTGACCCGCATGTTCGTTTGCCCCCTCTGATATACATGTTACAAAATACCCCGTAAAAAATATAATTAAATATCAAAGCCAAAAATTTTGTCAGCTGTCATGTCAGGGAACCAGATTATTTAACAGAAAGGCCTACGTACCTATTTTACCTAATAATTGTCTACTTTAATAGTTTTTCTATTTTTCATTCATTGGTATTTTCCTTTTTTTTGGGGTATGTTATACAGCGTTACTACGGTTCTTAAATATTGTGAATGGACTCGTTATAAGGCCTCATTTAACCTCCTTTTGGCTTTCCGGGTGGTTTTGTAACAACCTGTATAAAAAAAATCATTTTTACTTTGAATTGGTTTTTCCAGGTAACCTATGGATCAGCACGTTGCACCTCCACGGTCACAGGGATGTCACTGTTTCTGAAATGAGCGCGAGCCGTCTGGAAATTGTCAAGCGAATGGGTAAGATAGACCAATTCAACCTCAACCAGGATTCGAATCTGTAGTGTTTAGTGGTAGTTGTTAGTTTCATCATCAGCCCATATACTGTCCCACTGCTGGGCACAGGTCTCTTCTCAGAATGAGAGGGATTAGGCTACAGTTCAGTACGCTGGCCTATTGCAGGTTGGCGGACTTCACACACCGTCGAAAAAATCTTTAATGCATGCTGGTTTCCTCACGATGTAAATCTTCACCGTTTCAGCGAGTGATAAACGCACATCCAGGCTTTGGATTCGAACTCGAAACCAATAAGTCAAAACTTAAAAAAAGAACGAAAAAGAAAATTATTTTATTGACACAGTTTGGGCAATTTATTCTTGGCTAAATAACTTTAAAATATTAGCAAGAAAAGGCCAAAAAATACAAAACGATACGTGTTATTTTATTTCAATGTTTAATACTCGTGTAAGTATCAGGACGAAATATATTATACTAATATTATCAATGTTTCAGATACCGGTTACAGGCTTCTTGCTCCCAATGATTTAGAGAAGGAAGGTGCAGCTTATGACGTCATCATTGACTGCACAGGTAACTATAATCATTCTCCGAGCATTTTCCCAACTATTTTGAGGTTGGTTCACAATGTAACCAGATGCGCCTGCTGTGGCTCAAAATTATTTAAGTTTTGGAGCGAAGTTTTGGAACGAAGTTCCTTGTTGTCACGACACTTTTTTCGAAATTCAAATATTGTTGACAAGCATTCAAATATTATTGAGTGAATGACAATAATTGAATTTCGCGCGTTGTGAATTGTTGAGTGTATACAGGTTTTTTTTTTTAATTATTAAATTTTAATGAAAGGAATTTCGTTCCATCCGGGTGTCCCTTGACACCTCTCAAGTTTTTTTTTATTTGTACAAAGGCGGTTTTATGCATTCACACCGCAGTTACTTTTTGTGGAGCAATATAATGCAAGACGATAACATTAGGTAACAACTTTCTTAAACTTTTGCGACTGCTTGTTACTCTTTAATAACTTTTTTTTTTAATAACTTTTAACTCAATAAAATGTAAATGTGAGTACTCTGTAGGCTAAATATACATACTCAGCTCTGAACAGTCTGGCGGCTTTGAGCCTTTTTAGTGGCCTACGCAAATGTATCTGATCTGGTATCGTCGTGTGACGGGTTGTTGAGCTCCCTAAATTATGGTTGAGCTACACAATGACTGATGCATGCGAGCCGTCGGTTGGGACTGGTCTACTCAAAGCCGCTATGGCTCTTTCTTCAAAAGGCCATTTCAGACTTTGCCCTACATTGTAAGACACATATTTGTTATTATACCTACTATGTCTGGACTTTAAAAGAGACTATGATTCTCTGAGTTTGTTTCGGCGTTTCTTCTCAGAGGTCGTCAGTTAGGAAATGCCGGAGCCATCTAGCTTAAAAAAATGTTAAATATTGACTTGTAAAAGTGTCTTTAAAAGATCTATTTACAGAAATAAATATCTTTATCTTTATCTTTGTTGAATTATCGCATCCATACCGCCAATAACGTAAAGTAACATATAGTAACCAGCGAGGTCCACAGCATATGTTCACGAACTATTACACGAGTTATTTGATAGACCACCATGTTGACGGAACTTTACCTAACACGGCAACATTTTACTAACAACTAATTAGTTTTTTTATTGGATGTTGCCCACTAACACTTGGAAAGCGTTGCTCCACAAAAAGTAACTGCGGTGTGGATGCATAATTTCCTTTTTTTTATTTGCTTGTAGGAAGAGTTACTGACAAATAACAAAACAGAATGCCTTAAATAATATAAAAAACAAAATTACTAATTACAAGTCTCAACTGATAAATAACCCAAACATTAACATTCTTGATAATTAAAAGTTAACATAAGAATAAAAATAAGAAAAGTAATTTTAAATTAATTTTAATTTCAAAATTTTAAAGTTCACACAAACTGCCGCTACCTGATATTTCTTGTTCGAAATCATGAATCATGAATCATGAATGCCATTAACTCGGCATTTTCTACCAGACAACCTTTGGGTGATGCAGAGACGATCAAAATAGATGCACTGATAGACTATTCAATGAGCGAGAGACAAAAGACGAAGACTGATTGCCCAAACACCAGCATATACAATATACTTAAATATTACATAAAAATCGATCTAACGTTGGATGTTTTTTCTAGGTGTTGGCAAAGTGATGGAAATTAACTGCAACTACCTGAGGCATGGAGGAAAGTACGTCCTATTCGGATGCTGTCCACCAACACACACCACCACGTAAGATAACAATTGTATTACTAAAATGACAAACATTCCTACGAACATAAGCCTGACGGTAAGCGGTCAGGCTTATGTTCGTGATTGGAGTGATACAATGGAGTATTGACGAGTATTGGAGTATGGATGTATATATGGAGTATAGGAGTAGAGACTCCAATGGAGTATTGGAGTGATACAATGGAGTATCACTCCAATACTCCATTGTATTGGAGTGATACAACACCAGTGGTATCACTTGCACGGCTCCATATGCCCAGTAATTATAGAGATGATAATGATGAGTTTTTAAGAGGGCATATTGGGAGTAATTCCACAAAAATTGGCGCTGCCCGACTGGGTAGTCCCTCCGCCTCGCAGAAAATCGAAGTGAAATAACACTGTTTTGAGCTGTGTTAGGTTTCTTAAGGTGAGCAAGGTTGCCAGTGCTCCACGAGGAAACCTGGTGTTGGTAATGGGGGGACTTCGACCCTTATTGCCAACCCAACTATTCCTCTCGTTTTACAGGGTCGGCAATGCGCAAGTGATAACTGTAGTGTTACAAGCGTCTATAGGCTACGTCCACCTTACTATTAAAAAAAAAAATATAAAAACTAGCTATTGCCTGCGGTTTCACTCGCATCTCAAAGCTCAAGCTTTTTGAGTCAAAAGGTAGCCTATATCCTTGTCCAAGGAAGTCCAAGGTCTAATTTATCTCTGTACCAAATGTTATCTAAACCGATTCAGCAGTTCAGGCGTGATAGTGTAACACAGACGGAATTACTTTCGTATTTATAATGTTCTTCTTCTCTTCTCAGCCAAATCGCTCTTGGCAGAGCGGTCGTGGTGTAGTAGTGGTGTTGGCGGCAGATGCTATTCGCCTCACGATGTCCCGTCATCTCTCTCTGTTGGCCGTCATCCTGGTACAGTCAGCAATGAAAGTAGCTGAACATGATGCAATATTCAATATGATTTTTAATAAGTATGAAGTTACTGACCTGTGAAGGTTATGACAAAATAATTGCATAGATGACCATTAAATATTTAGGTTACCTTAATAGAAAAAATATCTTGACAAGTTTTGGAGTTGTTTGACTTATGTTGCTGACCGTACATGACTTATAATGTTGTTGGATAAAAGAAGAGAACGAGAGATTTATAAGATCTAAGGGACTTAAAAAGATTTAAGGGAAATTTTCACAAGATCACCATGGGAACATTGCGAGACATAGCTAGTAAATTACATTTTTTTCTGTTACAGCCTAAGCCCGTACCAGATCTATGACAAGGAGCTGACGATCGTCGGCGTGAAGATCAACCCATACTCCTTCCCTAGTGCCCTCGGCTGGATGAAGGCTATGGGCGACAGGTAATAACAGACACTCATGCCTTTTTCCAGTCTTTTCATCACTCATGCCGCAAAGTTTGAAAGCGAAAGTTTTCAATCGGTGCGTCCTACCTGTGATGACCTACGGCGCTGAGATGTGGACACTCACAGTTCGGGTCCACCAAAAATCGCGCAGCGTGCTATGGAGCATGCTTGGAATTTCTCTGAACGATAAAATCCACAACGAGGTTTTCCGACAGAGAACCAAAGTAACCGACATAGCACACCGGATTAGCAAGCTGAAGTGGCAGTGGGCTGGCCATATCTGCAGAAGAACCGACAAAAGCTGGGGTAGACGTGTTCTCGAGTGGAGATCGCGACTCGACAAACGTAGTGTAGGACGCTCTCCGGCAAGATGGAGTGATTATTTGTGAAAGGTTTCTGGTAGAAGCTGGATACGAAAAGCCGAGGACAGAGTGAAATGGCGGACATTAGGGGAGGCCTACGTTCACCAGTGGACTAATTAATATAGGCTGATGAGGATGATACCTTTGCCCAGTTTTTCGCACTGGTGGTAGAAACCCTGCCACTGCGTGTCAACACATTCTAAATATTCGGCAAACAACAAAACCGAGCCGAAGCGATTATCACATTATATTTGGCTCTCATTCGGCTCGAGCTGATCGGCAAATCTGTGATCAGAGTTTGGTAAACTGTGTGCCACACACGTCTTCAATTAGGATGCTAGGCAAGGCCTCGTTAATTGAAGTTTACCAGTAACTGCTGGGCCATATCCTGTCATGGTCGTGGTGAATTTCACGGATCCCATGATCATGACTATAGGGCGAGTGAAGGAAAGTTTGTTTTTTTTTAGTCGGTATGAGCCCGAGATACTCTGAAGTCTTCCCAAGGTGGTGGACAACTCTTAAGGATATTCCGTATAAAATCATTTCCATATCTTTATTTATTTTATTTAAATAGAACGGCCGAAGCCAATTACACTATTTAAACATAATGTTATTTAACACAGTCATGCATTCTCAATCTCAATCATCAAAATTCAAACATTCTGACAATATCATCTTCCATTCATTCGCAAACATATCGATATCGGTGTTTGAGTTCAGGAGAGCGCAACATGCACGCACGCATATGGAATGTGCAACGGTACGGCAAGTTGGAACAGCCAGTAAACGATGTTTTCTGTAACGACAGTAATTGTCGGGGACAAATAGATTGCAGATTTCATTATGTAGGTTAGGGGCATCAATGATCTCTCTAAGAAATTTAAATATTACAGTCATCTGATCGCGAGACCGTCTTACTTCCAGAGATTAAAAATTTATTTGTATCTTTGGACTTTTCGTATCTCTGCTTCAGCCACAACTAATATTGTTTTAATTGTTTTTGTTAGGTACGTTGACTACCACAAGCTCGGAGTGAAGACCTACCGTTTGTCAGAGTATAAGGATGCTATCAGTGACCTAAAGAAAGGACTTGTCGCTAAAGCCATGTTCGAAGTCAACCAGGACTAGAAACAGAGGCCAGTACATCAAGCTACCACAATCTGTCAAATTTCTTTGATTGATTTTCAAATTTAATACAAAACGCTAAGGTTCACATTCAATTGAGAAAATTTGACAGTTTTGGATAGCTTGACCTGATTGCGACTGTACGACCGCTCGATGCGACTCTTGCTACTTCTTGGGGACTATTAATACTAACATTGTTAATAATTTATTCCTTATAATATAATATTTTGTTATTGTTTATTTTTTGTTTTATTTTTTACTTTTTTATAAATGATATTTTATTTATTTAAGGATCGCCAACAAAGAGAGTACCTACACAATTTTCTACATAAGATTATACACAATTAATTTGAATTAGTGTACTCGTTCACTTACAGGAGACCACATCATGCTTAAGACACTAAACACAGACATTATTATATTAAATGAAAATAATTAGTTATCTAATAGCTAAGAAGAACGTTAATTTTGTTTGATCAGATATAAAACAATAAAAAAGGGCATTTAAGGTACTTAATATTAATTAATTTCTGTAAATAGATCTTATAATTAAAAGTTTTTGTGGAGTCTATGGTCACTAACCAGGTACGAATTCAAACTCGAGCTGCCACTGGGAATTTAATTGAAAAACGAAATAACACTGCCCGATCTGGGAATGGAACCCTGGACCATTAGCGCAGCAGTCGTGCGTATGACCACAATAATGAATGGTTTTAAGTTACAAATATTTGATTTATAGAGGTCGCCACTGCCTAACCTCCCCTAGTCTCTTTAATTAATATGAATCCCTAGGTAGTCTTTTCCAAGACTGACCATTTTTTTTTAAGAGAGGTAGAGCATAAGCACTCAAATTGGATCTGCCCTACTAGCGAAGTACCTGCCTTGCAGAAAATAGAAGTGCAATAACACTGCTTTGAGCTGTGTTGTGTTCCTTACGGTAAGCAAGGTTGCCAGTGCTCCGCGAGGAAAAGTTGTGTTGGTAGTGGGGGGACTTTGACCCTTATACTGCCAACCCAACTATTCCTCTTACATTTTACAGGGTCGGCAACGCGCAAGTGTTACCCCTGGTGTTGCAAGAGTCTATAGGCTACGGTAACCGCTTACCATCAGGTGGGCCGTACGCTTGATTGCCACCTTAGCAGTATAAAAAATAAATAAAATATCATTTATCATTTTCTTACAATTCCGAACTGCTACTGAGAATTTAAAAATTAATATTCCACTGCTGGGCACGGGTCTCCTTTCAGAATGAGAGAGAATAGGCTATATTCCACTACGATGGCCAAATGCGGGTTGGTAGACTTCACACGCCATCGAGAAAGTCTATCAGGTATGCAGGTTTCCTCACGATGTATTCCTTCACCGTTTAATTGAGTGATAATTCAGTACTAATAAGCAAATGATTTCGAAAAGTCAAAGGTGCGTGCCTTAGATTCGAAATCTACACCATATGACCATATACCATATAGACCTGGCAGTCCAATGATCATATCTCTAGGCTATCACCCATTTTTTCAGGGTTATAAAGTTGAAACAACAGACAAAATATCGGGATTAATAATATCAATATAACGCGATAAAATCCGTAAAAAGTAGTTTTATTTCAATGTTTATTATTCGCGTAAATGTCAGAAATCAATAGGTTAAAAAGTTGCTAGAAACATAATGTGCTTCATTATTTCTAGCAACTTTTCTAATGGACGTAGTCGAACTTTTCTAATGGCCGTAAAATAATACACAATTTTGAGAAAAAGATGTCTACCCGTGACCATGGACGCTGTAAAGGGTCCGAAACGTCGGGATTAATAATATCAATATACGCGATAAGATCCGTAAAAAGTAGTTTTATTTCAAAAACATCTCTATTGAACCTACTTTGTTTCAATCTACCGTTAACAATAAATTATTGATGAAGATAGATTCGTACCTACACTTCTGGCTACGCTTCTTAGAACAAAGCCGTGATGGTTACCGCAACGTCCGTTAAGCACAGTGACATAAAATCATCAATCATTGCTAATATTGTTGTTATAATATTACATTGATATCCATAACAGTATCTTATAATGATTTGATCGATATATCATTTTGTAACTAGCTTTATGCGACGATGGTGCTTATTCAAATTAGAGGTGGCCGTTGAATCAATAAACCGTTTTTTTTAACGACTTTTCATTCGTCAACGAGATAACTGTTATTCATCAATGAAAAAACAGGTTGAAAATTTAATCTGTTAATTTTCGTCAACGGCTTATCTAATTGTCAATGATTGAAAACGTTGACATAAATTAACGCTAAACGCTACCGTTGAACATTCAAAACCTGTTATTAATTTAACAGTTTTTTTAAACTGTTAAATTAATCAGTGGTCAACACTGATGAATAACAGTTAAATTACATTAACCAAAAAACCGTCAATGACAAATGCCTAGTTCAAATAAATTTATTTCCAGTTATTTTAACGAAGTAAAAATTCGTATTAGGGCAGGATTCGAACCTGCGTCTTCTGGTTAGGTACACCAGACGCTATGTCCACTAAGTCACCGCCAATCCCATATTTGAAATTCCTTCGTCAATGTCGGACTTTGAAAGAAATAAATTCTATATTGATTTCTGACATTTACGCGAATATTATACATTGAAATAAAACTACTTTTTACGGATTTTATCGCGTATATTGATATTATTAATCCCGACGTTTCGGACCCTTTACAGCGTCCATGGTCACGGGTAGACTGAGGTGGTGGGCGTCTTGATGATATAATTACTGACAGCTACCCTACATTTTTTTATTGTTAAAATAAATTCTGTTAAAAAAACAATTTAATCATAAATATTGATGCAGCCACAATAAATTCTGAAGTAATTACGTTTCTAAAAAAAAAATTGATATATTTCAATCACTTGCATATTTCCTATTGTATCACAACAAAAAATAATTGCTTTACGATGTGTTCTGCTCTCACATTTAAAAAGCTAGCGACCCATCCTCCTACGCAGCCCAAACAATAGTCCAACAACCATTGTCTGCCCCCCATGGCACAGTGACCGACATTCTCCCTGCGGACGTTGGTTCGATTCTTAAACAATACACATTAATCGATAATGCGGAGAAAGTTTTTTCGTCCATTCATCTCGGAAATTGCTCAACCGATTTCGATGCTGTGCGGTGAATCATTTGTTTTTCGCTTTCTGGGTTCAATATACGGGGAATCATTCAGTGGATTGCTATTGTTGTTCATTCATGGTGTTGTTATGCTTTTTGGTTTGAAGATCAGCAGTATTTTGATGTAAGGGATTAAAAAATAGATGATAATTATAAAGTGCTAACCCAATATGGCTGACACTTGGAGTAATTTGGGAGATCATTAAAATTCAAAGTCAAACATTTTATTTCAATTAGAACATTACGGCGCTTTTGAAAAGTCAAAACTAGTTGCCCGGTTCCAAAAAGTGGGTCTTATGGAGAAGAACCGGCAAGAAATTCCATAGACACTCTTTTAAAAAAAAGCATGATTACAGTGTTCATCTTGGTTTACAGTCTAAAATTATAATATCAGTGGGCAAGCTTGCTTATGCTCTGCGAAAAAACGTTGTGTTGACAGTGGGAAGGACTTTGACCCGATTAGTATTTTCCAAGACTGTCCAATTTTTTTTTTAAAGGGAAATATAATAGGCAGTAATAATAATAATATATATATTTATTTCTCTCATAAAGGCATAAAAACATAGTTACATAATATGTCGTTACTGACAGGCTTAACCATTATATTAGTAGTAATATTAGTAGGACAGTATATGGGTTGATGATGATGATGATGATAACATAGGCACTCAAATTGGATCTGCCCCGCTAGTACCTGCCTTGCACAAAATCGAAGTGCAATAACACTGCTTTGAGCTGTGTTGTGTTCCTTACGGTGAGCAAGGTTAGCAGTGGGGGGACTTTGACCCCTATACTGCCAACCCATCTATTCCTCTTTCGTTTTACAGGTTCGGCAACGCGCAAGTGATACCACTGGTGTTACAAGCGTCTATAGGCTACCGCTTACCATCAGTTGGGCCGTATGCTCATTTTCTACTTCAGTCGTAAAAAAAAACATTCTTAGGATACTAGATGGAGCCGTATTAATTAATAATTAGTAATAAATATCATTGATCATGTAACTATAAAAGTATAGGGTAGGTAGCTGTCAGTAATTATATCATCAAGACGCCCACCACCTGTCTACCCGTGACCATGGACGTTGTAAAGGGTCCGAAACGTCGGGATTAATAATATCAATATAACGCCATAAAATCTTAAAAAGTAGTTTTATTTCAATGTATAATATTCACGTAAATGACAGAAATCAATATTCTTAGGATTGATAACAAAAATGCAGTGTTAGACAATTTCATGAAGAAAGGTCTAAACAATTCTCCCATACAGTGGTCAAACGCCGCCTATTCAAAACCAAAAAAAAATAATGCTTTCCATAACAGAAATGACGTCATAATCTTATGAATTTAAAATATGATTTCGATATGCTTAACCTACTTTCGAATCGGGATGAGTCACAAGTGACATTTCGGATTGAGTTAACTGTACCGAAGATCTCAGCAGATGTGGGTACAGTTTTGTAAAGGACAGTGATGCAAGATAATTCATTTATTCATATTTCCAAGGCTGGATAATGCTACTCTGGAGTTCCGTCTCTCTTGTTTTTTACCTTATTCAGTCTTCACAGTCTTCACAGTCAATCCTTGCAGAAAATCGAAGTAAAATAACACTGATTTGGGCTGTGTTGTTTTGAACGGTGAGTAAGGTTGCCAGTGCTCCGCGAGGAAACATTGTGTTGGCAGTGAGGGGTACTTTGACCCTTATACTGCCAACCCAAAGAGAGAAAAGAAGAGTCTTAAGAGAGGTAGGGCATAGTGGGAGTAATTCCACTCAAATTGGAGCCGCCCGGCTGTGGAAGTACCTCCACCTTGCAGAAAATCGAAGTAAAATAACACTGCTTTGGTCTGTGTTGTGTTGAACGGTAAGCAAGGTTGCCAGTGGTCCGCGAGGAAAAATTGAGGGGGACTTTGACCCTTACACTGCCAACCATTCCTCATTTTACAGGGTCGGCAACGCGCAATTGATACCTACCTCTGGTGTTTCAAGCGTCTTTATGCTACGGTAACCGCTTACCATCAGGTGCGCCGTATGCTTGTTTGCCACCTTAGTGGCATAAATAAAAACGTCTCAAGTCTCGGAGGCCTTTAAGCGACAGTATAGTTAGTTGCCTTCTTTGTCTTAAGGTTAATCCAGCCCCGCATATTTCATGCTGAGTAGCAAAGCAGTGAATGACAATTCATTGCGAATGAAAAGTAGCAGGCAATTTCTTTTCTCGCCTTTTTGAGGCTTCCACAGCAAGTAAAGTCGCGGGAAGAAAGCACTGTTGTAACAATGATTCACACAATGACATTTTAGCTGAATATTCAGTAACTGTACGGGAGATATGGCATCTCTTGGTAGTGAATACAATACCGGTGTATGGGCAGGGGAGCGCAACATTTTGTAGGAGACTGTGAAAATACGTTTGTGGAATGAATTTTTATTCGACTTCAAATCGACAGTATTTTTTTGGGTGTTTATGCATCGTTTTTGACTTATATTGTTCAGCTCATCGACTATTACTCTCAAGTTGGTCCCATGTAAATTTTGTTGGTATTAGTCTATCAGTTCTGAATTTTAAAAACATACTTACAATACATACCACTTACCCAAAAACTTACCCAGACAAAAATAAACACTTATGCACTCCACCGTATTGATCGCAGTGTCGCTTAACACCAGGCGAACTAGCAGTCAAGCGTAGCCCTATTGTGAATAAAAAAAATCGTTAGTGGTAGTCAGAAGCCAAAGAAGCCTGACCACCAGTCTATCCTCAGGGTATCCGTATTACCCAAAAATTGGGTCGTGGAGCTCTGATGGCAGTTGCTTCGTGTAAAATACTGATATTCAGCCGCATCTGGTTAGACTGCAAGCCGACCCCAATATAGTTGGGAAAAGGTTAGGAGAAAGAAGAAATGTTGCCGACCCCTGCCAATGATTCATGCGCATTCTTTGCATGACAAATGTAACGCAATCTGAATCGTATATCAATGCAATTCCGAAATACATAAATTATATTATTCTAATAAATATTCAAATATGTTTTGTTGATAATCTTCCTGGATTAGACAACGAGCGATCATTATTACGTAAATCATGGCTTGGATCCCATGGCTATGTCTATAGGGCAGGTGAAGGCAAGTGCGGGTTAAGACATACCCTGCCACCCCTCCGGGTGGCGGAGGATCCATGAGGATTTTCCGAACTATAAAGAAAAAGGTTAGGTTAGGTGCGTCTACAAACCAAACGTGCAGTATTTTTTTTTATTATACCACTAAGGTGGTAAACAAGCATACGGCCCACCTGATGGTAGCGGTTACCGTAGCCTATAGACGCTTGTAACACGAGGGGTATCACTTGCGCGTTGCCAACCCTGTAAAACGAAAGAGGAATAGTTGGTTTGGCGGTATAATGGTCAAAGTCCCCCCACTTCCAACACAACGTTTCCTCGCGGAGCACTGGCAATCTTGCTCACCGTAAGCTCACCTTGCTCACAACACGGCTCAAAGCAGTGTTATTTCACTTTGATTTTCTGCAAGACGGAGGTACTTCCCCAGTCGGGCAGCTCCAATTTGAGTGGAATTACTCCCACTATGCCCTATTTATCTTAAAAATTATCATTACACATGCCAAAATACTTGTGTTTTTTTTGTTTTTTTTTTCCTTGATGGCAATTGAGTCGTTGTCGACTATTCTGCCAGCGTCAGAATAGTCGCGGTAACCGCTAACCATCAGGTGGGCCGTGTGCTTGTTTGACTCCTTAGTGGCATAAAAATAAAACCAACTAAATCCCAAGAAAAAGATTAAGCAATATTCTATGTAATGAAAAGTCGGTACACCGCTTTTAACTTAAGCTTATCGCGCTACGTTCTCCAACTTAATCTTCAAGTTCGACTTCCACTGAAAGTCTATGTCGTGTCCATCAAATTGTGCGTGCGCATATTTTGCCAGCGTCAGCGTCTACTTGTGTTTATTTAGGTACAATGTGTTACGATTATCGTTCGATCTTTAATGTCACTGTCAATATCTTAATGTCACTGTGTCACCGATGCCATCAAGTCATTGTATTGTTACCTCTGTGGTAGCAGATGTTATTGCAAAGGCCTTTGTAACGGTTTGCGGCGGGTTACCAGGAACACTATTCATATGTAAGTAAGTGTCGACCGAAAATAATAAACGTATTTAGTGTCACAAATATATCGTCATCATGATAATAATAAGCCACAGGAGGTCAGGAAGTCTATCGGGGAGGCCTTTGTTCAGCAGTTTGAACAAAGGCCTCCCACATAGACTTACGACACGAATTCCACTCAAATTGGAGTTGCCCGACTGCGGAAGTAGCTCCACCTTGCAGAAAATCGAAGTAAAATAATACTGCTTTCAGCTGTCTTGTGCTCCTTACGGTGAGTAAGATTGCCAGTGCTCAGCGAGGAAACGTTGTGTTGGCAGTGGGGGGACTTTGACCCTTATACTGCCAACCCAACTATTACTCTTTCGATTTACAGGGTCGGCAATGCGCAAGAGATACCTCTGGTGTTGCATCTGTAGGCTACGGTTACCGCTATTACCATCAAGTAGGCCGTATGCTTTGCCATCTTATTGGTATAAAAAAATCTAGGGTATAAACAAGTGCTTTGCGTCATCTTTTAGCAAATTCTACTTCAAATAGTGGCCCAATCACCCAGTTCACGAATTGATTAATTGGAAAATCATTGTGTTTTTTTCCTTGAGTACTTTGGTTAAACGGTACGACACACTCATAGGTCGGGTCACAATATCTAGGTTTAACTTTAACTGAATTATGTTACCAGTTCAACTTACTTATATTTATTTCTAAGATTGGGACTAGGTCATCTCGTCTGTAATTTCCCTTAGGGTAAAGTATACCTCAGGAATCCTACCATTATGCACCTCAGCATCAATCTCCTTTTATTAGTTAGTATTTAACTTCAAATCAAAAAATTACGTTTTGTATAACAAAATAATTCCTAATACTTTTGCTGTGCAATAAGTATTTTTGCTGCTCAATCAGAAATTTTTTCACTCAATCAGTAATTTTGCTGCTCAATCAGTAATTTTGCTGCTCAATCAGTATTTTTGATGCGCGGTTTATTATATTCCCCATTTTTAATAGTATGGACAATTCTAAGTCGATAGTACAGTGGTCCTAAGCGCGTTTGCTGCACTTGAGGTCCTAGATTCGACGAGATCTGTGGACTTAGTGGTTCGCGTGTCGGACTGGATGAGGATTCGATTCCCTCAAATCACAAATATTTATGTAATGAAAATAAATGAATAGTGAATTGTGGATGCCAAAACCTTCAAGTAATACAGGCGTGATGGTACTTATGTCATGTGTGTATGTTCTAGGGTTTCAAAGAATACAATTAATCTAGGCTAGGTCATAAATCTAGGTCTGCCCTGATTTTGTAGTTATTAATGAGTACTTGCAAATCATTAGCAAGTACTCGACCTTGCTTACTACTTATGGTGCAAGTAAGTAAAGATAGGAAAAAAAACCACACATGTATTAAAAAAAAGCAGTGATAGCCTAGTGATATACCGTTGAACTGTCAAGTCAAAGGTCTCGAGTTTGAATCTAAGGCACGCACCTCTAACTTTTCGAATTTGATTCGCTTAAACGGTGAAGAAAAACATTGCGAGGAAACCTACTTGCCTTAGAGATCTCTCGACGGCGTGTAAAGTCTGCCAACCCGCATTAGGCCAGCGTGGTGGACTATAGCCTAACCCCTCTCAGTATGAGAGGAGACCCGTGCCCAGCAGTGGGACAGTATATGGGTTGATGATGATGATGAAATAAATAATAAATATTTGGAATATTTTTATTTTATTTCCTTGCTACAGTAACTACCAGTGTTATTTCACTTCGATCATTTTCCGAAGTTAGTAAATAGTTTCTGGAATTTTCCGCGTCACTAATCTAATCATATCATCAATTGCAATAATAACACTGCTCGAATTGGGAATTGAACTATCCGTCTATCGTAAGCAGTTGCGCTTAGAACCAATACACTAAAGAGACATAAAAAGATTTATACGAAACAGAAATTAGCCCCCAAAACAACTGTCTCAATGTCCCAATAGCTACATATACATATAAATATTAATAAGCTATTGTTCGTCTGTCTGTACACCGCACATGTCCTTTGTGCAAATTTATTATAGGTCAAAGTTACGTGCAACTGATAATATGGTAATGTACCGTAAATAAGTAAACTAGGTCGGTGGCATGGCGGCTTTACACTGGTTCAAACCAGTTATGTGATAAAATGAGATAACAATAGTCCTATAATATCTCTGTCTAAGAGAGAAAGAGTTCAGTTTGTCCTGCTAAAACAATATAATTACACATACCATGGAACTTTATCATCAACCCATATATTGTCCCACTGCTGGGCACGGGTCTCCTCTCAGATTTAGAGGGATTAGGCTATTTTTTTTTTTTTTATTTTTTTATTCAGGCTACAAGGCCCATATAATATAAAATACTATAATACAATACAATATAACTTAAACCAATAACAATTAAAATACTATACATAATCAATAAACTAAGCACTAATTCACACGAAGAGTCGGCGTCGTGTGTCGCGCGGTGTCCGGTAGCCGGCCTCGGAAACGCCGGAACACTACTCCTTTTGGCCAAAATACCTCTTTCATGAAGGTTTGTGAACATTGTGACGACTATAGTCGCTGACCTAGTGCGGGTTGGCAGACTTCACACACCATCGAGAAGATCTCTAAGGCATGCAGGTTTCCTCACGATGTTTTCCTTCACCGTTTAAGCAAGTGACAATTAAATTATTAATACCCACATGAATTCGAAAAGTCAGAGGTGCGTGCCTTGGATTCGAACTTGATATCTTTGACTTGGCAGTCCAATAGTCATACCACTAGGCTATCACTGCTTTTGTAACCATGTAACTATCTCATATAAAATACTATAATACAATACAATACACCTTATTAACAATTACATAAAAATAAATCTATCTACACTACTAACAAACTTAAATTAAAAAAAAACTACAAAGTAAACTAAAACTAGACTAAAAAAAAGCATCAAAAAAACTCGTCCGCATCGCCATCGCCTGGTAGCGTACCCAAGAGGCTGGCTTAGCCACGTTGAATGGCAATGCTTATTTTCTGACTTAAGTAGGGCCAACTTTTGGGTCACGTGAAGCGTCGTTCAGGCGTCAATGTCTTTAAAAAGTAAAAGAGCACTCGGACCCCATGGCCCCAGCGTTTCGACCCCAAACAGCTCGAAAAAATAACTATGTAAAAACTTTTTATATTGTCGCCGTTTGTTGGTCGCGCCAGCACAGCCCGCCGAGCTAGGAAAATGGGATGGCGCAAGAGTGTCGACGCACGTTGCGTCCCACACCATTTTCCATGGAAATACTTTGGTCTCATACCGTGCAATTCCAGAGGCATTTTCTCCCACGCACGCTTACGTTGTGGAATCAGCTTCCTGCCGAGGTTTTCCCGAGAGACTGGGGGAGCATGGGGTTCTTTAAGTAGCGTGTGACAAGATTTTTCTCAACAATCAACAATCGACCAGTATTTGGTCGGTGTCGCAAAACCACCAACTGGCGCGCGGCCAGATACTGGTCGATTCTGAAATGTCGATCCTATTGTAACTTATTTTAAAATGTAGATACAAATACAAGCTACAATAATTATGTCACAAACAGTTTTTTTTATCGGATGCATTTCGGAGAGAGTGCATCAGATCTCCACGATCTTAATCCCTTGCCCTTTCCACTATCGGTCGACCAGAAGCCCGAAAAAGCGACTTCGATTCATGGTGAACGAACCCGAACGAAACGTTTTAAGTCAACTTTTATCATGCGTACCGCTGAAATGTGGAATGAGCTTCCTGAGTGGGTCTTCCCCAATAACTATAATCTGTGTGTCTTTAAATCTCGAGTGAATCGGTTTCTTTTAGGCAAGTGCGCTCCACCGTAGGTACATCGCAGTGTCGCTTAACATCAGGCGAACAAGTGGTCAAGCGTAGGCCTATCGAGAATTTAAAAAAAACAGCCATCTCGCTCTAATAAAGTGTCTTCCATTTTCATCGTATTCGTTGGCGGTTTTTAAAAAAGGTTAAGAGAAAATAGCTTTCGTATTTCGCTAAAATAAATTACAAAAAGTAAGTTAAACTTAATGTATACATATTGATGCTTGTGACTGTACGACATAAAAAAAAACTTTCCATTCACACTAAGTATGAATGGAAAACTGTATCAACAGAGTAATTTCAATAATTCAGACAAATTAACTTAGTAACTAGTTTTTGAATGTTATCCTAAATAGCTAGATAGGAAAACTTGTCACTGACATGTGATTTTCCATTTCCTTGGGAAGTTTTTCCTTAAAATTTGGGTCCGCTAATTAGGCCTAGTGGTTACAGACGTGACTTCTGAGAAAAACTTGAGTTCGGTTCCCAAATTGGACATTGTCAGTGGGTTTTTTTCTGAAGGAATTTATAAGGAAGTATGTAGGCCACTACACTAAATGTACACCGACAGTTCGCGGTTAATGTTTCGGTCGTTTATTACAAATATTTATAAGTATTATATCCATTATCTAGTACCCGTAGTACAAACTCTGCTTAGTTTGAGACTAGATGCTGCTGTGTAAAATTGTCCAAAAATATTTATTTATTTATTTTATTGGGGGTGAGCCTATTGCTATTCATCATTCTCCAAGCCTTTTCCCAATATCAGGGTCGGATTCCAGTCTAACACATATGCGTATATGTCTATTTTTTTTTTAAATAGACTGACAAAAGACCTTCTATAACATTCAAACTCAAAAAGGTTGCATTACAACCACCGTGAAGTCTCATTACTTAAAATAAAAGAACAAACGAACTCATAGGACATAACTAGTGGATAAAATTAACTTCTTATCTATATTTTTCAGCATAAACTATAAACCTGCACGCAGGGAATGCGCCTACTATGATTATTGTTAGTACTATCTAAGGACGACATTGAACGGCTGTTAGACCATACGAGATTTGTTTTGGGTGACAGATCTTGAGATATCAGCCAAGCTATCGAAGATTTGAGATTTGCTTCCGTGGAATCTAGCGTTTTATTTTCCGATTTATAAAACCTCATAACAGATAGGCTCTTCTCATGCTGCCAAGATCGTCTGTAAAATTAAATTATTATTGTACGGATAATGCTCATTGATCATCCACTGCCAGGGGAGGCCGCCAGGGGAGGCCGCCAGGGGAGGCCGCCAGGGGAGGCCGCCAGGGGAGGCCGCCAGGGGAGGCCACCAGGGGAAGCCACAGGAGTCGGAGTGGCAGTGTCGGACTCACATCAACTCAACATTTGTGTAGTTTGGAGGGCAATGTAGTCAGTGAAACTGAGAGTATAAGACTTAACAACTGAGGTCTCAAGATGACAACGCTGCGGCTGCCGCTTACCATCAGGGGGCCCGTATGCTTGATTCTTATGTTATTATAACAAAAAAAAATCCGACTTAGTTTAGGAGTGGCAAACAAGTATACAGGTTATCATAGCTAGACGCTTGTAACACCAGAGGTATCACTTGCGCTTTGCCCTGTAAAACGGAAGAGGAATAGTTGGGTTGGCAGTATAAGAGTCAAAGTCCCCTCACTGCCAACAACATTTCCTCACGGAGCACTGGCAACCTTGCTCATCGTAAGGAACACAACACAGCTCAATGCAGTGTTATTTCACTTCGATTTTCTGCAAGGCTTTTGTACTTCTCCAGTCGAACAGCTCCAATTTGAGTGGAATTACTCCCACTATGCTCTACCTCTCTTATATATTATTATTATATTCCTAGCTAGATACATAAAGAACTAGACACCAATAAAATATTGTTTAAACATTACAATAACATATCCTACATTCGCAAGGAGACAAACTCTTTCAATAGGTAGATACAATATCAGTGCACATTTGCATGTAGATCTTTGAATGCCTTGACCTATCAAAATGTAAACAATAAATACAATGAACTGTCTCAAATGTCCTTTCATTCAAATAAAAACACAAAGGATGCATCTTCAGATCGATCCAGTGACACAGATTGCCGTGTATGTCACTGGCATTGTGATCGCAGCCTTTGCCCGTGCATGTTTTAAAAAAATTAAATACGGTCCAGTAATGTCTCATTTAGTTTTCGGCCGCCATAATGTGTGGACGCCTCCGATTTTGAATTTAGAATCATTTTAATTTAATTTTAAGGATCGTCATATTAATATCAATTCCATATTTGAATTACTGTAACTTTATATTAAGTGAATTACTTTGAAAGTTACAGAAAGAATATTTAAAACGAAAATGCTCAAATACATAATTTTTTTTCTTTTTTTACTGAATACGGTTACTTGCGATTATTTTTTGAGTAGGGTTAACCATTTAGAGTATTACAAAAACAGAACACGACCTTCTAAAGCTTTCACGAGCTTTTCATCAAATTATTTTAATCAAAACTTGGTCTCGTCTCCGGGCAAGAGTGAAAAGGTGCAGTGTGGTACAAGAACAGTGGATTTCAATCCTAGACGGACCGGAAAGATCGTCGGGGGAACCGAAACACCATATGGAGCCTTTCCTTGGCAAGTAAGTGATAATTTTTTAAATTGAATTAATAAGCTTTTTATATATAGAAAACCGACGTCAAACATTTTCGAGGTTTAAGGACAAATATCCATGTTTTTTATTGAAACTTTTTGAATTTTACTGTATAAAAGAAAGATTAAAATCTTTAAAACTAAGATAAGATAAAGATTACTTAACTATAGATGACGATGTCTAACTAAATAATATAACAATTATTTGGGAGAGTTTACACAACATCATCTAATCCCAAACTAAGCAGTACTTGTAGTATGAATACTAGACAATGGATATATATAGATAATACTTATATATTTTTTTTTGTAAATACATAAGAAACACTCAGACAAATACAAACACTTATTTCGTCACATAAATGATTGTGTCCTGTGGGAATTGAACCCACGATACCGTGATCAGCATTCTGACACTCAAACCATCATATTTTTTTAGTCAGTTTATTTTTATCATTTTATCCGTTTATTTTTTTTAAATGGTATCGACACTTGTACGGACGCCAGCAGGTTAAGCTATCCAAAACTGTCTAATTTTCCTAATTAAATATATACCTTATTATTTTGTGTTAAAGTTGAAAATCAATCAAAGAAATCTGACAGATTGTGATAGCTTGATATGCTGACCTCTGTAGCTACCTACAATCTTGACGGGCAAGGAAAAAAAAAAGTTAGATTAGCCAAATCGCTTTACAAACAACTCAAAGATAATCGCCAACATTATTTAATTTATTTATATAATATATAACTAGAACGACGATAGACCAAATTACACTAATTAAATAGAATTATAATTACTTAATTAACTAACAAAACATAAGAACTGAGAAATTCTTTTTATACAGAGTGTTACAAAAATACCCACCTGTAAAGCGGAAAGGGGCCGAATGGGGCCTTATAACGAGTCCATTCACAATATTTAAGAACCGTAGTAACGCTGTATAACAATACCCTAAAAAAAGGAAAACAACAACATTTATGAATGAACAATGGAAAAACTGATAGTAGACAATTATTAGGTAAAATAGGTACGTAGGCCTTTCTGTTAAATAATCTGGTTCCCTGACATGACAACTGTCAAAAGGTTTGGCTTCGATAATTAATTATATTTTTTACGGGGTATTTTGTAACACGTTGTATATTTGGTTAAACATACATACCTACACGAAAGATTTTCAGAAACTGACAGTTCTTTAAAATTGCGCAAGCGCTTAAAATGCCAGGACATACCGACTAAAAATCGCACTTGCCGATTTCCATAGTGATAATTTGTGACATGCACGATGATTGACGGCTGAAATAACCATGCCAAGAGATGGCAGGGATCTTGAGGATCTTCAGATGAAAAAAGAAAACCGACTTCAAACATTGTGTGTAAAAAAAATCTGTCGAGTTGAACTAATCGCTATATCGCTTAATAACGGATCCACGCGGATGACGTCACGGGGCATCCATTTATTGTATACTAAAACCTTCTCCAGAATATAACAAATACTTTTCTGAAAACCACATCAAAATCGGTTCAGTCAATCGCAAGATAATCGCGGACAAACATACATACATACATACATGGAGGTCAAACAGAGGTCCTTTTTTATAAGTCGGTTAAAAAAATCATGGTTATTGAGACTATGAAGACGCTCGTGGAAACCAGTTCAGGATTAGATTTGTTTGTTGTATTAGATTGCATTGAAATGAAACTACTTTTTACGGATCCCTCGCCGTCGAGAAAATCTCTAAGGCATGTAGGTTTCCTCACGATTTTTTCCTTTACAGTTTAAGCGAGTGATAATAAATAATACTTACTTTTCTCGCCTCTGACTTTTCGAATTCATGTGCGTATTAATATTAAATACTATTATTAATACGCACATGAACTCGAAAAGTCAGAAGTGCGTGCCCAGGATTTGAACTCGAGACCTTCGACTTGGTAGTCCAATGGTCATACCACTAGTCTACATTGTCATTAACCTGGCACAAATCTAAACTCCGAGCTGCTACTGAGAATTTCATAGCCCGAGGAATCGAACCCAGGACCTCTAGCGTAGCAGTCGCGCTTACGGCCATTCGAATAATGTGGTAGTTCTGTAAATTAAGGTGTAAATTAGGTAGGCCCATGCTCATGCTGCAGAATTCAACTGAAGTGGGACCACCCTATTGCTAAATATTCTCCCGCTAAGCAATAATGAGGGGGAGCAGTGATAGCCTAGTGGTATGACCATTGGACTGCCAAGTCAAAGGTCTCGAGTTCGAACCCAAAGCACGCACCTCTGACTTTTCGAATTCATGTGCGTATTAATAATTAATTATCACTCGCTTAAAACGGTGAAGGAAAACATCGTGAGGAAACCTGCATACCTTAGAGATTTTTCCCGACGGTTTGTGAAGTCTGCCAACCCGCACTAGGCCAGCGTGGTGGACGCCTAATCCCTCTCAATATGAGAGGAGACCCGTGCCCAGCAGTGGGACAGTATATGGGTTGATGATGAAGCAATAATGTGCTAACATTACTGTGCTCTGTTTTGAAGGTCAATGTATCCAGTGACATTACTGGACATATGAGACTTTTTTTTATTTATTATTATTTAAGAGGCTTTTATCCACAATGGCAAATTAGCCTCATCATACCTTATACTAAATTTCACCAGACAGAGATGCGAGTCATCGATGGTTAACCAGATCTAAAAGTAAATTTACTGATTCCTGAGATGGTTGTGCCAAAATATTTAAAAAAACTTGAGAGGTGTCAAGGGACACCCGGATGGAACGAAGTTCCTTTCATTATAATAATTAAAATTAAAAAAACCTGTATACACTCAACAATTCACAACGCGCGAAATTCAAATATTATATATACCTATTGCTTGTCAACAATATTTGAATTTCGAAAAAAGTGTCGTTACAACTTTTCGTAAGATGTTTTTCCGTCTAGCCCCCTTTCACAACGCGCGATAAGGAACTTCGTTCCAACATAAAGCGGACCGTATGCTTGTTTGTCAACCTATAACAATAAATTTATTTTATTACTAAGATAGGATAGATTATTGATTTCTGACATTTACGCGAATATTATACACTGAAATAAAACTACTTTTTATCCTTTACAGCGTCCATAGTCACGGGTAGGGTCTACCCGTGACCACGGACGCTGTAAAGGGTCCGAAACGTCGGGATTAATAATATCAATATAACGCGATAAAATCCATAAAAAGTAGTTTTGTTTCAAAGAATAAATTATATTTACTTTGTAAATAGATGTTTTAAAGACACTTTTACAATTGATTGAATTGATGGCATATAAATAATTCTTATTCTTATACAAGTCAATGTTTTACATATTTTGCTAGATTTTTAGTTAGATTCTCAGAGATCGTCAGTTAGGAAATGCCTAAGAAACACCGAAACAAACTCAGAGAATCATAGTCTCTTTTAAAGTCCAGACATAGAATAGTAACAAATAGCTTTGAGTAGACCAGTTCTAGCCGACGACACACATGCTTCAGTCATTGTGTAGCTCAACCATAATTTAGGGAGCTCAACAACCCGTCTCACGACGATACCAGATCAGAGGAACATTTGCGTAGGCCACATTGAAAATAAGTCTAAAAGCTACCAGTCTGTTTAAACCTAATTTATATAATCTACAAAGTAATCACATTAACATTTTCTTTTTATTATTGAATTAAACATTAGGTTCCTATAAAACAATAAGAATAAAAATGTTTTCATCGTAAAAACTTAAGTAATGTCTGCTATTACTATAATCAATATAAATCATTGTTATGTCAACTTAGAGACAATAATAAAAAACACAGTCAAAATGTCAGATTAATGTAATAAATGGTAAATAAAGAATCGAAAGCCTAGTTCATTAGAATATTTTGTCGTCTATTATAATCTCTTAAACAATTTCTGCTCCACAATCGACTTTAATTTGATGAGACTTAGTTTGTGAATGTGGCTTGGGATACGACATCGCCTTACGGTATTTTTCAGTAACTGGGTTGCGTATGATTGATATTCAAATGTAGTCTTTACGCAATATTCAAATACAATGTGGTAAGTCGCAGTGTACATCTATTTATTTATTTATTAATATTAATATGTTAATCATAAATTAACATATTAATTTAATCTGCCTCGTTCCTAAGCTCGACTGCTACGCTAGAGATCTTAGGTTCGTTAGGTACAAGATCGAGCAGTGTTATTGGGTTTTCTATGAAATTCTCATTAGCAACTCAGAGTTTGGATTCGTGCCCGGTTAATGGCAATAGCCTATAAGGCCCGCCCATTGCCACTACAACCGTGCAATCCTGCGAGCTATGTATTATAAATAGCTCGCAGGATTGCACAGTTGTAGTGGCAAGGGACGGGGCATGTGGCTAGGAGAACGGATGGCCGCTGGGGAAATAAAGTCCTGGAGTGGCAACCACGTATAGGAAAGTGCAGTTTAGTACGGCCTCCAAGTAGGTGGACGGATGACCTCGTGAGGGTCGTGGGGGGTCGGTGGATGCGGTCTGCGCAAGACCGATGTTTGTGGCGATCTTTAGGGGAGGCCTATGATCATCAGTGGACGTCCGTGGCTGATAAATAGATAGATAATGGCTATAGGCTCGCCCCCTATTACATGGGACCCAAACGTACTGGTGAACTGTGGGTATACATTGGTATACCTCTGCTCAACCCTTCGGGTAATGCTTCGGCGTGATGGTATATGAATGTTTTAATGGGAACAAAAATAGCCCCTATTACATGGGACTTAAAACACGACAACTAAGTACTACACTTCTGTCTAACCATTTGGGGAACACAGGCTTGACCATAAAGGGGATAGAAACGATCTGGCGTATCGATCCGCCCGCCATTTTGTTTTTTTATTCGAAATTGCGTCATACCTACTACTCACTTTCATCATGCGCCGCGATAGCAAAAAAAAATCAAAATGGCAACGGGTCCGATATACCAGCTTCCATCAAAAAAGGTTCGAACCCCTTTCAATCAATCAATCAAATCAGCCTATCGTAGTCCACTGCTGGACATACTATAGGCCTCTCCCAAATCGCGCCACAACACCCGGTTCTCCACCTTCCGCATCCAGTCTGACCCAGACACACTACGCTTGCTGAACCCCTTTATTAACTTGAAAAACAAAACCTTCATTTTTCAAATTCAAAACAAACATTAAGTAATACAGAACACAAAGGTAACTCAAAAACAATGCATAAATAATTAATAATAATTACTACACAAATATTACGTTACAAAAATGAAAACAGTACCAGACCACAGATTACGTAAGCTAACCTCCATTTTGTTTGTTTCCCGCGCAAAGAGGCCGCGAAATGTCAAGTTGACAGTTTTCGTTACGTGTTCGAAAACGAATGGCTGTAATTACGGCGACTTTCACTTTTTGTAATGACGGTTTCAAGGAGTTTTGAATGTGCTTTTGTGAACTGAGATAGGTTATTGTTTGGTTTATTGACACAGCGATTGAAAAATTGAAAGTGTTGAATATTTCTAAGAAGTATTTTTATTCTTCTAATCTATTATTATTTTATTTTCTATAGTATTCTTCTTTTCAATGACTTAAAAAGGAATTAAAATTCCTGGAATAATAGAGTTTCTGTTGCCTGTATTTAATAGATTTAAGAAATATTATGACTATTACCCATTACAGCGTCCATGGTCACGAGTAAACATAGACCACGGACGGTGTAATGGGTCCGAAACGTCGTGATTAATTGATAACAATAATATAAAGCTAATATACCGTAAAAAGTAGTTTTATTTCACTTTGATAGCTTACTTAATACCACCTTCTATAATTTTGACGTGTAGGTACTTAAGTAAGATACATACTTATTATTAAATAATATTCATGGCAAATAGACAAATGATTAAATTGGGAAATTCGCTTTCGTAATTTAAGGAGCGCTTGTTCGAAGTTTCAAGTTACTAAAGGCACCGGGAAAAGCTATGCGTTGCCTCCTAGTCATCCTACTATCCCTTTCCCAACTATTTTGGGTCAGCTTCCAGTCTAACCAGAAACGGCTGAACATTTTACACGAAGCGACTGCCACCAGACCTCTGTAACCCAATTTCTGCTGGGCAATTTAACCGATATCCTGAGGATGGGCTGGCTGCTGGCTAACATAATTGATTTCTGACATTTACGTGAATATTAGAATTATAAATAAAACTGCTTTTACAGCGTCCATGGTTACGTCTGTTTTTACGAATTTTATCGCGTTATATTAATATTATTAATCAGTTTACCAGTGGACGCTCCCGGGTCCGAAACGACGGGATTAATATCAATATAACGCGATAAAATCCGTAAAAAATATATTGATTTCTGACATTTACGCGAATATTATACATTGAAATACAAATACTTTAAAACTTCGGGATTAATAATAGCAATATAACGCGATTAAAATCCGTAAAAAGTAGATTTATTTCAATCCGTAAAAAATAGTTTTATTCATATTCATATTATTTATTTGCATTCCACAATATCTTATTAGATGTTTATACATTTTAGTTTAGTTTTATTTCAATGGTTGTCAGACTTTTTGGACTTCTGAGTACCACTAACGATTGTCATAGGTGTTCGTATGACAACTGACGCCGAGGGCTTTACCTGCTAAGGGTCTCAATGTATCACCCATACACAGAATCACCGTGACTAGCTCCGCTTAACCTCACTTAGTAAGCTTAGTTATTACTAAACCACGAGCTCCAGGAGAGCTCGTGGTTTGTGACTGGTGTGTGACTGTTTTATTAAGAGATATTTCTTTTTATTTTCCAGGTCGAGATTCAAATGTTGGACGTGGATAAGTTGACGTTCGAGCACCACTGCGGGGGCGCTGTCATTGCCGAGAGACTGGTGCTGTCTGCTGCCCACTGCTTTGACAAAGTATGTTGCCAACGCTTTATTAGGGTGATTAAAAAACAAAAATGTATGGGAATGACATTTATAATCGACCGATTTGTCTAAAGCTTATGTCATTTCTATATTATTTTGTTTTGATTTGTTCGTCGATTCGAACGTTATATTAATTCATTTTTGGAACACTTTAGTCGATGTCAGTCAAAAGAGTTTTTATTCGACCGATTTATTACAAAAAGCTGTACGGCACGCAATAGACTAAACCTTAACTTTTTCCAATAGGTAATTTTGTTAACTTTCTATATTAATTGAGCTTATTAGTGATTGTTAAAACTTCAGTTATTTATCCTGTCACTATACGTGATAACCTGTAATTGTCTTAGTGTAGCTTAAGCTAGTTATTAACATTTTATGTATAGCATATAGGTTTTCCTTTATTAAATAAAAACTTGAGAGGTGTCAAGGGCCATCCGGATGGAACGAAGTTCCTTTCATTAAAATTTAATAATTAATTATAAAAAAACCTGTATACACTCAACAATTCACAACGCGCAAAATTTAAATATTGTCATTCACTCAATAATTCGAAATTCAAATATTGTTGACAAGCAAAAAGTGTCGTGACAACTTTTCGTAAGAATTTTTTCCGTCTAGCCCCCTTTCACAACGCGCGATAAGGAACTTCGTTCCAATAAATAAATAATTTATTCAAGACAGACTACTAGGTAGTAATTTTGAACGATATTTTTACATTTATGACAGCCCACAAAACTCCCACCCTTCACCGCCTCCTAGTGTTTTAGCTGGGAAGAAGAAGCGGCGCAACAAACTTTACTCAGCACCATCTAGTTCCAAACTAAGCACATCTACTTTGGGTACAAGTCAATGGATATAATTCCCACTTCCGTACTATGTATAATATATATAAAATATATCTTTAAATCCATCCATACTATTCATCATCTTCCTGCCCTTATCCCAATTTATTTGTGGTCTCTGTCAGCCGTCACGTCCACAATAACACACTCCATCCACCTTTTATTTGACCTTCTTCTACCCCTCCATCCCTCCACATTTATATTCATCACTCGTTTAGTAACATGCGTTTCATCTCTCCTCATCACATGCCCATACCATGCCAAACGGTTCCCTTTAAATTTTTCTGCCACTGGCGCCACTTTCAAACTTCCTCTAATATACTCGTTCCTTATTTTGTCCATTCTGGTTACTCCACACATCCAACTCAACATTCTCATTTCCGTTGCATCTTCTTTCATCCATCTTTTTATTATCCATCCATACTCGTACTATTATGTATTTTAAATACGCAAGTAACAATCTGTCTGTCTATTACGCTTTCCCGCCAAAATCGCTTACCAAATTTTGATGAAATAGCTGGTACAGAGATAGGTTAGACTAGACTACGCTTTTGTCTTAAAAAGCCTTTTAGTTTTTCGCAAACTCGTGGGAATTTTCCAAAATACCCTCTTAGTGCTAACGTGGATTAATAAGGAACTCCTGTACTTAATATCATGATTCCTGACACACCGGTTTGTCATTACAGAAACCATGACCCTCCTGAGGGTCAAAGCAAATTGATTTCTCTATTGTTAGAGTTCAAATTCCTAAAATCCGCCTTAGAAAGTCGGTTGAAAATTTACACATGGACTTCGAATTCATGTACAGAGGTCAGCACATCAAGCTACCCCAATCTGTCAAATTTCTTTGATGGATTTGCAACTTTAATACAAAACACTAAAGTTCATATTCAATTGGGAAAATTTGACAGTTTTGGATAGCTTGACCTGCTTGCGACTGTACATTCTATATGTTAATTGCCTTCCCATCACTTTCCTATATTTTTTCTATTTACGTTTTTCTCCTTTTTCCAGCAACCATTAGACCTGGAGCACATCAGGCTGGTGGTTGGCGAGCACCGACTAAAGGTACAGGACAAGCATGAACACCGGTTCCTCGCTGAGAAGGTGATCAGACATCCGGACTTCAGGAAAGGTAAGAGGAGCTTTTAATGAAGGTGTTGAGAAGCGAGGTTGATGTCGGGCGAACTTTCGTTACGAATGTTGCTTGCGTGATTCAGGACTTCGTAGTTAATAGCGCGGGAGATGTCGCTACAAGGGTTTTCAATATTTTTTTTGCCATTAGATGGCGCCTCGTTTGTGTCAAGTCCAAACAGCTGTCAGATAACTCATATTCTTAGAATATAGAATAGAATAGAATATTTATTTATTTGCACAGAATGTAGGTACATTAAATAAAGATGTTAACAAAAAAATACTGATCATTGTACAATCTACCCGAATAAGGCATGCAAATATGAAAGTCAATTAAATTAAAACAATTAAATTAAATTATGGAAATAAGTAAATGTCAAATACAGGATAATGTCAAAATCTATCATTTAAAAAATCATTAATGGAATAATAGCACTTTTCAAGTAATAGTGCTGTAAGTTTCTTTTTAAACATTTGAATTGTATCGTTTTTTATTATGTCAGGAATTTTGTTGTATATGAGAGGGCACATGCTAAAGACACTTTTTTTAAGTAAAGCAGTCTTACCGAACGTATAATTTTTTAGTGAAATTCTACGTATTTGAAAGTGTTATTGATTTTATTATGGATTACGGCCAGAGAATGGTTGTCGAACTGACAGAGTGTACATGTGTGCACACATAGGCACTGCACAACACTGTGCCATTTTAGAAAACAATATTCTTTTTGTAAAACATGATCGAAAAATAGAAAAAAAAGGCGTCTCGTTGAGGCGTGGGACGGCCTCCAACAAAAGACGGACGACCTGGTAAAGGCCGCTGGAAGTCGTTGCATGTAGGCGGCTTATAACCGGTCCTTGTGGAAGTCTATGGGGGAGGTCTTTGTTCAGCAGTGGACCTCCTGTGGCTGATATGATGATGATGATCGAAAAATACAAATCGTGTATGTATTTTGAGAGGTGGTTGGACCAGACGCTACAGTGCTGCCATTTCATGTAGAACCTTTTCAGAAAACCCTCATTACCTATTGTACTTCCAATTCAGTCTTTCACAACTTGTTGTGACAGGTAATTCTGTTACAACTGAGACGTCTGTAGGCTAGTGGTTCGACTGATTGCTGATCAGGGTCGTCGAATTCCCAGTGGTGTGCCTTAACAGGTGTTGCGCAGGGGGGGTTCTGGGGTGGTCTATTAAGAGGACACAGTTCCCCCCTCCATGTGCGCATGGTGTCCACAGTGGAGATCTAATTTCTGGGTAATATAATGATAGGGTTCTTCATTTCAGATGGTCCACACAGTAACGACATAGCCTTGATCCTAGTCTCTCGCTCCGGCAGCGGGATGCAGTTCAACTCCCACGTGAGGCCGATATGCCTACCTGATGATGGGGTCACGGCTGGCAAATGGTGCGCTGTCAGCGGCTGGGGGTACCAGGCAGGTAGATAAAGTTCTAGAATTCATTTTTTTACTCATAGGGACAGAGTTCAGGGCTCGTAGCTAAGTTAATCACTCATAGTATAAAACAAAGTCGCTTTCTCTGTCCCTATATCCCTATGTATGCTTAAATCTTTAAAACTACGCAACGGATTTTGATGCGGTTTTTTTAATAGATTGAAGAGAAGAGAGTGATTGAAGAGGAAGGTTTATATGTATTTTATTAGTACATTGCACCCGTGCGAAGCGGGGGCGGGTCGCTAGTAAATAATAAATAAATAAATAAATAAAATGCATTAATTTCAGGAAATGTTCACCCATATTTACACAGAATGATTATTACTTACATGTTATTTTTGTTATTTATCCAACTCTACATGTCACGTGCTAGCTACAGCAGTGCCGGACATAGGGACAATTTACCATAGTCGCTATCGTCGCCAGTACGATGTTATAGCTAACCCGTAGCAAGGACGCACTCCGTTTGCGTATGCTCTCGTGAAAGCAAAAACCTACGCTGATCCACCGATCTGCAAGGTTAAGCTGCGCCAGCCGCGGTCAGTCTGTGGATGGGTGACCATTCTTAACACATTGAGACCTCCTTCGTGCCTCGAAGAGGATGTAAAACCGGTAATTATGACTATAATGGTAGCCCAAAAAGGTCTGACAACCATTATATCCTCAGGGTATCGGTATTGCTCAGAAAATTGGATTGCGGAGGTCTGATGGCAGTTGCTTCGTGTAAAATACTGATATTCAGCCACATCTGGTTCGACTGGAAGCCGACCTCAACACAGTTGGGAAAAAGCTAGATTGATGATCGTGATATTGAAATCCTAAATCCAGGACTGGTTCCAATAAATCTCTCTTATTTTTCTTTGTTTATTATGCCACTAAGGTGGTAAATAAGCATAAAGTCAACCTGATGGTAAGCGGTTACCGTAGCCTAAAGATGCTTGTAACACCAGGGGTATCACTAGCGCGTTGCCGACCCTGTAAAACGAAAGAGAAATAGTTGGGTTGGCAGTATAAGGGTGAAAGTCCCCCCACTGCCAACACAACATTTCCTCGCGGAGCACTGGTAACCTTGCTCACCGTGAGGAAGACAACACGCTCAAAGCAGTGTTATTTCACTTCGTTTTTCTGTAAGGCGGAGGTACTTCAATTTGAGTGGAATTACTCCCACGCTCTTCATATTAATTTATCTTTTCAGAGAACACGGAGAACTTCGCGCCAACCCTAAGGGCAGCTGCAGTGCCCGTGCTGGACCTTACCACTTGCAGGAAGAGTCAGGTCCTCGGAGGAAGACAGCAAGCTATACTGGACTCTATGATATGTGCTGGTGAGAACAATACGATATATTGATATCGGAGATTTAGGTACTCGAATATTATACATTGAAATAAAACACACGTAGACTCACCCGCCTACCCGTGACCATGGACGCTGTAAAGGGTCCGAAACGTAGGGATTAATGATAACAATATAACGCGCTAAAATCCGTAAAACACAGTTTTATTTCAACAATAGGATAGTAATGTAACATTATATTATAATACAAGGTTAGGCTGTGGTTGCCGTGGTCAGTCTACGGATGAGTCCGCATTCTTATTATTATTTTAAAAAAGGTAGGACATAGTGGGACCCCGTACCTCTCCGTAGCAGTTGCGCATATACCCACTAGGCTTACAAGGCGGGAAATGCATATATTAACTTTATTTGCGCCTACAAAAAATAGAATACTTAAAATTGTTGTGTGACATTTTGCTTTTACAATTTTATAGGCGCTGAAAGATTATTGCTATTTAAAATAATGACGAACGCTTGAAGCGAGCATTTTTGTACTAACCGGGCACTACATTTCCAAACTCTAAGCTGCTACTGAGAATTTCATAGAAAAAACTAAAAAACACTGCTCGACCTGGGTATCGAACCCATGACCTCTAGCGTACATTTGCGCTTACGACCACAAGATTAATGAAACAGTCAGTTAATAACACATCACTTTTTGTTTCCAAGAGAAGAAAAAAAGGCACTGAAAAGCAATAAATTATAGTTTTAAATTTTAGAGGAAGAAAAATTAGTTCTCAGGCATTGTTTGAACTTGCGTCCCTCCTGTTATGTACACCGGACGCTTTGCCAACTAAGCTATAGAGAGCACTTAAAAATCTTTAGCAAGCGTTAATTTAATACCAAGTAAAATAAAAAAATACAAAATTAAAATTATTATTAACCCCCGACGCACTGAAACCGAACGGTTGACCCGACTTTGTTTTTTTTTTGTTTGATAAGTTAATTAGTGGGAATTGTTCTTAGCTATGTTTGATGAAAATCGGTCCAAGATGGCCGCCGGCACAAATTGGCGGGTTACATAATTATTTTTTTACAACTACCTCAATATGGGTATCAAATGAAAGGGCTTGACTGGTAGAGTACTATACACTATGATAAATTTCAAATCGCGACGGGGGTATTTTAAATTTTAGTGTTATTTAATTTTCACAGGCATTTTGTCAGGAGGCGTGGATGCTTGTCGCGGGGATTCAGGCGGCCCCCTAGCCTGCATGAGCTCCAACAAGTGGCAGCTTCACGGCGTGGTTTCTTGGGGGTCTGGATGTGCAAGACGGGCCCGGCCTGGGGTCTACACGCGAGTGGCATCCTATATAGACTGGATCAGACGCACCGCCGCGGGGTTAGGGCATAAAATTGGGTATTGACACAAAAGATGGTGGACAAGTTCTTTATTAAAAATTCAATGTGCATAAATGAAGAATACATAAATGTTTAATAACAGATTCATCATCATCAATATTATACTGTCCCACTGCTGGGCACGGGTCTCCTCTTAGGATGAGAGGGATTAATAAATTAGGCGATATTAAATCATCGTCATCAGCCCATAGTCTGCTGGACTCAGGCCTCTTTTAGAACACCACTGAATCCAATATTCAGCTCTTTTCATCCAGGTCCACATACCTCAACGATTTACTTCTTCAACCCGTTAATTAACTAGTTTCTGTCCGCAACTTCATCAGCGTGGAAAAGTTACTTTTAATTATCATTGTAATTTGGCTAATGAACTCAAAATCGTTATAAATTATAGCCTATTATGTTATTCTGATGTATAAATAATAATACTGTAAAGTTTCATCAAAATCCGTTCAGTAGTTTTAGCGTGAAAGAGTAACAAACATTCAAACATCCATCCTCACAAACTTTCACATTAATAATATTAAATTAAGTAGGATTATTTTAGTATTAAAGTTACCATACTGTAAGATTAATGCCAAAGGTTAGTGAGGTAAGAATTTTTATGTAATTAAGGCTCCTTGCCCACGGCGACTTTTTGTAGCAATGCTGTCGCGCGTTTGAATCGATACAGTTGCGATACGGTTGCTAGCTGTTTGCCCTAGCCCACACCACGATTCAGTCGCAATGCTTACGCGATTCTCTCGACCAGTCTGCGTTGCACTGATGCTCGGTTCTCAATTCACGCGCCACCCTCCCTAGCCCGTTCTCGCCCCGATGTCGTCTGTTCTAATGATGGTTAATAAAGCATTAAAAAGTAGCGTGTTTATTTTAAATAGCATAAAGTAAATGATATCGCAGTTCGTACTTTATGCTATAAAGTTATTTTTCTTTATATCGCATAGCACTCTCTCTCTCTCTATCAATCAACTGTCCGTATAGGGTCGGGCGTCGCGTATAGCGTTAGTAACAAGTAGGCATATAAATTAAGCATGCTATAATAAAGCACATAAAATCACTTCGCTCACACGCTACACGTGTTGCAAATGCGACTAACGCGCATAAGTAGCGGTGCTGTTGCGCGTTTACGAAACGCACGACAGTATCGCTACAAAAAGTCGCCGTGGGCGAGGGGCCTAAGTCATAATTATTAACACTAGTTTGTTTAGAAGAAAATGTGCTAAATTAACGTTTATAAGTCAAATTAAATTATTTTCAGTTATTGTTGTGTTTTTATTCATTATGTCAACCACATGTTGAAAAATAAATTCGACATTATAGGCTGTGGTTTCGGTAGTTTAGTTGGCGTCCGGTGTACTTAACCGGAGGGACACAGTTTCAAATCCTGTCCGAAATTGAAGTTTTCTTTCTCTAAAATCTTAAAAAAATAGTTATTTTGGTTTAGTTTCACGAGGTCGTGGGTTCGATTCCCACAACTCACAAATATTTATGTGATTATAGTGTTTGTGTTTGTCTGAGTGTTTCTTTTGTATTATAAGTATGTATTTAAAAAAAAAGTATATTAGTAAATATTATATCCATTGTCAGAATTGTAAGGTTAAAGATAGGTATCTTTATTTCTCATAAGAATTTACAGTAATTCACTTACATGAGAAAGTATACCCATCTTAATCTTTACTGTGGGGGCTGGCATGGCCAGCAACACTTTGACCAAATGTGATCTATTGTGTTGTCCTCAGCACATTCAAAGACGTGGTTCGCGAAGGCGTCTAGCCCACTAAAAGGAAGTAGGTACCCCTATGGGCACCTATGGGTACCCCTATGGGTACAGTCAGCGTCAAATAGTTAGTGACACTCAGAGTATTCAAATAAATAGACGCAACCAAAAAGTCAATAATATCGGTACAAACAAAGTTTCCGTAATGTTGTCAACATTATAGTCGCTCAAAAGGTCGAGACGTTTAAAACGTCATATAGATAGGTTCAGTCAAACCGTCATAAATATGGTTACAGTCATCCCGCCAATGGTATCCAAGCATTTTAATGTGTTCAAAAATATGGAAAACCTTAGAAAAATAAACTTTACTGCTATACATTTTAAATACCTATTATTTCTCACATCAATTAATGTGAAAACAATTATACAGAAAAATGAAAGGAATAGAAACTACTGTTGTCCTTTTCATTTTAAGCATGACGTCATAGACATGTCTTTTGTTTTTTAAAGGCTCGTGCATAGCCTTTTACGATACTTGTAAGCAATAAACAGCTGACTGAAAATAGATGTACCTAAACCTCATTGATAGTGAGTATGACTATAATATTATATCCCATAGAGCTCTTCCTCTATCTATCTATATATATTTTAATTATACACTTGTGCATAATTAAAATTTAAATGATTCAATATCATGATCATTTTATTTTAACAATGAACGTCGAGAAAATTACTAGACTCGATAGTGCTTGCAAAAAAGAGGTGCAAGCGATTTTCAACCTTATTGACTATTATTCAAAAACCGCTATTTAAAACATAAACTAGGTAATAGAGTGGATGAATAACTAAAAATAAACATAAAATAATGTCAATAAGGTCGATAATCGCTTGCATCAATTTTTACAACTAAAATCGTTTAAATTAAGAAATCCAACTATTGTTTTTTCAATTTTCTCTAGTTTTTGACTGCTTACCATCAGGCGGGCTGTGTGCTTGTTTATACATACCTATATTTATAGGTATGTATAAACAATATATGTACCTATACTTACCTATAAATATAGGTATGTAGTGCGAATATGGTTACGGAGACACCTTCCTCCCTCAAATATAAATTCGATGTTTTGTGGTGTCACTAATGCGATAAGTAGCCATATTTCTAGCTTGCTTTAGTATTGCACTTGACATTTATATTACTGACAGTTAAATAGACATGCAATTACAACCCTAGATTGCCTAAAGAGGTTTTCGTCTTTGGGAAACCGTTTATTTCTATAACATGCTGGTTTATTTTTCTAATGTGTTCCAAATTTTTGAACTAAGTGTTCAAAAGTTTAATGCTTGGATACCATTGGCGGGATGACTGTAACCATATTTATGACGGTTTGACTGAACCTATTTATATGACGTTTTAAACGTCTCGACCTTTTGAGCGACTATAATGTTGACAACATTATGGAAACTTTGTTTGTACCGATATTATTGACTTTTTGGTTGCGTCTATTTATTTGAATACCCTGAGTGTCACTAACTATTTGACGCTGACTGTACTACACCTCTGCCTAACCATTCGGGGAATGCAGGCGTGGTGGTATGTGATTTAACCTACTTCGAGTTT
Source organism: Acronicta alni (assembly GCA_964056405.1). Taxonomy (NCBI): domain Eukaryota; kingdom Metazoa; phylum Arthropoda; class Insecta; order Lepidoptera; family Noctuidae; genus Acronicta; species Acronicta alni. The sequence continues at coordinate 5,587,628 of OZ043942.1, forward strand.
ATGTATCACAATGACAATATATTTGCAAATACGTAAGTTTGGTAAATTTGCTGAGGCCGACCTGCCTACATTCATAATTTATTAAATTTTTTGACTCTCACGCGGGGAAAAGAATGAATAGTTAGTTCCTAATGAAATTTTTTTGATTATTAACAAAAGATTGTGATTATTATCAAATAAAATAATATTATAATAAGATATTATTTTATTAAATATTTAACGATTTATAAAACTAAGTGTCGTGGCTAATATTTTCACTTAGATAGAGTAAAGTGGAAAACTATTTTCTTCGTCGGCGTAGATGATAATTTCTTTCTTTGATAGGTACAGTCAGCGTCAAATAGTTAGTGACACTCAGGGTATTCAAATAAATAGACGCAACCAAAAAGTCAATAATATCGGTACAAACAAAGTTTCCATATTGTTGTCAACATTATAGTCGCTCAAAAGGTCGAGACGTTTAAAACGTCATATAGATAGGTTCAGTCAAACCGTCATAAATATGGTAACAGTCATCCCGCCAATAGTATCCAAGCATTCTAAGTGTTCAAAAATATGGAACACATTAGAAAAATAAACCAGCATGTTATAGAAATAAACGGTTTCCCAAAGATGAAAACCTCTTTAGGCAATCTAGTGTTATTTGCATGTCATTCTATTTATCTATAAGTAATATCAATGTCAAGTGCAAAACTAAAGCAAGTTAGAAATATGGCTACGCATTAGTGACACCACAAAACATCGAATTATATATTTGAGGGAGGAAGGTGTCTCCGTAACAGATATTTCAAATGAACTGGGAATATCCTTATGTACCTATCGTTTTAGATGTTAAAGAAAGAAGAAAGAAAGAAACATATTTATTTTATCCTCACAACATTAATAAAACAAAGATAAAATAAGTAAAAAAAAAAAAAACTAAATAAAAAATATATATATATCTAAAACTAACTTCGTGAGGACAAAAAAGGACCCTAACTCAGCATTTGCCACTTCATCTAGATAAATGAAGCGGCGCTGGTATTCTGCTAGGGCCTCGAGTGACTTCACAGACATCGGCTGCAAAAAGCTGCAGGCTGCTGCATGTTACGTGTAGTTACCTATCGAATTATTCTCATCTCTCTAGATCCTCATTTCTTAATATTCGCACATATATTATGTATAAACAAGCACACAGCTCGCCTGATGGTAAGCAGTCGAAAACTAGAGAAAATTGAAAAAATGCAAGCGATTATCGACCTTATTGACATTATTTTATTGCTTATTTTTAGTTATTCATCCACTCTATTACCTTGTTTATGTTTAAAATAGCAGTTTTTGAGTAATAGTCAATAAGGTTGAAAACTTTGCACCTCTTTTTTGCAAGCACTATCGAGTCTAGTTTTGTCGACGTTCATTGTTAATTAAAATAAAATAAAATGATCATGATATTGAATCATATATTTTAATTATGCACTCTTGCTCTATGAGATATATAGTCATACTCATTATCAATGAGGTTTAGGTACATCTATTTTCAGTCAGCTGTATATTGCTAAGTATCGTAAACGGCTATGCACGAAATTCTTTAGAAAACAAAAGACATATCTATGACGTCATGCTTAAAATGAAAAGGACAGCAGTAGTTTCTATTCCTTTCATTTTTGTGTATAAATGTTTTCACATTAATTGATGTGAGAAAGAATATTTAAAATATATAGTAGTAAAGTTCATTTTTCTAATGTGTTCCATATTTTTGACCACTTAGAATGCTTGGATACCATTGACGGGATGACTGTAACCATATTTATGGCGGTTTGACTGAACCTATCTATGTGACATTTTAAACGTCTCGACCTTTTGAGCGACTATAATGTTGACAACAATATGGAAACTTTGTTTGTACCGATATTATTGACTTTTTGGTTGCGTCTATTTATTTGAATACCCTGAGTGTCACTAACTATTTGACGCTGACTGTACCTACACAATACAAGTCCAAGAATATTTATTTACTTATTTATTTATTAAACCACTTGACCGTTATTAGAAGCTTAATATATTGAGATAGGCACTTCCGGTTTCCGTCGTATTTTACCTCTCTTTCTACCTTATATATCGATCTCTTTCGCACATCCCCTCCTTTCACCAGGCAGGGCGCGCTGTTGAGCTAGGCGCACAGCGAGCCTTTGTTCGTCATTGGCTTGAAAGTTTCCGTCGTGATAACAACTGTGCTCCAAAGCACTTAAGTTACTAATTTAAACGTGCAGGTGTACCAAATTCACACATGTGTAATATTTTAAAGTGTACGTACACGTAAGTTGCACAAATATTCCTTTATTTTTCTAACGGTTTTACCGTTCGGTAATTATTTATTTAATATTTATAGAATATTTATAAATCTTTCTACCATTTATTATTCTGATGTTTAATTTGCGTTTGTTGGTTTATTTTTGTTTTTTCCTACCGTCAGCTTCGACTGCTTTTTTATTATTTTATCTGACAAGTATAATTCTTTTTACTAACTAGTTTTAACGTGTTACCCAAGTAAGACAAATTATAATGAAGTACTTGCTTTGGCAGTACTTATACTAAAATTGGAACGATAGGTACAAGATACCGGCTTAGTAGCGTTCCACATTTTTACGTATTTTTCTGATATTATTCGTAACTTTTGCGATGATGGTTGTGATGTAGATACCGGCTTAGTATCAAATTACCATCAGCTAATATTCTGCTGTTAAGCAATAACGCGCAATTGACAACGCGGTAGCATGTCTGCGACTGTCACTTACCATCGAAGTGATGGTAATATAATCATACCAGTACCTATGATCGTGTGTAATAAACTTTTTCAAATATGTCTGAGTGGTATAATTGAACTAGTAAGCTATAAATGCTTAATGTGCCAACGCATGGTACCTACAAGCTATAATAGGTAAGAATGCCTCCGAGGCACTGTGTTACTGCCACATTGGTAATGCTCCAGAGCAAAACCATTTAATATGCTACCTCCGCAGGGCGAGCACTTACAGAAAGCCTGCGCCGAGCACTTACGGAAATTGCACTCGAAACCAACCCTCGCAGGGTGGTCACGGACATTTGTGCCAGTAATCCAGAATAATTCTAACCATGAACAGTCTGTAAGCCTGCGCCGAGCACTTACGGAAATTGCACTCGAAACCAACCCTCGCAGGGTGGTCACGGACATTTTTGTGCCAGTAATCCAGAATAATTCTAACCATGAACAGTCTGTAAGCCTGCGCCGAGCACTTACGGAAATTGCACTCGAAACCAACCCTCGCAGGGTGGTCACGGACATTTGTGCCAGTAATCCAGAATAATTCTAACCATGAACAGTCTGTAAGCCTGCGCCCAGCACTTACAGAAATTGCTCTCGAAACCAACCCTCGCAGGGTGGTCACGAACATTTGTGCCAGTAATCCAGAATAATTCTAACTGCACGGCTACCCTCGCAGGGTAGCCCTGGCAGGGATCTTGTCACAATGTACCACCGCATGGTACCCATACCTACTTACTGTAAGACTGCGCCGAGCACTTACGGGCATTACACTAGACGAACCCTCGCATGGTGGTCACGGTTAATTGTGCTAAAACTCCTCAATATTTCTAAACGTGAAGTTTTACCAGGTAAGAAATGCTTTGGCCTGTTAAGCAGTCCAGCAGTGATATGCTTTCCGAGAAAAACCAGCTAATACTGCACGGTTCCCCTCGTAGGGGTATGCCTGTAATTATCTAGCACCACATACCTCTTACTGTGGGTCTGCGCCAAGCTCTTGCGGGCATTGCAATCGATTCCTACCCTCGCGGGGTAGTCTGGGTCATAACGGTACAATTACCTATATTTAAAATATCATACATTTTAAATCAGAAGTCCATTCCATCTCATGGATCCTGGACAAAACCTAAAGGTCAAAAGCAACCCTAATCACCATCTAACAATGTGGTCAATATAAAAGTTATAGAAATCTCCGATGAAGGAGAATGGGAGTCCTAGATTTATTTTAAAAATAATATCAGGGTATCGCATACCCTCTCGACCAAGGCATCGTAAGAACACCAGACAATATAATCAATTCAAATGTCGTAAATAATATTGTGTCAAATGAAATTACCAAGGTTTTTGAAGGTAGTATACCTCTTAGCCTCATCCCCTCCCGTAAGCAACACTATATCCCAGATTTATCTTGCAGAGATTGTTCTCCTTGCACATCATTATAAAGTTTTTGACCTACATATTACAAATATCTGTCGGCTGAAGTGTCGAGCATTATCAGACAAGGCAAGTTAAATCGCAGGGCAACCCTCAACTATTTAAATTCTCTGTCGAAATTTACAGCCCTGCCCCCCCCCCTCGCCCCTCAACGTTCGGGTACAAATACCAAGGTGGCTTCAGAATTCTCTTTTTGAATTCTGATTCGCACACCACAATGAAGATGTTTCTCCTTGGAATATAGCTTCAACTACAATTCAGAGATACAGATTCGAAAGCTCATAGACCGACAACCGGTCTGCAGTAGCTTATCTTCGCAACGAAGGGGGAGGGGGGGAGGGGTGAGGGTCCAATATCAGGTTCCTCCTAAATTCAGAAACATAATTCTAAGCATGTTGGACCAACAACAAATTCTGTTCAAAATTTATCGTATTCTCACAAATATATTCTATATAAAGTCTATCCTCAGGATATCGGTATTACCAAGAAATTCTGAGCGGAGGTCTGATGGCAGTCGCTTCGTGTAAAATGCTTACGCTCGGCCGCATTTGGTTAGACTGGAAGCCAACCCCAACATAGTTGTGAAAAGGCTAGTAGGAAATGGAAGACTACCACTGGGGTCCTTCCGCCGAAAGTACAGGACATGGTTCTGGAGTTCTCGACATTTGAGGGTAAGTAAATTAGGTCATGGAACCCTAAACACATCTCTACACAAATCTTTCGTGTTACGTCCTACATGGAAGACTTCTTTATATACGTTGCAAGCGCTGAAAGTATTTGGCACAAGCAAAACAATAATAATAAATCCGATACGACTAGAAGGATCAGAATAGCCCAATTTTTATCTGAGCTTGCATCTTGAGTCTAGTAACGTAATACTAATTATACAGGGGTGCTAATTAAACATACCTACTTATGTTTAATAGCATTATTCGCCTCAAAAATCTACATTGTCTTCTAAATCAGTAAGTCGGCCACAATTAACGAGCGTCTGAATGATACTACCTTAGTCATTAGTTACCTATCCTCTTAGTCTCAAAACATTCTGATTTGGTTCTGGCACTCGCCGGCCGCTACCGCGGCACCGCTCGCTTCGCTCGCTCGGCTCGTGCGATGTGTGGTCACAGTTCTAACCTAACCTAACCGATATCTGTATGTAGAATTTTGCTGCTCAGTCAGTAATTTTGTCTATCAATAAGTATTGTTTGATGCCCGGTTTATTATATTATCCCATGATGTATTAATATACATCATGAAGAGGAAACCTGCATAGAGATTTTCTCGACAGCGTTTGAAGTCTCCCAACCCGCATTAGGCAAGCAGATTATAGCCTAATCTCTCTCATTCTGTGAGAGGTGACCCGTGCCCAGCAGTGGGACAGTTTAGGGGCTGATGATTATGTTAATTTTTAATACAAAGATGTATGTACATCTTTGCATAGTTATACATATGTATAACTATATCATTCCCCTTCCTAAGTCTGTTATTCTATACGTTAAATAAGTAAAGCTATCTAGCAAATTAAATGAAGAAGTTCGGTTATATACTTATGTTTATGTAAAACCCGAAGTCTCCAAATGCACCAGTTTGGCACATGAACTTGCCTACTACCTTATATTTATATACTTAACTAGCAACCTGCCCCCGCTTCTCACGGGTGCAATGTTACTGATAACATGCATGTGTATATTATACATAGTATAAACCTACCTCTTGAGTCACTCTTATCTATTGCTGAAAACCGCATTAAAATCCATGGCGTACCTTTAAAGGTCTAAGCGTACCTACAGACAGCGAGAGTGACTTTGTTTTTAAATTGAACTGTATTTAAAAAGTAAAGTAAGGTTCAGGTTACAGAATTGACGACCTTACGTTCTCAAAAGTATAATATCAACACTGATAATGTTATTATACATATTATGACCTCACTTTGGTTGAAAAACAGGTCTTATGGAATATAGACCATCACGTTGGAAACGGGTGTTAAACTCAGAAAATTTAAAATGAACCCTGTCTATTAGATTCAAAAGATTACAGCCCTTAATAAAAGGCGCTATAATGACGTATCCCGGTCAGTTCGGTGGATTAAATTCCTCATAAAAGCTGCTGGTATCCCATCAACGCTGGGAAGCGTATGTTCAGTGGTCTCCTAAGTTATATTTTTATAATATAAATTAAAAGACAAAAACATTTAAAAATATACATATATAAGAGATCCACCGGTATCAGGAACAGGGTCCAAGCTACTGGCAGTCGGGGCTCCAGAGAAAGGAATCACCAAACAATACGAGCCGTGTCCAGCAGTACTGCTTTCTGGATCAAGCCCTTGACCCAGCCGCCTAACGAGAACCTCCTAAGGCGTAGGTCGAGGCTCGTGGTTATTAAGCCATTGGCCGACACGACTATCGGTACAATGATCGCTGTGTCCACATCCCACATGTCGACAACCTCGCGAGCCAAGTCTAGTTATTATTGTTATTACTTTTTCTACATACGTATGTATTTGGAACCTTGTTTTTCGCTCATCTACCTTTTCAGTTTTCCTCCATACAAGTCACATTGGCTCAATTTTCCTTCACCAGGCGATAACAAACACGTCTCAATATATTAAGCTTCTAATAACGGTCAAGTGGTTTAATAGATGCGTTTTACCTGAAATAAAACGCGTATTAAACTACTTACCTTATTAGAAGCTTAGCTTTTATGCCTGCCTGGTGTATATTTCGTCGCAATGACGAACAAAGGCTCGCTGTGCGCCTAGCTCAACAGCGCGCCCTGCCTGGTGAAAGGAGGGGATGTGCGAAAGAGATCGATATATAAGGTAGAAAGAGAGGTAAAATACGACGGAAACCGGAAGTGCCTATCTCAATATATTAAGCTTCTAATAAGGTAAGTAGTTTAATACGCGTTTTATTTCAGGTAAAACGCATCTATTTAACTTTATTCCATGTCATTCCATTCTATTGTAGGTAGGTATAAATTGGCAGAATAACACGTCACTTAAACTTAGGTCAATACCCGACTCCGTTACCCACTTAAGATTGAAAGAGACCATTTTCCTATTTTCAAGAGATCACAAAAGTTATCAATGGATATATCTCGTGTTACGTATATTGTGAAACTAGACCCAGCACGTTTTACGCAAACATTTTTATCAATTTAATTACTTAATAATAATTTAAACCGTCGCTCCAGTGACATCTATGACCTAGTCCTGGGTTGCAGCAATATGCGAAGATAAGATAACAGCATCCTTAATTACAATAGAATTAAGTGCAAATTTTGTTGTAAATCGCATTAATATAGTGCGACAAGTATATGATCTAGTGGCCGTAATTGGAACTAACATCGATTTGAAGGACGCCATTTTTATTGGGATTCCTATACATCTAGTGTAAACTGACCTTACATTATATAAGGCTTTCCATACAATAAGAAGTCAGCACATCCCGGAAATCTACACCTTATACACTATGTACTTATCTACACCTATACCTAAGAGAGGTAGGGCATAGTGGGAGTAATTCAACACAAATTGAATCTGCCTGACTGGTTAAGTACCTACCTTCGCAGAAAATTGAATTGAAATACCTAACACTGCTTTGAGCTGTGTTGTGTTCCTTACGGTGAGCAAGGTTGCCAGTGTTCCACGAGGAAACGTTGTGTCGACAGTGGGGGGACTTTGACCCTTATACGGCCAACCCAACTATTCCTCTTTTGTTTTACAATAATACAAGATGGTGTTGTAAGCGACTATGGACTACGGTAACCGCTTACCATCAGGTGCTATTAAATCTGAGAGCACGGAAGTGCCCCCGCCAAGTCGAGCAAAAAAGGGCAGCCGTATCTACGATACGAGTTGCTGGACGTATTATTATGATACGAGTTGCTGGATGAACTAATAATAATGCGGAGCAAGCAGTTAGCCGTAATGAACGAGTGAGAGTCGATTAAATACCTCCCAACGCAAATCTAAAAGAACGAGTTCATTTTACTGAACGAGTTTATCAAAGTGAACGACTTTCCCCAACCCACACACAATCTCTGTCAAAACACAAATGCCGTCGGGTGCATGTATGTACACTTAACTCTGTCGTCGATCATGCTATCAGTATGTGTCACTATTATAATTAGGTATCAATTGTTTATGAATGACTAAGTTTTAACATAAAACGGATATCGTTAACGACTAATCTAATCAGGTTTGTTAGATTTAGTTTTAATGTAATTTGTAGAAGCCGTAGATATTTAAAAAACATAAGAAATATAGCATAGATTTTGAGGTTGTACATCTCTCTTAGTTCGTCACACAATAATGACTGTAACATTGTTGTGTTCACGTGAGATCACTGGGGACATGAGACTTAACAACTGAGGTCACAAGATAATAAACTACCTTCTACTGTTTTCTTTGAAAAACATTTTACATTGCAAGCTACATGGCTTTGGAATGTCTTGCCTGTGTCAGTTAGGAGGGACAATCTTTGGGACATTGTCAACGACGTTTCGGTCCCTTTACAGCGTCCATGGTCACGGGTAAACTGTCGGGATTAATAATATCAATAGGTATGTAGGTTAAGAGTAATTGTGTAAGAGTGTTCAGGAGGACGTATTCAGTCTCAGGTGAATGCACGGGGTACGGTGTCCAACAGGAGTTACCTGTTGGCCTCCAAATTATACACGCACAGGAAATATAGTAATATATATAATGATCATAAAATACAAGTGGACTGTACACGGCACAACAGATAACTGGCGACTCCCACTTCGCCTCATTCCTTACATAAGTACTATAGTTACATCACGTCGGTATGTATATTTGTGTGTGCATATAATGTGCACCTACAGGTATAAATATCCGTAAAAACTAGTTTTATTTCAATATATTTTGTATTTGAAGATGTACCTACAATTGGCAGCCTTATCGCCATTTCATGCAACATGCATGAGATCTGAATGAAAAATTTCATTCACTTTATTTTTGTTAATAAATTTGTAATGTCATTGACTTTTTAATGGAATATAATAAACCGCGTATCAAAAATACTGATTGAGCAGCAAATACAGATATCGGTTAGGTTAGAACTGTGACAACAGGACCAAATCTGAATGTTCTGAGTGTATATAACAATATTTTGAGGTGACTTTTATATAGATGATTTATTTGATGAGCAAATTTAGTGGGCAATTCAGTATTTTTGGTGCTAATTTCGAATATTTTGATTGAAAAAAGGGGATTTACAGTTAAAGTATTAAATACCACCCCTTTTTAATTGTTGATAGCAAAAGTTTCAAGTTCTCCAAAAAGATTCAGTAGAAGGCACGCGTACGTAAAGAGGCCAGCACATCAAGCTACCACAATCTGTCAAATTTCTTAGATAGATTCTCCTTATAAGGTTCATTTTCAATTTGAAAAATTTGACAGTTTTGGATAGCTTGACCTGCTGGCGTCTGTACCTACTTTGGTTTTTGTGGCCAAAACACGTGTGCTTTTGATTATGATGAAATCCAAGGCCGTTGACGACGTCTGTGGTCTCGAGGTTAGAGTGTCAGACTGCTAATCATGGGGTCCTGGGTTCTATGCCCACAGGACACAAATATTTGTGTGGTTAAAACATGTGTTTGTGTTTGTCTGAGTGTTTCTTATTCTTGAGTATGTATTTACAAAAAAAATGTATATATAAGTATTATATCCATTGTCTAGTACCCATAGTACAAGCTCTGCTTAGTTTGGGACTAGATGGTGCTGTGTAAAATTGTCCAAGTTTTTTTTTCTTCCCAAAACACTAGGGAGCGGTGGCGGGCGGGCGTTTTGGGGGCTGTCTTAATGTACAAATGACGTTCAAAAAGTACTGCCTTTTATCTTGAATAAATTATTTTGACTTTAACTTTGGCCTCGCCAATTGAAGGGTTCCGTCTGCTGTTCATGCTGTCACATTGTCTGTTCATGCTAGACCATAGCCTTATAGCGACATCTGTCGCGCTACATAGAACTACGAAGTCCTGAATCGCGAAAGCGATATTCGCAACGAGAGTAGCATATATACAACCGCCCGACATCAACCATCAGGCCGTAGCCCGCCAGGCAAAACACCCGCCTGGATGGAGGGGCAATACACCTCGCCTCTCCACACTGGTGACACCGACGTGATCCCAGTGTCTCCACAGTATGTTATAGTCGTGGCAAATTTCACATCGCTAATAACCCATGGCCATGACTATAGGGCAGGTGAAGACAAGACAAGTGTGGTTTGTCGTCGGTATAAGTTCCACATAGCCTGTCAGTCCTGTCCAGGTAGTAAACGATCCACAAAAATTTGCTATACCTACCTAAAAAAAACTTCAAAAAGGTGTGTAGACGCACAAGTTTCCACAAATATTTTCTTCTCATTTCTAACGATTCTGTTTCATTATTTACTTTTTATTTTACAGTATAATGTTTATTGATTTCTGACATTTACGCGAATATCATCATCATCAACCCATAGACTGTCCCACTGCTGGGCACGGGACTCCTCTCAGATTGAGAGGGATTAGGCTATAGTCCACAACGCGCCCTAATGCGGATTGGCAGACTTCACAAACGGTCGGGAAAAATCTCTAAGGTATGCAGGTTTCCTCACGATGTTTTCCTTCACCGTTTTAAGCGAGTGATAATTAATTATTAATACGCACATGAATTCGAAAAGTCAGAGGTGCGTGCCTTGGGTTCGAACTCGAAACATTTGACTTGGCAGTCCAATGGTCATACCACTAGGCTATCACTGCTCTCTGCGATTATACGTTGAAATAAAACTACTTTTTACGGATTTTATCGCGCTATATTGATATTATTAATCCCGACGTTTCGGACCCTTTACAGCGTCCATGGTCTCGGGTAGACGTCTACCCGTCTCTAAAAAGTAGTTTCATTTCAAAGTACAATGTTTCTTTTTTTTTTTTTTCCTTGATGGCAAACACAATGTTTCTTATTTTTAATTTAAGTTGGCATTGGCATTGGCATTGTCATGTGATCAGGTCCCATTGTCATTTCATTGTTTTTATTTATGTTTTATTAATATTGTTTTATTTTTAACACATTGGCTTTTTGTCCAAGTGTTGTGCGTCGTTATTTGTGCGAAAATAAATACTTTTGCTTTCTTTCTTTCTTCTAGTACTCGCAACCTGCGCGTGTGTATGACAAGATGTATGAATGTAGACGAAGCGAAAGAAGCATGCATGAAACGTAGCAAGTAGCGTTCTATTAATGTCTACTCATATGGGAAAAAGGGGTGAATGTTTGTATGTAAGTTGATAACATTATCTTGTTTTCAGAAAGTATGTTTTTTTTTTCACAAAACGGTCAAGCGTAACCGTGCAAGTGTCTTGTTATCTCGCGGTCGTCCTCGTTTGTATAACAACTTTGTACAACCTATGACACCGGGTATCATAGTCACGTGTTGTAATTATGTACAGCACACGTGAGGGCTCGTGGATGTGAGGTTAAGCTGCGGTGGCCGCGGTCAATTATTGGATGGGTGACCCTTTATGGATAATGTAGCGCAACCGCTGCTCGAGGGATAGTGGCGGTATAGTGAAGTTATGGTGGATGCGGCCACCTTTTGGATGGGTGAATTCTTAGACAATAGTGTGGATAAGAAATGCTGGGTAAAGGACGGTATCCACTGTAAATTTTTGGATACCCCCTAATAGGTACATGGGGCCTTAACATACACCCCACCCGAACTGTGAGTTTTAAGAGAGGTAGGGCATAGTGGGAGTAATTCCACTCAAATGGAGCTGCCCGACTGGTGAAGTACCTCCGCCTTGCAGAAAATCGAAGTGAAATAACACTGCTTTGAGCTGTGCTGTGTTCCTTGCGGTGAGCAAGGTTGCCAGTGCTCCGCGAGGAAACGTTGTGTTGGCAGTGGGGGGACGTTGACCCTTATACTGCCAACCAAACTATTCCTCTTTCGTTTTACAGGTTCACCAACACGCAAATGATACCCCTGGTGTTACAAGCGTCTATAGGCTACGATAACCGCTTACCATCAGGTGGGCCGTATGCTTGTTTGTCAACTTAGTGGTGTAAAAAAATTAGTGAACAGTACGCCTCTGTCTTCCCCTTCGAGGAATACAGGCGTGATGGTATGTACAAATGACAGCAGGTCAAGCTATCCAAAACTGTCAAATTTTCCCAATTGAATATGAACCTTATTGCTTTATATTGATTTCTGACATTTACGCGAATATTATACATTGAAATAAAACTATTTTTTACGGATTTTTTACGGATAAAATCCATAAAAAGTAGTCTTATTGTTTTATATTATAGTAGAAAATAAATCAAAGAAATTTGACAGATTGTGGTAGCTTGATGTGCGTAGGTATAATCTATTTTTTGCACTTCTGACTATGATTAAGTTCATAAAATGTTCAATATCATTATATAGAGTAATATAAAATAAAATAACAAGTCGTTTTGTTTAAAAACATGATTACTTTAATCAACTGAAAGTATGAAATGATGAAAGTTTATAATGTGTCATTACACTGACCTAGGCTATGTCATTTATTTATAATTATAATTATTATAAGTTTGTATACCTACCATTGAGAGAGGTAGGGCATAGTGGGAGTAATTCCACTCAAATTGTAGCTGCCCGACTGGGGAAGTACCTCCGCCTTGCAAAATTTAAACAACAATTCTTTTGAGCTGTGTTTCGTTTCTTATGGTGGGCAAGGTCCACGAGGAAACGTTGTGTTGGCAGTGGGGGTACTACCCACCCAACTATTCCTCTTTCGTTTTACAGGGTCGGAAACGCGCAAGTGATACCCCTGATGTTGCAAGCGTCTATAGGCTACGGTAACCGCTTACCATCAGATGGGCCGTATGCTTGTTTGCCACCTTAGTGGTATAAAGAAAACTGCTTTTATACATAATGTTCGACCGAATTATATAATATACTTCCTTCTGCCCCCGACTTCGTCCGCGTGGAAAAGTTACTTTTAATTATCGGAATAATTTTATATTTTATACAGGGTGGAAAGGACATCGACGCGCAACGGCTTACCATGACTTCAGTACATGATTCTGGACCCCCTGCATTGGAATTTTTCGTCGGCTTTTTCTTAAATTTTACAACTCGCAAGTGAACTCTAAGGAAACAGCTGACCAGAAGATCTTTCGAGTTTAATTTACAATGCTGTTTTTAGTGAAAAAGTGAATTAATGACTTTTTAATTAAAATTCTTATTGTGTTAGATAGAAATAATGATTTTATACAGTTTAAAGTTGAAAAAACGTAAGATTTAAGAAAAAGCCGACGAAAAATTCAACGCAGGGGGTCCAGAATCATGTACTGAAGTCATGGTAAGCCGTTGCGCGTCGGTGTCCCTTCCACCCTGTATACTTAGTAATAATTATCGTAATATTTAATTTGGCTAATTCGTAAATTAAAAATCGTTATAAATAATAGCCTATATGTTATTCTGATGTATAAATGATAATACTGTCAAGTTTCATCGAAAGCCGTTCAGTAGTTTTAGCGTGAAAGAGTAACAAACATCCATCCATCCATCTATCCCATACATAACTATTAGCTTCTGCCCGCAACTTTGTTTGCGTAGACTTTACCTGAAAGTATCTAGTTGTTGAGTTTTTAAATTTTCTAATTTCCTGCATTTCCTTTTTTAATTTTTTTCTTTCATAAGAACCTTCTCCTGACAATAATTAACAGAACAATAAAAGAATTAGCGTAATTGTTCCGGGTTCTTAGGCGTTTCGCACCGCGAGCGGTTCGAACCGCGGTGTGAATTGCCCAAGAGCTCTTTTTGAATAGGTTCTTTCGCACCGCGGTTCGAATCGCCCAAGAACATTTTGTAATGGGTTCGAATCGGACCGCAGTGTATCAGTTTAAATAAATAATTGGAATCCTTAAATGTGTGATACGAGTCAAACTGGACTCAAGACAGGAGCATTAGTTCGTTTTGCTCCGTGGTCCGAGTCGACCCATTCCAAAAGATACCGTCTGCCATTAGCACCGCTTCAACCACTACGGTGCGAATGGACCCATTCAAAAACAGTACTTGGGCGATTCACACCGCGGTTCGAATCGCTCATGATGCGAATCGTCTAAAGACCCATTGTCCATCCGTTCACGCGTGATGCGATGACCAGAGGAAATTGAGATTCATTTTTATTATAATGTGACATATCAATATAGATTGAAAAAACCAATATAGCAATTATTTCATTCATTCCTTCAGTTCAAGGTAAAGTTTATCCTGGTAAATGGACATTATCATAAAAAAGACAATTACTTTTAACTTTATAAATAGAATTTATTGAATACTTTTTTATCTATGAAACAAGTTAATCCTGTGGTTCTCTCTGCCAAGTAAATTATATATAAAAGTCTGAGCAAAAAAAAAACCTGCACATACATTTTTGAATTATTTATCGGAGTCTATAGATACCTACTTTTGTTTTACAGGATCGGCAACCCGCAAGTGATACCCCTGGTGTTGCAAGCGTCTATAGGCTACGGTAACCGCTTATCATCAGGTGGGCCGTATGCTTGTTTGCCACCTTATTGGTATAAAAATGGGATTATTAATCAATTACCCGTGACAGATCAGCAAATTATACACTTTAGGCGACGTGACCTTTTAAGATTGATTTGGCGTTTCTTCTAGAACATTCTCAGACAGGAAATACCGGCACCAACTAGAGATTAACTTGCAATTATCTCTAATCATATAAACAACAAATACCAATGCGGCTTAGTTAAGTAAGGGATCGGGTAACAAAAATGATTAATTGGTCGTGGGTTCGATTACCATAGGATACAAATAATATAATATACCGAATTATATAATATACTTTTTCTGCCCCCGACTTCGTCCGCGTGGAAAAGTTACTTTTACATTATCGTAATAATTTTATATTTTATTTAGTAATAATTATCGTAATATTTAATTTGGCTAATTTATAAATTAAAAATCGTTATAAATAATAGCCTATATGTTATTCTGATGTATAAATGATAATACTGTCAAGTTTCATCGAAATCCGTTCTGTAGCTTTAGCGTGAAAGACTAACAAAAATCCATCCATCCTTACAAACTTTCTCATTTATAATATTAGTAGGAAGTAGGATAGGATACTTGGACTACGGATTTATAATACTTAAAATAAAATACACCCAACTCACCCCTACACTCACACACATACACGCATACATTCACGTTCCGTATTAAATAAAATAAACCAAGTTTAAATACTAGTATTATAAATGAAAATATAAATAAAAATATCGTTGTAATTAATAATTAATATCTATAATTCTTTAAGTACCACCAATGTACCATCTGATGATCTAACTGTTCAATTCTCGGTTTACTAAATTAGAACCAACAATCTGGGGGAGGAGACCTGGTGACCTGAAATACAGGCTTTCGCCTAGTTTGGGCACCAGTCTCCCACGATATTATGTACGCAATAATGTAAGCTATTTTATTGTCCATTGATTGTATCATTTTGTGTATGATGTTGTGGAGAGAATAATAAATCCCTTATTATTATTATATTATTAAATACATAAGTAGGTATGTACGGTATAGTAGGTACACCTCGGAAGCTCCCTAGAAGTTTTCCAATACCGATACCTGCCCAAGACCACTACATAAGCAATTTGACATTTGTATACGTGCAAATGTGTGCGTGAAGAGGTAGGGTTGTCATAATCTGTGAAGGGGCTTGCGATGCATAACAAACACGTTTAATTTTCTTCTATAATAATATAATAATAATATTTTTTGGGACGTTTTTTACACAGCACCATCTAGTCCCAAACTAAGCAGAGCTTGTACTATGAGTACCAGACAATGAATATAATACTTATATACTTTTTTTTTGTAAATACATACTTATAATACATAAGAAACACCCAGACAAACACAAATACTCATGTTTAAACCACACAAATATTTGTGCCCTGTGGGAATCGAACCCACGACCCCATCATCAGCAGTCGAACCACTAGACCATAGACGTCGTCATTATGAGATTAAACTACGGTAAACATCTAGGGTAATCGTTAGTGGTAATCAAAAGCCTGATAGCCAGGCTACCCTCAGGATATAACTACCCAGAAATTGGATTAATTACGGAGGCCTGGCAAAAAATGTAGAAAGGCTTTAAATACTGAATAATGCAAACGCTTGGAGCTGTAAAAATTCAAACTTCAAAGTCAACGCAACAAAAAAATATTCATCGTTTATTTCAATGTGTTCATAATGGTCACCCATCCGCAGACTGACCTCGACTAGCACCGCTTAACTATTCAGATCGGTTGATCAGCGTAGTTATTATTAGCCACGAGCCCCTCCGAGGCGTTTACCTGGATGAAAAATGTAGTTCAATTTGCACCGTAACGATTTGTTTTTATAATCCGGCAATAATAATAACTATATAGATTTATTTCTTTGACCCGAGTCTTGAAGATTGCAATGAAATAAGGACAAACATAAATTATAATTATATATTTATCACATATTACATTGAGTTTCCTATTCCAGATAACAATATTTTATTATTGAGTCCAAAGTCAGAGACTTCATACGTGCGTGTCGTCTAATTATAATATAATTATTTGAAAGAAAACTTGTGGTTCGATCAATTATTTTCGAGACGTCTGGTTCATATAATTATTTTAATTATTGGTTCGCGGATTAAGTGGTAGTTGCTTGTGGACAATGAGCGTGATTTGTGGTAATTTGGATTATAATTATATTGGAGAAGTGTAAGTATTTTTTTAAATATATTGTATACAATAATTTGAAAATAATTATAAGCAATCTTCGGTGGATTAATTATATATGCATTAATTATACGTGCAATATTTATTATATACTTATATGTTTGTTTGGAATCGTGTTCTGGAAAACGGCTCTAATGATTTCGGTGAAATTTACAAATAACCTACGGGTTTGAAGGGCGAAAGATTGACCTAACCAGGTCTAGGAATTCATTTTTTAAGATAACTTGCTCTCCTAGACACCAGTTTTAAATAACTATTCAAAAAAGGGTTAGTATGTATTTATTTACCCCTATTCAAAAAGGGGTAAATATGTCTTTATTCATCGCTATTCAGAAATTACGAAATTATTATTATCAGATTACTATGAAACGGATAATATTGTGCCAAAATGGCGTGCGTTTGACATTCCAAAACTGACACTGACAGCAAATAGCTATCAAGATGACAGTTTTTATGAAACTGATACCAGTGTGTTAATAAAATAGCGTGCGTTTTTTCAAATTTAAAGTTATTTTTTCTCATCCCCTAGTGAGCACAAAAAAAGCATGACTAGAGTTTTAACCAGCGTAATACAGGTTTTTTTTTCCAATAAGTGTGCCCTGAGTACAGACGCCAGCAGGTCAAACTATCCAAAACTGTCAAATTTTCCCAATTGAACATGGACCTTATCACGTTTGTATTAAAGTTGAACATCAATGAAAGAAATTTGATAGATTGTGGTAGGTTCATGTGCTGACCTCTGTACATCATTTGGGCAGATTTTGGTGACATCAGCCTTACAGATTGACAGATACTAAACTGAAGCTCTCTTCATTAGCATACCTTCGGTTAATTAAGTGATTCATAAAGTATGGACACAAATAACAAACATACGAAGTTTTGAACTCTTAACCTTTATTTATCT
This sequence comes from Acronicta alni, assembly GCA_964056405.1. Classification (NCBI taxonomy): domain Eukaryota; kingdom Metazoa; phylum Arthropoda; class Insecta; order Lepidoptera; family Noctuidae; genus Acronicta; species Acronicta alni. Next base: position 5,605,547 of record OZ043942.1, read on the forward strand.
GTTTATTGTGATTAACTTCAGTAATATCGGTTTGTTTTGGATTTGCTTCAGTTTATATTCACGTTGGTCAATAGCTCTAGACTGTCTAGAGTACAGTGCTCGTAAACGTGGTTGCTGAATGAGGTAATGGGTTTGATTCTCAGGTCGACCAATGACGGCACGTTTGGCGAAGTGGCTGACCGAACGGTTGCTGTGTCACAGTTTGTGTGTTCTATTCCCATTAAATATTTCAAAACAGTAAATACAGATAGATCATGAATAAGACAGCTTTGATCTACACCAGTGTTTTTCAAAGTTTTTGAATACGTGACACCTTTACAAGTAAAAATATTTGGGGAGCCCCACGTCTATGTTCGAGTATGTCTGATCTATATGTCCTGAAAATGATCTATTTATATTGTAGTACCTTCAACCCTTGTTTTTTGACATTTACCCGACTGGCGAGAGCGACCCCCGAGAAAGACTTGACTCCCCCCTGGGCGTTACGACCCACAGTTTGTAATACACTGATCTAAAGTAATCATCATTATGAAAACCTAAAACTTAGGTTTCTTTTTATAACTGTTTACAACTTAATTGCTTTCCTTCCAACTTATTATTGTTTTATAAGTATGTTTGTTTATGACGTATTTTATTAATGCACCTTGACACTTATGCCCATAATAATTATACTTAATGATATTTAAAAAGGATGCTTATTAATTAAAGTCACCCAACATAGTGCTTTTGAACTTAATTATGTCCGTATTTTAATGGTACTCAACAAGGATGGTAATTAATTTAAAATTAATCAGTATACCAAGTGCTTTCTAACTAGTACCCGTACTATTTTCAATACTCCTAAAGAATTCTTACAAATTCTGTCCCTTAACTTTTAAGAGAGTTACAAAGGTCATAGTGGGAGTTACTCCACTGAAATTGGAGCTGCCTGCCGGGGAAAGTACCTCCGGCTTGCAGAAAATTGAAGTGAAAGAACACTGCTTTTAAATAAATATAAATATATTGGGGACATTTTACACAGCACCATCTAGTCCCAAACTAAGCAGAGCTTGTACTATGGGTACTAGACAATGGATATAATACTTCTATACTTTTTTTTGTAAATAAATACTTATAATATATATAAGAAACACCCAGACAAACACAAACACTTTATGTTCGTCACATAAAAAATTGTGTGCTGTGGGATTCGAACCCACGACCTCGTGATCAGCAGTCCGACACGCGAACCACTAGACCACAGATGTCGTCAAACATAATATCCTTTCTAATCTTATCTTAGCAGTGGGGGCTGGCATGGCCAGCAACACTTCGACCAAATGTGATCTGTTGTGTTGTCCCCATCATGGTACATTCCTTACTCTTCAAAGACGTGGTTCATGAAGGCGGCTAGCCCACTAGGAACCTGTAGTCCTCTGGCTTCGGGTATCCGTTGCCGAGATCACTCATCCGTTTCGTCACTAGGACGCCACAATCACACAAAATGTGCTGCATGGTTTCCCTGGGCTCCGATGACAGCTCGGGCTTTGTCTCTTTTTAATATCCTTTAAATAACACTCCTTTGAGCTTTGGTATTTCTAACGGTGAGCAAGGTTGCCAGTGCTCTGCGAGGAAACATTGTGTTGGCAGTGGGGGGACTTTGACCCTTATACTGCCAACCCAACTATTCCTCAAAACGTAAACTAAACGCTTGCAATCAGATGGACCGTATGCTTGTTTGCCACCATAGTGGTATAAAAAAAAATGTACCTAGAACGTAGCCTATCCTAGCCCACTACTACTACTACTACTCCCTACTAATATTATAAATGCGAAAGTGTTTCTATCTGTAACGCTTTTACTCCTAAACAGTTCAACCGATTTTTATGAGATTAGGTACAAAGATAGATTACATCTCGTAGAAGAATCTAGGCTGCCTATTATTTATTATATATATCTTTTGGGATGCGAGTAACACCGCGGGCAATAGCTAGTAATAATATCAACACAGATTTGAGATTGTTTGTTTTCATATTAGACAAAATTATTAATAATTCAAGTTTACTAGAAAATAGGGTGATTAGATATATCATTCACCTCGTTTTGAATAGATAACCTGGTTTTATTCTAACCATGTTTTATTTACGTAATACAAACTGATATGTTTTTATAAATTACCTAAAACATACCGGCGCAATGTGGGTGTACATTAGTACACCTCTGCCTAACCGTTCGGGGAATACAGGCGTGATGGTATGTAATGTAAATTACCTAATATCAACGAAGGATCACCATTCTCAATACATCGAGATCCCTCCGTGCCTCGGAGAGCACGTAAAGCACGTCCCGGTTGTCTTAGGAACACCTACGATAATCGTTAGTGGTAGTCAGAAGCCCAAAAGGCCTGACAACCAGTCTATCCTCAAAATGTCCAGAAATTGGGTTGCAGAGTCTGATGGCAGTCGCTTCGTGTAAAATACTGATATTCAGCCGCATCTGGTTAGATTGTCAGCCGACCCCAATATAGTTGGGAAAACGGCTCGGAGTGTGCCCAGGAACTACAAGACCTTACCCCACCATCCACTTTCCTTCATCGGACTACCAGACGCAGGGAGGGCTTTCACCCACAGTCAAGTGGTTGAATTTCCACATCAACGCACGAAGCGGTATCATCATCATCATAAACCCATATACAGTCAAACTGCTGGGCACGGGTCTCCTCTCATATTGAGAGGGATTACGAAGCGGTATGCTGCATCTGTTCTTGTACAGCCAACAAAAGAGATTGGTATACAGGTAGCGAACGAAACGTGTATCTTTACACAGATTGTGATTTAAGTAATTACCCGTCAAAGGGTTTGATGTGTAGCAACTTAAAATACCTGCGATTTGACACATATTGCGTGATACATTATTACACAATCTTTAACAAAACACAGATGTTTAATTAGATGCCTGTATACTTAACTCTTTTGTCGACCGTACGTAATGCAAAGGAGTGGAATGCTCTCCCTGCATCTGTATTCCCGGACTCATATAATCTTGGTGTCTTTCAAGTAAAAGTGAACAGTCATTTTCTGGTTAAGCGTGTTCCATCTTCGACCTCGTCGTCGCTTACCATCAGGTGAGACTGAAGTCAAACGCAAACCCATCAACAATAAAAAATATATTATTCATCACACGTCATTGATAAACAAAACGTATTTAACAATTAAGTTTATAGCATATTTAATTTTTACAACATCGTATTGTGAGTAAAAGAATTCGTTTTAATGTATCCTTCAATATTTTAAACTTAAACAAAAAGAAAATACAATACCAGTCCAGTTCGAGTCGAAGAAGGCCTCGTTCCGTACATTTTAAGTACGTACTTAGATACATTTTAAGTACAGAACGAGTGTCTTCGTAACCGACTTCAAAAAAAGGAGGTTCTCAGTTTGACTTGTATTTATGTATGTATGTCTGCGATTATCTCGCGTTTGGCTGAACCGATTTTGATGCGGTTTTCAGAAAAGTATATGTTACATTTTGGAGGTTTTTGTATACAATAAATGGGTCCCCCGTGACGTCATCCGCGTAGATCCGTTATTAAGCGATATATTAGTTCAACTAGACCAATTTTTTTTACACACCATGCTTGAAGTCGGTTTTTTTTTTCCTAATTAAAAGTTCTGTACCAGTATGTTCAGTATGCCCTTTCTAAGGTTATCTGAAGAAATGGCATAATGTCATCGTCATGTATATAATTCAGTGTAGATATGACAAACTGCTTTGTTAGTCTAGTGGTACTAAGCGCGACTTCTATGCTAGTTGCAGTTCGAGTCCCCGTTCCAGCAGTGTTATTGTGTTTTTCTATGAAATTCTTAGCAGCAACTCGGAGTTTGGATTTTTGCCCGGTTAATGGCAATAGGCTCGCGTCCTATACCATGGGACCTAAACATAACGGCGAACTATGGTGTACCTTTGATCAAAGATTTAAATCGTTAGATTAGCCCTTACCGTACTTATATCGCTCGAAAACGTGTCCATATAGAGATGAGTGCATGCACACATTCCATGTAGAGACAGAGAACGACAGTGTGCAATATTCAGTATGAGTGAACGAGAGAATAACAGATTCGATTCTTCCGATGTTAACCAGTTCACTTACGGAAACGTGAACATTATTTGACGCGGTAGGTCGGATCTAACGATTAAAATCTTTGCCTTTGGTACACTTCTACCTAACCCTTTGGGGAATACAGGCGAGATGGTATGATTAAGTTGATATTTTACGGAACCCTAGAAGTGTTTAATATAATGTGACATTAAAACCCCACAGTGGTTTTTGTTGGTCCTCTAGCTTAGTTTATTAGCCATTTAAGTAGTTTTATGGTTATGTAATCCATGACCATAAAACTAAGTAAAGTCAGATGCATTTTCAAGGTCTAGCAGTAAGTAATCACTTATTCTTGGATGCGAATAAATTCTCTTCGTCTTCTAGTGCGTTTCCGACTAGCGGAGGTTGGCAGAGGAAATTCCTCTGTATCTCTAGCGAGGCGAAAGAGTTGGGCTGCACTCGCTATGCCCGTCCACTGATGTTACGCAACCACGATTTCTTCCTCCGGCAAACACGTCTTTTGCCCGCGATTTTTCCCATCATAATAAGTTGCAACAACTCGTATCTCTGGTGTCTTATTACCATGCCCTAAGTAAGCAACTTTTCTTTGTTTCTTTGCTTTACTCGTCGGAGAATAAATTATAAATACATAAAAATATAAAAGCAGTGATAGCCTAGTTGTATGACCATTGGATTGCCAAGTCGAAGGTTTCGAGTTCGAAACCAAGGCACGCACCTCTGACTTTTCGAATTCATGTGCGTATTAATAATTAATTATCACTCGCTTAAAACGGTGAAGGAAAACATCGTGAGGAAACCTGCATGCCTTAGAGATTTTTCTCGACGGTTTGTGAAGTCTGCCAACCCGCACTAGGCTAGCGTGGTGGACTATAGCCTAATCCCTCTCAATATGAGAGGAGACTCGTGCCCAGCAGTGGGACAGTATATGGGTTGATGACGTGACATAAAAATATTTGGGATATTTTACACAGCGAAGAAGAATAAAAATAAAGTCAAAGTTCTTTATTGCTCCATGTGTATAATTGCATTCCCTTTATTTATATTTCTACATATTTCTTTTATTTTTAAATATTTTATCCTAAGTATAAACATAATTATAAAAAAAAAAACATTTAAAATTAGAAAACCACCGGCATCGGAAGTAGAGTCCAAGATACCGGTGGTCAGGGCCCCAGAGAAAGAAACCTCCTAACAATACGGGCCGTGTCCAAGAGTACTGCTTTCTGCATCAAGCCCTTGATGCAACCACCCAACGAGAGCTTCCTTAGATCGAGGCTCTTGGCTATTAGGCCATTGGCTGACACAACGATTGGTACAATGATTGCTGAATTCACCTCCCACATATCGACAACCTCGTGTGCCAAGTCAAGATACTTTATTTCTTTCTCTTTCTCGGCTTTCACGAGGTTCTCGTCATGCGGTACAGTGATGTCAACAATAATTTATTGCACGACGCTCTAATCGATCTATCACTACAACATCAGGCTTATTGGCAACAATAGTCCTGTCTGTAATGATAGACCGGGCCCAGTACAATGTAACAAGACCATTTTTTAATTGCATTTATTATTAGCATATTAAGTATATGGTATAACCATTGGACTGGCAAATCAAAGGTCTCGAGTTCGAATCAAAGGCACCTTTGACATTTCGAAATCACGTACGCTCGCTTAAACGGTGAAGGAAAACATCGTGAGGAAACCTGCATGCCTGAGAGATTTTTGCATGCCACATTAGGCCAGCGTGATGGACTGTAGCTAAATCACTCTCATCCTAAGAGAAGACCCGTGCCCAGCAGTGGGACAGTATGCGGATTGATGTTGACCTATTATTGCTCATTAAATCTTGTTGGGCTACGAGTGCGCTTACGTTTTAGGGCATTGTTTAATTTTTCTTACATATCACATCATCAACCCATATATTGTCCCACTGCTGGGCACGGATCTCCTCTCATATTGAGAGGGATTAGGCTGTAGTCCATCACGTTGGCCTAGTGCGGGTTGAGCGACTTCACAAACCGTCGAGAAAAATCTCTAGGGTATGCATGTTTCCTCACGATGTTTTCCTTCACCGTTTAAGCGAGTGATAATTAATTATTAATACGCTCATGAATTCGAAAAGTCACAGGTGCGTGCCTTGGGTTCGAACTCGAGACCTTCGACTTGGCAGTACAATGGTCATACCACTACCACTAGGCTATCACTTATACAGGGTGGAAGGGACATCGACGCGCAACGGAAAAATTTCCAGAATCATGTACTGAAGTCATGACTTCAGTACATGATTCTGGAAATTTGCATAATAAATTTATTTACTATACGATAATGCACACGTTCAAATAAAAAAAAACAAATGGTCCAGTAGCCAAAAGACCGGTTTCTGTCTAGCTTCTACACCCACGTATTGCAGTTTCAATTCCCTCACGGAACAAATATTTGTATACGGGCTGTTGATGTATACTCGAAAATTTGGTATTCATTGGTAAAAAACTTGATTGCATTTGCTTTGAAGTTTGATTTTTTCACAGCGCCAAGGGATATTGATATTTGCGACGTAGTGGGAACTATTTAGTGGAGATAAATTACACTCGGAACACAAAATATACAAATTTATTGACACTAGGGTTACAATTTAAAATACGTTAAGGCAAGAGTAGGGTGAGTTAAGCTCAGAGCGGGTTCGGCGAAGGCTTCGAGGCGAGGTCCGACCGGTAGAGGGCGGCACTTAGCTTCGGGCAGCTGCAGCGGGGAGAAAGAGGCCCGCGCGTCGTCTGAAAATGTATTTATGGCGACGCGCGGGGTGAGGCTTGAGGCGCGGAGAAGGAGCGGCGAGTGGCGATGTCACATATTAATTGGATATTAATATGTACTTAATACCTTTCTTCGTTATTTGTTAACCTCCGCAACCTGATGACCAAATTTCTGGGTAACCTAATACGGATATCCCTTTTTTCGGTTGAGGAAATGCTTCATAAGCATGCCGCCCCGTTCGGGGATGCGTGACGATTATGTCGAGCTCTCCGGCCACGTGGTCAGCATACCGACTAAACCACACCTTCCGCATAGAAACCACCTCCACCCCACCATTGGACATTATATATTTTTTAAATATTTATGTAGTTTTAATATATTTATGTTTATATAATTTAATAGGTAGGTACATTAGTTTATTTTATCTTATATTTATTCATGTTTTCTGTGTCCGTGTGTCACTGCTCGGGTGCCAACTGAAAACCAGCGCTGGGTAATTAATACGCCCAACATAATGCTGAGCTGGCAACCCATTCGGGACAAGCATGCCGACAACACATGTACAGTGATCCTTGTGGTCTTTTATATAATTATATTCTTACATTATTTTAACTGTGTGTTGTACGGACCTTTTCCGAATAAATGTGATTTTCTTTCTTTCTTTCATAGTGGTGAGACCACGTCGCTCTCGCATGATCCGCGATCCCACCGCGGACGTCCATTGATGGTCCCTCCTGGAGGGCCAAGTGCAATGGAGACTGACGGCAACCTAATACGGATATCCTGAGGGTAGACTGGCTGTCAGGCTTTTGATTACCATTAACGACTATCCTGTATGTTTGTATGACAACCGGAACTGACGGCTTCACGTGCTCTCTGCGGTTTCTCGAACTTTAAGAACCTTTAACTTTGCAGATCAGCGTTTTAATATACCAATAAGGTGGCAAACAAGCATACGGCCCACCTGATGGTAAGCGGTTACCGTAGCCTATAGACGCTTGCAACACCAGGGGTATCATTTGCCGATACTGTAAAATGAAAGAGGAATAGTTGGGTTGGCAGTATACGAGTCAAAGTTCCCCCTCTGCTAACACGTTGCCTCGCGGAGCACTGGCAACCTTGCTCACAGTTAGGAAAATAACACAGCTCAAGGCAGTGTTATTTCACTTCGATTCTCTGCAAGGCGGAGATACTCACATACTTCCCCAGTCGGGCAGCTCCAATTTGAGTGGAATTACTCCTACTATGCTCTACCTCGTGAGCTAATAACTAATTAACACGAAGCAACTGCCTTCAGAAATTGGTTTGTCCCAATTTCTGGGTAATACCGATATTATATCGATAAAGTAGTTGTCATACTTCTAGGGATGCCCCAAACGATAGTTTTGTTTAAATGCCAAATCAGTATTTCAATTATTTGGATTGCAACAAGACCTTTTTTTTCTGTAAACATTTTTGTTTTAAAGTTTGTCGCAATAGTGTTTACATAAAAATAAGTCCGTATTAATTTGCCTGTGACCGTCCCAAAAACATATGTAGATGAGCTCCTAATGTTTATTGTCTTATATATTACATATTTATATTGCACTAGCTGTGGCCTGCATATTCTCTCGCATCCTAAAAGATGTTTTGTCCTTCATCAAGGTCCAATAATTTACCTCTATACAAAAATTCAACCGACTCATATGACAACTGAGACCGACGGTTTTACGTGACCTCCTAGAAACGGAGGAGTCTCGATGTGTTGAGAATGGTCACCCATCCACAAACTCACCGCGGCTAGCGCAGCTTAACCTTGCAGATCGGTTGATCAGCATCGTATAACGTAACAACGAGCCCCTCCCTTGTATATAAATATATTGTATATATAGATAAAAATGCGATATCTAATTGACTAATCAATAAAAATATTTTAAAAACCAAAATAGTGATTTTTAGAAAAATAAAACATTTTATCTTTAATCTATGATCTAAAAACCTTACTTATAAAAAAGCCATCCGGATTACATCAGCATAAAATAAAAAAAAACCGCATCCATATCTATAAAGCAGTTTAGCAGCTACGATTAGTGATGCAAGAGACTCATTTAAGGCCTCTAAAAAGGACTAGACTTCATTTTACACGACTTAAGTCTGGAAAGAAGACTACAGTTTCCAGTATTAAATACTAAGACTCTGTCATTTTACTAAAGGACTAAAAGACTTAAACGACTCGAGCTGTTTTTAAAAGGACTCGCGCCTGAGTCGTTCTTGATATTCAATACAGCTCAAGCTCTGAGGTTAAAATGCAATGGAAATCTGATTTGGTAGTTTGTATTTTATAAAACCTGCATAATAAATAGTCAAGTAAAAAAATTAAGTAGGTTCGTGATCAGACTTTTATTGTAACAATTATTTTTATTATAAATTAAGAGAGAACTTCAGAGGCGTTAAGGCGCGAGTCCTATTAGTCTTATAAGGCTTTTAGTTATATAAGCCTTGTAAGTTACGACATAGTCTTTTTAGACCCGAGGTTAAAGGACTTCGACTTGATTTAGTCTTCAGTTTTAGTCTTTTGACTCCAATACTTGAGGTTTAAAAGACTAGTCTAGTCGTGAGCCTTCAAAAATGAGTCTAGTATTTTTTAAACGACTTAAACGACTGAGTCACTTGCATCACTAGCTACGATGCCATAAATACACACATAAAAAGAAAAAGGTAAAATAGCAGCACTATTTTTACTTTGGAGGTCATTAGTGACGCACTTGCACTCGTTGTGGTTCTTTAAGAAGGTTCAATGAAACCTGCCTGGTAATCTTGGCAGCCCTAACCCTCTTCTTAAGGATACACTCGCGGCTCACTGACCCCATCCGAAATTCCCACTGCAGTTTAACACTAAACTACTGCAACAATTTTTAGAGGGGTATAATTTTTTTGATGGGGGTAAAATACTTATTAATCCCCCATTAATAAGTATTTTACCCCCATCAAAATAATACGACCTGGTAAAGGTCGCTGGAAGTCGTTGGATGCAGATGGCTTGTAACCGGTCCTTGTGGAAGTCTATGGGGGAGGCCTTTGTTCAGCAGTGGACTTCCTGTGGCTGATATGATGAAAATACTTATTGATATACATTATTAATTTATCTAGATTATCCTTGCTGATATTATAAATGCGAAAGGAACTCTGTCCGTTATGCTTTCGCGCATAAACCGCTGAACTGATTTTGATTTAAAAAAATGCGAGTAATATTATACCTTGGAGAAGGACATAGGCAACTTTTTGCCTCAAAAAGCCCATTGGAATGCAGTTAACACCAATGGCAACAGGCCATAAACTGTTGGCATTGTTGGTCAACTTTGAAATGACCCCAAGTCCCCAAATGATTCTTGCGTTTTGATTTCTGACATTTACGCGAATATTATACATTGAAATAAAACTACTTTTTACGGATTTTATCGCGTATATTGATATTATTAATCCCGTCGTTTCGGACCCTTTACAGCGTCCATGGTCACGGGTAGACTGTCTACCCGTGACCATGGACGTTTTATTTCAATGATTCTTGCGTTTTTTTTGACACATAACGAAACAAATACTTAAACAAATTTTTAGGTATTCATATGTCGTGGAGTTCTTTTTATCAGTATAAACTAACATCTAACACTAACACAAATAAGTCTTGACCCCCTGAATAAAAAAAATACACTTCCTCCGAGCCTTTTCCCAATTATGTTGAGGTCAGGTTCCAGTTTAACCAGATGCGGCTGAATTCAGTATTTTACACGAAGCGACTGCCGTCAGACGTCAACAAACCGATCTCAAAGATCAAGCTGCGCAAGTCGTAGATAGTCTATGGATAGCTAACCATTCTTAACATATTAAGAATCCTCCGTGCCTTGGAGAGCACGTAAATCCCTAGCCATTGGTCCCCGTAGTCATACGATAACCTATGACAATCGTTAATTGTAGTCAAAACCCCAAAAAACCTGACAACGAGTCTATTTTATATATTATACTAGCGACCCGCCCCCGCTTCGCACGGGTGCAATGTACTAAAAAAAAACATGTATTATACATATAAACCTTCCTCTTCAATCACTCTATCTATTAAAAAAAACCGCATTAAAATCCGTTGCGTAGTTTTAAAGGTTTAAGCATATATAGGGATAAAGGGACAGAGAAAGCGACTTTGTTTTATACTATGTAGTGATGTGGAGGCTTGGAATTAGCAATCTATGAATAACATGTTCTTATATCTTATGTCTATTAATCTTTAGGATATAGGTATTGCCCAGAAATTGGAGGTCTGATGATATCGTGTAAAATACTGACATTCAGTCGCATCTGGTTAGACTGCAAGCCCACCCCAACATAGTTGTGAAAATGTTCGAAAGACGAGGATCAGGAATTATGACCCCCAACTGCAGTTACAGGTTAATGACGCAAACGCGGCACTAAAACGAGGAACGCAACGTTTTGATCGTTCTTTTTTTTATTTAAATTGAAACCCTTACGCTTAAAATAAAATACTCGTTCTAAAAATATACCGACCGTTATTGGCATAAAAAAGTCTAATTTTAGATTCTTACTTTTATACAACGTGTTACAAAATACCCCGTAAAAATATAATTAATTATCAAAGCCAAAAATTTTGTCAGCAGTCATGTCAGGGAACCAGATTATTTGACAGAAAGGCCTGCGTACCTATATTACCTAATAATTGTCTACTTTAATAGTTTTTCTATGTTTCATTCATAAATGTTGTTGTTTTCCTTTTTTTGGGGTATATTATACAGCGTTACTACGGTTCTTAAATATTGTGAATGTACTCGTCATAAGGCCCCATTTAATCTCCTTTCGGCTTTACGGGTAGTTTTGTAACACCTGTATACGAGTAGGTATTAAAAAAGCGAGAAACACTGACACAAATAATTAATCATGAAATCTCGACAAACTTGAAAATTAATATTGTTGTCCTTACATTTATATTATTAAAAATATATGCTATTTTTAATAATATAAATGTGTGTATTAATAATATAAGCTATGTATTTAAAAATCTAGACTTTAACTGCCTTGTTAGTCTAGTGGCAATAAGCGCAACTGCTAGACTAAAGGTCCTGGGTTCGATTCCCAGGTCAAGCTAAGTGTTATTGGGTTTTTCTATGAAATTCTGAGTAGCAGCTCAGATTTATGCCCAGTTAATGGCAATAGGCTCGCACCCTATTACACGAGCCTTAAACATACTGGCGAACGGTGGGTAGTGAAACTACAAATTTAATGTATTACGATAAACACTACACCTGAATCTGGTTATACGCCTTACATCAGATAAAAAGCACCATACTTTTTGTAAGTACCCATTTTAGGTGATCAAGCAAATTGTAGCCAGCATAGTTTTCACAATTATAACAAAAAATAATTAATAATAATAAGTCTCAATAAAGTGTAGTGTGCATAAAAAAATATAAATATTTCAGTATTAGTTTTAGGCAGTTTATACTTCTTCTTTTAAAGAGCTCATACATACCTATATAGACGTTCTTGTCAGTGCAGCACTTTCCACAGCTCTCTATTGAAAGCTAATTCTTGGACCTCCTTAATCTTCAGTTTCTGGTTATTTAGTTCTGTCTCGACCCACCCCTTCCTCTTCTTCCCTCTGTCTTAGTTAGGAAATTAATAAAAAACTTAAAAACCTGATTTAATTATTCTTCTCTTTTGTTACAGGAATTCCACGCTGAGCGCGAAGGAAAGTGTCAAAACATTTAATAACAATAGTATCAAATGAAAAGTATCAAAATTAATAAATCCTTGTACCATCCGCGAGAGAATAGTTTTCATTAATATATTTTTTATTCTATTAATAGCATAATATTGTTTTTCAAAATTTATAAATATAATTATAATTATCGTTTTTTAATATTTTTTATTGGTGATTTAATAATACAAAATATTAATAATTATTTAAAAAAATAAGAAAAACAGTATCATCAACATGTACACATTCAACCGTAAGTACCTAGTTTTTACTTTTTTACTACTTATTTAATAAAACGATTCATACATTGTTGAGTACTTAGATTATACCTACCTAAAAGTCCGATAGGTACTTGGAAAATGTTTTTTAACAATTATTTCAAACTTGATTAAACATTTGCAATAATAAAAAATATATGAAATAAAAAATTGATTAAATTATTGCAAAAAAGTTAGGTGCAACATGAATTTGATCCTTATTTTTCAGATTTGTTTACTAAAATCATGTCAATCATTTTGCTGTTTTTTATTCTATTATTAAACATGTTATTGTTATTAATAATACCTTAGGTTATCAGAGAGAGAGGGATGATGCTATTAACCTGTATATTGGCATCTCTGTCTGATATACATGGAAATCATGCTCATAGATCATTTGCCACCTGAATAGCTGGCAGGGTATGTTCGACTCGTAACTACAAAAACCCGACTTCCCCTGCCCTGTAGCCATGGGATTCGCGATTCAGGAGAGACAAAAGGGTTAGGCAGAAGTGTAGGTACTAAAGAACACCCATAGCTTGGCGGTATGTAATGTGTGTGATGAGGCAGTGTGAGTGGAAACCCATCACGGATAAAACCAATGACGCATTACTTTAATTTACGGAATATTTTGGGGTTAGATCTTTTTGATGTCACTGATCTTAATGGCAATGGCGGGCTTTGTGCAAAGAAACCGGTTACATGCGCATGCGGTTCTTATGCACCAAATTTAATCGACTTTTCGAAAGTAGGGATACACGGTTACACTTGAAGACATACTGTATGTATAAATTCCAGTATACGCTAATCTCGAATTAACCTACTAATCTATCTATCTGTTCGTCTTTTACGCTTTAAATGATAAATTTCAAAATTCAAAAAAAAATTCATATGATATTTATTTTCTGTAAATAAATCTTTTAAAGACACTTTTACAAGTCAATGTTTAATAAGTAATACTAGATGGCGCCGGCATTTCCTAGCTGACGACCTCTGAGAAGAAACGCCGAAACAAACTCAGAGAATTATGGTCTCTTTTAAAGTCCAGACAGTAACAGTATTCAGTACTTCATATATCCTATGTGTTTTACAATGTTGGGCAAATCTGGACAGATCTTTTGAAGGTCAGACAATGTATGGCTCTTTAGCCATACCAGCTTTGAGTAGACCAGTCCTAACTGACAGCACGCATCATCGTGTAGCTCAACCATTATTTAGGGAGCTTATCGACCCGTCGCACGACGATACCTTTTTGATCGGCTCCTATTGGTCGTAGCGAGTGTTGTTATAGCCTATAACCTTCCTCGATAAATACACTATCCAACATAACAATACTTTTTCAATTCAAAATTCGTCGTCTTCGTTCGTTCCTGAGATTAGCGCCGGATTTAAGGGTAAGCCGGGCCCATGCCCCGGGCGGAAAATTCAGAGAGCGGCAAGTTCAAACCTCTTGGCAGACGAATACACATCTCATCACTCATCATCAACGCAACTTTGACCACTGAGACAGTGCCAGTACTTTAAGCAGATGCATTATTTTTCGCGTAGGCGTGGGTTTAATTAAAAAACATGCAGGCGGGCGCATTTTTATGTTTTTGCCCCGCTTCGGAAAAATTCTAGATACGGCGCTCCCTGAGATTAGGGCGTTCAACTAAACAACTATATAAATTTTAGTATAGATACATACCTACATAATTTTTAGAAACTTAATTGGTGACATTGCTAACATTGCTAACATTATTATTTCCTTCCTATATTAATTATAGACTGTATATTTCTTATACAGCAATAAATAAATAAATAAAAATAATTTTGAAGTCGGTGATGTTTGCCCTTATATTTTGAATTCAAGACCTACGATTTGGCAGTCCAATGATCTTATCACTAGGCTGATAGCCAGCTTAATTCAGTTAAAAATACTGTATCCACATTTGGTCACACTGGGAGTTGACCCCAACGTTTTTAGAAAGAGGTTAACCGGATGAGAAGGTCAGTATTTAAATTGGAATTTTAACAATATTATGTCACAAATGCTCTTGTTAAATAATAATATTAATAAAGGAAGTCAAGTTTTTAAAGGTTTTGAAGGTTTAATGTACTTAAATGGAAACTTATCAGTGCGCTTAATTGATATTCTGATGCTTATAAACGTTTTGTTATGTTTCGTGGTTAAAATAAGGAAAAAGGGATTTCGGTGACTACTTATCTCTGATATTGCCTGAAGGGCTAGGCTTCCAGCCGTCATTCAGCCCATGGTCGGGAGTACTCGGCAGCGAGAGTGCGTGGGCCTTACTGCAAGCAAGTTATGCTTGCTAAAGAGACGGCGGAAAGGGATAGAGAAGCATCCACCTCCCTCCCGATCCGTAGTCGACGCACCGGGCGTTGGAGGGCGCAGACAGACCTCCGGCCTCCTTGAGCTGTGGCCTGCGGGCGGCTGAATTGGGGGAAGGCCAAGAAAATTTTGGGCTTCTGACTACCACTAGCGATTGTCAAAGGTGTTCGTATGACAACCGAAATGTTGGGGCTGTCTTAATGTAAAAAAAATGACGTTCAAAAAGTACTACCTAGTAGTCTATCTTGAATATATTATTTTAACTTTGACTTTGATTTTGACTTTGACTGATTTTGACTTTGACTTCGACTTTGACTTTGACTTTGACTTTGACCGGTACCGACGGCTTTACGTGCTCTCCGAGGCACGGAGTGGTCTCGATGTGTTAAGTATGGTCACTCTTCCACAGACTGACCGCGACTAGTGCATTATAGTTAGACAGGAAGCCGAAAAATCAATACTAAAAATACATGGAAATATAAATTGACGTGTTTTACGTATCATCTGCATATGCGTCACTACTTTAACTAACATAACTAGACCTCTCTCATACTAAAATTTGTACTGAATCACAGTTAAACTTACACTGGTTAATGTTCTTTAATAACCAATGTAGAAAGATCTATCTGCCAGCACACTTTGCATGTCTTTATAGGTCATCAGTAATTGGTTATTTTTGTTTTGAACAGAAATAGCTATATTTATATGCAATTATGTCTTATAAATAAACTTTGTGAGTAATATTCTAGATTCTACCATTGTACCTGGTTTTTTACACATACCTACAAAGAAATTTCCGTTCATGTTGCAGTCAGTTATACCTGCTCAGTCAAAAGTAATTTTATCTAGAAAAATTAATATATAACTATAACATATAATATGACTGCCTCATTAGTCTAGTGGTCCTAAGCGCGACCGCTATAGAGGTCCTGGGTTCGATCCCCAGGTCGAGCAGTGTTATTGGGTATTTCTATGAAATTCTCAGTAGCAGCTCGGAGTCTGGATTTGTGCCTGGTTAATGGCAATAGGCTCGCCTCCTATTACATGGGACCTAAACATACCGGCGAAATGTGGGTGTACATTAAGTACACCACTGCTTAACCCTTCGGGGAATACAGGCGTGATGGTATGTTATGTTATTTATTCCCAACAATATCCTTACAGACTAATTCCAATTCGATATTGAGGTATCTTAATTTCTACAATAAAATTATAAACTAAGTAAAGTTAACAGTGATACATTACTGTTAAGTTTACTTAGTATTCAAATAATACATATTTGAATACTTAAATATTAGAGAAGACGCCAGCAGGTCAAGCTATCCTATCCTATAAAATAAATCTGACAGATTGGAGTAGCTTGATGTGCTGGCCTTTGGAAATAGTTCGCCCCTACGGTTAGCCGTACCTAATATTAAGAATTTTAAACACACAATATCAATATCACGCATCGTCACTTACCATCAAGTGAGGTGCCAAAACGCACTTAAAAGAATAAAAAAAAAGAAACAAAAAATCTCAAACTCCAAGCTGCTACTGAGAATTTTATAGAAAAACTCAATAACAGTTTAACACGTTTGGCGCAGCAGCTGAGCAATTGGCTTTGTATGACCTTGTTACGGATCTTGGTGTTTGTGTATGTGAAAGTTTTTCTGCCTCGCACAACTAAACTGTGGAATGAACTGTCGCCTGCAGTATTTCCGGACCAATATAACCTTCAAACCTTCAAGAAAAGAGCGTACTCCCTTTTAAAGGCCGGCAACGCGCTTGTGACTCCTCTGGTGTTGCGGGTGTCCATGGGCGGCGGAAATCGCTTACCATCAGGCGATACGTCTGCTCGTTTGCCCCCTATCCCATAAAAAAAAATGTGTTTGTAAACGCACCCACGAGGCGCACACCATATACGTTTAAATAGGATTAAGTATATTTTTATTAAAGGTTTTTCTTATATATTTTGTTTGTTGTCGGTTCTGTAAAATGGGGTGTACGTGAACTGTAGCGAAATTTCTTTCTTTCTTTCTTTCTTTTTCTTTCTTTCTTTCTTTCTTTCTTTCTTTCTTTCTTTCCTGGATACCTACTTGAGGGGGTTCGATTAACCCTCTCAAGTATAGCAGTCGCGCAGACCATGCGCGTCATAAATTTAGTCATTAATATTTTAATCTGATTTTTTATGCCACAATTATGACTGCAACATTAATAAGTTTGAGTATGGAATAAAACCATGTTAGGTTATTGACTCCGATACATAATTTACCTTTAAATAATTGTTTGGGGTTTTTAATATCAAATTTCGTTACTGTTGCTTTTAAAAATATAAATGAAAAAAAAAAAAAACAATATTCGGGGAACCCGACTCGAATAGCAAGAAGCAAATTAACATAATTTTTATTTTTCCCATTGTGGTTTTCCTGAATTCGTGACTAATCTGATCAACTTACCTCCAAGGTTAAGCTTGCTCTTGCTGTGGATAGGAGACCATTAACACATCGAGAATCCTCTCAGTCACAGAGCTCGTAAAGCCGTCGGCCCCTTTTGTCATACAAACACTTACCTACAACAATTAAAAGTTTAGCTAAGGAAAAAATCGACTGAGGACCTGCGTCTTCTGGTTAGGTAGGTACAGGCGCCAGGTCCAGCTATCCAAAACTGTCAAATTTACCTGATTGCTTTCTGTTAAAGTTGGAAATCAATCAAAGAAATTTGACAGATTGTGGTCATAGCCTCTGTACACCAGACGCTATGACCAATTATAAGCCACCGCGAGTCCCACCCGCTAGTACGTAATTTGCCTTCACATTCTGAATTTATTTTTATTTATTTTTTCTGAACGAGGTTATCCGACAGAGAACCAAAGTAACCGACATAGCACACCGGATTAGCAAGCTGAAGCGGCAGTGGGCTGGCCATATTTGCAGAAGAACCGACAACCGCTGGGGTAGACGTGTTCTCGAGTGGAGACCGCGACTCGGCAAACTTAGTGTAGGACGCCCTCCGGCAAGATGGAGTGATGATCTGCGAAAGGCTGCTGGTAGAAGCTGGATGCGAAAAGCCGAGGACAGGGTGAAATGGCGCACATTAGGGGAGGACTATAGGCTGATGATGATGATAATGATGATGATTCTGAATTTACGTCTTTATGGTGACGTCAGTTATTAATTATGGTGAAGGCAAATTTATTTATACTTCCCATTAAGTACAAATACCAGCAGGTCAAGCTATCCAAACCTGTCAAATTTTCCCAATTGAATATGAACCTTATTGTTTTGTTTTAAAGTTGAAAATCAATCTAAGAAATTTGACAGATTGTGGTAGCTTGATGTGCTGTGGTAGCATTGTGTTGTTTTTATTATAGTAAGGTGGCAAACGCATACGGCCCACATGATGGTAAGCGGTTACCATAGCCTATAGACGCTTGCAACACCAGGAGTATCACTTGCGCGTTGCCGACCCTGTATTGAAACAGGAATAGTTGGGTTGGCAGTATAAGGGTCGAAGTCCACCCACTGCCAACACAACGTTTCCTCGTGGAGCACTGGCAACCTTGCTCACCGTAAGAAACACAACACAGCTCAAAGCAGTGTTATTTTACTTAGATTTTCTGCAAGGCGGAGGTACTTCCCCAGTCGGGCAGCTCCAATTTGAGTGAAATTACTCCCACTATACCCTACCTCTCTCGAAATATATGGATCTCTGCCTTACTCTTTGGAGAATACAGACGCCAGCAGGTCAAGATATCCAAAACTGTAAAATTTTCCCAATTGAATATGAACCTTATAATTTTGTATTAAAGTTGAAAATGAATCAAAGACAGATTTGGTAGACATATTGTGGTAGCTTGATGTGCTGGCTTCTGTACCTACGTATGTATGTGTAGAATATTTTGGAAATGGTGTGCGGAGATGAAGCTCATTTTTTAGTTTTTAGCTCGAGGGAGCTTTAAAAACTTAACCGGATTTGGTGGCGAGCCACCGAATGCCTCCAGCCAATGGCAACTTATAAACTAAGCAACACAGCTAAGGGCGTCCCCTGCGGGACTCGGACCTCGGCTTAGGGCGTTGCTGAGGGGGCAGCTAGGGACGGCTGGATCTGGGTATAGTTGAAGCTCAGTTCTACCAACTCAAAAAACTATTCAACATACATACATACCATAGCGCCTGTATTCACCGAAGGGTTAGGCCGAGGTGTACTAATGTACACCCACATTTCGCCGATATGTTTAGGTCCCATGTAATAGGGGTTGCCCCCTATGGCCATTAACCGGGCATAAATCCAGACTCCGAGCTGTTACTGAGAATTTCATAGAAAAAGCCAATAACACTGCTCGACCTGGGTATCAAATCCAGGATCTCTATCGTAGCAGTCGCGGTTAGGACCACTAGACTAATGAGGCAGTCTATTCAACATGATAGTACATAATGTATTAGTATATTACATGTATTAATACATTTCGTCACGGTACATGAATAGTAAGTTTCCATCATACATTCAAACAATATTGTATGAAATTATACATAAAGGTGCGGCTACAGTGGAGATAACAAATACAACAACGTCTACTCAAAGCCGCTATGGTTCTTTCTGCAAAAGGCCATTTCAGACTTTGCCCTACATTGTAACACACATATTTGTAACTATTTTATGTCTGGACTTTAAAAGAGACTAGGATTCTCTGAGTTTGTTTCGGCGTTTCTTCTCAGAGGTCGTCAGTTAGGACATGCCGGAGCCATCTAGCTTTAAAAAAAATGTTGTAAAAGTGTCTTTAAAAGATCTATTTACAGAAATAAATATCATTTATCATGATATCATCATTTAACAAACAACTGCGTTTTGAGGTCCTGATTTCGATCTTAGATCTATTTATTTTTATTAGCTTCTGCCCACTTTGTCCGCGTGTGAAAGTTACTTTTAATATTATCGTTGTAATTTGGTTAATTACATATTATATTATTGTGTAGCGACATCTACCGCGCTACATAGAATTACGAAGGCCTGAATCGCGCAAGCAACATTCGCAACGAAAAGTTGCATATATACAACCGCCCGACATCAACCGTCGGGCCGTGGCCCGCCAGGCAAAACACCCGTCTGGTTGGAGGATCCTCCCTTTTCGTTGGAGGGGCAATACACCTCGCCTCTCCACACTGGTGACCCCGACGTGATGCCAGTTTCCACAATTGTATTATTACGTACAAATAAGATATATGTTTGTAACAGCAGGAGTATCACTTGCGCGTTGCCGACCCTGTAAAACGAAAGAGGAATGGTTGGCAGTATAAGGGTCAAAGTCCCCCCATTGCCAACACAACGTATCCTCGCGGAGCACTGGCAACTTCACTCACCGTTATGAAACACAACAGCTCAAAGCAGTGCTATTTCATTCGATTTTCTGCAAGGCGGAGGTACTTCCCCAGTCGGGCAGATCCAATTTGAGTGGAATGACACCCACTTTGCCCTAACCCTTTTTCTATTTCTTATAAAAAATAAATAAACAAAAACCAATTGCGCGTGAATACCGCCTAACTTCAACCACGAATGATTTGGAAATCCCAGTTATTATGCACAGATTACTATGAAGACTCGACTTCATCTTTAGATAAATATTTCCACCATCAACAAGCTAATTTTACTTGTTCGAGTCGCCACCTAAATGACTGCTGAGAAGGGTATTAAAACGGTCGTAATCAGTTGCTAAAAATACTTTATTTTGATACTGAAAACAGCGCTAAAAAAAAGGATAAATGCAACTAAATGGCATGGCGAATGTAGCCGATTGCTGTCCGAATGTGCATTGACGTCGGAGCGCACGCAACATGGCCTTATTGATGAGCTAAATCAGCAAAAGGGAACTCCTTTCCCTCCACAGGAACTCGTCTACCTACATTGAACATTGCTAACAAAATCCTATCAATGTTGAACTACATTGATTATCAACCCATATACTGTACCACTGCTGGGCACGGGTCTCCTCTCAGATTGAGAGGGATTAGGCTATAGTCCAACACGCTGGCCTAGTGCGGGTTGGCAGACTTCACACAACGTCGAGAAAAATCTCTAAGGCATGCAGGTTTCCTCACGATGTTTTCCTTCACAGTTTAAGCAAGTGATAATTCAATATTAATAAATGATATTTATTTCTGTAAATACATCTTTTAAAGATACTTTTACAAGTCAATATTTAAAATTTTTTTTAAGCTAGATGGCTCCGGCATTTCCTATCTGACGACCTCTGAAGAAACGCCGAAACAAACTCAGAGAATCATAGTCACTTAGTCTCTTTCTTTTAAACATACTTACACACATGAATTCGAAAAGTCAGAGGTGAGTGTCTCGGATTCGAACTCGAGACAGTTGATGTGGCTGTCCAATGGTCATGTCACTAGGCCGTCACTGCTACCTATACCATAATGGTTCAATAAAACCTATCCTATTGATTTCTGACACTTCACGAGTATTGGACATGCAAATAAAACTCATATACTATATAAAGAGAAGTGAGGGCATAGTGGGAGAAATTCCACTCAAATTGGAGCTACCCGATTGGGGAAGTACCTCCGCCTTGCAGAAAATCGAAGTGGAATAACACTGCTTTGAGCTGTTTTGTGTTCCATACGGTGAGCAAGGTTGCCAGTGCTCCGCGAGGAAACGTTGTGTTGGCAGTGGGGGGCTTTGACCCTTATACTGCCAACCCAACTATTCCTCTTTCATTTTACAGGATCGGCAACCCGCAAAGGATACCCCTGGTGTTGCAAGCGTCTATAGGCTGCGGTAACCGCTTACCATCAGGTGGGCCGTATGCTTGTTTGCCACCTTAGTGGTATAAAAATGGGATTATTAATCAATTTACCCGTGATGGATCAGCAAATTATACACTTTAGGCGACGTGACCTTTTAAGATTGATTTGGCGTTTTTTCTAGAACATTCTCAGACAGGAAATACCGGCACCAACTAGAGATTAACTTGCAATTATCTCCAATCCTATAAACAACAAATACCAATGCGGCTTAGTTAAGTTAGAGATCGGGTAACAAAATTAATGATTATTCGTGGGTTCGATTCCCACAGGACACAAATATTTATGTGATGAACATAAGTGTTTGTGTTTGTACATAAGTATTATATCCACTGTCTAGTACCCATAGTACAAGCTCTGCATAGTTTGGGACTAAATGGTGCTGTATAAAAATTGTCCAAGAATATTGATTTATTATTATTTATTTTATTACCATTCCATTTTTATCCTTCAAGGGGCTCGTGGCTAAGGAATAACCACGCTGATCACTCGATTTGCAAGGTTAAACTGCGCTAGTCGCGGTCAGTCTGCGGATGGGTGACCATTTGTTATGAATCTAGATCCCTCCGTGCCTCGGAGAGCACATCGGTCCACCACCAGCCGTCAACATCAATCACAATCATTAGTGGTAGTCAGAAACCCATATCTGCCTGTGTTTTTCAGAAATTGGGTTGCGGAGGTTTGATGGCACTCGCTTCGTGTAAAATACTGATATTCAGCCGCATCTGGTTAGACTGGAAGCCGACCCCAACATAGGAAAAGGCTCGATGATGATTCTATCCTTATTCTTAACTATTAGAGTCGGCAACCAGTTTAGTCTTTTTTTTTTTTGCTTAGCGTGTGGAAAATCCATCATGGACTTCCGCCGCCCGGGGAGGCGGCGGGGCGTGTCGGACTCCACCCAGAGTGGGTGACCTACCGACTAAAAACCACACGATGTTCCTTCTCGCACCTGCTGCGTCGGGGGCTACGGGAACAGAGCATTCTTCCGCGGCCCCCGACTGAACCAGTTTAGTCTGGTCCAACTGAATCAGTATTATACACAAAGCGACCGCCATCAGATACAGTTGCCTTTTTTTAATTATTTTGTGGTGAGAGTGCCGACTGAACATCTGTAGACCTTCATGAAAGATTTTAGGATAGGAATTTAGGGCAAAAGTGTTCCGGCGTTTCCGAAGCCGGCTACACCGACACCGCGCGACACACATGCCGAGTCTTCGTGTGAATTAGTGCTTATAGATAGATAGAATATTCTTTATTGTACACCAAGAAGCATAATAAAATTAAACAATAAAATAAACCTAAAGTATGGCGGTCTTATCGCTAAGAGCAATTTCTTACAGACAACCATTGGATGGACACAGATCATATAAGAAAAACTTAAGCTTATTTTATTGTTTATGTATAGTATTTTAATTGTTTAAGCCTTGATATCATATCATAATTAACGTCCATCACTCTGGTCTAGTGTGGGTTGGCAGACTTCACACGCCGTCGAGAAAATCTCCAAGACATGCAGGTTTCCTCACAATGTTTTCCTTCACCGTGTGATAATTAATTATTATTACGCACATGAACTTGAAAAGTCAGTGCGTGCCTTATATTCAGAACTGGAGACCTTTGATTGGAGACTAAGCAGTCTAATGGTTATATCACTAGGCTATCATTGCTTCGTACCTTAATACCGATATCGTCCGAATAATCTGTTTATCAAGCGGGATTTGTTCAACAATTAAGGATTGTTTGAAAACATTTGTTTCGACCCTCCACAGGGTTAATATTTATTTTCTTTAATAAATTAAGTACGGAACATGAAATGATTATATAACTTAATTAAGCACAAAAATCCCGCGTCTACCTACACTTTTTGTATCTTTTTCGAGAACTTAAAAAAAAAGTTAAGCATATTTTTTTCGTTGCAAATTCATATCTGAGCTTTTTTATCGTGTGGAAATACCAGTTAATTCCCAGGTTGGTAGTAATTACTACCTATTAGTTTAATATAACATTCCGTCATGTCTGCTGGCCAAGGATAGGAAGAGGAGACATAATTATCGCGGTTAATGAGAATCTTGTGGCCTTAACTGGATGGACTCGGTAGACCGAAGAGCAAGGAGACTTATAGGCGATGAGTCGTTCGTCATAACCAAACTTCAGAGTCTGGAACATCGGCGGAAGATCGCTGGCCTTTCGGTCTTTTACAAGGCGTATTATGGAGAGTGTGCTCAGCAACTACATGACCTTATCCCACCTTCCACTTTCTTTCATCGGACTACCAGACTCCGGGAGGGCTTTCACAAACATGTGGTCAAATTTCCACAACGACGCACGAAGCGGTATGCTGCGTCTTTTCTCGTTCGCACCGCAAAGGGGAGGAATGCTCTCCCTGCGTCTGTATTCCCGGACTCATAAAACCTTTCTGTCTTTAAGGTGAGAGTGAACAGGCATTTTCTGGGTAAGCGTGTTCCACCTCCGACCTCGTTGTCGCTTACCATCAGGTGAGACTGAGGTCAAACGCAAACAGAAGAAAAGGGTGGGAGAAGAAAAGTGCGGTTTATAGTCAGTACGAGTCCGACATACCCTGCCATCTCCCCAAGTGGCGGACAATCCATAAGGATTTTCCGTACTATATAAAAAACAAGATGAACATCGACATCGTGAGGAAGCCTGCCTTAGAGATTTTTCTGAGAAAAATCTCTAAGGCAGGCTTCACAGTTTGACCAATGGGCTGCGAAGTCGAAGGTCTCGAGTTTGAATCCAAGGCACGCACCTCTGACTTTTAGTTTTTTTTTAGGTTGGACATAGTTTTTAGATCGAGGGAGCTTTTAAAACTTAACCGGACTTGGTGGACTATAGCCTAATCGATCTCAATGTGAGAGGAGACCCGTGCCCAGCAGACAGACAGTATGTGGGTTGATTATGATGGTAGTTGGTCGATGATCACGAGACGTTTGTTGCCCCTCCATCCAAAAGGAGGATCCTCCAACCAGGCGGATGAGGCGAGACCTTATAAAATGTAAATGTGAGTACTTTGTAGGCTAAATATCAACTTTGAACATTCTGGTGGCTTTGTGCCTTTTTTTATGTGGCTTACGCAAATGTTCCTCTGATCTGGTATCGTCGTGCGACGGGTTTTTGAGCTCCCTAAATTATAACTGATGCATGCGTGCCGTCGGCTGGGACTGGTCCACTGAAAGCCGCTATGGCTCTTTCTACAAAAGACCATTTCAGACTTTGCCCTACATTGTACGACACATATTTTTTACTATTCTATGGCTGAACTTTAAAAGAGACTATGATTCTCTAAGTTTGTTTCGGCGTTTCTTCTCAGAGGTCGTTATCTAGGTAATGCCGGGGCCATCTAGCTTAAAAAATATGTACAATATTGACTTGTAAATGTGTCTTTATTTTATTTATGATTTTGATGAAACTTTACATTATTATTTATACATCAGAATAACATATAATAGGCCATAATTTATAACGATTTTGAGTTGATTAGCTAAATTAAAACGATAACTAAAAGTAATTTTTCCACGCTGACGAAGTCGCCGGCAGAAGTTAATCTAAACTAATAGCTAAACCTGAACATGCTGGAGAAATGTGTGTACCATACACAAGTCAAAGTCAAAAGTTTTATTTCAATTAGACCATTGCGGCACTTTAGAAAAGTCAAAACGCGGTTCCAAAAAGCGGGTCTAATGGAGAAGAACCGGCAAGAAACTCCATAGACACTCTTTATATGTATAAAAAACATGATTACAGTGTTCATCTTGGTTTACAATCGACCTCTGCCTAACCCTTCGTAGAATACAAGCGTGATGGTGTCATGTGCTCCAATGATTTGATGACGTGCACCGTCAAGTATCATTAACATTAATATACCATTTGTGTATCCTGTTATTATGAGTATAGTAAAATAGTAATAAACATTTTATACTACAAGTTTATTTTTATATTACTAAGGTGGCTAATAAGCATAAGGTCCACCTGATGGTAAGCGGTTAACGTAGCCTAACGCTTTCAACACTAGGGGTATCATTTGCGCATTGCCGCCACTGTAAAACAACAAAGGAATAATTGGGTTGGCAGTATAAGGGACAAAGTCCCCCCACTACCAACACGCTTCGTTCGTGGAGCATGCCAGTGCTTCACGAACGAAACGTTGCTTGCTGACCATTAGGAACACAACACAGCTCAAAGCAGTGTTATTTTACTTCGATTTGAAGGCGGAGATCGGGCAACTCCAATTTGAGTGAAAATACTCACACTATACCCTACCTCTCTTCTTGTGATTTTTCGCTTAACAGTTTAAAAAGTCGTGGAATTGAGATACAAAAATCGTTAGAAATCAAATAAAATAATTTATAAATAATGTTTTTTCTCTTTTTATATAAATTAATACAATAGTAAATACTAGCATAATAAAATTCGTAAAAGTTATGGAAAAGGGGAGTGTCGTACAGGCATTTATTTGCTTTTAAAATGACAGGAGGAAAGGTTATTAAACCATTTTGTATTTTTGTATTATATTTATGTTTCAACATGGCGAATGTCAGTGGAACCGCCGAGAAGAGACGTCCAGAAAAACTTACACCGACCTTATTGGTGAGGTTCTTCAAAAAGGTCAGGTGCGTAGTACTCGCAACCGGCGTGTGTTATGACAAGACGTATGAATATGGACGAAGTGAAATAAGTATGCAAGAATCGTATCAAGTGGCATTCTTTACTTTCTGCCTATCATCATCATCATCATCTACCCATATACTGTCCCACTGCTGGGCACGGGTCGCCTCTCATGTTGAGAGGGATTAGGCTATAGTCCACCATGCTGACCTAGTGCGGGTTGGCAGACTTCACAAACCGTCGAGAAAAATCTCTAAGGTATGCGTTTCCTCACGATGTTTTCCTTCACCGTTTAAGCGAGTGATAATTAATTAATATTACGCACATGATTTCGAAAACTTAGAGGAGCCTTGGATTCGAACTCGAGACCTTCGACTTGGCAGTCCAATGGTCATACCACTAAGCTATCACTGCTTATACCCATGGGAAAAAGGCGTGAGTGTTGTTGTTTTAACATATTCTGCCCCGTATGGAGTACAAATACTTGTCATTTCTGCTTAAACTATACTACGTGTACGTCTTTATTCATTCTAACGTAATAAAAATACCTAAGACCAACCTGAACATGCTAATTTTATATGTCCCTATTAATATTTTTAGTCAAGGACTTCTGAAGAGTAGGTACTTTCAAATTTTCTTGACATTAAAAAGTAATTATATACGTAGATACAATCAATGAATAAACAAAGTTAATTTTCCCTACAAACAACTTTTACATCATTGAGGTATTACGGTCTGCCGTACTAGAGCTACCATACCAAATTTAAATGTAGTTTATGAAACATCATTTATTTACTTATCAAAAGGCAAAATTACTTTTGATTATAATTATTGTAACTTATAAATAGTAATAATTAGCTGTTTAATATTTTTTTATCGGGTAGGTAGTAGATAATGAATTATGTACGAAACAGTTGTTTTTTTTTTAAGATATTTCAGGGTTTCCTTTCTTTTGCTTCCTTCTCAAAGCACGACAATATTGCGTGTCTTATATTTAATGAAACTTATGTTCACAAGAACACTTTTTATGTAAACCATTTCTTATTAGTGAAGACCTATTATTGGCATTCTGATGTCTATAATAATTTATTATGTTTACGCTAATTGTTATAGCTGTTGGTCTTCCTTTGATAAATAAATAAAATAAATAAATAAATACGTATACGATCGATTCATGGAACCCGCTTTGAAGTTCTCTAGCGTATTAGTAACTCAATGTGCAGGGAAATGTAAAATATATTTTGAAGGTTAGGTCCTTGAGAAAGCCGCTGACATTTATACACACAACCAATCTAAAAAAATTTTAGAAAGTTGAATTGTCAACTCAGTGTAGTGCTAGCGACCCGTGACACATAGCATCAAGAGAGGTAGGGCATAGTGAGAGTAATACCACTCTAATTGGAGCTGACTGGGGAAGTACCTCCGCCTTGCAGAAAATTGAAGTGAAATAACACTGCTTTGAGCTGGTTTGTGTTCCTAACGGTGAGCAAGGTAGCCCGTGCTCCACGAGGAAACTTTGTGTTGACAGTGGAGGGACTTTGACCCTTAACCTTATGACCGCCACGTCAATACCGAAAATCCCTGTTCTCTACGCCAAGCGACAAATTCTAATAACTAATAATAGTTAAAAAAAAAGTGTATAGCTATTGAATTAAAAAAACGTGTTATTTTTGACGTGCCATGCCGTCGTTGGCGTCGTGAGCAATTTTTTATTTGACGTCTATACACGTCCGTGGCGGTTAAAAGGTTAAATTGCCAAATCAACTATTCCTCTTTCGTTTTACGGGGTCGGCAACGCGCAAGTGATAGCCCTAGTGTTGCAAGCGTCTATAGGCTACGGTAACCGCTTACCATCAGGTGGGCCGCATGCTTGTTTGCGACCTTAGTGGTATCCGAGCCTTTGTCAACCATGTTGATGTAGGCTTAATCTGATGCGGCTGAGTATCAGTATTTTACACGAAGCCACTATCATCAGACCTCCGCAACTCAATTTCATAAAATTTCATTTCATTCTCTTTGATCAAAGTGAGTTAATGACAACACGTTTGGCGTAGCGGCTGAGCGATCGGCTTCTGCGCCACGGTTTGTGGGTTCGATCCCCATACGAAACCACTATTTGTATGACCTGCATGTAGTTGTTCCGGGTCTGCTTGTGCTTGTGAAAGTTTGTGTTTGTGAACGCACCCACGATACAGGAGAAAATCCTTATGGGGCAAATTCTTAAAAAAAAAAAAAACAATAGGCAAGCGTAGTGATAGCCTAGTGATATGACCATTGAACTGCCAAGTCGAAGGTATCGAGTTCGAATCCAAGGCACGTACCTCTGACTTTTCGAATCCATGTAACCTGCATGGAAACCTGCATGTCTTAGAGATTATTCTCGACGGCGTGTGAAGTCTGCCAACCCGGCCAGCGTGGACTATAGCCTAATCTCTCTCAATGTTAGAGGAAACCCGTGGATAATAATGATAGGCAAGGGTAGTGGGGGACCCGCCGGCCAGGTGGAGTGGCGATGTTGGATGAAAAGAGCTGAAAACCGGGTTCAGTGGGGTTCACTAAAAGTGACCTATATCCAGCAGTGGAGGAATACGGGCTGATGATGAGGGTATGTACCTACCCTTCGCTTTGAGCGGCAGAAACCCACACTGTATGACGTCGTAAGTTATCGGTAAACAAACATAATTTTCCATTCCATTGCATTATAATTTCATATACATAAAGCGAAAACCGCAAAAACCTTCTGAATTCCCAGCCGTTCTCCCTCTCGTTCGCACCTTAGAATTTTCATATAAAAGAAAGGGATAGCTGCATCTGACTCATGAATTAGAATGCTATTCGATATTTCTATATTTGTTCTTTATAACTTTTATTAGTTAGGCCGAAGGATTATGTAAGGTTATATCGTTTTAGGTTAAAACAACTTATAAAATTGTATAAACATTGAATTTGATGGAAGCTAATAATACGTAAGTACTTAAATAAATTAAAATCTATGTTGAGGAAATCTCTGAGCGTCTCATGGCTGTTACAACTTTGCTCATCAATCAATCTTCATGGTTAAGCGCTAGCCGCGGTCAATCTGGGAACTTAATCTGGGATGGGTGACCCTTTTTAGAAGCCCAAAAAGCCTGACAACCAGTCTATCCTCAGGATATCGGTATTACCCAGAAATTGGGTTGCGGAGGTCTGATGGCAGTCACCATCGTACCCATATACTGTCCCACTGCTGGGCACGGGTCTCCTCTCTCAAAATGAGAGGTATTAGGCTAATAGTCCACCACACTGGCTTAGTGCGGGTTAGAAGACTTCACACGCCGTCGAGAAAATCTCTAAGGCATGCAGGTTTCCTCACAATGTTTTCCTTTCCTTGATAATATAATTAATTTATTAATATGCACATGATTTCGAAAAATTAGAGGTGTGTGCCTTGTATTCGAACTCGAAACCTTCGACTTGGCAGTCAAATGGTTATACCACTAAGCTATCACTGCTTTGATGGTAGTCGCTTCGTGTAAAATATTGATATTCAGCCGCATTTTGTTAGACTGAAAGCCGACCCAACATACTATCAACCTCGATCTTATTTCCTTCTACCTACATCCCTTAAGTGTGGTGGGATTTTGTAAAACCCTCTATTAATAATATAAGGTAATATTAACAGAAAATACTAAAAAAATCTCAAAATTTTTATGCAAAAAACATTACACTCGGCAGTTAGGCAAAAATACTTTCGACCGTGACAGGACTCGAACCTGCAGTCTTCGGATCCGAAGTCCGACGCCTTATCCATTAGGCCACACGGTCGCTCTGTCGTGGTATTCAAACATTTACACCCTTTTGGCACATCGTCAATCCAGACCAAACGACTAGAAACATGAAAAAGCGACATCGATTCATGGTGGACATCCCAAAAACACGAACGAAACGCTTTAAGTCAACTTTCATCATGCGTACCGCTGAAATGTGGAATGAGCTTCCTGAGTGGGTCTTCCCCAATAGCTATAATCTGTGTGTCTTTAAATCTCGAGTGAATCGGTTTCTTCTAGGCAAACGCACTCCACCGTAGATCGAAG
This sequence comes from Acronicta alni, assembly GCA_964056405.1. NCBI lineage: Eukaryota > Metazoa > Arthropoda > Insecta > Lepidoptera > Noctuidae > Acronicta > Acronicta alni. The sequence continues at coordinate 5,636,215 of OZ043942.1, forward strand.
TGTCGTTTAACAGTAGGTGAACTATCGTGAATAAAAATAAAAGGCATTTTTATGCAATATCATCAATGGTGAGCTCGCACTGCCCGCACTAGAACTTTTAGTAAGAAAATTGGCTACATAAGCCACATGAGGGTTCACCAATGACAACAGAGTCCATAAAACGGTCTATGACCGAAACTGGTCATGATCATCATCAGTCAATGGCATATACATCCTAGAAACAGCAATGTTTGTTAGATCTAATCCTACATTGTTTCCTCGCTTGGACACCACACAAAAGACACAAATATGTGTCTTACGATGTAGGGCAAAGCCTGAAATGGCCTTTTAAAGAAATAGCCATAGCAACCCGTCGTACGACGATACCAGATCAGAGGAACATTTGCGTGGGCCACATAAGAAAAGCCACCAGACTGTTCAAAGCTGAGTATATTTATCCTACAAAGTACTCACATTTACATTTTATTGAGTTAAACATTATTAAATAATAAAAAATATATGTTATTCTGATGTATAAAAAATAATACTGTAAAGTTTCATCAAAATCCATTCAGTAGTTTTAACGTTTCACGTTCACGTAACAAACATCCATCTATCCTCATAAACTTTCACAACTATAATTATTAGTACGATAGGATGGTCTAAACAGTGGAAAGAGTTGAATAGTAAAGTATTCAAAAATCAAGATTTTTTTTGTGCATAGAGTACACTCTATGCACAAAAAAAACTTGATTTTTGATTTTTCTATGTATTTTTTCTATGTATAGTATGACACTATACATAGTGTCATACTATAGTATCTATAGTGTTACAGATTTGGCAGTGAAAATAATATTTTAAGCATTAAAAATTAAAATATTTGTAATAGTATGTATTTTATGCATGACAATTTTAATTACTTGTCTTAACGCAGAAAATCCCTTTCAAAGTTTTGTCAGAATTCACCCCGGCGGCCTTATTCACCCCGTTTGTAAAACCCCCTGTGTTTACTGTAAAATACTGATAGGTATTGGGTTATATTATATTGGAATTATTATTATAATTAATGAGCTGACTTTACTGTAGTGATTTTTTGTTTTGTTTAGTTTAGTTTGGTTTATTTAAGCTTCTCTGTCCACATGTTTTTTCTTTTGTTTAGGTATTAAGTATATCTAAACAACTATTCGTGAAGACCTATAATTGGCTGTCACTTTCCTATATATAATAATTATTTTGTTTTGTTCATGGCTGTTGGTTATCCAAGCATTTAAATTAATAAATTATAATAAGCTAGTATAGCCAGATGCGTTGACCCCAATATTAGTAAAAGGAGATGATGCCTGAATCACCGAGAAAGTTCAATAAAACCAAATTTTTTTTAATAAAACTCCAGTCTTCATGTAATATTTGGTCTTATTGCTGTAAAAGTACCCATTGTGCAGGACGATTCTTGTTTGGAATAACAAGAAAAAAGAAATTGATGTTGAAATTATAGTATTTAACATTGAATACCATACTATCAGGTCTGTATACTCCGAAGGGTTTAAGCAGATGTGTAGATACAAAAAGTACACTCACTGTTCGCCGATATGTTTAGGTCCCATCCCATGTAATAGGAAGCGATCCTATTGCCAATAACCGTGCAAAAATCCAAATTTCGAGCTGCAGCTGAAAATTTCAGTCATAATCTTTCTTTCCGAGCCTTTTCCCATCTGTATTGGGGTCGGCTTCCAGTCTATCCAGATGCGGCTGAATATCGGTATTTTACATGAAGCGACTGTCATCAGACATCCGCAACCCAATTTTTGAGTACAGTCAAACGGGGTGAATAGGGATGCAGGGGTGAATCGAGACAAAACTTTGAAAGGGATTTTTAGCTTTAATTATTATAGTTTGTTGGAAAAAGGGACTCTAATATTGTTCCTAAATTATAATAAACCATTAGAAGACCTTTTTGGCATCAAAATATAATAATTAAAGCTGAAAATCCCTTTCAAAGTTTTGTCTCGATTCACCCCTGCGTTCCTATTCACCCCGTTTGACGGTAATACCCTGAGGATAAACTGGTTGTCAGGCTTTTCGGGCTTCTGACTACCACTACCGTCATAGGTGTTCGTATGACAACCGGGAGCGATGGTTTTGCGTGCTTTCCGAGACACGGAGGGGTCTCGATGTGTTAAGAATGGTCCCATCCACAGACTGTGCGCGACTACCGCAGCTTAACATTGCAGATCGGTTTAGATAAAATTTACGAATAAAATACTGAACCAAGGACCTGTAATGCTGTAAAAAATGGCAAGCAATAATATAATCCGTGCAAATACTTCGTCATCAGCCTATATTAGTCCACTGCTGGACTAATATAGGCTGATGGTGATAGGTCTCCCCTAATGTGCGCCATTTCACCCTGTCCTCATATTATTCCAGTTTGCCCCATCAGTAATTGCTACACTTTTAAATGTACCATGTACCATGTTTAAATGTACATCTAAATAACTTTAAAATCTTAGCATGGAAAATGCCAAAAAAAGACAAAAAGATAGTTAGAAGGTAAGGTGGCATCGTTCGACATTGAACTAACTGTAAAGTAAGTTGTGTCGGTTGAAAAGCAAAAACTTGCCTTTCAATAGGTGTTACTGACGTCACCGTAAAGACGTAAATTCAGTATGTGAAGGAAAAAATCGACATGACGGGTAGGTATCGCGGTGGCTTAGTGGTCATAGCGTAAATTCGAATTTTTCCTTTTCTAAATAACTTTAAAATCTTAGCATGGAAAATGACAAAAATATACAAAAAGATAGTATGTACCATGAATGTTTTAGTGTAAGTAATTGTTGGCTAACCTTGAATAAATAAATAAGTCTGTGGCTTGGTGGGGCAAAGTAAATGCCTTAGAATTCGCAGTGGAATCTACCCTATTAAATAGATTTTAGTTGGGCAGTTTCCATTAGCTTAAAGTTTGGTGGATTCTGCTCCATGAGGGTCAGTACTAGAGTTTGTGTAGGTAGACATAGACTTGCGGACGATTGCTACAGCTCTCCCGTAGTCCCGGCACTAAAGTGGTGACGCGAAACGTCGAGGTTGGTTTTAGTCGGTAGCTCGCTCTTTTCAGAGCGGAGTCCGACACACCCCACCGTTCTCCCCGAGCGGTGGATAGTGCAAAAACCATTTCCAACCCCGACAACAAACAAAATGGTTAGATTGTTAGGTTTCTTTTTTAATATTAGCCAACCAGAGGAAATTAACCAACTAAAATCTATTTAGTAGGCGAGATTCCACTGCGAACTTTAAGGCATTCCAGTTTTCCTCACCGGGGCGGCTTGGTGGGGCAAAGTGGAATAGTTCCTGTCCTCGGCTTTTCGCATCCATCTTCTACCAGCAACCTGCAATGTGAATATTCAACTCCTGATGAGAATATTTCGCACCGATTTAAATTGTATTTTTTTATAATCAAATCAATCGGAAAAATAATCTTCTAAACGGCGTACCAATAATTAGTTTAGACACGGTATTGAGGCAAATATTTAACACGGGCAAAAAACATCTTGCAGAAATAATACCAGTTTATAGGAGACTAGCGACCCGCCCCCGCTTCGCACGGGTGCAATGTACTAATAAAATACATGTATTATACATATAAACGTTCCTCTTCAATCACTCTATCTATTAAAAAAAACCGCATCAAAATCCGTTGCGTAGTTTTAAAGATTTAAGCATACATAGGGATATAGGGACAGAGAAAGCGACTTTGTTTTATACTATGTAGTGGTAATAGGTTTTAATTGTTATGTTTTTATGCAAACTTGCTGACGTCATATAAAGACGTAGAATGTGGAAAAAAAATTCGATATCAAGGGCAGCTGACTCAACAGCTTACTTGGCGAAAGCATCCGGGGAATATAACCAGAAGGCGCAAGTTCAAATCCAGCCTGAGATCAATATGCCTCTCAGTAAAATTAATATAGGCGATTTAAATAACATAATAATTTATTAACAACATAACATAATTGAAATAAAACTACTTTTTACGGATTTAATCGCGTATATTGATATTATTAATCCCGACGTTTCGGACCCTTTACAGCGTCCTTGGTCACGGGTAGACTTTTCGGGTTAATCCCTACTAATATTATAAATGCGAAAGTAACTCTGTCTGTCTGTTACGCTTTCACGTCTAAATCACTGAACTGATTTTAATGAAATTTGGTACAGAGATAGAGTTGACCTTGAGAAAGAACATAGGAGTTTTTATCTCGGACTTTTGAAGAGTTCTCTTGGAAACGCGACATAACCGAACTCGACGCGGGCGAAGCCGCGGGCGGAAAACTAGTAATAACAATATACGCGATAAAATCCGTAAAAAGTAGTTTTATTTCAGTGTATAATATTCGCGTAAATGTCAGAAATAAACATAACATAATTTAAGTGTATGTTAGCTTTAAGAAAATAAACTATTTTTAAAAATAACAATTCTATTTCTAAATATTCTAATAGGTATTTTTATATACTACTAAACTAAGGTGGCAAACAACGTAGCCTATAGACGCTTGCAACACCAGGTACCTATCATTTGCGCGTTGCCGACCCTGTAAAACGAAAAAGGAATAATTGGGGTGGCAAAGTCAAAGTCCACCCAATGTCAACACAACGTTTCCTCGCGGAACACTAGACTACAATAAATAAAATAAATAAATATTTTTGGGACAATTTTACACAGCACCATCTAGTCCCAAACTAAGCAGACTTTGTATTATGGGGACTAGACAATGGATATAATACTTTTTTTTTTAAAGATTTACACTAAGATTTTTTCCTGTATCGTGGGTGCGTTTACAAACACAAACTTTCACACACACAAACATCCAGACCCGGAACAACTACATGTAGATCATACGAATATTTGTTCCGTGTAGAGATCGAACCTTCAACCTGTGGCGCAGAAGCCGATCGCTCAGCCGCTACGCCAAATTTTTTCTAAATACATACTTATAATACATAAGAAACACCCAAACAAACACAAACACTTATGTTCATCACATAAATATTTATCTCCTGTGGGAATCGAACCCACGACCTCATGATCTAGTCCAACACTCGAACCACTAGACCACAGACGTCGTCAGTATAATTTTACCCGCTTAAGTTCTTTTTTAATTAAGCTGGTCATGGGTATTTACCGAAATCCGGTTCAAATCGGAATTTGTTACGAATTAAAACAATAACTGGGTAGGTGGAGTTTACATGTTTTTGAAATGCGTTAAATTGGTACGAGGAAGTATGATATTATTCACGTCATTCTCTCTCTTTGAAGGGCAATCAGCCCTTCTACAAGATTGTATACGATATTAGGGTCACATTACTTACCATCAGGCCTGTATTCCACCGAAGGGTTAGGCTTTAGGTCCCATTTAATAGCGGGTGAGTCTAAACAAGGTGTCCGTGTGTCACTGCTCGGGTGCCAACTGAAAACCAGCGCTGGGTATTAAATACGCCCAGCATAATGCTGAGCTGATAACCCATCCGGGACAAGCATGCCGACAACACATAGTGGTGATCTTTGTTGTTTTTTGTATGTTTATTCCATATTTAATTTATATCTGTGTGTTTTACAGACTTCTCTTTCTTTCTTTCTCTGAGTCTTGAAGTCTGAATAAATTTGTTTTTCTTTCTTCTTTCTTTCTTACAAGCGTCTATAGGCTTTGGTAACCTCTTAACATCAGGTGGCCCATATCCTTGTTTGCCACCAGTGCTATAAAAATAAAAATAATCTTTAATCATCAGAATTATCCATTTTAAATTCAGACACTTAAAACTAAAAAAAAATACGCTAGTAAGTTGAAGTAAAACTACTTTTTACGGATTTTATCGTGTAATATTTGTTATGTATGTGTCTTACAATGTAGGACAAAGTCTGAAATGGCCATTTGAAGAAAGAGCCATAGCGGCTTTGAGTAGACCAGTCCCAACTGACGGCGCGCATGCATCAGTCATTGTGTAGCTCAACCATAATTTAGGGAGCTCAACAACCCGTCGCACGACGATACCAGATTAGAGGAACATTTGCGTAGGCCACATAAAAAAGGCTCAAAGCCTCTAGACTTAGCCTACAAAGTACTCACACATTTTATTGAGTTAAACATAATAAATTTATTTATTTTCTCTCACAATGATTTTGTAGCACCTTACAGTTTAGATGGCCTCTGGGATGGCCGCTGGGGAAATAAAGTCCTGGAGTGGCGACCACGCATAGGAAAGCGCAGCGTAGGACGGCCCCCAACTAGGTGGACGGACGACCTTGTGAGGGTCGCAGGGAGTCGGTGGATGCGGTCTGCGCAAGATCGATTTTTGTGGCGATCATTAGGGGAGGCCTATGTTCAGCAGTGGACGTCCGTGGCTGATAGATAGATAGATAGATACAGTTTAGAACTATTATATTATAATTATATTATATTATTATTATTATTTATTAAGTATTTATAATTAAATAATAAGAAAAAATATAATCACAGTAACCATTTCAGTAGTGTGGTAATATCAAATTAATAAATCATAGTTATGTCAGACTTACATGAGAGCAATGCAGTTTGATCCTACTATTAAATTAATCCAGTCAAAAATGTCTCCCAAATAGTTCCCCTCTCTTTTTTAATACTGCACACTACTTTGCAGAGTCACGGTCAAGGCGACGGTCGAGGCGATTCGATCGTCCGCCGCGTCATTTCGTCTGATGTAACAGATTACGCCTCTCGACGTCCACTTAGTGCATTGCAAGTCACTCATATTCGCAAGAATACGCAAACTTTTTACTTAAGGCTCGTGGCTTAATAATAACTACGCTGTATTGATTTCTGACATTTACGCGAATATTATACATTGATACTTTTTACGGATTTTATCGCGTTATATTGATATTATTAATCCCGATGTTTCGGACCCTTTACCGCCCCCATGGTCACGGGTAGACTATACTCGCCTGGTAGAAGATCTTAGCGCTTCCTCGTACCTATGTCTTTTCTTAGAGATATTTTAGCTCATATAGGAATAATGCTGTTGTCTCTTCAAGAAATTTAACGATGTTATAAATCTTGCACGCTTTGTCATGAGATTTTTCAAACGACGTATTTTATTTGCAACAGGCAGTCCGTACTCAGTGACATATTGATTTCTGACTACATTTAAATAAAACTTCAAAATAAAGCGTCCATGTTCACGGGTAGACTACCCGTGACCGTGGACGCTGTAAAGGGTCCGAAACGTCGGGATTAATAATATCAATGTTCGCTACTTTCTAGTTGATCTACCTTTTTTACGTGGAACTCTGTAATTGGCTAAGAGACAATTGTCATCATCTCGCTATCACTATACATATGCTCTTTCATTACTGGGCGGTTCATTGATAGTGAAGTGAACATTTAGAACTCATGTAAATGTTAAAATAGCTGTTGAGTTTCCTTAATAAATAAATACAACGCCATAAAATCCGTAAAAAGTAGTTTTATGTCAATAACTACGCTGATCAACGGATCTGCAAGGTTAAGCTGCAAGAAGCCGCGATCAGTTTGTGGATAGGTGACCATTTTTAACACACGAAGGGGCGCACAATGGTCCGGTTTCGCAATTTAGTGGACATTCAATCAAAAGTGACACTTTGATGTTGGAAAAAATTTCATTCGATAGGTTTTGACATAAGTAACAACAAATGTTCTACAACTTTTCATAGAAAGTGATTTTTATAGATGAAAAAAAAATATTACAGAAAAAATGTATGGGGAAAAACCTAGGTATACTATTTTTTTTCACAAAGGTTTGAAAAAGTGTAACAGTCTAACCTAAAATAATGTTCAAAATCAATCGAAATAGTTTTATTTTCATATAAACCATATTCAGGCGCTTATGAAATGTCGAGTCTAGGTGCACGGTTCCAAATTAGTCGTTTCCTATGGAGAAGAACCTGCTCGTTTTAAGTACCTACTAGTGCTAGATAACATTTAAAATATTATAATATAATTTACTACTATCTTATGTCTGGACTTTAAAAGAGACTAACATTCTCTGAGTTTGCTTCAGTGTTCTTCTCAGAGGTCGTCAGAGATATGCCGGAGCCACCTAGCTTAAAAAAATGAAAAAAAAAATACATTAAATGATCTATTTACAGAAATAAATATCCTATAAGAAAGTTTGTGTGGATGGATGGATGTTAGTTACTCTTTCACGCTAAAATTACTGAACGGATTTTGATGAAACTTTACAGTAATAATATTTATACATCAGAATAACATATAGGCTATAAATTTATAACGAATTTGAGTTAATTCGCCAAATTACAACGATAATTAAAAGTAATTTTTCCACGCAGACGAAACTGCGGGCAGAAGCTAGTCGTTTATCATTTTTACATTCGTACGAAACAAACTTTCGTACGCATGTCAATGACCCGGGTTCTAGTAACATTTACCATGATTGCGCATTATATAGGTGCTAAATAACACAGCAATTCACAATCGCAAATTGTACTGACTCATCGAAATTGAGGAATTCATGGTTACGCTGGCCACTCATGCAGTTAAGCTTAGTTGAAGAGTTCAATCTATGTACTGAGGCCAGCACATCAAGCTACCACAACATGTCAAAGGAGGTCATCAAAAGCCATACAACTCAGCCCAAATTTGTACCTGAGGTACATGACAGCTGTCAAGTTGACAGTTTTTACTATGAAATCACTATGAAACTGATAATATTGTGCCAAAATGGCGTGCGTTTGACAGTTCAAAACTGACATCAGTGTCAGTTTTGGAATGTCAAACTGCTGTCAACAGCAGATAGCTATCAAATTGACAGTTTTTACTATAAAAACACTATGAAACTGACACTAGTGTGTTGATATAGCGTGCGTTTTTTCAAATTTAAAGTTATTTTTCTCATCCCCTAGTGAGCATAAAAAAAGTATGACTAGAATTTTAAGCAGCGTAATACAGGGTATTTTTTCCAATAAGTGTACCCTTAGTATATCATCAGATTGGGCAGATTTTGGTGACATCCTTTCTTTGATTGATTTTCAACTTTAAAACAAAACAATAAGATTCGTATTCAATCGGGAAAATATGATAGTTTGGATAGCTTGAACTGCTGGCGTCTGTACCTAGATAATTATGTTACGCTCAAAGATCGAAAATAGCTCACAACGCGTTGTGGTCAATTATATTAGTTGAGCTTCAAAATGCAAGGAATTATAAAAACTTAAAAATAAAAATTCTACTTAGGCTACGTTAGGTTGTTGTTTTTTTTTAAATAAATATGTCAAAGTCAATTATTTTATTTCAATTAGATCATTAAAATAGCACTTTTGAAAAGTCAAAACTAGTTGCACGGTTCCAAAAAGTGGGTCTTATGGAGAAGAATCGGCAACAAAACACTTAAAAAAAAAACATGATAACTTACAGTGTTAATTTTGGTTTACAAATTTGTTCTGAATAGTTCTGAAATATTCGCGTAAGTGATAGACTATTATGTGATTGTTATAACATACATATATTACCCTATCATACTAATATTATAAACGTGAAAGTTTGTGAGGATGGATGGATGTTTGTTTGTTACTCTTTCACGATAAAATTACTAAACGGATTTTGATGAAACTTTATAGTAAATAATAAATAAATAAATAAATATTTCTGGGACATTTTTACACAGCACCATCTAGTCCCAAACTAAGCAGAGCTTGTACTATGGGTACTAGACAATGGATATAATACTTAGATACTTTTTTTTGTAAATATATACTTATAATACATAAGATTATTATTTATACATCAAAATAACATATAGACTATAGTTTAAAAAAAAAATAAGATTAAAACGATAAATTTTCCACGCGGACGAAATCGCAACCAGAAGCTAGTTGTAAATAAAATCAATGTGATTGTCTCAATACAGGGTAATGTCAGAAGTGGCCTTTTCATGATAAAGCTACAGCGTGTTGACTATTTAAATTAATATTGAATTAAATGTCTAACGTGGAATGGGCTTATGATAAATTATATTTATTTCTGTAAACAGATCTTTTAAAGACACTTTTACAAGTCAATATTTAACATATTTTTTTTAAGCTAGATGGCTCCGGCATTTCCTAACTGACGACCTCTGAGAAGAAACGCGAAACAAACTCAGAGAATCATAGCCTCTTTGAAAAGTCCAGACATAAAATAGCAACAAATATGTGTGTTACAATGTAGAGCAAAGTCTGAAATGGCCTTTTGAAGAAAGAGCCATAGCGGCTTTGAGTAGACCTGAGTCTTGAGTAGACCGGATTCCTGAGTGGGTCTTCCTCAATAGCTATAATCTGTGTGTCTTTAAATCTCGAGTGAATCGGTTTCTTCTAGGCAAGCGCGCTCCACCGTAGATCGCAGGGCGAACTAGCGGTCAAGCGTAGGCCTAGGGTGCGCCAAAGTTCACCTAAATTTTCAACTCCGATAATTGGAAATCCGAAAATGTTCTTCCTAACATTTTTCACCCTAACAATCACAATTCCTAACTACTTTATCTCTAATGTTCATAATTCCGAAGCATTCAACTTCATAATGTCAGTAGCAATAAACATCTATTATACTTTTATTTGTTTTCCTATATTTTCTCAACATAACCATCTTTTACACTATTATTCAAAGTCCCGCTCCAGTCATTCAGTCAAGTTCCAGAAACGAATCGGTTCGAATTCATAATTATTGGTTTAGGTTAGGTTAGAACTGTGGCCATAACGCACGAACCGAGCGAGCGAAGCGAGCGTGCCGCGGCAGCGGCCGGCGAAGTGCCAGAACCGAATCGCTCCTATAGTTATTGGTTTAGGTACGGTTAAAACTGCGGTATAAACTCCCAGTTATGGTAATTATGTTTAGGGATAAAAGCGTTATGATAAAAAACAGTAGGAGTTTAAATATATTTACATTAAAGATATTATTAATCAAAATTTTCGGAAACATGTTATGAACATCGCCGGTAGCACTACAAATAGTATGAATGAAAACTTTAGGATGAAAAATTTTAGGAAGAGTGATCATTCGGATTACAAATCATTAGGAAGAACAATTTCGGGTAAAGAACTTTAGGTGAGCCAATATGGACCCGTAGGCCTATCGTGAATTAAAAAAAAAATGTCAGTGGTCGCTGATGACATTTATCATCAATTCCTACCTTTTATTACATAAAATCCTTTTTCCTTTATTTATTGTAAACATTCTCATCAAGTCTTCTTTTTTAATATAAACGAATAAATAAAATAAACGGAAATTTCCTTGAATGCTACACTATTGGGACAATCACCTCTGACTTTTCATATTTAGGTATGTACAGAAGCCAGTAGTACATCAAGCTTCAACAATCTGTTAAATTTCTTTGATTGATTTTAAACTTTGATAGAAAACAACAAGGTTCATATTCAATTCGTAAAATTTGATAGTATGGGACATCTTAACAGACCATCACGCAGTGATACCCAGCCAGTATATTCATAGGCAAGCGCGAATCCACTTTTTTAAAACCTTTGGTTTTACGACATCTGTGGTCTAGTGGCTCGCGTGTCAGACTGCTGATCACTGCTGGTCGTGGCTTTGATTCCCAAAGAACACAAACATATATTTATATATTGATTTCTGACATTTACGCGAATATTATACATTGAAATAAAACTACTTTTTATTAAACGTGACCATGGACGCTGTAAAGGGTTCGAAACGTCGGGATTAATAATATCAATATACGCGATAAAATCCGTAAAAAGTAGTTTTATTTAAATATATTTATATGATAAACTAGCTGCCCCCGCAAACGTTGTTTTGCCATAAAAAAAAAAATTTGGGGTATGAAAAATAGATGTTGGCCTATTCTCAGACCTCCCCGATAAGCACAAAAAATTTCATCAAAATCGGTCAAGCCGTTTCGGAGGAGTATGGCAACGAAAACTGTGACACGAGAATTTTATATATTAGAAGATATAAGAGTTTGTGTTTGTCTGGGTGTTTCCTACTGCTAATATTATAAATGTGAAAGTTTGTGAGGATGCCTGGATGGATGGATATTTGTTACTCTTTCACGCTAAAACTACTGAACGGATTTTGATGAAACTTTACAGTATTATAATTTATACATCAGAATAACATATAGACTATAATTTATAACGATTTTGAGTTAATCATCCAAATTACAAAGATAATTAAAAGTAACTTTTCCACACGGACGAAGTTGTGGGCTAGCTAGTGTATTATAGGTACGTATGTACAAAAAAAAGTATTATATCCGTTGTCTAGTATCCATAGTACATGCTCTGCTTAGTTTGGGACTAAATGGTGCTGTGTAAAATTATCCAAGAATTTATTTATAAAACTGGGTAGCTGGATACTTGCTGGAAGCTGGCGCCTTTATTATGTGCCATGTAATAGGGTCTTGAGCCTATAATAATGTCTTCCACCAGAGGAAACTCCGAACTCTTGAGCTATTATAAAGATTTTCCTAGAATCTCCGAATAAGCAACACTTTGCTCGACCTAAAAATCGAGCCAAGGACCCCACATTATACAGCCGCACATATGATTACTAGATATGTAATACTTTTGTTTTCTGGAAGTACTAAGTAAATAATACAGTTTTGCCGTTACAAATTGTGAAAATCAGTATTTTGATTGCTTAAGTTAATCGATTCACTGTTTTAATTGTATCACGCATTTACGCAAGCGAAGCATTTTCTAAAAAATGCATTGACCCCGACCTTTGATGAATAGGGCATAGTGGGAGTAATTCCACTCAAATTGGAGCTGACCGACTGGCGAAGTACCTCCGCCTTGCAGAAAATCTAAGTGAAATAACACTGCTTTGAGCTGTGTTGTGTTCCTAACAATGAACAAGGCTGCCAGTGCTCCGCAAGAAAACGTTGTGTTGACTTTGACCCTTATATTTCCAACACAACTATTCCTCTTTCGTTTTACAGGGTCGGCCATGTGCAAGTGACACCCCTGGTATTGCAAGCGTCTATTTAGGCTAAGGAATCGCTTTACGATCGATACCCTCCAAGAGCACATAAAGCCCATGACAATCAAAACCTATGACAATCATAAGTGGTAGTCAGAAGTTCAAAATGCCTGACAACTTTCTAATTTTCTTTTTCGATTGTTAATATTTTTTGTAAATAATTAAAAAAAAATGTTTATTTTTATTGCATTTTGTGCACAATATATATTATACTATATTGAAAAACAAATGATTTCGTTACTTATATTTAAAACGAGGTCAATTTCTCGAATAAATGATTTTGATTTATTATTTTGATTTTGAATAAAAAAAAATAAGTTTGAAAAAATATTGGTAGAATTGGTGATATTTTCTGTACCTATATAGATAATTAAATTATTATTGTACGGATAATAATCATAAATCATTTACTGCCACGGAAGGCCGCCAGGGGAAGCCGCCAGGGGAGTCGGAGCGGTAATGTTGGACTCGTGTCGACTAAACACCGCACTTGCCGTTTCTTGTCCTATGGTCGGGCCATGGGACTTGAGAACACACTCCGATAGACCGTTCAGACACTATTCATCAACATATGGGTGGTCAATTCGATCACAAAATCTTTAATATTCATAACTGTGCTAATTCCACATTTGCCATTTTCTCATATTGAGGATAATAAGACTATAGTTCAGTAGTTCACCACGCTGACCCAGTCCGCATTATCACGTCTCACTTTCTAGAAGTTTACAGTTTCTTAATCATGTACATAAAGCATTATACAAATATTCATTCTACACATAGGTAACCAAATTAAAAAAAAAAAGAATCTAGATTACTGTCAATGACAAGCGAGATAATAAAGCCCTAAGCATATTTTGACATTTCAATTTAAAAAAAGATATAAATTGCACATGCATTCTGCAATTATGTTTGCATAGAAAAAAGTAAAGTTCTTGTATTGATTCAGGAATTACCAAGATTTGACAAGGTTGCAATAAAATACTGTGTGCATTTTAAAATATGCAATGCAGTATAATATAAAATATGTCTATACTTTTCTCCACATACTTGACAATTAATAAATGCCTACGCCTGACCTCCCATTCATCTAATTTGCACTGGTTGTAGATTAAACAAAAGAGCAAATATATTAAAAAAACTAGTTTCTACGTCACAGCTACGCAGCGACGTCCGAGCGTGTAAGCTTGCGAAATTTTATATAAGCGAGTGTCCGGCCGCAAATCTTATTAGATACAAGACGGGTGCAGTCCACAGTGCATCGTGAATGCACACCTTTATGTCATAGCGCGCGCGATTTGAAAACGGAACGCGTAATCGAGAACACATTTTTGAAATTTTGAATTGCGAAATTCCAAATAGTGTATTCGAGAACGTGAGAGATGTGACTTTATATGTTTTTTATAAAATAAATTTAAGATACTTATAGTCGTGTTTATACGCTTAAAACTATTTGTTTTAAAACTGGTGATAATTTATTGCTGACGAGTGACATTGAATACCTACCAGCTGACTGACAAAATCGACATTATTATTTACGGAATTAGTTTGGTGCTATTAAATACATATTATATATCAATTAGTTACCAGAAACATCGGTTGATAAACATTTTCATAGTGTAAAGACGTGTTTTTTGTTAACAATGAAGGACTTAGTGCAAATTTGGAATAGTGTGGCGAACAGGAGATATTCCTCAGTGAACACTAGTGAGTTGAAAGATTTACCGAATAGCCGACATAAGAGATCGGAAATCGATAACTTTGAAGCCAATTTTGCGGAGTGTGAAGCATTAAATAATAAATTTAATGATGATTTGGAGTTCAATAACAGAAAAGATGCGATTATTAATCGATTGTTCGAAAGAAGGAAGCAAGGGCAGATCGCGAGGCAGCCGAAATGTAAGTTTTTTCTCTTTTACCCGCTATATCTGTGATTTTTATATAGGTAGGTATTTTTATTACAATAATAATGAAATACACGTATTAAAAATAAAAGTTTCAACATTATTTTATAAAAATGATAAATGTAGTTTCAAAATAAAATATTTCTTGTATTTTATTAACGGTTTTATCTGCGTTTTAGGTATAATTTTGCTCGATTTTTAAATACTTATAAGAAAAGCGATATTCTCTGTTTTTTGTTTAGTATTTTGGTAATAAATTAGGTTATTAAATTGCTTTATTTAAAAATAACATCCACATAATAAATCTAAGCGTAATTAAATCTGGATAACATGTAATTGAAAAAGTAACAATAATTTTGCGGAATACTTCATTATTCGTTATTTTAGTTAACGCCTTGACCCGAACGAACAAAAAGGAGAAAAAAAAATAGAATATAATTATTATTTCGAATAGTAACTGAAGTGAATCATTTTCTTTAAACTCCTAAAGAAAATAGGTTTTTTTTAATGATTATGCATTCATTGTTTTGTTTTTCGTATTATTATATTAACAATGAATAAAAAGTGAAAAACTCACATGAATTATTTACATTAAAACATTTTAGAATAATAATTTAAAAAAATTGCTCATGTTCCACACCTATCGGGAACAAAATCCAAGCATTTGTTGTATTTACTTTTTGACACAAAATAATTATTGTAAGTATTTACGATTGATCGTCTAATTTATATCTACAAATATGGAAAGATAAATTCTACACACACTGAATAGGTTAGCTTTTAAGATAAAAAAAAAGAAATTATCATTTTTAATTTAATTATGCCGTAATGCATTATCAACCCTGTCACTGCTGGCGTGATTTTACTTCAATGTCGAAACACGTAATCAACACTTGAGAAATGTATTATCGAGATTTAATCATTTTATTTAAACATAACATAATATTATAAATCACTAACGACCCGTCCCTGCTTCGCACGGGTGCAGTGTACTAATAACATGCATAATTATAAACCATTTGGAAGACATTATCTATATAGTAGTGAAAACCGCATTCAAATCTTATGCGTAGCTTACAGAGGGACAGGCAATGGGAAGAAACTTTGTTTTATACCATGTGTAGATATATAACATTACCTCTGTATGTATTCCCTGTAATGTACGGATTAATATTTTGGTCCTATGAAAGGAGGTGACCCTATTGCCGGACAGTAGAATTATGTTAAATTAAAGTAGGTACCTATTATTTTTATATAAACACAACGAAAGAATGTATGCTATTCAAAGAAATGTATGACTCAACTTAGTAAATTGTTTATTGACAGTGTGTAATTGGAAATCAATTAGCCACACGTTATTATTAGACCGGTATTTTTAAAGTGTATGGGAAAATTTTATACTTTAAGTATGCGGAACAATATATTGCCGGATTAAAAAAGAAATAAAATGGTTTTTTTTTACAGGTGATTTCAAATAAATCACTCGAAAAACTTAGTATGTTTTTTCATTTTATTTTTGTAGAAAAAAACTTTGCCCCGCACTATCATTTTCTAAGCAATACACATATTTTAATATTATGTGCGTTGTATTAGCAATTTCCTTAAATCTCATTTTATTTAACGTCTTTGTGAGGCGCAGGACTCGGCTGCTAAGTTTAAGTAAAACTCAGCAGGCAAGCAGAAAGTGTTTGGCTCGGCTCATGATGCAGAGTTCCTTTGAGGTCACCAAATTGCCTAGATATTCTGCCGCTAAGCAGTAGTTTGCTAACATTATTGTGTTGTGGTTTAAAGGGAAATGTAGCCAAACATTACTGGGCGTTTATAGGCTACGTTTGCCGCTTAACTTAACCTATATGCTACTGCTGGGTCTGCGGACGAAAGCTACAGCACTCCCGTAGTCCCGGCACTAAAGTACGACGAAACGCCGAGGTTGGTTTCAGTCGGTAGCTCGCACCGGAGTCCGACACACCCTGGATAATGCTTAAAGATTTTCCAACCCCGTCAAAAATTAATAGGGCATGTAAGCTTCTTTACATTATATCACAGTAACAAAATATCTGCATCATATAACGCAATTGCCCGCCATAAGCCCAACCCAAAAAAATAATAATTCTACCTAAACTTAAAATCGCGGTGCAAAAGATCGAAACATATTTTTTCGGTTATTTTCCATTCGAAACAGGACCTAAATTTATCCTCAGTCTTACAGATTACAACTTTATGGTAGTTCCTTGGGCCCAGGTACCAACCGGTCTTCAATGGGGTTTTTTTACATTGGGGTATTTCTCATAAATACCCGATTGTCAGGACAAAGAATTCTTACCCACAATCACGTCTGTATTCCCCAAAGGATTAAGCCGAAGTTATTTCTGTACAACATTTCTAGTTACAGGTCCCATGTAATAGGGGAGAACCGTATTGCCATTTGCCGCGCACAAATTTAAATTGTTTCTAAGAATTTTAATAATAATAAATAAAATATTTTTTGGTACATTTTACACAGCCATCTAGTCCCAAACTAAGCAGAGCTTGTACTATGGGTACTAGACAATGGATATAATAAATATATGTATACTTTATTTTGTAAATTCATACTTATAATACATAAGAAACACCCATATTATACAGAATAACACTGGAACACACATGAATCCTTCAATGAATTCAGTTCCAAAGAAGCGAGGTACACCCCTTTTCACTTGGATGTCTATAGTCAACAACAAGACCAAAACTATAAGGCTTTTAGCTATAAGGGAACGTCTGCCTTCATTGGGAAATAGATCCTAAAGCCTTAAAATGTTGTATTGTTTAGCATGTAGCATAATTGTTTAGTATAATGAGCGTATCTCGCCATTAAACGTAACAGTTTGGCAAGAATAAAATTATTTTCGTAAGTTTAAATAAATAAATATTAATAAAAAAACCGAAACGTTTGGCGAAGAATGACGAGGGACAGCCGAGCCCAAATGAAATGGGATAAAGCTAGATAAAAAGAAAGAGAGAGAGGGGAAGAGAGATTGCCTGGGCTGACACCAATCAGTTTTACTATATTCGGTCATGTGTATTGAAGTGTCAGATCCCGAATGAGTATTTACTATAATTTTGTGTTTCGTCTTAGGCTCAGTTTGTGCTTACCATCTAGCGAAACTAAGGACAAAAACAATCAAGTAAAAAAAAATCACTCACGAAGCTGGATGCTAAAAGCAATAAAAATGTCAAAGCGGCATTCACGCCTCCTAAAAAAAGATTGAAGTTTTTTTTAAACCAAAATTTATTAAGTATACCATAAAATACTTCACAGCGATATAATTGGGTGTTAATTTTCATTGTTGAGTTCAGTGTGTTTATCACTGGCTATAACATTTGTATAAGAATATTTTTTTGTGTATCTTCTCGAAGACTTCAAATGAAATAACAATTTTTAAACTACTTGAAAGAAGGAGGCTATTAAAATATATTTTTGTATTGCTACTCTCCTATCTTCCCCCAAGGGGAATCAATTTCGATGTTTGCTTCCCCATCGTGATCCGATTTCAATACGTCTTTCCCCTATCGTGAACCGATTTTTATACGTCTTTCCCCTATCGTGAACCGATTTCTATATATCTTTCCCCCACCGGGAATCGATTTCGATGTTTTCTTCCCCTATCGTGAACGGATTTCGGTGTTTTTCCCCATTGTGAACCGATTTTGATATGTCTTTCCCCCATCGTGAACCCAATTCGATGTTTCTGATAGAATATACCTCCTAGTTGGTCCCAAGTAAAGGTTTGGTGTCTGAATATCGGTTTTGAAGATTTACCACGAAATGCTTGAGGTCAATTTATTTTTTCTCAAAGGTGAATATCAACGTGATGATTAAGGTGGTCAACTGGTCACCTCGCACTACCACTGTGTCGGTAATTGAGGGTATGTTTCCCATCAAAGACAAATCTTTGTGTGATTCACATACCTTTGTGTCCGTTAATGATATATTTATAAAGTCAGGTTTCAGTACACAGGGCTTGCTCCCAAATGCGAACTGTCTATAAAAAAAAATCCAAGCCACAAAGAATCATCATTGAAGAATTTGTTATTAAATATTCCGTATTCAATAAGCACGCCCTCTGCTACCTTGAATATAAAAAAAAACAGCAAACTATTAAGTCATTTACTTTGGTATACAGTCGAGAGCATATTAAGTGACCACAAACTGACAAATTTCGTCATTCGATTTTGAACTTAACCATCATTTGGAGACCTTAACATTTTCAGGTTTAAAATCATTTGGAGAAATTTGACAGTTTTTATAAGGTTGACTGTATAGACGATAGCAGGACAAGCTATCCAAAACTGTCAAATTTCCCAATTGAATATGAACCTTATTATTGTATTAAAGTTGAAAATCAACAAACGAAAACTACATTTGTGCCTAACCATTTTGGTATACAGGTATGATCGTGTGTAATTTTCCTTTAAGTAATAAAATCTGAATCATTTTGTTTGTCAAAATCTATACCTATAATACTAACAGGACAAGTAATTGGGTGTTATGATGAAAATATCAGACCAATAATGTCCCCGCAAAAAAGAAAGAAAGAAAAAACTTTTATTTTGTACCTCAACATGATAAAACATAACAAAACGCATAAAAAATGAGTATGAGGCCAAAATACGGCCAATCTCAGTTGATGCTACAGTCAAAATACAGCAAAAAAAACAACTTACAGATGAAATAAATACAACTTAAACTAATCATCATAATCCTATTAGGCTTTTTCCTAATTATATTGGCGTCGGTTTCCAGTCTAACCAGATGTGGCTGAATATATTTTACACGAAGCGACTACCATGAGATTTCTGCAACCCAATTTATGGGCAAAACCGATCTACTCTGTATAGACTGGTTGTCAGGCTTTTTGGGTTTCTGAATACTACTAATGATTGTCATAGCTGTAAACTGATATTATTGTAATGATCAATTATAAATTAATATAGGTACATTTTACACAGCACCATCTGGTCCCAAAGATAAGATTAAGAAGATAGTTTTTTTTACTTTTGTAAAAACAAGAACACAAGTGTGCATGGTCTTTTATTATATTAAAGAAGCTACATGTTTTGCCATTCATGGCGTACAAAAATTTATTTCTTAGCCTTTTGACTGCCATATCAATAACGAAAAACTGTGTTCTCTACGCCAAGCGACAAATTCTAATATCTGATAATAGGTAAAAAACACACTAAATATATTTTTGTATATTTATTTTGAACTATAAAAAGTGGTATTTTTGACGTGCCATGCCGTTGTTGACGTCGTGACCAAGTTTTAATTTGACGTCTATAGACGGCCGTGGCGGTCAAAGGGTTAGCCGAGTTTAATCATAACAGCTAACAATGACTTAAATAATAAAGAAGAAATAATAATTAATATAAGTACATATTAAAACTAAGGTAATATTTAATTAAAATAAATCTAATCCATCCAAACTAAGAAGAGCTTGTGGATGGATAAAAAAAAATCTGAAATAAATGATTATCATGTTACTTTTTTTATTTACATACATACATATAATACATAAGAAACACCCAGACAAACACCAACGCTTATATTCATCACATTAATATATGTTCTCAAAGCTATAAAAAGTGCACTAGGCGAGCGTGGTAAAAAAAATCGTCAGTCAACACCTATATTTAACTTTTTGTTATTATTACAAATAACTTAGATGATGCTCAGGCAAAATTAACTAAAAGATCGTTCATATTCTTCTAGAATAGGCAATTATAAAGCTAAATTAGTCGTAACAAACCGAAATAACACTACAATAAATTCTTGGGTTTTTCCACCCGATTTTTAAAAGGCGATTTGGAGAATTAGGCTGATTTAGGCAATGGTAACTGGCCATTCTGACGGCCAATTATATTTTTTTTAGAAGTTTTTAAAGGTATAAAATTGTTGTGATTCTAAATTTAAATATAAAATTGGCTTTCTTTTTTATTGTGATTAATGTTTGACCTTGAAAATACCGTGGTATGATTTAATGACCTTCTTCCTTAGATATTTATTTTTAGTATCAATGAGATATAAAATACAGTTTCTTTTTAACTAGGACAGTATGGGGTAATTCCATGACTCAACCAAAGGAAATTGTTTTTTTTTTTATAAAGACTAGGTATTAAATTCTTACTTACTTACGAGAAATAAAACCTTTTTAAGGATTTTATCGCGTTATATTGATATTATTAAAGCATTTTACAAACATTTTTAAGTCCAGTTTTTTTAAAATAAAACGAGTAGGTTTTATATTTAGGTTAATTTATAGGTAAATAAACTGAACCGAAATGAAATATTTCAGTGGAAATATCTTATTTAGGTTTTATAAAATTGTTGTTTATATACCTATTTTAGTACCTTTGTAGAATATAATTATGTTTCATAAAATAAATAGGTTTACGATTTAATGTACAATTATTATACATTAAAAATGATGATAGAGTATTTACCTATCATCATATAATAAAATGTTACGTAGGTACATTTATCATGTTATTGTATACATAATAGTTAAACTATGTATGTTAAATAATAACTGTTCTTAAACGTTCGATGGTGTCCGAATTGTATAAAATTAACGTCATTTGAATATTTATGTGTTTTTATAGAACGCCTTTTAGATTTCCGGTTCCTTGTATGCCAGCGATGCTGCGTAGCATTATGGTAGAAATAATTAAAAATATATTAAGGCTCAATAAAAATAGTTTCGAGATTAAGGGTAATGCGCTCGCTTAGCCAACCCAGATTAGGTAATATTTGGTGTTGTATATTTATTTATACTACTAAGGTGGCAAACAAGTATACGGCCCACCTGATGGTAAGCGGTTACCGTAGCCTATAGACGCTTGCAACACCAGGGGTATCACTTGCGCGTTGCTGACCCATTAAAACGAAAGAGGAATAGTTGGTTGGCAGTATAAGGGTCAAAGTCCCCCCACTGCTAACACAACGTTTCGTCGTGGAGTATTGGATATATAATGGACAATAACATACCATCACGCCTGTATTCCGGCACGGGTTCGGGCAGAGGTGTAGGTACTACTGAGCTCCGTTCAGCTCAGTTCGCGTATTCGTCTAAGGCAGAGGCTCCCAAACTTTTGCTGGTTCCAATGGACAGGCAACTACATTTCTACCATATTCCCAAAACTTGACAATGTTTGTCACGCCAACGTAGACCCCCGTCGAGTCTCCCATGAACCCCTGGGGGTCCACCTGGACCACGTTGGGAATTAATGGTCTAAGGCGAGTCTATTGTCATTAACCGGGCACAATTCCAAATGCCAAGCTCAAAATAATAAACTAGAGTATAATCATACCATCACGCCTGTATTCGCCGAAGGGTTAGGTTAGTGTACTAATGTACACCTACAGTTCGCCGGTATATTTACGTCCCATGTAATATGGGGCGAGCCTATCAAAACTCCAAGCGTCTACTCAGAATTTCATAGAAAACCCAATAACACTTTGCCTCGACCTGGTAATCGAATCCAGGACTTAAAAAAACAAATTGACTTAACGTAAACAACAATTTTCTCGTTTTTGAATTGTCTTAATTTTGACCTCAGTGTGCGATATGGTCTAATTAAAATAAAACATTAATCGTCATTGACTTTGCGCTTGCCCTACTCCAAAATATTTTATGATATTAATACTAGATTTTTTTATTGTTATAACATGACAAACAAATATACGGGTCGCCGACCCCAAACGCAGCCTTAAAGTCAACCAGGGTAATTATAAACAGTAAATACAATGGGTAATTGGAAACGTAGGACTGGTATTGCAGTGCAGCTACCGTTTGCAATTACCCCTTACAACAACTGTTTGTAATTACCCTGGTTGACCTTAGACGACAACAAGACCAGTGATATCACTCGCGATGTCATTTAGTAATGTCACTGGCTACATTACCTTTCAAACCAATACACAACAATGTTAGCACATTATTTCTTAAATGATAAATGATATTTATTTCTGTAAATAGATCTTTTAAAGACACTTTTACAAGTCAATAATAAACATTTTTTATTTTTTAAAGCTAGATGGCTCCGGCATTTCCTAGCTGACGACCTCTGAGAAGAAACGCCGAAACAAACTCAGAGAATCATAGTATCTTTTAAAGTTCAGACATAGAGTAGTGGTAACAAAATAATATGTGTCTCACAATGTAGGGCAACGTCTGAGATGGCCTTTTGAAGAAAGAGTCATAGCGGCTTTGAGTAGACCAGTCCCAACTGACGGCACGCATGCATCAGTCATTGTGTAGCTCAACCATAATTTAGGGCAGAATATTTGGAAAAGATAATATACAAGTCTTAAAAAAACTGTAATAGATCTTTTATAAGACATTGTTTTAAATATTTAATGCTAGATGGCACTGGCATTTCTTAACTGACGATCTCTGAGAAGAAACCAAGGCGAACACTGTAATCATGTTTTTTTTTAAAAGAGTGTCTATGGAGTTTCTTTCTGATTCTTCTCCATAAGACCCACTTTTTGGTCCCATGCAAGTTTTGACTTTTCAAAAGTGCCGTAATGGTCGAATTGATTTAAATTGTTTGACATTGACTTTTATTTTGAAACACTGAAACAAAACTCAGAGAATCATGGTCTTTTTTAAATTCCAAACATTATAGTATCAAATATGTGAGTGTCACAAATGCAGGACAATATCTGAAATGGCATTTTGAAGAAAGAGGCACAGTGGAATAGCTTGTAACTCCACCAGGAACAATTCATCGGTTATACTCCAATACCGCGTAAGTAACACTTTGCTATAAGCCCTAACTTTGTATCAATTAACATTGAAAATTAGGCTCTACAGCAAAATGTTACTTACGCGGTAATGGAGTCTCACCGATGATATCGTGTCTCAAGATGACAACGCGAGTGAAACCACCTGGTACGCTTACCATCAGGCAGGCCGTAAACTTGTTTGTAGTCATAATACAATAAAAAAAAAACGTGGCAACGAAGATATTGCTTGACAACTGAAACAGGTACCTATATTATTTTAATTAAATAATCTTAAGTTCATAATAAATGGTCATTTATATTAATTATATTATACAAATATAGTTATGCAAATTTTTAATTACGTAGTCGTGATTACCTCAACGGTCAATAGTTTAATGGTACCTTTCAAGTGCGTCTGCTGGGCCTATTCCGGGGTCTATTCTCAAGTTGAGCTAGTTAATGAGTTTTTCTGTGAAATTCTTAGCAGCAGAGTTTAGGTTTGTGTTGTGTTTATACAATGTGTTACAAAATACCCCGTAAAAAATATAATTAATTATCAAAGCCAAAAATGTTGTCAGTTGTCATGTCAGGGAACCAGATTATTTAACAGAAAGGCCTACGTACCTATTTTACCTAATAATTTTATTGTCTACTTTAATAGATTTTCAATTTTTCATTCATAAATGTTGTTCTTTTCCTTTTTTTGGGGTATGCTATACAGCGTTACTACGGTTCTTAAATATTGTGAATGGACTCGTTATAAGGCCCCATTTAACCTCCTTTCGGCTTTACGGGTAGTTTTGTAACACACTGTATACTTCCAAAATATGTTGGGATCGGCTTTTACTCTAACCAGATGCGACTGAATATCAGTATTATAAACGAACAAACTCCGACTCCGCAACAGCTCGACAATACCGATAAAGTAAAAATAGACTGGTTGGAAGCACTCCTTAAATACCCACTTCAAAACTTACGGAAGTACATTAATTAAAAACACTACAAAAATGTCAGTTCTGACTTAAATTGTCGACAATTTAGGGTTGACACGCGTCCATGTAGATAAAGATATCGAATAAATTACTGTTTCAACAAAAATGTCAACAAATGACGTCATGTCATTATGTGACGGTGAGCAACTCATTGATATTGAACGTCATCAGATAATTGGCGTGGCGACTTTATCAACGATGTTTCCACTGTCATACGATACTAACACTAGTCATTATCAAAGACTATTTTTATACCACTAAGGTGGCAAAAAAGCATAAGGCCCACTTGATGGTAAGCGGTTACCCTAGCCTATAGACGCTTATAACACCGGGAGTATCACTTGCGCGTTGCCGACCCTGTAAAACGAAACAGGAATAGTTGGGTTGGCAGTATAAGGGTCAAAGCCCACTGGCAACACATCGTTTCCTCGGGGAGCACTGGCAACCTTACTCATCGTAAGGAACACAGCACAGCTCACGCAGTGTTATTTCACTTCGATTTTGAAAGGCGGAAGTACTTCCCCAGTCGGACAGTACCAATTTGAGAAGAATTACACCCACTATGCCTCTCTTAAAAACCCTACATAAAAAAAAAACCTCTAGAATTGGACTATCAAATGCAAAATGATTTTTTCAAATCCAACTGGTAACAAACAATATTATACTTACGCGGGAAGAAAAATATTAAAATAAATGGATCCGGCGACTGGGACCGCGGTTCGAGTTAATTGTGGTCCCGGTCGCCGGAATCCTCCTCATATTATAGTTTAAAGTATAAAGTAGTAGTAAAAAGAACGCTGGAAGAGAGCGGAGGGAGTGGGTTGGCGCATGGGTACACTCGTGCGCGAAAGTTAGTACTACGTAGGCCTATTGTTTTATTTATGAACTAGCCTTTCGCTCGTGGCTTCGTATGCTATCGGTAGGTACACTGAAAAATATAATAATTAAAAATATTTTTGGGACATTTTACACAGCTAGCCCCAAACTAAGCAGAGCTTGTACTCCCAAACTAAGCAGAGCTTGTACCATGGGTACTAGACAATAGATATAACACTTATATACTTTTTTTTTGTAAATAAATACTTATAATTTATAAGAAACACCCAGACAAACGCAAACACTTAGGTATGTTCATCACATAAATATTGGTGTCCTGTGGAAATCGAACCCACGACCTTATGATCAGCAGTCCGTAGAGGTTGTCATAATATATTAGATAGAAGCTTGACCGCCAGCCTTCTTTATATGACGCGTCATAAAGTAATACTCAGATTACTTTTTATCGTATACAATGTCAACAGTGCAATGCAACCGCACATGACCTTAAATCTGATACAAACCTGTACCGATCGCTCTCTTTGTTACTTATACATCGCTGACAAACTAAGAAATCGTACATGCTCTAAACTTCCTAATCACGCCTGTATTCCCTTACTTATACGTCGCTGACAGACTATACAATCGTGCAAATACTAAACTTCCGAATGTCCCAATCACGCCTGTAGGGTTAGGCGGAAATGTTCTGCTAAATAGCCACAGTTCGTTTATATATTTTAAGTCTCGTTTGAATAAGGTTGAGTCTATCCCTAATAATGGCCATGCCTATAGACCCCGAAGGGTTATAATGTCGACCCTAAATTAATTACACCCAAGTTTTGACGATGTTAAGGTTCGATGTAATAGAAGACTAGCCTATTGCCTTTATTGGTACTAAAAACAGTCGTGATGGAATATTATTTTAAAAGTTTAATTGAGCCAGTTAGTTTCACTTATCAAGTTGCTACTAAACGTTCGGAAATCAATATATTGTTTTTTTTTTCAAGCTTACGGCTCACCTGATGGTAAGCGGTTACCGTAGCCAATAGACGCTTGTAACACCAGGGGCATCACTTGTGCGTTGTCGACCCTGTAAAACGAAAGAGGAATAGTTGGATTGGCAGTATAAGGGTAATTTTTTTTTCGCGGAACACTGAGGAACATTGAACAGAATAACGAGTTAATTCGTTGTTATTCCGTTCAGGAATTGAATTCCCGACCCATTGCGCAGAACCCGATCAGCCAATGCGTCATTGATGCCGCCAAAGCTAATAATACCCATTATAGTGAAGTATTGAGTCATGTAATTAAGTAATTAATCGAAGTGATTAATAATTACTAACTACAGGTGTAAAATCTGCGACAAATTCCCATGCGTCATCAATCATTCACACCAATATTTCTCGGAAGTATCAACAATTTTGCTAAGATCAAGAAACTAAAGCACAGACTTGAACAGCAGGTCAAGCTATCCAAAACTGTCAAATTTTCCCAATTGAAAATTAACCTTATAATTTTGTATTAAACTTGAAAATCTATCAAAGCAAAGATAGGAGTAGCTTGCAGATGCGCTGGCCTCTTATATATAGGTATTTATAATATCAATAACAAATATTAAATTTTTATAAATAGTTATTTTTTCGACCGTTTGGGGTCGAAACGCTGGGGCCATGGGGTCCGAGTGCTCTTTTACTCTTTAAAGACATTGCCAAACATCTAAACGACACTTCACGTGACCCAAAGGCTGGCCTCTACTTCGGCCAGAGATTAAGCATTGCCATTTAACGTGGCAATGCAGCCAGCCTCTTGGGTACGCTACCGGACGATGGCGATGCGGATGAGTTTTTTGATGCTCTTTTTTAGTCTAGTTTTAGTTCAGTTTAAGTTTATTTAACTATCAATTTTCATGTTGTTTGTGAATTAAATATCAAGTCATCAAATGCAAAATGTAAACGGACCAAACACGATGTCATCCCACGGAGTCTTAAAATCAAAACCGAACTAAAAACTAAGATACTTGTACTAATGAACGAAATGAAAGTATATTAAGATTGTCAAGGCATATTTGTTAATATCGAAATCGTTTCTGATTATTTTTTATTCAAGACAAAACATAATATTCACATTGTGCTTAAATTATTTTCATCATCAACCCATATATTGTCCCACTGCTGGGCACGGGTCTCCTCTCATATTGAGAGGGATTAGGCTATAGTCCACCACGCTAGCCTAGTGCGGGTTGGCAGACTTCACAAACCGTCGAGAAAAATCTCTAAGGTATGCAGGTTTCCCCACGATGTTTTCCTTCACCGTTTAAGCTAGTGATAATTAATTATTAATACGCACATGAATTCGAAAAGTCAGAGGTTCGTGCCTTGGGTTCGAACTCGAGACCTTCGACTTGGCAGTCCAATGGTCATACCACTAGGCTATTACTGCTAGCTAAATTATTTTAAAATCTGTATAATAAAGCTGAAGACATAACAATTATCGATGATGATATAGGTGGTCAGTTCTGCTTATGCTTCAGTGTTCTTCAGGAGTACCATTAATTGTATTGCTACTGTCGCTAAGCAATAATGGGCTAACATTATTGTGTTCCAGTTTGAAGGAATTAGCCAGTTAAATTACTGGGCATATGAGTTTTAACAACTGAGGTCTCAAGACGACAACGCGAGTGATACCCCTGGTGTTGCTGTCGTCTATAGGCTGCGGTTGCCGCTTACCATCAGGCGGCACGTAAGCTTGTTTGTTATCTTCATCAACAATCCATATACTGTCCCACTGCTGTGGGACTCCTCTCAGATTGAGAGGGATTAGGCTATAGTTCACCACGCTTTTCACCCCCTTAAAGGATTATTTCTGCGATAATTTGACTTATTTCTACCAGTGTTCGAAACCTAAAACAAATTAGCTACTTATGTGCTTTTCACTCATTTAGTCTTTTTGAATTGTCTTTCTCTGGTGTGCCTCATGTCTACCTGACATTGTTACTTGTAATGTAATGTGATATTAGCGAAAACTTGTAATTGGCCATAATTTACTATTGTTTACTGCTGGCCATATTTTACTACTGCTTAGCTGTAAGTTTTCTAAAGTTATAAAATAAAATAAAAACTATCATGTCATTACCCGGGACTCAAACTATGTCTATACTAAATTTCATTTAAATCGGTTCAGCGGTTTAGGTGTGACAGCGTAACAGGCAGACAGACAAACTTACTTTCGCATTTGTAATATTAAGTAAAATCCGTACATCCCGTACGAATTTTTATAGCCCGGATGCATGTCCGTCAAGCCATTAGATATATAATATGACCCCTATGCGTAAACAAATTGAGAGCGCGGACTATAATGATATATTTCGCAAAAGTGAGTAGTAATTTCGCGAAAAAACCTAGTTTTAATAGAACAGTGACATGCATATTAGCCACGATGACGTCTATCATACCTTTCCGCATGGAAATCGCATAGCATTGCTGGAAAATTTCCTGATACCTTAGTATTACATTTAATTACCGTATCATTGTTTGTCCAGCTCAAGTTTCAAACTAGTATCAGTCTGGTTTTCCTAATTATCTGAATAGCGATTTAATCAGAGCTATGCAGTCGTGGTTAAGTTATGATTACGCTGATCAACCTATCTGCAAATTTTAGCTGCGTTAGACGCGTCTGTATGTGGATGGGTGAACATTTTTAAAACATTGACACCCCTCCACATTAAGCCGAATACCTATGAGAATTGAAAGTAGTAGTCAGAAGCCCAAAAAGCCTGACAACTAGTCCATCCTCAGGATAATGAGGAAATTCGGTTGCAGGGGTCTGCGGGCTTAGACAAGTTGCAATCTGACAATCGAATCGACGAACGAATAGAAACAAAAAGTATGGAAATGACATAAGCTTTCGAAAAATCGGGCGATCATAGATGTCATTCCCGTACATTTTGTTTCTATTCGTTCGTCGATTCGATTGTCAGATTGCAACTTGTCTACAGGTGCTGATTCGCTGCAGTCGCTTCGTGTAAAATAGTGATATTCAGCCGAATCTGGTTAGACTCACACTAACTTTGATAAACATAATACTTTTTATTGTTAAAAGATGACACAAGCACAGGGGCACCTGATGGTAAGCGGTAACCGCAGCCTAAAGACGCCAGCAACACCAATGGTATCACTCGCGCGTTGTCATTATTTGTTGTCTCATTTGCCCTGTAATTGTATTACAGTCGGTACCTATTTTACAGACGCTAGAAGATCAAAGTACTTATCCAAAACTGTCAAAGACCAGTCATTTTGACTTTTGATGACCTCCATCAAAAGTCGAAATGACAACTGTCAAGTTGTAAATTTTTACTATGAAATCACTATGAAACTGTTAGTAGTATGCCAAAATGGCTTGCATTTGACATTGTAAAGGAACTGACAGCAGATAGCTATCAAGATGACAGTTTTTACTATAAAAACACTATGAAACTGATACTAGTATGTTAAAATGACGTGCGTTTTTTCAAATTTAAAGTGTTTTTTTCTCATCCCCTAGTGAGCATAAAAAAAGTATGACTAGAGTTTTAACCAGCGTAATACAGGGTATTTTTTCTCATAAATGTACCCTCAGTACATCATTTGGGCAGATTTGTAACATCCTTTTCCCAATTGACTTACCTTATTGTTTTGTATAACAGATTGGGGCAGCTTGATGTGCTGGTTTCTGTACCATGTTCATCATTTTTAATAAACACGTATTACTATAGTGATGACTAAACAAAGTCGTTCAGCTTAATAAGAATAATAATTTAACACGTGAATGGAAAAATCAGTAACCACAACGATAGGTACCTATTTGCAAATGCCATAAAGTCCTTTTTTGTATGTTAATTTGACCTTTAAGTAAATAAGGCAGAAGTGCACGTTCTTGTTTACTCGCTGAGAAAATGATCGACATTTTTTTTTTACATATAGGGTGTTGATATAGTGAGCTGCAAGGTTACTTACATGGGAAAATTTGCATCCACAAATTTTGACATAACATCACTTAAAACGGGTTGTTTTATTCCCTGCAATTTGTTTGAGTCGAACGACGCCGATACGCACGTCATACTCGTGAACGGGTGCCGTCTGTCGGGGCTGGTCAGCTCTTACTGTCACTGGCAATCTCTTGTTTTTTCTCTTGTTTATTATACTAGATTATTTTAATAATACACATCAAACTGCATTGTTCTCAGGAACTATTCAGATTTAGACTTGTAATACTGAATGAACACTGTAATCCTGCTTTTTTTTAAAAGAGTGTCTATGGAGTTTCTTGCCGGTTCTTCTCCATAAGACCCACTTTTTGCTACTAGTTTTGACTTTTCAAAAGTGTTTAATGGTCTAATTGAAATAAAATAATTGACTTTGACTTATAATCAGGCCTACATTCCGCAAAGAGTTACGCAGAGAGGTACTTGAACACCCACACTTCGCCGGTATGTTTAGGTCGCATTTATTTATTTACTAAGTACAGCCAAATCACATACATTAAATTAAGCATAAAACAACATAAGAGTAGTATTTTATCTGATGCACATAACAGTTATGGCGTACATAACACTCATAATTATTGAGCTTAGTGATTTATCTCTAGAGAATATTAAAGATATACTGACAACAATAAAAAGTATCACACATTTAGATAGTATTATTTTTTTTTTATTAAAAATTAAATAAAGAAAGAATGCGAAAACGACCATTGCATATTTTATTCCATTTAACTATCTATCGGTACGAGTTTCCAAGCTACCAGTGTTTGACCTTTCTTTCTTAAATATACCTAGTGTTTGATCTCTCTCCATCCAAGTCGCACGTAATAGGGGGCGAGCATGTTGCCATTAAAAATTTATCCTATTGCGTAGTTCCACAATATGATAAGTATATTTCCCGAATCGAAAAAGTGCACAGTTCATGAAATTTAAGAGGCGGAGATGCTTTCCCAGTTGGGCAGCTCCAATTGGAGTGGAATTAATCACACTGTACCCTAAATCAAAGTTAAATAACACTACTTTGAGGTGTGTTGTGTTCCTTACGGTGAGCAAGGTTGCCAGGAGTATATAAGGAGTACCTAAGGAGTACATAAGGAGTACATAAGGAGTACATAAGGAGTACATAAGGAGTACATAAGGAGTACATAAGGAGTACATAAGGAGTACATAAGGAGTACATAAGGAGTACATAAGGAGTACATAAGGAGTACATAAGGAGTACATAAGGAGTACATAAGGAGTACATAAGGAGTACATAAGAAGTACATAAGGAGTACATAAGGAGTACATAAGGAGTACATAAGGAGTACATAAGGAGTACATAAGGAGTACATAAGGAGTACATAAGGAGTACATAAGGAGTACATAAAGATTCGGCAAAGCGCAAGTGATACTCCTGGTGTTGCAAGCGTTTATAGGATACGGTAACCGCTTACCATCAGGTGGACCGTATGCTTGTTTGCCACTTTAGTGGTAGTTATAAAAAATGTCTGGCGTCTTCCAACTATCGGCAAAATGCTTTCCTATTTCGAGATAGCAATACCGTTAACAAGAAATGAAAGCAGTTGAAGTTTTGACATATTTGAACCAAGATTACAATCAGTGAGACGAGCGCTTAGTCTGGATTTTTTTACAAGTATTTATTTATTTATTTATTATATTTGGGAAAACAAACAGTTACACGCAATGCTTACTTAATAAGTACACGATACAAAAAATATATATATGTGAACTCACAACGTTATTCACATATTTTACAGATGACTTAACCTTATGGACTAAATTCAGCAGAGTGTAACCTTTACAGTCAGTATACAATAATAATACAATACATTGTTACATTTAGGAACTTACGCTGTAAGTTTTCCAAACGGTCAACGTATTTCTGGTAAAGAGGATTCCATATCACCACTGCATATTCAAATTGAGATCTTATTAGGGCTGTGTGTGTACAAGTGAATATACGTATCAGTACGTTTAAAGTCCTTAGTGCTCCTCATTACAAATCCGTACATGCGATATGCATTATTAAGTATTATTAGATAATTATATTAGGTACTTTTGTTACCTACTTCTTGTTTTTGTTAAATCTAATATCCAATAAACATAGTAAAGAACAGAAAGCGTTACTCCTCGACACGGCACGCATTGTGAGGAGATTCCTATCTCTAGAGCCTTAGCCATCGATAGCTTGGACCCTGTTCCTGATATCAGTGGTCTGACTTTTGTAAAATATTTAAAAATATAATGTAAAAAAAGAGCTTAAATAAATACGAGAAACATAGTAATAAATATCATTGATCATGTAACAATAAAAATGTAGGGTAGCTGTCAGTAATTATAATTATCATCAAGACCACCTCAGTCTAGCCGTGACCATGGACGCTGTAAAGGATCCGAAACATTGGGATTAATAATTTCAATATAACGCGATAAAATCCGTAAAAAGTAGTTTTATTTCAATGTATAATATTCGCGTAACTGTCAGAAATCAATATCTAATATCCATATTCACATAATGTATTCAATCGTTTGTATGTGGAGACTTATGAATTGCTAAATGCTAATCTATATGTATGGTTTGCTTTAGGTACCTACAATATTTTTTTTATTAATTTAAACATTTTTTTTTTCGTCATATAACCGTTTTAGAAAAAAAAATTGATCGATAGTGAATATACATCACAAAGGACATTTATTCAAATACTTACACACAAAAAATATCATCAAAATCAGTCTAGGCGCTTTAGAGAGAACCAACAGCAATTGATTTAAATCCTTACTAATGCGAAAATAACTGTTTATCTGTTACGCTTTCACGCCTAAACTGTTGAACCAATTTTGATAAAATTTTATACAGAGATAGATTAGACCTTGGAGAAGGACATAGATCTCTTTGTACTTACCAATGTCTGATCTATCTCCAAACCAAAATTTCATCAAATTCGGTTCAGCGGTTTAGGTGTGAAAGCGCAACAAACAGACACACAGAGTTACTTTCGCATTTAGATTATTAGTAGGCATTTATTATTACTGAAATACCGGAAAGTAACTTCATAGACACTCCTTTAAAAAAAAGTACAGTCTTAATCGTAGTTTACAATTTTGTTCTGAAATAGTTCATGAGAACAATGCATACTGGAATAAATAATCCATACTGGATTAATAGAACAAAAAAAGATTGCCGTTGACAGTAAGAGCCGACCAGCCTCAACAGACGGCACCCGTTCACGAAATGACTCATTGATTCATTATACACTGTTGACGAATTTTTTAATACAACACCATAAAATCAACCATATTTTGGCATATATATGTTGATGTCCGATTGATTGTAGGTATCATATTTTTTATCTTATTATAATAAATGACTGAATCTTAACCTTTCAATTAATTGATTTATTTTTTACGACATTTATAATGCCCACGAAGCTGATCACAGAATTAACAAATGTACCTACCTATACAATATAATTAAGTAATATCTTTGTGCTGCCCAGGAATTACAAATAAACAATTTTATTTAGTTTTCTAACATTTACGCGAATATTATACATTGAAATAAAACTACTTTTTCGGATTTTATCGCGTATCTCGGTGTTTTTTATCGTGTGGAAATACCAACTAATTCCCAGGTTGACAGTAATTGTTACCTATTAAGTTTAATATGACATACCGTCATGTGTGTTGCCCACTTCCAGTAGGGTACTGTAGGATCCTGATGGGATCCTGGGAGGCTTATTCAAAGAAACTCTCGGTTAAAAGGTACTCTGCGACTTTATTCTTCAAAGGTCAAGGGAATTCTCACACAATCATTGCTCACTTTTCTCCACTAAACATTCTACAATAATTTCAAATGATTACTTCTTCTGAAACCAGCCAGTCTTATGCTGACTCCTGGTAGCGACCTCTACAGTACGTAGGTACTTCCCCAGCGAGGGGTGAGGTACTTCCTCAGTCGGGCAGCTCCAATTTAAGTGGAAGTACTTCCACTATGGTCTACTTCTCTTAAATGTTATGTTATATTTATGTTAAGTAGTATTTTTTGTGCAAACGCACCGGTAACGTGAGTGACAGGCATTTCAGATTAAAAGTGACAAAAAAAAAATACAAAATTAGGCTTACGGTATTCGTTTGTTTATGTTTTTTGCTGTTAAAAACTTTGGTCCTTCGATACAAGATTAATTTTGAATCTAACATTCTATCTTCATGATAACGGGACTTGATTGTTGAAGATTACTGTGACTTGAATCATCGAATGACGATGAAGGCTCGGAGAATTCTGAGCCTTTTTTCAACTATATTAGGGTCGGCTTCCAGTTTAATCAGATTAAACAGAATATCAGACCTCCGTAACCCAATTTATGGGCAATACCAATATACTGAAGGCTGGTTGTCAGGCTTCTGGCTATCACTAACGGTGGTAGGTGTTCGTATATAAACCGGGACGGATGCCCTAACATGCTATTCGAAGCACGAAAGGTTTCGATGTGTTAGAATGGTCACCAATCCAAACACTAAGCGCGGCAAGCGCAACTTAACCTCATAGTAAGATATATCAGCATAGTTATTATCACTTAGCCACAAGTCTTACAAAAATCCAGAAGTGGGTTAAACTTTAGTAAATCAAATTCAAGAAAACTTGACCAAAGATTAATTTCGTCTGTGAATATTTTACCATACATTTCAATCTGGTCCTTTCGCACAATAAATATAATAGAGAAAGTCACCATTTTGGATACATAGTTAAGTAAAACTTAATTTCACGGTCAAATTATATGAACGGTATTTTGATTAATGATATTCATAGTTTTGTCACAACTTAATTAACTTTTTAGAAAACGAATATCGACTTGTAGCTTTTTGTAGTAGGTATTATCAAAGGCGTGTCTCTCGCCACCGCCTCAGGTCAAGTTTTTGTCCGTTAACCTGGCACTTAACTGTTATCTTAACTTAGTGATACGTTATGCATTTTTTATTGTAATTATATATAATGACGACTATGCATTTCATATCTATATAATAGATATTACTAGCTTCTGCTCGCGAGTTTGTGTGCGTGGAAAAGTTACATGTGTAGCACTCGAATTTAGAAATTACTAGCTGACCCGGCAAACGTTGTTTTGCCATAAAAAAAAATTCTCCAGGGCCACCCTTATCACTTAGGGGTATGGAAAATAGATAGTAGCCGATTCTTAGACCTACTGAATACGCATATAAAATTTTATAAAAATCGGTCCAGCCGTTTCGGAGGAGTACGGTAACTAACATTGTGACATGGAAATTTTATGTAGATTTGTACTAAGCTATATAACAGTATTAATAGAGGGGTTCAGGACTATTACTCCTTAATACATGCTATTCTATAGCCTAGCTAGGAGAACAGCACTTCACCCACCTGATTGGAGATTCAAGAGTACCTACAAACCTACTTTATGGAATTCACGAATGTTACATCTACTAACTACAATCTGTCTTTTATAAATAAAGATTATTACTTTTAATTATCGTTGTAATCGTTATAAATTATAGCCTATATGTTATTCTGATGTATAAATAATAATACTGTAAAGGTTCATCAAAATCCGTTCAGTAGTTTTAGCGTGAAAGAGTAACACACATCCATCCTCACAAACTTTCACATTTATAATATTAGTAGGAATTAGGAGTAGGATAGGATACAAAAGTCTGTCTGCTTTAAATATTCATCATCTGACGAGCCTTTTTCCAACTATATTGGGGTCGACTTCCAGTGAACCAGATGTGGCTGAATATCAGTATTTTACACGAAGCGACTGCCATCAGACCTTCGCAACCCAATTTCTGGCAATACCGATATACTGAGGAGAGACTGGTTGACGGCTTTTTTGGGCTTCTGACTATCCCTGATGATTGTCTAAAGGCGGATACATACATTGCGAGGCATCCGCAGCGTTATTTTTAATCGATAAATTTAAATCGAGGCGTGCCTTGTGCGGCGTTCGCGTTACATGCTCTCGAGGCACGGAGGTGTCTCGATGTGTTAAGAATGGTCCCATCCACAGACTGACCGCGGCTAGCACAGCATAGTTATAACTTAGCCACGAGCCCCTCTAGTTCTCTGTATTTAATAATTGTATGTACTTAGCTAATATTTGTGTCTGGTTTTTTTACAAAATGATTCCGGAAATTTTGTTGCTATTTAATGAACTTTGGTCCTTGGATACGATTCTTAGACTGGACAAAAAGTATAACTTCTAGATCTTGCTTTTATTATAATAGAATCGGAAATTCGGTCTTGTGATACTAACTTATTATGTATCAAAAGAATTATTCAAATGTTAATGTATTCAGGGTTGTTATGTAATTAAATGTAAACAAGGAAATAGGTTTCTGTTAATGATTAGTTTTCTAGAAGTATCGATTATCATTTTGAGTAAACATCACGCCTGTACTTCTGAAGTATTTAAGCAGAGGTGTACTAATGTACACCAACAGTTCGCCGGTAAGATAAGAAGGAACCGGTACAACAAGTCCCCCATAATACAAAACATATAGTCAGATGGAAATCTCCTTTTTGAATAGAGTTAAAAAGTGTTGAGCTGTAATTTAACTGTTCATTCATTAAAGCAACTTGACCCTCCAGAGGGTCTTAATAAAAGTTTTTCTATCGTGTCTGCTAAGTTCCTTCCAAGTCAAAAAAAGTACTGACATTTCCTGTGTCACATTGTTCAAATTCATTAATTACTAACATAAAATGTTCTTGGCTTACAATACGACAATGTCATAATTTTATATAATAGCGTTACGTCATAATTACTACATGCTAGGTACCTACTAACATTACTTGAATCTGCACTTATTTATTTTACGTTTTTATTTAACTACCCGCGACATCGTCCGCGTGGAAAAGTTACATTTAATTTATCGTTGTAATTTGGCTAATTAACTCAAAATCGTTTTAAATTACCGGCCTAGCCCTTCGGTATGTTATATTCATTTAAGTTATGTTTCAGTGGGTAACGGTAAGCTGCATTTTTTATCCTGAGTAATTCAATAACAGCTTTCACTTTGCTGTATTTTATGGAAAACTGGCACAAAATAAAAAAAAGCTTGTAAAAGCAACTCTGCTTGGGTCATCGACCATTAATAAATATATTTTTGATTTTATGGAATGATCTCATTCGTGTAGAATTTGTCAGCTAAATAACATGACGTCACAAAAATGAGATTATAAATTTGATTTTATATCATATTTTAAAATGGTCGTTTCTCACATTCAATTTCTAAGATATACGTTTTACAAGATATTCATCTCGCCCCCCTTTATATAATGCCCTATATATCCTGCGAACTGTAGGTGTACCTCAGTACATCTCTGCCTCACCCTTCGGGATGCAGACGAAACGTTAAGCTCCATTATAGTTAGTTATTAAAAAAATTCAACCTAAGGTAAGATTCAAGCCCGCGTCTTAGCTTTTTTTTGTTTTGTTTTAATTTGAATTTCAAAGTTATTCATTTCAATTTTAAACCTTAAAGCTAAAATTTAAAGCTTTTTAATTCAATTTTATGCTTTTATATTTAAATTTCAATGGTTTTTAGGTCCCATGTAAATAGGGGGTACGACTATTGCCAAAATGCCAATAACCAGCACAAAATCAAACAAATCCAATTTAAAAGCTGAAGCTGAAATGAGAATTTCATAGAAAGATCCAGTTACACTAAATTGTATGTAATGTACATACGCAATATAAATCAGAGATGCGTGCCTTGGATTTGAACTCGAGACCTTCGACTTAGCAGTCTAATGTTCAAATCACTAGGCTATCACTGCTTCTTGTGAACTGTCATCTTGTAACAATAAAGAAAAACACGTGCTTAACCAGGAACCTTACGCTCAACAGCCATGCTAGTAACCAATATACGAATGAAGCATAAATTAGTTAAAAAAAAACTTATATAATGATTAATGACCTTGACCCTGACACTTAAATCATAAATCTATTGATCTATGTAGATATTAATATGGATAATCCGATTTCGATTACCAACTTAAAATGTGACGTCATTTCTCATTATTTTTTTATGGAAAATTTCTCGTATATTAAGTAGGTACAGTGACCGACGAATGAGTAGGTAAAGATTGATTTTCATCATCATTATCATCATCATATCAGTCACAGGAGGTCCACTGCTGGACAAAGACCTCCCCTATAGACTTCCACAAGGAGGTTTTATGCCACCTGCATCCAACGACTTCCAGCGACCTTTACCAGATCCGTCCATCTCTTTAGAGGCTGTCCTGCGTTTTCCAGTGCGTGGTTTCCACTCGAGAACTTTTTGCCCCAGCGGCCATCAGTTCTAAGAGCTATGTACTTAAGCTTGCTAATCCTTTCAGCTATGTCGGTAACTTTGATTCTTTTACGGATCTCCTCATATGTGATTTCGCGTAGAGAAATACCAAGCATAGCTTTCTCCGAAGCTCGTCGAGTGATCTTGAGCTTGTTCGTTTGGGTCACATGTAGGTATGTTCTGTGTCATTAATGAGGCACAACTCCAAACGGCTACTGAGAATTTCATAGGAAGATAACACTGCTCGAATTCAATCCTGGACCTCGACCATAGCAGTCCCATTTACTACCAATAAGGCAATTTACCTAATACTTACGTTCTGTATTTTTT
The DNA here is from genome assembly GCA_964056405.1 of Acronicta alni. Classification (NCBI taxonomy): domain Eukaryota; kingdom Metazoa; phylum Arthropoda; class Insecta; order Lepidoptera; family Noctuidae; genus Acronicta; species Acronicta alni. The sequence goes on from OZ043942.1 coordinate 5,675,370, forward strand.
AATATATTTTCTATCATATCCAATTTTGCGCCAATAACCGTAAATATCATGGACTATACTAAAAACTATAATAAATTAGGTTAGGTACTGCCTTTTTTGCAATAAAATAATAAAAGAAGTTCGCATTAGAACGAAAATTTTCAAAATTTATAGCAATATTTATAATAAGCTTATGGGGTGAACATACTCATAAAATCTATGTCAAAGTAAACATATTTCTTGGTTATTTTTTAATTAACCTCCAACATTTTTTATTGTAATAAGTGTCAAACAAGCATAGAGGCCGTCTAATGGCAAGCAGCAAACGCAGCCTATAGACGCCAGCAACACTCGTGCTTTTTCATCTTGAGACTTCACTTCAACAAGCTTCTTAAGTCCAATAATTTCACTGGCTATATTGTCCTTCGAACTGGAACACGTAATGTTAGCACATTATTGCTTTGAATAAGAATATTTGGCAATGCTTGGTATCACCTCAGAGCAACCCTGCAGCATGAAAAGTCCCAACTAGCTTTTCTCATATTTATTTTTGACATTTATACGAATATTATACATTGAAATAAAACTCGGGTAGACTGATGACGGTCTACCCGTGACCATGGACGCTGTAAAGGGTCCGAAACATAATATAATTTATCGCGATAAAATCCTTTTCTCAGTTGACCAGATAAGTTATTAACTAACCAGGAGATTAATTTATCTACATTACATTTTTATGGGAATTAGAGCATAGTGGGAAGTAACTCCATTCAAATTGGAGTTGCCCGATTAGGGAAGTAACTCCGCTTGCATAAAATGGAAGTGAAATGACACTGTATTGAGCTGTGTTGTTTTCCTAACGGTGAGCAAGGTTGCTAGTGCTCCGCGAGGAAACGTTGAATTGGCAGTGAGGGGACTTTGACGCTTATAATGCCAACGCAACTATTCCTCTTTCGTTTTACAGGGTCGGCAACGCGCAAGTGATACCCTGGTGTTGCAAGCGTTTATTGGCTACGGAAACCGTTATTATCAGGTTGGCCATATACTGGTTTCCCACCTTAGTAGTATAAAAAAAAAATTCATCAATCATCAGAAATAGGTACCCACTTTCAATTTACATACTTTCCGCAAAGGAGCCCTGAGCCTCGGAGTGGTTAAGGAAGCCGCTGACGCAGCGTAGGATGGTCTCCAACGAGAGGGACAGACGACCTGGATGCTGTTGCCTAATACTATACAAAAAAAAACATTAATACATAAAGAAAATACTTTGTAACGGATATTACGTATTTGTGCGCACGGAGAAGTGTGAGATTTATCATAGTTAAAGTTTATATTAAGAAGGAGTGCATAAAGCCAAAACGGATGTACAGTCAACAAAAGAGTTTGGTATACAGGTAGCGAACGAAATCTGCATCTTTACACAGATTGTGATTTAAAAAATTACCCGTCAAAGGATTTGATGTGTAGCAGCTTACAATACCTGCGTTTTGTCACATATTGCGTGATACATAATTACACAATCTTTAAAAAAACACGACAGCTGCCTATAAATAAAACATCCATTTTTTTCGTTCATGCTGTCAATGTCAAATAAATTGTGCATATAATTATGTTATGTCAATTGTTTTTTTAAATAGACTTTGACAAAAGAACCTCAATATCATTTAAACTTAAAAAGGTCGAATTTCGAACACATTTGGACCACTGATTTTTTTTAAAACATATCGTATAAAGTTTATTGCGATCACAAAATCTTATCATTTTTGAATGCCAACTGTTGCTAATTTATTTAAAAACCTAGTGTTTTCTTATTTTGTTATAAAATTTGACCTTTGCAATTTAATTAACTGCACTTATAAAATTATTAGTTTATTGGTATTTACTACACCAGGGGCGGTATGAATGAGGTCATAGAGGTCGCGACCTAAAAGCAGACATATCTAAATAAGACCCTCTCCAAAGTTTTTGACTGAGTCAGCACCTGAGCTGCACCCCTGTGGAGTCACCTTTCGAGAGGTACTGCTAAGATGGCATACAAGCATACGACCCACCTGATGGTGAGCGGTTACCGTAGCCTATACACACTTGCAACACCAGGGGTATCACTTGCGCGTTGCCAACCCTGTAAAACGAAAGAGGAATAGTTGGGTTGGCAGTATAAGGGTCAATGTCCCCCACTGCTAACTCAACGTTTGCTCGCAGAGCACTAGCAACCTTGCTCATCGTAAGGAATTGTGTTCCTTACGATGAGCAAGGTTGCTAGTGCTCTGCGAGCAAACGTTCAGTTCACAGCTCAAAGCAGTGTTATTTCACTTCGATTTTTTGATTTTTTTTATCTCCACGTTTTGTTCCTCGATTGCAGTGATGTCTTCCATCAATTGTCCATCAAATGTTGGAATTTTGTGATTCTACATTCTGAATAAGCTTTTCAGTGTCAGGAGTTATAGCAGGCGCTGAAAATGAAGAAAAAAATAATTTACTTCCTAAAGTTAACAAAACTTGAGAGGTGTCAAGGGACACCCGGATGGAACGAAGTTCCTTTCATTAAAATTTAATAATTAAAAATAAAAAAACCTGTATACACTCAACAATTCACAACGCGCGAAATTCAAATATTGTCATTCACTCAATAATTCGAAATTCAAATATTTTGACAAGCAAAAAGTGTCGTGACAACGTTTCGTAAGATTTTTTTCCGTCTAGCCCCCTTTCACAACGCGCGATAAGGAACTTCGTTTCAATAAAAAAATTAAGTTTAAGTGAAAGAAAAATTCTTTAAAATTTAAGAGTGATAAGGGCATAGTGGGAGTAATTCCACTCAAATTGGAGCTCCCCGACTGGGGAAGTGGAGGTACTCCCACTATGCCCTACCTCTCTTTGTCTGGCAGAAAATGCCTAATGGCTTTAAGACTGCCTTTATACAGAAAAAAAAATAAACTATTCTATTCCAAAAACAAAAGAAGGAAAATATGCTAAGTTTATGATAAAATTATGTAATATGACACTGGTTGATATTACGTCCCACACACAAGTGCCTCAAATACTGCCCGCCTTAATATAACCTTGCCAATTGTTATTTAATTTATTTCAGGCAACCATCTCACGTTTATTTTTTAATTATTTAAGCGCGTTAAGTCACCATCGCGGTCTAAGAGGGTCTCAGTTCGATGTCAAAGTCAAGTGTTAATCACATCACACTAATATTGTAAAGGCGAAAGTTTGTGAGTGTGTATGTTTGTTACTTCTTCACGTCTAAACGGCTGGAGCGATTTTAATAAAATTTGGTATGGAGTAGGCTGACACCCTGGATTAACACATAGACTACGTTTTACTGCGGGAAAATACACTATGCGTATCGTGGGGTCGATTTCCACCCGTGGAACACACAAAGTAAACAAAACATTGAAAATAAACTAAAAAGTATTTAAACAATTTGGAATATTATTTAAATATAATTTCGAGTGAGGCCATAAATAAATAAATTATTTATTTTTAATTATATTATTTATTTATTTTATAACCTATTCGTAGGCCAGCGTGGTAGACTACAGCCTAATTAATCCCTCTCAATCTGAGAGGAGATCCGTGCCCAGCAGTGGGACAGTATATAGGTTCATGATTTAGGAATGTTAAAAAAAAAAAAATAACTAAAAGAAAAAAATAATTAAAGTTTTTACGAGATCAAACTAATTAATAATATTCAAAGGAAAAAATAATACTTACGTAGTAGGTATGTATTCAGAAAATTTTATTCTAGTAGATTCTACTTGAAATGTATGTACAGAACAAGACAAAAGAGAAGAAAAATGAACAGAGGCCAGTACATCAAGCTACCACAATATGTCAAATTTCTTTGATTGATTTTCAACTTTAATCTAAGACAATAAGGTTCATATTCAATTGAGACAATTTGACAATTTTGGATAGCTTGACCTGCTGGCGTCTGTACAGAAACTCATTGTTGTCGTGAGAAGTTTATTTTTAATTATGTTAATTCATTATTTGAGGTTTGTTGTTTGGTCAAGCTCGAGTTTACTGACAAAAGGAGTAGGTAATGTTGGTTTAAAAAAAAAGTACTTAGTTATTACGTGAGAAATCTACTTAAAGCTAATGTTTCTAGCGTTTCGAGTGTTGGACTGCTGATTGAGGTTGTGTGTTCAATTCCCACAGGACTCATTTTAATGTTATGAACATAAATATAATTATAATTGTGTTTGTCTGGGTGTTTCTTCTGTTGGTATTATAAGTATGTATTTACAACAAAACTATCGAAGTATTATATAATTATTGTCTAGTACCTACCTTATAATACAAGTTCTGCTTAGTTTGGGACTAGATGATGCTGTGTCCCAAAAATATTATTATTAAGTATATTAGGTTAGTCTGAAATTTTCTGTAGCAGCTCTGAGAAAACCCAATACTTAACACTTTGCTCCACCTGGGAATCGAATCGAGGACCTCTACGCTCACGACCACTATGCTAATGAACTAAATGATAAATAAATTTACATAAAGATGTACGTGTTAAGTTAATTTATGTCTGAATTATAATTTAGATCCGGGTTAGCTGATGAGAGAAAAAATATGTAGGTAGTTACCTATGATTTTGTTAACAAACCTTTTTGTCGGAATATCTAAGAAGGAAGCATAGGTCGAAATAAAAAAAAAGTATATTCATTATCTCCGGTAGGTACTTACCTATTATTTATAATTGTTACCAAATAGGTATGTCGGATTGTTAATAGATGCTTGCTACGTTTTTGTTCTATGTTCTTCTGGGAATTAATCCTATGAAGCGAGCTTTGAATAATGATTGTGAATTCAAGGAAACAATAATAATAATAATAAACCTTGTAGCCAGAATTATCCATCAGCAACTTGCTCTGAAATACACTCTTGAGGCATCGGAGGTACCGTACTACAGGTATGTGCCCGTCCCAGTTCTCGAAAATGGCAATATCACATTGTACTGGGATCGGTCCATCATCACTGACAGGACTATTGTAGGTAGCCAATAAGCCTGATATTGTGGTGGTGGACCGATATAGAGGCGTGCAATGATTGTTGATATTACCGTCCCGCATGAAAGCCGAGAAAGATAAGCAAATCAAGTATCTTGACTTGGCTCGCGAGGTTGGCGACATGTGGGATGTGGACACAGCGACCGTTGTACCGATAGTCGTGTCAGCCAATGGTTTAATAGCCACGAGCCTCGACCAACACCTTAGGAGGCTCTCGTTAGGCGGCTGGGTTAAGGGCTTGATCCAGAAAGCAGTACTGCTTGACACGGCTCGTATTGTTAGGAGGTTCCTCTCTCTGGAGCCTTGACCGCCGGTAGCTTTGACCCTGTTTAAACCCCTGACCCTTTGCTCATTTCTATTATAATTGTGTTTGTATTAGTGTGCAATAAAGCGTATATAAATAAATTTATTAATTAATATCGCATCACAAACAATAATGGGATTTTGTTTTGGAATACGATATAATTATCGAGGCGCATCGTGTAGTCAAAATATTAAATTAAATATCGATATATCGCTGTATCGATATTTCGGACATCCTTATAATAACTTAGCCATTAGCCCCTCTATAGTAAATAGAGTACCTATTTATTGTTATAGTATTTTATCTAAGCAGTCAGGGTCAATAACCTCGGTATTGCAGTGTCGTTCGCCTCACAGCCGTTATCACGATTAGGTAACACGCAATAATTTGACCTGAGATACACTAATTTTAGCTCATAGCCTGTCCCAATAACAAATCAATCAGTAAAGTAAAGTTTTATATTAATTTTATTAAGGTTCACACAATTTGCTTATACTATAGAGATAGGGGAGTTTTGAATTAGAAATAGATATTCGCAGGAACAATGTTATAAAATTTCTTATACTTAAAAGTAGAATTCAACGTATTACAAAATACCTACCCCGTAAAAATATATCCCATCAAAAACATTCTGTAAAAAACTAGCCAAGTCTCGATGGAGCTGCTTGTTTATCTCTAAAAAGTAATGAAATCTAGACAAAGTCGTGCCAAGTCTAAGGTTCCTTACTGCGATTTCTTTATTATTTATAGTTAATGTTGTGTGACTTGGCCGTTGACTTGTACCCTTGTTGTAAATTCAAATAATATAAAGTTGAACGTTCAACAGATTTGTACACAGAGGATTACGTAGTATGAATGTTCGTTGAGAATACAATTTGAATATTCTTTAAACGTTAGTGGGTACAAGTGGAAGGATAGCGGATATGTGAATATATATATATATATATTCACATATCCGCTATCCTTCCACTTGTACCCACTAACGCACAAGTAATTTATAGACATATAATAAAAACATGTGGCGGAACCAATAAGTATTGTGTATATATATATATATATATACTTATTGGTTTCGCCACATGTTTTTATTATATGTCTATAAATTACTTGTGAACGTGAAATGCAGTGTTTCAGAACATCCTAAAAGCCTACCCAACGCCATCTATCTATCAGCCATGGACGTCCACTGCTGAACATACGCCTCCCCTACAAATCGCCACAAAAATAGTTCTTGAGCAAACCGCATCCACCAACTCCCCGCGACCCTCACGAGGTCATCCGACCACCTAGTCGGGGGCCGTCCTACGCTACGCTTTCCTATACGTGGTCCACCCAACCCTAAAAAAAAATACCCAACGCTATACCTACTTACGAAATACGTTATCTAATATATAAAATTCTCGTGTCACAGTTTTCGTTGCCATACTCCTCCGAAACGGCTTGACCGATTTTGATGAAATTGTGCTTATCGGGGAGGTCTGAGAATAGGCCGACCTCTATTTTTTTTTTTTTTTATGGCAAAACAACGTTTGCGGGGGCAGCTAGTTTTCCTTATAAATTCATTTTGTTAATCGTTTTTTATTCTTGTACATACATTTTATGCCCCATGGAAGTTTTCCAACCGTCATGGCTTGGCATGTATGTGTTGGATCGCAGGCTCGCCGACTTCCTTGATCTTATTTTAACGACATCTAGGTACTTAATACCAGGCAGTCTGTGTTTTGAGTTAAAAATGTGGTCTTATAGATAAGAATTGACCAATAAGTGACGACGTCTGTGGTTTAGTGGTTCGAGTGCCGGATTGGTGATCATGGGGTCGTGGGTTCGATTCCCACAGGACACAAATATGTGTGGGTAAAACATGAGTATTTGTGTTTGTCTGGGTGTTTCTTATGTATTTTAAGTATATATTTACAAAAAAAAAAATCCTTAAATATTATTATTATTATAATAAATAAATAAAATAAATATTTACATTTTACACAGCACCATCTAGTCCCAAAATAAGCAGAGCTTGTACTTATTGAGATTTTAAAGTTTGCGGACACAGGAAGAAACACCGGTATTAATTTTGTTAAGGTTCGCACAATCAGCCATTTTGGCTTCTTACATCAGGAGATTATTCTCATAGACCAAATAAACATTTTTTAATTCTCTATACTCCACAAAGTTACTAATACAGCACAGAGATCTAATACCTACCAATATTTTAACAGTACTATGGGTACTAGACAATGGATAAATATATTTTTTTGTAAATACATACTTATATTTCTTACTTCAGCTGTTTTTTTTAACTTTTACATTTATAATTTTTCTAGCTGACTTTTTCCTTTTTGCTCGGCTCCTATTGGTCGTAGCGTGATGTTCTATAGCCTATAACCTTCCTCGATAAATGGACTATCCGACACAAAAATAATTCTTCAATTCGAATCAGTAGTTCCTGAGTCTATCGCGTTCAACCAAACAAACAATATCTTCAGCCTTATAATATTAAGTACTAGCGACCCGCCCCCGCTTCGCACGAGTGCAATGTACATGTATTATACATATAAACGTTCCTCTTAAATCACTCTATCTATTAAAAAAAACCGCATCAAAATCCGTTGCGTAGTTTTAAAGATTTAAGCATACATAGGGATATAGGGACAGAGAAAGTGACTTTGTTTTATACTATGTAATGATATGTAGTGATGATAATGATGATAAATAAGACTGTCTATCTGTCCGCATCCTAAAATAAATTTGGAGACAAAAGGTAACCTATGTTCTTCTCCATGGATTATACTCTAAATGGTATTCATTAAAATTGATGAAACTGTTGATGAATTTCGGTACTTATGTTTCGGTAATTTCGGTTTTTACGCTTATAGGCATAAAAACGTGACACACAGATGTAAGTAATATGTTAGATACCTATGAAGAGATTGAAAGAAAACTACTTCTTACGGATTAACGCGATAAAATAAATAAAAAGCATTTTCAATTCAATATTCGCGTAAGTGTCAAAAATCAACATAAAATAAACATGAAAAGTACCTTCGTCTCTATTGTATATTCTACGCTTACTGTATCTAAAACTATTGTAGATGAGGTTTTTGTTAAAATTGCTGTAATAACTGTTTATTTATGATTTCATCTCTGTTTTAATCTTAATAATAATAGTTTTTATAACTTTTCTCAAAGATTAAATAATAGTTGGATATACCGTACTGTTTATTCCATTGAGTGAGTAAGCAGATTGTCGAAATTATTATTGAGGTATTATGTAAGTTTCTGTCTAGAGTATTCAATGAGTTTAACAAGTTAAATGTTTACAGTCTCCTTTTTACTACTAGTAAACATTCTGCCAGATCCTGTTTAACTAAATACTTTATTAATAACTTATAAATGTTGGATATCACTATTGTCTCAATCTTGTGAGGCTATTTGTTTAGTCTTAATTCTCTTAATCAACTTTGCTCAAGCTCTTCAAATTATGGAAACTTGTTATTGGCATTTAATAACTATGAGTATTTAGATGTAAGCTCCGTAAATAAAATAAAAGTACAATCATGTTATTTCGAGCTAGATCAACCACGTACAATAAAATGTGTTAGAATCTATTTTTACCTGAGAACAGAAACACACCGCAGTTAATTTTCAATTTTTACACTCAATGAGAAAACTATTATTATGTTATTCATTTAATTTAAGCTGCAAAACCCATTATTTTATATTATTCACAGGTTATTTAAAGATACTTTGTTGCAATCAACGTTTCCAATTAACAGTTGTAGCGATTACACCACAAATTAAGGAGCAACATCTTGTTTCGGCGATGTTAATCTTTCAATGGGAAATACCGTAGTTTTTTAGTCTTTGGATATTCCCAATGCTAGATCAAAACAAATTATATATCTTTAAATAATTCTGCCACTTTTAATTATCATGATATGCATATTCTTAGCATGAATCTTCTTTCGTAAATTGTTATTCGGTATTTTTCCGTTACATCGTATTCAAGTGAGTATGTGAAAATCTTTTTGATACAATTCAAAGATATTTTAGTCTTGTTTTTATAGTTTTTTTTTTTTTCTCTTTATTTTTATAGGGGAATTTTATTCTACAAGAGTCCCATTAGGCCTTAACATGTATAAATCAACTTAAAATTACTTACGAATTAAGATGACAAAGTTAAATCATAATAATCTCATAGCCCGTTCCGATATCGGCATAGCTAAAATACTTTGAATACTAACGACATCCCAACGGTTTATTCTTAACTGTTCCATAATTTCAGTTCTTTTATTTTGGTTTTTGACACATTCCATCAACAAATGTTGAACGTCATCAACAATATTACATATTTCACAGTTTGGGGAGTTTAAACGTTCGTTTAAATGTTCAAACTTTCTTGATGGGACGTGAATAACGTTATAACTTTATAGCTCTTGTGGCTTGTTGATGGCCTTACTAATGAGCTAGAGGGCCTAAGTAAGATTCTCAGGTCGAGCAATGTGTTAAAATTGGATTTTTTAATGAAATTCTCAGTAGTAACATTGAATTAGTGTGGTAGGTATGTAACCAATTTATGTCAAATACTACAAGTGACTTTTATTTTATCAACTAGCTGCTCCCGCGGTGTCACCCGCCATTTTTCTTTTTTGCTCAGCTCCTAATGGTCGTAGCGTGATGTTTTAAAGCCTATAAACCTCCTCTATACATTTCTTTTTTTAAATTCGAATCAGTAGTTTTAATATAATAAATTACCAGCAAGTATTAGAAATGTACACTCACTCAATGCATTCAAAATTCAGCTCGGCCAGTATTTAACAGCAAGAAAAACACCCTCACAGAAATGAATGCGTTGGGTGGGTCGTGTTTGTGAAACTGTACATAGAGGTGAAGTCGAACCTTTTTTTAATGTTAACATTAATTTATTGTTCTCAAGTAAGTGACATTTGTGTATGTTTTATTGAGAATAAAGTTTCTTTAAACATAAAAGTTCCGATTTTTAGTTAACCTCAAAATTTGTTAAGAATACTTACTTGATTTTATAATCCATACGATGTGATCAAAATCAACTTACATATTATGTACCTTTGATATTAACACCGTTATTTGGGTCATTTTTTATGAGATTTTTTTATTATTAAATATTTAATGCCTAAAGTCGGAAAGTAACAACTTACCCCGACTAGGAGCAAGTTAATGATGAAAGATGGCTGCCGTATTTACTCGATATTCTTATCACTTTTACTTGCGGAGCTTGGGTAACTTCGGGCCCCGCTCTCCCCTACACAAACAAGCATACGGGCCGTCTGATGATAAGGGGCATCCGAAGCCAGCAACACCAGTTGTTAAGTCTCATATGCCCAGTAATGTCACTGGCTACATTGCTCTTCAAACCGGAATACAATAATGTTGCCACATTACTGCTAAATGACAGAATATTTGAAATATTTACCAATGTGAGGTAGGGCACTCAAATTGGAGCTGCCCGACTGGGGAAGTATCGCCACCTTGCAGAAAATCGAAGTAAAATAACACTGCTCTGAGCTGTGTTGTGTTTCTTACGGTGAGCAAGGGAATCGAACCCACAACGTCTTAATCATCAGTCCGACACTCGAACTACTAGACCACAGAAGTCGTCAAAAGAGACATATGAGTTAATTTTAAAATAAAACATTGATAAATTACACAACACCGTACTAATTATAATAAAAAATATCATGAAAAAGTATTGACTACCAAAACTATTTTTATCTAAAAATTAAAACATAAAAACCAGAAACAAATCAATCGTCACTTTTTTGTTTTAATAATTTTGTTATCGGCAAAAGTCGTGCGCCGTAGTTCCGTGTCAGTGTTAAAAAAACTATTATGACGCTCCTATGTCTAAAATGTTAGATGCAGGTGTCCAGAGTCCACTAAAAACTCACCGACCACTACGTTTTTGCTATCCTCTGCTGCTTAGTTCGTCTGGCTTTTTTTTATAGGTACCTACCACTAATGTGGCAAACAAGCATACGGCCCACTTGATGGTAAGTGGTTACCGTAACTTATAGACGCTTGCAACACCAGAGGTACCACTTGCGCGATGCCGCCCCTGTAAAATGAAAGAGGAATAGTTGGATTGGCAGTATAAGGGCAAAGAACACTGTCAACACAACGTTTCCTGGAGCACTGGCAACCTTGTTCACCGTAAGAAACACAACACAGCTCAAAGCAGTGTTATTTCACTTCGATTTTCTGCAAGGTGGAGGTACTTCCCAAGTCGGGTAGCTCCAATTTGAGTGGAATTACTCCCTTATGCCGTACCTCTTTAAAAACATAAAGTTAAACCTTATAATTATATAAAAAAAGTCAGTGGTTCGTCATCATGACAATGCATTATAGATTAATGATTACTTACATTTGTAATTAACATTACCGTCATTCAAACTGTATGATGATCATAACTCATATCATAAGTCAATATTTTTTACATTCTGACGCAAGTATTGTACTTACCTATCGTGATTTTACTTTTTTTTCTTGGATATGGAAAATCCTCATGGATCCTCCGCCATCCGGGGAGGTCGTACTCGTACCGACTTAAAACCTTAATATTGCCTTTACTTGCCTAAGGCACGTGGTCCTGATCTATTTGGACTTCACAAGAAAATTACTTTTTTTTATGTAGCCTCTTTTGTGTCCCACTGCAGGGCAAAGGCCTCCCCTATCTTAGTCCAGGACTCTCTATACTGAGCTTCTTCATACTACGTTAGCAAAAAGTGATCAAAATCATCTCGCCAAAATTTAAAAAATATAGAAAATTACTTAGTTAATATAAAAAAAAATATATATATTACACAGACTATCTAGCACATCATGCTACCACAATCTGTCAAATTTCTTTGATTGATCATCATCATCAACCCATATACTGTCCCACTGCTGGACACGGGTCTCCTCACATATTGAGAGGGATTAGGCTATAGTACACCACGCTGGCCTAGTGCGGGTAGGCAGACCGTCCAGAAATATCTCTAAGGTATGCAGGATTCCTCACGATGTTTTCCTTCACCGTTTAAGCGAGTGATAATTAATACGCACGAGAATTCGAAAAGTCAAAGGTGCGTGCCTTGGGTTCGAACTCGAGACCTTTGACTTGGCAGTCCAATGGTCATACCACTAGGCTATCACTGCTTCTATTATTGCTATCTTTGATTGATGTTAAACTTTAATTCAAAATAATAAGGTTCGTATTCAATTGAATAAAAATAACAGTTTTGGATAGCTTGACCTGCTGGCGTCTGTACTATGGATACTAGATAATGGATAATACTTCCTTTCTCCGACCCTTTTTTACTAGGTCAAATATAGTTGGGAAGGAAAGGAAGAAAGGAAAGACCCGGAGAAAATTGATTTAAAATAGAATAATATCGTAAATAAAGGAAAAAATTAATAAATAACAAATTAAAAATACAATATTAATCCTAATATAGTTTCTAAAATTCAACTATTTTATTATATAATACGAAATAACTATAATAATATAAATAGCAAAAATAATACAAACTTATAATATTACAAAGTTTAAATTATATAGTCATAAACACAAGTTCCTCCTCTCTTCTACATTTGCCGTGCCTGACAAGGCCCACACATGTTTCTTCTTATATTATTGTTATCATCTATTTAACTTGTGGAGTGCAATAAATGTATTGAGTATTGAAAGAAGGAGGAATGTGATAGGTACTTTTAAATCATAATATAATAAACACTAAGTAAGTACCCATTATATTCAATTAATTATGATAAAACACTTACATGTAGGTATTGATCAATGATTAATGTAGTACCTACCTAACTAATACAGACCATAAAAACTGTTTGATTAATTATTTTAATGAAATCATAATAAATTTAATTTTACTACTCATTACATAAGAATGTAATTAATTATAATTTGGTATTCATGAGCTTTTAGAAAAACAGACAAATCAATTTAATAAAGTGCAATTTGTAATGTACCTACCTAAATAACTTTGAGTTTTCGGGGTGGACTATAGCCTAATCCCTCTCAATCTGAGAGGAAACCCGTGCCCAGCAGTGGGACATTGATGATGCCAATTGTCATTAGAGCATAATACCTTCATGCCTGTATTCCCTGAAGGGTTAGACAGGGGTATACTGGTATAGGTCCCATGTAATAGGGGGCGAGTCTATTGTTATTAACTGGGCTCAAATCCGAGCTGGAAAATGTTATAGACAAGCCCAGTAACACTTTGCTTGACCCGGGAATCGAACCCACCAAGCACCTCGCCGTGTCCGACAATGGTATCTGTTTGCATGTTACACGTGGGAATCGAACTCAGAACTTCTATCGTAGCAGTCGCGCTTATGACGACGGAGAAAATAGTTTTTTAATATCGTTTTTGATGTTAAAGCAAAAGATTCAATAATTACACCATCCATGACATGACGTCGCGTGAGACGATAAGATAATATAGTTTCTTTATTTATCTCAGCTTTCGCGAGATTCTCGTCACGCAATAATGCATACAATCACTAATTAAGTACCTACAGTAAAACGGGGTGAATGTGAATGCAGTAAAACAAGATTAACATTGCAATCATGTTTTTGATTTTAAAAAGAGTGTCTATGGAGTTTCTTTCTCCATAAGACCCACTTTTTGGAACCGTGCAACTAGTTTTGACTTTTCAAAACCGCTATTTTAATGGTCTAATTGAAATAAAACATTTGATTTTGACTTTGCCGGGGTGAATAGAGACAAAACTTTGAAAGAGATTTTTTTTAGTTTTAGCTTTATAAGATACTAATATTTAATATTGTTTCTTTATTATAATAAACCATTAGAACTCCTTGTTGGCATCAAACTATAATAATTGAAGCTGAAAATCTCTTTCAAAGTTTTTTCTGCATTCACCCCTGTATCCATATTCACCCCGTTTAACGGTATTAATTAGAACATAAAATTAATAATTCAAAACATGATCCAGCTATGCATTTGTCCCCTTCAGCAACGACTTAAGCCGAGGTCCGAGTTTCGTTAACACTCCCTTAACTTAATAAGTGCTGGAGTAAAAAGAGGCTGGAGGCATAAGATGCCTTGAAAAGTTATTAAAATAAATTATCCCTACTTTGCGATAATTATAGGACTTAACTGTGCCCCCCTTGAGGCGTCTATCATCCCCCATTTCTAAACATTAATGATATTCATCATCATCAACAGCCTATATTCGTGCTGGACGTAGGCCTCTCCTAGTGAACGCCACAGAGCCCTATCTTCGGCTTTCCTCGTCCAGTCACTACCAGCCGTCTTCCGCAAGTCGTCACTCCACCAGGCCGGCGGGCGTCCTACACTACGCTTACATAGACAGGGTCTCCAACTCTCCAGTCGAGAACTTGTTTGGTCCAACGTATATATTGATATTGAAACTCATTACAAATTTCGAATACTTGTTCCGAATTCAAATGGCCCAATTACGTGACGAATAAAATAAACAATCGTAAGTTCATAACGTATTTGTTTTATAAACATTTACCAACATGACCCAAATATACACGTGGTTTTATCGTTCCAATTTTGAATAATCGGGGCTATGTTACTAAGTCGTGATCTCATGACAAATTGTTGGAATTTCGTCGAGTTTAGGATCGGAAGAAAACAGCGCACGCGCGTATGAAAAGTATACTCTGTATTCATGACCGTTAACAATTTGTCATTATAATGTATTCTTCTTAAAAAACTACCTACTAAGAAGAATATCCCTTTCAGCTTTCTGAGTGAGACACCGTTCTGTCTGTACTTTAATTATTGTTTTTTTAATGTTTACTATTAATCTTATGTATTTTTAGTACGTCTGTCCTCACTAAAACTAAATAAATTATTCATTATTTTTCTTCTTCTCAAACAATGGCTTGTCGAAAACTGATTTTATACCATAAATGACTTTTTCAAATATAAAATAAATAGGAAATTTGCACTGACATGAGTATATGTATAAATAAAACGTGAATTTCCGATAATTTAAAACCTCGTGACATTTAATAGATAGTTTGAAATTGTTTTAATTATTAATATTTGTACGTATTTATGATTTAGATTAATATATTTTATTTAAACAAATTATATCCACATAGCCAATTTCAAATTATATTATATTTGCATGCTGAATAAAGTAGGCGAAATATGAAGAACAAATGTTTTTACTTTAAGATCTACCAATGTACCATATTTCAAGCAAATAAATAAATTATTATTATTCTTCCTCTTCTTCTTCTTCTTCTTCAGCCAGTTTGAGTAATCGCTATTAAGCTAATACGCCATGTAATAGGGGATCAGCTTATTAAACGGACAAAGATCCAAACTCAGGGCTGCTGACTGAGATTTTTTATATAAAAACCCAATAAGTCTGCTCAAACCGGGAATAACCCAAGTCCTCACTGTCAGTACTTGTTACTTTTACACTACATTTTTAAATACCATTGTACCCTTAACTTAATTAATTAACTTAAAAACCATCAACCAGTTTCTTATGTATTATAAGTATGTATTTACAAAAAAAAAGTATACATATTAGTATTATATCCATTGTCTAGTACCCATAGTACAAGCTCTGCTTAGTTTGGGACTAGATGGTGCTGTGTAAAATGTCCCAAAAATATTTTATTATTATTTTTAATTCTAATGTTGTTTCTTATCATGGTGTGCCATAAAGATTGTTCTCTTCTATTCTATTTATAGACTGCAGTCTATAAATATTTAAAAATGTAAATGAATTTATGTCTGACACTTACGCGGATATTAGAAATTGAAATAAAACTACTTTTTTAACGATTAATAATACAAACATGACGCGATAAAATCCGTAAAAAGTAGTTTTATTTCAATGTATAATATTCGCGTAAATGTCAGAAATCAATAGGTTAAATATTTTTTATCCAGTCCACGCAGACGAATTCGCAGGCAGAAGCTAGTTTTTAATATACATAATATTATGTTTATACTAAAAAAAGATCTTGATTCTAGTAATTTGCAATAATTATAATTCTGAGTATCCAAATAAACTGATTTTGAAACTGGTTCTTAACTACCTTATCACTTTAGTTGTCATCAGCGCGACTGCTATGCTGACCCTGGGTTCGATTCCTGGGTCGAGCAGTGTTATTGTGATTTTGCTTAGCAGCTCGGAATTTTTATTTGTGCACGGTTAATAACAATAGGCTCGCTCCCTATAACAAGGGATCTAAACATAACTGCGAACTGTAAATGTACTATACAAAACTGTCAAATTTTCCCAATTGAAAAGGAACCTTATTTATTTGTCTTAAGGTTGAAAATCTATCAAAGAAATTTGATAGATTGTGGTAACTTGATGTGCTGGCCTATGTATATAGGTAGACTTCTGCCTAACGCTTAGGGTAATCATATAGGTGTTACAGTATGTTTTTATACCATTAAGGTAGCAAACAAGCATATACGGCCAGCCCACGGATGCTAAGCGGTTACCGTAGCGTATAGACGCTTGCAACACCAGGTTTATCTCTTGCGCGTTACCGACACTGTAAAACGAAAGAGAATAGTTGAGATGGCAGTATGAGGGTCAAAGTCCCCCACTGCCAACAGAACGTTTCCTCGCGGAGCACTGGCAACCTTGCTCTCAAATTATTCCCTGCCTATTTAAAAAAAATACTTCAATAAATTGTCACCATAGTTATGAAAAGGCTAGATCATTTTATATGTGGTTTTCCGCTAATTCCTAGGATTATATTCTAGACTTTAATTGACCACAATCTAGGTCTTAGAGGCTTTGCGGTTAATTATAAATAAAAACACCCATCCACAGACCTACCGCGACTAGTGAAGCTTAACCTTGCAGATCGGTTGATCAGCTTAGTTACTAATTAGCCACAAACTAGTATATAATTTATATTGCTGTAATAAATTAGCCAATTATTTGGATATAGATATTAATGTAAATAACGCCTATCTCTAAAATTTATAGTGTTGTCCTCAATTCCATTCGATTTGCTTGATATCGGTTACTTGAATAGGTACACAATAATATTATGATTATCGATTTTAGCTCACGGCTTTTTGCGTATTTCAACATACCATCACATCTGTATTCCCCGAAGGCTTAGCCAGAGATGTAAGTACTTACATACACCCACAGTTCGCCGGTAGGTGGCTTCATTACCTATCAGTGGCTATGGCTCTTTCTTCAAACGCTCTGCGAGGAAACGTTTTGTTGGCAGTGGGGGGACTTCGACCCCACTCCCAACACAGCTATTCCTCTTTCAATACAGGACAACGCGCAAGTGATACTTTTACAAGCGTCTATAGTCTACGGTAACCGCTTACCATCAGGTGGGCCGTATGCTCGTTTGCCACCTTAGTGGTATAAAAACGTCAATTCAGATTTTTCCCTACATTGTAAAACACATATCTATCTGATAAGCAACACTGTTACTGTCTTGACTTTAAAAGAAACCATGATTCTCTGAGTTTGATTCGGCGTTTCTTTTCAGAAGTCGATCCAATATTTCTCGTACTTAGTATTAAATATTGACTTGTAAAAGTCTCTATAAACGATCTATTACTCAGAAATGAATATCATTTATCAAACCTGAACACAATAATGTGCTAATATTATTGTGTTAGCACATTATTGTTCTCGTTTAGCGCAGACATTAGGTGAACTACATAAGTACCTAGTATAGAAAACACTTTTCTCGGTGTCTATACAAATGATTAAATTATGAAACGGGATGAGTTGACCGATTCAAATGTACATTAGGAAAACTCATCCCGCGGGATGACCGCGAGCGGGATGAGCTGACTAAAGAGCCGAATATTTGGCATTGTGTTGGTACTCTAGACGAGAATTCTTTCACCTCAAATAACGCTTCGTGATAATGAAAAAAAAAATATTATTTATGACCAGCACTTTGTTCCTGTTCGCTAATCATATTGTACTCATGGCCTTGACATCTACGATTAATTAATATTTTACTAAGAAAAAAAACCATGACGAATGAGGCTTAAACACGTCTCGAACTAATTTGCGAAACATGAACACCATTAATCATAAACGTGTCGTTATATATTTTTTTAATAATTAATATTATTTTCTAACCGACTTATTCTAAAAGTCGTAAGTCCGACTGTTATGCTAGAGGTTGAGGCTTAAATGCCCAGGTCAAGCGGCGTTATTGGGTTTTTCTACGAAATTCTCAGTAGCAATGATGTTTGTTTTTTTTATACCACTAAAGTAGCAAACCAGCAGGTGGGCCGTACACCTGATGGTAAGCGGTTACCGTAGCCTATAGACGCTTGTAACACCAGGGGTATCACTTGCGCGTTACCGACCCTGTAAGACGAAAGAAGAATAGTTGGGTTGGCAGTATAAGAGTCAACGTCCCCCCACTGTCAACACAACGTTTCCTCGCGGAGCACTGGCAACCTTGCTCACCGTAAGGAACACAACACAGCTCAATATATAAATGTGAAAGTTTGTGAGGATGGATGGATGCATGTTTGTTACTCTTTCACGCTAAAACTACTGAACTGATTTTCATGAAACTTTACAGTATTATTAATTATACATCATAACGATTTTGAGTTAATTAGCCAAATAACAATGATAATTAAAACTAACTTTTCCTCGCGGACAAAGTCGCAGGCAGAAGCTAGTTGCTTTATAAAATTATGATTGCATTAAATTGCTTAGAAACGTAGTAATTTATAAAGATACGTGAGAGAAACTGCGCTTACGGCTAGATCTAGATTGCTAGATTACTGTAGTCATTACAGCCTATAATTGTGGGCATGGTGGCTAAGTAATGACTGATCGATCAATCTGCAAGGTTAAGCTGGGCTTGCATCGTATGGGTCTCGGAGAGTCCGTAAAGCGATCGGACCCGGTTGTCATACGACCATATTGGGCTACTCGGTGATTGAGCTGATGTCTATTGGGCTACACGATGATTGATGCATGCGTGCCGTCTGCTATGCATGTGTGATGCATAGCAGACGTATGATTACATATGATTTCCTAAACATTAGTTCAGATTTTTCCCTACTATTCCTTTTTTAAGCGGTGATAGCCTAATGGTAAGGCCATTGAACTGCCAAGTCGAAGGTCTCGAGTTCGAATCCAAGGCACGCACCTCTGACTTTTCAAATTCATGTGCGTATTAGTAATTAATTATCACTCGCTTAAAGGGTGAAGGAAAACATCGTGAGGAAACCTGCATACTTACCTTAGAGATTTTTCGCGACGGTTTGTGAAGTTTGCCAACCCGCACTAGGCCAGCGTGGTAGACTATAGCCTAATCCCTCTCAATATGAGAGGAGACCCGTGCCCAGCAGTGGGACAGTATATGGGTTGATGATGAATGATGAATTCCTTTTTTATTGGCCGCACCTCGCTTGATGGTATGTGACGATGCCATCCCCCTACTGCCAACACAACGTTTCCTCGCGGAGCACTAGCAACCTTGCTCACCGTAAGAAACACAACACAGCTCAAAGCAGTGTTATTTTACTTCGATTTTCTGCAAGGCGGAGGTACTTCCCCAGTCGGGCAGCTCCAATTTGAGTGGAATTACTCCCACTGTGCCCTACCTCTTTTAAAGTCAGTTGTGATAACAATGTACTCCCTGATAACGATTACAATCGTGACCTTTGCCAATCCATGTGTACCTATCTACATAAACGTGGGTGTATTTTTCCTTGACTTAAAGTTGCAAAATAACTAACCTTACTTCCGATCCGTCAAATCCCTTTATCCGTAGTTCTATTTGATCTTGGCGGCATTCATTACGCCAAATTAGTAATTAATTCATTCTATGCAGTCAAGGTGTGTCCACAAAACAGAAACAAGACAAAAGGTTCACATGATGTAACACGAACTAACTTTGTACCTGCGAAGCTACCGAAAATATTCGAGGGTACAACGAGATACATACAATTCATATAGTACACACACACACACATACAACAACCACACAACACTCACTCGCTCTCTCTCACACACACGACACTCACTCACGCAAAAACACACATATACACAAAAACAGATTCACACACTCTTTCAGACGTTCACCCTCCGAGCTCCCAACTATGTAGTGGTCAGCTTCCAATCTAACCAGATGTGACTGAATATCAGTATTTTACACGAAGCTACTGCAATCAGACCTCCACAACCCAATTTTCTGGGTAATACCAATATCCTGAAAATTTACAATTTTTTTTATTCTACTTAGGTGGCAAACAAGCATACGGCCCACCTGATGGTAAGCGGTTACCGTAGCCTATAGACGTACACCAGGAGTATCACTTGCGCGTGGCCGACCCTGTATTGAAAGAGGAATAGTTGGGTTGGCAGGGGACAAAGTCCCCGCACTGCCAACACGTTTTCTCGTTAGGCACTGGCAACCTTGCTCACCGTAAGAAACAACACAGCTCAAAGCAGTGTTATTTTACTTCGATTTTCTGCAAGGCGGAGGTACTTCCCAAGTCGGGCAGCTCCAATTTGAGTGGAATAACTCCCACTATGCCCTACCTCTCTCAAAAGTTATTGAAGTGAATCTTCTCCATCTACCTACATAGTGTCCTCTAGTGTAAATCTGCATCGACAAATTTTAGAGCGCCATATTTCGATAAATCCTTGGGAATGCCCACGCCATCGCAAAACATAGATTAATCGGTAACCTTTTACGATGGCTACTTATAAGACACTAGAGGTTATATATACATAAATAACAGTTCGAGTGATTCATCAAATACTTGTTTTCTAAGGATAGACGACTAATTAATGACGTTAATGACAATACTTTCGTTGGATATTTGAAGGTTAACGGGGCACGCAGAAATGATTGATTTACTAGATAAGTACTGTATTAGTTATTTTGTGTTGTGAGTCTAGTGGACAAGCGGCTGACGAGTGTAAATTATTGATTTTATTCCACAGTTGGGTCTCCTCTCAGAATGAGAGGGATTAGGCTATAGTCCACCACGCTGGCCTAATGCGGATTGCCAGACTTCACATTCCATTGAGAAAATCTCTAAGGCATGCAGGTTTTCTCACGATGTTTAAGCGAGTGATAAATAATTAGAGAATGTTGATGTTTACTATCGCTAATTCAAAATCTATAAATTCAGCTCTATTCTCAGTTTTTTAAATGTCAGATAGTATTATTATTCTAAAAAACAATGTCAAACGCGAACAAGATAGATTTTGAGACGAAAAATTGACTCAAAGATGAATGACATTTTTTTATCGTTGATCTTGTTACAATATTATATTTTAAAGGTGCATCCACACCGCAGTTACTTTTTGTGGAGCAACAGAATGCAACACGATAACATTAGGTAACATTCTTCAAGTTTTGCAACTGCTTGTTACTCTTTGTATGAGAATGATCTTTTGATGTCTTTATTGTTTGTTTTTCCACCCGGACGAAGTCGCGAGCAGAGGGTCTACTCCCTATCTCCGTCAACGAAGTTACGAGCCGTTCGAAAGTTCTCCGAAACTTCGGAGTCCAATAAAACAAGTGTCAAATTCAATTTTTCGAACTAGTAAAAACACATCGAGAGTATGGACAATTTGTCAAATTGTGTTGTCATTCATTCTTAGTTCGGGCCCCGAACGAATCATCCGTCCGTACGTGATACGGAGTAGGAAACGCCCGTAACGAAAGTCGAAACTACGGACTTCGTGCTTAGGGAGTAGACCCCCAGAAACGCGATAAAATCCGTAAAAAGTAGTTTTATTTCAATGTATGTGTGTCACAAATTTATTTAATGTTATTAATGTATAAGGTTCATTGCTTATATGATCTTGCAAACTAAGTACTTATTTTTTTTTTATTAAAAGTAATTTCTCAATGTAAAAATCATAAATGTAAGGTTAATTTTAGTTCATAAAAAATTAACAATCGGAAATCCACAATAATAATCAGAGAAATGATTATACAAAAAAATTTTAGTCAACAAAATATTTTAACAGTGTAAATAAACAGTTAAGTTAACAAAAATAGGTTTAACAAGGAAGTTATAACGTAGGTAACACTGTAAACGTAGTCTAATAATAATAATATTACCAGTTATGAAAATTCCAATGTCAGACAAATAAATAAATGATTACAGGAAATCGAATTTGCATTATAAAGTTAAACATCGGGGTTGAGGTTAGTCAGCGCTTGCCGCGGTCAAAATATAGATGGGTGACCGATGACATCAAAATGCGTCTTATGTCGGTAGGCCTATGAATAAGTAGGCTTGTAGGTCATATAAATAATTCCGTGCGGGAATAAAACTCACAACCTGCTATGTTTAAAAATACCGTGTTACACTCGCATACTAAAGTATTTTTGAGACAACAGGTTTTATATGTCCTTCTCCAAGGTCTAATCTATACCTGTGCCAAATTTCATCAAAATCGGTTTAGTGGTTTAGTTGTGAAAGCGTAACAGACACTCATACAGAGTTACTTTCATATTTTATAATAATAAGTAGGGAACTAGGGATAACATCAAATTTGTCATAACGTTCTGATCAAAAACAATGGCGTCAAAAAGTGGTGCGCCACTGCTACGCTATAGATACGTCTATCAAATTGTTTATCTATAAAATTCTCGGTAGCAGCTCGGAGTTAAAATTTGTGCCCGGTTAATTGCTCGCCCCCTATTACATGGGACCGAACGGTGGGTGTAGGTACAGAGGCCAACACATGAAGCTACCACAATCTGTCAAAGGATGTCACCAAAATCTGCCCAAATGATGTACTGAGGGGAGTTGCTGACGATTCGGACACAATATATTGGGACACATTGTCCGAATTGACACATTTTAATTTTAATATATTTTTATTGACAATTCGGATATCATTAAATTATTGAAGCTATTTAGTACAGTCAGACAAGAAAGCGTTACCAAATCTATTTTAGAGTGGTTTAGATTTTTATATATGCATGCTGAAAAAAGAAACAAAAATCATTCAAAACGTTTATTTAGTATAAAATCAACATGTTATAAATACTGGTTTTTATTAATCTACAATATAATCATAAAAAATATCTCGACAACATTGATTGATTTGGCAGCCACGTTACTTGTTATTAAACAAAAACTCATAACCCTATAATGTATAAAAATCACAGATAATACTCTTATTACCCAACTGCCAAGGCGCGTATCTATTTATGTGGGTTTAGAATATTATTTATTAAAAACGGCATCTTTCGTTAAAAATAAAACTGTATTTTTCGGATTTCTACAATTAAGGTATCGTTGGAAGTTTTTTATCTGACTGTACAAAACAGCTTTTTTTATTGGTGTCCGAATCATCAGTGAAAGAAATATTAAAATTAAAATGTGTCAATTCGCACACTGTGTCCCAATATATTGTGTCCGAATCGTCAGCAACTCACTGAGGGTACGCTTATTGGAAAAAATACTCTGTATTACGCTGGTGAAAACTCTAGTCATACTTTTTTTTATGCTCACTAGGGGATGAGAATAAATAACTTTAAATTTGAAAAAACGCACGCCATTTTATCACTAGTATCATTTTCATAGTGTTTTTATAGTAAAAACTGTCAACTTGATAGCTATCTGCTGTCAGTTTCAGCTTTGGAATGTCAAACGCACGCTAATTTGGCACAATAATATCAGTTTCCTAATGATTTCATAGTAAAAACTGTCAACTTGACAGCTGTCATGTACCTCGGGTACAAATTTGGGCTGAGTTGTATGGACTTTTGATGACCTCCTTTCTTTAATTGATTTTCAACTTTAATACTAAAAAGTAAGGTTCATATTCAATTGGGAAAATTTTACAGTTTTGGATAGCTTGATCTGCTGGCCTCTATACATTGGTACACGTCTGCCTAACCCTTCGAAGAATATAGGCGTGATGGTATATTATGTTGATCAAAAACAAGGGCATAGAGTAGATACCTACCTACTTCTAGGGGTCAATGTGGTAATGATTTAAAATTCTGCCGACCCCGGAAAGATTATATTTAAATGATCATATCTTACAACAAAACGTACTTTATCTCAGTATTTAAATGGTTTCCTATATATTAAAAACAAAGCTTGTCTACCGTGATCTTGAAAAATCAATAACAGACCTCAATCCAAAATAAACTCTTTGTTTGTACAATAAAATACAATTTCGAATAGCAGTTTTCTATGTTATGACCTGATTGGATATTGGTGTAGTCTTCAAGGTAAATTAGACTTTATGGCGTGTGTTTTATGCTAGGGAATTATAAATACGATATCGATTCGGAGAATTTGTAGCAAATTTACTTGTAATAATTTTGTAAATAAGTAGGTAGTAGGCATTAATCAGTTTTGTTTTTTTTTTTAATAAGGAACAACATTTAATGCTTCTGACATTTGTAAAAATTAAAATGTAACTTACTTGTTTAAAAAAAAACTAATTTAAATAAATTAAAAAAATAATAATTCTTTTAACGAATGACATTAAAATTATAAGCATTTTTTTCTTTAATATCACATATGAAGCAGTGGTTAAATTAAGCGTTTTAATTATTTTTTCCATTAGTTATGCTAAAGATGAGGTTCATCCATAAAGGTTATCATCCACTACATCGTATCACGGTATATCAAATCAATTCAAATAAGTTATTTGCCTAAAATATGGTGGGTACACAAGATGTTAAATTAGCATATAGCACAGGACATATTTCACTCTCATTGCGGGCATGCAAAATTATAGTTAAATTACATCAAATTATTAGAATTAAATTACAATTTAGAACTATATGAATTACACTGAATAGGGAATATTTGAATTATAATTATTTAAATGACAGTGATTACAATTACTTTAATTATTGAAATGTTATCATAAATTAGAAGAGGCAGTATCTTAGTGGGCACCAATTCGGCAAAAGATTTTATTCAAAAAAAACTTTAACAGTATAGAAACTCTCCTAGTTTAACCATTATCTTAAGGCGCAACAGCTTTAGCATGGTTCACCCTTGTTTGGTATAAAAACGTTTGATGTAATGTTACTAATTCGAACAACGTTTAAGAAAATAATCACTGTGTATAATATCAATTAACATAATTTTCATTTCATCGAATATTTATTAGCGATAACAACATTTGCGCTATTATTATATACGTACTTATAAGACCAAAATAAAACCTAACAACCTAACCTAGCCTAAGTAAATTTGTTGCATTTTGAAGCTCAAGACATTGTTTCAAAGAAATAAATATGCTAAATAAAATTGGAATATAATAAACCGCGCATCAAAAATACTGATTGAGCAACAAAATTACTGATTAAGCAGCAAAATACCGATATCGGTTAGGTTAGGTTAGAACTGTGACCACACATTGCACGAACCGAGCGAGCGAAGCGAGCGGTGCCGCGGTAGCGGCCGGCGAGTGCCAGAACCAAATCAGAATGATACCGAATCTGAAAACCAAGAAAGTGTATATAAATAACACTTTGATGAGCAAATTTAGTGTGTAATTCAGTATTTTTGGTGCTAATTTCGAATATTTTGATTGAAAAAAGGGGATTTACAGTTAAAGTATTAAATACCACCCAATAAAATTCTACCAATTCATTATTCGGTCAAATGAATAATTATGCGGAATGACTTTATTGTAACTAAAATTAGCGGAAGCGATTTTCGACTAAACGTTGGTATACCAAACAAGGGTGGTCCCTTTAGCGTAACCGACAACTTAAATATTTTGTATGGACATCCTAATTACCCTTGCTCGCTAGAGGTAGCGTAGACTAATTCCCAGATTTTCATACAACATATTTGGCATATTCGATAGACCTTTTTTGTTATCCTATATTCCCACTGCTGAGCAAAGGTCTTTTGCATCACCTTCAGCTTCGGCTGGTCATACATCCATCTTATATGTATTATAAGTACTTGTAAAAAAATATATTTACAATAAAAGTATGTAAGTATTATAATAATCCATTGTCCTAACCTATAGTGCAAGCTCTGCTTAGTTTGGGACTAGATCGTGCTGAAATGTCCCAAATATTATTTTATTTATCCATTAACGCATCCAGATCGTCATGCCATGATGTACAAACGCCAGCAGGTCAAGCTATCCAAAACTGTCAAATGTTCCCAATCAAATATGAACCTTATTGCTTTGTCTGTACTTATATATTTCAGGGCCCTCTAAGCGATAAGAGGCACAGGCAATTGCCTACTTTAAGGTTAATCCGGCTCTAGCTGCGGTGGCCGCTGACCATCAGCCTTGGCATCTTATTACAAAATAAAAAAATCTTAATTTATCGTTTTTAATCCACATAATATTGAACTTTAGAAACCATTGCCTTGCCATTGCATAGCTTAGCAAGTAGTGGAGGCCTTGACTGTGGCAATTAAAATTATTACAGTAATCAGAACGACTAATTAACATGTCTGTTGGTCCCTCCATTACCACATCTTAAAGGTGTAAGCCACCTTGCTCTCAAGTTCTTGGTCAAGTAGATTATATGACTCCTGGCCTTCTGAAGTAAATGATTCATTTAGTTCCTCATTCTAGACATTTCAATATCACGAGCGAGAGACATAAAAAATATAAAAAATAGCGAAAGGTTAGAATGGGGTGTACTAATATACTATCCTCAGTTCGCCGGTTTAATAACCGAGAACAAATGCCTCGGACAACTAAACTGTGGAATGAACTGTCGCCTGCAGTATTTCCGAACCAATATGACCTTCAAACCTTCAAGAAAAGAGTGTACTCCCATTTAAATGCCGGCAACGCACTTGTGACTCCTCTAGTGTTGCGGGTGTCTATGGGTGGCTTTAATCACTTAGTTCTCTAGTCTGCCAGTTTGTCCCCTAACCCATTAAAAAAAACCCAAACTGCTACTGAGAATTTCATAGGTAAACCCAACAACACTACTCGACCTGGGGATCGGACCTAGGACCTCTAGCTTAGCAATCGCGCTTAAGACTACGGGGCAGTTAGTTACAGGGTTCAAACAGTAATAGACCATGATTTTGTCTCGTCAATCGCTAGTGATATTTAGGTAGTCGAAGGGTCAGGTAGAAGTATATTGTATGGCCCAGATTTCAAACAAACCCACGATCAGTGGCACGGAAGCCAAGTGCTCAGCCGAAGACAAACGTGCCTTTTTCCAGATAGCCTGGCACCTACAAAGCTACCTTAATTAATTTATCTCAACATCTTCCGAACATTTTCCGAACTATGTTGGGGTCGGTTTCCAGAATTATTTTACCCCTTAATTGATTTAACGATTATATTATATTGATTGTGTAATATAATATATTATAGTCATTAGTGATATTTATAAATGAAGCTAACGCGTCTATATCTACATATTTTGTTAAATCTACTCGTTATATCTTTACACAGTTTTGGAAATTATGTTTCTATATTTTAATGGACTTTAACGTATCTAAAAATTGCGGAAAACTAATTAATTTAATTGGAATTGGCGGGCCTATACGCCTTAAGGCAATTCTCGTTGCGAGAATAATTTCTCGAACACGAATTTCGCATAATATTCCTTTTGTAGTTGATCCGATGGAATTTACGATTTGTTCCAAGCCTTCCAAATCAATAGAATAGAATTATCATGGATTACTAGAATAGGTATATAAAATTACTGTTTACAATACCAGCCGGCTTAGAAATTATAGACAGTTAACTACAATTTACTACCTACTACGGACCTATTAATTTACTAGTAATTTACATAACATCACGTCTGTATTTCCCGAAGGGTTAGGCAGAGCTGTACCAGCTTGTACATCCACATTTCGCCGCCCGGTATGTTTAAGTACAGTCAGCAATGAAAGTCGTTGAATACAGCTAAACTTTGAAAACATCACAGATCCTTGTTATGAGATTTTTTCTATTAAGGTAACCTAAATATTTAATTGTCATCTATGCAATTATTTCGCATAACCTTCATAGGTCAGTAACTTCATATATATTAAAAATCATATTTTATGGATGATTGCAACTTGTTCAGCGAGTTTCGTTGCTAACTGTACCATGTAATAAGTGGCAAGCCTATTGCCATTAACTGGGTACAAATTCTAACTCCAAGCTGCCACTGAGAGTTTCATAGAAGAATCCAATAGGTAACACTGCTTGACCTGAAAATCGAAGCAAAAATCTCAAGACAGTTAAAATAAATTGGACCGGTTTTTTGAGCCTCTGACTACTGCTAACAATTGTTTTTGTGTGGCTTAGTGGTCATAGCGTCTGGTGTACCTAACCAGAAGACGCAGGTTCGAATCCTGCCCGCGGTCCAATTTTTCCTTTTCTAAATAACTTTAAAATTGTTTTTGTGTTCATAATTATGACAACCACGACCGACTTTCACATGAGAGGGATCTCGTTGTGTTAATTATAGTCACCCATCCATACTACTGACCGCAGCAAGCGCAGCTTAACCTTACAGTTAGCCACGAGTTCCATGAATTTCGCAAAATAGGCACAGAGGTCAGCACATCAAGTTACCACGATCTGTCAAATTTCTTTGATTGATTTTTGAACTTTAAAACAAGACGATAAGGTTCATTTTCAATTGGGAATATTTGAAAATTTGGAAAATTTGTCAGTGTACAGAGGCCAGTACATCAAGCTATCACAATCTGTCAAATTTCTCTGATAGATTTTCAACTTTAATACAAAGTAATAAGGTTCATTTTCAATTGGAAAAATTTGACAGTTTTGGATAGGTTGACCTGCTGGTCTGTACACTCAATCCAATGGAATTTTTCGATTTGTTCCAAATCGATTTACAATCAAGACGTATTATTATGTATGCTGAAGGGTATTGACTTCAAAATGTGTGGCTTAGTCATAATGACACGACGATTTATACGATGATCTTGGCGTCATTATGACTAGTCTAATATTAGTGGTCAGAATCCTCATCTGTGTTCCGGATTCGAATATGAGATACAGGACACGGATTTTTGACTAGATACAATTTTTATGAACATATAATTAATGGATTCTCATCTCGAGTAATAAAGGTATGTGCTCATTACACCGTACCATACTATTACCAAAGTTGAAGGTTGTATTTCATACTGTGTTTGAAATATAAATCTGTCACATTAGACCAAAGAGGTTTATTATTCATTTATTTGTAGCGACATCTGTCGCGGTACATGTACCCATACGAAAAAAAATGTTAGGAGTAAATCTATTTTTTACGGATTTTATTGTAAAAAATATGCCTTTACGGCGTCTATGGTCACGAGTAGACTACCCATGGAAACAACGTAAAAAGTAGTTTTATTTCAATGTATAATATTCGCGTAAATGTTAGAAATCAAGATGTAAAGAGGATATGTATATATGTAACATAATATTGTCATAAATGTAAAACGAGATCAAGTAGAACAATGGTAAGCCAATTAACAGATATATTTAAACATCTACAATACCATATCAGGTCAAGAGATCATAGTTAAATGTTTATTATAACTTAATTGTTAGTAGATTTTATCCATTAATTAACTCACAGTCGTTACGCCACAGAACGCGGTAAATATATGAGCGTCATGACATACTTTTGTCGTCATATTATATCGCATTCAGGCATTGTATCAGACGAGATAACCTTTTTTTATTGCGGGAAATCCTTATGTATCGTCCACCATATTATGGGGAAAGTGGTAAGTTATGTCGGGTTTGCAGTGACTAGAATCTGCACTTGCCTTCCAGTGATGGCTGAGGGATTTTTGTTATTCGCGACGACCATAACGGGCCGTGGTCTGGCAAAAACACCGGCTTCCATCAAGCGATGAGGCCAAAGCCCCGCGAGCGTGAACCTTAATTGGGCAAATTTTCCCAATTGAAAATGAACCTTATAATGTTTTATTAAAGCTGAAAATCTACCCAAGAAATTTGACATATTTGTGTTAGCTTGATGTGCTGTGCTTCTGTACATAATTAAAAACGAATGCTCGATACCAAAAAGATTTTAAACGCAATTATAAAACTGACATTGAAAATTATGATCTTGATTTGGTTTCTTACTTTGTCAAGCTGACTTAAACACTTCGGCCGACCGATTGTTTTCCAATATTAAACAATTGGTAGATTACGATTTTGTTCGCACATGTCCCGAACATGCTCGTAATATTTAAATGTCTGTTTGATACGGTGCACTGTGCGGTGTCCTTTATTTTAGTACGCAAGAATTTAATCGAATAAGACACTAAATTTAAGCACTAAAACCGGTCGGATCCATATGCCTGTGCTTAACATTTAAATATTTAATATACTAGGTACTTCAAACTAGTTTCAATTTATTGATAAATATTAAAATTTGACCTCTCACACCTATATCAAAATAATTTATGATAAAATGTTAAATATTATATTAGCACATTATTCTGGATCCCTCCGTGCCTACAAGAGAGGTGCTGTCTTTTCTCGACGGTGTATGAAGTCTGCCAACCCGCACAACGCCAGCGTGGTAGACTATAATCCCTCTCAATCTTAGAGAAGACCCGCCCAGCAGTGGGACAACATGTGGGTTGACGATGTTGATTTTCATTTTTTTCTCATCCAGCACAGTCCGCTTCCAAAGTTCATTCTTACCACGCACTATCAGGCTCTGGAATGAAGTACCTGCTGCAGTGTCTCCCTTGCGTTATGACATGTCCTTCTTCAAACGAGGTGTAAAAAGAGCTCTCTACCACACACAGTAGACGGCGGCACAGCTCTGTCCCCGACGCTGCTGATGTCCATGAGCGGCGGTAACCACTTACCATCAGGTGGGCCGCTTGCTCGTCTGCCACTGTAATTTCTGGGTAATACCGATGTCTTGTTAAACAAACAGAGTTTCACATTTTTAATATCAGCTTGGATTAATTAGTTAATTAGGTATTTCTCTCTTAATACAAAGTGACATCAAATTTGCTGACACAAAACAAATTACTGTTGAATCTACAGGCTGAACTAATTTTTGTCGGGGTCATGGTTAATATGACAAGTTCTATAGCCAGGCAAGTATGGTTTTTAGTCGGAGTCGATATACCCTGCCAATTCCCCTGGCGACGACCCATCTCAGTAGATATTTTGACGTACATCGTACGGCGTAGTACGTCGGCTATCTGCAGCAGGGCGTTGACCCTAGAATTAACTGTAATATTAACGATTAAAGTTATTGCTATGCCAATTTTTATTGCATAGTCATTGTACTCATAACATTGAACAACTTTTACTACATAACCAACTCTGAAACCGCGGTAAAAGAATATGAATACATATTCATATTCTTTTTCCGCGGTTTCAGAGTTGGTTATTGGTTATGTTCACATGAACATGGAAAATACGGTACTTGGATACTATTTTGGCATTTAATAAAGTTGCAAACTTGAGATATAACTAAATATCTCATTCTAAAGCAGTTCTTCTACCGCAAAAAGTTGTGAGATCGAATGCGAAACCAAGGTCTTGATCCTACATTTTATAGTGACCGTATCAATATTAGACATCTTTTTTGTTTCTTTAATAAATAGAATGACTTGGCCATCATACGGCAACATATTCACATAATAATAATCTACTATTTTAAATTATTTTTTTCCCAAACAAAGAATAATAATCGCGGGAATGAACTCGTCATAACATATTGTGTCGTCGCGAGGTCAAAACATTTTTATATTGGCAACTAAATACTTATAGACGTGATGAATCAGTCCGGATATTCGGGACTTTCCTTCACTTAGTAATCGATTTAAATCAGAATTTTCGATTATTATACAGAATTCCCCTGGTTTTATTAACCAGGGGAATTCTGTATAATAATCGAAAATTCGGATTTAAATCTAATAAGATCCGGGTAATCGAGATTCTACTGTAATTGAGACACCCTGTACATTCTAACGTGACATAATGACATAACACGAGACAATTATCACCATGTAATCATTTTGCAAGATGTCATGAATTACGTGTAATATTTATAAGAACGTGTTATATTGAATAAAGAACCTTTTTTTTAATAGGTACATTATTTTACTGTTGACTGCTTCATTAACCTAGTATTCGTTAGCACGACTGTCTCGCTTGAGGTCCTCGATTCGATTCCCAGCAAAGTGTTAATGGGTTTTTTCTATGAACTTCTCAGTAGCGGTTGGATGTTTGAATTTGCGCCTGGTAAATGGCAATAGGCTCGCTCCCTATTGCATGGGAGCTAAACATACCAGTGAACTGTCAGTGTACAGAGGCTATCACATCAAGCTTCCACAACCTGTCAAATTTCTCTGATAGATTTTCACCTTTAATAACAAAGTAATAAAGTTCATTTTCAATTGGGAATATTTGATACTTTTGGATATCTTGACTTGCTGGCGTCTGTACTTTACCTACTGTACACTTCTGCCTAACCCTTCGAGGAATACAAGCGTGTTGGTGTGTGTATTTTTATATAATTACGAGTGAGCTCGTGGTTCATTTAAACGCGACCCACCTTATTTAAAGCCAGACAAAGAGCGTGATATATGAACATAATTATGACGTTAAAAGTTCCTTGTTAGTCAATTTGTTTTTTTTTATCTGTATTCTCATCATATCATAAAAGCCTATTGCCATCCACTGCTGAACGTAGGCCTCCCCCAAAGAGCACCAACCATCCCGGTCTTGGTCAGACCGCATCCATTCGCTGCTAGCCACCTTCTTCATATCGGCTGTCCATCATGTCGCAGGGCGTCCCACACGACGCTTGCCCATCTGTTACAATACAAATTACAATTAATTTTATTTTGCATTAAGCCTGATATAAAATAATTCAAACACCAGTCAACCACCCTATTCTAAAACCAAAACTGTATATTATTTTATTATAATCGCAGATACGAGAAAAATATAATAGAATAGTTCATTAAGACATGGATAAAATAATAAAAATTCACGGTTAAAATATTCTAAGTATAAATTAAAACAAACGGTCAAATGCGATATGGAATCGCTCAGCTTGGGTTCACCACACAAAGTATGGTTCATTTTAATTGGGAAATTTTGTCAGTTTTGGATAGTTTAACCTGCTGGCGTCTGTATTTAATTACGGAACCCTAAAATATACTAGCAACACATCTGTTTTTAAATCAAAATTATGTTAATTTTAAAAGATAGGTGTCTCCTAAAATATGACAAATTCACTTTAAATCTGTCGAAATGAAGTGGTCTTTGAATAAAACATTAGTACTTGTCAGATTATTTTAAGTAATTTTTCTAGAAAATTCTATTTCTGTAAAAGTTGCTGATGGTCAAGATCATTGATGTTGAAATATTTATTATTTTAATTAATAACACAATATTTATGTGATGAACATAAGTGTTTATGTTTGTCTGGGTGTTTCTTATGTATTATAAGTATGTATTTACAAACAAACAATATGTAAGTACCTATTATACCCATAGTACAAGCTCTGCTTAGTTTGAGACTAGATGGTGATGTGTAAAATTGTCCAAGAATACTTAAATACTCACTTATTAATCGTTTTCTTTGAGATTTGGGTAGTGGGGAATGTAAGAAAGACTCCCATGGCTCCGATTACAGGATAAGGGAAGGTTTTTATTTGGTACGAATTGGATTTACCCTGACACCTCCCCTGGCCCTCACAACAACGTCATAAAAATTCTCTAAACCATAAAACTGTCATTGGGCTTCTGACTACCACTAACGATTCTCTATTCTTCTCAGAAGTCGTCAGTTAGGAAATGGCGCGCCTTCTAGCATAAAAAAACCAAAACATTGACATGTAAAAGTGTCTTTAAAAGATCTATTTACAGAAAATAAATATCATTTCATTTATCATCATCGTTTCATTTCAGACCTCCGCAACCCAATTGTTGCGTAATACCGATTCTCTGATGATAGACTGGTTGTCAGGCTTTTTGGGTTTCTGACTACCACTAACGATTGTCATAGGTGTTCGTATGACAACCGGGACCAACGGCTTTACGTGTTCATCGGTTGATCAGCGTAGTTATTAGCTAATACCAATAAAGTTAAAGTCAATGTCAAACTTATTTAAGAAAGAAAGAAAGAAAGAAAGAAAGAAAGAAAGAAAGAAAGAAAGAAAGAAAGAAAGAAAGAAAGAAAGAAAGAAACATATTTATTTCATCCTCACAGACAACAATTAATAAACACAATAAACTACGTAAAAAAAAAACAGGAAACTTAATTTAAAAAAAAATATATATAAATAAATATCTAAAACTATTAAAAAGTTGTATGGTGAGGACAAAAAAGGACCCTAACTCAGCATTTGCCACTTCATCTTGGTAGATGATGCGGCGCTGGTATTCTGCTAGGACCTCGAGCGAATTCACAGACATCGGCCAGCTGCAAAAAGCTGCAGGCCGTGACTTGATTTAGGTCAATTATTTATCTATCATCCTTCTTTCCAATCATTCATCACTCACCATCATTCAATCATAAAAACGTAAAACAAGAGAAAAACTAAAACTATCTCTGATTTGACAAGATATTTATTATAAGTATGTATAAAAAAAAGTATATAAGTATTATATCCATTGTCTAGTACCCATAGTACAAGCTCTGCTTAGTTTGGGACTAGATGGTGTTGTGTCAAATGTCCCAAAAAATATTATTATATTAATATTATTATAACTTTTTATTTCAATTATAAAAAGTCAAAACAAGTTGCACGGTACCAAAACGTGGGTCTTATGGAGAAGAACCGGCAAGAAACTCCATAGAAACTCATTTTTTTATACTTAAACCAATTTTCATTTGTTCCAGGTCTGTTTGTCCTGCTGATGCTGGGTTTCTTTGCACTATCAGCTGGCTGCTTTATCCTGTTCCTGCGACCTTACGATTTCTTCTTCAAGCAGGTTAGTATTTTTTCTTGTGAACCTCTTTGGTATAGCTGTCGAAAGCACGTTGGCCACTAACCGCGTACTTGTATTATAGAAGTCAGTGACGTTGGCTGAAACAAAAAATAATAAAACTACTTTTTACGGATTTTATCGCGTTGTTTCGGACCCTTTACAGCGTCCATGATCACGGGTAAACTCAAATACAAAAACAGTCTACACACAGTCACGGGTACACAGTCTACCCGTGACCATCGTCGGGATTAATAATATCAATACAACGCGATAAAATCCGTAAAAAGTAGTTTTATTTCAATGTATAATATTCGCGTAAATGTCAGAAATCAAAAAAAAAATCACATCCTCAGTTTTTTAAATAAATTAACACAATAAGGAGGTTAGTAATTAATCTAGATATTCGATGCCCCGATAAAGGTGGAATTACACCAAACTCCTAAAAATCGGAATACCTTTTATAGTACGAAAAATCCTCATGGGTCCTCCGGCCCCCGGGAGGTGGCAGGGTATGTCGAACTTGTGCCGACTAAAAACCGTACTTAACTTCACTTACTCTATAGTCAGGCAACACTACCAAAGATGACATTTTTGACACAAACACTTTTTTTTTCTGTTTATTATGCTAGATTAATTTAATAGTACACATCAAACTGCATTGTTCTCATGAACTATTCAGATTTAGACTGTAATACTGAACACTGTAATCATGTTTTTTTTTTGTTGAAAAGAGTGTCTATGGAGTTTCTTGCCGGTTCTTCTCCATAAGACCCACTTTTTGGACCCGTGCTACTAGTTTAACTTTTCAAAAGTGGTCTAATTGAAATAAAATATTTGACTTTGACTTATTAAGTATATCTTGAAGAATTTATAATTACCAGAATTAAGGTCGCTGTGCACGTAACGTGTTTTAACCGGGACGGAACGGGACGTACATTTTTGGAATACGCGATGGCTTTTGGTATAATTAATAAGTAACATAATAATATCATTCCCATAACGGTAAAGTAAAACATCGTGAGGAAACCTGCCTGTCTTAGAGATTATTCTCGACGGTGTGTGAAGTCTGTCAACCCGCACTAGGCCAGCGTGGTGGACTATAGCCTAATCTCTCTCAATCTGAGAGGAGACCCGTGCCCAGCAGTGGGACAGTCAGTATATGGGTCGATGATGATGATAGCTTTAGGTGCCACGTCGCGTCCGTATAACCATATACTCTTTCGTATACGAATCTCTATGAAACGATGTTTCCAAAAATTGATAACCCATTCCATCCGGATTGAATATGTTACGTATGCAAAGACCAGTCCAGTCACGCGTTTCGACCCGTTTGACACAGCTTGACAAAACGTGAGTAAAATGCGTAAACTATAAAAAAAACGAGTTTGTAAATTACTATAAGTCCATTAATATCTGATTAGCATTTTTTTAATTAAATCAGACAGGTGCCAGTCAAAACATTTTGCGTCCGAATATCTGTATTACACGAATTACACGAAGCCACTGCCATCAGAAGAGTAATTACCCTATTCCGATACGTCGTGAAAACTTTTGTCAGAAAGTTTTTTTTGTCGGACATAGTTTTTAGCTCCAGGGAGCTTTAAAAACTTAACCGGACTAGGTAGCGAGGCACCAAATGCCTCCAGCCAGGGGCAACTTATAAACTAAGCAACACAGCTAAGGGCGTCCCCTGCGGGACTCGGACCTCGGCTTAGGGCGTTGCTGGGGGGGCAGCTAGGGACGGCTGGATCTGGGTTTAAATTATTTAGGGGCGAATTTAAAGCTACTGGCTCGGCACGGGCCGGCTCGAGCAAGGGACGGGGAGGAGAATTTTGTCTGAAAGAAACGTCAATGACCATAAATAGCTTCAGTGATGTCCATAATGCATATATGTAACAAATATGAACGAATGAGTGAATGGATTTTTTCATTCGATGGAATAAATTTGATCAGAATGTAACTACGTATTTATTTATTAACCAACTTATATTTACGGTAATACATTACACATACAATTATCATCAACCCGTATACTGTCCCACTGCTGGGCATGGGTATCCTCTCATATAGAGAGGGATTAGGCTAGTCTACCACGCTGTCCTAATCCGGGTTAGCAGATTACACACACCGTCGAGAAAAAATTCTAAGGCATGCAGGTTTCAACACGATGTTTTCCTTCACCGTTTAAACGAGTGTTAATTAATTAACGCAAATGAATTCGAAAAGTCACGAGGTGCATGCCATGGATTCGAACTCAAGACCTTTGTCTTCAGTCTGGCGGCTTTGAGCATTTTTAGTGGCCTACGCAAATGTTCCTCTGATCTGGTATCGTCGTGCGACGGGTTGTTGAGCTCCTTAAATTATGGTTGAGCTACACAATGACTGATGCATGCGTGCCGTCGGTTGGGACTGGTCTACTCAAAGCCGCTATGGATCTTTCTTCAAAAGGCCATTTCAGACTTTGCCCTACATTGTAAGACACATATTTGTTATTATACCTACTATGTCTGGACTTTAAAAGAGACTATGATTCTCTGAGTTTGTTTCGGCGTTTCTTCTCAGAGGTCGTCAGTTAACAAATGCCGGAGCTTCATCTGGCTTAGAAAAAATGTTAAATATTGACTTGTAAAAGTATCTTTAAAAGATCTATTTACAGAAATAAATATCCTTTAATCATTTGACTTGGAAGTTCAATGGTCATATCATTAGGCTATCAATGCTACTTACTTGATATAAAAACCATCTTATTAAAAAAAGCCAATAACTAAAAAAGACGATCAAATATTATTTTTATCTAGGTACCAAATATTAATTGAGTGTGTTTGAACATAATTATCATGTTACCTTGATAGCAGTTCATTCATAATAATTTATCGAATAACATAGACATCATTCATCATGATTCATCTACTCTAAATTTTATTTTTATTTCTTGTATATATTAATTATATATTGTATTATATCTATAAATATGTGTGTTATATATATAATTATATATTATTTAATATTGTACATAGATAGATATATATTTATATATATGTATACTGTAAAGTACTTATATGTAAGTATACTAAATGTACTTTTATAGTTTAGACAATAAAAGTCGCGTTATACCTCTCCCATCTACCATTGTAGTGCATCTACCATGATCGTCTCTGCACCACCTAAAGGTTGTCTGGTAGAGAATGCCTAAGGCATTAAGACCGCCTTTGTACACTTTTTGTACATTAAGAATAAATAAATAAATAAATAAATAGACGAAATAATTAATTTTAAAGATTAAGTATACATAAAAAAACAGATCATTTATTTTAAAAAGCTCAATAACAATATATTGATTATATTTTTAGCTATTTATTTTAGCTATTATGTATAACCATACATATAAGTACATACAAATTTCTCCCTAATCTTCGGAGATATAGTATAGTTATTAAAAAAAAACTATTTCTATTTCAGAAAGCAATGTTACAAGATGGCGGCGAAATTTTCGAAATGTGGCGCAAACCAGAAGTGGAGCTTTATACCAAAGTTTATTTGTTCAACGTCACCAACGCTGAGGAATATATGGCTGGCATTGATGACAAAGTCAAGGTGAAGGAAGTTGGACCTTATGTCTACAGGTATAATCTATTTTTTTATACCACCAGGTTGAATGTAGTCAAAATAAAAACCATTTATTCAAAATCAAAATAGTTTTATCCCTACTGATGTACTAAATGCGAAATTACCTGTATCTAGTTTTTTAACGGATGCATTTCGGAGAGTGTGCCTCAGATCTCCACGATCTTATTCCCCCTTGCCCTTTCTACTACCGGACGACCAGAAGCATGAAAAAGCGTCATCGATTCATGGTGGACATCCCAAAAACCCGAACGAAACGCTCTAAGTCAACTTTTATCATGCGTACCGCTGAAATGTGGAATGAGCTTCCTGAGTGGGTCTTCCCCAAAAACTATAATCTGGATGTCTTTAAATCTCGAGTGAATCGGTTTCTTCTAGGCAATGTCGCTTAACATCAGGCGAACTAATGGTCAAGCGTAGACCTATCGTGAATTATAAAAAAAAAATCTGTATGATAACTATTCTATTATATTCACTCATGACACAAGGACTAACAGATTTGGAAGAGGATACTGTCAAATATCACCGATATTGTAAGTGAGTTTAAAAAAAAAACAGATTCAAAATCCCATTTAAGAATTGTGAAAGAAAAGTCATTCTAAAAATTACAATGAAAAAATAAATATCTAGTTATCAACAAGAAAAAAAAATAATTACCTATTTAAATTGTTACGTAAATCTTCTATAATTACAAAGATACCTGTAACCTGGTAGGTAATTAAAAAAGAACCCTAATTATATTTTTCATAATTAAATCATCATTCATACACTTAATTCCCATTCCAAGAAGTAATTATTTAAACAGATAAATAATTATTAATTATTATAAGACTAATTACATACTCACAGTTTTTTTGTATTGTATACGAACCATTTAAAATATATACTTATGTGATAAACACAAGTGATTGTGTTTGTCTAAAGACTAAAAAGTGAGTTCATTTCAGTTGACATGTAATTTTTTTTTTATAACTTTAAGGCAAACAAGCATACAGCCACCTGATAATAAGCGGTTACCGTAGCCTATAGACGCTTGTAACACCAGGGGTATCACTTGCGCGTTGCCGACCCGTTATCTGCTAAGGATAGACTGGTTGTCAGGCATTTTAGCCATACCATTCACGATTGTCATAGGTGTTCATATGACAACTGGGACCCACGGCTTTACGTGCTCTCCAAGACACGGAGGGGTCTCAAAGTGTTCACATTGGTCACCCATCTACAGACTGACCGCGGCTAGCGCAGCTTAACGTTGCACCAGTACCACCTTCCGCATAGTGGTGGGATCACGGGGATCGCTCTCGCATGATCCGCGATCCCACCGTGGACCCTCCCAGAGGGCCAAGTGCAATAGGTGACTGACCCGTATCCACCGCCCAAGGCCCTTTTTGCGGCGGGAAAGATCTAGGTGGCCCAGCCACCGTCCACACCTCGACCACAGAGAGTAGGGAAAGCGGCGTATCGTAATACCGATATTCCTCTCCCCCTGCGGCCCCACCGTGTCCACAGTCCTGCGGCTGCGACCCCGCCGAGGCCTTGAAAGGCAGGGAGAACGGCGCACCGCGGCCCCGTAAACCTTCATCCGCAGTGTCGCCCATACAACACCGCGGCCCGCCTCAGTTGCGGTGCCTCCCATACGACACCGCAACCTACATACTCCAGTGTGGGCTTTTATGTAGAGTACTTAGGCAGAACCTCTAACAATCACCTAAGGAACTAAGATTTCCCGTACTACTCTTCAAATCCTTATCCTTATTCTTTCTTTTCTTTCCAGAGAGTTCCTAGAGCACAAAGTGACAAAATTCAATGACAACCATACTTTGTCTGCAATTCCTGTGCATCCTCTCACTTGGGTTGAAGAGCTATCTGAAGGAAACCAGGAGAACGACACCCTGTACCTACCTCACATTGCTTTATTGGTAAGTTGTATATTCAAAATAATAATTATTTTTCAGAAAGAAAGCTTAGGGAGAGTACAGTCGGGGTGAGGGGCAGCTGACACCCCCCTCCCACCCCCCACCCTCTACAAGATGCAGGAATGCTCACAAACCGTAAAGTAACCTGTCCCTTTACTCATAC
Organism: Acronicta alni; assembly: GCA_964056405.1. Classification (NCBI taxonomy): domain Eukaryota; kingdom Metazoa; phylum Arthropoda; class Insecta; order Lepidoptera; family Noctuidae; genus Acronicta; species Acronicta alni. The sequence continues at coordinate 5,716,266 of OZ043942.1, forward strand.
ACGTGCATGACTACGCCTGCCCCCCTTAACAAAATCCTAGCTACGCCCTTGAATAGTGGGCGAGCCTATTGCGATTAACCGGGCACAAATATTCAAAAGAATTTCATAGAAAAACCACAACCACAAAACAACTTTATTTTCTAAGTCCTTTAAAAAGAAGGTGCGGAGCCTAATTCAATATTAATTTAAAATTTATAGCCTACCATAATATTATTATAATACCAAATAATTTGCTTAATAATTAATGTATAAATGACGTATTATTCACACAAATGATCTAATATGGCTCATAAACCTTTGACATTTAAGTCGTAAATCGTAATTAACATGATGCCTCCTCGAAGACGTTATTTATTTACGACCGTCCGTACCTACTTAAACATACTTTGTAAAAGCAAATTTAAAAAATCAGCAAAACTGCGCAAAATTTAACTTTATATCGATTTCTGACACTTACGCGAATTGTAATATTCGACCCAGTAGACCAGTAGAATAAAGGATACGGTGAGCTCGTTTTGCGTGAATCGGATTGCCAATAATTAACAAAAATGTAGGGTAGCAATTATAACATCAAGACGCCCACCACCTCAGTCTACCCGTGACCATGGACGCTGTAAAGGATCCGAAACGTTGGGATTAATAATTATCTATTTAACGTGATAAAATCCATAAAAAGTAGTTTTATTTCAATGTGAACTTTAAAATTAACACTGAAAAGATATAAAAACAGTAGTCTAACATTGTATTAAGTAATCGATATACTTACACATATAACAAATAATAAATTCTAATGCAATGAAAAATTGGAACCGCTCTAGAATTTACTTTTTTATTTGATACTTTTTTACTTTTAGTCAGGATTAAAATTCACCGATTATATACATATATAGCAGCTTTATCACAGCTTTAATAAAAGAAGGTAGGTATAGTGAGAATTAAGTGAGAATGGTTTCTAACCAACTTTATATCGTTACTATTATGAAAAATGATAAGAAAAACCTAAAGATGATTTTCAAATACCTATTCAATAATGTCCCACTTAACATAGTGCGTCAACTTTATTTTTTTTCTTTGTCACAATATGGCGTCTGGTTGTCGCCATATTGAATTATGATTACTGTCATATCTTTAATAATATTTGCAAGATTAAGACAAATATATTGGCGTAAGATCCATCAAAACCGGACCACGCGTTTGGTCTTTAAAGTGCCACAAAGGAACAAACATACGTAAATACACATAACCTTCCTTTGCGTCGCGCAGTTAAAAAGATACTCAGCTATAGATACCGATGAACTATACTCTGCTCTTATAATAATGAAGATCTTGCTGAGAATAGTCACCCGTCGATAGAATAACCTCTAAGTGCTGCGTCAAACCAAATGATAATTAATGTTTAAAGTTGTAAAATCATTTCCCAATCATAAGCCGTATCTTGATTGATTCTAGACTTTTCGAAGATTCCTCACGTTAAAGGTTACTTGCGTATGTTTGTGAAACTTATCGATATTAACGCTTATTTTACATCCATATTATGTTTATTAAGGCCTTGGTAGATCAGTTAGTAAGCTTCGAATACAGGCAAAGTAAAGATATCAATCGACGCATCGAGAACGCCTGGAAGTGCTACTGATCCATGAAGTATTTAATGAAAGGCACCCTCCCGCTCTCCTTAAGCCGAAACTAGTCGACATGTGTATCCTGCCCGTTCTCACCTACGGCTCCCAGACCTGGTCACTGACAGAACAGCAGAAGACCAAACTTAAGGTTTGTCAGCGAGCAATGGAGCGCAGTATTTTGGGTGTAAAGAGGACGGACCACGTCCGAAATACCACATACACCGTTCCAAAGTAGATGTGGGTATCCAAACTGCAAGGTTAAAGTGGCGATGGGCTGGCCACGTCAGTCGCATGCAACCGGACAGGTGAGCGAGAGTAGCTACAGAGTGGGTCCCTTGCAATGCTATACGTGGACGAGGTCAGAGGAGACATTGACGAGATGATTTTGATTACTTTTTGCCAACGTGGTATGAAGAAGCTCAGGATAGAGAGTCCTGGACTAAGATAGGGGAGGCCTTTGCCCTGCAGTGGGACACAAAAGAGGCTACATAAAAAATATTGCGACATTAGTAACACGATTGCTACTATCTCGTAGCAGTCGCGGTAGGGTTCGATTCTCAAGCAGTATTATTGGTTTTTGATTTGTGCCATGCAATCAATAGAGCGGCTATAAGTAACAACTACGCTGAACAACCGATCTGCAAGATTAAGCTTCGCTAACTGCGGTCATTCTGTGGATGAGTGACCATTCTTAATACATCGAGACGCCTCTGTGCCTCGGAGAGCACGTAAAGCCGTCGGTCGCGGTTATCATACGAACACCTATGACAATCGTTAGTGGTGGTCAGAAGGCCAAAAAGCCTGACAACCAGTCTATCCTCAGGATATCGGTATAGACCAGAAATTGGGTTGCGGAAGTCTGATGGCAGTCGCTTCGTGTAAAATACTGATATCCAGCCGCTCCGGTTAGACTGGGAGCCGACCCCAATATAGTTAGGAAAAGACTCAAGAATTATTATGGCAATTAATATTATCACCATAAGATTACATTCACTAGGCTTATATAACAATAATATTAGTTTTTATTCAAGATGAATGTATTTTTTTTATTTGATTCGACTAAGGTGGCAAACAAGCATACGGCCCACCTGATAGTAAGCGATTACCGTAGCCTATAGACGCTTTCTACACCAGGAGTATCACTTGCGCGTTGCCGACCCTGGATTGAAAGAGGAATAGTTGGGTTGGCAGTATAAGGGCCACTGCCAACACGTTTCCTCGTGGAGCACTGGCAACATTGCTCACCGTAAGAAACACAATACAGCTCAAAGCAGTGTTATTTTACTTCGATTTTCTGCAAGGCGGAGGTACTTCCCCAGTCGGGCAGCTCCAATTTGAGTGGAATTACTCCCACTATGCCCTACCTTAAATATTGTATAAACAAAATATTATGTGAAAATTAAGACTGAATTTAATAATAATGAGCCTCGACTTACATCTGAGGAGGCTTTCGTTAGGCTAGGGTTTGATGCAGAAAGTGGTACTCCTGGACACGGAGGACATCGTCAGGTTCCTCTCGCTGAGCCCTGAGGTCCGGTAGCCTGGATACTGTTCGGTGGACTACTATTTTAATATTATGCCCGTGATCGAATTTTTCCTTCGCTAAATAACTTTTAAAGTTATCTTAGCATGGAAAATGCCAAAAAAAATACAAAAAGATTTTATTATCTTTTTTTATAACATATTTATTAAAATATCAAAAACATGCACATAAATGAATAAATAAGACAATAATTATGTCCGTTAAAAAATATACATAAAATACTTGACAGCGAAAATTTCGCAAGAAACAAACAATTCCAAATTCAAAACACTGATTTTGAATGTGTTTCTGGAAAATTTAAATTTGAAATGGTAATTATGAGGACATTAAGTATTTGTATTACATTCTAATATTAACTTTAAATGTATAAAAACTGAGTCGAATTCAGAATAAAAAGATAGTCCTACGCAAAAACAACATACCATGCCGGTATTCCCCGAAAGGTTCGCCGGTATGATTAGGTCCCATGTAATAGGGGGCGAGCCTGTTGCCATTAACCGGGCACAAATCAAGTCTCCCGAGCTGCTACTGAGAATTTCACAAGAAAAACCCAATAAAACCTACAGCTTTTTTAATATTTTTTCCTTATAATTTTACCAAACTACAAAAAGTATTTTAATTTTGTAAGGTTCGATAAAAACATACCGGCGGCGGCTGAGTGTGGGTTACATTGGTACACCTCAGCCTAACCCTTCGGGGAATACAGGCGTGATGGTATACCTATATGTTAAATAAATGAAAAAATAAATAGTTCTATAACCTTACAATATAATATCTACTTGTACAGTCAACAAAAGAGATTGGTATACAGGTAGCGAACGAAATCTGCATCTTTACACAGATTGTGATTTAAATAATTACCCATCAAAGGGTTTGATGTGTAGCAGCTTACAATACCTGCGTTTTGACACATATTGCGTGATACATTATTACACAATCTTTAACAAAACACAGATGTTAATTAGCTGCCTGTATACTTAACTCTTTTGTCGACCGTACATAAAAAAAAATGTTTAAAAAAATGACCCGTGACCATGGACGCTGTAAAGGGTCCGAAACGTCAGGATTAATAATATCAATGTAACGCGATAAAATTCGTAAAATGTAGTTATATTTCAAATAAAAGTTAATTATAAACCCATATACCTACTGTCCCACTGCTGGACACGGGTCTCCTCTCACAGAATGAGAGGGAATTAGGCTGTAAAAAACAATATACTTATGTACTTAATATTTTATCTTTTGTGTACTCTGGTGTCCTTTACAAATAAATTTAGTTTCTTTCTTTCTTTCTAATACATAAAATATTTTATGGTTTATATATTAAGCTATAATGTGGTGGCATATACATAAAAATAATATTTTAGATAATTTCTAGTATCTATTCTGTCTATTTACGACTCAGTCGGAAGTAGGTAGGTACACAAGATTGAGAAAATCCAACATGGTACCATTGAGGTACTATTACTGTCGTACTAAAGTAGCCATAATATTACTTCGTGGTAGGATTGTTACGCCATCGCCATGATTTTTGCTTTTTAATAAGGGACTAAAGTGACATTAAATAAAATATTCATTGATATATTTGAAAAAAAAAGAACTCAGTTACTCAGACTGTCATTATCAACACTAAAAGCGTAAAGCGGAATTTAATGAGAAATTATAACCCACTAAGCTGCAATTAGGTATAAATATACAAGACAGTGTACTACTCTGCTTTGATTTCGCTATCAAACAATGATAGCACTTTTAATTAGGTTTAAAGAATTTATTTCTCAAGAAAAAGACATACTAGCCACTTACATGAGAACTTATTTTAACTTAAAAATAATAACATTTCAAGCAATGGTCGTCTATAACTTTCAACTATTTAATGACAGTGCAATAAATATTTGTTTAAGCGAGAAACGAGCGATTGTTTATAATAAGTATAACGAGATAATGTAGTCTTAAATAAACTAAATGTGCTAAAATTTCTTATTGTGAGGGTAGACTGTTGTAAAGTTGAATACCTTCAAAAGTTATAGTCTTTTTTCCATAGTTAGTTCTTAGTTTTGGCAGAACAAGAAGACTTAAAGTCGTGAGAACGTGATCATCGTCAGCGTTACCTCGTCAACTGAGTTGTAGCGCTTACCCCACAACTCATGGAGCAACAACTCCTTTTTATGGCTGGTATTATACCTCAATACCTGCAAATGCAAATTCTTCCACATACAGAGTAGACGTTGCTTAATCTGAGGATGGGCACACAACTTATACTTATTCAAGGTTTTCACGAAGTAGGCATTTACGAAACATTATACACTGTATGGAATTTGCATACATAAATATATACATAATTATAGATACATTTTCCGCCCGCGGCTTCGCCCGCGTCGAGTTCGGTTATATCGCGTTTCCAAGAGAACTCTTCAAAAGTCCGAGATAAAAACTATCCCATGTTCTTTCTCAAGGTCAACTCTATCTCTGTACCAAATTTCATTAAAATCAGTTCAGTGATATAGACGTGAAAGCGTAACAGACAGACAGAGTTACTTTCGCATTTATAATATTAGTAGGGATAATTATAAATACAATCATGATTATTATTTTAAACTGCTTTATTCTAGTGGCCTTTAGCGCGACGGTTATGCTAGATGTCCTGAATTCGATTCCCAGGTCGAACAGTGTTATTGGGTTTTACGATTTTTTTTTTTATACTACTAAGGTAGCAAACAAGCATACGTCCCACCTGATGGTAGCGATTACCGTAGCATATAGACGCTTGTAGCACAGCTATTTTTATATTACATTTAAGTGATTGTATTGTTGGTGTGCTTATGCTTAAATAAATAAATAATACTCATCTATTTTAAATATTCCTGTTGAATCTAGAAAGCTGTAAATCTAAGTGAAGCTGTGTATAGATTACCCTACTGATGTATATTCCTGTTTAATCTTGAAAGAAATTAAAGAATGCTCGAATGGTGTTTGTGGGCTATTGTATGAAATTCTCAGTAGCAGCTCGGATAATAGCAATATGCTCTATCCTATTTTTTTTTATTAATTATTTCCGGCTTAAGTATCACTGTGACCGCAGTCGGTCTATTGTGGTCGCCACTCGTTGCGTTAGACTTCACCGCTAAACCCTGCGGCTACTATAAACTGCAGGATTTGCTTAGGGGTGAGCTCCTTTATTTCATCAGGGCTTACGATATGTTTCCCTAGATGAACACTGCGCTTGTGTATTAGGGACCCGCACTCCAGAAGATGAAGTGGCGTTTAATCAGCCTCCTCACAACGCCGTCAGGTTCGCGTCTCACTCAGCATTACGTTGCACATGTGCTTTTTTCCTATTGCATGGATCTAAACATACCAGCATCTTGTGGGTGTATATTAGTGCATCTCTGCTTAACCCTTCGAGGAATACAGGCGTGATGGTAAGCAATATGTTAATGTGTCAAGTGGGTCCGTGCACCCGTATTACAAACTGTGTATATATTTACTTACACAAACATAAAACATTTAACGTATTTGCTAAAGTAATTTGTGAAGACATAAGCATTTATGTAAATAATTTTACTGTGAATTACTCAATACGGGTTAGAATTATTTGAAATATAAATTTTTAAACTAAGAATAACATTGTAAACATGTTTCTTTTTTTTAATGGAGTGTCTATGGAGTTTCTTATCGGTTCTTCTCCATTAGACCCACTTTTTGGAACCGTGCAATCAGTTTTGAATTTTTAAAAGTAGTGTTTTAATGATCTAATTAAAATAAATGTTACCTAACTATGTAGGTATAGAAACCAGCACATCAAGCTACCCCAATCTGTCAAATTTCTTTGATAGATTTTCCACTTTAATACAAAAGTATAAGGTTTATGTTCAATTGGGAATTTTTTATAAATACTCATAGTAAATAAGAAACGCAAACAATTATGTTTATAATTATGTACATAAGAATTTTTCTAATATATGTAGTATGATAGGCACCCATATACTGTCCCACTGCTGGGCACGTGTCTCATCTCACAGAATGAGACGGATTAGGCTATAGTCCACACGCTGGCCTAGTGCGGGTTGGCAGACTTCACAAACCGTCGAGAAAAATCTCTAAGGTATGGAAGTTTCCTCACGATGTTTTCCTTCACCGTTTAAGCGAGTGATAATTCATTATTAATAATTATTACGCACATAATTTGGAAAAGTCAGAGGTAGGTACGTGCCTTGGCTTCGAACTCGAGACCTTCGACTTGGCAGTCCAATGGCCATATCACTAGGCTATTATGCTATGTATTGTTTAAGATACAACAAAATAAATAATAATTATTATTACAATAAAAAAAGAGGTTGATTATCAATATTTTTGACGTCATTCTTTTTCTTTTCAGAGCATAGCCAACGTGGTCTCTCAAAAGGATATGTTCACCCGATTCGGTCTCAACAACCTCATCTCCATCACCAACACCAAGCCGCTAGCCAAGATGACTGCGCGGGAGTTCATGATGGGCCACAAATCTGAGCTGATGACATTGGGCAACACATTCCTGCCTGGATGGATCTATTTCGACAAGCTGGGATTAATTGATCGGGTAAGATTTCTCGGTTTTCTATTTTAACCTTTTTTTTATAAGAGATAGGTTAGCGTTTGACCACAATCTCACCTGATGGTAAGTGACGATGTGGTCTAAGATGTAGCACGCTTACCTAGAAGATACCTATTCACTCGTGACTTGAAGACCCACAAATTGTACACGTCAGGAAACACAGACTCAGGCAGCTGATTCCATTCCCTCGCTGTACGGATAAGGAATGTCGAGGCAAAACGCTTAGTGCGGGTTTCGGGAATTTCCTCCATAAAACGGTGACGCTTTTCAGTTTACCTTTTGACCGCCACGTCAATAACGAAAATCCGTGTTCTCTACGCCAAGCGACAAATGCTAGTATTTAATAATAGGTAAAAAAAAACAACAAATTATTGAATAGGTACGTATTTTGAACTAAAAAGTGGTGTTTTTGACGTGCCATGCCGTCGTTGGCGTCGTGAGCAAGTTTTCATTTGAAGTCTATACATGTCCGTGGCGGTCAAAATTTTTGGCTTTGATAATTAATTATATTTTTTACGGGGTATTTTGTAACACGTTGTATCTAATATTTAAATAATAAATACTTAAAAATACATATACATACATTCAAATATATAAAAAATATCCAGATAGTTCAACGTCGAGATGACGAATCAGCCAACGAGCTACCCTGGAGGTATTTCCGTACCTTGTATTTAAAGGAAACCCGACTGTTTGCCACTCCGTTATAGGTACACTCCGTTATAGGTACACTCCGTTATAGGTACACTCCGTTATAGGTACACTCCGTTATAGGTACACTCCGTTATAGGTACACTCCGTTATAGGTACACTCCGTTATAGGTACACTCCGTTATAGGTACACTCCGTTATAGGGAACAATTCCGCAACACCGCGGGGGACTATTTTGTTTTTTAATTTGCTATAGTATCACTGCGACCTTAGTCCATCGATCCACGATACATGAGAAAATCTTAGTGTGGAGCAACGTGTTTTTTTTAATAAATAAATGTAACCTTTCTCCCCAGATGTATGACTTCGATGGAGACTTCGAAACCGTATTCACGGGAACAGATGACGTCAGAAACGCGGGCCTCATTGACACTTACCGGGGGTCGACGGATCTGCCCCAGTGGGAAGGAAAGCACTGCTCCAACGTGCAGTATGCCTCGGATGGTACCAAGTTCAGGGGTGGCGTGACGAAGAACGAGTCTATTCTCTTTTACAGGAAGAGTCTCTGCAGGGCTGCTCCTTTGGTAAGTTCTGTTTGTCATCATCATCATCATCAACACATTTACTGTCCCACTGCTGGACACAGGTCTCCTCTCAGATTGAAAGGCTAGTTTATAGTCCACCACGCTAGCCTAGTGCGGGTTGGCGGACTTCACACGCCGTCAACAAAATCTCTAAGGCATGCAGGTTTCCTCACGATGTTTTTCCTTCACCGTTTAAGCGAGTGATAATTAATTATTAATACGCACATGATTTCGAAAAGTCAGAGGTGCGTGCTCTGGATTCGAGCCTTCGACTTTGCAGTCCAGGCTCTCACTGTGCTTTTGTCATCATACTCCGTGCCTTTTCCTAACTATATTGGGGTCGGCTTCCAGTCTAACCAGATGCGGCTGAATATCAATATTTTACACAAAGCAACTGCCATCAGGCCTCCGCAACCCAATTTTGGGTAATACCGATATAGTGAGGATAAAGTGGTTGTCATTTTTGGGCTACAAATAACCACTAAAGACTGCTATAGATAATAATAATAATGTGGACTCGGCCATCATTGTGCCGATAGTCGTTACGGTCAATGGACTTATCGCCAAGAGCCTCGACCAACACCTCAGGAGGCTCGAGTTAGGTGGCTGGGTTAAGGGCCTGATTCAGAAGGCAGTAGTCCTTGATACGGCGCGTATTGTGAGGAAGTTCCTGTCTCTGGGGCCCTAACCACCGGTAGCTTGGACCCTGCTCCCGATACCGGTGGGCCTCAATTTTTTATATTTTTAAATGTTTTTGTCTTGTTTTATTTTATAAAAATATTTAAAAATGTAATAAATAAGTATTTAAAGACGAATAAAGGAGATAATAAATAAATATTCTTAGACAATTTATACAAAACCATCTAGTCCCAAACTAAGCAGAGCTTGTCCAGATGCCAGCAGGTCAAGCTATCCAAAACTGTTATGTATCCAAATTTTTCCAATTGAACATAAACCTTATGACTGAATGAAATTTGAAAATCTATCAAATAAATTTGACAGATTGGGGTAGCTTGATGAGCTGGCCTCTGTACTATGGATACTAGACTATGGATATATAATACTTATATACTTTTTTGTAAATACATATGAAACACCCAGACAAACACAAACACTTCATATAATTGTGTTCTATGGGAATCGAACCCACGACCTCAGTAGTCCGACACACGAACCACTAGACCACAGACGTCGTCAATGGTTAAATGACAATCGGGACCAACGGCTATAATGCTCTCCGAGGCACGGAGGGATCTCGATGTCTTAAGAATTGTCACCCACCCATAGACTGATTGCGGCAAGTGCGGCAAATAATTAAACAATTTCGTAATTATCTATTTATTTTGTCTACCAGATCCCTGTCGGCGAGGGCGTGAAGAGTGGCATAAAGGGATTAAAGTATACTTTTCCAGAAAATATGCTCGACAACGGAAAGTATATTGAGGAGAACAAGTGCTTCTGCAGGAAAGGTACGTACACACATTTAAAAACTAGCTGAACTGACAGGCGTCCTTTTTGTTCTTTCATACTACCAAGGTACAAGCATAAGACCCACCTGATCGTAAGCGGTTACCGTTTATACCTATAGACGCTTGAAACACCAAGAGTATCGCTTGCGCGTTGCCGACCCTGTTAATTAAAAGAGGAATAGTTGGGTTGGCAGTATTAGGGTCAAAGTCCCCGCACTTCCAACGCAACGTTTCCTTGCGGGGAGCACTTGCTCACCGTTAGAAATACAACATAGCTCAAAGCAGTGTTATTTCACTTCGTTTTACTGCAAGGCGGAGGTACTTCCCTAGTCGCTCCAATTTGAGTGGAATTACTCCCACTATGCTCTACCTGTCTTGCTACGTCATGTCCAAATATCACACAAGAAACGCATAGAAAAAAGCACTTTCAGTTGTTTTCCGAATTTTCTATTAATTTAATTTTTAAATGTTTCGACCATTTGGGTTGAAGCAGTTTCTCATAAAAATAAAGTTCTTAAGATCTTATCCTTACGATTTTCATTTGTTACAGGAAAATGTCTACCATATGGGCTGATTGACGTCACGGATTGTTACTATGGCTTCCCCATAGCTCTATCCTACCCTCACTTCTGGAAAGGCGACGAAGTTCTCTCCAGCAAAGTTGAAGGTTTAACTCCGAACGCGGAACAGCATGAGACTGCGTAAGTATTTCCATTTAACTGGTATCTTAATGAGACGGGTTGTTGAAATCCCCAAAATCATGGTGGAGCTGTGATAGCCTAGTGGTATGACCATTGGACTGCCAAGTCGAAGGTCTTGGCCTTTAAAAATACTTAATGCGCGTATTAATAATGAATTATCACTCACTTAAAACGGTGAAGGAAAACATCGTGAGGAAATCTGCATTCCTTAGATTTTATCGACGCAAGTGAAGTCTTCCAACCTGCATTAGGCCAGTGTAGTGGACGATAGCCTAATCCCTCTCATTCTGTGAGAGGAGACCCGTGCCCTGCAGTGGGACAGTATATGGGTTGATAATGATGATTGAGCTACACAAAGACTGATGCTTGCATGTCGTCACTTGGGACTGGTCAACTTAAACCTGCTATGGCTCTTTCTTAAGGCCATTTCAGACATTGCCCTACATTGTGTCATTCTTCTGTCGGTACTATAAAAGACAGAATGATTCTCTTAGGTTAGACAAAGACAGCTCCCAATCCAGGGACAAACCCTATGTACAGAACTTATTCTACAAAATTCTTTTTCAAAAAAACTTTGCTCCACACTAGGACTTTCTCCTGTATCGTGGGTGCGTTTAGAAACACAAACACCCAGACCTGGAACTGCTACCTGTAGGTCATAAAAATATTAGTTCCAAGTGAAGATCACGCGTGGTGCAGAAGCCAATCGCACAGTATTAATAACTTTTTACTTGATTTTTACAAACATAGTTTAATTAACGGACAAAGTAAACTCAAACACGAATTAAATAGTATTTAGCATTGTATTTAGTTTTTCGTACATATGAGAACTCACTTTTAAACCTTCTTTCCAGTTTCTGGATTGAGCCTGAAGCTGGTCTCCCCCTGGATGTGAGCTCTAAGTTCCAGATCAACATGGCTCTCGGTGACATCTCTGGTATCAAGAATGCTGAACGATTCGCCAATATGTATCTACCTCTACTGTGGTTTGATATTGTAAGTACCCATTGATTTCGGACACTTACGCGAATATTATACATTGAAATAAAACTATTTTTGATCACGGGTCTACAGTCTACCCGTGACCAAAAGTTTATTCGAATAATTAATCTCATGAATGCTTTTTTTATACTATAATCTACCAGCTAAAGAAGAGTATGGAAAACAGACACTCGTTATAAAAAAAGATCATCAAAATTATTTCAGTATCCAAAATTACTTACATAATCATGATTTACTGCATGTACTAATATAAATTTATTTTTTGTTCACAGAGAATGTACACACTCCCTCCATCACTGAAACAACGCTTTGGCCTGTACTTGAACATTCTCCCAGTGGTGGAGCAAGGAGCCATGTATCTCCTCTTCATCACCGGTGCCATCTTCATCCTATCCACAGTCTACATCCTCACCTTCAAAGTCATGTTCAGGAAACCCAAAACCTTCGAACACTGGAAAGAAAATGATGGAATTTACGCTCCTTGCGAGATCCCACTAAGTGATACTGATGTAGAATCTGATAACAAACACTCCGTCTTAAAAATCCATAGTGATAAACTCAAAGATTTCAGTTCCAGACTCGGAGATAAAGTCTACGATACCGTAGGTACAGTCAAAGATAAAGTGGTTGAAGAACTAAGTAATGTTAAAACCGTTTTTGATAGGAGAGGCTCCAAAAATGTTGATTTCAATTTCGATTCCAAAAACGATTTGGATAACGGTTATTCAGCTGTCAAACAAAATGACAGCGAAGATGAATATAAGTATTTAGAAATTTTAGATGATGGTTCTGATTTAATTACGCGGCAACATGAAACTGTGAGATCGGAGAAATTGAAGGAGTTAGACTCAAATGATCAGCGATAGCTACCTTATGCTAAATAGTTTAGATGTAAAGGTATTTTAAAGATTCAAGTAGGTTAAGAACTACTTGGAGAACGCACCTCTTAAGATAGGGTGTTTAAATATCTTGCCATGTTCCCGACTGATGCACTTTAGCTGTGAATGAAAGCTATTTCAGAATTGTTTGCTCAAATTTTTACAATGCTTAGAATTTACAAACATTGCTGAATGTTTTTAAATATTCCGATTCTTTTTAAATTGTTTTATGGGTTTTGCATCAAATCTTTTAAGTACTTAAATTCATTTTTTAAATGCACCAAAACTTCATTCTTACCTACTTAAAAACGTTTTTATCCGGCTGTTGAGGCTGTTGAGGAGGCCAAACGAAAGGTAATGTTTTTACACTTTCGAATATCGAATTCAATATTTAATTACAGATTTTTCCAAGATTAATTTAAAGTAAATTTCTATAATATTAAAATGATTTTTTAACTAAAATCTTGTCAATATGGTTCTAGATAAGAAATCAGAGTTTAGATTTTGTAAATCTACTGATAGACGATGTGCTCAAACGCCTTACTAAACGTAACAACAAACGATTTTTAACTCTATGTCAATGGTAATAAAGTGCTTATTATAAAATAGTTTAAAATACCAACGGATTTCTGAAATTGCGTATATTTTTTTATTTAAATCCTACCTTACTTTATTATTCGTTTTAATGAGAAATAATGTCTTAAATTTTAAGCATAATTAAGATAATTCCGTCTCAGCTGCCATTGTTATGAAAAAAAATTACCGAAATTTCCAATTTTATTTTGTTTTTCGCTCCACATATCAATTTTTGTAATTTATTATATTTAAGCCAGTGAAATTAATTTTCAATTTCAACTTAAAGAGAAAAAAATACATTCCATTTATTATAAGAAGGTTATATTTATTTTTCTGCTTGAATGAAAAAAAAAATGACATTATTTTAAGTATAGGAACGTTGCTCTCTAAAAAAACATTTAAAAGTATTTTATAAGGCAAAATCATGCTGTACTTAAAAGTACCAGAGTAAAATCAACTGATCGAATTTATACAACTCAAAGTGTGGTGGCCTCAACGGGACAAAGTTTGGCCTCGAATTTCACTGTACACTATAAGCTAGGTATGTTCTAGGCCTAATTTTGTAATGGGCCTCAGATATATTTTATTTTAAGGCCATATTTTTTATAAATGTTGTACAAACTATTTTAAGATTATTATAATTATCATAGATAAAGAACATTCCGGCTGAATGCTGATGCCAAATTTTCAAAGGCTTATTTTTTTTTTAATGAGTGAAAAATAAGCCTAGCAATCATAAGAAACTATCTTTTTGTATATTTTTGGCATTTTCCATGCTAAGATTTTAAAGTTATTTAGAAAAGGAAAAATACGACCGCGGGCAGGATTCGAACCTGCGTTTAACCAGAAGACGCAGGTTCGAATCCTGCCCGCGGTCGTATTTTTCCTTTTCTAAATAACTTTAAAATCATAAGAAAGATTGAAGTATTCAGTATTTGGCCTACATACTTTTTATACTCTGCTTCTGTTTTATGTGTTCCAATTCAAGACCTTACTGAGGCCGAATCCTGCTAAAAACGCATTGCTCAATAATATTCCTGTATTTACACACTAATAAAACCTTATCTACCTGCTAGATGCTAGTTTAGTATAGAAATTAAGACTTAATTTAAGCGATGTGTACCTGTTTCATCATTTTAAATACTTCAAGATAATTAAGTTTTTTAACGAACGACTCAATAAATACCGGTTAGCATCATTCTGTCTCTATCAAATTCAAAATATTGAAAATTTGTGTATCACTTTGCAAGGACTTGCAAGGTTCTCTCAGTGTACCTATTTGGAATGTGGACTTTTAATAGTCTTGGCCTAAGGCCGGAGACTCGTTTAGTCCACATCTTACAAAACTTATTTTGCTATGATGGAGCAGGATCTTGCCTAAACCAAGGTCTGGCCCAAAATAACATGGGCTTTGGGATTTGTAGGTTATTTAATTTAAGTTAATATGTAGGGCATTTTAGGCCTCAAGGTCGTATGTATTGAAAAAAATTATTAGCACAAGTTAGGTCTTAAAATTTAAAGTTTTGAGCTAATTTGTACTAACTATCTAGGCCAAGGCCTGAATTACCAACTCATGTTGTGATATTTTTAAAAATAATTATTGTATTTATATTTGATTAATCAAACATTTTGTTGTACTATTGTTAAATTGCGCTGAATAACAAAGTAATAGAACATTGTAATTTTATTTATAGACATTTTTAAAGGTCTTGAGCAAGAATCCAAGGCACGCACCTCTGATTTTTCGAATCATGTGCGTTTAATAATTAATTATCACTCGCTTAAACGATGAAGGAAAACATCGTGAGGAAACCTGCATGCCTTAGAGATTTTCTCGACGGCGTGTGAAGTCTACCAACCTGCACTAGGCTTACGTGGTGGACTATAGCCTGACCCGTGCCCAGCAGTGGGACAGTATATGGGTTGATGATGAATGATTTTATTAAATTACTTATTATATATCTTTAATATTATAAGCAATACGTAAATAAAAACGTTGTATTAATATAGTAACCTACTTACATGTTATTCAGCAAATTAAAAATAAATTATGATTAATTTTAAAATGAAAAAAATATTATTATTTTCAATAATATGCATTAAAGTATTCTCTCTGCGTTTCATGGTACTGGGTATACAATTTTGTAAATAATTAAATGAATTATTGAAAATAAATGAAAATATTATATGATATATATTTTTTTATTCTGATAAAATGAGTTCGGATTGGTATCTACCAATCCTTCCAATTCAAATTCCAATCTTGGCAAATCTTGCCATGTGGGCAGGATTTGAACCTGCTTCTTCTGGTACCAGACGTTATGACCACTAAGGCACCACGAGTCTCACCCGCCATGTCGAAATTTGCATCCACGTTCTGAATTTACGTCTTTATGGTGACGTCAGTAACACCTATTGAAAAGCAAGTTTTGCTTCTCAACCGACATGACTTACTTTACAGTTAGTTCGATGTCGAACGATGTTACCTTACTTATTAACTATCCTACATATAACTGTGGTCATAGCGTCTGGTGTACCTAATTAGAAGACGCAGGTTCGCATCCTGCCGCCGAATTTTTCCTTCACTAAAAAAACTTTAAAATCTTAGCATGGAAAATGTCAAAAAATACAAAAATTAAACAAATAGGTATAATATTAAAAATATATTATTTATTAATCATATCTTCACTAAAGTTACACATTCCTAATAAATTTACACATTTTATATCAATTTATATTAAAGTCTGGTTTCAGAGATTAATTTAATTATTTCTGAGATTAAAACCCGTGACACACCTAGCTAAATAATATTAACTAAATAAATATTTTAGTCAATTTAACTAAGCAGAGCTTATACTATGAGTACTAGACAATGGATATTATACAACGACGATGTCTGAGGTCGTGGGTTCGATTCCCACAGGACACAAATAATAAGTTACGAACATAAATGTTTGTGTTTGTTTCCAAAAAAAAGTATATAAGTAGAATGGAATACAATAATCTTTATTGTACAACATAAACAAATGCCATGTACATATTTATAAATGATAGAATGGTTCAATGGGCGGTCTTATCGCTAAAAGCGGTCTCTTACAGACAACCTTTAAATGGATTTAAGAGAAATGGAGAGGCGACTATCAAACAGTCTGGCGTACATAAAAATATTATAGATACAATAGATACTGAATATAATAATATACAACTCTTAATACCTACTGTACAAATGAAATACATACTTAAATATATAGTATACAACGTGTTACAAAATATAGTTAATTATCAAAGCCAGAAATTTTGTCAGCTGTCATGTCAGAGAACCAGATATTTAACAGAAAGGCCTACGTACCTATTTTACGTAATAATTGTCAACTTTAATAGTTTTTCTATTTTTCATTCATAAATGTTGTTGTTTTCCTTTTTTTGGGGTATGTTATACAGCGTTACTACGGTTCTTAAATATTGCGAATGGACTCATTATAAGGCCCCATTTAACCTCCTTTCGGCTTTACGGGTAGTTTTGTAACAGCCTGTATAGTGTGTTCCACCTTTGTAAAGGCATGTAAATATTAATTTCTATGTACCTACATACATACACTCACGCCTTTTTCCCAATGGGGGTAGGCAGAACCTAAGGAACGCCACTTGCTACGACTTTCTCACTCAACGCTACGAAACTCACAGTAGTGGACTGCCAACCATCTAGATGATGTGGATGGAACTGCTGTCGCGTGGAAGGATAGCAGATATACCTACACGTAATATAAATATAGTATTTAAATATGATGAAGTAATGCTGTATATTATCTGAATAAGTAACGGGCAAGCATGTGAGTATACATTGTCTAGTACTCATAGTACAAGCTCTGCTTAGTTTGGGACTAGGTGGTGTTGTATAAAAATGTCTCAAACATATTTATTAGTAATATTCATTGAAATAAAACTACTTTTTACGGATTTTATCGCGTTATATTGAGTCTACCCGTGACCATGGACGCTGTAAAGGGTCCGAATTGTTAAAAAAGTAAAGTAGTTAAGAAAAATTAATAATATCAATATAACGCGATAAAATCCCTAAAAAGTAGTTTTATTTCAATGTATAATATTCGCGTAAATATCAGAAATCAATAGTATTACTTATTTATAAAGGCTACGTGTGTGACTGGATTAATAGTAAAACAATTGACGCAATAAAAAAACAAAATTATAAAAATATAGTGTCTTGAATACCGAAGTACTTTACAAATGTAATGCATAGCCACCAAGCAATTAAGCCTCCAAATACGACCTGGACGGCTTTGTCTAGCAACTTCATCCTGAAAAATAAAATGAGACATTAAAAAGGCTGTTGGGGGCAAAGAGCTTTAAAAACTTTGTCCCAGCCCTGCCCCAGCTCTGCCCCAGTCGGGCAGCTCCTATTTGAGTGAAATTACTCTTTACTCTTAAGTGAGTCAAGGGAACCGAACGAAAATTTACTACGTACTTTACTATATCTTAATAAAAGAAACTTAGACTACCTAAAAAAACTATGTTGAGGTAAGTTTCTAGACTAACCAGATGCGGCTGAATATCAGTATTTTACACGACACGACTGCCATTAGACCGCAACCCAACTTCTACTGGGTAGTACCGACATCCCGATGCTAGTAAACTGGTTGGTTAGGCTTTTTGGGCTTCCTGACTACTAATGACTGTCATAGGTGTTCGCAGGACAACCGGGACCGTCTTTACGTGTTCTCCGAAGCATGGAGGGGTCTCGTTGTTTCAAGAATGGTCACCCATCCATAGACCGCGGCTAGCACAGCTTAACCTTGCAGATCGGTTGATCAGCGTAGTTATAAACCACGACCCCTACCTAAAAATATATTGAAAAACGTACCTTTTAATGTGTACCCGACCTTTTACAATGTACCCTACCTTTTACAGTGTACCCTAGCCTTGGGAATGTCTTCATCTTTTTCCTTCAGCAAAAACCTTCTTCCACCTAAGCAGCACTTCTTAAAGTACTCGATATGGTCAAGCCCTTCTACATCATAGTAAAACTGCTTCTTATCAGAATCCTTTATTGCTGAGCGGAGTTCTATGAAGTGGGTGTTGTCGAAGGTCCATTGCTGGGTCGTGTAGTAGCGAAGTGCGAGATCGGCTATATAGATTTTCCGTTGGACTTTAACTAGCTGACTGGAGAAGAGAAATTAGAATAGGGTATTGTGAAGCATGTATACGCTCAAAGATCGAAAATGCTCATTGAGCGAAAAAACAGCTCACAACGCGTAGTGGTCAATTATATTAGAAGTAAGAAGTAGCAGCTTAATAATCAGTTGTTAGCTTTGTTTTAATTTAAACTGGCATCGATTTTATAGTATATGTTGATGAGTCATCTCGGCAACGGATACCCGAAGCCAGAAGACTGCAGGTTCCTTCCTCTTAGTGGTCTACCCGCTTTCATGCACCATGTCTTTGAAGAGTAAGGAATGTACCAGGCTGGGGACAACACAATAGACCCCATTTGGTCGAAGTGTTGCTGGCCATGCCAGCCCCCACAGTTAAGATAAGATAGTATATGTTTTTAGAAAAACCCAATAACTTAGCCTAAGTAGGATAATTTAATTAAAATTAGTTTTTATAATTCCTTTCATTTTGAAGCTCATCTAATATAATTGACCACAACGCGTTGTGAGCAGCTTTCTCGCTCAATGAGCGTTTTCGATCTTTGAGCGTTACATATAGGTACATAATTTTTATTCTTATTGTCGAGATACTGATATCACGTCGGGGTCCACCAGTGTGGTCAGGATAGGTATATTGCCCCTCCATCCTCCGACCAGGTAGGTGTTTTGCCTGGCGTACCACGCCACGACGGTTGATGTCGGGCAGTTGTATATGTACAGTCAACAAAAGAGTTAGGTATACAGATAGCGAACGAAATCTGCATTTTTACACAGATTGCGATACAAATAATTACCCGCTAGAGAATTTGGTATGTAGCAGCTAACAATACCTTCGTTTTGACATATATATTGTGTGTTACATTTACACAATATTTATCAAAACACATATGTTAAATTAGCTGCCTGTATATCTAACTCTTTTGTTGACCGTACGTGCAACTTGCGTTGCGAATGTTGATTGCGCGATTCAGGATTTGTTCGTAGTTCCATGTAGCGCGGTAGATGTCGCTATATTACACTAAACGGTTCCTTTCATTGTAATAAGACGACAAACAAGGATGCAGGCCGCTTGCTGGTAAGCGGCAATCGCAGCCTATAAAAGTCAGCAAGATTTGTTTGATTGTCAAATCAGAAGTCTTGTCAAATCAGGAAATTTTTGATTAATCAGTTACATCAATCAACAGTTATGGCTGTTGTTGAGTTTCAATGTCATTAGTGAACCAATGAACGACCATTTGAAAAAGAGAATTTGGGCTCCAGAATTAGAGACAATCAACACAAAAAAAGAATGAGAATTGATATTCTCACCACGATGACCTACAAAGCAAAAGAAAAATTTTATTGGGCATGGATCAACTTACATTGGTTTCTTTCCCAGCAACCAGAGAATTGTATCCACCAAAATAGCAGGTAGCAAGTGTTGCAGCAAAACCTGAAATAGGTACAGAATACTGTAAAGGGTGAGGTGGCAAAACTGACCACTGAGCCCGTACTAACCTGTTATTGCGATTGTTTTCCGATTGAGAGAGAGGGATGTCGCTCTATAAATTAAAGCGCGCGCCATCCCTTTCTCACAACCTAAAAATAATCGCGTTAACAATTTGTGGTATCCTCTGGACTACCAAGTCAAAGATCTCAAGAAGGAATCCAAGGCACGCACCTCTGACTTCATGTGCGTATTAATTATGGTGAAAGAAAACATCGTGAGGGAACCTGCATGCCTAAGAGATTTTTTCGTCTTCCAACCCGCACTAGGCCAGCATGGTGGACTATAGCCTAATCCCATTATCACAGCAGGACGGCTGCTGTCATTTTTATTATTCTTTTTTTTATCAGAGAGGGCAAACGAACATGCGGGTCACCTGATGGTAAGTGACTACCGCCGCCCATGGACATCAGTGACTATCACCAATGCATTGCCGGCCTTTTAAATATGTGTATATACTCTTTTCTTGAAGGCCTCATATCGTACCGGTTCGGGAACACTGCCGCAGGAAAGTCATTCCATAGCTTACACGTTCTCGGTAAGAAGTTTCATGTAAACCGGACTGTGGTGGATTGCCAACCGTCGAGGTGGTGACGATAGAATTTATTTTTATGGCGTGTGGTGCGATAGTGAAACTCAGCGGCTGGTACTAGCCCGAACAATTCCTCAGAGCACTCCCCATAATAATTTCGGTAGAAGATGCATAGAGACTCAATGTCTCTCCGTAAAGCCTGTGGATCTAATCTACCAGAAATCTCCGGTTCGCCGACGATCCGAGCTGCTTTATGGAGTCAAGCTATGTTTTATGAAGTATAGGCATGTACAAATTACTATGGTTAAGTCCCCTGTAATAGGGTTGCTATTACATGGGACTTAATTACCGGCAAAATGTGGGTGTAAGTTAGTACAGCTCTGTCTAACCTTCCGGATAATACAGGCTTAATGTTATGCAGTGAAATTACTGGATAAATTATAACAAATAATAATCAATATTTCTTGGACAATTTTACACAGCACCATCTAGTCCCAAACTAAGCAGAGCTTGTAGTATGGGTACAAGACAGTGAATATACTTAGTACTCTTTTTTTGTAAATACATACTTATATTACATCGGTCCGACACGCGAACCATTAGACCACAGGCGTCGTCAATGAAAATGAGACGACAGATTAGGACGAGAGGAGTAAACTCCCTTCGTCATCATCATCAGCCCATATTCGTCCACTGCTTGACGTAGGCCTCTCCTAGTGAACGCCACAGAAGCCGATCTTCGGCTTTCCTCATCCAGTCACTGCCAAGCCGTTTATTTTATTTTTTGTATGATGAGGAAATCTTCAAATGACTGCCAGCTTGCTGGAGGGTAGGCCGAGGTGTGTGGGATTTTTACCGCTCTAAAACCCCCCGGTGGCCATCTTCAGCACAATATTGAGGGGCTACGGGAACTAAATATTGAAATGAAATGATACCTATTTATTTTCTGTAAATAGATCTTTTAAAGACACTTTTACAAGTCAAGGTTTGATTTTTTTATGTTAGAAGGCGCGCATTTCCTAACTGACGACCTCTGATAAGAAACACCGAAATAAACTCAGAGAATCATGGTCTCTTTTAAAGTCCAGACATAATAATATCAAATATGTGAGTTTCACAATGTAGGGCAATGTCTGAAATGGTCTTTTGAAGAAAGAGCCACAGCGGCTTTGAGTAGGCTAATTCCAGCCGACGGCACGCATGCATCAGTCATTGTGTAGCTCGACCATATTAGAGGGAGCTCAACACCCCGTCGCACGACGATACCAGATCGGTGGAACATTTGCGTAAGCTTAATAAAAAAGAATCCCAAAGCCACCAGACACTTAAAACCTGTTCTTCCGGAACCCTCCTGTGTCATGCCTATCAAGGCCCACCTCAGGAAAGGAATTCTCTATCACATCTCTGGGCGGGTGTCCTACACTCGCTTACCTTAATGTAATGTATCTTGGCATTGGTTGTGATTTTTCCTCCAATGATCCAGAGCATGTTGTCGAGGGGGATGTCACTGGAGATTGTCTTGGACATCTCAACAAGATCTCCCATTAATATAGAGTTCAGGTTACCAGAGCAGCAGTTGTAGATTGGAATATCGTCTGATGGGTCCAGACTGAAAAATATTAAGCAAAATAACATTATTATAGTCATAGTCAAAATAATTTATTGATTTCTGACATTTACGCGAACATTGAAATAAAACTACTTTTTACGGATTTTGTCGCGTCATATTGATATTATTAATCCTGACGTTTCGGACCCTTTACAGCGTCCACGGTTAGACTCCTCAATTCTGATAATAACACTTATTAATATTATCAATATAACGCGATAAAATCTGTAAAAAAAGTAGTTATATTTCAATTTAATTTATTTATTGATAGAGTACTAGGTTGTACTTTTTGAACAGCATTTTTACATCAAGACAGCCTGCCTCCGAAAGGCACGCCCTTCACCGCTTCCTCGTGTTTTGGGTGGGAAGAAGAAACGGCGCAACAAACTCCCCAGCAACACGTTTCTGTCTGTTAATTTATGTTTTGTAAAATCTAATATATAAAATTTCCATGTCCCAATGTTAGTTACCGTACTCCTCCGAAACGGCTTTACAGATTTTTACCAAATTTTATATGCGTATTCAGTAGGTCTGAGAATCGGCTACTATCTATTTTCCATACCCTAAGTGATAAGGGTGGCTTGAAATCATTTATATGGCAAAACAACGTTTGCTGGGTCAGCTAGTGTTATATAAAACAAAATATTTACTTTGCTTAGATTAAATAAATCTTCATTGCTTTATTATGTATAAATAAATATGTATTCGTAATTAAGCAGTGACAACCTTGCGGTATGACCATTGGGTTGCAAAGTTGAAGGTCTCAAGTTCGAATCCAAAGAACGCACCTCTGACTTTTCGAAATCATTGTGCTTATTAACATAATAAATTAATTAAATTGGCAGTGGGGGGACTTTGACCCTTATATTATACAACGAGGGAATGGAATCAGCTGCCTGAGTCTGAATTTCCTAACGTATACAATTTGGGGGTCTTCAAGTCACGAGTGAATAGGTATCTACTAGGTAAGAAAGCTACATCTTAGACCACATCGTTACTTACCATCAGGTGTGGTCAAACGCTAACATATCTCTTATAAAAAAAATACTATTCCAACTACTCCTCTTTCGTTTTACAGGGTCGGCAACTCGCAAGTGATAGCCCTGATGTTACAAACGTCTGTAGACTACGGTAACCGCTTAGGTACCATCAGGTGGGCCGTATGCATGTTAGCCACCTTATTGGTACTAAAATGAAAAAATAAAATAATATAGACTTTTGGCCGCAGGACGTGGTGTTCCGTCGCTTCCGCGGACAAGTACCACAGGACAGCACAAAGACAATTAGTGCAAAGTGAAGTGTTACTAACATAGGTGTAAGCTTTAATTACTAACACATTTGTATTGACTGTCTATATGTTAATACTCAATACTCAATACTTTATTGCATTCCATAATGTTTTATAAAGGTGGACTACAAAAAAACTTAGATCATTATGGACCCTGTTGGGCACAGCAAAATTAGGAGAGAGGAAGAGGGCTTAGCATCATTTGCAAATTGATTGCCCAATAAAAAAGTATATCTACATTAATATATTATATTTATGGTGTTTATATTCTTATTATCTCATTTCTAACTCATTTATAATATAAATTTTGTATTTATTTGTAACATTCATAAGTGAATTTACTTGTTATATTTATAATTGTATTTATTTATTATCATTTAATTGTATTTATTTATAACGTTTAATTGTATTTATTTATTAAATTATGTTTAGTTTTCATTTATATACTTATATTTTTATTAATTATTACTTATATTATATTTTGTATGTTATTATATTGCATCGTGATTTTATTCATTTTCTTTGGTAGTTACAATAAGGCTAGGTTTTTAATAATGTCGTTACATAAGGGAGGAAGGAAGTAAGGAAGCTGTGTAAATTTTTATTTTTTAAATGATTTATCGTCAAAAAATTCGGATGTTATATAATAGCATTTAGTAGTCAGGAAGTGTTTTAATTTATTAGTAAATGTGTTGTATTTAAGTTCCTCTTTGATGGCTTTGGGTAAGTTGTTATAAATTTTTATGGACATAACCGTTAGTTTGTAAGGTATGGGCCATAGATGCCTGATAATAAATGAATAATAATAAAAAATCTCTATAAATCTATCAGTCGCTTAAACGGTTATTCGAACTCGAGACCTTTGACTTGGAAGTCCAGTGGTCATATCATTAAACCATTAATTTTTTTTTTTATTTGATAGGTATTCCAACGACGTATCCACTGGTCCAATACAACTTCATGGTTCATAATATTATGGTGAATTCGTCACTATAGAAGTACACAGCATTTTTACAAAATCTAATATATAAAATTCTCGTGTCACAGTTTTCGTTGCCATACTCCTCCGAAACGGCCTGACCGATTTTGATGAAATTTTTTGTGCTTATCGGGGAGGTCTGAGAATAGGCCAACATCTATTTTTCATTTCAATTTCATACCCCTATTTTTTTTTTATGGCAAAACAACGTTTGCGGTGTCAGCTAGTTAATATCTAAAATCTAATTTACATACATACCATCACGCTTGTATTCCCCGAAGGGTTAGGCAGAGGTGTACTAATGTACACCCACATTTCGCCGGTATGTTTAGGTCCTATGTAATAGGGGGCGAGCCTATTGCCATTAACCGGGCACAATTAATCCAGACTCCGAGCTGCTACTGAGAATTTCATAGAAAAACCCAATAACACTGCTCGACCTGGGGATCGAACCCAGGACCTCTAGCGTAGCAGTCGCGCTTAGGACCACTAGACTAATGAGGCAATCCAATCCAAAAAATCTAAATTAAAATCAAAAATTAAATATCAAATAGAAATAAAAATTAAATATCAAAATGTACACTTAAACATTGATGGGTTAAGAACCTGCCAGCGAGTGCAATAAATAGTTCTGGAAGATAGAGTTACCACTGCATTAGAATAAAAAAATATATGAATAGATTTGTCAGGGTATACGTACTCCTTGGTCCCTCTAATCCAGGCAGAAGCTATGATGTTTTTGGCGCAAGTATCCACTGGAATGAAATCGCAAACGATATCTGGCATCGTGTGAATAGTCCTCATGATACCTGAGCAAATATAACATAACATTACTTTTTTTTTAACTAAGGTGGCAAACAAGCATACGGTCCACCTGATGGTAAGCGGTTACCGTAGCTTATAGACGCTTGCAACACCAAGGGTATCGATTGCGCGTTGCCGACCCTGTAAAACGAAAGAGGAATATCTTTTTGTATTTTTTGGCATTACCATGCTAAGATTTTAAAGTAATATCAGCATCTGGTGTATCTGACCAGAAATCCTGCCAGTAGTCGAATTTTTCCTTCGCTAAAATAACTTTGAAAGAGGAATAGTTGGGTTGGCAGTATAAGGGTCAAAGTCCCCCCACTGCCAACACAACGTTTCCTCGCGGAGCACTGGCAACCTTGCTCACCGGAAACACAACACAGCTCAAAGCAGTGTTATTTCACTTCAATTTTCTGCAAGGCGGAGGTATTTCCCCAGTCGGGCAGCTCCAATTTGAGTGGAATTACTCCCATTAGATACTATAATAGACTTATTAACTGGGTAGCCCCCTCGCATAAAATAGACTCTGGTCATCGGTATCAGTATTTCATATTAAGTTACTGCCATCAAACCAAAAAAGCGTCAAAATACATAAAAAAGTATGTAAATAATTATATTTTAAATAATGCAAAAAGTTTCTCTCCGGCGGGGAATCGAACCCCGGTCTCCCGCGTGACAGGCGGGGATACTTACCACTATACTACCGAAGACTTACGCTGAATCGCAAAATTACTAATAACATTTAACAAATGTCGTCACAACAACAAAAATATGATAATTTTAGCAACTTGACGTCATTATCAATGATCTAATGAATTAAATATCAATAAATCGCTCAAAGACACGTGAGTAAATAGTTTTAAGGTCATAGATAATTAAAGACAAGTACGTAGTAACTACGTACCTGTGTTTCGAAAAACAAAGTGCGATTTTTTTTGGATTTTAAATGAAATTCGTAATTTATTAGGAATAGTTGGTTTGGTTTTTTTTTTGGTTAGAGTAAAGTGCATTGGGGCAATTCCGATAGAAATTTCTGCGAGATGACTAGAGGTGAACATTTCATTTGATTATTTGGGAATGCTCTATTTTACGAGTCTTACTGTTTTAAATCTGCATAGATATTGAAAAGCCTTTGAAAAGCATAAATTATATTTTTAAATACATATATCGTTGGATTTGCTAAAGAAAGTGTTTTAAATAAAGAACCATATTTTTGGGTCATAATGGATAATTGCGAAGTATCGCGGGATAATTCCGGAAGAACTCAAAAGTCGCCTTTATTGCATTTCAGCCAGAGTTTACATTTCATTTTCCATCGTAATTGCCCCATAGATTTTGATATTGTAAGTTTTTTAAATAATAACCGTTAATTTGAATTCCTGTAGCTTTGTATTAAGGAATAACCCGTATTATATAAGATGGTGCTTTGCCTAATGTTGCCAGCAGGAATATATTGCTGCGTTTGGTAGATTTTTTGCACTTTCGGAATATACCCATTTTCGAAATAGCCCCAATGCACCTTACCGACTGAACATCTGTCGACATTCATGAAGGAGTTTTGGCCAAAAGGTGTCCTACTGTACCGACAATTCAGAGGCCGGATACCTAACACCGAGCGACGCACGACGAATTTACGTGTTAATAATTGTTATTGTTGTATATCATCATCAACCCATATACTGTCCCACTGCTGGGCACGGGTCTCCTCTCACAGAATGACAGGTAATCCCTGGCTATAGTCCACTATGCTAGCCTAGTGCACCCGCACCAATTATATCATCAAGACGCCCACCACCTCAGTCTACCCGTGACCATGGACGCTGTAAAAGGTCCGAAACGTCGGGATTAATAATATCAATATACGCGATAAAATCCGTAAAAAGTAGTTTTATTTCAATGTATAATATTCGCGTAAATGTCAGAAATCAATATTCTATTATCTAAGTTTTTCTAGCTAGCTTGCGTCGGCTGATGTGAATTTGTAGACTTCCAACATTCCACCGGGGAAACAAGGAATTCAAATTTGATATTGAATGGGTGTGTTTTTGCGTAAATAATAAAATCATTAAAAATTTAAAAGCTACTTAAAAAACGACTATTTACTTTTAATGCTGTCTAAAATACGTGCGATAGTTTATCAACCGAGGAAAAAAAATGGAGGAGGTATACGCGTAAGTATATATTTTTTTTGTGTGACCACGCATAACGTTTTACAGAGTAGTCCGATTTTGATAATTATCATTTAAAATATTTGAATCTATGCTAAAGCAGTACTAACAAACTTTAAAAAAATGCAAAAAGATTCTCTCCGGCGGGGAATCGAACCCCGGTCTCCCGCGTGACAGGCGGGGATACTTACCACTATACTACCGAAGATGTGTTCATTGATACCGAAATTAAGGTTCATATTATTTTAATCCCGAAAGCATAATTATGACAAAACATATAATTTTTCAAAAACAAAACATAAAATATGTAAAAAGTTTTCCTATACTTACTGGTAAGAATCACACCTCAGACATATTAAAATTTATACATAACTTAAATCAGCGCCATCTAGATTGAACCTTTAGAAGCTTCTTCAAAATGTAAAAATACTTTGGTCATATTACCTTTTTAAGTTTTGTTAGTTTATATAAATTTTATCATAGACAAAATACTTTTAGATTAAATATATTTGATTCAAAATTAGATTGACTGTAAGTAAATTTGCACATTCGGGGTACTAAGATAATTTTGTTAACAACGCCATCTATCGTTTATAAATCTAACTATTGATTGCGTTACAAAAAAATACCATAAAACTAATAGATTAAATCACGAAGAAATTATTGTTAAAGCTTATTTTGCACTTTTTATATATTTTTTTTACAGTTTACATAGGAACTAAATTAAAAAAATACCTTTCAGGTATAATGTGACAACAATTAATATTCGGAAAATGAATATTCCAGAGAAATTTAAGCTTTATGCATACCGCCCCCCTGTTGTTTTTAAATCATTTCATCGTTGTTAGCAATTCTATAATTATTTTTATGTATAAGCTCAAAGAACGATAACAGCTCACAACGCGTTGTGGTCAATTATATTACCTACCTAGCTGAGCTTTAAAATGCAAGGAATTATAAAACTAAATAATAAAAAAACATACTTAGGCTAGGTTAGGTTGTTAGGTTTTTTTTTAATAAGTAGGTACAAACACTAGATGTCAGTTTAAATTAAAACAAAGCTAACAACTGATTTTAAGCTGCTACTTTCTATTAAAATTTATCACAACGCGTTGTGAGCTCTTTTAAGCTCAATGAGCGTTTTCGATCTTTGAGCGTAATGATTGTATATATTTTGTAGATTCTAATAATTATATTAATAGGTAAAACATGTTTTAAATTACTACTTATAGGTAGATAATTAAATAAAAATAAACTACGTTTCTAATTGTTTTTGTATTTGCTTCTTTATATGTGGCTAGAATACATTTTCATAAATTAAAATGTATTCTAATTTTCATAAATTAAGTACAGTCTGGGGCCATAGGTCCAGTAGCATGTCAACAATCTTAATCGGTACAGCGCATATACACACATGTGTGAGTAATTTCAATGCAAACATTTACCCATTTATATTTTC
Source organism: Acronicta alni (assembly GCA_964056405.1). Lineage (NCBI taxonomy): Eukaryota > Metazoa > Arthropoda > Insecta > Lepidoptera > Noctuidae > Acronicta > Acronicta alni. The sequence continues at coordinate 5,745,376 of OZ043942.1, forward strand.
CCTATATATTATTATACTCTTTGCATTTACCCGTCAAACAGTATAACTATATTACGAGAAGGTGATAGTGTCAAGACTAGACAAAGATAACAATATAGTTTTGTTTTCTTCATATTAGTGTTCGCACCGAACCAATGAGAGAGTGCGATGTACGAGATCGTGTGTGTGCAAAATATTTGTTAAAGAAAAAGGTCGTAAGTGCGACTTGTTTTGATGCGATAGATTTGTGAAACTGCTACTGAACTTATGACCGACCGTACCTACATAAGAACCTATTTAAATATTATGTGAAAATTCGTATATTTTGCTAATACAATTTATTTATTTATTTATTTATTTATTAAGGAAACTCAACAGCTATTTTAACATTTACATGAGTTCTAAATGTTCACTTCACTATCAATGAACAGCCCAGTAATGAAAGAGCATATGTATACTGCACAGTGATAGCGAGATGATGACAATAAAATTGTCTCTTAGCCAATTACAGAGTTCCACGTCATTGATAAAGGTAGATCAACTAGAAAGTAGCGAACAATTATTATAATTCACATTTACCTACACATCAAAGTTACAAATATGTTTATAACATGGATATTGAAATAAAGGGAAAAAAAAAGGGACAATTAAGTCAAATAGTTCATAGCTAAGTTATAACTACGGTTTCTTTTATACCATTAGGTAAGGTGGCAAACAAGTGTACGTAGCCGTACCTATGCTTGTTTGCCACCTTACCTACCTGATGGTAAGCGGTTACCGTAGCATATAGACGCTTGCAACACCAGGGGTACAACTGGCGCATTGCCGACACTGTAAAACGAAAGAGGAATAGTTGGGTTGGCAGTATAAGGGTCAAAGTCCCCCCACTGCCAACACAACTTTTCCTCGGGGAGCACTGGCAACCTTGCTCATCTTAAGGAACACAACACAACTCAAAGCAGTATTCAGTTCGAATTTCCGCAAGGCAGAGGTACTTCCCCAATGGGGCAGCTTGATTTGAGTGGAATTACTCCCACCATGTCCATGCGGCGAAACCGCGGGCAATAGCTAGTGTTTATTAATCACATGTGTCAAAAACCAGTATTAAAAACCGTGTTGAAAAAAAATCCTTTTTTAATTATTACCTTTTCCACAGGCGACAAATATTCCTACTGGACCATTGAAGTTCTCAATCCATGCAGGAATGGGCTCCTCGATACTGGCAATCACTGAAAGTAATGAAAAAATTGATTTAGCGACACCTATCGCGCTTAATTGAACTACGACGAATCCTGAATCGCGATATCAACATTTACAACGCAAGTTGACATTAACCGTCGGACCGTGGCCCACTCGGCAAAACATCCTCCTGGTTGAAGGATCCTCCCTTTAGTTGGAGGAGCACCACACCTCATCCCTCCACACTGCCGACCCCGACGTGATCCCAGTATCTCTACATAAGTATTGAATGACTGAAGGTCAATTAAAAACAGAAAGTCTTACCTATGGAAGGTCTCACAATGGCCACTGGAAGCTGACCTCTGTACTCGTAGACCACGTGCTCAGCCAGCTGCTTCGTGAAGGTATACGTGTTGGGGAGCTCGCCAAGATACCTTTGGGTGGAAAGTTCAGTGTTTAAGGATAAGTCCCGCTAAGTCCTGTCCTGCTGATGGTGGCGTTGTGTGTCGGGTCATTTTATTCCCTGCAACATGGTTGAGTCAAACGATGCCGATACACACGTCATACTCGTGAACAGGTGCCGTCTGTCGGGGCTGGTCAACTCTTACTGTCAATGGCAATCTCTCTATTTATTTTTCCGTTTAATTTTATACTGGATTCATTATTATTGAACACATCAAATTGCATTGTTCTCATAAACTATTCAGAACAAAATTGTAAACCAAGATTAACACTTAACATTTTTTTTAAAGGAGTGTCTATTGAGTTTCTTGCCGGTTCTTCTCCATAAGACCCAGTGTTTGGAACCGTGCAACTAGTTTTGACTTTTCAAAAGTGATATTTAACTTTGATCAAAGTTCTCGTGTGGATACCACGCACCGAAAATCTTTTTTGGTGCGTGGTATCCATCGTGGTGTTGGACTGCCTCCAACGAGATGGACAGACTACCTGGTAAAAGTAGTAACTATTCGCGAATTGTTACTTACTTCGGCGTCAGAACCCTGAGGGTATGATCGTCCGCCGTCTCACACACCGCTAACGTCTCCCTCCAGTCTGCCAGTGGGGGATACAGCACCTCTTCAATAGGATTCCGGTTGGTGTTGCAGTATGATGTCGAAACGTGGACGAAGGCCTGAAATGGAGACCATGGTAACACTTTCTTCCTTTTCTAAGTTGTCAAGCAGTAATACCGTAGTCTTATGACCATAGGTAAAGGCGTAGCAAGCAGTGATAGCCTAGTGGTATTTCGAAATGATGTGCGTATAAATAATTAATTATCACTCGCTGCAACGGTGAAGGAAAACATCGTGAGGAAACCTGCATGCCTAAGAGATTTTACTCGACGGTTTGTGAAGTCTGCCAACCCGCTCTAGGCCAGCGTGGTGGACTATAGCCTAAACCCTCTCGATCTGTGAGAGAGACCCGTGCCCAGCAGTGGGATAGTATATGGGTTGATGATGATGAAAGTCGTAGCCAGGAATTCGCTTCGGGTGGGGAGGCTCCAGCTCTCTTCAGGTCCAGCTCAAGACCAGAGACATTAAGTAACATCTTTAGACCCTATTTTTTTTATATTTGTTTTGTCCGCGCTTTAACATAATCTGCATTAGGTACATACATACATGCATATTACTCACCCTTTCTCCCCATAGGGGTAGGCAGAAACAAAACAACTAGGTAAGTATTCTGTATTTGTAATAAAAAATATTCGCACATGAACGGGTACTGTCTGTCGGGGTTGAGCCGTTTTTTTATACCACTAAAGTGGAAAACAAGCATACGACCCACCTGATGGTATATGGTTATCATAGCCTATAGACCGACGCGTAGGAATAATTCCACTCAAAGTGGAGCTGCCCGACTGGAGAAGTACCTACCTCTGCCTTGCAGAAAATCGAAGTAAACTAACACTGCTTTGAGCTGTGTTGTGTTATGGTGAGCAAGGTTGCCAGTGCTCCACGAGGAAATGTTGTGTTGGCAGTGGGGGGACTTTGACCCTTATACTGTCATCCCAACTATTCCTTTTTCGTTTTACAGGTTCGGCGGGCACGCAAGTGATACCCCTGGTTTTGCAAGCGTATAGACGTTACCTATAGAGGTTACGGTAACCGCTTACCATCAGGTGGGCCGTAAACTTATTTTTTAGTAAAAAAAATATTTAATAAAATATTTGACTTCGCTTACTGATAGATGGTGTACATCTTTGGCGAACTCCATCATTTCCACGGTGCCTCGCAAGTTCATATTGGCTGCAAATTTCAGCGTGTCATCAAACCTGTAACAAAATACAATATGATTTTGAACCTCTTTTTCATAATCATTTATTTTTTGTCATGTACAGTCAGCAACGAAAGTCGCTGAACATGTTGCAATCTTCAATATGATTTTTAACAAGTATGAAGTTACTGACCTACGAAGGTTATGCGAAATAATTGCATAGATGACCATTAAATATTTAGGTTACCTTAGTAGAAAAGACCTGTTGCCAAGTTCTGGAGCTGTGATAATAAAAAAATTTAGCTGTGTTCAGCGACTTTCGTTGCTGACTGTACCGTACCTATCATGATATAGATGGAAATATGATACAGTAAGCGCGCTATGTTTTGCCTCTAGAGCGTACAAATTGTTTTAATGTATTACATACATAAAAAGTAGTTTTATTTCAATGTATAAATATTCGCGTAAATGTCAAAAATCAATACGTATTAAACCTCTTTGTTCTTACCTGACGCTTGCTGCCACATGGAAGATAACATTGACACGGTTAACAAGAAGAGTCCTATCTTCTTCTGATAATCCTGAAAATAAAAAAGATGAGAAATCAAGTGATCTCCAATGCTATTCGTAAGAGAGGTAGGGCCTCCGCCTTGCAGAAAATCGAAGTGAAATAACACTGCTTTGAGCTGTGCTGTGTTGAATGGTGAGCAACGTTGCCAGTGCTCCGCAAGGAAACGTTGTGTTGGCAGTGGGGGACTTTGACTCTTATACTCCCAACCCAACTATTCCTCTTACGTCTTACATGATACCCTTCGTGTTGCAAGCGTCTATAGGGTACTACGGTAACCGCTTACCATCAGGTGGGCCTAGGGTTGCCAACCGTACTATAATATATAGTATTGTACTGTATTTCGAGTCTGCGTATGTATACTGTTGAAGAAACATATAGTACGCAAAAATACTAAAATCTAACAAAGAAATATTTTATTTTAAAAGTTTAAGGTTTATTTTTTTATTGTATTGTGGCAGACGAGCAAGCGGCCCACCTGATGGTAAGTGGTTACCACCGCCCATTGGACAACAGCAACGTCGGGCACAGAGCTGTACCGCCGCCTACTGTGTGTGGTAGAGAGCTCTTTTTAGGCCTCGTTTAAAGAAGGACATGTCATAACGCACGGGGAACACCGCAGCAGGTAGATCATTCCAGAGCCTGATACTACGTGGTAGGAGTAATCTTTGGAAGCGGACTGTGCTGGCTGAGATCGACTCCAGGTAATACGGGTGGACTCTTCTGCGGTGTCGAGTGGTGCGGTGGTAGAACGGTGAAGAAGACACCAGGTCAAACAATTCTTCGGAGCACTCCCCGTGAAATAGACTATAGAGCACACAGAGAGAACCAAAGTTTCTCCGCAGCTCCAGTGGTTCCAGTCTATCGGTAAGTGTGTCTATGCCAACTATTCCTCTGTCGTTTTACAAGGTTGGTAACGTGCAAGAGATACCCCTGCTGTTGTAAGCGTCTAGGCTACCAGGTGCTAGCTATCAGGTGGGGTTATTTCAATGTCAAATACTTCTTATTTACGTACCTAAGTGTCAGCAATTAATATTCAACAGTAATTTTGAATATTAATTGACAAATTTGAATTAAAATTAGAATTTTACAATGCTGAGGCCAACAGGTCAAGCTATCCAAAACTGTCAAATTTTCCAAATTGAATATGAACCTTATCATTTTGTATTAAAGTTGAAAATCAATCAAATAAATTTCACTGATTGTGGTAGTTTGATGTGCCGGCTTTTATTCATATAGACCTTCCGGAAGAAGTTTTTTTATAAGGTGGCAAACAAGCATACGGCCCACCTGATGACGAGAGGTTACCGTAGCCTACAGACGCTTGCGACACCGGGGGTATCACGTGTGCATTGCCGACCCTGTAAAACGAAAGAGGAATAGTTAGGTTGGCAGTATAAGGGTCAAAGTACGCTACGTTTCCTCGCGGAGCACTGGCTGCCATGCAGCAGGAACACAGCACAGCTCAAAGTAGTGTTATTTCACTTCGATTTTCCGCAAGGCGGAGGTACATATGCCAGCAAGTCAAGCTATCCAAAACTGTCAAATATTCCCAATTGAAAATGAACCTTATTGCGTTAAAGTTGAAAATTTATCAAAGAAATTTGACAGATTGTGGTAGCTTAATGTGCTTTGGCAGTCAGGCAGCTCCAATTTGAGTGGAATTACTCCCACTTTACCCTCATCATCAACCCATATACTGTCCCACTGCTGGGCACGGGTCTCCTCTCATATTGAGAGGGATTAGGCTGTAGTCCACCACGCTGGCCTAGTGCGGGTTGGCAAACTTCACAAACCGTCGAGAATTATTAATACGCACATGAATTCGAAAAATCAGAGGTGCGTGCCTTGGGTTCGAACTCGAGACCTTCGACTTGGCAGTCCAATGGTCATACCACTAGGCCATCACTTTACCCTACCTCTCTTTAAATTATCTAAATGATAGTGGAAACCGCATTAAAATCCGTTGTGTAGTTTAAAAAATCTCAACGTACAGAGAGAGAGACAGCGGGAAGCGAATATGTTTTATACTTTGTATAGATAGATAGATTAGTTTTGACAGTTTTTAATATAATTATGTTCTTATATAAAATAAAAAGTATATGAGTATTATATCCATTGTCTAATACCCATAGTACTCAACATCACTATTTAAATTAGAGCTTAAATCACGAAATAGAAGCCACTTACATAATAACCTTACCAGGCAGTACAGAACTACTCTTTTTGGGCTAAGTGTGTTTGTTATGGACACAAAGATCTACAATAAGGTTCCCAATAACATAAAAGAATGTAGCAATAATAATGTATTTAAAAATAAATTGTTCCAACTTCTTATCGACAACTGTTATTACTCTGTGGATGATTTTTTATCGACTAAAATTTTTTTTTGTAACGTTTGAAGACGATTTACTGATTTTGATTGTCTTGTGTCTGTCCCGCATGATTAATATTATATTAATTAAGTTGTGCCCAAGTGGCTGATCATGGTATGAACTATATAATTATATAATGAACATCTGTATGTAACCCATGTATCACAAATAAAAGATTTGATTTGATTTAGTACAAGCTCTGCTTAGTCTGGGACTAGATGGTGTAAAATGTCCCAAAAATATTATTATAATATTATCTTACTATAGGGGATTGCATAGCCAGCAACACTTCGACCAAATGTGATCTGTTGTGTTGTCCCCAGCATGGTACATTCCTTACTCTTCAAAGACGTGGTTCATGAGGACGGCTAGCCCACTAAGAGGAAAGAACCTATAGTCTTCTGGCTTCGGGTATCCGTTGCCGAGATGACTCATCCGTTTCGTCGCCAGGACGTCACAATCACACAAGAATTTCCCACAAGCTCTACAATTCAAAGCCTGCTTCATATTATAGAGTATGCATAATTTGTTGCATTGCCTTATAAAGTTGGTGTAGGTACCAAAGTTAGCTTAAGGTCACTTACCTAGACCAGGTTCTAGGACATCTCCTGATATGACGAAGACCTTGGACTTGAACACGCTGGGCTTCTCGCTTTTGAGTCTGTCAAAACACTGAAAATCCCAACGTATTAAATATAATTTTAAGTTCTATATCTTAAACTTCGTGAGGAAAGTTATTTAACGAAGGACAAATTCCACCGCGGGCAGGATTCGAACCTGCGTCTTCTGGTTAGTTACACCAGACGCTATGACCGCTAAGCCACCGTGACTCCCACCTGCCATGACGAATTTTGCCTTCACATTCAGAATTTACGTCTTTATGGTGACGTCAGTAACACCTATTGAAAAGCAAGTTTTTGCTTTTCAACCGACACAACCTACTTTACAGTTAGTTCAATGTCGAACGATGCCACCTTACTAGCGACCCGCCCCGACTTCGCACGAGTATTTATAAAAATAAATCTTCCAATTTTTTTTTGTTTATACTGCTGCGATGGCAAACAAGCATACGGCCCACCTGATGGTAAGCGGTTAGTGTAGCCTATAGACGCTTGCGATACCAGGGGTATCAAGTGCGCGTTGCCAACCCTGTATATCGAAAGAGGAATAGTTGTTTATTTAATTATTAATCCCGACGTTTCGGACCCTTTACAGCGTCCATGGTCACGGGTAGACTGAGGTGGTGGGCGTCTTGATGATATAATTACTGACAGCTACCCTACATTTTTTATTGTTACATGATCAATGACATTTATTACTAATTATTAATTAAAACTAGATGGAGCCGGCATTTCCTAGCTGGCGACCTCTGAGAAGAAACGCCGAAACAAACTCAGAGAATCATGGTCTCTTATAAAGTAACAATATTCAATGATCATGTTTTAGTTGTTAATTATTGGCAATCCGATTCACGCATATTTTTTTTTATTGCTTTGTTCCTTAGTTTTTTTTTATCATTTGTCCGTCGCAAATAAATGAAAATTATTATGTGGAAACTGTTTTTGGAGTATGTGTAGTTAGCTATGTATTAACTTTATTCAATGTTGTATCTGTTTGTTTCCCAAAGAAATAAAGAAATAATTAATCACTACTTTGGAGGTATAGCATCCGAATAATTCAACTCAAATTGGAGCTGCCCGACTGGGAAAGTACCTCCACCTTTCAGAAAATTGAAGTGAAATAACATAGCTTTGAGCTGTATTGTGTACTTAACAGTAAGCAAAGTTGCCAGTGCTCCGCGAGGAAACGTTGTTTAGGCAGTGGGGGGACTTTGACCCTTATACTGCCAACCCAACTATTCCTCTTTCGTTTTACAGGGTCGGCAACGCGCAAGTAATACCTCTAGTGTTGCAAGGGTCTATACTTAGGCTACCAGTAACCACTTACCATAAGGTGGGCCGTACATATACTTGTTTTACTGTCTGTCTGTGACGCTATAACGCGTAAACCGCTGAACCGATTTTGATAAAATTTGCATATAGATGTATTAGACCTTGGAGAAGGACTTAGGCTAACATTTTTCTCAAAAAGATCTTTTGGACGCTGTTGAAACCGCGGGAAAGTAAAGAAAATTTCTTGACAAAACAGTTGCAAAGATGACTGTATAAAATGACGTATTATGGACCACCGGAGGGGCTCGTGGCTAAGTAATAATGACGCATGTGCAATTATGACGTCATTATCTACTTATTACATAAGACTGCCTCATTAGTCTAGTGGTCCTAAGCGCGACTGCTACGCTATAGGTCCTGGGTTCGATCCCCAGGTCGTGCAAAGTGTTATTGGGTTTTTCTATGAAATTCTCAGTAGCAGCTCAGAGTCTGGCTTTGTGCCCGGTTAATGGCAAGAGGCTCGCCATTAAAAATACTTATATTCAGCCGTATCTGGTTAGACTGGAAGCCGATCACAAATAGGAAACGACCCGGAGGATGATAGTACGCCTTTCTTTCACAAAAGTTTAACTTCATAGGTAAGTTATTTAGAAAAGGAAAAATTGGACCGCGGGCAGGATTCGAACCTGCGTCTTCTGGTTAGGTACACCAGACGCTATGACCACTAAGCCACCGCGATACCTACCCGTCATGTCGAATTTTTCCTTCACATACTGAATTTACGTCTTTATGGTGACGGTCCAATTTTTCCTTTTCTAAATAACTTTAAAATCTTAGCATGGAAAATGCCAAAAATATACAAAAAGATAGTTCATAGGTAAGGTTTTTTTTATAGAATAGGGGGAAAACGAGCAGACGGATCGCATGATGGTAAGCGATTTCTGCCGCCCATGGACACCCGCAACACCAGAGGAGTCATAAGCGCGTTGCCGGCCTTTAAAAGGGAGAACGCTCTTTTCATGAAGGTTTGAAGGTCATATTGGTAACCTAAGATAAAGATAATGAGGACAAACTTACAGGTTTCTCATACAGCTGTTCCAGTCTGTCCTCAGACTTAACGCCCTTCTTGTTCCTCATCAACAGGTATATCCTGTCCAAATCGGTACAAGAGTAGAGGAGCTTCTCAATGAGGACTTTGCCTATGAAGCCTGGAAATTAAAAATAAAGTTAGGTAAAGAACTTGTGGGAGTAATTCCACTCAAATTGGAGCTGCCCCACTGGGTAAGTACTTCTGCCTTGCAGAAAATCAAAGTGAAATAACACTGCCTTGATCTGTGTTGTGTTACGGTGAGCAAAACCTTGCAACCGCCAGTGCTCCGTGAGGAAACGTTTTGTTGGCAGTGGTGGGACTTTGACCCGTATACTGCCAACCCAACTTTTCTTCTTTCGTTTTACAGGGTCGGCACTGCCACCGTTCGTGGAGCACTGGCAACCTTGCTCACCGTTAGGAACAACACAGCTCAAAGCAGTGTTTGTTATTTCACTTCGATTTTCTGCAAGGCGGAGGTACTTCCCAAGTCGGGCAGCTCCAATTTGAGTGGAATTACTAACACTATGCCCTACCCCTCTTAAATTTGTGCTATCTATGAATTTGTGCTCGAGTAATAGGGATAGGCTGGCTATCACATGGGGACTCAATAGAAAACCACCGTGGATGGCAACCCATGCTACGCTTTACATTAGTACACCTATGTCTAACCCTTAGAGGAATACGGGCATGATTGAGATGGAATGTAGTTATTTTGAAATAAAACTACTTTTTACGGATTTTATCGCGTATATTGATATTATTAATTAATTAGGGGATAAAATTAATGATCAATATACGCGATAAAATCCGTAAAAAGTAGTTTTATTTCAATGTATAATATTCGCGTAAATGTCAGAAATCAATAAATTATAGTTATTTGTTGTTGTTATAATTAAGGTTAGTCCACCAATTTAAAATCACGCAGCGTGCTATTTTTTTATTTTTTATTTATTTATTTAGGTTTACCAACTATTGTTACAGTGTTACTTATCTCTAAAACTTAATGAAATAATTATTAAATGCTAACTGCACAATCTTTACAGGTAAACACCACTTGCTATTTTGAACGTATTACAATTTACATTTTATACAATTTCGAAATTTTATTTATTAAAGAGCAGATAGATAGATAAATTACATTTCATTACATTTATTAAAGCCAAAAACAATAAAAATTATACAATTAGTTTTTAGGTTTTAGGTCCGTGACAGTTTCTGATATGCCTGATAAAAGCGTTGAGGGAGTCAGAATGGATATCAGATTTATCGCTATATTCATTAATGAGTTTACATAGGCGAGGAACTGGTGAGCCTGTACCAAATGTCGTTCTGCGTAGTGGAGGGAACAGAGGAGTAATTAGTTTTCGCGGAGGTTTACGAGGAACTCTAAATCGGAATCTCACAAGAAGTTGGGGGCAATCTATTTTATCATGTAGGAGTTTGTGCATGAATTTCAGATCAAGAATATCTCTACGGGTATCCAGCGTCATTGTTTTAAAATAAATCAGTTTCTCACTGTACGACATTTTTCTAGTTTCCCTACTAGTAACGTATCCTAGGTGTTTCATAAACGTCCTTTGGACCCGTTCCAATGCTATGTTGACAGAGAACCAAAGTAACCGACATAGCACAGAGGATTAGCAAGCTGAAGTGGCAGTGGACTGGCCATATCTGCAAAAGAACCGACAACAGCTGGAGTAGACTTGTTCTCCAGTGGAGACCGCGACTCGAAACATGAAGTATAGAACGCCCACGCAACATGGAGTGATGAATTTCGAAAGGCTGCTTGTGGAAGCTGGGTGCGAAAAGCCGAGGACAGGGTGAAATGCCACACATTTTTGAGGAGCCATTCCAGCAGTGGAATAATATGATGCTGATGATGATGATGATATTAAGTGGTATTCACTTACCAGAGCCTCCAGTGATAAATATAGTTTTTCCTTTATAATATTCAGGTATCGTAGGTACATCGGACAGGTCTCTCTCTTCTAAAAACCCCATTGTATCACTTAAATATATTCACTTGTTCGAATATATTTTTCTGAAAATCAATCAACCATTATACCATCACGCCTGTATTCCCCGAAGGGTTAGGCAGAGGTGTACTAATGTACACCCACATTTCGCCGGTATGTTTAGGTCTCATGTAATAGGGGGCGAGCCTACTGCCATTAACGGGGCACAAATCCAGACTCCGAGCTGCTACTGAGAATTTCATAGAAAAACCCAATAACACTGCTCGACCTGGGGATCGAACCCAGGACCTCTAGCGTAGCAGTCGAGCTTAGGACCACTAGACTAATGAGGTAGTCAACCATTATAAAGTACCTATATCTTAAGAATTGTTATATTGATATTAGTAATCCCGATGTTTCGGACCCTTCACAATCCCGTTTTAAAATCCAGGTTTATAACTGCGAGACCAAAGGATACGGTGAGCTCGTTTCGGGTGAATCGGACTGCCAATAATTGACAAAATATAATATAATAATAATATTTTTGGGACATTTTTACACAACACCATCTAGTCCCAAACTAAGCAGAGCTTGTACTATGGGTACTAGACAATGGATATAATACATATATACTTTTTTTTTGTAAATACATACTTATAATACATAGGAAACACCTAGACAAACACAAATACTCATGTTTTATCCATACAAATATTTGCGTCCTGTGGGAATCAAACCCACGACCCCATGATCAGCAGTCCGGCACTCGAACCGCTAGACCACAGAGGTCGTCAAAATAGGGTCATTTAGCTGTCAGATAAATGATCAAGACCTGAATCTACCATGGACACTGTAAAGGGTCCGAAACGTCGGGATTAATAGTATCAATATAACGCGATTAAATCCGTAAAAAGTAGTTTTGTTTCAATTTACGTAAGTGTCAAAAATAAATACATAATTTTTAATAATTAAGACCGAGACGTTGTTTTGACGAAATTTAAAAAAAATCACAGGCACTTTTTTCCCGGTTTTTCCAATTTTTTAAATTACCCTATATCGGTCCATTCTTGCTCTAGTGGTGCGCTTACCAATGAAACATATTAAAGTACTTACTTAAATATTTATTTAAATAAAATTTTATCATCCAAAACTTACTTAAATTTTAATAATATTTTCTTAAAATCAAAGCACTACGCACTCCAAATTCCAAATTCAAAAAATAACTTTCAAAATTCGAACACTCAAGAGTCACGCTCACAAACTAAAATTATGTTGTATTTCACCTATCAAAGTTTGTTCAACAACTGAAATATTTACAGAACAACATTAAAAATTTAAACTAAAAGTCTGTTCGGTTCAAAAGCCGCGTTACAATTACATAAGGCCTACGTGGTATGCTTAGTGCTGAGTTAAGGCGAAGTTTACTCAAATCAATAGAGGAAAGTATCCCTAAAATGGAATACCGCTATTTCATTTCTTAAAGTTTTTTTTTTCTCGGAAAAAAAATACTTCGGTCACGTCAGGGTCAATGTAGGTTCTATATAGGTTCGAGTCCCGGTTGTGATGCCAAAATAAAAGTCTTTCACCAAAATAAATTGTCTGTTATAATATCACACACATAGAACAATCGAAATACACAATGAATAAAATCGTAACAATTTTGGTACAAATTGGTGGAAACGTCTGACGTATTTACTAATGGAATATTGCAACTGGACTGCATTATCCAGTTTATAGGATTCGGTGCAAAGCGACACCCCACACATACATATCCATGTACAGAGGCCAGGACATCAAGCTACCATAATCTGTCAAATTTCTTTGATTGATTTTCAACTTTAATACAAACCAATAAGGTTTTTATTGAATTGGGAAAATTTGACAGTTTTGGATAGCTTGACCTGCTGGGGTCTGTACGTGCACTTACATAGCTACGTATGTGTGTGTGTGGCCGTACAACTAATAATAACTAAGAATAAAAATGTTTAATTAACAATATCTTTTTTTTTATAACAAAAACAAAATTGTATTCCATATTTATAATTTATTTGCGTCAAATATCGTACAAAAGATGATATGATATAGCACCAGCTGTTGCCTTCAATATCACCTGTATCCCGTAGAGCTTCTTGAAAATAAGGTACCTAGCCTATCTCCTTCTTCAAGAAAGTAACAAATTTCATTAAAATCGGTTCAGTTGTTAAGGCGTGAAAGCGTAACAGACAGATAGTTCCGCGAGGACACGTTGTGTTGGCAGTGGGGGGACTTTGGTGGGACAGTAGGTACTCTAACTAATACCTACTTATTTATATAAAAATAGGCAAGAAAAAAATACAATACTTCATGAACGCTAGTAAAGAAAACATAGGTAGGTACTTATCGAATACTGTGACATTTCACCGCATCTACGTAATACAATTTTGGCACGTGAAGGGGTGGGATAGGATACGGAAAAGAGGCGAAATGAGAAAGGGGTGAGCAAGACATTTAACTTGCCTACTAAAGTTAAAAGCATATATATATATATTAATCATACTAGAAAGTTAATGTATGTACGCTTAATATAGATTCTTATATACATATTTAACGGCATCTGCGTAAGACAAATCTGACTTGTAAAGGGGCGAAATAGGATACGGAAAAGGTGCGAAATGAGAAAGGGGTGAGAAGAGACAGTTAACTTGTCTACTTAAGTTTAAAAAAAAAAAAACATTTTAATCATACTAGAATGTTAATGTATGAATGTTTTACATATTCATGTAATTTAAACAGAAGGGTCGAAAACGTACTGTAGGGGTCAACAGACAATAATACGCTATACGATTATGTTATCATAGTTAATTCCTACACAGTGACTTGTGATTCTAGAACTTGTAGTCTTACATTAAAATAAAACTTGTTATCAAAATATTTCAATTTGACTTGGACGTCCCGATTCACCCCTGATCGGGACACAGAATGTCCCGAGTTTTAATTAACCTCCTTAATCTGTTCTTTATTCGAGAATTGTCACAAACGAATATTAATGTATTTGTTAACTACATAAAAATATTTTTCCATAAATAAAAACATTTTTTTTTGTAGTCGTGCAGCTGTCCCTGTGAAATTCGAAACATTGGACCTAGCAAAACTTCCTTGACATTTCACACAGATTCTGAGGTCGAGCATAGTGTTACTGGAGGATATTGTCAGTAGCAGCTCGAAGTTTGGAATTAGGACCAATTAAATACAAATAGCATCATCAGTCGCCCAATCTACGGGTTTTTTAACTTTAAATACACCAGGATTAATAATAAAAGCAATTAATTTTAAAAAAGTCAATAAAGACACAGAGAAGCATCCAGTTGGGCAGGGCAGCATTTGGAAAACTACGTAAAGTCTTCTCATCACCCATACCGTCAAGTTTTCAATCAGTACGTTCTACCTGTGACTACCTTTGGCGCTGAGACATGGACACTCACAGTGCGGTTAGTCCACCAATTTAAAGTCACGCAGCGTGCTAGAAGCATGCTATGCTCGGAGTTTCTCTGAAGGATAAAATCCGCAACGAGGTTATCCGACAGAGAACCAAAGTAACCAACATTGCACACAGGATTAGCAAGCTGAAGTGGGAGTGGACTGGTCGTATCTGCAGAAGAATCGACAACAGCTGGAGTAGACGTGTTCTCGAGTGGAGACCGCGACTCGGCAAACGTAGTGTAGGACGCACTCCGGCAAGATGGAGTGATGATTTGCGAAAGGCTGCTGCTAGAAGCTGGATGCATATAATGGAGGACAGGAAAGAAATGGCGCACATTAGGGGAAACCTACGTTCAGTAGTGGACTAATATAGGCTGATGATGATGATGATGAAATAAAAACATGACTTTCATGATTTTTTTATAAAAAAAAAACTAAAAAAAGGACGCCTTAGAAAGACATACACTGATCTTATTGGTGAGGTTCTTAATCATAAGTCCAGGCCTGTAAACGTTGTTCGCAGTAGTATGAACCCCGTGACCCACATATGGGGGCACGGACGTGCCATCAAATCTTTGGTGACCCCACGTTGGGGTCACTGGGGGGGTCACTGGACTATTAACGTGTTAAAGCTCAATTTTTTTTTTCAAATCTGTTATATTGGACTAGTTACATAGCAGCATAACAAAAAAGGTTTTTTTAAAGAGTCTGCCACTGACCAGATGGCTCAGGTCATTAACCCAATACCAGCTGATACGTTTTTTTTTTTACAAAACAATCAATTCTATTGTAAACGGCCATTACCCTAAATATACCTATATCGAACTAAACAAATATCGAATTCTAATGCATAGGAATCCAATGCATAGGTACAGTTTAATTAATAGTTCTAAATACAGGACAACTCGTGGCTAAGTTATGACTACGCTGTTCAACCGATCGGCAAGGTTAAGCTGTAGTACCCACTGTCAATCTGTGGATGTGTGTGGTTTCTCAATACATTTTAAGAGAGTTAACGCGTAGCGGGAGTAATTCCACTGAAATTGGAGCTGCCCGACTGGGGAAGTACCTCCGCCTTGCAGAAAATCGAAGTGAAATAACACTGCTTTGAACTGCGAGCAAAGTTGCCAGTGAATAGAAAAGTCCATTAGTATTTAGTATGTTACATTATGTCCACAGGTCAGTGGTGTATCGGCCTGTGGGTGTGTCAGCTACTTACAGTCTACCTATGTTTATCTGAAAGAGATCTATACAACGTTGAACGTTATAGATTCTATTAAACCAAAATCCAGGCCTACAATTGTAAGACCAAAGGATACTGTGAGCTCGTTCTGCGTGAATCGGATTGCCAATAATTAACAACTAAAATATGATCATTGAATATTGTTAGGTACTTTAAAAGAGACCATGATTCTCTGAGTTTGTTTCGGCAGGATATTGTATACCATTGCGTTTGTATACTGTCGCAATGGTCATCAGCAATGGACACCCGCTACAGCAAAAGAGTTGCTGATGCGTTGGTGACCTGAAAACCCTCATTACACCGCGAATTGTCGGACCCGGAGCAAACATTGAAATGCCTACCGATTATTTTTTATCATATTCTCCAACGCCACAATTTTTGATTGTACCTAACACATGATGCCACCTACATTTTCAATGGACTTTACCCATCGCTACGCGATACCTGCCGTGTGAGTGAACTTAGCAGATCATTGTCCAGCAGATCAAAAATAAATGTGTTCTTTTCGCATGCACCATAGTTCTACAGTTCATGATACTTTTCAAGAATAGTTCTGGGGGTTTTCTATGAAAAAAATAATTGACAAAATAATCTGCCAACATTGTCCAGCAGATCAAATCAAATCAAATCATTTATTATTCATTGCATTTTGGGTATTACATGGTCGTATTGTTAATCATAACCAAATGTGATTTTCTTGTGAATGCAGCTGACTTCTACAGTTCCTGATACTTTTCAAGAAAAGTTCTGGCGTTTTTTTTTTTAATTCAAGTGGCAGCATGATTTTCCAAGTTGTGTGGAAAAGTCGAAAAATATCTATTTCAAATAGTTTCAACCCACTCTAGAGGCTAGAACTTTCTTGTTTCTAATAGATCTACATAAGAACTAAGACATGAAACCTGATTTGATTCCAGAACTCAAGGTCCAGTCCCAGCAGATCATGGTCA
Source organism: Acronicta alni (assembly GCA_964056405.1). Lineage (NCBI taxonomy): Eukaryota > Metazoa > Arthropoda > Insecta > Lepidoptera > Noctuidae > Acronicta > Acronicta alni. Next base: position 5,762,277 of record OZ043942.1, read on the forward strand.
TATGGGTGAAAAATCGAAAAAACATATTTTAATCGTTTCATACTATTCAAAAACATAGAACTCTCTTTTTTTTCATAGATCCGTATCAGAACTACAACATGGAACCTGATTTGATTCCAGAACTCACAGCAGAGTCCCAGCAGATCATGATTATATGGGTGAAAATTCGAAAAAATATATTTGTACTACTTATGTACCGCTTATGTACTACTTATATACCGCTTATGTACTACTTATGTACTACTTATGTACTACTTATGTACTACTTATGTACTACTTATGTACTACTTATGTACTACTTATGTACTACTTATGTACTACTTATGTACTACTTATGTACTACTTATGTACTACTTATGTACTACTTATGTACTACTTATGTACTACTTATGTACTACTTATGTACTACTTATGTACTACTTATGTACTACTTATGTACTATCTTTTTGTATATTTTGGCATTTTCCATGCTAAGATAAAAATATACAAAAAGATAGAAGGTAAGGTGGCATCGTTCGACATTTAACTAACTGTAAAGTAAGTTGTGTCGGTTGAAAAGCAAAAACTTGCATTTCAATAGGTGTTACTGACGTCACCATAAAGACGTAAATTCAGTATGTGAAGGAAAAATTCGACATGACGGGTAGGTATCGCGGTGGCTTAGTGGTCATAGCGTCTGGTGTACCTAACCAGAAGACGCAGGTTCGAATCCTGCCCTCGGTCGTATTTTTCCTTTTCTGAATACTTATGTACTACTTATGTACTACTTATAGACGAAATCCTTCCTGTCATTTGTCATATTCTTAACCATTCAATATCCAGCGGTGTTTTTCCAAATGCTTGGAAAGACGCCCAGATTATTCCTTTACCAAAGAAACCCAATCTCACATCCTTTTCCGAATATCATCCTATTTCCATCCTTCCATTCTTATCTAAGGTCCTAGAAAGTCTTATTCACAAACAATTAAGCACATTCCTCTCCACGAATAGACTTCTGAACCCTTTCCGATCTGGTTTCCGTCCTGGTCACAGTACGGTCAAACTGGTTAATATTACGGAAGACATTAGGTTAGTTTGGAGGATGGAAAGTTATCGGTACTTGCACTGCTAGATTTTAGCAATACTTTTAATACCGTTGACTTTGACATTTTACTTGGCATTCTCAGCTCTCTTAACATATCTCCAACGGTAATTGATTGGTTTCGTAGTTACCTGACTGGCCGTCGGCAGCGTATTCGCATTGAAGATACTTTCTCTTCATGGTGTGATACTGTAGCTGGCGTACCTCAGGGTGGCGTTTTATCCCCATTACTCTTCGCAATATTTATTAATCCAACATCGCTCGCAATGTCTCATGTTATTTTAAAAAGTGTCAAGTTAAATTCAGTTGATTCAAAATCAGTTGACGTTGATACATTGACAGGTCAACAGTAAATTAAACTATATAGTTCGTTGATTCAATGACCATCACTGGTACAGAATACATAACAAATTAATAGTTTAAACTCTAGCTTTGTTTTAGAAGATTCAAGGTTCAAAAATGTAGGACTCGCCAGGCGGGTCACAGGCATCTATCGAACATATTTAGAGAACTCACGAGGCGTTGAATGTGTTAAAGTTAGATAATGAGCTGCATCGTTTCCCTGAATTCACCACAAGCTCTACAATCATTAGTCAAAGCCAGCTTCATTTTATGGAGCATGTCATTTATTGCAAAATATAGCTCCGATGACAGCTCGGACTTTGTCCCTTCTGTTATTGAGTACTAGTTTTCCGGCCGCGGCTTCGCCCGCGTCGAGTTCGAATATATCGCGTTTCCAAGAGAACTCTTCAAAAGTCCGAGATAAAAACTATCCTATGTTCTTTCTCAAGGTCAACTCTATCTCTGTACCAAATTTCATTAAAATCAGTTCAGTGATTTAGACGTGAAAGCGTAACAGTCAGACAGACAGAGTTACTTTCGCATTTATAATATTAGTAGGGATGAATTTGGAGATACGTGTGGTGCTGCTGCCGAAAAATTTTCGTGAGTGCTCTAGCCCTAAGCTATTGCACCACTCCTCCTTGTGTTTTGTATTCTTTTTGATGGTGCATGCTGGAAGTCCCAGGTTCGTGTTCTTCAAGCTACATTTTATTAACGTATTGATCTGATTCTATCTGAGAAAATATGGTGAAATAATTTAGGTTTATTAAAACAAATTCATTAAAAACCTTAACATTTATTTATTATAATCATTTCTAACACTTAAACGAATATTAGAATATTGAAATAAAACTACTTTTTACGGATTTGTTTACTATGAATGGTAGCTGTAAAAGGTCCAAAATGTGGGATTAATAATATCAATATAACGCGAGAAAATCCGTAAAAAAATATTATATTTCAATTTACATTAATAAGAGCAAGCTTAAAGATTACAGTCTCCATGCACAACTGTGGCCTTGGACTACCTATGAACCAAAAGCTTTGGATATTGAATAGAGAATCGACTGCATGAAGCCAAGGTTTAGGAACCACCAGAAGACATAGCCATAGAAGATGATCTTGACCACGGTATCGAGGACCAGCATTCTAAAAGAAAAATAAGCAAAATTTAAGCGTTATTTTTTACTAACTTCTGCCCGCGATTTCGTCCGCGTGGTAAAGTTACTTTTAATTATCGTTGTAATTAACTCAAAATCATTATAAATTATAGCCTATATGTTATTCTGATGTATAAATAATAATACTGTAAAGTTTCATCAAAATCTGTTCAGTACAGTAAAACGGGGTGAATAGGGATGCAGGGGTGAATCGAGACAAAACTTTGAAAGGGATTTTTAGCTTTAATTATTATAGTTTGTTGGAAAAAGGGACTCTAATATTGTTCCTAAATTATAATAAACCATTAGAAGACCTTTTTGGCATCAAAATATAATAATTTAAGCTGAAAATCCCTTTCAAAGTTTTGTCTCGATTCACCCCTGCGTTCCTATTCACCCCGTTTGACGGTAGTTTTAGCGTGAAAGAGTAACAAACATCCATACATCCTCACAAACTTTCACATTTTATAATAATAGGGTTATGTTTGGTATTAAGACACGCATTTATACAGATATACATTTTAGAGAAAGTAGAAATCGTTCTCAGGCAGAGTTTGAACCTTCGTCCCTTCAGTTAAGGTACACCGGACGCTTTAGCAAGTTAAGCTACCGATGCCACTGACTGCTGTGATATCGAATTTCTTATCCACATTCTATAACTGTTCTTCTAGTTCTCTTCTTTAGTCATTCAAAATCAAAATCAAAATCAAAATAGTTTTATTTCCATATAAACCATATACAGGCACTTATGAAATGTCGAGTCTAGGTGCACGGTTCCAAAGTAGTCGTTTCCTATGGAGAAGAACCGGCCAGAAACTCCATGGTTACTCTTTTAAAATATCGTTTTGTATTGTACAATGATGGATTATAAATTGGATTGGATACTTACATGAGAGAAGAATTTAGGAATGTTTCGAAGATTATAATTATATAAAATACAGCTAGGCATAAAAGAAAGTTCTCGTATACTGTTCTAGTGGTTAGTGTCGGATTGACTGATCATGGGCTCGTGAGTTCGATTCCCAGGACATAAATACTTATGTGATGAACATAAGTGATTTTTAATTACAATCACTAAACTAATGAGGCTAATGAGGCTAACGAGGCTAATGAGGCTTATTAGGTGAGCTTTGCTATTTTTTTATTTGTATCTTGTTCTTACCATAGCTCGACCTGGGAGTCGAACCCAAGACCACTAGCGTAGCAGTCACGCTTATACTACTTACCTACCACTAGGCTAATGAAACTTATCTCACCTTTGATAATGAACTTTCGCTCTGGGCAGGTCTTCGTCTTTTTCTTTCAGCAAAAATTTCCTGCCTCCAATAACGGAGTTCAGGAAATATTGGTACCTATCCACAGTCTCTATCTCGTAGTAAAACTGCTTGAGGTCGACTTCCTTGATGCAAGAGCGGAGACGGACGAAGTTTTTATTGTCAAACGTCCATTGCTTGGTTATGTAGTACAAGAGAGCTTGGTTCGCTATGTAGATGCGACGTTGAACTTTAACGAGCCTGAAAATGTAGATAAATTATAAACAAATAATATTTATTTCCAAAAAACTTACCTACTCTTCTTTTTTTTTTTTTAAATTTTTAGAAAAAAGAAATTACAGGGCTCATAAAATTACATCTGCCAAACTGCAAGGCAGTTTGTCGGCAGTCTTACTAATAATATTACATTTAACAACAATAAAACAGTAACAGTGTTTCGATAAACTTTGGTAGCCAAGGTATTTTTTTATACTACTGAACTAGCATACGGCCCACATGATGGTAAGCGGTTACCGTAGCCTATAAACGCTTGCAACACCAGGAGTATCGTTGCGCGTTGCCTACCCTGTAAAACGAAAGAGGAATAGTTGAGTTTGCAGTTTAAGGGTTAAAGTCCACCCACTGCTAACACAACGTTTCCTCGCGGTGCACTGGCAACCTTGCTCACGGTAAGAAACACGACACAGCTCAAAGCAGTGTTATTTTACTTCGATTTTCTGCAAGGCTTCCCCAGTCGGGCAGTTCTAATTTGAGTGGAATTACTCCCACTATGCCCTACCTGTCTTAATAAGGTATGATTTAACTTGTGTTATGGGTAACAACGTTCAAAGCAAATCCTGAAACTACCATTTTCCATCCCGTTACCTTTACATTCATGATTTCCTCTCACAGAGTGTATCCATATTTTCTCCTAACGATTTATTTCTGCAAATAAATCTTGACATTTTTACAATTCAATGTTTTACTTTTACAGTACTATACTTTATTTATTATAGCATTAAAGACAAATAACGATGAAATAACGACAGTTATTGTGTTATACTAAATAAATTACTGAATTTTATATCATTATTTATTTGTAAATAGTAAATATATTAGCATGTAGTATTGTATTCGTGAAATAACTTAGCTTATATAATATAATAACTATTTTCTTAAGGATTACCAACGAATTAACATAGATTACATTGACATACATCGTTAATACTAATAATAGTTACACGTAATGTCAACTCAATTACACGTAATGTCAACTCAATTACATGTAATGTCAACTCAATTACACGTAATGTCAACTCAATTACACGTAATGTCAACTGAATTAAGTGTAGATGGCACAGGATGGAATATTGGCATAAAAAATATTACTTACATAGGTTTTTGGCCCACTGCCCAAAGAAGTGTATCAATCAATATGGCCGGCAGTAAATGGAGGAAAATCACCTGGAATCAAAATCAAAATAGTTATTTAGCGAAGGAAAAATTCGACCGCGGGCAGGATTCAAACCTGTGTCTTCTGGTTAGGTACACCAGACGCTATGACCGCTAAGCCACCGCGAGTGCCACCCGCCATGACGAATTTTGCCTTCACATTTAGAATTTACGTCTTTATGGTGACGTCTTCGCTAAATAACTTTAAAATCTTAGCATGGAAAATGCCAAAAAAATACAAAAAGATAACAAAATCAAAATAGTTTTATTTCCATATAAACCTATATACAGGCACTTATGAAATGTCGAGTCTAGGTGCACGGTTCCAAATTCATCGTTTCCTATGGAGAAGCACCGGCAAGAAACCTCCGTGGTTACTAGTCTAGCCAGTCTAGTCTAACCAGCAGATGCGAAGCGACTGCCATCTTACCTCCGCAACCCAATTTCTGGGTAATACCGATATCCTGAGGATCGACTGGATGTCAGAGTTTTTGGGCTTCTGACTACCACTAAGGTGTTCGTGTGACAAACGGGACTGACTGATTCACGTGCTCTCCTAGGCACGGAGGGGTCTCCGTGTTAAGAATAAGAAAGAAAAAGGAATTTCATAAGTATTAGCAGATGAAAGTACCTTGATGTAATGAAGAACCTTGGATGTGGTGAGGTCACCTCCAACATGCCACAACATGTCGTTCAAAGGCACGGAGGGGTAGATCTGTTTGCCTATAGAGACCATCTCCCCCATGGTGATGTTGTTCAGCTTGCCTGCACAGCAGTTGTAGATGGGCACGTCGTCTGCCGGTGACAGCCTGAAATCATCATCAATTAGTCTCACTGGTGGGCACGGGTCCTCCAAAAAGTCGGAGGTCAGGTGCGTAGTACTCGCAACCGGCGGATGTGTGTGATAAGATGGACATGGATAAAGATAGAAATATGTCGTAGCATAGAAAGAAATATGTCGTAGGATAGAAATATATCGTAGGATAGAAATATGTCGTAGGATAGAAATATGTCGTAGGATAGAAATATGTCGTAGCATTGAAGTATGTCGTAACATAGAAATATGTCGTAGCATAGAAATATATCGTAAGATAGAAATATATGGTAGGATAGAAATATGTCGTAGCATTGAAATATGTCGTAACATAGAAATATGTCGTAACATAGAAATATGTCGTAGCATAGAAATATGTCGTAGGATAGAAATATGTCGTAGGATAGAAATATGTTGTAGCATAGAAATATGTCGGTCTGTAGTATCTCTGTATACATTGTGTATACACAGAAACCATACGTATATTGTGTATACACACACCCACTGGCATACTTCATTTTCAAAAATAGAAAACATATTTTGGTTTATACAAATATTTATAATATTATCTTTTTTTGCTTTTTTAAAATTGTATCATTTTTTTTTTATGGAAGAGGGAGGCAAACGAGCAAGCGGGTCACCATGGTAAGTGATCAGAGCCGCCCATTGACACCCACAACACCAGAGGGGTTGCCAGTGCGTTGCCGGCCCGCTTCTTGAAGGTTGCCATGTCGTACCGGATCGGAAATACCTCCGCTGGTAATTGATTCCACAGAGCAGTCGTTCGCGGTAAAAAGTTTCTTGAGAAACGAACGGTGGTGGACACCCATTCATCCAGGTGAAATGGATGAAATTTAGATCTCTGGCGAGTGGACCTGTGGCGGAACGTACCGGGAGGTACAAGTTCGAACAACTCCTCAGAACACTCCCCGTGATAAATGCGATAGAGAATACATCATATGTGGACTAAGATAATAATTATGTATTATATTTAAACATAACATAAATATCATCACGCCTGTATTCCCCGAAGGCTTAGGCTTACTAGAGGTATACTAAAGTTCCCGATATGTTTAGGCCCCATGTAATTGGCGAGCCTAGTACCATTAACCGGCACAAATCCAAACTTGGAGCTACCACTGAGAATTTAATAGAAAACAACACTCAATAGTCCTCGACCTGGTATCGAATCCAGGGCCTGAAGCGTAACAGGCACACTTACGACCATCATTAGCCTAGCTAATGAAATTTACATACCTAGATTATATTTTCTTTCTCTTTCTTTCTTTCGTTCGTTCTTTCTTTCTTGGAAGTCCCTATGGAGTATCTGGACTGTGCCAATACTTACTCTTTGGTGCCCCGCAACCAAGAAGCCACGATGAAACTCTTGATGGAGATATCTACCGGCATATAGTCTGCTATCAGATCTGGATCCGTGTACAAACTGCGCATGATACCTAGATTAAACCAAAATAAATTTTCAAAGATAATAATTTTAGCGAGAAGATATAATTTTTTTACTTACTTAATTGATTTTATTGTTTAAATATGCTAATTTTTGCAAACTTCATCATCATCAACCCTTATACTGTCCCACTTCTGGGCATGGATCTCCTTTCAGGGATTTCAGAATGAGAAGGATTAGGCTATAGTCCACCACGCTGGCCTAGTGCGGGTGGGCAGACTTCACACAACGTCGAGAGAAGTCTCGCCTGCAGGTTTCCTCACGATTTTTTCCTTCACCGTTTAAGCGAGTGATAATTAATTATTCAAAGAAGAAAAGTCAGATGTGTGTGCCTTGGATTCGAACTCGAGACCTAAGACTTGGCATTCCAATGGTCATAACAATAGGCTATCACTTACAAACTTACATATTATTTACAAAATATACATCATATAATCTAAAACAAACAAAACTACTATATTGTATTGTACTATATTCTGACAAATAAATCTTTCTTTCTTTCTTTCTTTCTAAACTATTTTTTTCAAAGGTTTTCTCATGGATGCCATTGTCACAAAATAATGAAATGGGATCACACGGGAAGCACCAGCTTTCAAAAAAAGAATCATCTAAAGCGGTTCACCCATTCGAAAATTCTGAGGTAAACAAACATAAAAAACAGTCGAATTGAGAACCTCTTCCTTTTTCGAAGTCGATTAAAAAGAAGAAAGAAAGTTTCGTATAATTTGGTCTACTTTGTCCAAAAGATGTCATCATCAACCCATATACTGTCCCACTGCTGGGCACAGGTCTCCTCTCATATTGAGAGGGATTAGGCTATAGTCCACCACGCTGGCCTAGTGCGGGTTGGCAGACTCCGTCCGACACAAACCGTCGAGAAAAATCTCTAAGGTATGCAGGTTTCCTCACGATGTTTTCCTTCACCGTTTAAGCTAGTGATAATTAATTATTAATACGCACATGAATTCGAAAAGTCAGAGGTGCGTGCCATGGGTTCGAACTCGAGACCTTCGACTTGGCAGTCCAATGGTCATACCACTAGGCTATCACGTCATCCAAAAGATGTATTTATGTATTAACTTTGAGCTTTTTATTACTGACATGTTGTAAACATTGAATTTATTAAAGTTAGGAATATCCTCATGAGTCGTTTGAAACCTGGGGAAGCAGCAGGTCTGCAGGACTCGTACTGACTAAAACTGCACTTTTGCCTTCTCTTATAGTCACCATAGATAATACACTGTGGAGAGACTTGGTGTGTTTGCCCTCCAACCAAAGGGAGGAACCAGGCGAGTGTTTTGCCTGGCGGGCCACGGCCCAACGGCTGATGTCAGGCGGTTGTATATATGCAACTTGCTTTGCAAATGTTGCTTGCGCGATTCAGGATTTCGTAGTTCCATGTAGCGTGGCCGTGGTAGATGTCGCTACAACACTATATATTATGAGAATAGTCACGGCCAATGAGACCATGTATACGTGTTTGTGTGCCCAAAATGCCAGTTGTGTGACCTGAATCTTTGAGGACCTAAAGAATGCCACTGATATCGCAATTAACGCGGCCACGTACTGGGTTCAAGTAATATAAATAATTAAGAAAAGGGAGAAGACGGCCATGAGATCTGTACCATTCGCCACAACCGTGACAACGTGTTGCTCTCCGTCTTGCTGTCAAAATAGTAAGAGAAGGTAAGCTAACCTTTGCCGCAAGCCACTAGCAGGCCAACCGGTCCGTTGAAGTTCTCAATCCACCCTGGATACGGCTCCTTAACACTTGATATTACTGGAAATAAAGATGAAATCGATTATATATATAATGTATATTGTTAACACTTAATAGATGTAGGTTTTTTTCAGTTTTTATACTTTCCGGCAATTTATTAAATAGTTTTATAGCCATAAAAAAATTTATGGGGTCCACCGGGATGGTTTTAGTAGGTAAGAATCCCACACTGCCCGGTCCAATCCCCGTAGAACAGTAAACCTTTGAAGAGTTCCCCGAAAAAAAAATCTCACCTATAGACGGCCTGATGATGACAATGGGCAGTTTCCCCTTGTATTCTGCGACGACGTTCTCAGCCAGCTGCTTTGAAAAGGTGTATGTATTTGGTAGCTCTCCTAGGTACCTGAAAAATAATTTAATTATAACTTTAATATCTTAGCATGGAAAATGCCAAAAAATACAAAAAGATAAAATCAAAAAGAAGTAGTCATTTACACGCACAACAATATCTAGCGAATACCGATAACCTAAAGAAAGACTGGTTCTCAGGATTATTCCGCTTCTGCCGCTAAGCAATAATGATTGTGTTAAAATATCTTGTCCCGGTTTGAAAGGGATTTTATTTGGCAAACAAGCATACGGCCCACCTGATGGTAAGCGGTATCACTTGCACATGCAAGTGATACCCCATCACAGGCACTACAGTAACCTATAAGTACACTATTCCTCTACTAAGTACACTATTCCGCTACTAAGTACACTATTCCTCTACTAAGTACACTATTCCTCTATTAAGTACACTATTCCTCTTTCGTTTTACGTTTTTGGGAGTATAAGGGTCAACATCCCCCCACTGCCAACACAGTTTCCTCGTGGAGCTCTGGCAACCTTGCTGCTTATAAGGACAACAAAATATTTATGATTTTCTGCAAGACGGAGGTACTTCCCCAGTTGGGCAGCTCCAATTTGAGTGGAATTACTTTCACTTGGCTAACTTTTAAGAGTTCTCTCTTAAAAGTTAGCCAGTGAAATTACTGGGCAAACATTATTGAGACCCCAAGATTCCAAGATAACAACGTGCGAATCACTACTGGTCTTGCTGTCATCTATAGATTGCGGTTGCCGTTTACCATCAAGCGAACCATAAGCTTGTTTGTATTCATATCACAAATAAAAAAGCAATCCATTCTCTCCCACTGCTGGGCTGGGATATCTGATCTATAGACCATCATAATCTATATTATTATATTATAAAAATAAATCTTGTAGCGGTGATATCCGAACGTCACCTTCACGCTAGCCGCGGTGTGTATCCGAACGTTTTGTCGCGCATGCGCTCTGCGCCGCCAATCAGACGGCTGGCACCGACCGCATTAGAAAGATTGTGATTGGTTCTAGAGAGTTTATAAAATATGGCGGAATTGAGATGTAGTTTAACGTGTCCTGTGTACTTCTTTTAAGTTTTTTTAGAGTTTTATGACTAATGAACAAGACTGTAATTCAAACGACCCACCCCGACTAAAATCTTTATTTCCCTTGGTCATCGCATCACGCAAGAACGGATGGAACAATTTCGCTGATTTTTTTTTTGCTGTGTTAAATATTATCAGGAGAAGATTTATAAGAAAGAAAAAATTAAATACATTGTGCAGGAAATTTAAAAACTTAACAACTAGATACTTTCAGGTAAAGTTGACAGACAAAGTCACGGGCTAGAAGCTAGTATCACAATAAAAAATGCTTACTTCGGCGTGAGGACTTTCAAGGCGTGAGGTTCGATATTGTCGCACACATCCATCGTCTCCCTCCAATCCGCGTGAGGAGGGTACAGGATCTCCTCGATAGGATCCCTGTTAGTATTCGAGTAGCAGGTGGATACGTGGATGAAGGCCTGGAAAAAGATAATACCTATCGAGGATAAGTTTAGCCTAAAAAAATATGTGATGTTTTAAAGAAACTTGGGCATAGTGGTAATTCCACCCGTATTATATCCGTTTAATGGCAATAAGCTCACCCCCATGGAATATGCATGTTTTTTTTTATTCGATCATTTAATTTCAAGTGCAATGGTGATAAAATATTCATCACCAAAACAGTAATATCAAGTACCTATTAAAAAAAATAGCTAACCGAACCGGGCTCTTTAAACACCCGCCATTTTGGCGCGCTTAGAGACAGAATAAATAACTGAAGTTTTAACAATCACTAATAAGCTCAAATAATAATTAGAAAGTTAAAAAAATTACTTATTGGAAAAAGTCAAGGTTTAGTCTGCTGCGTGCCGTAGGTACAGCTTTTTGTAATAAATGGGTCGAATGAAAACTCTTTACATAATTTATTAAAATATTATCTGGATATGTTTGTTGATAAACTCACACATAAATTCCTAGTTTCTTGAGCCAGTTCCACCATCTCCTTGGTGCCTCTCAGGTTCATCCTAACAGCAAATTCCAAAGGATCGTCGAATCTAGAAATAAAATTAAAACATTTCAGTAGACTGTAGAGCAACCACGTCAGAAACCCACCCTCGTTTAAATTCTTATAAATATCATCAGGTATTGTCCCAATACTGGGCACGGGTTTTTTTTATACCACTAACGTGACAAATACGGCCCATCTGATGATAAGCGGTTACCGTAGCCTATAGACGCTTGTAACACCAGGGGTATCACTTGCGCGTTGTCGACCTTGTAAAATGAAAGAGAAATAGTTGGGTTGGCAGTTTATAGGTCAAAGTCCCCCCACTGCGAACAAAACGTTTCCTCGTAGAGCACTGGCAGTGGGATTCCTCTCAGAATGAGAAGGATTAGGCTATAGTCTACCACGCTGGCCTAATGCGGGTTGGCAGACTTCACAAGCCGCCGCCGTTAAGAAAATCTCACAGACATGCTGGTTTCCTCACGATGTTTTCCTTCACCGTTTAAGACAGTTATTAATTATTATTGCATTTAATTTCGAAAAGCCAGTAGTACGTGCATTGTCATCTAAACATAAATATCTTTGATACATTTTTACATAGCACCATCTAGTCTCAAACTAAGCAGAGCTGAATACTAACTTGATATACACTGGCTTGATAAACTAAGTATCACACTTTTTAAGTTATCTTTATTGTTTTGTCTTTTTAAGTTCGAAATGTTACTAATGTATAATTTATTACTATTTCAAATAAGTTACGAAGAAAGGTGATAAAATTTGCTATAAAAAGTTTTTTTTATTTTAAATTTCTAACTTCTATAGTTTAGAAAAAAAAATACATTTAAAGAGTGTATCTTACTTAGTTTAGCAGGCCAGTGTAATACTTATTTTTTTGAAAATATTTAGCACCTTGACAAAAACACAAACATTTATGCTCATCACATAAATAATTGTGTCCTGTGGAAATCGATCCACTAGACCACATACTTCGTCAAATACGCAATGGACAATGTTTTCAACCTTTTGACCGCCACGGTCGTGTATAGACGTCAAATGAAAACTTGCTCACGACGCTAACGACGGCATGGCACGTCAAAAATACCACTACACCAATCTTTTTTAGTTCAATATAAATACCAATACAAAAATGTTTTTTTTATAACCTATTATTAGATACTAGAATTTGTCGCTTGGCGTAGAGAACACGGATTTTCGTTTTTGACGTGGCGGTTAAAAGGTTAATTTTGATTATTGAAAAGTCTGACGAAAAGAGCACTTATGTCACAATACCTGACGCTAGCAGCCACGTGGAATATGATGTTCACGCGATTAATAAGAAGGGTTCGATCCTCTTCAGACAAACCTACAAACAGAAACATAGAAAAATAAGTAAATTTAAGCAAAATTAAAATTATGTCTTATAGTTCAATTTTTGGCCAACCACGCCTGCTTGAAAAATTCATTCTATGTACAGAAGCTAGCACATCAAGCTACCACAATCTGTCAAATTTCTTTGATCGATTTCAACTTTAATCCAAACTAATAAGGTTTATATTCAATTGGGAAAATTTTACAGTTTTGGATAGCTTGACCTGCTGCCGTCTGTACTATCCGTTAGCGAGATGGGGGAAATCATTTCCATCGGGGGTAGAACATGGCTAATACCATAGATAATCAACTGACTGGCACAGGAGTCAAAAAAGAGATCTAAAGAACTGTTCACGTATCTATGTATAATTCTAGCCGTTTCCCAACTACGAGTATGTTGGGGTCGGCTTCCAGTCTAACCAGGGAGTCTACTCCCTAAGCACGAAGTCCGTAGTTTCGACCTTCGTTACAGGCGTTTCCTACTCCGTATCACGTACGGACGGAGCCCGAACTAAGAATGAATGACAACACAATTTGATGGTTATCCCTACTCTCGATGTGTTTTTACCCGTTAGAAAAATTGAATTTGACACTTGTTTTATCGGACTCCGAAGTTTCGGAGAACTTTCGAAAGGCTCGTAACTTCGTTGACGGAGATAGGAAGTAGACCCTCAAATGCGGCTGAATATCAGTATTTTCTAGGAAGCGGTTGCCATCAGACCTTCGCAACCCAATTACTGGATACTAACGATATCCTGAGGATAGACTGGTTGTCAGGCTTTTTGGGCTTCTGACTACCACTAACGATTGTCCAAGAGCTTACCCAAACCAACTTCTAACACATCTCCAGCGATGACAAACACCTTTGATTCAAACGACGGTCTCTCCTTGCGGAGTCTGTCGAAGCACTGAAAATTAAAAGAAAGAATAAAATTAGATTCACACTAAGTAGACAACACACTTGAGTACGTCAATACCACTATTATAACTGCCTTATAACTTCACAAGCCTAGCGGTTGTAAGCTCGACTGCCTGCCTTCGTAGCCTATTGCCATTAGGATTTTCTCCTGTATCGTGGGTGCATTTAAAAACACAAACTTTCACTTACACAAACGCCCAGACCCGGAACAACAACATGTAGAGCATACAAATATTTATCAGTGTGGGGATCGAACCCACAACCCATGTCGCAGAAGCCGATCGCTCAGCCGCTGCACCAAACGTGTCGTCAAATTGGTACATTTGGAGAATTAACTATTATCATTTACCAATAAATAAATAAATATTCTTAGACAATTTTACACAACACCTTAAAGTCCCAAACTAAGCAGAGCTTGTAGGTACTATGGGTACCAGAAATTGAATATATAATTTTTTTTTGTAAATACATACTTATACTTATAATACATAAGAAACACCCAGACAAACACAAAAACTTATGTTCATCACATAAATATTTGTGTTCTGCGGTTAATCGAACCCACGACTTAATGATCAGCAGTTCGATACGCGAACCCCTAGACCAGAGTCGTCATGTCAATAAGGATGTAATTAAGTAGTAACAGCACGTAAAGCCTTCAGACCTGGTTGTCATACGAACACGTATGACACTCGTTTGTGGTAGTCAGAAGCACAAAAAGCCTGACAACCAGTCTATCCAACAAGAGTCGACAACCATGATTAAATGTCAAATTAATTAATTAAAATAACAACACACCCTCTCACACACACACACGTACATTATCAGAATTTACAAAGAGAGGTTCTATAGTATACTATATTCAAAATGTTTAGTTATAAAACTTAGCCTAATAATGTTTAGTATTGTCAATAAAATCGAATAGACTAGTTTGATAATTCACTTCTAAGGGGAGTGGCGCCATATGCCGAAACACAGGTCCTACCTAGTTTGGCAGTGGATGCTATTCGTAGTTTTGTCCTAGTATTCTAGTCCATGCATGTAAACAAAAATATTGTAAACATTTTTTTTTTCTGGCAATAAAGTTATTATTAAAGTTATTATTATTATCCTCAGGATATCGGTATTACTCAGAAATTGGGTTGCGGAAGTCTGATGGCAACCGCTTCGTGTAAAATAAGGAGGTTAAACTGGAAACCAACCAACAAGTTGAGAAAAAGGCACGGAAAAATGATTTACTATACTTGCACGCTATGATGGCCGTTACGTTAATGGACGACAATAAAAAAAAACCACTTAAACACACTTAAACATATTGTATATATTTTTTGTAGTAGTATCGTTAGATAAATAAATAAATAAATCAATATTTTTGGGACATTTTACACAGCACACCATCTAGTCCCAAACTAAGCAGAGCTTGTACTATGGGTACGACAATGGATATAATACTTATATACTTTTTTTTGTAAATACATACTTATAATACATAAGAAACACCCAGACAAACACAAATACTCATGTTTTATCCACACAAATATTTGTGTCTTGTGGGAATCGAACCCACGACCCCATGATCAGCAGTCCGGCACACGAACCACTAGACCACAGACGTCGTCAAATCACTAGATAGATAGATAGATATATCGATCACTATTGACAATAAAGAACAGCAATTTGCACCTTCAAATGTATAATAATAATTATACTAATTAATACGAAACTTCATGAGTGGTCAAACGTCAAAACAGTCATCATAGCGTGCCGGTAATGTAACGTCAGTAGAAAAAAGTACTTACAGCAGAAGAAAACAACTGAGCAAGTCTGTCTTCTGATTTCACTCCCTTCTTGTTCCTCAGAAGGAGATAGATCCTGTCTAGGTCTGGACAGGAGTGGAGCAGCTTCTCCACCAGAACCTTGCCCATGAAACCTGGAATACAAATAAACGGAGAATTGCAAGGTTATCATTGTTTTACTGGATACATTTCGGTGAATGTGCGTTGGAATTTAACTACACGGTTGGTGCAGCGATTGAGGTAGTCACCTCGCCACTACCGTCGCACCGGGTGTCGTGGGTTCCATTCCAAACAGAAGAGTTAAGGCATACGTAGTGGGGGTAATTTCACTCAAATTGGAGCTGCACGACTGTGGAAGGAAGTGAAATAACAATGCGTTGAGCTGTGTTTTGTTAATTAAATTAATATATCGCGATAAAATCCGTAAAAAGTAGTTTTATTTCAATGTGTTTTGTTCTCTTTGGTGAGCTAGGTTGCCAGTGCTCCGCGAGGAAACGTGTCGGCAGTAAGGGACACTCTTATATTGCCAACCAAACTACTACCAATTTCTCTTTCGTACTACAGGGTCGGCAACGCGCAAGTGATACCCCTGGTGTCGCAAGCGTCTATAGTCTACGGTAACCGTTTACCATCCGGTGGACCGTATGCTTGTTAGCCACCTTTAGAAGAAGATTTTAATCTTCTTCTTCCGAGCTTGTTCCCAACTATGTTGGGGTAGGCTTCTAACCAGATGCGGCTGAATATCAGTATTTTACACGAATCGACTGTCATTAGACCTCCACAACCCAATTTTTGAGCAATACCGATACCCTGGATAGCCTGGTTATCAGGCTTTGGAATTCTGATTACTATAAACGATTGTCATAGGTATTTGTATTAATTTTATATGTACCAGCTACCACAATCTGTCAAATTTCTTTGATAGATTTTCAACTTTAATACAACACGGTAAGTTTTATTTTCAATTGGGAAAATTTGACAGTTTTGGATAGCTTGACCTGCTGACGTCTGTACTAAGCATATTCAATGACTATTTGGTATTGGGAATGACTTTTGATAGTGTAAGTACTCACCTTGCTTAACAAGAATTGTGAACTTCAAACAAGGACAATAATCACGATGTTTTCCTTCACCGTTTAAGCGAATGGTAATACGCACATGAATTCGAAAGGTCAGAGGTGCGTGTCTACGAACTCAAAACCTTGGTAGTCATTGTTTTTATTTTTATAAAATATTCCCTTACGATACCTAAATTTCTGTTTTGCGATTAAACCTGTGGGCTACATTTTATAGGTATATCTATGCACATTGTATCACCAGCTTATTTATTGGTATAGCAAAAGCAATTCTAAGACTCATTTATAAAAAAACTGTAATAAAAAGGGTGCTAAATTAATTAATTGGACCCTGTTCCCGATACCGGTGGGCCTCTATTTTTATATTTTTAAATGTTTTCATTTTTTTATTTATTTTATAAAAATATTTAAAAATGTAAAATTTAAGAAAATAGATCGATAAAGGGTGCTAATATGTATGCCCATTAAAGGTACACGCATCATTCACAATAAATACAAAGAATACCTAGTAGGAACAGAAAGGAAAGCAACAAAAAGGAGGTTATACAACAACAATAAAAAAGAACATATCTAAAACAATTACAATAATATGTATCTATAAATTACAATGCACTATCGTCAGCTTTGGACATTATGATTTTAAATAGTATCTAAGTACCTAGTTTAACATAATTATGTTAATATAATTTTCTTTCTTTCAAATTGAATTTATCGTTAAAAAATAATAAATTCACGTAGAAATATCATTCAGTGAGATACTTCAAAACGAATAAAGAAAATATATTAGCTGGCTCACAGACGTTGTAATGCAACCCGATTGCAGAGTTACCTACCGGGTCCAATTTTGAATCTAGACCAGCAAGGGTCCCACTCAAACACACGCAAGAAATTTCATTAAAATCTGTTCGGCCGTTGTTTTAGTTTTAGCGAGACGACGAACAGCAATTGATTTTTATATATATTTTTTTTTTATGGAAGAGGGAGGCAAACGAGTAAGCGGGTTCTTTCTTTCACATACCTACTATGTGTGCATGAAATTTCATTCTAATCGCGTAAGTAGGTCTCACACATAAGTTTTCTGGGAAATTCCCACTTCATAAAATGTATCCTATTTGTTATTCCTGGTCACATACGATGTCTGTTTGATATTTCATTCAAATACCGGAAGTAGTTCTACATTATTTTCTGGAAATTCCCACATAATTTTGGGGTAAAATGTATCCTATTTGTTATTCCCGGTTACATACTATGTGTGTATAAAATTTCATTAAAATCCCGTAAACAAGTAGTTCTCCTATATCCGTTTTTCGGGATTTTCGGGATATTCCGACAATTTGCTGGGATAAAAAGTTGCCTATACTTTATTCCCGGCCCCATACTAAGTGTGTATGAAATTTTATTCAAATCCCGTAAGTAGTTCTCCTATATTAGTTTTTCGGGATTTCCGGGATATTCCCACATTTTCTGGGATAAAAAGTACCTAGCTTTTATTTTATTCCCGGTCACATATCTACTATTTGTGTACAAAATTTCATGCGAATTGGTCCAGCCGTTCTTAAGTTATAAATGGTGCAACCAACACCACTTTGTTTTATATGTTTATGTATATAATTTCGCATGTCCGATAAAATAGTGTAACAACTCAATAGTTCAAATGTTCAGGAGAAACAAAAATGTTCAACTTATAATTTTTTATTCAATCGAATACCATGGATTTAAAAAAATATATGTATAGGTATATATTACTTTTGTACGTTATTTTATATGTTACACTATTTTATCGAAGGTGCGTTAAGTAGAAAATATTTTTAAATAAAGCATTAAGTATGTATGCTACATTCAGTAAACAGTGCAATGACAGGCATTATTGACGTCGATAATGACGTCTTAAACTTTTTGATCTAGAACTTACCGGAGCCGCCAGTAATGAATATGGTCTTTCCTTTATAAAACTCTGGGATAGTTGGCACTTTTTTTAAATCACGGTCTTCTAAGAACCCCATTTTTAACACTTATTAAAACTTATTCCCGATTAAAACTAACAAAAAGTATATATTTCTTAAAAAAACAACACTACACTAAATAAAAAAGAATCAAAGATTATTAGATTATGCTTAATTTTAAAAAATATTCTTTTAAACAACAGACGTCAACACTGAGCGGTTCCAAATTTAAAAGTCAATAGTTCGATTTTTGGAAATGTTCTTGAATAAATTCCAGCCAATTAGAATGGAGCGAATGGCATATGAAACCAATAAAAAAGGAAACAATAGCGTGAATACGCGCCTGAGTTCAAGTGTCAACTTCAGTAAAATGATATTGTGATGACTTGAGTACTTTTTTAAGGTGAATTACTTAACGTTAAATGAGCACAAGTACCTACACGATTAATTACAGGTAGTGACGCACATATGTATATGTCCATATATTATCATTCGATATATGTACTATACTAGCTACGTGCCCCGGTTTCGCACGGCAATGCTAACACGCATGTACTAAACAATTATGTTTTTTTTATTATAAGTAGTACGGAAAATCCACAGGAATACTCCGCCACCCGGGGAGGTGGCAGGGTATGTTGGACTCATACGACTAAAAACCGCACTTGCCTTCACCTGCCCTATAGTCATGGCCATGGGATTAGTGGTGTTCAAAGTTGCTATAAAACAATAACTTGCTTATTGCTATATCCTTTATTTTTTAAGCAAGCGATTTTATATGCCTACTTGTTATGTTAACGCGATACGCGACGCCCGACGTACAGTTGGTTGATAGAAAGAGTGCCATGCGAAATAAAGCAAAATAGCTTTATAGCATAAAGTGCGAACCGCGATATCATTTGCTTTATGCTATATATAATAAGCACGCTACTATATAATGCTTTATGCGATATTAATCATCACTACATGGGATCCGCGAAATTCGCCACAACCATAACAACCCGAAACATTGCGAGAAAGTGAAAGAAAGAAGATAGACTCTCTTAAAATGTGCTGCAGAAGAATGCTTGGTGTATCGTGGACTGAATTCCGTACCAATGTATCCATACTCCAACAACTCGGCATCAAGCAGCGTCTATCTTCTGTAGTACAGTGTCGTATCCTAAAGTTTTTTGGACACGTGTCAAGACGGGAATGCCACTACATAGAGCGACTCGTCGTGCGGGGGAAGGTGGAAGGCACCAGAGCGCGTGGAAGGTCACCCAAGCGATGGACTGACCAAATTAAATCTTGTGTGGGCGGGCCCTTACATGAGTGTACTAGAATGTCCATGGCGAGATATCGTGAGGCGTACAACATCTGCCCCCAATAATGCTACTACATGACGACCACGACCGCTCTGCCAAAAGCGAAATGATATAGAAGACGAAGCAGACAACCCGGCGCCCGGTTCGTCTACTACGGATCGAAAGAGAGGTTGAAGCGAGAAGTATACTTCTCGCAAGTATATTTCTTCTAGGCAAGCGCGCTCCACCGTAGATTGCAGTGTCGCTTAACATCAGGCGAACTAGTGGTCAAGCGTAGGCCTATCGTTAATAAAAAATAAAAAAAAACATAATCCTTCCGGAAGGAATTATCTGAATGGTAGTGAAAACCGTATCAAAATCGATGGCGGAGTTTAAAAGATATCAGCGTACAGAGGGACAGATAGCGGAAAGCGACTTTGTTTTATACTGTCATCATCTTCCTGCCTGTCCCAATTTATCTGTGGTCTGCGCAGTATGTCCTTTTCTTCCATTCATCTCTGTCAGCCGTCACATCATCAGTCACTCTCTTTTCTATCATGTCCGCTTTAACACACTCCATCCACCTTTTCTTTGGCCTACCTCTACCCCTCTATCCCTCCACGTTCACATTCATCACTCTTTTAGTAACATGCGTTTCCTCTCTCCTCATCACATGCCCATACCGTGCTAAACGGTTCTCTTTCAATTTTTCTGCCCCTCTGGCGCCACTTTCAAACTTCTTCTAATATACTCGTTCCTTATTTTGTCCATTCTGGTCACTCCACACATCAACCTCAACATTCTCATTTCCGTAGCATGTAATCTTCTTTCATCCATCTTCTTAACGGCCCAGCACTCTGATCCATACAATACGACCGGTCTTATGATCGATTTATAGATTTTGCCCTTGATCTTGAGAGGCAAGTTACTTTGTTTTATACTGTGTAGATTCGCAAAGTAACTTTGTTAGTTTCGACTTTTCAAGCCGAAACCGTTGAACAGATTCCGATAATGGAGAGGAATGCTCGCGTAGAATGTAAAGGTTTTAAATATATTACAATTTCACACAGCACAATCTAGTCCCAAACTAAGCAGAGCTTGTACTATGAGTACTAGTTAATGGATGTAACACTTATATAGGTACTTTCTTTTTTAAGTGGGTATGTTATACCTAAGCTAATCAACCGGTCTACAAGGTTAAATTTCGTCTAGACTACTCCTAGACTAGAAATTTCATAAGTTCCTGTATGTGGTTTCTATTTTTTTTTTATGCTACTAATGTGGCAAACAAGCCTGCCCACCTGATGGTAAGCTGTTACCGTAGCCTTTAGACGCTTGCAACACCAGGGATATCACTTGCGCGTTGCCAACACTCCAAAACGATAGAGGAATAGTTGGGTTGGCAGTATAAGGTTGAAAGTCCCCCCACTGCCAACACAACGTTTCCTCGTGGAGCACTGGCAACCTTGCTCACCGTAAGAAACACAGCACAGGGTATCAGTATTGCTCAAAAATTGGGCTGTGGAGGTCTGATGGCAGTCGCTTCGTGTAAAATACTGATATTTAGCAACGTTTCCTCGTGGAGCATTATATGAAAATAAAACTATTTTGATTTTAAAGTTATTTAGCGAAAGTAAAATTCGACCGCGGGCAGGATTCAAACCTGCGTCTTCTGGTTAGATACACCAGACGCTATGACCGCTAAGCCATCGCGGTGGCTAAATAAAATAAATAACTTTAAAAGGCGCGGGGTGTTGGGTTGGTTAAAGGGTGTTGTGGCGCGATTTGGGAGAGGCCTATGTTCAGCAGTGGACTGCGATAGGCTGATATGATGTGGAAATCGGACCCACGACCAGCAGGATCAGCAGTCCGACACTCGAACCACTACACTATAAACGTCATCAAAACCTATGTCTTCATAACCTATATTTATTTATATGAAAATGTATGATGCATTTTAAAAACTTCAACGTCATGTATGCACTTCCCCTTAAATATTAATCAGCATTTTATAAATGGCTGACTACGTCTACTATAGTATGACGTTTTACCGTACTTTGTACTTAATTATGGAGAAACTACTTTAACATTCACATTCAGTATATCCAATGTCATACACAAAATATCCTGTATATTTGTCCTTATAAAGTTTTGAGTAAAACCACCATTTTTTTTATACTTCTACAGTGGCAAAACAAACATACGGCCCACCTGATGGTAAGCGGTTACCGTAGCCTATAGATGCTTGTAACACCAGAGGTATCACTTGCGCGTTGCTGAACCTGTAAAACGAAAGAGGAATAGTTGGGTTGGCAGTATAAGGGTCCCCCCACTGTCAACACAACGTTTCCTCGCGGAACACTGGCAACCTTGCTCACCGTAAGGAACACAACACAGCTCAAAGCAGTCTTATTTCACTTCGATTTTCTGCAAGGCTGAGGTACTTCCCCAGTCGGGCAGCTCCAATTTGAGTGGAAATACTCCCACTATGCCCTCCCTTTCGCAAAAGCAGCTGGAATCTTTAAAGTTAAATTTTTTTTTATCGTTTTGTATTTTCACGTCAACATAAAGACGTAAATTCAGAATGTGAAGGCAAATTTCGATCTGACGCGGGTGGGACTCGCGGTGTCTTAGTGGTCGTAGCGTCTGGTATATTTAACCAGAAGACGTAGGTTCGAATCTAAGCCCGCAATCGAATTTTTCCTTGGCTAAAATATTTTTCAATATCTTTTTCTTCCTTCTGAACCTCATTTCGATAGCCTATCCCTTAACAATGTTTAAAAATCATTCAGGTCATTAACTGATTATTCAAACTATCTTATTCTAACCTAAAAAAACAATTCATCAAGTATTATTCACGTTGTAGGTACCTACTTACAGCATATTTAAGCAGGTGGGCTGTTTTTTTTAATTGTTGGTTGGTTAGCTTTTGAACGTTAAAGAATAGGTGGTTTATGTCAAATAAAACACGTGCGATCATTGACAACTGGTTTTTAGGGTTCCGTACCCTATTACTAAGACTCCGCTGTCCGTCCGTCCGTTTATCACCAGGCTGTATCTCATGAACCGTGATAGCTAGACAGTTGAAATTTTCACAAATGATGTATTTCTGTTGCCCCTATAATAACAGAATAAAACAAATATTTTATGGGGGCCCCCATAAAATATTTATTTTATCCCTCACGATGTTTTCTTTCCCAATTTAAGCGAGTGATAATTAATTATTAATACGCACATGAATTCGAAAAGTCAGAGGTGTCGTTGAACTCCCTAAATAATGGATGTACGCGTGCCGTCATTAAGTACTGGTCAACTCAAAGCTGTTATGGCTCTTTCTTCAAAACGCCACTTCAGATTTGCCTAAATTGTAAAGCACATCTATTATGCATTGAATACTGTTACTGTCTGGACTTTAAAAGAGACCATGATTCTCTGAGTTTGTTTCGGCTTTTCTTCTCAGAGGTTGTCAGCCAGGAAATGCCGGCACCATCAAGTATTAGGTATTAATTAATGAATGACTTGTAAAAGTGTCTTTAACCCTTTGACCGCCACGGAGTCCATATACGTCAAATTAAAACTTGCTCAAGACGCCAACGACGGCATGGCCCGTCAAAAATACCACTTTATTTTAGTTCAAAATAAATAGCTATACAAAATGTTGTTGTTTTTTTTTACTTATTAATAGATACTAGAATTTGTCGCTTGGCATAGAGAACACGGAATTTCGTTATTGACGTGGGCAATTTGCAAAAATAAATATAATTTTATTCATTTATACATATAAATTGAAACGGTACGGACAGTACTAGTGTATTTTAAGCTATGGAAGGGATGGGGAGGGGAATGACAGTTGCTATTAAAGGAACAGACTTGTAACACACGACGCGACGTGACGCGAATGTAACGTGTCCATTCGCCAGATTATATGTTGTGTTTCTAGATTTCAACAATCGACCAATAAACACGCGTGGGGTGGCATCGGGTGTTATAAATGTGCCGACTGCTTTGTTCTGTGTTAATAGGCTGAAAAACTGTGTTAGCATACAATGATGGATTATAACAATACCTACTAAACTATTCTAGTAGCAGCATACATAATAGCAAGCATGTCACCTTTGACATGATGTCGACAACTGCAAGGTGACATCTATTCTATCTATTGTTCTTTGACAGTGACAAATTTTAATATCTACATCGTATTAAGAGTAGGTACTGTTTTAACCTTTTGATCACCACGTCAGTAACGAAGATCTGTGTTCTCTACGCCAAGCGACAAATTTTAATATCTAATAATAGGTAAAAACAACACTGTTTAAATATTAAACTATAAAAAAGTGGTATTTTTTACGTGCCATGTCGTCGTTGGCGTCGTGAGCAAGTTTTAATTCGACGTCTTTAGACGTCCGTGGCGGTCAAAGCGTTAAGAGAGGTAGGCATGATGAGAGTAATTCTACCCAAATTGGAGCTGCCTGACTGGAGAAGTGCCTCCGCCTTGCAGAAAATCGAAGTGAAATAACACAGATTTGAGCTGTGCTGTGTTCCTAACGGTGAGTAAAGTTGCCAACAGTACTCAGCGAGGAAACGTTGTGCTTGCAGTGGGAAGGACTTTGACCCTTACACTGCCAACCCAACTATTCCTCTTTCTTTTAACATACGATCACGCTTGTATTCACCAAAGGGTTAAGCAGAGGCGAACTGATTCGCATAATTTCCTAGAAGGAGAAGACAGAGGTTAAGAATAAAATACTCTTTAAAACAAACAAATTATAAAAATCTTTAACCGAGGCAAACAACAAACAACGTAGCTCTTAGCTCATTAGTATTGCTCAAAATGTAATATAATTTAAATTACCAACTAAATCTTTCGGCGATTAAGTCATCATCAGCAGATCTTAATCCTTTGAGTGTAAATCATACATCATTGTTATTGTTCGTTCGCATCTCTTTATATTAAACTAAAACTAATCCTAATTATACAGGGAAACCTATTATTAGACATACAGGGTGTTACAAAACAGCCGAAAGGAGGTTAAATGGGGCCTTATAACGAGTCCATTTCATAATCTGTATAACATACCCCAATAAAAGGAAAACAACAACATTTATGAATGAAAAATAGAAAAACTATTAATTTAAAGTAGACAATGACTAGGTAAAATAGGTACGTAGGCCTTTCTGTTAAATAATCTGGTTCCCTGACATGACAGCTGATAAAATTTTTGGCTTTGTTAATTAATTAAGTATAATATGTGTATAATATGTGTTTCGTCGAGTGAGTGAGGATACCGGAAGCCCAAACCCCTTAAAAGGGCGGCAACGCACCTGAAACTCCTCTGGTGTTGCGGGTGTCCATGGGCGGCGGTAATCGCTTACCATCAGGTGATCCGTCTGCTCGTTTGCCCACCCTATCACATAAAAAAAAAAAAAAAAAAAAAAAAAAAATATTTTCACGGGGTATTTTTTACGTTGTATATTATAATACCTTTTTATATGTTACTAGCTGACCCCGCAAACGTGGTTTTGCCACAAAAAAAAAAATTTAGGGGTATGAAAAATAGATGTTGGCCTATTCTCAGACCTCCCCGATAAGCACAAAAAATTTCATCAAAATCGGTCAAGCCGTTTCGGAGGAGTATGGCAACGAAAAATTTACTGTGACACGAGAATTTTATATATTAGATATGTGTCGCTGTTGGTTTTCTAAATTTTATAAATAAAAATAAAATAAAATAATTTCTTTATAGTTCACCATAAACAAATGCCAAGTAGATGTTTATAAATGATAGAATGGTACAATAAAGCGATCTCTTAGGCACAGACAACCTTTTCTTCCAGACAACCGTTACTAAAGTACCTCCACATTTTCCCAGGTAATAGGGGGAGAGCACATTGCCACTGACCAGGGACAAATTTAAACTCCAAGCTGCCACTGAGAACTTCATAGAAAAACTCAATAGCACTGCTGGACCTGGAAATACTTCCATAGGCTCCCTCTTACATGGTACTTAAATATACCGGCGCCATCATCATCAACCCATATATACTGTCCCACTGCTGGGTACGGGTCTCCTCTCATGTTGAGAGGGATTAGGCTATAGTCCACCACGCTGGCCTAGTGCGGGTTGGCAGACTTCACAAACCATCGAGAAAAATCTCTCAGGTATGCAGTTTTCCTTCACCGTTTAAGCGAGTGATAATTAATTATTAATACGCACATGAATTCGAAAAGTCAGAGGTGCATGCCTTGAGTTCGAACTCGAGACATTCGACTTGGCAGTCCAATGGACTATCACTGCTTCTTCTACCGGCTTCTACTACCGGTGCCATGTGGGTGTACAATGGTACACCACTGCCTAACTCTACGGGGAATACAGGCGTGATGAGGTCACTCTTCTCTAAGAATGAGAGGGTTTAGGCTATAGTAGAATCAAGTTCCTTAGCTTAATCTGATTAAAATTAAATAAGAACGCATTTACGTGTTCCGCAAACGCCTCATTAAAATTAAAAAGAAATACTTTTAATGTCATTGTCAAAATATTGACAGATGTCAACGGTTTTTTATTGAATTATTTCAATTATACATAACTTTTATAGATGTTTTTCTAAACAAAAATTTGTTTGTTGTATATTAATATTTAATACAGATTATTTAAAAAATGGCGAAGAAAAAGGATAAAAAGAAAAAAGTAAGTTATGTACTGTCTTTGTTCGCGTAAAGGTGTCTACAGATTGACTTTTGTCGACAAAATATCGTCTTGGTAAATTCAACCAATCCCACTCGACTACCGTTCGTTTAGTCCTCTCCCAAGATACAATCAACAATGTTATCCTTAACCAGCATACAATAGAAAAACGACCCTCGAGAGGGTCAGGGTTTATTTAATGTATTAAAATTCCATATTAAGCAGGACATTCCCCTCAAATGACCCTCCAGTTCGAGCATTTCCTCTGGAATCGTTTCATAAAAACCTTAGAGAATCAAAATACGAAATTATATTAGTTAAAACAATATTCCATTGTTATATTCTCATATTATATTAATCAAAAAACGGGTCCTTTGGCACATCCAGTAAATCTAGTCGGTTCTTCTTGATAAACAAAATTATTATAATTACTAGTTTTCCGCCCGCGGCTTCGCCCGCGTCGAGTTCGGTTATATCGCGTTTCCAAGAGAACTCTTCAAAAGTGCGAGATAAAAACTATCCTATGTTCTTTCTCAAGGTCAACTCTATCTCTGTACCAAATTTCATTAAAATCAGTTCAGTGATTTAGACGTGAAAGCGTAACAGACAGACAGACAGAGTTACTTTCGCATTTATCATATTAGTAGGGATAATAATGCATTTAATAAAAGATAAATTCGATGGCATTATAATAATTAAATATAAGTCCCCTTCAAAATTTGCCTATAGAAAGCGTACAAATATTAATATTAAATAAGCCTAAGAGCCAATGCATCAACCTTGAAACAAATTATCGATCAATAAAAAAAGAACGACAAAATTGATCATATAAATGTAGTTTTCTTGTTGATTTTATTGATATTTCTTGTATTGAAGATCTCCCCATCCTCCTTCCACATTTTTTTTTTATATATGGCGGCAAACAAGCATACCACGCCCACCTGATGGTAAGCGGTTACCGTAGCCTATAGACGTACACCAGGAGTATCACTTGCGCGTTGCCGACCCTGTATTGAAAGAGAAAACGTGTTGTGTAGGGCCATTGCCAACACAACGTTTCCTCGTGGAGCACTGGCAACCTTGCTCACCGTAAGAAACGATTACGGTGAGCAACGGTACACCTGCCGAATTTAGGTTTTCTCTTATAATTCGCTAATAAATTGTGTCGAGCGAAAAAAGCGGTCGACAGAAATTGAACAAATCTGTAAGCACCTTTACTTAGTTTTCGTTCTGTCTTATTATACACAGTGTGATCGTGAATGAATAATACAAAATTAAGTATTTCTGTACCAAAAATATAGATGAGAACAACGCTATAAGTGTTGCAAACAATTATTTCAATATTTTTGTTTGTATTTAATTGCAAAGTGCGACATTGATTATACAATATACTGTGGTCTCCGTTAATCCGCAATTCCTCACGATTTTATTCTAAATCAAATCAAATTAAATAAAGTTATAACTTGATCGGACGTTGTGAATTGTGCTGTTGAAATGGTGAATAATTTAATAATATATTTAAAATATATTTGGCCAATTTTACACAGAACTAAGTTAGTCCCAAACTAAGCAGAGCTTGTACTGTGGGTACTGGACAATGGATATAATACTTATATACAACGTGTAAAATACCCCGTAAAAAATATAATTAATTAACAAAGCCAAACATTTTATCAGCTGTCATGTCAGGGAACTAGATTATTTAACAGTAAGGCCTACGTAAGTCAAAGACAAAGTATTTTAATGCTTCATGTGTAAATATACATAGGTGTTTACATTTATAAAGTAACAACATGAAACCCTGTTAGGGCACAGCATAGTATACCTAATATTAATTATAATATTATTAATATAACTATATTATAATTAATAATTGTTATTAATTAATAATAATAACTATTATTATTATTTAATTTTTTTATTATAATAATGTAGGTATCTAATTATTATTTATTTTTTGGCTTTGTATTTTTAAATGTTTTATTTATTAATTTTTGTTGTTTCAAAATATTCATCTAGAGAATAAAAGCATTTTTTTACTAAAAATGCTTTTAATTTTCTATTAAAATGTGTTAATTTTATTTCGTTTTTTATATATAAATTTATTATATATCTTTACTGCCATATAGTAGGGACTCTGGTTAAGCATTTTTATTCTAGAATGTGGCAAATAAAGTCTATTTTTATGGCGGGTATTGACATTGTGCGTGTCTTTTACTTTTGTGAAGTAATGTATATTTTTGAACACAAATAAACTAATATCATGTATATATAGGGATGGGAGTGTTAATAGGTTGTACTTTGTAAAATAAGGCCTGCAGCTAGCTTGGTTATCTATTTGGGCTAATTATTCTAATGCACTTTTTTTGTAATATAAATAAATCGTGGCTATAATTTACACTATTCCCCCATAGCATGACACCATACCTCAGCCATGAATAAGCATAGGCATAGTATGCGGATAGTACCTATTTTACCTAATAATTGTCTAATAGTTTTTCTATTTTTCATTCATAAATGTTGTTATTTTCCTTTTTTGGGTTATGTTATACAGCGTTACTACGGTTCTTAAATATTGAGGATGGACTCGTTATAAGGTCCCATTTAACCTCCTCTCGGCTTTACGGGTAGTTTTGTAACACCCTGTATAAGTATTATACAATAATATATTTACACAATGTTAATATTATACATACATACACTCACGCCTTTTTTAGTTGTAGGCAGAAACTAAAGAACGCCACTTGCTACGATTCTTGCATACTTCTTTTGCTTCGACCATTCATACATCTTTGTCATACATACACGCCGGTTGCGAGTACTACGCACCTGACCTTTTTGAAGAACCTCACCAATAAGGGGCGTCCCCTCTCGGCGGTTCCACTGACATTCGCCATATATTTTTTATATGGCGTTAATATTATCTTTGGGAAATAAATGAATTATGAATAATGATGAATTAAAAAATGAGATCACTCATTTAGCATTTGTAATCTACAAATAAAAATGCATAGTTAAGGTTGAATATATTATTATAAGTAGGTACTAAATATACATAGCATTGTTATTTTTGTTAAAGGTTGAAATAAAATAATAGATTTAAAAAGGTTATATAGTGAACATTGGGTAGATTATCATACAAAAATGTTGATTCCGTCATGATTCGTTTTCTTAACTTCGGTACATGACAGAGATAGAAGGACTTGTTTCCAATTCCAAAATGTCATAGAGCACAATTTTGTTGGCGTGTCTATCTTTAGTAGTATTTAATAATTCTTGGTCAATTTTACACAACACCATCTAATCCCAAACGAAGTAGAGCTTGTACTATGGCTACTAGACAATGGTTTTACATATTAGGCTAGTATTTAACTGCAAATCAAAAAATTGTATAACAAAATAATTCCCAATCCTAAGCAAAAATACTTATTGCACAGCAAAAATACTTATTGCACAGCAAAAATACTTATTGCACAGCAAAAATACTTATTGCACAGCAAAAATACTTATTGCACAGCAAAAATACTGATTGCACAGCAAAAATACTTATTGCACAGCAAAAATACTTATTGCACAGCAAAATAGTCACCTCAAAGTATTGTTATTATATACACTTTCTTGGTCTTCAGATTCGGTATCATTCAGATTTGGTTCTGGTGTTGGTCTGGTTTTGGTTCGATGTGTCACAATTCTAACCTAACCTAACCGATATCTGTATTTTGCTGCTCAATCAGTAATTTTGTCGCTCAATCAGTATTTTGATGCGCGGTTTATTATATTCCATACATACATACAAATTTTTTGTTGTAAATACATACTTAAATTACATAAAATCACCCAGACAATTATCTAAATCAGAGTAAAATGTTTTATTTCAATTAGACCATTAAAATAGCACTTTTGAAAAGTCAAAACTAGTTGCACGGTTCCAAGAAGTGGGTCTTATGGAGAAGAACCGGCAAGAAACTCCACAGACACTCTTATTAAAAAAAACATGATTACAATGTTAATCTTAGTTTTCAATTTTTGTTATGAATACTACTGAGAACAATGCAGTTTGATGTGTACCTACTAATGTTCCTCACATATATTTAAATGTCTTTGATTTTATGGAAAACTAATTAAATTCCAGTAACGTATTATATTGAGCTGTTTCTTGAAATCCATCCTTCTCATTTTCAGGAATCGGAGCCGGCAGGTATGATACACAATACTTTTATTCGTCGACACTATGATCAGATCTATTCCAATCACCGGCAACGCCAAAAGACTTATGAACCCATACCTATATTGCCTTTGTCTTCACAAGAAACTTATGTCCTGACGTGGCAACGAATAGCTACGTGTTTACATATAACATACCATCAAGCCTGTATTCCCCGAACGATTAGGCAGAGGTGTACCAAAGCACAGTGTATACCAACAGTTCGCCGGTATGTTTAGGTTCCACGTAATACCGGGCGAGCCTATTGCCATTAAGGTAGTACCTAAGTACTAAATGAATAAATTCAGCTCAATTCAGCTTTTGTCCATATAGAACACCAGTTCAGCATTTCTCAGCTGAAAGGACGTATATGGATGTCTTACAAAAATTGTGTTTTCTATGGACAAAAGCTGAATTGAGTTAAATAAATGTAATTACTCCCTAACCGACCACAAATCCGAGCTGCTACTAAGGATTTCATAGTAAAACCCAATAACACTTTGATCGACCTGGAAATTGAACCCAAGGCCTCTAACGTAGCAGTCACGCTTTGGAGCAATACCGATATCCTGAAAAAAGACTGTCAGGCTTTTTTTGGGCTTCTGACTACCACTAACGATTGTCTTCGATGTTCGCATGACAATCGGGACAGACTGCTTTACGTGCTTTCCGAGGCACGGAGGGGTCTCGACGTGTTAAGAATGGTCACCCATCCACTGACTGACCGCGGCTAGCGCAGCTTAACCTTCCAGATCAGTTGATCACCGTAGTTATAACTTAGCCAAGAGTAGTGTAGTGATGATGGAAATGTTTTCTTCTTGCAGAATCCGAGGTCCTCGAGGAGGTGCTGGTCACTGCGACGGACCTGGAGCCGGAGCCAGAGGAGATCCAGTTCACGGACACGTCGTACACCAGCGCCTCCTTCGAGTCCTTGCCACCAGTCCCTGTTGAAGGTAACTTGTAAAAGAAGTACAGAGTATTTTAATATTTTTAGCATAGAATATACAAAGTAGTTCTATTGTATTAGTAGAAGTCTCAGTAGTTCTATTCCATTAGTGAACAGAATATTCTAAGTAGTTCTATTCTATTAGTGAACAGAATATTCTAAGTAGTTCTATTCTATTAGTGAATAGAATATTCTATGTAGCTCTATTCTATTAGTGAATAGAATATTCTATGTAGCTCTATTCTATTAGTAATAGTTCTATTCTGCCAAGTACAGGTTTAAAGATCATAGAATAGTACAATGGGTGGTCTTATCGCTAAAAGAGATCTCTTACAGACAACCTTTAGATGCACTCAAGAGAAACGGAGAGGCGACGATTAGGTAGCCTAAAAATAGTATAGTATAGTACATCAAAATATCATCATCATCAACCCATATACTGTCCCACTGCTGGGCACGGGTCTCCTCTCATATTGAGAGGGATTAGGCTATAGTCCACCACGCTGGCCTAGTGCGGGTTGGCAGACTTCACAAACCGTCGAGAAAAATCTCTAAGGTATGCAGGTTTCCTCACGATGTTTTCCTTCACCGTTTAAGCGAGTGATAATTAGTTATTAATACGCACATGAATTCGAAAAATCAGAGGTGCGTGCCTTGGCTTTCGACTTGGCAGTCCAATGGTCATACCACTAGGCACTAGTTTAAAAATATACTATACACTAAAACACAAATTGCAAAATTGTACAGAAAAATACATAGCCATATAAATCATAGAACAAGCAATGATAGCATTGTAGGTCTCGAGTTCGACCCCAAGAAGGACCTTTAACTTTTCGCAATCATGAGCGTATTAATAATTAATTATCACTCGTGTAACGCGTTGTCAAGAGATGTCGCTACTGTGTTGTTCGTTAGCCAGCCAAACAGCCGTGACGTTGCATCTTACCACCACTCGGGCCGGCAAATGAGTGAGGGTAGGTGTGACGTTGCCGCCTAGCCAGCCAGCCACTATAAAACTGAAGCGCAGTCTTGTGTCGGGTTTAATCATTGCTTGTCGATCAAGAAATAAACGTGATTGCATTAATTAAATATACCTGCATTATTATTCCTACGCCACCTCGAGCGTTATACTCGCTTAAACGGTAAAGGAAACATCGTGAGGAGACCTGCATTCTTTAGAGATTTCCTTGACGGTATGTGAAGTCTCCAAACCCGGAGTAGGCCAGCATGGAAGACCCGCTTACAGTCTTTCCAGAGATATCCCCTAACAGGCGTTGCACAGGAGGAGTTCTGAGGGTAGTCTATTAAAAAGACAGTGTCCCCCATGTGCTGTCGATGGCCGACGGGGTGGGTTAGGTGGGTAAGAATCAACTCGGGGTCTAATACCCGTAGACTGGTAACCATTTAAAGGTCTCCCTCGTCGAGTTTCTTGCCGGTTCTTCTCCATAAGACCCACTTTTTGGAACCGTGCAACTGGTTTTGACTTTTCAAAAGTGCTGTTATGGTCCAATTGAAATAAAATGGTTGGACTTTGACTTTGTAAACAAAAAAGCCAGCGTGGTGGACTAACCTAACCTCCTTAATTTTGAGTGGCGACTCCTGTTGCAGGAGTACCCAGCGGTTGGACAGTATATGGGTTGCGAAGGAGATACGAAGTATGGTAACAAATTATTTCTGGCATTTTTCAATAACTGCATCAATATGCTCTTAAAATCCGGAAACAAAAATCACGTTTATATTCATATAATTTATTTGCATTCCACAATTTCATATTATAATTAATATTAATGTCATTATACAACGTGTTACAAAATACCCCATATAAGATATAATTGTTCAAAGCCAAAAATTTTGTCAGCTGTCATGTCAGGGAACCAGATTATTTAACAGAAAAGCCTACGTATCTGTTTTACCTAGTAATTGTCTACAGTTTTTCTATTTTTCATTCATAAATGTTGTTGTTTTCCTTTTTTTGGGGTATGTTATACAGCGTTACTACGGTTCTTAAATATTATGAATGGACTCGTTATTTAGGCCCCATTTAACCTCCTCTCGGCTTTACGGGTAGTTTTGTAACAACCTGTAGATGGTTTGCATACAAATTAAGTGGAAATTTGTTGGTTTTTATTTGTATATTATAGTTATATAAATTGTCTAAAGAATTTCCTCATTTCTGACTCAATCGTGTAGATAAACACCAAGCATAGTTCTCTCCGTAGCTCGTTAGCCTTGAGTTTTCTTTCGAGAACCATATTGAGCGTCTGTGTTGTATGTCACCACTGGTGGAAATCCTAAAGGTAGAAACAGACGGATCCACGTATGCAACGCATTATGACATAATATGTCATACATATTATGTACAAAGATTTAAATCGTTTGATAGCGCGTCAAATAATGGTCACGTTTCCGTAAGTAAACTGGTTGACATCGGAAGTGTCGAATCTGTTAATGTCTCGTCCACTCATACTGAATATTGCACACAGTCGTTCTCTGTCTCTACATGGAATGTGTGCATGCACTCATCTCTTTATGGACACGTTTTCGAGCGGTATAAGTACGGGCATATCTAACGATTTAAATCTTTGCATCTGGACTCTAGATTTTATATGAAAATGTATGGATTAGAAACACACATAAGCATAGGATTGCATTGAATTCGATAAGTGTGACTCTGATGAATACGTATTTTATATAAAATCAAGTCTATACGTTGCGTACGAAGGATCAGTCTGTCTCTACCTTAATGCTGACCCGAAAAACGTGACGTGGCGTCAATTTTATCAATACCCCGTCGCCATGGTAACGATTGGAAGGGTGAAGTCTGGGAGCTGCCTGAAACAATCTAATAAAAAAGAATTGAACAATTTTTCATATAAATCGCTTTTCAATCGGCTAAGGGTTGGTGAGTAAGACTCATTACGATTTAATGGCAATAAAATTCATGTTGATTCTTGTAGCACCGATTATTGCTTGTGTTTTTGGTGTTGTTATGCTTAATTTAAATTTCTGTTTTGATTTGATTTAGATTTATTGATTTCTGACAGCGTCCATGGTCCAGTCTACCCGTGACCGTGGACGCTGTAAAGGGTCCGAACCGTCGGGATTAATAATATTAATATAACGCGATAAAA
The DNA here is from genome assembly GCA_964056405.1 of Acronicta alni. Classification (NCBI taxonomy): domain Eukaryota; kingdom Metazoa; phylum Arthropoda; class Insecta; order Lepidoptera; family Noctuidae; genus Acronicta; species Acronicta alni. Next base: position 5,797,334 of record OZ043942.1, read on the forward strand.
TCCGTAACTACTTTTTACGGATTTTATCGCGTTATATTAATATTATTAATCCCGACGTTTTTATTTCAATGATTTTGATTTCTTTTTTTTGTAACTTATACTGATTTTCATCTTCTTCATCTTACCATTTTGGGTTTGCTGCCAGTCTAACCAGGGGGTCTACTCCCTAAGCACGAAGTCCTTAGTTTCGACCTTCGTTACGGGCGTTTCCTACTCCGTATCACCTACGGACGGTTGATTCGTTCGAGGCCCGAACTAGGAATGAATGACAACACAATTTGACAGTTGTCCCTACTCTCAATGTGTTTTTACCCGTTCGAAAAATTGAATTTGACACTTGTTTTATCGGACTCCGAAGTTTCGGAGAACTTTCGAACGGCTCGTGACTTCGTTGACGGAGATAGGGAGAAGACCTGAGGGTCGATGTAACTGAATAGTAATTTACGCGAATCGTAACCATCTGACCTCCACGACCCAATTTCTGTGCAATACTGATATTTTAAGGATAGACTAGAAGTCTAACAACCGGTCTGTCCTTAGGATAAATCCTACTAATATTATAAATGTGAAAGTTTGTGAGGATAGATGGATGTTTGTTACACTTTCACACTAAAACTACTGAACGGATTTTGATGAAACTAAATAAAGAAAATAACAAAGTATTGATTTCTGACACAGTCTACCCGTGACCATGGACGCTGTAAAGGGTCCGAAACGTCGGGATTAATAATATCAATATAACGCGATAAAATCCGTAAAAAGTAGTTATAATTCAATGTCTAATATTCGCTTAAGTGTCAGAAAACTAAAAGAAAGAATATAAAAATGACATTATTAATTTATTTATTTTTGTGGGTTATTACTGTCCCCCTGCTGAGCAAAGGCCTCGCCCAGGTCCTTCCAGGTACTCTTCTCCTGCGCCGCTTTGAACCAGCCTTCGCGGTACGCATCCAAGTCGTTCCACCACCGCTTTCTGGGCCGGCCTCGAGGACGCCGTCTTCAGGCATCCATTGTGTGGAAACTCTTGCCCAGCGATCTTGGTGCAAGCGGCGGACGTGACCAGCCCGATCCCGTTTAAGCCTGGCTGTCTTCTTGCCCACTTTTTTTTTAATATAGGTATCCATGCTAGGAATATATCTCGTAGATTGAATACCTAACGAGATTAGACGTAGAACAAAGGTCGAAGACGTAGGTATATGGATCGCGTGACTTAAGTGGAGATGGGCAGGAAACTTAGCAAGACAGGAGGATGGACTAAAGCAGTAACCGAATGGTGGCCAAGGGATATAAAACGATCGCAGAGCAGACCACCAGCCAGATGGTCGGATGATATTCCTTATCGGTGCGACTTGCTCAAGATCGGAAACAGTGGCGGGGTAGAGAAGAGGCGTTCACTCATCAGTGGGTGTTACCGGCTGAATAGATAGATAGATAGATTTTATTTATTTATTTTATTTATTAACTTGGGTTTGCCCACAGCATATATGTATATATGTCAGAGGAAACTAGGATGCTGTAAAGGGTCCGAAACGTCAGAAGGTTATCAAATTTAGATTCGCATTTATCTGTTAAGAATGTATATGTATTTATTCAAGTATCAATAATTATTTCTTTTTTTACAGAGGTGAAACCCAAAAAGAAGAAAGGGAAAAAGAAGCTTGGGGTAAGCATACTTCACTATTCTTCTAGAAAGCTGAAATCATTCTATTCAGAAGTCTCTCTCTCTTCTCAAAGGGCAAATTTCATCAAGTTTGAGTTGAGATTTCCCGAATAAAAAAAAATGGAACAGAATTTGTAAGATATTAACGGCGGAACAATTTAACGGGAAATTACTGGGACTTGGTGAAATATGCCTTTAGTTACATTCGGGTCCCTTTTGTTTAAGTGTAGGGGATAAGAACCGACTAAGAATCACACTTTTATTATCTGTGATTTCCATCAGGTAAGAAAAGGAAAAAATGCTTAAATATTATTATGTTCTGAAGGGTAATTATGGTACTTACTTAGAAATTGACAAAATATAACGTAAATGTAGTCTCAATTTCGTGTCAAATTATATTCTACTAGCGGCCCGTCCCGTCTTCGCACGGAAAGTTTTAGTAAGGATCCCTAATCTTTTCTAGCAATAAATGTAGCCTATGTTACTCAGGGTGAATGTAGCTTTCCAATGGTGAAAGAATTTTTGAAATCAGCACAGTAGTTTTTGAGTTTACAAACATACACACAAAAATACAAATCTTTCCTCTTTATAATAGTACTAGCTGACCCCGCAAACGTTGTATTGCCATAAAAAAAAAATTTAGGGGTATGAAAAATAGATGTTGGCCTATTCTCAGACCTCCCCGATAAGCACAAAAAATTTCATCAAAATCGGTCAAGCCGTTTCGGAGGAGTATGGCAACGAAAACTGTGACACGAGAATTTTATATATTAGATAGTGTAGACTAAACGTCAAATTAGAACAAGTTTGAATCAGTCTGAATTGGCCCAAAGATGACATTTGTGACGTTTGACACTGACGTCTTCCACCAAGCCTTTTCCAAACTATTTTGTGGTCGACTTCCAGTTCAACTGGTGCCATCACACCTCCTCCCAATTTGTGGGCAATATCGATATCCTGAGGATAGACTGGTTGTCAGGCTTTTTGGGCTTCGTCATAGATGGTCGCATGACAACCGGGACCTACGGCTTTTCGTGCTCTCCGACGCACGGAGGGGTCTCGATGATTAAAAATTGTGACCTATCCACAAATTGACCGTGGCTAGCGTAGCTTAACCTTGAAGGTCGTTTGATCCGCGTAGTTGTAACTTAGCCACGAGACCCTCGACTCGTACACTGGACCGAAAATACTCACATTTTAAATATTTTTTAAGTAGGTACCAGAATTCCCCTTCTTCAAGGAGCATAAAGCCACCTGGCACATGAGACTTAGCAGTGTTGTCAACATTTTAATACGTAAAACATTTTTTTAACTCCGCAACTCAACATCTTTTCTTCTTTCACTGTAGGCAGAATCTTCTGTAATTAAGAAGACCAGTAGCGAAATGTTCCAGTGGTCAGAAGAGTCCTTATTACCTGCATACGGTTGTTAAATTTTATTTTGCTACCCCCATTGTCATGATCATCATAAATTTTGTCTTGTGGAAAATTCCTTCATATTTCTTTTTCTGTATACCACTAAGGTGGCAAACAAGCATACGGCCCACGTATGGTAAGCGGTTACCGTAGCCTAGAGACGCTTGTAACACCAGAAGTATCACTTGCGCGTTGTCGACCCTGTAAAACGAAAGAGGAATAGTTGGGTTGGCAGTATAAGGGTCAAAGTCCACCCACTGCCAACACAACGTTTCCTCGCGGAACACTGGCAACCTTGCTCACCGTAAGGAACACAACCCTAGTCTCCTCCCGTTGGCATTCCGTCGCCGCGATAGTTGACTAAGGAACACAACCCTATATAGTCTCCTCCCGTTTGCATTCTGTTACCTCGATAGTTGACCATTACATAAATCTACAAAGTCGTTTGTTACTTTTGACAACTGTTACTTTTGTACCCGCTCTCCTGTATACAGGTTCCTTAAGGGCCGGCAACATCAGCAACTCCTCCGGTGTTGCAGATGTCCATAGGCGATGACTTACCATCAGGTGGCTCATCTGCTCGTTTCCCGACGTCATAAAAAAAAGCAGAAGCCATTATATCAGCTATTTGTGATATGATGTCGATTCAATCATATTCTAAATATTTGTCAAAGAAATTGGATCACATCTTAAAAGATTTATGGAATCAATCATAGCCAACATAAAAAACCTAATGAATCTTTCTCCGAGCCTTTTCCCAACTATATAGGGGTCGGCTTTCAGTCTAACCAGATGCGGCTGAATATCAGTATTTTACACGAAGCGACTGCCATCCGACCTTCTTTTGCCATAAGATATTTTGGGGTAATACCGATACCCTGAGGATAGACTGGTTGTCAGGATTTTTGGGCTTCTGACTACCACTAACGATTGTCATAGGTGTACGTATGACAACCGGGACCTACAGCTTTACGTGTTCTCCGAGGCACGGTTGAAACGAATGAAAAATACAAAAAAAATGGTCCCACGACTGCACCAAAAAGTGCGATTTAAAAATATATATTCTGATCAGAACTAGAGCCACAGAAAGTAGAAGAAGCACCGGTGGAGAAGAAGAAAAAGGGAAAGAAGGGCAAGAAGGACAAGAAAGAAGAAGAAATACCAGAGTTTGAGAAGGTAAGTGGATGAGCTGTTTTGATTTTACACGAAGCGAGTGCCATCAGACCTCCGCAACCCAATTTTTGGGCAATACCGATATCCTGAAGATACAACTAGTTGTCAAACTTTTTGGGCTTCTGACTAACACTAATGATTATTTGGTCAACTTTACACAGCACCATCTTTCAATCATCAAGCATCATTTAAACTAAGTAGAGCTTGTACGGTCGGGGTCATAAGTCGAGTAGCAGTTTCACAAATATATCACATCAAAACAAGTCGCACTTACGACCTTTTTCTATAACAAACATTTTGCACACATACACGATCTCGTATATCGCATTCTCTCATGGGTTCGATGGGAACACTAATATGAAGAAAACAAAATTTTAAGTATTGTTATCTTTGTCTAGTATTGACCCCACGCACTATCACCTACTCGTAGTTATACTGTTTGACGGGTAAATGTTTGCATTGAAATCGCTCACACATGTGTGTATGCGCGCAGTACTGTGCAAGCGAATATGATCGTTGACATGCTACTGGACTTATGGCCCCAGACTGTACTATAAGTACTATAGTACTTATATACTGGATATCCTACTTTTTTGTAAATATATATTTAGGTATTAGGTATACATACGTAATTATAAGTTACGAGCCTCTCGTTTTAACCACGAATGCAAAAATCAATGCGTATTAACCACAAAACTCCATTCCCAACCGAAATAGTATTTCGGTTATTCCACAAACCTACCCTTTCCCCTTCTCGAAGTCATAAAGATGTTCTTTTATTACTTTTTACAATACCAATGATACTTAATAAACTGAAATAAGAATTCCTTTTGCATTTCTTGGCATTTTAATCCGAGCTTATGGAGAAAACGCACGAAATTTTCGTGTTTTCGTCCGAAGAAACGTCACGATTTTTTTTTCTATTTTGCCATAATTCGTTCTTATTCCGTTTGTGGAAATCGTAAAATAAATCGCGATTACAACCAATGTGATATTGAGTATTTATGCTGTATTAAAACTACTGTAAAGAATTAAGTATCAATTCTACCTCTCATCTATACTTAAGTGAAGAAAATTTGTGAAGTGAAAAACAAAAATAAAAATTACGAATGAACGAGGCGTACTCCGATGCGTCTTTAGTAAGTTTTTAAATATTTTTGCTAAAAAACATTTCATCAAAAAAACTAATGTTTTTTTAATATTTTTTTATTTTAAAAGTCTGTTTATCTTAGATTACAATATTTAATATTCATTCTCATGTGAATTTTATGAATTACTTTGAAACTCTTTATCAGAAACTCATCGTGTCCAAGGCGTAACATAACCCAAATGGCACACATGGCATAAATGTTTTGCTAGGCCTGGCATTATGTCTCATACTGTATAATAACCGTATCAAATTTTGTTATAAAGATCTTTTACAATATAATTCAACACTACATTCACTAAAGATCCAAAAAATATCTTAATAATACTCAAAAAAGTCTAAACCCTATAAAAATTGTATTCTAGTTTGTCTCTAGAATGAACTGATACACTTTAGAATGATCTAGTCTTCCCTAGAATTATCTAGTCTTGTCTAGAATGACTCTAAAAACTGTCACAGCCCAAAGCTTGGAAGAAGATGAACACAAAAGAAAGGGAAGCATGGCTGGTACAGAGGATAGAGGAATGGAGAGCCGAGAAGGAAGCTGCAAAGTTAGTTTCATATCCTACCTATCCTATTACCCATCCTACCCCAGCACTAGCAATTGCAAAGCAGTAATATATTGTACTTCACCTACTCGGAAAGTGTGCTGTTACTACAGGGATGAAAGTAAGTCTTTGCGTTCTTTGTGGAGAAAGTAACACCTTGGAGAAGAAAAGTGGTAAAAAATAACATGCAGCGATTCCGTCAAAATTTGCTCGTGCCAAATATACATATATAGCCATAATTTTTCATGAAAATGTAGAATAAGTATATTTTCCTCGTAGGTGAAGTAAACAGCACAATATATCACGGAGAAGTAGTACTTATTTAGTTTTTGGAACGAAGTTCCTTATCGCTCGTTGTGAAAGGGGGCTAGACGGAAAAAAATCTTACGAAAAGTTGTCACGACACTTTTTTCGAAATTCAAATATTGTTGACAAGCATTCAAATATTATTGAGTGAATGACAATATTTGAATTTCGCGCGTTGTGAATTGTTGAGTGTATACAGGTTTTTTTATTTTTAATTATTAAATTTTAATGAAAGGAACTTCGTTCCATCCGGGTGTCCCTTGACACCTCTCAAGTTTTTTTTTTATGGCAACGGCTAGTGACACTACGGGTGTTGCTGTTCACTATAGACAGCGGTTGCCGCTTACCATCAGGCGGCCTGTATACTTGTTTGTTATTTTAAAGCGAGGGAGGGCATAGTGATAGTAATTCCACTCAAATTGGAGCTGCCCGACTGGGGACGTACCTCCGCCTTGCGGAAAATCGAAGTGAAATAACACTGCTTTCAGCCATGTTGTGTTCCTTACGGTGAGCAAGGTTGCCAGTGCTCTTCGAGGAAAAATTGTGTTGGCAGTGGGGGCACTTTGACCCTTATACTGCCAACCCAACTATTCCTCTTTCGTTTTACAGGGTCGGCAACATGAAGTGATACCCCTGGTGTTACAAGCGTCAATAGGCTACGGTAACCGCTTACCATCAGGTGGGCCGTATGCTTATTTGCAACTTTAGTGATATAAAAATAATTTAATACAATAAAAATATGTCACTGGCTGACCTTCAAACCGGAACACAATAATGTTAGCACATTATTCATTAGCGCCAGAACATCTAGCAATGCGGTAGTACAGTCAACAACAAAAGTCACTGAACACGATTCAATTTTTAAAACGCTTTAACATTTTTTATTATATAAAAGTTATTGGCCTGAGAATGTTGCACGACTTCTTTGTAACTATATATAAGATTATTACAAGATTTACCTAGAATTTAATTAAAAGTTTTGTTGTAATGATGTCTTCAAAATTTGGTTGTGTTAAACGAGTTTCGTTGGTTACCATACCACCCCTGACGAACCCGGAAGTATAGTCCTTCCATAGCAAAAAGTGCCTAATATCGCCAAATAGCACATTAAGGTAATCATTATTGGCTCTGAGTCTCTGACTTAACTCCTCCCAAAATATAATGATTCTCCGCTGCTTGTAGTGTGTACAAAGATACTCTTTCCAAAATATATGATTCTCCGTTACTTATACAAAGATACTCTTTCCAAAATCTATGATTCTCCGCTGCTTGTACAAAGATACTCTTCCCAAAATATATGATTCTCCGCTGCTTGTACAAAGATACTCTTCCCAAAATATATGATTCTCCGTTGCTTATACAAAGATACTCTTTCCAAAATATATGATTCTCCGCTGCTTGTACAAAGATACTTTTCCCAAAATATATGATTCTCCGCTAGAAGTTGAACTCTGTTCAAAGATTTATTTCTTGCGCGAATCGAGCAGAAACAAAATTAAAGCAAACCAAATCAGTAACCGAATGGCAGGGCAGATCACCAGCCCGATGGCCGGATGATATTGTGAAGGCAGTGGGGAATAAGTGGGACTTGCACAAAATCGGCGACAGTGATGGAATAGAGTGTCACCAACTGAATAGATAGATGGATAGAATTGAGCCTCGTATCACAACATCTGATTGGCTATTGTAACTATCCTCGTATGCTATTAATCTTGCTGTCTCCAGGCAAGCAATCCTGGCGGGGGCGAAAGAAAAACGCGCCGCCCAGGCGAAGGAGAGGAATGAACTCATGGCCAAGGAGGTTGCCGAGCAGGAAATCAGAAGAGATGTGCTTCAGAAGGCTGTCTACCTGTTCCATAGTATGTATCCTGGTCTATCGAGGACACTTGTCCCCTATTTTTTCACTGCAACCGTAGTCCGTCAATTGTGATTGCCATTTGACGAGAGGGAGTTCACCGCTAAACCCTGCGGCTATCATAAACTGCAGGAACCTAATAAGGCCGAATTTATTTTTAAAAATATAGCCAAATTAGTCCAACCGTTCTCAATTGAGCTTACCAACGTAATGATTTTAATTTTTATTATACAGGGTATAAATTATGTCCAGGGTATAAATGGAGCCTCATAACGAGTCCATTCACAATATTTAAGAACCGTAGTAACGCTGTATAGCATACCCCAAAAAAAGAAAAACAACAACATTTATGAATGAAAAATAAAAAAACTATTAAAGGAGACAATTATTTTCTGTTAAATAATCTGGTTCCCTGACATGACAGCTGACAAAATTCTTGGCTTTGATAATTAATTAAGTATATTTTTACGGGGTATTTTGTAACACGTTGAATAAATAAGATGAATATACATATAATACAAATATAATTTCTAGTTGTCTATATACCTACTAATATTATAAATGAGAAAGTATCTGTCTGTCTGTTACGCTTTCACGCTTAAACCGCTGAACCAATTTTGATGAAATTTGGTATAGAGATAGATTAGACCTTGAAGAAGTACATAGTCTACCTTTATACGCGGGAAATTGCTGGTAATGTCCGACCACTGGTTCCGAAGATACACCGTAAAATACTTCGAATCGATATCTTTCCCTAAATTGTTATTTGTTAAACTAAAATAACCATTTTCCTAAATAGTTATTTGTTAAACTAAAATAACCGGTTCCCTAAATAGTTATTTGTTAAACTAAAATAACGATTTCGATGTTTTTTTCTAGCGTTTGAAAGGCAGAAAATGGATTATGAACAAAAAAAGCAGTTGGAAGCAGAGGTATGCATTATAGGTACTCATTAATACCTATTAATTCCTACTATTAATATAAATACGAAAGTAACTCTGTCGGTCTGTCTATCATGCTTTCACGCCTAAACCACTGAACCGATTTTGATAAAATTTGGTACAAAGATAGATTATCTCAAGGCCTAATGGCTTTGTAGAACGACACGGTTACATCATATTTAGTTTTGTTCTGGACATCTTGTTTAGTAAATCCAAAGCATATATTTATAGACTTTTAAAAGTACATACATACACTCGACTTAGATTAGGCACAAACTAAAGAACGTCACTTACAATGATTCATGCATGTAATATGTTTTAACATTCATACATCTACAAAAAATGCCAAATCGGTCGCCAAGTTCTCAAGTAATGCACTTTCCATCGAACAGCATTTTGAAAATGAAATTCTGCTCATTAATAAGCGCATTGCTTATTATAATTATTGGTATTTAATATAATTAATTATTATTAAACATTGAAATAAAACTACTTTTTACAGATTTTATAGCGTTATATTGATATTATTAATCCCGACGTTACGGACCCTTTACAGCGTGCATGGTCACGTACAGACTCAATAATATCAATATAACGCGATAAAATCTGTAAAAAGTAGTTTTATTTCAATGTATAATATTCGCGTAAATGTCAGAAATTAATCCGTAAAAAGTAGTTTTATTTCAATGTATAATATTCGCGTAAATTTCAGAAATTAATCCGTAAAAAGTAGTATTATTTGAATGTATAATTCGCGTAAATGTCAGAAATCAATATATTATTAAACATTTTTGCAACAGTGGCAACAGTATCTGCGATGCGATGGCCTGCCCGACCCTCGCGTGGTGACCGAGATGAACACCTTTCTGCATCTGTGGCAGCAGAAAGGATCGTGCGATGATAATGAGCTCGACAAGAAGTTTTTTGAAGTTCTACCGGTTAGTACAGGCATAATAATTATACCGAGCAGGCGACGCGGTTTGCAGTTTCCGCGTCCCGCTCAGCGGATCGGTGGAAGAAGGGGAGGGAGAACGGTAGGGAGCCGCAGGGGCGGCCCGCCACTGCCGGGTCTGCGGACGAATGCAACAGCGCTCCCTAGGTCCCGGCACTAAAGTGGTGACGCGAAACGCCGAGGTTGGTTTTGGTCGGTAAATCGCTCTTTTCAGAGCCTGAAAAAAATAATTAAAAAGAATTTCCAAACCCGTCAACAAAAAAAAGGCATAATAATTAAATATAATTATTATGCCTTTTTTTGTAAGAAATAAATTAAATTTATTTTTTTGTATAAGAAAGAAATAAAAATTATTTATTTTGGACTCACAGGAAATTAACTTAGATAACAGTATTTACATTACTTATACCAATTTATTTTTTGTGGGTATCCTCATGAACTGCCGCCGTCAGGGGAAACGAAGGCGTGTGTCGGACTCCGCCCAACATAGGCGACCTACCGACTAAAACAACGAAACCAAAAATGGCTATCTCAGTATATTCAGATAGGTCCAGTTGTAATGATCAGCTACGGAGACAAGAACGAAAGGAAATAAAAAATACCTATGTGTAAGGGTGGCGAACTTGGAGAAGTCCATCCGCCCATAAACACAAGGCCAGAGATGGCCGGTGGTAGGTGTTACCGCGCCCCACTCATATGGATTGGCAGGTGGACGTGGAGCAGGCTATCGTCGATCTGCCACTGCTGGGGGTTGTGGAAGAATAGAACCTCACTCCCGTAACCCCACCAAAAAGTGTCGAGGCGAAACACCCGAATGGTTTTAGTCGGTAGGTCACCCCGTATGGGTGGAGTCCGCTACGCCCCGTCGCCTACTCCGGGCAGTGGAAGTCTAAGAGGTTTTCTACACGCAAAAAAAAAAGCAATAATAATTATGTTGAAACATAAGTTATCACGTAATTTCCTAAAGGTAATCATTATAGCCTGAAACACAGGTTTATTTAAACCTAGATTAGGTAGGTCGCTACACATAGTTTCGAATATTTTTTGGATCTAGGTATTATAAATAAGTATGTACTTTAGTTTTAGTTATTATTAGGACCCTAATCCTTACCTTAATGTCAAAATAATTTCTTACAGATGTTGGATATGCTGGAAGTGTTTCGGCAGAACCCAAGGCAATTCACACCGAGGCAGCTCGCAAACTATGAAGAGGTGGGCTATTATAAAAAAATAAAAGTACTATAAGTCAATTTTTAAGCCTTAAAATAGCAAATGAAAATGCTCCACGTGTTAACCGTAAATACTTACCGGGGAGGCGGGGCTTTTCTTTTATTAAACTGTCAATTTGACATTTTTGACAGCTGTCAAACCGGCGCCACAGATGTTAATTTGATTTTGATTTGGAATTCATTGAATTTGGATGCATTCCCATGACACAAAACATATTGTACGTATTATGTAATTTTTTAGTTTTAATTGGCAGTTGCCTACTTCAATATTTTATTTATATACAAATAATTCATAATTTCTTAATAACAATAAACGGATATATATATTTTTAATTAGTCCACGATTGACGAATACATAGAAAAATACCTTATTATTTTGTACTAAAGTTGAAAATCTATCAAAGAAATTTGACAGATTTTGATAGCTTGATGTGCTACCCTCTGTACATAAATTGATACAGAAACACCTAGACTTGGAACAACTACTTGACAATGAAGATGGTGACTGCCAATTGTTGCTAGCTTCCATAAACTACGTTTACCGCTTATCATCAGACGAGTCGTATAAGTCTTAATTTAAAAAATATATTCCAGGTCCGTTTAGCCCTCAGAGCAGAGCTGGCTAACGCTATCCAGGTGGCTTCTTACACGTTACTCCGGGATCTTGAGAAACACCTGCATTTTGAGTCGACGAAGATAGCAACATACGAGAGAGAGTTCAAGGGTCTGAGGCTTAATATCTGGGTTGCTGTCAAATGGCCAACCAGGAAACCGAAGCCAGTGGAACCTGAACAGTGAGTCGATTTAATTAAATACATACATACACTCACGCCTTTTTCCCATGGAGGTATGCAGAAACAAAAAAACGCCACTTGCTACGATTCTTGCATACTTCTTTTGCTTCGACCACATTCATACATCTTATCATACATACACGCCGGTTGCGAGTAATACGCACCTGATCTTTTTGAAGAACCTCACCAATAAGGTCGGCATAAGTTTTTCTAGGGCGTCCCCTCTCGGCGGTTCCACTGACATTCGCCATATAAATACATTTTGTTAGTCGCCTTTCATCCATTCTCTGGACATGCCCAAACGATCTCGGCATATTCTTCTCAATTCTCGTCACTACATCGTCTTTTAAGCCGCAACGTTCTCTTATCACACTATTTCTCAATCTGTCATTCCGAGTTACACCACACATACTTCGCAGGGAACGCATTTCTACAGCATTTATTCTACCTTCATGTTTCTTCCTTGATTTAATTAAATTACTGTTATAATTAACATATACATACCATGACGCCTGTATTCCCCGAAGGATTACGCAGAGGTGTACTAATTGTACACCCACATTTCGCCGGTATGTTTAGGTCCCATGTAATAGTGGGCGAGCCTATTGTCAACCGGGCACAAATCCAGACTCCGAACTGCTACTGAGAATTTCATAGAAAAACCCAATAACACTGCTCGACCTGGGGATCGAACCCAGGAGTCGCGCTTAGGACCACTAGACTAATGACGCACTGTTATAATTAATTATTTTATAAGTTACCTACCTAGTAGTTTTACTCTTGGCTAAGTAATAACTAAGCTGATCAACCGATCTGCAAGGTTAAGCTGCGCTAGCCGCGGTCAGTCTGTGGATGGGTGGCCATTCTTAACACAACAATACCCCTCCATGCCTCAGAGAGCTCGTACACCCGTCAGTCCCGGTTGTACGAACACCTATGACAATCGTTAGTGGTATTTAGAAGCCCAAAAAGCCTGACAACCAGACTATCCTCAGGATATCGGTATTACCCAGAATTAGGGCTAAAGAGATATGCTTGGAGTTTCTCTGAAGGATAAAATCCGCAACGAGGTTATCCGACAGAGAACCAAAGTAACCGACATAGCACACCGGATTAGCAAGCTGAAGCGGCAGTGGACTGGCCATATCTGCAGAAGAACCGACAACCGCTGGGGTAAACGTGTTCTCGAGTGGAGACCGCGCCTCGGCAAGCGTAGTGTAGGACGCCCTCCGGCAAGATGGAGTGATGATCTGCGAAAGGCTGCTGGTAGAAGCTGGATGCGAAAAGCCGAGGACAGGGTGAAATGGCGCACATTAGGGGAGGCCTACGTCCAGCAGTGGACTAGTATAGGCTGATGATGATGATGATGAGGTCTGATGGCAGTCACTTAGTGTAAAATACTGACGTTCAGCCGCATTGGGGTACACTGGAAGCCAACCCCAACATATTTTGGAAAAGGCAAGAAGTAGGAAGAAGCATCTTCTAATATATAAAATTCTCGTGTCACAGTTTTCGTTGCCATACTCCTCCGAAACGGCTTGACCGATTTTGATGAAATTTTTTGTGCTTATCGGGGAGGTCTGAGAATAGGCCAACATCTGTTTTTCATACCCCTAAATTTTTTTTTTTATGGCAAAACAACGTTTGCGGGGGCAGCTAGTATACTATACTAGCGGACCCGACAGACGTTGTGCTGCATGGTCCAGCCGTTTAGTTGCAGTATAGATAAATAACCTAGATACCGCATGCAGCTCCATCTGCCGGGCTGATTTGTGAATCTAAACCATCCAGCCACCCAAACGCATACAAAAAAAACTTGAGAGGTGTCAAGGGACACCCGGATGGAACGAAGTTCCTTTCATTAAAATTTAATAATTAAAAATAAAAAAACCTGTATACACTCAACAATTCACAACGCGCGAAATTCAAATATTGTCATTCACTCAATAATTCGAAATTCAAATATTGTTGACAAGCAAAAAGTGTCGTGACAACTTTTCGTAAGAATTTTTTCCGTCTAGCCCCCTTTCACAACGCGCGATAAGGAACTTCGTTCCAAAAATCATTCAAATCGGTCCAGCCGTTTAGGAGAAGTTCGGTGACATAAACACGTACAGTAGAATTATATAATACATAAAGAAGATAAGTTATCATTGATCCGTTTAGTCAAAAAACAATTGCAGGTATTAAAAGAAACTCACTTCTTATTTTCAGAGAAGCGGTAGAGCTCGCTTTCCCAACGATGATGGTGAAAGTGATACTGCCAAAAGTTATAGACGGCTCCTGCGTCTGTGTACGCGCAGCCCGCTCCATGATCGACCTGCTGAGCGAGAGTTCAAGGTCATTTGCTCTTCGCGAAGAAATGCCCAAGCGTTATGAAGGTACTTTTTTTTATTTTTTATTCTACTAATGTGGCAAACATGCATACGGCCCACCTGATGGTAAGCGATTATCGAAGTGAAATAACACTGCTTTGAAATGTGTTGTGTTCCTTACGGTGAGCAAGGTTGCCAGTGCTCCGCGAGGAAACGTTGTGTCGGCAGTGGGGGGACTTTGTCCCTACTGCCAACCTTTTCGCCAAGCCAATTCCTATTCGTTTTATAGAGTCGGCAATGCGCAAGTGATACCCCTGGTGTTACAAGCGTCTATAGGCTACGGTAACCGCTTACCATCAGGTGCGCCGTATGCTTGTTTGCCACCTTATTGGTATAAAAAATAGTAGTCCTCATGGTATGTTATAATAAAAGTACCTACCTAGTTTTATATCAAAAGCTTTGATTGTAGATCTGTTTACGTTCAACGTAAAAGAACTGATTGAGACTCAGAAATTGAAAAAGACCCAGGATGAGATCAGGACAAAATTCTACAAGGAGGTCCGCGAGAGGGTTCGCGAACTGGAGGCCTTTATCAAGGTCAACATGTGAGTTTATTTATTTATTTTCTTAAGGATCTCTGACAAAGGATATACACAAAAATATATTAGTAGTAAGTCACATACATTATAACGCCAGTGTACTCCTTCAATTATGAGAGACCACAGCATGCAAAAATTATACAAAGCAATTTGTTTACGTTTCGTCGTTTTTGTAAATTAAAGATCGTGATATACTTTAAGGTATAATCGTAAAATAAATAAAGGTTACAATGTTCGATATAACATTTTATAGACGTTGTTCGTGTCGTGGTTGTAAGGCAAAGAGAAAGAGACCGAGCACCTTTTTCTTGCCACAGATAATATAGATAGCTAATGCATGATTTTATACAAATCAATAATAATTTAAAGTTCGTGGCGTCATCTGTCTGCAGAACGCGCGCAACACCGCTAAACAACCGCGCGCCCCTGCAAACAGATGGCGCTGAACACAATTAAAACTATTAATATGTTACTAGCAAATAAAAATAAAATTAAAAGTAATATATTAGTTACCTAAAATTAGAAGGGTTAGAATGACATCAAACTGCATTGTTCTCATTAACTATTCTTATCAAACTTGTAAATCAAGATTAACATTGTAATCATGTTGTTTTTAAAAAAGAGTGTCTATGGAGTTTCTTGCCGGTTCTTCTCCATAAGACCCACTTTTTGGAACAGTGCAACTAGTTTTGACTTTTCAAAAGTGCTACTTTATTGGTCTAATTGAAATAAAACATTTGACTTTGACTTTGACTAAAAAAATAAATTTTATAAAGTTAATATAATAAATATATTTTTAGTTAATTTTTGAGTTGATCATCATTAACCCACATACTGTCTCACTGCTGGGCACGGGTCTCCTCTCAAAATGAGAGGGACTAGGCTATAGTCCACCACACTGGCCTAGTGCGGGTTGCCAGACTTCAAACACCGTCCAGAAAAATCTCTAAAGCATGCAGGTTTCCTCACGATGTTTTCCTTCACCGTTTAAGCGAGTGATAAATTATGAATTCGCACATGAATTCGAAGTCAGAGTTGCGTGCTTTAAATTCGAACTCGAGATCCTTGACTTGGCAGTCCAATGGTCATATTACTAGGCTATCACTGCTGATTGCTGACCTCTTTAATTTAATTATACTTATTAGATAAATTTGACCCACTTCCTGGTTTCTGATTGACCCGAAATTGCATGCGTTTAGTTTATAAAATATGAAAGAAATGTTTGTCAAAGTGACGTCAATCTAAATCCAATATGGCGGACTGCCAAAGATGGCGGACTAATTATTTATCATGCACGGTCATTAAATGAATATAAATTAAAAGGGACGATGAATATATTATTGTGATAAGATAACAAACAAGCTTACGGGTCGCCTGATGGTAAGCAACCACAGCCTATAGTCGACAGCAACACCAGTGGTATCACCCGCGATGTCATCTAGACACCTCAGTTGTTAAGTCACATTTCCTCAATAAATTAACTGAATATAATTAATAGGTACCCTTTAAACTGGAACCCCCAGTCTATGGGGTAGACCTCCTGTGGCTGATATGATGAAAATGAAACTAGAACGGGTCTTTTTGTATTTTTTGTCATTTTCCATAGTAGTAGTAGTTAGCAGGGAAGGTGGCATTGTTCGACATTGAACTAACTGTAAAGTAAGTCATGTCGGTTGAAAAGCAAAAACTTGCTTTTCAATAGGTGTTACTGACGTCACCATAAAGACGTAAATTCTGAATGTGAAGGCAAAATTTGTCATGGCGGGTGGGACTGGCAGTGGTTTAGTGGTCATAGCGTCTGGTGTACCTAACCAGAAGATGCAGGTTCGAATCCTGCCCGCGGTCGAATTTTTCCTTCGCTAAATAACCTTAGAACTAGGTTTCCAACCATCCTAATGTAGCAACATTATTAATAACATAATATATTGAAATAAAACTACTTTTTACGGATTCTATCGAAAATCTTTAAAAAGTAGTTTTATTTCAATGTATAATATTCGCGTAAATGTCAGAAATCAAAACTTAATATATTACTTTATAATAACAATATGAATTGATTCAATACATGTTCAAACTCAGTTCATACAACAATATAATATAATTATAGAAATAAAAATTTGTATGACTTTTTCGCTTCAGATATTTGAAAATAGACAAGGAAAAAGAAGAGTTGGACAATTTGAACATGTCGGAGCCTCCACCAATGCCCCGCCCCAGAGTCCAGATAGCTCACCAATGTGGTAAAAACAAATTATAACAATAAGATAATCCTCGCTAGCCTTTTAAGAACAAGTTATAGTAGAATTATCGTTCTAATCTTTGCCTAAAAAAAATTTGCTGTGCACTACAGAGTCCATAATTGTTTCTAGCTTTTAAGTAAATATGTAAACCATTTATTATGTCATTGTTTTAAAAAAAAAAACAGTGGACACGTAGAATTAAGAACAATGTCCCATAGGAGCAGCCTAACTGCCCAAATATAATTAATTAATTATATTTGGGCAGTTAGGCTGCTCCTATGGGACATGCAAATAATCAATTATTGTAAAAAAAAGGCGCGGACCTCCAAGTCCGCGGAAAATAACTCAATAAAAAAAATTACATTATGGATTGCAAATCAATGATATGAATATAGATATCGGTATTGCCGAGAATTTGGGTTTCAGAGGTCTGCCTATATATCCTATCCTATATATCTTTGCCTATGAATGATTCCTAGCATAAGTGTTAATGTCAATTAAAAAGAAACAGGCAATAAAAATGTCAATGTGTGAAGATACATATAATAAAGTTATTTAGAAAAGGAAAAATTCAACCGCGGGCAGGATTCGAACCTGCTTCTTCTGGTTTGGTACACCAGACGCTATGACCACTAAGTCATCGCGGTGGCTTAGTGGTCATAGCGTCATATCGTCGGTTGAATTTTTCCTTTTCTAAATAACTTTAAAATCTTAGCATGGAAAATGCCAAAAATATACAAAAAGATATACATATAATATTCAGCTTATAGCTAATGTCATTTTCTACCTGTGGCAAACTGTTGCTATAAAGGAAGTGTGAACAACACAATTTTTCTTTATTTATGATTTAAAAGTAATTCATGGTAGTGTATCAGATCATTTTTATTCATATTTCCTCTATCAATAGAGTTGCCAGCAACTAAAATTAGGTAATAAAGTTGTATCCTGAGAAAAGTAGGAACTAATTATTTGCTTGACAATTTGAAAGTAATTGAGTCCGAGGCTACACTAGTTTATTACAGTATTAGATAGTAAAGGTTGTGTATAATGTTGTCAAAATATTTATTTTATACTTATTGTCCGCAGAACGTGATTTCAAAAAATACCTGAAGTCGTGTCGCACTAAGACGAGAACCGGTGAGCTCAACCTGAGGAAATATAGGTATGTTAGCCTACATTTTAGTGCGGGGAATCCCCATGGATTGTCTGTCACCTGGGGATATTAGGGTATAAGAATAAGTAAGAATTTTTATTTACCAAAAAAGAGTACAGTTACTGAAAGCTAACATTCTTAAATTATGTTTTAGCAATAATTTTTAGAGACAATAAAATTATGGTAAGTTTAATAAAGCTACGTACTCACTAGGCTGCATTTGACGCGCGATATGTTGCCCATCATGTTGTCTCAACGCTGGGCTACGTTGGTCCTCTCATACGATCAGTCGTTGACAACATGTCAACAGAGGAGCTAGTGTTGATCTCAGCGGCGTTTTTTATAGTATCATCAAAGAAAAAGGCGATGATGGGTTAGAAATTACTTTCAAGATAAAAAAAATATATTCAATGAGCTCCGTATGGTGATAGGTCTTTCAGAAACTTTACCCCCTTCTCGTCTACACTGGTAAACATTTGCTGGGCAAATGAACAAACAACATGCCACGCGTCATGTGTAGCTGATTGAGCTTTTTCCGAGCCTTTTCCTACGTTGGGGTCGGCTTCCAGTCTAACCAGAGGGTCTACTCCCTATCGTCAACGAAGTTACGAGCCGTTGGAAAATTCTCCGAAACTTCGGAGTCCGATAAAACAAGTGTCAAATTCAATTTTTCGAACGGGTAAAAACACATCGAGAGTAGGGACAACTGTCAAATTGTGTTGTCATTCATTCTTAGTTCGAGCTCCAAACGAATCATCTGTCCGTAGGTGATACGGAGTAGGAAACGCCCGTAACGAAGGTCGAAACTACGGACTTCGTGCTTAGGGAGTAGAATCCCAAAAGCGGCTGACTATCCTAGTCCTCCGGAACCCAATTCCTGGGCAATACCGATATTCTGAGGAGAGTTTTTGTCAGGCTTCTGACTACCACTAACGATGGTCATAGATGTTCACATGACAACCGGGACCGATGGCTTTCCGAGTCACGGAGAGGTCTAGATGTGTTAAGAATGGTGACTCATCCACAGACTGACCGCGACTAGCGCAGCTTAACCTTGCAGGTCGTTTGACCAGCTTAGTTATTAAGTTCCCCATAGTTCATTAGTTTCGCCTCTTTTATGATACGTAACAAATATATAAACGTTTTGGTTTCAGGATCTGTGGAGGTGTTCTCAACCTGGATCTGATCATCACCCCACCGCAGCCAAAACGCATGAGGCATGGCATCACTGTAACCACACGTGAGTTTTACATAAGTCAAAGTTCAAGGTCAATGTTCAAGGTCAAAGTTCAAGGTCAAAGTCAAAATCAAAGTCAGTATCGGTCAAAGTCAAAGGCAAAGCAAAAGTTATTTCAACCAAACCATTACAATAGTACTTTTGTAAAGTCAAAACCAGACCCACTTTTTACAAAAAGTGGGTCGTATCGAGAAGAACCGTCAAGAAACTTTGTAGACTTTCTGTGTGTATAAAGAAATTAGAAAATTAAACAATAATTATCGTAATTATAATTAATTTATTTTATTCTAAACTTACAATACAATTCTTAAACTAACGACACATTCTCTATAGGTTTCTGTGAAATCAATGTTTTCTTAAGCCGTTTCCAGAATATGTATCTCTCTGATTCTTCTTTAGGCCAAACTATGTAGGTTTTTGTTAGCATGAGGTAGTGTAGCGTGTTTGGTCGAAGACGACGAGGTATGTCTTCTAGAAGGACCAGCGTGAGGTCTTCTCGGCGAGTCTCCAGAAGTCTGTGGACATCAAAATAACATGACGCCTGTATTCCCCGAAGAATTAGGCAGAGTTGTACTGTTGTACAGTCAACAAAAGAGTTTGGTATACAGGTAGCGAACGAAATCCGCATCTTTACACAGATTGTGATTTAAATAATTATCCGTCAAAGGGTTTGATGTGTAGCAGCTTACAATACCTGCGTTTTGACACATATTGCGTGATATATTATTACACAATCTTTAAAAAAACACGATGTTTAATTAGCTGTCTGTATACTTAACTCTTTTTTCGACCGTAAATCCTCGGTTCGCTGGTTTGTTTAAGTCCTTTGTAATAGGAGCCTATTGCTGTTAACCAGCACAAATTGAAACTCCGAGCTGATACTGGGAATTGCAAAGAAAAGCTTTGCTCGACATGGTAATCGAACACAAGACTCATACTGAGACAAGAGTAGAGTATTAGTAGAGTATTTATGAGAGGTTGGGCATAGTGGTAATTCCACTCAAGGAGCTGCCCGACTGACGAAGTACCTCCGCCTTGCAGAAAACTGAAGTGAAATAACACTCCTTTGAACTGTGTTCTGTTCCTAACGGTGAGCAAGATTGCCCCGCGAGGACACGTTGTATGAGCAATGGGGGGACCTTTAGAATAATGCAGTTTGATGTGTAAAATAATTCCAATCCAGTATCTATACTAATATTATAAGCTGAAGTGTTTGTTTGGTTGGTTGAACGCGCTCATCTCAGGAACTACTGGTTCGAATTGAAAAAAAAATGTTGTGTTGGATAGTCCATTTACCGAGGAAGGTTATAGGCTATATAATATAACGGTAGGACCAATTGGAGTCGAACAAAAAGAAAAAAAGGCAGGTAACACAGCGGCGGGCAGCTAGTCAAGAATATGGCCATTGACAGTGTGGAGAGGCGAGGTGTGTTGCCCCTCCAACCAAAGGGAGGATCCTCCAACCTGGCGGGTGTTTTGTCTGGCGGGCCACGGCCCGACGGTTGATGTCGGGCGGTTGTATATATGCAACTTTTCGTTGCGAATGTTGCTTGCGCGATTCAGGCCTTCGTAGTTCTATGTAGCGCGATAGATGTCGCTACAACAGTAAGAGCCGACCAGCCCAGACAGCACCCTTCCACGTTCACAAGCAAGACGTGTGTATTCGACTCAACCATGTTGTAGGGAATAAAACCAACCTGATACAAAAAAGCGACCATTTTCCTCTCCTCCCGGCAGCTGTTAAACGTCTCATGATCATCAACCCATATGTATTATAAGTATGTATTTACAAAAAAAAGTATATAGGTATGTATTATATCCATTGTCTAGTACCCATAGTACAAGCTCTGCTTAGTTTGGGACTGGTGTTGTGTAAAATGTCCCAAAAATATTATTATTATATACTGTCCCACTGCTGGGCACGGGGCTCCTCTCATATTGGGAGGGATTAGGCTATAGTCCACCACGCTGGCCTAGTGCGGGTTGGCAGACTTCACAAACCGTCGAGAAAAATCTCTAAGGTATGCAGGTTTCCTCACGATGTTTTCATTCACCGTTTTAAGTGAGTGATAATTAATTATTAATACGCACATGAATTCGAAAAGTCAGAGGTGCCGTCGTGCCTTGGGTTCGAACTCGAGACCTTCGACTTGGCAGTCCAATGGTCATACCACTAGGCTATCGCTGTTAAACGTCTACCTAGATCTATTTTGTGGCCAGGTCAAGTTTGATGCGTTGTGCCTAAAAACATGGAGAAAGAAGCGCACCTGTGCTGCGCCAGATGCATCTCAAACTGGCACCACTGACTGAGCAAGAATTGCTGCGAGAGGATCAGCATTATAGACCTGGAGCGATCCATGCAAGACACTATGTTCTCCAGGATCGAGAGCCCCACCTGGAACAGATTGAAGGATTTTAGGAAACCTGTTATAAGTTCCAAAAGTGGCTTGTGTTTAGTAACTTATTAAGCTTAGTAACAAGGTAGCTTCCTCGACCAAAAAGACGTCAACCCATGTACTGTCCCATTGCTGTGCTCGGGTCTTCTCTCAGAATGAGAGGGATTAGGCTATAGTCCACCACAATTGCCTAATGCGGGTTGGCAGACTTCACACGCCGTCGAGAAAATCTCTAAAGTATGTTTTCTTACTCTCTGTTTCTCTTTTCTCACTCGCGTTTTCTCACTCCACTATAACCTCTGTAGCCACTGTAGCTATTCTGCCACTTACTTGGAAGTCCCTCTCATGCAAACAAGCGCTGATGCTGCACTCTGCCTCCATGTGTGGCAGTAGGTGATCCAACACCCACCCTCGATCCTCATTGCAATAAGATACAAACACGTCGTAATTAAAAATAGTTGTGTCTGGAATTCAGATAATGGACAATTATAAAAATTTGCGATTACAAACTTAATACTCATAGTTGATAAAGTTCACATTCCATTACCGATCAAATTTATTTAAGACCTTTACAAATGGTCACTCAAAATTACGCTAAGCCATTGATCCTGCCCATTTTGAGGTAGACAATAATGAGCTGAACTATCATTAAAATATGATATATATTTCTATAATATACGTACCATCAACAGTGTCACTTTTATTAATCAAACTCAACATGGCGGAATTCCTGACGGTTATGAAGAAATATCTTATATGTCTTCTGAACATAAACAGAAGTCCAATTGGCAATAACAAACAGGGTATCACCAACAAAGCCAGTAGCTTCATCTTTCCCTTCGACAACTCCTGCTCATAATTCATTTCTCTCGATGCTTTACCGCAGCTGCTCACATTGGAGATCAACACTGACCTGCTCTCAGGAACTAGAAGACAGAAGTAGGAAGCAGGATGGTAATCAACGAGACGAAACTTTCCCGTAACTCCGATATCTTGGAGGCATTTTTCATTACATTCTAATTCTACATTTATTCTGTCTCTAATAATGTGGTCGTAGAAATACCATCCGCTTCTATAGAGCTGGTTTTCAGGCATTTCAGGCATTAACTCGTCTTCATATAAATATTCGTTCATGGCAGCCATCTTGTAAAAATCTTTAGCGTGGCAATTGCAGACCATGAAATTTCCTGACAATGCTAAATATTCGAGTTGCATTACATCCTCAATCATTTCCTCTGTTATGACGTTTATATTGTTGTCTTTTAACGACAAAAATGTTAAGTTTGGCATTAGAGAAAATGTAGCTTTGAACCAAGAAGTCATACGGTTCATGTCTAGATCTAAAATCTTCAAGCTTTTCAGCGACTCCACAATAGAATCGTTGACCTGATTGATTTCGTTGAAACCCAGCTGCAGGATTTCAAGTTTTGAAAAATTATGGAACATATCCATTGTTTGAAGACCTATTTCTCTTGCGTATAATATCATCAGACTATCCTCCAGTCCTGTTAAAAAGTTTTGGGTATTCAAAATCCCGTTGTTTCGAGAAACGTCCAAAATTTCCAATGATGTTGAATTAAAAATGTTGTCCGGCACTGATGTTAAGCCCGCGTCGCATATCGAAAGCCCCTTAAGGCTTTTCCCTAAGCTCCTGACCATGCCAAGGTTTCTTTGAGTCAGTTTCGTGAAAGACATGTTCAATGTAACCAAATTCTCCATATATTTAAACACATCATCTGCATCCGTAGAGAGAATCCGATGGTTCCCATTCTCATCAATTGGGTTATTTCTGCTGAAATCTAAATGGACCAAGTTGGACAGTCCTTTGAAAGCGGTGGAGTCTATATAGAAGATTTCGTTTCCTCCAAGATAAAGTCCTGCTAAGTTTGGCATCCCCCTAAACAGTTTTCTGCCGAGGATCTGTATAGAACAAGTTCTGAGATCCAATTCCTTGAGATGTGGGAACTGCACTGCCGTGAAGCCTGTAGACCAGAGGTTTACCACTGGAAAGAAAGGAAACCGTACATTACAAATATGATAAAGGTCGGCTGTGCCCGCCGACGTTGACGTATAACTCAGAAAATGTACGAAGAAATGAATGATGAACAAGAAAATGCAACAAGACCTTTCGTAAAGAAACGTCTGTAGTTTTTTTTTTTTCGACTAAAATATCGATATTTTTTTTTTATATAGAACCATTAGGTACCGATACGATAATATCATCATATCTTACTATCATACTAATATCAACATACTAATAATACTAATACTAATATTATAAATGTGAAAGTTTGGATGTTTGTTTGTTTATTTGTTACTCAATCACGCAAAAACGGCTGAACCGATTTGCATGAAATTTGGTACCCTAATAGTATGTGACTGGGAATAAAGTATAGGCTACTTTTTATCCCAGAAAAATGTGGGAATATCCCGGGAATCCCGAAAAACGAATAGCTTACGGGATTTGAATGAAATTTCATACACACATAGTATGTGACCGGGAATAACAAATAGGATATATTTTACCGCAGAAAAATCTGGGAATATCCCGGAAATCCCGGAAAAATGAATATAGGAGAACTACTTACGAGATTTGAATGAAATTTCATACAGACACAGTACCTATGTGATCGGAAATAACAAATAGGATACATTTTAGCCCATAATTATGTGGGAATTCCAAGAAAACTTATGTAGGAGACCTACTTACGGGATTTAAATGAGATGTTGGAACTGGTACTAATAGTTTGTGATTGGCGCTGGCATATTGAATACTTATTTTCTCGGAACAAAGCGGGAATTTCCATAACATTGAGTACTTCTTATCCCATGAATACTATCCGACAACAATTGTGTTACTAAGTCTAGGCGTACGAAGTCGCAGGTAAAAGCTAGTAATATAATAAAATGAAATATCGATATCGAAATATTTAAATAAATATTGCAACTGATTTTATGATCTGTTTTTGTCTATGAAAGCATTACCTTGCGTATCTGGATCACTCAGAGCCATCTCTAAGGCGCCAGTGGCGTTGAATGTCAAGGTGTACTGCTCTCCAGCAGACTTCATGCCCATGAAAGAGTTTCCGAAGAATGTCAGGTACTCTAAAGTGGACGACAGGTGGCGACCCTGACTGTCGCGGAGTTGGAAGATCTGAAAATAAGAAAATACATTAGACTTTATGATTTCTGACCAGAGGAGGTAAAATCGCTTGATAATTCAGGAGACAATGCCATAACATCCAGTTTAAGCTGACCTCGCATTGTAAAATAAGAGAATAGGGCATAGTGGGAGTAATTCCACTCAAATTGGAGCTGCCTGACTGGGGAAGTACCTCCGCCTTGCAATAAATCGAAGTGACTTATCACTGCTTTGAGCTGTATTGTATTCCTTACGGTGAGCAAGGTTGCCAGTGCTCCGCGAGGAAACGTTGTGTTGGCAGCGGGGGGACTTTGTCCCATATACTGCCAACTCAACTATTCCTCTTTCGTAACCGCTTACCATCAGATGGGCCGTATGCTTGTTTGCCACCTTTGCGGTAAAAAATATTATAGTTTAAAAAAACTGGAAAAACACGTTTTATGACGCACTAAAAATTCAAAAATATATTCGTCGTCCCTTTTAATTTATATTCATTTAATGAGCGTGCATGATAAATAATTAATCCGCCATCTTTGGCAGTCCGCCATATTGGATTTAGATTGACGTCACTTTGATAAACATTTATTTCATATTTTATAAACTAAACGCATGCAAAATGTTTTTTTTTAACCTATATAGAAAGAAAGAAATATATTTATTCGACGCAGTTTACACAATTTACACCGATTACATATACACAAATAATAAGTATAACTGTTTCCTATTTACATAATTACGATATAATTGCGTACATAGGGCACATTGTGTACCTCGCAGCTGCGCCAAATAGGTCCAGTTCAGCATTATGTCAGGGCACTAGTGCTTGACGCTGATTTTCAACTGAACCTTTTCGAGGTGTACGGATGTGAATCAGTTTGTGTAGCTGAGCAAAGGTCTCCCCCATCTCCTTCCACTGATCTCTGTTCAGCGCTATCTGAAGCCAGTCTGTCCGTAAAGATTCCAAATCGTCCCGCCAGCGTTTTCTGGGCCTTCCTCGGCGTCGACGACCGTCTTCTGGCAACCATTGGGTTACGATATTGGCCCATCTCTCCGGATGCATCCGGGATACATGACCCGCCCAATCCCACTTCAATCCAGCGGTCTTCCTACTCACATCAGCGATGCCAGTTTTTGAGCGCAGCTCGGTGTTACGGACTCGGTCTGTTATTTTAACTCCGAGGACACTACGCTCCATCGCTCTTTGATGAGTAAATTATGCCAGCCAAAACACTAGGAGGCGGTGAAGGGCGGGCGTTTTGGGGGCTGTCTTAAATGTAAAAATGACGTTCAAAAAGTACGAACTAGTACCTAGTCTGTCTTATATAAATTATTTTGACTTTGACTTTGATTTCCAAGGCTTTTTTACAAGCAATTAAAAATAAATAAAACTAAATACAACCAGACATAAGCTAGGTAGGTACCTACATGTATCTATTACGTATTACAAGTAACGATTAGTTATCTTAATAATCTAATTAGCGAATTAGTCGTATAAGACTAAATGCTTATCAACTTAAGCCATTAATTAGACGTGAAAATAATATACCTACACTTAAACCATTATTTTTCTAATAGGCATCAATTACAAAGGTCGATATTAATTTCGCTACATATAAAGATATAATAAAATAACATACATACCATCACGCCTGTATTCCCAGAAGGGTTAGGCAGAGGTGTACTAATGTACACCCACATTTCGCTGGTATGTTTTAGGTCCCATGTAATAGGAGGCGAGCCTATTGCCATTAACCGGGCACAAATCCAGACTCCAAGCTGCTACTGAGAATTTCATAGAAAAACCCCAATAACACTGCTCGAGGGGATCGAAACCAGGACCTCTAGCGTAGCAATCGCGCTTAGGACCACTAGACTAATGAGGCAGTCATAATATATGTGCAGTCATAATATATATGAGCTAATAATAAAATAGTAATAATAATAATTTGGGACATTGTACACAGCACTAACCCAAACTAAGCAGAGCTTGTTGCTATAATATTTATATAGTTCTGTAAATATATTAATTTTAAGAGAGGTAAGGCATAGTGGGAGTAATTCCACTCAAATTGGTGCTTCCCGACTGAGGAAGTGAAGTTTCTCCGCCTTGGAGAAAATCGAAGAGAAATAACACTGCTTTGAGCTGTGTTGTGTTCCTTACGGTGAGCAAGGTTGCCAGTGCTCCGGGAGGATACGTTGTGTTGGCAGTGGCGGGGACTTTGACCCTAATGCTGCCAACACAACTATTTCTCTTTCGTTTTACAGGGTCAGCAACAACAACAAGGGTTATTAATAATATCAATTTAACGCTATAAAATCCGTAAAAAGTAGTTTTATTTCAACATCTTGTGTAATTGTGACATCCTGGCGACGAAACGGATACCAGAAGCCAGAAGACTACAGGTTCCTTCCTCTTAGTGGGCTAGCCGCCTTCATGAACCACGTCTTTGAAGAGTAAGGAATGTACCATGCTGGGGACAACACAACAGATCACATTTGGTCGAAGTGTTGCTGGTTAAGCCAGCCCCCATAGTAAGATAAGATAAGAGTAACATCTGATTCTGTTATCTGAAGATACCCGTAGTGATACTATCTTTAGTCGTCTTCAGATTATTCCATGGTCAAACTTAGAATATATTATCTGGATAGTCAAAATCGGGCGAGCCTTATTATTGTTGAGAATTAACATAATATACCTTCACTTACCACACTTCTGCCTAATCCTTCGATTAATTTACTTATATGAAGTGTAAAGAAAGAAAGAAAGAAATAAATTTTATTCTAACAATGATAAATGATATTTATTTTTGCAAATAGATCTTTTATAGACACTTTTACAAGTCAATATTTAATTAATACCAGATGGCGCCGGCATTTCCTAGCTGACGACCTCTGAGAAGAAACGCCGAAACAAACTCAGAGAATCATGGTCTCTTTTAAAGATTTTAAAGTTACTTAGGTAATGTAGCATCGTTCGACATTGAACTGTAAAGTAAGTCATGTCGGTTGAGAAGCAAAAACTTGCATTTCAATAGGTGTTACTGACGTCACCATAAAGACGTAAATTCTGAATGTGAAGGCAAAATTCGTCACTCACGGTGGCTTAGTGGTCATAGGGTCTGGTGTACCTAACCAGAAAACGTAGGTTCGTAAAAAAAAATTACCTTCGCTATATAATATTACTATTATTACTAATTTCAATTTACTATTATTACTTAATATTATAAATTCGTCGACCTCTGTGGTCTAGCGGTTCGAGTGCCGGACTGCTGATCATGGGGTCGTGGGTTCGATTCCCACAGGACACAAATATTTGTGTGGATATAACATGAGTGTTTGTGTTTGTCTGGGTGTTTCTTATGTATTATAAGTATGTATTTACAAAAAAAAAAAGTATATAAGTATTATATCCATTGTCTAGTACCTATAGTACAAGCTCTGCTTAGTTTGGGACTAGATGGTGTTGTGTAAAATGTCCCTAAAATATTATAAAAAAAAAAAAAATATGCGAGACTATTGTCACTAACCCGGAACAAATCCCACTACTAGCTACGAACATAGCTACTTTAACAGTTAACTAGACCGGATCAAAATATATTCCCAATAAGTTCCCGACTGAAGTCTCTTTGTTTCTGACGTTTTGGTTTTTACTTTCAGTCGTTCTTTTAATTTTTATTTTACACTGATATTAATTTGTCATCGATTATTTAAATTATAACAAGTTTATCAAATGAAAAATGATGAGAGAAACGTAAAGATGAATGATATCATTGAATTGTTATTTTCAAATAACAATTCAATGATACCCCACTTAACATAGTGCGTCAGCTTTCATTTTTTCTTTTCACAATATGGCGTCTGGTTATCGCCATATTGAATTTTAATTACTATCATGTCCACAGATATGGATTCTAGATTCTAGATTCTAAACATTGAAAATATCTTACCGGTGGCACTCTATTGAGTCCACACTTCGCCATGCTCAGGTACTTAACGGAGGTCTTTGAAGATCTGAACGTTGTCATCTCTTGATGCAGAGCTGGTACTGGGTTGTGGGTGGTGGAGACATCTATGGTGTTTGGTAAGTCTTCTGCAAAGTAAAAATGGTGCTGTTAGAACAGTGGAGGCCTTAGTGGTGGCAAGCGGGGCCACCACCCAGGATCTCTCTTTGCAGGTAACCACGCAACAACCCAAATAGTTAAAAATTTACATTAAAAACTTTATATTGATTCCTATAGGAGGTCATCAAAAGTCCATACAACTCAGCCCAAATTTGTACCAGAGGTACATGACAGCTGTCAAGTTGGCAGTTTTTATTTTGAAACTGATAATAATGTGTCAAAATGGCGTCCGTTTGACATTCCAAAACTGACACTGACAGCAGATAGCTATCAAGTTGACATTGTTTACTATCAAAACACTATGAAACTCATGGTAGTGTGTTAAAAGGGCGTGAGTTTTTTCAAATATAAAGTTATTTTTTCTCGTCCCCTAATGAGCATAAAAAAAAGTATCACTAGAGTCTTAACCAGCGTAATACAGAGTATTTTTTCTATTATGTGTACCCTCAATACATCATTTGGGCAAATTTTGGTGACATCCTTTACGCGAATATTAGACATTGAAATAAATCTACTAAACGGACTGCGGTAGCAGTTTACCATCAGGCGTCGTAGGTACTCCTGTTAGTCATCCTATCACAGTAAAAAACATATTTACCTTTGCCTGGATGTAGACCCCCATTGTCGTCGATCCACTTCTGCATGTCCGTCATCGGGCCCAACAGGCATTTTTCGGCTTTTGGTGTATGCTTTTCAGATGACGAGAAAAAGAGACAGCAGAGGCTGGAAGGGAGACAGTAAAAAAAAACTTGAGAGGTGTCAAGGGACACCCGGATGGAACGAAGTTCCTTTCATTAAAATTTAATAATTAAAAATAAAAAAACCTGTATACACTCAACAATTCACAACGCGCGAAATTCAAATATTGTCATTCACATCGTCATTCGTCATTCGAAAAAAGTGTCGTGACAACTTTTCGTAAGATTTTTTTCCGTCTAGCCCCCTTTCACAACGCGCGATAAGAAACTTCGTTCCAATATTATTAGCATATCGCTCGTATAACATGGAATTTCGGGAAATGGAGCTTATTTTGTTAACAATTAGTATCTCCTAAGTTAAAATAGACATTTTGTAATACATTTTTAGATACATAGTCGCTTTATTTATTTAATAGCTCTGCCTCATGATTTTTCCTTATAGCTCGGCTCCTATTGGTCGTAGCGTTATGTTATATACCTTAAAAACCTTCCTCGATAAATGAACTATCAAACACATAAACAATTTTTCAATTCGAACTAGCAGTTCCTAAGATTAGCTCGTTCAACCAAACAAACAAACAAACAAACTCTTCGGCTTTATAATAATACTAGCGATCTGCCCCCGCTTGGCACGGGTGCAATGTACAGACGCCAGCAGGTCAACCTATCCAAAACTGTCAAAATTTTCCCAACTCAAAATGAACCTTATTGCCTTGCATTAAAGTTGAAAATCAATCAAATAAATTTGACAGATTGTGGTAGCTTGATGTGCTGGCCTCTGTACTAAGAAAATACATGTATTATACAAATAAACCTTCCTCTTCAATCACTCTATCTATTAAAAAAAACCGCATCAAAATCCGTTGCGTAGTTTTAAAGATTTAAGCATACATAGGGATATATTTTTATATTTTGGGACATTTTACACAACACCATCTAGTCCCAAACTAAGCAGAGCTTGTACTATGGGTGCTAGACAATGGATATAATACTTATATACTTTTTTTTTGTAAATACATAATTGTAATACATAAGAAACACCCAAACAAACACAAATACTCATGTTTTATCCACACAAATATTTGTGTCCTGTGGGAATCAAACCCACGACCCCATGATCAGCAGTCCGGCACTCTAACCGCTAGACCATAGAGGTCGTATAGGGACAGAGAAAGCGACTTTGTTTTACACTATATAGTGATAGTGATAGTAAGTATAGATTCATATTCTGACCTGCCCGCTACCTGCATCTACACTACCGGCACGCTATGATGGCCGTTTTGACGTTTGTCCACTTTTCGTATTAATTAGTAATTACATTTGAAGGAGCAAATTGCTGTTCTTCATTGTCAATAGTGATCTAACGATACTACTAAAAAAAATATATACAATTTGTAAGTAGGTATATGTATTGTGTTTTTTTTAATTTTCGTCCATTAACGTAACAGCCATCATAGCGTGCCGTAAGTATAGGTTTTATTTATCCGAGTTAGACGCAGAATGACGTCATCATTGTGCATGACGTCACTAAAGTCTAGTCTAGGCACATCTGGCGTCGATACCCTTAGAATTTTGCGATTTCACCAATCGGATTAATATAGATTTATTTTAAAAAATTACGAGTTTTTTGATATTGTAATCTTAATGTAAGTTACGGTTTTAAGTACACTGCATAGCCAAGTGATAGCCTAGTCATATGACCATGGGAATGCCAGGTCAAAGGTCTCGATTTCGACATCAAATTCGAACCAGTAGTTCCTTACATGAGCGCGTTCAACAAAACAAACAAACTGACAAACAAACAAACAATCATCTAGTCCCAAACTAGGCAGAGCTTGTACTATACTAGTACCAGATACATACATACCAGAAACTAATAAACAAACAAACAATCATTTAATAGTCCCAAACTAAGCCGAGTTTGTACTTTATTAGTACCAGACAATGCATAAAAATACTTAAACATACATACTTTTTTGTAAATACATACTTATAAAACATAAGAAACACCCAGACAAACACAAACACAAATACATACAGACTTCTGTTCATCAGATAGATAATATAATAATTATCTATAGTGTAGATTGTGCTGAATAAATGTTTTTCTTTTTTGTTTTCTTTCATATCGACCACAAACTTTTTTGTGGGCTGGATCTGCACCTGATTACTATTAAAGATACAAGATAAGACTAGATTCTAGTTTAATATAGCTTAGGTGACAAACGTTGCAAGTGCGATTAGGGTTGCCAACCGTACTACTATATAATGTTGAAGAAACGCATAGTACAGACAAAGTCAAGCTATCCAAAACTGTAAATTTTTCCCAATTGAATATGAACCTTATTGTTTTGGATTAGCATATAACAATAAGGTTCATATTCGATTGGGAAAGTTTGACAGTTTTGGATAGCTTGACCTGCTGGCGACTGTACCTACGCAAAAATACTATATTTTCAGCACCAAAATCTAACAAACAAATCTTTCAAAATATCGTTAAAAAATGCAAATGAATATAGTTTTTATAAAAATAAATAATTCACAAATATATCGTCGTCTACTTTTTGCGTTTTTCATAAAATACTATTTTATTTTGAAGTGTACTATATTTTTTATAGCCTCGTCTGAAAAATACTATATTTCGCTGAAGAAATGTTGGCAACCCTAAGTGCGATACAAGATTCGCATTGCTATTGGTCAATTATCCGATTACGTCACCGGGTGTTATTCACTCGGTAGCAGGAAAGATTTACTTCAAATCTTTTAATTACTTATCATGATGTATTTAATACGTATCGGACCTACCGAAATATCTATATTTATGATGGACAATAAACAACGTCAAGTGTGTTTTCCCTGGCTTACCTACTTAATAATGTAAACAATGAATGAAAAGAAAACTCTTTCTTTACAAACTTTTTAGGTTATTATTAACAGGTTTTATTGTTTTTAATAACGTCATGACAAAGTTACCTCGACTCGTCGACTCGTTAGCGTATTAATTATTATTTATCATTTAATAGTTCATTAAACCTAGTGAAGGAGTGTGATTATGATTACGGATAATCGGACATTGATAAGCTAAGTATTGTAATCCATGGTCGGGAGAGAGAGCGAGTGAGAATCCGCCGCCAACTACAAGCAATTAATGCTTGCAAAAGAGGCGGCGGAACCGGAGCGTAGCGAGGTAAGGGCAGGGGGGGGATTTCAGTTGCCAAGTATCAAAACCTTCTCCTAAGTGTAACAAATACTGTTTTGAAACCCGTATTAAAATTGGTTCATCCGAACGCGAAATAATCGCGGACAAACATACAGGTCAAACTGAGAACCTACTTTTTTTTTTGAGTCAGTTGAAAATAAGCTGGGCATCCGTGAGGGAACGACTAAGAATAGAAACTTCTTCCTGCCCTTCACTCTCTTTTCTACTGTCACAATCCATCCATCTTTGTTTATGGAATAAACCGCGCATCAAAAATACTGATTGAGCGACAAAATTACTGATTGAGCAGCAAAATACAGATATCGGTTAGGTTAGGTTAGAATTGTGACCACACATCGAACCAAAACCAAACCAACACCAGAACCAAATCTGAATGATACCGAATCTGAAGACCAAGAAAGTGTATATTATTATAATAACAATACTTTGAGGTGACTATTTTGCTGTGCAATCAGTAATTTTGTCGCTCAATCAGTATTTTTGCTTAGGATTGGGAATTATTTTGTTATACAAAACGAAATTTTTTGTTTTGCAGTTAAATACTAGCTTTTGTTTATGTTACCGGGGACGCTGGTACCCAAGTTATTTTATATACACAAGTTGAATTTTATTCTGGGTACCAGTTTATCGTAAATGCTGAATATCTTGTTTTTATACTGCAGCTAGATTTGCTTGCTGCCCTAGGGACCTGCTAGGGACCTATTCTGACTTCGCACGGAATAATGAAGTATTAAATATTTGTATCTTAGACGGCTGGACCGATTCGACAGATGTTTCAGATTAGAGACAACTTTATTCTCATAAGAATTACAATTCACTTACATGAGAGTTATATCATTATTTGATATAACTCTCATGTAAGTGAATAGTAATGTACAATCCTTGGTAAGTAACACATTATAATTATCTTACTTAATTGTTATTCGCTAGAAGGTATCTGTTTAAATTTTTAATGTTTGTTTGTTGTATTCGTAGTTGTTAGGACGAGGTTTGTAATAAAGAACATTTGAGAATATCCCTTGGGATTTGGTAATACGAACCGCGGGGCTCAGCTAGATTTATAATAATTGATAGGTTACTTAGAGATGAGAATGCAACGAGGAATGCGTGAGGTTATCAGAATGGACAGGTTGAGGAATTTGTATATGTATAAGAGGCAGTTTTAAGTGGCACCTGTTACAGAAAAGCTGCGCAGTAATCGCTTGTCGTTGTATGGACATGTGATGCGTAGAAGTGAAGAGCATGTTACCAGGAATGTGTGGAGCATGAATGTAGATGGATATAAGGGAAGAGGGAGACCAAAAAAGAGATGGATAGACTGTTGTAGTGTATGTATACCTGTGTATTTATACCTATGTATGTGTATGTAGGCTGGGCTAGTATGCTATTAAACCATGTATCTTAATATAATTAGTCAGTAATAAATTTTTACTCATAAAAAAAAGAAAAAAAATGTAATAATAATAAAAAAGTACTTTAGTTTTACCTATTTCTTTTTATTTTGTTGGATGGGCGTGTAGTGTATACCTATACAGGGTGGAAGGGACATCGATGCGCAACGGCTTACCATGACTTCAGTACATGATTCTGGACCCTCCTGCGTTGCAAATTTTCGTGGGCTTTTTCTTAAATTTTACGTTTTTTTTGCAGTTTTTTCAACTTTAAACTGTATAAAATCATTATTTCTATCTAACCCAATAAGAATTTTAATTAAAAAGTCATTAATTCACTTTTTTCACTAAAAACAGCATTGTAAATCAAACTCGAAAGAACTTCTGGTCAGCTGTTTCCTTAGAGTTCACTTGCGAGTTGTAAAATTTAAGAAAAAACCGACAAAAAATTCCAACGCAGGGGTCCAGAATCATGTACTGAAGTCATGGTAAGCCTTTGCGCGTCGATATCCCTTCCACCCTGTATGTATGTGTAGGCTAGGCTAGTATGCTATTAAACCAATTAGTAATAAATGTTTACTCATGGAGAGCTGTTTCTCTAAGCATCCCGAACGGTCAACCTTATAGGTACTGTGTGAGAGATGATTTGGCTACAAAGGAAGTGAATGAGGAAATGACGGCTAAAAAAGATTGTATGGAAGAAATTAATTTACTGCGCCGACCACCAGTGATTTGGGATAAGGGTAAGAGGATGACGATGATGATGATGATGATGATGAAGTGGACTTGGCTAGACCTGGTGATGGCAGGTGACGCCGAACTATATCAGATTGGAAAACAATGTTGACTAATGTTGGTTACTTACATTATCGCCCTCAAAAACATGTTTCGCGAATATCACAATTTGCTTTCATATACGTCATAGTTACAAGAAAATATCAATGTATATTACTCATAGAAAAACATTGCACAATAAATATATTAAAACACACATTCAAAAATACACTGTTTTATAATATAAAACACACTCGCAGTACACAGTTTTTAAACACTCACAGAAAAATACACAACTTTTTATTTTGGTAATATTACGCGATATAATTTTTGTGAAAATAAATGTATTATTTAGATGTGTTTTTGCACGAGGTTTTCATGTAATATGTTCTATCGTAATCAATCGAAATATAGTGATAGATAATAAATTATCTTATCATCGGTCAAAGACAAGGCTTCAGCCATTTTGATTCCGCGTCTATAATTATATGGAATATGAATAATAATGCCTCATTAATCTAGTCGTCGTTAACGCGATTGCTAATAGTCTTGGATTCGATTCCCAGATCAAGCAAATTTTTTTGTGAAGATCTCAATAGCTGCTCGAAGTTTGGATTTTTATACTAAAAATTTGCAAACAAGCATACGGCCCACCTGATGGTAAGCGGTTACCGTAGCCTATACATAGACGCTTGTAACACCAGGGGTATCATTTTCGCGTTGCCGACCCTGTAAAAAGAAGGGGAATAGTTGGTTTGGCAGTATAAGGGTCAAAGTCCTCCCATTGCCAACACAACGTTACCTCGCAGAGCACTGGCAGCCTTACTCACCGTAAAGGAACAAAACACAGCTCAAAGCCGTGTTACTTAACGTCGCTTTTCGGCAAGGCGGAGGTACTTCCTCAGTCGAGCAGCTCAATTTGAGTGGAATTAATCCCACTACCCTACCTCTCTTAAAATTTAAGGTATTTTTTTACAGTGCAACTACCGAAATGTCTGCAGCCCATGAAGTACCAAGTGCAGTACAGGGCGCCGGGACCCCCGCCTGCTGGAGTCACCCGAACCCCTGAGGAAATCGAACAGGAGATTAAGAAGGTTGAAGCCCAGTATGAGAAGTTGGCGCAGGTTTTCATTGAGTAAATATTCTTCTTGTTGTTTTTATTCTTGGTCAGAAAACTTTAAGCTTGATGTGGAAGGAGGGTAGAACGGCCTTTGCTCTGCAGAAGGATGACAGCTGAATAAAGAGTTGTATTGTAAATATATTCTTATCTATACTAACCTGTCATCATCAACCCATATACTGCCCCACTGCTGTGGAACTCCTCTCAAATTGAGAGGAATTAGGCTATAGTTCGCCACGCTTTTCACCCCCTAACATGCCTACATACTAATATATTAAAGCTGGTCTTTATTGTTTATTTAGCAAAAGAGTAATTCGACCGCGGGCAGGATTCGAAACTGCGTCTTCTGGTTACTTTCTGTGACCACTAAGCCACCACGACTCCCACCCACCATGTCAAATTTTGCCTTAACATTCTGAATTTACGTCTTAATGGTGACGTCTTCATTGTTTGTTTATTTGAACGCGATTATTCTAGAAACTACTAGTCTGATTACAAAAATACTTTTGCATTTGATATACCTACCCGTCATGTCGAATTTTGCCTTCACAATGTTAATTTACGTCTTTATGGTGACGTCAGTGACACCTATGCTTAATAACTTTAAAATCTTAGTATGGAAAATGCCAAAAAAAATACAAAAAGATAAAACGTCACAGATTTAGTTTCAGATGGTGATGACGACATCTACCTTCTAATTATATTTTGCACGCAGTCTCCCTCACGACGTGATGTGGAACGAGCCCCCGGTGGTGTGTCAGTGGCAGGAACAGCGCAAGCTCTGGACTAGTAACTACGTCAATGATTACAAGTTCAATGAAGACAAGCTCACCATACAGTTCCGGACTGGAGTTCTCTGTTAGTATTTTTTTTATACCACTAAGGTGGCAAGCATACAGCTTACCTAATGGTAAGCGGTTACCGTAGCCTATAGACGCTTGTAACATCAGGGGTATTACATGCACGTTTCCCAACCTGTAAGAAAAACCTGTAAGATGCTGTAGGTAGCTGTACTGTAGAAATACCTCGGCAGGGAGCTGATTGCACAACCTGAGCGTGCGTGGGAAGAAATTCCTCTAAAAATGCTTGATATGAGAACCAGAGTGGCTCTAAAATATATGGATTAAAATTTTCAAGAAGGAGAGCATTCCAAAATAGTTATAATCCTTTCGTTGGTGACCGTACATATAATAAAAAATATTAAGTCATGTTCTAATCTAATATTACAGGGCCAATCGGTATAGCGACGCTGAGGTATAGTAACATACCTTACCAAGGATGGGACATGAAACCGGATCCAGATGGGTGAGTATTCTTCATTCCTTTCCTCTCTCCACTCTCTCTCTCTCTATTAAACAACTGTCCGTCGGGCGTCGCGTATAGCCTTAGTAACAAGTAGGCATATAAATTAAGCATGTTATAAAGCACATGACATAAAATCGCTTGCTTAAAAAATAAAGCATATAGCATTAAGTTATTGATTTATAGCAACTTTGAACACCAATAGTCAGTATGGTTATTCGCAAACATCTCTGAAGCACTGCAAGAACGAGGCAGTCTCAACAGCATCCTGAAAGCATTATACTGGTCTCGCAGGACATCCAGCGATTTTTTGACAGCAGTTTGTTTGTTGACAGCAGTTTGTTGTGAGTCAGACCTCCTAAATATAATTTCTTTCTTTCTTTCTTTCTTTCTTTCTTTCTTTCTTTCTTTCTTTCTTTCTTTCTTTCTTTCTTTCTTTCTTTCTTTCTTTCAGGAGAGGCGTGATGATCACCGTGGTTGGTCTCTGTGTGACCGTCACGTGGTTGTGTGTGAGCAACTGGGTAAAGATCAAGTCCATCGCCAACGCATCCACGCCGGCCCTGACAGAACACTTCAATAAGCGGTACACTGTCAAACGAATGGCCCAGGTGGGTGCAAGTGTTTTTCACCAAACTACCGACGGGTGGTAATGTTTTTCGAACGTACACACATCAAAAAAAGTTTGCGATCACTATCTTAAGCTAATACCTACAATTTTTTTAATTGAACTTTATCAAGAAAAAAATTTGCGCTATCATTAAATAGAAATACCCTGTTAAAGAATCTAAAAAGAAGAAAAAATCATAATATAATCTACCGTAACAAAAAGGATTTCGATTTTTCATAGTGATCGCAAACTTTTTTTGATGTGTGTATGTATGTATGTACGTGTATGTCTAATTCTTTTGCGCGCTCTTCAGC
Source organism: Acronicta alni (assembly GCA_964056405.1). Taxonomy (NCBI): domain Eukaryota; kingdom Metazoa; phylum Arthropoda; class Insecta; order Lepidoptera; family Noctuidae; genus Acronicta; species Acronicta alni. The sequence goes on from OZ043942.1 coordinate 5,835,983, forward strand.
CTAACCGTTTGACTGATTTCAACGGATGATGAACAGATTCAGTTGCATTAGATTAGTTTCAGTTCAAGTGGAAATGATTAAATAAAGTTGAGTTTACAATAAAATAAAATTATTAATTGGTGGTTTCTGACAAACATAACATAGGTACCATCATGCGACTGCTGCGGTTCTTGAGCATTAGGTCCTGGTTTCGATTCACAGGATGGTTTTTATGAAATTCTCAGTAGTAGCACTGTCTAGCAACTTGGAATTTGAGTGTTGAGTGTTCTGTGTTGAGTGTTGCGTACTCTGTGTTGAGTGTTGCGTGTTGTGGGTTGAGTGTGGCGTGTTGAGTGTCACGTGTAGAGTGTTGAGTATTAAGTTTTCTATCTATCTATACCGACAAACTGTTGTAGTCCTAGCTCAATACGATTCTGCTTAAACCTTTGGGGAATACAGGCGTGATGATATGTCAATTTGCAGCTGATGCGTGAAGCTGCGTGTGACTTCTTTCCGGACTTCGACGCGCACAACCACGTGTCCGGCTCCACGCCCAAGGAGTGGGTGATGGAGCGGCACACGTACCACGCCATGGCTTTCCTCTCCAGGGCCTACAACTTCCAGTGGAGCAGGTCAGGACATGATTTATTGAACAGGCTTTACGTAACCACTTCACCATAGCATGAAAGTACGAGAGGCATAAAAGTGAGAACTGGTATGGACGAGGAAAGATATAAAATAGGCGCCAATCATGTTGGCGGATTAGTCAGAAAAAAAAAAAAAAACCACTTCACCATCATCATCAACCCATTTTGCTACTGCAGGGCATGGGTCGCCTCTGATAATGAGAACGGTTAGACTATAGTCCACCACGCTGGCCTAGTGCGGATTGGCAGACTCAACACGCCATCAGGAACGTCTCTAAGGCATGCAGGTTTCCTGAGCTCCACGCTGCTAATGAAAATTTCACTTTGCTACACCCGGGAATCGAACTCTGCTGTAGCAACCGCGCTTTAGACTACTAGTCTTATAGGGGAATGTAGACTAAACAGTGAGTATATTTTGCAGATGGAACCAAGGAGCCGACTACCGGACAGTCATCATGCAGTTTAGAGAAAATGTGGACAAGAAAAGAGAGGTACCTACAATGAACAAATGTAGCGTTTGACCAATTTTCGACCCTATACTTTTACTGATAAGGATGAAAACTGGTTAACCACCAAGTTTCTCGATTAAGGTACCTACAGTGAATATCAGTAACGTTTGACCAATTTACGACCCTATATTTTTAGTAATAAGGATGAAAACAGGTTAACCGCCAAGTTTCTCGATTATACAGACGCTAGCAGGTCAAGCTATCCAAAACTGTCGAATTTTCCCAATTGAATGTGGATATTATTGTTTTGTGTTAAAGTTGAAAATCAATCAAAGACATTTGACAGATTCTCTTTTTGTATTTTTTGGCATTTTCCATGCTAAGATTTTAAAGTTATTTAGCGAAGAAAAAATTTGTAAGGTGGCATTGTTCGACATTGAACTAACTGTAAAGTAAGTCGAGTCGGTTGAGGAGCAAAAACTTGCTTTTCAATAGGTGTTACTGACGTCACCGTAAATAGGTACGTAAATTCTGAATGTGAAGGCAAAATTCGTCATGGCGGGCGGGACTCTTGATGGCTTAGTGGTCATAGTGCCTGGTGTACCTAACCAGAAGACGCAAGTTCGAATCCTGCCCGCGGTGGAATTTTTCCTTCGCTAAATAACATATTCTGGTAGCTTGATGTGCTGGCCTCTATACATTGATACGAACTTTCTGTATCTATAATAATAATATTTTTGGGACATTTTACACAACACCATCTAGTCCCAAACTAAGCAGAGCTTGTACTATGAGTACGAGACAATGGATAAACCTAATACTTATATAAGTACCTACTTTTTTTGTAAATCATCATCATCATCATCATATCAGCCACAGGAAGTCCACTGCTGAACAAAGGCCTCCCCCATAGACTTCCACAAGGACCGGTTACAAGCCGCCTGCATCCAACGATTTCCTGCGACCTTTACCAGGTCGTCCGTCCATCTCGTTGGAGGCCGTCCCACGCTGCGCTTTCCGGTGCGTGGTCTCCACTCGAGAACCTTTTTGCCCCAGCGGCCATCAGTTCTACGAGCTATATGCCCCGCCCATTGCCACTTAAGCTTGCTAAGTCTTTCAGCTATGTCGGTAACTTTCGTTCTTCTACGTAAATACATACTTATAATACATAAGAAACGCCCAGTCAAACACAAACACTTATTAACAGTAACACCAGTGGTCATGTTTAATTTAATTTTAACTACAATAGCACGAAAAAGTGTCATTGTTTCATGGTGGACATCCCAAAAACCCGAACGAAACGCTGTAAGTCTGTCATGCGTACCGCTGAAATGTGGAATGAGCTTAATATTATTAGGAATGAGTATATGAAACAACACATGAGATTAATTTATACTTAGGTAAATACTTATTTCTCTTCTTAAAATATTCATGTGATAAAACGTATCTACTTGTAGGTATTAAAGAGGTCAGTGGATAAAACCTATTTTAAAATTTGTATGAAGACAAGGAAAATTTAACAAAAACTTGTCATGAAATGTCAGTTGTTTTAAATGTTTTATCAAATAGTAGGTAGATACACCTTTAATAAGTAATATTTTTATCAATAGCAAGGTTAAAAAAAGTCAAGCTACCAGAATCTGTAAAATTTCTTTGATTGATTTTCAAATTTTAATACAAAATGACAAGGTTCATATTCAATTGGGAAAATTTGACAGTTTTGGATAGCTTGACCTACTGGCCTCTGTACCTACTTTTTTAACCTTCCTATTGATAAAAATATTACTTGTGTATCTACCTACTGTACTGTCTGTACATTCTTCCAAACTACCTACTGTCTCTCCGACGAGTCGACGATAACGTAGGAGTCACCTCGCTTGCTTTATTCGCACCCGCCCGTTTTGCCATAACATAACAAATATGCATATAAAAAGCACGTAAAAAACATGACACAAAATAAAACATATTGCTTTATAGTAACTTTAAACACTAACTGTAGGTACCAAATATTTATGGGTAAGTTTATAAGATTTCATCGAAATAACAATGATGATAAAACGTTACCTATTTGTTTAACGAAGATTGGGAAAAAGTTAACAAATCCAAAAAGAGGTCCCTACCTTATATACTTACAGTGGGAGTAATTCCACTCAAATTGGAGCTGCCCGACTGGGCAAGTACCTCCAACTTACCGCAGAAAACGAGAATAAAATAGCACTGCTTTGAGATTTGTTGTAACGGTGAACAAGGTTGCCAGTGCTCCGCGAAGAAACGTTGTGTTGGCAGTGGGGGGACTTTGACCCTTATACTGTCATCCCAACTATCCTCTTTCGTTTTACAGGGTCGGCAACGCGCCAGTGATAGGTACCCCTGGTGTTACAAGCGTCTATAGGCTACGGTAACCGCTTACCATCAGGTGGGCCGTATGCTTGTTTGCCATCTTAGTGGTATAAATGTTAACATGAAACAAACACTGATATAGGTTAGACATATCCTATGAATAATGTTTTCTTTCTCTCATCTTTTTAGTCAAAACTTCAACTGATCTGTATATCACCAGAGCGGGCCACCCTCTTGAAATGCAATGAAATGTCGCCTGAGTTAAGCTACGACCCAATGCTTGGATTACCGGTAATGTTCGGCTCAACCAGATTTAAATCGTTAGATCTGCACTCACCGTACTTGATACCACTCGAAAAAGTGTCCATATAGAGATGAGTGCATGCACACATTCCATGTAGAGACAGAGAATGAAATTGACAATTGTGCAATATTCAATAAGAGTGAACGATACAATATCAGATTCGATACCTCCGATGTCAACCAGTTTAACTTACGGAAACGTGACCATTATTTGACGCGGTAGGGGGCGCATTTAACGATTTAAATTTTTGGTTTTATTTATATAAAAATAAAAAATATAATAGATACTGAAAATAAAAATATACACATCTCTTAATATTAATACTAGATGGCTCCGGCATGTCCTAGCTGACGACCTCGAAGAAATACCGAAACTAACTCTGTATGCCTCGAGGGGTTGGGCAGAAGTATACAGCTGTACTGTACCTTTTTTTTAGTACGGAAAATCCTCATGGGTCCTTCGCCACCCGGGGGGTACCACCACCGACAGGGTATGTCGGCTCGTACCGACTAAAAACCGCACTTTCCTTAACTTGTCTTATAGTCATGGCCATGGGGTCCGTGAAATTCGGCTGTACTGTCTACCTACACCTTAGTTTTAGTCCTGAATACACATCCAAATTCCGAGCTGCTACGGAAAAATATTGACTGTTAAAGTAAATGTGTGTGACGACACGTTTGGCGCAGCGGCTGAGCGATCGGGTTCTGTGCCACGGGTTGTGGGTTCGATCCCCACACTGAACAAATATTTGTATGAACTACAAGTAGTTGTTTCGGGTTTGAATAATTGTGTATGTGAAAGTTTGTGTTTTTAAAACGTACCCACGATACAGGAGAAAGTCCTAGTGAGGCAACGTTTTTTTATAATAAAAATAATAATAAGTAGCTATTTAATAATTCTTCTCCATTTTATTTCAGTTCTTCCCGGGCCTGTTCACGTACAATATGGCGTACGGCTCCATTGACGCCAGAAGAGCTTCCTTCAATATGAAATACAAACTGGTTGAAACGGTTTTCGAAATGTTACAAGAGTTGAAAGTCCATAGCTATTCGTAATGTTTAATGATGTATATAGGGGGAGCTAAAATTTCCTCTTGATGAATTTATAAGTACCATTATAAGAAATAAATCTATTAGAAATAAAGGTCGTTTTAATTTACTATACCTGTTACACCGTATACAGATGGCTCACGAAGCTTCTGGAAATACGTGAAAGTTCCCGAAAGAGCGCGGTCAATCGCGACACTCGCGTAGGTATAGGTAGGTACCTATAACAATACTTCAAGGACACGGCCGCTCGCGACACTTGAGGTCAACACCCGCAAAACAATAGACGAGTACCTACTCGTATTTTATAGCGTTTTCGGGATTATTCGATTCTGGAATCTTCCGAGCCATATAAATAGCAGTCGTGAGGGGCCGGCAGGGTAGTTCAATTGTGGACACGGTGAAGTGGAAGATCGAAGTGAACTACGAAGCGTCTACAGTGTGAAAGTGAATGTGAAGTGTATTAATTAACCTTTTGACCGCCACTGACGTGTATAGACGTCAAATGAAAATTTGCTCACGACGCCAACGACGGCATAGCACGTCAAAAATACCACTCTTTTCTTAGTTCAAAATAAATACCTACATAAAAATTTGTTGTTTTTTTTACCTATTATTGAATACTAGAATTTGTCGCTTGGCGTAGAGAACAAGGATTTTCGTTATTGACGTGGCGGTCAAAAGGCTATTAAAGTGACATACTGTTGACTTGTTTCTCTGTTTTCGTGTATTTAATTAATGTTTTCGTTATTTATCGGTTAAATTTAATTTATCCCGAACCCCAGCTTGTAACAATAGCATGATACCTTTATTCCACGAAGGGTTAGCAAGAAGTATGCATAACGCTTACAGTAGACTAGGGCGAGTCTTTGCCAATAACTGCTCATTCAAACAGCTGTTACTAGAAAATCAGTCGCGTATCTTTGAAACTAAAGCAGTGATTGCCTAGTGGTATGACCATTGGACTGCCAAATCTAAGGTCTCGAGTTCGAACCCAAGGCACGCACCTCTGACTTTTCGAATTCATGTGCGTATTTATAATTAATTATCACTCGCTTAAACGGTGAAGGAAAACATCGTGAGGAAACCTGCATACCTTAGAGATTTTTATCGACGGTTTGTGAAGTCTGCCAACCCGCACTAGGCCAGCGTGGTGGACTATAGCCTAATCCCTCTCAATATGAGAGGAGACCCGTGCCCAGCAGTGGGATAGTATATGGGTTGATGATGATGATGATTTTTGAAACTTAGTCTCCGTGTCCTCTTCAATCATCCTCCTCCGAGACTTTTCCCAGCTGAATTCGGCATCCAGATGCGGCAGAATATCAGTATTTTACACCTCAATAACTTTAGGTAAATGAAACACACATTATTTCTATATAAACAGTTTATACTATTTTATTTTATCGGATAAAAAATAACTAAAAACTACTAATAGTAAAAAATGAATACCACGAAACCTTCGCCTACCAAATCATGAAAAACTTTTATTTTTACAAAAAAAATCCCTTTTCAACAACTTTTCACGATTATTTTTTAAATTATTGGCAGTATGGTATATACAAATTTATATAATAATCTATATTTTATAGCGCCTCACTTTTGCGTGCGTGCATTTAGGTATCGATACAATCAGAATCTTTGTATATCGATAAATCGCCAAACCAAAAATCGATTAAATATATCGATACATGTCTCCGTACATAGTTGATTAAATAAAGTAAGCCGTCGATTTTTATTTAAAAAATATATCTATCGACATAGTTACATCGCCAATATTATATAAGTAATTTAAAATAGCGCACACAAAAGCACGAAGCATTTTTATTGATTGCATTTAGGTTAAACGACTCGTTCTTTTGATAAAAAATATTTTAGAGTCTAGTTTTGGGCCAAAAAAATACTTAACCCCACTAAGTTGTGGCCTGGCGTGTAATAATAAGGCCAAGAATTATCTTATTAAAACATTTTCTATTACTTTTTCTATGTTGGGTGTTCTCCGAGGCCTTAATACCAACACCAGGCCACGACTACCAAAAAAAATACCTTTAAACATAACATAATCTACTTCAAAGTCACATTAAATTAAAACAAATATTCAAATGTGATTTTGAATACACTGAGGACCAACTTTCTTAAGCGTAATCATAAAAAAAATATATAAAGATCGCTTCGAGTTTAAGAAATATGCTCAATAGTATCGATCACAGTCATTTTAAAAATAAAATTGGAATTAAAAGTCAGCCCTCAGTTTGGCCTCACGGTAGCGGGAAATTCGCATTTGAAATAAGAATATGTGAAATTAGTCCGCATACCCCTTACCGCGAGGCCTCGGATTAGAAAAAGAGTAGCTATCGTGGCCTGATCCTTTTCTATTTTTAAAATAATATACGGCACTTTTATTGAAAATTAAAGCCTTATTTCGGTGAAGCACAAAATAAAACAGAATAATTAAATAAATAAATATTTTGGTCAATATTACTCAGCACCATCTAGTCCCAAACTAGGAAGAGCTTGTACTATGGGTACTAGACAATGGATATAATACTTATAATACATTGTATATAGATACTTATAATACATAAGAAACACCCAGACAAACGCAAACACTTATTGAAATAAAACTACTTTTTACGGATTTTACAGCGTCAGCGTCTACCCGTGACCATGGACGCTGTAAAGGGTCCGAAACGTCGGGATTAATAATATCAATATATGCGATAAAATCCGTAAAAAATAGTTTTATTTCAATGTATAATATTCGCGTAAATGTCAGAAATCAATATGCAAACACTTATGTTCATAGTCACATTATTTTTTGTGTCGTTTGGGAATTGAAAGCACGACATCGTGATATGCCAACCACTACACTACAGACGTCGTCAATATTGAAATGAATTTATACGACTGATGCTATCTCTTTCTCGCACAGTACTACAAATTAAACTGTGCGATAAAAAGTAAATTTTTTGGCAATTGATAGAGACACAACGATTTTTAACCTTGTGACCGCCACGGACGTGTATAGACGTCAAATGAAAATTTGCTCACGACGCCAACGACGGCATGGCACGTCAAAAATACCATTTTTTTTTTAGTTCAAAAGACATACCTATACATGAATTTGTTGTTTTTTTACCTATTGTTAAATACTAGAATTTTTCGCTTGGCGTAGAGAACACGGATTTTATTGACGTGGCTGTCAAAAGGTTAATAAGTATTTAATTATATTTGGATAATTGCCATATGAATATGTATGAGAATAAAATATAGGTACAGTCAGCAACGAAAGTCGCTGAACATGTTGCAATCTTCAATATGATTTTTAACAAGTATGAAGTTACTGACCTACGAAGGTTATGCGAAATAATTGCATAGATGACCATTAAATATTTAGGTTACCTTAGTAGAAAAGACCTGCTGCCAAGTTCTGGAGTTGTGACAATAAAAAAATTTAGCTGTGTTCAGCGACTTTCGTTGCTGACTGTACCTAATGAGTTTTTAATATAGTCCCGAGTTAAAAATAAATATTTGTCATAAGAAATATATAAAAATATGAAAGGAATTAGCGACAAAGACTTCAGTATAATGCGTTTTATTAAATAGCATAAGAATAAATAGGCTCTACATTTGACTACTAATTACTGTCATATTTATAAGTACCGTATTTTTTAATACTAGAGAAGGACCGAGCTATATTTATTACTCTTTCTCTCTCCAAAAATATACTCCACGAATTTTTATGGATTCTAAAACATATTGAGTTCCATAATAGCTAAATTCAATGGATTTGAAGCCCCCTCTATGTTAAATAAAAAGCAAGATTACTTTTTAAATTAAAAGCTACTAGACTACATAGATAAACATTTTTTTTTTTTTGTTTTTTACTTAATATTTACAAGAATAAATGATTACAATGATAAATGTGAGTTTACGTTTAGTTAACGAAGTATTTCTTTTTTACATAACAAAACATTATCTACACAATGATAGCGTACACGCATGACAGGTGCTTATTTTTTTAACCCTTTAACCGACCAAGACAAATATAATCCTGCCTATTCCGCCTGTCGTATTTATCTTCATTATTTTGTTTGTTGTAAAGCAATTTGGTCGGTTAAAGGGTTAATTAATAGTTATTTAAACATAGCGTTTATTTAGGAATTATAGTTTGTCGATAATTATGTACTCTTTACGTGGGGTAAGAAATACACCAAATTATGTTAATAATGGGGGTGACTAGTGCCCCGAGAATGTCTTTGATCCCAAACGAGATTCAGGAGGATCAAGGGCCCAAAAATGAGATGATTAAGTGATTAGGTGCCCCAAAATAGTCTAATAAATATTATAGACAATGGATATGCGTTATATAAGATTATTTTATTACAATATTGTGTTTGAAGCCATATATTATTATTAATTATTATTTTAGCCAAATATATTGAAATAAAAATTAATTTTTACGTTAAAATTAGCTGTGTTGCAATGTCTAAATATATTCGCATTATGTCAGAAATCAATGTGTTAGCCAAATATACTTGAATGTTAAAGTAAACTGTTGATATGATTTTATTTTTGATAAACGTTTAACAAAAATATATTATAAGAAGCCTATTTTTATCGGTCGTTAAATAGAGAAGGTAATTCGTAATTAAATAAATAACTATTAATTTATGAGAACGTAATTTGGGCCATCATCAATATTTTAATAAATTAGATAACAAATTTTGATTTTCTATTAGTAATTTTCGTTTTAACTAAGTGATGAATTCATTAACTTATTATTTATTTTTCAAAATCACATTTCTGTATGCCGCTAATATTTTAATTGTATTATATAATATTGAAGTAAACTGACAAAACATATAGGATTATGTAAAAGGTAAGACTTAAAAGAAAACCTCAGATTGAGCCACCGACGGCGTCTTTGTCAAGTGATAAATGATATTTATTTCTGTAAATAGATCTTTTAAGGACACTTTTACAAGTCAATGTTTTACATTTTCTTTTAAGCTAGATGAATCCGGCATTTTCTAAGTGACAATCATTGAGAAGAAACACCGAAACAAACTCTGAGGAGAATCATAGTCTCTTTTAAAGGCCAGACATAGGATGTTAGCAAACATGTGTGTTACAATGCATGTTACATATCTATGCGTAAAATATGTTAAATTAATTAATCAAGAATGGTTTCCAATGTTTCATTTCATCAGTTTATCAAATGACGTTGTTATAAAGCAAGTGATAATTAATTATTAAGGTGTAATAATTAACCTTAAATTAAGAGAGGTAGAGCATAGTGGGAGTAATTCCACTCAAAAACAGTGTGGACGAGTGTGGTGTGAACGATTGGGAATATTCGCCCATGATAGGGTTAGCTTCCAGTCTAACCAGTAAGTAACATTTTTTTTTATCTCAAAAACTCATACCTAGTAAGTTTCAGTTTTAAAAAATCTCGAATTTAGGTTAATTTATTAAAATTGAACGTAACCGCTAACTTTACAAATTGTAAGAGAAAACCAATTTAATATAATTATGAATTTGGTAGAATTGGTAGATTTGGGGAATCTACCAATTCTACCATACTAAAAAAAATAAGAAATATGATTTTGAAAAATCAATAGAATAGTGAATTTTAAGCTAAGTGTATTTAATGTAATAATAATATTAACGCTTTCTTCCCATACGGGGGTACACAGAGATCAGATGAATATTGAAATAAATTTAATTACGTTAAAAAAACGGGCATTTCTCCATTAGTGGCCTGCTTCACCCTAATGATGATAAAAAAATAAACATATTTTTTATATTATTCATATTTTTTTGTGTTTAATGAAAACAACGCATGCTTTCGTATTTTTTCTGATTAAAAATATTTTTTTAAACAAAATCAATAAAAACAGCTTTTAAAATAATAATTGTGTTATATTGATAGTTATATTTACAATGAAATCAATTGGCGACAATTTGATTTTATTTATAATCAACTTTAAAAAAAAAACATCTTGAAGTTTCGACTTCAATAAAATTGTTGTCTTTCCCGACAAACAGATGTGCCTACATCGGGCACCCTGTTTTATTAAACTAGTTGTAAATTGAATAATGCAACGCATTTTTTACTTCACGTCATATCCTGTAGTCAAAATGGCGACTTTATCGTCATCCTATACTAAATCCTTTTTTAAAATATAATTGAGAACTGTAGTTGCATTGTCTGCGCAAGCGCCGGTCATAACCCAACTAACATTGGACCAAACATTGGCAGCCAATATCAACACAAATGCTTGACCAATTGTTCGGACACATCCGCTTTCGTTAAATCCGCGAACTCCGCCGCTGTTTTACCTCTCTGTAGGATCTCGATGGTACTTCTGGATTCCAGCTGTTTGATGTGATGCATCAGCTTGTTGGCCGACATCGGCAGTAGAGGCCTGGCCACGTTTAGGCTCGTGTTTTTCAGCGCCCTTGCTAGGGTTTTCAGGAACTTGGACCATTGTCTTTCGTTGGAGGTCGCTTCAGGCGTGTTCACTAATATCGACGCCTTCTCTATTAATGCGCAAACGCAGCTGAGAGTGAACTGGAATAAAAATAAATAATATTTATTACCATAAATATACCATACCATCAAGCTTGTATTCCCAGAAGGGTTCGACAGAGATGGAGAAAAGTACATCCACAGTTCGCCGCTATACTTATAGTGCTTATTATTTCGGATAATAGGGGCGAGCCTATTGCCAGCCGATCGTTAACAGTATATCGGGAATACCCGAAAAATACTCCACGACGAAACGTGTCAGTAGTGGGGGGACTTTGACCCTTATACTGCCAACCCAACTATTCCTCTTTCGTTTTACAAGGGTCGTCAACTAGTAAGTGATACTCCTGATATTACAAGTGTCTATAGGCTACGGTAACCGCTTACCATCAGGTGGGCCGTATGCTTGTTTACCATCTTAGCAGTATAAAAAAAACTACAGACAGCAACGAAACCTTTCAGCTCATAATGCCAACTTCTCAAAATGCCAACCGCTCGCAAAAGGACAACTTCTCAGAATGCCAACTTCTCATAATGACAACTTAAAATTATAATGAAAAGTCCATTTTTACATTACAGTAATATTTTTATTTGTAACTATATAATCAATGCACTAGGGTCGTATCGTTTTAATCACAAATCTTGATTGACTGACGTAAACCTATATAATTGTTACAACCGTTGTAAAATCAGATAATACATTTGGGGGGGAAATGGTGCCAGGGTCTCAGTGGTGTGTGGTGAGGCTGGTCACCGCACATCTAAAAAAAGCTGAGAAATGCCGGAAGCGTACGTCTAGAAGCAAGACTAGACTATTAGGCGCGCACCATAAAGTCCTATTCATATCACGTCCCCGCCATCACTAGACTGCCGACACGGTCTAGTGATGGGCTTGCAAGATTTAATCTTGTAGGTCGTTCCCCCTGGGCAATGTTGTAGACATCCTAACTAGAGGCTTGCCTATAACCTACCTCGTGTCTACAACAGCTAAGTGTGAAGGGCGAAGGCGAGTCTTCGGCGCCATAACCGAATAACCAGATAGGGGAACTCAACCCTGAATGAAAAATACAGTAATAATGGAAGCAAGGCTCAAAGAGAAATTACCCCAGGAGGGTACCGACAAAGTCGGAGAATCCCTCCCTGAGCATAGCTCAGGCTGCCCTACGTATTCTGGGGGGGGCAAAGTTTTGCAACATAAGGAAATAAAGAAGACATTGACACAACAGGTGTTCCACCCAGCTCTGTTCAATAGGCCACGCTCATCATCCTACAGTGAAGTCGAAGTAAAGCCTCGGGAAAAAACACCAGGAAACCCACCATCTGCAAATATTAACAGTAGTATTAGTAGTCTTAATAATCCTACTGAAATAGATTCCCAACCCATAGTTAATCCACCTCCATGGCAGAGAATACCAAAGGCTAGATTAACAAAAAAAAGAAAAATGCCCGACTCTCCAGAGTCCCTAGAAACCTCTAATAGATTTAGCCAACTGCCCATAGATCTGACAGATGATACAGAGGGTCAACCAAAGGTTAAGCTTCCAAGTAAACCACCACCCATAATTTTATATGGCATTGACGACATTCCAAAACTCACAGAACTCCTAGAGACAACAATTGAGAAATCCCTATTTACCTTCAAAATTATAAACAGAAATCAACTTAGGATCAGTGTTGACAATGTTGAAGTATACAAGAAACTTATCAGTGTAGTTAGAGAAAATGGTCTAATAGGCCATACCTTCAAATGGAAAGATCAACGATGTTGTAGACTCGTAATTAAAAACCTCCACCATACTACACCCCACTCTGCAATAAAAGAAGCCATGGAAAGGTCAGGTAACATAGTAACTGGGGAAATTATTAACGCTAAATATGGACCCGAGAAAATACCAACCTCAACGTTCTTCCTTAACCTCGAACCTGGACCAAATAACAAGGCTGCCAAGGATATAAAATTTATATACAATCAGGTAGTTGTCATTGAAGACCCGAAAAAGAAGAACTCTGTAGTTCAATGCCAACGCTGCCAACAATATGGACACACTAAGAACTATTGCCTCAAACCGTTCCGCTGTGTTAAATGTGGGCAATCACATAAAACATCAGACTGCACTAAGAAAGATCGTAACACCCCAGCAGTATGTGCTTTGTGCCTAGGTCCGCACCCGGCCAACTACAAGGGATGCACAGTATACAAAGAGATACTGGCTAGAAAATCAGGAAAATTACAACCCCAGGAAAAAAAAGTACCAATTATACCTCAATATCAAATTCCTCCCAGCGAAAACTCCCCCAGATGCTATCCAGAAGTTAAGAGAATGCCGAAAGCAGAAAGCAGGGCTACATATGCTGATGTCATGAAACCATCATACAAGAACCACGAAACACACACTTCAATCCCACCCACCACAAATAGTCATTCTCTGGCATATATACTCACAAAGCAATCCGAAAAATTTGACATTCTACTACAACAAATGAGTACCCTAATGAGTCTCATAGTATCACTTGTCGAAAAACTTGCAAAATGAATACTCTAACAATAGCAACGTGGAACATCAATGGGCTAGCTCCCAATAAGGGTGAAGCAGAGACTCTAATCAACACACATAATCTCGACATTTTACTTGTATCAGAAACACATTGCACAGCAAGAAGCTCGGTTAAGATCAAGAACTACAATATTTATTACACAAATCATCCTGATGGCACGGCCCACGGAGGTACTGCAATAATTATAAAATCCTCAATAAAACACCATATACTACCAGGATTCTCAACTAACCATATCCAGGCGACCTCTGTGCTGATCGAAGACAAAAACGGGGACTTCAACATCTCGGCCGTGTACTGCCCACCTAGACACAAAATCACTGAAAGACTATTCACTGAATACCTAGATACCCTCTCAGGACGTTTCATTGCCGGGGGTGATTGGAATGCCAAACACCCGCAATGGGGCTCCAGATTGACAACCACACGAGGCCGCGAATTCAAGAAGTGTATCGATTACTCTCATCTTACACCTATTGCTACATCAGAACCAACATACTGGCCTACCGACCACAATAGACTTCCAGACGTACTTGATTTCTTTGTCATGAAGGGCCTATCCAGACTATTCTATTCAATAAAATCCTGCCTAGATGGATCATCCGACCACACCCCAGTTATCCTGAAAGTCAGCACTTCAGTCCTACAGTGGCGAATAGGTAAACTTAAATTTCATATTACGAACTACGTGAACAGTTATTGTTCACCTTATTGGTATAAAAAATTGCTGTTGCTTGCAGTTTCCGGCATCCCAAAAGGTCTTTTTGAGACATAACCTTTTCCTTTTCCAAAGGTCTAATCTATCTCTGTACCAGATATCAACAAAATCGGTCCAGCTATTTAGGCGTGAAAGCGTAACAGACAGAGTTACTTTTTATTTAATATATTAGTAGATTTTAAATACTTACAGACGTAGTAAGGGCGTAGGGCGTTCTCGCAGGGTCGAAAGCTTCCGCCAGTAGGCTACAGGACTCCAGAATTGGTGACCAGCCTGACGTTGTCTGTATATAACTGTAACAATAATAATAAAATAACGTTTTATATATATATATATTTTTTTTTTAATATATTTTGGGACATTTTAACAGCACCATCTAGTCCCAAACCAAGCAGAGCTTGTACTATGGGTACTAGACAATTAATAATTATATCCATTGTACTTATATACTTTTTTTTTGTAAACAAAATGGATTTATAAGGCAAATGTCAACGGAACCGCTGGCAGGGGACGCCCTAGGAAAACGTACACCGACCTTATTGATGAGGTTTTTCAAAAATGTCAGGTGCGTAGTACTTGCAACCGACGTGTGTATGACAGGTTGTATGAATGTGGACGAAGTGAAAGAAGCGCGCGCAGTACTTTAGTGTATGTATGTATTGTATGTATGTATGTATTGTATGTATTATATGTATGTATGTATGTATGTACCTCCTGTAGTGCGGCGCGAGTGCAGGCAGGCTGGCCACGTCGCGGCGGGCGGCGCCGGGCAGCGCGCGCAGTACTTTAGCCCAGAACGTCCGCAGGCGGCAGTGTGTTGGGCATACGCGGCTTATGAACCGCGTCACCAGCGTCTGAGGAACATACTTCTTAGTATACAAGCTGTCCATGCTGTCTAATAAAGTATATATAGTCTTGCGACGGGTCATTGAACTCCCTAAATATCTGGTTGAGCTACACGATGACTAATGTATGCGTACGCTCAGTTAAGAGTCGTCAACTCAAAGCTGCTATATCTTCTTTCAAAAGGCCCGTTCAGATTTGCCTACATTGTAAAACATATATCTGATAAGTATGAATACTGTTACTTTCTGGACTTTAAAAGAGACCATGATTCTTTGTTTTAGCATTTCTTCTCAGAGGTCATCAGTTAGGAAATGCGGACGCCATCTAGTATTAATTAAAAAATTTACTTGTAAAAGTGTCTTTAAAAGATCTATTTACAAAAATAAATATCATTTTCAGCACATGAATTCGAACAATCAGAGGTTTAGATTCGAACTCGAGACCTCCAACTTGGAACTTGGCCGCACTAGGCCAAACTAAAATTAACATAAAATTAATATGTTACTCCTTAAAAGTAACATATTTTTATTCCAATGTATACGCGTAAATAACATAATTCAATATTATTAGTCTGGTCAAATTTTTATAAAAATATTGGTCAAATTACAAAAATTCCGACAGAGCTAACTTTTGGTGGAGACTTTCGTTACATCATTAGTATGTTGCACCAGTAGTAGTTTGGTTACCATTACTTTTATATCATTTATCATCATTTGTCTGGGCTATTTCTTTGAAAAAACTTATCGTTTCCGACAAAAAAAAAATCAAAAAATTAAAATTTTGACATTTGACCTTGAATAACTTTTTTAGTACATGGAATCGATTCTTCAGTTCGACGCTGTTTATACCAAGACAAACAATTACCACACAAATTTATTTATGTGTGTATGTATAAGAAAGGTATGGCATAGTGGGAGTAATTCCACTCAAATTGGAGCTACCCGACTGGGAAAGTATCTCCGCCTTGCAGAAAGTGAAATAACACTGCTTTGAGCTGTGTTGTATTCCTAACAGTGAGCAAGGTTGCCAGTGCTCGGCAAGGAAACGTTGTGTTGGCAGTAGGGAGACTTCGACCCTTATACTGCCAACCGAGCTATTCCTCTTTCGTTTTACCTTAGTGATACCCCTGGTGTTTCAAGTGTCTATAGGCTACAGTAACCGCTTACCATGAGGTGGACCGTATGTTGTGTGCCACCTTGTGATATAAAAAAAAAGTATAGAAGTTCTCTTACCCGTCCCTTCCTCACAGACAGCATCTGTTGAACTCTATCGCTGTGTAACAGTCCCGCGAACATTTTATTCACTAATTCGTCTTTGTCCTCGTCGAGAAGATTCTTGCTAGGGGCCGGCTTCTGATTCACTGCTAAATTCACCACCTGTTGATAAATAAAAGGATAAAACATTGAAATTTTTCATTATCTTGCAATTTAACCCTCGTTGCAAAACATCTGTTGTTTTTTAGGCTTCCATACCCAAAGACTCCTACTACTAAGACTCCGCTGTCCGTCCGTCCGTCTGTCACCAGGCCGTATCTAATGAACCGTGTTAGCTAGGCAGATGAAATTTTCACAAATTATGTATTTCTTTTGCCCCTATAACAACAAATACTAAAAAGAGAATAAAATAAAATATTGAAGGGAAAAATCTCATACAAATTGGTAGTTGCCAGTGCTCCGCGAGGAAACGTGTTGGCAGTGGGGGGACTTTGACCCTTATACTGCCAACCCAACTATTCCTCTTTCGTTTTACAGGGTCGGCAACGCGCAAGTGATGCCCCTGGTGTTGCCAGCGTCTATAGGTAACTGCTTACCATCAGGTGGGCCGAAAGCTTGTTACCCACTTTAATGGTATAAAATAAAATACTGGGTATATGAGTATAAAGCCCGATAATTTCACTGTCTACATTGCCCCACGAATCAAAAGTGCTATCCTGGAACTGTCAACATCGTTTTTATCTGTCAAATGATAATAATTAATGGTTTTTGCAGTTACATGCTACCGTCCTTCGATAAACATAACGTGTCCACATTTTTAACGATTCGATTCATGCCAGCACCATTGCATGCGTGCCATGAGATTTTTTTGTCGTAGAATCATGGTTAATGATAAAAAAAATTGTCGTCGAATCATGGGCACAGATCAGGAAATTTGGAAGTCAAATTATGACTAAAGATGAGGAGAGCTGAATTATGGGCAAAGATGAGAAAAAAATTTCGTCGAATTATGAGTAAAGATGAGAAGATTTTGTGGTCGAATTAAGGCTAAACATGAGAAAATTTTGTCGTCGAATTATGGATAAAAATGAGAACATTTTGTCGTCGAATTATGGCTAAAGATGAGAAAATTCCTCGTTTTTTCGGCACGATATTATGGGTAAAAATGAGAACATTTTTGTAGTCGAATTGTGGCTAAAGATGAGAAAATGTCCTTGTTTTTTCAGCACGATATAAACAACGATAAAACTAATTAATGTCACGCATGTTGGGCTGGTTACCAATAGAATACAATCATTTACCTGTCTTTTATCAATACTCTCGCTCTTAGGACTGTCCTGCTTGGGCCTCCTTTGCACCGACTCAATGTTCTTCAAGAATAGATTACACACTTCTTGCTGTTCACTCTCCGCTTCCTTCTGCGCTGCTTCTAGTTGTTTCTGCTTCTCTTCTCTCTCCTGGGAAAGGAGATTGCTTATTAAATATACCTGGCAGAGATTATCAGCAATCAGAACAAGTAGGGTCAATTTGCCAAACTGGTAGAGGGGGTAATTCCACTCAAATTGGAGCTGCCCGACTGGGGAAGTACCTTGCAGAAAATCGATGTGAAATAACACTGCTTTGAGCTGTGTTGTGTTTCTTACAGTGAGAAAGGTTGCCAGTGCTTCACGAGGAAACGTTGTGTTGGCAGCGGGGGGACTTTGACCCTTATACTGCCAACCCAACTATTCCTTTTTAAATACAGGGTCGGTAACTCGCAAGTGATACCCCTGGTGTTGCAAGCGTCTATAGGCTACGGTAACCGCTTACCATCAGGTGGACCGTATGCTTGTTTGCCACCTTAGTGGCATAAATAAACAAAATAATAATGGCAATACCGTGAGAGCCGAGTTAAGGGTCCACTAATGAAGACGAACTCGACAGCACAGCCCAAAACCTATAAAACCATAGACATATCTGGCAAAATGTAACTTGGTACCTTCAATATCAGCGCGTTGGATATCGCCAGGGGGTCATTGAGCTCCTCTAGCCTCAGCAGTATCAGGTAGAGTGCCTCTATGTCCAGCAGTAGCTGCTTCGTCCTTTTCATTTCTCTGGGTACCTGCCGACACAAATTAGTAAGAATTAAAACATACTACAGCTCCCTCGGTGGTCGAAATGCGACCTTTTCAAGTTTGGATCTAATAGTTTCTTTTGTCAAAGGAATAAGGAATATGCATGATTATTTCATATATTTTTATTAGATTATTTACATCACTACTTATATATTGGCAAAAAGATATTAAAAAAATGATTAAAAATAGCCAAGCGAACCCAGCACTTTAAATGCCCGCCATTTTAACGCGGTCAGTGAGACGTCATAGTCTATAACACGAATCGCAAACATTCCTGGGCATTATGCACTCAGTGATATGGAATTATTTTGTTGTCATAGACATAAGCCCTTGATCCAGCCGTCTAACGAGAGCCACTTCAGATACGGTTAGATATTTATTTATTTCTCATTAAGATTACAATCGCTTACATGAGAAAACAATTTAGACAGTCACAACAAAAGTAATGTTAACGAGCATACATATAGAAAGGTATATAGATGGTGATCGAAGCTATTGATTATAACGACTATCGGCACAATAATTGCCGATTCCACATCCCACATGTCAACAACCTCATGGGCTGGATTTTTTGTTTTTTTCTTTATTACCTACAGTGGCAGACGAGCAAGCGGCCCACCTGATGGTAAGTGGTAACCATCATCGCCTACTGTGTGTGGTAGAGAGCTCTTTTCAGCTTGATCAAGATATTATTATTAACCTTTTGACCGCCACGGACGTGTATAGACGTCAAATGAAAACTTGCTCACGCCGCCAACGACGGCATGGCACGTCAAAATTAAAATAAAAATTATTATATCCATCTGCAATCAGCCCCTTGGCTTTAATCAGATTTGACGTTAATCTCCTTATTTTCGAGAGTGCACATCATATGATGTGTCATTTCTTATTTTCTCCACTTCATAGGAGTGTTTAGAGGAGGCACGTCAAAAATGCCACTTTTTTTAGTTCAAAATATATACCTCTGCAAAAAAAATTATATTTTTTTTTTACTTTTTATTAGATACTAGAATGTGTCGCTTGGCGTAGAGAACACGGATTTGCGTTATTGACGTGGTGGTCACAAGGTTAAATAAGCAGTGTAGAGTGGCAAGACCGATTTCTGTGGCGATCTTTAGGGGATAGATGGATAGTGTAGTGTTGCTACCTCAGTGGGATGCGTGGTGCTGGCGACGCTGGAGGCGCGGGAGGCGCGGGACATGCGCGACGGAGCTGGCTCGCCGCCCACCACCTCCACGTCGATGATCTTCCGCGGCGCCGTCACGCTGCCACACTGGACAACAACATCACAATAAATATATTATTTTTTGGGAGAGATCGCTCTAAGACATACAGCGATCTTATTGGGAATCAAACAGACAATACTCGGCGCAAAAGTATTGACCAACTTAATCGCAACAACTTATACCTACCACATGATATTAGAAATAATTGAGCATAGTGGGAGTGAGGGATTAATTCCACTCAAATTGCAGCTGCCCGACTGGGGAAATATCTCCTTGCAGAAAATCGTAGTGAAATAACACTACTTTGAGCTGTGTTGTATGTTCATGATGAGCAAGGTTGCCAGTGCTTCGCGTGTTGGCAGTGGGGGGACTTTGACCCTTATACTGCCAACCCAACTATTTCTCTTTCGTTTGAGCAATACCCCTGCGGTTACAAGCGTCTATCGGCTACGGTACCCATGCCTTATACTTGTTTGCCACTGGCTTGGCTGCAATTCCAATTTGAGTGTAATTACTCCCTCTCCCACTATGCCCTGCCTCTCTTATAAAACTATTACAACCTTACCTGTAGTTTTCCAAGGGAATTCTCAAATTGTGTAGGTACATAAGTTCTTGGAGTGCCGCTGTCTTCACTCGTGGAGTTGTGTCGGTTGGAATTGTGGCGCTCCCGATGTGTATGCGTTTCTTGTTTTACACCTGAAATTGATTGAAATCAAATACATCACACTAATATTATAAAGGCGAAAGTTTGTGAGTGTGAATGTTTGTTACTTCTTCACGCCTAAACGGCTGAAGCGATTTTAATAAAATTTGGTATGGAGTTAGCTGACACCCTGGATTAACACATAGACTACGCTTTACTGCGGGAAAATACACAATTTATTTTCCCTAATAAACCGCGGGTAACCCAGCGGGGCATATTATTATAAATAAATAACTGTGTCTTTTTTTTAAAAAAAAAACCTTGCCTCGCTCTAGAATTTTCTCCTGTATCGTAGGTGCGTTTACAAACACACATTATCACGTACACGAACGACCCGGAACAATTACCTTTTAGGTAATACTATGTAGGGTAGTTTACACGTTTTCTGACAGTTTTGAGTATCTCACGTGACCTACGCAAATGTATTGCTGATTTGGTATCGTCGTGCGACGGGTCGTTGAGCTCCCTAAATAATGGTTGAGCTACACGATGACTGATGTATGCGTGCCATCAGTAAGTACTGGTCAACTCAAAGCTGCTATGGCTCTTTCTTCAAAAGGTCCAGTTCAGATTTGCCTACATTGTAAAACACATCTAATAAGCATTGAATACTGTTACTGTCTGGACTTTAAAAGAGACCATGATTCTCTGAGTTTGTTCCGACGATTCTTCTCGTCAGCTAGTCAATGCCGGAGCCATCCATCTATCTAGTATTAATCAAATATTGACTTGTAAAAGTGTCTTTAAAAGATCTATTTACAAAAATAAATATCATCTATCATTTGAACTTTAGGAGCCGAGACGAAATTAAAGGCGTTTAAACCCCGGAGCACAATAAATTAGCAGTGAATAAAAGAACTTGCCTAGTCAAAGGTCTCGAATTCGAATCCAAGGACCGCACGTGCGTATTAATAAAATTAGCTATCACTCGCTAAAAGGTAAAGGAAAATATCATGAGGAAACAACGCATGCCTCGGAATTTTATCGACGGTGTGTGAAGTCTGCCAACCTGCACTAGGCCAGCTTAGTGGACTATAGCCTAATCCCTGTTATTTTGAGAGGAGACCCAGTGTATGCAGACCTTCCACTTGGCAGTACAATGGTCATACCATCGGCTATTACTGCCTATTTTACCAAACTTCGAGCAAATAAATTTCATATCATTTCATTATGGTGAAAATTGGCATACCTCCACTGTAAAACGGATGGTTCTGCTGGTTAGCTTTGTGTGCTTCTTTGACGCCCTCTTTCTCTTTGCAGGCCTGTCGCTCTAAGAACACCTGGAAATTACGAAAATTGAATTTTTAAATCGAAAAAAAAACGTGGCCCATCGATACCCTTGAAAGCCAGCACGGATCATAAATACTAACACAATGTGGGCCTATGTAGTCTGTAAATAAAGATTTATTATTATTATAATAATAGACAAAAATGTAATCCAAACAGATAACTAGCATTCTCAAATACATCTGCCAACAACTACCCCCACATGCACCAAGGACTACCCCGCCCCCCATTTCTCTCTTTTTTCCTGTTTATCCAAAGGTTGTCTGGTAGATATCGCTATTAGCGATAAGACCGCCATTGTACCCTTAATTTAATTAATTCCATTGTTGCTTTTTATCATGGTGTGCAATAACGATTATTCTATTCTACTTTTCACGGATTTTATCGCGTTACTATATTAATACGACCTGACGACCTCTGTGGTCTAGCGGTTCGAGTGCCGGACTGCTGATCACGGGGTCGTGGGTTCGATTCCCACAGGACACAAATATTTGTGAGGGTAAACCATGAGTATTTGTGTTTGTCTGAGTGTTTCTTATGTATTATAAGTATGTATTTACAAAAAAAAAGTATATAAGTATTATATCCATTGTCTAGTACCCATAGTACAAGCTCTGCTTAGTTTGGGACTAGATGGTGCTGTGTAAAATGTCCCAAAAAAAAAATTAATTCAGACCTTTCGGAATCTTTACGGCGTCCATAGACATGGACATGTGTTTTTCAAAGTTCTTAAACACGCGACCCATTTTCAAGTAGAAAACCGGGACCTTTTCACTACATAGTGTAAAACAAAGTCCGACCTTTTCGCACCTGAAGGTCTACGCCCTATCTCCGTCAACGAGCCGTTCGAAAGTTCTCCGAAACTTCGGAGTCCGATAAAGCAAGTGTCAAATTCAATTTTTCTAACGGGTAAAAACACATCGAGACTGTCAAATTGTGTTGTCATTCATTATTATTTCGGGCCCCGAACGAATCATCCATCCGTAGGTGATACGGAGTAGGAAACGCCCGTAACTAAGCTCGAAACTACGGACTTCGTGCTTAGGGAGTAGACCCCCTGCTCCGTCGGAGGCTACGGGAACAGAGAATTCTTCCGCGGGATATGTCCTTTATCCATTCCGATCTGTCTGTCAAACTTACCGTGTAGTAGAAATCGTGTATGTACGGCGTGCCGGTGTTGAGCTGCAGCATCTGTATGTTGATCAGCCACTGCTTCTCTCTCATCGTCATCAGACCAGCGTAATCATCACTGTCACTGCCGCTAGCGTCGTCACCGTTCATTGAGTGCCTGGAAGAGAAGGGGAGAAGGAAGTTAGGGACCTTGAAACTAATAAAAAAATATATATATTTAAGTATATAGAAATTATCTTTTTGTATATTTTTGGCATTTTCCATGCTAAGATTTTAAAGTTATTTAGAAAAGGAAAAATTGGACCGCGGGCAGGATTCGAACCTGCGTCTTCTGGTTAGGTACACCAGACGCTATGACCACTAAGCCACCGCGATACCTACCCGTCATGTCGAATTTTTCCTTCACATACTGAATTTACGTCTTTATGGTGACGTCAGTAACACCTATTGAAAAGCAAGCTTTTGCTTTTCAACCGACACGACTTACTACTTACGTAAGTCGTGTCGGTTTTAAGTGTTTCGTCTGGTGTA
This sequence comes from Acronicta alni, assembly GCA_964056405.1. Classification (NCBI taxonomy): domain Eukaryota; kingdom Metazoa; phylum Arthropoda; class Insecta; order Lepidoptera; family Noctuidae; genus Acronicta; species Acronicta alni. The sequence goes on from OZ043942.1 coordinate 5,859,609, forward strand.
CCTAACCAGAAGACGCAGGTTCGAATCCTGCCCGCGGTCCAATTTTTCCTTTTCTATATAAAAATTATTATATTTTTAATATAATTATTTTTTAGTCATCTTACGGCCAAAAGGAAACCATTATTTCTACTTTTTTTTTGCACTTCATGGTTGATCCCATACAAGAAATTGTTGATTAAACATGATGAGTAGAACTATATCCTTTCGGCTCTAAGACGGCAAAAAGACACGGTGTATAAATGTTCCAATTTAATAAAGAGAAGAGAAGGGGAGAAGGAAGTTAGGGACCTTGAATCTAATAAAAAAATATATACTTAAGTAGTTATTTAGAAAAGGAAAAATTCGACCGCGGGCAGGATCCGAACCTGCGTCTTCTGGTTAGGTACACCAGACGCTATGACCACTAAACCACCGCCGAAACACTTAAAACCGACACGACTTACGTAAGTAGTAAGTCGTGTCGGTTGAAAATCAAAAGCTTGCTTTTCAATAGGTGTTACTGACGTCACCATAAAGACGTAATTTATTCAGTATGTGGAGGAAAAAATCGACATGACGGGTAGGTATCGCGGTGGCTTAGTGGTCATAGCGTCTGTGTACCTAACCAGAAGACGCAGGTTCGAATCCTGCCCGCGGTCGAATTTTTCCTTTTCTAAATAACTTTAAAATCTTAGCATGGAAAATGCCAAAAATATAGAAAAAGATATACTTAAGTATATAATAAATTATTATATTTTTAATATAATTATTTTTTAGTCATCTTACGGCCAAAAGGAAACCATTATTTTAATATTATTTCTACTAGTTATTGGACTAAGTCTGAAATTTTGAAAACAAGAGAGCCGTTTCTTAGAAAAAAGTTCAGGTCTCTCCACAAAATGTAAGATGTAGCTGTTTTTTTTTTGCACTTCATGGTTGATCCCATACAAGAAATTGTTGATTAAACATGATGAGTAGAACTATATCCTTTCCGGCTCTAAGACGACAAAAAGACACGGTGTATAAATGTTCCAATTTGATAAAGAGAAGAGAAGGGGAGAAGGAAGTTAGGGACCTTGAACCTAATAAAAAAATATATACTTAAGTATATAATAAATTATTATATTTACGAGAACTTTACTAGACTAAACTTAACTTTAGACTTTTATTTTTAGACTAAGCATTGCCATTCAACGTGTCAATGCAGCCGCCCTCTTGGGTACGCTACCAGACGATGGCGATGCGGATGAGTTTTTTGATCCAATTTTTTAGTCTAGTTTTAGTTTAGTTTACCCTGTAGTTTTTTGTTTTTCTTTTTTATTATAGTTTGTTAGTAAGTAGTGTAGATAAGTTTATTTTTATTTAATTATAGAAAGGCAAGTAGATATTATATCGAAATTATTTGATAAAAATATTTCAATATTGAGTAAACGCACGCGCAGGAAGCTAAAATACATTAAAAGTATGAATTATTATTAATAAATAGCTTCTGCCCGCGACTTCGTGCGCGTGGAAAAGTTACTTTTAATTATCGTTGTAATTTGGGTAATGAACTCAAAATCGTTATAAATTATAGCCTATGTATAAATAATAATACTGTAAAGTTTCATCAAAATCCGTTCAGTAGTTTTAACGTGAAAGAGTAACAAACATCCATACATCCATCCTCACAAACTTTCACATTTATAATATTAGGAGGATGAAGTCTCAACTGTTTTTCTTTTTTTGTGAATGTTATCTGCCTCATTTGTCTTGAGGCCCTAAGCGCAACTGCTACGCTAGAGGTCCTGGGTTCGATTCCCAGATCGAACAATGTTATTGGGATTTTCTATGTAATTCTCACTCTCAGTAGCATTTCGTTTTTTTTATACCACTGAGGTGGCAAACAAGCATACGGGCCAACTGATGGTAAGCGGTTACCGTAACCTCTAAACATTTATCATTTTGACGACGTCTGTGGTCTAGTGGTTCGAGTGCCGGACTGCTGATCATGGGGTCGTGGGTTCGATTCCCACAGGACACAAATATTTGTGTGGTTAAAACATGAGTATTTGTGTTTGTCTGGGTGTTTCTTATGTGTTATAAGTATGTATTTACAAAAACAAAGTATACCTATAAGTATTATATCCATTGTCTAGTACCCATAGTACAAGCTCTGCTTAGTTTGGGACTAGATGGTGCTGTGTAAAAATGTCCCAAAATATTTATATTTATTTGTAACACCATATCACATGCACGAAAGAGGAATAGTTGGGTTGGCAGTATAAATCCCCCCTCTGCGAACACAACGTTTCCTCGCGGAGCACTGGCAACCTTGCTCACCGTAAGGACCACAACACAGCTCAAAGCAGTGTTATTTCACCTCTATTTTCTACAAGGTGGAGGTCGTAGAATGGATGCCCAGGGAATCAAGCCCAGGATATCATCGCACTTACAACCACAAGACAAAGGCAGCATCGGGCCAAGAGGTGGTCGTTGAATCAATAAACTGTTTTTTTAACGACTTTTCATTCGTCAACGAGATAACTGTTATTCATCAATGAAAAAACAGGTTGAAAATTTAATCTGTTAATTTTCGTCAACGGCTTATCTAATTGTCAATGATTGAAAACGTTGACATAAATTAACGCTAAACGCTACCGTTGAACATTCAAAACCTGTTATTAATTTAACAGTTTTTTTAAACTGTTGACCATTGATGAATAACAGTTAAATTACATTACCCAAAAAACCGTCAATGACACATGCCTAATCGGGCCGTCGGGCGGTTGTATATATACAACTTGCGTTGCAAATGTTGCTTGCGCGATTCAGGATTTTGTAGTTCCATGTAGCGCGGTAGATGTCGTTACAGCAGTATTGAGAAATTAACAAAAAAAAGACTCACCTATTATTATAAGTCCCGTTTTGCCGCTGATTATTAAACATTGGATGGTTAAACTGACTATTTGTAAACACATTACTTCTATTCAGCATCGGATGATGGTTCGCATTATGGAAATTCGGATGATGGTTCGTATTATTGAACTGTAGCATCGGATGCGTATTTTGAATTAACTGAACCAAATTCTGCGAAGTAAGATTCTGACTCTGGTTCTGTTTAGAATTGTTGTAAACACGACTCTTCTGTACTTTCTGATCTTTTTGAACGACTTTTTGGATCGTATTCTTATTCTGTGGCGAGAGGTTGAGTTGGTTCATGTGATTCAACTGGTTACTCGGTGAATTTTTGATATTGTTGATTGGTTGAGGTTGGTTTTTTATCAGCATTGGTTGGTTCATCATCATGTTGGTTTGGTTCATTGGTTGCTCCGGTTTTGAGGGCATTGAGGGCTGAAAAAACAAAGAGTAAATATTAATACTAACTGCTGTGACCCAAGGTTTCACAAGCCCTGACTTTTACCTTTATACCCAATAACTTTCCTGAAAAATTGGGCTATTAAATCAAAAAAAATAATCAAATCAAACTGGTTGTTTCAGAGATTAACGCATTCAAACCAACAAACAAAAATAATGTCAGCTTTATTCTTCAATTCAATTTCGAAATAAAACTACTTTTCTACGGATTTTAAACTCTTTATATTGATATTATTACGGAGTCTACCCGTGACCAGGGACGCTGTAAAGGGTCCGAAAAAACGTCGGCATTAATAATATCAATATAACGCGATAAAATCTGTAAAAAAATATACGAGGTTTGATAAATACTTACACGAAAATTTGGATTATACTGTGGCATGTTAGAGTTAAAATTCTGCCTCGGCATATTAATCCCCGGTGGGGGACCCATCATTCTTGGCTGCCCCATGAGATGTTGAAACTGATTCATGCCCGGGAACTGGTTACCGTTTGGGATCATCTGATTGACATTCTGAGCCATTTGGTTGTGATTTTGACCTAATTGGTTGTGATTCTGACCCATCTGATTGTTAGTCAAATGGTTACTCATCTGGTTCATATTTTGGCCCATTTGGGGCATGTTTTGTCCCATCTGGTTCATATTCTGACCAATATGGTTCACATTTTGCCCAATCTGGTTCACATTCTGCCCCATCTGGTTAACATTCTGCCCCATCTGGTTCACATTTTGCCCAATGTGGTTCACATTTTGCCCCATCTGGTTAACATTCTGCCCAATTGTGTTCATACTTTGTCCCATCTGATTCACGTTCTGACCCATTTGATTCATATTTTGCCCCAACTGGCCCATACTCTGCGACATATTCAAGTTCTGCCCAAGCATCTGGTTACTTTGCCCCATCTGGTGCACGCTCATGTTCTGGGAGAGCTGACTCATCATATTACTTCCTGGTCCTATAGGGTTATTTTGAAACTGGTTACCCATTTGGTTTTTCATAAAAGGGGTAACGTTCTGATTCATTTGGTTGACGTGGTTTTGTAATAGCTGGTTGTTTTGTCCCATTTGGTTCATTAGTTTGCTGATTGGCTGGTTCATTTGGTTCATGCCGTGGTTCATAGACTGTTGCGGCGCGAACGGCAAAGGTACCGGCGCCTGCAGACCTGGCGGCCTTTGGAGTATTACCGGTGGAAATCTTGGCTGGTAATATTAAAAATAAATACCTTAATTATTCTAATACCTTCAAAAAGATTTGTCATTAAGAGATTTTAAAAAACGTGAATTCAAGTATCTTTTTTTTATTATATTTAGCATTAAGGCATGCTAAACATTTTCGTAAGATATACATTTTAGAGAAAGAAAAAGAGTTTTAAAGATACTATTTTAGAGTATTGTTCAACTGACCTGGAAGTAGTTCTGGTTGAAGCTGGGCTGCTGCACCTGCTTCTGGCGCAGCTGCCGCTCCAACTCTTCGACTGTGCACACATTCTTAAGTCCTGGTACAGGCTGTAAGGAAACAAACATCCATACTTTACAAAATTGACATTTAATTAAATAATAATAAGGTTTTATTTGTAACCAAAAGAGTGCTGAATATGAATGTGGAGGAATGGAGGCCAAAGAAACAATGTATGGATTGTGTTAAAGCGGATATGATAGAAAATGGAGTGAATGATGACGTGACGGTTGACTGGGATGAATGGAAGAACAGATCATACTGTGCTGACCACAAATAAATTGGAATGTGACGTGATATGACCTGAAAAATTTGAAAAATATGAAATGGGAATATTAAACTGACCTTTTTGACCTCTGTAGTCTAGCGGTTCGAGTGCCGAACTGCTGATCATGGGGTCGTGGGTTCGATTCCCACAGGACACAAATATTTGTGTGGATAAAACATGAGTATTTGTGTTTGTCTGGGTGTTTCTTATGTATTATAAGTATGTATTTACAAAAAAAAAGTATATAAGTATTATATCCATAGTCTAGTACCCATAGTACAAGCTCTGCTTAGTTTGGGACTAGATGGTGTTGTGTAAAATGTCCCAAAAATATTATATTATATTATTATATTATAAACTGTCGAGTACTGTTTAAACACAATACTCCAATACTCACAGTGGGCGCACTAGGGAAGACCGGATCATGTCTCCAAACGCTGGAACTGAAAGACCTGGAGTGCGGCGCGTCTGTCTCGTCTAGTACTAGCTGGGATAGAGAGGCCTCTGTAACAACACATAGGTTTTAATCAATAAATAATATAACATCATGCTGGTATTCCCCAAAAGGTGTAGGCAAATATACACCCACACTTCGCCGGTATGTTTTGGTTTTCCTATATAATAAGGGCCGAGCCTATAAGTGCTAACCATGCACGTTATAAATTATAGCCTATATGTTATTCTGATGCACCTATAAAAAGCGTAGGCATATCGTGAATAAAAAAATTTCATCAAAATCCGTTCAGTAGTTTTCGCGTGAAAGAGTAACAAACATTACATACATATCATCACGCCTGTATTCCCCGAAGGGTTTGGCAGAGGTGTACTAATGTACACCCACATTTCGCCGGTATGTTTAGGTCCCATGTAATAGGGGGCGAGCCTATTGCCATTAACCGGGCACAATTAATCCAGACTCCGAGCTGCTACTGAGAATTTCATAGAAAAACCCAATAACACTTTGCTCGACCTGGGGATCGAACCCAGGACCTCTAGCGTAGCAGTCGCGCTTAGGACCACTAGACTAATGAGGCAATCTAACAAACAAACATACATCCATCATTTCACCAGGATTCAGTTACGGTTTCGGATAGACGATAGTTTCAGTTGGGGTACTGAGCTCCATAACATCGCTGATTCCTACCACATATGAGGATATCATACAAGCCTCACCGAGCTGCGTGTTGGCGAGGTCGTCGATGCCGCTGTTGTGGCGCCGGCTGCTCTCCAGCTGCTCAGCCAGATGCTCATGTTCCACCTCCCAGTCAAACTCGTCAGCTGTAAAAATATTGTTATAGATTCTATAAAACCAAAATCCAAGCCTACAACTGCAAGACCAAAGGATACTGTGAGCTCGTCTGCGTGAATCGGATTGCCAATAATTAACAACTAAAGCATGATCATTGAATATTTTTACTTTAAAAGAGACCATGATTCTCTGAGTTTGTTTCGGCGTTTCTTCTCAGAGGTCGTCGGCTAGGAAATGCCGGCTCCATCTAGTTTTAATTAATAATTAGTAATAAATGTCATTGATCATGTAACAATAAAAAATTGTGGGGTAGCTGTCAGTAATTATATCATGAAGACGCCCACCACCTCAGTCTACGCGTGACCATGGACGCTGTAAAGGGTCCGAAACGTCGGGATTAATAATATCAATATACGCGATAAAATCCGTAAAAAGTAGTTTTATTTCAATGTATAATATTCGCGTAAATGTCAGAAATCAATATAATATTATTATTAACTGACCTTGCGATATGGCCATTGGACTACCAAGTCCAAAGATCTTGAACTCAAGACACTCACTCACATCTCTGAGTTTTCGAAATCATATCCGTATTATATTCATGTTTTAACTAATAACTTAAATATAAAGGAATTAAACTATTAGGGATGATAATATGGTATATTCAAAGCTCATATGTATACTGTTAGTGGTTAGTATTTCAAGCATGATGAAAGCAAGTTAGCGGTCATAGTGTCTGGTGTACTTAACCAGAAGACACAGGTACGAATCCTGTCCCCGGTCGAATTTTTCCTTCGCTAAAATAACTTTAAAACCTTAGCATGGAAAATGACAAAAATACAAAAAGATAGTTAATAGGTAAGGTGGCATCGTTCGACATCGAACTAACTGTAAAGTAAGCCATGTCGGTTGAGGAGCTAAAACTTGCTTTTCAATATGTTACTGACGTCACCATAAAGACGTAAATTCGACCTGGCGGGTAGGACTCGCGGTGGCTTAGTGGTCATAGCGTCTTGTGTACCTAACCAGAAGACGCAGGTTCGAATCCTGCCCGCAGTCGAATGTTTCCTTCAAAATATTTGGCAGTATGGTGTACATTGCCAAGTAATAATGAGCTAATTTGAAGGTTAATGTTGCCAGTGAAATTATCAGGAAATGGAGGTCTAACAACTGAGGTTGTTGTTGCTGTTTATTGGTCGCCGCTTACATTCAGATGAGTCATACTTGTTTGTTATCTTCATCATGAACCCATATACTGTCCCACTGGGCACGGGTCTCCTCTCAGATTGAGAGAGATTAGGTTATAACCCACCACGCTTGCCTAGTGCGGGTTGGCAGACTTCACACACCGTCGAGAAAAATCTTTAGGCCATGCAGGTTTCCTCACGATGTTTTCCTTCACCATTTAAGCAGTGAGACAGTATATGGGTTGATTTAAGTATATATTTTTTAATTCTTATTTTAAAAAAAAACGTTGCCCCGCACTAGGATTTTCTCCTGCATTGTGGGTGCGTTTACAAAAACAAATTTATACATACACAAACACCAAGACCCGGAACAACTACCTATAGACGCAAATTTTGTACCGTATGGGTATCGAACCCACAACCCCGTGGCCATAATGTTACAAGTTATTCTCATCTATCTCTCATTTGAACCCTTCCAAAATGTACAAAGGCTGGTACATTAAGCTACCATTATCTGTCAAATTTCTTTGATAGATTTTCAACTTTAACACAACATAATAAGGTTCATTTTCAATTGGGAAAATTTGACAGTTTTGGATGCTTGATCTGCTAGCTTCGTACAAGCATGTATTAATGACGTTTGATTTGTAAGTGAAGCAAGCCTGCAAGCCCATCCTCCAGTCCTTCAAGCGGTGACAGCGATATATAAATACTCACAACCTTGGCCAAAGGTTTCATCGTTGAGAGCATCGTATTCGTCCTCCGATGGTTCCCCACCTCCTTCGTCGTCATTTAAGTTCTGAAACAAGATACAGAGAAAATATTTAAAAAAATGTAACGCGGTGGACACGTTTCAGGAACGTGTCCGACCGGGAACTATTTAGTGGAGATAAATTAAACTCGGAACACAAAATATTCAAATTTATTGACACTAGGGTTAAAATTTAAAATACATTAAGGCAAGAGTAGGGTGAGTTAAGCTCAGGGTGGGTTCGGCGAAGGCTTCGAGGCGAGGTCCGACCGGTAGAGGGCGGCACTTAGCTTCGGGCAGCTGCAGCGGGAAGAAAGAGGCGCGCGTCGTCTGCAAATGTATTTATGGCGACGCGCGGGGTGAGGCTTGTGGCGCGGAGAAAGAGCGGCAAGCGCGGACCATGTCACAAAAAAAACCACGTCAGTCGCATGCAACCGGACAGGTGGGCGAGAGTAGCTACAGAGTGGGTCCCTTGCAATGCTGTTCGGGGACGAGGTCGGCCGAGGAGACGTTGGCGAGATGATTTTGATCACTTTTCGCCAACGTGGTATGAAGAAGCTCAGGATAGAGAGTTCTAGACTAAGATAGGGGAGGCCTTTGCCCTGCAGTGGGAAACAAAAGGGCCTACATAAAAAAAAATACTTGATTGTACTTTTTACGGATTTTATCGCGTTATATTGATATTATTAATCACCTCAGTTGACCAAGGACGCTGTAAAGGGTTTTTAATCCTAGCCTTCTTCGCAACTATGTTGGGGCCGAGTTCAAGTCTAACCAAATGCGGCTGAATATCAGTATTTTACACGAAGCGACTGCCATCAGATCGTAACCCAATTTCCGGAAAACACCGATATTCTCAGGATAGACTGGTTGTCAAGCTTCTTGGGCTTTTGACTAAGGATTGTCGACAAACGGGACCGAAGGCTTTACGCGCTCTCCGAGGCACGGAGGAATCTCGATGTGTTAAGAACGGTCACCCATCCACAAACTGGCTGTGGCTAGCACAGCTTAAGAGACCTTGCAGATCTGTTGTTTGTTTTAAGAGAGGTAGGGCACAGTGGGAGTAATTCAACTCAAATTGGAGCTGTCCGACTGGGGAAGCACCTCCGCCTTGCAGAAAATCGAAGTTAAAGCAATACTGCTTTGAGCTGTGTTGTGTTCGTTACGGTGAGTAAGGTTGCCAGTGCTCCGCGAGGATACGTTGTGTTGGCAGTGGGGGGACTTCGACCCTTATACTGCCAACCAAACTATTCCTCTTTCGTTTTATAGGGTTGGCAATTCGCCAGTGATACCCCTGGTGTTGCAAGCGTCTATAGGCTACGGTAACCGCTTATCATCAGGTGGGCCGTATACTTGTTTGCCACCTTAGTGGTATAAAAAAGAAAGAAAAGAGTATCAGTTGATCACCGAACACTATTACTTAGCCACAACTCATAAAATGCAAGCTTGCTTTCAATCATGATAAATTAACAAGGGTATTCACCAGTAACAATATCGCGACATATTCAAATGATATCAACCTACTGACTGTATGAATTATTATTTACTAGCGACCAGCAATGCACTGATAATATGCATGTATTATATATCTAAGCAGTGATACATGAGTGGTGTGACCAAATTGAAGGACTCGAGTTCGAATCCAAGGCACACCTTTGACTTTTCGAAGTCATGTGCGTATTAATCATTAAATCTATCACTCGCTTAATTAAACGGTGAAGGAAAACATCGTGAGGAAACCTGCACGCCTTAGAGATTTTCTCGACGGCGTGTGAAATCTGCCAATCCGCACTAGGCCAGCGTGGTGGACTATAGCCTAATCCCTCTCATATTGTGAGAGGAGACCTCTGCCCAGCAGTGGGACAGTATATGGGTTGATGGTGATTATAAAACATTCCGGAAGAAATTCTCTACTTAAATAATAGTTTTAACAGTATCCATGAAGAAAACGAAGAAATATCTCGACAGGCGCGAACAGCGGCTTTGTTTTATACTATAGAGAGATACCCACTGTTAGAGATTGTTACCAGCTTATAAAAGAATATTGTAATTTTTACAAGCGGGTGTGCAAGCGTCTATAGGCTACGGAAATCGCTTACCATCAGGTGGGCCGCATACCTACTTGTTTGCCACCTTAACGGTATAAAAAAAATTCTGCTTCCAGTGAGACTAGATCCGGCTGAATATTAGTATTTTACACGATGCGACCCGCCATAGATTTCCACGGCTTGATTACGAAAGTACACAGACAGAAAAAAATTATTGAAAATACAAGGACAACAAAGTACTCAGATTCCGTGAATAAAACATTAAAACCTTTTTGTAACGAATAGATGACGCAAATGTCGTTCTGTTGTGACTACATGCATGAATATCAATGCGTGTGATACACTGACCCCAATAATCAGACAGAATCTGTATTGCATCATCACAAATTCACAATTACAAATCACAATTTGTCTGTGTACAAAATTATCTCTACCCCATAACATTACGCGTGTATTCCCCGAAGGATTAGGGGGGGGTGTAGGTATTGTTCTAATGTACACCCACAGTACGCCGGTATGTTTAGGACGCAGATTCTAATCCTGCCCGCACTCGGAATAATTTTTGTAATCGATTATCAACATTACTATCACAGCCATGAGATGACAGGAGCAAAGGTAAATAAATCTTTAGCTTCATTCATTCATGATTATTGATTATTTGAGTGAGTTAAGTATACCTTTGAGATAATTAAGATAATTTTACCTGTTTCAATCCATTATCAATAATCGATTATCAACATCACAAATTTTTTGACCAAAGGCGCAGCATTTTGGTATGATGGAAAGGTAAATAGTTTTCATATAACCCAATTAATTACACATGGTATGTTATGGTTTTTGGTTAAGCACCACTAACTGACATCACTCCAAAGTCCAAACCTCTAAAGCCTACAAACTGAAATTTGGCATGTTTGTTGCTAGTGTAGACATTTGGTATGACAGGATTACGGAAAGTTCCCACAGGATTAGAAATATAGGATCCATATTTGTTTTATTTTTTTAAACCACTAACATGGTATACAATCATAGCCTATAGACACTTGCAACACCAGAGGTATAACTTGTGTTGTTGACTGTAAAATGTAACAGTATAAGGGTCAAAGTCCCTCCACTGCCAACAATGTTTTCTTGCAGAGCATTAGCAAACTTGCTTGCCGTTAGGAACACAACACAGCTCAAAGCAGTATTATTTCACTTTGATTTTCTGCAAGGTGGAGGTACTTTCCCAGTCAGGCAGGTCAAATTTGAATGGAATTACTCCCACTATCTACTACCTCTCTTGAAACAATTAATACCATAAGACAGCATTACTGATAAACTGTATTAGTAAGTTTATTGTCATAGAGAGAGAGCACTTAATTGTAATTATTATTAACAAAGTTTGTTATAAAAGTATTTTTTATTCATAGGATTAAGTACACACTTCTTGGTCGATACTTTTTGAACATAGAACATAGCTTTACAAACATTTTAACAATCTTATCACTAATGGCAATAAATAAAGTGTTTGTTTGCTGTTCTTAGCCCACATGACGGCCTGAAACTAAACTAAAATGGTAGCTTCAAATCAAATCAAATACATAAAATGCCATACGACGTGCAATAATACGGGTTTCAAAACAAGTATGACTCAGTATTAACTAAAAATATACAAACAGTAAACTATAGAAATTAGTATTTCATAACATTATAAAACGATATGGGTAGGGATTTTGGCGCGCTTAACATGGAGTGACGAGCTAAGGCGGAGTTTATGTCCATAATCTAGACTATTACGTGTTTTTCTGGAAACTGTTAGCAGAAACAAACAAGTGACATGTAGTGTGAATCTTGAAATACATAATTATAAAAAGTATAGCATACAATGTGATGCTTTTCTTGTTTATTATGCCTTAGTAACGAGTTTTAGTGATTTTGGTCGCCCTAAATTGCTGTTTATACCATAAATATACGGTAGAAAGTCGAAATACTTGATTGTATGGTGAAACTACAGCATTCTGAGTGGCGTGCTGGCAGTCGCAAACCACATAGTTTTGGGGTTATTATATACCAAATAAATTGTAATTTTCGGTAGAATAACGATTATACTCACCGATAACGAAGTATCGAACCCGAAGAAAGAATCTGCCATTGGAATTTTTCATATATCATGGACACAAATGACATGACTTGTCACGGTACATATGTCGCAATGGCGATGATGGCGGCCATGACATTTTATCTAGTGATGTACCCACACTAACTAAATAGCAGTGAGAAGCTGTTTAGTATTTTTTTGTTTGATTTAATCATTTATATACAACCTTTTTTGGGTGTGGCTATTCTTGTAATCCTCTATCACTCGGTAAAGCAATAACGGCCTAGCAATACCTATTTGATGACCTTCCGACTATTACACAGATACTTCTACGGTATACGTCTCGCCACTTTGTGCTTGGGTCACGGGAGTGGATTGTCTGATTTCTTCCGTGGCCTATATCAGATCCCATACCCGAGTACAAGTTATAACTGTGAAAGTACTCGTGTGCTTGCTAAATTAGTTTTGCAACACGTGGCTCGACATGAGAATTGAACCCAGGACCTCTAACTCAGTGGTCGCACTTACGAGCATCAGATTAATGAGGCAGTTAACTGTTAAGAGTAATGTAGGGAGGTTCCCGCCACAGTAATAAGCATTTAGGAGAATACGGAAATATTGTAGTACACACTGAAACCGAACAACTATAATTATTGTAACTTACACATGCACTGACATCAATAGAATGGTTGGTGATGGATGTCCAAAGCTAGATCTGAACTTCTGACGGCTACCACAACATAATGTAATCTCACAAAGTATGGATATATTTTGTTACCTATTTAATCATGCACACAATAATAATTATACAGTATACATTGTATGGAACTCAAAAAAATAACTTCTTCATAATAACTTCATGCTAATTATCTTGAATAATCTTTTGTAGATTCTACTAACATAGAATTAGTTTTGTATACTACTAACAACAAATAAGTCTATGCTACTTGATTAAATAAATTATTTATATAACTTCATGCTAAAAACCTTTTTTTAACTTACTATTTACTTATTTATATTTATGACATCGTTGCCATCTGGCATGTGTCTGTCATAATTCTCATACTGTATTACTGTCAATGTCAAGTCAATTTCAAGTTTTCAAAATTTTTTAATGTTTGTTGACGACGATAAAAAAAAACGGAGTAAAGTACCTAAACACGTTAGCACGAAATAAATAAATGATGTAAGCGGAAAAATGTATCAATCAACTTTCAGTCAGTGTATTTGTTATGGTGTGAAGTATAACGGTGGTGCCGTATTTGTTACGCACGAATTTTTATTTAAGTAAATAATTATTTAGTGCACGAAAAACCGAACCAGTCAATTTTTAACTTATGATAATATTTTTCTTGTACTTTGAAACAGGTAATCAAACTGATTATTTTATGATCCTTGAAAATTATTTAGTTTTTTTTTTGTGATATTGAAATATATCCTTTATTTACGTACATTATGCAATGCTGTATTTTGTAATTATTATTATATACTACTTATATTATTTATTACTTTAATAGTTGCCTTACTGTGAATGTATTTTAAAAAATAATAAGTTTTAAGTACTAAATTACATACAAACACTAAATTTAAATTCTTACTGAATAATGTCATATTGCTTTTAAATACTATCTCCTAAGATTTTCTCCTCTGCCATGGGTTACCAATATTTACAAACAAAAATTCTCACAGACACAAACACCAGCCATACAATAATTTGTTTCATGCGGGCATCAAACCTATGACTCCTAGTGCAGAACCACTGTTGCTCAATGATTAGTTAAACCCAGGAGTATTTCAATTTCAATGTTGAGAGTAAAGATAGGTACTTATACTTAAATTGTTGTTCTTGATTTTTATGGTAAAACCATCTTCAAGATTTCTAGAAAAAAACAACTCATATTGAAATCAGAAAGTAGTGAAATTACTTACAGTAATCTTGTACCTATAACAATTTCTTCTTTCTTTACACTCTGAGCTTCGGAGTCCTATAGTCATGGCCAAGGTATCTCTTAAATTTCCTGTCATGGTTGTGGCGAATTTCGCAAATCCTGTGACCATGACTATAGGGCAGGTGAAGGCAAGTGCGGTTTTTAGTCGGTACAAGTCTGACATACCCTGTCACCTCCCCGGGTGGCGGAGGATCCATGAGGATTTTCCATACTTTGAAAAAAAGGTAGATAAGCCTTTTTTTTATTGACCACGACAATGACAGAAAGCTGGTGTACAGTCTAGGGAATATTGCTTTCCATCACCTTCAAATTACGAAAAGAGAATCATTTAATACATGACAAACCAAATTGTGTGCAGTAAGCCAAGACCATGACTAAAAAACCGGCCAAGTGGCAGTCGGACTCGCGCACGAAGGGCTCCGTACCAATATTTATTTTATTTTAATTTCATTACATATTATCTTTTTGTATATTTTTGGCATTTTCCATGCTAAGATTTTAAAGTTCATTACATATTTATTTTTATAGTGAAATATGCAACTAAATATACTGTGAATATTTCAACTTTCAAGTGTCTACCTGTTGTTGTATGGCAGCCCCCGTTAAATATTTATTTTATTCTGTTTTTAGTATTTGTAGTTAATAAGAGTCAACAGAATTACATAATTTGTGAAAATTTCAACTGTCTAGCTATCACGGTTCATGAGATACAGCCTGGTGACAGACGGACGGACAGCGAAGTCTTAGTAATAGGGTCCCTTTTTTACCCTTTGGGTATGGGACCCTAAAAACCCAGTGACGCTGCTGCCCGTCTATCATATTTCTTTTTAATAACAATGTCTAACAGTCAAAACTAAAACTAATTTCCTGTTTATTTAAATACATTTTACCTAAATTGAATATTAATGTTACATTGCACTTAACAGCCATTTAAATTCATAAGAATGGAAGGTTATTTAAGGTCAGATTATAATTTATGTTGGACGTTAAATTTATATTCTTATGTAGTGTTAAATTTTAATGAATAGCATTATTGTGTTGGTGCTTATCTATTAAACGATGGGAAGTATCTTTCTAAGTTTAATAATTAATTCTTGGTAACATTTTGTGGTAGCAACTGAGTCAGCAAGTGAATAAGCTGTTAGTTATATTTTTATTTTATAAATGTTACAAAGCCTACTTGCAATCTCTTATAAGTTCCTTTTTTACATAATTTCGGAGAGTGTGCATCAGATCTCCACGATCTTATTCCCCCTTGCCCGTTCTACTATCGGACTACCAGAAGAATGAAAAAGCGACACCGATTCATGGTATAATTTGGGTGTCTTTAAATCTCGAGTGAATCGGTTTCTTCTAGGCAAGCGCGCTCCACCGTAGATCGCAGTGTCGCTTAACATCAGGCGAATTAGCGGTCAAGCATAGGCCTATCGTGAATAATAAAAAACTTTACTATGCTCTGTGGTTCGAATATCGGGCTGCTAACCATGGGGTCACAAATATTTTATTTTGGTTTATTGCAGAAACTTTTTTATGCTACTAAGGTGGCAAACAAGCATACGGCCCACCTGATAGTAAGCGGTTACCGTAGCCTATAGACGCTTGTAACACCAGAACACCAGGGGTATCTATCGCTTGCGCGTTGCCGAGCCGACCCTGGAAAACGAAAGAGGAATAGTTGGGTTGGCAGTATTAGGATCAAAGTCCCCTCACTGCCAATACAAAGTTTCCTCGCGGAGCACTAGCAACCTTGCTCACCGTAAGGAACACAGCACAGCTCAAAGCAGTGTTATTTCACTTCGATAATGCAAGGCGGAGGTACTTCTCCAGTCGGGCAGCTCCAATTTGAGTGGAATTACTCCTACTATGCCCTACCTCTATTAAATAATATTTTTACCAGTTAGGTACTTACGGAATCCTAATATCGCTTGCCATCTTAATTTATCTTGAAACTGTGAGGATGTAATGTTATAAAGTTGAATTCGACCTTCATACGGCTCCAGTTACTACTAAACTCAGTGCCGGCAATACGCCAGTCTCCGTTATTATTCTAGCTACATAATTATAATGTTGTGTTGTCATTGCGATTTTTAAATTAATTAGACGTTGTGAATTCAATGCGATAATTACTCTTCTATATTAACTTATCATAGTGATAGCCAGTGGTTCTAAATTTAGCAACTCTATCGGTAGAAATAACGACTTGAAGATTTGGAACCTTAACTATTCAGAGAGTAACATCAGCTCATCTGCCTGGAGGCTCTGCGTTTATTAAATTAATATACCAACCTACTTACTACATTAATTATGATACGCCTTTGGTCGTCCTATCCTAGAAAAACAGGTGTTTAGAGTTTAATTATATCGGTGAAGTTTGTATACTTAAATCTTGAGGTAGTCAATTTCGGATATACAGGAAGTGTGGCGAATTTCGCGGATCACATGGCCATGACTATAGGGCAATGGGCTGCGCTGGATGGGTCGCGAAAGTCATGCGTAGCAGTTCTCGTGTCCCATCCACCAAGCGAAAGAAGGCTCACGGCGGAGTTTTTAGTGGGTGCAAGCCCCACATAACCACAACGTCTCCCCGGACGGGGTGGTATGCGTAAGGCATTTTCTTCGCCATAAAAAAAAAAAAAAAAAAGGTTAAGGAAAATGCCGTTTTGTACTCGGTACGAGTCCGACATACCATGCCACCTCCTCGGGTAGCGGAGGATCCATGACGATTACCCATACTATAAAAAAAAGGTGACTTAGTAGATCCTCTAGGATCCACTGCAATAGCACGTAGGTAGGCCGCCACCCAACCGATTCCATATACATGCCTGATAATATAACTGTGCCTTTCTGATGTTGTGCGCAAGCGGCTGCACAGGAGTCAATTTTTTTTATATTTATTTTTTTATATATTTGCAATCTTGCAATCTGCCTGAGTAGCTGGCATTTGGCTAGACGTTATAAAGTTGGAAGAGTCTTGAATGGAATCAGTCCAGCGACTAATCCATTTTGTTAATGCCAAGACGTTATATAAGGTCTTGGGGGGCTTTTCTCTTTAATCTGTTAAAAGTGCTGGTGCTTTTATCCATCAAGTTGCGGACTAGAGCGTTGGGGTGAACCTCAATACGTTTTGCTTAGGTCTTAAGCTTTGTACGTATCTCCTGATTTACCATTGGTATTTTAGAGCCAATTTAACAAGTGAATATCGGACGGACAGCGAAATTTGCGCTTGCTCGTGTGATCGTCATCTTCGCCACGGGTTGCGCGATTGATTCAGATTGACGTCCATTGGAACAACATAATTTTTTTTGATAACATCATCAACCTCTTTCCGTTCTTTAATGGACGAAATCTCCTTCTTCTTATTAGCCGCAGTCCACTGCTGAACAAAGGCCTCCCCCATAGACTTCCACAAGGACCGATTATAAGCCGTCTGCATCCAACGAGTCCCAGCGACCTTTACCAGGTCGTTTGTCCACCTCGTTGGAGGCCGTCCCACGCTGCGCTTTCCGGTTCGTGGTCTCCACTCGAGAACCTTTTTGCCTCAGCGGCCATCAGTTCTACGAGCTATGTGCCCCGCCAATTGCCACTTAAGCTTGCTAAGTCTTTCAACGGTCTGGTTCGAAATCTGTTTAATTGACATCTTGATCTTGTTGCTGGAATCTTCTAGTGAACGTCACAGAGCGATCTTGGCTATTATTTTATTATTCATAGCAGTGAATAAACTATAAAATGGAAAATGCCAAAAAATACAAAAACAAAGTAATTTGATTTTATTTCTATTTCAGATAAAATGTCTTGCCAAGTAGATGTGAAGCAAGGACGATTGCAAGGAAAAGAATGCAAGACATATTATGGCAAGAAATATTATAGCTTTGAAGGGATCCCGTATGCAAAGCCCCCTGTTGGCAGGTTTAGATTTAGTGTAAATACCTTATCTTTTAACGTTATTTTTTCTTTTTCTATCATAGTATTCTTTCTCCGAGCCTTTTCCCAACTATATTGGGGTCGGCTTCTAACTAGATGCGGCTGAATATCAGTATTTTACACGAAGCGACTGCCATCAGACCTCCGCAACTCAGTTTTTAGGTAATACTGATATCCTGAGGATAGACTGGTTGTCAGGCTTTTTGGGCTTCTAACTACTAACGATTGTAATAGGTGTTCGTATGACAACCGGGACCCACGACTTTACGTGCTCTCCGAGGCACGGGGGGATCTCGATGTGTTAGCGGAGTGCTACCTACTCCGCTCCTGGAGTGCATCTGGGCTGGTAATTTCGCCACTGCCATAATATTCTACCACTAAGCAATAATGTGCTAACACTATTGTGTTCCAGTTTGAAAGGCAATGTGAAATTGTTGGGCATATGAGACTTAAATGATAATGATAATAAACATACTTGCTAACTGTTAGATCAAGCACATCAAGCTACCACAATCTTTCAAATTTATTTAATTGATTTTCAACTTTAAGACAAAGCAATAAGGTTCATATTCAATTGGGAAAATTTGACAGTTTTGGATAGCTTGATTTGCTTTATAATGTTGTCTTTATTACATTTTTCAGCCACCACAAGACCCAGAAAGCTGGGAAGGTATCCGTGATGCCACTAAACCAGGCAACAAGTGTAGCCAGTTAAATCCCTTCACAAATGCTGGCGTGGAAGGTTCTGAAGACTGCCTCTACTTAAACGTGTACACCCCAAGCTTGCCATGCGAAAAAATTAAAAAACTACCAGTAATATTTTTCGTTCACGGAGGGCGTTTTGTGTTAGGCTACGGCGATTACTACAAACCAGACTATTTTTTAAAACATGACGTCATATTAGTCACTGTAAATTACAGATTAAATGTTCTAGGATTTCTATGCTTAAATATACCGGAAGTGCCCGGAAATGCTGGCTTGAAAGACACAGTAATGGCGTTAAGATGGGTTCAACATAATATTATGCGATTTAATGGGGATTTTAATAATGTAACTGTGTTTGGAGAAAGCGCGGGAGCAGGAGCTGCTGCCGCTTATTTGACTTCCAAAATGGCGGACGGTTTGTACCATAAAGTAATTGCCCAATCAGGAAATTCTATTGCAGACATTTTTATGATGGAGAGCGATCCTATTGAAAAAGCGAGTGTTATCGCTGCCAATCTGGGAAAGGATTTAAAAGACGAAAGAAGTTTATTCGAGTTCTTAGTCGATGTTCCGATTGATGACCTAATAATCGCCTTCAACATTGCCGAAATGAGTCGACCTCCAATGATGTTCTACGCCTATTTATTACCAGTGGTCGAAAAGAAATTCGATGGCGTCGAAAGATTTTTTGACGAATACCCTCGTATCGATATAGCTTTAAATCGATATAATAAAGTTCCAATTTTAGCGGGACTCAATTCTCATGAAGGTGCGTTGTTTTTACAAAGAGATGGCGATGGGAATATTGTATTTGAAAAAGACTTTTACTATTTCATTCCAAATTATTTAAACATCAAAAGGGGCGATAGGAGGGTAGATGAAATTTCGAAAAAGATAAAGCGATTCTATTTTGGTGACAGACAAGTTGATGAGGAAACAAAATCGGAGTATATCAATTTGCTTTCAGATTTTTTCTTTGGTTATCACTTAATGTTGTTGCCTGAAATAGTATCGAAAGCGTCGGACGATGTGTTTTTTTATAAATTTCAGTATCATGGTAATATGAATACTAGGATAATGAAAAGCTTAGGGCTGAAAGGCGCCAGTCACGGGGACATGGTCCAATACCAGTTTTATAGAAAAAATAAACATAATAAATGCAGTGAGCATGATCTGAAGATAGTGGAGATGCTGAGTGAAGCGTGGTGTGCTTTCGCTAGAAATGGGTGAGTATTTTTTATTTAGAAAACGAGTTATAAAATATTGTATACTTTCTAATTGTACTGTCGTGGCTAAGGGGGTGTCCATTAATAACCTACGTGAAACGTTATCCCCTATAACGTTTCACGTAGGGGGTATAGGCAAACACGTTTTTTTTTCCGCAAGAATGTATAAAATTGCGAGAAAACTGGGTTAAATATTCTTACACGATATATGTCGTATAGTCATACGCGTGAACGGGTGCCGTCTGTCGGGGCTGTTCAGCTCTTACTGTCAATGACAATCTTAATTTTTTCTGTTTAATTATTATACTGGATTTATTTATTAGTACACATCAAACTGCATTGTTCTCATGAACTACAGAATAAAATTGTAAACTAAGTCAAGTTTTTATTTTAATAAGAGTGTCTATGGAGTTTCTTGCCGGTTTTTTTCCATAAGACTCACTTTTTGGAACCCTGCAACTAGTTTTGACTTTTCAAAAGGTTCGTATCCTGCCCGCAGTCGAATTTTGCCTTCGCTAAAATAACTTTAAAATCTTAGCATGGAAAATGCCAAAAAAATAAAAAATTATAAACTTATAATTTACAGAAAACCATCATGGAAAGATCAGAAAACAGAATGGCTGCCGTACACAAAGAATGAAAAGCATTCCTTAATCATAGACGAAGATATAAAGCTAATTAAAAATCCAGGTATAGACACACTGAAGTTCTGGCTTAGTGTTACTGGAGAAACGTCGAAATTATAATTTACTTACACAAATTTCTTAGTTTTAAAAAGGAAACAGTAACATTGAAATAAAACTACTTTTTACGGATTTTATCGCGTATATTGATATTATTAATCCCGACGTTTCGGACCCTTTACAGCGTCCATGGTCACGGGTAGACTACCCGTATATACTATATATACGCGATAAAATCCGTAAAAAGTAGTTTTATTTCAATGTATAATATTCGCGTAAATGTCAGAAATCAATAGGAAACAATAATTCCGAATTGTCATAATTTTTCCTAATATGAAAGATTGTCAACTATTTATTCTATTTATTTATTTAATTAGGTACACCAACAGCATACATATTTTACAATCATTAGAAAAAAGTACAGACGCCAGCAAGTCAAGCTATGCACAACAGTCAAATTTTCCTAATTGAAAATGAGTCTTATTTCTTTGTATTAAAGTTGAAAATCTATCGAAGAAATTTTACAGTTTGGTGTAGCTTGATGTGCTGGCCTTTGTACATAGAAAAGGTCTGATACATATACCAATTAAAGGTATACACAACGTTTACTACTGAAGCACACAAATAATAATATAATATTACATATTTAGATAAGATTTTGTCTACCAAAATATAAAACAAAACAATGATAAGATAATAATTATACTAAATTGTTTGAAGACTTATTTATGACTGCTTCATTAGTCTAGTGGTCCTGGGTTCCATCCCCAGGTCGAGCAGTGTTATTGGGTTTTTCTATGAAATTCTCAGTAGCAGCTCGGAGTCTGCATTTGTGCCCGGTTAATGGCAATAGGCTCGCCCCCTATTACATGGGACCTAAAACATACCGGCGAAATGTGGGTGTATATTAGTACGCCTCTGCCTAACCCTTCAGGGAATACAGGCGTGATGGTATGTATGTGTACTTATTTTTTCTAGAAGGGTAAAGTTGTTTTGGATAATATTTTTAAGCTTGTATTTTGTGAGCTATGCTTCATATTGCATGTACATGCACATTATGTATTGCATGTACATGCACATTATGTATTGCATGTACATTCACATTATGTATTGCATGTACATTCACATTATGTATTGCATGTACATGCACATTATGTATTGCATGTACATGCACATTAGGTATTGCATGTACATGCACATTATGTATTGTATTCCTAGTTTCTTTTTTTTTAGACGAAGTTTGTGGTCTAGTTGTTCTAATGTCGGACTGCTGATCATGGGGTCGTGGGGTCGATTATTCCCACAGAACACAAATATTTGTGTGGTTAAAACATAAGTGTTTTTGCTTGTCTGGGTGTTTCTTATGTGTTATAAGTATGTATTTACTAAAATTAGTATGTAAGTATTATATATATTGTCTAGTACCCATAGCACAAGCTCTGCTTAGTTTGGGACTAGATGGTGCTAAAAGGTGTAAAAAATGTCCCAAATTATTTATTTATTATATTAGGCTTAAATAATAAAAAAAAACGTTCGCCATTGAACTAACTGTAAAGTAAGCCATGTCGGTTGAGAACCATAGTAATGTCTTCTTCGATAGATGTCGCTGACGTCCTTATAAGACGTAAGAATGAGAAAAAGAAATTTGACATCATAGGCAGTGGTTTCGGTAGCTTAGTTTGTTAAAGCGTCCGGTGTACTTAACCAAAGGGACGCAGGTTCAAACCCTGCCTAAGATCGAGTTTTTCTTTATCTAAAATGTGTAACTTTGTGTTCTGAGGGTCTACTCCCTATCTCCTTCAACGAAGTTACGAGCCGTTCGAAAGTTCTCCGAAACTTCGGGAGTCCGATAAAACAAGTGTCAAATTAAATTTTTGGAACAGGTAAAAACACATCGAGAGTAGGGACAACAGCTGTCAATTGTGTTGTCATTCATTCTTAGTTCGTCTCCGAACGAATCATCCGTCCTTAGGTGATACGGAGTATGAAACGCCCGTAACGAAGGTAGAAACTACGGACTTCGTGCCGCTTACAGGCGACCCGTATGCTTGTCATCACAAAAAAAGCTTTATCTATTTATGTATTTTAATATAATATATTTTTAGGCAAGTAATAAATAAAAAACTTGAGAGGTGTCAAGGGACACCCGGATGAAACGAAGTTCCTTTCATTAAAATTTATTTAAAAATAAAAAAACCTGACACTCAACAATTCACAACGAACTCAAAATTGAAAATTTTGCGAAATTCAAATATTGTCATTCACTCAATAATTCGAAATTCAAATATTGTTGACAAGCAAAAAGTGTCGTGACAACTTTTCGTAAGAATTTTTTCCGTCTAGCCCCCTTTCACAACGCGCGATAAGGAACTTCGTTCCAATAATAATAAAATGTACTCAGTAGTAGAGTCGGGGTAAAGGTGCTGTTAGCTGAAATACAGTTTACAAGCCTAATTCAGCAGCAGATGCTAATACCGGACACAATATGTTTTAAATATATTGTAACACTGCTTAACCTTTTAACCGCCACGTCATTATCCTTTTGACCGCCACGGACGTGTACAAACGTCAAATTAAAACTTGCTCACGACGGCATGGCACGTCAAAAATACCACTTTTTTTTTAGTTCCAAATAAATACCTATACAAAAATTTGTTGTTTTTTTTTACCTATTATTAGATACTAGAATTTGTCGCTTGGCGTAGAGAACACGGATTTTCGTTATTGACGTGGCGGTCAAAAAGTTTATGAAAATCTGTGTTCTCTGCGCCAAGCGACAAATTCTAGTATTTAATAATAGGTAAAAAAAAATGTACAGGTATGTATTTTGAACTAAAAGAAAAAGTGGTATTTTTGACGTGCCATGCCGTCGTTGGCGTCGTGAGTAAGTTTTCATTTGATGTCTATACACGTCCGTAGCGGTCAAAAGGTTAAAAATATGTGTATGATAGATTTATCGCTATTTTTATTAATACCTCAATGGTAACCAGTACTTATTTGTATTGTGATGGTAATATAATTATCTGTGATACTCATTATATAAAATTACGCATAATGTGCACAGAGTACAATTAATTGTTATTTTCTAGCTGTGGTCCGTGGATTCACCCGCATTCCAAAGAGCTTTTTGAAATAAAAAGTAGCCCATGGAAATATTTAAATCGTTACAAGCGCCCTACCGCGTCAAATAATGGTCACGTTTCCGTAAGTAAACTGGTTGACATCGGAAGTATCGAGCCTGATAATGTTGTCTCGTTCACTCATACAGATGCAACACTGTCGTTCTCTGTCTCTACATGGAATGTGTGCATGCACTCATCTCTATGTGGACACGTTTTCGAGCGGTATAAGTACGGTGAGATATCTAACGATTTAAATCTTTGAGCCTATGTCCTTTCCAAGGTCTAATTTATCTCTGTAATGATAAATAGCGCCGGATCTAGGGGGAAGGCAAGCTGGGGCCCTATTCCCGGGCGGAAAATTCGAACTTCGGGCAGACGAATTCACGTGTCATCGCTCATCCAACGCAACTGACCACTGAGGCAGGTGTCCAGTACTTTAAGCACTATTTTTCGCGGGGCACGTTTAACCTATGCCTAGGTCAACTTACATATAAAACATATGCAGGCGGGGGCAGCATTTTTATTTAATTACCCCACCTCGAAAAAATTTTAGATCCGGCGCTGATGATAAATTATATAAATATAGCTTATGTACAGACGCCAGCAGGTCAAGCTATCCAAAACTGTCAAATTTCCCCAATTGAATATGAACCTTATTGCAATGCGTTAAAGTTGAAAATCTATCAAATAAATTTGACAGATTGGGGTAGCTTGATGTGCTGGCGACTGTACATACAGAGGCCAGCACATCAAGCTACCCCAATCTGTCAAATTTCTTTGATAGATTTTCAACTTTAATACAAACGTAAAGGTTTTGAAAGTATCGGATTGCTTGACCTACTGGCGTCTGTACTTAGTTTGATTTATTGGATATTTATTGTAATATATTTTTATTGCTAAATAAATTTACTGTTTTATGGTGGGTCAATTGTTCAATAAAATATTTAACATATTTATCCGACTTTTTAATTGCACCGGGTTCTCAACCCTATGTATTTCGCCACTTTTGAGAGCTCCCGATTTTGGAACGAAGTTCCTTATCGCGCGTTGTGAAAGGGGGCTAGACGGAAAAAAATCTTACGAAAAGTTGTCACGACACTTTTTTCGAAATTCAAATATTGTTGACAAGCATTCAAATATTGTTGACAAGCATTCAAATATTATTGAGTAAATGACAATATTTGAATATCGCGCGTTGTGAATTGTTGAGTGTATACAGGTTTTTTTATTTTTAATTATTAAATTTTAATGAAAGGAACTTCGTTCCATCCGGTTGTCCCTTGACACCTCTCAAGTTTTTTTTTTACCATTTGTAGCTCATCTTCCCTACCCGAGCCTTTTCCCAACTATATTGGGGTCGGCTTCCAGTCTAACCAGATGCGGCTGAATATCAGTATTTTACACGAAGCGACTGCCATCAGACCGTGTGAGGGGTCTCGATTAGTGATGGGCAATTCTCGGGAACATTCTCACATCGATAATGGAGAATGTTCTCAATGAGAACATTCTCTGGGTCGAGAATTTATGAGAGTTTAAATTTGTGATGACCCTTTTCACTTATGTCTATCATCATCACTACATAGTATAAAACAAAGTCGCTTTCTCTGTCCCTATATCCCTATGTATGCTTAAATCTTTAAAACTACGCAACGGATTTTGATGCGGTTTTTTTAATAGATAGAGTGATTGAAGAGGAAGGTTTATATGTATGATAAATGCATGTTATTAGTACATTGCACCTGTGCGAAGCGAGGGCGGTCTAAGATAAACAGATTCTGTATTATCTGAATGTTTTAAGAAGTTTAAGTTCAGTATTACTAGCTGTAAAACCATGTTTCTCGGTAAATTCTCTTCAGCGAGAACATTCATGTAAGTAGATAAGGTTTTCGGATAAATTCTCGGGAATATTCTCGTTACTTGCATAATGTTATTAATATTTTACATAGGTTTTTTTTTAATTGAACGAATTATGTTTCAATAATCAGTTTTACTAACTACTTACGTACGTACTTACCTATTTAACTATGTACTACTTATGCAAGTGCATAGGTAAGTACACAAGTAGTATATCTATAGGTAAGTACATAGGTTAAAACATAAGTAGTATATAAGCAGTACATAGGTAAGTACATAAGTAGTACATAGGTTAATACATAAGTAGTACAGAGGCCACCACATCAAACTACCACAATCTGTCAAATTTCTTTGATTGGTTTTCAACTTTAATACAAAACAATAAGGTTCATATTTAATTGGGAAAATTTGACGGTTTTGGATAGGTTGACCTGCTCGCGTCTGTACATAGGTACTTACCTACGTACTGTTTATGTACTGTTTATGAACTTATCTATGTACTGCTTATGTACTTATCTATATGTATACTACTAATAAAAAAAAAGAAAATATTCTGTAGAATATGGCAACCCTATGAAAGCATAGCATAGGGGTAAGACACTTTATCACATTCAATGCCAGTAACCCGCCTCCGAAGTTCTTTAAAAATGTTCATTAGTCATGCCTGTGTCCTACCTGGCGAGCCTACATTTTTAAAGCTTCTAATACAATTTTTTGTTTTGGCGAGTTTACCTTATGTCGTAAGCAGTGCCGGCTACCCTCCTAGCGAGTCCATAGAAAAAGGCGGCATTTGTCACACACCATCACGCCTGTATTCCCCTAAGGGTTAGGCAGAGGTGTACTAATGTACACCCACATTTCGCCGGTATGTTTTAGGTCCCATGTAATAGGGGGCGAGCCTATTGCCATTAACCGGGCACAAATCCAGACTCCGAGGTGCTACTGAGAATTTCATAGAAAAGCCCAATAACACTTTGCTCGACCTGGGGATCGAACCCAGGACCTCTAGCGTAGCAGTCGCGCGGAATTTGTGTTACGTTCAAAATGTGCTGCGGTGGTGAATGTGTTAAAATAGAAATAAAATCGAAACTAATAAAGTATATAACATATTTTATTTACGCATAATAGTTATACAAAAATATAATTATATTCTATTCATTATAATTAAAATGAAATGACAGACTAATAATTATTATTGGCACATAATATCTACACTATAGATAATATAGATTATAATTTTGAAATAATAATTATTATATAGATAAGGCCTGTATTTGGGCGAGGACTAGACGATCTATAGCCTATATTTTGGCCATAGTCTGTCTTGACTTGGTCAATTTTTTGCTATTCAATTTTGATTCTCATATACAAGGTGTTAGTATGTATTTTAATGCGTTGAAATCATTCAATGACTTCAGAATTATCAATTTTACATAGTTGTCGTTTAGTTTAGTGTCTTGTAACGACAGAGAAAATTATAATACTAGGGGCACAAGATAATGGTTCTTCTTTCTTTCTCTAGTGCAATTGATGCCGATGTCGATAATTCTACCAATGTCAAAGTGGTTAGGAAAAGTGTGTGTTTTTATAAATCGTTCATTGTCTATCAGAATGGTTGTTCAATGGCACTCAATGACTTATGTACTGACAGATTAGTAGACAAAACTGTCAAAGATAATTCTGAAGTAATTGAAGGACGATTTTGATAAAATAGAGTAGCAGACTTTAACACTCTTGTTCAAATAACAATATAGACAGCGCACTAGTACAGGAAAATATAAATAACAAGACGAAATTTAATTTTAACAAGAATAAATAAATAATGGTAATTATCTTTTTATTTTTAACAATAGCAACATTAGAATTCAATATTTATTTATTAGACGATTATTTTTATACAACCACGAAGGAAGACAATGGAAAAAACTCGCAAAAAAAAAAGCAAATATCAAAGAGGAATGTTCAATGATTTTAAACATTAATATCAAACTGATTTTCCATATACAAATTGTTTTTATTACTGAAAAGTCACTTAAAATTAAGATGGAATGTAAATAAATACTGTAAAATTAGAAACTAATTTAGTGACTAATATCTACAGACTAAAGATGCACCTCTTCAGTTTATGCTTGATTTAGCTTTTTTAAGACTAGGAATTCAATTCGACGATTTTTTCTTATATGTACCGAATAGGTCCCACAAAATGGCAGGCGACAGCGCGGCAGGCCTAGACTAAAATGGCGGGATGAGCTTAACTTGCAAACGTGATTGGCCTGGCCCTGAGCCGTGATTAATGGAGGGTAGGGAAAAGTAGGACAACGGCGGAATAATTAGGTAAAGAGGTAATTCCACATTTGAGTAATTCCACTCAAATTGGAGCTGCCCGACTGGGGAAGTTCCTCCGCCTTGCAGAAAATCGACGTGAAATAACACTGCTTTGAGCTGTATTGTGTTCCCAACGGTGGGCATGGTTGCCAGTGCTCCGCGAGGAAACGTTGTGTTGGCAGTGGGGGGCCCTTGGACCCTTATACTGCCAACCCAACTAAGTATTCCACTTTCGTTTTACAGGGTCAGCAACGCGCAAGTGATACCCCTGGTGTTACAAGCGTCTATAGGCTACGTTAACCGCTTACCATCAGGTGATCCGTATGCTTGTTTGCCACCTTAGAGGTATAAAAATGAAATAGTACACATGTAATGTAAATAGTGGAAAGAATTACGACTGTGATAAACTGGTCTTATCAGGGTTTCCTGTCGAGTACTCCAATGCCTAGATTATTCAAGCTACTACTAATTTATAAGCTACGATTACACTTTATTACCGTAACGTCAGTGTTATTAAAAAAAATTCACCAAATAATAATAATGAAAATGACGGGTATTTAGAAAAAATCTTAAACACGTATTTTATTCTTATACCCTCATCTTTTTGTTTTTATGGCAATAAAATCTTTCTTTCTTTCTTCTTTCTTTCTTTCATCTTATTTGTAGTAAACCAGTAATGTAGCTTCAGCCTAATCACGTTGATTTGTTTTTGTTTTAATAAGCCCCGATATTTCTTTACCAAGACTGCAGAGGTGCATCACACGATGACTATCTTATATTTGACTACTTCTTACCTCCAAGCGATTCAAAGAAGTTGACAAACTTATTGACTCCAATGTTCTTGGGAAGGTCATCTTCTGGCGGGTCATTAGCCCTTATCACGTCAATAGGGGCTCCATTGGAACGTGTCACCATTTTGATTTCATTCGAAAGCCTGGGCTTGCGGTCACCGTTTAGAGCTGCGGAGACGATAGATACAGGCTCATCGTCAACAATTTTAGGTGACTCTTGTGGGATTTCCGCTACTTCAACCCCCTCATCAACTTCGTCCGTGACGACTACGTTGTTTTCGGGCACTTCGTTCTTTTCCGTGATCACTTCGTTGTTTTCTGTGACGAATTCGTTGTTTTCCGTGATCACTTCGTTGTTTTCCGTAATGATTTCGTGCGTTTCCGTAAATACTTCGCTGGATTCCGTGACGACCTCACTGGATTCGGAGACAACAGTGAAGCTTTCCGTGAATGTTTCGACTATTTTGGGTTCAGGGATTGCAGGCGCTTCAGTACTGGATCTAGGCTGTTCCCAGCTGCGATAGTGTTTGTTGTAAAGGTCGATCCAGAATTCCATTCTCTCCTTGTCCTTGTTGGTTTCAATGGACAGTTCTTGGCCTATATTCAGGTAATAAAAGTTGTCCTTGGTTACTGGCAACCAGGTCACGGTGAGGTAGTGGTTCTCGTCGGGCGTAGGATTTCTGGAATTAAAAAAATATAATGTTGAATTTTTTTTTTTCAATTATGTGCTTATAAGTAAGTAGTTTACAGGGGGAAGAGCTCGTAGCTAAGAAATAACTATCCCAATCATTTGATCTGTAAAGTTAAGCTGTGGTTGCCGCGAACAATCTATAGATGGTAAAATACTGATTATCAACAACCCACACACTTTCCCACTGCTGGCCACGGGTGTCATCTTAGGTACCATGCTGACCTCTTCAAGGGGCGAGACCTGGCCTCGCATCCTACTCGGAGGCGCATCATGTGGCAAACGCGCGCCGTCTACTAGGTACATTTTATGGGTAGTCTCCCCAAATCAAACGAACAAAACAAAATAAAAATGTCAACATACCCACTCTTGGCGAAGTTGGTCCAGAGCCTCACCATCCTCTCCCTTGTCTTGATATCCTGATTGGTAGGCTCAACATCCTTCTGGAAATCATTCTTGAACAAATATCCCAGGTCATCCGTATGTGCGGCGTTTTTAAAGCCCAGTGAACCTACCATAGTTTTTGTGGATATGTTCAATTCACCAACATAATCGAACTTGTAATAATATATGGGTTTGTTGGTGACCTGGACCAAGTACTGGATGTACCTAGTAATGCCTATATTGAACATACCGTCAGACAACAGTTCAAAATACTGGTGTAAGTTCTCCACACCGAGTGATTTGCCATCAAAATATAACTGCTTAATTTTCTCAGCTATAGCTAGAGATTCGTCGGAATTCCTTTCGATATTTAGATCTTCGGGTATGAAGAGTTGTAAATCGTCCACGTTTCTAGGTAAAGCTAATTCTAAAGTGGTTGATCCGACCATTATGGGAACTTCAGCTACCCTGCCTGATGTGAGCAAATCGATAAACGGTTCGGTAAGGAATGCTTCTTCACCAGGGAACTCATTTTCGACGACAACGCCGAAGGGGTCCGAAGATTCGGGGAAGGAGAGAACCGAGCTCATTTTATCATGAGTTTCCACAATGTCATTTGCAGGGGTCGCGCATAGGAACTCGTAAATATCACCTACATCGGTAGACTCGCAGCCTAAGTTCTTTGCGAGTTTTCTGGCGTTTTCTAAGGGATGTTTCTGGACAACCCAGGGGCACAGCCCACTTCCAGACTGAGAAATGCCTCTATTAAACAGGCTTTTCGCCAACGGGCTAGCTGTGAGGAAAGTTACGGCCGCCCCACCAGCTGATTCACCAAAAACGGTTATATTTCCACTGTTACCGCCGAAATTGTGGATGTTTTCTTTCACCCATCTGAGAGCTTGGACCATGTCTTTCATACCTGCATTTCCGGGGACTTCTGGTGTGTTTAAGCTCAGAAAACCAAGTACTCCACACCTATAGTTGAAAGTAACTACGATGACGTCTTTTTCTACTAGGAAATCTGGTCCAAAGAGGTCGGTGTTGCCTGAACCGCACCTTAAACCTCCTCCGTGGATGTACACCATGACTGGAAGGAAGGCACCGTCCAAGTTGGGAGTGTATACGTTTATGAAGAGACAGTTTTCGTCTCCTGTGAGGATGTTATTGTTGAACATATTTATCTGAGCAGTGACGTTGCCCTCTGAGGTAGCATCGCGGATACCTTCCCATGGTTCCGGTGGTTGGGGGGCCTGGAAATTGAAAAAAGAAAACTTTACTTAGGTGCTAAATTTATATAGAAATTGGGGGCAGACGAGTCTTTCACTTGATCGGTCCATCTTGTTGGTGAACGATCGTTTGCCTTCGGTGTTCCCAACTATAATCAGTTTTTCAGACTCTAGATTCCATACGGTTATACGAGACGCGCTGGACCGAAACCGGTGGAGACAGATCATTCGACCACGATCCTCAGACTTGAGGGGCCGACCGCAGAGAGAGAGAGAGAGAGAGAGAGAGAGAAATTGATATCTCTACGATCACAATTATAAAATGAAGACATTAAGGTTTTAAGTATAAATGTGGATGGATATATGAAAAGAGGAAGACCAAATAAAAAGATGGATGGATTGTGGAGATGATATGGTACGGAACTATGTCAAGCAACTACTCCTCTTTCGTTTTACAAGTTCGGTAACGCGCAAAGTGATACCCCTGGTATTGCAAGCGTCTATAGGCTACGGTAACCGCTTACTATCAGGTAGACCGTATGCTTGTTTGCCACCTTAGTTCTATAAAAAAAAGCTACTATAATCCAGTTTCCTTCCCTAGCCATATGGCTCCCTAGCGAATTTAAAACTTTTTCTTTTTCATTACAGTTACATAACCAATAAGTTGTCTGTAAGAAGCTGGTACTCTTATCAGTTCGCTCAGAGATAGGTACTGATATTAGTTATCTCGTTGGTGACTGAATAATATTTGCTCACCTGCAATGTTTGATGTTTTAACCTAACAATATACAATCCCGGTATTCCCCGAAGGATTAGGCAGCGGTGTACTAATTAAGGTAGTCTCACATTTCGCCGGTGTTTAGGTCCTCATGTAATTTGGGGCGAGGTTATCCGGGCGCAAATGCAAAGCTGCTACTGGGAATTTCATAGAAAAACCCAATAACGCTTTTGGTCGACCTGGCAATCCTACCCAGGACCACTTAGATCTAATTATAATTAAGAAAGTAACTTTGTCCAGACAGATAGGGAAGTAAGAGATGTAGGGCATAGTGGGAGTTATTCCACTGAGATTGGAGCTGCCCAACGGGTAGGAGGCGGAGGCCCTTGCAGAAAATCGAATTGAAATACTGCTTTGAACTGTGTTCAGTTGTGTTCCTTACGGTGAGCAAAGCTGCCAGTGCTCCGCGAGGAAACGTTGTGTATGCAGTGGGGGGACTATGACCTTTCATATACTGCCAACCCAACTATTCCTCTTTCGTTTTACAGGGTCGGCAACGCGCAAGTGATACCCCTGGTGTTGCAAGTGTCTATAGGCTACGGTAACCGCTTACCATCAGGTGGGCCTTAGCTTATTTGCCACCTTAGTGGTATTAAAAAAAAATAGGTATAAAATCCGCACTTTCCTTCCCTAGCCGTATGGTCGGGGCTATTCCACAATTACCCACAATAGGCTATTCCACAATAACCCTGATCATAGGACATCGTCATCACAGACACCGTTACAATCCGGAATTTGGATGAGGCTTACCTTGAACCGCAGTGATCCTAGGGGCGGCTTGGCATAAGGGATGCCCTGGAAACTGTAGTACGCCTTCCCAGATGGGCTGTTGACCACGCGGCCTTGGAGCTTGCCCTGCTCCACGCTGACTACAGGTGCTTCTGTCATCCTGCCCCCTCTGAGGAAAAAATAAAGGTAAAATTAAAATAGCTATATTGCCGTGGGACGCGAATTATAATTGAGCTACATAATGACTGAAGCATCCCGTCAGCTGGGACTGGTCTACTCAAAGCCGCTGAGTGTCATACCTTAAAAAGCCATTTCAGACATTGCCCTACATTGTGTCACTCACTGATTTGATACTATTATGTCTGCTTTAAACGAGACCATGATACTCTAAGTTTGTTTTGGTGTTTCTTATCAGAGGTCGTCAGTTAGGAAATGCCGGTGCCACCATTAAATATTTAAAACATTTACTTGTAAAAGTGTCTTTAAAAGATCAATTTACAGAAATAAATATTATTTCATGCTGCGTCCGGTAGATAGATGGGTCGATGACATTAGGTTCGTCACATACGATAAGATTAACACAAGATGGAAGAAGGTAGCAAGGAAAGAGAGGCCTATACTCAGAAGTAGGTAGATTTAGGTTGTGAATGATAATGATCAACCACAGTGGCTTTGAGTAAACCAGTTCCAGCCGATGGCACGCACGCATCAATCTTTTTTTTTTTTTTTTTTTTTTTCAAATCAAAATTTTTTTTTTTTTTTTATACCACTAAGGTGGCAAACAAGCATACGGCCCACCTGATGGTAAGCGGTTACCGTAACCTATAGACGCTTGCAACACCAGAGGTATCACTTGCGCGTTGCATATTTGCTAGAATATGGTACATAAGGTGTTACAATACATTTGTTTCAGCATATCCTGCCATAGCATGGCGTGCAAATATATTCACAGTCAGTGTCATTAATCTGTTCTGTGTCACTATCGTCAATTAAGTACTATACTACTTGCTAATTCTATTGACTTGTCTTCTAAATAGTCCATAACGGTATAATATCTTTTAAATAGTAACATATTAAAAAGTATTTTTTTAAACATTGTCATAGGTAAGTCTTGTAAACTATTTGGTAAATGATTATAGATAATGATCGACATGCAGTATACATTTTTCTTAAATAATTTTAGCCTTATTTGTGGGAGCCAAAGTCTGTTTTTATGCAGTGTTCGGCTATTTGGCCTGTCAGTGTTTGTCTCGAAGAGATTGTAATTTTTCTTGACAAAAGTTGTGTAGTTCGACCACATTATATGGAGATCAACATAGTCAAAATTGGTCTCCAATCTGATATAGTTCGGCTCCACCTACCGTCACCACGTCTACCAAGTCCCGCCCAAGTCAACTTGAGTTCCATTAATTAATTAATCTCAGTCAAAGTCACAATACAGTAGCAGTGATAGCCTAGTGATATGATCATTGGACTGCCAAGTCAAAGGTCTCGAGTTCGAATCCAAGGTTCGAAACCTCTGAATTCATGTATGTATTAATAATTAATTATCACTCGCTTTAACGAAGGAAAACATCGTGAGGAAACCTGCATGCCTTAGAGATTTTTCTGAAAGGCCAGCGTGGTGGACTACCTATAGCCTAATCCCTCTCAATCTGGAAGGAGACTCGTGCCTAGCAGGACAGTATATGAGTTGATGATGAAAGTCATTATCACACTTCACACTAATATTATAAAGGCGAAGGTTTGTGAGTGTGTATGTTTGTTACTTCTTCACGTCTAAACGGCTGGAGCGATTTTAATAAAATATGGTATGGAGTTAGCTGACACCCTGGATTAACACATAGACTACGTTTTACTGCGGGAAAATATCTTATTCCCTAATAAACCGCGGGTAACACCGCGGGGCACAGCTAGTAAATGATATACTGAAAAAAATCTGACATTGATTTCTAGGTATGTAGCGTACATACATCAATGAAGCCGTTTTTGATATTATCTTGCACGAACGTAGATAATAGATTATATGCAAATCGTAAGTTAATTATAAATCGTAATCAGTATTTAATCATTTGGCTTTATGAATAATATTAATATACATATGCGGAATTACGATTACTCAAGAAAAGTGTAATCAGAGGTAATTTGGAGTTTAGTTTTTTTTTATATAATAATGCCGGTATTTCTTATGGAGCACACAAAAACAAGGTAATAAACTAAATTGCGGTTTTGTATGGATTAATTCTTTAATGTTGGGTTACAAAAGGGATGGCTGAAAGGCAATTTCATGCAGCTGAAATGAGAATGCTGAACCTGGCAGTAAAAACAGGCATTATTTCGGGATTTTGGATTGTCATATTTCTTTTAGTCTTTTTTTTTTGAAGAAAGGAAGTAATAAGGGCACGTTATAATAAGGGCAAGGCAATTAGATCTAGATTTTTTGGGAAAAAATCATTGCTCTCAAGGCATTATCCACGAAGACAACAGCGGAATATGTTTGTTTGGAGAAAGGCCCAAAGAGGCCCCTGTGTCGTGTCACAAGATTAGACAGGATAGGGAATGTGTAGATATACAGGTGTTACAAAACTACCCGTAAAGCAGTGAGGAGGTTAAATGGGGCCTTATAACGAGTCCATTCACAATATTTAAGAACCGTAGTAACGCTGTATAACATACCCCAAAAAAAGGAAAACAACAACATTTATGAATGAAAAATAGAAAAACGATTAAAGTATTGTCTACTTTAATCGTAGACAATAATTTTATTAGGTAAAATAGGTACGTAGGCCTTTCTGTAACTAACTGTGTCTCTCAGGTAACGTCTGCTCAATCCCGTGGCTTGATCACATGTTGCCTATTTATTTCCTCCGGCTCACGTTTACAAGTCACAGGTTCAATACTCTAAACGTTTCCCTCTTTTCTTATAACAATAAAAAAAAAGTTTAAAAACTTTCCTGTGGGCTGGTACCTGTGATGTTTTTCTTCGCCGCAAAATCACGTTACAATGTTTTTTTTAATTAGATCCACACAAGAATTCTAAAGATGCGTGCCCAACTGAAACTCTGTTATGGTCGTGGCGAATTTCACGGATCTATGGGGCAAGTGAAGGCAAGTGCGGTTTTTAGTCGGTACATGTCCTAAATATCTTGTCAGCTCCAAGATGGCGGAAGATCCAAGCCGCATGTATGTAAGATCATCAATTGAGAACGGGTGGACAGATTTGACCGATTTTTGTATTTGCGTTCGGAATTTTTCTCAGGACAAGGTTTGTATGAAAGCAATTTTGAGAATATCCCAAGGGTTTGGGATATACGAGATTAATGCACCGCGGGGCAAAGCTAGTTTTAAGTATAAAAGAGTAACCACTATTTAGGCTATCACTGTATTTTTTTAATGTACATACATACATGTATATTGTATACATACATACATTCACACCTTTTTCCCTTACGCAGAAACTAAAGACCGCCACTTGCTACGATTCTTGCATACTTCTTTCGCTTCGTCCACATTCATACATCTTGTCATACACGCCGGTTGCGAGTACTAAGCGCCTAATCTTCTTGAAGAGCCTCACCAATAAGGTAGGTGTAAGTCTTTCTAAGGCGTCCACTACCGGCGTTTCCACTGACATTCGCTATAAAAATCCCTTTTCTTAGTCGTCTTTTCTATCGACATACCAAGACCATATCAGCATATTCTTCTCAATTCTTATCACTACATCGTCTTTTAAACCGCAACGTTGCCCTATCACATTTTTTAATGTATTATTTTAAATGAATTTACTCACCGAATATCACAAAATAATGCCAAGTGTTCCGACAGTTCTAGGTACTTCAGAGGTTGAGGATATATGTACTATGTGTTTATCAGCTGGATAAACGATAAGCGACGAATCTATCGGATCGACATTTGACAAAAATATTTCGAAATAGTATTTTTATTACCTAGTTGTAAGGTTATCGTTATACGATATGGGTCAAAATGAAATCAATCATTCGAAAAATTTGCACATCAACTGTTTGATTTCCACTATATTTGTTGTGTATGCACGGCATGCTCCGAGCTTAATCCCAACTATGTTGGTGGTATATGGTTGAATTGAATATCAGTATTTTAGACGAAGCGAATACCATCAGACCCAATTTAAGGCACCTGAAGAGCCCAAGCCTACTCTTCTGCGATTCGAGTAAAAACCTAACTTGTTCGACCTGCGGATCGTACCCAGAACCTCCGGCGTAGCAATCGCGCTTTACAGTCACTAGTAGGTGTACATAACTACATCTCTGCTTTACTCTTCAGGGAATATCTACAGGCTCTATCTACGGAGAATATGTTCATAAATAAAATCATAGCCTTTGCGGTTTAAAAGGACTTTTTGAGGCAAAGCCTATGCCAAGGTCTAATCTAGCTCTGTACCAAATTTCATCAAAATCGGTTTAGCTTTTTAAGCGTGAAAGCGTAACAGACAGACAGTCACTTTCGCATTTTGAATATTAGTAGGGATATTACTTGCTGATAATGGAGATTCGATTTTTTAAAATCGGTTAAGTATTTTTTGAGTTACATTACAAACAAATAAATATACAAAAAAAAAAACAAATATTTTCTCTCTGTGATATTAATATAGATGATTACGCAAAGGGAAGTGTTGATTTATGATATGACATTACTATTAGCAAGTCGCTAAGTGAGTCACAATAGCTAACCACGAACTATTCCTCTTCTGCGTGCCTCTCCATCATTGGAAGTCGTCTATTGGCGTTTAGCTACACTCAAAATGTAAAATAAAGACACATAACATGACATTTCATAACCTTTGTAGGGCACAGTGGAAGTAATTCCACTTAAATTGGGAGCTGGCTGGGGAATTACCTCCGCCTTGCAGAAAATCGAAGTGAAATAACACTGCTTTGAGCTGTGTTCTGTGTTGTTTCTTGCAGTGCGTAAGGTAACCAGTGCTCCGCGAAGAAATGACTTTGACCCTTATGCTGCCAACCAAACTATTCCTCTTTCGTTTTACAGGGCGCAAGTAATACTCCTGGTGTTGCAAGAGGCTACGGTAACCGCTTACCATCAGGTGTGCCGTATGCTTGTTTGCCACCTTAATAGTATAAAAAAGACGCCTGTTTTCCCCGAAAGGTTCAAAGTCAAAATATTGAACATAAACTACTAGATAGTACTTTTTGGACGTAATTTCTACATTCAAGACAGCCCCCAAAACGCAAACTTTAGGCAAAAGTGTACTGCGTACTCCCACGGTTCGCCGGTATGTTTAGGTCCCATGTAATAAATAGGTCGCTGAAATGGCTATACCTTTTTAGTGCAGCCGTGAGACACACGGTTACCATTTGTTTTTTGATTGTAATTTCTAGATTATGTATGTGCTAAATATTTATTTTTCTTTCTTTCTAATAGCGTACATGACATTGGAAACATTTCCATGAAAAATTTTGATCCCGATTGCTTTGATTTCTCTCCCCGTCGGGTACATATGACAGAGGCAGCAACTTAGACGGAGCGATTTGTTACAAATTGGAAAAAGTAATAGATTTGGTAGCATTTTGCTCGTGATTCACCGTCTATCGTTACTAATGTCTTTGCTTACTATACGTAATTTTAAATCTTAGGAAACGACCAAACATTAAAGGCACTTAAAATCTAAAACGTCAGTTTCTTTAATCTTTGTCACTTACCGAATTCGCATTCTGAAGCTGCTCAAAAGATTTCTAGAAGTGGAATCCAGTCTATACCTTCGAGGCAAGTTACTTCTCTCTTCGTCTTTTAATTTCCAATCATAAATATTAACATTTCTAGTCAGGTCTTCATTGAAAGAGTCCAAAAAACCGGACCAACTATCGTTGTGTTCATATTTACGAATGAAGTTTGCGATCTTTTTATTCACCGGTTTTTTGCCCAGAGCGAGCAGTTTTGATTCTCTTGCCAACAAATACCGTAAGGCTGTTCTTTTAAGTATTATCAGTTCTTCTAAAGTTTTTGCCATAAAATAGTAACTGTTGATCGCAATTTATTTAATGAAATACCTTTTACTAACAAGTCATTCAAACACAGAACCAGAACAAAAAAAAATTAGCACATTTTTAATTCCAAATTACGCATTTTAACACTTTTGAAATTAAAACTACAGTATTCTAAATTGAAAAAGACGCGGCAGCACCTGTCAGATTGACAACTGAACCACTTTTTAAATAAACTTTTTTTAAACAAAGGCAGCTCGACAATCTGCCAACGACACACTACTGCGTGGAAATTTCAAGAACAATTATCGGAGACGTGACGTGATGGATAGTGCAAATTAGTTTTAAGGCTCCTCCTGAATGGTTTTACATAATAGATAAATGGCTAGGTACGAGCTTGGAGTAAAGAGCGTTATGTAAACTTCACAGTGATTGTAAAATAATTCTACACGTTTATTGATATGAACAAACTGAAGAGATTTTCTCGACGGCGGCGTATGGCGTGGGTAGAATTACTAGTGTTGACAGCACTTGAACTTTTATATAATATAATTATCAAATATGTGTTACATACAAATATGATGATATAACTGTTAAAAGTAGGTGTTCAAATTGCGAATGCGTTTCCGACAGATTAGTACTTGTTTTTTTTTTACTTACAAGTGGGTAACCCTAATTTTGCCTGATGGCAAACGCGAATAGGGAGCACAGAATTCAACTAAATGCTCTTTGGATTGGGGGCTCTGGCTCTCACTTGCACATGACCGAACACAGTAAATCTGTTTGGCAGCGGTCTTACATCTGCGGATGGTAGCTAGCTAGATGAGTCATCATCAACCCAACCCAACAATACAGAACCACTGCTGGCACGGGTCTCCTCTCAAAATGAAAGAGAAAGCTATAGTCCACCTGGCCTAATTCGGGTTGGTAGACTTCACACGCCGTCAAGGAAACCTCTCAGGCATGCAGGTTTCCTCACGATTACTTCACTGTTTAAGCAAGTAATAATTAATTTACGCACATTTGACGTCAGAGGTGCGTGGACAACTATTTCGACTAAAAACGCACTTGACTTCACGGTAATGCAAAAAAAATTTTTTTTTTTTTCTTTTTAATATACTGGATTAATTTAATAGTTCACATCAAACTGCATTGTTCTCATGAACTATTTAGATTGTTTTTTATTTTAAACTAGTGTCTATGGAGTTGGATGCTGGTTCTTCTCCATAAGGCCCACTTTTTGGAACCGTGCAACTAGTTTTGACTTTTGATAAAATGTTTGACTTTGACTTTGAATGAGATTCGTGACATTAACCACGATCGTGACAGGATCCTAGGGAAGGACAAATGCTACCATTTATGCCAAAAAGTTCGTTTTTAGGATGCATTTGTAGCTGCGGGCAAAACTTTGCTCAACAGCTTGGATCATAAGTCAAACTACTAATTCGCACTCATCATTACAGTCATATTTTTTGTTATAGTATTAATATTAGGCTTATCGGACACATTGACATAAAACCAGCTGTGTTCACATACAAGGTCGAGAACAGACTGAGGCTCCACGGTCGTTTAACACAATTAGCGTACAAATTGTACATAATATTATGCAATGTATGTTATACGTACGCACTAAGAATGTATGATAGCAGGACGTAAGTTCGATCGCCTTTGGACAGGTTTAATGGCACATATATTATCTTGTGGCTTTTAGAGCTTTAAAAAATATTGTGCTCCATTTTTATTGAAATATAGCAGTTGTCCTCGCATTCAAAAGGACTATTTGAGACCAAAAATGTCCATCTTCTAGGTCCAATCTACATCTATACAAAATAAATTCATATAAAATGGTTCAGCGGATCACTGAATACGTAACAAGGTTGCTTACCCATTTATAATATTACTCAGTCAAAGTTAATATGATTTATTCAAGATATGTTTACTAGGTAAGTACTTTTTGAAACACATTTTTCCATTTTAGACTCCAAAACATCCGCCCTTTACCAGTGTTTTTGCTGGAAAGAAGAAGCGGCGGCGGCGCAACAAACTCCTCAGTAACAAATTTCTGTCTGTTGTTTAATTATAGGGGTGCTGTTGAGGCTGCCCCGTTACTGCAGTGCATCAGGGATGTTCGCGGACGCACATGTGGATTGTTTCTTTGCCAAAATTCGTAAGTGCTTTGTGTCCCTGAGGGTCTACTCCCTATCTCCGTGAACGAAGTTACGAGCCGTTCGAAAGTTCTCCGAAACTTCGGAGTCCGATAAAACAAGTGTCAAATTCATTTTTTCGAACGGGTAAACACACATCTGGAGTAGGGACAACTGTCAAATTGTTGTCATTCATTCTTAGTTCGGGCCCCGAACGAATCATCCGTAGGTGATACGGAGTAGGAAACACCCGTAACGAACGGACTTCGTGCTTAGGGAGTAGACCCCCTGGAGCGCAGGGTGTGGGATAGCAACAACAGTATCCTGTCTTTGGTTTCCAGCCGGCTGGACTGTCCTTACGTGAATCGCTGCTGCGCCATCTCCCATGGAATGGTGCAGCCGCGGTGAAGCGTCAGATGGTACTGCCGATGTATATATTATACAGCTTGTTTTGATTAAATTATATTAATTACTAACATAGGACAAGTATTTCTTACCAACAAATGATTCATTGTTACTTGAAAAACTTGTGGCCTACGCAAATGATCTGGTATCGTCGTGCGACGGGTTGTTGAGCTCCCTAAATTATGGTTGAGCTACACAATGACTGATGCATGCGTGCCGTCCGTTGGGACTGGTCTACTCTAAGCCGCTATGGCTCTTTCTTCTTTCTGTCATTTTAGACTTTGCCCTACATTGTAAGACACATATTTGTTACTATTCTATGTATGAACTTTAAAAGAGACTATGATTCTCCGAGTTTGTTTCGGCGTTTCTTCTCAGAGGTCGTCAATTAGGAAATGCCGGAGCCATCTAGCTTAAAAAATATGTAACATATTGACTTGTAAAAGTGTCTTTAAAAGATCTATTAAACAGAACTAAACATCATTTATCAAATAAAATTGAAATTGAAAATCATGGCGTTAAAAATTAATCAATAGTAAGGATGTATCCAGTTAAATTACTGGGCAGAACTGGAGTTTAGTATCAAGCAGCGGTGTGCCCAGTTTCCTGGTTTTAAAGGACATCGCCAGTGATATGGCTGGGCAAATAGGACTGAACAGCTGATGTTTCAGGATGTTTGACGGGCGGCGACATAAACAACCGTATTTGGTGTGTGCGTAATAATTACCATTAGTTCAATGACCGACTCGCTCCGTCACCCAGTAACGGATAAAGATGCACATATTTTGTGCCTCTCGAACTTCTAATTATGGCATACTTTGAAGGCTTATTTCTTACTAGCGATCCACCCCCGCACGGGTGCAATTTACAGCAGCACATCAAGCTACCACAATCTGTCAAAGGTCATCAAAAATCCATACAACTCAGCCCAAATTTGTACCTGTGGTACATGACAGCTGTCAAGTTGACAGTTTTTACTATGAAATCACTATGAAACTGATAATAATGTGCCAAAATGGCGTGCGTTTGACATTCCAAAACTGACACTGACAGCAGATAGCTATCAAGTTACAGTTTTTACTTTAAAAGCACTATGCAAATGATACTAGTGTGTTAAAATGGCGTGCGTTTTTTCAAATTGAAAGTTACTTTTTTGTCATCCCCTAGTGAGCATAAAAAAAGTATGACGAGTTTTAATCAGCGTAATACAGAGTATTTACATCATTTGGGCGGATTTTGGTGACATCCTTTCTTTGATTGATTTTCAACTTTAATACATAACGATAAGGTTCATATTTAATTGGGAAAAATTTACAGTTTTGGATAGCTTGACCTGCTGGCGTCAGTACTAATAACATAAGTACATGTATTATACATATAAAACTTTCTCTTATTACTCCATCTATTAAAAAAACCGCATCGAAATCCGTTGCGTAATTTTAAAGATCTAAGCGTACATAGGGGCAGACACAGGGTACGAAACGTCGGGATTAATAATATCAACGCGTAAAATCCATAAAAAGTAGTTTTATTTCAATTTGCCTGCAATTTAATGCATTTACATTCGGCTATCTCGTTTCGCTTTCTATTTATTCCCAAAAAACAAACCAGTATTCCAAATATACTGCAGTTTGATGCCAACAAGGTCTTTTAATGGTTTATTATAATTTAGGAACAATACTTATTACTTTTTCCTTTTTCCAACAAACTATAATAATAAAAGCTGAAAATCACGTTTAAAAGTTTGTCCAGATTCACCCCTGTATCCCAATTCACCCCGCAAATTTTTAAAAGCTAATGTTAGTTAAGTGTGCATACATTTTTATGTGCTGTTAGTTAGGCTTACCTACCCCACACGCGAACGCCGCGTGCGTCGTGGTCTATGGCGTGTTGTCGCGGCTCGCACGCGGCTTTCGCGTCGTTCACACGCTTGTGGAACGCGCACGTTCAATTTTAGTTACCAGGCCTATTAGTTAGTTACAAAATATGCAGCTGAATATCGGCACTATACATGAAGTGAGTGCCATTTAGCTCCACAACTTGGGTAATACCGATATTCTAAGGTTAGTCCTGATACCCTTGAGACCTTATTTCAACTTATTAATCATCACCAATCATTACCGAGGAATATGGAAACGATTATAACTCCAAAATGGATAGGTTTTTATAAGGTAATTTAGAAAAAATATGAACGTCCTGACCTGAATAATTTGTAAACATTGTTATGGGGAAAGCTATCAAAATTTTAGAAAATATTAAAATAACAAGTTCTATGAAAATCTTTAACTTTACAGATTCCAGCTGCTTTTATGCGGAATTGTGGTGATAATATTCAAACTTGTACCATTAGTTCACCTCTGCCTAACCCTTCGGAGAGTACAGGCATGATGGTACATTCAAACCTTTAAACAGATATAAGTCTAAAATGGATAGCTTTTTTCAAAAAATCTTACATCCAATGAACGTGTCCCATTCTTATACTGGGTGTTTCTAAAGCAATTATTGGATAACGATTAATTAACGTTAATTTAAGTCTCAGGGTTTTGCGGTTAGTGTTAGTCATTAACTCATTAGACAAAACTCACCGAAGGTCATCTAAAAAGTCGTTGACAGCTGTTATCATAGTGACGTTTGCACTGGAAAAACAAGACAAACACATATAACTATCTACTATACATACTAAAACTAATTATTCTACTTAATTACTACTCCACATTCAGATAAGTTAGACAAAACCCGACGTAAATATCCAAATAAAGACGACTGTTAAAATACTAGAATTTATTAAACTTTTACTCCATTTCTCAATGGTTTGTGAAGTCTGCCAATCCGCACTAAGCCAGCGTCGTGGACTGTACCCTATACTCATATACTGTCCCACTACTGGACACGAGTCTCCTCTCAGAATGAGAGGGATTAGGTTATAGTCCACCAGGCTAACCTAATGCGAGTTGGCAGACTTTACACCCTGTCAAGAAAATATCTCAGGCATGCAGGTTTGATCATGATGTTTGCCTTCACCGTTCAAGCGAGTGATAATCTTTATTTAAAGGTAATTCTACTATGTCACTGAACTCCTGGACGACTGGACCGATTTGAATATTTTTTTTTGTATGCGTTTGGGTGGGCGCCACACACTG
Source organism: Acronicta alni (assembly GCA_964056405.1). NCBI lineage: Eukaryota > Metazoa > Arthropoda > Insecta > Lepidoptera > Noctuidae > Acronicta > Acronicta alni. The sequence goes on from OZ043942.1 coordinate 5,904,030, forward strand.
GATGGTTTAGATTCACAAATCAGCCCGGCAGATGGCGCTGCAGTCGGTATCTAAGTTATTTATCTATACTTACTGCAACTAAACGGCTGGATCATGCAGGAGAACGTCTGTCGGGTCCGCTAGTTCATTTTAAATGAATACACACATGGTTTCGAAAAGTCAGAAAAGCATATTTTGACTGCCTCATTAGTCTAGTGGTCCTAGGCGCGACTGCTACGCTAGAGGTCCTGGGTTCGATCCCCAGGTCGAGCAAAGTGTTATTGGGTTTTTCTATGAAATTCTCAGTAGCAGCTCGGAGTCTGGATTTGTGCCCGGTTAATGGCAATAGGCTCGCCTCCTATTACATGGGACCTAAAAACATACCGGCGAAATGTGGGTGTACATTAGTACACCTCTGCCTAACCCTTCGGGGAATACAGGCGTGATGGTATGTGTATGTATGTGTGCATATTTGTATTCGAAATCGAGACCTTTTACTTGGCTGTCTAATAGTCATAACACTTGGCTATGTAGTGTAAATAAAACGACTGTCTAAAATATTTTTAAATAAATTAAAAAACAACATAACTCCGTAATCTGATTTCACCGCAGTCTACATAACTGATCCGCTTAACCCTAAAATTCTATGAGTGTCGACGCCAGATATGTCTAGACTAGACTTTAGTGACGTCATGCGCATTAATGACATCACTCTGCGTCTAACCCAGATAAATAGAACCTAGATGCAGGTAGCGGGCAGGTTAGAATATGAATCTATTATATTTTTAAGAATATTATAAAACTGAAAAGTTAGTATCCGTAAACAGTAGTTTTATTTCAATGTATAATATTCGCGTAAATGTCAGAAATCGGGAACTACGGGTTCGATGGAAAAAATATTTTAGTGTACAGTCAAAAAAAGAGTTAAGTATACAGATAGAAAACGAAATATGCATTTTTATACAGATTTCGACATAAATAATTACGCGCCAAAGGGTTAGGTATGTAGCTGCTAACAATACCTACGTTTTGACACATATTACGTGATAGATTATTACACTATCTTTATCAAAACACAGATTATTAATTAACTGCATGTATACCTAACTCTTTTGTTGTCCGTACATTTATCGAGGAAGGTTAAAGGCTTTATAACATCACGCTACGACCAACAGGAGCCGAGAAAAAAGAAAAAAAGGCTAGTTATAAATATAGAGGCTAATCATGCGTACCGCTGAAATGTGGAATGAGCTTCCCGAGTGGGTATTCCCCAATAGTATGTGCATTAGTCTGGTGGTCTTAAGCGCGACTGTTACGCTAGAGGTCCTGGGTTCGATCCCCAGGTCGAGCAAAGTGTTATTGGGTTTTTCTATGAAATTCTCAGTAGCAGCTCGGAGTCTGGATTCGTACCTGGTTAATGTCAATAGGCTCGCCGCCTATTACATGGGACCTAAACATACCGGCGAAATGTTATTTATTTTTTATTTATTTATTTATTCATTTATTTCAGGCAACAAGGCCAATATAAAAATATAATAATACAATATAAAATAGGACAAAAAATAAAATACTATAAAATATATATATGAAATATAAAATATGTATATTTTGTGTGTAAATTATAAAAATGTGGGTGTACATTAGTACACCTCTGCCTAACCCTTCGGAGAATACAGGCGTGATGGTATGGTATGGTATAATCTAGGTGTCTTAAAATTTCGAGTGAATCGGTTCCTTCTAGGCACTCCACCGTAGATCGCAGTATGGGAGTCACTGCGTGTAAAATTCATGTGCGTGTGAACTGAGAGACCACACTGGTATTTCGAAAAAAAATATTGTAGGATTTAGTAGGTCTTAAAACAATTGTAGAACAAATTTGGGAATTTGTAAAAAAATACATTAAAAACTACAGCCCTTAAAGTCCCTCAGTCCTCACAGACCGTCAGTCGAAAAATTAAGATATTGTGACTATAGACATTTAGTAAAGAATTAGTAAAGATATTTACTAAATAATGGGCCACCAATCAATCAATAGCCGTATCTGGTTATCCTGAAAGTCGACCCCAACATGGTCGGGAAGGCGAGGAGGATGTTGAATGTTCACGAACATACTGTGACTCCTAGGAGCTCATCCCCCCCTATGCCCGAAGTAATCACACGCCCCCTTGACAGCGTGAAACCTTACACATGAGAAACTAATCTACTTATGGAACGCATACAGATTTAAACGGCTATTTATTGAAGTAATAAGATGACAGTCTACCACCTCACAAAGCCTTAAAGTTTTATACCACTAAGGTGGCAAACAAGCATACGGCCCACCTGATGGTAAGCGGTTACCGTAGCCGATAGACGCTTGTAGCACCAGGGTATCACTTGCGCATTGCCGACTGTGTTAAACGAAAGAGGAATAGTTGTGTTGGCAGTATAAGGGTCAAAGTCACGGCCAACACAATGTTTCCAGTCAGAGCACTGGCAACCTTCCTCACCGTAAGGAACACAACACATCTCCAAGCAGTGTTATTTCACTTCAATTTTTTGCAAGGCGAAGGTACAGACGCTAGCCGGTCAAGCTATCCAAAACTGTCAAATTTTCCCAATTGATTATGAACCTTATTGTTTCGCATGAAAGTTAAAAATCGATCAAAGAAATTTAGCCGATTGTGGTAGCTTCATATGCTGGCCTTTGTACCTACTTCCCCAATAGGGCAGTTCCAATTTGAGTAGAATTACTCTCACGATGTTCTCTCTTAAAATGAATGTTGACAAACAAAACGAAATTAATATTTAAAACTAGTGACTAACGTTGAAGACTTCGATGCGTCGCGTCAAGTCAAGTGAGTCATTAAATACTTGTATGAGAGTTCTGAACAATGGTGTGACAGCATGTTTAAATGTATACTTTATATCAACGATCAACTATCAGTGCTGGGAGCAGAAGTTACTAGAACATTCTTCGTGTGTCATACAATTTTATTCAAGGGCTCGAGGGCTAGCGTGCGCTAAGTGACCATTCTTAACTCATCGAGACCCCTTTACCTCGGAGAGCACGTAAAGCTGTCCTGGTGTCATGCGAACACCTATAACAATCTTTAGTAATCAGAAGCCCAAAAAGCCTGACATTAAATCAAATAAAAATAATTTATTTGTGATTCACAGGTAATAATTAGGTCATAATAATAAACAAAGAACCATCCCATATTTAGAACAAAGCTCTCCAAGGGGCCTCTACGCGTTGGACCTATGTCCCCGCGCAAACCTGCCAAAGGACCGGATGTCTTCCTTACGGGAGATATGCCGTGATATCCGAAATGGAGAAACAAAGATCATGCTGTGATCAGCATTACGGGCATACAAATGTCATGTCGAATAGTTTAAAAAGTCTAAAAAGTCATTCCTTATTAATTAAAATTTAAAGTAATAATTAGACACATTCAATCGGACATTAACACTAAGAATTCGTCAACAGAGTAGAATGAATGTTCAATGAGGAATTGGAACAATTAGTCTATCCTCAGGATATCGGTATTGGTAATGCAAGTCTTCGTCAACCACTGTCTTGGTCGCATTTTCGGAATTTACTGGGCCGAGACCATCTCCAATGTAGAGCTGTTGGAGAAATGCCACGAGAGCCCGATCGACCGCCAGATCAAGCGTCGTAAGTGGAGGTGGATTGGCCACACGCTCCGAAGGGGTCCCGATCACATACCCAAGCAAGCTTTGGACTGGAATCCCCAAGGGAAAAGAAAGCGTGGCCGTCCCCGTCAAACCTGGCGTCGCACCGTGTTGGCAGAAGCGACGAGCATCGGAATGACATGGAGCGATGTGAAGCGTGAAGCTCAAGACCGATCGCGATGGAGGACATCTGTGGACGCCCTCTGCCCCATCTAGGGGTTATAGGACATTAAGTCAAGTCAGGATATCGGTATTAAACATTATAGATGAGGATGGCATATTTTTTATCCAGACTTTTTACTTTTCACGCAGACGTATTCTTTTTTCAAACCTAAAGGCCGCCTGATGCCAGAACCACCAGTGGTGTGAACCAAACTAAAACCGTGTTGCCTGCGATTTAAAAATGCAATGGTCTTAAACTGTTACCATGTTATAAGTAAAATAACCGGAAAAATCCCACATAACTTTACATTTATCATAGATAAACATTCAATAAGATAACGACGCCTGAGATAACGTCAAATGATTACTATCTTACTCTCGTGAGAATTGAATAACTGTACTTATACCACTCCAGAGCTTGGCAGCAAGATTACACGGTGACGTCATCGTGAAACTTGGTCTGTAGCCCGATTCACGTAATTAAAACCGTAGCGATGTCGCAGCGACTTAATCGTTGAAACAGTTTTCCTATTCACACATCCGTCAATCGGAGCGATTTAGAAGTCGTCCTATTGAAAAAAAAACTTGAGAGGTGTCAAGGGACACCCGGTTGGAACGAAGTTCCTTTAATTAAAATTTAATAATTAGAAATAAAAAAACCTGTATTTTTTTTTTTTATGTGATAGGGTGGGCAAACGAGCAGACGGATCGCCTGATGGTAAGCGATTACAGCCGCCCATGGACACCCGCAACGCCAGAGGAGTTTCAGGTGCGTTGCCGCCCTTTTAAGGGGTTTGGGCCTCCGGTATCCTCACTCACTCGACGAAACACAACGAAAACGTTATTTCACGCCGGTTTTCTGTGTATACACTCAACAATTCACAACGCGCGAAATTCAAATATTGTCATTCACTCAATAATATTTGAATGTTTGTCAACAATATTTGAATTTCGAAAAAAGTGTCGTGACAACTTTTCGTAAGAATTTTTTCCGTCTAGCCCCCTTTCACAACGCGCGATAAGGAACTTCGTCCAATAACTATAATACTAATACTGGACTGTATCGCACAGTTCAACGATTTGAAAACGATTCGATCACGGATGTGAATAGGAAAACGATTAAGTCGCTGCGACATCGCTACGGTTTTAATTACGTGAATCGGGCTACAGGTCATACGAAGATTGGTTACATTAACATCAGGGGGGCAAAATTGCCAATTTATATGTATCACAATAAGATTTCCCAAGCTATGTTGGGATCGACTTCCAGTCTTTTAACAGAGGTACGGCATTAATGGGAGTAATTCCATTTAAATTGGAGCTGGACCTCCGCCTTACAGAAAATCGAAGTGAAATAACGCAGTGAAACAAAACTACTTTTTATGGATTTTATCGCGTTATGTTGATATTATTAATCACGACGTTTCGGACCCTTTACAGCGTCCATGGTCACAGGTAGACTGGACGCTTCAATGTATAATATTCGCTTCGGTACAGAAATCAATATGAAATAATACAGTTTGGTGTGTTTTGTTTGAAATGTGTGTATTTCACTTCACTTCAATTAATACAATACATTGATGTAATTATTACAAGATTTAAATCGTTAGATGCGCCCTACCGCTTCAAATAATGGTCACGTAAATTGGTTGACATCGGAAGTATCGAATCTGTTATTGTCTCGTTCACTCATACTGAATATTGCACACTGTCGTTCTCTGTCTCTACATGGAAAATGTGCATGCACTCATCTCTATATGGACACATATTTATATATATATATACACGAGCGGTATAAGAACGGAGAGGACAAATCTAACTATTTAAATCTTCGCAATACATTAATATATAACATACAATACACATAATTATATGTACGAGTATAATACAATAGAAAATCTGAATCATCTGTGTCGAGATGAATCTGCCAGATTTGTCCAACAAGTATTTGGTCGAGGAGTGCCGACTTTTGAGCATTTTGAATTCAAGAGGGAGAGCCTATATGTATATATATATAGCTTTAAATATATTATACCTATATATATATATTTAATAAATTCACAATAGTACAGACGCCAGCAGGTCAAGCTATCCAAAACTGTCAAATTTTCCTAATACAATATGAAACTTATTACTTTGTATTAATGTTGAAAATCAATAAAAGAAATTTGACAGATTGTGGTAACTTGATGTGCTGGCAACTGTACCTATGGATTCTAGTCGTTGAACAGGCTAATTTCAATTCTGCATAATTTCAACAAGAGTGGTTCAAGACTACTTTTACAATTTCACCAATACGACACCGAACTCAATGACCTTGCGATATAAAGCTCTTACTGGTGAAAGTTTAACAAGTGCAAATGAAACTTATAAATATGTACCTATTATGAAATTCGATAGGGTTGTCACATGTCAGAAAACAAGCATACATAATTATACAGGAGCAAATTGGTAACTAAAAGTTTCTTAAACAGAGTTCACCGCTAGAACCTGCGGCTGCTATAAACTGCAGGTTTTGCGTAGCAGTAAGTTGCTTGATTTCATATGGGCTTACGAGGTGTTTCCCTAGCGAGCACTGCACTCTTGTAAACATACATTTAAACCATATTGACCTTGCCTTGCTATTGATTATAACCACGCCTGTATTCTCCGAAGGGTTAGGAAGAGGTGTACCAATTCACACCCGCAGTTCGCTGGTATATTTAGGTCCCATGTAATAGGACACAAATCCAAACTCCAAGATGCTACTGAGAATTTCATAGAAAAACCCAATGACACTTGGCTCGACCTGCGAATCGAACCGAAGACCTCTAGCTAAGCAGTCGCGCTTAGGACCACTAGGCTAGAGGCAGTTAAATAAAAAATATCAAGCTAAAAAAATATTAGTATAGGTGGCAACCCTAATATCAATATTATAGGATACCTACCGCTCCGAATATAAAATAAACGTTACTTAAGTATTGACAAATCATTTACATTGATATAAAATGTTTGTCCGTCTGTCTGACACGGAATTATCATAAATTAATTAGTAATATCTGGCAGTACCTATTTGAAGAGTGAATATTAATAAGTATAAAATTTATCTTTTTGTATATTTTTGGCATTTTCCATGCTAAGATTTTAAAGTTATTTAGAAAAGGAAAAATTCGACCGCGGGCAGGATTCGAACCTGCGTCTTCTGGTTAGGTACACCAGACGCTATGACCACTAAGCCACCGCGATACCTACCCGTCATGTCGAAGTTTTCCTTCATATACTGAATTTACGTCTTTATGGTGACGTCAGTAACACCTATTGAAATGCAAAAAAAAGGTATCGCGGTGGCTCAGTGGTCATAGCGTCTGGTGTACCTAACCAGAAGACGCAGGTTCGAATCCTGCCCGCGGTCGAATTTTTCCTTTTCTAAATAACTTGCAAGTATAAAATTTGCTTAAGATGTAAAGTAAAACATAACATACCATCACGCCTGTATTCCCTAAAGAGTTAGGCAGAGGTGTAGCAAATTTTTTTTTTTTTTGTCAATTTAACACCACATCCCAAATTTCAAACTGCTACTGAGAATTTCATATAAAAACCCAATAATACTGCTCATACTGGGAGTCAAACCCGGGGCCTCTAGCGTAGCAGTCGCGCTTACGACCACTAGAAATCACATAATTATCACTAGAAATCATCTATCAAAGCAGTTATTAGTATGTGTCTGTGTATTACTTAATTACTTGGTATACAATAAAATATATCATCATCATCATCAACCCATATACTGTCCCACTGCTGGGCACGGGTCTCCTCTTATATTGAGAGGGATTAGGCTATAGTCCACCACGCTGGTCTAGTGCGGGTTGGCAGACTTCACAAACCATCGAGAAAAGTGTCAGCATAGACCGTGGAGAAACCTTAATAAATAAATAAATAATGACAGACAAAGCCGTGGTAAAAGTTAATTATATGTTCTGCCTTTCCAAGTAAAAGTTGTTTCAATATTTATTTATATACTTTCTTGTATTGATGCAGCTTCATTGGTATGCAGACGTCGCGAGAATACCGGATCGACTGTAATACCTGATCATGTTAATTTTTTTATCGATCTAAAATCTTGAATAACTTTTTAAATCGATCGAGGCCGAGCAGCGGTGTAAGACGGACACGTACCGATTAAAAACTACACTTGCGTCCTTTTGTCTTACGGTAATGGCATCGATACACCAATGTACGGCATATTGCCACATATTTGTTACTATACATTGTCTGGACTTTAACCTTTTGACCGCCACGGACGTGTATAGACGTCAAATTAAAACTTGCTCACGACGCCAACGACGGCATGGCACGTCAAAAATACCGCTTTTTTTAGTTCAAAATACATACCTATACAAAATTTTTGTTTTTTTTTTTACCTATTATTAGATACTAGAATTTGTCGCTTGGTGTAGAGAACACTGATTTTCGTTATTGACGTGGCGGTCAAAAGGTTAAAAGAGACTATGATTCTCCGAGTTAGTTTCGGCGTTTCTTCTCAGAGGTCGTCAGCTAGGAAATGCCGGAGCCATCTAGCTTAAAAAATTATGTAAAATATTGACTTGTAAGTGTTTTTAAAAGATCTATTTACAGAAATAAATATCATCATCATCATCATTTAATCATTATCCAGATATGATAATACAACAATATTTGCACAAATGAAGACGCAAAAATTTATAAAATCCATTACCTATTGTTTCTGGCATGTAGATTCTTTGATACGGCAAATCTTATTTACGGCAACCTGATCCCACGTACGCAAGTCTTTGATTTTATCTATAAAACGTATTCATCAGAGACAAACTTATCGTATGCAACACAATCCTATGCATGTTTCTAATCCGTACATTTTCATATAAAATCTATGAGTCCATATGTCATAATGCGTTGCATACTTTGAGCACAGATCAGTGTTTCTACCTTTATTTTGAATTGGTAACACTGCTTTACGGTCGGAGATATAGGATTCTTGATCATAGCGACATCCAAGTGTCTCCGTTAGTCAGTACTTTAGTTGTCTTATTAGATCTACAATATAAGACCTGAAATAATAGCTGTAATTTCAGCCATTCAAAATCTAATTGTTTACTTCATCATCATCTTCCTGCCCTTGTCCCAATTTATTTGGGGTCGGCGCAGTATGTCCTTTTCTTACATTCATCTCTCATCACTCTCTTTTCTATCATATCTAGTTTTAACACTCCATCCACCTTTTCTTTGGCCTCGCTCTACCCCTCCATCCCTCCCCATTTTTTACTTCTTTAATTTTTTACTTCATTTAGACCATTATTGGCACAATGTCATCATCATGAGCAGATAGCTCGTAGAACTAATGGCCTGTAAACTGTAAACATGTGCTCTGACTGACCCTTGAGGGAATACAGGCGCAATGGTTTTATGTTATGTGTTTATAAGTTTTAATTTTCAGAAATTCAAAGCCGTAAAAGGATGCTAATGATAATCAAAATCCAAGCCTACAACTGCAAAACCAAAGGATACAGTGAGCTCATTGTGCGGGTATCGGATTGCCAATAATTAACAAAAATGTGCTTAAACGGTGAAGGAAAACATCGTGAAGAAACCTGCATGCCTTAGAGATTTTCTCGACCGCGTGTGAAGTCTGTCAACCCGCACTAGGCCAGCGTGGTGGACTATAGCCTTATCCCTCTCATTCTGTGAGAGGAGACCGGTGCCCAGCAGTGAGACAGTATATGGGTTGATCTTGATGATGAACAAAAATGTAGGGTAGCTGTCAGTAATTATAACATCAAGACGCTTACAAACTCAGTTTACCCGTGACCATGGAAGTTGTAAACAGTCCGAAACGTCAGCCGGTATCAATGTAACGAGATAAAATCCGTAAAAAGTAGTTTTATTCCAAGGATGCTAATTAATTAAAAGAACATCCTGCAGGATGCTAACGGACAACAAGTGAAGCTACACAAATACACCATGTGCCATCGATTCCCATAGCCTTAGACGGGGCTGAGTCAGAGGACATTAATGGCTGACAAAATGTCGTTGACGCCACTGTATGCGAAATGAGTGAGTCATTAAAATTCCAAGCTTGTCTGGTCGTGTAGTTTCAACCTTTGTGGATAGGCAGTAAAGTGGCGCCTAATACTATAAGAATATAATGTAAACTACCGGATACAGATAGTCTTTTAACGGGAACAATAATGTAACAATATTGCTGTACCATATTCATGCAAATAAAATGATTTGATTTGCTGATCAAATGGTTTTTTTCTATTTTATTTTTAGGTTAATAGGCTCCCTGTGGTTTTCACTTAATTGGGATAGGGGTTTACAGTGAAATACACTTATTAAAAGTCAGTAGATAGCCGCTCACTTCAAGGGAACGACGGCCAGCGATTTTGCCCAATGGCAGATCGCGACCGTCAATTGTTAGTGACGTCACTTGATGTGCAATGACCGTATTTTTTTTGTCGTCTTACAGCCAATAGGAAACTATTATTTCAATATTATTTCTACTAGATTTGGGACTAAGTCTGAAATCTTGAAAAAATAAGAGAGCTTGCAACGTATGAGAAAAGAGAGCTCGCAGTAGCACGTTAACTCGTTGACAAATTTAACTAGTTTAACAACTAGTTGACGAATGAAAATCAACGTTAAAGGTACGTACCCTTTGCCTGAAAAATCCTTAGCGGTGGGAGTGAAACCACGTGCAAGAGCTAGTTCTCTATATAGAAACACTTCTATCATTATCACTCAGCATACAACACGTTCTATATCAATGTTTATAGTACTGATTGATTTAATTACAATTCATTGACCGATTTATAGTGTCAACAAGCGTGCATGGTTCAATAAGATAATCGGATGTTATAACGTTTGAGCCTCTTTGTTTAAATATGAGACTGTATTCGGAACCAGGAGCAGATGGAAGATTCTGGTATGTTTATAAAACGATGATGAAGGAATGAAAAGTAACTGTCGGTCTGGACAGTTTCTCATTTATGGAATGAAATGATATTTATTTATGTAAATAGATCTTTTAAAGATACTTTTACAAGAGTCTATGTTTTGAATTTTCAATGCTAGATGGCGCCGGCATTTCCTAACTGACGACCTTTGAAAAGAAACACCGAAGCAAACTCTGAAATGACCTTAGCGGCTTTGAGTAGACCAGTCCCAGACGAGGGCACGCATGCATCAGTCATTGTGTAGCTCGACCATAATTTAGGGAGCTCAACAATATAATATGATGATGAGAACTCAAAATGGACAAATATTTATGCGGCTGCGAGGAACTCTGCCAGTTCTTTGAGAGAGGACATTTGAGGAGCTTCTAATATGATCCAATATGGACTCAATTATTTCTGTAGTACAATAGCCTTTCTTTCTCCGAGGCTTTTCCCATCTATATTGGGGTCGGCTTCCAGTTTAACCAGATGCGGCTGAATATTAGTATTTTACACGAAGCGACTGCCATCATAGCTTCGGAACTAAATTTTTGGGTATTATCCTGAGGATAGACTGGTGTCAGGCATTTTGGGCTTCTGACTACCACTAACGATTGTCATAGGTGTTCGTATGACAACAGGGACGGACAGCTTTACTTGCTCTCCGAGGCACGAGGGGTCTTGATGTGTTAAGAACGGTCACCCATCCACAGACTGACCGCGACTAGCGCAGCTTATCCTTGCAGATCGGTTGATCAGCTTAGTTATTACTTAGCTACGATCCCCTCGTAGTGCAACAGCCTAATATTCTTAAAACTTATTAATATATATCGGTATAGGCTGTGTATACATATAATAACGTCATTATTTATCATACAATTGTCACTCAGGTCTTCCTCCGATTGTTATCCAAAAGGATTTGTTTGTCCATTGTTAAATTTAATACTAGAATAATTATTGTTCAGACTTCTAGAGCTGTTTCACTGGTGACAATTGCTGCTTGTAAAATACTGATATTTAGCTGCAGTGAGGTAGACTGGAAGCCAAACCCAGTTGGGAAAAGATCCCATAATTGGGAACAGTTCCCATAATTGGGAAAAGTTCCCATAATTGGGAAATGATCCCATATTGATTTCTGACACTTACGCGAATATTATACACTACACATTATTAAGCACGATGTTTCGGACCCTTTACAGCGTCCATGGTCACGGGTAGACGGGTAGATTATTATTATCAATATAACGCGATAAAATCCGTAAAATGTAGTTTTATTTCAAAGATCCCGTATTTGGGAAAAGGTTTAAACGGGAGGAAAATGGCAATAGGAAACATATTATACTTAATATTATAAAGCTGAAGAGTGTTTGTTTAGTTGAACGCGCTTATCTCAAAAACGACTGTCTCGAATTGAATAAATCTGTTTGTGTTGCATACTCCATTTATCGAGGAATGTTATAGGCTATATAACATCACGGTAGGACACATAGGAGCCAGAGCAAACAGGAAAAAAGGCATGTGTCACCACGGAGGGCGCCCAGTATTAAATATGGGTGGGCAATTATGCATCAATGCAAATCTAAGGGTGTTACGTATCCTAGGATACATTACTGATGGTAATAACTTATTATTTGTTCAGGTCGAAAACGGAGCGATACTCACCACCGAGGGGAAACCTACAGCCGCTACACGCCTTTAGCAATCTGACATTTGTCGAATGAATGAACGCTTCAAATGAACTACTTCAGTTGGTCCCGTCCTTCGTTCTCCTATGTTATTTTGTAACCTATCCGATATCTTTAGATGAAATAATGAAAGAAAACCGAACGTCACTTGCGTGTTGCCGACCCTGTAAAACGAAATAGAAATAGTTGGGTTGGCTGGCAGTATAAAGGTTAAATTCGGCTCTGGAAACCACACAACGTTAGACGACGTCACGGCAGGCCAGGAAATGGCGAGACGAGTAAACCTTTATTGGAAGGGTGGCCGCGGAAGGCTTAATATCGGAATAGGTGGAGGGAGGGTAGGAAGTCTGCCCTGCTGAAAAAAGATTCAGTCAAGAATTGCAGGTGTTTCAACGATAGACTTATAAAAACGAAAGCACCGTTATACTAAAATAGTAGACGACAAATAGACGTGATTTACATAAAATATATTTTCACTGACCTCCATTTTTTTCTGTGATTCTGTGACTATAACCAGTGAAAAATACTAGTAGGTATACCTAACATACTTTCGCAGAATAGGTGGAACGCCCGACGTATACATTCGTTACATCGATAAAATTATGAGTCATTCAAGAAACTGATTCACAAGGCGATGCCAAATCAGTCAGGTTTTCAGTTTAAGTGAATCATACCTTGTCAAATATAAATTTCGCTTTATTTATTGACAATATCGAGTATTAATCGTGAACCCTTTATACGTAATTCAACAACATATTTGTTCGTTAGCGCAGTTGTTGACTGTTCGAAATCATTTGCGTATTACTAATTAATTATAACTCGCTTAAACGGTGAAGGCAAACATCGTGAGGAAACCTGCATGCCTTAGAGATTTTCTCGACGGCGTGTGAAGTCTGCCAACACGCATTAGGCCAGTGTGGTGGACTATAGCCTAAGCCTTCTCATTCTGTGAGAGGAGACCCGTGAACAGTAGTGGGACGGTGTATGGGTTGATGATGATAGTGCAGTTGTACAGTAACGTCAGGTTATACAAAACTTGACAAACTCTGAATGATTTTAAACTTTAAAATATTGATGTTAAGTTCAAAACCGGGTGAGAAAATTTGACAGTTTGTGGTATATTGATGTGTTGTTAACTATACAATAAAATCCCGATCAAAATTCCAAAACTAAATCTCAATAAAAATTCAGTTGTCTTAAAGTTCTACACGGTGAGAGATTTGATAAATGACAAAAATGGGATTAAAAAAGTGGGTCTTATGGAGAAGAACCGAAAAAACGTTTGTTTTTTTCCTATTAGAGATAGAAATTTGACATACGCTTCATACACAATGTGTCAAAATTCCATCTGTAATCGGGAAAATAAGATATGGAGATCGACTATTGAAAATGGCGGTTAGTGGTCAGCATATACCGGAAATGGTTTTAGGGCTGGGATACCCGGGTTGGCAGTATAGGGGGTCAAAGTCCACCCACTGCAATAACAACATGTCCTCGCGGAGCACTGGCAAAGCAGTATTATTTCACTTCGATTTTCTGCAAGGCTACGTCCCTAGTCGAACAGCTCCAATTTGAGTGGAATTACTACCACTATCTACCTCTCGTCTTATTATTGTTCTCTCTCTCTCAATTTAGCGTTGCAATATAACTCTCTCAAGATATATAAAGTACATAAACATGTATAGGTAGGCACTCGGGTGTAATGTACAATGAAGCGTGAATGATATTACCGTAACAGCCATAAAAAGTTATGTGTGTTAGTGTTTCAGATACTGCTAGTCTGAAACTCTGAATATTTGAAATGACAACAAATAATACTGATGGTTCCTCCTCTTTCCATGCCTGGAGCCACGTAAAGCCATCGGTCCAGCTTGCAGTCATTTGTGATAGTCAGAAGCCCAAAAAGCCTGACAATCAGTCTATCCTCAGGATATCAGTATTACCCAGACATTGGGTTGCAAGAAATTGGGAGTTCTGATGGCAGTTGGTTCGTGTAATTCAGCCGCATCTAGTTACACTGGAAACCGACCCCAACATAGTTGGGAAAAGGCTCCGAGGATGATATGGTCCCTCCTCCTTAAATTGTATTCCTCAATGCCGAGTGTCATGACCTTCTAGGAATAATTTTATCGCCAATGACTTCGTGAATGTGAGCCAAGGCCTAAGGCCCGAACATAGGGCAAAAGAAAGCAAGTTTGGACTATTCACAAGTATTTTTGCCAGGAGTTTTGCCGCCAAGTTGTAGTGCTTTATTGTGTCCCCATTTGAACGGTAATGTAGCCAATATAAGATGCCTTCAAGGGCACAACCACAGCAAATTCCAAACTTTAGTTGGCACAAGTACAGGGTTAGTAATGGTTTAGTTTACCCATGAAACTGTTTTAATGGTCTTATAGGGATAAATTCATTTGACTATGTCTTTGAGAAAATTGCACTGCATTGCAGTCAAGGGCAGGCTGAAGATTAATACTACGAGATATACAAATACAAAATATAACGAAAATAGAGAGAAATTCCCACAACTTCTATGAAGTACCTGACTGCTGCCTTCTCATCACTTCGTGATACAAAAAAGACGTTTTTTGTTGTATATACTACATTTTTTATTCCGATTTGTTTTCTCCCTTTGTCTGGCTGACGAATGACAGAGCTAGAACCCTTTAGAATTAGATAAAGCGATCGGTTTCAATTGAAAAAAAAACACCTCTATACGATCAAATCATCAGTAACGAAGTTCATCACGCCTTTTATTCAACTCCAAATGCAATCTGATATGGATATCTCAGCTCACATGATATAAAGAAGTATGCCGGTAGCCATACGCCAGTGGTTGACGATAATATCCGAACTACACCAGAAGGAACAGAACGTCTCGAGAGGCGTAACGCTTTTTTCATTATATGACGATTTCCACTAAGCAACTCCTATTGCAAGCTGCGATATTCGTTCCAAAAAGTAATGATTAGATTACAATTTTGTTCATAATGCATCAGCTATCAGCTAGTAATATTTAAATGTATTTATAGTAGTACTAACAAACTCGGCACAAGATCCTATGGCAGTATCTGTATTTTACTGGTATTAATAGTAACATAGTGTTGCACAGCTACTAGCCCGTCACTCGATACTTGCATTCGATACTCCTGCGTGCCGCCACAAAACCTTGAGCCTGCCCCAACAAGTTATAATATTTTGGAGAACCATAAGGATAGTTTGTGTGAAGGACCGTATTATTGATAACGAATCGGATTGCCATTATAAAAATGGTAGGGTAGCTGTCAGTAATTATAACATCAAGACGCAAGAGTGCAGGACGCCCAGACCGGCCTAGACTGAGGTGCAGTCTACCCGTGACTATAAAAGCTGTAAAGGGTCCGAAACGTCAGGATTAATATCGTCAATATAACTCGATAAAATTCATAGAAAGCATTCCAATGTCTAATATTCGTTTAACTTTCAGAAATGAACAAAAAAGGATTTGTTTCCAAACCAATGAGGTAATTAACAATCAATTCTTTCTGTAAAAAGGATACACACTTTACTTATCAAATATTTAAAACCATTGTTGGCATAAGATAAGAAGAGAAACAAGATGGACTACTTTACGACAGGACTTTGACCAACGATAAGAAATTCCTATTGAATGCATCATTTAGAACTTCTGGCGTAGAGAAAAGTATTTTTATCCTGGGAAATCATCATTCTCATTCCTCGAGCTTGTTCCCAAATGTGTTGGGGTCGGGTTCCAGCCTAACCAGACGCGGATGAATACCAGTATTTTACACGAAGTGACTGCCATCAGACCTCTGCAACCCAATTTCTGAGCAATACCTTATTCTGTGGATAGACTGGTTGTCAAGCCTTTTGGGCTTATTACTACCATTAACAATTGTTACAGGTGTTCGTTTCAAAACCCGGACCGACGGCTTTTATCCTGGAAAAATAAATCCCAATAATACGCTTACCACACTCACATGCAGGGGCGGATTTCTCTAAAGGCTGATTAGGCCCGGGCCTAGGGCGGCTAAATTTAGATTGAATATAAACAAGTTGTCGGTTCATCTGAAGGTCCAAGGCATACATAACACCTTTATTTAGTAATAAAGGTACCATCGTTTGATATAGTTATCAAACGATGGTAAGCGAGAACTACAGTCTAAAGACGCTAGCAACACCAATTGTATCACTAGTGCGTTGACTTCTGTTTATTTATTCTTAAAATTCTGGTTTCTGACACTGGCGAATACAAGACATTGAAATAAAACTACTTTTTACTGAATTTATCGCATTATATCCGAATCCATGATGGGGTTCCATCTTCTCTATTGAAATTCGGATGATTTTTTAATCACAGTAGCCTGAAGAATAATGACAATGACAATCGTTAGTGGTAGTCAGAAGACCAAAAAGCCTGACAACCAGTCTATCCTCAGGATATCGCTATTACCCAAAAATTGGGTTACGGAGGTCTGATGGCAGTCGCTTCGTGATAAAATACTGATATTCAGCCGCATCTGGTTAAACTGGAAGCCGACCCCAATATAGTTAGGAAAAGCCTCGGAGAAAGAAAGAAGTAGATTCGCAAATAATCCTGGTCGTTTATCAAATTTTATGTAACGTTGGGCCTTGTCAAGGGTATGTTCACAAAAGCACGTTATTGCTTAGAATATTTGGTTATGTGGTGATCCTAGTCGAACTCAGCCGCAGTTCTACCAACTCAATATCTCCTGTAATACCCCGGTTTTTTGCGTAGGCAGTACCGCAAGTATTGATCCTTCTCAGAGAGATTCTCTTGTTTTTCCACGTTAATGCATCTTTTAACACGTGCGCGTTATATACTGCGCACGTAACCTTTTTAAAGGACACCTTTAATAAGGTCAGTGTCGCTGTCTACGGTCTGGTCGCCCGCGGGTATTAAAAAATAATCTATAATCGTTGGCAAACCAATAATAGCCTAGTATACGATTATTAATTACACTGCTAATTTAAATAAAACTACTTTTTACGGATTTTATCGCGTTATATTGATATTATTAATCCCGACGTTTCGGACCCTTTACAGCGTCCATGGTCGCTGTAGTTAGTAGTAGTTCTATTTCAATGTATAATATTCGCGTAAATGTCAGAAATCAATACACTGCTAATTTTCGAATTCAAAGCCAAGGCACGTAAACCCCGCCCGCGTCCCAGATGGATTTTTAACATTACTTTTATGACAGGACATGATTCATATTTGTCCTTCATCAGGATACAATCGTTCTCATTGCCAAATTTTATCGTGACTTAGCGGTTTAGGCGGTCATGGCGAATTTGATGGATCCCATGTATATGACTATAGGGCAAGTGAAAGCAAGTACGGTTTTTAATCGGTATGAGTCCGAAATACTGCCTCCCCGGGTGGAGGATGATCCAGGAGGATTATCCGTACTATAAAAAAAAGGCGTAAAAAGGTGCTAATTAAACGAATTCTTTTGCTCTTATGATGTACTATCTGTTTCTCACGGTTTCACCCACATCCTAAAGAGCTTTTTGAGAAAAAAAGTAGCCTATGTCCGTCTCCAAGGTCTAATCTATATCTGTACCAAATTTCACCAAATCGGCTCAGCGGTTTAGGTGTCAAAGTGTGACAAAACAGACAGATATAGGGAATAGGGATGGATGGCAGAAAAAAAATTGAGCTGGAGAAGACGAAGAGACAATTTTTTTTGTATAGTAGATACGGAAAATCCTCTTGTATCAAAATGAAGAGACCTAGATATATATCTGTAAATCTAGCATCATCATCCTCATGATCAACCCATATACTATACTGTCCCACTGCTGGGCACGGTTCTCCTCTCAGATTGAGAGGGATTAGGCTATAGTCCACCACGCTGGCTTAGTGCGGGTTGGCAGACTTCATACACCGTCGAGAAATATCTCTAAGGCATGCAGGTTTCCTTACGGCGGTTTCCTTTCCGTTTAAGCGAGTGATAATTAATTATTAATGCGCACATGATTTCGAAAAGTCAGAGGTGCGTGCCTTGGAGTCGAACTCCAGACCTTGGTAGTCCAATGGTCAATCATTAGGCTATCAATACTTAAATGAGACATCAGGACCGTAATTCTACATCTGTTTACAAGCTATTACAATTTACATTACAAAGATAAGGCCGACATAAATAGACCTATTAATAAGGAAAAAGTGTTTTCCCTGATATAAATAGGATAATGCATATACTGATAAATGATAATGATAATATTTTTGGAACATTTTTACACAACACCATCTAGTCCCAAACTAAGCAGAGCTTGTACTATGGGTACTAGATAATGGATATAATACTTATATACTTTTTTTTTGTAAATACATACTTATAATAGATAAGAAACACCCAGACAAACACAAATACTCATGTTTTATCCACACAAATATTTGTGTCCTGTGGGAATCGAACCCACGACCTGTATACTATGTAACCACTGTTGTTATTTTGCTACGCACAATACTATAATACCATCACGCCTATATCACGGAAGGGTTAAGCAGATGCAGGTTAAGCAGGTGTACTAATGTACACCGAGATGTTTTTAAGTCGAAACCGAATCTATCAGGGCTCACTCCACCGTCGACCTCAAGGAAGATTGAAGAAGACCTATTTAAAGACCTATTTTACCTCCTCTGTTTGAAAATCTGCATTCTGAGCTACTGAGAATGTCAAGAGAAACTGTTTGAACTAGGAATATAACCCAGGATTACACACAAAGCAGGCCGCTAGACCAACATGAGAGTCTAGTTCCTTGTACATTTTTTTTCTTAGCTCGGTTCTTCCTACAGCCCGGGAAAGGCCTCCATTTCGTCTTTCCAGACTCTGTTGTTATAACGGCTTAATCTCTCTGTGTACGTAAGAGTGGAGCTCATCGCGCCACCTCCGTCTGAGCCCAATTGAGTTTTAATTATTATCTTTATCATTATAATGTAATACTAGCTGCCCCACTAGCTGCCCCGCAAACGTTGTTTTGCCATAAAAAAAAAAAAATAGATGTTGGCCTATTCTCAGACCTCCCCGATAAGCACAAAAAATTTCATCAAAATCGGTCAAGCTGTTTCGGAGGAGTATGGCAACGAAAACTGTGACACGAGAATTTTATATATTAGATGAAGCACTGTCATTGTTAATCACACAGTTTTTAATATTTAGAGGAAATCATCGTCGTCATAATGACGTTTCATGGCCGTTTAAAGTACATAGTCATTCATACTTTTTAATTGTTTTTTAGTGTTGTAAGATTACAAAATAAACATAGGGGCCGCTTGATAGTCAGCGGTACCCAAAGCCTTTAGTCTTTAGATGCCAGCAACTAGTAATTTAAGGCTTTACATTGGAAAGAAATTTAAGAGGATTGAGACCATTGAGGATTAAGTGCTAAAACTAGTTTCTGAAATACCTAAGACAGATCCAAGATTTTAACGTTGTTCAGTTTTGAGTATTTAATGTGTCATACGCAAATGTCTTGCTAATCTTTTATCGTTTTGCGATAGGTCGTTGAGCTCCGTAAATAGTGGTTGAGCTACACGATGATTGATGTATGCGACTATGCGTGCCGTCAGTTAGGAGTGGTTAACTCAAAGCTGCCGCAGCCTAGGACGGAGTATGGCAAGGGATTTACATTTTTACCAATGGACATTAAAACGTATCAATATAGCAATACGACCTAAATTGATTTAATTGAAATAAATGCCGTGGCATTGAAAGGGATTTTTCGATGCCACAGCATCATTTTAAAGCATAGCAATTTATTTCGTATTGCTATATCGATACGTTTTAATGTCCAATGGTAAAAATTTAAATCCCTTGCCATGCCGTCCCGTTCTGCGTAGGCCTTAAGACGACCCTCGCAACTAAATCACAGTAATGCACACAGATAACTGTAACGGGAGTTTTACTTAAAAATAGAATATGAACCTCAAAGATAACTGGCATGATTCAAATTCAAATCATTATGCGTTGCCTTTGCTTGAAGAAAAAAACATGTCCAATAAGATTCCAGTACAATGACGACATCACGATTCTTATTGGCTGATCGCGCCAGATGCACCCTGAAGGGCCTTGCACACTTGCCGAAGGACAACTGCCCTACATTATTTTATCCTTAAGTTTAAATTTAGAATGATTGTTGCATTTGATTATCCGGTTTTCTTCATCCAAGGCTCTTTAATTTATTACGTCATTTGTATAGAATTGAAAAGAATTTAATCATCAGTTTGTTGAATGCAGCCAATGTTCAAAACAAAACAACGAGGCGCTTCGTAATGAGCTCATTAATTTATTTGTTCATCTCATCTCATCCATGTTCTGATTTTTACCTTTCACGTAAAATAAAACATAAATCGGAACACCACTTTTAACCAGATGTGGTATTACATTAAATATTATTTATTTTTATTATATCCTCATTCACATAATAATTAGGTAGGTGTTAATTAATTATAAAAAAAATACCTGCAAAGTGCAAAAAATATGTCGCATTTCATATTTAAAACATAAATTGATACATTTAGGAACATTGAAAACCAATGTTTATTGTGTAATGTTTAACAAGGAATAATAACAGATATAACTCGATTCGCTATGCAGTAAAAATAAAGTTTATAAAACAAAAGCGGCCGGGCAAAACCTGTTTGCAAAAATCTCACGATTTCGCGCGGCCGGTGCGTCGGACAATTTTTTTTTTTCCTTTTCTACACGTATATTACTCTATAAAAGCGCACATAAAACACAAAAACTGCACAAATAAGGTTTATTATTTATAAACTCACCTGTAATTAAAACTGACACGAAACTAATCCGTAATTTAATTCAATAATTCGCTACGAAATGCAATTCACCAGCGCACACTCGTGACCTAGCGGACATTAGCACTGGTAGAGGTGCCAACGTGACACGAATGAAAGTGTTTTTGCCGTTCTATTGGCAGAACGGGTGTTTCAGTGTTTCCAGCAGTAAAGATTGTATTTCTACTATTTGCTTTTTTGGTGTTATGGTTAGACCAGTAGTATTTATAGCTGATTTTTTTGGAACGAAGTTCCTTATCGCGCGTTGCGAAAGGGGGCTAGACGGAAAAAAATCTTACGAAAAGTTGTCACGACACTTTTTTCGAAGTTCAAATATTGTTGACAAGCATTCAAATATTATTGAGTGAATGACAATATTTGAATTTCGCGCGTTGTGAATTGTTGAGTGTATACAGGTTTTTTTTATTTTTTATTATTAAATTTTAATGAAAGGAACTTGGTTCCATCCGGGTGTCCCTTGACACCTCTCAATTTTTTTTTTTTAATTTTTATGGCGAAAATACAACACCAATATTTTTTTAACAAATGTGATGATGTACAAAGAAATCTGTTTAAAAATAGTAGTACTCCTCTGATGTTGAAATAAAATCAGATAATATTTTTTTTACTGACAACACTTATATGACATTCCAGAATTAGGTTTTGTTAAAATATTATTTTAAGCTTAACACATTTAAACATTGGATTTAATATTTTAATTGTAATTTTGACAGTGTGCCAGCCCAGCTGACCTGCTTAAAATTATGATTCAATTTTAATAGTCGTAATCGTCATTCTGAACGCAGGCGTAGTCTGCAGCAGTAGGGCAGTTCACGCACAGGTCCGCTCACATACCTACTTGGCGTGTCATATGAATGGCGTGTAATCTATGTAATTATCTGATCTGATGACTATGATCTGATCCTGCAGCCAGTTTACCGCCACCTCCTAAATCATTCAATCAATTTTATTAATCTATTACGACAATCTTAACCATTTGTTCTAGAATGTCATGAATGTTTTTAAATAGCAATAACTGAAATTTGATAGACACAAAATCAACCTATCCTATAGATCGTAAACCGGTTATCTGGCATTTTGGGCTTCAAACTAACTACCACAAACTATTTGTCATAGATAAGATGTTATTGTCATACTTAGATCTTCTTTCGCGTAAACCAGGACCGACCACTGACCTCTATAATACAACGTACTTGTAATATAGAGGTCAGTGAGACCGACGGATATCATTACAAATGTCCGACGGATGGGTTTCGTTCGGTGTGTCACAATCACAAACTTAGAGCGATCAGCGACAATTTCAGTTCAACCTTTCTGATTGGTTGATTAGCGTACCACTCTACTTAACTACTAGGGTAGCAACAGACTTGTACCACAGCACGCCACGTGACACGAATGTAACGTATCCATTCGCCAGATTATAATATGTTGTGTTCCTAGATTTCAATAGCGTGTAATCGGGTGTTATAAATGTGCCTACTCCTTTACGTCAGTTACTTAGTCACGAGCCCCAGCAGTATCTGAAGCCGAAATGTAGCGATTTTATATATTATGTTAGTACTATATTATCCTATTATTAATCTTTATTTATAAATAATATTCACAATAACTTGCTGAAGTTCTCAGAGTTGATTATTGTCTCTGGAACGCTCCCGCAATTGTTTTGATTTTTGAACACAAGCCGTTTTCAACCGCCATTTCTTTCTATCAGTTGAACTGTTGAAGTTTTCAAAGGAACGCGTCATGATAGAATTCAAATTATTTCAAATGTTGTAGTGAAAAAAGTGACTATTTAGTGTATAAAATAGGAATTCTATTATATATTAACATTTGTTACTTTAGTACTATATATAAACAGGACCTAAATAATTAGGCAGTTGGGTTCTTAGATACCTATTTTAATTTTACGATAAAAACGTATTGATAAGACCTATTGATTCAGTTATTATTCTGCATCTGCAAAATGGATTCAGTATCTGATCGCTTGAATAAACTGAGGGAGGAAAGAATGGCGAGGGAAAAAGCGCGAATCGAAAAGGTATGTTTTAAATTCTCTCAATTTTGACTTTTCACATTTGTTTAAAAAATACTTACTAGTTTTAAATTGTGTTTGCTCCAAAAAGCATAGGTTTGAGTCCTGAATGCCGTAAATGTTTACAACATGCAAGCAGTACCACTTGTGTTGCTGGTGTCTAAGCTGCGGTTGCGTTACCATCCGACAGCAATACATACACAAGCATACAAAAGATAGTACCTAATAAAATTATTAATTTTTTATTACATACTATCTAAAAATGGATAGTCTAAGACTATCCATTTTAGTAGTGGCTTATAAAACCATTTTTTATTATCAGATTTGATTTCAAATTTATCTATGTAGTCTCTAAATAACCTTCTCTTAATTAATAAGTTGTACATTAAATCTAGGAGAGATTATACTGCTGATATATTACCTATTAGCCTGACAACATTTCTTTTTATTACAGTTAAGGGAATTAAATCTCAAAAAATATAACAAGAATGGTGATCTAATAAGAAATGCATCATCAAACCTGTCTATATCCAATAAATCTGTGAAATCAGAAGTCAATTTAAAAAGTCATGCCACAGGAGCTGTGAAGAACAATTTCCATGTAAATGGTACTACAAAAAGACCTATTTCTGTTCCAACTCTGAAAACCACTGTCAATAAAAATTTGACAAAGCCAAAAAGTAGTGTGAATCTTCTTAAAGCCAATGGCAAAGTTAACAATTCTCACATTCCAAAGACTAACACCATGGATATTGACAAAAAAAGTTCAAATGCTGGCAATACTGACAAGGAAACAAATAAAAATGTTGTTAATTTGGATAAAAAGGCTTCAATTGCCATAACCAATGATAGAAAAGTCAATGGGACTGACAAAAAATTTATAACAATGGAGAAAAAAATAAGCTATGACAAAAAGGCATCCAGCATGAGTCACTTACCAAAATTTGAGAGAAAAATTACAAACAGCAATGTGACTAATGTTGAAAAAAAGCAACATTTTGCTATACGGAAGACTGACAACGTAACAACAAAACTTCGACAAAGCCTTGCGGTTACAAATGACAAGGCCAAACCGTATGCAAGGAAATCGATGATACCGCAAAGTGCTTCAAAACAACATCAATGCTCTGTATTTGAACGTTTATACAAACCAAAACCCCAACATAATCATATAAATGAAGTAGAAAAACTCCACACAGATCCAAACTACTTAAAAAAAGTGATCCAAGCTTCTGGTATTATTTTAAACAAACGTCACACAGTATTCGAGAATAGCAAACCTAAAATTGCTATGCCTGTACGTAGGTCCATATCCGCAGTACATTTCAAACGCATCGGCAAGCAAGAGCTTGGCAACTGTATCCACAAATGGTCTTCCATTGGCGACAAACTGCACAATGTACATTTGAAGCACATTAATGAAGATGACAATATTAAGGAGGACAAGGTAGTGTCTGCAGTCAAGAGTGAGAGGAAGAAAGTAACGTTTATGACTCCAGTACCCAACTTTAACACTCCAAAACCAGAAGAACTACAGTCTAGATTGAAAGCCTGGCTTCAAAAGCGAGGAAAGTCTTTAGATTCCTATCATCATTTACAATGTTTTGGCATACATCACTTACCGCATTCCCTGAAATTTGATGCTAAAGTCCTTGATGAAGAGAATAAAGAAAACATTGCAGTGGAATCGGATAGTGACGATGATTCTTATGCGGAGAATATGAATGAGGAAGGAACTATGAAGGATAAATGGAGGACCGCAAGTTGTGTTAGCGACAGTGTGGATTTAAATGAGACCCATAATACTACAGAAACTTGCAGCGATGTTATTAGTATGGACGATGTGGTCATTGGAACTTTGAATGATCTTACGGAGTTACTGCGGGAGGTATTATTATATGTTTTTATTATCCTGCATTCTCAAAAAAATTGAAGGAGGTCCATTTCTTCCACTTTTCTATTTGTTGTGCTTATTCTCTCCACTTTGCCAAGGCAGCCTTTTGGAGTTAGCCTCACAAACTTGAAAAAAATATTCTGGGTTCATTCCCATGTTGATCAAAGTGTTATTGTGTTTATGAAATTCTCAGCCATTTGCCCAGTAAAATGGCAATAGGCCCATGTAATAGGGGGCCCTATTTATTTATTACATGGGCCCTAAACATACCGGCGAATTGTGGGTATACATTAATGCACCTCTGCCTAACACTTCAGGGACTTATTAGCGTGATAAGATAAGAAGATTTATTCGCTTAGATTATGGTACAAAAGCTGTTGGTACATTAAAAGTTCAACATATTCGCCTTTGGAAGGCATGCAAATTATTATGACACGTTACAAATTTACATCACAAATATAAGTATGGTACATAATATTTTAGAAGTGAAAAAATCTTTTAGTGTGTAGAAGCATTTGTCTAATAACCATAATCTAAGTTTTGCTTTAACCCTTTGACCGCCACAGACGTCTATAGACGTCAAATTAAAACTTGCTCACGACAAAAATATCACTTTTTTATAGTGCTTGGCGTAGAGAACACAGATATTCATTATTGACGTGGCGGTCAAAAGTTTAAATAAGTTTAATAATATTTATATTTTGGGACATTTTTACACAACACTACCTAGTCCCGAACTAAGCAGAGCTTGTACTATGGGTACTAGACAATGGATATAATACTTATATACTTTTGTAAATCATACTTATAATAGATAAGAAACACCCAGACAAACACATATACTCATGTTTTGTCCACACAAATATTTGTGTCCAGTGGGAATCGAACTCACGACCCCATGATCAGCAGTCTTACTCGAACCGCTAGACCACAGAGGTCAATGGTAATTCTTTTGGTAATTAGATGTTAAGTTATTTTCTATCTGAGCCAGGGTTTCGACTGGGAGCAATGCGCGCGCTGGCTGCGAGCTATCCGAGAGAGATTCCCGTCGGCGCTCCACACGGCCGCGTACTGGGAGTGCCGCGCCGCCCTGGAGGACCTCCGCGGCAACCTGCCCGCCTCCGTACAGTGCTGGGAAGAGGCCATCGCTAAGGGAACAGAGGTCAGTATCTAATGACAAACAGGCGTATGCCTGGATCGCCTCATGGTAAGCGGTAACCGCAGCCTAATTATATTATTTATTTATTTTGAAATAAAACTACTTTCTACGGATTTTATCGCGTTATATTGATGTTATTCCCGACCTTTCAGACCCTTTACATACCTTTACAGTTCATAGTCACGGGTAGTCTGAGTCAGTCTACCCGTGACCATGGACGCTGTAAGTAGTAGCAGGAGTTTTATTGCAATGTTTTTTTTTTATTCTACTAAGTTGGCAAACAAGCATACGGCCCACCTGATGGTAAACGGTTACCGTAGCCTATACACGCTTGCAACATCAGGAGTATCACTTGCTGACCCTGTATTGTAAGAGGTATGTATAATATTCGCGTAAATTTCAGAAATCAATATGGTTTATTTATTGTTTCACAGCGTTCAGTAGTAGAAGCCAATTTGGACCAGTTGCTGGACAAATTCATGCAGCTGAAGATCAGTCCCACTAGTGGGAAGCGACGCCAAGTGGACCCAAAACTTGTAGACGTCAAAAATGTGTTCAAGAGCACTATTATTAGGTTTGCTGTTCAGCAAGCTAAATTGTGAGTGTATTTTTTATTTAACTGTATTATAATCACTTGTCTATCATTGCTATTCACACTCGAATTCGAATCCAAGGCACTCATCACTGATTTTTCGAATTCATGTGAGTATTAATAATTAATTATCACTCGCTTAAACGGTGAAGGAAAACATCGTGAGGAAACCTGCATACCTTAAAGATTTTTCTTGACGGTGTGTGAAGTCTGCCAACCCACACTAGGCTAGAGTCACCACTCTAGCCTAGTGTGGGCCTAGTCCACCGACTATAGACTAATCCCTCTCAATCTGAGAGGAGACCCGTGGCCAACACGAACTCGTGCTACCTTCTCGGGTCACTAACTTCTAGATAGTAAAAAAATTTAAAGCGTTTTAAAATTGCACCGTGTTCAGCGACTTTCGTTGCTGACTGTACCATTAATTATTCTGTTCCCATACATTCTCATCTTTACGGCTGATACGATGCTATTTCATTTTCAGATCAGGTTAGAAACGGCAAGGATAGTTGTTAGTATACTTTTAATATTGCTAATATCTATCTATACATAGTATAAAACATAGTCGCTTCTCGCTATCTTTCCCTCTGTACGCTGAGATCTCCTAAACTACGCAACGCATTTTAATGCTGTTTTCACGGCCATTTAGGTAATTTCTTATTAGTAAATTGCAACCGTACGAAGCCAGGGCGGGTCGCTAGTAATATAGAAAAGCAAAATACCACTCGCTCACTGAATAATCACGAAATATCAGAAAGTAAGTAAGGGTAGAAACTTAAAATTTGCATAGGGGCTAAAAGGGGCGGATTTCCATAAAGCCCGAGCACGTCCAGAAGCGGCAAAATTAGATGATACAAATAAAAAAATGGTTGAAACACTAATAGGCTAAATTGACAATGTTTTGATGGCTCCGTGAAAAAGTTCATCAACAAAAACCATCAACAAAAACAAATTGAAAATCGGTTTAAAATTGAAGAAGTTATAAGTTGAAATAAAACTACTTTGTACGGATTTTATCGCGTTATATTGATATTATTAATCCCGACGTTTCGGACCCTTTACAGCGTCCATGGACGTATAATATTCGCGTAAATGTCAGAAGTTATAAGCAATCTTGTTTTTTTGCTTATTCCATTATAAAGTTTTTTGGAAAAAAACGACTGCCGGCAGGAATCAAACCTGCGTCTTCTGGTTCAATACCGTCGCAGGTTCGAATCCTACCCGCAGCCGAATATTTCCTTCGCTAAATAATAATAGAATAATAATATTTATTTGCCAACAAACACAGGTACATTAAAGGTGTTATAGATTAATTGTGGCCCACTATGTTTTGCTCTTACGAGCGTACAAATATTTTTATGAAGCTAAGAACATTACTATTCTTCAAAAGCACAATCTAACAATATAATGTCAATTTATAATTTAAATTCAAAGAAATCATTAATGCTATAAAAACATTTTTCAGCAAGAAAAATAAAGTTATAAGCATTTCAATTTTGTGCTACACAAAGAGCATCATGCAACATATTTTCGTAAAAAAACAGTCTCCTTTCAATCCCCACCAAAAACTTTAAAACGCTTATATCTTAAAATATTATTAGTTAATCTCGAAAGTGAATCTTCTCTCGAAGCTCAAAATCTTAAGGATATTTTTGAATGTAGTTGTTTTGTTTTGATACTTAAGCATATAATATATACATATTTATTTATTTAAGCTGATTTAATTTTAAAGTTTGATCTCATTGTTTTCCTTTATATTAAGTAGTGGTTGATCTCCCATAATTAAAGAAGCACTTGGCTTGAAGGTCAATTGTAATATTTTTATTAGCATGTAAGGTGTATTCTTTGTCGGAGATCCTAATAAAATAAAATAAAAATAAGCTCTATAGCCAGTAAATAAACTTAGCCATAAAATTAATAATTCTTAATTTATTGTATGATGATTAGTGCAAAGAATATTTTAGAACTAAAGCAAAGTATGTAGATGTATGCTGAAATATTATACTAATAAATATAACTATTGTGTCAGCAGACATCTGTGGTCTAGTGGTTCGAGTGTCGGGACTGCTGATCACGAGATCGTGGGTTCGATTCCCACAGAACACAAATATTTATGTGATGGACATAAAGCTTTGTGTTTGGCTGGGTGCATCCTTTGTATTATAAGTATATGTATATTGAGAAAAAAGAAGTATTATATCCATTGTCTAGTACCCATAGTCTGTTTAGTTTAGGACTAGATTGTATTGTGTAAAATGTCTCCATTTATGTTATGTATTTTTTTTAACATTTATTTACTACAACATTATTATTAGTATATGCGAAACCTGAAACACGTGTCTAGTATTTTTATGTAAATAATCTATGTAGAAAATTTCAAAACTTGTATAATGAAAAATCACAAAGTTATAAGCTTGTTAAGTTACCTGGTTGTCCGTACAAAAACATGCTCATCACGCGCAGGCGCCGGCCCGCGCCCGCGTTGTCGCGGCGCTCATTGATAATAATGTGGCAGTAGGTACCTAACCGTACGGCGATTTCCGATTGCATTGTATTTAACTGATGATACATCACACTTTCCACATTTTCCATCACACTTGCAGTCTTTGAACTGTCGTAATGGTCAAGTGTAGGTAGACATTAATAAGTACTTTATTTGTAAATGCAGCCGTAAGTGATTAAATGTAGTCAATGCGATATGTTGCACCTTATACCAAACACTGTAAGTTCAAAATGGATGAAAAGTGTTAAACATCGCACTACTTAACCACAACAGGCTGTAGGTACAAATAAAAACGTGTGTGACGATACTTTAATGTCAGATAGCTCCTCGTGCTGCACTGCCAGGAATACGTTATCACTTATCACCACAAACCGCTAGTATCCGTACCATTTCTTACACGAACACTATGCTTTTTACATACGATAGGTACACGTCAACCGAAACACAACTGCCGCGCGCTCGCGTTATCACCACAAACCGCTACTGTACGTACCATTTCTTAAACGAACACTACCTATGCTTTTTACATACGATAGGTACAGATCAACCGAAATGCTTGCGCTCGCGGTCGCGCTCTCGTTTTGTACCTACTTATCTGAACGGGAGCGACATACGTGCACACGTCCCTATAGCTGCCGGGCGACTGAAGTGGTTGCCTGGTTGGTTCACCCCCGGGCCCCGCCCGCCCCACTGCGCCCGCGCTGACCGCTCAGTGTCAGTGACCTGTGTTGCGCGCATATGATTGCGGATAGGTACTTAGTGTCGCTCGGTGTCCTACTCGTAACATTTTTTAAATGTTTTTGGGACAAAATATAACATGATGTAAAAATTATTGGAATCGATTCAGTTACTGATTCTGAACAAACTATATTCAGGTTTCGCATATACTAATAATAACGATGTATAAAGGTATTTTTATTTTCTTTACAGACGCCAATCAAATCAGTTTGAAGCACCCAAGTACACGTTAACGCCGGTGCGTCGCAGCGCTAGGCTCAGCGCGCACTGGAGCGGCAAGCGGACTCCTCTACAAATTTGTACCACTGTCCGTCAAGCCGATGAAGTGCTGGGAGAGAAACCGCTGTTTGTACCGAACGGTAGCCTGTATGGGACGCCTTAGAACTACAATATGCATATCAATCGTTGATAAATGAGTTATGTCCGCCCTGTGATATGATATGTCGACGCCAGCAGGTCAAGCTATCCAAAACTGTCATTTTTTCCCAGTCGAATATGAACCTTATAGTGGTGAGTCGTCGATAGGGTTGCCACCTCTTGGACGTTTGAATCCGACAAATCGGAAAAAAAACTAAAAATAAAGCAAGTACAAAATTTTTTAACACATTTTTTTTTAACTTACATTTTTAATTTGTTCGTACAGATTTCTAAATTTCTGGTCTGGAACTTACAAATCCATTATAACACATTACAAAACTCATTACAATACATTTGAAAATTGACGTATGTCTGGAATTCTGCCCGCTATTCCAGTCGACAGTGATCGATAATTTGAACGACAATTTAAATTCCGGGATAATTTCAATAATTCCGGGAGACGAGAAATTTCTATTTTTAGGGCACGATTCTGGGGTGGCAAGTCTAGTCGTCGACGATTTTCCCATCGACGCAACGAGACTGTTTACCGTCGACGATAAACTGGTTGAAAAAACAGTCTAATTTTCGACTAGTTTACGTCGTAGACTAGATGTGTTCGACATTCACTAACAACAACAACTAACTGCACGAAAGAACGCGTCAACGCAAGTTCGCGTACCGTTCATCCTCGACCAGTTTATGTATGAACCATTGACGAGTTTATCCGTTCACGGCGTTAAACAGTCTAAAAAACAGTTCATTCATGCAACGCTCACCACTAGAACCTTAGGCCTCTGCCTCAAATTTTGCGGGCAGCGGAGCGGCGGCGGCGGCGGCGCGGGAGCGGGGCGGGAACGCATACCTGTTCTCCAAACCAGCGGGCAGATCGTGCGGCACTATAGCGGTGTAGTGTTGTGTTCGTGGTTGTGTTGTCGACATATTTGTTTTTATTCGCGAACGAAATTATTGGTTAATTATTCTTCTATTTATATGGTTCACATCTTTGCTTTTCCATATGGGTGTCCTCTCAAAGATTGCCGAAATAATTTGCTCTTGCACGTCCGAGGACATTTTGATACGTCACAAAAAAAATGTACAACACTATACTACAATGCAGACGCGCAACGCGAGCGGTCACCGCTTGACTGGAGTGCACCGCTCCGCTCGTTGCCCGCGCCCGCGCCGCTGCCACGCCGCTGTTTTCGAGAACCGGTCCATTTGATTTTACGCATAAGATCCTGCCGCTCCCGCGCCGCCGCCCCGCTGCCCGCAAAATTCGAGGCAGAGGCCTTATAGCTTTGTATTAAAGTTGAAATCTATCAAAGAAATTTGACAGATTGTGGTAGCTTGATGTACTGGCCTCTGTACTATGTGAAGTTAAAATCAGCATATTATTAATTCGCGTCTGCTGCTATTTTGCCGTGCGAGATTTTGGAAAGACCTGTCTAAAAGCCCCTTCACATTAGCGTTTGTCCAGCGTTTGCTCTGCGCTGCGTATACGTTCATCGAACGCTTGCACTGGACATATGCTAGTGTGAAAGCGCCGTAATCGGATTTATACGACACAGGGCCGGAATAAGCCATGTAGGAGCGTCTAGGCAATGCATCTTTTGAAGTAGTCTAGTTTTCTACCATCCTACAGTTCGCGCAAAATAACTTGACCCAACATGGCGCCGATCTGCGCAGGTACAGACGCGCACGAAATTTTTAGAGGCTATATTTTTTGGTGGTACATGACATACATAATATGAATAATAATAATTAAAATACATAATAATTAAATCGGACTGATTTGTTTCTTTAATGATTCTTTTGTCGGTTGAAAGGGAAGTTTTTGTGGCTTCAGCCGTTTCAATTTAGTTTGAGTTTCAGTTAAACCACTAGAGTCCTTTTTAAAGAAACAATAGACGTTATAAATCATTTGTCTCGATTGGCGCTTCAAAACTGTATTGCTGCTACGAACTCGCGGCGGCATTTTATAAACTGTTTATAAGTCACAATCACAACGCAACACAATACGTAGCACTCGATTATCCTTGGAGACGTCCGCGGTGGGTGTGCCGTGTGCGGGCGCCTCCTCACGCGGGGACTGGTCGCCCGCCCCGCATACCGCAACCCATTTGCGCCTAAAATTCGTGCAACGCGCAGGTTCAAGTTATTTTGCGCGAACTGTACAATATAATAGTTATTTTCGCAAGGCTCTATAAGCGACGTGGGGCTCTTGGCAGTTATCTACTCTGCCTTGAAAGTTAACCTTTTAACCGTCATGTCAATAACGGAAAGCTGTGTTCTATACGCCAAGCGACAAACTCTAATACCTAATAATAATAAATTTTTATCCGTTATTAGACTGACAGGAACCATGATTGATACCATATCTAATATATAAAATTCTCGTGTCACAGTTTTCGTTGCCATACTCCTCCGAAACGGCTTGACCGATTTTGATGAAATTTTTTGTGCTTATCGGGGAGGTCTGAGAATAGGCCAACATCTATTTTTCATACCCCAAAATTTTTTTTTATGGCAAAACAACGTTTGCGGGGGCAGCTAGTCACTACATAAATATCACTACTATCAATGTCGCTTCCCACTGTCTGTCTGTCCCTATGTATGCTTAGATCTTTAAAACTACGCAACGCGCTTTTGGGTGTTCATGGGCGGCGGAAATCGCTTACCATCAGGCGATCCGGCTGTTCGCTTGCCCCCTATCCCATATTTTTTTTTATTATTTTGATGCGGTTTTTTTAATAGATAGAGTGGTTCAAAAGGTTTATATTTTTACTAGTTGACCCCGCAAACGTTGTTTTGCCATAAAAAAAAAAATTTAGGGGTATGAAAAATAGATGTTGGCCTATTCTCAGACCTCCCCGATAAGCACAAAAAATTTCATCAAAATCGGTCAAGCCGTTTCGGAGGAGTATGGCAACGAAAACTGTGACATGAGAATTTTATATATTAGATAATACAAATAAATTACTTAAATAATATATATATACATTATTTAAGTATACTTTTATTATATAAATTACTGCTTCACAGAGGTGCACCTCTAGTCGGTCCAGGGCAAGTCGCTAGTACTGTGTAACAACTGTTAACATTGTGGTGTGCAATAAATGTATAGAGTATAGACATTTAAATGAGCATATAGAGTGACAAATACGGTCGTCAAAATGGAGCAAATCTATTGGCATTGAACACCGTAAGAAAACCATCCACCAATGACATAACCTTTCGCCTTCTTCAGGCAATGTTTTTTACCTGTTATTGCATCATCTTCTTTTCGTGTCGATGCTAAATACATTATTTATATTACTTGAGCCCAGTAGGCCTCGTTAATTGCTGCATCAGTGGCATTCTTTATGTCCTCAATGGTGCAGGTGTAGGGGCATTTTGTGCACTACACCAAGTGTAGCGTGGGTGGTCTGGTCAGGGACACCGGATCCGCACTCTGTGACGGCCGCATCTATGATCCCCCATTTCGCCAAGTAGTGTTGCATAATTTATATGAATACACTAGCTTTTTTTTCCTTTATGCTCGGCTCCTATTGGTCGTAGAGTGATGTTATTTAGCATATAACCCTCCTCGATAAATGGACTATCCAACACAAAAATATTTTTTCAATTCGAACTAGTAGTTTCTGAGATTAGCGCGTTCAACCAAACAAACACAAACTTCAGCTTTATAATATTAGTATAATTATATTAATTTAACATTTACATTAATACCTACATTTACCTAATACATAATGTATAGGTACTGGTAGTATTGCAAGTCATTTCACGCTAGAGACGCGACTGTACTATATAGTTGATTAATCAAGGAAATTAGGAAACTCTTTTATTTAGGTAATAATAACATACCATCACGCCTGTATTCCCAGAAGGCTTAAGCAGAGTTGGACACCCACAGTTCGCATGTTTAGGTCCCATGTAATAGAGCGCGAGGCTATTAAATGATAAATGATATTTATTTCTGTAAATAGATCTTTTCAAGACACTTTTACAAGTCAATATTTTACTTTTTTTTTTAAGCTAGATGGCTCCGGCATTTCCTAGCTGACGACCTCTGAGAAGAAACGCCGAAACAAACTCAGAGAATCATAGTCTCTTTTAAAGTCCAGACAATGCATAGTAACAAAATATGTGTCTTACAATGTAGGGCAAAGTCTGAAATGGCCTTTTGAAGATTGGTTACGGGTTGTTGAGCTCCCTAAATTATGGTTGAGCTACACAATGACTGATGCATGCGTGCCGTCGGCTGGGACTGGTCTACTCAAAGCCGCTGTGACTCTTTCTTCAAAAGGCCATTTCAGACGTTGCCCTGCATTGTAACACTCACATTTCTACTACTACTATGTCTAGACTTTAAAAGAGACTATGATTCTCTGAGTTTGTTTCGGTGTTTCTTCTCAGAGGTCGTCGGTTAGGAAATTATGATCTAGCTTAAAAAAAATTAAAATATTGACTTATAAAAGTGTCTTTAAAAAGATCTATTTACAGAAATAAATATCATTTATTAACCGGGTACAGATCCAAATTCCGTGGTGCTACTGTGGATTCCATAGGAATTCCCGATAACATTGTTCCACCTGTGAATAACACCAAGACCTCTAGCGTGCCAGTCGTGTCGTGTCGTGTTATTGGATTTTTCTATAAAATTCTCAATGGCAACTCGGAGCTTGCGTTTATGCCCGGTTAATGGCAATAGGCTCGTCCTTACATGGGACCTAAAGATACGAAGTGTGGGTGTACATTGGTAAACCTCTGCCTAACTCTTCGGGGGAATATGGGATGTTGGATGTTACTTTATATGTAATATACTTTATAGAATTTTAATACAAAACCTTATTTCATAACTGTAATGAAAGTTGTAATTATGCAATTTTCTTCACGTTGTAATACGGTGGCGCTATCTGCCGTTTCTCGCCTTTAAAGCCTCCGGCAATAATTCAACTCTATAAAATTTTCGCCTTTACTAAGGCGTGTCTACAATAACTGTGCCTGCAATTCGGAATGCCTTTTTCCAGATCCAGAATCATTTATCTATACTACTAATATTATAAAGAGATAAAAGTATGTGAGGGTAATCTCTGGATTTACTGAACGGATTTTGAAAACTTTTTTACCAATAGAAAGCCACATTATTTGTGAGTGTCATTGGCTATATTTTATTCTTAAACTTCAATAATGTGACCCAAGGTATAAAAAAACCCGTCGAAGCCGCTACGGGCCGCTAGTCCACAATAATTCGATACAGATTATCACACATGATTTCTTACTGTATTCTTTCTCGAGAGTCGATTGACTCATTGTATGTTGTAAGCTGAGCTTATATAAAATTTATTAGTTAAGAGCTTAGGATATATGAGATGCGATAGGTTTATCGCTATTTTAAATTGCTAAAAGCGTCTTCTGAAACATAATATACGAATCATGTTCTTATTAATTTTAATTATAACTTTTCCATGGTTTATTTGTGTTGTGTGTAAATATATTTTCGCTTCTGGGTAAGCCGTCGTATAGGGCTAGAACCTAATACACCATTCCACACTACTACATAAGTAATATAGAATACTCGATGTTGCCAGTATTGAGAACTACCATTTACTTACCAATTGTTTGTATGTGGTCTAGTGGTTCGTGTGTCGGACTGCTCACCACGAGATCGGGTTCGATTTCCACAAAACAAATATTTCAGTAGTGAACATAAGTGTTTGTGTTGTCTGTTTCTTATGTAATATAATAAATGTACGGTTAACCGGGGTGAATAGGGATACAGGGTTGAATTGGGACAAACTTTTAAAACTCTCTCCACTAGGCATGTGTCATTGACGGTTTTTTTGGTTAATGTAATTTAACTGTTATTCATCAATGGTCAACAGTTAAAAAAAAACTGTTAAATTAATAACAGGTTTTGAATGTTCAACGGTAGCGTTTAGCGTTAATCTATGTCAACATTTTCAATAATTGACAACTAGAGTTGATTCTCAGAAATGTTGTTATATAAAATTTTAATGAAATAAGCCGTTGACGAAAATTAACAGATTAAATTTTCAACCTGTTTTTTCATTGATGAATAACAGTTATCTCGTTGACGAATGAAAAGTCGTTAAAAAAAACAGTTTATTGATTCAACGACCACCTCTACTCTCCACGAGGAAATATTGTTGGCAGTGGGGGGACTTTGACCCTTATACTGCCAACTCAACTATTCCTCTTTCGTTTTACAGGGTCAGCAACGCGTAAGTGATTCTCCTGGCCGAAAGATTGTTGAAAAAAAAAGAGATTTTGAGCTTTAAATATTATGGTTTCTTGGAAAAAGACTAAATAGATCCTAAAATATCATAAACTATTAGAAGACCTTGTTGGCATCAAACTATAATCATTAAACCAGAAAATTCCTTTAAAAGTTTTGTTCTGATTGACCCCTGCATTCCTATTCACCCCATTTGACTGTAAAAGTATTTACTTATCGTTTGTAAAGTTATCTGCGACACGAGGCATGTTCAATAGTGTGGGATTGTCTTTTAAGAAAAAATTATGTGGCTTCAGCCTTAGGGTTGTAGTGTGGTATGGTGTACCAGGCGTAGTCCTTATTACCAAAAACGTATGCTTAGTTTATGTTAATCTTTCTCTTACTGTATTAGTAATTAAAAGACTTGTATATTTTTATTATTTTGTAGTTTTATTTTGACTATGTTCCCGTTGAGTTACACCATTTTGTGTCATACTGTTACCCATTGGGAAAAAAATTACCGATTAACAACACTGTAACTCAAAGCCACATTTTTCTTTCCCTTTGAGTGACAATGTAACTCAACAGGACGCTGTGTTCCCGTTAAGTAACACCTTTTTGGGTAAAATCGTTGTTGAAATACATCTTGATTTAATACTGCTACCCTACATTTTTATTGTGACATGATAAGGATGTTTTTTAAGGAATATAATAAACCGCGCTTCAAAAATACTGATTGAGCGACAAAATTACTGATTGAGCAGCAAAATACAGATATCGGTTAGGTTAGAACTTTGACCACACAACGCCAGAACCAAATCTGAATAATACCGAATCTGAAGACCAAGAAAGTGTATATAAGTAATAACAAGCAAATTTACTGTGCAATTCAGTAATGTATTTCAACAACGATTTAACCCAAAAAGGTGTTACTTAACGGGAACACAGCGTTCTGTTGAGTTACATTGTCACTCAAAGGGAAAGAAAAATGTGGCTTTGAGTTAGTGTTATTAATCGGTAATTTTTTTCCCAATGGGTAACAGTATGACACAAAATGGTGTAACTCAACGGGAACAAACGTTATTTTGAGAGGGGCTCGTGGAAAGTTGTAATTACGCTGATCAGTCTGTGGATGTGTGAACATTCTTAATACATCGAGACTCCTCCGTGTCTCTGAGAGCACGTAAAGCCGTTAGTCCTAGAGAAGCCCAAAAAGCCTGACAAGCAGAGGATATCGGTATTGCCCAGAAATTTGGGTTGCGGAGGTTTGAATTGGCAGTCGCTTCGTATAAAATACTGATATTCAGCCGCATCAGGTTGGACTCTACTGGAAGCCGAGACCGTAGTTGGGAAAAGGTTCGGATGATGTTTTATTTTGATGAATTCTGGGAACAGTACTGGCACAGTAAGCGAAGCGTATAGTTCAGTATACTATAGTAGTCTGGTATAGTCTATATTTATTAATTTTATACCAGCGCCATCTAGTGACTAATAGCAGAACAACGTAGAGTGCGTGTCTGTGTTTGTGTAAACACTGCAATTAAATAGCTTAATAATTATAAATACTAGGGTATGACACTTAGAAAATATTAAACAGTTATTACAGTTCGAATAGTTTTATTGTTTTCGACAGTGAGTTTGATACAGCTCGATCAAAAAGGGTAAAATGAAAGTTCCATCTAGATACCGGTTTGAGTGTGAGTCATAGATGTGTGCGAATGAATGGATTACGGCAGTTTATAGTAGTTTAGTATATAGTTTGTAACAAACAGTAAAAATATGTATGACTTTAATATTGCACGTGATAAATAATGTTATCTTCTAAATGAGATAAATAATTATTATAAAACCAATACTATTTAATTTACATTGGCAACACCAAACCAGTTTTGATTCGTGGTTTGTGATCGTGAATCATCGTGTCTCATTCATTTTAGTCTGAGATCTTCGTTCTCAGTGCCGTTGTGTCGATGTCCGATGACAGCTTGTATGACATACTAAAGAAAGACAATTTTTCGAATTTCCGTGCCTTTGTGTTGGTTCCTCATCTTGTTTGTTGTGTTTTTAAATAATTAAATTATAGGCCTATATTGTTATCTTAGTTATAATTTTGGTGCTGTGCCTGTGCTATAGGATTTAATAACTCAGCTGTTCAACAGCTGATATTGTTGTGAATTTCCAAATTTGGTAAGTACAATATTGCAATTATTTTACGAAAATATTAATATTTTATCAACATAATAATAGGAATGCAATTTTGCAAAAATGTCAAAAATATGTATTTTAAAATTTGCCTACATAAATGGGCCACATGTTTTATAAGGAACTAGTTTTAGCAAAAAGGTTTTTACAAGTTCTGAATAGGATCTAGTAAAATCATTGTTGCTATGGACGCTGCATTTAAAAAAAAGTTTACCTGTGGATTTTTTTGCATACATTTCGGCAAAAAATTTAATCTTGTGCAATCCCACATATTCGTCATAACTATCTACAGTGTATTTCATTTATAAGTTCTATGAACTAAGAATGTTTTCGATGTTTTGTCTGGGGTGATGGGGACGGGAAAAAACATGAACGTGACTATGTGTATTCGTGACGATTAAAACGCTCTATAAATCTCTTTTTTATTATTTTTAGGTGACTTTTATTATTATTATTATTTAGCCGTTGTCGTCCCACTGCAGGGCAAAGGCCTCCCTGCCCTCCTTCCATTCCTCGCGGTTCAAGGCTATTTTGGGCCAATCCTTCCAGAAAAGGTCAAGCTCATCCCGCCATCTTCGTCTAGGCCTGCCGCGTTGTCGTCTGCCGTTTTGTGGGACCCATTCGGTACTTCTTTTAGCCCACAGCTCATTTGACATGCGACAGACATGTCCAGCCCAGTTCCACTTCAAGCTAGCCGCTTTTTGGCCTATGTCAGCGATCTGAGTTTTGGAGCGCAGTATGCTATTTTTGATGCGGTCTGCTAATGACTTTTATTATTTAAGTAATATTTATTATTTCATCACCTCTGAGTAAATTCCCGATGACTTAGTCTCAGACTCAGACTGAGTTAATTTTATACAAATTCTGTTCCATTTTTGGATTTATTCAGGGAATAGCGGCTACGCAACCTTGGTGAAATAATATTGTCGAACGTCGTAAAAAACCTGCCAAGTACGTATCGGTCACGTAGCTACTTGGGTTCCGTAAAATGTACAGACGCCAGCACGTCAAGCTATCCAAAACTGTCAAATTTTCCCAATTAAAAATGAACTGCATTATTTTGCATTAAAGTTGAAAATTTATCAAAGAAATTTGACAGTTTGTGGTAGCTTGGTGTGCTGGCCTCTGTACACAAGAAATCGATGTAATTGTACGTCAAATAATAATTATTAGATAATTATATGTAGGTATTATTGTATTTAATAATTCCTGGCTGTATTTTTAACTTGATTTAGCATTTTAAAAACCAATATTATTTGCGATTCTTTGCATTAACCTGAATAAGTTTCGTGAATAAATAAGCACAAACAACTTTTGGTTTTTATTGCTACTTGCATATTTTTCTAAATGTTTAAATTTAAAAGTTTAAAGTAATTGTTTTAAGTATTTGAGCGTCATAAAAAACAACATCCAGAGCCGAAACTGGCCGCTACGAAACTCATCGGTAACTGGCTTTTTAACTAAAGTAATTAACTTTAGTTAAAAAACCAGTCCCCCGGGAAGAGAGCAATTTTTAGAAGAAAGAGAGAGAGAGAGAGAGTTTTTTACCGACTCGAGCGGCCCATTTACGGGACACCGGGAGCGCTGGAAGAGCTTTCGGAGAGAGAACCTCTATGAAGTATTTAGAATAACTGCGGGCGGTCGCGGCAAGTGGCGCTCGGTGTCAGGGCTGCCAGGTGCAAAAATGGTGTGAACTTACACAAACTACAAAAAAATCGCAAGCCAAGGAAATTTTGAAATAAAAAGTACGTACAACCTTTTAAGTGCAGTTTCTATTTAAAATGTTAGACTTATACAAATGTACATGAGTAAAACTGTCAATAAATCGTATATGTACGATTTAAATCGTACATCTGGCAGCCCTGCTCGGTGTCCCCTAGGACCGCTGCGCCCGTGTGGAACGCACACCTTGCACCAGGTAAAGACGCCCCTGGGCACAAGTATGGTCTCAAGTAGTGATGGTATAGCATTATAAAGTAGCGTGCTTATTATAGCATATTTATAGCATAAAGGAAATGATATCGCGGTTCGCACTTTATGCTATAATGCTTTATACTATTTTGCTTTATGTCGCATAGCACTCTCTCTCTCTATCAACCAACTGTCCGTCGGGCGTCGCGTACAGCGTTAGTAACAAGTAGGCATATAAATTAAGCATGCTATATTATAGCACCTTTGATTATATACTTGTCTAGATGCCACATTGACACGTACAGAACGGCCCAAATAAAGTCTACTAAAATTGGTAGACTCTCTTCTCACTTACGTCAGTGTCATTTGGATCACTTCAGGGTGTGGAGTTCTCGAAAAATAATTAATTATGTCGGTATGTGCTGTCAAATTGTGTCGCAATTATGTGGGAAAACCGTATAATTACACTAAGATCACATTACATCGGTAAGTTTTGTTATTTAACCTCTATTATTTTATGAAAACATGATTTTTCAATTCGTTAATTTGTAGGTTCGACAGATTAGCCGGTGTTGTCAATTTATTACAAGGGAGATTTGGCGAAACTATGGGAGATAAAATGCAAATATCAGTCATCATCTTTCGATCAGGAGAAAATTTTAGTACTTATTTTAATAATTACCTACATAATTTATTTGATCACTAAATGATAACTTGCCTTCACAAAATAAATGAAGTCATTCACTAAATAGTATTTTTGTTAGTTCTTTCTAATATTTTGGGTTTCAGATTTCTTAAGACTGGAGAGACATTATACAGCGGACACGACATGAAATATAAAAAAAAACTATTTCGAAAACAAATACAAAGAGATGGATTTTGATCTATAAATTGCTGTATATATTTTTTCATTGTATTTTTTGTTTTTATTAAAATAAATAAAACACTAATCTATAAAATAATTACTTTATTCAGCCTATTTCGTTTAACTGTCATCCCATTAAATAATGGAGAAAAGTTAATAATTTGGAGCAGGCATCCCTAAACACGCACACCTTGACAGTTTGACTACAATAAGTACACAAGCGATACTCACACATATCACGCAATTTGGCCCCAGTTTTCGCGTGTCGTTTGTTTGCATTGCTCCACACATATAGCACATAAAATCGCTTGCTTAAAATATTAAGCAAGATATTGATTTACAGCAACTTTGAACACCACTGTATCAAGATTACAATGCGCTAGTGATAGAATCTACTGGTGTTACTGGCGTCTTTATGCTACCGCTTACCATCAGGTGGCCCGTGTGCTTGTTTATCTGTTTTCTCATGACATTAATATGCGTACCGCATATTTTATTGTTATCTAATTATTCGAAAGTAATGAGTAATGACTTGGAGCACGACCTCATTAACTCAGGTTGCAATTAAATACTAAAACTAACTACCTATTTTTTTGTACTATGTATCTGTAATTTTAAAATATTTAACATTAGAGAGAGAATTGCGTTTTTATTTTACTTAATTTCGTTAAAGGAACCTACGTTATGTCTGTAAAGTAAACGTTTATTTTGTTTTGGCCAATTAACGCGATTATTTTGTGCGGAAACGCCACGTCGATTTAGCATAGAATATGGTCATTAAGTTTTGTCAGTATCTCATCACATTACTGGATACAATCACATTTTTGCAGACTTCAAAAGATCGTACAAAATCAGGGTCCTCACAGGCAAACAAACTTAAATTCTGTATACTAAACTGGGCTGCTGAGTCTTAACAACTGACGATGTGAAATCGTAGACTCGCAGACCCTCGGCACTACATGGTCAGTCAGCATGGATAAAACCTGCTGAATGGCAAGTCTTGACCACTTTTGGTTGGCACATAATTATTGTGAGGTAAATGTATATACTCGGTGGAATTATCTAGCATCAAATACATAAGTGATGATCACAGTTATTTGTAGTAATACCTATAACATATCCAGACAGTTTCTCATTGATTATGTCAGTTGAGGTCAGAGTTTGAATTGCGACCTCATCGCGTGATCACATAATGAAGAGCAAGGTTTGAATCGAAATAGCC
The DNA here is from genome assembly GCA_964056405.1 of Acronicta alni. Taxonomy (NCBI): domain Eukaryota; kingdom Metazoa; phylum Arthropoda; class Insecta; order Lepidoptera; family Noctuidae; genus Acronicta; species Acronicta alni. Next base: position 5,947,030 of record OZ043942.1, read on the forward strand.
GTACTATCTCGAAACATGCATACGAATTAACGAAACTGAAAGTAAACTAAAGCTGCGTACGTATTGCGCGCGGCGAAACCATCATTGCTTTGCGCGGTCGCTGTAATGGAGACGATTAACTTGTAATGAAGACGTCGTTGCTCGAGCAGCCGCGTTGAGAGCCAAACTGACAAAAAAAAGAAAGATTCCTTCCTTCTTTCGTGGGTTTGCTGTACGCTGTTGTGATTCGATAGAATGTATCGACCCGCGTAGTAAAGTAACTAATTAACAGTTGTACTTGATGACTACTAAAATCCTCAGTTGCCTTCCCTTTCCCTATAGAAATCGGACTCATGGCCATGGAATTCTTAACATTCGCCACGACATAGAATTGCACTTACCACGTGACCGATTAGAGCGTGCGCAAAAGGCATATATTTCATCTTATCAGGGACGTGTTTCCGATAGAAGGTCACTTGAGTAGGGCAGATCGGCCGCGGCAGAGCATGTTACGTGTTAGTCCCGCGCAATGGATACGCAGCCTAATGAAATTCACCAAAGCTACTTTACAGACGTTTAAAGGATAAGAATCGTAACCTTGGAGTTTGAACGAAGGTAAAAGCTTATTGGAATTTTATTTACGGAAAGTTCTTTGTCCGGAATTGGAATTATGCCCAGTTGCTATCAATTTACTGGCAGCATTTCTCGTGAGGTTTGTCATAGACAGCGATATCGACAAGGTACAGGTTTATTATAAACTTTACTCAACGTTGATCTATGGCAGCGATTTTCTCTCTCACGGCAAACTGCCTTAGGTACTGACGTACCTACGTCTTTTTAGTACGATTTTGAGAGAGTTTAGGATTACTCATTTAACTCACGATAAAAAAGTTTGTGTTCCGGCTATAGAAGGTAAAAAACTATACATAAAGTTGTTCCTATTAAAATAAAACTACTTTTCCGAAGTTTTATTACGTTATTATTGATATAATTGAATCCATACGTTTTGAATCCTTTACAGCATTCATGGTCAAGCGTAGACTGAGGTTTATTTCAATGTATAAAATTCGCGTCAGTGTCAGGAATCAGGAGATTTGTTTAATTCTTCCTCTCTTTTGTGTGTCCTGATTGGCGTAGTAACTGGGCAGATAGATAGTTTCTACGGTCTAGGTAGTACGTATTACCTCAAGGAAGTAATAATATTTATTTTTTATAAGAGATAAGTTAGCGTTTGACCACAATCTCACGTGATGGTAAGTGACGATGTGGTCTAAGATGTAGCACGCTTACCTAGAAGATACCTATTCACTCGTGACTTGAAGACCCCCAAATTGTACATGTCAGGAAATACAGACTCAGGTAGCTGATTTCATTCCTTCGCTGTACGGATAAGGAATATCGAGGCAAAACACTTAGTGCGGGTTTCGGTATTTTCCACGGAATGTCGAGGCAGAACACTTAAGGAAGGAATATCGAGCTTAGTGCAGGTTTCGGCAATTTCCACCATATAACGGTATCGCTTTTCAGTTTTCTCGACAGCAGTTGTTCGACGGTAAAAGAGACATGGTAGAATTAGACTGTGCAACTCTAATGCACACTCTCCGAAATGTATGCGGTGAAAGACCGACAAGCCTGCAACCCTACGACGATGATCAAGACTTTAAAGCGTGTTGTTGACAAGCTCATCGCTGCCAATAAGCATCCTGGCTCTAATATCATCATCAACCCATATACTGTCCCACTGCTGGGCACGGGTCTCCTCTCATATTGAGGGGGATTAGGCTATAGTCCACCACGCTCGCCTAGTGCGGGTTGGCTTCACAAACCGTCGAGAAAAATCTCTTAGGTATGCAGGTTTCCTCACGTTGTTTTCCTTCACCGTTTAAGCGAGGGATAATTACGCACGTGAATTTGAAAAGTCAGGTGCGTGCCTTGTGTTCGAACTCGAGACCTTCGACTTGGCAGTCGAATGGTCTGAATATCATAGGCTCTTATATATCCATAGCTTATTCGCTCAGAAGCCGTACAACAACGTGCATGATATAAATGCTCCGTAATTGCTCTGAACACTAGCCTCTCTCTCACATTAATATGAATACAAATAATATCTTTTGTATGAGTCATTACGTTACGGTTATTCGTGGTATTTGTTGGTTATTTACGCGACAGAGTGGACGGGCGATGCATGACAAAAGTTCAAAAAGGGCGATTTGTTCAGACGGCTTCTTTGACATTACTGTGGTCAATAAACTTTATCTTGGGATCAGTGTTGATAGTACCTAGTAAAAAGTAGTCTTTTTTAAATATTATTTAAATTTGTAGGAAAAAAGCTCGGTATTTATTAAACGTTTAATGTGTTTGTGTATGCAATAGGATACCTAATAATATTAGGTAGGTATTTAATTTTGTATGTAATAAATGATTTCACAATATTGTGTAGTTTTTATCTCGAATCTGACATTTTATTGAGCACAGTATACATTTAAACTATCCTAATATACACTGATTGTTTCATACAAATTAAACATGCGCTTGGGACTTTCCCGCTACTCGCCGATAAGGAAAACGAAGGCACGAATAAAATGCATTTAAGATTTCAGGAAAAAATGCACCTCAAACCGGATAAACAAACAGAATTTCTTTCGCATTCATAATATTAAGTACGTGTGGTTGTGTTATAATTCCAATTGACTCGCTCCGAATATATGGGTTCTATTTTGTTCATTTCGATGTACGGAACCCTAAAATCGTATTGCTAACAATCAATCAATTGAAAAAATAAAAACGCCATCTTAGATCATATATTATTAGTAGCTGTGGCTTGCAGTTTCACTCTCATTCTAAAGGATTTTTTAAGATAAAAGCTAGGCTATGTCCTTCTGAAAAATCGAATCTATCTTTGTACAAAATCGGTTCAGTGGTTTGTGTGAAAGCGTAAGAGCGGTTTCGCACTATTTCCGATCCGAGACCGATCCGAATCTGTGAAAATAGAGAGACAGAGAGAGAGAGAGAGAGAGAGATTCAACGGATGACGTAGAGAAATCGGATGACGGAAATCTGATCTAGAGTAAAAACTACCATCATAGACTAATATTAGAACTGTTTGTATGGTAGACATTAAATTGACTACCATACAAACATATTGATTTCTGACATTTAAGTAGGTACGCGAATATTATACTTTGAAATAAAACTACTTTTTACGATTAATAATATCAATATACGCGATAAAATCCGTAAAAAGTAGTTTTATTTCTTGTACCATACAAACAGTTCTACGAGTACTCCGGACCAGGGCCGGATCTACCATGGCTTTTTGGGCTTCAGCCCAGGGCCCCGTGTATTCAAAGCTAAGTCAAAATCAATATACTTAAGTCAAATATTTTACTGTCTAATTCTTTTCTATACTTTGAGTAATTAGGTGGGCCCCCTAAGTAGTATTAGCCCAGGGCCCCCTAAACTCGCGGTCCGGCCCTGCTCCGGACCGTATTTTGACCGCGCGGACTACATGCATCTCCGCTTTGCCGCGCCGCTTGCTCGCTCGCGACACAAAACTCTATACATAGAAAAACGAAATCAGATTGGTTATTCAAAACACATCTGCTCTCTTCTCCGCTTTGATCCACCAAAGCGGGCCTTACTTTCGCATTTATAATAGGCATATTATAGTACGTAAGTACCTACGTACTTAGTACGATACTTAAACTGATAATGCTTAAACGATAAACTTAAAGCGATACAGTATAGCTGTACCACAGTACAGTGCTGTATCGCTATGTTGCTGTATTGTTTGACGATTGGACTAATTAATTGAAGACGCATTCTTGTCCATAGTCTACAGCGAAAACTGGACCTTATTGGACTTTTATGTCTCTACTTTACGATGGCCGATCGCCGCATGCGGTTCGTCAAACTCTATAGTTCTGTTTTATTCCCTACAACATGGTTGAGTTGAACGACGCCGGTACACACGTCATACTCGTGAACGGGTGCTGTCTGTCGGGGCTGATCGGCTGTGACAGTAACAGCCGATCAGCCAATGTAAATCTTTTTCTATAACTTTTTAGGAAAAGAAAACCGACTTCAAGCATTGCGTGTTAAAATAATCGGCTATAAGGCTACGGTAACGGCCCATTTGATGGTAAGCAGTTACCGTAGCCCCATAGACTAGGGTTGCCAACATTTCTTCAGCGAAATATAGTATTTTTCAGACGAAGAGAATATATTGATATTATTAATCCCGACGTTTCGGATCCTTTACAGCGTCCATGGCCACGGGTAGACTGAGGTGGTGGACGTCTTGATGATATAATTACTGACACTGATAATATCAATATAACGCGATAAAATCCGTAAAAAGAAGTTGTATTTTAATGTCATAATATTCGCTTAAATGTCAGAAATCAATATTTTTTGACAATTTTACACTGCACCATCTAGTCCCAAACTAAGCAGAGCTTGTACTATGGGTACTAGACAATAGATATAATATTATATGTATACTTTTTTTTTGTAAATACATACTTATAATATACATATAAAAAAAATACGATGATTTCTGAGGAGCACATTATAGTTAGTTGTCGTATTTGCGTTACACTTAGCTACAATTTGGGAATACCTGATAACATTTGTATAGTTACCTATAGTAAATAATGTCAGCTAGTATTCTGTTTGTATTTAATATTTTATTTGATACGTTTATGACGCATGTCGGTAGCTGAATTTCTAAGCACAGAGACGGAGAAGGCACAGAGAAACTCGTGGATAACTAATAACTACGCTGAGGAACAAACAAGCACTCCATTCTATAAAATTCCCCGCCAACACCCCAAAAATCTCTAAAAAGGGAGTAGCTAGGATTTTGTTAAGGGGGGGCAGATGTAGACAAACCAAGAATATATCTAAGGTAATAGTTATTCTACTATTCATAGTACAATCTTATAAAATTCGCCTGTCAATAGAATCAAAGCATTCCTGCATCGTCGGTGGAGGGGTGGGGAGGGGTTTAAACATTTATATTTAGGACCCACGTAACAGGCGAGCCTATTGCCATTAACGGGGCACAAATCCAAACTCCGACCTGTATTGAGAATTTCATACAAAAACTCTCCCCAATTTGCTCTACCTGGGAATCGAATCTAGGACGTCTAGAGTAGCCAGTGGCACTTAAAACCACTAGACAAACGAAGTAGTTCCTTATAAACAGTAACACAGTATTGATTGTTTCACCAAGAACACAATTTTTCCTGACTTTCAATAGGTACTAAGAATTGTTCTGAAGGTCGAATGACGAGCGTAATCATAATGTTATGTATGTATAGGTATACATATATGACACTTTCGTTCTTCAGTTTGTTTGTTTGTTTATAAATGAACGTCGACTCACGCAAAAATTTCTGCTGAATTGTGGGTTAACAAACACAAAATCCATACTAATATTATAAATGGAAAAGTAACTCTGTATGTCACGCTTTCTCGCTTAAACCGCTGAACCAATTTTGATAAATTTTGGTGTAGAGATAGATTGGACCTCGGAGGAGGACATAGGTTACCTTTTGACTCAAAAAGACTTTTGGGATGCTAGTGAAACCGCGCAATAGCTTGCAATATTATAAATAGGAATAGTAACTCTGGTGTGTTTGTCTATTACCTTTTTACGCCTAAACTGCTGAACTGATTTCAATTTTGGTATAATTTGACAAGGAGAAAGGTTGCATTCTGAGGAAGGATATAGGTCTACTTTGGTCTTTCAAAAAATTTACAGCAAGGCATAGAGGGCTCTCCTCTACGCTGTGATAGCCTAGTCTAGTGATATGCCAATGAACTGTCAAGTCAAAGGTCTCGAGTTCGAATCCAAGGCAGTTCTAACTTTTCGTATGTACGTAGGTGCTTCAGTTAACGGTGAAGGAAAACATCGTGAGGAAACCTGCATGCCTTAGAGATTTTCTCGACGGCGTGTGAAGTCTGCCAACCCGCAGTAGGCCAGCGTGGTGAACTATAGCCTTATCCATTTCATTTTGAGAGAAGACCCAGCAGTGGGACATTATATGGGTTGATGATGAAATTTTGCTTAATAGAAAACCGTCCCGGGTGCAACTCGTGCTGAAATTACAATGTCAGTAATAAAGAATGTCATATTAAAAATTATTGCATTCGTCAGCAAAATTTGTATCAGGAAGCCTTAATTTATGCAATGAATGTTAATATCAATATTCCAAGATTATGTTGAATGATCTATCATTTCCGTTAGCAACTCTGTAATACTATAATATGCTTTTTGGACAAGGAAGTCTTTTAAATAGTCTTTTTCTCTAGAAACGCATAACAAAACTGTGGAATGAACTATCCCCTGCAGTATTTCCGAACCAATACGACCTTCAAACCTTCAGGAGAAGAGTGTACAACTTTTTTAAAGCCCGGTAACGCACTTGTGACTCCTCCAGTGTTGTGGGTGTCCATGGGTGGCGGTAGTCGCTTACCATCAGACGACCCGTCTGCTCGTTTTCCCCCCTTTCCATGAAAAAAACCTCAACCTAAAAAGATATTTATGTTTTCCCGGGTAAAATAGTCTGTAATTTAACACAACAAAGTCTATGTACGTGCTAAATTACTTACATTTTCTGCGCAAGGCCAAAGTAGAATAAGATTAATTAAATATATAATTTATTTAAAGAATCTATTATATTCGCGGTTGCTGTAGGTAATTAGTTTTTAATTATTTGTCATTAATTACTTAGTACCTATACACCGTGTTTTTTTTTGTCGTCTTACAACCGAAAGGATATACTTCTACTCATCATGATCAACAATTTCTTGTATGGGATCAACCATGAAGTGCAAAAAAAAAACAGCTACATCTTACATTTTCTCGAGAAACCTGAACTTTTTTCTAAGAAACAGCTCTCTTTTTTTTAAAGCTTTCAGACTTAGTCCCATATCTAGTAGAAATAATAATCATAATCATATTTTTATTGCATTCATGTTATAACAAGTTGTTTAAATTGAAATAAAACAGCGTCCATGGTCACGGACGCTGTAAAGGGTCCGAAACGTCGGGATTAGTAATATCAATATACGCGATAAAATCGGTAAAAAGTAGTTTTATTTCAATCCTCCTCCTTGAGTCGTTCTCCTCACTGCTGAGGGTCGTGATCTCTATGTAAGAGCTTCTTGCGAACTATGTTCCTCCATTTTGCTCTATCCTCCGCAGCATGGATGGCGTCGCTCACACTGGAGTCGAGTGTCGAACGAATCTGGTCGGACCAACGCATGGGGCTCCTCCCTCTTGGTCTTTTCCCTTCAATCTTGCCTGTCACAAGCAACTTTTCTAGGTTATCACCACGTTTTCTGGCTACGTGTCCAAAGAATTCAAGAATTCTCCGAAGACATATCGTAGAGAGCCTGGTAGTTATATGTAGTTCTATAAGAATTGAGGCGTTAGTCCGATGTGCCGTCCACGGGATGCGAAGCATCTTCCTCCAGCACCACATTTCAAATGCATCAATGCGAGTGCGGTCTGCCTTCTTTAGAGTCCATGTTTCGGCGCCATATAGGAAGATGGAGAACACTAAGCTGGTCACAAGCTTCTGTTTTAATTTGAGTGAGATGCTCTTAGTACTCCAAATGCGATCGAGCTGTGACATAGCATTCTTTGCCATTCCAATGCGCCTTTTTATGTCTCTTTCGCACGAACCATTGTTAGAAATCATGGAACCCAGGTATATGAAATCATCTACAATGTCCAGCCTAAGTGCATCTGTGAGTTCCATTTTCCCTGTGCGATCAATGACCATGATTTTGGTTTTGGATTCATTAATAGACAATCCCAATTCTCCGCTGATACGAGTCATTCTTCTCATAAAAGTGACCATTTCTATTTCGCTTGCTGCAAGTAGAGTGGTATCGTCAGCATACCGAAGGTTAGTGATCCTCTTTCCTCCGATAGTAACTCCACCTTCCCAGTTTTCACAGGCCCGTCTCATGATGTACTCCCCGTATATGTTGAAAAGAATGGGCGATAATATACAACCCTGTCTAACTCCTTTTTTGAAGTTAAACGGTTTCGAGATGGTATTATTTACTCGGACAATGCCCATGTTACTTTTGTAAAGGGATTGCAGCATTGCCGTCAGATGTTCCGGAACTCCGAGTTCTGTGAGGATTTTCCACAGACTGTCCCACTGAACGCAATCGAAAGCCTTACTATAGTCTATGAAGCACATCACCATTGGGGTGTCAAACTCGTGAGATTTTTCAATGAGTTGCCTGATATTGAGAATTTGCTCTCTTGTGCCTTTCTCCTTTACGAAGCCTGCCTGCTCTTGAGGGATTTGCCAGTCTAAATAATATTTAATGCGGCTATTTAATATATGCAGGAAGATTTTGCTACAGTGTGAGATTAAAGAAAGGGTGCGATAGTTGCCACATTTTTTGGTGGAACCTTTCTTGTGAAGTGGCAAGACAATCGTTTTCGACCAATCTTCGGGCCAGTCGCCATACTGCCACACATGGTTACAGATTTTATGTAACATATCGACACCTTTATCACCGAGCGCTTTTATTATTTCTGCAGTAATTTGGTCCGGTCCTGGAGCCTTTTTCTCTTTGAGGCGTTCAATGGCAGATGTGACTTCTGACCGCAGAATAGACGGTTCCAATTCAAGTTCACGCCAGTTTTGCATATGAGTACACGGATTTGCACACGCATATAACTCCTTGCAGTACTCTCGCCACGTTTCGGCGATTTGCTCTAGGTCATGAATTGGGTTACCATCCTTGTCCTCGATTACCCAAGATTTTGGTTGGAATTTACGAGAAAGTATGCGCACTTTTTTAAAGAGGTCAGATGTCTGGTATTTGAAGGAGTGTCTTTCAATATCCACGCAGATGCCCTCTATAAAGGCATGCTTGTCACGACGACATTCCCTTTTAATTGAGGAGCAAAGTTCTGAGTATACTTTCCTGACATCATCATTTATCAACCCCCCTACCTTGACGGTCTTTCTTCTTTGAATCAACTCCCATGTTGGTTCTGATATCCAAGCCTTTAACTTGCGTTCCGGGCTGTTCTTTTTACGATTGTTCGCAATACTGTTAAGTGTCTCCCATATCTGAGTTTTAAAATGATTCCAAAGAGAATTCGCGTTTTCTGAAGGTAAATCTACGTCGAGATTGGCTTCCGTCTCTTCGCGTAAAAATGACTTTTCTGTTGGATCAAGAACCTTCAAATGCGGCGTTTCTCGCTTTCTGGGTGCTTTAAGTCGGAGAGAAAATTTTGCTACGAGTAAATTATGGTCAGAGCCGCATTCTGCGCCGGGAAACGTCTTAACATTCTTTACGGAAGATCTCCAGCGGGTGCTGATTAAAATATAATCGATTTGGTTCCTGTATCTTGCGCCTGGAGATGTCCATGTATATAGGCGTCTAGGGTGATGTTGAAAACAGGTATTGGTAATGCAAAGACTTTTTTCTATGCAGAATTCAATAAGTCTTTGACCCCGATCATTCCTCACACCTAATCCAAATTTTCCAACTACTGGTCTGATGTGGTCATCGTTTGTGGTATTTCCTATTTTCGCATTCCAGTCACCCAAGATAATCGTTGTTTCCCGGTTGGGTATAGTGCGTAGTACGGAGTTGAGGTTGTCGTAGAAATTGTCCATTTCCTCTTCACTGGCTGTAGAAGTTGGTGCATATATTTGAAGGACATTCAGTATGTTGGGCTGTGCATTAATCCTTATTGCTATGATCCTATCGGATACTGGATTATATCCTAGCACGTGCTTGTTAAGGTGTTTTGGAAGCAGTATACCAACACCATTCGAACTCTTGTCCTCGCAACCTGAGAAGTAAAAAGTATTTCCAACGGCAGTTATGAAGTGACCATGTCCGCGCATGTGGGTTTCGCTGAGGCCGAGAATCGAAACACGGTGTGTCTCTGCTTCATTTTCCACAATAGCGAGCTTGCCTGGCTGTATTAGTCCGCGAATGTTCCAAGTACCTATAAGGTGTTCGTTTTTGATGGAGAGTTTGGTGCTATCGCCATTGTTTTTGCAACCAGTAGTATTTCTTCGTTTTAAGGCCTGGTGCAGAACCTTATCGGAAGCATCGGTAGTATATTTCACACCATTCGGCCCGGGTACCGAATGGCGCCGGTCATTACTCGGATCGTCCAATGTTCTCGCATTCATAGTGTCCATACTTCCATAGAGATTTTCTTGGGAAAATACTTGTGGTGGGTTCCCGCGTCCTTCCACAGCAGTCTTTTAGAGGGGATTTAGTCCCTCAAGGTTACTGAAACCCTAGTTTTATCAGGTTATTTGAAGGCCGCCTGACGCTCGGCTCTAAGGTTTTATGAGTGGTTAGATGGTATCCAGCTCAACCCTCCTCTTTTCTCATCCGGGCTTGGGACCGGCAACGGCAGAGTTTATTTCAATATATTCGCGTAAATGTCAGAAATCTATAAGTTGTTTAATAAACATATTTGGGAATCAAACATGAACCCTGTTAGAATAGCAACATCTTAGGAACTAATTTTATTGGAATCTAAGCATTGCAGAAATGTCATAACAGAAATACAAATAATTAGTCATTTTTATTAAATATCATTAAGAATTCTAATTAAATGTCATCTTCTAATATATAAAATTCTCGTGTCACAGTTTTCGTTGCTATACTCCTCCGAAACGGCTTGACCGATTTTGATGAAATTTTTTGTGCTTATCGGGGAGGTCTGAGAATAGGCCAACATCTATTTTTCATACCCCTAAATTTTTTTTTTATGGCAAAACAACGTTTGCGGGGCAGCTAGTTATGTATAATCTAATATCTGGCACGGCAGTGCCCCCGCCAAGTCGAGCGCGAAGCAAACACTGCCGTACCATCCTTTACTGGAACCATTTCGCCGCATTTTCAGGCCCCTATTTGAGAACCTCTGGATAAGACCAGAACGCAGAAATTTTCGTCATCCAGTAAGCTATAATCACATAAATAAAATCCAAAATTTCAAGTCTGTATGTCATTTAGTTCCGGAGTTAAGCGAAAGCAAGGTTTCGCATTTATGACACTCGCTCACTCACTCACTCACTCACTCATGATCATCAAAATAGAACTAGTACTTCCCATAAACTCAGAGAGCTGAAATTTGGTACAGAGTTAGGGTTTAATGGCCACATAAAGGGAAAACTATAAAAACTAGGATAATCGAAGATCTGGAGTACCTGGTGACCCTGATTAGAAAACACAAGAGCCCAACCAAACTATTAGAGATATCGACATATACCGCATTTACAAACTACTCCTAAAAAGAAAAAAAAAACTGTATCAAATAAGAAAATCTAATAAAATAAATCAATAAGCCCACGTTTCTACAAAAAGAAGTGAAATCCCATCAAAAACATTCTGTAAAATTCTGCTTGTTTATCTCTAAAAAGTAATGAAATCTAGACAAAGTCGTGCCAAGTCTAAGGTTCCTTACTGCGAGTCTGCGATTTATTTATTATTTATAGTTAATGTTGTGTGACTTGGCCGTTGACTTACTACCCTTGTTAACTCTTTTGTCGACATACATACTCGTAGACTCTTGGCAATAAGTAACAACGGCTTATCATTTGTTAGTAATTCTAGCACTAGACATTTACATATTACGCACGATATGTATTCGACTTCGATTATCTAATGTGTTAGCTTAACAATGGAAGAAATAAAACCGGAATCCAAGTCAGGTATGATAAGGAGCTCCGTAACCATAATTGAAAATATCGGCTTTTTGATGTTAGGGTTCCGTACCCAAAGGGTAAAAACGGGACCCTATTACTAAGACTCCGCTGTCCTTCCGTCCGTCCGTTCGTCCATCCGTCTGTTTGTCCCCAGGCTGTATCTCATGAACCGTGATATCTAAACAGTTGAAATTTTCACAAATTATGTATTTCTGTTGCCCCTATAACAAAAAATACTAAAAACAGAATAAAATAAATATTTAAGGAGGGCTCCCATACAACAAACCTGTTTTTTTTGCCGTTTTTTGCTCGATATTAATAACGGCAACGCTTGAAAGATTCACTGAAGTTGTATAATCACTTTAAAAATAAATACATAATAAAATTAAAATAAATATTTAAGGGGGGCTCTGGTACGGAACCCTACGTGCGCGGGCACGACTCGCATTTCGCCGGTTTTTTTGTTACTCAATCACGTATAAACAGTATGTGACCGGGAATAACATATAACCTACTTTTACTTATCCAAAAAAATGCGGGAATATCCTGGAAATCCCGAAAAACTGATATTGTATAAGAGAACTACTTACGGAATTCAATGTTCATACACAAATAGTATGTAACCGTGAAAAATAGATAGGCTAAATTTTATCCTAAAATTATTGGGATCTTCCCAAAAAAAAAAAAAATGATATAGGAGACCAACTTAACGGATTTGAATGAAATTTTGTTACACTTATAGTTTGTGACTAGAATTGTCATATTGAATACTTCAAAGCGTGAATTTCCCGGAAACAATTAGGTATGGCTCGGTCGAATCGACACACTAGCCGCTTGCATTGTTCACAACTTCACATAGGAACTAATAAAAAAATCGAATATCCGTCACGTAAGGTTTTAGTATGAAAATGTTTTCAATGTCCTATCTATAGACAGGGTGTCCGGTAATTAATGGATAACCTTGAAATAGCTTATAATAGAACTTAGGGCCGTTCAGAAAACTAAGATATATATTTTTTTGCAATCGGGTTGCCGGACAACGTCTGCCGGGCCAGCTAGTGGTAAATAAATATGAATATACTTAATACGCACAATACATACACTCATTCCTTTTTCCCATGACGGTAGGCAGAAACTACAGAGTATTTGGTATGATTCTTGAGTTTTCTTTTGTTTCTTCCACGTTCATACATTTTGCCGTACACACTACCCGGTTGTTTGACTTTTCTGAAGGGCGTAAAGATAGATACATGTATGTATACATTTTTTTTATAGCGCGGAAAATCCTCATGAATCCTCCGTCACCCGGGGAGGTGGCAGGGTATGTCAACTCCTACCGATTCCGATACCGATCATACCGGACCCCTATCAATTAGCGAGGCCTTTCCTCGCATACGATTGAAGGCACGCGTGTTCTTCACAAGCGTGCCGCCTACTGTACCGCCTAATGTCTGTTCTAAATTATTCGCTTTTTAACTCTAAAAAGCAGCGACAAAAATCGCACTACAAAAAAGTCGCAACCTTTTATCTGTTATTAGACCTTTACATCTGTTATGGCAAGCAATATTCGAGGTAATCCCGGTGTTTATAGAAAAACTGTCGTCTTTCTCATACACAATGTCTGTGTTTGCCCAGTGAAGGCGCATGTTGATATAATATCATGCTGCTTTATCAAACAAAGATCGCTTTTCATACTTATCTCGGTATAAAAAAAAATGCAGAGCTATATCGCAGAAGCAGTGATAACCTAGTGGTATGACCATTGGACTGCCAAGTCGAAGGTATCGAGTCGAATCCAAGGCCCACACCTCTGACTTTTCGAAATAATGTGTAACTCACTTAAACGGTGAAGGAAAACATCGTAAGGAAACCTGCATGCCTTAGAGATTTTCTCGACGGCGTGTGAAGTCTGCCAACCCGCATTAGGCCAGCGTGGTGGACTTTAGCCTAAGCCCTCTCATTCTGTGAGAGGAGACCCGTGCCCAGTAGTGGGACTGTATATGGGTTATTGATGAGATCTATGTCGCAACTGACCATTGGCGTAGCTAGAGTTTTTTCAGGGGGGTTGCTCCTTCCAGATCCATGAAATTTGCAGAAGTTCCTTGCTGTTCATGCTGTCTCACACTGGGAGTGACAAGGGAATGAAATGCTGTTCATTGGCAAGAGCATTACTTGAGAATAGTTGAACCGATTTGGCAATTTTTTTTTTTAATCTTCGTAGGTTTTTAGGGAAAGACATACTTTATTCTCCGAGCGTTTTCCAACTATGTTAGTCGGCTTCCAATCTAACCAGATGCGGCTGAATATCAGTATTTTACACGAAGCGACTGCCATCATACCGCCGCAATCCAATTTCTGGGTAATACCGTTATTGGAACGAAGTTCCTTATCGCGCGTTGTGAAAGGGGGCTAGACGGAAAAAATTCTTACGAAAAGTTGTCACGACACTTTTTGCTTGTCAACAATATTTGAATTTCGAATTATTGAGTGAATGACAATATTTGAAATTCGCGCGTTGTGAATTGTTGAGTGTATACAGGTTTTTTTATTATTAAATTTTAATGAAAGGAACTTCGTTCCATCCGGGTGTCCCTTGACACCTCTCAAGTTTTTTCTATAAACTGGTTGTCAGGCTTTTTGGGCTACTGACTGTCAATAACGTTCGTATGACAACCGGGACCGACGGCTTTACATGATCACTGAGGCACGGAGGGGTCTCGATGTATTAAGAAGGGTCACCCATCCACAGATTGACCGCGGCTAACACAGCTTAACCTTGCAGATCGGTTTTAGGGAAGGGATAAAAATTGCCCGGAGATTCGAAACTAATACTGAAAGTTTTCCCTATGCGATTTTTGAACAAGTTCATCATCATCATTATATCAGCCACAGGAAATCCACTGCTGAACAAAGGCCTCCCCCATAGACACACAACAAGGACCGGTTACAAGCCGTCTGCATCCAACGACTTCCAGCGACCTTTACCAGGTCGTCCGTCCATCTCGTTGGAGGCCGTCCCACGCTGCGCTTTCCGGTGCGTGGTCTCTACTCGAGAACCTTTTTGCCCCAGTGGCTATCAGTTCTACGAGCTATGTGCTCCGCCCATTGCCACTTAAGCTTGCTAAGTCTTTCAGCTATGTCGGTAACTTTCGTTCTTCTACGGATCTCCTCATTTCTGATTTGATCACGTAGAGAAATACCAAGCGTAGCTCTCTCCATAGCTCGCTGAGTGACCTTGAGCTTCTTTACGAGACCCATAGTGAGCGACCACGTCTCTGTGCCGTATGTCATCACTGGTAACACACTGGTTAAAGACGTTTGTCTTCAGGCATTACGGTATTGTAGACGAAAAAAATGTTGCGACGTTTCCCGAACAAGTTATTGACAAATAAATGTAGTAAGAAAGAAAGAAAAAGTATTTATTTTTCGTCCGTCTGACGCACAACAAACCATACATATCAGAATAGAAAAATAAAAAAATAAATAAAAACATAATAAAAAAATAATGTGTACAAAAAATTATATCAATGGCAACACTGCCAACTTAAAATACCAACATAATAAAAATATTAAAAATGAAAGTTATAATTTTGATAGATTTTAGGGTGTTAATAAACAAGAAAGAATGTGTAAACAATAGGTTTATCAACCAAAGTTATGATTCAAGAAATAAATTAATTTACAAACTTTATACTTATTACGAAGAGAACATAAATAAGGGAACTAGCGAAAGAGGGTGTGCGTCGTCTCGGCACGAAAAATAGGTCAACGCTCAGCTTAATGCTGCGATGTCGCGGTAAACAACACCGACAGCGCTGGTTTTCGGCGATGACCTTATGATGTATGCAAAGGTTGTCTGTAAGAGATCGGTTTTAGCGATAAGACCGCCCATTGTACCATTCTATCATTTATAAAAATGTACTTGGCATTTGTTTATGGTGTACAATAAAGAATATTCTATTATATTCTATGCAATCTTGATTTTTCTCGACTTACGTAAGATTTCCCCGAACTCCGCGTCCGACGCGCAGTATATGAAGTCACATAGACACGATATCACTCTGCCCATCCTTTCAGTAAACACAAGCGTGATAGTATATTATATTCAGTCTCATAATCGTTTTCCACCACGTGCTAACTTGACCGTTGAACTGTACTTACATTGAGACGTAACATAAAGCTGAGTATTCACTGTTTCATCAGTATCCCTATCAGAATATCAGCGTAGTCTCATCAGCATCCCTTTTAAAATATCAGCGGTCAGCTTCATTTGCTTGCTGCAGCATAGTGCCTGAGATGAGACCTATTCTGACATCAGACAAGATAACGTACCTACTTATATTAACATGTGAATCTATCGTTTTCTGTTGTTTGTTATTTTGTCTTGTGTTGTCAGATCCGAATAAAGTTAAAAAAATAAAATAAAAGACAAATGTACCGCAACCCCTGTCGTTAGACGTGTAGTCAAACTACACCAGCTTTACTCATCGTCAACCCATATACTGTCCCACTGCTGGGCACGAGTCTCCTCTCAGCATGAGAGGGATTAGACTATAGTCCACTACGCTGGCCCAGTGCGGGTTGGCAGACTTCACACGCCTTCGAGAAAATCTCTCAGGCATGCATTTCCTCACGATGTTTTCCTTCACCGTTTAAGCGAGTGATAATTAATATTAATACGCTCATGATTTTGAAAAGCCTATTAAAGAATATTATTCTGCCGCTAAGCAACAATATACTAACATTATTGAAGGGCAATATTTGCCATTCAAACCGGAACACAATGTGAACACGCCCAGTGACATTTCTGCGCATAGGACATACTTCGAAGTGAATCATATGACAATATGCGATTGTAATACCACTTGCACTGGTGTTGCTAGCGACTATAGGCTGCAGTTGCTGCATCAAACGGGCTGTATACTTGTTTGGCTTATCTCAATAAATAAAAAAATCAAAGTATGACTTTATAAATCATTGAATCTTATCGTTATCTCTAGACAAGATTGATTTGCTACATCCCCAGCGTGCGGGATATTTTTCCCTAATGAATACACAGCTTTAGATAATAAAGTACCTACACAAGTGTACTCCGATTAATATGTGTCAGTAATGCAAATTGTTATGTTTATGTTATTTACTTACATGATTCATAATTATATCGGACTGTAATTATATTAAATAATGATGCCAATAAAGAAATTATTATTATTATTATCCCTAAGCGTGGTAAAGGTCGCATCGTGTTCATTATCCTATATACTGTCCTGTTCCACTGCTGGGCACGGGTCTCCTCACAGAATGAGAGGGATTAGGTTAATAGTCCAATAATGCTGGGATAGATTTATGAAAAATCGTAATAAAATAAAATAACCTTCTTTATTTTTAGAAATCCTCGCTTCTATTGTTATTTATGTTTGTAATACTCGTATCAGCTGTGCAAATACACGTATTTTCAGTTTAAACACGCTAGAGGGCGCCTTCACATGATTAAACAATTTACTTAGAAATTATAATGGTAGACTTGTTGCAATCTGTAAATAATATACTTACACAAATATATGTTTATTTCTTCATATTTGTTTTGGGGATAATTATATTTTAGTAGCTCCTGCCCGCGACTTCGTCCGCGTGGAAAAGTTACTTTTAATTATCTTTGTAATTTGGATAATTAAATAAAAATCGTTATAAATTATAACCTATATGTTATTCTGATGTATATATAATAATACTGTAAAGTTTCATTAAAATCCGTTCCGTAGTTTTAGCGTGAAAGAGTAACAACATCCATCCATCCTCAGAAACTTTCACATTTATACTATTAGTAGGATAGGAATTATTTTAGCTACAAAAATAAGTTGTCATTGGTCTACTATTAAAATTTTGCATGCCTCACGGTAGAATGTATTGGATCCTCCTTATTTTTGTACCTACATTCAAAGCAAATAAATTCATTTCATTTCATTGGTTGTCATTAGCCAGGGGACGCGGCAGGGTTCATGGTGGTTTTTAGTCGTACAATTCCGATATACCCTGCCACTTCCCCAGATGCCGATAATCCGTGAGGATTGTCCTTTCTATAAAAACAGGGAAGGTGACATGTTGGAGTCGTACTAATGCAAAACAACACTTGCCTTTCCTTATTATTTTTGTACCACTAAAGTGGCAAACTAGCAAATTGCCCACCTGATGGTAAGCGGTTACCGTAGCTAGACGCTTGCAACACCAGGGGTACTTGCGCGTTGCCGACCCTGTAAAACGAAAGAGGAATAGTTGGGTTGGCAGTATTAGGGTCTAAGTTTGCCAACACCGTATGGAACACAACACAGCTTTTGAGCAATGTTGTGGTGATACTACCCCATCTTATCCTAGGATTTCTTTTATTGTTCATGGGTTTGCGTTTGACCTCAGTCTCACCTGACGGTAAGCGACGACGAGGTCGAAGATGGAACACGCTTACCCAGAAAATGCCTGTTCACTCTTACTTTAAAGACACCAAGGTTATAAGAGTCCGGGAACACAGACGCAGGGAGAGCATTCGACTCCTTTGCGGTACGTACAAGAAAAGACGCAGAACCGCTTCGTGCGTTGAAGTGGAAATTCGACCACATGTGGGTGAAAGCCGTCCCGGCGTGTGTCTGTGTATCATATTATCTGTGTTGCTAAAATAATCATATGTAACCGCAATGGAAACCCAAATTATTGTGCAATAACAACGTTATACCTTGATTTTAATTAGTAATTAAATATAATTTGTTTGGCTAATATTTACTGAGAGCATTATAATTTGCTGTAAGTACACATTAAATACACCGCAGTCTTAGTTCATTGTTTGATTAATATCGCTAGCTCCTGATAAAATTACATACTTTGTATCTATGTCTATATTTGAAGATGTCTTCACGAGTGAAGATACTTAGAACCTCGTCAGGTGCACCTTATTTACTTGACTGCGTAACGCAAAGGAGGGTGATGTGTTTATCAGTCTATGTGTGTATGTTTGTTCCTTTGTAGCACTCTAGAGACCAAAGCGTGGGCAGACTTGGATAATTCATACTTCATTCGATTTGTCTTAATCTTGTGTGTCAGTAAAGATATTCCGACTTTTTAATGGGTCCCGACTGCCAAGTTTTTTCTTGTTAATCGGGTTTTTTTAAACGTCAATCGATTTGTCATAATCTTGCGAGTTTGACTAAAGACATGACAGTAATCAAAATTCAATATGGCTACAACCAGACGCCATATTGTGAAAAAGAAAAAATAAAATTTGACGAACTATGTTAAGTGGGGTATCATTGAATAGGTATTTCAAAATAATCTCTACGTTTCTCTCATCATTTTTCATTTTGAAATACAATTTAGGATCTATAACTATTTTTTTAAAGTTGGTTATCAACAATTTTCATAACATTTTTCAAAACTTATAATAAAGCCATGATTAAGTTCTTATATAATCGATGAAATATAATTAACTAAAAGTATAAAATTAAAAAGTAAATTAAAAAAACCCGACAGGAAAGAATAAATGAAGACCTCTGAAACATGACGTTGGGACCCATGATTGGGAAAATTTAATCCGGTCTAAAATTTTTAATGGGTCCCGACTGTTAAAGTCGCTATGTTCCTGAAGAATTATTTTTTTCTTTTCAGTTGGGGTTTTGTAATTTACTTTTTTATTTTATTGTCGTATGAAAAGCCAGGGGAGGCGGCAGAGTATTTTGGACTCGTACTGACTAGCTTTGTGTTGCCCTATGGTCACGGCCATGGAATCCGTGACTATTGCCACGATTTATTATCAACTTGATTGGTCTTCCTGATTGTTCCAACACGATAAAAGATAAAAGGTGAGCTCTATTTTAGATGATAAGTTGACCTATCGAAGTCAAGATCGATACTTTTTATTTTGATTGGATTATTTAAATAAGTAGACATTTTCTCCCACGCACGCTTATGTTGTGGAATCAGCTCCCTGCCGAGTTTTTCCCGAGAGACTGTAACATGAGGTTCTTCAAGACTGGTATGAAAATATTTTTACAGTGTTGCAATCGTCTGTAGGCTACGGTAACCGCATATCATCAGGTGGGCTATATACGAGTTTGCCACCTTAGTGTTATAAAAAATAAAAATAGACACCCGTGTCCAGCAGTGGGACTATTATATGGGTTAATGATGACGTTTTATTTACTTAACAGAGCTCGCATTATATCATATAAATATCATCTGCACATCGTGTTTAATGTCGAAATAGAAGCAAATATGGGTCGCGAGATTAGATAAATATTTTACTACACAATAGTAGTAATTTCATGTATGTATATTTTATTGTACCTATTTATTTACCGTAATAAGATGACAAATAAGCATACCGCCTGATGGTAGCAACCGCATCCTATAAACACCAGCTACACCAGTGGTATCACTTGCGCGTTGTTAATCTCATTACCCAATAATTTCATTTACTCTACCCTACTTCGATTGCTATGCTAGAGGACTTTGTTTAGAAACCCACGTCACAAAGGGATGGGGTTTTTCTATAAAATTCCCAGCTTATACTCGGTTAATGGCAATAGGTTTGCCTTTATAACATGTTATCTATTTTTTATGGTAGGTACGGAAAATCCCATGGATCGTCTGGGACATGGGGAGGTGGCAGGGTATGTTCGACTCGTACCGATTATAAAAAACCCGACTGAAAAGAAAAATACAAGACTAACTTTTTGTATATTTTTGGCATTTTCCATGCTAAGATTTTAAAGTTATTTAGAAAAGGAAAAATTGGACCGCGGGCAGGATTCGAACCTGCGTCTTCTGGTTAGGTACACCAGACGCTATGTAGAGTAGAACATAGCGACTTTAACAGTCGGGATCCATTAAAAATTCTAGACCGAGTCTCTTAATAATGGGTCCCGACTTTTAAAGTCGCTAAGTTACTGACGTCTTATTTTTTCTTTTCAGTCGGGTTTTTTAATTTAATTTTTATTTTACACTTTGATATTTATTATTCACCAATTATTATCTGAGAACTTTCACACAGCTTTATTATACGTTTTGAAAATGTCAGTGAGAATAGTTGCTAACCAAATTTAAATCGATAGGTATAGATCCTAAATGGTCATTCGAAATGAATAATGATAAGAGAAAAGTATGATTTTCATTATACCTATTCAATGATACCTAATTAATGTAAAAATGACGTTCAGGAAGTAGTATGTCTGAATAAATTATTTTGACTTTGACTTTGTACGTGGTACGTTGGAATTTCAATTTGTGCCCGGTCAATGGAAATAGGTTCCCCCCTATTATACACTGTCTTGCTTTGCATACACCGGTTTAATGAACTTTCACAAACAGGTTTCCATGATACTTTCAAATCACTTTTGCTTTCAAAATTGTACTTCACGTAGGCTCAGTAGATTCCAGCGTAATGAGTAGGTACTTACTACAAAATGTAATTACACAGTATAGTTTTTTATACCACCAAGGTGGCAAACAAGCATACGGCCCACCTGATGTTAAGCGGTTACCGTAGCCTATAGACGCTTGCAACACCAGGGGTATCACTTGCGCGTTGCCGACCCTGTAAAACGACAGAGGAATAGTTGGGTTATAAGGGTGAAGATCAACTTGCACGGCACGGATGGATCTAGATGTGTTGAGAATGATCACCAATCCACAAACTGACTGTGGTTAGCAGAGCTCAATCTTGCAGACTGGTTGATCAGCGTAGTTATTCGGTAGTCTTCATCATCATCAACCCATATACTGTCCCACTGCTGGGCACTGGTCTTCTCTCACAGAATGAGAGGGATTAGGTTATAGTCCACCACGCTGGCCTAGTGCGAGTTGCCTAGGTAAGCCTTGACCCCTTCAATACAGCAAAGAGTTTGTCCGGGTGTTTCTTATGTATTTACAAAAAAAAGGAAAGTATTATAGTACAAGCTCTGCTTAATTTGGGACTAGATCGTGTTGTATAAAATTGTCCAAGAATATTTATTTATAAATAACCCTGTATAATATGAAACGGTAAAAATTACTCTTTCCTCAACTTGTTGACTCATTTAAAATATTTAACCCGCTACCTAACATGTCCTTGAGTACTTAGGTATCTCTTTCAGATGATTTTCCTCAATCACTAAGTGACTGTACTTCGAAGAATTGAAGTACATTTTTTTTTTCATAAGATGAAAAGACCATACGGGCCGCGTGATGAATATTATTAACTATTAATGTTTATTTACCAGTAACATAGTACAAGGTTATAGTGTAAAATAATTTAAATCATGTTAATCCAGCACAGTGGCGTGTTTTTTTTTCTTATACCACTAACGTGGTAAACTGGTAAACAAGCATACGGCCCACCTGATGGTAAGCGGTTTCCGTAGCCTATAGTTGCCGATCCTGTAAAATGAAAGAGGAATATTTTTTTTTTGGAACGAATTGGAGACGGAAAAAAATCTTACGAAAAGTTGTCACGACACTTTTTGCTTGTCAACAATATTTGAATTTCGAATTATTGAGTGAATGACAATATTTGAATTTCGCGCGTTGTGAATTTTTGAGTGTATACAGGTTTTTTTTATTTTTAATTATTAAATTTTAATCAAAGGAACTTCGTTCCATCCGGGTGTCCCTTGATACCTCTCAAGTTTTTTTCTTATATCAGAGGGGGCCATACCAACATGCGGGTCACCTGATGGTAAGTTGTGACTACCTCCGCCCATGGACATCAGTGACTGACACCAATAGTTGGGTTGGTTGACAATACAGGGTGGAAGGGACATCGACGCGCAACGGCTTACCATGACTTCAGTACATGATTCTGGACCCCCATTGCGTTGGAATTTTTCGTCGGCTTTTTCTTAAATTTTACAACTCGCAAGTGAACTCTAAGGAAACAGCTGACCAGAAGATCTTTCGAGTTTAATTTACAATGCTGTTTTTAGTGAATTAATGACTTTTTAATTAAAATTCTTATGGGGTTAGATAGAAATAATGATTTTATACAGTTTAAAGTTGAAAAAACTGCAAAAAAAACGTAAAATTTAAGAAAAGGCCGACGAAAAATTCCAACGCAGGGGGGTCCAGAATCATGTACTGAAGTCATGGTAAGCTGTTGCACGTCGATGTCTCTTCCACCCTGTATAGTCAAAATATTAGTTCTTAGTGATTAAAACCAAAGTGCTTAACACTAAGATGAGGAATTGAATACAAAATAATAATATTCCTGAAATAACGTATCCTTTACATAGTTTAATCATTATACTCGTCGTATATTGTACAAGAAATTTTCCTATGCTGACATTATAATAGGAAAAGTTGTCAACTTAATAATTTTCCTTAACTTTCGCAAGATGAGTTAATGATGATGAAATAGTTAAAGAGCGTACTCCCTTTGAAAGGCCGGCAACGCGCTTGCGACTCCTCTGGTGTAGCGGGTGTCCATGGGCGGCGAAAATCGGTTACCATCATGCGATCCGTCTGCTCGTTTGCCCCCATCCCATAAAAAAAAAATTAAATCATATTTATTTCTGTAAGTAGATCTTTTAAAGACACTTCTACAAGTCAATGTTTTGAATTTTTAATGCTAGATGGCGCCGGCATTTTCTAAGTGACTACCTCAGAAAAGAAACACCGAAACAAACTCAGATAATCATAGTCTCTTTTAAAGTCCAGACATAGAATAGTAACAATAATGTGTGTCTCAATGCAGGGCAATGTCTGATATGGCCTTTTGAAGAAAGAGTGTTGTGGCTTTGAGTAGACTAATCCAAGTCGACGGCATGCATGCATCAGCCATTGTGCAGCTTGACCATTGAAATAAAACTACTTTTTACGGATTTGGATAATGGTTCCGTTTTTTGCTTTTGAGGTACGAAACCCTAAAATTATAGTAGCGAAAGTAACTTTGTCTGCCTGTTACGCAACATTTTTGCGTAACAGGCAGACAAAGTTACTTTCGCTTTGACCTGTCTTCTTTGTTCTTGTCTTTGTTTTCTTTTTCGTCTTTGACCTGTCACGGCCGATTAAATTCGATACATCTAACCAATTATCGGATAATTAATTAGTGTCGTTCTGATTATTGTAAAGGTTGATAGTTATTAGTGCTTATTAGTTACAAGTTGATGCACGTTGTTTCATTCGAATCCCAAATAGGCTTTTTTAAACAAAAGGTACCCTATGTACAGACGATAGCAGGTCAAGCTATCCAAAACTGTCAGATTTTCGCAATAGAATACACAAACATACATACATACATACACTCACGCCTTTTTCCCATAGGGGTAGGCAGAAACTAAAGAACGCCACTTGCTACGATTCTTGCATACTTCTTTCGCTTCGACCACATTCATACATCTTGTCATATACACGCCGGTTGCGAGTACTACGCACCTGACCTTTTTGAAGAACCTCAACAATAAGGTCGGTATAAGTTTTTCTAGGGCGTCCCCTCTCGGCGGTTCCACTGACATTCGCCATATCAATCCTTTTTGTTAGTCGCCTTTCATCCATTTTCTCGACATGCCCAAACCATCTCAGCATATTCTTCTCAATTCTCGTCACTACATCGTCCGCAGCAACGTTCTCTTATCACACTATTTCTCAATCTGTCATTCCGAGTTAAACCGCACATACTTCGCAATAGAAAATGAACCTTATCACGTTGCATTAAAGTTGAAAATCTATCAAATATATTTGACAGTTTGTCGTAGCTTGATGTGCTGGCCTCTTTACTTCTCCAAGGTCTAATCTAGGGATTAACTAATAATTCCTACGTTATTGTAATATATTATATCCGTACTAATATTAATAATGTGGAAGTAACTCTGTCTTTCTGTATGTTACGCTTTCACGCCTAAACTGTTTAAGTAACTGATTTTAATGAAATTTGGTACTGAGATAGATGAGACCTTAGTGAAGATCGACATATTATTATTGTCTTTAAAATACCTTTGGAATACAATTTCTGTACACAATTACAATAAGACGAATGTCACATGGCAAAATAACCATTGTTCTCTTGTAAGATTAACTTGTTTTGTAGTGTGTGACGTCATACCTCTTCTTCTTTTTAACAAAACAAAACATAAGTATAGTAGTTATGTTGTTTTTAGGGTTCCGTACCTCAAAAGGAAAAAACGGAACCCTTATAGGATCACTTTGTTGTCCGCCCGTCTGTCCGTCTGTCAAGACCCTTTTTCTCAGGAACGCGTGGAGGTATCAAACTAAAATTTATATCAAATACTCAGGTCTACTGTCCCTTGGAGCTGTGAAAAAATCAAATTCTAAGCCAATGCAATCAAAAGATACAGACGTTTATGCCGCAAATTTCCGCAAATTTTCGAAATTTAGTACGAAGCAACGTCTTACAGGACAGATAAAGGAATAATTGCGAATACCGTATTTTTTAGTTAGGTACGTCATATTGTTACGAGCTGGGGTTCAGGATAAATTAAATGACACCAATTTAATCGATAAACAATCAAAACTTTAATTATTCACACGAATACAAAACACAAATCACCAGTATGTCGCTATACTAGTTCACTTCACAATTCACTATCGCACTGTAGTCGCTTCGTAATTCGCTTCGATCTTCACTTGTCCGTGTCCACAATTGAACTGCCTTGCCGGCTTTTTTTTTTTTGACGGACATAGTTTTAACCGGACTAGGTGGCGAGGCACCAAATGCCTCCAGCCAGGGGCAACTTATAAACTAAGCAACACAGCTAAGGGCGTCCCCTGCGGGACTCGGACCTCGGCTTAGGGCGTTGCTGGGGGGGCAGCTAGGGACGGCTGGATCTGGATTTAAATTATTTAGGGGCGAATTTAAAGCTTGCCTTGCCCGGCCCCTTAGGACCGCTATTTATATGGCTCAGAAAGTTCCAGAATCGAATAATCCCGAAAATGCTACAAAAAATACGAGTAGGTACTCGCGTGCCAATTGTTTCGCGGGCGTTGACCTCAGCCTTTTGTGTCGCGAGCCGCGTGTATTGTTATAAGCACTTATAGATATAAGTACCTAATTATACCTACGCGAGTGTCGAGATTAAACTTCCACGTGTTTCTAGAACCTTCGTGAGCCATCTAAGTCGTTCTATTACGTATCCGGCGTAACAATATAATAAAAATATTTTTAATAATTTTACAGTTACTACCCCTTTCCTCATGAACGCGTAGAGGTATTAAATTGAAATTCATATCAAATACCTACTCAGGTCTATAATACTTTTAAGCTGTAACAAAATCAAACTTCTATGTCAACGCAATCAAAAGTATACCTACAGGTTTGTACGGAACCCTTGGTGCGCGAGTCCGACTTGCACTTGGCCGGTTTTTTTGTTTTTATACCACTCAGGTAGCAAACAAGCATACGGCCCATGATGGTAAGCGGTTACCGTAGTAATAGACGCTCGCTTGTACGAGTACAGGGATATCACGTGCGCGTTGCCGACCCTGTAAAACGAAAGACGAATAGTTGAGTTGGCAGTATAAGGGTCAAAGTCCCCACACTGACAACACAACGTATCCTCGTGGAGCACTTGCAACCTTGCTCACCGTAAGGAACATAACTGACACAACGCAGCTCAAAGCAGTGTTATTTCACTTCGATATTATTTTTCTGCAAGGCGGAGGTACTTCGACAGCTTGATTGGAATTACTCCCACTGTGCCCTACCTCTCTTAAAAATCTTAAATCTAGTATAATGTAATGTTAGAAATGGGCAAAGTATCTAAGACTTATTTTATAATTAAAACATAATTAGTAGAATAATTCTTAATATTGTAAATTCCTAAAGAGTCATTCTTATTATTATAAATTCCTAAGATAAAACAACTCAAGATAGAGTTGTCAAGGGCTTATGGCAAATATCAAGAGGTATCATTGAACCACATGAATAACCAGTTTTACTTGAGCCGCGATATTAAGCTAATGTCATTGACTTAGATACCCACTTATTATGTTTAATTATTTGACCTAAAGAAATGATTGCTTGTATACAGTAATTAGTTAATTATGTTTAGACTGTCTTGTGGATTGGGCCGTTTTGTGGAGTTATCCATCTTACGTGTACCTAGAATTAACTTGTGTGCTTCATTATCCTGGTTGGAGTAGTGGTTTGTAAGCACGACTGCTACGCTAGAGGTCCTGGTTCAATTCCCAGGGCGAGCAGTGTTATTGGGTTTTAAAGCTATTTTAGCGAAGGAAACATTCGACCGCGGGCAGGATTCTAACCTGCGTCTTCTGTTTAGGTACACCAGACTCTATGACCACTAAGCCACCGCGACTCCCATCCGCCATGACGAATTTTGCCTTCACATTCTGAATTTACGTCTTTATGGTGACGTCAGTGACACCTATTGAAAAGCAAATTTTTGCTTCTCAACCGACATGACTACTTTACAGTTAGTTTGATGTCGAACGATGCCACCTTACCTGCTAACTATCTTTTTGTATTTTTTGGCATTTTCCATGCTAAGATTTTAAAGTTATTTAGCGAAGGAAAAATTTAACCGCGGGCACGATTCGAACCTGCGTCTTCTGGTTAGGTACACCAGACGCTATGACCACTAAACCATCGCGAATCCAAATCAAATCAAATCAAATTGTTTATTGCATTCCACAATGTAAGAATAGATGATAAATACAGTTTTGTGATCATCGTGGACCCTGTAGGGCACAGCAACATAGGAGAGAGGGAGATGAATTGTAATTAATATTTATATGTAATTATTCGTTATGTAATAAATTAATTAATGTAATTGTTTATTTTTATAGTGAATTAATTAATGCAAAATATTGTTTTTTTTTTATATAATTATTGTAATTATTTAGTGAGTAATTAAGTATAATGAAATAAATTTGCAATTAGTACTATTGAATTTTTGCATTATTAATATAATTTATCAATTTATTATAGTTCACTTGTAATATTATTAAATATTTTTACTATTATTATATTAGTTTAAGTAAATATTGGTTAGAGTTTAATGGTAGGTAGTAATTGAAATAATTGGATTTAAATTTTATTATAGATTAGATTTAATTCTTTGTATTCAAGTATTCATTTATAGAGTAATAACATTTGTTTATTAATAATATTTTTAATTTTTTAACAAATATATTATATCTTTCTTCATTTTTTATATTTTCTGGCATCCCACCCGCCATGTCGAATTTTTCCTTCACATTCTGAATTTACGTCTGTAACAACTATTGAAAAGCACGATTTTGCTTCTCAACCGACATGACATACTTAAAAGTTCTGTAGTTCGATGTCGAACGATGCTCATGTCATCATAAAGACGTAAATTCAGAATGTTATTTAGTTTTTATACATACATATATTATATTATTATTAATTCACTAAAACTAAATTCCTTGCATTTTGAAGCTCAACTAATTGACCACAACGCGTTGTGAGCTGTTTCTAGTGTTCGACCGAAGGTGCAATTCTGGCCGAAGCCGAAGCCGAAGCCGATTAATCGGTATTCACCAAAACCTTCGGCCGAAGCCGAAGCCGAAGGTGTCATTGACCTTGAGAAATACGATAGTTACTTTGATCTCAGAATATACTAGATAGGTACATATTGTGAGAGCTTTAGAGATTTAGCCCAATAATGAGCCGATATAAATGCCGAGCCGTAATAAATGCTGAGCCGAGCCGACCGCCCCGTACTCGCAGTAGGACTCTGCAACGCGGATGCGCCTATATCCTATCGGTTTAGGTAGTTTACTAAAAGTAAACAATCTTCACATGTATTTTTATCTAAAAATTGCATAAAAAAACATACCAACATTGTTTCCATTTAGTTTCCTACCTAACGTTACATAACCTAAAATATTTTAAACCAGACAATACTTACGGTTTTTTGGTTCTTAGAGTGCCTCACAATAATGAACGTATCACCACAGGTACTACTCAGAGTAATAAATAAAATAATTTGTAATAACAAATATGAAATATTTAAAAACAAAACACTTATTAGAATTTTAAGACGCGCTCTCAAACTTGTTTTGACTCGTTTAGTTTACTAACTGCGATTCGTTTGGTCCGGTGCGGCGGCGCGGCGAAACTCTGCTGCTCTGCACACTCTCCGTCTCGCTCTAGCATCGTTCAGTAAATTTCAAATTTTGACAACTAGCAAACCTTCGGCTTCGGCCAAACCTTCGGCAAATTTTTGGCCGAAGCCGAAGATTTGGCCGAAGGTGCTTTTTTGGCCGAAGGTGGCCGAAGCCGAAGCCGAAGCCGAAGCTTCGGTCGGACACTAGCTGTTTCCGATCTTCGAGCGTAACATATACACACATGTATAACAAATAAATATGATTTGATTTTGATTTGAACAGGGGCGTCTTTACCTTAGGTGTAGGTATAGTCCAGCCGCAGTTATTCTAAATACTTATTGTCAACAGCACATTATGGCATCCAAAACTGTCAAATATCTTCAATCGATTTTCAATTTAATCTCCAATCAACGACAGTTTCTATTGTGCTGTTATTTGTACCCATTTCATTTTGACCGCGCGCTTACTAGAGGGTCCTAGGGTAATAATTGCATTGCACACCGGCGCTACATGGGCTAAAGACGCCTCTGGATTTGAGTATAAAATCTCCAAGGTATGCAGGTTTCCTCACGATGTTTTCCTTCACTATTTAAGCGATAGTTAATATATTCTGTCCAATGTTCTTATCACTAGGCTATCACTGCTTGATATCGATAGCCACATAGATAGATAACTAAAACTTTACTATTTAACCATACGTCACCCACCATAATATAGAAGAGTTCTAGCTCCATTCTCAGGTCGAGCAAAGTATTATTGGGTTTTTACATGCAACTAGCTTTAGTCCGCAACTTTGTCTGCGTGAACTTTACGTGGATAAAACGTATTCTTATTATTATTTACTGAAAATTTACAATTTCCTGCGCAATTTCCTTAATTTTTCTTTCTGTAAAAACTTTCTACAAAGTTATTTTAGTGTTTTAGGGAAAATTCGACCGCGGGCAGGATGCGAGCCTACGTCTTCTGTAGGCCAGACGCTATGACCACTAAGCCACCGCGACTCCCACCCGTCATGTCGAATTTTGCCTTCACATTCTGAATTTACGTTTTTATGGTGACGTCAGTAGTTTTCCATTGCTAAATAACTTTAATATCTTATCATTACCACTAAGCCACCGACAGTCCCTCCCGCCAAATCATAGCTAAAGACTTATTATGAAGCAACAACAACGTTGATCGGTCTATATTTCACCGTACCCAGTTCATCATGGGCTTGGCCCGAATAATCGACCTAAATTAGCCCACGACCTTTCACCCAAGGCTTTCACCTAAGTAGTTACTATTGACGAGGTGTGTGGTCTCGTGGTTTGAGCGTACTGTTGAGAACGATTATCGATTCCTACGGGACAAAATTATTTATCTGATGAACATAAGTGTTTGTGTTCGTCTCGGTGTTTCTTAAATGTATAGGTAATATATTTTTTTATACCACTAAGTTAGCAAACAAGCATATGGCCCACTGGCCCACCTGATAAAGCGGTTACCTTAGCTTGTAGATGCTTGCAACACCAGGGGTATCACGTGCGCGTTGCCGACCCTGTAAAACAATTAGAGGAATAGTTGGGTTGGCAGTATAAGGGTCAAAGTCCCCGCACTGCCAACACAACGTTTCCTCGCGGAGCACTGGCATGAATCGATGTCGCTTTTTATGCTTCTGGTCGTCTGATAATAGAAAGGGTAATTAAGGAGAACAGTAAGGTTAATTATTCCCTAAAATGTCTTAATAAAGCCGACATCCATGGCGCTACTTATCGGCCCCATTGGGTGTGCACATTGACCTACTTTCAGCATATCAGCTCTAGACATAACCTTTCGTGGTATTGTCCTTGCGATTAAGATTTTCATGAATAATAAATAATTACTATTATCTATATATAAATTATTCTATTTATTTATATTATTTTTAAGAGAGGTAGGGCATAGTGGGAGTAATTCCACTCAAATTGGAGCTGCCCGACTGGGGAAGTACTTGCAGAAAATCGAAGTGAAATAACACTGCTTTGATCTGTGTTGTGTTTTTTACTGTGAGCAAGGTTGCCAGTGCCCCGCGAGGAAACGTTGAGTTGACAGTAGGGGGACTTTGACCTTTATACTGCCAACCGAACTATTCCTCTTTCATTTTACAGGGTCGGCAACGCGCAAGTGCTACCCCTGGCTTACAAGCGTCTACAGGCTACGGTCGGTACGGCTGACCATCACCGGTGGGCCGTATGCTTGTTTGCCACCTTAGTGGAATAAAAAAAAAACTTGAGAGGTGTCAAGGGACACCCGGATGGAACGAAGTTCCTTTCATTAAAATTTAATAATAAAAAATAAAAAAACCTGTATACACTCAACAATTCACAACGCGCGAAATTCAAATATTGTCATTCACTCAATAATTCGAAATTCAAATATTGTTGACAAGCAAAAAGTGTCGTGACAACTTTTCGTAAGAATTTTTTCCGTCTAGCCCCCTTTCACAACGCGCGATAAGGAACTTCGTTCCAACATTTTGTATTTTATTTAAATAGTACGGCTGAAGCCAATTACACTATTTAACAATAGTAAGTATTATAAGTTTGGGAGGCTCTTGACTAAGTAGTAACTATGTAGATCAACCGATCTGCAAGGTTAAGCTGCGCCAGACGCGGTTCGTCTGTGGATGGGTAACTATTCTTAACACATCGAGATCTGTCGGTACCTCGATGAGCATGTAAAGCCGTCGGTCCTGGTTGTCATGCGAACTACTATGACAATCGTTAGTGGTAGTCAGAAGCCCAAAAAGCCTGACAACCAGTCTATCCTCAGGATATCGGTATTGCCCAGGAATTGGGTTATGGACGTCTGATGGCAGTCGCTTCGTGTAAAATACTGATATTAATAACTGGGAAAAGGCTCGGACAAAGTATTGTCCGAGCCTTATAGCTTAAGCCGCAGCTTATTATAAACTTATCATCAGTAGATGATAAGTTTATAATAATAATAATAATTTTATTTCAGACAGTAAATCAGTCCATATTTTTCTAAAGATACCTACAATTAAATTAAAATTAAATAATATAAATAGTAAATAACGAAATTAGCGAAATTAAGTAGTAAATGAATTAAATCATGTCAGAATCATTTAATTCATTTACTACCTGTCCCAAGCTTGATATATGGGTGCATGTAAGTTTATATGTATAAGTATTGTTAATTAACTAACAGATTAAAATATGCGGTTTTCGTGTACAACTAATGTAGTATACTTAGCGAGAATTTGAATTCATGGGCATCCTTTTGAACTAAGACGCTATTTTTTAAAGTTATTTAGAAAAGGAAAAATTCGACCGCGGGCAGTATTCGAACCTGCGTCTTCTGGTTAGGTACACCAGACGCTATGACCACTAAGCCGCTATTAATGATTTGGGCTAATATTACGCAAATCAAAAATATAGTTAATGTATGTAAGGAAAACTAAATAAATAATGAAATACTTAGTAAGTCATAAATATTATTGCAATAGGCTATTATTATAAATAAAAACCAAAAAATATAAAATCAAAATAATTACTAAAAAAAAATACCGCGGTGCGCAACAACTTGATATTTCGTATGATTTACTACTTTATTTTGTTTTCCATACAATATTTTGATTTGCGTAATATTAGCCCTAATGTAATTAAAAAAAAAAGTCTTAGTATAAAAGGATGCCAATGAGGTCAAATTCTGCCTGTAAAAGGGATAGAAAGATAAAAGAAAGAAGGAAAAAAAAGAACGACTCATTGCACGCTTGGTAGCTTGGATCACCACCATAAGGTTGCCTGCTTGTCGATCTTTTACAGATTGTACTTCGGAGAGTGTGTACAAGAGCTCCATGTCCTCATCCCGGCTTCCCCCTTCTACCATCGGAAGACGCACCGCGATTATCATCCCTACCTGGTTGATATTCCATATATTCGAACACAGCGCTATAATAATACCATCTTCTATAATGTGCATAGCCAAGGAGTGGAACTCCCTTCCTGCGCCCTTATTTCCGAGTACCCGAAACTATTCAAAAGTAGGGTGAATAGGCATCTTCTGGTTGTGTTTGATCCACTTTCGACGTCATATTTGCCCTGGAGACAAGATTGAAGTTAAGAGGAAGCCAATTTTTAATAAAAAAAGCTACCGTGTTCAAAAGAAAAACAAGAAAATAAACAAGGAAATGATGTTTTAATTCCCCGTTTAAACGAGTGACAATTCAGTGTCAAACACGTAAATAAATACGTCAAATTGTGTTAGTTTATCACTAGTTTATCACTGACACGTTTATAACTAGATACATTAGTTTATTTGCTGAAGTACTTAAAAAACCCTAGACAAATTCTGATAGTTTTATCAGGATCATGTTTACTACAGATAAGATATTTAACTTGTCCAATTTACATAATTTTTTCAGGGCCATAAATTGTGGCCGTGAATTTATGTAAATATATGCAAATACAAGACTGTATGCCTAAATTAGTTTTGCCATAGAATTCATTACAATTAAAGATGCGAACACACATATTATGTATTTCTGACGAATATTAGATATTGAAATAAACTACCTTTTTACGGATTTTATCGCGTTGATTCTATTAATCAAAATCCAGGCCTACAACTGCAAGATGGAAGGTTACGGTGAACTCGTTTTGCGCAAAAATTAACAATCTTATCCTAGAAGAAGAAAGAAAGAAAATTTATTCTGACAGGCACAAAACAGGACAAAATACAATTTAACATAACAATTTAATAAATCTTAAAACTAAGGAAGTAGGTACTTTATGCTGTGCGATGTCAGAATAGGTGCCTATCTCAGCACTGTGCTGCAGCAAAAAGCAAATCAAGCTGCAGCGCTGATATTCTGATGGCCTGTTTATGAAGCCACGGACAGTATGTATAATTTAACAAAAATAATATTAATATCCTACTACCTAAATAATATTATAAATGTGAAAGTTTGTGATGATGGATATTTATTAATCTTTACCCATTTACAAATATTCTCTTTCGTATGTATTTACAAAAAAAAAGTATGCAAAGAAATTAATGCATCATGTTTCTTAATTTTAAACTTTAATTAACCTCTTTTGTAATCTATGATAATAGTAATATTGTTTTTGGTTTCTTGTCATCTTCGATGACTTATGGATATTGTTTAAAGATTTTTATAAAAATGAAATAATTGTAAAAAGGGATTTAGTGGAACAATAAACGTTTAATGTTATTTCTTTGTTCACAGAGCAACATAAAATGTTATTATTTCACAATTTATAATAAATCGTCTTTTAAAAACCTTAAAACTATATCCACATGTCATCGAAGATGAGTTGCTGACGATTCGGACACAATATATTGGGACACAGTGTCCGAATTGACACATTTTAATTTTAATATTTCTTTCACTGATGATTCGGACACCAATAAAAAAAAGCTGTTTTGTACAGTCAGATAAAAAACTTCCAACGATACCTTAATTGTAGAAATCCGTCCTCCATCCGTAAAATACAGTTTTATTTTTAACGAAAGATGCCGTTTTAAATAAATAATATTCTAAACCCACATACATAGATACGCGCCTTGGCAGTTGGGTAATAAGTATTTGAAGCGCTAATAGATGCATAGAAAAGACACTCTTTCTATCTCTTTAGTAATTAGTTTTTGTGTAAGATTTTTGTATTTGTCTAAGTATAAAGTTGTAATAATAAGCTGTTTTCCGCGAATGTTCGCGTGGTTTCTAGAAAAACCAAGAAGTTGTCAAATAAATGTTTGATTAATTATGTTTGGTCACTTTCGCATTTATAATATTAGTTAGGATTACGGTTTTAGGTAATTACTGAAATGGTAGATCTGGTTGTATGAGATTTCTATTAAATTTTTCATCAGAGAGACTTTTTATCGTTCCAGTTTTTAGTGTTTAGAAATATTTACCTACATATTTATTTTAGGAGATGGGGAACCAGCATGTTCATCATGCAAATATAAAAGTCTAAACCACTCTAAAATAGATTTGGTAACGCTTTTTTGTCTGACTGTATTAAATAGCTTCAATAATTTAATGGTATCCGAATTGTCACTAAAAATATATTAAAATTAAAATGTGTCAATTCGGACAATGTGTCCCAATATATTGTGTCCGAATCGTCAGCAACTCTCGAAGATGACAAGAAACCAAAAACAATATTACTATTATCATAGATTACAAAAGAGGTTAATTAAAGTTTAAAATTAAGAAACAATGCATTATTTTCTTTACAAGTATATACGTATTATATCCATTGTCTAGTGCTGTGTAACATTTTTCCAAAAAAAAAGAAAAGAATCCCATCCCAAACACAAGTTAATTTATTTATTACATGTTACTGATATTATTTCTTTTGTTCCAGGTATCCAAAATGTCGGAGTTAATACTTAAATGATCTAAGTACTTAATGATACGGAGATAAGTCACCATAAGTGCCAAATAATTAAAATCTAATAGTTAAGTAAACAACCATGGATCCAGGATATTTTGATATTGAGAGGAAGCAGAATCCCAGGGAGACTGCAAGCTTTTTATCCAGATTTTGTTACTGGTATGTATTTTTTAGAATCTCTGCTAAATATCAGTTGGATGCAATGGACTCAGTAGACCGAAGAGCAAGGAGACTTATAGGCGACAAAATGCCCCTTGCAGTATCACCCGCCTTTTATCCTTTTTGCTCGGCTCCTATTGGTCGTAGAGCGCTGTTATATTGTCTATAACTTCCTCGATATGTGGACTATCCAACACAAAAAGAATTTTCAAAATCGGTTCAGTAGGTTCAGAGATTACCCTCTACCTACCACCTCACAAACTTTACCTGTTTATAATATTAGTATAGTCGCTCGTCAAAATCAAACTTCACAGTCTGGAACATCGGCGAAAGATCGCTTACCTTTCGGTCTTTTACAAGGCTTATTATGGAGAGTGTGCCCAGCAACTACATGACCTTATCCCACCTTCCACTTTCCTTCATAAGACTACCAGACGCCGGGAGGGCTTCCAACCACATGTGGTCAAATTTCCATCACTACGCACGAAGCGGTATGCTGCGTCTTTTCTTATTCGCATCGCAAAGGAATGGAATGCTCTTCCTGCGTCGGTATTCCCGGACTCATATAACCTTGGTGTCTTAAAGGTGAGAGTGAACAGGCATCTTCTGGGAAAGCGTGTTCCATCTTCGACCTCTTCGTCGCTTACCATCAGTTGAGACTGAGGTCAAACGCAAACCCATCAGAATAGAATAAAAAAAAGTTCTTTTATACATCTTTTTCTATACATCTAATGTTATTAGTAGGTAAAATGCTATAATACAATACAACTTAAACCAATAACAATTAAAATACTATACAATAAACTAAGCAATAATTCACACGAAGTGTCGGCGTCGTGTGTCGCGCGGTGTCCGGTAGCCGGCTTCGGAAACGTCGGAACACTAGCCCTTTTGGCCAAAAATACTCGTTCAGGAAGGTTGACAGCTGATGTTGATGATTAAATAGGAGTGTTTATTAATTTTTGTAAAAAGGGCATTCTGAAAATCAGCGTTGACAGTGTGCTGCTGTGTAGCACATTATCAACATTTGCTGACATCGTTCTTTTTGTCACACTCATCATAGCACTAGGTGGTAACTTAAGGTATATAAACAAAATTGAAATAGTTTTACTCTGTGTTATATTTTGTTTTATGGCAATAACCTTTTTCTATTCTATTCTATGTTCAGTCGGCACTCTCCCCACAAAGGAATTAAATCCAAATACTATATTTATACAACGTGTTACAAAATACCCCGTAAAAAATATAATTAATTATCAAAGCCAAACATTTTGTCAGCTGTCATGTCAGGGAACCAGATTATTTAACAGAAAGGCCTACGTTCCTATTTTTCCTAATAATTGTCTACTTTAATAGTTTTTCTATTTTTCATTCATAAATGTTTTTGTTTTTCTTTTTTGGGGTATGTTATACAGCGTTACTACGGTTCTTAAATATTGTGAGTGGACTCTATATAAGGCCCCATTTAACCTCCTTTCGGTTTTACGGGTAGTTTTGTAACAACCTGTATATTATTATACTTCCCCAGTGGGGCAGCTCGCAAGCTCTACCTCTTATATAAATATTCTCATATTTCAGGTACACGTGGCCCATATTTGCGAAAGGCAGGAAAGGTCAGCTAAGCATATCAGACGTATATAGGTCAGTATAACTTAATACATAGTCTTTAAGGTACTTCATCATTCTCCGATCCTGTTCCAAACTATGTTGGGGTCGGCTTC
Organism: Acronicta alni; assembly: GCA_964056405.1. Taxonomy (NCBI): domain Eukaryota; kingdom Metazoa; phylum Arthropoda; class Insecta; order Lepidoptera; family Noctuidae; genus Acronicta; species Acronicta alni. The sequence continues at coordinate 5,984,077 of OZ043942.1, forward strand.
CAGTCTAAACAGACGTCTGCTACGGCTGTCTGCAGTCGTCTACTCGTACAGTCAACAAAAGAGATTGGTATACAGGTAGCAATCGAAAACTGCATCTTTACACAGATTGTGATTTAAATAATTACCCGTCAAAGGGTTTGATGTGTAGCAGCTTACAATACCTGCGTTTTCACACATATTGCATGATACATTATTACCTAATCTTTAACAAAACACAGATGTTTAATTGGCTTACTTAACTTTTTTGTTGACCGTACCTTAACAAACAAAATTACATAATTTGACTTAAATAGTGCGTCGCAAGGAAAAGGGGTGGCGCTCAGCATTATGCTGAAACTGCGTTGTGAATGCTTGCAGCACAGGACAGCACTGATTTTCGCCAACCATGTCGTAATACCTTATCAATTACCCAGAAATTGAGTTATTGTAGGTTTGATGGCAGTCGTTTCGTGTAAAATACTGATATTCAGTCGCATGTTGTTAGTGTGGAAGCCGACCGAAGACTGGAGGAAGAGCCTATAGATCTAGAGAAATATCTGTTTTAAAGTTTTTAAGCAAAGGAAAAATTCGACCGCGGGCAGGATTCGAACCTGCGTCTTCTGGTTAGGTACACCAGACGCTATGACCACTAAGCCACCGCGATACCTACCCGCCATGTCGAATTTTGCCTTCGCTTTCTGAACTTACGTCTTTATGGTGACGTCAGTGACACCTAATGAAAAGCAAGTTTTTTGCTTCTCAACCGACATGACTACTTTACAGTTAGTTCGATGTCGAACGATGCTACCTTACCTATTAATTATCCTTTAGTATTTTTTGGCACATTCCATGCTAAGATTTTAAAGCTATTTTAGCGAAGGAAAAATTCGACCAAGGTGACGTCAGTGACACGTGAGTGACACCTATTGAAATAAAACTTTAAAATCTTAGCATGGAAAATGCTAAAAAAATACAAAAAGATAAATATCTGTTTTGTTCTATCGAAACTAGTTACTATGTCTGCATTTCCAGATGTACACCAGGACACAAAGCCGTCCCTCGTGGGGATGCAATGGGGGCACAATGGAAGAAACAGCTCGATAAAAGAGGTACACTAACTTGGTTATTCTATGTCATCATATATTATTATACTGTCCCACTGCTGGACACTGGTCTCCTCTTAAAATGAGAGAGATTAGGCTATAGTCCACCACGCTAGCCTACTGCGGGTTGGCAGATTTCACACAGCGTCAAGAAAATCTATCAGGCATGCAGGTTTACTCACAATGTTTTCCTTCACCGTTTAAGCGAGTGATAATTCATTTATCAATCATCAACCCATATACTGTCCCGCAGCAGGGTACGGGTCTCCTTTTAAATGGATCAGGCTATATTACACCACGCTGGCCTTATGTGGGTTGGCAGAATCTCTCACGCATGCAGTTTTCTCACGATGTTTTCCTTCACCGTTTAAGCGAGTGATCATTATAAATACGTAGTCAACAAAAGAGTTAAGTATACAGATAGCAAACGAAATATGCATATTCATACAGATTTTGACATAAATAATTACGCACCTAAGGGTTAGGTATGTAGCTGCTTACAATACATACGCGTATGTTTTGACACATATTCCTTGATACATTAATACACTATCTTTATCAAAACACAGGTGTTTAATTAGCTGCCTGTACACCTAATTCTTTTGTTGACCGTACATGATTTCGAAGTCAGAGGTGTGTGCCTTGGATTTGACCTTGAGACACTTGGCAGTCCAATGATCATATCACTAGGCTATCACTGCATCTTTATTATTCTTTGTGACCTACAAGATCAGCAAGACAATTCCGTACATTGACATCTGTTATCTGGGTTCTTGAACTCCCTAATAATGATTGAGCTACACGATGAATGATGTATGCGTGCCGTCAGGACTCTTCAACTCAAAGCTGCTGTGGCTCTTTCTTCAAAAGGTCCAGTTCAGATTTGCCTATATTGTAAAACATAGGAAGGAAAACATCGTGAGGATACCTGCTTGCCGTAGAGATTTTTCTCGACGGTGTGTGCTCTGCTTAGTTTGGGACTAGGTGGTGTTGTGTAAAATGTACATTATTATTTATTGAATATGGCAGAAAATCGTATAAATATTGTTTCTTTTTTTGTTTTCAGAAAAAGGCAAAAGTCCGTCATTACTCGAAGCTATTATAAGGTCCTATGGACCTAAATTCATCGTAGTAAATATTATATACGCTGTAATCGATGCCTCAGTTAGGTAAGTTATCTTATTTACCATTTTGATTTAAACTAAAACAAACTAGAAAAGAAAATTGAGAGTTGGCTAAAATCACTGACTTACGAGGAAACAGAAGAATTTGTGGAAGTATAATACACACACACAAATACTCCCAGTGAGGGACCACCTAAAAATATGCTTACTTTGACTGGAATTTGTGTTTTTTTATATCACTAAGGTGGCAAACAACGGCCCACCTGATGGTAAGCGGTTACTGTAGCATATAGACACTCAACACCAGGAGTATCATTTGCACGTTGTCGACCCTGTAAAACAAAAAAGAAATAGTTGGGTTGGCAGTATAAGGGTCAAAGTCCACTGCCAATACAATGTTTCCTCGCGGAGCACTGACAACCTTGCTCACCGTAAGGAACACAACACTGCTCAAAGCTGTGTTAATATAAAAAGGAATATAATAAACCGCGCATCAAAAATACTGATTGAGCGACAAAATTACTGATTGAGCAGCAAAATACCGATATCGGTTAGGTTAGGTTAGATCTGTGACCACATATCGCACGAGCCGAGCGAGCGAAGTGAGCGGTGCCGCGGCAGCGGCCGGCGAGTGCCAGAATCAAATCAGAATGATACCGAATCTGAAAACCAAGAAAGTGTATATAATAACAATACTTTGAGGTGACTATTTTGCCGTTCTATAAGTATTTTTGCTGTGCAATAAGAATTTTTGCTTAGGATTGGCAATTGGAAAAAAAATTTGATTTGCAGTTAAATACTAGCCATATAAAAAAGGCCTTCGATTCTAATTAAACGTATTTTTTCCACAGATTATCAATACCAATGTGCTTAGAGGGATTAATCAACTACTTCTCGCCGTCTCATGCGGGCGTCACTGCCAGTCACGCATACCTCTATGCTCTCGGCGTAGTCGGGTAAGTCATTAACCCTCCAACATATTTCAGACATATCTCATTCGCAAGGTGTGGTGTGCTTGTTATTTTTATTACCTCCTACGCAAAAACGACGGGGTGTTATAAGTTTGACGCGTCTGTGTGTGTGTGTGTGTGTTTGTGTGTATACGACTTGAAATTTATCATAGTATCAGTATTCTACTAGTCAAGCCCTTTTATTTGATAGCCATATTGAGGAAGTAGGAAAAATATATAATCCGCTATTTTGTGGCGGCGGAAAATTGGTCCATCCGTTCGGGAGCTATGATGCCACAGACACACACACACACACACACACACACACACACAGACCGACAGACAGACACGTCAAACTTATAACACCCCGTCGATTTTCCGTCGGGGGTTAAAAAGAATAAAATCGCATTAGGTTTTTATTCAGTAACGATGGTAGGTTTGATAAAAAAAAAAGAATTAACATTAGAACATTTATCAGTTTAGCCTCGTAAGTTTAAAGAAGCAGCCAGCGTAGTTAGGACTGAACCACGAGCTGTTCATCATGACGAATATTTATTCCAGTTTCATGGCGCTCAGTGCCAGCCTGGTGCATCCCATGTTACTATGGCTTCTAGACATGGCGATGAAGGTTAGAGTGTCTTGCGGCTCTCTTATATACAGAAAGGTGAGTCAAAGAAGAAACTTAAGAATGAAAAGATAGACTCCCAGTGAGGGAGCAATTTATGGATCATAGTCCTCCCCAACAACGGTTCCTCGTGGAGCATGGCAACCTTGCTCACAGTTAAGAACACAACACAGCGCAAAGCAGTGTTATTTCACTTCGATTTTCTGCAAGGCGGAGATACTTCCCCATTCGGGTAGATCTTAGAATTACTCCTACTATGCCCTGCCTGTCTTATAATTATGATGATTGGATTTTTTTTCTTCTTTCCAGCTACTCCGCCTAGATTTAACGAAGGGGGGCAAGGCTTCCGAAGGTCTGGCCGGTCACGTAGTCAATTTGCTGACGACGGACGCGCAAAGGTTCGACATGGCGAGCCTGTTCATGGTGGACCTCGTCAGGACCCCCATAGAAAGCATCCTGATAGTGTACCTCATGTATAGACAGATTGGGGTCGCGACACTGGTTGGGGTCTCGTTTCTACTCATGTTCATTCCATTGCAAGGTGAGTGATATTTGTTCTAATAGATTTCTTTTTAATTTTTATTTGCGGCTATAGTATCACTGCGACCGTAGTTATTATTCCCTTTATTTATATTTCTACATTTTTTTATTTTTAAATATTTTATCATAAGTAGCAAAAACATATAACAGTACACAGGGTTTTACAAAACTACCCGTAAAGCCGAGAGGAGGTTAAATGGGGCCTTATAACGAGTCCATTCACTATATTTAAGAACCGTAGTAACGCTGTATAACATTCCCCAAAAAAAGGAAAATAACATTTATGAATGAAAAATAGAAAAACTAGTAGACAATTATTAGGTAAAATAGGCCTTTCTGTTAAATAATCTGGGTCCCTGACATGACGTGAGCGTGGTGGACTATATCCTAATCCCTCTCATTTTGAGAGTTCACCCGTGCACAGCAGTAGGACAGTACCTATAAGGGATTATATTATTTTTGGGATCAGAAGGAGAATTTAATTAAAAAAATAACAATTTAACATTTAAACACAATTTATTACTTATTTAATAAAATTTATAATGGCAAACAACCTTTATTCACAAAGGAACCAAATCAGCACGAAAACTATAAAAAAGAAATCATCACCAATATAATCAAATATTATTATGCGACTTACTGCAAATTACGCCGACGACCACTTACGACTACCTTACTCTCCGAAGTCTGAGCGACAAATGAATGCGGAGCGATAATGCGGCGGTATTTATAGCTTGTCGTTGGGTGGCGCCATCTTGCAATAACTCGCATATATAAAAAAATAGCCTATCAAATAAATAACCTAACACGGCCTCTCCTGATTATGCGCCGTCCTCGGACGCATCCCTGGAGACCTCTTCATCAGGGGCACCCATGATGTTAGCGGGACTGGCAGATCGCCCAGCCTCTACATCATTATCTTCACTATCAGAACCTGTTGATGGAACAAGAGTTAGTTTTCAAAGTCACAAGCAAAAGATGCCTATGATCTTCATCCATCACACTAGCAAGGCCCTCATTCATACCAACTACACACATCATACACACTCAGCTATTGGATTCTAGACTCCTCCGCTTGCACATCCCATCATACATCATCTGACACGTGTCTTCGACAGACTCTTTCATTCTCATACCTCTGTACGTACAGATCTAACAGCAAAAACTACACACGACAAAAGCGTGTCTGCAAGGCCGAAGCCCAAATACACATACAACGATGTGTCTGCAAGGCCGAAGCCCAATACACATACAACGATGTGTCTGCAAGGCCGAAGCCCAATACACATATAACGATGTGTCTGCAAGGCCGAAGCCCAATACACATACAACGATGTGTCTGCAAGGCCGAAGCCCAATACACATACAACGATGTGTCTGCAAGCCCGAAGCCCAATACACATACAACGATGTGTCTGCAAGGCCGCATTTCCACTACGCGCCCCAAATGGTATCTACTACCTGAGCAGCACCGCTTCAGCTGCTGAACCACTGTGGCACTGCCCCAGCTGATCGGCCTCAAATGCTCAACCAAAGCTGCTCGGTCTCAGCCGCTCAGCCTCACGAAGCGACTCATTTGCTCCGTACACAAATCACTCACACGCACACATGTAAGCAAATAGGAATCTGAAACATAGAGCACACTTACCCGCAAAAAATGCGGCACAGCTTTCGGGACACCACTCTCCCTTCCAAGGCACCATGTATTGTGCGGCTGCCTGGGTGGTTTTACCGCGGGCACCACTCAGTAGTTTGAGTTCGTATCGGTCGCTTGGTAAGACCTTGGTTACACGGTATGGGCCTCTCATACCAGAGTCAAGTTTTCCGGTAGCTTGAGAGTACTTGATGACAAAAACTTGATCATCAACTTTGAATACTTTGGGAGGATGTCTATGGCGGTTCACATGAGCATCTTGTTTGTCCTTGTTTTTCTTTAGCAAGGCTCCTGCTCGATTCCTGCTAATCTCTCGCATCGCCTCGCGATTCGGGTTTGCGTCTTCAACTGCTAGGTCACGGATCAGAGTGCGAATCACAGGAGTTGTAGCGTTAATACCAATCAATAAATACAAAGCAGAATATTGTGTGGTTTTCTGTTTAGTTACATTGAGCACTAACTGAATTTTGGACAAGGCTTTAGACCAAGCTGTATTATTATTACGGGTCTCCACACGAATCAAGTTTAGAACGGTTCGTACGTATCGTTCCACTTGTCCGTTTGCATGATGCATCTCGGGTGTAACATAATGAATGTCGCAGCCAAGTTCCGAGATCCAGCCCGCAAAATCCGAAGACTCGAACATGCGACCGCGGTCACAAACTAATAGTTTCGGGGTGCCAAATAATGAAATTGCATTGTCAAAAACGCGTTTGAGCTCGGCAGTGTCTTGTCGGTATATAGAGTACAGCAGACAAAATTTCGTAAAGGAGTCAACTAATACAAAGACAAACTTATAGCCGTTAGATTCGGGTAACGGCCCTAATACATCCGCGTGAACAGTATTGAAGGGGATGTCGGGCTTTTCCCATGACGTAATGGGTTGTTGCGGAGCCCGTGGTACTCTCTTTTTAGAGATGCAAATTAGGCAATGCGCAATATACTTTCGTACGAACTGCTTAAGGCCGGGAAACCAAAAATGTTTTAGTATCAGATCCAAAGTTTTGTCCGCTCCAATATGCTCATGTTCGTCGTGAAAGACGCGCAATAGACTCAGTCTGTGCCCCTTAGGGATATAGCACAACAATCGTGCCTCTTCGCCTACAGGAGTATGGCGGTAATACAAAACGTCCTTTTGACACACATAGCGGCGTGAGTCTAAAAGACCATCATTTAATTGTTGTATCAGACCCTGAGTCTCATTGTCTGCGGACTGAGCCATTTGAGCCCAGTTAAGTGGTCTCTCGATATAGTGAACTTGCGCTGTCGATGGATTCCTGCTTAAGTAGTCAGCGTGACCCATCATCACTCCCTTTCGATAAGCGATAGAAAAGTTAAAATCCTGCAAGTAAATCCACCAACGCGCAACCCGCGGGAGCAGATCCTTCTTGCGCTCGGTGGCCTTCAGGGCGTTGCAATCCGTTACTAGTTTAAATTCTAGGCCAACCAAATAATGCCTGAAATGCTGCAATGCCCTGACGACCGCCAGCGTTTCCAACTCATATGAGTGGTATCTACTTTCTGCCCCCTGCGTGGCCTTACTGTAGTATGCCACCACGCGTTTGCTGTGGTTAGAATGCTCTTGCATAAGCACAGCTCCGTAGCCAGCACTGCTCGCATCCGTGTGGAGCTCTGTAGGCAGGTTTGGGTCAAAAATTGCAAGTACAGGCTCACTGGTCAATTGCTTAATGAGAAAAACGCGGGCCTGCTCTTGTTCAGGTCCCCATTCGAATTTAACGTCCTTTTTGGTGAGCCGTGAGATACATGCAGTTTTCGCCGCGTAGCCCTCAATATATCGGCGGAAATATCCTGCCAGACCTAGCAACTGACGGACCTGTTTCACGTTAGTTGGGACAGGGGAGTGAACTAATGCCTCAATTTTCCGAGGGCTCGGCCTAACCTGCCCGTGACTAACGACTCTGCCTAGGTACTCAACTTCAGTGTCCAGGAAGGAACACTTCTTAAGATTGATCGAGAACCCCGCTTCTGTCAAGGTCTCCAATACTTCGCGCAACAGGACTATTCCTTCGCTAACTGTCATGCTGAGGATCAGCACGTCATCAATATACACCAGTACACGGCCCGATTCGATGAATTTTCGGAGCGTGTTGTTGATGATTCGCTGATATACCGTTGGGGAATTACAAAGACCAAAAGGCATCTTACGATATTCGTAATGTGATTCCGGAGTCACAAACCCTGTCTTGTGCATGGAAGCTTCATCAATCGGTATCTGATGAAAACCAGACGCCATATCAAGGCTGACGAAGAATTTAGAGCTTCCGAGGCGATCTATGTGGTCTTCGATTAACGGAAGTGGATACCGGTCTTTAATAGTGATACGATTGAGAGCCCGGAAATCCACACACATCCTATCGGTGCCATCCTTCTTTTTGACAAGAATAACTGGGCTTGCGTACTCTGAGTTAGACTCCTGGATTATTTCTTTATCGAGTAAATCCTGGACAATTTCACGAACCTTGAGTTTTTCTTGGTAAGACAAGCGGTATGGATGGTAGGCTACAGGGATATCACTAGTCAAGTTAATGTGCATCTTCCCTGTCTTAACTGTTGTGGATGCAGTGCCAGATATCAAGAATGGTTTAAAGTCGTTTATCACGCGCATAAGAGATTCAAGCTCTTCGCCTTGAAGAGGCGTATTAATTTTATCCTCATTAATCATAGCAGAATTCACAGTAGAAACAGTTTTGGGGGTGTGTGTCAAATATTGGGTGTCCTTTGTTCGAACAAAAGTAACACCATCTCTATTAAGAACGTCAGTTCCTATAATGACAGGTGTACACATGCAATAGGCGGGTACCACGACAAAATCAACATCAAGCGCAATGTTGCTAAACTCTATCGTGAGTGAGACATATTCGCGAGCAACGATTTCATCACTGCTGATCCCTTTAAGGATACAATGTGTTCGCTTTCGTGAGCAAGAGAAGTGTTTAAGAACAGCTTCTGATATAAGAGACACGTTAAGCGCGCCACTATCTATTAAAACGTCCACAGGTGTACCTTGTATCACAGCAGTAATAACATCGCTACAGCGAGAGGCACTAGAAGGTTCACTGCACAAATTAACCTTACGCTGATTTAAATTCTGACCCTCCGATCTGGCTTTTGCGAAACAGTCGTTTTCTTTATGTCCGGTCTTTTTGCAAAACGAACACGTGGGTAGTTTAGGGTTATTTTCAAAAACTTTACGCTTCTTGTGACAGTTAACGCTTATATGTCCTGTCTGGCCACAGCTAAAACACTTGTTCTCAGATCGATCGGTATTTACGCGTTTCTTAAATGCGGTACTAGACGATGGACGGTTGTCAACTTTACCACGACCCGGCTTTACGTATATCGCTAGGAAGGAAACTAAGTTCTCGGTGGTTAAGTTAGCGTTCATAGCTGCAGCTTTAACTTGCGCGTCACTAATACCGCGTATCACTATAAGGACCATTAGCTCTTCACTCAAACCCTGAACTATACGCAAGCGCAACAAAGACCGACGTGCGTACTCGGCATAGGTAGAGAATTTATCAGAAGTTGTATTCATAACCTCAAAAAGCGTCTGAGCATAATCGATTTTTTGTGGACAAAGAGACTTAAATTCCTTTTTGAAGTTAGACCACGAGCGATCATTGGTCGTCCACTCATTTAGCCAAGTTTTAGCGTCCCCTTTTAGACAATGAGCAACTCGCGATAAGCATTCTTGGTCTTCCCAATAATTGCATAACCTAGCGCGTTCCACCTCGTCACACCACGTCTCAAAGCTATTGACAGCCGGATCAAAGTTAGACACGTAGTAGTGGTGTGATTTTACTTTGTTTGCTGCATTTATTGCATCTGCGAGTACTTGCGTCACTGATGCCGTGCTATCAATACGTTGAGGAGTTTTGGCACAATTAGGCGGCAACGGGGTTTGGGATAAGCTCACAGTACTTTCCTCAATAGCATTCAGTCTAGTCATGATCGACCCTAACGCTTGTTGGAGGGAATTATCTCGAGAGCGAGAACGGGACACATGGCGGCGAGAACGTGAGCGAGACCGATAGTGGTGTCGGCGCGATCTGCTGCGTGACCGCTTTGCCCTTTGGCGCGGCGAATCGTCAGACTTACGAGAGCGAGATGAACGTGGCATTTCTCAATTTGAGAACAATGGTTGTTTGCTTTTTTTTTTTCAATGTAAAAACGTATGCAGAGACAAAACAAATTAACAGTGGGCAAAAGGCCAATCCCACTTCTGATTTTGGGATCAGAAGGAGAATTTAATTAAAAAAATAACAATTTAACATTTAAACACAATTTATTACTTATTTAATAAAATTTATAATGGCAAACAACCTTTATTCACAAAGGAACCAAATCAGCACGAAAACTATAAAAAAGAAATCATCACCAATATAATCAAATATTATTATGCGACTTACTGCAAATTACGCCGACGACCACTTACGACTACCTTACTCTCCGAAGTCTGAGCGACAAATGAATGCGGAGCGATAATGCGGCGGTATTTATAGCTTGTCGTTGGGTGGCGCCATCTTGCAATAACTCGCATATATAAAAAAATAGCCTATCAAATAAATAACCTAACATTATTCTATAAATTTTTCAGGTTACCTCGGCAAAATATCAAGCAAGCTTCGTCGGCAAACCGCTATACGCACCGACAACCGAATCCGACTGATGAACGAAGTCATTCAAAGCATTGAGGCTATCAAGATGTATGCCTGGGAAAATGCCTTCGCTAAGATTATTGGCAAGGCTAGGAAGTAAGTAGGACACTCCGTTTTCCTCATTGATTTTTGACATCATCATATCATTTTTTTGTATTTTTTGTCATTTTTTTGACATTTGGTGACCTCAGTAATACCTATTGAAAAGCAAGTTTTTGCTTCTCAACCGACATGACTTACTTTACAGTTAGTTCAATGTCGAACGATGCCACGTTACCTGCTAACTATCTTTTGTATTTTTTGGCATTTTCCATGCTAAGATTATAAAGTTATGTTGCAAAGAAAAAAATCAACCGCGGGTAGGATTCGAACCTCCGTCTTCGCATTTGCCGGGCGCATTGTATACAATACATCTCGATGGATTCTGCGCTTTCCGGTGCGTGGTTTTTGACAGAAACGCAAATATTATTGAAACTACTTTTATGGATTTATTTATACACATGACTGTTAAGGTAGAGATTTTGGGTTCAATTCCCAGGTCGAGCAAAGTTGATTGTTATTGGGTTTTTCTATTAAATTCTCAGTAGCAGCTCGGCACGTTTGTATTTGTGCCCGGTTAATGGCAATAGGCGCGCTTCCATGGGACCAAAACATTAGCGAACTGTCGCTGTAAATTGGCATAGCTCTGTCTAACTATTTTAAGTTTCTTTCTTTTTTTCCAGGAAAGAAATGAATGTAATAAAGAAAATGTCCTGGCTGCGCGCTGTAATGATATCTTGTGTTAAATTAAATACTAAAGTCGCCATCTTGCTCAGCATAATCTCCTACATATCGTTTCAAAACGAATTGACAGCTGCAAAAGTATTTGTCATATTCTCTTACTATGAAATTTTGAAATACACCCTGGTAGACTTTCTACCTCTTGCTATCACTTTCACTCTCGAAGCTTACGTGAGTGTGAAAAGGATGCAAGAGTTTTTACTTTTGCCTGAAGTCGATAATCAAGATGGCGTCGACTTGTTGACAATTGAAGAGAAGAATTTGGTACAAACGAATGGCGTTTTTGAGAAGATTGGGAATGGGTAAGTTTTTTAATCGATTTTTTATTTATATGTATTTTAGACTCCGAAACATTCCGCTGCGTTACGAATATGAACTTTAATTACAGTAAAGACACCTCAATTTCCTTGACCTGATTGTAAAAAGTGCGCCGTTCGGTGTAAATTGTACGCAAATTGTAATTTCCCCTGCATATGTGCCGCGGTACCTACTGTTTAATGTACAACGATGCATTGGTTGAGGCAAGCTTTGCGCATAGACGCAGAGAAGCTTGTTGTCCCTCGATAAGGTGACGAATGTACCACGGTAAAGTGACGAATGTCCCACCATAAGGCAACGAATGTACCATGATAAGGTGACGAGTGTCCCACCATAAGGCAACGAATGTACCACGATAAGGTGTCGAATGTCCCACCATAAGGCAACGAATGTACCACGATAAGGTGACGAGTGTCCCACCATAAGGCAACGAATGTACCACGATAAGGTGACGAGTGTCCCACCATAAGGCAACGAATGTACCACGATAAGGTGTCGAATGTCCCACCATAAGGCAACGAATGTACCACGATAAGGTGACGAGTGTCCCACCATAAGGCAACGAATGTACCACGATAAGGTGACGAGTGTCCCACCATAAGGCAACGAATGTACCACGATAAGGTGTCGAATGTCCCACCATAAGGCAACGAATGTACCACGATAAGGTGACGAGTGTCCCACCATAAGGCAACGAATGTACCACGATAAGGTGACGAGTGCCCCACGATAACGTGACGAATGTTTATTGACGTGTGTGTGTGTGTGTGTGTGTTTGTGATAGACTATGACGTCACACTAAGCGCGCCACAATGGCGGATATTTTTAATATTTTTTTTTAATACTTTATATTACTTTTTTGGTGTTAATTAATTTATTTTTTGAATATCTTTTTACCACTATAATATAGTTAATGTAAATAATAGAATAAAAATATTTAAAAAAATCACGCATATCCCTATTGGATCCTCAGGCAGCAAGCCTACATAAAGTCGGAGAGCAACCTGCAGCATCTGAAACCGCCGGTGCTGGTCGCCATGAAGGACTATACGGCACACTGGAAGAACGTCGATGACGTCAACGTGGACGGAAAGATCCCAGCACTTGTGGATATCAATCTCGCTGTGAGTACAACACTGCGAAAATTAGTGATGTTGATAATCGATTAATCAATAATCATGAATTAATGAAGCTAAAGATTTATTTACCTTTGCTTCCTGTCATCTCAATGCTGTGATAGTAATGTTGATAATCGATTAATCGATTATTGTTAATGGATCGAAGCAAGTAAAATTATCTTAATTATCTCAAGGGTATACATATAACTCACCCAAATAATCAATAATCATGAATGAATGAAGCTAAAGAATTATTTACTTTTGCTTCCTGTCATCTCAATGCTGTGATAGTGATGTTGATAATCGATTATCAAAATCACTAGCGAAAATATTCAAAAAAATGTTTATAAATCACAAAGCCATCTCAAGCTCATCTTTAAGATTTTTTTCACTTCTAAATGTCATTTTTACCTACCTAAAGGGCGTCACATACGGCGAAGATACTATAATATTTTATGTTAAGATGCCTGGATATAAAATATTATATTATCTTAAGGTATCACACACGGTAAGTTACTATGATATATCCGCTCGAATCATTCTCTCATTTTTAGTTGAGATACGAGTAGCATGTTAAGATATATTTCGCCTATCGAAAATATAAACTACTCAAAACAAAATAGGGCCCACCACGATTTATTCACAAAAAGTGTTGGCATGTTACTTCAAACTTATTTATGGGCAAGTTCAAGTGTTTTACCGTAACACTTAGAAGTTTATGAGTTCTATAGTAGGTATCTTAGCCGTTTGTGATAGTTCATACAAAATGTATAGTGAGCGATACATACCATCACGCCTGTATTCCCCGAAGGGTTAGGCAGAGGTGTACTAATGTACACCCACATTTCGCCGGTATGTTTAGGTCCCATGTAATAGGGGGCGAGCCTATTGCCATTAACCGGGCACAAATCCAGACTCCGAGCTGCTACTGAGAATTTCATAGAAAAACCCAATAACACTTTGCTCGACCTGGGGATCGAACCCAGGACCTCTAGCGTAGCAGTCGCGCCTAGGACCACTAGACTAATGAGGCAGTATAGTGAGCGATATTTAATCTTAACATCAAATATTATAGTATCTTCGCGCCCTTAATAATTGTGATGTAATAAGTAACCTATTAGTAACGTAATATCTATTTGTAACTTAATCATTCGCATGCCTTCCAAAGGTATGAATTTGTTGAACTTATTTTGTACTAACAAGTTTTCTACCATATTCTGTCTACCCGTGACCATGGACGCTGTAAAGGGTCCGAAACGTCGGGATTAATAATATCAATATACCCGATAAAATCCGTAAAAAGTAGTTTTATTTCAACGAATAAATATTTTATAAGTTAATCTTAAATTATGGTCGTGCTACACAATGACTGATGGGTGCGTGTCGTCGGCTGGGACTGGTCTACTCAAAGCCGATAGACTCTTTCTATAAAAAGCCATTTCGTCCTACGCTGCGCTTTCCTATACGTGGTCGCCACTCCAGGACTTTATTTCCCCAGCGGCCATCCGTTCTCTAGCCACATGGCCTGCCCATTGCCACTTCAACCGTGCAATTTCCAAGCTACGGTGACATATAAAATAGTAATAATTATAATCAATCCTATATAAAACCCGAAAAAGGGTCATTCTACTCATTCTTATGAACAAAGGATGTCACCAAAATCTGCCCAAATGATGTACTGAGGGTACACTTATTGGAAAATATACCCTGTATTACGCTGGTTAAAAATCTAGTCATACTATTTTTATGCTCACTAGGGGATGGGAAAAAAATAAATTTAAATTTGATAAATCGCACGCCATTTGAACACACTGGTATCAGTTTCATAGTGATTTCATAGTAAAAACTGTCAACTTGACAGCTGTCATGGACCTCAGGTACAAATTTGGGTTGAGTTGTATGGACTTTTGATGATCTCCTTTACTACAGGACCAACCCTGAAATTGTTCCTAGTCGCTAAGGGCTATGGACTTTCAGGGAGTCCATAGCCCTTAGCGACTAGGATCAAGCGAGTTTGTATCGAATTTGTTAGCACTGCGATTATCACCGTGATCCTCTCGTGGGGTGCTTCATTGTCAGAAACTACTAATTTCTTTTCACAGATAAAACCAGAATCTTTAACGACGGTAGTAGGCACCGTGGGGTCGGGTAAATCGACGTTACTGCAGGCAATGTTGCGGGAGCTGTCGCCCACTAGTGGGCATCTGCACGTACATGCTATAGTGGCGTACGCCGCTCAGGAGCCGTGGTTGTTTGAGGCCTCCGTGAGTTTTTAAATCTTTTATTTGATTTATAGTATAGATTTCTTTTTTTCATACTACTACTTTTTACTGTTACTAAGGTGGCAAACAAGCATGCGCCCCAACTGATGGTAAGCGGTTACCGTAGCCTATAGACGCTTACAACACCAGGGGTATCATTTGCGTTTTGTCGACTCTGTAAAACGAAAGAGGAAACGGGTTGGTAGTATAAGGATCAAAGTCCTCCCACTGCTGACACAACGTTTCCTCGCGGAGCACTGGCAACCTTGCTCACCGTAAGGTACACAACACAGCTCAAAGCAGTGTTATTTCACTTCGATTTTCTGCAAGGCGGAGGTACTTCCCCAGTCAGGCAGCTCTAATTTGAGTGGAATTATTCCTTTATGGGCATAGTATATATGTCTCTCTCAAAATAACATATAGGCTATAATTTATAACGATTTTAAGTTAATTAATCAAATTACATCGATGATTAAAAGTAACTTTTCCACGCCGACGAATTCGCGGGCAGAAGCTAGTAATTAATAGTGAAAGTTAATAATGAAATGATAATCATAATTATTGACATTGCATTGTTTTTTGACACATTGGCTTTTGGTCCAAGTGTCGTGCGTCGTTATTTGTGCGAAAAAATACATTTTCTTTCTTTCTTTACATGTATAATCCTTGATGCAGGTCCGTCAGAACATCCTCTTCGGCCAGGACATGGATCTTCGCCGGTATAAGCAGGTGATCAAGTGTTGTCAGCTAAAAACTGATCTGGAAATCCTACCACATGGCGACAAAACCATTGTGGGGGAACGAGGTGCGTTGTAATTATAATACTCAATCGTTTATCATGTTTTAAAATTAATTTAACAATTAGGGACCCTGTGGGGCACAGCAAAGTGTCTAAACTGTTTAAAGTTTAGAGAGTGCAATGAGGATATTTTTTTGTAGTGATGTTGATAATCGATTAAATGATTATTGAATTGAAACACATATCTCACTCAAATAATCAATATAATGAATGAATGCAGCTAAAAGATTTATTTACCTTTGCTTCCTGTCATCTCAATGCTGTGATAGTAATGTTGATCACATCATCTAATAATAAAAAATGTAGGGTAGCTGTCAGTAATTATATCATCAAGACGTCCACCACCTCAGTCTACCCGCGACCATGGACGCTATAAAAGGGTCCGAAACGTCGGGATTAATAATACGCGATAAAATCCGTAAAAAGTAGTTTTATTTCAATATTTCACAAGGGTTCACAGGGTCACAGGTTGACAAATATGTACACATTATTTAATAATTTTATAGCGTTATATTGATATTATTAATCCCGACGTTTCGGACCCTTACAGTGACCATTCATTACTAACAAACCAATCTGATTTTGGCTCAAATGCTGTTTGAGATTGAATTTTTCTTTCACTAAAATGTATTTTTATAGAATGAAAGAAAGTTTATTCTGACAGTCTCAATAGAAGACAACATACAAAACAGACATCAATGACCTCGAATGACCGCGATCTGTCAAAAAAGTACAGCTTGCAAAGAAAATTAATTTTCTTCTTTTGAAATTTTAAAACTTTATTTATAAGTAGTAATACCAAGCGAGCAAATCAAGCTGCAGCTATTAGTTTTTCTTTATTTTGCACATTATTTTAAGTGTTGCATGTTTATGTTTTTTTTTCTTTATGTGTACTCGTAACTTCTCACATTGTTTAGCCAAATAAATATTTGGCCTTTGTTTCTTTCAGCGCTGATATTCTGATAGGGCCCGCTGATGAGGCCAGGGAAAGTCTGT
The DNA here is from genome assembly GCA_964056405.1 of Acronicta alni. NCBI lineage: Eukaryota > Metazoa > Arthropoda > Insecta > Lepidoptera > Noctuidae > Acronicta > Acronicta alni. Next base: position 6,001,003 of record OZ043942.1, read on the forward strand.
ATAATTTAATGAATAAAGCAATATATTGGAAAACGCATAAATAATTTCAGGCGCGTCGCTCTCCGGTGGTCAACGCGCGAGAATATCTTTAGCACGGTGTGTGTACCAGAATGCTGACGTTTACCTGCTGGACGATCCATTAGCAGCTGTCGATGCGAAGGTGAGAAAACACTACTATACAACTACATACTTGTATCAGAAAATCGAATCAAGAATACCTCTGCACCGCCATTTTTACACTTTTAAGCACTCGTTTGCTGTTGCCAGTAAATTAAAAATACTTTTCAATTATTGTAATAAGATGACAAACAATCATAAGGGCCGCCTGATGGTAAGCGGTTACCGTGGCCTATAGACGGCGCTCTCCCTACCCTCTGCGGCCGAAATGTGGACGGCGGGGCCACGAACATCTGTCCCGCAGTAAAGAGAGCCTTGGGTGGCGGTATCGGGACCGTCGGTTGCCCATTGCACTTGGCCCTCGAAAAGGGTCCGACACTGGACTTCCGTGGGATTACGGATCATGCGAGAGCGATTCCCGTGGTCCCACCACTATGCGGAAGGTGGAAGTGGTTTTAGTCTACTAGTGGTTTTAGTCGGTATGCTGGCCACCTGGCCGGAGAGCCCGACGTAACCGTCCGCGTCCTCGAGCGGGCGGAATGCTTAAGGTGCATTTCTACCACCACCCGGAAAAAAGAAAGAAAAAAAAAGGGTATCACTTACGCGTTGGGGTACAGGGTCGACCTGTAAAACGAAAGAAGAGTTGGTAGCAGTTGGGTTGGCAGTATAAATCCCCCCACTGCCGACAAGTTTCCTCGCGAAGCACTGGCAACCTTGCTCACCACAACACAACACAGCTCAAAGCAGTGGTATTTGACTCCAATTTTTTGCAAGGCGGAGGTAACCCCAGTCGGGCAGCTCCAATTTGATTGGAAATACTCGCACTATGCCCTACCTCTCTTAATCTAATATATAAAATTCTCGTGTCACAGTTTTCGTTGCCATACTCCTCCGAAACGGCTTGACCGATTTTGATGAAATTTTTTGTGCTTATCGGGGAGGTCTGAGAATAGGCCAACATCATTTTTTTTTTTTTATGGCAAAACAACGTTTGCGGGGGCAGCTAGTATAATATGTTTGTGGGTTAGTTTACTTTAAAAAGTTCTGTTCGTTTCAGGTAGCCCACGCGATATACGAGGACTGTATCCGCACGTTCCTGCGCGACAAGGCGACAGTGCTGGTGACGCACCACGTGCAGTACGCCAAGCATGCGCAGACCGTCTGCGTCATGCGCGCTGGAAGGGTCAGTAGCATGACATACACTTATAATAGGGAATATGCATGATTTTTTAAATATTTGTATTCGATTATTTACATCACTAATGGTAAAAAATTTTCAACACCAAAAAAGTAATAAAAATTATTAAAAATAGCCAACCGAACCGGGCACTTTAAACGCCTGCCATTTTGGCGCGCTCAGTGTGACGTCATAGACTATCACAAATCGCAAACACTCTTACAGTAGAACAAAAAATAAATAAAACAAATTTCCTGTGGAGAGCTAGCAAGACTCTAAATAATATTTGCAAGGCACATGATGTTGACATTTTCAACGTTAACTTGGTGTCGTTGAGGCGGTTGCTGAACAGGGATTTCTTTTATGAACACCAAACGTGATTCTCATTAAGTCGACACGTTTGTAGTACTGTATAGTTTGTTGTCCACATGTTTTTATTTTAATATGTCTCTTATCTGTGAAGACCTATAATTGGCTATCTGTTGTTTATGTTCGTTCCAAATTTATTGTAAGGCTGTTGGTTTTCCAAAAGTAATAAATAAATAAATAACACTCCTACTCCTACAAACACTCCTACAACAGTTTGTTGTAGACAAACACTACGTTATCAGTGATATTGATATTTGGTGTCATAGACTTTTACGTCATATTCGCTTTGACATACAGCGTCGCGTTTCAAATATTAAAAAAAAAACAAAATTTTACTTAAAAAATATTGATGAATGCACAATTCTGAAGTACCTAATAAAGTTTCTTAAAAAAATATTCGACATAATTTTTAATTTTGCTAATTTAAAATTATTAAAATATACTTCCAATCTACTTAGTTTCGCTAGTCTCCCAGTTTAGTTTCGCATCCCAATTTCAACCGCTATAAATCTCAAGAATACGCTCGTAATAAGGATCCATGTCGACTTGTATTGCAGGATACTCCTAAATCAGCCAAGTATTCTGGTGATGTGTGTACTCATTTATAATAAAATTCCAAAAGAAATAAAATTGTTATTTAATATTAATTCCTTTAAAAACAGACTTTATAAATGGCTGAATGAACATAACCTATACGACATTAAGGATTTTTTTGACATTAAATTATAATAAGTACTCAAATAATTTTATTGACATTCTGTATTTAACTTTATTAAACAACTTTATTATTTACGAATTTTAATTTAGTAATTGTGCGAGAGGTTAATATTTTTATTTTCTTACATTATATTATAATTATATAATGAGTAATGACCTATTGTATTGCGGAAAATGTTTTATAATTTTGACATTTTATGTTGTAACTGTTTTTGTATTGTTATTTAGAAAAGGAAAAATTGGACCGCGGGCAGGATTCGAACCTGCGTCTTCTGGTTAGGTACACCAGACGCTATGACCACTAAGCCACCGCGACTCCTACCCGTCATGTCGAATTTTTCCTTCCCATACTACAAGACGCAGGTTCGAATCCTGCCCGCGGTCCAATTTTTCCTTTTCTAAATAACTTTAAAATCTTAGCATGGAAAATGCCAAAAATATACAAAAATATGTTTTTGTATTGGCTAGAATTCCATTACTCAGGTTACCTTTTAGTTCTAAGTATGCAATTGATACAAACTTTGTATAGCTAAATATGTGGACTTATAATAATATCAAACTGTAACAACTTTATACCATGTTTAAGGCAAATAAAGACTTATCTCCAAACTTCTGATGCTTTCATATAAAAACAACACTGTTCAATCTTGGAATCCAACTCAGGACCTCTAGCGAAACAGTCGCTTCGCTTAACTTATGACCACTAGGCTAATGAAGTAGTTCATTTAGAAATCAATTTTTTTTTACCTCCAGATCGTAGCACAAGGCACGTACCACGAATTGAAGAATGGAGTGGCGGAATTCGAGAAGTTGATAGAGATGGGAGAGAAAGTTGAAGAAGAGAAACAGAAGCAGAAGACTTACGAGAACACTGAGAACGTGGTGAGTTACTTTTTAATACATTATTTAGCTGTGGGAGGAGGGCTTAGGCTCGATTTACATTTTCCTGTTCGATCTTGTGTGTGAGGGATCACAATTATTTTATTTTATTTATTTAGGATCTCCAACAGAAGATATACACAAACTTGACATAAAAAAATAGTTAAAAATGTTGGGATAAACGCAGACGTGCGCCTAGCGAAGGTTTAATAGCAATAACACATTTCTATGTGCGCTTGCTCTATGATTTCCTCCGTCCCTCTGTAAAAAGTCACTACACGTTCGGTAATGTTCTAGAATAATAGTCTAAATAAATAGTCTTTCTTCAGTTACAAGTCTTGACTTATTTATTTCATCAGGTTATGGGCCTCCCCTGCCTGGATAAACAGTGAAAATTAAACGTAAATCTAGTTGATTTTGATCAGAAATACATTTAACCTAAAAATTGACATAAGGGTCGCCGAAATTTGTCGCTGGTGTACTCCTTTACTTATAGGAGACCACAACATGCACAAAAAAGTAATAAAAAAAATAAGTTCAAATTAAAAACTAGCTATTGAATTAATTCGCGTAATGTTTTATGTTCTTAAAACATTTTGTGTCCCTCTGTGTGTTCTACCGTTTGTACAACGGGCGGTGTTCCGAGGAATTGTTTGAGATGATGCCAACGGCTACTTTCTACCACCGTACCTCTTGCCATCGGCGTGGAGTTCATCCACATACTCTGGAACCACTTAGGTCTCATACGGTGCGATTCCAGAGGCATTTTCTCCCACGCACGCTTAGATTGTGGAATCAACTCCTGATCCAGGTTTTCCCGAGAGATTATAACATGGGGTTCTTCAAGAAGGGTGTGAAAAGATTTTTACAGGGTCGGTAACACGCAAGTGATACCTCTAGTGTTGCAAGCGTCTATAGGCTACGGTAACCGCTTACCATCAGGCTGGCCATATTGGTTTGGCTTGGTTGCCACCTTAGTGGTATAAAAAAAACTACTTTATTGTTACTTTAATAGCCTTGTATTTTTTCTTATTAGGTTTTTAACACATTGGTAAAATCTGACAAGGCGGACGCCAAGAGAAGCGTTAGTTCTTTTTTAATTAAAAGTATGTTGAATGTTGTCTATGGCTGTATACTAGCTTACATTTGAATGTATTTTCCTTGCATTTATATTAATTATCATTACCAACCGGCGTTACCACAACCGCTCCCGCCTATGACAGTGTGATCGACGTATAAAATATAATAATATAATATTTTTGGGACATTTTACACAACACCATCTAGTCCCAAACTAAGCAGAGCTTGTACTATGAGTACTAGACAATGGATATAATACTTATATACTTTTTTTTTTGTAAATACATACTTATAATACATAAGAAACACCCAGACAAACACAAATACTCATACTCCCTATCTCCGTCAACGAAGTTACGACCCGTTCGAAAGTTCTCCGAAACTTCGGATTCCGATAAAACAAGTGTCAAATTAAATTTTTCGAACGGGTAAAAACACATCAAGAGGACAATTGTCAAATTGTGTTGTCATTCATTCTTAGTTCGGGCCCTGAACGAATCATCCGTCCGTAGGTGATACGGAGTAGGAAACGCCCGTAACGAAGGTCGAAACTATGGACTTTGTGCTTAGGGAGTAGACCCCCTGGTGCGACTGACTTCACTAGACCTCGGTCATACTGTCATAGACAGACAAAATTCCTACGTTGTCAGGGTTTGTCGCGCGTTTAACGTGGAGTGTCGGGAAGTCGAGCTTGATTTATTTTCAACTAGTATCTCTAAGTTAAAAAAGACATTATGTAACCACTTTTTTGACACATAGTCGTTTTGTTTATTTAAAATTGGGTTTTTGTCTGGCTTGATTTTTTAATTTCTTAACTCTGTTTACATTAAAATCTAATTAACAATATTGTGTAACTAAGTGAAAACTTGTAATTGGCCATCTAATGATATATTCAAAAATTGTTATCCTTGTATTAGCTGTAAGTTTTCCTAAAAGCATAAAATAAAATAAAATAAATAAAATAGGCGGGAGCGGTTGTGATAGCGGTTTGTGATCGCTACACCATCATAGATCGATTAGAAAAAACCAAAATACACAATAGGGTATAATAAGCATGACATTATTTTTTTTTTTATTTTTTTTATTGCGTTGGTATTAGTGATGGTTAATATAGCATAAAGCATTATAAAGTAGCGTGCTTATTATATATAGCATTGTGGAGACCCTGGGATCACGTCGGGGTCTCACCAGTGTGGAGAGGCGAGGCGTGTTGCCCCTCCAACCAAAGGGAGGATCCTCCAACCAGGCGGGTGTTTTGCCTGGCGGGCCACGGCCCGACGGTTGATGTCGGGCGGTTGTATATATGCAACTTTTCGTTGCGAATGTTGCTTGCGCGATTCAGGCCTTCGTAGTTCTATGTAGCGCGGTAGATGTAGCTACAGCATAAAGCAAATGATATCGCGGTTCGCACTTTATGCTATAAAGCAATTTTGCTTTATATCGCATAGCACTCTCTCTCTCTATCAACCAACTGTCCGTCGGGCGTCGCGTATAGCGTTAGTAACAAGTAGGCATATAAATTAAGCATGCTATAATAAAGCACATAAAATCGCTTGCTTAAAAAAAAGCAGATAGCATTAAGCAAGTTATTGATTTATAGCAACTTTGAACAACACTAGTTAATATGACTCACGGTCACACATATCCAGTATAAGCAATATGTAATAGGGGGCGAGCCTGTTGCCAAATTCCTATGTAACCGAGGACAAATCCAATCTCCGAGTTGCTACTGAAACAATATCACTGCTCCGGATCGACTTGGGAATCGAACCAGAACCTTTAGTATAACAGTCGCACTTACAACCACTAGCCTAATGCATACGAGTATATAAAATGACAACTCGAGAATATGTATAGCATATCAAGCTACCACAATCTGTCAAATTCCTTAGAAATATTTTCAACTTTAATACAAAGTACTAAGGTTCATATTCAATTTTATTTTTATTTTATTTATTTGATGCACAAAACACATTACAATCATTACAAAAAAAAACCTTAGAACTAAAAGTTTTGAACTAGATTATAACATAAAACTATGTGCAAACTGCAAAATTACTGTTACAATAATGAAAGAGCTCATGATTTATAACTGTTAAAGGTAACATAGTGACGACCTCTGTGGTCTAGCGGTTCGATTCCCACAGGACACAAATATTTGTGTGGATTAAACACGAGTATTTGTGTTTGTCTGGGTGTTTCATAAGTATTATATGTATGTATTTACAAAAAAAAAGTATTTAAGTATTATATCCATTGTCTAGTACCTATAGTACAAGCTCTGCATAGTTTGGGACTAGATGGTGTTGTGTAAAGATGTATATTACAAAAATATATATTATAAAAATATGGTAATAAAATATGACGTTCCTCGGCACCAGTAATTTTAACGAGGAGGGTGAGTCTTGTCAATTAGGCATAGCATCCCGGGCCACAAGGGTCCGCACTTAACTTAATTGGGAAAACTTGACAGTTTTGGATAGCTTGACCTGCTGTCCATATTCTCTTGTTGTCATTTCATATGCTTGTGGCTGTACATCTTAGGATTTTCTCTACCAATGCATGGTATTAGCACATTTAAGTTAGATCATAATCATAACAGTCATGCTTTTATAAATAAGTAAATCCATTAATCTTTAGTCTACCACAGTATAAATTATAATAAACATAATAATAATAATATGTTTGGGACATTTTACACAACACCATCTAGTCCCAAACTAAGCAGAGCTTGTACTATGGATATAATACTTATATACTTTTTTTTTGTAAATACATACTTATAATACATAAGAAACAACCAGACAAACACAAATACTCATGTTATATCCACACAAATATTTGTGTCCTGTGGGAATCGAAACCACGACCCCATGATCAGCAGTCCGGCACTCGAACCGAGTCAAAGAGGTCGTCCTACTAGGTAATGAAATAAAATAAAAAGAAGGTAAATTGTAACTACTAGGTAATGAGAGAAATCAGTATAAGGAGTATGAAAGAAAGAAAGAAAGATTACCTACACGTCGTAGGTAGTTAGGTACCTACGCGGTAAGCGACGTCGTTGTCCTTATTGCGTGTCTATTAAATTAAACTTTTATCGGACATTTTTATATGCATTTTTTTACAATGGAAGTAGTTAATTAATTTGATAATAATGTTTAAAACACACTTTGGGTTTGATCTTAGCTTCTTAATTTTTAATTTTGGCTGGTCTTTGAAATGTGACCCTGTTTAGGTAAATCCGTAAATAGTAGTTCTATTTTAATGTATAATATTTGAGTTACTGAGAAAAATCATTATGAAGAGTATGAAAGAAAGAAAGACTACCTACTTACTTCCTAGCTTTCCCGATAATCTCAGTAAAGGCATTTTCCCAGGCATACATCTTGATAATCTCAATGCTTTGAATGACTTCGCCTCGATCGACTGATTGACTTGATTGTCGAAGAATATTTATTATCTATGGTACTAATGAGGTATTATGATGTTCAGGAACACAGCTACAAGCTTCGTTCGCAGCGCTCGATGTCGGAAGCGTCGCAGTTGTCCTTCAATTTAGATCTAGACAACAATCTAGATCCCAAATATGAAGGTAAGATATCTATTTATTTATTGGTATACCAACAGCAATACATATTGAGTCATTTATAAAATATAGTAATTATAAGGGTACTGATATGTATACCCATTACAGGTACAGTCAGCAACGAAAGTCGCTGAACATGTTGCAATCTTCAATATGATTTTTAATAAGTATGAAGTTACTGACCTGTGAAGGTTAAGCGAAATAATTGCATAGATGACCATTAAATATTTTGGTTACTTAATAGGAAAAACCTCTTGACAAGTTTTGGAGCTGTGATGTTTTTAAAAATTTGCTGTGTTTAGCGACTTTCGTTGCTGACCGTACACGCAGCATTCACAATAAATACATGTTACAGTATTACCTTAATATAATAGTAATATAGAATAGTAGGAACAGAAAGGAAACCAAAAAAAGAAGGTTATACAACGAAAATAAAAAAGAACAATTATCTAAAACAATTACAATAATATGTAGGTATCTATAAATTACAATGCACTATTGTCATATCCCCGAACCTCAGTAATTGATTTTCTGAATCTGTTCAGAGAAACTATGTAAATCAGTGTCAATTGATTTGCAGTCTCTCTGCATATTCTGAGGATGGGCGCGTTGATATCTAGATACATTTGCAATATTCATCGAAAATTTTTTCGTTGAATCGATTGAAACTTACAAAATCCCGAAATTGGCACAAAGATCAAACTATAATGCCACACTACAAAAAAAAAATTACAAAACGCGTCACCATTGGTTGCGATGAAAGGTAACGTCACATGACACAGCATTGAATTTACCAACGTCGGTAACAAATACGGGACGTATCATGTGTTTTAACAACACAAATTTATATCCGTGTTTTAAACATTATTTAAAAAATATATTTAACCATTAGAGACTAACGAACAGCGATTGGTTTTTATATACATATATTTATATTACGCTCAAAGATCGAAAACGCTCATTGAGCGAAAAAACAGCTCACAACGCGTTGTGGTCAATTATATATATATATATATATTTTTTGTCGGACATAGTTTTTAGCTCGAGGGAGCTTTAAAAACTTAACCGGACTAGGTGGCGAGGCACCAAATGCCTCCAGCCAGGGAACAATTATATTAGAAAGTAGCAACTTAATAATCAGTTGTTAGCTTTGTTTGAATTTAAACTGGCATCGAGTTTTTTAATTTATTTAAAAGAAAACCTAACAAGCTAACCTAAGTAGGATTTTTTTATTATTTAGTTTTTATAATTGCTTGCATTTTGAAGCTCATCCAATATAATTGACCACAACTCGTTGTGAGCTGTTTTTTCGCTCAATGAGCATTTTCGATCTTTAAGCGTAACATACAAGATAATGTCCATGGTTTTCTTAGGTGAGATTCAGAAGAAAGGCTCGGTGGACAACAGCGTCTACGTGTCATACATCCGCAGCGGCGGCAGCACGCTCTCCATGTTGCTGCTCATCCTGCTGTTCTTGCTGGCGCAGTTCTTCTATTCTTCGACGGACGTGTGGCTTAAGGAGTGGTGAGCTTATAACTACTTCGTTGGTCTATTAGTCCTAAGCACCCTGCTATTCCCCGAAAACTTAAAAATTAAAATTTGGTCCCGACGCCAACGATGCCACGTTAAAAATACCACTTTTTATAGTGCTTGGCGTAGAGAACACAGATTTTCGTTATTGACTTTCTGGTCAAAAAGTTAAGAGGCAGAGGTGTACTAATGACCCGTAAGCCGTATCAAGAGAGGTAGGGCATAGTGAAATTAATTCCACTCAAATTGGTGCTGCCCGACTAGGGAAGTATGTCTCCCTGTGTGCGAAGTCTGCTAACCCGTGTTAGGCCAGCGTGTTAGATTGAGAGGAGACCCGTGCCCAGCAGTGGGACAGTATATAGCTAAACAAGCATAAGTATATAGCAGCAAGCTATCTTGGTGTGTATTACTGTAGATTTGTTTAACTTATCGATATCACTCATTTTTATCGAATTTAAGATTGTTTTACTTTTCAGGGTGAATTTAGAAGAAGCGAACAGCGCCCTCAACGCAGTTACAGCCTCCAAAAACCAGACAGGAGCAGCTGCGGCCGGTAAGATATGGATTGATTTTTTAATTTCTTTATTATTACATAAATACACCAAAATGTCAATAGGTTGTTATGATTTAAGACATTTATTTCTCAATAACAGAATACAATTCACTTAAAATGAAAAACATTAGGTTCTTAAGTAGTTATTCTAATGGAACGAGCATAGGTCCTTAGTTTAGTTAATTACTTAAGTATTTTTTTACCATTAATACATACAGTGTATGAAGTAATTTTAAATTCTTATGTACAGTCAATAAAAGAGATACAGGTAGTGAACGAAGTCGGTATTTTTACACAGATTGTGATTTAAATATTACCCTTCAAAGGGTTTGATATGTAGCAGCTTACCAATACCTGCGTTTTGACACATAATATGTGATACATTATTACACAATCTTTAACAAAACACAGATGTTTAATTAGCTGCCTGTATACTGAACTCTTTTGTCGACCGTACATACTTGCATTAACAAAATAACAATAATTAGTAAGTCGTTTAGTGAACATTATTTCAATTTGGCAGGAAAACAATATCGCTTTTTTTAACCGACTCCAAAAAAAGGAGGTTCTGATTTTACCTGTATGTATGTGTGTTTGTCCGCGATAACCTCGCGTTTGGCTTGATGTGGTTTTCAAAAAAGTATTTGTTACATTCTGGAGAAGGTTTTGGTATATAATGGTGACGTCATCCACGTGATGTTGATAATCGATTAATCGATTATTGGTAATGTATTGAAACAGGTAAAATTATCTTAAATCTAATCTTAATATATCTCAAAGGTATACATATCTCACTCAAATAATCAATAATCATGAATGAATGATGCTAAAGATTTATTTACCTTTGCTTCCAGTCATGTCAATGCTGTGATAGTAATGTTGATAATGGATTAATCGATTATGGATAATCGATTAATCGATAATCAACATCACTATTTTTTACACATAATGTTTGATGTCGGTTTTCTATACCTAAAAAGTTATTTCAAAACTGTTTTAAATCCATTTTGAGGTCGCAATGATCTAGTAGAATTTTTATTTCAATTTTATAAAACCGAAATAAGTCTTAAAAACTATTTTTTTAAGTTTTCTTTCTCATTCTCAGGAGTACCGTTTGAAAACATTCCTAGCAACCGGTTCAGTTTGACGCGAGAACAGTGCCTGTACATCTATGGGGGGCTGATTGGGGTCTGCATAGTGTTCACGTGGAACAAGCTCGTCATCTTCTACAACACCTGCATCAGAGCTTCCGTCTCACTCCACGATAATATGTTCAGGTATTTTATAAAGCGTTTTAAAAAAAATGAACACACGATTATTCTTTTGTAAAATGTGAAGTAAAATAACAAATACATTAAATATCTTAATTACTAACAAAAAAATTATAATACTAACATATAATTTAACTTTTTTCGGTTCAAAGGGGTCCATATTGGCTCACCTAAAGTTCTTTACCCGAAATTGTTCTTCCTAATGATTTGTAATCCGAATGATCACTCTTCCTAAAATTGTTCATCCTAAAGTTTTCATTCATACTATTTATAGTGCTACAGGCGATGTTCATAACACTCATATTTCCGAAAATTTTAATTAATAATATCATTAATGTAAATATATTTAAACTCCTACTGTTTTTTATCATAACGCTTTTATCCCTAAACATAATTACCATAACTGGGAGTTTATACCGCAGTTTAAACCGTACCTAAACCAATAACTATAGGAGCGATTCGGTTCTGGCACTTCGCCGGCCGCTGACGCGGGACGCTCGCTTCGCTCGCTCGGCTCGTGCGTTGTGACCACAGTTCTAACCTAACCTAAACCAATAATTATGAATAGGACCGTTTCTTTTCTGGAACTTGACTGAATGAATGGAGTGGGACTTTGAATAATAGTGTAAAAGATGGTTATGTTGAGAAAATATAGGAAAACAAATAAAAGTATAATAGATGTTTATTGCTACTGACATTATGAAGTTGAATGCTTCGGAATTATGAACATTAAAGACAGAGTAGTTAGGAATTGTGATTGTTAGGGTGAAAAATGTTAGGAAGAACATTTTCGGATTTCCAATTATCGGAGTTGAAAATTTAGGTGAACTTTGGCGCACCCGGTTCATAGACATTTATTTTACTCGAAAAGAACAAATACAGTTCACATTGAGCATAGTTATTCTAACAATTTCATTTCATTTACAAGTCTGAGCGAGCATAAAACAGGATGTATAGGCAAAAATTTAACCAAGTAACTACATGGCATAATATAATGTTTTTTTTTTTAATTATTTGACGGGAATGTTTGTCCTTACATATTCTTCTAGTCGCTTTTTAAAAATGGGAAGACTTTTGCTATTAACAATGTTTCTATTTGTAATGCGTTTTTTACCCTAATCTCTGTGTCAGATTCTATGGTAAATTATTAAATATTTTAATACACATACATACAGTGATAGTCTAGTGATATTACCATTATCACCCGGGATATAAAGGGAAATGCCCATTCTTGGCCATGCTTTTCCCATCAATGTGGTAAATACAAAAAAAATACTCATTTATTAACTAAATGATTGCTATATACATATTTGTAGCAGAACTCGAATTTTTAAATATTATTATGATTTTTATGAGTCCAACCGAGTTCTCTGTAAAAAATAGTGGTTGTTTCTTTATCTATGATGTCAACCCTATAATGTGTTTCTTTCATGGGCGTCATTTGGTCAAAACCTCTTTATAAAATGGGCATTTCCCTTTTAGAGTAAGAAAAATTATATCTCACGCAGGGTTTGAACTTACGTCCCTGGACGCTTTAGCCAAGCAAGCTACCCGACGTCACTGTTAATTGGCTAAAAATTAGTTTCTTTCTCTAAAATTTTATATCTTTAAGTATAATAAAAAATACTAGGTAAGTACCGAACTAGTAATCGGGTTGCCTCATTAGTCTAGTGGTCCTAAGCGCGACTGCTACGCTAGAGGTCCTGGGTTCGATCCCCAGGTCGAGCAAAGTGTTATTGGATTTTTCTATGAAATTCTCAGTAGCAGCTCGGAGTCTGGATTAATTGTGCCCGGTTAATGGCAATAAGCCCGCCCCCTATTACTTGGGACCTAAACATACCGGCGAAATGTGGGTGTACATTAGTACACCTCTGCCTAATCCTTCGGGGAATACAGGCGTGATGGTATGTATGTGTAGTAATCGGGTTGATCCTATATCTACGAATAGATATTTGACAGTTTCTTTATCAACAGGGGTGTGACGAGTGCTCCGATGTGGTTCTTCCACCACAACCCATCCGGGCGCATCCTCAACCGGTTTTCTAAGGACATGGGGCAGGTGGATACCCTGCTGCCCGTCGCCTTGGTCGACTGTCTTGGAGTAAGTTATTATTTAACTTTTTTTTACTAAAATAGATATTTTGGGAATTTTTACACAGCACCATCTAGTCCCAAACTAAACTAATACTATACAATGTGTTTGGAGAACGGTTACCGATACTTTATATGCTCATTTTTATCGACAAATTTACTTTAATATATACTCCCTAACACAACACCCCGCAAGTGGCAGCAATCTTATTTTTTTAATCGGCTTAAACAGGGTACGTTCAATAAAATGCTGATATGTTTCAATCTAAGAGACCTACAGAGGTGCAAATTACCTTATTGTAAAGTTAAGCGTTGAGGCTATAGAATAATTAAACAATTTTTCCTGAATTGTAAACAAAAGGTTCAAAAAATATGTTAAATTACGAAATTTTACACAAAAATTACTTATAGTTAACTAATAGTAAACTAATAAGCAAGCACCTCAAGCTACCCCAATCTCTCAAATTTCTATAATAGATTTTTTGGGATAGCTTGATCTGCTTATCTGTACATTGCCCTTCAAACTGAAACACAGTAATGTTGCCAAATTATTGCTTAGCGGCAAAATATTTCGATGCGGTTGTACAGTTTGGGGCCATAAGTCCAGTAGCACGTCAACGACCATATTCGCTTGTACTGCGCGTATACACACATGTCTAGGTGATTTCAATACAAACATTTACCCGTCAAACAGTAGAACTACAAGAAAGTGATAGTGTGTGGTTTGTCACTAAGGCAAACGATCATTAAATCCCACTCTTTCTGTCTAGATAATGATGAATGAGTGCGATATACAATATCGTGTATGTGTGCAAAATGTTTGTTATAGAAAACGGTCTTAAGTGCGACTTGTTTTGATGCGATAGATTTGTGAAACTGCTACTGGACCGTACCACCAGATGAATTCCTCACCAGTTCCACCATCTCTAAACATTTCTCTTGTCCTCAGTTCTTCTTGGAGGTAATAGCGATATTGGTGGTGGTGTGTCTGGTGAACTGGTGGCTGCTGCTGCCTACTGGCGTGGTCGCCGTGCTGCTGTTCCTACTGAGAGACCTGTTCCTCAACACCAGTCGAGAACTTAAGAGGATTGAGGCTATAGGTGAGTCGTGAAAACTAAAAACTATTGTTATTGTATGTACAGACGCCAGCACATCAAGCAACCCCGTGGTCTTTTCGTGGACTTTGTGGTCGGCGCAGTATGTCCTTTTCTTCCATTCATCTCTGTCAGCCGTCACATCATCAGTCACTATCTTTTCTATCATGTCCGCTTTAACACACTCCATCCACCTTTACTTTGGCCTCCCTCTACCCCTCCATCCCTCTACATTCATTTTCATCGTTCTTTTAGTTAAATGCGTTTAATCAAAATTACTATTTACATAATGTACAAAAAAAAGGAAAATAAAAAAACAATACATTTTCACGTCTAAGCGTCAAAGCTATTTTTTTTTTATTCTACTAAGGTGGCAAACAAGCATACGTCCCACCTGATGGTAAGCGGTTACCGTAGCCCAAGACGCTTGCAACACCAGGGGTATCACTTGCGCGTTACCAGCCCCGTATTCAAAGAGGAATAGTTGGGTTGGCAGTATAAGGGTCAAAGTCCCCCCACTGGCAACACAACGTTTCCTCCTGGAACGTTTCCTTATACTGCCAACCCAACTATTCCTCTTTCGTTTCGAAAGTATAATGTTAGTAGAAAATACACTAATTACGCACCATTTTTCATCACCAGCTCGCAGCCAGTCTCTCAACCACCTCCAAGCTACGGTCTCCGGTTTGACCACCATCCGCTCCGCCCGGCAGCACCAGCGTACCCTGGCGAGGGAGTTCGACAAACTGCAGGACCTCCACTCCTCATCCTGGACGTTAGTGCTGGACACCAACAGGGCGTTCGGCTTCTGGATGGATATGATCTGCTGCCTCTACCTGGCCTTCGTTACGTTTAGCTTCTTCCTGTTCGCTAGCGAAGGTGAGTGATGATATACGACATTTATTTATGAAGGACTTATGGACTTCAGGAAGTTCTCTGTTTGACAGTATTCATCATAGGAAGTCCAAACAAAGGTCTCCCCCATAGACTTCCACAAGGACCGGTTATTAAGCCGCCTGCATCCAACGACTTCCAGCGACCTTTACCAGGTCGTCTATCCATCTCGTTGAAGGCCATCCCACGCTACTCAGTGAGCTATGGAGAGAGCAATGCTTGGTATTTCTCTACGCGATCAAATCAGAAATGAGGAGATCCGTAGAAGACTGAAAGTTGCCGACGTAGTTGAAAGACTTAGCAAGCTTAAGCGGCAATAGGCGGGGCACATAGCTCGTAGAACTGATGGCCGCTGGGGCAAAAAGGTTCTCGAGTGGAGATCACGCACCGGAAATTTTTACAGTATTACTGGTTATTTATTGACAATTCATTCTAGATAACAACTATTTATATAATCGGTCGATATACTACTAGATGATAAACGATATTTATTTCTGTAAATAGATCTTTTAAGGACACTTTTACAAGTCAATATTTTACATATTTTTTTTAAAGCTAGATGGCTCCGGCATTTCCTAACTGACGACCTCTGAGAAGAAACGCCGAAACAAACTCAGAGAATCATAGTGTCTTTTAAAGTCCAGACATAAAATAGTAACAAATATGTGTCTTACAATGGTCATACTACTAAACTATAAAAAGGAAACAGCAAATCAATGGCTATTGTACTGTATCTATATTTGTTTTTGTCCAGACACGATAGGTGGTAACGTGGGCCTGGCCATCACGCAGGTGATCGGCCTAGTAGGCATGTGCCAGTACGGCATGCGACAGACGGCGGAAGTGGAGAACCAAATGACTTCGGTGAGTAACTGAGTACCACATTGAAATAAAACTACTTTTTACGGATTTTATCGCGTTATATTGATATTATTAAGCCAACAATTTTGTCAGCTGTCATATCAGGGAACCAGATTATTTAACAGAAAGGCCTACGTACCTATTTTACTTAATAATTGTTTAATAAATACTTTAATAGTTTTTCTATTTTTCATTCATAAATTTTGTTGTTTGTTTTTTTTTGGGTTATACAGCGTTACTTCGGTTCTTAAATATTGTGAATTGACTCGTTATAAGGCCCCATTTAACCTCCCCTCGGCTGTACGGGTAGTTTTGTAACACCCTGTATCTAAGCAATGAGTTCATAACTCGTAGACCAGATTGATACAGTATGCTAATTATAATATTCTTTTTAGGTTGAAAGGATATTAGAGTATACCAATCTACCAGCAGAACAGCCCGTCGACGTGGACAAGGAAGCTCTGAGGAGAGAACATCCCGCCCTGGACTTCGACAAGTGGCCTACCAAAGGTATGAGCATCATTTATTTATTCATAGGAAAACAAACAGCATTCATAATAACTTTTTCATAAATACTTTTCATACTACTAAGGTGGCAAACAAGCATACGGCCCACCTGATGGTAAGCGGTTACCGTAGCCGATAGACGCTTGCAACACCAGGGTATCACTTGCGCGGTGCCGGCCCTGTAAAACGATAGAGGAATAGTTGGGTTGGCAGTATAAGGGTCAAAGTCCCCCCGCTGCCAACACAATGTTTCATCAACCTATGGTCCCACTGGACCATGGGCTGATGAAATATTTTTCTTCTTTTTAAAATTACCGTCATGTTATCTCTTTAGGAGAGATAGTGTTCGACGATGTATCTCTGGAATACGAAAAGCCGCCGGGCGCGGCAGGGGAACCGGCTTACGCGATCCGCGGCGTCAACTTCTCCGTGAAAGCCGCAGAGAAGGTCGCCGTCGTGGGAAGAACTGGGGCGGGGAAGAGCTCTCTACTCAGTGCGCTGTTTAGGTAAGATATTTGGATATCACATTGATATGCTCCGTTTAGCTATGGCTCTTTCTTCAAAAGGCCCAGTTCAGATTTGCCTGCATTGTAAAACACATCTAATTTGAATACTGTTACTGTCTGGACTTTAAAAGAGACCATGATTCTCTGAGTTTGTTTCGGCGATTCTTCTCAGAGGTTGTCAGCTAGGAAATGCCGGCTCTATCAAGTATTAATTAAATATTGACATTGACATAAATATCATTTAGTGTAGGTGGTATTATTTTAAGATTTTTAGCAAATGAAATAACTTAAAGATCGTATTTTGTAAGTGCCTAGTTACACACAAGCAGTAATATCCGTGGTAGAAGCTCTTGACACAATTTGTTTTAGGTATTTCCATAGTTTTTAGTTTCAACGTGAACTCTTACGCTAATTTTCAGAGCGTAAACTTCTAAATATAAGTGATAAACAAAGAAATGCTTACAATACCTACGATTTGACACATATTGCGTATCTTTATCAAAACACAGTTTATTAATTAGCTGCTTGTATACCTAACTCTTTTGTTGACCGTACCTACACGAGTGTCGCGATCGAACGCGCTCTTTCGGGAGCTTCCACGTTATTATAGTACCATCGTGAGCCAACTCAGTCGTTATATCAGTTACCCGGTGTAATAATATGGATGCGTAAGCTTACTATTCGTTTCAAATAAGAATAGGAACGTCAGTGACCTCGAATGACCCCGATCTGTCAAAAAAGTACAGCTTGCAAAGAAAATTAATTTCATCTTTTGAAATTTTAAAATTTTATAATATATTTATAAGCAGTAATACCAAATCCGGAACTCTCCGAGTTAATAAAAGGCACAATCTGTCAGAAAACTATATTATAGACAATATTTTAAACTCCCATGGCTTTGAAGTTTTGAAGCTGCCACCCTATAATTGTTATTGGCTAGTATTTAACTGCAAAACAAAAAATTTCGTTTTGTATAACAAAAAAATCCTAAGCGAAAATACTTATTGCACAGCAAAAATACTGATTGAGCGACAAAATTACTGATTGAGCAGCAAAATAGTCACCTCAAAATATTGTTATATACTCTCAAAACATTCAGATTTGGTCCTGGCACTCGCCGGCCGCTGCCGCGGCACCGCTCGCTTCGCTCGCTCGGCTTGTGCGTTGTGTGGTCACAGTTCTAACCTAATCGATATCTGTATTTTGCTGCTCAATCAGTATTTTTGATGCGTAGTTTATTATATTCCATTGTTATTTAAATCCAATTGAATATACCTGGCACTTGTTAAGCGTAGGGTAGCTGACAATAATGTTCAACAATTAGAAAGCCAAATTGAGAATCTAACACTGGAAACTATTCATTCAATTACCAGTGACGATTGGCAAAAAGAAATTAACCACGTCAAATGAATCGAAAATAAAACCCAAAAAAAAGGGAAATATTTCAAGACAACGATAACTTTAGTTTTATTATAAACACGGGTAATAAAATATCAAATTTTCTTCTAAATAACAATTGGTGGAATATTTTAAATACATAAAAAATATTATTTCAAAAATATCTGTTTTGCTCACCCTACCTAGCTGGTTTGAATTGACAGCTATGACGTCACAAGATGGCTGGAGGTCAGTCGAAACGAGAAACGTCGTTATTTATTTATAAGAATGCAATGTAAATTTTATAATTCAATTAATAAAATAGTTTTATTTTTATTTTTTCTTCAAATGTTTAAAACGCCATTCGCCATATTGGGTTTCGACGTGACGTCACTTCGATAGTACATAAACTAGAGATTAGTAATTGAGTGACGTCACGAGCCGAAACAGCATGGCGGCTAGCGTTACCGCGCGAAAAATCAAAACTTTATAAGCAATTTTTTTTAATCAATTGAAATAAAAATTCTACTGGTTCATAACGATTGATTTAAAGCAGTTCTCAAAAAAGGGTGTAATACTCATTGACCTTCTGGTGGTAGAAGGCATGACTGAAGGCATGTTTGTATCTGTAGGTTAGCTCGTGTATCAGGAGAAGTGCGCGTGGACGGTGTGAGTGCGGCGCGGGCGGGGCTGCGGGCGTGGCGCTCGCGACTGTGTGCACTGCCGCAGAGACCCGCGCTGTTCGCCGCCGCGCTACGGGACAACCTCGACCCCGAGGGACTCTACTCCGACGCGGACATCTACAAGGCGTTAGACCAGGTGCGCTCAGCCTCTGTGTACTGTGTACCGCAGAGACCCGCGATGTTCGATAATGACGTTTTATTTTTCATTTATTTAGGATTGCCAACAGTTGTACAAATATTTAAAAAAAATGGTACAGGCTTAGGACTTGCAAGCTAATTACACATCCACTTACAGGCAAGCAGCACATGTATTTTGAAGAAGACTAGTTAAAATTAAGATTAAATTCAATACAAATTCAAAATTAAATTGCAAAATCTTCTCAGTAGCAACTTATGTAATTAATTTTGAATCTTCTTGTTTACTTTTCTATGATTAAATATGGGTGTGTTCATTATTACACCCTCACAAAATGTTAATCACTACACTTGACTACGTTGTATCTGGTCAATGTTATGTACACCGTAAGTGTCATGCATATCAGACGTTATAATAACTGTAACATAAACTAAGTAGTGTATTAATACGTATGATGTGGTTGTACTATTTTAAATAAATAAATAAATACATTACACCAAAAGGAAACACACAAATATGAATATGACAAACCAAACTCTAACTTTCAAACTTAAAAAGGTCGTATTTTGACCACCGTGGGGCAACTAGTTACTTATAAATACTTATGTGGTCAGGTGGAACTGCGCGAGATGGTGAGCAACATGCCCATGGGTCTGAACACGCGCGTGGGTGACGGCGGGGGGAACCTGTCCGTGGGGCAGAGGCAGCTCATCTGCCTGGCCCGCGCTGCACTAGCCGGCGCCAGGGTGCTCGTGCTGGACGAGGCCACCGCCAACGTCGACACCGAGTAAGTGGATCCTTCATGTGGGCATAGGGAGGGTTAAGTTAAGAAGGCTAATAATTTTTTTTTATACCATTAAGGTGGCAAAGAAGCATACGGTCCACCTGATGGTAAGCGGTTACCGTAGCCTATAGACGCTTACAACACCAAGGGTATCACTTGCGCATTGCCGACCCTGTAAAACGAAAGAGGAACAGTTGGGTTGGCAGTATAAGGGTCAAAGTGCCCCCCACTGCCAACACGACGTTTCCTCGCGGAGCACTGGCAACCTTGATTACAGTATGGATCACGACACAGCTCAAAGCAGTGTTATTTCACTTCGTTTTATTGCAAGGCGGAGGTACTTCCCCAGTCGAGCAGCTCCAATTTTGAGTAGAATTAGTCACACTATGCTCTATCTCTCCTATTAGAAAGAAAGAAAGATTTTATTGCCATAAAAACAGCGACTAGTACTACATACAAAGAAGAGAAGAAATAACAAAATAAATGAAGGTACTGTACGTCGCCGTTGTTCATCACAATAAGGTCCCCACTCAGCATGATGCGGCAGCGCATTAAATCGCTGCAGCGCTGATTTTCAGTGGGGCCTAGATGACGTGTGACATCACTCAGCGGTTCATTCTATAGTTCTTCCTTCTTCTTCGTGTCGATGGAACAAGTATTCGTTATTATATTAAAATTTGACGAGGACAGAATATCATCACATTCACGGCGTTTTCATTGAAAGACCAAAGTTCACCAAATCTCTATATATTTATAACGCCATCTCCTCAGCACGGACAAGCACATTCAGAGGACCATCCGCAGCAAGTTCGCGCACTCCACCGTGCTGACCATCGCGCATCGACTGAACACCGTCATGGACTACGACAGAGTTATAGTCATGGACAAGTTAGTATATCATCCATCCAGTTTATTCACACACATACACACACAAACAAACACACACACGCTCACACTCATAATAATTAATATTAAATTAGTTTTACTTAAAATTAGAAAAAAGTTTTTGTACTATAACGTTATGTAAGAGCGAAGTCTCCTAACACAGGCATTACTTGCTTAAAAGGAGGCTCCAGCAATCAACTACTGTAAAAAAAATTTGGAAATGAAATAAACTATTTTGTATTTCTATTATGTATTAAAAAATCCATTGTTTCAAACATTGAGATCTAAACGACGACATAGAAATATACGCTATTTCACACAACACCGCTTGAATACTGTTACTGTCTGGACTTTAAAACAGACCAACCGCTGTCTGTAAAAGTGTCTTTAAAAGATCTATTGACAGAAGTAAATATCATTTATCCTTTAAAATGTTTGATTTGATCGATTATCCATTAAATTAACGTAAAATACGCAGCAAGGTCTCATTTCACCATCTATTCCATCATTATCATCAATATCTATCATCTAGTTTTCAATGCTACTCTACGTTCCTATCTTCAGAGGTCGCGTGGCGGAGTCAGGTCATCCGTTTGAACTTCTAACTCAGGGTACGGTGCAGAGGAAGGATGATGCACCGCTTAGAAACCGTCTGCTGTCCAAGAGTCAGGTAAGAGTACTTTTAACATCATTTCATACATTGTAGATTGAA
The DNA here is from genome assembly GCA_964056405.1 of Acronicta alni. Classification (NCBI taxonomy): domain Eukaryota; kingdom Metazoa; phylum Arthropoda; class Insecta; order Lepidoptera; family Noctuidae; genus Acronicta; species Acronicta alni. Next base: position 6,022,812 of record OZ043942.1, read on the forward strand.
TGTAGAGCTTGAGGTGAATTCAGGGAAACCATGCAGCATATCTTGTGTGATTGTGACGTCCTAGCGACGAAACGGATGAGTCATCTCGGCAACGGATACCCGAAGCCAGAGGACTACAGGTTCCTTCCTCTTAGTGGGCTAGCCGCCTTCATGAACCACGTCTTTGAAGAGTAAGGAATGTACCATGCTGGGGACAACACAATAGATCACATTTGGTCGAAGTGTTGCTGGCCAGCCCCACTGCTAAGATAAGATAAGATAACATCCATACATATATTGTCCAACTGCTGGGCACATAACTATCTCTCAGAGGGGCTTGCTGTCCCAGGGATATGCCTTAATAGCCGTTGCATAGGGGGGTTCTGGGGTGGTCTATTAAGAGGATACAGTGCCCCCTCCATGTCCTGATGGTGGCCACCAGAGTGGTTTTAGTGGGTAAGAATCCCACACTCCCCGGTCTAACCCCTGAACCTTTCGATGGTTTCACCTTGTAAATAAAAAAAAAGGGGACGTTGTGTAATGCATCTGGTATGTTCTCGATGGCTTCCATGCCATCAAGGTAGAAATCTGCCTCTGCAGAGCTGCACTATTATACATATGATTTTTCATTTGGACAAGCCAAATATAATAGAAAACTAGTGAAATGTATGAATGTGGTCGAAGCAAAAGAAGTATGCAAGAATCGTAGCAAGTGGTGTTCTTTAGTTTTTGCCTACCCCCATGGGAAAAAGGCGTGAGTGTATGTATGTATGTATGTATGTAATTAGTGAAAGTTGTTTCTAATTATTAATACTTCGACACCTTTAACCTTTTGACCACGTCTTTTCACGTCAATAACGAAAATCTGTGTTCTCTACGCCAAGCGACAAATTCTAGTATATCTAATAATAGGTAAAAAAAAACAACAATTTTTTTATAAGTAGGTATTTGTTTTGAGCTAAAAATATGTGGTACTTTTGATGTGCCATGCCGTCGTTGGCGTCGTGAGCAAGTTTTAATTTGACGTCTATACACGTCCGTGGTCAAAAGGTTAAAGGTTAACAGTGAATTGAAAACCGTATTTTTAATTTCAGGCCCCTCTTGCGATACCGGAGAACTTCACATTCGATCCGAGCGCAGAGCAGAGCGACCAGAACGAAACGGTCATCCTATCTAGAGACAGAATTCGCACCTATTCTGGCCTGTAAGTCTATGTTGTACATAAGGTGTTACCAATAAAGCTCAAAATGTGTAGTTTTATTTCATTAAAGCTTTTACAAGCATTTATAACACACTAGCTTTTACCCGCGACTTTCTGATATAGGAGAACTATATCAGATTTCCGGGATTTCCCAACATTTCTCTGGGATAAAAAGTATGTATTTTATTCCTGGTCACATACTATTAGTGTAACAAATTTCATGCAAATCAGTTCAGCCGTTTTTGCGTGATTGAGTAACAAACATCCAAACTTTCACATTTATAATATTGGTATGATTCATATTATATTATACCATATTTTAAAATAAGATGGCTGCCATTTACGGGGTGTTGGGTTAAGAGTATTTATATGAAAGTGTATTTGTCGATAAAAATGAGCATATAATATACCCTTAAAGTATCGGTAACCGTTCTCCAAACACATTGTATAGTTATAAAGATGTTACATGAAAATTAATTTTCAGTTCGGAGCTATCGGAGCCAGAGAACGGCGGTATCTTCAAGGCGTTAGTGGAACAGACCGGGCAGGAGACGGCCGCTATGCTCTACCAAATGGCTGAGGAGGTACCTCATTTTTACCTATACCTAGTAACTATTAAAAACGCATCCGTAACAAACTGTCAACAATGCAAATTAGGGAACGTTTCCAAAAGAGGTTTGGAAACGAGTTTTGGAGGTTTGGAGGACAAACTCCTTACATACATACATTTTTTTTTTCCAGTGGTCTAACCTTTGAAACAAACGGACACTTTTTACGGATTTTATCGCATTATATTGATATTATTAATCTTACCACCTGCTTGGAATCTTGTTATAGATTCTATTAAATCAAAATCCAGGACAACAACTGCAAGACCAAAGGATACGGTGAGCTCGGTTTGCGTGAATCGGATTGCCAATAATTAACAAAAATGTAGGGTAGCTGTCAGTAATTATATCATCAAGACGTCCACCACCTCAGTCTACCCGTGACCATGGATGCTGTAAAGTGTCCCAAACGTCGGGATTAATAATATCAATATAACGCGATAAAATCCGTAAAAATGCGTTTAATTAAACGCATTTGTTTTTATAAGTAATTAGGAAAAATATCTTACCAATTTACTTAATTCTCGGCTTTTATTGTTCTGATAAACAAATAGCTACACAACGTTCGCATTGATTTTGTTTGTTTAGCTATTAATAATACTATTTTTTTTCTTTCCAGAGTTACAACAAGATGTTGGAGTCGAAGAAAACCTCGTGAAACCGCACAAACATAGTGGCTTAATATAATTTAATACCCTTTACACGATGGCCGGCCATGTGAGACCTAAAATGTACCGATAGAACTCTACCTAACCTCTCGGGGATATAGGTATTTTATGTAAATTATTAAAAAAACTTTTTCCAGACGTGGGTTTCATTAGCAGGCCATCGAAAGGGATAAAACGCTGCCATTTTTGGTAATCTATATATACCACCAGTATTTAAAAATATTGTAATTATTATACATGTTAATTATTGATTGTAATTATTAATTATTAGTGTCAATTGAAATGCCTTATTATGCCTTCGTATGTGAGTGAAACGGAATTTTGATTAATTATAGTTAGCTATGAAACACGGGCACTTGAAAGTTACTATATTTATTGTACAACCATTGAGTGAAATTGCTTGTATTTAAAAAGTTTGTAATATTGAACAAATCCTAATAGGGTAGTTGACTGATTGATCGTTGACCATAAATAGCCATCAATAAAAAATAATTTAAAATCGATTTAAAGATGAAGGAGTTTTAAGCATTTTAATTTTATGATAAAAAGAAACTACCTATACGAACACGTCGTTAAATAGCCACATCTCTCAAATAGTCCATCAATGTTTTTGGTCTCCCTCTTCCCTTATATCCATCCATTCTCAAAACCTTCTTTGTAACATGCTCTCCATTCCTACGCATCCCAGGTCCACACCGCGACAAGTGGTTACTGGAAATTTTCAAATATATATACAGGCTGTTACAAAACTACCCGTAAAGCCGAGAGGAGGTTAAATGGGGCCTTATAACGAGTCCATTCACAATATTTAAGAACCGTAGTAACGCTGTATAACATACCCCAAAAAAAGGAAAACAACAACATTTATGAATGAAAAATAGAAAAACTATTAAAGTAGACAATTATTAGGTAAAATAGGTATGTGGGCCTTTCTGTTAAATAATCTGGTTCCCTGACATGACAGCTGACAAAATTATTGGTTTTGATAATTCATTATATTTTTTACGGGGTATTTTGTAACACGTTGTATCTTATAAATTTAATATAACATCAAAAAGAATAATATTTTTTCAGCAAAACGTTATTTTAATTAACCACTATAACTACATATGTATACCATTTACCCCCATATGTGTAGGCAGAAATTACAGGTTACCTCTTGCTACGATCCTTGCATAGTTCTGTTGCTGCATCCATTTTCATACATTTTGTCATACACACCCGAGTTGCGAGTACTACGCACCTGATCTTTTTGTATGATAATGTTATCATAAAATTGTCAGTTTAACGACATACATTAATATTTCATAGTGTCGTTGCGACTGGCTTAGAAAGAATTATTGGTCAATTTCAATTTAGTTGAAATATACGCATTTGTACTTATAAGGATTTAGGAAAAATATCTTACGAATTTACTTAATTTTCACCTTTTATAGCTCCTATTTTTTTATATTGCTAAGATGGTAAACAAGCATACGGCCCACCTGATGGTAAGCGGTTACCGTAGCCTATAGCCTATTGTGGATAACGTCGTGAGTAGTGTATTTCTTAATTCTATTAGTTTAGTACTCCTATCATGTGTAATATTTAATATACTGCTGTTTATTATCCCTAATAAATAAATAGACGCTTGCAACACCAGGGGTGGCACTTGCGCGTTGCCGACCCTGTAAAACGAAAGAGGAATAGTTGGGTTGCCAGTATAAGGGTCAAAGTCCCCCCACTGCCAACAACGTTTCCTGGTAGTGCACTGGTCCGATAAATAAATATCTACACAACTTTCATGATCAAAGTCCTACATTTCATTAAAAATCGGAGTCTCAAAGCCCGATAACTATTGATCTTGACTTCGCTAATATTCAACAAAAACTATCCAACGTCATTATAACAGTTTTTAATTGAATATATGAAGAGCAAAAGAAAATTAATTTATATTCATCACAGATTAAAAATGTCTTTATTTATATTAAAAATGTCAATTATGACAACACCGATCGCGAAGTTCTTGACATAGTTGTTGATGAATCTAAAACCTGGCGTAAGCTATTTATTATACCATGGTTTATGCTAAGTAAAAAGCGCAGTTCAAGAACATACTTAAATGTGCTACTTAATTTTATTTTTGTATAAACTGTTTAGTTTCGAATTTATTACAATTATACAAATTTGTAGTGAAATAATTTTATTTGAATAACTGTGTAATTATTAAGTGAATGTGATAAAACAAAATTACCAGTATTTTGCCATTGTTATTTTTTATGCGGTCTTTCGATGTGGTCTATGAAAAATCTTTTAATAATAATCCTTTATCTGGAAAATCCTCACGGATCTCTGCCATCTGGTGAAGGTGGCAGGGTGTGTCGGAATTGTACTGACTGACCTGGCACTGCCTTCCTTGCCCCATAATCACAAGTCATCGCTAATTTTAACTAATATCGTGTACGATTTTCGGTTTAAAGACATTTATTTCGTCAAAAAGAACATATTTACAGTTCATTTACATTGAGAAAAGTAATATAAATCTACCTATGTTAAAAGCATGCAATCTGTGTTTAAATTTTTTTATATTTTTATTATATATTTATTTATTATATTTAGACTGCCTCATTAGTCTAGTGGTCCTAAGCGCGACTGCTACGCTAGAGGCCACGGGTTCAATCCCCAGGTCGAGCAGTGTTATTGGGTTTTTCTATGAAATTCTCAGTAGCAGCTCGGAGTCTGAATTTGTGCCTGGTTAATGGCAATCGGCTCGCCCCCTATTACATGGGACCTAAACATACCGACAAAATGTGGGTGTACATTAGTACACCTCTGCCTAACCCTTCTGGGAAATTAAGCGTGATGGTATGTTATGTATGTTATATTATATATTTATATTATTTATTTATATACTAGTTAAAATAAGCGATGTTATCGATATATAATGTCGGATCTGGATATGCATACGGATATATGAATAGTATTACAAATATCTGTTTCAGTAGTCTCTTTGTCAACATTAGTAATAAATATATTCATAACGTCAACCCCAATTTTTTCTTCAGTTCTTCTATACCGGTTATGGATATGATATAATAAATTATTTCGGATATCCGATAGTTTCGGATAGTTTCAGTTACGGATATTAGATCTTTTATTAGTTCCTATGTGAAGAATGTTAAATTCCACGGCAGTAATTCACGTTTTTTCTACAGTTTACAATATCGCAAGATAGATTATAATCGAACGGTATTTAAAATGTTACGTGCTAAAAAAACTACCGTTATTTCGCGATTATTTGTCTAACTTTTTTACTAAATGTAGCATAAAAGAGAATACAGCAAAAAGGTTTCATTGGGCACTTTTTCTGTACAAGTTCACTAGGGCTGTGCCCAAAAATATAGAGGCTTTATGTCCTATTGTCGGCGAGACGAAAAAACAATCTTGACATGTTTCTATTCAAAATAATTTTGTTATTATCAAAATACTTCTAATCGTACTTAGGTATTTGTGAAATTATCGAAATATCCAATTTATATTGTAATTATTTTTGTCAATTGTAATTTAATGATTAACTATGTAAAATGTTATGTATAGTCTATGTGTTTATGGAAGTATATGAAATTGTAAAAAAGACAATCGACCAGGCGCGGCCGCAGTCAAAAATGAGTCTTATTAATTGTAGGTAGGGTCACATTAAAGAAATCGAGGCGTATATTCTTTAACGATTTATTTCATTGTTGAGTGGATTTAAGCAGGAGGTTATATTGGAATTAGGCTTTATTCAGATATAGCTCAGTAAGATTTCAACAATTCAAAGATTCTTCAACAAAAACGTAACGTACTACATTGACAGATTGACAGTCTTGGCAGAGAGCGCCACCCGTGGCTAGAACAAGAACGAAAAAATATTCGTTTACAAAGACATCTATTAAAAAATACAGGGTGGAAGGGACATCGACGCGCAACGGCTTATCATGACTTCAGTACATGTTTCTGGACCCCCCTGCGTTGGAATTTTTCGTCGGCTTTTTCTTAAATTTTACGTTTTTTTGCAGTTTTTTCAACTTTAAACTGTATGAAATCATTATTTCTATCTAACCCAATAAGAATTTTAATTAAAAAGTCATTAATTCACTTTTTTCACTAAAACAGCATTTTAAATTAAACTCGAAAGATCTTCTGGTCAGCTGTTTCTTTAGAGTTCACTTGCGAGTTGTAAAATTTAAGAAAAGGCCGACGAAAATTTCCAACGCAGGGGGGTCCAGAATCATGTACTGAAGTCATGGTAAGCCATTGCGCGTCCGTGTCTTCCACCCTGTATATATTAAAATATGTTTGTAAAGGTACCTATAAATTTATTTATATAACAGGTTAATTATTTATTAAATATTCTTGAAAAAGTCCAGACTTATCGCTTCTCATGTGTAATTGTCCTTGATTAATATAATAAGCAGTCCTGGATTAATATAATAAGTTGGTATAATTATTACATTCCGTCAATTTGACTGACATCTATGGTCCAGTGGTTCGATTGTCGTACTGCTGATCATGAAGTCGTGAATTCGATCTCCACAGGGAACAAATATTAATGTGATGAACGTAATTGTTGGTTTGTCTGGGTGTTTTTTATGTATTATAAGTACACAAGTACTATATCCATTGTCCAAGCTCTGCTTAGTTTGGGACTAGATGGTGCTGTGTAAAATGTTGTTAAAAAAATTTACAATTTCATATATTTTCAGACTATTGTTACTGGTTCTATTGTTATCGTACAAACGAGACCACTATCAGTACCAGTGGTACATAATGTGATATATTGTGGTAAATAAATATATTTTTAGCTATCCGACTGTTTTATTTGGCATATTTCTTTTTATTATTTATTTTACAGTAGGGTCGCTCGCTTAAACGGTGAAGGAAAACATCGTAAGGAAATTTGGCCATCGACAAAATCAAATCAAAATCATTTGTTTGCATAAATAAGGTACAGACAGTTCTTATTAAAATAATTGGTAGGTATCTCTTATTTTGCCTTTAATTTCGGCGTGCAACTTTAACAGTTTTTAAATAATGTTTTTTATTGTTAACCTAATGATCTCTGACACTTGCGACATTGAAATAAAATTGACTGTGTCCTGGTAGACCCAGTCTACCAGTGACCTTGGATGCTGTAAAGGGTCCGAATCGTCGAGATTAATAATATCACTATAACACGATAAAACATGTTTGTTCTATATACCTATTGTTAAGACCTGCTTATACCATGTTTTATGCAAATAAATATTATTATATTATTATTATTATAAAATCATTAAAATATAGTTTTAGTTCAAGACTTGTTAAGTTAAACATAAAGTAGGTATCACATATCTCCCCAGGGATGTGCCTTAATAGGCGGTGCACAGGGGGGTTCTGGAGTGGTTCTATTAAGAGGACCCAGTGCTGATGGTGATGGTGGTGTGTTGTGTGATGTTGTGCTGATGGTGGCCACCGGGGTGGTTTTAGTGGGTAAGAATCCGGTCTAACCCCCATTGACCGGTAGCCTTTTGAAGGTTTCCTCCCGTAAACAAAAAAAAAGGTATCACATATCTTATTCCGGGTCAAAACGACAATAGAAAATCGCTTTACAATTAATCTCGACACATAAAACCAAAATCATTTTTTTTAACTTCGCGCCATGCAGCCTGTTTTCCCCGCACCTATGCCTGTAGCACACCGATGCGACCTCGCTAATTACTAAAATAAAGCCACAGTATATTCTTTTTCACTTTATCATGAATAATTTTCTATTCTTGTCTCTTTTCTATACCACACATTTCGCTATTGATAAAGTCATTATTTACGACAACAACCGTTATAATGTGGGTAATCAGAATTTAATTTGAATGACATCTACCCGCAAATTTTTCAATTGGATACGGCCGGCTATGCATCGATCGTCAGAATTAGTGCTATAAGCAAACTCGTGGGCTGCGGTTGTTTGCGATCGCTCTCGGAATTCGGAATAATAGTCTTCTCTAATCTCATGTGAGTTTCGCATTCCCATAGCACGCGGTGTTAGAATATTTCCATATTCGTATTAGGAAGTGTTCGATTAAAATAGTGTTAGTGATATTTAGGTATCTAATATTAATTGTCTATATTGTTTTTACTATGCAATATTAGACAACGGTAGATAATGTGTTATATTGTTAATAATTTTTGAATGGTAACTATATTACATTCCTTTATCCATTCCTATCTCCTTTTTTCATGTGAAATAACGGAAGTTATATCGAATTAATGATGCGAGTTAGTTATAGGTATGTCTTGATTTTAGTAGCAATATTCATAATATTCATTTAGTGTTACGTTAAAGAATAATAAGATGTGTGCGATGTGTGATAGTAGAATTGATGTTTGTTATTGTGTGGGTCGGCTGCGTGGCGCAGGGAGACATGGATATATTTGTAAGTACCCTCTAATTACTCATATTTTATGCTTTTACAATTGCACAATTATTTCTTTGTTTATTTTTGTGTTCAACACTTTTGAGCAATTATTTCTTTGTTTATTTTAGTGAAAGATTTTTCGTTGTAAAATCCAAAACGCGACTGACGTTGGTAGTTAAGTAAGTTGATTATTTCTTCAAGTTGTGATGCGGTTTCTGAGAATACAATGTCGTCGGCGAAACGGAGGTTGTTAGTCTTTTTACATATTTAGCTTTAACTCGTACTAAACATTAAAAAAAATAAGATGTTTGAACCTACGTTGCGGGCTCGGTAGCTTGGTTGGCGTCTGGTGTATTAACTGGAAGGACTATTCATTTATAGATACATATAAATAAGTACTATATTTCATTGTCTATATATATCAGTAAAATTATTTCTAAATGTTAATTTATGAACACTCGGGGCCCTAGCAGGGCTAAAATATAACTTATAAGTGCACCTTAGGGTTGGAGTGTAGATACCTACGTAACAGGGCACTGAGGAACACTTTTTTAGTAAATAAAACGTTGCCCCACACTAGGACTTTCTCCTGTATCGTGGTTGCGTCACAACACCAAGTCCCGGCACAACTACCTGTAGGTTATAAAAATATTTTTTCCGTGGCTGTCACGCTTGCAAACCACTAGGCTAAAGAGTAATGCTTATAATTATTAAATAGAATGAATGAATAATGAATCTCTTTAAAGGTACCTCTTGTAATTCCATATAGGAGGCGAGCCAATTATTTTTTTTTTAATCTACTTAGGTGGCCAACAAACATACGACCTATATGATGGTATATGTAGCCTATAGATGCTTGATTAGATCTTATGTAATATAGATAACATACATACCATCACGCCTGTATTCCCCGAAAGGTTAGGCAGAGGTGTACTAATTGTACACCCATAGTTCGCCGGTATGTTTAGGTCCCATGTAATAGGGGGCGAGCCTATTGCCATTAATCGGGCACAAATCCAGACTCCGAGCTGCTACTGAGAATTTCATAGAAAAACCCAATAACACTGCGCGACCTGGGGATCGAACCCAGGACCTCTAGAATAGCAGTCGCGCTTAGGACCACTAGACTAATGAGGCAGTAATATAGATAATGTAAGAAAAAGAGCCTTGAAGTAATCCCTACTAATATTATAAATGCGAAAATAACTCTGTCCGTCTGTTACGCCTAAACCCACGGAATAGATGTGCCTAAACCGATGAATCGACTTTGTGAACCGACTACATAAGCTAGGTAGCTTAAATATTTGGTTCACAAAATCGATTCATCGGGACTTGAAGCGATAAATCGACTATCGATAACTATACAGGGTGTTTGGCAGAACGTTGAACATACGAAAATGGTGGTTAGTTGGGCTACCCACTTGGCCCAAATTATTTGACCTTGGCCGCACCGTTTTTTTTTTTACTTTTTTAATTTCACAGAAAATTATCAGTTTTTTACCAAACACCCTGTATATCGATAACTCGAGCTTTAACACTACTAGCAGGTGCTATAGTGTAGATAAAGCTTAAAAAATAAAGTAAGTAAATAAAACAATACAATTGTAATTAATATTTATTTAAACAATATTATATACAAACAACCGAACCCGATGACGGGACTAAATATTTCGCTAAATAAATAACAATTTCCAATAACGACTAGAGCCGGACGGGGACTAGCCCGTGGTGGAATAAAGACGAAGAAAGTGGACCGGCTCCGCAGGCGAGGGAGGTCTCCATTGGGTATTAGGAAAATCTAACATAATAAACATAACATACCATCACGCATGTATTCCCCGAAGGGTTAGGCAGAGGTGTACTAATGTACACCCACATTTCGCCGGTATATTTTAGGTCCCATGTAATAGGGGGCGAGCCTATTGCCAATTTCCATTAACCGGGCACAAATCCAGACTCGGAGCTGCTACTGAGAATTTCATAGAAAAACCCAATAACACTTTGCTCGACTTGGATCGAACCCAGGACCTCTAGCGTAGCAGTCGCGCTTAGGACCACAAGACTAATGACTAATGAGGCAGTCTAACATATAACACGATGCATATAACTTAATATAAAATATATAAAAAATCACATCATATCTTACAATAACATATAAATATCTCATCTCATATCTTTAAATATAAAATTCTCGTGTCACAGTGTTAGTTACCATACTCCTCGGAAATGGTTAGACCGATTTTTATGAAATTTTAGTATATTTGGTAGGTCTGAGAATCGGTCGTAATCTATTTTCATACCCCTAAATGTTAAGTGGTCCTCCCCAAACATTTTTTTTTCCATTTTTTTATCTAGCATTAAAAAATACATCATAATATTTTTTTTCCTTTCTACCAACAACCCCCATTTTTTAATAGTGATATTATATGAAAAAACAAGTCTGCTAGTACCTATATGGCAATTAAGGCTTCCCCCACAGGTGTGTTTTATCGGCCGGTAATACCGGATGCGCAATTACGATATCGGTTTTCAGTACAGAGGCCAGTACATCAAGCGACAAGCTGGTTCAAGCTATCCAAAACTGTCAAATTTTCCCAATTTAAAATGAACCTTATTTAGTTAATCTATCAAAGAAATTTGACAGTTTGGGGTAGCTTGATGTGTTGCCCTCTGCCCATTGATAAAGGCAAAAAAATAACCCCGACATCGGGCTCAGAAACGCAAAATAAAAAAAAAATGATTCAAATTATACACCATTTATTTATTTGGTCCCAATTTAAACATAAATAACATTAAAAATAAATTACAATGAATGAATGAACGTTCCATTGATCGGGAGCGTTTCATTCATTCATTCGATCATTCGTTCATACGTGTTATATGGACGAGGCGATATCACATGAAAAACAAACTGGCTTTTAGCGTTTTAGCGGTGTTTAACACTTTCAACTTTAGCTTAAAACTCCGTTTAAAATCTGGTTTTATTTTATACAGTTGCACCCAGAGATGTTAATTAGTTTTAATGTAATGAACAGTCAACTGCAGATCAAGTTACCTAGTTAGTTCGTTGTTTAATATATCAGCATCATGCTGCTGGATATAGGGGCCTTTTTAGCCTGGCCAAGGGTATGTACGAGTTTGAAAAAAAAAATACTTCCTTTTTTGAACTCACGTTTACGAATAAAATTTCGTGAGTATTAGCGGACGAAGCAAAAGGTGTGCAAGGATCTTGGACCTGGAATGTAAACAGTGTCTCAATAGATTTTTTCATATTATTTATTTAAGATAATCGCTAGTTAATAGCTCATTAATTTTAATTGACGTCTCTGAGTGTGGCGGTATATGATATATGATTTTGTTACATTTGTGTTTAATTAAATAAATGAAGTTTCGACTTAAATGCTTTCCCTTCACAAGTTAATTCAGACATTTTATTTATATAACAAATTTAAAATTATTTAACAAAGATATAGGAATGTAAATGTACATATTGCAGGATCACACATAATATATAATATAGATATATTACATTGAACACAGTTTATCATGATTATAGTAGATATGAGAAATATCTGAATAATATACCTTTATAATATTACTACCTACTTTCTTCCATAGTATTACTAATATTATTATAAGTACTTTTTGTCTTCTCTTAATATTTAAAAACAAAAATAGACAAGTTATTGTAGAGAGACGAATAGAGATGTAAGAGACGAATATGTTGTAATAAGATTACAATAAACTTATATTTGTAAACGGTACACAGTCTGGATCCCACAACACGGGGAATCCTAGTGTGGGATCTAGGGCGTCAACCAATAATGTAAAATGGTTTTCAGACAATAAATATTCTTTCATGTTTTTTTTTCATATATCGGGTAATGTTTAAAACTTTTAAACCATTAAATTCTCATCAAGGTAAAGTATATAATAGACATAAAGTTGAAATAAAACTACTTTTTACGGATTTTATCGCGTAGACTGATACCTAGTAGTCTACCCGTGACCATGGACGCTGTAATAATATCAATATAACGCGATAAAAATCCGTAAAAAGTAGTTTTATTTCAATGTATTATAATATTCGCGTAAATGTCGGAAATCAATACTATTATAAGTATATAATTCAGATATATCTCAAACTAAATGATCGAATTGAATATTTAAATACAAAATCAGTTACATTAAAATAGTTGATAAAACATTTTACACACACTGTATACATTTTAACATTTTTAACGAGAATATGACACGAGTATGTAAATTTACATATTTGAAACACTTTTTTGAGAAAATTCGCCGTTAATTATGCATTTTGACCGCCGGATATGATGACGCTTAATTTTTGGTGATGTTTATAATCGATTATCACAGCATTGAGATGACAGGGAGCAAAAGTAAATAATCTCTAGCTTCATTCAATCATGATTATTGATTATTTGAGTGAGATATGTATATATTATCATCATCAACCCATATACTGTCCCACTGCTGGGCACGGGTCTCCTCTCACATTGAGAGGGGTTAGGCTACCCTACTGCGGGTTGGCAGACTTCACAAACCGTCGAGAAAAATCTCTAATGCATGCAGGTTTCTTCACGATGTTTTCCTTCACCGTTTAAGCGAGTGATAATTAATTATTAAAACGAGATAATTATGTATACCTTGGAGATAATTAAGATATTTTTACCTGTTTCGATCCATTATCAATAATCGATTATCAATATTACTAATTATTTTGTTGCATTGTAAATGGTAGGGACTGTTGGTACTGGTAAAAGGAGGTAACATGGTAAAGGTTGCTGTTGAAGAGATAAACAACTAGCTTCTACCCCCTTCGTCTGCGTGAACTTTCTTTTTTTTTTTATAGTACGGAGAATCCTCACGAATCGTCCGTTACCTGGGGAGGCGGCAGGGTATGTCAGAATCGTACCAACCAAAAACTTTTTAGGAAAACAAACATTTTTTTTCATTATTAATAGATGCAAAACACGAGGTAAAAAGTCGTGGCTGTCTTGGGAAGAAAATAGGTACCTACATGTTATTATTTATTCTAGAAAGTTAGAGTATGTAGATTTACAGAAATGATATTTAAAAAAAAAACTAAATTTCTACCATGATTGAAATAATACTACTTTATACGGATTTTATTGCGTTACATTGATATTATTAATCCCGACGTTTTGAGCCCTTTACAGCGTCCATTGTCACGGACCATAGACGCTGTAAAGTGTAGTTTTATTTCAATGTATAATATTCGCGTAAATGTCAGAAATAAATATTTCTACCATGATTTTACATTACCATTTGTCCGTGCGGTCAAAATGCATAGTTAACAAAACAGGACGGACCAACATACAAGCGACAATTACGTAAACGGTAACTGAAAACAGATGACTAAATAAATAAAACACTACAAAATTGTCATGCTACCGTTTGTTTCACAGCCAAACAAAACGAAAACATCGATGTTTAAAAACTCAATTATATCGACTTTCAATGTGGAGACGCCAGCAGGTCAAGCTATCCGAAACTGTCAAATTTTCCCAATTGAATATGAACTTTATTGTTTTGTATTAAAGTTGAAAATCAATCAAAGAAATTTCGACAGATTGTGGTAGCTTGATTTGCTGGCCTCTGTACTTGGTACAGTAAAATTGCAAATACCGTTAGATTATATAATCTATTGACGACGTCTGTGGTCTAGTGGTTGGCCTGTCGGACTGCTGATCACTAGGTCGTGGGTTCGATTCCCACAGTACACAAATATTTATGTAATGCACATAAGTGTTTGTGTTTATCTGGGTGTTTCTTATGTATTATAAGTATGTATTTACAATAAAAAAAGTAAATAAGTATTATATCCATTGTCTAGTACCCATAGTACAAGCTCTGCTTAGTTTGGGACTAGATGGTGTTGTGTAAATATTGTCCAAGCATATTTATTTATTTATCTAGCGAGTTTGTAAACTGTCGCCAGATTGTGTATAATAATAATAATATTTTTGGGACATTTTACACAACACCATCTAGTCCCAAACTAAGCAGAGCTTGTACTATGGGTACTAGACAATGGATATATAATACATATATACTTTTTTTTTGTAAATACATACTTATAATACATAGGAAACACCCAGACAAACACAAATACTCATGTTTTATCCACACAAATATTTGTGTCCTGTGGGAATCGAACCCACGACCCCATGATCAGCAGTCCGGCACTCGAACCGCTAGACCACAGAGGTCGTCGTATCGTAAGCAGTAGCTTACAATTTATTGCAGTATTTTCATCGTAAGTTCATCGCATGCCATTTCACAATTTTACGGTTTCACGCAGTATGTTGAATTAGCTCTAATTAACTTTAACCGAATAATTTTGTTTGGCTGAGAAATTTAAATTCGAGTAAATAAACACACAACACTCATAAACCTGTACATAAGTTAAACTGCAAAATTATCTTTTAATGATTTTTGTGTTGTTCTGGGAATCGAACCACTTTTGCTTCTAAGACCTGAAAATCAAAAGATGCCAAGGGTTGCCTTTGTGTAAAGTACAGTATATTGAGCTCATCATTCGAACCTTTTCCTATGTTGGGGTCGGCTTCCAGTCTAACCAGATGCGGCTGAATATCAGTATTTTACACGAAGCGACTGCCATCAGACCTCCGCAACCCAATTTCCTGGGTAATACCGATATCCTGAGGATAGACTGGTGGTCAGGCGACGAACTGTTAAACGAACATCTTTGACGGTGGTTAGTGGTATTCAGAAGCCTAAAAAGCCTGACAACCGGGACCGACGGCTTTAAGCGCTCTCTGAGACAATATATTTAGGTATAAAAAATATTTTTGCAGTTGAAAATATACAGATTCCTCTTGCAAGCTAATAGCCCCAAAAATAAATTTATACCCTACATAATTTGTTCATCCTATTATATTAAAATTAACTACGTTATTGCTCCATCTCTAGCGCCGACACTTTTCTTATAAACTCCGATCGTTGGGATGGTGTGAGTTCCTGAAAAAGTAAATTGTTATATATTTTAATTGTATTACATACTAGGATAACTAGAATCCCCCGGCTACGGAAGGCCACCCATCCCACCCCTATCTCCTTAAACGAAGTTACGAGCCGTTCGCAGTTCTCCGAAACTTCGGAGTCCGATAAAACAAGTGTCAAATTAAATTTTTCTAACGGGTAAAAACACATCGGGAGTAGGGACAACTGTCAAATTGTGTTGTCATTCATTCTTAGTTCGGCCCCGAACGAATTATCCGTCCGTAGGTGATACGGAGTAGGAAACGCCCGTAACGAAGGTCGAAACTATGGACTTCGTGCTTAGGGAGTAGACCCCCTAAAATAGGGCATGTGTTCGATTTTGTGAAGAAGACGTTATGGGAACTGGTCGTTTTGGGAAAGTAAACAAAATGGGAAATAAACATTTACAGAATTACCATTTTGGGAAATTGTCGTTTTGGAGAAAGTGAACGTTTTGGGAAGTTGTCGTTTGGAACCTAAAGGAGACTGAGATGGCGCACATTAGGGGAGGCCTACATCCAGCAGGCTGATGATGATGATGACGACATACTAGCAGTTGCCCGCGAGCTCACTCACATCTCACAAGGGCTTTTTAAGACAAAAGATAGCCTCTATCCTTCCTTCTCCGTGGTCTAATCTATCTCTGTACAAAATTTTAATAAAATCGGTTCGGCGGTTTAGGCTTGAAAGCGTAAAAAACACAGCCACGACAAATTTACGCATCTATAATATAAGTAGGGAAATAGGGATTTTATATTTTCAAGTTATACAGGTGTTTAAAAAGTAGTGCATTATTCGGCGTAGGAGTAATCCCACTCAGATTGGAGCTGCCCAATTTCGGAAGTACCTCAAGAAGATTCCCATTTGGTATTATAGGAAATTCCCGGACTGAGAAAACGAGATAAATTAAGTGTAATAAGAGAGAAATGACAAAAAATTCTCTTAAAAGCGAAACTGAAAATTGCCCAGAGTAAAATTGGGGAATTATCTCAAGAGCGTTTATTTTGGGAATATCCTACAGCAATGATCATAGAGTATTGCCGGCGGGTAACGAGTTTTTTTTTTAATCACGACAGGCCTACGCTTGACTGCTAGTTTGCCTAATGTTGAGCGACACTGCGATCTACGGTGGAGCGCGCTTGCCTAGAAGAAACCAATTCACTCGAGATTTAAAGACACACAGATTACAGTTATTGGGGAAGACCCACTCAGGAAGCTCATTCCACATTTCAGCGGTACGTAGATTATAATAATAGTCAGTACTGACCAGCACGAGGTTGTTGACGGCTTGCATGAGCGCATCCTGTCGTATGGAGCGCAAGTTCCTCTCCAGCACGGAGCTGTCGTCGCCAGCCTGAGCCTCCAGCCACTTGCACACCGCCTCATTGTCGTGTTCCCACTGGTGGGACTGTGGAACATACCATACTCTTCAGTTAACGGTGCTCTTGTTACAAATTTGATGTCATTTGTGGTATAATAGTTCAAGTCGGTCGAGTTTTGCCCTACATTGTAAGACACATATTTGTTACTATTACGACCTGTGGTCTAGCGGTTCGAGTGCCGGACTGCTGATCATGGGGTCGTGGGTTCGATTCCCACAGGACACAAATATTTGTGTGGATAAAACATGAGTATTTGTGTTTGTCTGGGTGTTTCTTATGTATTATAAGTATGTATTTACAAAAAAAAAAGTATATAAGTATTATATCCATTGTCTAGTACCCATAGTACAAGCTCTGCTTAGTTTGGGACTAGATGGTGTTGTGTAAAATGTCCCAAAAATATGATATTATTATATTATTATTCTATGTCTGGACTTTAAGAGATTATGATTCCCTGGGTTTGTTTCGGTGTTTCTTCTCAGAGGTCGTCAGTTAGGAAATTCCGGAGCCATCTAGCATAAAAAAATCAAAACATTGACTTATTGATTTCTGACATTTACGCGAATATTATACATTGAAATAAAACAAATTTTTACGTATTTTATCGCGTTATATTGATATTATTAATTTCGACGTTTCGGACCCTTTACAGCGTCCATGGTCACGGGTAGACCCGTGACCATGTCTTCCCCATTTACATTGACTTGTAAAAGTGTCTTTAAAAGATCTATTTACAGATATTAAATATAATTTCATTTCATTGAGTCACTGCTGATCATGAGATCGTGGTCTCGATTCTCACAGGACTCGAACATAAAATAATATTTGTGATGAACATAAAAGTGTTTGTGTAACTGGGTGTTTATCTATACTTATATTTTGTAAGTCTGTATCTATAAAATTAAGCAGAGCTTGTACTATGGCTATAGACAATGGATATAATATTTAAAGAAACACCCAGACAAACCAACACACTAGTTAATCACAAATGCTTGTGTTATGTGAGAATTGACCTTCGACCTCAGGATTAGCAGTCCATCACTTGAACCACTAGACCAGAAGTTATGAAGTCAAGTCCCATCTCCCCGGGTAGTGTCTCCCCCGCCTGACCTGCGTCTCCCCTCGGTCCTCAGTGAACCACCTCCGCAGCGTGGCGGCGGCGGATCCCTGCTCCATGCCATCAGCAGTCTTCACAGCCTCCTGTATCCGCCGCTCCTGCTCATTCTGCCGCAGTAACCGCTTGAGACGCCAGTAGAATTGCCGACGGGAGTCCTTCCATGGTACTATGTCCTGGAAGAGAAATGGTGATGGAATTTCTCATCAGTTCTATAAGGTCCTCAGCCCTCAAGAAGGGTCTAAAGCTTATACAGTGTGAGTCTTGATAATGTGCATATAATAAAGAAAGGGAATCTATGCTTAACTTTATCGACAAAAACTATATCTGAAAATTTAAAAAAATATATTTAACATATCTTAAAGTTCTTGACCCCCGTGTAAACAAAACGGTATAATTTTTAAACTAAATGATCTATCTTAATAAAACAAACTCAATAAGGATTAGAAATAATAAGGCGTTCAAATTGGGGAAAAAACTATGCTCAATTGGAAATTACGATGGCTTTTTTTTTACAAAAATCTGCTTTTTTCTACTAATTTTTGTTTACACGAGTGTCGCAGAAGCGAACAACTACAATTAAAAATTGTTGCCTCAACACTTAACTTTACAATAAGGTTATTTTCACCTCTATAGGTTTCTTAGATTGAAAGATATCAGCATTTTATTTAAAATAAGATGGCTGCCATTTGCGGGGTGTTGGGTTAGGAGTATATATGAAAGTGCATTTGTCGATAAAAATGAGCATATAATATACCCTTAAAGTATCGGTAACCGTTCTCCAAACACATTGTATAAATATAATTTTATTAATACTCACAAATATGCATCCTTTTTCCAGCATCCTCTCGGCTGTGTCGTGTAGTTCAGCGAATTGTACTGCGATCTAGAATAAAAAAAATAACTATTAGAATAACTATTAGAGTGTGCGTATATATAACAAGCTACCTAATTATCTAAAAGTCTTAAGCACTCGATTTACCTTTAAGACTAAGTTGCAAGGTTGGTTATGTGAAAATAATTTATATAGTTTAAACGAATTCCTTGAAAAGCATAATATGTTAATGAATAACTTTGCATGCTATGAATATTCTTAGCGAAACATGTTTGTTCTATAAACCTATTGTTAAGACCTGCTTATACCATGTTTTATGCAAATAAATATATTATTATTATTATTAAAAAGAAAATGTATTTTTAAATCTCTCACGGCGTGCGTCTACCAACCCATACTAGGTTGGTGGACTATAAGCCTAATCCCTCTCATTTAGAGAGGAGACCCGTGTCCAGCAGTGGGACAGTATATCGTCGGTCTGCTAATCTTTACAGGAGAGACAAAAATTACTACGCGACTGTTACGCTAGAGGTCCTGGGTTCGATCCCCAGGTCGAGCAAAGTGTTATTGGGTTTTTCTATGAAATTCTCAGTAGCAGCTCGGAGTCTGGATTTGTGCCCGGTTAATGGCAATAGGTTCGCCCCCTATTACATGGGACCTAAACATACCGGCGAAATGTGGGTGTACATTAGTACACCTCTGCCTAACCCTTCGGGGAATACAGGCGTGATGGTATGTATGTACCTTTGTAATTATGAATAAAAAATATTATTATATTTCTAGACTTAAAATATTATAAGAAATATCATTATTATAAGTAAATTATATCAATACCGTTCTTCTTACGAGGATCTTACGAGGTTACACCAGTTGAATCAGTACCAGTGCTTGTTACAAGATGTCAATAAAAGTCGTTTTTTGGCGTCAAAATGATTTATAATGCTCAAGACATTTACGGGTTAGCACCGGGAATACTATTTGAAGCTTTCTGCATAAAAATCTAATTTTATCAGATGATATGGGCTGATGGTGTATTTATTATTGTATACGTACCTCGTGGTATGTGGGTCCGAGTTCCTTTTCGCGTGCTTTAGCAGATTTCTCGGCGGTCAACAATTCCGCTTCTAATTCACGGACGCGAAGTTCGGCTGAAAAAAAAAAAACAATAAAAATCTGTAGAACAACCTATAGACGTCGTAAATTACGTACTATTTTTAAATTGAGAGGGACTATAACCGAATCTGTCAATCTACACATGACATCTATTATCTATCGGTGTAATCGTGCGCAAAGAGGCTAAAGAAGAAATGATAAAAACTACACACACACACCATCACGCCTGTATTCCCCGAAGGGTTAGGCAGAGGTGTACTAATGTACACCCACATTTCGCCGGTATGTTTTAGGTCCCATGTAATAGGGGGCGAGCCTATTGCCATTCAATTGGGCACAAATCCAGACTCCGAGCTGCTACTGAGAATTTCATAGAAAAACCCAATAACACTTTGCTCGACCTGGGGATCGAACCCAGGACCTCTAGCGTAGCATGATAAAAACTGAGTTCTTAATTTTGTTTGTATATTATTTTTGTAGTAGGTATGTTTCTTAATTAGCAAATTAAATTAATATTGTGTTCGTCCAATGAGTACTACTGACGTAATATGTTCATTTAGTGTACGCGAGACCACTGGTACCCTAAACACAAGTTGAATCTTATTCTGGGTACCAGAGTTTATCATAAATACTAAATATCCTGTTTTAGTGACAATGTTAATGTATTTTTGTGCCAAATTAAGAAAATAAACCTTAATATTATTATTTATTATAATCCTGTCAAAGACAATTTCTATAAATATAATAAAAAAATATAGAATTCATTTCATTTTCTAAAATTTGTATAATTTATTGATTTCTGACATTTACGTGAATATTATACATTGAAATAAAACTTGTATAATTTGACAAATATGTACTTATATATAAGTACTGGTACAATACATTTAATACAATACATTATATTATACATTATATATATATTGTATTGTATTATATTATGTATGTGTTTTTATTTATGTATGCATATGGATATATAATTATGTGATGTATGTAATATATTTATAAATTGCATATATTTAGTTGTACAATAATAAATATTGTTTTTTCTTTGTTTATATAACAACACCGCTAGTGCACCTACCAATTTCTGTCTCTGCATCACCCTAAGGTCGACTGGTAGAAAATGCCTCAGGCATTAAGTCCGCCTTTGTACTATGTTTGTGCATAAAGTATTAAATAAATAAATAAATAAATAAATATACATTATTGAGGTATACCTCAACATTTTTTTTAAACGTGTCGTCGGTATGTTAGGTAAAATACAAACAGATCTAAAAAATAGTGCTGTATGAATGTTTGTTACGTGGCTATATAGTAATGTAGAAGTCGATAACATTACCTGCTTTGCCGACGTCTGTCCTGATGAGGCTCTCGTCGACGGACCCTCTGCGGTCCAGGTTCTTAGAGATCTCCTTTATTTGCTCCTTCAGTTCTATAACAACAATAATTGTATTAATAATGTTAGTTGTATGTTTGTCCAGTGTATCATGATAAAAGTCTGAACACACGACACAAGGCTTTGCTTCCTGGTAGCTAGATCAACCGATCTGCAAGGTTAAGCTGCGCTAGTCGCGGTCAGTCTGTGGATGGGTGACCAACACATCGAGACCTTCCGTGCCTCGGAGAGTACGTAAAGCAGTCGGTCCCGGTTGTCATACGAACACCTATGACAGTCGTTAGTAGTCAGAAGCCCAAAAAGCCTGACAACCAGTCTATTAGTATTATCTAGAAAATTGCGGTGCAGTCTGATGGCAGTCGCTTCGTGTAAAATACTGATATTTAGCCGCATCTGGTTAGACTGGAAGCCGACCACAATATAGTTGGGGAAACGGCTTTGAGTAAGGAACAAGCTGACAGACAGACAAGCGTCAAACATAAATCTATAACGCGTACCAATAGAGAAAAGTCGTATAAAATACCTGCCAATTTTGTGTCATCTCTCTCGTGCCGTGAACAGTACAGTACTATGTGTGAGAGAGATGGCAAGAGATCTACTGTTGCATAAAACTTTTCTTTATTGGCTCCCTCTTTTGTCTGGTATATTACCTGCGATCCTGGCTCCGAGCCTCAGCAGGGCAGGGTCGAGTCGGTGCATGGTCTTGAGGACGTCGCGCTGCTTGAACTTGACCTCCACAATACCCTCGGCTTCAAGAACACCACCCCTGAGAACAAGTTAAGTTTGCACATTAAAGTTGAAATATTCATTCGTTCGGTTTTACTAAGATATTTTGAACGATTGAGCTAAGTGGTTTCTTACGAAAATCGAAAGTGAAAGATTCGCAAGGATCTTACTATTTGGGTAGATCAATATTAATTCCTCTAAATAGATATTTTTAATACACACACAAGGCAATAAATAGGCCGATTTACATCAGACGAGTGAATGCCCATTCTATCCCCTCTCCGTCAAATTCTATTAGTGTAAACAGAGACAGAACATTCCTTTGTTGTTTTATCATAGCTCGCATAGCATTCGCATTCTTGAAAAGAAATAAATGAAATTATTATATTCTTAGAATATTCCATAGAATCTATATTCTATAGAATATTCTAAGAATGCTCGCTAGCTTGATGTAACCGTCACTAGAGCGCGCGAACAGTGGCTCAGAGTACACGTGGGTCGTTGTCGATTTTTTGACGAACGAAACGCAACCGTTTTCCTGACGACGACAACGGCTGCAAAAAACGGTCGTCGTTGCAACTGGTTTTAAGACGGCTTAAAGGATGAAACTTATCCAACATGGAACAGAATTGCGTTTTCGAGGTTTTCGTTGAGTGAAATAGTTGCAGTTTGTTTGTTTTTACAACTATCAACGCTCGACTTTACTATGCGATGAAATGAACTTTCCTTCATACTTTTCCAGGCTTAGGACTGGCTGGGACACTTTTATTTTCATTGTCTTTATCGAAATGCGACCATAAAACACTAGTATTTTTTCGCGCCGCCGACATTATGATCGGGTTTTATTTACGTTAAGTACTTATTAATATTACCTATTCTATTTACTATTTTTTAACACAATATGTACACTACACACACTTCAACACTACACTTAAACGTTTCCAAATAAAACAACAACAAAAAAACAATTAAGTACCAAAGTTCTCTACGCGTGCTCAATAACAACAACAGCTGGCCCAAAAAAATGTATTATAATATTTTTTGGGACATTTATAATTAATGTAAACAAATATTATGAACTATTTTAACCACGCGACGCGCTCACCGGCGCGAATTCCAGGAAATTTAGCGTAAATCCCAATTTATCGTTCATGCAGTCGTCTTTAACTTTAAATCAACACGCATAAGGTTGCACGGGTTTGACCGTCCCATCACGAACGACCGCATTAACCACTGGTAATAGATTATCGACTGTATTGCAGTGACGGAAAGTTATTTTTTTATTGTAAGGACTGTTTTGTAAACGAACGCTAAAAGTTAGGGACGACGCGACGCGACACGTCGAACGGAACGAGTGTGATAGATAATTGAACCATTGCGTTCTCGACTGTATTTTCATAGGCGTAAAATAAAAAATCGCACCAAGTAATTCGAGGACTGCTTTGTGCAACGAAGACTGTTTTAACCCAGGACCTAGAACAGTTTCATCGTCGCAGAACACAAAACGGTCTTTGTAAACGGTTCGTCGCCGCAACGCTCACGTCTAGCTCAGAGCGTTCCGACGTGTTCGGACGTGCTCGCTCCCCGGAGCGGTCTCTACAAAGTGTTCTTGTGTTCTAGCTAATTCTAGTTCTTGGTTCTCATTCTTGCTCGTTGGTGCAAACGCTATTTTGGTGTAAACGCTGAAAACAAGCTTCCGTTTACACTAAAAGATCAAGAAATAATGTTCTAGCTTTAAACCTTTTTGTTCGTTTGGTTAGACCAGACTAGTGATGTTGATAATCGATTATCCATAATCGATTATCAACATTACCATCACAGCATTGAGATGAATAGTAGACTAGTATACAAAGGTAAATAAATCTTTAGCTTCATTCATTCATGACTATCGATTATTTGAGTGAGTTATGTATACCTTTGAGATAGTTAAGATAATTTTACCTGTTTCAATCCATTATCAATATCACTAGTCTAACCCACCTTCAGATGGCGCCGGCACTTCCTAGCTGACGATCTTTGAGAAGATCAAACGAGAGAGAAACAAATTCAGAGAATCATGGTCTCTTTTAAAGTCCAGACATTTGTAGTATTATCAGATATTATGCGAATTTTACAATGTAGAACAAAATCGGAATTGGTATTTTGAAGAAAGAGCCAAAAGATTGGTCAACTCAAAGCTGCTATACATAATTTCGCACGATGACACTAGATCAGAGCAGGTATTGCAAACAATCGATTAATAATTAAGGTCGAGGCAAGACAAGAAGTCAAATCGCGAACATAGAAGCATTTTTAAATTTAATGATTGTGAAATATTTATTCCCGTAGAAAAAAATGTAGACTCACCTCGCCTCGGGGTCTGCGTACATCTCCATGCGCAGACTGTTGACGCTGGGGTCCACGACAGCCCAGGCGCCCCCCCTGAGCTCGGCCCCCGGGGGGATGTACACTATGACAGGGGCGGTCGCCCCCCGCAGGGCTCGGACTATCTCCGCGCCGAACTTCAAGATTTGCTCGTACATATCTGTCAAAACAATGTATTATATCAGCCACAAGAGGTCCATTGCTGAACAAAGGCTTCCCCCATAGACTTCCACAAGGATCGGTTACATTCCGCCTGCATCCAACGACTTCCAGCGACCTTTACCAGGTTCTCCATCCGTCTCGTTGGAGGCCATCCTACACTGCGTTCTCCGGTGCATGGTCTTCACGTATATACAGGGTGTTACAAAACTACCCATAAAGCCGAAAGGAGGTTAAATGGGGCCTTATTACAGCGTTACTACGGTTCTTAAATATAATGAATGGATCATTATATTTAAGAACCGTAGTAACGCTGTATAACATACTCCAAAAAAAAAGGAAATCAACAACATTTATGAATGAAAAATCGAAAAAAGTAGACAATTATTAGGTAAAATAGGTACGTAGGCCTTTCTGTTAAATAACCTGGTTCCCTGACATGACAGCTGACAAATTTTTTGGCTTTGATAATTAATTATATTTTTTACGGGGTATTTCGTAACACGTTATATAATATATTATGTACGTTATAATACGTTATGTATTATACATATATTTACCTAAATTTCAAAGACAGATCAAGTACTGGAGACTTCCTTAAGACAACATTTTTTTTTACGTGTAGATCCAGAGACTACCTCCTAGAGCCTCAAAAACGTTACCTCTTTAAAATATTAGTATAGATAATATAATAACGATAATTGGGTATGGCAGATGAAACAAGAAAGTAGAATAAATGCTGTAGAAATGCGTTCTTTGCGAAGTATGTGCGGTGTAACTCGGAATGACAGATTGAGAAATAGTGTGAAAAGAGAACGTTGCGGCTTAAAAGACGATGTAGTGACAAAAGACGATGTAGTGACGAGGATTGAGAAGAATATGCTGAGATGGTTTGGGCATGTCGAGAGAATGGATGAAAGGCGACTAACAAAAGGGATTTATACCATAGAAAAACTTACGCCGACCTTATTGGTTCTTCAAAAAGGTCAGGTGCGTAGTACTCGCAACCGGCGTGTATGTATGACAATATGTATGAATGTAGTCGAAGCAAAAGAAGTATGCAAGAATCGTAGCAAGTGGCGTTCTTTAGTTTCTGCCTACCCCCATGGGAAAAAGGCGTGAGTGTATGTATTTAGTATAGATAATAATGCTGGTTGGGACTTACCTTTCTGTCCACCACTGAATCCTCGCCAGTTAGCGAAGATCATGATGGGCAGGTTTTCGCGGGAGAAGTCGTTGATGGCTTGAGCAGTCTTGTAAGCGGAGTCCGGGAACCATACCTATAACAAATAAAACATAGTATATTTAATTATTATTAACAAATTATGCAATATTTAGGATATACATTTTAGAGAGAGAAATATTCGATCTAGGGCAGGTCTTGAACCTGAGTACTTCCGGTAAGTACACCGGACGTTTTAACCAACTAAGCTACCAAAGTCACTAAAATGTTTGTTCAACCCGTACCCGAGTAGGAGTTATTTTATTTTTCATTTTATTGTAGGTGTTTGTGATTTCTGATAGAATCTGACGTCACACTATGCGCGCTAAAATGGCGGGCGTTTAAAGTGTTGGCAATATTTAATATATTTTTTTTAATACTTTACACTACTTTTTTGGTGTTGAATATTTTTTTACCATTTTAAAGTGATGTAAATAATCGAATAAAAAAAAATCAGGCATTTTCCCTATTGATTAATAATATGTCCAAACATGTTTCAGTGTCACTGACCTGTCCAGCCTGCTGCAGCGTCTTAGCTTCCGAATCCAGGTTGGCGGGGTCTGCCGGCAGGGTGAGCTCCACAGTCCTCGTCTCCACAGCTATTACTCCGACTGGTATACCACCGAGGCGGGCACGACCTGAGGACAATAGTTGAAGTCGTATCACTAATGATCAGTGATCGGCGTAGGTAGTGCTATTTTCGGTCAATGACACTGAATGATTATGTTAATATGGACATGTCACGGGATTTTCGGGGTTCACGGGAATATTTTTCGGAATGTTGATGTAAATGAAGTTATACTGTTAAAGATACCATGAATATGCACTGCGTCATATTGCCGCATACATAGCGCCGCGTATTGTGTACTAGCTGTACCCGCGATTTCGTTGGCGATTGCCATACTTGCGGACAAATTACCCACATTTGACCACAGTTTCTCTCTAATTAAGAAAAGCTGTGCAACAACAACCATCAATTTGCAGAATTGTTGTTGACCTGTTACAATTTTAATATAAGTACACATATCCATTAAACTACGAATTCCTAAAAAAGACCATGTATGTTTAGACGGCATATCCATATTAAGTTAACGGTCACTAATTCCCGTGAATAGCACTACCTACGCCGATCACTACTAATGATTGTGATAAGTGTTCTCATGACAATCGGGACCGACGGCTTTACGCGCTCTCTAAGGCACAGAGGGGTATTGGACAATAGCCACCCATCCACAGGCTGACCGCGGCTAGCGCAGCTTAACTATCCCTCCATTTTTTCTCTTTTTTCCTGTCCATCCAAATACTGACTAACGATTGTGATGGATGTTCGCATGACAACCGGGACCAACGGCTTTACGCGCTCTCTAAGGCACGGAGGGATATCGGGTAATAGTTACCCATCCACAGAGTGACTGCGGCTATTGCAGCTAAACTACCCCTCCTTTTTTTTCGTTTTTCCTGTACATCTAAAGGTAGTCTGGTAGATATAATAATAATAATATTTTTTTTTTATTTTTTTTGGTACATTTTACACAATACCGTCTAGTCCCAAACTAAGCAGAGCTTGTACTATGGGTACTAGTCAATGGATATAATACTTATATACTTTTTTTTTTGTAAATACATACTTATAATACATAAGAAACACCCAGACAAACACAAATACTCATGTTTTATCCACACAAATATTTGTATCCTGTGGGAATCGAACCCACGACCCCATGATCAGCAGTCGACCATGATCAGTACTCGAACCGCTAGACCACAGAGGTCGTCGTAGATATCGCTATTAGCGATAAGATCGCCATTGCACCCATATTTTATTTTATTTATTAGGTCTGTCAATAAATTGTTAACATTAATCTAAAAATAAAAAATGCGCTTAAACTCTACACAGTGCAACAATTACTGAAAGGTAAACACCGTATGAATAAAAAAAAAACAGTATTAAGTAACTATGTAAATTGTAAGCTACATATTGTGCATGTAAGCATAGTAGAAAATATGACGTGTGGGTGTGTGTCTGTCTGTCTGTCTTAGTGTGTGTGTGTGTGTGTGTGTGTGTGTGTGTGTGTGTATGTGTGTGAGTATGTGTGTGTAAATGTCATCATAGCTGATAATAATTAAGATAATATGTTTAAAAGTTTATTTATTTTCCACCACAAAATAAAGAATAGGTACAGTACAGAACAGAGAGAGTCGAGCGAGTCGAGCGGGGAGGAGACGCGCGCGGCGCGGCGGCCGATATATCGCGACTCGCGAGCTTATATATATATATTATACCTATAACCTAATTATACATATGGTGCTACAATTATTGTTGTGTATATTTTTCTATTAATGTGTGGATTGTGTTTGTTTTAAATAAATGTTATTTTCTTTCTTCTTTCTTTAGAGATAATGGCATTAGAGATTAATGATTTATCTGTGGTGGACTGGAGCCTAAACTAGGGAAGCCCTGTATTTCAGGTCTCCAGGAATTCTGTAACTCACCAGTGATAACAGTCTGTGCCCAGGGCCTCATGATCTCGTCGAAGCTGCCTTGGTCAAAGAATCCGGCGCGTGCTGCGTCCCCGGCCAGCATGAGGCGAGGGTCGTGCGCGGCGCGGGGCGGCACCCACTCCACGGGACGGTCGATGGGGTCCGATACGCGCATTATGGGCACCGTGCTTAACTTGTCCTGTGCAAATGAAATACTTATAAGTCCCCCTGATGGTAAGTGGCAACCGAAGCTTATAGACGACAGCAACACCAGTGGTATTACTCGTCATCTTGAATCTCCTCAGTTTTTAAGGGAATAATTACATTTATTCAGCTCAATTCAGCTTTTGTCCTTAAAGAATACCAGTTTGGTTTTTTTTTTATACCACTAAGGTCGGAAACAAGCATACGGTCTACCTCATAAGTGTTGGCAGTGGGGGACTACTGCTAACACAACCGTCTCCTCGCGGAGCACTGACAACCTTGCTCACCGTAAGGAACACAACACAGCTCAAAGTATTTCACTTCGATTTTCTGTAAGGTACTTCCCCAGTCAAGCAGCTCCAATTTGAGTGGAATTACTCCTACTATGCCCCTACCTCTCTTAAAATATATTTAGAGATGTGTACGCGGATGCGTAATGAATCTCTTCCAAAAATTGTGTTTTCTATAGACAAAAGCTGAATTGAGGTGAACAATAATGTAGTTGCTTCCTAAGTCTTATATTCCCCGCAATATCAATCAAATATGTTAGCACATTATTAGCCTGAATAACAGAGTTCTCCATCAACCGTCCTATGTATTCAATAATATATGAAATAGGCGATCCACGCCCGATTCCCAAAAAAAAAAAATTAAGCGCAATTTTTTGTCGATTTATATGTTTTTTTTTTCTATATAGAGATTATAATATGGAAACTGTTTTTGGATTATGTGCTGTTAGCTATGTTTTAACTTTATTTAATATTGTATCTGTTTGTTTCCCAAATAAATAAATAAAAATAAATAAATAATTTTTCACAGCATTTTGAATAAAACATTCCTATTTAAACGAAGCATTCTTGTTAATGAATAATATCTTAATCTCTGTACTCCATAGTTGCACAGTAGCGTACATATGACCCCCTCACCTTAGGCACGAAGGCGAGCCACCTCAGCGCGGTGCGGACTGCCTCCAGGTCGGTGGGGGCCACGGCGTGGGAGACCCCGTTGTGGTGCATAACCTGCTGCCCTCCCAGCTGGTTGTTGCTGGCATATACTGCACGTCCCAGCACTTTGTTGAGGGCTGCGTATCCGGTCAGGATGATGTAAGAGTTCTCCACTTGGATCACTCTGTGACCCAATCTGTGAGGAATATCAACATCATGATACCATTACTAATAATTATCGATTATTTTTACATTTTAAATGAAGGATATAAATTTTAGAGAAAGAAAAAATCTGTTTGAACCTGCGTCCCTCCGGTTAAGTGCACCGGACGCTTTAGCCAACTATGCTACCAAGACCTCTTTCTCTAAAATTTATATCCTTAATAATGTTTAGTAATGCAACGTGCCCAGAAGCATGGCTGCATTGCCACGTTGAATGGAAATGCTTATACGTTCCGCTAGAAACAAACCAGCTCTCTGGTCACGCGAAGAGTAGACCTCCTGGGGTCTCCTTGATATTTCCTTGAAAATGAGACGGGCACTCGGACCCCACGACCTGACCCCAAACTGCTCAAAATATAGTATCTTTGTATATGATAATTACAAGCTTTATCTTACTAAAATTTAATGACAGTTTTGGTGCAGTAATGTCAAAATTTTGTTGTGTTCAGCGACTTTTGTTGGTGACCGTACTAAGTAAAGACACAAACACATATTACATAAAAAGAGATATAAAGTACACCCACGGTTCGCCGGTGTAATAAAGGGCGAGCCTATTGCCATTAACTAAGAACAAATCCAAACTCCGAGCTGCTACTGAGAATATCATACCGTTAGGATCTTTGCGACGGATCTGGGGGTCTACTCCCTAAGCACGAAGTCCGTAGTTTCGACCTTCGTTACGGGCGTTTTTTCCTACTCCGTATCACCTACGGATGGATGATTTGTTCGGGGACCGAACTAAGAATGAATGACAACACAATTTGACAGTTGTCCCTACTCTCGATGTGTTTTTACCCGTTAGAAAAATTGAATTTTACACTTGTTTTATCGGATTCCGAAGTTTCGGAGAACTTTCGAACGGCTCGTAACTTCGTTGACGGAGATAGGGAGTAGACCCTCTGACCTGAGAGGACGGCAGATCGGAGGGGGATGGTGTTACATACCTGACGATGTAGGATCCGATGCCGATGGCGCGGCAGGTGACGATGGAGATGGTGACGATGTCCTCGTAGGCCTGCGCGGTCTCGCCCGCGATGAGCCCAGCGTCGCGGAGGCACTCCACGCCCAGACCGTCCTCCTTGCCTGGGATAACACGGTAACCAGTTCACTATTTTTACCATCGCACAACCATGTAAACTGTAAAGCGTGCCCGTTTCATGGTGGAAATTCCCGAAACCCGCACTAAGCGTTTTGCCTCGACATTCCTTATCCGTACAGCGAGGGAAAGGAATCGGCTGCCTGAGTCTGTATTTCCTGACGTGTACAATTTGGGGGTCTTCAAGTCACGAGTGAATAGGTATCTTCTATGTATCTTCTTAGACCACATCGTCACTGATTTAGGTGAAATTGTGGTCCAATGCTAACCTATCTCTTATAAAAAAAAAGTATTTTGAAATAAAACTACTTTTAGCGTCTATAGTCTACCCGTGACCATGGATGCTGTAAAGGGTCCGAAACGTCGGGATTAATAATATCAATATAACGCGATAAAATCCGTAAAAAGTAGTTTTATTTCAATGTCTATAATATTAGCGGAAATGTCAGAAATCAACAATTATTATTCAGTATTTATTTATTTACTTGTGAAACAAATTTTCCTACTAATATTATATAATATATGTGAAAGTTTGTGAGGATGGATGTTTGTTACTCTTTCACGCTAAAACTACTGAACGGATTTTGATGAAACTTTACAGTATTATTACTTATACATCATAATAACATATAGGCTATAATTTATAACGATATTGAGTTAATTAGTCAAATTACAACGATAATTAAAAGGAACTTTTCCACAAGGATGAATTCGTGGGCAGAAGCTAGTATGTACAACAGGGTAGTTTACTGGTGTTTGATTTAATAAAATTACTGATGGACTGGGGAAGTACCTCCGCCTTGCAGAACATCGTAGTAAAATAACATTGCTTTGAGCTGTGTGTACCTTACGGTGAGCAAGGTTGCCAGTGCTCCACGAGGTAACGTTGTGTTGGCAGTGGGGGGGACTTTGACCCTTATTCTTCCTACCCAACTATTCCTCTTTCGTTTTACAGGGTTTAAACGGTGAAGGAAAAACGTGAGGAAACCTGCATACCTTAGAATTTTTTTCGATGGTATGTGAAGTGTACCAACCCGCATTAGGCCAGCGTGGTGGACTGTAGCCTAATCCCTCTCACTGTGTGAGAGGAGATCCGTGCCCAGCAGTGGGACTGGTATATGGATGATTACATGAATTAGAAAATTCAGAGGTACATTAATTAGATATATTATAAAAAAATATATTATTTAGCTATTATATTACTCACCAATGATGTCAGTGATCTTGTATCTAGATTCTCCTTCATCCTCGATCAGCGTAGTCTTCACGGACCCCAGGGGGGCCAGCTTGGAGTACGTCTCGGGGGTCAAGTAGAGGTATTTGAACCCTCTCTCGGGCCGCTCTGAGTCGAGCCAGGCGACGTTGAACTCCGACTTAACCTCCTCGGCAACGCCTATACGGGCGCCGGAGTTTACACTGATGTATATCTAATGAGGAAATAGTAATGTGGGGATTTCACTGTAAGTACTTTAGATTAGGGTTACTATAGAGTAAGATTCAGTAGTTTAGTCTCTAATGCAATTGTCAGAAGGAATTAAATAATTATAATCCAAGGTTAGAACAACTAGTTTAATTATCACAAAATACACGTACAAATATAAGTCACTCGTGTGCCTACCCTGTGCCCTAAGGATAACGACTGAAATACATTGTGTGAGCGGGCGGGCGAGCGAGCTCTGAAGGAGCTGTAATTAACCTTTTGACCGCCACGTCAATAACAAAAATCCGTGTTCTCTACGTCAAGCGACAAATTCTAGTATTTAATAATAGGTAAAAAAACTTTTTTTTGTATAGGTATGTATGTTGAACTAAAAAAAAGTGGTAATTTGACGTGCCATACCGTCGTTGGCGTCGTGAGCAAATTTTCATTTGACGTCTATACACGACCGTGGCGGTCAAAGGGTTAAC
Source organism: Acronicta alni (assembly GCA_964056405.1). NCBI lineage: Eukaryota > Metazoa > Arthropoda > Insecta > Lepidoptera > Noctuidae > Acronicta > Acronicta alni. The sequence goes on from OZ043942.1 coordinate 6,055,897, forward strand.
ATATTAAAAATAGTCCCCCTAATAAGAAATGACGCTTGGGACTTGCAATGGACGACCCATCGCAAGTTACATTAACACAGCAATGTAGGTCCGCTTCGTCGATACCAATGGTGGCGCGTTTCGTAAGTTTCAACTTCCCTCGTTTATTTTGCATTTTTTTTTTATCGGTTTTAATAGGAACTAAATAAAAAAATACCTTTCAGGTATAATGTGACGACAATAAAGATTGAGATTTATCATCATCATCAACCCATATACTGTCCCACTGCTGGGCACGGGTCTCCTCTCACAGAATGAAGGATTAGGCTATAGTCCACCACGCTGGCCTAGTGCGGGTTGGCAAACTTCACACACCGTTGAGAAAATCTCTAAGGCATGCAGGTTTCTTCTCGATGTTTTCCTTCACCGTTTAAGCGAATGATAATGTATTATTAAGCTTTATGCATATTTCCTATTTTAGAAATAAAGTTACAATTATTAATATAATGTTTTTTTTATATAACCTTACCCTAGGTATCTTCAGCTCTCTTGCGTACTGCGAAGCCTTGTAGTAGACCCAGTCTTCTTGTGGTCCAAATGAGCCCATGTAGTAGGTGAGGTCGTTGGCGATCAGGATGATGTCCCGCCCGTCCGGACACTCCGGCGTGAACAGAGTCAGCCTCCACGCGACCATACCAACCTGGACCAATACAAGGGGCGATTGACGGTAAGAAGATAAGAATGAGAAGTGCGATTCATGTAGACTAGAAAATATAAGAGCGGTATCTCACTACGTCCGATCCGAATCTGTGAAAATACAGAGAGAGAGAGAGAGAGAGTGAAAGAGAGAGAAAAAGAGAGAGATAGAGAAAGAGTGAGAGAGATTGAACGGATGACGTAGAGAAATCGGATGATGGATATCGAATCTAGTGTGTAAACTACCTACAATAAGTCGTACGACAACTCCGAACCGTTATTTCACGGATTATGATCGGATTCGGATCGGAGCGAAACTCTCTCTAAGGGTCAAGTCAACATCATCATCATACTGTTCCACGGCTGGGCACGGGTGTCCTCTCAGATTGAGAGGGTTTAGGCTATAGTCCATCACGCTGGCCTAGTGTGGGTTACTAGACTTCACACGCCGTCAAGAAAATCTCTCATACCGGTTTCCTGACGATATTTCCTTCACCGTTTAAGCGATTGATAAATTAATAATACGCCGATGATTTAGAAAAGTCAGAGGTTTTAGATTCGAACTCGATACCTTTGAATTGGCGGTACAATGATCATATCACTAGACTATTGCTGCTTAAGGGTTAGATGGTGCAAACACTAACATACGGGATAAGAATTACGATTGAAGGGGAGAAGACTGACATAAATGTGAGAAGTGGTCTTAGCTAGAAAATTGATCTGTGGATAAGCAGTGCGATTGGCGAAAACACAAACACAAGGATAAGCTGTGAGATTAAAGTGCGATTGACATAATAGCAGGAATAGCGGCGAGAAGAGAGGGTTAAGGATAAAAACTGCGATTGGAGGGGAAGAGACTAACCCTAAACCCTTTTTTATGTAGCCTACGCAAATGTCCCTCTGATCTGGTATCGTCGTGCGACGGGTTGTTGAGCTCCCTAAATTATGGTTGAGCTACACAATGACTGATGCATGCGTGCCGTCAGTTGGGGCTGGTCTACTCAAAGGCCGCTATGGCTGTTTCTTCAAAAGGCCATTTCATACTTTGCCCTATACTGTAAGGCACATATTTGTTACTATTCTCTGTCTGGACTTTATAAAATATTGACTTGTAAAAGTGTCTTTAACCTTTTGACCGCCACGTCAATAAAGGAAATCCGTGTTGTCTACGCCAAGCGACAAATTCTAATATCTTTAAATATGTAAAAAAAAAAACAAATTTTTGTATAGGTATTTATTTTGAACTAAAAAAAAGTGGTATTTTTGACGTTTCATGCCGTCGTTGGCGTCGTCAGCAAGTTTTAATTTGACGTCTATAGACGTTCATGGCGGTCAAAGGGTTAAAAGATCTATTTACAGAAATAAATATCATTTATCATTTAAAGGAGAGTAAGCTCTGTGTCTAGTGGGGAAGATAATGACGTCACAAAGTACTCACATTATTCTGTCCAGGCAACCGTGTCACTTCGACCACTCGTCTCTCACCATCCGGCTCTACCACCAACTCCATTGAAGTCATCACGTTGTCTGGTTGAGGGCCTGAAACAAAAAATAATTATATTATATATTCATAATCATCATCAACTCATATATTGTCCCACTGCTGGGCACGGGTCTCCTCTCAGAATTAGAGGGATAAGGCTATAGTCCACCACGCTGGCCTAGTGCGGGTTGGTAGACTTCACACGCCGTCGAGAAATAAATCTCAGAGGCATTCAGGTTTCCTCACGATGTTTTCCTTTAAGCGAGTGGTATTTATTAATACGCACATGATTTCGAAAAGTCGAGAGGTGCGTGCCTTGGATTCGAAGCTTTTACTTGTCAGTGCAATGGTCATACAACTAGGTACCACACCATGCTCAAAACCTTCCTGGTAACATGCCCTTTACTCCTACGCAAAAATATCCATACTGCCGACTATTTTGCAAAGTAAGAAAAATATAGAATATAAAAACCAAGTTCGTAAACAAATTAGTATATTATATTCGGTTTAAAGACATTTTATTTCCTCAAAAATAACATATTTACAGTTCACTTACATTGAGAAAAGTAATATAAAGGTATGTTAAAAGCATGCAATCGGTGTTTAAACAATTTTGGTATTTATGCTAAGGTCTTACAATTTCATTAGATATAGATATTCGAAGTGTTTACCTTCAACGCTGCCTTCTTCAATGCATTCCCGCCACCTCCTCTCAATCATTTGACGGAACATGTCGGGAATATCGTACACGTATGTTGTCCCTTGTGATGTCGCCTACAAAGAAATAGGAGTTAAAATGACTAACCAAAACCATAAGAGAGGGACGGCATAGTGGGAGTAATGCCACTCAAATTGGAGCTGCTCGACTGGGGAAGTACTCCGCTTTGCAGAAAATCGTAGTGAAATTAAACTGCTTTGAGCTGTGTTGTGTTCCTTACGGTGAACAAGGTTGCCAGTGCTCCACGAGGAAACGTGTGGGCTTTGATCCTTATACTGTCAACCCAACTATTCCTCATACATTTTACAGGGTCGGCAATGCCCAAGTGATACCCCTGGTGTTACAAGCGTCTATAGGCTACGGCAACCGCTTACTATCAGGTGGGCCATATGCTTGTTTTTGGTAGAACAAGTAGACTTGCTCGACGAGTGCTACTGTTATTTACATCAGTGTTATTGGGTTTTTCTAAGAAAGTCTTAGTAACAGTTCGGAGTTTGGACTTTGGAGTTTGTCCGGTTAACGGCTATAGGCTCGTCCCCTATTAGATAGAACCTAAACATAACCCGTCAGAGAATACAGGCGTGATGGTACAGACGCTAGCAGGTTTCCCAATTGAAAATGAACCTTATTACATTGTATTAAATGTGGTCTAAGATATAGCACGCTTACCTAGAAGATACCTATTCACTCGTGACTTGAAGACCCCCAAATTGTACACGTCAGGAAATACATACTCAGGCAGCTGATTCTGCCTCTGTACATGAATAATCTTGGCCGGCCCATTCCCAATATGGTCGACTTAGAAGTTAATGATATGGAACTTACCAAGAACCTCTTCTGCTGCAGGTAGTCCTTGGTGACGTATGGCGTGGAGATGGGCAGCCCGTGCATGGGACCTTGCCTTGGTCCAAACGACTGGAACATTATCTGGAGAGACGAGATTTTTTTAATAATTATTGACGCATAAAGACAAGTTAAACACACGTTTCGTCTCCCTCTTATACATTGTGCCTCTCTATCTTACTTCACACGCACACATATGAGGAGTGTTCTTGAGTGACTGTCAAAAAGGACCTATTGGTCATATTGTATTTTTTTTATGGTATCTATTTTAGTATGTTGAATACTACTATTTCACCAAATCAAAACAGGCTAAAATGCCTATTTCTGATGCTAATCGTAAGGTGAAAATTGCGATTCTGTTCAAACGGACTAAATTTAGGCTATAATGATAAAAAAATAAAAAGTTAGTGAGGTTGTAAAGGGTAATCTTCGGATCTACTGAATCGATTTTGAAAATTCTTTTACCAATAGAAAGCCACAATATTTGTGAGTGTCATAGGCTATCTAATATATAAAATTCTCGTGTCACAGTTTTCGTTGCCATACTCCTCCGAAACGGCTTGACCGATTTTGATGAAATTTTTTGTGCTTATCGGGGAGGTCTGAGAATAGGCCAACATCTATTTTTCATACCCCTAAATATTTTTTTTATGGCAAAACAACGTTTGCGGGGTCAGCTAGTATAATATAGTTTTCCGCCCGCGGCTTCGCCCGCGTCGAGTTCGGTTATATCGCGTTTCCAAGAGAACTCTTCAAAAGTCCGAGATAAAAACTATCCTATGTTCTTTCTCAAGGTCAACTCTATCTCTGTACCAAATTTCATTAAAATCAGTTCAGTGATTTAGACGTGAAAGCGTAACAGACAGACAGACAGAGTTACTTTCGCATTTATAATATTAGTAGGGATGCATGTAGATATTACATTAGGAAGTACATTGCACCCATTTGAAGCCGGGGCGGGTCACTAGTACTAAATAAATAAAAAATGAATATAATTTTATTTTTTCTATCCTCTTTCCCTCTATATACGTAATCACAGTAGTACTCACCACGCCAGTCCTAGGGTCCGACACCTCCTCATACGTGTAGATGTCCAGAGAGTAGCCAGAGCCGTTGGACAAGCACAGCCTGACGTTCTTCGTCGGTGCTCCGGGGCCTAATAAAAAAAACATAATTATATGTTTACAATCTATCTTTGCCAAAGTACCGGACCATTATTGCAGGTATTTTTGAAATGTCCAAAACTAGTTGCACGGTTTCAAACAGTGGGTTTGGAAAAACTGTCAAAAAAATCCATAGACACTCCTTTAAATAATTAAGCCTCATTTGTTCAGTTATATTGGGTATCAACTAGCTACCCTTTAAACCGGAACACAATCTAATATATAAAATTCTCGTGTCACAGTTTTCGTTGCCATACTCCTCCGAAACGGCTTGACCGATTTTGATGAAATTTTTTGTGCTTATCGGGGAGGTCTGAGAATAGGCCAACATCTATTTTTCATACCCCTAATTTTTTTTTATGGCAAAACAACGTTTGCGGGGTCAGCTAGTAATATTCATAATAATGGTAATGCAGATTATACAACCCAGAAGAACTCGGCAACACAGTTCAACGAATTTATATTCACGTGAATTAAACTACATCATCGACCCATATTTTATCCCACTGCTGGGCACGGGTCTCCTCTCATATTGAGAGGGATTAGGCTATAGTTCACCACGCTGACCTAGTGCGGGTTGGCAGACTTTACACGCTGACGAGAAAATCTCTAAGGTATGCAGTATTCCTCACGATGCTTTTCCTTTACCGTTTAAGTGAGTGATAATTAATTATTAATACGCACATGAATTCGAAAAGTCAGAGGTGCGTGCCTTGGATTCGAACTTGAGACCTTCGACTTGGTAGTCCAATGGTCATACCACTAGGCTATCACTGCTTTCGAATTATTAAACTAAGATGTAATTATTTATTAAGAATTATCCTATTTTTTTTAACCAGCTCTACAGTTTTTAAGGAAAGCTGCTGATGCATCTGTCTAGTGCTGTCTAATGCTGCTACATTAAATATCCTGGATTAGATTCTCAGGTCGAGTTAATAACATTCCGCCTTATTCCAAAACGCGGACTAAAAATAGTTCTAGGATAGTACCAGGTAACTATGAACTAAATAAAACGTTATTACAAAATGAAGATTATCACTAGTGCTGGTACTATCTATGATACTAAAGACTGAAGTTAAACCGCCGAGACCCCTAGTTTAACTATGGTACTAACTTTGGTAATGACTTATTTTGAGGTTAACGTTGACATTATTTCGTGACTTTTATTTGCAAATCGAAAAAAATGGATATTAATATGATTGAATTGATGGATTTGGAAGATTTGGACATGCTGGAAACTCGGCAATTTGCTAGAAATTTAAATAGTTAAAAAATAATAAATAAATAATGATAATAAATCTGAACCCACTTATCTGTGCAATACTTATAAATACGTTAAGAAACACAAATTATATTTAATATAAGACGCAGCAAAAATGTTTGGAGTCTCAAATAACGCGCGCTCTCAAACCTAGATCAATTAGTTCTGGTTTAATCCCAGTACTATAGAGATTTTTGTAATAAGACAGATTGGGTTTTTTTTAAAAATTAAGCAGTTCGGAGTTTGGATTTGTGCCCCGTTTATGGTAATATATTTGACACCTACTACATGAAACTGAAACATACCGGCGAACTGTGGGTGTACATTAGTAGGACATCTCTGCCTAACCCTTCGGTGTATATATGCGTGATGGTATATTAATTATACGTGATGCTATCCTCAAGTTTTACTAAGTGTGACGTCCAGCAGTCACATAGATGGGAGGATATTATTTATTGAAATATCTCAGTGTATTTAATTGTATAGCTGCAGCCGCACAGCTGCTTGGTCTGGCTAACAGCTAGACTGTCATCCCCACCTAGTACGTCCGGCGTCCACAGTCACAACTAGGTTTTATTTATAATCACACTAAGCATTTTGTCAATATTACTCACCGATACGCAGAGTGAATCTAATCTCAGCTTGAAGCACTCTGAGCTTCCACAGACGAGGGCCGTACCTCATCACCATGCCCAACACTGATTCTTCAATCTGGAAAGAATACATTAATCAATAATTTCATCACATCAGTTTCAGTCTTTGATAAAGTCACACTTTGCAATATTGTGAAGAGGTAGGCCATAGTGGGAGTAATTCCACTTAAATTGGAGTTGCCTTATAAGGGAAGTACCTCCGCCTTGCAGAAAATCGAAGTGAAATAACACTGCTTTGAGCTGTGTTGTGTTCCTTGCGGTGAGCAAGGTTGCCAGTGCTCCACGAGGAAACGTGTGGAGACTTTGACCCTTATACTACCAGCCCAACTATTCCTCTTTCATTTTCGAGGGTCGAGAACGCGCAAGTGAAACTCTTGATGTTGCAAGCGTCTATAGGCTACTGTAACACCTTACCATCAGGTGGGCCGTATGATTGTTTTCCACCTAAGGGGTATAAAAAAAAGGGTAGAGAGGCTGAATTATAATAATAAGAACCCATACCTTAGCGGGGTCCATGATGACGGTTGGTCCGAAGTTCAGGAATATGTGGTTACAGTCAGTCCTCTTAGCAAGCGGGTGGGAGAATGCCACCTCCAGCTCATCCATCGCTTCCAGAAGAACCCTGGAATACAACGAGACATTATATCTTGATACACTGGACTTTAAAAACGACCACGATTCTTTCTTCGAGTCAGAATGGTCACCCATCGACAGACTGACCGCGGCTAGCGCAGCTTAACCTTGCAGATCAGTTGACCAGCTTAATTATTAATAAGCCACGAGCCCCTCTATATACACAGTAACTGTAATTATCGTATGAGTAGTAAAACATTACCTCTCTCCCTCATTCTGCAGGTATTCGAAACTGGCTTCCTTGGTGATAAGATCTTGGTGCCTGATGATGGAGCGGATGAAGAACCTGTAGTCTGTTACTTCTTGACCCTTCTTCACCTGTGAATAAAAAAGAAAAGTTAACAAAACCCACCGTTAAATTAAACCCTGATTTATTTAAAATCGCTAGAGACATATTTCCCCGAGCACAAGAAATCGAAGTGGAATTGTACTGAATAACGTACCGAAGACAACAATGTATTTAAAAAAATTTAAAGTAATGTGTGGACGTATATACAGGGTGTTTGGTAGAACGTTGAACATACGAAAATGGTGGTTAGTTGGGGTCATCTGCTACCCACTGGGCCCAAATTATTTAACCTTGGCCGCACCGTTTCTTTTTTACTTTTTTTTAAATTCACAGAAAATTATCAGTTTTTTTTAATGCGTCAAAGTTATGCATCTTATTTTTTTACATCTTTTTGTACCTTTAAAGACTCATAACTTTTTTTCCCATTAAAATCTGTACCAAACAATAATTTTATTAGAGTCTGCTACAATTAGACATTAATACAAAAAAACATCCAGCCTGTTTTACCCGTCACAAGTAAAGATATTCGAATTTAAAGTTAAAAAAAACTGGTAATTTTCTGTGAAATTAAAAAAAGTAAAAAAAAAAGGTGCGGCCAAGGTCAAATAATTTGGGCCAAGTGAGTAGCAGATGACCCCAACTAACCACCATTTTCGTATGTTCAACGTTCTACCAAACACCCTGTATAATGCTATTCCTGTAAAAATTAAAGCCTTACCTTCAAATATATTCAGAAAAGAACTGAAAATGTGGTTAGAAAAATGCTTTTATTCTGTATCCGAATTATTCCAACAAGAAAAATTATAGAATTTATTAAGATAATTATGTGTAAATTGTAATTGTGTACTTCGTTATTACTAATTTCTCCCTAATTTAATAAATATTTGCATGTCATAATGCGACAAAATGTATACGGGACTGCCTATAATGTCATTACATATCCATCTTTAATGTAACCTACATTTTACGCAAATAAAATATTCTATTCTATTCACCACGCCAGGTCAGAATCCAGATGCTACCTACGGTTTTAGTACATAAAATAAACACCTTGGCCATTCCCAAATAGAGATGCATCTTCTGGTTGCTGGTGGGCAGCGCCTCCAGCTCGTAACTCCTCATGCGGTACAGTTCCAGTTGGAAGGCGGAGGCTGGTTCCAGATGTCGGTAGATGGTATCCTCTGTGAAGTCGTTGCGAGCGCGGAACGTGAAGAACTTGGGGAACTGGCGTCTGAAGAAAGTTTTTATATTTAGGTTTTAATTACTTAATACGTTTATTGCACATAAAATCCCTTTTTTTAGTCGCCTTTCATCCACGCCCTAGTAAAACTTACGCCGACCTTATTGGTGAGGTTCTTCAAAAAGGTCAGGTGCGTAGTACTCGCAACGGGCGTGTGTATGACAAGATGTATGAATGTGTTCGAAGCGAAAGAAGTATGCAAGAATCGCAGCAAGTGGCGTTCTTTAGTTTCTGCCTTCCCCTATGGGAAAAAGGCGTGAGTGTATGTATGTATGTACGTTTATTGCACTCCACATCCAAATCCAAAGTCCGAGCTGCTACTGAGATTTTCATAGAAAATCCCAATAACACTGCTAGACCTGAATCGAACCCAGGACAGCCGTAGCAGTCGCGCTTAAGACCACTAAACTAACGAGATGATAACCCTGGTGTTTTCTAAGAAAAATGTTATAAGTCGCTAAAAGGAGGTCATCAAAAGTCCATACAACTCAGCCCAAATTTGTACCCGAGGTACATGACAGCTGTCAAGTTGACAGTTTTCACTATGAAATCATTAGGAAATTGATAATAATGTGCCAAAATGGCGTGCGTTTGACATTCCAAAACTGACACTGACAGCATATAGCTATCAAGTTAACAGTTTTTACTATAAAAACACTACGAAACTAATGTGTTAAAATGGCATGCGTTTTTTTTTCAAATTTAAAGTTATTTTTTCTCATTCCCTAGTGAGCATAAAAAAAATGACGAGTTTTAAACAGCGTAATACAGGGTATTTTTTCCAATAAGTGTACCACCCTCGGTACATCATTTGGGCAGATTTTGGTGATATGCTTTTATAACCCTGTGGCGACACTCACTTGATGAGCAGCATGAAGGTGATTCTCCGGATCCTCTTCTGATGCAGCTCATGTCGGTGGGCGCGGCAGAAGTTGCCGAAGCGCCGCGTCACCACGCTGTCGTCACTCTCGCCGGAGTCGCGGACACCGATCATCAGGATGTGAATGGGCTCCAAATCCTACGAAAAAGTAACACTGTTAGGGCTTGTTATGTATGAAGACGAAAATACAGTAATAAATGTAACCAAAGCCCAGGGCCGGATCTACCATATGGCTTTTTGGGCTTCAGCCCAGGGCCCCGTGGTTTTTTTTTTTTTTGTGATACATACGAGCAGACGGATCGCCTGATGGTAAGCGATTACAGCCGCCCATGGACACCCGCAACACCAGAGGAGTTTCAGGCGCGTTGCCGACCTTTTAAGGGGTTTGGGCCTCCGGTATCCTCACTCACTCGACGAAACACAACGAAAACGTTATTTCACGCCGGTTTTCTGTGATTCAAGGATTCCAGCATTCAAGGATTCAAGGATTCCAGCTTAAGTCAAGTCAAAGTCAATATAAACCAAATATTTTATTCTCATTTTTTTCTATAGTTTGAGTAATAATGTGGGCCCCTAAGTAGTATTAGCCCAGGGCCCCATAATCTTAAAGCCTGTACTAATCTAAAGTAACGCTTTAACCTTTTGACCGCTACATCAATAACGAAAATCCGTGTTCTCTACGCCAAGCGACAAGTTCTAGTATCAAATTATAGGTAAAAAAAAACAACAAATTTTTATAAAAGTAATTATTTTGAAATAAAAAAAGTGGTATTTTTGACGTGCCATGCCGTCGTTGGCGTCGTGAGCAAGTTTTCATTTGACATCATGGAAATGGTAATTGATTTACTTATTGGTATACCAACAGCAATTCATATTGAGTCATTTATAAAAACGTAGTAATAATTAGGGTGCAATATGTATGCCCATTACAGGTACACGCGGCATTCACAATAAATACAAAGAATACCGACATGTTACAGTATTACTTATAATAGTAATATAGAATAGTAGGGACAGAAAGGAAAGCAAAAAAAAAGGAGGTTATACAACAAAAATAAAAAAGAACTTTTAAACAATTACAATAATATGTATCTATAAATTACAATGCACTATTGTCATGTCCCCGAACCTCTGTAATGATAACAAAGGTATGACAAAAGTTTAAAAAGTTGAAATAAAACTACTCACATAAGTAATTAAAACCTATATATATTTATATATATATTTATTCATTTATACGGTATTTATATTATATATAATTATTATGGTTATATTATATTATTTTTATAAATGTAGTTTTATTTTTTATATTTTATTTGGTCTAATGTACCTACACTTGACTCACACCCTATTAATATGCAACGATCACTCAAAGGTTTGCTGGTAGAAAACTCAAATTGAGTTAAGCTCGCCTTTGTACATTGTTTGCTTTGTAATCATTTTGTTATTATTATTATTTTCTGTGTAGTAAAGTTAATTTGTCAGCACATCACATATGGAAAGTTTTTTTTATTTTATAATTTTATAGTTATAATTGCGGCACGCTATGAGGGCGTTACGTTAATGGACGAAAATAAAAAAACACAATACATACACATATTATTGTATATATTTTTTGTAGAGTATCGTTAGATTACTATTGACAATAAAGAACAGAAATTTGCTCTTTCAAATGTAATTACTAATTAATACGAAACTTCATGAGTGGACAAACGACAAAACGGCCATCATAGCGTGCCGGTAGTGTACATCCCATTTAAACATAGGATTGCGTGTTACCTCAAGTTCAGCATCGGGTGGTTTAAAATCGCTGCCAACGTTGATGCTGGTGCTGTCGCGGTTCTCACTGCCTTCCTGCAACGCCGCCAAGTCCTGACAACAGAAACACATTGTTATCATCATATCAGCTGGCACCATCTAGTGTGATTGAATATTAATTGGTCTTTAAAATATCGATATACCGAAATAAATATAATATAATACATAATATTTGGGACATTTTACACAACACCATCTAGTCGCAAACTAAGCAGAGCTTGTACTATGGGTACTAGACAATGGATATAATACTTATATACTTTTTTTTTGTAAATACATACTTATAATACATAAGAAACACCCAGACAAACACAAATACTCATGTTTTTTATCCACACAAATATTTGTATCCTGTGGGAATCGAACCCACGACTCAGCAGTCCGGCACTCGAACCGCTAGACCACAAAGGTCAATATAATTTATAATGTCTCATTTTCCCAGTAATATCACTGATTACATTACTGTCAAGTCGTAGCTCTAAAGTAAGGTTAGTTGGTTAGACCGGGGAGATGGTAGGCATCTGTCGGGTCTGCGGACGAATGCTACAGAGCTCCCGTAGCCCCGGCACTGAAGTGTTGACGCGAAACGCCGAGGTTTGTTTTAATCGACCCCACCGCTCTCCTCGGAGCTGTGGGTCTTTACCCACATTTCCAACCCCGTCAAAAAATAAAAGGGAGATGGTAGGCATGAGATAAATAAATAAATAAAAAGCCTTTTATTTCTTGCATTTTTTACAAGGTTAATTACTATATAATACTAACACTGATTCCATTTTTTTTTTTTATATTACTTTACTAATTTACTCTTCTTACTACTTCGCTTAACTTAAATTCTAGTTATATTTAGCAATTACTCTTAATCGGCAAGAACCCCAGGCTGGGTAAAGGCCTCCTCCAAAGATGCCCATTTTTCCCTATTTTGTGCTACTTGGCTCCAGTTCGGTCCGGCGCTTTTAATTATCTCGTCTTCCCATCGTGTCAGTGGTCTACCTCTGCCTCTTTTCCCTTGTGGACCTCTCCACAAGGTTGCTTTTACTGTCCATCTCTGGTCAGGCATGAGATATACCTACAAAATTCTATATCCGGCCCCAAAGGTACGGGTATCACCGTATACCCGTTACAAAAACACAATATTAAAGTACCTATAAGTATGTTCAGACCTGGCCTTAGCCCTCCTTTTGGAGACTCGATCGACCGAAAAATGTATACCTGTACCAGTATATACGCCTCATCCCTAGGAGAGAAGTGCCCAGCAGTGGGACAGTAAATGAGTTGATGATGATAATTCTCAGTAGCAACTCGGAGGTTGGATTTGTGGCCGGTTATGACGTGTATATGACAACCGGGACCGCCGGTTGTACGTGCTCCCCGAGGCACGGAGGGGTCTCGATATGTTAAGAATGGTCACCCATTCGCAGATTGACCGCGACAAGCGCAGCTTAACCTTGCAGATCATTTAACTAACTTCAGGGCTTCTAGAAATGGTATGTTGAAATACATCATAGCTTCATATCCTCACCTCTCTCCTGACAGTAGCAGAGCTGGCGAAGTCATGCACCAAGTCCAAGAGCTCGTCAGCATACTGGACAAATTGGTCGAAGGATGCGAACGCAGCGAGCGCTCCGGTACGATGGTGACACTTCTTCATTGCTGCAGTACATAGCTCCGCCGGTATACCTTCCTGATCCTCGGCTGAGGCCAACTCAATCTCCGCTTGGCTGATTGGGATTCTGCGAAAAACTATATGCATGTAGCGACATCTACCATGCTACATGGTATACTACGTACAAAAATCCTGAATCGCGCAAGGAACATTTGCAACGCAAGTTGTATTATACATACAACTGCCCGACATCAATCGTCGGGCCGTAGATCGCCAGGCAAAACCCCCGCGTGGTTGGAGGATCTTCCCTTTGGTTGGAGGGGCAATACACCTCGCCTCTCCTCATGCGTAAAGGGGGGCTAAAAAGGGCTTCTATTAGTAGAGTGGACTGGCGTGGCGTGACACAATTGTCAAAGAAATTTGATCAAATCCTGGACAGTCATTTTTTTATCTCGATAGAAAGTATGTCGATAGGGATCAATACGATATGTATTTTTTTAGATTGACGCTTCAATGCGCATCGACTCTGTGTAAGACTAATACAGACTGTGTGTTGTAGCCCATAGACTAGCTTAAGGTAACGGTAAATTGACAGGGTCAATCTAAAAAATAAAATAGCATATTGAGGCCGAAAAAAGCATTTCATAAATCAGATTAACAAACAGTATGCAGGGTTCATAAGTAAGTAGGTTTGTGTGTTGCATACCTGTTAGGGTGTCCAGTGGGTAGGATGAACTGGAAATGCACTATGCCCAGCTCTCCTGACAGCGCCAAGTGCTGGAGGCAGGTGATGTCATACGACGTGTATGCACGGCGCACGTACACTTCCAAAGCTGCGTTGCACACCTGGGAAATAACAAATATAAATAGAATAGAAAAAAAAAGACATTTATTCAGACAAGGTCTGTACAACACGGATAAAATGGGAAATTAACATAATTTCAAACAACAAAGGTCACTAGGATGTGTTGTCAACATGCTTGCTCTCAATGGGTTGCCAGCTCAGCATTATTGAAGCCGAATCTTCGTGTGACTTAGTGCTTAGTTTATTTTGTACCTATGTAGGTATAGTATTTTAATTGTTATTGGTTTAAGTTATATTTTATTGTATTATTCTAGTATTTTATATTATATGGACCTTGTATCCTGAATTAAATAAATAAATGATGCTGGGCGTATTTAATACCCAACGCTGGTATTCAGTTGGCACCCTAGCAGGGACACAAAATAAATATTTTTACACAACACTAGCTAGTCCCCAATTAAGCAGAGCTTGTAACTACGGGTACTAGACAATGGTCATAATACTGATATACTTTTTTTTTTGTAAATAAAATACTTATAATGCATAAAAATACCCAGACAAACAAACACTGAAGTTCATCACACATAGTGCCTTGTGGGAATCGAAGCCACGAGCTTGATCAGCAGTCCAACACTCGAATCACTAGACAATAGACGTCAATAGGATTAAGAATAACAGTGAGTATAAACCACATCATATTCTTTTCAATTCTTGTTTATTTTATTATTTTAATTTACTTTGAATAACACAGTTTTAAACCAATTGAGGAGGTGAAGAACAAAATCTCACTTTTCCATTTAAAACAAAAATGATTTTTTTTAGTCGATGTGCAAAACGATGTTAAATTGATTAAAGCAAATAAGTAAAACCTTATCAAAAACACCTCTTTTCTTATAAAAAATTTCATTTGAAATAGAGAGTTTCGAACAAAACCACACTTTATACTTTAAAAAAATCAGTCTCCCTTGATTATTTTCAAAACCTCAATTTATTGGAGTAAAATTCAATGGTATCACTGAGACTTCATCAAAACCATATAAAAACGTTGAGTTTAGACTAAAGGTGTAACTTCTAATGCATGGTCTTTTTGCTAAATAGTTTGTGGTAAGTAGTTTTATTTTTGTCATATGTGTGGCAACATTTTTTCAGTTATTTGACATTTTATCTTACTTTTCAAGTTGTCAAAACTATCAAGTTGTCAAAGTTTTACGGTTTAGAACTTTTTGTATTCGGATTTTTCCAGAAGTCTTTATCAAAACCACACTTTTCCAAAAATGTTTAATCAAAACCTCACATTTCCAAATTTAATTTCAAAATATTAGCTAAGATTCTTATCATTTTTATCAGTCATTTGGTACATCAGATTGACTGAAACACTACTGTAACTGACACAACTAAAACAAAATGCAGATGTTGTAGTCAGTTAGTTATTTACATTTTACTGTTTTCTCCAAAATTAGAAAAAGTGGAAAAGTCAGGATTTGTTCTTCACTTCCTCAATTACAATATTCAAAGAGGACATAATATCAAAAATATAGTATAATTTAAAATTAAAACAAAAAATAATAATATAAGGCTCTCCACGCAGAAGTTCAGAGATATACTAGAGGCCAGTACATCAAGCTACCCCAATCTGTCTTTCTTTAATAGATTTTCAACTTTAAAGCAGAGTAATAAAGTACATGTTCAATTGGGAAAAATTAACAGTTATGGATAGCTTGACGTATCGCGTAACAAGCACTGCTGTAACGCCTAATTTGTGTCATTTAATATAAAGTTAGGCCTTATAGAAAAGTGTGTTACGAGAGATTGGAGTATCCCCGACGAAAAAACTTTATTAAAAACAAAATGAAAAATAATTGCGACCACAGCCAGGGTAAAACACAAGCAATTTTATAATCATAGCGAATAATTTAATCATCAAAGGAACCTATTAGGATAATTCCATCATAAAGAAGTAATTTGCGTAATAAAATCAGTTATACATTAAGCTTTTACATTACAATACAGAATAAGTAACAATTGTTTCAATTACTTGGCTTCAATTGAATTAATTCATCCTTTGATTTCAGTTCAATTATCTCTCAAGTTCAAAGTTTTAACGCCGCAGGGAATCCTTTTGACGTATTATTGGTAATTTACTATTAATTTCTTAGTAAAATCTTTAAGGCTGTGTGCACATTAGGTTTAGTTTTTATTAAATTCAATATTGTATTGCAAATCATCGCAGACGTAGTTCCTCACTATGGATCGAAGAGAGATATAATGAGAGGGAGAGAGAGATAGGGCGAGAGAGAGCTTAAGATAATATAATAATAAGGAAATAATAATAACAATGCTTTATTTTAAGCAAATGCACCCACAGTAACGAGTTATCATCACTACATAGTATAAAACAAAGTCGCTTTCTCTGTCCCTATATCCCTATGTTTGCTTAAATCTTTAAAACTACGCAACGGATTTTGATGCGGTTTTTTTAATAGATAGAGTGATTCAAGAGGAAGGTTTATATGTATAATACATGTATGTTATTAGTACATTGCGCCCGTGCGAAGCGGGGACGGGTCGCTAGTAACATTATATAAATACTATTAATCTTATATATAAAATCTCAAAGAAAGTGGACGTGGCAAAGTCCCGACACTGTTACAAAAAACGAGATAGACTTCATCATGACGGACAGAAAGCAAATATTCAGAGACGTCTCTGTGGTCAACAGATTTACGACCGGAAGTGACCACCGACTACTACGAGGCTCTCTGAATATCAACTTTAAGCTTGAAAGATCCCGTTTGATGAAGTCTATACTTCGACCAAACCTGCTCCAAAGCGCCGCGGGATCAGAACAGTTCCAGCTTCACCTGGAAAATCGATTCGCTGCCCTGGAAACCACGATGGATGTGGACGAGACCCTGAAACAAATTTTGGGAATCCTTCGGGAGGAAGGGTCAAAGTTTTTTCAGCTGCAGCGTACAGGTACGAAGTCCAAACTTTCGGTAGAGACTCTCCGACTTATGGACGAGAGACGAAACTATATTCAGGCTACTTCGTCAGAGAAGCGGGCCCTCAATCGCAACATCAGTAGGCTGGTGCGGCGAGACCTTCGTCACTCAAATACTCTCCGGGTAATGGAGGCTATTGAGCAGAATCGGGGGTCAAAAGTCTTTGCCCAGCAATTGAGAAGGCCCCATCTGACGAAGATAAAAACATCATCTGGCAATACCGTCACCTCAAAGCCGGAGATTCTCGCCGAGATAGAGGACTTCTATGGCCGATTGTACGACTCACATGCTCCACGACCACAAACCAGTTCCGAGGATTCCCGAGCCACATTAACCCGCCATTACACAAACGAGCTGCCGGAAGTCAGCCTCGACGAGATCGAGATGGCCCTCGAACAGCTTAAAAATGGAAAAGCCCCAGGGGAAGACGGAGTCACTTCGGAGCTTCTGAAAGCGGCAGGCAGACCTGTACTTCGGGAGCTCCAGAAGCTTTTTAACTCTGCTCTGAACGACGGGAGAACTCCAAGGGCATGGAACAGAAGCGTGGTGATACTGTTCTTCAAAAAAGGGGACAAAACTCTACTTAAGAACTACAGGCCTATCTCGCTTCTGAGCCATGTCTATAAGTTGTTCTCGAGGGTGGTCTCAAATCGTCTAGCAAGGAGACTTGACGAGTTTCAACCTCCAGAGCAGGCTGGGTTTCGAAGAGGTTACGGGACCATAGACCACATACACACGGTGCGGCAAGTTATACAGAAGACCGAGGAGTATAACTTGCCGTTGTGTCTTGCATTTGTGGACTATGAGAAAGCCTTTGACTCAATCGAGACCTGGGCTGTTTTGGAGGCCCTGCAGCGATGCCAAGTGGACTGGCGATACATCGAGGTGATGAGATGCTTGTATGACGCCGCGACTATGTCCGTCGAAGTACAAAACCAGCAGACAAAACACATCCAGCTTCGCCGGGGAGTGAGACAAGGGGATGTTATATCCCCTAAATTGTTCACCAACGCCCTGGAGGATATGTTTAAGACGCTGGATTGGAAAAGTATGGGCATAAATGCAAATGGCGAGTACATCTCACACCTGCGCTTCGCCGATGATATAGTCCTCATGGCGGAGTCGCTGCAGGATCTCGAACGAATGTTGACCGATTTAGCAGACGCCTCTCGACGTATCGGTCTGGGGATGAATATAGATAAAACTAAGGTTATGTACAACGACCATGTTACCCCAGGACCGGTCGTTGTAAATGGGTTATCTCTCGAAGTTGTTCGTGAATATGCCTACCTCGGGCAAATAGTCCAATTAGGTAAAAACAACTTCGAGAGGGAAGCCGATAGGAGGATACAGCTGGGATGGGCAGCATTCGGCAAACTTCGTCAAGTCTTCTCGTCACCCATACCTCAGTGCCTTAAGACGAAAGTCTTCAATGCGTGCGTCCTACCAGTAATGACCTACGGAGCCGAAACGTGGACACTCACGATGAGACTGATCCACAAATTTAAAGTCGCACAGCGAGCTATGGAAAGAGCTATGCTCGGAGTCTCTCTGAGGGATAAAATTCGCAACGAAGTTATCCGTCAGAGAACCAAAGTTGCAGACATAGCTCAAAGAATAAGCAAGCTAAAGTGGCAATGGGCCGGTCACATCTCGCGGAGAACTGACAAACGGTGGAGCAAACGAGTTCTCGAGTGGCGACCGCGTCTAGGTAAGCGTAGTGTAGGACGCCCGCCGGCCAGGTGGAGTGACGACTTGCGGAAGGCAGCTGGCAGTGACTGGATGAGGAAAGCTGAAGATCGGGCTTTGTGGCGTTCATTGGGAGAGGCCTACGTCCAGCAGTGGACGAATATGGGCTGATGATGATGATGATGATGATATAAAATCAATTGCTGTTCGTTAGTCCCGCTAAAACTCAAAAACGGCAGGAACAATTTAGATGTAATTTTTTGAGTAGTTCTCGTTTTGGTTTAGATTCACTATTGGACCCGGTAGGTGGCGCTGTATTCGGGTTGCACGACTAAGTCTGCCGGGTCAGCTGGTACTGATTAAGTAAGTATTTACCTATAGCAAACATTGGGTACGGATGTTTGTGCAGCTATGTGAAAAAAAAATGTGTTGACGGTGAAGGACAACACAGTGAGTAAACCTGCATACATTAGAGATTTTTTGACGGCTTGTGAAGTCTGTCAACCTGCACTAGGCCAGCGTGGTGGACTATTGCCTACTCCCTCTCATTCACCCGTGTCCCAGCAGTGGGACAATATATAGGTTGATGATGAAGCGAACTTACGAGTATTCACATTTACTTGTACCTAAGTATCAGCTGAATGGCAAGTGTGACCGCCCCTTTACTTGTCTTAAAGACGTCAGAGCGCAAACCATTTCCAGAACAGTTTCAGTTCAGTCTGAGACGGATTCATCAAAACATCTTCAAACATTGGTACACTTGTGTGTGGTGTTTTCTTTGAGCGCACATTATTATTATAAACATATTAAACAACCGTGTATATTAATAGTAAAGGTTAAAGGTTGGCTGGTAAGGTAAGCCTTTTCGCAACTATGTTGGGGTTGGCTTCCAGTATAACCAGATGCGGCTGAATATCAGTATTTTACACGAAGCGACGGCCATCAAACCGATAATACCAATATCCTGAGGATAGACTAGTTGTCAGACTTTTTAAGGTTCCAACTACCACTAACGGTTGTCATAGGTG
The DNA here is from genome assembly GCA_964056405.1 of Acronicta alni. Lineage (NCBI taxonomy): Eukaryota > Metazoa > Arthropoda > Insecta > Lepidoptera > Noctuidae > Acronicta > Acronicta alni. The sequence continues at coordinate 6,075,680 of OZ043942.1, forward strand.
TTCGTATGACAACTGGGACTGATGGCTTTGCGTACTCTCCGACTCACGGAGTGGTCTCGATGTGTTAAGATCATCCATCCACAGACTGACCGCGACTAGCGCAGCTTAACCTTGCAGATAGGTTGATCAGCTTAGTTATTACTTTTAGCCTTGAACCCTTGAAATAAATAATATCTACTTATTATAATATTTAAGTGATAATTTAGAAACAAAGCAGCCCGTCCCGTTTTCTAAAATAAAAGTAGCCTAAGTAACTCCTTATTACATCAGCTATCTGCCAGTGAAAGTCGTTAATATCGGTCCAGCCGTTTCAGAGATTAGCCGGAACAAACAGACAGACACAAAAATAAAAAATAAAATGATTTTTGTTGCTGTTAATTTGGAATTTCAAAAAGACACTTCAATTTAATTTATGTAAGTTTAAGTAGATTAAACGCAGCCACGATTTAGATCATTACGTAATATTACTAACTAACACTATCCTAATGCAGGTACTAGTGAAGATGGACAAAAAACTGGAATTCCAGCCATTCGACAAGACATATAAAATGATAACGTTTGCGTTAAGCGTCGGCATGATATACCCCAACCCTAAGACAGAGCTGTGGAGACTGGCGACTATACGTGAGACTATTTGTTTTTTTTTTACTGGTAACCCTTCTCTCGACGTGCCTAACATGACGAGAGAATGGATGACAGGCGACAAACAAAACAGGATGAACAAGAAGACGCAGGCTTGAATCCTGCACGCCGTCGAATTAACCTTCGCTAAATAACTTAAAATCTTAGCATGGAAAATGCCAAAAAATACAAAAAGATAGTTAGTAGGTTAGGTGGCACCGTTTGACATTGAACTAACTGTAAAGTAAGTCATGTCGGTTGAGGAGCAAAAACTTGTTTTCAATAGGTGTTACTGACGTCACCATAAAGATGTAAATTCTGAATGTGAAGGCAAAATTCGTCATGGCGGGTAGGACTCGCGGTGGCTTAGCGGTCATAATATAGCGTCTGGTGTACCTAACCAGAAGACGCAGGTTCGGACCCTACCCGCAGTCGAACTTTTTCTTCGCTAAATAACTTAAAAATCTTAGCATGGAAAATGCCAAAAAATACAAAAAGAAATTACCGTAAATTAAATTGTGGCGCTCTTAAAACAAATACTCAAAGTGGACGAAATGTGTTTGAGAACCTGTGCCTAGAAAGACATACACAGACCTTATTAGTGAAGTCAGGTGTTTAGTACTCGGAGCCAGCGTGTGATGACAATATGTCTGAATATGGACGAACCGAAGCAAGTATGCTAGAAGCGTAACAAGTGGCGTTACTGTAACCGGTTACCATCAGGTGGGCCGTATGATTGTTTGCCACTTTAGTGGTATAAAAAATAAAAATATCAACAATAAATAAATAAAAAATACGTCAAAATGAAGTCTCTCTCTTTCCAGCGTTACTATTGGTTTCAATAACGCCACTCGCCACCTGGATCTTTATAGACATGTACAAGAGCTGGATGATCGAGCCCAAGGATATTGTGAACATCATCAGACATAGCACCGTGGTGGGACCATTCCTCGGTGGATTCTTCAAGGTAATGATTCAATAGTAAGAGCGAAGTGTTATTGGGTTTTTCTATGAAATTCTCAGTAGCAGCTCGGAGTTTGGATTTGTTTTTTTTATCGCCTACAGTGGCAGACGAGCAGGCGGCCCACCTGATGATAAGTGGTTACCGCCGCCCATGGACATCAGCAACGTCGGGGACAGAGCTGTGCCGCCGCCTACGGTGTGTGGTAGAGAGCTCTTTTTAAGCCTCGTTTAAAGAAGGACATGTCATAACGCCAGGGAAACACCGCAGCAGGTAGTTCATTCCAGAGCCTGATGGTGCGTGGTAGGAATGATCTTTGGAAGCGGACTGTGCCCGGTTAATGGCAATAGGCCCCCTATTAAATGGGATAAAAACCTCCCGGCGAATCGTATGTGTACAGCAATACACCTCTGCCTAATGAGGGGTATACAGGCGTGATGGTATGTTATGTTCTTCATCAATTCTTTTTGTTTTGTGTCCAGATGATCTTAATGTACCACAAGCGGATACAAGCGAAGCAGGTCCTAGATGAGATCAACCGTGATTACCACCAGTTTAACTTTGCGCCGGAAGCATATAAAGACATCGCCCGTGGTACTATTCGCAACTCTCAGGTCTACAGCGAGCGGGGCTGGGTGATCACCGTCAGTACCTGCGTCATGACCTTCCCCGTGATGGCTATAGTCCAGAACTGTTATAACTTCATGTTCAAAGCCGAACCGGTCAAATATATGATACATGACCTTATTGTGCCGCCTTTGGAGCCCGAGGCGCGATTTGAGAGTCCCTGCTTTGAGGTTTGTTTTAATTTGTGTTTAAGTAACGACTAGCACTTCGCACGGGTGCTATGTACTAATAAGATGCATGTATTTATATGTCGGAACAGAGGGTCTACTCCCTATCTCCGTCAACGAAGTTACGAGCCGTTCGAAAGTTCTCCGAAACTTCGGAGTCCGATAAAACAAGTATCAAAGTCAATTTTTCGAGCGGGTAAAAACACATCGAGAGTAGGGACAACTGTCAAATTGTGTTGTCATTCATTCTTAGTTCGGGCCCCGAAAGAATCATCCGTCCGTAGGTGATATGGAGTAGGAAACGCCCGTAACTAAGGTAGAAACTACGGACTTCGTGCTTAGGGAGTAGACCCCCAGTAGGCAAATCGTAGGTAGAATCATCACCGTCGGACATTATATGGGCGTAGATATTTCTTATGACAGAATTGAAAGATGTAGATCGACTAACTTGCTTTAGTCACTTTAACACAACTGTGGTCTGTATCGGACCAGAGTCAGGCAAAGAATGTGCGCCCCACTCTACCGACCCATAACGCCACGACTCTGTCAAGTACCCCTACCCGACATCACGCGATATGTGACGTAACGGCGAGTTGTGGCCCAAGTCGGCTAGGTGGCGTGCTTTCGTTTCACTTTTCGTTTGGATACCACATATATGTATAAACCCTCCAGAAGAGCTTATTTGTTATCTTACTGGTTTACTCTTCTTGTCTGGAATCTATATCCTTTTATATTTTTTTTGCATTTGCCTTGCTAAGATTTTAAAGTTAGCGAAGGAAAAATTCGATCGCCGGCAGGCTGGCCGGGTTTTGAATCTGCGTCTTCTGGTTAGGTACACCAGACCCTATGACCAGCCACCGCGACTCCTACCCGCCAGGTCGAACTTTGCCTTCACATTTTGAATTTACGTCTTTATGGTGACGTCAGTAACACCTATTGAAAAGCAAGTTTTTGCTTCTCAACCGACATGACTTACTTTACAGTTAGTTCGATGTCGAACGATAACACCTTGCCTACTATCTTTTTTTTACATTTACTGTGGCTTAGTGGTCATAGTGTACCTAACCAGAAGACGCAGGTTCGAATCCTGCCCGCGTAACGTACGCCGCAAAGACCAAATATGATGATCCCAAAAATATTCTACTGAGAATTTCTTATAAAATTCCAATAACACTCGATCTGGGTATCGTACCCAAGAGCTCCAGCGTAGCAATCGCATTTAAGACCACTAACGTGACTTAACGTGGCAGTTCATCATCAACCCATATACTGTCCCACTGCTGGGCACGGGTCTCCTCTCATTGAGAGGGATTAGGCTATAGTCCACCACGCTGGCCTAGTGCGGGTTGTCAGACTTCACAAACCGTCGAGAAAAATCTCTAAAGTATGCAGGTTCCTTACGATGTTTTCCTTCATCGTTTAAGCAAGTGATAATTAATTATTAATACGCACATGAATTCGAAAAGTCAGAGGTGCGTGCCTTGGAGTCGACAGTTCACAGAAAGTAATCTATCTTTAATTACAGATAGTATTTGTCTACATGTTCTACTGTTCAATATTATACGTGGTGAACTTTATTGGCTACGATGGTTTCTTTGGGCTGTCCATCAACCACGCGTGCCTGAAGATAGACCTGTACTGCAAGGCGCTGGAGGACGCCATGGAAGCTGACGAGGACGAGGTTTGCGGGAAGGTCATCCCCGTAATACAAGAACAGTGTAGAATGTTCGAGTGAGTGAGACTCGTACTGATCTCGCAGTAGTGCTCACGAGAAAACGTTGTGTTGGCAGTGGGGGGAGTTTGATCCTTATACTGCCAATCCAACTGTTCCTTTTTCGTTTTACAGGATCAGCAACGCGTAAGCGGTACCCCTGGTGACACAAGCGTCTAGAGGCTACGGTAACCGCTTACCATCATGTGGGCCATATGCTTGCCATGTTTGCCACTTTAGTGGTATTACAAAAAAAAAACTAGTCACAGGCATTTGATTTTTTAAATAAAAATTTAGGGCAGTGTTCAACATCCTCGGGCCTTGACAAACTTATGTTAGTTACACAAGAAAACACCCAGTCAAACACAAAAGTTCATTACTTAAATATTTGTATTATTTGGGAGAACCCACGACCTCTTTTTTTTTATACCACTAAGGTGGCAAACAAGCATACGGCCCACCTGATGGTAAGCGGTTACCGTAGCTTATAGACGCTTGCCACACCAGAGGTATCACTTGCGCGTTGCCGACCCTGTAAAAATCTTTTCACACCCTTCTTGAAGAACCCCATGCTATAGTCTCTGGGGAAAACCTGGACCGGGAGCTGATTCCACAACCTAAGCGTGCGTGGGAGAAAATGCCTCTGGAATCGCACGGTATGAGACCAAAGTGGTTCAAGGGTATGTGGATGAACTCCACGCCGATGGCGAGAGGTCCGATGGTAGAAAGTAGCCGTTGGCATCATCTCAAACAATTCCTCAGAACACCGCCCGTTGTACAAACGGTAGAACACACAGAGAGACGCAAAGTCTCTCCTCAGACTTAAAGGTTCCAAACCGTTTGTGAGATCAGGCTCACCTCGTGATTAGCAATTCGATATTTGTACCACTAGACCACAGACGTCTATAAGGAATACAATATTGTGCTCCAAATCTCAAATCGTTGATGTCACTCGCTAGTCTCAAAACCAGACAGCTAAAATGGCACAAAAGGAGACTTAACCCACATCATCATCATCAATTCATATAGTGTCCTGTCCCACAGCTGGGCACGGGTCTCGACTTAGAGTGGAAGGGATCATGCTCCACCATGCTGGCCTAATGCGCGTTGGAGGACTTCACACGCCGTTGAGAAAATCTTTAAGGCATGCAGGTTTCCTTACAATGTTTTCCTTCACAGTTTAAGCGAGTGATAATTAATTATAAATACGCACATGATTTCGAAAAGTCAGAGGTGTGTATCTTGTACTAGAACCCCACATAATAATAGATGTATTTTTTACAGATTCGTAGATTTAATTCAAGACACTTTCAACATTTGGCTGGGAGTTATATTCATTGCGACTATGATACAAATATGTACCTGCTTGTATCATATCACAGAGGTATGAATATACATTATTAGCTGTGCTGTAATCACGGTTAGCAGGCTTCACACGCCGCCCCGCACTGTGGTCCGTTTTCGCAAATTAGTGGGCATTCAATCAACAGTGACATTTTGATGTCGGAAAAAATTTGATTCGACCGGTTTTTACATAAGTATGTATATACATGTTCTCAGTCTATGAAAATGCTTTTTTAGACGAAAAAAAATATTAACGACTCCTCAAGCCGTTGAGAAACCTCTCAGGCATGCAAGTTTCCCCACGATGTATTCCTTTACAGTTGAATCGAATAATGACACATAATAATGAATACGCACATGATTATGAAAGCTTTCGTCTTGTAGCGAGTCCTAAATCCTATTTTCCGGTTCTTATTAATATATTTTTTTCAGGGCTACGGTTTTGATCTACGCTACATGATATTCGTAACTGGAGCTGTAATTCATATATATTTGCCGTGCCGATATGCCGCTAAAATAAAAGCAATGGTGAGATTCATTGGAAAGGTTTACAGGCGGCAGAACTATGCTGCTCAGTTCACCGGGGTTCATAAAGGATATTTGCACACCATCACGAACTGTGGAGTGCTTTCTACACCACTTTCGAACCGCCGACCATCGTGTCCTTGGTCGGGTCAACCGATTTATGTATTCGTTCTACACGGTCGGGTGGTTGTCGCAACTTGTCAGTTCCCTCCGGCTTTTAAAGCATAAAGACAGCTAAATATGGCTCCTTGTCTTTCGAAGCAACAAAAGGGAGGGGAGGGTAATTTTTTTATGCTAAGAAAAAAATTAAATTGGATGAAACTATGGCTAAAAGAACGAATTACTTTGAAACATCTTAATATTTTAAGGATTCTTGATTCTGATCTTCGGAACTTTCTAAGAATGGAGTAAGACACTTTTATTGAATTACTTGAAATGGTGCGTTTTGCGAATCCATTGCAACGCGCGGTGATGTTCGTGTCGGCCGACAGCGTTCCAGATGGTGGAGGCCGACCACGGGCGCAGCCTATCGCGAGGGATGCGCTTGCAACCAAGGCCGTTGACATCAACCAAACATTGGTCGGTCAACCGATTTCTACACTGTCCATTTTTACATCAACCTGGCCAATAAAAAAACCGGACACGATGGTCGGCAGTTGGTGCCGACCGTGTAGAAGGCCTTTAACTCTTCGGGGAATACACGCGTAATACTATTTGTGTTATAGTCGTTGGAGACCGCGAACCGGATCTACAGCTGTGGCTGGGAGCAAGTGGAACAGCAGCGCGTGCGCAAGATGGTGCTGTTCATGCTGGCTCGCGCGCAGCTGCCCACCGAGATCACCGCCTTTAACATGCTTGCATTTGATATGGACCTGTTTGTATCGGTACGTAGACATCGTTCTATCTATCTATCAGCCACGGACGTCCACTGCTGAACATAGAGCTCCCCTAATGATCGCCACAAAAATCGATCTTGCGCAGACCGCATCCATTGACTCCCTGCGACCCTCACGACGTCGTCCGTCCACCTAGTTGGGGGCCGTCCTACGCCGCGCTGTCCTATGCGTGGTCGCCACTCCAGGACTTTATTTCCCCAGCCGCCATCCGTTCCAGACATCATTCATTATCATCAAAGTCAAAGTCATATTAATCCCGACGTTTCGGACCCTTTACAGCGTCCATGGTCACGGGAAGACTGATTAATAATATCAATATAACGCGATATATATTGATAGACTGCCTAATTAGTCTAGTGGTCCTAAGCGCGACTGCTACGCTAGAGGTCCTGGGTTCGATCCCCAGGTCGAGCAAAGTGTTATTGGGTTTTTCTATGAAATTCTCAGTAGCAGCTCGAAGTCTGGATTTGTGCCCGGTTAATGGCAATAGGCTCGCCCCCTATTGCATGGGACCTAAACATATCGGCGAAACGTGGGTGTACATTAGTAAACCTCTGCCTAACCCTTCGGGGAATGCAGGCGTGATGGTATGTTATGTTCATAAGCGTTTGTGTTTATCTGGGTGTTTCTTATGTGTTATATCCATTGTCTAGTACCCATAGTACAAGCTCTGCTTCACTTGGGACTAGATGGTGCTGTGTAAAATTGTCCAAGAATATTTAAAATTGAATGTATCTTTTTGTTTCAGATTCTGCAATCATCATACTCAATGTTTACCCTTTTGAGATCTTAAACGAAAAACGAAATGATCTTTCTTGCACCTAGTGTTTTTTTGTGATATTAAAATAGCAACATGACTCGATATTCTTAATTTAAATTCACATTTTTTTAATATAAATACTTATTTGCACACCAAAAAGGTGAAATGTGTAGAACGTGATTAAAACATACTATAACAACTTAACATGTATAATGTACAAACAAGCAGGTCAAGCTATCCAAAACTGTCAAATTTTCCCAATTGAATAAGAACCTTATTGTTTTGTATTAAAGTTGAAAATCAATCAAAGAAATTTCACAGATTGTGGTAGCTTGATGTGCTGCCCTCTGAACCACACTTCAGACAAATAAAATGATTTCAATTTGATTTAATTTGAATATTTTAAAACTAAAATTGTATCGCTTTGCGTAAAGTCAATAGAAGCATATAATGACGCCGTTTGTGGTCTCATGGTTTAATTGTAGAACTGCTGATCATGAGGGCGTGGGATCGATTCCCACGGCACACAAATATTTATGTGATGAACATAAAAGCTTTGTTTGTCTGGGTGTTTCTTATGTATGTAAGTTACATGAGTATGTATTTATAAAAAATAAAAGTAATACATTCAGTGTATAGTACCCATAGTTGTGTCTAGTGGTTCGAGTGTCTGACTGCTGATCACGAGGTCGTGGGTTCGATTCCCACAGGACATAGATATTTTATGTGATGAACATCAGTGTTCGTGTTCGTCTAATTGTAGTCAAAAACAACACGAACACCTTATCTATACTAATATTTTAAAGAGGTAAAGTTTGTGAGGTTGTAGGAGGTAATCTCTGTATCTACTGAACGGATTTTGAAAATTGTTTTACCATTAGAAAGCCACGTTATTTGTGTAATACGCTATATTTATCTCCTAGAAAAAAAAAATCCTTACTAAAACTTTAATAATGTAAAAAACCTTTGCGAAGCCGGTATGGGCCGCTAGTAGTATATACACCGTGTTATTTTTGTCGTCTTACAGCCGAAAGGATTTACTTCTACTCATCATGATAAACAATTTCTTATATGGGATCAACCATGAAGTGCAAAAAAAGAACAGCTAGATCCTTCATCCATTTTGTTGAGAAACTTGAACTTTTTTCTAAGTATCAGCTCTTTTTTTTTCAATATTTCAGATCTAGTCCCATATCTAGTAGAAATAATATTGAAGTAATGGTTTCCTTTCGGCTGTTAGACGACAAAAAAAAACACGGTGTATACAGAGTTGTTAGCACCAACCCCATCATGATCAACCCATATACTGTCCCACTGCTGGGCACGGGTCTCCTCTCATATTGCAAGGGATTAGGTTATAGTCCACCACGCTGGCCTAGTGCGGGTTGGCAGACTTCACAAACCGTCGAGAGAAATCTGTAAGGTATGCAGATTTCCTCACGATGTTTTCCTTCACCGTTTAAGCGAGTGATAATTATCTTTTTTGTATATTTTTGGCATTTTTCATGCTAAGATTTTAAAGTTATTTAGAAAGGAAAAATACGACGTCTGGTGTACCGAACCAGAAGACGCAGGTTCGAATCCTGCCCGCGGTCGTATTTTTCCTTTTCTAAATAACTTTAAAATCTTAGCATGGAAAATGCCAAAAATATACAAAAAAGATAGTTACAAGGTAAGGTGGCATCGTTCGGCATTTAACTAACTGTAAAGTAAGTTGTATCGGTTGAAAGCAAAAACTTGCATTTCAATAGGTGTTACTGACGTCACCATAAAGACGTAAATTCAATATGTGAAGGAAAAATTCGACATGACGGGTAGGTATCGCGGTGGCTTAGTGGTCATAGTGTCTGGTGTACCAAACCAGAAGACGCAGGTTCGAATCCTGCCCGCGGTCGTATTTTTCCTTTTCTAAATAACTTTAGAGTGATAATTAATTATTAATACGCACATTGGCGTGCCTTGGTTTCGAACTCGATCCCTTCGACTTGGCGGTCCAATGGTCATATCACTAGGCTATCACTGCTCTACGTACGACATAGAGAAAATAAAATGGACTTACCGCTGCATTGGTGTGGTAGAAGAAGTCGTGGAGTATGTCGAAGATAGACGTCTCCGATAGTATGAGCTTTTGCAAGTTCTCCGGGTGGAAGTCATGTCCGTACATGTCCACTGCCGACAGGAATATGGACTCCATCTGGTTGTGACGCAGCTCGTAGGCCGGTTGGTGGGCGGCTATCAGGACCTGGTAAATAATAAATAATAATATTTCTGGGACATTTGACACAACACCATCTAGTCCCAAACTAAGCAGAGCTTGTACTATGGGTACTAGACAATGGATATTATACTTATATACTTTTTTTTTGTAAATACATACTTATAATACATAAGAAACACCCAGACAAACACAAATACCTACTCATGTTTTATCCACACAAATATATGTGCCCTGTGGGAATCGAACCCACGACCCCATGATCAGCAGTCCGGCACTCGAACCGCTAGACCACAGAGGTCGTCAAAAATGATAAATGATATTAATTTCTGTAAATAGATCTTTTCAATACACTTTTACAAGTAAATATTAAACAAATTTTTTTAAAGCTAGATGGCTCCGGCATTTCCTAGCTGACGGCCTCTGAGAAGAAACGCCGAAACAAACTCAGAGAATCATAGTCTCTTTTAAAGTCTAGACATAGAATAGTAACAAATATGTGTCTTACAATGTAGGGCAAAGTCTGAAATGGCCTTTTGAAGAAAGAGCCATAGGTAATATTAGTATGAAATTAACTGTTGTTTTTTCGTCGTTTCGTCAGAATTTCGTCAGCTCACTAATTTTACTAATGTAAACCCACAGTAAGCATATTAAAGCCGTTTCTAAACTAACAACGTCATAGATCAAAAACTACGTTCCTGATGAATACAAAGTTTAGTTAATTACCTGTCTCGCTCTGAGGGCCACTCGGCTATGTTCGGCTCTGTGTAGCGAAGTCAGCTCGTTGAGTGTGGTGGCCAGCTCGTCCGTCAGGCCCGGCTCGTTGGACCATAGATGGTCTATTAGCAGGGTTACCTGTACAAAAATAATCATTTAGCATTCATTATAATTAAAAAAAATTTTTTTTTCACAAATGTGTACTATTTACGGCGTGTATGTATGACAAGATGTATGAATGTGGTCGAAGCAAAAGAAGTATGCAAAAATCGTAGCAAGAGTTAGAAAAAGGCGTGAGTACATGTATGTATGTGTACTATTTTTTTTTCCTCTAAAATCGATATCCTTCTTTTAAATACAAAAAGATAGTTAGTAGGTAAGATAGCATCGTTCGACATTGAACTAACTGTAAAGTAAGTCATGTCGGTTGAGAAGCAAAAACTTGCTTTTCAATAGGTGTTACTGACGTCACCATAAAGACGTAAAATCCGAATGTGAACGCAAAATTCGTCATGGTGGGTGGGACTCGTGGTGGCTTAGAGGTCATAGCGTCTGGTGTACCTAACCAGAAGACGCAGGTTCGAATCCTGCCCGCGGTCGAATATTTCCTTCACTAAATAAATCTATATCCTTAAAAAAAATTTAGCATGCTTCAATACTAAATAAATAAAGGCATTAATATTAATCCCTACATAATATAATAGATTCGAAAGTAACTGTATTTCTGTTACGCTTTCACGCTTACACCGCTGAACCGATTTTGATAAAATTTTGTACAGATACTAGCTGACCCAGCAAACGTTGTTTTGCCATAAAAAAAAAAATTTGGGGTATGAAAAATAGATGTTGGCCTATTCTCAGACCTCCCCAATAAGCACAAAAAATTTCATCAAAATCGGTCAAGCCGTTTCGGAGGAGTATGGCAACGAAAACTGTGACACGAGAATTTTATATATTAGATAGATTAGGACCTTGGACGGACATAGGCTACCATTTGTCTCATAAAGCCTTTTGGTATGCGGGTGAAACTGCTGACAGCAGATAGTCCTACTAGTCGTACAAATGTGAAAGTTTGTGAGGATGGATGGATGTTTGTGACTCCTTTACACTAAAACTACTGAACGGATTTAGATGAAACTGTGCAGTATTATCCCTTCTAATATTATAAATGCGAAAGTAACTCTGTCTGTCTGTTACGCTTTCACGTCTAAATCACTGAACTGATTTTAATGAAATTTGGTACAGAGATAGAGTTGACCTTGAGAAAGAACATAGGATAGTTTTTATCTCGGACTTTTGAAGAGTTCTCTTGGAAACGCGATATAACCGAACTCGACGCGGGCGAAGCCGCGGGCGGAAAACTAGTTATTTATAAATCAGAATAACATATAGGCTGTAATTTATAACGATTTTGAGTTAACTAGCCAAATTACAAAGATAATTAAAAGTAACTTTTCCACGCGGACGAAGTTGCGGGCAGAAGCTATTATTAAATAAATACGGAGTTTACCAATAGGTTCTTCTTGGCCACTTGGTTGTGTGAGAAGATGATGTTGGAGACGGCTTGCATGTCATCCTTGTAACGGTCACGGAGAGCCACCACACACTTGTCGTATGAACCTGGATAAGTAAGTCATAAGTAGTTTATTTCTTCACAATATACATTGTGTTAAAAATAGTATTTGTTATAGATAATGACATAAAATTCTCAATACCTTAGAGTACCGTCAAATGGGGTGAATCGAGACAAAACTTTGAAAGAGATTTTCAGCTTTAATTATTACAGTTTTATGCCAAAAAGATCTTCTAATTAGAGATGAGCCGAGTACTCGGTTAGTACTCGGTACTCGGCATATTCGGTGTATTTTTTTATACTCGTACTCGGCCGAATAACTCGGTTCAAGTGATGAGTACTCTGTCCTAAGAAATTTAGTGAAAACAAACTTGTTTATTAGTCTAATAAGGAACATTTATTTATTAAAAAATACAGGTAAGTATAACAAAAAGAAACAATTAATATTTGAAATTTAGCAACGGCAAGTTATGATGCAGGAATACAAGGCTCTCTGCGCGTTCTGGTAACAGTTTATTCCGTTTTTCTTCATACACATTGCCAGCTTCAGAAAATAGACGCTCGCTGTACACAGTGCTCGCAGGTGCACACAAAAATACTCGTGCTAGATATGCCATTAGTGGATATCTTGTTTTATGTCCTGCCCACCACATGAAAGGACTCTGATCTCGTGGCAACAAACCTTCGTTTACATATCGGTCTAATTCTAGAGCGATGGGGCTTTTAGGATCATTGCGCTCCGGTGGCTTAGTTGAAGCTAGTTCTTCGAAGCAACTCCAAAAACTTGCATGTGCATCTTGGGATTGTTCTATTCTGCTACGATTATGATTCAACTCGTTTTCATCACTGCTGTCTTCACTATCTGTAGCGTTACTTCTACTTATGGACTCTAAAAATGAGGCAGAGGGAGGGGTCACAGCACGCTTGGCGGGTTCGCGTCCCGAACCTGTATAAACTTGTTTTCGCACCGCAAAGCGTTTGTATTGCACCGAGTGATTCGGCCGAGTACTCGGTCCGGCAAACATTAAAATGAGTAATTCTTCGTACTCGGTTACTCGGTAAAATAAGTACTCGGCGCATCTCTACTTCTAATGATTTATTATGATTTAGGAACAATATGAGAGTCCCTTTTTCCAACAAACTATAATAATTAAAGCTAAAAATCCCTTTCAAAGTTTTGTTTCGATTCACCCCGTTTGACTAATATAATTTATTTATTTATTTACTATTACTTAATTAGAACGGCCGCAGGCCGAAAATAAAATAAAATAACTAAGGACAACGCTCGCACACAGACTTCTCACAGTACTTCAGGCACACTGATAAAATCATCTTCCATTCATTGGCAAAAATATCACAATTTGTACTGATCTCCAAAAGAGCGTTGAGCGCAGTGAGAGAACGCGGTACAGGCGAGTTTGCACGCGCCACGGTTCGGCAAGTAAAGGAGAGGCAATACCTTACCTTAGAGATTTTTCTTGACGGTTTGTGAAGTCCGCCGGGTTGGCAGACTTCACTAGGCCAGCGTGGTGGACTATAGAGAGGGATTACTCTCAACATGAGAGGAGACCCGTGCCCAGCAGTGGGACAGTATATGGGTTGATGATGAAACTTAACAACTGAGGTGTCAAGATCACAACGCGAGTGATGCCACTGGTGTTGCTGTCGACTATAAGCTGCGGTTGACGCATACCATCAGTCAGCCCGTAGGTTTATTTTCCATGTTATTACAATTAAAAAAATCTGTACGAGGAAATTGCACGTCTCACTCACCCAGCTGGAAGTGGCTCTCGACTTGGTAATATAGCTTCAGTAGATCATGAACTGCAGACTTCATTCTGCCGCGGATACCATTCCTGCGAATATTATTTATTTATTTATTTCATCAGGCAATTACAATAGGTAACAAACATAACATAATAATAATAACATATTTAGATAAAAGCTCTCCGCGGGGCCTCTACGCGTTGGACCTGTGTCCCCGCGCAAGCCTGCCAAAGGACCGGTCTTCCTCACGGGAGATATGCCGAGATATCCAAAAAGGAGATACAAATAATAATAATAAAAATCTTTATTTTTGCCAAAAGAACGACCTTGTATAAAATTAATTAGATCTTAATAACTATAAGCATCATCTAATATATAAAATTCTCGTGTCACAGTTTTCGTTGCCATACTCCTCCGAAACGACTTGACCGATTTTGATGAAATTTTTTGTGCTTATCGGGGAGGTCTGAGAATAGGCCAACATCTATTTTTCATACCCCTAAATTTTTTTTTATGGCAAAACAACGTTTGCGGGGTCAGCTAGTATAATATATAATAATCGTTAGCATAAAATAGGTATCTTATAGGTAGGTAGCCAAGACAAACTTACATTGGTTGTTTAGAAACCGAACATAATATTATATATATGAAAAATACAGCACGCGTCGTTCATATTGGTACCCACCCTAACGTAATCGCACAGCATGATAAACAATTATTATTATTAATGTATGTTAAGAATGTGGAGGGATGAAGGGGTAGAGGGAGGACAAAGAAAAGGTGGATGGAGTGTGTTAAACGGACATGATAGAAAAGAGAGTGACTGATGATGTGACGGCTGACAGAGATGAATGGAAGAAAAGGAGACACTGCGCCGACCACAAATAAAGATGATGATGATGATGAAGGTATGTTAAGAGTTAACAAAGCAATTATATGACTGTTCTCAGACACACATCCCACCCATCAATGTAGGAAATGAAACAGAAAACAATCACATAGCTAACATGCAAAACTCAGGAAATAAAGATAAATTTTATATAAGTACATTTTTTTATGGGATAAGGGGCAAACGAGCAGACGGATCGCCTGATGGTAAGCGATTTCCGCCGCCCATGGACACCCGCTACACCAGAGGAGTCACAAGTTGCCGGCCTTTATAAGGGAGTACGCTCTTTTCTTGAAGGTTTGAAGGTCATATTGGTCCGGAAATACTGCAGGCGACAGTTCATTCCACAGTTTAGTTGTGCGAGGCAGAAAGTTTCAAGAGAAACGCACAGTAGTGGACTGTATATTGATAGCCAGTTAGATGAACAAGGCAGCAAAGTTCCTTTTGAAGACCGCGGCACGATAACATATTGTTAGATAAGACTAGACTCCTTATAACTCCCATCTTATTAGGGACTTATAAGGAGGCAGAATCACGCAACGTGCAATGGAGAGGGCTATGCTCGGAGTTTCTCTGCGTGATAGAGTCAGATATGAGGATATCCGCAGAAGAACCAAACTAACCGACATAGCTCGCAGGATTGCACGGTTGAAGTGGCAATGGGCGGGCCATGTGGCTAGAATAACTGATGGAAATTAAGTCCTGGAGTGGCGACCACGCATAGGAAACCGCAGCGTAGGACGGCCCCCAACTAGGTGGACGGACGACCTCGAGAGGGTCGCAGGGAGTCGGTGGATGCGGTCTGCGCAAGACCGATTTTTGTGGCGATCCTTAGGGGAGGCCTATGTACGTCCGTGGCTGATAGATAGATAAGACTAGTTGGACCGGCAGACGTTGTCCTGAACCCGAATGCCACTTTTGATGTGCTGAAAAAAAATATATAATTTGTATTTCTTACCTATATCGTTGCACCAATAGGACGAGCGCTTGTGTACTCATGAAGAACACATCTCTGTCAGCCCTCTTAGCTAGAGATGCTGCATGGCTGCAACAAAATATCATTTTATTAACATTACTTTAACATTCTTTTAATTTGTGTCTGTCTGGGTGTTTCTTATGTATTATAAATTCACAAAAAAAGTATAGAAGTATTATATCCATTGTCGAGTACCATAGTACAAGCTCTGCTTAGTTTGGGACTAGATGGTGCTGTGTAAAAAATGTGCTAAAAATATTATTATTTGTTAAATATTTTTATAAAATTAAACAAAAACATTTAAAAATACAAATATTATTATTATTCCGTTCCTCTAGTTCTGAGAAAACCTGGCCCAGCAGTTCGAAAGTTTTTTTTTATACCACTAAATTGGCAAACAAGCATACAGCCCACCTGATGGTAAGCGGTTACCATAGCCTATAGACGCTTGTAACACCAGGGGTATCACTAGCGCTTTGCCGACCCTGTAAAACGAAAGAGGAATAGTTGGGTTGGCAAGTCCCCCCCACTGCCAACACAACGTTTCCTCGCGGAGCACTGGCAACCTTGTTTGTTGGGGGAGTAAATGGACGCAGAAATTTGCCCATGAGTTGGACAATACAGGTTACATAAGCATAATAAGCGATGTCTTACTGGTCGATGACGCTAGCGATCTGTTGGCTAGGGAACTGCGCCAGCACACTGGTGATGTTCCTCTCATACAGCGCCATCAGCTTGCGAACCTTCTTCTCCACAGCGATGGGGATACGCCCGGACGTGGAGGACAGCACCTGGTGGAGAATGACAAATTAAATTTTAGAATTTTGTGAGGAAACCTATAATGGAAACCGTTGTTAAGCTTCAACTGTTGTTTCAATTTCAAATTTAAAGGATTATTGAAATTTTAGATATTATTGAAATAAAACTTATTTTTAATGATTTTATCGCGTTATATTAATATTATCAATCCAGACGTTTCGGACCCTTTACAGCGTCCATGGTCACAGTGCATGGGTAGACTGAGGTGGCGGGCGTCTCGACATTAATAATAATAATATAATATTTTTGGGACATTTTACACAACACCATCTAGTCCCAAACTAAGCAGAGCTTGTACTATGGGTACTAGACAATGGATATAATACTTATATACTTTTTTTTGTAAATACATACGTATAATACATAAGAAACACCCAACACATTGTTTATATAGTGATGAATACTAACAACTACCCACACTTTAGCAATCCGATTCACGCAGAATGGACTTTATCGTATCCTTTGGTCGTTTCCTTGGTTTCACATGCGACAAAATTCGTAAATAGTTTTTTTTTGTCTTATATTCGCATGTCTGAAATCAATATCCTAATAAGTATGTATATATACCTCTTGTAACTCCAAGAGCGGTAGCGAGGGGTCTCGTAGACTCTGCATGAACTTCTCCACCACCTCGCGGAGTCGTGGTGTGTTGTACGGCTCCGGGAGACAGTAGCCTAGAAATCAACAAACCATTTTAAAAGAATCCCCACTCCGAACAACCTACAGGGTCTTCCAAATCAAATATTCTAGCGGGCAATTAGAATAAATAAATATTCTTGGGCAGTTTCACACAGCATCTAGTCCCAAACTAAGCAGAGCTTGTACTATGGGTACCGGATAATTAATATAATACTTTTTGTGTTGTAAATACATACATATAATACATAAGAAACACCTAGACAAACACATAAATATTTGTGTCCTGTGAGAACCGACGTACTCGTCAGCAGTCCGATACTCGAACCAGTAGACCAATGATTAGACCAATGAATCGTCATCATCTCATCATCATCAGCCTATATTAAATGTCACTGTATCGCCTAATCATCTTATTGGTCTCTTTATCACACCGTATATTTATAAAGTTTAGCAGTATCTAATGTATAAACCGCGGAGTGGGGCCCTGGTGACCTTGTAATACAGGTTTTTTACAAACCTATCTCAGGCACCAGGCTCTCACAAAACAGGTTTGCACTGTTTAGCTAAATAAATACTTATACTCCTAGAAATAAGGAACCTTTTTTGTGAAGAGCTAATAAATGATTATTATATTAGTCCACTGTTGGACGTAGGCCTCCCCTAATGTGCGCCATTTCACCCTGTCCTCAGCTTTTCGCATCCAGCTTCTACCAGTAGCCTCATATAGTCTCATATAATTCATAAATAAATGGCCCCATAGTACAGACGCCAGTAGGTCAAGCTATCGAAATATTTATTGATATTGAATATGAACCTTATTCCTTTGAATTAAAGTTTAAAATCAATCAAATAAATTTGACAGATTGTGGTACAGTCAACAAAAGAGTTATATACAGATTTCGACATAAATAATTACACGCCGAAGGGTTAGGTATTTAGCTGTTTACAATACCTACGTTTTGACACATATTGCGTGACATCTCTAATAAAACACAGATGATTAATAGCTGCCTGTATACCTAACTCTTTTGTTAACCGTACCTTGATGCTCTCTCTCTGGCCTCTGTACTTAAAACCTAAAAGAAGGTCAAAAACTTGTCACGTGCTACGCTCTAGTACTCACCTTGAAGTGTATTCTCCAGTATAGCCCTGTACTTAATGTGGGCGTGGTTTAATTTCTCCGACAGATTAGGGTTGTCTGCGATGTGGAACTGGCCCTTGTAGGGCTGCGCTGTCGTCACTAGGGACGGGTCATCCAGTTCTAAAAGAAAAACAAAAATTAGTGATTTCTGACACTTTTAATGTAATGACAATAAAGGTTAGTAATACGGTTAATGACAACAGGCTTGCCCCCTATTAGAGACCTAATTATATCGGCAACGGGTTGTTAAGCTCCCTAAATTATGGTTGAGCTACACAATGACTGATGCATGCGTACCGTCGGTTGGGACTGGTCTACTCAAAGCCGCTATGGCTCTTTCTACAAAAGGCCATTTCAGACTTTGCCCTACATTGTAAGACACATATTTGTTACTATTCTATGTTTGGACTTTAAAAGAGACTATGATTCTCTGAGTTTATTTCGACGTTTCTTCTCAGAGGTCGTCAGTTAGGAAATGCCGGCGCCATCTAGCTTTAAAAACATATTAAATATTGACTTGTAAAAGTGTCTTGAAAAGATCTATTTACAGAAATAAATATCATTTACATAATATATTACTTACTCTACGAAATTACTACGAAAGTAACATAATGCAGAATTAACTCTGTTTGTTACACTTTCACGCGTAAACCGCTAAACTAATTATGATGAATTTTGGTATTGAGATAGATTGGATCTTGGAGGAGGACATAGGTATAGACAATTTGTCTCAATAAGTCTAAATAGGTATTTATAAAACGTTTTTAGCTTTGAAATAAAACTACTTTTTACGGATTTTGTCGCTTATATTGATATTATTAATCCCGACGTTTCGATGGACGCTGTAAAGGGTTCGAAACGTCGGGATTAATAATATCAATATACGCGATAAAATCCGTAAAAAGTAGTTTTATTTCAATGTATAATATTCGCGTAAATGTCAGAAATCAATACGTTTTTAACTTATTGTTTTTTTTTTAAAGATTAACTAACCCAGGGTTCCGATCAGAGCTCCCATCTCCAGTACAGCACCAGGACGCAAGCTCCACGTCACTTTTCCGGACTCAGGAGCCGCAAGCGTCATCACCATTTTCATTACCTGGTGATAAGAGATAATTTGTATATAATGAAATGCCGATTGTCAAAGCGAATGTGGCGTAAAAGTCTATTACAACAAATGTCAATTTCACTGAGTGCGTAGTGTTTTCCTAGGAGTGATTAAAATTAGTGTGATAGACTATGACGTCACACTTAGCACGCCAAAATAATAATATAATAATAATAATATTTTGGGACATTTTACACAGCACCATCTAGTCCCAAACTAAGCAGAGCTTGTACTATGGGTACTAGACAATGGATATAATACTTATATACTTTTTTTTTGTAAATACATACTTATAATACATAAGAAACACCCAGACAAACACAAATACTCATGTTTTAACCACATAAATATTTGTGTCCTGTGGGAATCGAACCCATGACCCCCAGCATTCGAACCACTAGACCACAGACGTCGTCAAAATGGCGGGCGTTTAAAGTGCCTAGTTCGGTTGGCTGTTTTTAATATTTTTTTAATATTTTATATTACTTTTTTTGTGTTGAATATTTTTCTACAATATAGTGATGTAATCGAATAAAAATATTTTTGAAAATCATGCAATTCTCTATTATTGGAATTTTGATATGACAAAGTATTGGATTCGCTATTTTTTTTATATAACTTACTTCAATCTCAGCGTAAGGTTGTCCCTTGTCAACGTGCCCGCCATCTTCCACTAGAGTGTTAATCAGCTTGCCGGCAGATGGCGCGCGCAACTTCGACGGGTCCTTCTCCTTCTCAAACACAACCGTTTGGTTGCCTATCACGATCCTGTATTTGTCCACTTCATCCTTCAAGTAGGTCGTGTAGGATGCACCGTCGATTGAGAGCAAAGTTCCTGGAGGTAATTAAAAATAAATAATTAAAAAAAAACCGGCCAAGTGAGTCGGAGTCGCGCACGTACGTACCAATATTTGCGAGCAAAAAACGGCAAAAGAATCACGTTTGTTCTATAGGAGCCCCCTTAAAATTTTATTCTGTTTTTAGTATTTATTGTTATAGGGGCAACAGAAATACACAATTTGTGAAAATTTTAAATTTGTACAATACATTATCATGGCTTTTGTTTGAAGGGCAATGTAGCACATCATCGCTTAGCAGTAGAATATTCCTCGTACGTTGGTGCAAACATACCCTACATCCTGGTCTAGTCATCTGGTTCTACTCACCGCCATCAGTGAGCTTGTGCACCTCCAACTCCTTGAAGCTGCCGTTCATGGCGAGGAAGTAGGTGGTAGGACCAGACTTTGTGGCCGACACGCGGTACTTGGACCCCGAGTGGATCAGCTCCACTTCCACGCAGTTGGACAGCTGGCTGGAGCCCTGGATTTGACCTCTGGAGACAATTTTATAGAACTAGATACCTCATCCTTCCATCGTTAACATAAAAAAGGTTTATTTAGAAAAGTGCAGTACTTACATCTTCATATTATGTGTAGATTGTAAGATACATCGTGTATCTTACAATCTACACATAAATAAAATTAAAGTGTATGTAATTCCAAATTAACAGCTTTTCACTAAATGCATAATATGAAAGTGTATACGGTACCTACTTACATAAAAAAAATATTTTTGAAAATTTTTGTCTGTCTGTCTGTTTGTTGCTAAACTCTGAAACGGCTGGACTGATTTTAACGGGACTTTCACTAGCAGATAGCTGATGTTATAAGGAGTAACTTGGTTACTTTTATTTTAGAAAAAAAATAGGAGTTCCGCGATCACATACCCTTGCGAGGCCGTGACGGGATGACGACGATATTAAAAATACACCCTAATCTTCTATACCAGGGGTCTCCAAACTTTGAAGCCTTAGGGCCATAACAATTACTTCAGTATGTTCCAAGGGCCAAAACAGTTTTAATTTTTCTGCCTTTAACTATATTTCTAAATTAGACTCAGAATGCGCGGGAAATCACAATGACATAAATCTCATTAGTGTTTTTTGTTAATTCAATTATTTGTTAGTTATCAATATGCTTAAGCTTAGATACTTAAGTTAAGTTTTCTGCATTATCATTATTATTTCTGTAGTTAAGTTTATCTTGCTAGTAAATAAAACCGAGTAAGTATCATTCTGTGTTTTCTTCTTCAACTTATCACAGCAATAGTAACAACAATAAGACATTGGCTATCGCGGGCCGGATTATTGGCACTGGCGGGCCGGATTTGGCCCGCGGGCCGTAGTTTGGAGACCTCTGTTCTATACTAATAAAGCTGAAGTTTTTTTGTTTGATTGACCGCGTTAAACACAGGAACTACTAGTTCAAATAGAAAAAAAAAAGTTGAGTTGTAAAGTCGATACATAAATACTTATATAAATATATAATATTGATAAACAAGATTAACGACTAAGATTCTCCAAAGAATTGAAGATAAATACGGAGGACACGGAGTCTCCTCAGCCGAGGCAATGGTTAAGAAGAGAAGAAGGGGAAGCTATACTTACTTCTCTAGCGCACTCTTGAACTCCTGGAAGTTGGCGGTGATGATATTGTCCGCGATCAGAAGGGAGCCACAGATCACTCCCAGCATGACGTCTGGCTTCTCTGATTGTACCTGTACGTAAATAATGTTTATTAAAAAAAATATTTAAAAAAACAATCTCCCATATACCATAGAATTAGTCATCAACCTCCGATCCTTTTCTCAACTATGTTTGGGTGGCTTCCAGTCTAACCAGATGCGGCTGAATATCAGTATTTTACACGAAGCGACTGCCATCAGACCTCCACAACACAATTTCTGGGTAATACCGATATCCTGAGGATAGACTGGATGTCAGGATTTATGGGCTTCTGACTACCATTAAAGATGGATAGTCGGAACCGACATGAGCTAATAATGGTTACTCATCCACAGACTGACCGCGGATAAATGATATTTATATCTGTGTTAACGGAAATGTATGTAATCCGTCATTGTATACAATTCCTAGGAAATGTATGTAATTCCTAAAATCGCACGGAAATGTGTGAAATAAATTATATTATACTTACACATTTCCTAGGAAATCTATACATTTCCTAAATAGCAATCGGAAATGTAAAACATTTAAGATATTGGTGGGTTAATTATATGATTAAATTAAATTTGGTGGGTTAATTATAACATTAAAAAATAATTATATGATTACAAGACTGCCCGTAAACTGCCTGTAAGGCAATGTAAAGATTTCAGCAACTCCAACTTTTCCTACGATAGCTAATTGACAATGGAATATAATAAACCGCGTATCAAAAATACTGATTCAGCGACAAAATTACTGATTGACCAGCAAAATACAGATATCGGTTAGGTTAGGTTATCGGAAGAATGTGTTGTACCCGCGGCCCCTGGCGTACGTGTGTGATGGCACACCGGGGTGGTTTTAGTCAGTAAGAGTCTGACAGACCCCTCCGCCCTCGGGCGGAGGACATCCATGAGGATTTCCACCCCGTGAACAAAAAAAAAAAAAAAGAATGGTGACCATAACCAAATCTGAATGTTTTGATTAGTAAGATAATATGAACATATTATTATTATTTTACGATATGACTGTTACCCGATTGTCTCAATAAGTGCTATAATAAAAAAATATTATTAACAACGTGTTTTATTACAGAAAGCATTTACTTTATACATTTCCTAATACGATATTGGAATTATATACAATTCCGAGGAAATTTATACATTTCCTAGGATATCTATGCATTAAATAGTTTTTCAAACAATATTTTATACATTTCCTAAATAGTATAGGAATTGTACACATTTCCTAGGATTTGTATACAATTCCTTGATTTCATACATTTCCGGTAACATCTGCAAATAGATCTTGTAAAGAGACTTTTGCAAGTTAAAGTATTAATTTTTTTTAAGCTATATGTATCTAGGATTTCTTAACTGACGACGTCTGAGAAGAAACACCGAAACAAACTTAGAGAATCACAGCCTCTTTTAAAGTCCAGACATGGGATATTAGAATGTCTGAAATGGCCTTTTGAAGAAAGAGTTATAGCGGCTTTGAGTAGACCAGTCCCAGCCGACGGCACGCATGCATGTGTGTTAGGGCAGCTTATCCTTGCATATCAGTTGTTCAGCGTAGTTTTTTTTTTATGGAAGAGGGAGACGAGCAAGCGGGTCACCTGATGGTAAGTGATCACCGCTGCCCATAGACACCCACAACACCAGAGTGGTTGCAAGTACGTAGCCGGACTTTGAGATAAGAATAGGCCCTAGTTACAACTTAGTTACGAGCCCCTCCTTTACCCCTACACTCCTCCACAT
Organism: Acronicta alni; assembly: GCA_964056405.1. Lineage (NCBI taxonomy): Eukaryota > Metazoa > Arthropoda > Insecta > Lepidoptera > Noctuidae > Acronicta > Acronicta alni. The sequence goes on from OZ043942.1 coordinate 6,099,402, forward strand.
TAAGAAATAAAGTTAATTCTAACAGTCACAACACAAGCAAAATACCAAACAATAACAACATAGATTCAAGTCTTAAACCTAGTACGTTATCTTGTGTGATGACAGAATATAATATATTGATTTCTGACATTTACGCGAATATTATACATTGAAATAAAACTACTTTTTACGGATTTTATCGCGTATATTGATATTATTATTCCCGACGTTTCGGACCCTTTACAGCGTCCATGGTCACGGGTAGACTGAGGTGGTGGGCGTCTTGATGATATGATGTTATATTTACGCGATAAAATCCTTAAAAAGTAGTTTTATTTCAGAATATAATATGTTCCTATCTCAGCACACAATAAAAAGAGGAGTTGTGCAATAGCCTAGGGCTAGAACACTTCGTGGCCTGCGGGCGGTTGAATAGGGGGATTCCACATACCCCGTAAAAAATATAATTAATTATCAAAGCCAAAAATTTTGTCAGCTGTCATGTCAGGGAACCAGATTATTTAACAGAAAGGCCTACGTACCTATTTTACCTATTATTGTCTAGTTAAATAGTTTTTTCTATTTTTCGGTCATAAATGTTGTTGTTTTCCTTTTTTTGGGGATGTTATACAGCGTTACTACGGTTCTTAAATATTGTGAATGGACTCGTTATAAGGCCCCATTTAATCTCCTCTCGGCTTTACGAATAGTTTTGTAACATGTATAACCCAGAAACTGGGATGCAGAGGTCTGATGGAAGTCGGTTACTGGTCTTTTCAGCACTCACCCTCTCAGCGATGAGCGCGTCCAGCCAGCTGGTGTCGATATCATTGTTCTGGAAGGCACCAGTCTCCAGCAGGGTGATGAGGTACTCCACTGTGGTGCGGAAGTCACCACGGATGCTCAACTCTTTCAAGGCTATTACCAAGTTTCTGATGGAGAAAATATGTTGATTAATGATATATTATAAGAAAAGGTAAGGTAGGAGTCAGGGTGGCTTTGTGGTCATAGCGTCTGGTGTACCTAACCAGAAGACGCCGGTTTGAATCCTGGCCGCGGACGAAAAAATTCCTTTTAAATCTTAGCATGGAAAATACAAAAAGATCTTTTAAGAAAGCCAAATATGTTAGACATTACGAAAGCAAAAACACAAAAAAAAGTCGAATAAAAAAAATTGCATCTGATAACACTGGCAAGTGGCAACCAAGTGCCAACATAATAAAAAGAAAAAAAAAAAGGTGTTATTGTATTAGTATGAATACTCACTCTCTAGCCTGTTCTCTCGTCTCACCCCAGGAGAAGCAATGTCCGAACTGTGAGTCAGCGAACTCATGGAGGCCACCGGAGGCAGCTACACTGAAGTAACCCCATACATTCTTCGAAGACCTGAAGTTTAGCTCCTGAACCGTTCCGGAAGATGGCTTGAATCCTAGTGAAGTAAGGCATATTGAATCAAAACTAGTTTAGCATAAAATTAAAATGCTTAAAACTTCTTTATATTTGAACCGATTTTAATTTTGTTTTTGTTTCTTGGATCTATGTATTTTAGGAGATGTTTTTCATAGGATCAATAAAAAAATCAACTAGTCAATTCCGATTATAACTTACCTTCATCAGGGTTCTCGGAGGTGATCCTAGCGGCGATGACGTGTCCCCAGGGCGAGGGTCGTTGCTTCGGTTCGTCGAACTCGATGGGGGAGAGACCCCACGGCGACTCCCCGTACAACAGCCGGATGTCTTTCACGTGGTAGAGCGGCAGACCCATGGCGATCTGGATAGAGATTTATTTATGAACTAGCCTGTTTTCCCGAACTCGTGGGAAATTCTCTAAATCATGTCGAATTTGGGTACTGCTGCAGAAAATTTTACGACGTCTGTGGTCGCGTGTGGGACTGATGATCACGAGTTCGTGGGTTCGATTCCCACTGAACACAAATAGTTTCGGACCCTTTACGGATCGGATCGGATTAATTGGAAATCCGTAAAAAGTAGTTTTATTAATACATGTATTTTTTTTTACTACTAAGGTGGCAAACAAGCATACGACCCACCTGATGGTAAGCGGTTACCGTAGCCTATACACGCTTGCAACACCACACCCACAAGTGATACCACTTGCGCGTTGCCGACCGTGTAAAACGAAAGAAGTACGGTTGGTAGTAAAAGGGTCAAAGTCTCCCCACTGCCAACTGCCAACCATGCCAACACTGGAAACACGTTTCCTCGTGGAGCACTGGCAACCTTGCTCACCGTAAGAAACACAACACAGCTCAAAGCAGTGTTTTTACTTAGATTTTCTGCAAGGCGGAGATACTTCCCCAGTCGGGCAGCTCCAATTTGAGTGGAATTACTCCCACTATGCTCTACCTCCCTCTACCTCTACTAACCTGTAACTGTGCAGCCGGTAGATTGACGTCAGCCACCATCTCGGTACAAGGATGTTCTACTTGCAGACGAGGGTTCAGCTCCAGGAAGTAGTAAGCACCGGTCGCTGGCTCGTACAAGTACTCTACGGTACCAGCAGACACGTAACCCACCATTTTAGCTAAACGGACTGCGGCCTGAAACCATACATATTTTAGAAACACATAATCGTCAATACTCCATATACTGTCCCACTGCTGGGCACGGGCCTCCTCTCAGCATAAGAGGGATTAGGCTGTGGTGCACCTCGTGGTGCATCTCTAAAGCATGCAGGTTTCCTCATGATATTTTCCTTCACCGTTTAAGTGAGTGATAATTAATTATTAATACTCACGTGAATTCGAAAAGTCAGAGGGGCGTGTCTTGGATTCGAACTCGAGACCTACAGGGTGTAACGGGGGGGGTGGATCGTAAGTCAAACGATGGGGGACTTCAATACCTATCGATATGACCCCTATGTGTGAATCGCCATTTAATCTAGCTGGTAACTCGATTGGTCCCATCAGGTGTCTGTAGAAGACTCCTGTTCATAAATTTACACTAAAGGACTAAAGTAACAGTCGAAAAGAACCGAAATAAATAATGATTTATGGGACCTGTGCAATTTGCGTACATTTTTCGTTTTGATACTCTGGCAGTAGCGGAAGTCTACTCACATTCAGGGTATATTATCCATGAATGTGAGTAGTTTTTAAAATAAATTCTAGAAAAAAAAGTTGGCTACAGGCCTTGAAAGTTGTTAGAAATAATTCGATTTGCAAAACTTTTATGAAGAATTGTTTTTTTATTTCAATATGATAAGATTATGACCCAAATCGGTATCGTGATCACCCACTATTGAACTACTTCTAGAAAAAAAAAATATGCAAGCAGGTCTAGTAGTTAAGCTACAGTGACGACTTTTATACTGAATTCCGGTTTTTTTACTCAAAATTCACAAAAATCTTAATAATTTTGGAACGATTGAATATCGCGGAACATACATAGGGGTCATATCGGTAGGTATTGAAGTCCCCCATCGTTTGACTTACGATGATCCACCCCTATGTTACACCCTGTATATGTACCGTGATGGTAGATTGAAAAAGAAACTCTCGATTTAGAACTATTAGGGAACTGTATTCTTCAAAAGTCAAGGAAAATCTGACACAACCATAAATTACTTTTTTTTTCTAGACATTCTACTTTAAAAAAATCAATGATTATTCTTTTTAACCACGGACGTGATAGACGTCAAATGAAACCTTGCTCACGACGCCAACGACGGCATGGGACGTCAAAAATACCACTTATTTTTAGTTCAAAATACATACCTATATAAAAAATTGTTGTTTTTTTACCTATTATTAAATACTAGAATTTGTCACTTGGCGTAGAGAACACCGATTTTCGTTATTGACGTGGCGGACAAAAGGTTAATAAAACCAACCAGTCATACGCTAGTGCTGACTCCTTATAGCGATCTCTACAATACCTATAACATGATAATCTTTTCGACAGTACATACCTTCTCCATCTCAATGAAGACGTCAGGCTTGGCGATGGCTGCGGGCGCCTCCTCAATGATCTTTTGGTGACGACGTTGAATGGAACAGTCGCGACCAAACAAGGAGATGGCGTTACCTGATAAGTAAATAAATATTTCACATGGACTGCCTCATTAGTCTAGTGGTCCTAAGCGCGACTGCTACGCTAGAGGTCCTGGGTTCGATCCCCAGGTCGAGCAAAGTGTTATTGGGTTTTTCTATGAAATTCTCAGTAGCAGCTCGGAGTCTGGATTAATTGTGCCCGGTTAATGGCAATAGGCTCGCCCCCTATTACATGGGACCTAAACATACCGGCGAAATGTGGGTGTACATTAGTACACCTCTGCCTAACCCTTCGGGGAATACAGGCGTGATGGTATGTATGTATGTATGTAAATAAATATTTCACATGGACTGCCTCATTAGTCTAGTGGTCCTAAGCGCGACTGCTACTCTAGACTGCAACACATCGCGTTTGTATACCGTGTGTTATAATAGTACAGTATGGTACTAGTGTGTAATGTTGGTGATTACCGCTGAGGCACCATTGAAACCCGAGCCGTTAGGTGAGGGTTTGAAGAGAGCCGAGGACGGTAATCATCAATACACACGTGTATCATACGACGTTTTTCAACACACTTGTGAAGAAAATAACTATAATTTCAACTGTGAAAACTAATTGTGAAAAGTTTTCGCAATGGCGGGAAAAATTAATCTGCCGTTTTCCTATTTTTTTGGCTTTTCGCGGATAACGTTTTAGACACATACAAAATGGGGAATTCAAAGTTTTCTATATTACAGAGAAAACAAAAGTTATATTTGAGTGAAAGTTTTATTTATTAAAAACGTACACGTTGAAATTATCTATTTAAATACGAAGTTGCATGAAATGAGCAAGCAATAGGTACATTAATTTATTTGTACTATTTATTGAAGACGATCTTTTTTGTATCGAAACTTTTTTAAGAACGAAGCAACTCAACTAATAAAATAAAAAATAAACCCTATAACTCACATGTGGATAATAGCAATTAACTCCCATAAATCAAACAACATTCTTACTATTTATTTAATATTATTTACTTTATTAATATATATACCTACGTTTTTTCCTTGACCTACCCGTGATCCTATATTCTATTTCAATCACTAAATTCCGTTTCCATAATCTATTTATCCCAAAATAATGGTCCCTACCTTTTACACTTGTAATGGCAAATGCACAAACTGTGCGAGCCAAAACAAAAAAAAAAAAAATAGCAATTAAAAAGTCACAGTTTGATAACAGGTGTCATTATGTGCCTAATTGCGGTGAAATTATAGCCATTTTATGAGCAAGTGTTGAAAAATTTATTATATTATAGTTTATTATTACGAGCAAGTGAAAGTTGAAAAATGTATTATATAGTTTATTACAGTTTATCATGGCCATGGGATCCGTGTAATTCACCACGAGCATGACAGGAATGTGACTTACCGTATTGATCAGCTATAAGTTGGACTTCCAAGTGGCGCGCGGACTTGGCGAGCTTCATCACGAATATAGGCGAGCCGGGCACTTCCGCTTGCACCTGGAACAAACAATATCTTCATTAGTGACCTTTTCTTTCTTTCTCAGAGCCTTTTCCCAACTATATTGGGGTCTAAAATCTAAACTACCATATAAACTGCCTTCACATTCTGAATTTACGGTGTCTTTATGGTGACGTCAGTAACACCTATTGAAAAGCAAGTTTTTGTTTCTCAACCGACACAACTACTTTACAGTTAGTTCAATGTCGAACCTTACCTACTAACTATCATTTTGTATTTTTTTGGGATTTTCCATGCTAAGATTTTAAAGTTAATTAGTAAAGGAGATTATTCCTTTACGAAATAACTTTAAAATCATGTAACATGCCAAAGAAATACAAAATGATAGTTAGTAGGTAACGTTCGACATTGAACTAACTGTAAAGTAAGTCGTGTCGTTTGAGAAGCAAAAACATGATTTTCAATAGGTGTTACTGACGTCACCATAAAGACACCGTAAATTCAGAATGTGAAGGCAAAATTCGAGGCTTAGTGGTCATAGCGTCTGGTGTACCTAACCTTTTTTTTTTTTTTTTCCTCTGTGGAAATCCTCATGGACTGCCGCCGTCTGGGGAGACGACGGGGTGTGTCGGACTCCGCCCTACCGACTAAAACCACAGGAGGTGTTCGCCTCACCACCATTTGTCGGGAACGCGGGAACCAGTTGTTATTCCTCCGCGAACCCGACGGTGGTGTACCTAACCTAACCTAACCAGAAGACGCAGGTTCGAATCCAGCCCGCGGTCGAATTTTTCCTTTACTAAATAACTACCATAAGCGTTTTTACTCGCTAGGCTATTTTTACCATCCTTCTCATTCATTCTTCCAACGTCTCAAAACATACCTGTTTACCTAATGTTTTTTAAACATACCTGTCGGAACATATTGCTGAAATCATCGGGATTCTCCACCTTCCTGATACCCTTGCCACCGCCACCTTCCGATGCCTTGATCATCACGGGAAAACCTGCGAAAAGAAGTAAATGAAAAGTAGTTTTCACACCTAAACTACCTCATTAACCTTAGTGGTCGTTAGCGCTACTTCTACGCTGAAGGTACGGTCAGCAACGAAAGTTGCTGATCACAGCTAAGTTTTGAAAACATGACAGCTCCAAAATTTGTGAAGTTTTTTTTTTATTATGAATTAAAACTACAATTAAAATCAAAATCAATAACATAAATAATAAATAAATGTAGTGTAGGTACAGTTGGTATCATTATACATGTTGAAATGCAATAGTTTCACACATTTGCCATGCAAATTTCTATTTTTAACGTTTAATACCTAATGTTACATAATGTAGGTACCGTCAAACGGGGTGAATAGGAACTCAGGGGTGAATCGAGACAAAACTTTGAAAGGGATTTTCAGCTTTAATTATTCTAATGGTCTTCTAATGGTATATTATAATTTAGGAACAATATTAGAGTCCCTTTTTCCAACAAACTATAATAATTAAAGCTAAAAATCCCTTTCAAAGTTTTGTCTTGATTCACCCCTGCATCCCTATTCACCCCGTTTGACTGTACCTTAACCTAATTAATATTTTGTACACCAGATAATGGTAGAGTATGGATAGCACTAAAATGTAAACTCAACAACTTTGTATACCCATATTATAACAAATATGCTTATCATTATGCTTTTATTTATACTTATAATTTTTTTTATTTTTAAATATTTCATCGTAAGTAACATATAAAAAAAAACATTTAAAAATATAAAAAATAGAAACCCACCGGCATCGGGAGCAGGGTCCAAGCTACCGGTGGTCAGGGCCCCAGAGAAAGAAACCTCCTAACAATACGGGCCGTGTCCAACGAGAGCCTCCTTAGATGTTGGTCGAGGCTCTTGGCTATTAGGACATTGGCTGACACAACGATTGGTACAATGATTGCTGAATTCACCTCCCACATGTCGACAACCTCGTGTGCCAAGTCGAGATACTTTATTTCTTTCTCTTTCTCGGCTTTCACGAGGTTCTCGTCATGCGGTACAGTGATGTCAACAATCATTGCACGACGCTCTAATCGATCTATCACTACAATATCAGGCTTATTGGCAACAATAGTCCTGTCTGTAATGATAGACCGGTCCCAGTACAATGTAACATGACCATTTTCGAGAACTGGGTCGGGCACATACTTGTAGTACGGTACTTCCGATTCCACAAGATTGTATTTCAAAGCGAGCTGCTGATGGATAATCCTGGCCACGAGGTTATGCCTGTGCAAGTATTCGCCGTTAGCCAGACGCGAGCAACCAGAGATAATATGTCGGATAGATTCTCCCGGACGGCGGCATGCCCGACATAATTATGTCAACCGTACCATCTTTCACGATATATTTCCGATAGTTGTTCGTCATCATAACTGTATTATGCTTTGTTATTATTATTATTAATGTAAGGTAAATTTAATGGTCATTATGCAATGATTTCATAGAACCTTCATAAGTCAGTAAATGCATATTAAAAATCGTATTGAAGACTACAACTATTGTTCAAAGTTGCTATAAAACAATAACTTGCTTAATGCTATTATGCTTTATTTTTCAAGCAAGCGATTTTATGTGCTTTATTATAGCATGCTTATTTTATATGCCTACTTGTTATGTTAACGCGATACGCAACGCCCGACGGACAGTTGGTTGATAGAGAGAGAGTGTTTTTATTTATTATTATTATTCTTTAACAAATTTACATTTGTGTCGAACATTGGTTTTAACAATAAGAAAGAAAAAAAATAAACAATCACAGTAAATCCAGAAACATATTCATACACATTATTTGTAGAAATAAAGAAACATATGTCACTAAAAATTAAATGTCTGTCATGATGAGATGTTGAATATTATGTTATTTAAGTCATTAAAAATATAATCACATATTAGTTCGAACTACTGTTATAATAATTTAACTTAATATTTATTCATAATCAATTAATAAACAATTGTCAATAAAATCAAGATGTAAATTCATAATAATTATATTATTAGGTCATTAAAATAATCACATAGTATTAGTTCGAACTATTCTTATCTTTGAGAAACTCTTCTATGCTGTAATAACATTTCCTCAATAACAAAGTCTTTAATTTTCTCTTGAATTATGTGTGTTATGCGATATAAAGCAAAATAGCTTTATAGCATAAAGTGCGAATCGCGATATCATTTGCTTAATGCTATATATAATAAGCACGCTACTTTATAATGCTTTATGCTATATTAATCATCACTAATAACAACATGTACAGCGACATTCGTTGCTGACTGTACTATTAAGTCTTTTTTTCCAGCCTGGTTTGTCAAACTGCTGGGCAAAGGCTTCCCTTCCCTCTTTCCAGGCCTTTCTGTCCGCTGTTTTGGTGGCCCAGATATAGGTATTCACCAGGCGGTTGCGGAATTCTGATGGCAGTTTATTCGTGTAAAATACTGATATTCAGCCTCATCTGGTTAGACTGGAAGCCGACCCCAACATAGTTGGGAAAAGGGTCAGAGAATATATTATACAACGTGTTACAAAATACCCCGTAAAAAATATAATTAATTATCATAGCCAAAAATTTTGTCAGCTGTCTTGTCAGGGAACCAGATTATTTAACAGAAAGGCCTACGTACCTATTTTACCTAATAATTATCTACTTTAATAGTTTTTCTATTTTTCATTCATAAATGTTATTGTTTTCCTTTTTTTGGGGTACGTTATACAGCGTTACTACGGTTCTTAAATATTGTGAATGGACTCGTTATGAGGCCCCATTTTACCTCCTCTCGGCTGTACGACAAGTTTTGTAACAGGCAATAGGCCTATGACACCCTCTTGTCATACACGTCACACTTTGTGGACCCCTTCGTGGCCCTTAACGTGTGACGTAATATTTAGTGTTGCTACGTGTTGTGTAGTGATGAAATGACAAGGCTACTCGGTACAAGAGAGGTAGAGCATAATGGAGCTGCCCGACTGGGGAAGTACCTCCGCCATGCAGAAAATCGAAGTGAAGTAAGAGTGAAGGTTGCCAGTGCTCCGCGAGGAAACATAGTGTTGGCAGTGGGAGGACTTTGACCTCCCAACCTATACTGCCAACCCAACTATTCCTCTTTCGTTTTACAGGGTCAGCAACGCGCAAGTGATACCCCTGGTGTTACAAGCGTCTATAGGCTACGGTAACCGCTTACCATCAGGTGGGCCGTATGCTTGTTTGCCACCTTAGTAGTGTAAAAAAAGAACAACATACCAATCTTTTGCGCCGCCTGCAATCCTTGCTCTGGTGATGTGACGCATCCCCGAGCAAACAGCTCCGACGATATCTTAATCTTCTTAGTATTGTACTCTGCTTTCAATTCTGAAACAAATAATAATAAATATAGATACAATTGTGATAGCCTAGTGAAAAGCAATTATAGTCTAGTGTTGAGCAGTGTTGCCAGATCAGATTTGTAAAACAAATACAGTAGATTTTATAGTAAAATACAATAATAATAATAATAATATTTATTTTCATATTAAAGTACACTATAGAAACAAAAACACTATCCACAAACACACACAAAATACAATAGGTACAAAATAGTTGAACACTGGTACCCAAGGTAAGATTTAACTTGAGTTTTAGGCACCAGGGCCCTCACAATTAAATGATGAAACAATATGTGGTGCAACTCGTGTGAGTTTCTACGAAGTTATTCTTATGGTGGTATGCTATAAATGTGAAATATAGTTTATTACAAAATTATAAAGTTAAAATACAGCATGTTTATAGTAAATAAAAATACACATTTACGTTGTAAAAATCATATTATATTCAATAAAAACTCAATTAATCACTGTCTGTATAACTTAAAGAAGGTTCATTCATTCACTTTCACTCATTTTTATAAAGGACGTCACCAAAATCTGCCCAAACTATTCCTCTTTCGTTTTATAGGGTCGGCAATTCGCCAGTGATACCCCTGGTGTTACAAGCGTCTATAGGCTACGGTAACCGCTTACCATCAGGTGGGCCGTATGGTTGTTTGCCACCTTAGTGGTATAAAAAAAATACTTGACGGCTTAAAAAGGACTTACCGCTACCACTCCAAGGCAGTGTAGGTATATCAGCTGTTTGAGCCACGATGGACGAGGCGATCTTGTCTCCTAAAGCCCACATAGCCTTCTCAGGGGGTCCAATAAACACGACTCCGGCGCGGTGCAGCAGCTCGGGGAGCTTGGGGTTCTCTGACGCGTGACCCCACCCAGCCCATACAGCCTAGGAAGGAAAAAATTTGTTAATTTTGTAACTAAAAATTTTTTAACCCTTTGACCGCCACGGACGTCTATAGACGTCAAATTAAAACTTGCTTACGACGCCAACGACGTCAGGGCACGTCAAAAATACCACTTTTTTATAGTTCAAAATAAATATTAAAAAATATGTTTATACTGTTTTTTTACCTATTATTATACTCCATTTGGTTAGGTACTTAACTAAAGGTAAACAAATCATAAAAATGGTTCTTCTATAGGGCCATTTCTCATTTCGAAATAAAATGTAACCAAAATAAATTATTGAATCACTTAAAATCACATTTCCTTTTATATACTAGCATATTTAAATTCTTTGTTTAATATTACATGATAATTATTAATTCTTAAGCTGCGAACAATTAATTAAATTAAAATTCATAATGTGCCTACTAAAAAGAAGCTAAAAAGACAGGTATTCAAAACATTTGTCTACGTAGTATACTTTTGCAAACTCGAAAAAATTGAGTACCTACTGCGAGGAAGCGCAGCAAAATATTTATTATCCGACATTACACAAATCGGTAACCGCTTAACCAGAAGCCATTCGCCATTCGTTGAACAGCCCTGAACGCCGCCATTTTTATTGTTTACCTTTAGTTAAGTACCTAACCAAATGGAGTATAGATATTAGAATTTTTCGCTTGGCGTAGAGAACACAGATTTTCATTATTGACGTGGCGGTCAAAAGGCCATTTTAGACTTTGCCCTACATTGTAAGACACATATTTGTTTCTATTTTATGTCTGGACTTTAAAAGAGACTTTGTTTCTCTGAGTTTGTTTCTCTGAGTTTGTTTCGGCGTTTCTTTTCAGAGGTCGTCAGTTAGGAAATGCCGGAGCCATCTAGCTTAAAAAAAATGTGTAAAATATTGACTTGTAAAAGTGTCTTTAAAAGATCTATTTACAGAAATAAATATCGTTTATCGTAAAAGCTAAAACAGCACTACTAGGAGTCAAGCTCATATAAATCGCGGGAGATTTTCATAATCATCATCATTCTCAGCTTGTATTATCCCACTGCTGGGTATAAGCCTCCTTTCTTTTATGCCAAACTTCTCTGTCTCCCGCCACACTCATCCAGTATGGTCCTAGTCCCTTTTTTATATCATCAGCCCATCACGACGTGTCTAATGGTTCGCGTGTCTAACTGCTGGTCACGAGATCGTGGATTCAATTCCCACAGGACACCATTATTGTGTTCCGGTTTGAAGGGCAATGTAGCCAGTGACATTACTGGACATATGAGACTTAACGACTGAGGTGTCAAGATGACAACGCGATTGATAGCACTGGTGTTACTGTCGTCTATAGACTGTTACCGCTCACCACAAGGCCCCTACGCTTGTTGGTTATCTTAAAATTACCTGAACTTGCGTCCTGATTGCGATGTCAACAATCAGCTCGACATTAGCATAGTTATTGTTGTTGGAGCCCCCGGGCACCGGCACGTAGTGGTCCGCCATTTTGATATACTCCGCGTTCGCCTTCAGGTCCTCCGGAGTCACCTAGGGAAGGCAAGAGAAGTAGAGTAAATAGTATTCGAGAAGATGATTTTCCTTTAAATTACCATAACCATCCCAACTATTATCTACTTCCCTAATAATATAATTATGTCCATTTCAACCGCGCGACCAACTATAAAATTTTGATGAAACTTTGCCAGGAATTCGTGGTAATTTGTTACTATACACCTCTATTCCTGAATTTGTTGAAAAAAAAAATAAGTCAAAATATAATATAATTATAAATGCGAAAGTCTGTCTGTTACGCTTTCACGCTTAAACAACTGAGCCGATATTGATAAAATTTGCCAGAGATAGACTAGACCTTGGATATATTTTGTCTCAGTCTTTTGAGATGTGGACGAAACTGCGAGCAACAACAAGTTAAATAATTGAAATAAAACTACTTTTTACGGATTTTATCGCGTATATTGGTCACGGGTAGACTCCATGTACCATGGACGCTGTAAAGGGTCAGAAACGTCGGGATTAATAATATCAATATACGCGATAAAATCCGTAAAAAGTAGTTTTATTTCAATGTATAATATTCGCGTAAATGTCAGAAATCAATAAGTTAAATAATTGTATTTTTTAGTAGAGAAAATGGCTGGCTTATGCCATTTTTGCGGCTTGGAAGCCTATTATATGTAGATTCAATTATGTTATTGTAAAAAGAATAAATATTAAATCTAACAGAAGTGTAAAACTGCAACACTGAAGGATATGACCCTGATTAATACAGAATGACAGCCAGTTTCAGCTTCTGACAGAATACCCTAAGGCATTGGGTTGTGGAGGTCTGATGGTACTCGCTTTGTGTAATATACTATATGTAATTTACGTGAGATAAAGGATCTTGACAGACAGACAGATTTATAGACAACAAAGTGGTCCTATAAAGTTCAGTTTTATTACTTTTGAAGTATGGAACCCTAACATAAGGGTGGCCGTGGACCTAGACGGTTTTGAGGGAGGAGTTTCAGCCTCTCAGCCCCTCTGAACCCGCTACTGTTGATTACTACTACTCTTGGTATTGATGTAGATCACTCACCATAACGACGAATCGCACCGCCCGCTCGTTCTTGAACATCTCGTAAGACCATCGTCTTATAGAGCGCATACATTTTACTGCGCCGATACCGTTGTTCGCGATCAAAACCTGTTGGTGGATAACAATATTATAAGAAATATACCCAAATATATTAATAAATATGCTGTGTGTAGCCGTAACATAATACATTGACAAAAGAGCAAAGAGACTTATTATAAGTCTCATAAGCGATTAGACGTAAAAGCGTCAAAACCAAACTTCTAAGTCTGGAACATCGGTGAAAGATCGCTTGCCTTTCGGTCTTTTAAAAGGCATATTATGGAGAATGTGCCCAACAACTACATGATCTTATCCCACCTTCCACTTTCCTTCATCGGACTACCAGGCGCAGGGAGGGTTTTTACCCACGTGGCCGAATTTCTATCACTACGCATGAAACGGTATGCTGGGTTTTTTCTTGTTCGCACCGCAGAGGAGTGGAATGCTCTCCCTGTGTCCGTATTCCCGGAGTCATATAACCTTGGTGTCTTTAAGGTGAGAGTGACCAGGCATTTATTGGGTAAGCGTGTTCGACCATCAGGTGAGACTAAGTTCAAACGCAAACCCATAAAGAAATAAAATTAAAGATAGACTAGTCATGGAAAAAAATGCATCAGCAATCCAGATCAAAACTGCATTATTAGCTTCGAAAATAATGCTTAGTAAAAATTGCACAATTGCAATCATGCAGTGATTTGTTTTGTCATCATCATTGCGTATGCCAGTAGTCCTACATGGATGAAATTTACATATCTAAGGTTTTCAGCCAGCTTGCGGTGGCTGGTATAATTTGTGGACTTCCAACATTCCACAGGAGAAACAGCGAAGTGGGTTTTCGTTTACCGTTTAAGAGAGGTAGGGCATAGTGGGAGTAATTCCACTCAAATTGGAGCTGCCAGACTGGGGACCTTGCAGAAAATCGAAATGAACGGTGAGCAAGGTTGTTACTCCGCGAGGAAAGGTTTGTTGGCACTATACTGCCAACCCAACTATTCTTCTTTCGTTTTACAGGCTCGGCAAACGCACAAGTGATACCCCTGGTTGGTATTGCAAGCGTCTATTGGCTACAGTAACCGCTTACCATCAGCGGGGCCGTATGTTTGTTTGCATTCTTAATAAAAAAAACATGCGACAGGGTCCCCAATCTGGACCGACGAACAGATTAAAAACCGTTTTGATCTAAACGGGGCATGGAGTTCAGAGTGGGGCCTATTCAAACACAACAAGAATCTCGTATCCACTCGACTCCACTAAGAAGTCGCCAAGTGCCGACTCGGACCGTAAATCTTGGACCCGACTGGACTGATTCCGTACCAACCATGGAAAAACTAACCACCACCTCCATAAATGAGGATTAAGGGAGTCACCACAATGCGGTTTGTTTTGTGAAATCCATCTACAAAGCAACACTGACCTTGTTAATTGGCTTGGTGCCCTGGAACCTCCTGACGAACTCCTCAGGAGTAGCTACCGTGAAGTCTTTCTCTTGGAAGCGCTGGCTATGAATCACTGTGCCCTGGGACATAGAAGGCCTGGAAAAGAAATACTGTGTTATCTAATATACATATAAAAATATCGTCTCACAGTGTTTGTTATCGAACTCTTCCGAACATGTTAATGACCACAATGATTAAAGGAAAGAAAAACAATGTATTACTTGAAAAAAATACCGGCCAAGTGCGAGTCGGACTCGCGCACCGAGGGTTCCGTACAAACCTGCTAATCAAAAATACTTTTGATTGCGTTGATATAGAAGTTTGATTTTGTTACAGCTTAAAGGTATTATAGACCCGAGTATTTGATATTTTTCGGTTTTCGCAATTTTTCCTTTATCTGTGTTATAAGACGTTGCTTCGTTCCAAATTTCAAGATTCTGAGTTCACGGTAAGTACCCTGTAGGTTTTGATTCCCCTGCGAGTTTCGAAAATTTGCGGAAATTTGCAGTATAAACGATTTTATATTTTGATTGCATTGGCTTAGAAGTTTGATTTTTTCACAGCTCCAAGGGACAGTAGACCTGAGTATTTGATATAAATTTTAGTTTGATACCTCCGCGCGTTCCTGAGAAAAAGGGTCTTGACAGACGGACAGACAGACGGACGGACGGGCAACAAAGTGATCCTATAAGGGTTCCGTTTTTTCCTTTCGAGGTACGGAACCCTAAAAATGACTAAATTATTGTATTTAATAATTTGACATAAATAGTATGTCTGTCATACCCGCAAGGAAAAGGAGTGGCACTCAGCATTATGCTGAAACTGCATTGCAAATGCTTGCAACACAGTGCAGAGCTGATTTCCAGCACCAATTGTTGTTATTTGTTCATTAAAAACTGTTATTAAACATGTTCAAAAATCAAATCATACAATTATACCTAATCTTCATAATAATGATAAGTCAATCCAATGCAATAATTAATCGGATAATATTAATTAATCTGATAAAACCACATCTCAATTTCTGTAAACAGTTTATCAGTCAACTTGCGACTTTGCTAGTACTAACAGCTTTTTAGAGTCTACCCGTGACCATGGACGCTGTAAAGGGTCCGAAACGTCGGGATTCATAATATCAATATACGCGATAAAATCCGTAAAAAGTAGTTTTATTTCAACTAACAGCTTTGTTGGCATTGCTAGATAATAACTATACATATATAGTTTATGTCCATGTGGAATAGACAACGTCTGTGGTATAGTGGTTTGAGTGTCTCACTGCTGATCATGAGGTCGTGGGTTTGACTCCAACAGAACACAAAAATTTATGTGATGAACATAAGTGTTTGTTGTGTTTGTCTGGGTGTTTCTTATTGTATTATGTATTACAAAAAATAGTTTTTTAGTATTATATCCATCGTCTATTACCGATAGTACAAGCTCAGCTTAGTTTGGGACTAGATCATGCTGTGTCCCAAATATTTATTATTGTATATTATTACCTTTTAATAGGAGAAAGATTTTTTTAAATAGGTACAGCGGTTTGCCCTCCACATATAAACTCACAGTTCGCAGTATCTCTTTTTAATATAAGTTAATTAATTTAGCAATTTGCATAAGGCCCCTGGGATCCAAGTACAATAAAGGTTACATTGTGTCCGTATACTTTAGTTAATAGTAACAATTAAGTTTTATTTAATTATAAATTTTAATGTAAGCAAATATTTAAGTAGTGTACTGTGCCAGCCTAGTTTAACCATGTGCTGCTACATAAATCCGTAGAATATTTGAGATAATATAGCTGCTTCACAATCCATGTAGTGCTAATGGAGTGCATACTTGTCATAAGAATAATATAATACAACCTTCAATACATCGAAGGATACATAATAAAAATATATTAATTATAAATGAAAAATCACTTTATTGAACCTTCTCGATGGTTTGTGTAGTCTCAACTACCCGCATTAAACCAATGTGATATCTAACCCTTCAAATTCTTAGAGAACAGCTCAGCAATGGCACAGTAAATGGGATGTGTATGAGTTTATAGCTGAAATAGCTGGCTTCCTGCCTCTGTATTTTTGATTATGTACAACCTGAATCTATTCAAAAGTAGGGTGGATAAGGACCTTCTCAGTGTGCTCGTTCCAGCCTTGAGTTTATCTTTGCCCTGGAGTGAAGAGCAAGCCCATTTTTAATCAAAATAACAATATAAAAATTTGTCAATGGATAAAGAGTTGTATTTATAATCAATATGAACTGATTGAGCCAGAATATGGCTTTAAGAACCTAAGGTCATGAGGGCCAGGCCTAAGTTCAAGGTTGGCAAACTTCACATCATCTCTTTGTGGATACTTCTTAAACAATAACATTAATATTAAACATTTAAATAACCATAGAGACAATAAGAAGGCACATTTTTAATATGTAGGTAGTCAGATTATAAATTTCTTAAGCAAAATAATTTGATAAAAATTTAAATAAATGGTATGACTGCCATGAATGTTTGGTTAAAAATAATTTTCAGGCAAAAATTTCTATGCTTTCAATAACAAAAAATACGTGCGTGCATACGTACCGATTTTTAATAAATAATTAAATATAAACTTTAATAATTCTATTATGTGAAACTAAAGAGAAATCACTATCGTGGCATACTTTTTACGTTTCAACACGCTAATCGTCAATTTTTCTCGCACCACCACGAAATTTGGCAAAAAAACTAACAACATAAACTATCGTAGTACTTTTTCGACACTTATTTACTAAATAAATCGTAAAAACAAAACTAGTTATTTGAACATTTTTTTCTAACCTGTAAGGCGTATCAGAGTACAGTCCGTTCATCCCTTGATACATTTTATCAATATATAAAACACTGAAAACACTATTTTACACAATTGAACAGATAACAGTATTGTTCAATTCATTAAAACGATAATAAATAAACATTCTACAATTCAAGAAGCGATACAGTTCAGTTTTGTTTTCTTATTTTGACGTACGGTACGGAATTCGCAATGAAACTCGCATGACGGATCATACGATCATGCGCACTCGCTTGCGCTCATTTAGTTACTGAAGTGAGAGAGAGATGGTATTCTAATTGGTCCAAAGTTGCCATACTAAGGAAATTGCAAGAACGTTGCATAAGAAAACTTGTTTATTATAACGTTAGGGTTGGGAAAGGGTCAGTACAAATCGATAAGATTAAGATAAATAATTTGCGTGCAATTATATTATTGTATTTCTTGCACGTTTATCTAATTAAACTTATTTTCAAACTAATTAAAACGTTTATGAATAGATTAAACATTATTGAATTATTACATTGCCTAATTTATACATTACATAATTATGCTAAACAGGTACTTACATACTTCGTCAAGCTATAGCGAATATATAAGGTCCAAAGTCTTTACCTTATTGTAAAAAATAAATTACCGGCTTTACTAAGAATGAAAAGTTGATTATAGAAACTTACTATAAATAAATCTATTAGACCTTACGCTTTACTGACTTACCTAATCATTAAACGTTTTCCTCATCGTTTCCATATAGAAGGGTATGATTGAAATTGATAACGAGAATGGCATCATGATCTCTATTATACACAGCCTTCAGTACCTATCCTACGGCTAGGTCACTCTCAAAATATGCAATTTTCCTGGATTCTGTGCCATATTTTTTTCAAAAGAATGTACAATGAACCCAACTACGAATTAATATGTGGTTATGAAGATAATTGGTAGCAATGACTAGGTACCGTAACAAAAGAGTGATATTGTTGAAGATTCAGCCAATAAAATTCTTAAATTAATGAGACAGTGTCACGTTTCACTGCAATTAATGGAAACAGCATAATTAGCTTACTGAACCAGAATTACTCGTTCTAAAATGGTTAACATATTTCTTGACAACTTTTACTGTTGAATAAATAATCTTGATTGCGATAACTTGAACACGAGTACCCATATTTTCGTTACATTGTGTTCATCTTTTTTAAAACAGAGAGCATAGCTATTATCGAAAATAAATTAATTTTAATAACAATTCAATATTTATTACTGCTGGTATATTATAAATAAATTATAATATTATGTGTGATCACTAAAATGGTCACTAAAAGAATCTATGTCCAGCAGGGGACGAATACTGGCTGCTAATGATGATGATGATTATGGTCATTACCTATGGGTCCTAGAATTTAGAGTCCCAAACAATCGCAAAAATAATAATTATACACATTTTTGTTAAGTGATATCTAGTTACTTTTACTGTCATGTATGTTGTAACAGGCCTTTGCTAAGCAGTTGAACATGAAAAGGGGCCATAAATATTATGTCACGGTATAAGTACAGAACTTTAAGATAAATACAGTAATTCAATTAAAACATCGGGAATAGAATGCAAGAGAGAATTAATCTAATAACATATACCTGGTATACGATTTGGCAACACTAGTACTGATTGTCAATATGACCACTGCTATTTAACATCAGCGGCAATTTGCTCAATTGACATTACAATAGATGGGTGTCATCAATTTCACTTACAATTTAGTTTAGCATATGCATACTGGAGCTCCTAAAGTTCCGTCCACTTAACTCAATCAGCTCTTTATATACGTACGCTTTTCCGTGTAAATATCAAGTCTGAGCTCCACTTCTCTGAAATCGATTCGAGGCACGCAGCTCAGGCTTTTCAAATTCATGCTATGATTATCAATAATGATTATAAGGCTACAGTTGTAGTCCAGTTTATATCTAAATATCTGGCATTTCGCAATCAGAAATTAATGAGCAGATCAAAAATCTATGTAAAGTATCATTTGCATTTTCGTTAAAAAAAATATCGAGATGAACTTGACTTTTTTGCAACGACTTTTCGATTTATCGCACAAACTAAAACTATTTTTGTAACAGGTTGCGTTGGAGTGACGTCATCTGGACTTGGAATCCTTCAACATGCACTAGGCCAACATGTAGTATAGCAAAATCTTTCGTATATGGAGAAAATACCATTGGTTTTTGTCCCGAGAGTACCTAATCCAAATCCCATCTTATCGGATCATGCCTTTAACTAATTTAAGGCGCTGATATAAGTTTTTTTATGATTTTCTATGAATCGCACACCATGTCTAAACGACAACAAAAACTACAGGAGTTCCTTAATTATTACGTTTAAATTAAATGGTGTAATTAGTGAAGTTATTTATAATGGAATGGAAAAAACTAATAATTTAAGTAATTTTTTAAGAAGGATAGTAACATCAAGCTTCGTTTTTCGAATTAACATTATGCTCGTTTTAGCAGAGCTCTTCGATGGAACTCTTCACTCAAGGTCGCTGGCGGCTATAAAACATTTAAAGCTTAACCAGGATTTTTATTTATCGGTCATCCAATCATGGTAATAGACTACATTGAGCAGCCATAACAGATACCATGTCTGCCACCTGCCACATATCGGACTTGTACCAACTTGGCTTCCCTTTCCCTATAATCACGGCCATGGGTTTCGTGACATCCGCCATGTTAATGACGGGAGCATTTTAAGCCTTGCATGTCAGTCAGATATTGCTTTTAACAGCCTTGTGTAAAATTCAACCGATCCTGTTTTCACGATCTTACCTTCCTAAGTAAATAGGTACTGGACTACCCAAGACACCGGCACAGCACTAGCATTTTTTTAACGACGCAACTTGAAGTACTCGTGCATCAATCAATGCAATACTATGTGTATGCTTAAAAACTATTCTATTATTGTTTTCAGTGATTCACTGGCACCGAAGTTTGCTAGTAAACAAGCACGATAAAAATAAATCATAAGCACATAAACAATGTCTCGTAAATAAAGATACTTTGAATAGAAAATAATAAGGCGACAATGTAACGTTTTGATTGCTTCAATCATTAGTCTAGTAGTTGCAAGTAAGGCTACTGTATGTGATCATCCAAGTTAAAATTTCCAAACAATTTCCTTAAGGTTGGAAATTGTTTAATAAATGGCAATAGGCTCCCCTCCTAGAATACCTAATTATATTGGACTTATAAAACATATGCCCTTTTGAAAGTATACATGATGCGTAATCAACAATGTTTATATTTTAAGTTCTTGATTTGCAAGCACACAAGAACGTAAGTTCGGCTAACAAGAATATTGATTATTTAAAAAAATATCATTAGGCAATACGCATCACTAGTACTTTTATAATCCTTCTCCCTTCCTTTGAAACGCTACCATAAAATTTATAAACCAAAATTATTTATTTATTTATGCAATGGCAGCCCCAAAAAAAGGCGCCACCACACCACGCTAAACGTCGGTAGATACAGTTAGTTGGTACTTAAAATTTATCTACTTTAAAAATGAACAGCATTCGTTAGGTAGGTACTCTAATATCTAACTATGTAGTACCTACGTGCATAAATAATAAGTAATTATTTTAACATAACCTTCAAGCTCAGTACCTACTAAAAACAAAGTTAAGGACTAGGTATTTTAAGATGAGGACGAGACGACGAGTCAACAAACACGGTACAGGTAGGTACCTACAAGTACGTCGGCCTTTGACCATTTATCGACCTTACACTTGATACATATTAAGGATAAAAAGTGGTCACCTGCTAAGATTGTTAATTGTGTTTTAATTTGTCAAAATACTAGACATGAGAATTTTACAAGATTTAGTACCTACCTAGGAGGTATCTACTGTCATATTTATAGTGTTAATATAGTACTTCCAGGATTTTTTGTTTGTGTCTAAGTTATTAACTAGGTACACTGGTCAACCAATCTGCAAGGTTAAGCTACGCTAACCACGGTCAGTCTGTGAATGGGTGACCATTATTAACACAACGAGATACCTCCGTGATTCGGAGAGCACGTAAAGCCGTAGGTCGTAGATACTATTGGACCCGAATAGTACGACCGACGGAATTACGTGTACCTGCACCGCAATTAACGTGGGCTCAACTAATAGGGCATCATCATCATCATCAGCCTATACCTATTAGTCCACTGCTGAACGTAGGCCTCCCCTAATGTGCGCCATTTCACCCTGTCCTCGGCTTTTCGCATCCAGCTTCTACCAGCAGCCTTTCGCAAATCATCACTCCATCTTGCCGGAGAGCGTCCTACACTACGTTTGCCGAGTTGCGGTCTCCACTCGAGAACACGTTTACCCCAGCGGTTGTCGGTTCTTCTGAAGATATGGCCTAGTGGGAGTAATTCCACTCAAATTGGAGCTGCCCGACTGGGAAAGTACCTCCACCTTGCAGAAAATCGAAGTGAAATAACACTGCTTTGAGCTGTGTTGTGTTGTTAAGGTTGCCAGTGCTCCACTAGGAAACGTTGTGTTGGCTGTGGGGGGACTTTGACCCAACTGCCAACCCAACTATTCCTCTTTCGTTTTACAGAGTCGGCAACGCACAAATGACAACCCTGGTGTTACAAGCGTCTATCTATAGGCTACGGTAACCGCTTACCATCAGGTGGACCGTATGCTTGTTTGCCACCTTATACAAATGCCTGTAGGCAAATAATATACCCGGAAATATCTATCATCATAGTTTACAGACGACGTCTGTAGTCTCTAGTGGTTCGCGTGACGGATTGCTGATCATGATTCATGAGGTTGTTCGACTTCGATTTAAGGATTCAATTCCCACAGGACACAAATATTTATGTGATGAACATAAGTGTTTGTCTGGGTATCATCAACCCATATACTGTCCCACTGCTGGACACGGGTCTCCTCTCATATTGAGAGGGATTAGGCTATAGTCCATCACGCTAGCCTAGTGCGCGTTGGCAGACTTCACAAACCGTCGAGAAAAATCTCTAAGGTATGCAGGTTTCCTCACGATGTTTTCCTTCACCGTTTAAGCGAGTGATAATTAATTATTAATACGCACATGAATTGGAAAAGTCAGAGGTGCGTGCCTTGGGTTCGAACTCAAGACCTTCGACTTGGCAGTCAATGGTCATACCACTAGGCTATCACTGCTATTTTTTTTTGTTTATCTGGGTGTTTCTTGTGTATTATAAGTATGTATTTACAAAAAAAAAAGTATACATGTATAATATCCATTGTCTAGTACCCATAAAACAAGCTCTGCTTAGTTTGGGTCTAGATAAATGGTGCTGTGTAAAATTGACAAAAAAAATTATGTAAAAACTACGAAATATATTTTTAACAAAAAGACAATAACGCAGACAAATAAAAAGTAATTATCGTCATTATCTTTGAGATATTATGACATAATTCGATGTGTATTAGAGAGAGAGAGTTATTGTTGCAGGAGTTGCAGCTTGTTGCGCCATAAGCTTATTATTTAGTCCGTCGCGTTGACCATGAGACAGCATAATCATTTTATTTATGTGACACAAAATATTAAAGAGTCATCGTTATTGAAACAAGTGCGTTTTTCCATCCATAAAAAATAAAACTTGAAAGGTGTCAAGGGACACCCGGATGGAACGAAGTTCCTTTCATTAAAATTTAATAATTAAAAATAAAAAAACCTGTATACACTCAACAATTCACAACGCGCGAAATTCAAATATTGTCATTCACTCAATAATATTTGAATGCTTGTCAACAATATTTGAATTTCGAAGTCTAGCCCAAAGGGGGCTAGACTTCGAAATTACACAACGCGCGATAAGGAACTTCGTTCCAATAATGTTTTTTGTGGATTATCATTGTTTGAAGCGGCGACACTAGTACAAATGACGTACTTAAAAGTAGGTATACCTAATATCTCAATGGCGATGTTTCTACATAAAAATAAAGATTGCATAGATGACTGCCATTGAAAATATTTTTTACTCTGACTTTTATGGCGTAATAAATAACATAAATGTAAGGCAGCGACAAATATCCACCCATGACCATTGATGCTGTAAAGGATCAGAAACGTCAGGAATTAAATCATATCTTTAAAATAGTAGGTAGTGTTATTACAAGAATTATCTTTGTTCTGTAAAATCTAGCGAAACTCGCAAATCAACTTGGCAACCATAAATGAAAACAAGTAACACGAATAAAAAAAAAATACATGCATTTTTATATTCTAAAAATCTTAAATTATATGTTATATAATTACCAAGACTCATCGTTTGTATGCTCAGACCTGTACAGTAAAAAAACTTTAAATAATAATACATAGGTACAGAAGCCAGCACATGAAGCTACCACAATCTGTCAGATTTCGTTGATGGATTTTCAACTTAAGTACAACAAGATAAGGTTCATTTTCAATTGCGAAAATTTGACAGTTATGGACAGCTTGACCTGCCGGCGACTGTACCTACATAGTTTTTACATATGGCAATGTATGAATAGTAATGTTGCAATGTCACACTTACTTATTTCTATGCTATGGGTTCATTTTTCAGGTCGACCAGTGGTGTGTGTTATTGGGTATTTTTATGTTCAAAGATGGCAATAATTTTATAACGTTTCACATTTTCACAATTTTGCTCGTAAAAAACGTCCTTACATGAACAGACTTTGTACTAAAACAAGAATATTTACCTGCTTATATGATAAATAAATACTGTAAGTGGAAATAACTATAAATGCGATGGTATCAACCACGGTAGGTACCTATCAACCCAGACGAACGTTGTAGTACCATCTCGAAAGGATCATTTCTAGCAAGGTAAGTAGGTACCTAACCTTATTTTATTTTTTAAATCTTTACATTGTTATTGTAATAGGATGACAAACAAGCAATGCGCCAGCAACACGTCGTATAATAACGGGTTGTAATTTTTTTATACCACTACGGCGGCAAACAAGCATAGGTACGGCCCACTTGTTGGTAAGTGGTTACCGTAGCATATAGACGCTTGTAACACCAGGGGTACCACTTGCGTGTTGCCGACCCTGTAAAACGAAAGAGGAATAGTTGGGTTGGCAGTATAAGGGTCAGTCCCCCCACTGCCAACACAACGTTTCCTCGCGGATGTAAGGTTAATATGTTAGGATGTGGGTATTTATATAAAATTACCTAGAATCAATATTTAAAATCAAGCATATATTGTGATATTTACTAATTTTAACTTATTGGTGTTAAAATTAGTAAATACTAAAACTATATTTATTATTGTTATTTATTTTAAATATTTAATCGATTATTTGATTGTATCGAATCAAACATAATTATTTTTGTTGGCAACACTTTTGTATAACGTTTGACGTTTGAAAGCGAGATAAAATGTATTCATTCTTTGCTCGATTATTGAACCGACCAGTACTGTCAGAAATAAATCCGTTTATATTACAATAATCATCGTTTAATTTGAGAGATAAAGAACAGATCCTTTATCTCAGAAGTGGGATAAGCCAATTCCGCCTACAATTTTGAAGAAATTTAACCAAATATCAGCACGTGTTTCGTGTGTGTTCGAAAGTTGTTGGATATTATCCGAGTATAAAATGGAAAATAAAACTAGCGGTAAACGCAAGAACAATGATCGGAAACGTCTTCGTGACCGGAGCACAGAAACAAGAACTACGCATAAACAGAAGCAGCGGAGACAGCAATCGAGCATTCGTGATTGTTCGTTGGAATCTTTTCGTAGTGGAGGCCGCAATTCCCGTGAGCCAGCTACGAGACGCCGTCACAAACCGAACCGGAGTAGCAGCCGTGACGAGTATCGCAGTCGGAGCAGCAGCTACGAGCAGCGTGATCGGCGACATCGCTCCAGCCGGGGCTTGGATGGGAGCCGCAAGAGGCGAGACCGCAGCAGGCGCTTAGAACCTAGTTCAGAGCGTCACACACCGCCACGTTCTGGTGACGTGAGTACCCCCAATATTGTTAATAGTGACACGCAAGCGTTTTTCGCTACTTTAGTGGAAGCTTTAACCAATAGTCGCCCTCAGAGTAACAAATTTCCCATGCTAGGTAATGTGATTCCTGATTTTGACCCCATGGTTAAGAGTCAGACTATAACTATGTGGATCAATAAAGTTGAGGAATGTGCGAGGCTGTACGGTTGGGGTGACGACCAGACAATACATTACGCTTTGCCTAAACTGTCAGGGATTGCAAAATCCTGGTATCAGGCCCTTCCATCTATGTCGTTTTCATGGTCTGAGTGGAAGGGCAAACTGGAGCTATCATTTCCGAGTAGTGAAGACTACGCCGAACTTCTTACCGAAATGTTGGCAAAACGCGTAAAGTTTAACGACTGCTTGGAACATTATTACTATGAAAAAATTAATTTACTTAATAGATGCGAAATACATGGTAAACGTGCAGTAGATTGTCTACTTTATGGAATTGAGGATCGGTCGTTGAGATTAGGCGCAAAAGCAGCTAAATGTCAGGAACCTGAGCAGGTCCTCGCATATTTTCAATCAATCAAGCAACAGCTTCGTGAACCAGATAGATCTAAGGTCAACTATGATAAGCGTAACAATACTACATCCTTATCATCCAGTAATAGTTTTAAGCAGACGGCTAATGGCAGTGAGATCAAAACTACGAAGTCACA
This sequence comes from Acronicta alni, assembly GCA_964056405.1. NCBI lineage: Eukaryota > Metazoa > Arthropoda > Insecta > Lepidoptera > Noctuidae > Acronicta > Acronicta alni. The sequence goes on from OZ043942.1 coordinate 6,125,729, forward strand.
TAATAATGCGTCAATAATATGCTTTAATTGCAATGAACCTGGGCATTATAGTTCTAAATGCACAAAAAAGATATTAAAGTGTAATGTGTGTACCAAATTAGGACATTTGTCAGTTAACTGTCCCAGATTACCTTCTGACCCAGCTAATAAGACCCCAGTTGATAAACCGAAAGAAAAAGACGTGATGCGTATTGAAACAAATAATTATAATGACAATAAATATTTAATGTATTTGAAACTCAACGGTGAGGTTATTCAAGCTTACGTGGATTTGGGTAGCCAATGTACGCTAATTCGTCATAATGAGGCTGTTAGGATGGGAATCACTTGGACTGATAGCAATTTACCGACTATGAGGGGTATAGGTGAGAGTATTGTAGTACCATTAGGTGAAGCAAATGTCACTATTGAAATTCAAGGTATCGTGGAGAAAGTTAATGCGTATGTTGTTGATGATAGCGTAATTAAATATTCAGTTTTAATTGGAGATAGTTTTACAGAGAAACCAGGCATAGTCATTACGAAAACTACGGATTCATTAATATTTACTCGTGACAATTCAGGAAAATTACAATTGAGTTTGAGAAAGAGTACTACAATACCCCCTAAAGAAATGTATCCGTTACCTTGTGTTTCTGTAAACAAATATTCGGGTGTAGTTCACGTTAGTGGCTCCTTACGCGGCTTACCACAGAATGAATATTATTTAATGCCAGGTGAATATGAAATAGAAAACGGAGAAGTTAGCATACTGGTTCAAAACCTCAGTGATAGTACGGTTTGTTTAAATAAGGATACACTCATTACACGAGCTTATTGTACTAGAAACTACTTAATGGTAAATTTATTAGATCTTGAGAATGCTGAGACTAATTCCATTTTCAATTATGGCAAACAGCTTAGCGAAGATGAGGTTAACAAATTAAAACAGCTGCTCAAAAGTTATGAAACGTGTTTCTCGGATAATCTAAGAGACTTGGGTTTGACTAGTGTGGTTCAAATGGAAATCGAATTAAATGATTCGCAACCAGTAGTTTATCGCCCATACAGGCTCTCCTTTCCGGAGCGTAGACAGGTTCAATCTATGGTAAAAGAAATGATCGATGCGGGAATAGTATGCGAGTCAAACTCTCCTTACGCCAGTCCAGTGTTATTGGTAAAGAAAAAGACTGGTGAAAGCAGATTATGTGTCGATTATCGAGCATTAAACAATAAGACAAAAAAAGAACACTATCCGCTACCCTTGATCGACGATCAACTTGACAGACTAGCTGGCAATTCTTTATTCGTGAGTTTAGACCTTGCATCTGGCTATTATCAAATACCAGTAGAGCCTAAATCTCAAGAAAAGACTGCGTTTGTGACGCCCGATGGGCAATATCAGTTTAAACGCATGCCATTCGGTTTGGCCAATGCTCCGTCAATTTTTCAACGAGCAATGAATAAAATACTGTCGAAAGTCTCTTATACAATCGTATATATGGATGATGTACTGATCCCTTCAAGCTCTTTTGATCAGGGAATGAGTCGGCTTGAGGAGGTACTTCAGCTTATAAAAGACGCAGGTCTTACACTTAAGATAAACAAATGTAGTTTTTTCTGTACCGAGTTAGAGTTCCTAGGATTTCATGTGAGTGGTGAGGGCATACGTCCAGGAAAGCGCAAAACATTGGCTATTGAAAACTTCCCAATTCCGCGAAACGTACATGATATCCGAAGATTCATTGGCCTAACTAGCTTTTTCCGGAGATTCGTGAAGGATTTCGCCCTTATAGCTCGTCCTCTAACAGATCTCTTAAAATCTAAATTCGAATGGAAATGGACAGCGGATGAGGCGGATTCATTTAGAATTCTGAAGGAAAAATTAGTTAAACGCCCTATATTAGCTCTATACGACCCCCATTTAGAAACTGAAATTCATACAGACGCTTCGAAGCTAGGCATTGCGGGGATCCTCCTACAGCGAGGCACAGACGGTTTACTTAGACCAGTGGCATTTTACAGTCGTAAAACAACGGTAGATGAGCAAAAATTTCACTCTTTTGAGTTGGAAACCTTAGCGGTTGTAGCATCTTTAAATCGTTTCCGAGTCTATCTATTGGGACTAAGATTTAAGATAGTTACCGACTGTAACGCACTTCGCACCACCTTAACTAAGAGGGATCTTGTACCGCGTATTTCTCGCTGGTGGATCCAGTTCCAAGAGTATGACTGTGAAATTGAGTACAGACCTGGTTCGCGTATGGCTCACGTGGATGCTCTCAGTCGTGCTCCTGTCAGCGATCCTACTGACATGGACACGGAGCATGTTTTAGATGTTCTACGCGTGGATGTACGTGACTGGATCGCTACTGTACAGGGTGATGATAACGAGATAAAACGTATAAGAGACATCTTAGAAGACGACAGCACAAAATTTGTTGCTGACGTTCGTAAAAACTATTTGTTAAAGGGTAGTTACGTGTATAAAATTTTAGATGAAGGATTGCGATGGGTAGTTCCGAGGGGCTGCAGGTGGCAGGTGTTGCGCATGAACCATGACGAGGTGGGCCATTTCGGCTTCGAAAAAACTTTGATTCGTATTAGAAGCATATTTTGGTTCCCAAAAATGCGTAGGTTTACTAAAAAATATGTCTCAGCTTGTTTGGAGTGTGCGCATCATAAAGCACCTGGCGGTCCCAAGGAAGGAGTACTTCACCCCATACCTAAGATAGACAAACCGTTTCATACACTCCATGCCGATCATTTGGGCCCGTTCATTCGCTCCAAGAGAGGCAACATGTATTTGCTAGTTATTATAGATGCCTTTACAAAATTTGTTAATATAAGAGCTGTAAAAGATACCAAGACCACGACAGCAATCAAGGCATTTAAGGAACATTTTAGCTATTTTGGCGTCCCTTCTCGTCTTATAACGGATCGCGGCTCTTCTTTCACAAGTGCAAAATTTAAGATTTTTTTAGACCATTTAAAAGTAAAGCATGTATTGAATGCCGTAGCTACTCCAAGAGCGAATGGACAGGTCGAACGGTTTAATCGAACCATAATTGATGCCTTGAGTACAAAATGTCATGGTGGGAATGACAATTTATGGGACGATCACATTGGTGACGTACAGTTAGGTATTAATACGACTGTTAATAAGACCACAGGAAAGAGCCCCTCTGAGTTGTTATTCGGTTGCAGACTGACGAATGCGTCTGAAAACGTATTGACTGACGTAATTTGTGAAGCAACAGAACGGATCGAGGGTGATGCGTTAGTAAATCTGAGGTCCAATGCTAGGGAAAGGATAGAAAAACAACAAGAGTATGCTAAAAAGCAGTTTGATAAGCATAGGAAGGTTCAAGCAAAATATAACGTAGGTGACCTGGTTAGGGTGGAGAGGACAGTAATAGACAAAGATCATGTAGGAAAATCACATAAACTCGTTCCGAAATTCCAAGGCCCCTATCGAATCCTCAAAATATTACCTAACGACAGATTTCTCGTCAAAGACACCCCTTTAACGAGAAAAGGTAATAAGAGGTATGAAAACGTTGTTGCGTTAGATAAAATCCATCCCTGGTTAAACTTTAAGGGCTACACTAGTGAAAGCACTGACAGTGATCAGAGTGAGGGTACAGAAACAGAGGCTGAAAAAGAATGATCTATCATTATTAGATAGTAGGTAAGAACAATAATTATTCAATTTTGTCGAAAATAATAACATGCTAATTAGCATTGATTAATTAACTTCCTGATGGATGAACTTTGCGTGTCATTATTAAGAAAATATTCCCATCTATGTGTACATGAGCAATCCGTGCAGATATGAATGGCATCGATGAACCGATGTCGCACATATGATTGCAAGATAGTGACTAAGATTAGTGATAAGATTAGATGTGAGCACCTTTGTCATAGAGGTCAGTGCAGATTATGAATGGTGCCAAGATAACAGTGCCGCACAGTTGACCAAAGATGATGACAAATCGTGCAAGATACAAAGAATAAGAGTTCAGACCCAGATTCATGAGTTTGAATTGTGATGAGAATTGTGACAGATATAGAATTATAAGAATGTCGTAACTTAGCTCAACGATACAGTAACTAATATTGTATAATGAATAACTATTGAAACCTGAAATTAGATGTTGAAACATGAATGATAATGTATTTATAATCAAGATTTTATTTGTATTTTTTTTAATATAGATTTTTTTTCTGTATTTTTACATACACTAAATAAGTGAGAGGACTCACTTACACAGGATGGCCGAGTTGTAAGGTTAATATGTTAGGATGTGGGTATTTATATAAAATTACCTAGAATCAATATTTAAAATCAAGCATATATTGTGATATTTACTAATTTTAACTTATTGGTGTTAAAATTAGTAAATACTAAAACTATATTTATTATTGTTATTTATTTTAAATATTTAATCGATTATTTGATTGTATCGAATCAAACATAATTATTTTTGTTGGCAACACTTTTGTATAACGTTTGACGTTTGAAAGCGAGATAAAATGTATTCATTCTTTGCTCGATTATTGAACCGACCAGTACTGTCAGAAATAAATCCGTTTATATTACAATAATCATCGTTTAATTTGAGAGATAAAGAACAGATCCTTTACGGAGCACTGGCAATCTTGCTCACTGTAAGGAACACAACACAGCTCAAAGCAGTGTTATTTCACTTCGATTTTCTGCAAGGCGGAGGTACTTCACTAGACGGGCCGCTCCAATTTGAGTGGAATTACTCACACTATGCCCTACCTCCCTAAAATCTTCATCATCGTCTCTAAAATAGTCATCTTGAGAACTCATTTGTTAAATCTCATAATTATAAGCCCAGTAGTTTCACTCGCTAGATTACCTACTCTTCAAACCGAAACACAATGATAAATGATATTTATTTCCGTAAATAGATCTTTTAAAGACACTTTTACAAGTAAATATTTTACATGTTTTTTTAGCTAGAATGAATAGAAGCTAGATGGCTCCGGCATTTCCTAACTGACGACCTCTGAGAAGAAACGCCGAAACAAACTCAGAGAATCATTCTCTTTTGAAGTCCAGACATAGAATAGAAACAATTTATGTGTCTTACAGTGTAGGGCAAAGTTTAAAATGGCCTTTTGAAGAAAGAGCCATAGCGACTTTGAGTAGACCAGTCCCAACCGACGGCTCGCATGCATCAGTCATTGTGTAGCTCAACCATAATTTAGGGAGCTCCATAATGTTAGCACATCTTTTCGTACTTAGTTATTATATATTAAGTATATTTGGCTCATGATAAACATATTTTCGTTGAATTTGCACGTCTTCCGTCAACAATGGTTGAAGATATAAAAAAAAATACATACGATACGACTCGATGACGCGATTACTATTCGCACCAATCTGCTATTAATCGTAGTTCGTAAATCATAAAGTAAATACTAAGTTTTGTCACTGTTTATTCTACAAGAATCCAAGGTTACTATCGTTATCAGAGCCTTGTGGCTTGGCTTAACCCTAGATATCGATATAGAGGTGGATAGTGCAATCAGAGATAGTAATGTTTACGAAGAATGCTAATATAGATCAATGAAAGGGTGTCGTAGTGGAAACAAAATAATAGATCTATTTAATGATCTTTATCTTATTTATTTATTTATGTACACACTTAACAAAAAAAAGTAATTGATTTCTGACATTTACGCGAATATTATACATTGAAATAAAACTACTTTTTACGGATTTTATCGCGTATATTGATATTATTAATCCCGACGTTTCGGACCCTTTACAGCGTCCATGGTCACGGGTAGACTGAGGTGGTGGGCGTCTCGATGATATAATTACTGACAGCTACCCCACATTTTTAATTGTTACATGATCAATGACATTTATTACTAATTATTAATTAAAACTAGATGGAGCCGGCATTTCCTAGCTGACGACCTCTGAGAAGAAACGCCGAAACAAACTCAGAGAATCATGGTCTCTTTTAAAGTAACAATATTCAATGATCATGTTTTAGTTGTTAATTATTGGCAATCCGATTCACGCAGAACGAGCTCACAGTATCCTTTGGTCTTGCAGTTGTAGGCCTGGATTTTGGTTTAATAGAATCTATAACGGGATTCCAAGCCGGTGGTAAGACCCAGCCATCTTCTCTATTGAAATTTGGATGTTTTTTAATTTCAATAGCCTCGTAGTAGTTTTATTTCAAAAAAAAGTAAATTTAGAACATAGGACTATAGAGTACAAAGGTGCTGCTTATTTCTAAAGAAATCTCTTCCAGCAGACCTGCGAGAGGAGAAATTAATTTAAGAAATGTAGACCTCAACCGTGAGGCACTTTACTATCTTTTCTGTTGTTTCTTTTGTTATAATATAAAATTGTTTATGTAGTTACATGTCTCATTTGCAGCTGAAGTGTATTTCTTTCTTCTTTCTTAAAGAAACATACGGCCCACCTGATTGAGCGGTTACCGTAGCCTATAGACGCTTGCAACACCAGGAGTATCACTTGCGCGTTGCCGACCCTGTATTGAAAGAGGAATAGTTGGGTTGGCAGTATAAGGGTCAAAGTCCCCCCCACCGCCAACACAACGTTTCCTCGTGAAGCACTGTTCTGTGTCAGACCATATAATCATACTCCAATAAGAATCATACTCCAAAAATGCTCGTATGACAAGCGGGTTTTTTAAGTTCAGGGCAGCCCACTATTCATAAGTTTATTCAACAAGGGCAGCCCAAATTCACAATCGATGGACCGTATTAAGTATTTAGCCGTGAACTTTTTCTCTTTACTTCACCATATATTATAATAGTTACTATGCTTGGCAGGGCGTGGCAAGAATATAATACCTCAATGATCCCTCAAAGATAGAAAACAGCTCACAACGCGTTGTGGTCAATTATATTAGTTGAGCTTCAAAATGCAAGGAATTATAAAATTTTAATAATAAAAAAATCCTACTTAGGATAGGTTAGGTTGTTAGCCCTCTACCCATACATTGTATATCACTTTCATTAGTGCGCCGCGATTTCATTTCATTTAAAAAAAACAAAATGGCGGGCGGGTCGATATGCCAGATATCTATCCCCTTTATTATACTTATTTGTAATGTGATTTTTTTTTTGTGTTTGTACTAAATAAAATTTTAATAAATTCAGTAGTTTAGGGTGAGTTTAGGCTATAGAGCGTGCCAAAGAATCAGATATACATACTGACGCTCGGAAAACAATACCCTTCTTAGGATGTCGGATATGAAAAAAATATCCACCTTTGGCTGTCGCGTAAAAAGGTACAAAACATTGAGTACACTCTAGCGTATAAGACGTGACAGTGTTAAATATAATTTACAATAGTGTATAATTAGCTTTGAATTCATTTACTTAACACATCCTTAAACTTACCAGCTGACATTGTAACGTTACGTTAGTTATACAAAAATATGACATAAGTAACGCGTGTTTTATTTGCCATATCAGACGTAGTTTGCATTATTGACGACTTCTGTGGTTTAGTGGTTCGCGTGTTGGACTGCTGATCACGAGGTCGTGGGTTCGATTCCCACAGTACACAAATATTTATGTGATGAACATAAGTGTTTGTGTTTGTCTGGGTGTTTCTTAAGTATTATAATTTATGATGTAGGTATGTATTTTAAAAAAAAAACCATTGTAATATCCATTGTCTAGTTTTTTGGCTTTGCTAACAATTTAGTAAATTTTGTTAAATTATTCATTAATAGCGTCGTCGTTTCCCTTTACAATAAGGTCATTTGCACATCTATAAGTCTCTTAGATTCAAATATATTAGCATTTTATTGAACATACCCTATTTTAACCGATAAAAAAATAAGATGGATGCCATTCGCGAGATGTTGGGTTAGGAGTATATATGAAAGCGCATTTGTCGATAAAAAATAGCATATAATATACCCTTAAAGTATCGGTAACCGTTCTCCAAACACATTGCATATCTACTGTGACCCCGGTGCAGCGCCTCAATTGGCAAGCAGCTAAGTCCGGCCCTGTTACCCCCAACCGTAGGGCTGAAGAAGGCTTAAAAAACCAATTTAAACGTATTAATATGCAAGACAATTATTATACCTTAGAATCTGTTATGCTTGACCAAAAGTTATAATCATCATAGACGAGGAAAACAATGATTTACAATTAAAATAAACGCTTTACGCTACAAAATAATTAAGTACCCATTATAACAATTAAAAAGAAAAACTATTGACGTCACAATTAAATAGACTATTTCCTTATATGTAAGTTCTGTTGTTTCGGGTTAGCATCTCTGTGGTAGTCAAAACGGCTATCAGCTAAGTATTCTACATCATGTTTTTACATCTAAATCTCATTTCGATGGATAAATTACACTTGCTAGGATCCCGGGTTCATGGCTATGTAATAACTAAGCTGATCAACCGATCTGTAAGGTTAAGCTGCGCTAGTCGCGGTCAGTCTGTGGATGGGTGACCATTCTTCATTCAGACCCCTCTGTGCTTCGGAGAACACATAAAGCCGTCGGTCCCGGTTGTCATACGAACACAGGACAATATAGTGGCAGTCAGATGCCCAAAAAGCACGACAGCCTATCCTCAGGTTACCGGTAGATATTACCTACTCAAAAATTGGGTAGAGGAGGCAGCTCTGCCAATTTTTGGGTAGGTAATACCGTCGCGACTGCCATCTGAATGCTTGTTTGTATAATTCAGCCGCACCCGGTTAGACTTGAAGTCAACCAAAACTAAGCCATCTTAGCTCTGATGGAATAAGTAATTAATATTTAATAATTAATAAGTAAAGTGATTTTAATTACTTATTGTAAATAATTAGGTATATTGTAATATTTAACACAGATAGATACAATTGTAAGCGACTACGTTATTAAGAAAGCTGTGCTCGTCTATAATTGATGTAATCATAAGTCCTTTCTGTGATTGTCCTTTGTCAATGTATGTGATTATGTTGTTGACGTGCCTTAATTAATAAAAATAATTAACAGTTTGCGTAAATTGTCAAGAGGTTAATAGTTATCTCGCTTGACCTCGAGTAACTATGTTATCTAGTTTAACTAGATAGCATTAGTTTACGGTAAACTAGTCTAGATCTGTCTATCTTGACTATGACTAGATACGTTTTGCCTGTGGTATAGTATTAATTCAAGTCGTCTGAGGTTAAAGTGTTTTAGTTAAAAATAAAATAAAGAATATTTAAATTTACAAATTGGTTCACTATCAAACTGGTTTTTATCGTTTTTGGTAGGTACAGAAGCCAGCATACATAGGTATACCTGTACCTCTGCCTAATCATTTGGGAAATATATCATATAGCTGTGTAAGTTGTGCTCCTTACGGTGAGCAAAGTTGCCAGTGCTCCGCGAGGAAACGTTGTGTTGGCAGTGGGGGCACTTTGACCCTTATTCTGCTAACCCAACTATTCCTCTTTCGTTTTACAGGGCCGGCAACGCGCAAGTGATACCCCTGGTGTTGCAAGCGTGTATAGGCTACGGTAACCGCTTACCATCAGGTGGGCTGTATGCTTGTTTGCCAATTTAGTGGTATAAAAACATAAGCGAGGTGGAATATTACGTTATGAATTAAAACAAAGACAAATTGAGAAGACCTTACTTTTTAACTGACTTAAACAAAAGGAGCTAAGTGGTACGCTCTGCTGATGCTTCAGAGTTCCTCTAGGGTGACAGCTTTGCCAATTATTTTGCTGTTAAGCAATAATGTGCTAACATTATCGTGTTCCAGTTTGAAGGGCAATGTAGCGACATTACTGAGCAAACAACAACTTGGCGAAATGGGAGATCATAGATCCGGGCGCCACAGAGTGCGAATGCGGTGCCCCTAACCAGACCATGCTACACTTGTTGGAGTGCTGGCACAAAAGCCATTCAGGCCATTCACCAGCCACCTAATGTGAGGAGTAAGTTGTACAAAGTACAGCATCCACCACCACGCGACTATGTTCAACCCAAGGAACACCTGCCACCCGAACGTTATCTGCAGTGGATTGTATGGAGAGCACTCAACCGGCTGCGCACTCAAGTTGGTCGCTGCAAACACAACTGGCGAAATGGGAGACCATAGATCCGGGCGCCACAGAGTGCGAATGCGGTGCCCCTGACCAGACCATGCTACACTTGCTGGAGTGCCCAAAAAGCCCGTACACCTGCACCTTTGAAGATCTAAAGAACGCCACTGGTGCCGCAATTAACGTGGCTACAACGTGGGCTCAAGTAATATAAATTATGTATTTAACATCGACACGAAAAAAATAAAGAAGATTGGACATATGAGACTTAAAAACTGAGTTCTCAAGATGAACGCGAGTGATACCACAGGTGTTGCTGTCGTCTATAAGCTGAGGTTTCCACGTACCATCAGGCTCTGTATGCTTGTTTGTCATATTATTACAATAAAGGGCGTCACACACGGCGAAGATACTATAATATTTGATGTTAAGATAAAATATCGCTCACTATTTATACATTTTATATAAACTATCACAAACAGCTAAGATACTAATACATACACTCACGCCTTTTTCCCATAGGGATAGGCAGAAACTAAAGAACGCCACTTGCTACGATTCTTGCTTAATTCTTTCGCTTCGACCACATTCATACATCTTGTCATACATACACGCCGGTTGCGAGTACTACGCACCTGACCAATAAGGTCGGTATAAGTTTTTCTAGGGCGTCCCCTCTCGGCGGTTCCACTAACATTCGCCATATAAATCCTTTTTGTTAGTCGCCTTTCATCCATTCTCTCGAAATACCCAAACCATCTCAGCATATTCTTCTCAATTCTCGTCACTACATCGTCTTTTAAGCCGCAACGTTCTCTTATCACACTATTTCTCAATCTGTCATTCCGAGTTACACCGCACATACTTCGCAGGGAACGCATTTATACATAACGCATACTAATATTTTATCGCATACTAGTATCTTATGCTATCGAGCAATGTGGAAATGTTATGTTAAGTTAACGAACGATACAATAATTTTATGTTAAGATGCGAAATATATATTAACATGCTACTCGTATCTTAACTAAAAATGAGATAATGATTCGAGCGGATATGTTACAGTAACTTAACCGTGTGTGATACCTTAAGATACTATAATATTTTATATCCAGGCATCTTAACATAAAATATTATAGCATCCTCGCCGTCTGCGACGCCCTAAACAAAGAAACCACCACCACAAATACAACATCAGTACAAACTTACTGCAAAGTCCCAGAATTTGGTGTTCTAAGCAGTCTTCCATCTTGCTGCCGCCTCTCCTCTTCACGCCTCGGTTCCTCAGGGTCAGTGCTGAGGGTCATCTGAAACTTCTGGGCCAGGTTGGGGAGCACCGTAGGCTCTTCATCGTCGAAAGATTGCTGTTCCGAATTTTCTCCCAACACAAAACGCTTAGAAGTCCTCCGCTTCAGCATTGCGAAGAATTTGCTCGCAAACTCCAGTACGGTTTGGAAAATGTTCATAAATTCATTAATGTATGTTCATCGTTCGGTTTGGTAGTTTCTGGCACTTCACTTGACTTTGTTTTGCACAAATATAACTTAAATATCTGTTTTACTCGTACAAAAAGGATTTTTTTATACAAAAGCCTATGTCCTTCGTCAAGGTCTAATCTACATATAAGTATCTGTACCAAATTTCATGAAAATCGGTTCAGCTCTTTAGGCGTGCAAGCATAACAGACAGAGTTACTTTCTTTTAGTAGGCATATATTAGGGATGGTAAACATATATGAATGTGGATGAAGTCAAAGAAGTTTGCAAGTATCGTAGCAAGTGGCGGTCTTTAGTTTCTGCCTAGGCCTATGGGAAAATAGGCGTGGAAATTGGTAAAGTATTATTAGGGATAAATTTGATATACTTTTTAAAAAAAGAGTGAAGTGAACGGTAATTATTCACCTGAAAGGTAAATAATGAATTACCTTTCAAGTGTACATAATTATGTATTGGACACTTTTGATCAGCGCCATCTAGGGAACATCTAATTAACCTTTTAGGGGTTGTTGAAGTATCAATTAATATCAGGGTGAACAGGGAGAGGTCATTATTCACTACGCTAAATAATGAATGCATTATAAATAAAATAAACTAAAGTGTGTAAGGGACCGACGTTATTGAAAGTACTAAAATTAATATCCTTATTGCGCATTTTACTGTTGTGCATGCAGGTTCTCTCATTTGTCTTTGATAAACCTTAATTAAAATAATAATAAACATGTGTTTATTATAACACATAAATCCCATCTAAATGTATACAGTACTAAAATTTTATGGATTAGTTTTTTTGTAACATTTCGCAGTAACAATTTTCCATGCCTTACGTACGCATTTTCAAAGATTTTTGAAATATTTTCAAGTATTGTATATCTTTCATATATTTATATCTTTGAAAATATTTAACATGGCTTAGCCAAATATAGTAAAAATAACTACCTATGTAGTAAAAAGGAAAACCGACATCGTTTAGCATTGAACTAACTGTAAAGTAAGTCATGTTGGCTAAAGAATGTTAAATTAATTTGACGTCGATAGATGGCGCTGATGTCACCTGAAGACGAAGAATATGAAAGAGAGATTTGTCTTATTAAGTAGAGGTCTCGGTAGCTAGTAGTCTACAGCGTCCAACCCGATGAAATTAACGGGAATGATGTAGGTTCGCGCCTGAGATTTGTGGGTGACATTATGGGTTTAAAAAGACATTCAGTTAGCGGATTCGTCGAAAAGACGCATTTCCTTGTATGAAATGCGACTTTTCGACGAATCTATTGAATGTCTACATAATTTTTTGTTACTTTTTACGAAATTTGCAACCTTGACGCTTGAAAGCAGCTGCTTATTATAGTTAAGTAGGTAAGTAATTACCTACCGAACTATATTATATAATAATAATGACGGAACTGGTTTTGGTTCGATATCAAGTATTTTTGTATAAAAAATCGTTCTAAAATCGTATTATGCGGTTTGGCCTACAATGAGTCATTTTTATTCTATTTAAATTGGAATATATTATGTAGGTATGTCTATGATTTGATTTTGTGTGAAGATTAGATTGTTATAATTATAAGGTTGTATCGTTTTAGTTATAAGTAATTTTGTGTTACTTAATGTATTGTATAGTTATTTGTAATTGTTAGTAATAGTGTTATTTAAAATAGTTAATAATAGTACTGTAGTAATAGTTAATTGTTAGTTCCCGTTTTTACCCTTTGGGTACGGAACCCTAAAAATGAACCCACGCAGCTAAAATGCATCGCGTGCCCGCGCACCGCATGCACAGCAGTGGGTCTACACCTTTATACCAACTTAATATGAAGAAGAGGTAAGGAGAAATTCAATATTCAAAAGACTGATTGCATATTAACTGTAAGTACAGACGCGAGCAGGTCAACCTATCCAAAACTGTCAAACTTTGCCCAATTGAACATGCACCTTGTAATTGGAACGCCTTGGAATGGACCTATCTGAAAACCAGCGCTGCGACATTTTAGTTTTTAAATGTTGTAGCAATATGCTGAGATATGGGCCTTTTTTTGGGTTCGTGCAGGTTTTATTTTTATTTTTTATACTTAATGTAAATAGGTACTGTTTGTATTTTATTAATTTCCTGTGCGAGTCCAAAATAAATTATTTTCTTTTTCTTTCTTTCTTTCTTTCACCTTATACTATGTAGGTACTTTGTATTAAAGTTGAAAATCTATCAGAAATGAAACCAACCCGTAGGCGCAGCTGCTGTCATAGCTAGTATATTTAGTAAACCAAATATTTTTTTAGAAAAAGAAAACCGACTTCAAGCATTGTGTGTAAAAATAAGATTTACATGGTTTTCTCATGGATGCCATTTTCTGGTACCGCACGGGAAGCACCAGCTTTCAAATAAAAAAAAGAATTATCAAAATCGGTTCACCCAGTCGAAAGTTCTGAGGTAACAAACATTTAAAAAATACAGTCGAATTTAGAACCTCCTCCTTTTTTGGAGTCGTTTAAAAAATAACTGCATCGTAGATATTTTATAACCTCATTATCATAATAATAAGGATCACAAAACATTAGTGTTGACTAATGTTTTGTATTGCACAATCAACCCAAAAATACAAAATAAAAACTGTGAAATAAAATACCGTTATTAAGGATGAAGTTAGATAAATAATACATAATCTTATCACCAAAAGACAAACGATTTGACCAACAAAGATGATCTGAAGTCATCAAAAACGTTTTAAAATATAATTAAATAAACACTTAAAAATATATTTTCGTTATAATCTGTGACCTACCAGTGTTTTGATTTCATCAGACATCCTTATTACTAGGTTTGTTATCTCTAAACTCAAAATCTGATGCGTAGTTTTAACGATCTAACCTTATCTACATAGGGACAGACAGACAGCGGGACGCGAGGAATCCGACGACCGGGAACGTAATTAACTCGAACCGCGGTCCCAGTCGCCGGATCGATTTATTTTTATATTTTTTATCCCGCGACTGGGACCACCAATAAATTAATACTAAAATCTATTTTTCAAGTCAAAAAGTACAGCCAAACAAAAAAATTTCAAAGTTATAATTAAAGAAAAAAATCCGATAGAAAAATAACATCTACTTAAAGAATGTAATATGAGAAAACACCCTTTGATTACCGTTCTTGTCATTTAAAAATTACGTAAGAAAACTGTAAAACTGGAAGGTAGATTATTACTACAAACCTATAACAATAAAACAAAAAATATGTCATATGTCAAAAAAAAACCGCTCAAACCGCAGGGCAGCTTGTGATGAGCTGATGGTGAGTGGCGACACCGCAGCCCTTATTGCCCCAGAGAGTCGGTCAGGGCCTCGTCTCCACTTTTCCCGTATTGGGTAGCTGGAGTGGAATGCCCAAAGGACTCTCAACTCTGTCTTGCCTTAACTGGCCGGCCAGACGGGGGCCGCCGGAGCTATATGCTTGGGGGTGGAAGTGCCTTATGGCATAATAGCGGAGTAACCCAATCCGGGTCTCTTAAAGACCGGCGATGGTGAAACCGGGGCTGCACCTCTATATACACCCCTAGCCACTCACACCGCTTGTACTTCTATAATGCAGGTGTGGAGTATCCGGGTCGGTCCCCCATCCCATATTTAGATAAAATCTCTCCAAGGGGCCTCTACGCATTGGACTTGTGTCCCCGCGCAAGCCTGCCAAAGGACCGGATGTTTTCCTCACGGGAGATACGCCATGATATCCAAAAAGGAGATACTAGACACAAAATTAGCTAAAAATGACAATCATAGCTTCACAATTTCTAATTATTATCATCATCCACCCATATACTGTCCCACTGCTAGGGATGGGTCTCCTCTCAGGATGAGAAGGATTAGGCTCTAGTCCACCACGCTGGCCTAATGCGGGTTGGCAGACTTCACACATCTTCGAAAAAAATTCTCAGGTATGCAGGTTTCCTCACGATGTTTTCCTTCACCGTTAAAGCGAGTGATAATTAATTATAAATACGCACATGATTTCGAAAACTCAGAGGTGCGTGCCTTGGGTTCGAACTCGAGACCTTTGACTTGCCAGTCCAATAGTCATACCACTAGGCTATCACTGCTTTAGCAGTTTCACATAATCAATCTTAAACGATTTATCATCCCTGTTATTTAAAATACTATAACAACAGTCAACAACCACAATTAGTTGATATTTTCAATCTTTGAACCAAACATTGCCAATTGTTTGAATTTTATTTCTTAAATTACTGCTTTGAACACTTTTTTGTACTGTTTTTGACATTTAAACAATAGATTTTAGTATTGCTTTATTAGTGGTCCCAGTCGCCCGAAGAAAAATACTAAAATAAATCAATCCGGCGACTGGGGCCGCGGTTCGAGTTAATTGCGGTCCCGGTCGCCGAAATCCTCGGGACGCAACTTTGTTTTATACTAAGTGATTGTGATTATTTTGATTTGTTGTAGGTACTAACATAGTGTAAGTGTTTTTTTTTATATCCAATATTCTTATTTATGTATATTTAACAAAAAACTGTTGCCGTACACGGAAGCCACTGCGGGCTTATCTGTGTGTGGCGAGCCGTTCATATTTTTTGTTTACGGGGGGAAATCTTCAAAATGCTGCAGGAATATTTACGGTGGTTAATAGGGGTTAGACCGAGGAGTGTGGGATTCTTACCCACTAAAACCACCCGGTGGCCACCTTCAGCACATGGAGGGGGGCACTGTGTCCTCTTAATAGACCACCCCAGAACCCCCCTGTGCAACGCCTATTAAGGCACATCCCTGGGCAGGCTAGCTACTGCCTACCAAAATATATTAATTATTGTCATTAAAAAAATGATCCTTCACGGTCAATATGTTTAGTTTCAAGTAATGCATTAAGTAAAGTGTAAAGTTCTATAGAGACGTGAAGGTCACCACAGTATTTGTCTTTTTAGCTAAATACGGTCTCGGTGACGTGAGCTTCTTTATGTAGGTATGTGAGACTAACATACCATCACGCAATGTTCTTTGAAGGGTTAGGCAGTAGTGTAACAATTGAACACCCACAGTTCGCCGGTATTTGAGTCCCATGTAATAGGAACTGCTTCGAGCTGTGTTGTGTTCCTTACGGTGAGCAAGTTTGCCAGTGCTCCGCAAGCAAACGATGTGTTGGCAGTGGGGGGGACTTTGACCCTTATACTGGCAATCCAACTATTCCTCTTTCGTTTTACAGGGTCGGCAGGCGGTCCCTGGTGTTACAAGCATCTATAGGCTTCGGTATCCCATAACACACGCAAGGTACAGGAGAAAATCTTAGTGTGGGGCAACGTTTTTTTTTAATATATTATGACTAGTGTAGTCGTGTGTTCGTGAATTATCCTATGTGGTCATTGTAGCCCCCAGTTTGGCTCTTAGCAGTCTGAGGTTCCAGTATTGGCCCTAGCCCCCTGTCATGGTCGTGGTGAATTTCGCGGATCCCATGGCCATGACTATAGGGCAGGTTAAGGTAAGTGCGGTCTTTAGTAGGGTAGTCCGACATACTCCCGACATCTCCGGGTGGCGGAGGATTCGTGAGGATTTGCCGTACTATAAAATAAAGTTGCCCTAACGTAAATGAGTGCAGTGCGAGCGCCAAAGATTATTTTAATCTTTGCACAAAATCTGACTGGCAGCTTATATTTATCTAACAAATAAATCTGAGATTATTTTGTTATTGCAATACCTACTATGATTTGTCACGTAAATGTTAAAAAGTCACAGACAAACGTAATTAAGCTGTATCAATGATTACTCAGCAAATTTCTAGGTCATTAGCGTGTCATTAGTGATTTCTTTCTGACAAATGTGAATATTGATACCAACTTAAGTAATATGAATTGCAACAAATATAAATATCTTGCGAGCAGGATTTGAACTTCTTTTTTTTCCCGTCAAGGCCGCGGAAGGCTCGGAGACCAGCGCACCGTGATACTCCTCTATAATATACGACACCGCAACCTACATTGGCCGCTCCAATGCAGGTTTATACAGGTGGTGGACTATAGCCTAATCCCTCTCAATATGAGAGGAGACCCATGCCCCGCAGTGGGACATTATAAGGGTTGATGATGAAACGAGCGACCATAATTTATGGTAAGTAGTGTACCGCCCATGGAAACCTGCAACAGTTGAAGAGTTGCTGATGCGTTGCCGGGCCTTGACAACAACCCTGTATACTGACGCGTAATCGACAGACTAAATACATAATAAATGATAATCATTATCTGAAATCATTAGCTATCTTATTAATTATAATAAATATTGTTAATTGATTAAAATAGACATTTGCAGGTACCTACGTGTCTACCTAATCATAGCTTTTATTAATAATTACTTAATTGTTTTCTTTGAGATTTCGTACACTGATACGTCCCGTAGCCTATAGATAGACGTTTGCATCACCAGGGGTACCTATCACTGCCGACCCTGTAAATCTAAACAAGAATATATTGATTTCTTACATTTACGCGAATATTATACATTGTGAAATAAAATAACTCTATCCTGATCGACAATAATTCTATTTATTTCAGTACTTGCAGTTAAATCAAATGCTAAATTATATTTTATTTCTATATAACTAAACTAGACTAATTATTACACGATCTTCACAGGACCACACAGTTCAAATGCTCTAATCAGAATGCCTTTACAGAACCCACTAGTGTCTTACTTTGATTTGACTAGAATAAATATAGTCAAATCAGTTCCTCTTTAACATTCATAATGGATGATATTATTCAAATTAAATACCCTTAATAACAAATTAATAAAATGGAAGTATTACAAAGATAATAACGACACTTAATTTTAAGATTAACAAATTAATAAAATAGTACTTAGTACCTACTTACTATAAAGAAAATCATAACATTCGGCCATCCGACAATGTGATGCCTCCCGGCACACACACATACTCGCACCAAAAAAAATCATAACAATTGAAATAAAGCTACTTTTTACGGATGAATTTCTGACATTTACGCGAATATTATACATTGAAATAAAACTACTTCTTGAGGATTTTATTGTGTTATATTGATATTATTAATCCCGACGTTTCGGACCCTTTACAGCGTCCATGGTCACGGGTAGACTGAGTAGTTTTATTTCAATACTTTTTACGGATTATAATGCGTTATATTGAAATTATTAATCCCGACGTTTCGGAAACTTTACCGGTCACGGGTAGACTACTCGGTGTCTAAAGTAGTTTTATTTCAATAAACAGGAATAGTTGTTTTTTTTATTTTTTTTATGGAAGAGGGAGGCAAACGAGCAAGCGAGTCACCTGATGGTAAGTGATCACCGCCACCCATTGACACCCACAACACCAGAGGGGTTGCAAGTGCGTTGCCGGCCTTTGAGATAAGAATAGGCTCGCTTCTTGAAGGTTGCCATGTCGTACCGGATCGGAAATACCTCCGCTGGTAATTGATTCCACAGAGCAGTCTTCTCATAAGATACTTAGTTGAGAAAAAACTACTCTATTTTGTTGAAAAATCTAAAAATCCTGAGATGTCCAAAATGCGGCAATTCTGAGTAAGAGCCTAAAAATCCTGAGTTCTGGTAACCCTACTGGAACAGATTATGTGTAACAATGATGATTATTATAAATATTGCCAAGATAGTGGATAGAGATTAGCATCATATTTGATATTATTCATTATATTGTTTTCACAGTTATTTCAGTGAAAGATTAGATAGTAGTAGTATTACCTACATTTATATGTTATAATCGTCAGCCTATCTTAAATATTTCATTATTTTTAAATCTAAAATTGTTATTTTTTCCTTATTTAAGTGTTTTATTAATTACGTATAACCTACGCGTTTTTTGACTGCACGCAGGCGTTTGGCTTAACGGTTTAAGGTCATTATGATTATTACTATGGCGCCGTGTCTTGATTCCTACCAGAGACAAAAAAATGTGTGTTCCGAAGATTTTGTTTCAAGTCTAAAGCAAGTCAAAAGTACACCCTACTATTATGTGCGCTAATTTTATAATCGCCAATGACGGGCATGATGACATTAACTATGAAATGTATTGGTCATAATATGGATAAGATTAGGACAGGATCAAAAAAGTTGGCATAGGCAAAGAGAGGCCTGTATACAGCAGTGGGTATGTTCAGGCTATGGATTATGATGATGTCTTAGGCAGTATCTCCGTCTCAGTCTCCTGCTACACAGGGAATATCTAGGGCGAGAGCTTATTTTTTTAAATAAATATAAATAAGTAGTCTTGTACTTAGGAAGATTGTAATCATGTTTTAAGTGACACTTTTATGAGTTTTAATAAACTTATCTACACTACTTGCTAACAAACTACGGAGTAAACTAAACTAAAACAAGACTAAAAAAGAGCAACAAAAAACTTTTATATCCGTACTTACTAAGTATCTAATATTATATACCTTCATACACAAATATTAGTATTTAGTGCGGAATAATTAAAATCTGTTTGACAAGTCTGTTACTTTTCCTCGCCTAAATCGCTAAAAAGATTCCAATAAAATTTGGCATGGAAAAATTGCATTGAGAATGCGCATCTTATCGTCTCAAAAAAAAGAAATGGTAGGTAAATAGGACCTAGAGCATTTGGAACGCCAGCGATACAGCTGTAAATGTAAAATAATTTGTTCTGTTGTTCAGTTTTAGAAGGAAAAAGGATAAATAAACCATAGATGGTAGAGTCAGGAATTTCCTTGTGAGATTGTTGCGGTCACTGCGGTTCTTTATTGTATGAATTTAGTAGATGAGTAGAATACCTACGAAAAAAAAAACTTTAAAAAACCTAACCCTGACTCTAATCCCTAATAATTAACTCGTAATTCCTAACTTTACTTCTATTACGTATATTTTTACTCATCGTAATAATTTACCTCACGTAAAAACCTACATAACATTTACATTATTAATTTATTGTATTTGGATTAATGCATGCAAAGTTTTCCAACCTGTTGTTGATATTTTTTAAACCCAAAATGTATATCTGACAGAAAAACTATTTAATAGTAATCTACTAATGTAGACGCATCCTTAAATTTAAATTAAATTATTTTTTCATGTGATAATGTGATCAAGTTTAGTAGGTACTTTTAAAAAGAAAAGTAGGCAAAGAAATGAGGAAAGTATTATTTAATTTTTCTTTATGAAAAAGATATATGGTAGGTAGAGGTATTAGAATGTACAATTTGATGCAACATTTTTGTAAAAGTAATAAGTAACCTACTTCAGTTACTTAAAATAATAAATTATGAATAAACTTCAAATGTTAAATATTTATGAAGAGAAGATGATTGCTACAACGATTTAAATACAAATTGGGCAAAAAAGCAAACAAACCAAAATCCATAAAAAAATTCAAGAACACTAAACGTCAAATTAAAAAAAAAACTCGCGTTTTTTACTTCACTACGACACACAAACAGCACATAGATTGTCTACACAATTTGAACATCCGAATTTCGAATACGTTCCACGTTAATTTAAAAAACGAACGTAGTTTCCCGCGCGACGGTCGAGCAACACTGAAGGCTTTGCCGCGAAAATCACCTGTCGAGACGTCACACCAATGGCCGCTCAAGACAGATTACGTAATAATACGACGCTTATTGCATTTTGATAACCAGTTTTATAAAGGTTTGTTTATCAGATTATAATTCAGTCGTCTGTGGGAACTACTTACGCTTGTTGGTAGAGTATTACAGATAAAATTTTGAGTAAAAGATATTAATTAGATAAATAGATAATCTCAAAAATACTACATACATTGGATTACTAGATGTAACTAAAATATAATTAATTATCAAAGCCAAAAATTTTGTCAGCTGTCATGTCAGGGAACCAGATTATTTAACAGAAAGGCCTACGTACCTATTTTACCTAATAATTGTCTACTTTAATAGTTTTTCTAATTTTTTCATTCAATAAATGTTGTTATTTTCCTTTTTTTGGGGTATGTTATACAGCGTTACTACGGTTCTTAAATATGTTGAATGGACTCGTTATAAGGCCCTATTATTAACCTCATCTCAGCTTTACGGGTAACCCTGTATTAACCCACAACTGGGAGTAATCTAATGACACCGAAATTGTCAAAATCCGTCATTCGGTTTAGTCTAGCGTGCCGAAGAATTAGACAACATACATACGCTCTAAAAAAATACACTCCTTCAGCCTTCAGCAGTCGGGTAAAATACCGATACTCCGTTTTTTTTTTTTATATAATACGAGTATATTTAGGGTGGAAATTGCAAAGCGAAGATAAAACTACTTACATTGTCTAGAAGTACTATAAAAAAGGAAATGATTACAATATATAATCAAAATAAAAATCTACCTACCCATTCTAGGTTGTCAACTCATCACGTTATGTAGTTTGTATTGTGTTATAATATAACTACCTATATTTATTGTTATAATAATCTTTGACGACGTCTGTGGTCTAGTGGTTCACGTGTCGGACTGCTAATCACGAGGTCGTGGGTTCGATTCCCACAGTACACAAATATTTATGTGATGAACATAAGTGTTTGTGTTTGTCTGGGTGTTTCTTATGTATTATAAGTATGTATTTACAAAAAAAAAAGCAGTATATAAGTATTATATCCATTGTCTAGTACCCATAGTACAAGCTCTGCTTAGTTTGGGACTAGATGGTGTTGTGTAAAATTGTCCAAGAATATTTATTATTATTATATTTATTTTCTGTAGTCTACACTCTGTATTAAAACTGTTGAATTTGAATGTTAATTCAGTTAGATATGTAGCGACATCTATCGCGGTACATGGAACTACGAGCAAATCCTGAATCGCGCAATCAACATTCGCTACGCAAGTTGCATACACACGCCTGAGATCAACCGTCGGGACCGGGGCCTGCCATGCGCCAGGCAAAACACCCACCTGGTTGGAGGATCCTCCTTTTGTTGGCGGGCAGCACACCTCGCCTCTTCACAGATACCAAGTCCAAATATTGTTTATGGTGCGGAAACGTATTTAAAGAGTCACAATACAAGTAAGATCGATGCTTTCATTATGTGGTGCTGGCGACAATTACTTCGCATATCTTGGACCGCAATGATTGCTGAAGGAACTCTACAGCACCAAGTGACTATCGACAACTTAGCAGGAGCGTGCCGTAATATTTTTTTTTTACATATTATGCGCTCACCTAGGCATTGTTTGGAGAAGCTCTTGATATTGAAGGGCAACGAGCTCAAGGTAGAGCCCCGGTAAGATGGTCCGACAATTAAGAAGGCTGTCGGTGGTAGCATATACCGGGCACACATCGGAAGATAGCTTGGAGACGTGTTGTATACTTGTATGTGATCATGGCTCTCAGCGACGAGGGAACCACGAAGAAGAAAGTTCAGATATATATCATTATCAAACTTGATGCGTGCTTCAAGGTAAGTACATATTTTTGCCACCGGCTTCCGTGTTTTCAAATTGGCCCTTCTATCTTTCCTCTTGCCAAATTGGCATCGGCCAGTGGGACGTAATTGGGCTCCACTTTCTACATCTCTCTAGTGATACCGACGTGAACACTACGAGCTCTATGATTCAGATGGGAACTGGGAATATCCCATGACTATAATATACTAATTTAATATGGCACATTACACAGTAAGTATTAAAATGTAAGTAATAAGTGTGACTTACCTACTTTAGAAAAAAAATAATATAAAAAGTCTGTATTTTATATTTATTTTTTTAAACATAGGCCGTTACAGTAGGTACTCATAATTTATTATAATTACCTACCGTCAAATATGAGTTCCTAATTTAAAATCAGCTGACGGAACGATTCGGGCGTTTAGCCTAATACTGTGCTGTGTGGTGGACGCTTTCTTGAAAATTATAACTATTGATGGATACATCTAGCTAGTGTAAACATAGCCTAAGGACACGATAAGTCAAGTAATATTTTAAAACAACGCCATCTATTGCATAATACACTAACCTGAGGGTACTCCTTTTCTCCGCTAGAGCAAACTGCTGCGCCACTGTCAAAGGTCGTGGCCGCCTGTTCGGCTGGGGGGCGTTGGGAAAGTTATCCCTCCCCTCGTGGGCAGGCCCATCGTCTGTTTGCTCCTGTTCAGCCTCTGCCTCGTCACCAACCACGAAGTTTGGACTGCTGCCCTGGAATTGTAAATAATAGAAAATGAATCAAAACTTTTTACGGATTTTAATTTTGAAATGACATTATTACAGCGTCCGTTATTGTGGATAGACTGAGGACTATGCGATTTACGCAGAATGATCACCCCACTGACTTCTATAATATGATGATTATAGAGGTACCTACGTGGCTCACCCAATATCTATAGGGCTTGCAGTTTTAGGCAGATCTACTTGGGTAGATATTAGGTTGAATAGAGTTCGAAGTAGATTTATGGTAAGACCCAGCCATTTTCTCTATTGTCAATTTCAAGAGATTTAGGCATAGTGGGAGTAATTCCACTCAAATTGGAGCTGCCCGACTGAGGAAGTACCTCCGCCTTGCAGATAATCGAAGTAAAATAACACTGCTTTGAGCTGTGTTGTGTTTCTTACGGTGAGCAAGGTTGCCAGTGCTCCACGAGGAAACGTTGTGTTGGCAGTGGGGGGACTTTGACCCTTATACTGCCAACCCAACTAAACAAAATAAAAAATAATAATTGCGATGTTAGTTCAATGGCTTGACAAATGGCTTCTTTGAATACGCGTAATTATGCCTATTTAAAGAGAAGCCAGAGATTGAGAACTCTGTTGCAGATTTTGCTGTATTTGTACCACCGCATTGCCAAAAATGCGTAGAATTGCTACTCTAAAGTAGAGATAGGCAGGTCATGTATGTCGTAGAGAGGATGGAAGGTGGAGTCGCAAGATCCTCGAATGGCAACCGAGAGCCGGTCGCAGGAGTGTCGGTCGACCCCCAGCTAGATGGTGCGACGATATTGTAAAGGTGGTGGGGAAGAAATGGGCAAGAGTAGCCCAGAGCAGTAACGAGTGGCAGATGCATGAAGAGGCCCTAGTCCAGCAGTGGACAGAATCAGGCTGATGATGTAATGATTGCCAAAAATGTTCTGCCGCTAAGCAATAACGCGGAAACGATGAGTTCAAGAACAGTAAAGTGCGCGAATTGCAACGTTCTCATCAACGAAGTCGTAATGTGTTCCGGTTTGAAGGACAATATAGCCAGTGACATTAGAATAGTATAAAATATTATTTATTGCACACCATAAACAAATGCCAAGTACATGTTTATGAACCGTAGAATGGGCGATCTATCGTTAATAGCGATCTCCTACAGTCTACTGACAACCTTTGGATGGACTCAAGCTAAACAAAAAGACAATAATTTGGTAGTCTGGCTGGCGTACAACATAAAAATCTACTGAAAGGAACGGAAAATAAAAACATACACAACTAATAATATTGTACTGTAAAAGAAATACATACATAAAGATAATAAGTAGGTGACGAAGAAGCATGTGAAGTACAACGCCAGATAATGCTCTTTGCTCCATTTATTATCCTCCGTAGATTATACAATTTTCGGGAAAGTAGGCAACGTTTGTATCCGTCTAACCTACACAGGCAAGGCGCTGCAAGGCAAGGCAAGCTACAGGCTTTGGAAAAACCTGTAGCTTGCACTGTTAAAGATTTTTGTCAAAAATATGCTCTGGCATCTCAAGCCTTAGATCTCTGGGCCTAAGTGACTTAACAACTGAGGTCTTAAGATTACAACGTGCGAGTGTTGTTGCCGTCTATATCTACGCTGTGCCACTTACAAGCGGGCCGAATTATGCTTCTTTGTCAATTAGGTATCTCTTACATACAAAAGTTAGATAGATACTTACTTAGAGAACCAGTGATAGCCTAGTGGTATGACCATTGGACTGCCAAGTGGAAGGTCTCGAGTTTGAACCCAGAGCACGCCCCTCTGACTTTTCGAATTCATGTGCGTATTAATAATTAATTATCACTCGCTTAAACGGTGAAGGAAAACATCGTGATGTAACCTGCATGCCTTACTTAGAGATTTTCTCGACGGCGTGTGAAGTCTGCCAACGCAGGCCAGCGTGGTGGACTATAGTCTAAGCCCTCTCATTCTGTGAGAGGAGACCCGTGCCCAGCAGCGGGACAGTATATGGTTTGACTTTGATTATAGATACTTACATTTTCCGCCGCGTCTTCCGATTCGATCTTCTCAAAGTTATCACTTTCACTTGATGAACAACGTGCCTGATCCTGTTGTTCAGCCATTTCTCTTTCTGAAATTGAATAAATATTTACATAAATAAAAATCTCTCAATCAGCTGATAAAAAGATGTATTTTTTGCCGGAATTGAATCGGTTGTTGTTGAAATGTTGACCCAGCCACTGCGCTACGCACGTTCCACATTAAAAGAGATAAAAACGCCTTTTCATTTATAAATAGCAATCAATCGCTCGTAACAAAATAGATGTTTCTTTTACGCAGGCGTTTATTAATGCCTTGTTTATTTATATTCGCTTAAATAATTCTAATATAGGTATGTTGTGTAAATCTTTCCAGTCTTTACCCATATGTTTTGTATAGAACAACTTTTGACTGATATGATAAATTATACTTATTTATTTTTGCTAATACATCTTTTAAAGACACTTTTACAAGTAATTATTTCATTAATACTAGATGGTGTCGGCATTTCCTAGCTGACGACTTCTGAGAAGAAACGCCGAAGCAAACTCGGAGAAAAAGTATTTTATTATTCATTTTGTATGTTAGAGTGTAGTATCAAAGGTGGTGTGGTAGTGTCCATCCTATAAAGAGTTTTATCTTCAAGATAACACTTCAGAATAAGTCTGTTTGACAATACATTAAGAACTATCACATTCCCAACACTCCCGACCTACATTCTTTTGCGTACAACTGCAACGTCACAAAAAATACTCAGAAGGCCAACAAAACGATAATTACGACATTGAAAGAACACTTTCAATTAGTGATGTTGATAATCGATTTATAGATTAATCGATTATCAACATCACTATCACATCATTGAGATGACAGGAAGCAAAGGTAAATAAATCTTTAGCTTCATTCATTCATGATTATTGATTATTTGAGTGAGATATTAGAGATACCTTTAAGATAATTAAGATAATTTTACCTGTTTCGATCCATTATCCATAATCGATTATCAACATCACTACTTTCAATAATGCGGATGAAACCGCGGGCAACAGTTGGTATGGGTGGTATACAACACATTTAAAGGTGGGTATAGACTAAAGCAATTACTTGTAACCGTACATCGAGCTGTTTAAATTTACTCGAACCACATTTCGAACATGACGCTCGGTGTAACACAAATGCGAAAACGCACGAGCGCGGGGGACGGTGGGGAGTAATCGATATAAATATTACAGTTATCCGCATACTGCAACTTCTCGTCAAACGCAATTTAAATTTTAGAAACTTAATTGGTTACATTGCTAACATTATTGTTTCCTTTCTTATAGTAATTATAGTACTGTATGTTTCTTATACCGTAATAAAAAAATAAATTAGTTCCTCCGTGAGCATAACGTCGAACACAGTGCCGACCATTCGCAAGAACGTTACATTAAAAACAAACTTTACATTACCTACATGGAAATATTTTTAGAAAACTGAGCATTTACCTGTAATACTTAGTAAAAACGTTACATTACAATGCAATGCTCTAGCAAATACTCTAGCAAATACTCTAGTGACTAGAGTATTTGCTAGAGTATTTGTCTTGTTAAGGTGGGTATAGACTAGAGTCTAGTCTATACCCACCTTAACAAGAAAAGAATGTAACAAGACGTTCAGACATGGAAGTTCAGTATGAGCTAAAAAGAAAGTTCTTTTAAAGTTGTACCTAGCGTGAAAAGCAACAGACAAACAGACGCAGTACTTTCTCATAATAATGTGTAGATATATACGTGAGAAATAAGTATATACTTAGAAAAAAGACTAGTTTGTTTCAATGTGTAAAAGTATTATAATGGAAAATTATATTTAAAGTTTCCCATGAGTCAGAAATGCTAACACGTGATAAAATATGAAACTTAGGAGCGTAGGTACTTAACTACTAAATAATCTAAGCGAGCATACATTAACCTCATGTGTGAATATCTTAATGTCATAATGATGTCTCATCACACAGTCACACACACATTGTACACCCGGTGCTTGAAGAGACACCATAGATGTAGTAGGTATTAACTAACAGTAAGTTTATTTATTTATTACATAGAATGTTTTTACAGGGATGCACCCAATACGACCAGTTATTAGAAACATTTAAATGAATAATAAATAATTTAATGTAACCCTCTCATTATACTCTTTGCCTCTCAAATTCCGCCAACGTACGTACCTACCTACAATTAAAACTATATAATTGTTGTGGTTTAGGGTTGTAAATAGCTCTAACTAGAGGTGTATGTTCGTGCGTATGACTTGTACATCAAACAATCTCCTTGTCGCAGCCAAATGCTATTAGGAACAATAATTCCAACGATCCCAAAATATTTGTTACTAGATCTATGCTACATTCTATAGATAGAATAGGGCCTGCCCGCTGTCATGTGAAGCATAGACTCATGCATTTCATTACAGATGTTTTTATGTAAGATCATGCATGCTGTCAATTTTTGTCTTATATTGTACTACTCATGTTTGACATAATTTATCTTATCTTATCTTACGCGCCGCTCACGCAGTGATGCCCCAACTAGGACTTCTGTTCTTACATACCTTATATTACAAAACTGTCTGAAGGAATCTCATAATGAAAATCGATGGGATTCCATTCTGCGGGTAGATGACATTACTTCGGTTACCTGATTATGCGTTTAGGTAATAGCAGATAAATTGAATATAGAAATGGGAGAATTCTTATTTTATCTTTGGAATAAGATTTATTTAGAATAAGAACAACATTATTCACCAAAAAGGTTTTATTAAAACTAATTCCATATTTTGTTATATTTTATTTTTTGCGCAGTTAATAAGTATTTCTTTAATCAGTTGCAATTTAGCCTTTTAACATGTTAAAAAATAACTCGTGGCTAAGAGCCTAATAAATACGCTGATTAAATCGATCTTGCTAGGGTTAGTTAATACACATCGAGACCTAACTCCATCCCTTGGAAAGCACGAGTCTTGTCATAAAAACACCCATGATGATCGTGAAGTAGCCAGAAAAGCCTGCAGTTAGGATTATTTTAGGATATTGGTACTGCCCAGATATTGGGTTGTGGAGGTCTGATGAATTTCAAGTAAAGCACCAAGGAAGGTATATATTTTGCCGCATCTGGTGCGACTAGAATACGACTCCAACATAGTTGAGAAAAGGGAATGTGATGGTGGTCAAAAAATCACAGCCGATAACGTCTGCTCATTTGCAAAACAATTCTATTACCTTTTTCCACATGGCACCCATATCACGCGTGCCACATAGAAAAAAATAGTGAAAACACTAGTGATGAGGAAGAATATCCGATGTCGGTATTTCACGGCTGATAATTTACCGTTATCTTTAATAACGGTTATCACGGTTCAAATGTCGAGACAGTGTCAAACTGACATTTCTTGTTCGGGAAGCGCATGCGTGCTATGAAGGTGAAATAGGACGAACGATAAAACTTCGCAAGAGAAATAAAGGACAAATCACTGTATGTGTTGACTTTGAATGACATTAGATAATCAAATAATTATCCGTTCCGTTAAAGATTGTTTTAAGTTTTTATCTCACAGTATAATTTATCATTTTATTTTATTTGCTGCTACCGGACCATCGATTCGCATGGTAAAACTGCGTTCCGCTTTGTCACGTCTTACGATAATCAGTTGTAGAAGCCGTGGATTATGAGTACCTATAGGTAAATATTATATATTCTGATGTTTCTTAATTGCGTGGAGGGGGGGGGGGGGGGACAATAGCAAGTATTGACTGTTGGGCACGGGTACCCTCTCAGAATGAAAGAATAAGCTACAGTCTACTAGGCTGGCCTAATGGGGGTTAGCGGGTTTCCTCACGAGGTTTGACTTCATCATTATCAATTTATATATTGTCCCACTGCTAGGCACGAGTGTCCTCTCAGAATGAAAGGGATTAATTAGGCTATAGTCCACCACGCCGCTGGCCTATAGCCAGCAGACTTTATTAAGCAGATTTTATTTGCCGTCGAAAAAATCTCTAAGGCATGCTGGTTTCCTCACGAGGTTCGCCTTCGTCATCAACCATAAAGAGGTTTACCTTGCTAGGATCAAATAGAAGTTTGCCTTGGTAGGATCCAACTATGGATGTACAGAGGCCAGCACATCAAGCTACCCCAATCTGTCAAATTTATTTGATAGATTTTCAAATTTAATACAAAATCTTAAGGTTCATTTTCAATTGGAATAATTTGACAGTTTTGGTTAGTCAAAACTGTCAATACATACATAATAGTTTTAAAAGTCATATTTAGTTTGGTAATACTGTAGAAATAGAAATATTAGTCCGAAGTAGGTAATACTAGTTATTAGCGATTAAGTATACCTTCTGATAATGTAACATGCACACTAAAGTGTAGAGCTGATGGTGCCGTTGTGTGTCGGGTTGTTTTATTCCCTGCAACATGGTTGAGTCGAACGACGCCGATACGCACGTCATAGTCGTGAACGGGTGCCGTCTGTCGGGGCTGGTCAGCTCTTAAAGAGTGTCTGATGGAGTTTTTTGCCGATTCTTCTCCATAAGACCCACTTTTTGGAACCGTGCAACCAGTTTTGACCTTTTAAAAGTGCTATTTTATTTTTTAAATTAATCAAATATTTGACTTGATAGTCAAGTCAATAGAAATAAAACAACTTTTTACAGATTTTATCGCGTTATATTGATATTATTAATCCCGACGTTTCGGACCCTTTACAGCGTCCATGGTCACGGGTAGACAGGTGGTGGGCGTCTTGATGATATAATTACTGACAGCTACCCTACATTTTTATTGTTACATGATCAATGATATTGACTATAATTTATGATCTTTTCAAGACATTAATTGACATTTCCATGTGACTGGGTTATGAAGGTAGAGTGGACATATCTTTGCTAATTAATATATTCCAGAAATATACTCGTATTGTAGGTATGTCTCAATGTTTTTGTTGTTATCATTAGTCCAGTATTAAGGTTCTAGGTCAGCGTGTAATTTTGTTTTTCTTCCGTCTGTATAGTGAGACTGGACCATGACTGCTGCGTGAATTGGAGCTAATTTGGGCTCCCGTGGCTCGTCAATGCTCAGTGCTCAACAAGGGCGTAGCTAGGATATATCTAAGGTAAATGCTGCATGAGCAATAGGACACGTTACGTTAAAAATTAAAAACGAATTTAGATTCAACTATTCGTAGTACAATCTTATATTTGCCTGTCAATAGAATCAACTTTGTTTTTGTTTTATAATAGGCTACTGTAATATTACTTTACGGTTTGGGAGCATTCCTGCATCTTCTTCGCAGCTGCCCCGCCCCCCTGTCCGTACCTCGCCATGCCCTTGGTGCTCGATACTGATTGGCAACTGACTGAACGGCAAATGGACCTCGGGACACTTAAAAGTACCTAAATATTTTGGATTTTTAGTAGCTGACGCGTTATTTGGGACAACTTTGCCCAGTATTTGGTCAGTAAGGTTAACAAAAAAAAAATAGATGACTCGGGTATCGTGTCGATCTCTGAGGTAACTTTCCGATAAAGGTAACTTTCCAGTTTAAGGCTACCTCGCATTGTATATAGGATTTTCTACACTTAGAGGCTAGGGGGTCTACTCCCTAAGCACGAAGTCCGTTTCGACCTTAGTTACGGGCATTTCCTACTCCGTATCACCTACGGACGGATGATTCGTTCGGGGCCCGAACTAAGAATGAATGACAACACAATTTGACAGTTACCCCTACTACCGATGTGTTTTTACCCGTTCGAAAAATTGAATTTGACACTTGTTTCATCGGACTCCGAAGTTGCGGAGAACTTTCGAACGGCTCGTAACTTCGTTGACGGAGATAGGGAGTAGACCCTCAGCAGTAAGAGTGAGAGATAGAAGCAGTGATAACCTAGTGGTATGCTACCTAATCTTATTAATGAATTAGTAACATGTAAAAGTGTCTTTAAAAGATCTATTTACAAAAATAAATATCATTTATCATTTATGACCATTGGACTGGCAAGTCGAAGGTCTCTTGTTCCAACCTAGAGCATGCACCTCTGATTTTTCGAAATCATGTTACGCACATGTATTAATAAATTATAATTATCACTCGCTTAAACGGTGAAGGAAAACATCGTTAGGAAACATGGAGATTCTGCCAACCCGCATTAAGCCCGCGTGGTGGACTATAGCCTAAACCCTCTCATTCTGTGAGAGGAGACCCGTTCCCAGCAGTGGGACAGCATATGGGTTAAAGGTCAGCCTATACTGGAAATGTATGGCCAGTTGTGTACATGTGATTCGCCAAAAAGTTGCGATTGAAGTAAGGCGTAGTAAAAGATGTGAATCAAGAGATTAAATTATCTTATCACCATCTCATTGTGCCTAAACTATCCAAGGACTGTCTTCAATTGACCAACAATGGCGAAGCGTTATAATAATGACACAACATTTGAAAATTATTTCATGCCTTACTAGTTTTTGCTGGCGGATTCACCCGGATACCAAATGGACTTTTGAGATAAAAGTCTATGTCCTTCTCCAAGGTATAATCTATCTCCACCAAATTTCATCATAATCGGTTCAGCGGTTTAAGCGTGAAAACGTACCTTACACACAGGTAGACTTTCGCAGGATTGAACTTGGATTATCATACAAACCTTTTCATGTTGGCATCCACTTCCAGTCTAACCAGATGCGGTTGAATATCAGTACCTATTTTACACGAAGCGACTATCATCGGAACTCAAAACTAGTTGCACGGTTCCAAAAAGTGGGTCATTATGGAGAAGAACCGGCAAGAAACTCTAGGTATAGACATTCTTTAAAAAAAAACATGTTAACAGTGTTAATCTTGGTTTACAATTTTGTTCTGAATAGTCAACGAGAACAATGCAGTTTGATGTGTACATACAATAAACTTGAGAGGTGTCAAGGGACACCCGGACGGAACAAAGTTCCTTTCATTAAAATTTAATAATTAAAAATAAAAAAACCTGTATACACTCAACAATTCACAACGCGCGAAATTCAAATATTGTCATTCACTCAATAATTCGAAATTCAAATATTGTTGACAAGCAAAAAGTGTCGTGACAACTTTTCGTAAGATTTTTTTCCGTCTAGCCCCCTTTCACAACGCGCGATAAGGAACTTCGTTCCAATAATAATTAATCCAGTATAATTAAAAAGAACTTAATAATTAAAAAGAAAAAATGCCAGTAAGAGCTGACCAGTCCCGACAGACAGCCGATCACGAGTATGACGTCGTGCGTATCGGTGTCGTTCGACTCAACCATGTTGCAGGGAATAAAACAACCCGACACAGAACGCCACCATCAGCAGGACATTTTAGTGAGCATAACAAGCTCGGACCGCTAGACACTTAGCTGTCGCTAGAGACCGACAGACAGTCATAGATGTTCGTATGACATCAGAGACCGATGGCTTTACGTGCTCTCCCAAGCACGGAGGGGACGCCTTAGAGACATCTCTCGAATTGTTGTTGTCAGTCGCCCGTTGCACTTGGTCCTCGAGAAGGGTCCGACACTGGACTCCGTGGTGGGATCGCGGATCATGCGAGAGCGATTCCCGTGATCCCATCACTAAGCGGAAGGTGATAGTGGTGGTGGCTTTAGTCGTCGGTATGCTAGCCACCTGGCCGGAGAGCCCGATATAACCGTCTCGCTTCCCCGAGCATGCATAAAACGCATTTCCCCACCCGAAAAAAAAGGTATCTCGAATTATCTTTTTGTATATTTTTTCCATGCTAAGATTTTAAAGTTATTTAGAAAGTTAGTTACCTACCCGTCATGTCGAAATTCGACATGACGGGTAGGTATCGCGGTGGCTTAGTGGTCATAGCGTCTGGTGTACCGAACCAGAAGACGCAGGTTCGAATCCTGCCCGCGGTCGTATTTTTCCTTTTCTAAATAACTTTAAAATCTTAGGATGGAAAATGCCAAAAATATACAAAAAGATAGTTACAAGGTAAGGTAGCATCGTTCGGCATTGAACTAACTGTAAAGTAAGTTGTGTCGGTTGAAAAGCAAAAACTTGCATTTCAATAGGTGTTACTGACGTCACCATAAAGACGTAAATTCAATATGTGAAGGAAAAATTCGACATGACGGGTAGGTATCGCGGTGGCTTAGTGGTCATAGCGTCTGGTGTACCGAACCAGAAGACGCAGGTTCGAATCCTGCCCGCGGTCGTATTTTTCCTTTTCTAAATAACTTTAGTATCTCGAATTGTTAAGAATGGTCATACGTCCACAGACTTAACCTTGCGGAGCGGTTGATCAGCGTAATTATTACTTAGCCCCTTATCCACGAGCCCCTCCAATTATTGGAACGAAGTTCCTTATCGTGCGTTGTGCGACACTTTTTTCGAAAGTCAAATATTGTTGACAAGCATTCAAATATTATTGAGTGAATGACAATATTTGAATTTCGCGCGTTGTGAATTATTGAGTGTATACAGGTTTTTTTATTTTTAATTATTAAATTTTAATGAAAGGAACTTCGTTCCATCCGGGTGTCCCTTGACACCTCTCAAGTTTTTATTAATATCAAATTTATTTTAAGAAGGAACAATTTAAAATATCTTCTTTTCATTGTATTTTGTTTTATTTGGATCTGCGTCAACGTCAAAGCTGTCGAGTTTATTTACCAAGGTTGTCACTACTTTTAGTCGTTCTAAAAAAAAAAAGATTTAAACGCATCTGATTAATAACAAACCTTATTTGTGATATCTTTTAATATGGTCAGATGCGTAGTCAACTTGCAACCAGCTCTAAACCTTATAGGGGTATTACAAGATTGAATTATAAATCTCGCTCGACGAAGCAAAAGGAGCTAGAATTCAGAAGGAAGGAAGGATTCTAGCTTGTGGTATTCTGTTGTGTGAAGTGTCAACCTCAAAACCAAAAAAAAAATTAAATATGTTAAAATCAAGGTTAAAATATTATTTTTGTTATTTTGACTTTTTAAGTATTTTAACTTTTTGTAACCTTTTTTTTCTTTTAGCAATAGTACACAATTATGCAGTAAGGTAACCTCACTACAATGCATGTTGTGTATCGATAATTGTATGGAAAAATATCGATATTTTATATAGGTATCGATATTTTTTGCCCATGCCTAGCTTGATGTGTAGTCTCTGTATCAATAATAGTGTAGTCAATAATACTGTTTGTCCTTTGGTGTACAATATGGAATACTCTATCTATCTGTGTAAGGCTGTTTATAATCTACAGCAATTAAGTATAGAAGTCAACTAGCAATCAAGTCTACTTCGCGATACAATATAAATATAAAAGGTCACGTACGATTACGTAAATAATTTAGGATACCTTCTACGTATTTAATTATATGAAAACTTACTACTAAGTAAAATGACCATTGAAAAAAACATGTGCGATTTAATTTTGACTTACTTTGAGCGCCATCTTGATTTGAATTATAATAGGTAGGTACTGCGCAAAATGTTTGCGGTGAAAAAAATATTTTGTTTATTCGGTATAAGCGGGAACAGTGTTGCAAATTAATGTTATGATTTAAAAAGTGACAGTACAATCCACCTTGGTTATGGTAAGTATGCAATAATTAAATAAAATTTTCAAATTTTACAAAATCGATATAAAAATAAAAAATAGAATGTCAATTTATACGGCATAATTATAATATTATCAAAATAATACAGTTGAATACATAATTATAATTAATAAAGACTGTGGCGGCTTAAATATTAAATTAAAATTTTCCTTCATTATTGATTTAATATCGACCCATACCCCACTATTAGGTACGGGTCTCGTCTTAAAACAAGAGGGTTTCAGTCCACCACGTTGGCACGTTAAACACGCCCACGAGCCGTCGACATAATTTTTTAAGCATGCAGGTTTCCTCAGTTTTTCAGGGTTTTTCATCGTGCGCGTGATAAATTCAGTTATAATATTAGGTAGGTACGTACCTGGTTTGGGAAAGTCAGAAGAGCGTGCCTTGGCTTTAAACTCGAGACCTTTGAATTGGCAGACCAAGGTTTATATATCACTAGCCGTGATAGCCCGGTGATATTACCTAATGTGTTTATTTTTTTTATATGTACTACTAAGGTGGCAAAGAGATATACGGTCCACCTGATGGTAAACGGTAAGTAAGCACAACTGCTATGCCAGTCCTGGATTTAGTTTATTTACTTATTCTTACTCTTCGTTAATAAGTTTTTCTGTAGCTCGGAGTTTGGCTCGCCCCCTAGGCCCTAAAAATACCGGCGAAGTGTGGGTATACAGAAGTACACCTCTGCCTAACCCTTCGGGAAATACAGGCGTGATAATATAATTAAAAGTCGTATTTTTTATCGTTCAAATAAGTATGTCACTAAGAATGAATTCCAAAAAAAACTCCTCCAGAAAGAAAAACGTATATATCAAGCTCAGAAGTACCCACAGAGGCCAGCACATCAAGCTACCTACTCTATCAAATTTCTTTGATAGATTTTCAAATTTAAACCAAAGCAAAAAGGTTCATGTTCAATTGGGATTTTGACAGTTTTGGATATAGCTTGACCTGCTGAAGTTGAAGCAGTGATAGCCTAGAGCCCATTGGACTACCAAGTCAGAAAACATCGTGAGGAAACCTGCACGCCTTAGAGACATCTCTCGACGGTGAGTGTAGTGCCAACCCGCACTAGCCCAGCGTGGTGGACTATTCTGAGAAGAGGCCCGTGCCCATCAGTGGGACAGTATTGTTATTGATGATCTTGACCTGCCAAAGTCTGTACACACATTTTTCTCCGAAATAGTTTTACCTATATACAGCGATTACCATGCATATTATATGTAGCTAGACTTTAGATATTAATGTATTCATTACACAGTTAAATGTTAAAGAGCAAGAACTCTGTTAAATATGTACTATTATATGCAAATCAGCTGATACGTTCCTCCGTTCACAAATGTGACGTAGGTATGCTAAAATATATTATAATTCACGAAATAAACGTGTTAAGTTTAATTTAATTTAAAAAAAGAATACCTGGAGCTTATTTTTTATAGTACGTAGAATCCTCATGAATCCTCCGTCACCCGGGGAGGTGGCAGGGTATGTCAGACTCGTACCGACTAAAAAACGCCCTTGCCCGCACTTGCCTTGTAGTCATGGCCTTGGGATTCGTGAAATTCGCCACGATAACCCTCAAAACCTAATATTTCTTTTCTATTTTAGCGATATTAAAACGAGTTAACGATAAATAACGATACCGGTTAAAAAAAATACTTTACTGCGTAGTATTTTGGTAAATAACAATTTTCAGTGTTATAATTAATTTATTAATAGTATTGTTAAAACAACTTACTTATTTCCTCTGTTCCTTTCAAAAACTTAATCAAAACAAAAACAAGAACCAATCCAATACAAATAACCATCAACATAAAAAAAATGTTTTTTTTTTAAATCACATCACTACACTGTCACTGCATGTTGGCGACTGATTAAATTTCCCGCCAAAGTTTGACGTATGAAGATTGCGAAGTGCCAACCACTCGCGGTCAGCGACAGACTTAAACTTCGAACACACTATAAATTAAATTATTATCACAATTTAATTACGTGTTAACAACAACCGACCAATATGATTTATTAAACCGTTTCAGTGGACGTCTACTGTAACTGTTCACGCATTAAAATGTGTGCCCGTCTCGAAAACCACGTGCGACACTGAATTAAAGCGGTGTATGACCTTGTAGTATTGCTACGAGTCTAACGTACGTGTTGGTGTAAAGCGACACAAAGCGCTTTTTTTCTATTTTACTGAACACTTATTTTATCGTATGATCCCTGAACTCAGATGGGTATCTGTTCCATATTTAGAATTAGGGCTGTAGCGTAGAATCGATACGAAGTATACCACTAAGTGTTGTATCGATATAATCGTTGATAAGTTCTGGGGAATATATTTTCTTATGTTAAATTAAAGTATTTCCAATTTTCTTTTAGAAAATTGCCGCACTGAAAGAAAGAAGCTCTATATCTTGGGAACAATGTCTTGGGTGTGAATCAAAGCCTTAATACCCGCCGAATAGTGGACCTATAGTCTACGCCAACCGTGCAGTTAATTATTTTCAGATGGCGAAAATAAACAGAGCTTTCAACTCAAAAGAAAGAAAGAAATTAACTAATAATCTGAATCGATAACTGCTGAAACAAGTGAGTTTGCGTTGAGGCAAACGTAGCGACGGACGCCTATAACCCACGGGATCTACTTCGAATTAATCAAACTTTGAAACTTCGAATCGAACGACAACAATGCGAAATAAATAAATAAATCAAAATACATTTATTTCAGGCGTTGATAAATTTGTATTATCAATCAGTGAAGGAAAATATTGTGAGGAATTCTCCATGCTTTAGAGATTTTATCGACGGTGTGTGTAGTCTACCAACCCGCACTAGGCCAGTGTGGTGGACTATAGCCTAATCCCTCTCAATCTGAGAGGACACCCGTGCCCAGCAGTGGGACTTTATATGGGTTCATGATGATTAATTATTCATTTTCTTGAAGTAGTTTAATTTTAATTACCCGTCTCGAATTGTCGGTACCAATTCAATTCAATTTATTTGCAAAAATATGGTACGATAGTTGTTACAGGCGCATTTGTTTCACATACTCTGCCATAGAACATGGCGTGCAAATGTAATTACAATGTCAATAGTTTAAAATAGATTATTAAATTATTAGAAATATAAATTAGAAATAAATTATAATGTTGTCCTTTAAATAATCCTTAATATCATTAAAAATTTTTGTCAGGAGTAAATTAAATAGTGTCCTCTTACCGTTACAAGAGTATCGATAAAAAAGTTGGAATGTTCCAACCCTATTTCGCTATTAGTTTATCAGCACTCTAGATCATTACCCATCCGATTCTTTGCCATAAGAAAAGAAACTACTTTGTATCTTTTAAATCTTTCTTTGGGTATATTTTAAAGATGATGAATTCTGGTATAGTTTTTCTAAGTATGCTTAAATTACCACCAACTATGAATTATTTTTTAATTACCGTAGGTAATAAATTTAGGGTTTCACTCATCATAATTATGAACAACTTTTAGTAACCAACACTGAAATCTATTGGGACATTTTTACACAGCGCTATCTAGTCCCAAACTAGGCGAGGCTTGGGCTATAGGTACTTGATAATGAATATAATTTATAGGTACTTATATCCTTTTTTTTGTAAATACATAGGTACTTATAATACATAAGAAAGAAACACCCAGACAAGTTACACAAACACTTGAGCATACATCTCATCACATAAATATTTGTGTCCTGTGGGAATCGAACCCACGACCCCGGGATCAGCAATACGACACGCGAACTACTAGAACACTGACGTCCGCCACCACTGCCAATGATTGGTAGTGGTAGCCTACTACACTATAATTCATTTTCTTACGCCTAAATGTGGATTCCGCGTAACATGTTGCGTTTACTATTTGGGTAGGCGTTTTACCTAAACACGTTGTCTATGGACAGCAAATAACCGACAACTAATTTCACAAAAAATCCCAATAACACTGCTCGATTTGGGAAACCACCAGGACCTCAAGTTAGCAGTCACACCGTTGCTTGGGTAATGGTAATAGGCTCGCCCCATATTAGATGGGACCTAAACATATCGGCGAACTGTGGACGTTCTTTGAAATAGTACACATCTCTCACCCTTTTTCCCCCAAGGGTTTGATAAAAACGTATAGCGGTTTCTAAGATAGATGTAAGATAACACGAATTAAAATTATTTTGGTTATATTATGTTGATTGAATGAATGAAAGACGATTAACAAAATTAAGGTCAATGTCTGCACACAACTGCGCCGATCTTATTGGTGAGGTCCTTAAAAAAGGGGGTCCAGTGACTGCTGGACCGCAATAATCGGTATAAGTAAAGGGAAATGAGGTTTTTTGGCGGTACGAGTCCGCCAACACTGCCGCCTCCCCAGGTGGCGGATCCATGAGGACTTTACGTAGGTACTTACTATAAAAAAGGTTCTTCAAAAAGGTCAGATGCGTACTACTTCCAATTGGCGCATGTAATGACAATATATTTTTTTATGAACGTGGAAAAAGCAAAGTTAATATGTACCTAGGAGAGTATAATATAGGAGAACATAAGTAATTGTGCAGGAATTTAAGCAAGTGGCGGTCCGCGGTCGGTAGTGTCTACCTATGATGTATTGTTTTAATTTGCCAATTTGCGTACCTATTCAGTATTCAAATCTTTAGTTTCTTTAGTTGTCGCGTCATAGATGGCGTAACTAATACTGTACTGATCTTGTTTCTTGATGCAAGACATTATAGACAGAATAGGTACATTTTAACTTTTTTAAATGTTGATTAGCGATACCTATCCCAGCAATAACATAACATGTACAAAAAAGGAAGTCAACGCAGTTCTTTTACAATAAAAATCGAGAGATTTAATGTTTTTTTATAGTACGGAAAATCCTCATGGATCCTCCGCCACCCGGGGGGGTGGCAGGGTACATACAGGGGCGTATTTTGAAATTTGGCGCCCCGGGCCAGTAAGTTAAATTCTAGGAAAAAAACGATTTAAATATATTTTTAAAATTATTTTTCAATAATGTCTACATTTTTGCGGCGTACAAATTTACGGCTACGCCGCCTTTGGCGGATTGGCGCCCCGGGCCATGGCCCGGATGGCCCTAGGGTTTTATTTATGATAGTCATACGCTTGACCGTTAGTCACTGCGATCTACGGTGAAGCGCGCTTGCCTAGAAGAAACCGATTCTCTCGAGATTTAAAGACACCCAGATTATAGCTATTGGAGAAGGCCCACTCGGGAAGCTCATTCTACATTTCAGCGGTACCTATGCATGATATAATTATGTAGAATCATTGACATCGCACAAGATATTACGTATGTACCTACTTAATCTATAGTTTTGTTGTCTGGTATTTTGTGTTATGTTGTGACTGTCAGAATAATCTTTCTTTCATTCTTAATGTGGAGGGATGTAGGGGTAGAGGAGGGGCTTGTGCCTAAGTAATAAATACGCTGAGATCTCTCTCAGCAGATCGGTCGAATGGCTCGAAATGATGAAATGAAAAATTAAATTTCTTTAAAAAGGAGCCACTGCACTTTGGCCCCACGACCCAAGAGTGTTTCGACCCCAAACGGCTCAATATTATAGCATTAGCTAGTATATATTTACATAAGGATAACTTATAAGTAATGTTGTTGTATGATTCACAGTGTTGTTTGTCCAATCGTTACCTCTACCGTTATCTCACCCGTTTACTCCACTACAAAGCGATGTGCTATTTATAATTTTAGAACGTAGAATATTTATTTCTGGATTCAGCATACATTTAAGCAATAGGCTTGCCCCCTCATACATGGGTATTAGGTGGCCTATTGGCCTATCGTCTCTAGCCCATGTAGCGCCGGTGTCATCATCATCAACCCATTTACTGTCCCACTGCTGGGCATGGGTCTCCTCTCATATTGAGAGGGATTAGGCTATAGTCCACCACGCTAGCCTAATGCGGGCAGACTTCACAAACTGTCGAGAAAAATCTCTAAGGCATGCAGGTTTCCTCACGATGTTTTCCTTCACCGTTTAGGCGAGTGATAATTAATTATTAATACGCACATGAATTCGAAAAGTCAGAGGTGCGTGCCTTGGGTTCGAACTCGAGACCTTCGACTTGGCAGTCCAATAGTCATACCACTAGGCTATCACTGCTTTGCGCCGGTGTGCAATGCAATTATTAGGTACTCTTGCACCCTCTAGTAAGCGCGCAGTCAAAATGAAATGGGTACAAATAACAGCACACCACAAACTGTCAAATTACCCCAATAGATAATAAACTATTGATTGGAGATTAATATTGAAAATCGATTCAAGAGATTTGTTAGTTTTGGATGCCATCATGATGTGCTGTTGACAGTATTTAGAATAACTGCGGGTGCTCGGGGTCCTAGGGGGGGGGACCGCTGTGCCCATGTGCAACGCACACCCTGCACCAAAGGTAAAGACGCCCCTGCCTATTGTCATTAATTCATGGGTATTAGGGGGCAAGCCTATTGCCATTAACCGGGCACAAATTAAAACTGCGTGCTGTTACTGAGCTATAATAATACTTTGCTCGACGGCTCGACCTGGGAATCGAACCCTCAAGCCTAGCAGTGACGCTTACGACACTACACTAATGAGGCAGTCTATTTTATGTGTTAGTATTTTTTATTTTTAATATTTTATTGTTAATTCTTGCTACTTTTTATTGTCGACTGCTGGTGAAAGGTAATGTTTTTCAAGCGTATATATGAATGTCAAAATCTTTGGCACGCTTTACATTATCATCAACCCATATACTGTCCCACTGCTGGGCACGGGTCTCCTCTCACAGAATGAGTGCGTGTTGGTCGACTTCACACGCCTCTCTGTTCTCTACGCCTTTCTCTAATTTCTACAAAATAGATTAATAGAGTCGAATATTAAAATCCAATTGAATTCTGATTGTCAGTTAAAATTAGTTATTAACAGCCATTTAAATGTCATTAGGTACTAAATTGTTTAAACAACGGTATGCGCGATCATAATATTGTATGGGTGACCAAATCTTTACATCGATTTTTACCAATTTGTACTGAAGAGAAAAATCTGAAAGCCGTAGGTATATTTTAAAAGACAGGGTCTATGCAAGGAACGGGGATCCAAATTTTGAAGTATGTTAACCGGTGTCATATGGGGTATGGTATGAAAGGGCTTCATAGACAGATTTTCAATAATTTCTATGATGTTATAATATGTGCCTACCAGGTACGGAACCCTCGGTGGGCGAGCCCGACTCGCACTTGTCCGGGTTTAACTAGTTTACTGTACAGTAAACTAGTAAAACCCGGACAAGTGCCAGTTTGAAAAAAAAAAAACAAACAGTAAAACAGTACTGTTTTACTGTTTGTTTTTTTTGCTCTCTTTGTTCATGTAATTTATTTTTTAACTTTCTTTGTAACTCGTGCTCGTGCAGGTGTTGGGTTGGGCACAATGACACCAAACAGGTTGGCTCAGTAATCAAGAACAAGGTGCTCTGAAACCCCATGCATCTGCTAGTATGGGTACGGTATTAATTGACGTTGG
The DNA here is from genome assembly GCA_964056405.1 of Acronicta alni. Taxonomy (NCBI): domain Eukaryota; kingdom Metazoa; phylum Arthropoda; class Insecta; order Lepidoptera; family Noctuidae; genus Acronicta; species Acronicta alni. The sequence continues at coordinate 6,168,646 of OZ043942.1, forward strand.
TCGAATATATGTATATAGGTACTTAAACGATTTTGTTTATTTTCTTTTTCAATGTATATGAAACAATATATTATAGCTAGCAATGGATTCAGAGATATTATTGCATTAATTATCGGTATCATTTAGGTCTCCGTTCCGTGTGATAATACTGCTAAGTATAATGTAGCTAACTGTTATCATAATTTTTATAAATATTCACGCGCAAAGATAATATTTTTTTTTGTTTTTGATTTAATAAATGGTTCGGTATTATATGTATACCTATACTTAATAACAAAAACCGTGGACCTAATATTAGGTCTGGCAACCCAAAAAAAAATTTGGACATGTCCTATAAATAGCGCGTCACTGGGATTCCATTTTTGCATTTGGTGTAGATAGTGGTGTGCATTCATGTAGTCGTTACAAGTTGGACATTTGGGGCAATGGTTACATTTTGGTCTAATCAATTTTTATGTATACATGGACATTTTGGTTTAGTGGTACAATTTGTGCATATGGTGCAGTTGTGAAATTAGTGCATTTTGTGTGAAGTGTTTAAAATAAAAATGATTTCCAGCTGGGTGCGACCTGACGATACCAATTTATTGGTAACCTGGACACATTTCACCGCTCCGAATGGTGAAAGGTATGTTTTAACACTGGAGAAGTCTGCGCTTTTGTTTCCAAATAAGCGTTATTATTTTCTTTTTAATTTTGCATCCGATGACCTGACCTCTATAATACTAGTACGCAGAGGTCAGTGATCCGATGATATACGATGAAAACCAAGAAGTTTTGTGTATTTTAAAAAGAGAAAATTTCGTGTTTCGCGGGAATTCAAAATCCCGCCACTCGTCAAAAAAGCGCGGGAAGTATGACGCAATACTTTTTTCTTACTATAAAACAAAGAAAAGTGACAGAATATTTAACAAAAAAGAATGCTATAAGGAATTATTGTATAAAAAGTGTTACAAATTCCTGTTCAAGATGTTTTGTTCGGTGTAAAGTAATAATATTTTTGTTTGTAGACACGCGCACGATTTCAAGGCCAGAGACATTTGCAATAATTTGTAAATTACAATGTATATTTCGAATTGCTCCACTGATCCCGTTGCATAATTTTATAATATATAATATTGTGGGACTTGTACTCCACCAAACATGCGTAATAACATCAACGCGCCAACAAAAGAGACAACGTGCCGGCGTCGTAACAAATATTAGACTGGTGAGCGCCGCTTTTTTTTTTTTTTTTTTTAGGTCGGACATAGTTTTTAGCTCGAGGGAGCTTTAAAAACTTAACCGGACTAGGTGGCGAGGCACCAAATGCCTCCAGCCTGGGGCAACTTATAAACTAAGCAACACAGCTAAGGGCGTCCCCTGCGGGACTCGAACCTCGGCTTAGGGCGTTGCTGGGGGGGCAGCTAGGGACGGCTGGATCTGGGTTTAAATTATTTATGGGCGAATTTAAAGCTACTGGCTCGGCACGGGCCGGCTCGAGCAAGGGACGGGGAGGATTACCGTTAAGGGGTCTTCGCGACGGGCCTCGCCGGCGAGGACGGTATATCGGGCGGCGTTTTTGTGCGTGTGATTTGAGAGTGCTAGTCACTCTGTTTGACTCTTGCGCTAGGGTGATTTGGTCGTCAGGGTAAGTGAGTGCGTGCCTTGGGCGGCGCACTCTACTTATCTGAGAGGGTTTGTAGTCTACGCTACTGACCACAAGGGGATTAGGGTGAAGGGGGGCCAGATCGAAATAGCGCTTAGAGGCGCGTTTCATAAACTGCTTGATGGTAGGCAGTTTTAGGTCTAAGTGAAGGTCCCTATTGCGCACGTACCAAGGGGCGCCCGTGGCTTTGCGCCTAAATCGGTTTTGGAGGGTCTGCATCCTATGGATAGCGGGACTTTCTATGTGAGCGAATACGACACTCGCATAGGTCATGATGGGGCGAATACACATCACGTAAATTCTCACCTTGTATTTAAGGGAGAGTTTACTGCGTGCATTGAGCATGCCATGTAGACGTCCTAGAGCAAAAGCGGCGCGCGAACGCACCGTTTTTATGTGCTCTCGGAACGTAAGTCGGTAATCTAGAACCACGCCCAGGTATTTGGCTTTCTTTTCCCAAGGGATCTGTTGGCCGAAGAGGGAGATGGGTTGGGCTTGAGCGGAGAGGTCGGAACTCTTGTGAAAGAGAACCGCCGCGCTCTTGGAGGGATTCACCTCTATTCTCCATTTCCTGAACCAATTCCCTAGGGCATTGACCGAGGATTGGAGAATTTTGGTGATGTTTGTTAGGCTGATGCCGGAATAATATATAGCCGTGTCGTCAGCGAATAGAGCCAACTGCGACTTGGATCTTTTTGGAATATCGCTGGTGTACAGCGTGAAAAGGAGAGGGGAGAGCACGGAGCCCTGAGGGACTCCGGCTCGGATAGGATGGGGGGACGAGAGTGTGCCGCCCTCTATACGATAGCGAAATGTGCGATTCGACAGAAAATCTCGAATGATGAGCACGAGACGGTCTGGCACGTTGAATGAATATAGCTTGTAAATCAAGCCATTGTGCCAGACCTTGTCGAAGGCTTTCGCCACGTCGAAGAAGAGCATGCCAGTCGTCATACCGCGCTGGAATCCAGCGCTGATATGTTCGACTATGCGATGCACTTGGTGGATACAAGAGTGTTTGGTTCGAAAACCAAACTGCTCGTCGGGAATGAGATTATGGGATTCGGCAGGTGAGCGCCGCAAGCGCACCTAAGTTTATATAGTGTGCGAGCAGGCGACGCGATACGATGCGCGTGGGCAAGAGTGAGATGGGTGCGGCTGAACAAATATTATAATAATTTACTTAACTTTGTTAATTGTGTATCTAATGTCTGATTGGCTAATTTAATATTTTAACACATTTTGAATAGGCAATAATTGTAATGCGTAAAAATATATGTAAGGCAGGCATATTCGTTTAATAAAAATTATTAACAACAATTATCTTGAAGTTACAAATCGTGTTTTACTTCCACGACTCCAACAACTGGTGACCCCGACGTTCGACGCAGAAATGTCTAACGATAACGCGGCAGAAGGAAACAAAGTAATGACGTCTGAGATTGATCTGGCCGCTGTTTCTGTTCAATCAAGACTGTTGCCGTTCTGGCGAGAGATTCCACGAGCCTGGTTCATTCAATTCGAAGCCGTCGTGGATCCTCTAAAGACATCGGATGATCAAAAATTTCGATATGTGCTGCAACAATTACAAGCCACAGATCTCCAACATATCACAGACATCTTGTATAACCCACCAGCTACAGAAAAATACAACGCCGTGAAGAACCGTTTACTCACAGTGTACGACAAGTCTGATGTGAAAAACTTTCAAAAGCTCATCAGCGGCCTGGAATTGGGGGATCAAAAACCGACACAGTTACTACGCAAGATGCGGGAGCTCGGCAGCGGCATGATCACAGATGAGGGATTGAAGATTGAGTGGCTCAATCACCTACCTACCCAGGTGCGCGTCGTGCTTTCAGTCAACACGGAATCCTCCCTTGATACTCTCGCCGCAATGGCTGACAAAATGGTGGAATACTCCGAGCCTACAACGGTTGCCGCAGTGTCTACAACATCGCAAGATCCAGTGATGTCAGCACGGCTGGAGGTTCTATCAAAACAGATGGAGAAGCTGTGCTTGGAAGTGGCTGAATTACGCGGTCGCTCGTCGCGAAGATACAGACGATCATTTCACTCACGCTCAAGATCACGGTCACGAACCGATAGGAAGTCACCTGTCAAACCCGGAGATCCGACATGGGAGTGTAAATACCACTTTCGCTTTGGCGACAAAGCCAAGCGCTGCGAATCACCGTGTTGTAGGAGAAAGACAAACCAGCCAGCGTTAAACTAACCCCGACGCCGACGGTGGCGGACGTCGGTGTCCCCAGCACTACCAACCGCCTTTGTATTTGTGACCGTGACACCGGAGAACGTTTCCTCGTAGATACGGGCGCTGAAATTTCTGTGTTAGCTGTAACAAGAAAACGACAATATATGAAGACGGCAAGCGCCTACAGGTTATATGCAGCAAATAACACGCCGATCAACACGTACGGAGAAAAAACACTCAGGCTCAATCTTGGTCTCCGTCGTAGTTACCTATGGACCTTCATTGTTGCTGACGTGAAGACATCTATCCTGGGAGCAGATTTTCTCCGTCATTTCAAGTTACTGGTCGACCTCCATAGAAAAAAACTCTTCGACAATATTACTGAGTTATCAGTCGACGCACTCGAGGTCACTACCGGCGGTGAAACAGTACATGTTATCAGCTCCAATCAAGCATATTACAACATTCTGAAGGAGTATCCAGAGGTTCTCCGACCCACAGCCCTCAAGGAACCAGCCAAACACGATGTCGTACACCACATAGAAACAACAAGCCCCCCTATCTTCGCTCGAGCTCGCCCGTTACCGCCTGACAAATATAAAACCGCAAAGGAGGAATTTGAGCATATGCTGGAACTAGGAATCTGCAGACCTTCATCTAGTCCTTGGGCAAGTCCACTCCACATTGTCAAGAAGAAGGATGGAGGACTACGAGTGTGTGGTGATTATCGTAGGCTTAACGCAGTCACGCAGCCGGATCGATACCCGTTACCCCGTATCCAGGATTTTACCTATCAACTACACAAGATGAAGATATTCTCGAAGCTTGATTTAAAAATGGCATACTATTGGATACCGATTAGAGAAGAAGATGCCCAGAAAACTGCTATAATTACGCCGTTTGGACTGTTTGAATTTAAATGCATGACGTTTGGATTACGGAATGCTAGCCAAACATTCCAGAGATTCATGCATCAAGTCCTGCGAGGAATAAACAACTGCTTCTGTTACGTCGATGACATTTTACTATATACGGAGGATGAAATCAGCCATGAACGTCTTTTACGGGAAGTACTGAGTCGTCTCAAAATGTATGGTGTCATGCTGAAGGTTGAAAAATGCGAGTTTGCCAAGAAAAACATTAACTTCCTCGGATACGAAGTGTCTGCTAACGGTATCAAACCTACTGAAGAGCGAACAGAAGCTATATCAAAATATCCTAAGCCGAAGACAGTTGCTGAAATGCGTCGTTTCCTGGGCATGCTCAATTTCTATAGAAACTGTTTACCCCATCAAGCTGATCTTCAGAATGAACTCAACAAGTTTCTGCATAATCGTAAACGCAACGACAAGACGCCTATAGAGTGGAACTCCGAAGCGGAATCAGCTTTTGAAAAGTGCCGACAAAGCATTTTGGAAGCCACGGAGTTAATGCACCCAGTTCCAGGCGCACCCCTCGCTATCATGACCGATGCTTCAGACTATAGCCTTGGTGCAGTTCTGCAACAGAAAATGGACGACCATTGGAGACCGCTCGCTTATTTTTCAAAAACAATGAGCGCAACACAACGCCGCTACAGCGTGTACGACCGCGAGTTATTGGCGATATACACAGCTGTTAAACATTTCAGAAGACTTATAGAAGGTGGCGACGTAACAGTATATACAGACCACAAGCCTCTCGCCTACGCCTTAACACGCCCAGCGAGTAGCAGTGACACGCCCCGTCGCGAGCGCCAGCTACACTTTATTAGTCAGTTCTGCACAAGCATACAGTACGTACACGGTGAAGATAACACAGTGGCTGACGCTTTATCACGCATAGAAGACATTCAGTGCCCCACTGTCATCGACTACAGTAAACTGCCAGCTGAACAGAGAAACGATCCAGTATTGAAGCAACTACGAACGCAATCAAACTTAAAATTCGCTGACGTCACTATACCTGGCATATGTCAACCAATCACATGCGAATGTTCTACTGGGACGCCTAGGCCGTATCTGCCGAGTACATATCGTTTTGCTGCATACAAAGCTCAACACGACCTATGTCACCCTGGCATCAGAACAACACGGAAACAGCTGAGTTCGAAGTTTTTCTGGCCCAATATGAACAAGGAGATCACTAATTGGACCAGAGCCTGCCTCAACTGCCAGCGAGCTAAAGTTCATCGCCATACAGTAACTCCGTTGGGCGAATTCCCGTCGTCACAACGCTTTGAACATATACATATGGACATCGTTGGACCAATGCGAATATCAAATGATTGCCGCTACTGTGTGACTATCATCGACCGTTGCACAAAGTGGCCAGAAGCCGTTCCTGTGCACGAAATCACCGCTGAGAACGTTGCAAAAGCTCTGTACGAGAATTGGATTGCCCGATTTGGATGTCCTTTAAGAATATCGACGGATCAAGGGCGCCAATTTGAATCGTCCCTATTTCAATCCTTGATGAAGAAGTTCGGCATTACCCGCATTCATACAACGGCATATCACCCGCAGTCAAACGGTCAGGTTGAGCGGTGGCACCGCACATTGAAGGCAGCGTTAATGGCTCGCGGCAATACAAGTCGATGGACAGAAGAACTACCTACCGTTCTACTGGGTTTACGCACCGCATTACGCAAGAACAGTCTAAGCCCGGCAATGATGACGTATGGGACGACGCTCCGCTTACCATCGGACTTAATCGTGCCAACGAGCTCTAACATCGATGAGAACGAATGTGGTGAGTGATGTGGGACTTGTACTCCACCAAACATGCGTAATAACATCAACGCGCCAACAAAAGAGACAACGTGCCGGCGTCGTAACAAATATTAGACTGGTGAGCGCCGCAAGCGCACCTAAGTTTATATAGTGTGCGAGCAGGCGACGCGATACGATGCGCGTGGGCAAGAGTGAGATGGGTGCGGCTGAACAAATATTATAATAATTTACTTAACTTTGTTAATTGTGTATCTAATGTCTGATTGGCTAATTTAATATTTTAACACATTTTGAATAGGCAATAATTGTAATGCGTAAAAATATATGTAAGGCAGGCATATTCGTTTAATAAAAATTATTAACAACAATTATCTTGAAGTTACAAATCGTGTTTTACTTCCACGACTCCAACAATATAAATATAATAGACACCGAGAAAAGTGTTACGTAGTCTCTTTGTGAGAAAAGTTTAGAATGGTATCATTACCGGCAGGAAGGGATGAGGAAATAATTATTTCGTGACAGTGAAGTGATATTTTTGCAAAAAATAATTCAGTTCACTTTTATTACTTACAAAGGAATTTTTTGTCCATTAATTGGTAAATTAATGGACAAAGTGTGTATCTAGATTTTCATCTTAATTTTATATTGTAAATACAGATCAATCGAACGACTAATTTTAATTTATGTTTTATTTTGTTGATTTTGAATGTTAATCAAACGACTCTGGTTTTGAAATAGTTTAGTTTTATTTTGTTATTTTTGAATAGTACTAAGTAAATATTAATGAAACTAATAGGTGTTAGTATCAACATTTATTAAAAATTGATTTATTTAGTCATTTATTTCAGGCATCCATGGCCCATAAATAAATACCTTACAAACTAACATACACAGTAAATATAAGAATGTGTTAGTACTTATATAAAACTTAAACCTATGTTAGTAACACTTCACTTTGCACTAATTGTCTTGGTACTGTCTTGTGGTATGGTTGATCAGTATAGATAAAACCAGGAACTAGTTTTTAATTAATCGACTTCAAAAAAGGAGGAGGTTCTCAATTCGACTGTTTTTTTATGTTTGCTACCTCAGAACTTTCGACTGGGGGAACCGATTTTAATGATTCTTTTTTTTTTCTTGCTTAATTTACAGGTTTCTCGTTCGGGCGTTAACTAGAGAATGGGAAGAAGATTGTATGGATATACTGCATGAATTCTTTTCTGAGGACCCTTTACTATCAGGATTCGGTAAGAATACAATCATCATTTCAGCCAGAAAGAGTCCACTACTAGATATGGACTCTTCCATGGTTAAATAATACCTACATGAATTATGTATTAATTTCTGACATTTACGTGAATATTATATAATGAAATAAAACTACTTTTTACGGATTTTATCGCGTTACTTATATTGATATTAATAATCCCGACGTTTTGAACCGTTTAGAGCGTCCATGGTCACGGGACGTTTAAACATTTTTTCTTTACAGACGTTTAAAAAGAAAGATATTTAAAGAAATACGTTTAAAGGTTTAAGCGAAAATGTCCTAAAACGATCGCTAACACATTTAATGATTTTTTCGTGGATCAGATCCAGATAAAAACAGACAAGACCTTCAAATCACTAGATTACACCCACTGTGAAGTCATTATTTGTGAGTCCTGTAACGCTTTCTCATATTGTTCATATTAATACAGGACTTAAAAACACGCATAGCACAGGTAACGCTGATATTAGCACAAGTGTGGTGAAACATGTTAAACTTAATATTTCCCCCATTCTCTGTGCTACAGTTAACAAATCCATTGAACAAGGTTGCTTTCCCTAAAAACTAAAAACATATATTATTTACCGGTATTTCGCAATAGACGCGATAAAAATAAATTTTGCCTACACACATCAAAGACCACTCTTATGCATAACAGCATATTTTGCATGGCCCCAAAAATCTTTAATAAACTTCCTAATGTCTGGAAAGAACAAAATAATGAAATGTTTAAAAATAAATTAAACAAATTCCTAGCAGACAAAGCTTATTATAACATTGAGGCTCTTTAGTCAGCTCATCCCGCTCGCGGTCATCCCGTTCTTAAATGATAAAGTTGACGGCTGATTTTACTGGTTGATAATTTGTATTAATAATGTATAGAATGTTATACCTACTGATTCATTTAAGATAATGTAATTTGATGTAATAAAATTAATAATATAATGTGTTAATTAATTAATAATTATAGAATTCTGTTAACATTATTTAATTTGTTAAAATAATAATATGTTAATATTTTGTAGGTACGCCGCAAAGGCTAAACATGACGATCTTAAAAATTATGCAACATCTTATGCCTATGTGTGTATACTCATGTTTTACCAAATAAAATTATCTTTATCTTTAAGAAACTGGATAAAGAGGACATCTCGTGTTATAGACCTGTGGTGTTGATCCCCATTTTTTTCAAAGATAATGGAAAAAGTTATTTATACTACTTATTAGACTATATAGTAGTGACTATATACTAGTTATTTAGACTCCCTAAGAAACTATTTAGAGAAAAATAAAATACTAGTAGATGAACAAATAGGATTTAGAAAAAACAAAAATATTAATCTCGCTATTTATAATTTTTTTAATAATGTTCTGACAGCTATTGATAAGGGAATACCGGTAACAGCTATTTATATGGATATGACAAAAGCCTTTGATCATGTTGAATCGATTCTAAATCTCACACCGAGGTTAAGGTACTGTCTCGCGCAAGGATAGTGTCAATTGGTGTGCCACAAGGAAGTGTCTTGGGTCCCCTGTTATTCCTAATCTACATCAAAGACCTCCCAAAAGTAATAAATGATCCACTAATTTTATTTGCTGATGAAATACTGCGATAATTGTCAGGAAAAATGAAACGTATTTAAGAATCAGATATAAATCAATCGTTATGCAATATAATAGAATGGATGAAGTGTAATAATCTCATACTAAACTTAAATAAGACTAAGAATATGCTATTTAGACATGGTTTACGAAGAAATATGTCTAAATTTGATATAAATTACTTGGGAGACAAAATTGAAGAATGTCAAAATACTCGTTTTTTAGGTTTACAAATAGATTGTAATTTAACATGGAAATCGCACATAGAATACATATGCAAAAGATTAAATCAATACTCCTATCTTCTCTGTCCAAAGTTCAACAAAAAACTGTTCTCATGGCATATCATGCTTGTGTAGCGGCAATTTTGCGTTATGGCGTTATTTTTTGGGGCAACTCCGTACACAAAGAAGTAACGTTCAAGAGTCAGAAACGTTGTATACGCTCCATGTGCAACGATAGCTGTAGACCCTATTTTTAAAAAACTAAGAATTATGACTTTACCTTCCATATACATTTACGAAATTGCACTATTATTTTGTTAGAACTAACCAACACTTATTTGAACACGGAGGTAAAGGTAAGCGTGATCCCACCAGAATAAAAGTCCCACCAAATAAAACAACACTTATGAATCAGAGTGTTCTAGTAATGTCAAGTAGAATTTACAATAAATTACCTCCTATTCTAAAGGATACTGTACAGCTATCAATATTTAAGAAAAAACTATACTCATTCTCACAAAGAATTACTATTCTGTTACTGAATTCTTAAATGATAAGTTACCTAAGACTTTAAGTATGTTGTTATGGGTTATTTAATTATTTGGATTTTATAAAATATTGATTTCGGTTATTGGAAATTTATATTTACATTTATATTTGACTGCCTCATTAGTCTAGTGGTCCTAAGCGCGACTGCTACGCTAGAGGTCCTGGGTTCGATCCCCAGGTCGATTAAAGTGTTATTGGGTTTTTCTATGAAATTCTCAGTAGCAGCTCGGAGTCTGGATTTGTGCCCGAGTAATGGCAATAGGTTCGCCCCCTATTACATGGGACCTAAACATACCGGCGAAATGTGGGTGTACATTAGTACACCTCTGCCTAACCCTTCGGGGAATCCAGGCGTGATGGTATGTATATTGACATTAATATTTTGACATTGTTGTATTTGATAATTTTATTCTTTATTTGAATGGCAAAAACTTTGTATGATGTAAGTTGAAATGTAAAGATTTGCACACCTTATCTGGTAAAAAACGGAGCACTACCATTTCATTAACATCTCTGTAACCTGTGTTAAGTAAATAAATTGATTTATTTGATTTGATTCGAGTTATAATTATAACGCTATAAAATCCGTAAAAAGTAGTTTTATTTCAATGTAAGTACCTATATCTTGAATTAATTATCGCTTCGGTTGCAGGCCTGCCTCTGGAGCCAGCATCCTTGATCGCCCTCCACGATAGGGTTAGGATGTACCTTAAACAGCAAATAACATACGGATGCTTCTTAATACATGATAATGGAGAAGAATCTTTGGTGGCAGTAGACGTGTTGTATGTACGACATATTATGGATAATTTCCCGGAATATGACAATGTAAGTAGGATCACCAGTTGAGTGGAATAATTCATCATCATAATGATCATATTATATAATGTGCGACAGAAGGATGCCTATAAAACTCAAAGGCAGGCTGTATAAAACGGAAATTAGACCCACCAGCCTTCACGGTACAGAATGCTGGGCACCTAATAAACAACAAAACTAAACGTGACAGAAATGCGCATGTTACGCTGGTCGACGGGTAATAAATAAATAAAATAAAATAAAATAAATAAACGCTCGATAAATTACGCAACATCCACGTCGGAGGAAGCTACAAGATTGCTCCCATTATGGCGAAGGTAAAAGAACGACGCCATCAATGGTATGTACATCTGCTCTGCCGTCCAGAAGATCACATGTACGGTCGACAAAAGAGTTAAGTATACAGGCAGCTGTTGGGATTTCCTGGCGAAGGACTTTGGAAACGAAAACAGCCTTTTTGTTTTTATATAGGTATTCAGCACAATTTTATTTCACTTTTCCATCCATCTTTAGACAATAGACAAGAGCGCATATCCGAATGCACTAAACCATAGAGTGATAGGGAATGATCTTTTTGTATATTTTTGGCATTTTCCATGCTAAGATTTCAAAGTTATTTAGAAAAGGAAAAATACGACCGCGGGCAGGATTCGAACCTGCGTCTTCTGGTTCGGTACACCAGACGCTATGACCACTAAGCCACCGCGATACCTACCCGTCATGTCGAATTTTTCCTTCACATATTGAATTTACGTCTTTATGGTGACGTCAGTAACACCTATTGAAATGCAAGTTTTTGCTTTTCAACCGACACAACTTACTTTACAGTTAGTTCAATGCCGAACGATGCTACCTTACCTTCTAACTATCTTTTTGTATATTTTTGGCATTTTCCATGCTAAGATTTCAAAGTTATTTAGAAAAGGAAAAATACGACCGCGGGCAGGATTCGAACCTGCGTCTTCTGGTTCGGTACACCAGACGCTATGACCATAAAGCCACCGCGACGTCACCATAAAGACGTAAATTCAATATGTGAAGGAAAAATTCGACATGACGGGTAGGTATCGCGGTGGCTTAGTGGTCATAGCGTCTGGTGTACCGAACCAGAAGACGCAGGTTCGAATCCTGACCGCGGTCGTATTTTTCCTTTTCTAAATAACTTTGAAATCTTAGCATGGAAAATGCCAAAAATATACAAAAAGATAGTTAGAAGGTAAGGTAGCATCGTTCGGCATTGAACTAACTGTAAAGTAAGTTGTGTCGGTTGAAAAGCAAAAACTTGCATTTCAATAGGTGTTACTGACGTCACCATAAAGACGTAAATTCAATATGTGAAGGAAAAAAAATTCGACATGACGGGTAGGTATCGCGGTGGCTTAGTGGTCATAGCGTCTGGTGTACCGAACCAGAAGACGCAGGTTCGAATCCTGCCCGCGGTCGTATTTTTCCTTTTCTAAATAACTTTGATAGGGAATGAGTTATAAACTACAGATTAACAATATCCAACAGCAGCTAATTAAACATCTGTGTTTTGTTAAAGATTTTGTAATAATGTATCACGCAATTGTGTCAAAACGCAGGTATTGTAAGCTGCTACACATCAAAACTTTTGACGGGTAATTATTTAAATCACAATCTGTGTAAAGATGCAGATTTCGTTCGCTACCTGTATACCAATCTCTTTTGTTGACTGTATCTACGCAACGACGCGCCGCGCCGCGGTAGATCTTTTGCCACCTGGCTTTCATCAGTCCAAAAAGACCTAAAGGACATGAATGTTGATGCTGAGACCGCGCAAGACAGAACTATGGAGAAGACAGACAAAGAGATCCGACCCCAGATAATGGGATAAGGCGAAGGAAAGAAGAAGAATGATCATATTATACGCCACAACATCCACTTCTGGATAAAGGCCTCCCCTATAGACTTCTAAAAGAACCAGCTACATCCCGCCTGCATCTAATATCTCCCAGCGACCTTTACCAGATCGTCCGTCCATCTCGTTTTCGGTGTGCGATCTTCTTTTTTTTATACCAATAACGTGGCAAAAGAGCATACGACCCATCTGATGGTAAGCGGTTACCTATAGACGCTTGTAACACCAGGGGTATCACTTGCGCGTTGCCGCCCCGTAAAACGAAAGGAGTTGGTAGTAGTTGGGTTGGTATACCTAAGGGTCAAAGTCCAGCCACTGCTGACAAGTTTCCTCGCGGAGCACTGGCAACCTTGCTCACCATAAATACTTAACAAAGTTCAAAGCAGTGTTATTTCATTTCGATTTTCTGCAAGGCGGAGGTATTTCTCCAGTCGGGCTTTTGGGTCTGCGCCATTCACTGGAGATTTCACGTTTCATTGTTAATTTGATTTGGCTATTTCTTTAAATTTAAAGTAATTTAGTGATTTTTGTTCATCGATTGTTTGACGCCGACTTAAAATTTCTTAGGTTTGCTTACATTAGTATATGAAGTTAGTTATTATGGTTATTAAATAAGAAACGTTTATTATTTTTGCTTTTCAGTTTTTTGGCGGTTTAACTTTTTTGTTAAAAAGTTTTATTACATAAACACATCAAAAAAAGTTTCGGATCACTAGCATAAGCTGACATAATTTTTTAAATTGAACTTTATCAAGAAAAAATCTTTGTCGTGTGTTTTCTTTAAATAGAAATACCCTGTTTGAAAGAATTTAAAAAGAAGAAGAAATCATAATATAATCTACCGTAACAAAAAAGATTTCGATTTTTAATAGTGATCGCAAACTTTTTTTGATGTGTGTACACAAACACCCAGACCCAGGACAATTACCTGTAGATCATACAAATATTTGTTCCGTGGGAGGATCGAACCCACAACCCGTGGCGCAGAAGCCGATCGCTAAGTCTCTTACATGTCCTCAAAATTGTGAAAACGGTCGGAGAATGTGGACGATGATTGAAAAGTCTGAACTTTTTTTTCAGAATTGCGGCAAAGCTTTTAAGAACTATATGAATTACATAAGACTAATGGAAAGACACATACGTTATACTGAAAACAATCGTTATTGTAGTTACTTGACCTCATTTGGTGTCATAACCAGGCCCAACTATAGGGATCATCATATAGAAAGAAATATGATAAGATTAAGGTAAGTTTTATTTTTATACCACTAAGGTGGCAAACAAACATACGGCCCACATGATGGTAAGCGGTTTCCGTAGCCTATAGACGCTTGTAACACCAGGGGTATCACTTGCGCGTTGCCGCCTAAAACGAAAGAAGAATAGTTGGGTTGTCAGTATAAGGGTCAAAGTCCCCCCACTGCCAATATAACGTTTCCTCGCGGAGCACTAGCAGCCATTCATCAGCTGCCTCATTAGTCTAGTGCTTCTAAGCTCGACTACTGAGTAAGAGATCCTGGGTTCGATTCCCAGGTCGAGCAAAGTGTAATTCGACGGTCCCTACGTACAATACCCGAAGTTACAGTGACATTCAGGCAACTCTAACCCTCAACTGCTGTTTAATATTTATTACTTAAGTAAGAATAAATAAATTATTAAATAAAGAAATATTCTTGGACAATTTTACACAGCACCATCTAGTCCCAAACTAAGTAGAGCTTGTACTATGGGTACTATAGACAATGGATATTATACATACCTAAATACTTATTTTTTGTAAATATATGTATTTATAAGACATATGAAACACCCAGACTAAAACACTTTATGTTCATCACATAATTTGTGTTCAACACATTTGTGTTCTGTGGGAATCGAACCCACAACCTCAGGATCAGCAGTCCGACACGAACCACTAGACCACAGACGTTGTCAAATAGAATAAAATAGAATATTCTTTGTTGTACTACTTACACCACAAAATATGCCAAGTATGTACATTTTTATTAATGATAGAATGGTACAACGGACAGTCTTATCGCTAAAAGCTATCTCTTACAGACAACCTTTGGATGGATTTAAGAGAAACGGAGAGGCGACAATTAGGTGCGTAGTCTTCTTAAGAATCTAAAGGAAAAAATATATACATATATACACATTTGGTTTGGCCATGGAAATCGTTTAAAGTCCGTCTTACGAAAGAAGTCCCGCACACGCGGCGCCACTGTCATACGATGGAAGCATTGCTATTTGCTAAACTCTATTGTTTTAGACTCTTCAAAAATTCAATATTTAATCCCTGTAGGATGAATCATTCTGATTTTTTGAAATTGATATACTTAATGTTGTGATTGCGTTGATTTTTTAGAAATATATATATTAATTATTAACATAATCAAATTAAACACTGTGGCAACACTGTCGGAATTAGAGGCGTTTGTATTTTTGCACTGCAACACTTTGAAATGACGGATGTGACGTAACACCGTCATTTCTGGGTGGCGCGGAGCAAACATAATTTAAAATAGTCAGTCGTTGTTCGGCAGTAGAAGCGAACAGTTGTGAGAGTGAATTTTGTGTTAAAGTGAACAGTTGTGAGATTAAATTAATGTTGTGGTAGCTATTCCGAATAATAGTTTGTGAAATAAAAGTTATTTATCCAGCTATAACCTAGTTTTTCTTATTATTAATGTAAAATTAGTAATCTTTTCAAAATTAGTTCCACTCATTTCTGTGGGACTTCTTTCGTGAGATGGACTTTACCTATATTTTTTTAACTAAATAGATGAAAAACACGAAATAGAATAAAATATATGAATAGAATAGAAAAATAAAGGTTGTCTGGTAGATATCGTTAATAGCGATAAGACTGTCATTGTACCCTTAATTTAATGAATTCCAATGTTGCTTCAAAACATGGTGTGCAATAAAGATTATTCTATTTTATTCTAGAATAAGATGGACAGTAGTCCAGTAGGCACCTTACACTATTTCGTGTTTTTCATCTATGTAATTTATTTTATATTTAAGTATCTCGAAATACATAAATCAATCTTGAAACACAAACAATACTTGAATCCTCCATCCTTCCTTGTATTGAAAATATCAAGCAACGGCAACACTGATCGCGACAATGGTAACGTCACCACGAAGCAACGCGGGAAGAGATTATCTGATGTTTAATGCTAGTTTACCAATAAAAACTCATTATCATTCGTTGAGTCAGAATGTGAATCGAATCCTACCTCTAGTGTAGCAGTCACTGACCTCTATATTCTTGTATTCAATCTTGTATAGAGGTCAGTGGTAGCGGCGCGGTTGCGACTGACTGATTATTGAAGCAGTTTCAGCGTAACGTAATGATGTGAGATACTAATCTGTGTTTACCTTTCAGGAGAAATGTTGCCCGAAAGCTTCGGATTGAATTAATTGGGTCAGTGTTTATAGGGAAGGAATTGCAGTCTATTGCTCAAGATAATAAATATCTAGTCATAAAAGAATTTACTAGAGAAAACCTTTTGGAGTGTGATATCGACTTGGGTGCTGCAAACGTATTTCCTATTAGACTAATGCGATTTATTGGCCGCATCACAAAATATAATAGAGACTAACTAATGTAATGCGCTTTCCAATAATTGTGTCAATAGGCAAACAATAAAACATGTTATTGATATTATTACGATCCTATAAATGGCGCTTGAGGCGTACAGTGCGCCCAGTATGTTATTGTACTAGTTCGTGACGATGACATTACTGAAACGGTAGTATTATTATTTACATATCTTACTGTTATTCGGATACACATACCTATACCTAATAAGCGGTTAAATATAGGATATAAAACAGGACGTAAATAATGTTACAAACATATCTGACCCGGTTACTTAGATGGGGACCAACAATGCTTTATACGTCGCGTCGCCATTTTGAACAACAATTGGGGTTACTATTTTGAGCGTTACTCCAACAATGATGAAACAAAAAGAAAATGTATCTTAAATTAGAGCTCAAATCACGAAACAGAAGCCACTTACATAATAACCTTACCAGGCAGTACAGAACTACTCTTTTTGGGCAAAGTGTGTTTGTTATGGACACAAAGATCTACAATAAGATTCCCAATAACATAAAAGAATGTAGCAATAATAATGTCTTTAAAAATAAATTGTTCCAACTTCTTATCGACAACTGTTATTACTCTGTTGATGATTTTTTATCGACTAGATTTTTTTTTGTAACGTTTGAAGACGATTTACTGATTTTGATTGTCTTGTGTCTGTCCCGCATGATTAATATTATATTAATTAAGTTGTGCCCAAGTGACTGATCATGGTATGAACTATATAATTATATAATGAACATCTGTATGTAACCCATGTATCACAAATAAAAGATTTGATTTGTATAACAATATTTAAGCCTTGATCGTTTTGCACAGTTTACCATAGTATAAAATACTTTCCGGGATGGCAACATTACACTAAACGCGATCGTGATGATATCATTGGATCAAAAGCATTGAGATATTATTATAACTCAATGGTCAAATGCGTGTTTGACTTTATAGTAAATGTTCGTTAGTTTTCAGCCAAGAAATCGCCATTACCTTTTATAATTTTGAGTATAGCTTAAACCATTGAAGCATTTAATTGCTTATATATTTTTTTTTTTGGTATAATCTATATCTACAATAATATGTTTGCAGTACTTTATTGGTATTTTAAATATTTTTTTATTTGACAAAGATTTATGTAAAGTATAGAAATATATTTATTTTATTTCGTAATTAAAAACTAAATGTATATTATTTATTACCTATTTACATTATTATTTAAAGTATTAAATCAATAAAATTATGTTGTTATAAAATAAATTTTTATTTGTTAGAACCTTTAACTGAGTTTTATTTTCCAATCAAAAACCTTAGTGGAAACTATTTTTAAAGAAAATATCAGTAATTAACTTTTATAAACCTTTGAGATATTAGCGACTCGTAAATGTTAAACATCTTATGGTATACTGGGCACACTGTACTTGCTACTAGATATTAAAAATTATTATCTATGGCAACACTTACTAGGCAGAATAACTACACGCCCTTGCCGCTTGTGGACATTTCTTCACGTACGTACATCAAAAAAATTACGTAAAAGTGAAGTGTAGATATATGTAAAGGACGATTATTTTCTAGTGATTGTAGATTTCGCTTTAATTTTAATTGATATAACTCAATTTTAACAAGTGCATTGTGGATGGATTGTCATCTGTGGACGATATAATTGTTGCAACGAGATGATTATTGAAAATCCTGACGCTTTCAAGTCGTGGTTGACCTCCATATTGCAGCCCCTGTGAGTACATCCGCTGCCATTTTTTATTATTTACATTAATGCGATAATTTTCTAGAAGTTTTCTGTAGAATGAAGTCGAGACTGCAATAAAACTAACTAACGCGAGTATTTTTTGCTCCACACGATAAAACAATTGATTATATTAAAGAAAAGTATTACTATATCAAGTTTCATGAACTTTATTTTTTTGCAAGCATTTGACATAGACAAGACATTACACATGGCGTTTATTTTCGATTTCTTGTTTCGTGAAGAATATTACAATAAATGAAGATTTACAAAACAATTATTTGTAATCCCGATACAGAATAGATATTACATTCAATAAGTAGTTTGAAATTTATTGTAAACTCGTATTACATAAATGTATGCACTTGTTACTTTGGAATTTTTTTTGAGTTTAGCTACTTACAGTACTTAAACTATTTTTCGCCGCGTATCATATCATATTTTTACCATACCGACACGTTCACCATATTTTTAGCTATTTACTAAGATTTTAATCATATAATCTCCTTACATTCCAGACTAAATCTCTATTCAGCTGGACTTTGACAATGTTTGACTAGACATTAAAGAGTTTCTGATCGGATTTCTAAAAACTGATCTATAGCTGTAGGTAGGTTCGAAGCTCAGATATATTTGGAAGTAAAAACTTTAAAATGGTGTGAAAAACTAAGAGAATAAATTTATTTATTTATGACCATAGCTTACAACTATTATTACAGGACCCAATGCAATAGTGAAGCAAACAACTTATTTTCTTCTAATTTCTAATTTCATAAAATATTATCCTAGTGAATTTACTCAAAATCTATACTTCCCTACTTCAATATTATAAATGTGAAAGTGACTGTCTGTTATGCTTTCACTCCTAAACTGCTGTACCGATTTTAATGAAATTTGGTACAGAGATAGATTAGACCTTGGAGCAGGACATAGGCTACCTTTGCTGTCTTAAAAAGCCTTTGGAATACAGGTGAAACTGCAGGCAACCACTAGTAAATCACAAAAGGTACTTACAAGAGTTTTTAATGAACATATATTATGTTCATTAAAAACTCTTGTAAGTAACACAGCACAGTCATGTCACTGATTATAATTTGAATGTTATTTATACCATTTAATTACTTTAGTATTTAAGGTAATAAAATAATTAACATTCTGTTTGATGAACTGTACAAGGCAATATGTTTTTCATGGGGTTATGGGGGTCCTGACCTTTCTTGAGCTGGGCCTATGAAGACAATTGAGTGGTATTTTGACATACATTATTATTTTTGAAATAAAACTACTTTTTACAGATTTTATTGCATTATATTGATATTATTAATCCCAACATTTCGGACTCTTTACAGCATCCACGGTCATGGGTACACTGAGGTGTTGGGTGTCTTGATGATATAATTACTGACAGCTACCCTACATTTTTGTTAATTATTGGCAATCCGGTTCACGAAAATCTTTGATCTAGAAATCTGTAAAAAGAAGTTTTATTTCAATGTCTAATATTTGCGTAAGTATCAGAAAACAATAACATAAATAATAAAAGTGGTCCATTGCAAACTATTAAAAAAAAATTTGGAATATTTAACGCAGTACAATCTAGTTCTTAGAATAGAATAGAAAAGAATAGATTTATTTATTTGCAGAGTGTAGGTACAAATTATTAGGTGTTACAAAGTTTTAAGGTAACTTGTACATTCTACCTTAATTGGTATGCAAATTTACATATATTTTCTTTTTTTTAAATTAATAAAACTTATCGTCCAAAATTAATAAAACTTATCATCAAATTTACATTTCTTTTTTTTTTAAATTAATAAAACATCATCCAAAAATTCTTGTACTGAATAATAACACTTGTGCAGTAGTAGTTCTGCTTATATATATGTTCGTTCATATTTGTCACATAAATATTTGTGTCCTGTGTTAAACTGAACCCACAACCTTGTGATCAGCAGTCCAACACTTGACCCACAAGACCAAAGCGAAGAATGAACAGGTCTGAGTCCTTGTTGTGGAATTTTTCTGTAATTTATACTATATTCTTTTCATTGCTTTTAAATGCAATTCACAGTTACTATAGTCATAATTAAATTCATGCTTATGCAGCATGATTGTACATACTAGTCTTAATTATTAAAAAGGTTATTCACCTGACGGTTCAAAGATTTATTAAACTAGTTAAATGGTGAAGCTCAGTATTTTTAAATGAAGCAACTGCCATCAGAGTGGCTACATGGCCCGCTTAGATTAATCGTCATAAATATATACATGCCATCGTGCTTGTATTCTCCAAAGGGTTAGCCAGGGGTGGATGGTGGTACACATTTTACCGGTATGTTTAGGTCCCATGTAATAAAGGGGGACCTATTGCCATCAAGCAGTTATAGCCTAGTGGAATGACCATTGGACTGCCAAATCGAAGGTCTCGAGTTCGAATCCTCTTTTTCTAAATCTTGTGTGTATTAATAACTAGTTTTCAGCCCGCGGCTTCGCCCGCGTCGAGTTCGTTTATATCGCGTTTCCAAGAGAACTCTTCAAAAGTCCGAGATAAAAACTATCCTATGTTCTTTCTCAAGGTCAACTCTATCTCTGTACCAAATTTCATTAAAATCAGTTCAGTGATTTAGACGTGAAAGCGTATCAGACAGACAGACAGAGTTACTTTCGCATTTATAATATTAGTAGGGAAGTAGGGATTAATTAATTAATTAATTTATTTATTAACCAACTCATATTTACAGTTTGCACTACACATACAAGTCATCACTTATATAGTTTAAAACTGTGAAGGACAGTATATGATGATGACATGCTTATATCCCGTGCAAAGTCGGTATGGGTCGCTAGCATGTACACATTAAAAATAACTGCATCAAAAGTTTAGTCTATTTTTGATGGAGCAAAGACCACCACGTGGATTATAATTGAACTATACTCATCTATTTTCGTTCTATGCAACAAGAGTTACTAAATGTAAATGGTGCGCCCACACAGGTACTACAATATATCTATACATAGTTTAAAACAAAGTCGCTTCCCGCTGTATGTCCCTCTGTACGCTGAGATTTTTTTTTATTTATTTATTTAACGTTTTGACCGCCACGTCAATAACGAAAATCCGTGTGCTCTACGCCAAGCGACAAATACTATCTATCTATCAGCCACGGACGTCCACTGCTGAACATAGGCCTCCCCCAATGATCGCCACAAAAATCGGTATTGCGCAGACCGCATCCACCGACTCCCTGCGATCCTCATGAGGTCCACGTCCACCTAGTTGGGGGACAAATTCTAGTATCTAATAATAGTTAAAAAAAACAACAAATTTTTGTATAGGTATTTATTTTGAACTAAAAAAAAGTGGTGTTTTTGACGTGCCATGCCGTCGTTGGCGTCGTGAGCAAATTTTCATTTGACGTCTATACGTGAAAAGGTTAATTCAGACTACAAGGCCCATATAATATAAAATACTATAATACAATATAACTTAAAACAATAACAATTAAAATACTATACATAAACAATAAACTAAGCACTAATTCACACGAAGAGTCGGCGTCGATAGTCGCGCGGTGTCCGGTAGCCGGCCTCGGAAACGCTGGAACACTAGCCCTTTTCGCCAAAATTCCTCTTTCATGAAGGTCGACAGATGTCCAGTCGGCACTCTAACCGCAAAGGAATTAAAAGGCAGATTGTGACTAGACTCCAACTGTTCGACCCTCAAGGTAAATTTGGTCTTGATGCGGATGTACTCTACAATCTCCTCGGCTTTTGTAGAGTAATGCAGCAGGTCGCAGCAGGTGGTTCGGTCCGGTCGGTGCGCTACCGCACTGATTTCGACACTTTCTATTCTTCATCACAACCTTAGTCAATAATCAAAATAGTTTTATTTTTATATAAACCATTTAAAGGCACTTATGAAATGTCGAGTCTAGGTGCACGGTTCCAAATTAGTCGTTTCCTATGGAGAAGAAGCGGCAAGAAACTCCATGATTACTCGTTTAAATTATCGTTTTGTATAGAATAGAATAGATTTATTTATTTGCAAAGAGTGTAGGTACAAATTATAAGGTATTACAAAGTTTTAAGATCCCTTGTACATTCTACCTTAATTGGTATGCAAATTTACATATATTTGTATTACAATGATATTTGATACAGTAATAATTATAAATTGGATTGGATACTTACATGAGAGAACAATGTAGGAATGTTGCGAAGATTACAAATATATAAAATACAGCTAGCATAAAGTTACCTATTTAGTAAATCCCTCAGTATCACTCTGTGGCAGATCTCTATGAATGGATTCACGGTTGTTCTGCTTATCCCCTTCTTGCTGTTGCGGTTTTAATGCAGCGGGTTTGTTGCCGTTTCGGGGTCGAAGTACTCGCATGTTTTGAACCACGCAACGGATTATGATCATTCTTGATACATCGAGATTCCTCTGTGTCTCGGAGAGCATGTAAAGCTGTCGGCCTCGGTTGTCATACGAACACCTATGATAATCTTTAGTGGTATTTAGAAGCCTATAAAGCCTGACAACCAGTCTATCCTCAGGATATCGGTATTGACCAGAAATTGGGTTGCGGAGGTCTGATGGCAGTCGCTTCGTGTAAAATACTGATATTCAGTCGCATTTGGTTAGACTGGGACCCGACCCCAACATACCTAGTTGGGAACAGGCTTGGAATATGATAATGTCATTCTAAAGCGTCATCTCCCGGATGCTTCTATTGATAGTATCCCAATAAATCCCTTTTGTTAGTCACTTAACATTGATTCGCTCGACATGGTCAATAGTAGAAATATAATGTATGAACAGTCAACTGCATATCGACGGCGAAGTGCCAATACCTTCTAACTGACAAATACCAAAATTGACACAAAGGGAAAAAAATGTTAAGTTTCCTAAAAACTACAATATATTCCGCGGTCAAATATAGTCGCGTTGTTCGTAGATGGTTGTTGTTAAAAATACAAATAAATGGTTTCATCAAAACACGTAGGAACCGACCTCAAAGTCATATTCTTTAAGAAAGTAAATTTCTCAAAAAATGTAAGATAGGAGGTATTGGGCGAGTCGATACTAATTCTAATTCATACCCGAAAGTATTGCATGAACCTATCTACTTACCTATTCAAACAAATGAAAACTAAGAATCTGTAGGTACCTATTTTGAGTTTTCAGTTTTATGAATACCTTGTTTTGAAAATTATAGATTATTTATTGCATAGTTGCATATTCGAAAAAACCTATAAAATATACTGAAAAAGTATTAAAATACTGAATCTGGTCACACTGATAGAATGCGAGCGCATCGGACGAATTGACCGCATCTTCCGCATCGAATCTGATGACGTCATCAGAATTCTTCTAGGATATCTGGAATGCTAACGATTCGGCGCGGACAAGTGTGCGAGGTTTCATAGGATTTCATATAAAGAATTCTAAAATTCGGCGCTTTCGGCTCGGACGAGTGTGCGTTCACCTTTACTCTGATAATAATATCAATATTGTAAAATAAATAACATTTTGTTATGTCTGAATAGATTACATAATTTCCTTATCACATTGCTACTATGTGATAAGACGTTACTTCATACATTTGGTAAGAGTATCTATGAAGTAACGTTTATTGCTTGAAGTTTTCATCATCATCTTCCAAGTCTTTTTGCAACTATGTTGGGGTCTGCGTCCAGTGTAACCAGATGCGGTTGAATATCAGTATTTTACACGAAGACACTGCCATCAGTAGCCCGATTCTCGTAATTAAAACCGTAGCGATGTCGCCGCGACTTAATCGTTGAAACAGTTTTCCTATTCACATCCGTCAATCGGAGCTACAGATAGTTCAACTCAGTTGTGCGCGCGGCCCTATGTGTGCGTGGGCTTGTAAATATACAGCTTCGGCATTTCCTAGCTGACGACCTCTGAGAAGAAACGCCGAAACAAACTCAGAGAATCATAGTCTCTTTTAAAGTCCAGACATAGAATAGTAACAAATATGTGTCTTACAATGTAGGGAAAAGTCTGAAAAGGCCTTTTGAAGAAAGAGCCATAGCGGCTTTGAGTAGACCAGTCCCAACTGACGGCACGCATGCATCAGTCATTGTGTAGCTCAACCATAATTTAGGCTCAATGCAGTTTGACGTGTACTATTACTTTAATTAATACAGTATAATAAACAGAAAAAAAAGAGATTGCCATAGACAGTAAGAGCTGACCAGCCCCGACAGACGGCACCCGTTCACGAGTATGACGTACGTGCTAATCCTGAGGATAGTCAGGCTTTTTGGGATTCTTTCTAATACTAACGATTGAGAGCGACGGATTTAAGTACTCTCCGAGGCACAGAGGGGCTCGATGCGTTAAGAACGGTCACCTATCCACATACCGCCCGCGACTACCGCAGCTTAACCTTGCAAATCTGTTGATCAGCGATATTATTACTTAACTACTAGCCTAGTATGCTTTTCTTAATATTGACCCTTGATTCCAGTTGTGATGCGGACCCTGCGGCGCTCGCCAAGTATGTATACGCGCTGGTCAAGAAGGACAAGCCTCTGGACGAGCTCCGGGAGGTGATGGTGGATCAACTCGACGTTTTCCTCCAACAGGGTAAGTTTTTTTATACCCCTACTCAAAGATTTAAATCGTTAGACCGCGTCAAATAATGGTCACGTTTCCGTAAGTAAACTGGTTGACATCGGAAGTATATTGTCTCGTTCACTCATACTGAATAATGCACATTGTCGTTCTCTGTCTTTTGTCTCACTCTCACTCACTCTTATGATTTAAATCTTTGTCCCTACTGCCCAAAAGTACGAACGGTTTCAGGTCAATTATATTTTCGTGTAGGTCTCAATGTGCATTTTGGAATATTAAATGTGGTTCTTTATACCACTAAGGTGACAAACAAGCATAAGACCCACTAGATGGAAAGCGGTTACCGTAGCCTATCTATCTATCTATCTATCAGCCACGGACGTCCACTGCTGAACAAGGTCTCCCCTAATGATCGCCACAAAAATCGATCTTGCGCAGACCGCATCCACCGACTCCCTGCGACCCTCACAAGGTCGTCCGTCCACCTAGTTACCGTAGCCTATAGACGCTTGCAACACCAGGGGTATCACTTGCGCGTTGCCGACCCTGTAAAACGAAAGAGGAATAGCTGGGTTGGCAGTATAAGGGCCAAAGTCCCCCCACTGCCAACACAACGTTTCCTCGCCTAATTGATTTCTTTTTACTAGAAAACAGACTTACATACGGGCCGCATGATGGTAAGCGATAACCGCAACCTATAGATGCCAGTAACATCAGTAGTATGACGAGCGCGTTTTTACCTCAGTTTTTAAGTCTCATATGCCCAGTAATGTCACTGGCTACATTACCCTTCAAATCGGAACACATTAATCATCATCATCATCAACCCATACACTGTCCCACTACTGGGCACGGGTCTCCTCTCAGAATGAGAGGGATTAGGCTATAGTCCACCACGCTGGCCTAGTGCCGGTTGGCAGACTTCACAAACCGTCGAGAAAAATCTCTAAGGTATGCAGGTTTCCTCACGATGTTTTCCTTCACCGTTTAAGCGAGTGATAATTAATTATTAATACGCACATGAATTCGAAAAGTCAGAGTCAGAGTCATATTATTGCTTAGCGGCAAAATGGAAAGCCACCGGTGTGTTCATTAGAAAACCCTCCACCTTTCCTTCTAGAAGAGACTGAGGACATCAATGAGAATTTTCACACAAAAAGAACGGCATATAGGTAACAGACAAACAGACTGAGTTACTTTCTCATTTTATCTTTAGAATGGAAAAAAGGAAAATAAAAAATAATACAACTACTCTTTTACAGAGACGAAACCGTTCGTGGAAATGCTGTTTAAGTCGCTGGAAAGCAATGAGTACTTAAAACCTGGTCGTGAGGAGAAGCTGCCGTCGCCGCCACCAGCGACTGACGTCGACCTTCCTAAGGAGCCCGAGATTGAAAACCATGGTAAGATAACTTTCGATAGATGTACAGACGGCAGCAGGTCAAACTATCCAAAACTGACTTTTTCAATTTTTTGTCATTTTCCATGTTCAGTCCAGATTTTAAAATTATTTAACGTAGGGAAAATTCGACCGCGTCTTCTGGTTAGGTACACCGGACGCTATGACCACACTAAGTCACCGCGAGTCCCGCGAGTGCAACACCAGGGGTGTCACTTGCGCGTTGCCGATGCTGTAAAACGAAAGTAGTTGGGTTGGCAGTATAAGGGTCAAAGTCCCCCCACTGCCAACACACAGTTTCCTCACGGAGCACTGGCAACCTTGCTCACCGTTAGGATTACAACACAGCTCAAAGCACTGTTATTTCACTTCGATTTTCGTACGCTCAGATCTTTTAAACTACGAAAAGGGTTTTCATATAATAGTTTTCCATGACATGCTCGTAAAGTGCTGATCTAAAAGAAAAAAAAAAAAAAACGATTGGTTTTGTAATGTAGACCAACCTGTGTGGTATGACAACCAAAAATAATAAATACAGGGTTGCTATAACAAAAATATTTTTGAAGCTAATGCCTCCCTCGTTGAATAAAATCTATTAATACGAATTTACTTGAAGCTTTGCTGTAATAATACTCATCTTTTTGTTTTTTTTTTTGGCATTTACCATGCTAAGATTTTCTAATTATACATACTCAGCTTTGAACAGTCTGGTGGCTTTGATCCTTTTTTTATGTGGCCTACGCAAATGTTCCTCTGATCTGGTATCGTCGTGCGACGGGTTGTTGAGCTCCCTAAATCATGGTTGAGCTACACAATGACTGATGCATGCGTGCCGTCAGTTGGGACTGGTCTACTCAAAGCCGCTATGGCTCTTTCTTCAAAAGGCCATTTCAGACTTTTCCCTACATTGTAAGACACATATTTGTTACTCTATGTCTGGACTTTAAAAGAGACTATGATTCTCTGTGTTTGTTTCTGTGTTTCTTCTCAGAGGTCGTCAGCTAGGAAATGCCGGAGCCATCTAGCTTAAAAAAAAGTAAAATATTGACTTGTAGAAGTGTCTTAATATAATTTATCATTAGCGTTAATTAGCGAAGGAAAAATTCGACCACGGGTGGTATCCGAACCTGCGTCTTCTGGTTAAAATGTGAAAGCAAATTTCGACATGTCGGCTGGGACTCGCGGTGGCTTATTGGTCATAGCGTCTGGTGTACCTAACCAGAAGACGCAGTTCGAATCCTGCCCGCGGTCGAATTTCATCGCTGAAAACGAGCGCTGTGGCTCGGCTCCGCCAATGAGTGAATTAAGTTGAGCGATGGTCGTTTTGTGTGGATGTGGCGCATACCTTCCGTAAAAATATCACGTTTTCATTTCGTTCTTATGTTCTTCTCTGGTGTGCGTCTTGTCTTCACAAAATAATTTTATTTTCTTTCTTTACTTTTCTTTCAATTTTCCCTTCGCTAAATAACGCTAATAATAGGCTCACTTTTTGTTACTGACGTCACCATAAAGACGTAAATTCAGAAAGTGAAGGCAAAATTCGACATGGCGGGTAGGAATCGCGGTGGGTTAGTGGTCATAGTGTCTGGTGTACCTAACCAGACACTATGACTAAGAACTAAGACGCAGGTTCGAATCCTGCCCGCGGTCGAATGTTTTTATTCTCTAGATGAATATTTTGAAACAACAAAAAATAATAAATAAAACATTTAAAAATACAAAGCCAAATATAAATAAATAATAATTTGATACCTACATTATTATAATAAAATAAATAAATAAAATAATAACAATTATTATTATTCTCGTATTTATTTAATTTCTTATTTACATTATATTTTTAAATATTTTTACAAAAAAAGAAAACAAAAACATTTAAAAATATAAAATAAATAGTCAGACCACCGATATCGGGAACAGGGTCCAAGCTACCGGTGGTTAGGGCCCCAGAGACAGGAACCTCCTCACAATACGCGCCGTATCAAGGAGTACTGCCTTCTGAATCAGGCCCTTAACCCAGCCACCCAACTCGAGCCTCCTGAGGTGTTGGTCGAGGCTCTTGGCGATAAGTCCATTGACCGTAACGACTATAGGCACAATGATGGCCGAGTCCACATCCCATATGGCGACCACCTCGTGAGCTAAGTCGAGATATTTTAGCTGTTTCTCTTTCTCAGCCTTCACGAGGTTCTCGTCATGCGGGATGGTGACATCGATAATCAATGTGCGGCGCGCTGATCGATCTATTACCACTATATCAGGCTTATTGGCTACAATAGTCCTGTCAGTGATAACAGATCGATCCCAGTACAACGTGACATGGTCATTCTCGAGAACTGGGTCGGGCGCATATCTGTAATACGGTACGTCAGAATCCACAAGGCCGTATTTTAAAGCAAGTTGCTGGTGGATAATCCTGGCCACTTGGTTATGCCTGTGCAAATACTCACCGTTAGCCAAACGAGAACAACCAGAAATAATATGCCTGATAGACTCACCGGGACAATGGCATGTCCGACATATGTCGATCGTCCCGTCTTTCATGATATACTTCCGGTAGTTGTTCGTCAGCATAACTTCATCCATAATTGCACAGACCGAACCCTCGGTTTCCCCGAAGAGGTCACCGAAGCGTAGCCAGGCCACGGACGCTAAGAAATCTACGTCGGGCCCATGAAGGGCACGAAAAAACATTATTAATTATAATATACTTAATTATGTTAATAATATTGTAATTAATATTATACTATGTGTTACTTTATAAATGTAAACACCTATGTATAATTACACATGAAGCATTAAAATACTTTGAATTTGAATTCGCTAAATAACTCTAATAATACTCTTCAACAAAATTATTGAAACACGTATTTCATCGTCATACACCGAGCCTTTTCCCTACTAAGTCGGCTTTCAGTCTAACCAGATGTGGGTGAATAATCAGTATTTTACACGAAGCGACTGCCATCAGACGTCCATAACCCAATTCCTGGGCAATACCGATATCCTGAGGATAGACTGGTTGTCAGGTTTTTTGTGCTTCTGACTACCACTAACGATTGTCATAGGTGTTCGTGTGACAACCGGGACCGACGGCTTTATACGCTCTCCGAGGCACGGAGGGTTCTCGATGTGTTAAGAACGGTCACCCATCCACAGACTGACCGCGGCTAGCGCAGCTTAACCTTGCAGTTCTATTGATTACTGTAGTTTTTACCACAACCTTAAACACGTATTAGCATATTTTTTGTTTTTTATGTAGCCTGTTTTGTTTCCCACTGCAGGGCAAAGGCCTCACCTATCTTAGTCCAGGACTCTCTATCCTGAGCTTCTTCACACCACGTTGGCAAAAAGTTATCGAAATCATCTCGCCAACGTCTCCTCGGCCGACCTCGTCCACGAATAGCATTGTACCCACTCTGTAGCTACTCTCGCCCACGTGTCCGGTTGCATGCGACTGACGTGGCCAGCCCATCGCCACTTTAACCTTGCTTTTGGACACCCACATCTACTTTGGAACGGTGTATGTGGTATTTCGGACGTGCTCCGTCCTCTTTACACCCAAAATACTGCGCTCCATTGCTCGCTGACAAACCTTAAGTTTGGTCTTCTGCTTTTCTGTCAGCATATTATCCTACTAACAATATAAATGTGAAAGTTTGTGAGGATGGATGTATGAATGTTTGTTACTCTTTCACACTAAAACTTTTGAATGGATTTTGATGAAACTTTACAGTATTACTATTTATACATCAGAATAACATATTATCACTATATAGTATAAAACAGTCGTTTCCCGCTGTCTGTTCTTTAAAACTACGCAACGGATTTTGATGCGGTTTTGTTTAATAGATACGAGTTATTCAAGAGGAAGGTTTATGTGTATAATACATGTATGTTATTAGTAAGTAGTGCGAAGCGAGGGCGAATTATAACGATTTTGAATTAATTAGCCAAATTACAACGATAATTAAAAGTAAATTTTCCACGCGGACGAAGCCGCGGGCAGAAGCTAGTCCAATATAAATAGATCTTTAGTGATATTTTTGTTTTATAATGTATAATCTGAAAATAAGAGTTCCTTAAAATATTTTTCTACCCGTGCGGAGAGAAGTATAATTATTATTAAATAGTACCTTTGCGTGAATATTTTTAATAAAAACAAAAATATCTTTTGTATTTTTCTGGCATTTTCCATGCTAAGATTTTAAAGTTATTTAGCGAAGGTTTTCCATGCTAAGATTTTAAAATCTTAGCATGGAAAATGCCAAAAAAATACAAAAGATAGTTAGTAGGTAAGGTAGCATCGTTCGACATTGAACTAACTGGAAAGTAAGTTGTCGGTTGAAAAGTAAACTTTTCAATAGGTGTTACTGACGTCACCATAAAGACGTAAATTCTGAATGTGAAGGCAAAATTCGTCATGGCGGGTGGGACTCGCGGTGGCTTAGCGTCTGGTGTACCTAACCAGAAGACGCAGGTTCGAATCCTGCCCGCGGTCGAATTTTTCCTTCGCTAAATAACTTTAAAAACAAAAATGTTAATATGCACTGAACAGTATTAATATGTATTTACATAATAATCAGAGCATGTAGTTTGGCTGTCTGAGTTTCAATTTAGATATTTTTAGTAGTTATATTTAGTCTTAACCTAAAAGAACTCCAAGAACTAGCTTAGTGATATCACTAAGATCTTGAGTTCGAATCCAAGGCACGCACCTTTGACTGCGAATTCATGTGTGTATTAATAATTAATTATTACTTGCTTAAACGGTGAAGGAAAACATCGTGAGGGACCGCATGCCTTAGAGATTTTTTCGACGCTGTATGAAGTCTGACAACCCGCACAAGGCCAGTGTGGTGGCCTAGCCTTATCCCTCTCAATCTGACAGGAGACCCGTGCCCAGCAGTGGGACAATTTATGGTTTGATGAATAAAGAACCCCAATATCACAAGTTTTTTATTTTTAGGGTTGGCAAAGCGCAAGTGATACCTCTGGTGTTGCAAGTGTCTATAGGTATAGAATAGGCTACGGTAACCGCTTACTATCAGGTGGCCCGTATGCATATTTGCCACTAGTAGTTTAAAAAAGTTTTTGACAGCTCGTATCTAAATTTTTAAGGGTGCACTAATTTGCCGCTTTTTATATAAATCACATAGCACAGATAGCGAGATTGGCTAACCGTCTCTCGAATTTTCGCCGCCCTGGGCAACTGGGTGCACTTGTCCATAGTGATATGATTTACCTAGCATAGGTAGCTTAGTAATATGACCATTCGACTGCCAAGTCGAAAATGTCGAGTTAGAATTCAAAGGTATTATTAATTAATTATCACTCGCTTAAACGGTGAAGGAAAACATCGTGACAACAACCTGACCTGAAAACCACCTTCATGCCTTTTTTAGCCGGGGAGGTGTGGTAGGGTGTGTCGGATTCGTACCGACTAAAAACCGTACTTGCCTTCACCTGCCCTATAGTCATGACCATGGGATCCGCGAAATTCGCCACAACCATAACTGGCTGTGGTCCTGTGGCTGGACCCCGTCAATTAGCGAGGCCTTCCCTCGCATATTGATTGAAGGCACGCTTCGCCACAAAACTTGCGTCTCTGAGACACTTTATCGACGGTCGATTATTTTAGACTAATATACAGGCGTTAACATACTTAATGTAATATTGGCCAAGTTTTCGATAAATTTCACCTGTGTGCGGTGTATGAAATTTGCCAACCTGATCTAGTGCCCAGCGGTTGGATAATACTCGTATACGGGTTGATGATGATGAAAATAGGCGTGTTGTATAAAGGTTGATGTCCACAGCGGGAGCCCCAACGATACCATCGCCGGTGTCGGGTGGGGAGAGCCGGGCGCGGTCCCCGGCGGCGGGCGCACTAGCCGGCGCCAGCGTGTCGGCGGGCGCGGCCGGTCCGGCGCGGGCGCGGCTGGTGGTGTCCCGCGGCGCCAGGCTGGCGGCTCCTGCTCCCGCCCCGCTGGCGCCGCCCGCCCCGCTCGCGCCACTAGCGCCCCTCCCGCCGCCCCACAGGCACCCGCACAACGAACATACGCTTGTTAAGGTGAGCCTTTGTTGGTACAGTCGACAAAAGAGTTAAGTATACAGGTACCTAATTAAACATCTGTGGTTTGTTAAAGATTGTGTAATAATGTATCACGCAATATGTGTCAAAACGTAGGTATTGTAAGCTGCTACACATCAAATCCTTTGACGGGTAATTATTTAAATCACAATCAGTGTAAAGATGCATATTTCGGTCGCTACCTGTCTACCAATCTCTTTTGTTTACTCTACAGTCAACATGACTGGTATACAGGTAGCGACCGAGCCTATTTATTGCCCTTAACAGGGCACAAATCCAGACTCGCGATCTGCAACTGAGAAATTCATAGAAAAACCCAATAACACTGCTCGACCTGGGGATCGAACCCAGGACCTCTAGCGTAGCAGTCGCGCTTAGGACCACTAGACTGATGAGGCAGCATTTTCCAATTACATTAATTTGTCCTTATACGACATTTTGTTTCATAGGTACTGCCATTGACTGAACTTCTAGAAGAACCAGTAGACCAACCACCGAGAAGACGAGACAGAAGAGGAGACGTGGTCAGTATACCAATTTTTTTTATCAAGTAAAGCCTCAATCGCTGAGATGCTAATATACAACGTGTTACAAAATACCCCATAAAAATATAATTATCAAAACCAAGATTTAAAATTTAAGAAAAAGCCGACGAAAAATTCCAACGCAGGGGGCTCCAGAATCATGTACTGAAGTCATGGTAAGCCGTTGCGCGTCGATGTCCCTTCCACCCTGTATATTGATTTCTGACATTTACGTGAATATTATACATAGAAATAAAACCACTTTTTTTCGGGTTTTATCGCGTTATATTGATATTATTAATCCTGACGTTTCGGACCCTTTACAGCGTCCATGGTCACAGGTAGACTCCATGTCTATATATATAAACCTTGGACGCTGTAAAGGGTCCGAAACGTCAGGATTAATAATATCAATATAACACGATAAAATCCGTAAAAAGTAGTTTTATTTCAATATCAGATATATAATATATTTATCATTATAGATATTTTTTGATAGGAATACAGGTGTGATGGTATGTTATGTATGTCCGCAGCAGGTGCGCGATGCTGACCGGCGCCGGCGCCGCTCGCGCTCGTGGGAGAGACGCGCACGCGCACGACGACACGCCAGGGACAACGAACACAACAACGATCTGCGGAGGTAAGCGACTACTAATACAATAATCATTCCGTTCTATTGGTGTTCAAAGTTACTATAAATCAATTACATGCTTAATTTTTAAGCAAACGATTTTATGTGCTTTGTTATAGCATGCTTAATGTTGCTCCATGAGGAAACGGGATCTTTCAATACAAGGTCGGCAACGCGCAAGTAATACTCCTGGTGTTGCAAGCGTCTATAGGCTACGGTAACCGCTTACCATCAGGTGGGCCGTATGCTTGTTTGCCACCTTAGTATAATAAACAAAAAAAAATTATATATTATGCCTACTTGTTAACGCTATACGCAACGCCTGACGGACAGTTGGTTGAAAGAGAGAGTGCTATGCGATATAAAGCAAAATAGCTTTATAGCATAAAGTTCAAACCGCGATATCATTTGCTTTTATATAATAAGCACGCTACTAAAATGCTTTATGTTAAATTAACCATCACTATTCCGTTCCCTCATCAACCGGACACAAATCCAAATTTCGACCTACTACTGGAATCTAATAGAATAATAGCAGTGCTCGCAATTGAAACCAGGACTTAAAACGTGAAATAAAATAATATACAATGGATATAATACTTAAATACTTTTTTTTTTGTATATAATATGTTTCGCTCAAAGATCGAAAACATTCATTGAACGAAAAAAGAGCTCATAACGCGTGGTCAATTATCTTAGAAAGTATAAGTAGCAGCTTAATCATAAGTGGTTAGCTCTGTTTTAATTTAAAATGATATCAAGTAATTGTATTTATTAAAAAAAAACCTAACATCTTTAACACACAACCAGCCTTTTTATTATTTAATTTTTATAATTCCTTGCATTTTGAGACTCAACTATCAGCTAACCTTTTACCAATAGAAAACCACATATTAGTGAGTGTCATAGGCTATATTTATTTATAATAGTATATATTATTAGGTAGTACATTGCACCCGTGCGAAACCGGGGCCGGTCACTAGTACGGTCAACATAAGAGTTAGGTATACAGGCAGCTAATTAATAATCTGTGTTTTGATAAGGATAATGTATTAATGTATCACGCAATGTGTCAAAACGTAGGTATTGTAAGTAGCTACATACCTAACCCTTTGGCGCGTAATTATTTATGTCGAAATCTGTATAAAAATCCATATTTCGTTTGCTATCTGTATACTTATTCTTTTGTTGACTGTACAATATACACCGTGTTTTTTTTGTCGTCTTATAGCCGAAAGGATATAGTTCTACTTATCATGATCAACAATTTCTTGTATGGGATCAACCATGAAGTGCAAAAAAAAAAAACAGCAGATTAGCAACAGCAGATAGATTCTACATTTTATTGAGAGAGTTGTACTTTTTTCTAAGAAACAGCTTCCTTTTTTTTCAATATCTCAGACTTAGTCCCATATCTAGTAGAAATAATGGTTTCCTTACGGCTGTAAGACGACAAAAAAAATAACACGGTGTATATTGAGTTATGTAGTTATTGTAATTTTGGCAATTTCCATGCTAAGATTTTAAAGTTTTTAGTAAAGGAAAAATTCGAACATATGCGTCTTCTGGTTAGGTACACTAGACGCTATGACCACTAAGACACCGCGACTCCTACCCGCCATGTCGAATTTTGCCTTCAGATTCAGAATTTATGTCTTTATGGTGACGTCAGTAACACCTATTGAAAAGCAAGTTTGTGCTTCTCAAACTCAACACGGTGTACAGTCAACAAAAGAGATTGGTATACAGGTAGCGAACAAAATCTGCATCTTTACACAGATTGTGATTTAAATAATTACCCGTCAAAGGGTTTGATGCGTAGCAGCTTACAATACCTGCGTTTTGACACATATTGCGTGATACATAATTACACAATCTTTAACAAAACAGATGTTTAATTAGCTGCCTGTATACTTTACTCTTTTGTCGACCGTACCTAACCAGAAGACGCAGGTTTGAATCCTGTTCCCTGTCGATGTTTTCCTTGGCTAAATAACTTTAGAAAGTTATTTATTTATTTATATACGCTTTATTGCACACCAATTACACAATTTCAAAAGAAATGAGGCAAAACTTATATAGGTAGGTACAATGGGCGGTCTTATCGCACAAGGCGATCTCTTCCAGACAACCTTTGGATGGACTGGAAGAAAGGAAACACAGTGGCTAGTGTAGCGTACTATAACATTACATATGGATGCATATAAATAAGTACATAATAATAATTAGAGTTCATCATCATCAACCCATATACTGTCCCACTGCTGGGCACGGGTCTCTTCTCATATTGAGAGGGGTTAGGCTATAGTCCACCACGCTGGCCTAGTGCGGGTTGGCAGACTTCACAAACCGTCGAGAAAAATCTCTAAGATATGTAGGTTTCCTCACGATGTTTTCCTTCACCGTTGAAGCGAGTGATAATTAATTATTAATACGCACATGAATTCGAAAAGTCAGAGGTGCGGCCTTGGGTTCGAACTCGAGACCTTCGACTTGGCAGTCCAATGGTCATACCACTAGGCTATCACTGCTTTTTAGAAGTTAGAATTAGAGTTATGTAGTGTATTATATTATAATATACGGTTTTTGTCGGACAGACGGCCGCCGTCCCGGTCGCCGTCGCCCCGCGGCCGCTACAGAAACCGCAGCCCCCCTCCCCCTACCATCGACAGACTTAATAGCCGCTCTAGGTACGTATCATAATAATAATATCTCGACTTGGCTCACGAGGTGGTCGCCATGTGGGATGTGGACTCGGCCATCATTGTGCCTATAGTCGTTACGGTCAATGGACTTATCGCCAAGAGCCTCGACCAACACCTCAGGAGGCTCGAGTTGGGTGGCTGGGTTAAGGGCCTGATTCAGAAGGCAGTACTCCTTGATACGGCGGGTATTATAAGGAGGTTCCTGTCTCTGGGTCCCTAACCGGCCTACTGGGCCTCTATTTTTTATATTATTAAATGTTTTTATCTTTTTTTATATTATTAAATGTTTTTATCTTTTTTTATTTTATAAAAATATTTAAAAATATAATTTGTAAGAAAAAAGGCTGTAGCGACATCTACCGTGCTACATAGAACTACGAAGGCCTGAATCGCGCAAGCAACATTCGCAACGAAAAGTTGCATATATACAACCGCCCGACATCAACCGTCGGGCCGTGGCCCGCCAGGCACAATACCCGCCTGGTCGGAGGATCCTCCCTTTGGATGGAGGGGCAACACATCTCGCCTTTCCACACTGGTGACTCCGACGTGATCCCAGTACCTCCACAAGGCTAATAGAGGAAATAATAATAATAATTTAAACAAATAAATATTCCTGGACAATTTCACACAATATTATCTAGTCCCAAACTAAGCAGAGCTTGTACTATGGGTACTATTATAATAATACTTATATGTATACTTTTTTTCTAAATACATACTTAAATTATATAACAAACATCCAGATAAACACAAACAGTTAATGTTTATTACATAAATATTTGTGCATTATCATAGTCAAAATACTTTATAATGGTATATAATGATAGAATCATCAGAGATTTTCGATTTAAAAACAGGCAGTGTCAATTCTGTGTCGAAAAAATCACTAAACAATACACGCATTGATTTCTGACATTTACGCGAATATTATACATTTTATATGATTGAGGTGGTGGGCGTCTAGCTGTCAGTAATTATATCATCAAGACGCCCACAACCTCAGTCTACCCGGGACCATGGACGCTGTAAAGAGTCCGAAACGTCGGGATTAATAATATCAATATAACGCGATAAAATCCGTAAAAAGTAGTTTTATTTCAACACAATATACGCTATTTTTTTTTCTTAATTACTTATGTTTTTTTTTTTCACAGATCAAGATCACCAACGGGCCGTGACCGTGATCACGAGCGAGAGAGGCTAAGAGTACCCCGGGAGTTAGAAAGAGATAGAATGTCGCGCGACAGGGAACACAGAGATAGGTTATCACGTTCCAGAGACAGAGAACGGTAAGTGAATATTTAGATTTTTTAACCAACGAAAAAAGGATGTTTTCAATTCGACTGTTTTTTTGTTTACCTCAGAACTTTCGACTGGGTGAACTGATTTTTATGATTCTTTTTTTATTTGTAAACTGGTATTTCCCGTGTGGTCCCATTTCATATTTTTATTTACAAGGACTATTTTGAATTCATTTATCTACCTAATAAATAAATATTCTTGGACAATTTTACACAGCGCAATCTAGTCCCAAACTAGGCAGAGCTTGTACTGTGGGTACTAGACAATGGTTTTTTTTTTAGGAAATTTTACGCAACACCGTCTAGTCCCAAACTAAGCAGAGCTTGTACTATAGGTACTAGACAATGAATATAATACATATATACTTTTTTTTTTGTAAATACATACTTATAATACATAGGAAACACCCAGACAAACACAAATACTCATGTTTTATCCACACAAATATTTGTGTCCTGTGGGAATCGAACCCACGACCCCATGATCAGCAGTCCGGCACTCGAACCGCTAGACCGCAGAGGTCGATATAATACTTATATACTTTTTTTTTGTAAATACATAAGTACTTTTATTAAATAGGAAACACCCAGACAAACACAAACACTTATGTTCATCACATAAATATTTGTGGTTTGTGGGAATCGAACCCACGACCTCTGGATCAGCAGTCCGACACGCGAACCACTAGACCACAGACGTCGTCAAACGTACATGATTATTTTTGCATGCTATGTAGCAGATTATGGATTACCATAATGCTACTGCTGCTGTTTGGTATAAAAAGAAAGAAAGAAAGAAAAAAAAACATTTATTTGCCGCAGAAACACATACAAGCAAAGTTAATTAAGCACGATGTACAGAAACATTAACAAAATACAATTTACAACACAGTATTTTTTCTTTCACAAATCAAATCTATCTAATACTTAACTGTTGCATGTCGTGTCCGCGACAAAACAGGCTACCACTCAGGAATATGCTGTGCTGTGGCACGAGACCACAACATAGCGTTGATTTTCAGTGGCCACCTACCACCTATAAAGATAAAGATAATTTATTTGTCCCAACATGTGTACAATGAGGTGTTAAAACATATTATACATATAGTGCCAACATGTTCTGCCCATTTCAGGACATGCAAATATTAAACATGAAATAAATTCGTAATTAATCTAATTATACATAGCAATTATAATTATTAAGAATAAATGACAATGTTAATACCATTAAATTTCAGAACTTGACTCAAATTGTAGAACGTACCTAGTGACGTACAGACATCAAACCAGCCTATACATGTATCAACGAAACTTATTAACTTTAAGGCCGGCAACGCGCTTGTGACTCCTCTGGTGTAGCGGGTGTCCATGGGCGGCGGAAATCGCTTACCATCAGGCGATCCGTCTGCTCGATTGCCCCCTATCCCATAAAAAAAAAACAAATCTAACAACAATTTGTTAATTTTACAGTTTTATTTTTTATTATTGTTTTTCTATTCCAATTTAATTGATGTTTTTAACTTTTGAATCATACTGTATTTTAATTTAATTTAACTACCTGACATTTTAACTTCAACGTAAATCTTGTAAAGTTATTTTTGAATTTTTGAGTCTTATTTATATTGATATTATACAAGTGCTGTGCACACCTATAAATGACGAATTCACCGCAAAACTGTTGTAAATGAATATATTTAATGTAATGATTAGTGAATAAGTCGTTGGTGTGTCAATAAATAAATAAATAAACTCATGTACCCATATTCCTCTGCCTCATTAGTCTAGTGGTCTTAGGCGCGACTGAGGTAGAGGTCCTGGGTTCGATCCCCAGGTCGAGCAGTGTTATTGGGTTTTTCTATGAAATTCTCAGTAGCAGCTCGGAGTCTGGATTTGTGCCCGGTTAATGGCAATAGGCTCGCCCCCTATTACATGGGACTTAAACATACCGGCGAAATGTGGGTGTACATTAGTACACCTCCGCCTAACCCTTCGGGGAATACAGGCGTGATGGTATGGTATGTACCCATATTCGCAAAATAAATGATTTGATTTGTTGATATGTAGATCATGTTGTTCTTTTGTGTGCAGATCGCGCGAGAGATCCCGCGATCGTTCCCGCGGCTCCACCTCCCCGCACCCCGACACGAGGCTGGAACACAACGACAACTACAAGCGACGCTGTAGAGACTTCGACGGTCAGTACTACGCTTTATTAATTCACATACCATCACGCCTGTATTCCCAGGAGGTTTTGGCAGAGGTGTGAGTAAACCCAGTTTGCCTGTACAGAGGGTCTACTCCCTATCTCCGTCAACGAAGTTACGAGCCGTTCGAAAGTTCTCCGAAACTTCGGAGTCCGATAAAACAAGTGTCAAATTCATTTTTTTCGAACGGGTAAAAACACATCGAGAGTCAGGACAACTGTCAAATTGTGTGGTCATTCATTCTTAGTTCGGGCCCCGAACGAATCATCCATCCGTAGGTGATACGGAGTAGGAAACGCCCGTAACGAAGGTCAAAACGACGGACTTCGTGCTTAAGGAGTAGACCCCCTGTAACCACCACAGATGTTGAGATGTCATCATCCTCTAAGCTTTTTCCTCCAGCTTATACGAACACCTATGACAATACAGACATTCTGTCTTGCAACGAATTGTGCGCACGTATGAGACAAAATTTAAACAACTGGATATTTTTTTCCTTAGCCGTAATAAATTCAATGCGTTGGTATCGAAGAAATTAGCCGTACCTATAAATACTAACCAATAAGCAGAACAGTGCACATAATATCACACACATTACACATACACTCCACTTACACTTCACAGTCACACCAACAAATGCATGTACCTATCTTGCCTTATGTATAAATTTTAATGTGTCAAACTTTGTAATGGGCTATATAAGATTGTATTAGTAAGATTATTATTCTCAGATTTAAAAGCTGTAAAGTTTGCTATTAATATATTATAAATAAATCGTTAGTGGTCAGAAGCCCAAAAAGCCTGTCAAGCAGTTTATCGTAGTTCAGAAAGTGAGTTGCGACGGTCTGGTGGCAGTCGTTTCGTATTCAATGCTAATATATTCAACCGCATCTGGTTAACCTTTTGACCGCCACGGACGTGTATAGACGTCAAATGAAAACTTGCTCACGACGCCAACGACGGCATGGCACGTCAAAAATGCCACTTTTTTAGTTCAAAATAAATACCTGTACAAACATTTTTTGTTTTTTTTTTTTACCTATTATTAAATACTAGAATTTGTCGCTTGGTGTGGAGAGCACGGATTTTCGTTATTGACGTGGCGGTCAAAAGTTTAAGACTGGAAGCTAACCCCAACATAGGGGAAAGGCTGTCGGTGTCAATGATGAGTGTCATTTGTGTGATATCAAATTATTATGTTTGTTTTACAGAGAAAGGTTACTGTATGCGCGGCGACCTGTGCCAGTGGGACCACGGCAGCGACCCCGTGGTGCTGGAGGACGCGGCCGCCGCCCTCTCCTCCGTGTTAGCCCTGCCGGCGCCCGCTGTGCCTGGTCTGTATAATCCCTCTATATTCACTATGCTTATTTGTTCTACCGTTGTACAGTGGTAGGGATCTTGAGCGTTCGGCGATTGCATTTGCGTAA
The DNA here is from genome assembly GCA_964056405.1 of Acronicta alni. Lineage (NCBI taxonomy): Eukaryota > Metazoa > Arthropoda > Insecta > Lepidoptera > Noctuidae > Acronicta > Acronicta alni. The sequence goes on from OZ043942.1 coordinate 6,209,830, forward strand.
GAATTGGGAACCAATTGGGTTCGATTCCCACAGGACGCAAATATTTGTGTGGATAAAACATGGGTATTTGTGTTTGTCTGGGTGTTTCTTATGTATTATAAGTATATATTTACAAAAAAAAAAAGTATATAAGTATTATATCCATTGTCTAGTACCCATAGTACAAGCTCTGCTTAGTTTGGGACTAGATGGTGTTGTGTCAAATGTCCCAAAAATATTACTATTATTATTATAATTGCCATTGAAGAACCGAGATCTCGCGACTGGAGAACTGAGGTATGCAAATGATTTAAAAAAGCTAAGAGGTGCTTGAAGCAGTGATAGCCTAGTGGCATGACCATTGGACTCCCAAGTCGAAGGTCTCGAGTTCGAACCAAAGGCACGCATCTCTGACTTTTCGAAATCATATGCGTATTAATAATTAATTATCACTCGCTTAAACGGTGAAGGAAAACATCGTGAGGAAACCTGCATGCCTTAGAGATTTTCTCGAAGGTGTGTGAAGTCTGCCAACCCGCATTAGGCCAGCGTGGTGGATTATAGCCTAAGCCCTCTCATTCTATGAGAGCAGACCCGTGCCCAGCAGTGGGACAGTATATGGGTTGTTGATGAAGAGGTGCTTGCCTTGGATTGGAACTCGAGACCTTGAACTTGACAGTCCAGTAGTCATATCACTAGGCTATCACTGTGACTGCTTGCTTTATGTGTTTCACATCAAATTGCATAATTCTCTCATTGATATAACAACTTTTTAAACCAAAAAGAATAACAGTTAACTTCTTTAAATCAGTATTTATGGAGTTTCTTCTATAATATAATAATAAAAACTAAAAAGGAATACTGCACGTTTTCAAATATATAATAATAGGTATATAAATAGTGAAACTATTTTTTTTTTATTTCAAAAGTACATATCTGTAATAATTGTCTAATTGAAATAAAAAACGTTCTGCCCAGGAAATTATGTAATCTACCTACTCCAAATTTCTATCAAAGGCCTTGTTGATAGACGTTTTATGATTTTAAAGTTATTAAGCAAAGGAAAAATTGGCCCGCTGGCAGGATTCGAACCTGCGTCTTCTGGTTAGGTACACTAGACGCTATGACCACTAAGCCACCGCGACTCCTACCCGCCATGTCGAATTTTTCCTTCGCTTTCTGAATTTACGTCTTTATAGTGACACTTAAATAACTTTAAATCTTAGCATGGAAAATGCCAAAAAAATACAAAAAGATATTTTTATGATTTGTTAGATAGATAGAGTATTCTTTATTGTACACCATTACATAGGACATGTCAGAAAAACATTATGCAAACGTTACAAGAGTAGGTACAATTGGCGGTCTTATCGCTATTCGCAATATCTTCCAGACAACCATTGGATGGACAGGAATCTAGGATAAAGACAGATAACAGGTGGTTGAAGATGTACTCAATTTGTTGTTATGTTTTTGCAGAATACAACCCGCTGACGCCGGACATCTGGTGTGGCGGTTTCCCCGCCTACCCGCCGCCACATCCGCATCACCCACATCCGCCCAGAGAACTCATACCTATACCTCGGTGAGTCAATTCCTCCTCCACATACTGAGCACGAGTACCGAAGGTAACGGTGAACTCTCATGATGAATATAGAAATTCATCTTTTTTTTTTTTTTTTTTACAGAAGGCTTACAGACTAATAGACATAAGATATAAGAATATGTTATAAAGAGATTGCTAATTAAAAGCCTCCACATATAGCTAAAAATTAGTCGATAAGAGAAAATAAAGTACATAGTATAATTTAGCTGTCGAAAAATAACTGTGTCAAAAGTCGTCTTGCTGTCGCTACACTGGTGCAGAACAAGTCAATATTTAAGTCCCTAGGTAGTTGATTAAAGCTAAGTGCACTTCTTATTGAAAAAACATTCCGTCTGTAATTAGTCATTGCGAAAGGAACATTTAATATTGGCCTTTGACGAAATCCCATTAAATTCGTGCGTAATGACAAATTAGCTACGAGTTCAGGACAGTCAACGTGACCATTAGCGATACCCAACAGTAGACTTATATCGTTAATTTGCCGTCTCAACTCCAGAGGAAGGAAATGATACCTTTTGCAGCGGTGTGCATAGTCAACTGAGTATTGTTGTGCCCTATAATCTAGATAGCGAAGGAATTTTCTTTGGACACCTTCTTCAATCTTTGCATTTCAATTATAATTAAATATACTCACAAGGAAAGTTATCTACCGTCTACGTCTACGTAGTACAGCGGAAATAGAAGAGAGATAAACTAAGGGTAACCATTGCTTTTATAACGTTAAATGACAGTGTTACCATCCCTACTAATATTATAAATGCGAAAGTAACTCTGTCTGTCTGTTACGCTTTCACGTCTAAATCACTGAACTGATTTTAATGAAATTTGGTACAGAGATAGAGTTGACCTTGAGAAAGAACATAGGATAGTTTTTATCTCGGACTTTTGAAGAGTTCTCTTGGAAACGCGATATAACCGAACTCGACGCGGGCGAAGCCGCGGACGGAAAACTAGTAAATAATAAAATAATATCAACCGACCGTGTTGCCAATAAAAGAAACAGTTAACAGGAGGAAATAAAATCGTGTGTTCAATGGTCTGATTTCATTAAAACTGTTATATTAAAATCTATAAAATTTTATGTCAAGAACGACAGAAAGAAATAAAAAATTGATACGTCACACGACACTTGAATTTCTTTTTAATATTCCTACAGTTTATTTTTAAAATCATCCGTGACAGCTATATCCATAATGTGGGAGCTGTCTTAAAAAATATACTTAGGTTGATGATGATTATGTAATGTTATTTAGAAAAGGAAAAATTGGACTGCGGGCAGGATTCGCACCTGCGTCTTCTGGTTAGGTACACCAGACGCTATGACCACTAAGCCACCGCGATACCTACCCGTCATGTCGAATTTTTCCTTCACATATTGAATTTACGTCTTTATGGTGACGTCAGTAACACCTATTGAAATGCAAGTTTTTGCTTTTCAACCGACACAACTTACTTTACAGTTAGTTCAATGTCGAACGATGCCATGCGTCTCCTGCCCGAATCCTGCCCGCGGTCCAATTTTTTCTTTTCTAAATAACTTTAAAACCTTAGCATGGAAAATGCCAAAAATATACAAAAAGATGATTATGTAATGTTGTTCCAGCATCCGTCACGAGGCGGCAGCACTGCGCGGTGCGGGCGCGGCGCCCCCGCGGCACCCGCCGCCTCACAAGAAGAACTTCGACTACAACCGATTCGGTAAATATGCAATCTTTGCTTCATTTTATACAGTTTTTCTATGAGATTTGTGCCCGGTAAACGGCTTTAGGCTCCCCCCTATTACATGAGATCGAAATATATTGCCGAACTGTGGGCTCCGCCCACAGGGGAAAACTGCCGTGATAGTACATTATGTTAAAAAAAAATTATACCACTAGATTGGCCAACAAGCATACGGCCCACCTAATGGTAAGCGGTTACCGTAGCCTTTTCGAGTTCTTATAAGTATTAAAAGTATGCATTTAAAAAAAGTATATAAGTATTATATCCCAATGGATATAATACTTATATGGATACGTACATATACGTACTATGGATAATTGACAATTCAAGTATCCATAGTACGGTTAACAACGAAAGTCGCGGAACACAGCTAAATTTTGAAAACATTACAGCTCCAAAACTTGTCAAGAGGTTTTTTCTATTAAGGTAACCAAAATATTAATGGTCATCTATCATAATAATTATTTCGCAGAACCTTCACAGGTCAATAACTTCATACTTATTAAAAATCATAATAATATTGATGATTGCAACTTGTTCAGCGTCTATCGTTGCTGACTGTACAAGCTCTGCTTAGATTGGGACTAGATGGTGCTGTGTGAAATTGTCCAAGATTATTTATCATCTAATACCATAAACCACTTAATCTGTGACTCGCAGGTCCCGCCCGTCCGCCGCTACCCGCCAACGCGGCGAACTGTTCGCTGGAAGTCAAGAAAGTACCTCGAGGTCTAAACGACATCACACACCTCAACAATCACTTCTGCAAGTTCGGCAAGATTGTTAACATACAGGTCGGTTTACTTATTACAAATTATTTGACCAATCCTTGTGTAATCCACATATATTTGTTTCTAGTCTAGGTGTACTTTGGTTTTCTTAAGCCTTTAAGCCTAACCTCAGGAAACCAAGGAAGATATTGAGAACAAAAACATCCCTAAATTTTTATAAATATAAAAAACTCTTATCTTGGATTTGAAATTGAATGCCATTTCTACATGTATTTTCTAGGACCTAGAATTAGGAACACACACATCAATTTAGCCTAGTGGTATGACCATTGGACTGCCAAGTCGAAGGTCTCGAGTTCGAACCCAAAGCACGCACCTCTGACTTTTCGAATTCATGTGCGTATTAATAATTAATTATCACTCGCTTAAACGGTGAAGGAAAACATCGTGAGGAAACCTGCATACCTTAGAGATTTTTCTCGACGGTTTGTAAGTCTGCCAACCCGCACTAGGCCAGCGTGGTGGACTATAGTCTAATCCCTCTCAATATGAGAGGAGACCCGTGCCCAGCAGTGGGACAATATATGGGTTGATGATGATGATGATGATGACATCAATTTAATGAAATAATCTCCGCCATCTTGGATTTCAAAATGAACATGTACATGTAACATATAAAATCAATCATATTCATCTTACTTACAGGTGTGTTATGACGGCGACCCGGAAGCTGCTCTCATTACGTTCAGCAACCCGACGGAAGCCAACGTGGCTTACAAGAGCACGGAGGCGGTTCTCAACAACCGGTTCATCAAGGTGTTTTGGCACAACCCTGAGGTAAGCGACACATTTTTTTAATTATGAGCAATAGCCCGATTCACGTAATTAAAACCGTAGCGATGACTTAACCCTTTGACCGCCACGTCAATAACGCAAACCGTGTTCTCTACGCCAAGCGACAAATTCTAGTATTTAATAATAGGTAAAAAAAACTTTTTTTTTTTATTTTGACCATAATAAAATGATATTTTTGACGTTCCATGCCGTCGTTGGCGTCGTGAGCAAGTTTTCATTTGACGTCTATACACGTCCGTGGCGGTCAAAAGGTTAATCGTTGAAACAGTTTTCCTATTCACATACGTGATCGAATCGTTTTCAAATCGTTGAACTGTGTGATACAGTTCAGTATTAGTCCAGTTATTTTTCAATAGGACGACTTCTAAATCGCTCCGATTGACGGATGTGAATAGGAAGGAAAACTGTAACCGGCGAAATGTGGGTGTACACTATTACACCTCTGCCTAACCTTTCGGGGAATACAGGCGTGATGGTATGTTATGTTTCTTTTATATAAATTTCGGATTTTACTCCCAGAACAAACAAGAAAACATGGCGCCGGGCGGCCAGCAAGCAAACAAACAGACTGACAGACAGAACTCCCAGCATCCTATGTCTCATAACAAGGTGTTGATAAACAGAGACAACATTAAAGCGACTGCTGACAACAACGCCAAGCAGCTCATGGAGAAGGTAATATTTTTTTTATTTATACCAGCTCTTCAATTTTTCATAATTTGCTTTTTTATACCACTAAGGTGGCAAACAAGCATACAGCCCACCTGATGGTAAGCAGTTAACGTAGCCTATAGACGTTTGTAACACCAGGGCTATTACTTGCGCGTTGCCGACCCTGTAAAACGAAAGAGAAATAGTTGGGTTGGCAGTATAAGGGTCAAAGTCCCTCCACTGCCAACACAACGTTTCCTTGCTCGTGGAGCACTGGCAACCTTGACCGCCACGGACGTGTATAGACGTCAATATGAAAACTTCGTATGGCACGTCAAAAATACCACTTTTTTTAGTTATAGATACTAGAATTTGTCGCTTGGCGTAGAGAACACGGATTTTGTTATTGATGTAGCGGTCAAAAGGTTAAAGTAAATCTTTTATTTGTTGACCTTACCGTATGGCCAACATATACAAAAACCCAATAACGCTGCTTGACATGGGAATCGAAACCGGGACCCACAGGTGCGGTTGCGAATTACAAAAACTCATAGTATTATTATTTCTTTTTAGCAGGAGAAAGAGAAAGAATTATCAAACGGCATAGAACCAAAGAAAGAGGTGGTGAAACAGTCTATAACAAAAAGCAAACAAGTAATGGAAATGCACAAGAGAGCGCAGGCGTTGTTGGAGACGCAACTACAACAACAGATGTTGTTGATACAGCGGCTCGAGTCGGGTAAGTCGGCGTAGTCATATATGTAAATTTGCGTCTACAAAGTGTTACAAAATACCCCGTAAAAAATATAATTAATTCATCATCAACCCATATACTGTCCCACTGCTGGGCACGGGTCTCCTCTCATATTGAGAGGGATTAGGCTATAGTCCACCACGCTGGCCTAGTGCGGGTTGGCAGACTTCACAAACCGTCGAGAAAGATCTCTAAGGTATGCAGGTTTCCTCACGATGTTTTCCTTCACCGTTTAAGCGAGTGATAATTAATTATTAATACGCACATGAATTCGAAAAGTCAGAGGAGCGTGCCTTGGGTTCGAACTCGAGACCTTCGACTTGGGAGTCCAATGGTCATACCATTAGGCTATCACTGCTTCTTATAATTAATTATCAAAGCCAAACATTTTGTCAGCTGTCATGTCAGGGAACCAGATTATTTAACAGAAAGGCCTACATACCTATTTTACCTAATAATTGTCTACTTTAATAGTTTTTCTATTTTTCATAATAAATGTTGTTGTTTTCCTTTTTTTGGGGTATGTTATACAGCGTTACTACGGTTCTTAAATATTGTGAATGGACTCGTTATAAGGCCCCATTTAACCTCCTTTCGGCTTTACGGGTAGTTTTGTAACATATAGTAGCAGTGCGGTTGGTAGTTGTTTACCAACATTAGTTGGTATATTATAGCTGCTCGAATCGGTTAAGTCGGCATTGTCATGATTGTCCATGTATCCTATATTACGTACATATATACACTCACGCCTTTTTCCCATGGGGGTAAGCAGAAACTAAAGAACGCCACTTGCTACGATTCTTGCATCTTCTCCTTTCGCTTCGACTACATTCATACATCTTGTCATACATACACGCCGGTTGCGAGTACTACGCACCTGACCTTTTTGAAGAACTTCACCAATAAGGTCGGTGTAAGTTTTTCTAGGGCGTTCCATTGACAATAATCATAATATTATAAATATAAAAAATTGTGACGTTGGATGGATGTATGTTTGTTACTCTTTCACGTTAAAACTACTGAACGGATTTTGATGAAACTTTACAGTATTATTATACTTATACATCAGAATAAGTTATAGGCTATAATTTATAACGTTTTGAGTTAATTAGCCAAATTAAAACTATTTTAATTAAAAGTAACTTTTCCACGCGGATGAAGTCGCGGGCAGAAACTAGTTTTGAATAAATTGAAAAAGAAAGAAGAAAAGAAAGTGGGAAACAAACATGGATGCACGTTGTCTTAGCAGTTAAAATTCAAATATTTGTAAAATCACCCCCGACACAGGAATTGTACACTAGAGACTAAATGGAACCGTCCATTTAAAAAAAAACATTCTTTCAAACACCAGTTAACCACCCTATCCTTAATGTTAATATACTTAACACGTTTTGATTGGTTAAATTTATATTTGTAGGCAATGTAACGGGCGCCCAGCGGTCGGCGTTGTTAGAAGCGATCAATTCGGCGCAGGAAGGCATCGAGAAGTTACGCAAGGAACTCGTCGCGTACAACGGAACGCTTAAGCAAATGCAGGTATGTTAGAAATAGACTTTTGAGGGTAGGTAGTGAGGGGAGGGGAAGGGTGTATATTCTGCTGTCTTTCTCCGAGCCTTTTCCCAACTATATTGGGGTCGGCTTCCAGTCTAACCAGATGCGGCTGAATATCAGTATTATACACGAAGAGACTGCCATCAGACCTCCGCAACCCAATTTCTGGGTAATACTGATACCCTGAGGATCGACTGGTTGTCAGGCCTTTTGGGCTTCTGACTACCACTAACGATTGTCATAGGTGTTCGTATGACAACCGGGTCCGACGGCTTTACGTTCTCTCCGAGGCACGGAGTCTCGATGTGTTAAGAATTGTCACCCATCCACAGACTGACCGCGACTAGTGCAGCTTAACCTTGCAGATCGGTTGTTCATTCTAATGGCATACGCTTCGTGTAAAATACTGATTTTCAGTCGCATCTACTTAGGCTAGAAACCGACCCCGGGAAAAGCGCGGAGGGTGATGAATGAATGACATTGAGAAAGTTCATGTTGGTTGTTGTATGGACCTGGCCCTAAGATTGGAGTTGGATCGCATTATAGTATTTATTGTAAATTATGGAGATATTTACTCCTTGTTTGGAAGGAATATACTGCCGTTATAAGACAGCGGTATCTCAACCAGCGTTAGTTTAGAGAAAAAGTGACGTTTTGTAATATCAGATACGTAATATTTTTTAAGTGTTACAAAATACCCCGTAAAAAAATTAATTAATTGTCAAAGCCAAAAATTTACGGGAACCAGATTATTTAACAGAAAGGCCTACGTACTTATTTTACCTAATAATTGTCTACTTTAATAGTTTTTCTATTGTTCATTCATAAATGTTGTTTTCCTTTTTTTGGGGTATGTTATACAGCGTTACTACGGTCCTTAAATATTGTGAATGGACTCGTTATAAGGCCCCATTTAACCTCCTCTCAGCTTTACGGGTAGTTTTGTAACATCCTGTATATTATGATAAGTACTACAATATATTATTGTGATGCGACAGGACGAGTCGGTTGCAAGGAACATGTCGCGCCTACAACTACAGGTACCGACCGGTTGCGATACGCATGTGTGTTATATATCATGGCGTTTGTTTTTTTAAATATTCAGCTAAACGCAAAGACATCTATTTAAACGTACAGACGCCAGCAGATCAAGCTGTAGCGACATCTACCGCGCTACATAGAACTACGAAGTCCTGAATCGCGCAAGCAACATTCGCAACGAAAGTTGCATATATACAAGCGCCCGACATCAACCGTCGGGTCGTGGCCCGCCAGGCAAAACACCCGCCTGGTTGGAGGATCCTCCCTTTTCGTTGGAGGGGCAACACACCTCGCCTCTCCACATCCAAAACTCAAACTTTCCCAAACGGCTGATGTTTTTGCACGACTTATTGTCTTATAAAGGGGATAGAACCGATCTGGCAAGTCCACCCGCCCGCCATTTTGATTTTTTTTCGAAGTCGCGGCGCACGATGTAGGTATCAATCAAGATCAATGATTAATGTCGTTGCCTACTCATGTCGGTCTTTACCTCCAAATATCTCCGTAACGTGACATTTTACGGTACCATGTTACGGACATTTTTTGTTCGTTTATGTGTCCACTACCCATACATAACACTTTGACCGCCACGGACGTGTATAGACGTCAAAATGGCATGGCACGTCAAAAATACCACTATTTTTAATTAAAAATTTGTTGTTTTTTTTTTACCTATTATTAGATACTAGAATTTGTCGCTTGGCGTAGAGAACACGGATTTTCGATATTGACGTGGCGGTCAAAATGTTAAAGGTGTCGGACCTAAACATACCGGGGAAATGTGGGTGTAGATACTTTAGTATAGTTCTGCCTAACTCTTAGGGTAATACAGGCATGATTTCTTGTTAATAAGTAAAATAATAATTGTGAAATATAGAACAGTTATGATTTTAACATTAGACCCATATTTTTATAATGCGGTTTTCGAAGGCCAATCAATATACCCCGTGAAATTACTGGGCATATGAGACTTAACAACTGAGGTGTCAAGATGACAACGAGCGAGTGATACCACTGGTGTTGCTGACGTCTATAGACTGAGGCTACCGCTACCGCTTACCTTCAAGCAGATCGTATGCTTGTTTTTCATCTAATACAATTATAAAAACAATATGTCTAAGTTTTTAGCTGAAATATTTTTTAAAACTATTTTACATTATAGAATTTTACCTTCTCTCTACTCCAACGACGGCATGGCACGTCAAAAATACAACTTTTATTTTGTTCAAAATAAATATACAAAAATATGTATATAGTGTTTTTTTTAATCTATTATTAGATTGAAATAAAACTACTTTTTACGGATTTTATCGCGTATATTGATATTATTAATCCCGACGTTTCGGACCCTTTACAGCGTCCATCGGATTTTATCGCGTATATTGATATTATTAATCCCGACGTTTCGGACTCTTCACAGCGTGACCATGGACGCTGTAAAGGGTCCGAAACGTCGGGATTAATAATATCAATATACGCGATAAAATCCGTAAAAAGTAGTTTTATTTCAATGTATAATATTCGCGTAAATGTCAGAAATCAATCTATTATTAGATATTAGAATTGGTCGCTTGGCGTAGAGAACACAGCATTTCGTTATTGACGTGGCGGTCAGAAGGTTAAGTTTACAAAGATCTCGTAAATTTATGCAGAGACATGAAATCTATAATGTACGATAGCTTGGATATGAAACGCCTTAAATAATAAAATATTCAGCATTTGTGAATGTGATGCATCTTGTTTTTCATTCTTCATTACACATCACTATATTATTTAGGTGTTTGTCTGAGAAAGTGTTATTCATTAGACAAATAAATATACATTATATTATTACTACTAGCGACTTGACCCGGCTTCGTACGGTTGTAATGTACTAAGAATGCATGAATTATATATATAAACCTACCGGAAAACGCTGACAGTGACGATTTTCACAGATTTGGATCGGATGTAGTGCGAAACCGCTGTAACTGATAACTACATATGTACGCACAAAAAAAAAACTTAATAATCTAATAAAATTGCAATATGCAAGCTACACGTCGTCTCAGTCTAAAGGTTTAAAAAAAAAAGTTTATTTTAACATACAAATCATGGTCTTAAATTAACAATTAGATTTTTAATTAAATTTTTTTTTTTTTATGACGGACTTAGTTTTTAGCTCGAGGGAGCTTTAAAAACTTAACCGGACTAGGTGGCGAGGCACCAAATGCCTCCAGCCAGGGCAACTTATAAACTAAGCAACACAGCTAAGGGTGTCCCCTGCGGGACTCGGACCTCGGCTTAGGGCGTTGCTGGGGGGGCAGCTAGGGATGGCTGGATCTGGGTTTAAATTATTTAGGGGCGAATTTAAAGCTACTGGCTCGGCACGGGCCGGCTCGAGCAAGAGACGGGGTACAATTAACATAGAGTGTTTGCTATTAAATTTGTACATTGTCTCGAGTTACAAGGTTTATTTGCCATGGTGCACACTAGGCCATGCCTGTATCGTGGGGGCCCTATGATGCCGTAACATACAAGACGATCTCGCCTATAACACTTTACGAAGACAAACATAATTCAATTAGTAAAACATATAGCCTATGTATTTCTAACACACCTTGTATTTGTAATTTCGTCAGACATTCCTTGGTCTGCCTGCCTCATGAGCTTAGTGGCCGCAAGCGCTACTACGCTTGAGGTCCTGGGATGCTGCGACCCTTATGGTACATCCACACCAGTGTTAGTGGGCAACATCCGATAACAATAAGTTATTTGTTGTTAGTATATGTTGTCGTGTTAATTAAAGTTGTGTCGAACATGGTGGTAACTATCGATTACATTTGTTAGTTCATGAACTTAAGCTGTGCAACTCACTGGTTACTATTTGTTACTTTATGTTATTGTTGTTATTTTTTATTTAGTTATTTATTTCAGGCAACAAGGCCCATATAAAAATATAATAATACAATATAAAAATATAACACAAAATAAAATACTATAAAATATATACAACAATAACATTACTACTTCACACGCAAATTCGTCGTGCGTCGCTCGGTGCTAGGTATCCGGCCTTGGAATCGTCGGAACAGTACACCTCTCGGCCAAAACTCCTCCTTCATAAATGTCGATAGATGTTCGGTCGGTACTCTAACCACAAAATGGATGCGATCGTTCAACAAAGAGTAACAAGCAGTCGCAACAGTTGAAGAATGTTACCTAATGTTATCGTGTTGTATTCTGTTGCTCCACAAAAAGTAACTGCGGTTTGGATGCATCTTTAGGAGTCGAGCAAAAAGGAAAATTTCAGGACGGGTAACATTTATTATGATTTGGACGGGACGTGCGTCTGATCAGCTAGTACCTACATAGTTAAATACAGAAATTAAATCCTACAGAATACCATATTCCTCATCTTCATCAACCCATATACTGTCCCACTGCTGGGCACGGGTCTCCTCTCATATTAAGAGGGATTAGGCTATAGTCTACCACGCTGGCCTAGTGCGGGTTAGCAGACTTCACAAACCGTTAAGAAAAATCTCAAAGGTATGCAGGTTTCCTCACGATGTTTTCCTTCACCGTTTAAGCGTGTGATAATTAATTATTAATACGCACATGAATTCGAAAAGTCAGAGCTGCGTGCCTTGGGTTCGAACTTGAGACCTTCGACTTGGCAGTCCAATGGTCATACCACTAGGCTATCACTGCTTTACCATACTGAATACCATATTAGTCTAAATAAATTAGTTTGTAAGTAACAATTATTTTAAAAGGTTTTCTTAATATTGTCAAAGTCAAAGTCAAAATAATTTATTCAAGATAGACTACTAGGTAGTACTTTTTGAACGTCATGTTTACATTTAAGACAGCCCCCAAAACGCCCGCCCGTCACCGCCTCCTAGTGTTTTAGCTGGGAAGAAGAAGCGGCGCAACAAACTCCCCAGCAACACATTTCTGTCTTGTAATTAACTTATTTTGTTTATATTGTTGCATACCATTATGGTAGAATGTACACGGAAACACCCTAAAGACCTCATAATATATTGTGTGCAAATGGACTATAATATAGTAGTTTCTGACACTTATGCGAATATTAGACTTTGAAATAAAACTACTTTTGACGGAATTAATCAATAAATAACGCGTTAAAATCCGGAAAAAGTAGTTTAATTTAAAATATATACCTACTATTATTTTACATCCTATCAAATCAAATCAAAATAGTTTTATTTTCATATAAACCATATACAGGCACTTATGAAATGTCGAGTCTAGGTGCACGGTTCCAAAGTAGTCGTTTCCTATGGAGAAGAACCGGCAAGAAACTCCATGGTATTATTCAACAGAATGCCGTTACATTCACTATTTAGCGCTATTTGGTTCATAGAATTCATTTTGCAAGTAATAGAATCACGCATGCGTACCGCAACTCGTTAAATTTCTCATCAAATTATATCCTGTATTGTAATTAAAATCATATTAAGAAGACAGCATTAGTGGTCTAATTAATTAATTTTCAAATGACACATGATTAGACATTTTTGACCTAAGTATGCATGGTAAGTGATTGGATGAGGAGAGCCGAAGATCAGTCTCTGTGTAAACGGCACAGAGACTGATCTTCGGCGAGGAGACACCTACATTCAACATTGGACGAATAATAATAATAATACTTTATACTTTATTGTTCAAAAGATAATCTTTACAAAGGTAGGACACTGGCCTCCACACTAGGATTCCCTGTGTCGTGGAGACTGGTTTGTTAGACTAGTCTTTCATCACAATAACATTAACATTGTCTTAGTTGAATATAGGCTGATAATGATGCATGGTACTGATTACTTCAGAATTACAAACAGTCAACAAATAAATTAAAAAATCGCTTTTGACTTTTACTGTATACATTTTATGTTCGTGGCAGTACTCATACTTGGGTTAAAAGTGTTCTAATTCAGTCTTTATTTTATAAAGCAACAAGTATGTTTAGTGATAGACCCATTGGGAGTTATTTATTGAGTGACACTTACATACAGCCTTCTATGAATGCCCTTTTTGATTTTAATCACTTGTTTCACTCGGGTCTGCGTGGAAAATTTACTTTTAATTTTGTTGTAATTTGGCTAATTAACTCAATATCCTTATAAATTATAGCCTATATGTTATTCTGAAGTATAAATAATAATATTGTAAAGTTTCATCAAAATCCGTTCAGTAGTTTTATCGTGAAAGAGGTACAAACGTCCATCCTACCATCCATCCCTACAAACTTTCACATTTATAATTTTAGTAGGATAGAAGGCTGTATGTAAATGTAACTGGGTCGGAATGATGTCCAAATGGGTCAGTTTATTATTAAGCGTGCGCAGTTGAAACTGTTAAGCTATTAAAGACCACTTTTGCTTGAACTATAGAATTATTAAACGCCTATATTTTTACATAGTTGTTTTATACCAGTATCCATTGTAATAAATTCACAGTTACTAATAGTGTGCCACTTATGTATTATAATATATTCTACATCACATAAACTTGTGTGTAATTAATATAAAATAAGTGTGAATACATATTGGACTACTTTTAAATTTGGATACTCTGTATTAACTATTACAAATTTACAACTGTCCGCCGCTGCGACCACAGTCTATCAGGCTTAAATTAAAATTTAATTAGGTTCCTAATTAAATCAAATTAGATATAATATATATTATCTGCCCATTCTCTATTTATTTTCTACTTCGTACATACACACACTCACGCCTTATTCGCCATGCCGCCATGGGGGTAGGCAGAACCAATATTTCTATTTAATTTTTTATTTTACTCGAAAAAGTTTTCAATTTGTTAAAGAAAATCAATGAAGGTACCGTAATGTTTATTGATTTTCTGAAACTATCATAAATATTTAAAATGTTTTATTTCGAATACGCTTTTACAAGCGTTTATAGTTAGGACTAGTTGGACGGAAGAGTAGAAGACACCAGTAAGAAACTCCATGGCATCCCTGCCATGGAGTTTCTTAAATATATTTAGATGATTCTTAGATATTTTTAAATATATTTAGGTGGAATAATAGTGTTATAATGCCACAGACAGACAGGATGTATTCACGCTTATATGGTTTTGTTTGTTGGTATATGTAAACGATTTGTGTAAATTAGTGTATCTAATAATAGTTTTAAAAGTGTGTATTTTTTGTGTAAACTAATATTGCTTTTAGTTAGTCACCATAGCAGCTAAATAAATAATAATAAATATTCTTGGACAATTTTACACAGCACCATCTAGTCCCAAACTAAGCAGAGCTTGTACTATGGGTACTGTGGCTTGTATAAATAAAATGTTTCATTACTTTTTTCGAAATAGACCGTACTTTTTTAACTCGCGACGGTCACAAGTGCTGCTACTATGTGTGTGGTTCGTCGTTCGATTCTCAAGTTGAGCAGTGTTATTGGGCTTTTTTTATATGGTCATTTTTAACAGCAGATCGGAGTTTGGTCTAGTTTATGGATACTAGGAATATCAGTATTGTACACGAAGCGAACCCAATTTTTGTACAGAGGTCAGCACATCAATATTCAACTTTAATACAACACAATAAGGTTCATTTTTAATTGGGAAAATTTGTCAGTTTTGGGTAACTTGAACTGCTGGCGTCTGTACAATACTGATATCCTGAGGATATACTGGTTCTTTGCCTTTTCGGGCTTCAGACCACCTGTAAATTGTCATAGGTGTAAAACAACCGGGCTAGCTCTCGATTTGCTTAGAATTATCGCTAGATTGACCGCGGCAAGCGCAACTTAACCTTGCAGGTCCATTAATTAGCGTACTTATTGCACCACGAGCTCTCTAACTGGTCAAACGATTAAGCAACTCACCACATTATTAACATTGTTAAAGCTATGTTCATATTCATTATTATGTACGGCGCTTTGTACATAGCATAAATCTGTTTCTACTATATTTGTTAGCAGGCCAAGAAGCCCAAGACCAAGGAGGAGGCGCAGAAGGAGATCCTCGATGCTGAACTAGACCTGTTCACGAAACAACAGGTGAGTGAGGGTATTTGACTGTATTCTGACGTAGCGGTTGTGGTGGCCACCTCCCCACTACCGCTGCGTCGAATATCGTGGGTCCAATTTCATCACAGACAAATATTTGTGTGATAGTATATTTTGAGTCTTGGTGTACTGAAAATCTAAAAATTATACATATTTACTAGCTGTTTTACCATATAAATTATTTCTAGCCACCCTTATCGCCTAGGGGTATGAAAAATAGATTACGACCGATTCTCAGACCTACCAAATATAAACATAGTTTCATAAAAATCGGTCAAGCCGTTTCCGAGGAGTATGGCAACTAACACTGTGACACGAAAATTTTATATATTAAAAGATACTTAATACATAATACCTATGTATGTATACACATATACATTCAGTACATAGTTACTTTACAATTAGTACTTAGTAATACGTTATAATTAGTATTACTCTTTGTATTTAACTTAGACAAAAAACTTTAATAAATTATTGTAGAGTACAAGTACAGAGGTACTATGAGCAAAGTGGTTATTGGGTTTTTCTATGAAATTCTCAGTAGCAGCTCGGAGTCTCGATTTGTTAATGGCAATAGGCTCGCCCCCTATAAAAGGACCTAAACATACCGGAAAAATGTGGGTGTACATTAGTACACCTCTGCCTAACCCTTCGGGGAATATAGGCGTGATGGTATGTTATGTTATGCACACATTGTTTTGGCACCAAGCATCACTATAGTAGTAGCAAGCCTCCTCATTAGTTCAATTGTGTTTCAACAGGAAGGGCAAGACGTGACGGAGCTGACGAAGAAGATTGCAGAGCTCCGACGGCAGATGTCGCTTCAATTTCCATCGCATAGCATCATGAGAAGGCCACACGCTAGGTAAGTTTGTGCTTCGAGGTATCTGTTGGTACAAACGCCAGCACTTCAAGCTTTCCAAAACTGTAAATTTTTCCCAATTGAATATGAACCTTATTACTTTGTATTAAAGTTGAAATTCAATCAAAGAAATTTGACAGATTGTGGTAGCTTGATGTTCTGGCCTCTGTACTTCACGCGATGCAGTGGATAGAAATATAATTTCATAGGGGCCATCCATTTATTACTTAAGACGATTTTTGCCCTACACACACCCCTTCCTCCCCTTTGTAAAAAAGAAAATAAGAATTTTTCGACCCCCCTCCACCCCTATTTAATATTTATTACGTAAGAAACTAAAGGAAAAATTGTATACACGTTTGGTTTGACCATGGGAATCGTTTAACTAAACGTTACCAAGCGCGCTATTTTTTAATTTATTTTTTTATACCACTAACGTGGCAAACAAGGATTCGGCCCACCCGATGGCAAGCGGTTACTGTAGCCTATAGACGCTTGCAACACCAGGGGTATCACTTGCGCGTCGCAGAACTTTTAAAACGAAAGAGGAATAGTTGTATAAGGCAGTATAAGGGTCAAAGTCCCCCCACTGCCGACGCAACGTTTCCTCGCGGAGCACTGGCAACCTTTCTCAAAGCAGTGTTATTTCACTTCGATTTTCTGCAAGGCACTTCCCCAGTCGAGCAGCTCCAATTTGAGTGAAATTACTCCCACTGTGCTCTGCCTCTCTTAAAACTTTAGAAATAATCGTCCCCACCGATCGCTTTTACTTGTTTATTTATACCCATCAGGTTGAAAATATAATACTAACTTGTTATATCTTAATATAATTGTCGCAAATGCTGTTGAACGTGAGTTCTTGGGTTCGATACCCATTTTAGTGTTGTTAATGGCAATCTGCCCGCCCTCTATTGCTACGTCATACCGGCTGACAGACGGCCGGTATGACAGAGATTTGATGGTATGTGATAATTATCTAATATTATAAATTGAATTTCAAGCTACCGTATTGTGAAGAGAAAACTTAGGTGAGGTGACCGCATATCTTTATCAGTATTTGTTTTTCACTTAGCGCTTTTTTTTATTAAGGGGATTCCCGGCTCGGTAAAACTAAAAAAATTGCTAAATTTATAGGTCCCTTTTGGACTTTGTGCCAAAGTTTTGATTTGCATTGATTTTTGTTATTTTAATTTATAGTATTTTGTATGGATTTGTCTGTATGTCGTCACCATGGCTCCTTAATAGACGAGCCGTTTATAATGTAGTTTTTGACTGATTTAATCGGTAGTATGGTTTGCAGATCATAGTGTAAACCTTTTTCGTTTTTTTTTATAGTCTGCAAGATAACAGTATTTACTTTTAATATACATATTATAAAGATGGTGGATTGTGATGGTGCTGTTTAAAATATTTAGAACATTGTACACAATACCATCTAGTCCCAAACTAAGTAGAGCCTGTACTGTAAGAAACGCCCAGACAAACACAAAAACTTATGTTCACCACATAAATATTTGTATCCTATTTGAATTTAAAAGAGTAACCATGGACCTTGCCGGTTCTTCTCCATAGGAAATTACTAATTTAGAACCGTGCATCTAGAATCGACATGTCATATTTTCCGGCATGCCTTTATTTTCATTGATTCACTGAATCGACCGGATGGTCTCTAAATCTTATCATTACGCTTTACCATTCCCAGGGGCGGCAGATTCAACACCCCCACTCGCTTCACCCGCGGCGGCATCGCCACGAAGATGTTCAGCGTGAATCAGTCGGTGGACCACAGGCCGCGGGCGCTGCTCATCTCCGGTTTCGAAGCTGACGAGCTGGATGCTCTAGTAGCGCATTTCTCGGTGAGTAGTACAGTCAACAAAGAGTTAAGTATATAGATCGTACTCCCTTTTAAAAGTCACTATATACAACGTGTTACAAAATACCCCGTAAAAAATATAATTAATTATCAAAGCCAAAAATTTTGTCAGCTGTCATGTCAGGGAACCAAATTTTTTAACAGAAAGGCATAGGGCATAAAATATGTACGTAGGTACCTATTTTACCTAATAATTGTCTACTTTAATAGTTTTTCTATTTTTCATTCATAAATGTTGTTGTTTTCCTTTTTTTGGGGTATGTTATACAGCGTTACTACGGTTCTTAAATATTGTGAATGGACTCGTTATAAGGCCCCATTTAACCTCTCGGCTTTACGGGTAGTTTTGTAAAAGCCTGTATAACCTAAACCCATTCTGGAGGGAGGCCGATGCTTTCCAATGGAGATGAAAAAATATGTTTTTTCCAGCAATTCGGCGAGGTGATCAGCAAGGAGGTGGAGCTTTCGGTGCCGCAGCTGGTCCTGCAGTACAAGTCGCGGCAACACGCCGAGCACGCCGCCGCCAACGGCAAACACTACAACGATAGGACACTCTCAGTAAGTAGACGATCGTTTACTAACTAAATGACTAACTTACTTGGATATAAAACTACTTTTTACGGATTTTATCGCGTTATATGGATATTATTAATCCCGACGTTTCGGACCCTTTACAGCGTCAATGGTCACTTGTAGACTCGGGCGATAAAATTCGTAGGTTCGAATTCTGCCCGCAGTCGAATTTTTCCTTTGCTTAATAACTTTAAAATCTTAGCATGGAAAATGCCAAAAAATACAAAAAGACCGTAAAAAATCGTTTTATTTCAATTTATAATATTAGCGTCATCATCAACCCATATGCTGTCCCACTGGCGGGCACGGGTCTCCTCTCAGAATGAGAGGGATTAGGCTTTAGTCCAGCACGGTGGCCTAGTGCGACTAGACTTCACAAACCGTCGAGAAAAATCTCTAAGGTGATGCATGCAGGTTACTTCACGATGATGAAAAATAGATGTTGGCCTATTCTCAGACCTCCCCGATAAGCACAAAAATTTCATCAAAATCGGTCAAGCCGTTTCGGAGGAGTATGGCAACGAAAACTGTGACACGAGAATTTTATATATTAGATGAGTACTATGTGAGTACTATGCGAATGTGGAATGAGCTTCCTGAGTGGGTCTTCCCCAATAACTATAATCTAAAAATGTGTGTCTTTAAATCTCGAGTGAATCGGTTTCTTCTAGGAAAGCGTGCTGCACCGTAGATCGCAGTGTCGCTTAACATCAGGAATCTGTGGTCAAGTGTAGGCCTATCGTGAATAAAAAAATCTAGGCTATATATACAAACATGCAGTTTTGGATATCATCATCAACCTACATATTGTCCCACTGCTGGGCACGGGTCTCCTCTCATATTGAGAGGGTTTAGGCTAGCACTAGTTTTGGATATACTCAGGAGTATTATTTGTACAGATAACGTGGACGGCGAATACCAACACGACGGTGAGCAACGGGCCCCGAGCGCCGCCGGACGTCCGGCCCGCGCGCAACGGGGAACAGAGAGACGAAAAGGATGAGGTATGCACCTAACATTACTTTCTACTAAAAGTAAATGGACTTGATGCATTTGCCACTGTCACATATGTCACTGTTAAGAGGTAGGGCCTAGTGGAAGTAATTCCACTCAAATTGAAGCTGCCCTACTGCGGAAGTACCTCCGCCTTGCAGAAAATCCAAGTGAAATAACACAACTTTAAGCTGTGTTGTCTTGGCAGTGGGGAGACTTTGACCCTTATACTGCCAACCCAACTATTCCTCTTTCGTTTTACAGCGTCGGCATCGCGCAAGTGATACTTCTGGTGTTGCAAGCGTCTATAGGCTACGGTAATCGCTTACCATCAGGTGGGCCGTATACTTGTTTGCCACTTTAGTAGTATAAAAAACACGTCACTTGTCTTGTTAGCAATAATAGATCTTGTTGTTTGTGATATGCAAATAACATTCACTCTAAGGGTGGTAAAGCAATTTGAAGGTCGACTATACTGTTTCTTGTATTTTTTTAGGCGCCAGTCGAGATGGCAGATGAGCCGCTGCTCCGCTTCGACGAGGAGGAGGAGGAGGACGCTGACGAGGACCGCTCGTGGCGCCGTTGACATCTCCGCCCACCTCGCCCACCTCGACCACCTCGCGCGCGACACCATGCCTCATAGCATTCAATACCTTGTTATACAACTCATAAAATATACTTTACTTTGTGTAGGATACGATCAGACTAAGTCACAAAAATATTTATTTTATCACTTATGTTAATTTACAGCCCCACTCAGAAATGTCAACTTACGTTAATGTTTCATTAACTTAGAAGATAGAAGGAAGTAATAATACATTAAATACAAATACGTCAAGCAACAAAATTCTAATACAGGAATTAAACCTTTTTCCCTTTACTGTTTTCCCTACTGGAGATAAGCTGCATAGAAGCAAATATCTATCTTCAATATGGAAAACAATCTAAAGATATGGTACTATTCTGCATATCAGTAAATCGATATGTCTTGATGTTGTTACAAGATACTGGTACAGGTAATAGCCATTCTTAGTTAATGAATCATTAAATTAAATTTACATCTCTGAGTGTGGAGGTAAGGATCATTTTTCTAATGTAAGTTAATACAAATGTCTGAACTTATCCTACATAAAAGATAACTATAATATTGCTTGACCATGTTGAAACACCAATTTACTATTAACAGATAGACTTACAAAAAGCAATCCATCTTTAACAATATTTTTTACAATTTTCCAACAATGTAAACACATTTTTTTCTTTATAGTGAACTCGATTACACAACTATTAACATTTATATGTACAATTACATTGTTGGAAAAAATGTGAAATTTTGACTCCAAAACTAAATTGGAATTAGAAACGCTTATGAAACTCGGTCTTCCACCCCACGCCTGGGTACGGAGATATAAAGTGCAAATTTAGCCGGTTCTAGTGAAGATAAGTAGTTTATTTTAGTTACGGAAATCGCTTATTCTGTGGCCACATACTACGCTATACAGAAAGCGGGGCGGGAGCAGAGATAATTATTGTAGTTATTGAAATGTTTGGTCTAGGTATCATTCAACATTTTTTTTAAATTTTATTTTTTATTTTATACAGATTTGGACATAAATAATTACGCGCCAAAGGGTTAGGTATGTAGCTGATTACAATACCTGCGTTTTGACACATATTGCGTGATACATTATTACACTCTCTTTATCAAAATACAGATTATTAATTAGCTGCCTGTATACCTAACTACTTACTGCCTTTGCCTTTTCACTAAATACTGTCTTTTGTTGACCGTACATGTTATGTCGAGCGTGGCCCAAAACCTGCACATATCAATACCTAATGGTTGCTACAGAAACTCCCTTGTTCATTGAATATTGGGTTTATAATCTAGTTAAATGTTTGCATTAAAATTTTCCTTCACGCCTTCCTCTCCGATAAGACCTTAAATTTTATTGAATTGACCGCATATTATGTGTTTATAAAAAAAATATAAAAGTGGCTTGTAATGCCCAACACATAGGAGAATATCTTAGTGGGTGAATTTTGAATCCGTGTGTCATAACGCACTTGACAGAAAATCCTATAGTTTTTCATTTGTCTGATGGTAGACCTCGCGAATGTACAACAAAGCTCATGTATGTGGCCCAGAGATTAAGGAAATGGTACAGAAGCGAAAGTTATGGCTGAGGGCTGAGCGCCATGGAATTTATGTTAAAACGTATTTTATACTGAGCCCAGTCTTGATATAGGAGTGGTATACTAGTTGATGCAGTCGTCCTTAACCGTCCCGTTAGTCCTAGCTGTATACCACCGCAATTAAAATTATTGTGTTCCGGTTTAAAGGCCGATGTTGCCAGTGAAATTACTGGGGAAATGAGACTTAACAACTGAGGTGTCAAGATGACAACGCGAGTTATATCACGTGTTGCCGAAAATCGAAGAGAAATAACACTGCTTTGAGCTGTGTTGTGTTCCTTAAGATGAGCAAGGTTGCCAGTGCTCCGCCAGGAAACGTTTTGTTGGCAGTGAGGGGACTTTGAGCCTTATACTGCCAACCCAACTATTCCTATTTCGTTTTACAGGGTCGGCAACGTTCAAGTTATATCACTGGTGTTGCTGATAGGCTGCGGTTGCCGTTTACCATCATGCAGACTGTATTATTTGTCATGTTATTACTATAAAATAAGAGTAGATACCATGATGCGAACAAATGTCTGTTTTCCATTGCCGCTGTCATTGTGACAGGAGATATATGCCCAACGGTGGGACTAAAAACTTGATAATGTATGACTTGTCTAATTAAAATGACTGTGCTCAGTATAAAACGTTAAATAATAAATCCCACGGTGTCTAAACGTATTATATAAGTGCCGCGGAGCGGTTTTCTTTGAGAAGTTTTTGTTAAGTCTATTTTTTATTTCTACGTTTTTTTTCGTTGAATATAGCAAGCAGCCTAACTAGGGACATGCGTGTCACGAGAAAATTTTGTCGCCGTATTATCTAAATTAATTATTAGGTAAACGACGACAAATTAATTTCGTGGTACGCATGTTACCCTATCTGGTCAGTGGGTGATATTCACTAGAGTGATTGTCAAATATTTTGTATATAAAACCTCTGTAATGCCTCTAGCAGTCACCAGGGGATTAAAATCATCACACACAATGCATTTTACAGACACTATTGGCCAATCAATCAATCAAAATGGTCAAAAATAAAATAAAAACATTTCCAGTAAAACCTGACCTCTTATTGTATCAGGTCTTAATACAATTAGAGGTCAGATTATAATAATGGTCGATCTACACATTGATTGATGCATATGTGCTGTGGTGGGGATTGGTCTACCCAAAGCCGCTATGGTTCTTTCTTCAAAAGGCCATTTCAATCGAATATTTGCATATCCTATGTCTGGATTTAAAAAGATACTATGATTCTCTGAGTTTGTTTCAGTGTTTCTTCTAAGAGGTCATCAGGATATATGCCATTTACCTTAAAAAAATGTAAAACATCGACTTGCAAAAAGTGTATTTTAAAGATGTATTTACAGAATTAAATATCATAACAATAAACCCGTTGTAGATTCATCCGAGGCGATTTTAGATCCTCTGTACCAAGTATTCCATGCAACATATTTGACAATACTCCAGACTTATTGCTCACTTACCTCTTGTTTGGGCTAAATATTCTAGTTGCCTTCTTAAGGCTCATTCACACTGTATCGTAACCCGAGATTAACTGAATCGAAAATATACAATATGTAATCGATATTTCTAAGTGTATTTTTTATAAGCAAAAATAGAACTTCGACCTCGTTTTTACACAGAAATGGTTTAAGATTAGTCTAAGCTTGACCCAGACTTTATTTTCAGATTTTCTCAGACCATTTTTTTTGTAAAAGATTTTTATTGGCATCATGAAAAATACACAAAACATAATTTAAAGGTAGTCAATAAAAATTGTATCGTAATGTAAAAAATGCGATATCTTTGTTCACGATACAGTGTGAATCGCCCTTAACACCGATATCAATCGGAGCTTCAATAATGTTACATATTCTTAATTTTTATTTTTAAAATAAATTATATGGTTTTAATTATTATTATATTATTATAATAGTAAGCGCAGACATGTTTTGAAAAACATATTTTTAAAATATACGCATAATAGTTAATTTATCTCAAGAAATACGTACTAAATTGGTTTTTTAGTGTTTAGTAGATTGATTAAGTTACTAAAACAATGACTTGAATCGATTAACTACATAATTATCTTGAGTTAGTCAAGTTTGCAAGTCACAGTTTAGTAAATAAAATCCTACTAAAACATCTGAACAGGCTTGTCTGTTACCGCCGCGCTCACAGACGTCGGTTATTGTTAATGAATCATTAACTATATCCTAAAGATGCAAGTATGCAGTGGTTAATGCCTAAAATTAGATTTATGTTTTTCAAAACATGTTTTTTTTTTATTATAGTCAGTGTTTTTTTTTTCAACTAATTTTATGAACTTAATATGGCTCTGCGGTAGGTGCGTAAGTGAGGTTAGGCCATGGATTGGAATATAGCACCTAATTACATGTTAGTAAGGGTTATAACCGTGTAATTTATAAAGATTCAATTTAAACCATAAGTTTATTATCGTAAGGTACTCGTAAAGGGCCATGGGATATTTTTGTTAACTAAATATAGCTACCTTGCCACTAAAACTCTTATAAGTTAGGATTTTGCAGAATTTGACTAATATATGGCTAAAACAATGGTCACTTATGGAAAGGATTTTACAGCTACCTTGCCACTAAAACTCTTATAAGTTAGGATTTTGCAGAATTTGACTAATATATGGCTAAAACAATGGTCACTTATGGAAAGGATTTTACCGTCTTGCGACATCGAAATACATCTGAAAATGGGAAAAATACCGGTTGGTTTGAAGCTGTAGTTGATTCCAAACAGACGTTGCTTGCGATTTCACTAGCAACTTCGAGACAAAAGGTAATCTGTCACCAACGTCCAATTTATATCTATACCAAAAGTCATGAAAATTGGTTCAGCAGTTTATGAGTGAAAACGTAACAGACAGTGTTATCTTCGCATTTATATGTACCCTCTAATACCTACTCAAGTTATCATTAAGCAATTTATTCCTGACGAAAATGACTGACTAATATAAATAAATAACAATAAATTATATTATACTAGCGATCCGCTCGACTCAACAAGTGCAGTATACTGATAATATACATGTATACTTATAATCCTTCCGGAAGAAAATGATAGTGAAAACCGTATCATAATTCGTTGCGCAGTTTTAAAGATCTCAGCGTACTAAGCGTTTCAAATAAGAATAGGAATGTCAATGACCTCGAATGACCCCGATCTGTCAAAAAAGTACAGCTTGCAAAGAAAATTAATGGTATCTTTTGAAATTTTAAAACTTCATAATATATTTATAAGCAGTAATACCAAATCAGGAACTCTCCGAGTTAATAAAAAGGCACAATCTGCCAAAAAACTATATTATAGACAATATTTTAAACTCCGGCTATGGCTTTGAAGTTTTGAAGCTGCCAGCCTATAATTGTTATTTAAATCCAGTTGAATATACCTGGCACCTGATAAGCGTAGGGTAGCTGACAATAATGTTCAACAATTAGAAAGCCAAATGGAGAATCTAACACTGGAAACTATTCATTCAATTACCGGTGACTATTGGAAAAAGAAATTAACTACGTCAAATGAATCGAAAATAAAAACAAAAAAAAAAGGGAAATATTTCAAGACAACGATAACTTTAGTTTTATTATAAACACGGGTCTAATTTTCTTCTAAATAACAATCAGTGGAATATTTTAAATACATAAAAAATATTATTTCAAAAATATCTGTTTTGCTCACCCTACCTAGCTGGTTTGAATTGACAGCTATGACGTCACAAGATGGCTGGAGATCAGTCCTATTCTTATTTGAAAGGCATAGTACAGAGTGACGGACAGGGGGAAGCGACTTTTTCTTATACTATGTGTAGATACTGATCAATAGACGTTAGTAAGCTGATATAATCATATGTAGAGGCTAGCACATACATATACACGTCTGTATTATAAAGAACAACTTGCTCAAAGAATTTACTAAATCAAGTAACTATTTAAATTATACTAGTATTTTTGAATGTTTTCATTTTATTAAACGGGCCTTGTTTTTACATTGATGTGGCCTTTTTCCAGTCCATGGCCTAGCCTGCAGGAAGCGTTCGCTTGATAACGCGGCGGTTATTAGTAGCTGTATCGCTAGAATATTTTGTTCGTTTTTAATATTTTTGTACATAAATAATGTTTGTTCCTAGTTCTAAGTGGCGAGCGCTCGTACCCTCGATTATAACAGGTGATTTGATATTCGTGTTGGAATTTGGATGTAGAATAAAATTTTAATATCCGGTACTGAGACTTGAGTACCGGTATTCTAATACCGGTATTATCTTTACCGAATACTTAATATCGGTACACGAGTACCGGTATTCTACTACCGGTATTATCGGTATCGAATACATGATATCGGTACATGAGTATCGGTATTCTCCGTACCGGTATTAAAAGTGCTAGGTATGTTTTAGGAAAATTTTGTAATGTAGATCGTTTTATGTAATGCAATATTTGTTTAAATTGTTAATTGTTATGCTTGATTAACTAATGTTTGACTGAATCAGTTTTTGTCAAGAACATTTTAGTGAATTTCTTAAATTGTATTTTTGTTTAAAGAACGCCGTATCTAAGAGGTCCAATGTTTCGAATAAGTGTTTGCAAAGCAATAAGAATTCGAGGGCACGAGTGTCGTAAATAATGTACATACTAGTTATATCTATTAACAGACTTGTAAAAAAGAGCATTACAAAAAAATAAAGTCGTTAGCCGTTGAAAAAATAAATTGTGGCGGTAAAAAATATTTTTTCTAAGTTATGATGAAGGCGGCTAAATTGTAACACAAGAAAAAAGTGACTTGTGAACGTTTTTCAGTTTGTTTTTGTAAAAAAGAGAGAAATAATTGAGCCGCCAAAAAATAAAAATTGTTCAATGTCTCTGCAGAGGTCAAAAACGTGGGTCAGTGAAGGTAAAGGGGTCAAAAGGGTTGAAAGATCCGTCAAAAACGTAGGGTCGAAAGATCCGTCAAAAACGTAAGGTCGAAAGATCCGTCAAAAACGTAGGATCGACAGATCCGTTAAATACGTAGGGTCGACAGATCCGTCAAAAACGTAGGGTCGAAAGACTCATTATTTTTTTCAGCGTAATAAATTTTTAATGAAAGTCGCGACGTAAGGAGTTCCTTGAATTTTGCTCTTAAAAGAGATCTATGGAAGGTGCTGCATCGACAAGACCGTAGCTCCTAAAAACAAGAAGAATACATTTTAAGATGAAGTAGAATGAGAAGAGATTATTGTGACGTCTGCGGTCTAGTGGTTCGAGTTCGATTCCCACAAGACAATGTTTATGTAATGAACATAAGTGTTTGTGTTTGGCTGGGTGTTTCTTAGGTATTATATAGTATAAATTCACTTAAGTATTAATAATGAGTCGCTTACACGGTGAAGGAAAAACCTGCAGAGATTTTCTCGACGGCGTGTGAAGAATGCGAACACGCACTAGGCCACCGTGGTAGCCTATATCCTAATCTCTCTCATTTTGAAAGGAAAACTGTGCCCAGCACGCCCAGCAGCAAGGCTGTTTTATTGCTCACTTCTATCCGGATTGGACCGCAGCATCAAAGGTCTCGAGTTAGAATCCAAGGAAATCTCTGAATTTTAGTATTCATGTGCGTATTAAAATAATTATCACTCGCTTAAACGGTGAAGGAAAACATCGTGAGGAAACCTGCATACCTTAGAGATTTTTCTCGACGGTGTGTGAAGTTTGCCAACCTGCATAAGGCCAGCGTGGTGGACTATAGCCTAATCTTTCTCAATCTGAGAGGACACCCGTGCCCAGCAGTGGGACAGTATATGGGTTAGTGATGTTGGATGGTATCCCGTATTGCGTTTGTTCTGTGACGCTCGGAATCCTTCATTCTATCACTTTAAAGTAAAAAAGGTTTATTAAGGTACAAAATTATGAGTAAATAAATGAATTTATTTTCTTAAAATTACAAATGGCTTCCTTGAAGACTAAAAACTATATTTTTTCTTTTACAGATCATGTATATGTTGCCTTCCGATTGTTCTCGAACCAGATGACGAACGTCCTGATCTGCGTGGGCCGCAGTGTGATCACGAAGTCTGGATCCTCGACCGGCTCGGAAGTTGGATCACCAATCGGCTGTTCGTCGTCTTTTGGAAGAGTTCTGAAATGATAACCAATTCTTATGGTATTTTTTTCTGTTATAAGACAACTAGTCGTGTTTGCAATAACATCACAGAAGGTAGCCAATATGGTTTTCAAAGGTCTAATCTAGCTGATCATCCTTTGAGCTATTTCCCAATTATATTGAGTCTTCTTTTTTTAAATGGGATAAGGGGAGAAATGAGCAGACGGATCGCCTGATGGTAAGCGATTTCCGCCGCCTATGGAAACCCGCAACACCAGAGGAGTCACAAGCGCGTTGCCGGCCTTTAAAAGGGAGTACGCTCTCTCTCTGCTTCTTCCAGTCTAACCCAGATGCGTCTGAATATTAGTATTTTACACGAGGCGACTGCCATCTGCATGATGGACTACAGCCTAACTCCTCGTGACTCTGAGAGGAGACTGTAATCATGTTTTTTTTTTTAAAAAGAAGTGTTTTGAAATGTCTATGGAGTTTCTTGCCGGTTTTTCTCCATAAGACCCGCCTTTTGAAACCGTGCAACTAGTTTTGACTTTTCAAAAGTGCTATTATAATGGTCTAATTGCAATAAATTGACTTTAGACCCTTGCCCAGCAGTGGGACTGCCATTAGATCTCCGCAATCCAATTTCTGGGCAATACTTATCGGTATCCTGAGGATAGACTGGTTGACAGGCTTTTTGGGCTTCTGGCTACCACTCACGATTGTCATAGGTTTCGTAAG
Source organism: Acronicta alni (assembly GCA_964056405.1). NCBI lineage: Eukaryota > Metazoa > Arthropoda > Insecta > Lepidoptera > Noctuidae > Acronicta > Acronicta alni. Next base: position 6,239,099 of record OZ043942.1, read on the forward strand.
AGAACCGGGTTTTATGTGCTCTCAGAGGAACGAAGGGGTCTCGATGTGTTAAAAATGGTCATTCATCCATGGACTGACTTTGGCTAGCGCAGCTTAACCTTGCAAATTGGTTGACCAGCGTAGTAATTAGCCAGCAGCTAAAAGTGTAATCTGTCTCTACCAAAATACATCAAAATTGTTACGTCACTTCACCTCTTCCTCCTGCTATTCTCCGTCCGTCTATCTACGATCTCTTTCTCTATGTTATCAACGTCTTCTTCTTCGGAGTAATCCTGGACCTCCACGCCGCTAACGTCTTTCTGTCTTCGCGGTCGTGGCACTGGAATTTTTGATGGTATCTCTGAAAATGAACAATAATTTGTATCTTGTACAACCGGTAACGCACTTGCAACCCCTCTGGTGGTGTGGGTGTCAATGGGTGGTGGTGATCACTTACCATCAGGTAACCCGCTTGCTCGCTTGCCTCTCATAGTTTTTTTTTGTATATTTTTATTTAATTTACAGAAACAATACTTACATAAAACAAATTTTTTTTTTTGCTTGAGATTGATTTATCTTATTTGAAGTCCTGTTTTATAGTCTGTGGTTGTTTGTTATGCACAGGGCATTTCACTAAGTGGGCGTTACCCGTCAATAAAGTACAACATTAGTGTATTAAGTACATTACCCCGAAAAAAAAGGTAATTCAAAGGCATGAGGTGTCAAAGAGAAAATAAACGAATGGACAGAGTAGACTAATGAGGTAGCTAAAATCGATCTTAATCTTTACCACTAATACCTTTTACCGGCCTTTCATCTGCCACCAGCTTCTCTCTTCCTCTCCTTCCATCATCAACATACTCCCTATCTCCCTTATACCTTCTTCCGTCGGTGATGAAGAACGGCATATCAGCAGCCATGCCTTTACCTCTCCTCTTATTTTTTCTCCTGACAGACTTCCTCGTGCTTTGTTCAATATAATCGTAATCATTCTTATCCCTCAATCTTCTGGGTTTCTTCTTCCTTCTCCTTCTATCTTCTTCTGAACTCTTCTGGAAGGATCTGTATTGGTTTTTGGGTCTGTGTTTGTAGTACATTTCGTATATTGATTTTGTTATTCCGTCATCTGTGTCGTCTGTGACTGGTTCTGTAAATAATGTATGAGTGAGTTTTGATTGAAGGTGGTTCTGCTTATGCAGAATTCGTCTGGGGTGATACCAATGCCAAATATTTTGCTGCTAAGCATAATAAATAAATCTTTTATTTTCAAAAACTTGTGGACACTTACACATGTAAAGATGTATCCCAAAATACAAGACTTATCTCCTTAAATATAATACAGGTGTAGCGGTGAACTCTGGTATCCATGGTAAGATTTAACTTGTGTTATGGGTACCAGCTTTCTCACAGTAAGAATACTCATTAAGGATTACGTTAGTTGCCATTTGAGATGGAAGATGTGGACTCATGTAAGGTAAGGATTATTGAAAGTGTGTGTGTGTGTTTGTGGTAGTGTGTATGTGAGTGTACGTGGGTGCGTGTGCGCGTGTGTGTTTTTGTGCATGTGTGTGTGTGTGTGAATGTGCACGTGTAAGTTAGAAGCATGTGCTAACATTATTGTGTTCCAATTTGAAGGGCAATGTAGCCAGTGACATTACTGGGCATATGAGAAGGTCTCAAGGTGAAAACGCGCGAGTGATACCCACTTGTATTGCTGGCATCTATAGGCTGTGGTTGCCATCAGGCAGCCCGTATACTTTTTTGTCATCAAAAAATATAAAGAAACACCGAATTCGTGTGCTAGGCTATCTTGCGCAGGGGCACCATGAAATAATTTTAGCGTAAGGCTTCAAATTGAATCTATAAGGGCTTTCGGCACCGTAGGCCTGTATGGATTTTATTGCATCATCAAAAAAAAAAAACTGACCTTAAGTATTTTATGGTGTACCACAAACAAATTTTTATGGGACCATCTAGCAAGTTAAATAAAAAATATTCACTTATAGAAACATCGAAACCAGTCTATCCACAGGTTATCGGTATTACCCAGAAATTGGATTGCAGAGGTCTGGCAGTCGATTCGTGTAAAATACTGATATTCAGCCGCATCTGGATTGACTGGATTTGTCAGTTTTGTGTCAGCTGTGTGATCCTTGAGCAAAGATGCAACGCTGTTAACCTCCTAATTGCCTTACCTTCAGCCTTATTCCTCTTGAGACTCTTCGACCCTGCCCGCCTCCTAGGCGATCTCTTCCTCAAATTAGAAGAGAAATCCTCCTCCGAGGACATGACCTCCTCGGATTCACCCCCCCAATCCGGCGTCAGTTTGCTGGGCTTCATTCTGCCCAAAAAGCTCAACTTTGGAGTCTTCTGCGTGATCATGAACCGGAATTGTCCAGAAAATTTGGTGGTATCATTATATTCGATTCTGGTTGTTAATTCTGGTGTAGAATCGTTGAAAGGTATTTCAGTCGTATCATTAAATCTTATATCATCAATAGAAGTATCGTTTATAATGTTTTCTAGAACATTCTCTGTGATGTTTACATCGCGTTTCTTCCTTTCATAGTCTGTGTAAACGGGCATCTTGATTTTCGACCGGCTTTTGTCGGAGAATCTCTGGCGGGTGTACTTTTTGCGGGAGAAGTCAGGATCTTCCTCTGAATAATGACCTGGAAACACACTTCAGCTGCAAGAAGGAATTCATGGCAGGTGAGAGGGCCTACTCCCAATCTCCGTCAACGAAGTTACGAGCCGTTCGAAAGTTCTCCGAAACTTCGGAGTCCGATAAAACAAGTGTCAAATTCAATTTTTCGAACGGGTAAAAACACATCGAGAGAAGGGACAACTGTGAAATTGTGTTGTCATTCATTCTTAGTTCGGGCCCCGAACGAATCATCCATACATAGGTGATACGGAGTAGGAAACACCCGTAACTAAGGTCGAAACTACGAACTTCGTGCTTAGGGAGTAGACCCCCTGATACCTACTGCCTTAAATGCCTTATTAGAGTAAGTTTTTTTTTTTCACACAACTATTATCACAGATCATAACCTAATACAATAGCGCATTACATATTACATATTATTAATAACTAATTGATATTATACAGTAATAGGTTCGTGAAAATTCACTCAGTGTGCAGCTAAATACGTCGACTTGTTGTGATATCGCGTTGAGCGCCCGCAAAGCGCGAGTGAGGGGGCCTGCTGCCACAATTAGAAGATTAATTAGAGAATTAAGCGACAAACTACTCTATAATTACTGGAAATACTCTATAATTACTGAAATGACTGGGCACACGCGACTTAACAACTGAGGTCTCAAGATGGCAACGCGTAAGTGATATCACTGGTGTGCTGGTCTAGTCTACGGGCCACTTACCATAAGTTTGTCATTTTATGACAATAAACAAAAGCATATCAGTATTTTTTTTATAGTACTGGTAAGGTGGTAAACAAGCTTACGGCCCACCTGATGGCAAGCGGTTACCGTAGCCTATAGACGCTTGCAACACCAGAAGTATCACTTGCGCGATGCCGACCCTGTGAAAGGAAAGAGGAATAGTTAGAATAGGGTTGGTAGTTTATGGGTCAAAGTTCCCCGCACTGCCAATACAACATTTCCTCGTGGAGCCAATTTTTTTCTTTTTTTAGAACTATTTTACTACTCAATATTTTAATACTAAGTAGATGCTGTACCTGAATCCTTGTTCTCAGGCGGCTTTGACGCCTTATCTTCAGTTTCTTCGGTGTCTTCTGGCAGAATACCATCGTCGGCTCCGCTGTACACGTATCTGAAGACCAAGTTATTGAAATATCAACCTTTTTATCGAATCGGTAGTACGTTGCGGTCGTGGTTTGCAGTGACTAGAATGTACAAAACAAGGAACGAGTATATAAAAGGAAGTCTGGAATTGGCGCCAGTTACAGGAATGATGTAAGGAAACTGTTTTTTTTATACCACTAAGGTGGCAAACTAGCATACGGCCCACCTGATGGTAAGCGGTTATGCTTTGCGCGTTACCAACCCTGTAAAACTAAAGAGGAATTATAGTTGGGTTGGCAGTATAAGGGTCGAAGTCCCGCCTCTGCCAACACAACGTTTCTTCGCGGAGCACTGGCAAACTTGCTCACCGAGTAACGGAAGTAATTTTTCCTTCACAAAAATAACTTAATATTTTTGTTGACTGAAAAAAAAACGCAATATACAAAAAAAAATATTTTCTGACATTTACGATAAGTATTATAATTGAAATAAAACTACTTTTACGGATTTTATCGCGTTATATTAATAGTATTAATCCCGACGTTTCGGACCCTTTACAGCATCCATCGTCCATGGTCACGCGTAGTCTACCGTGACCATAGACAATGGACACATGGACGTACGTAAAAAGTAGTTTTATTAAAAAAAAACCATAAAAAATTATACACATACATTTTTTTTTACATTTTCCATATGTAAAAAAAATAAAATCTAAAATTATGTCGTAACATTACAGTTGTCCTAGTTTCCACCTCACCTAGTACTCCAGTCCATCTGCCTAGCGTCATCCAGCCACTGGTTAGCAGCCAGCGTGGTCTCCCGTACCATTTTGATGTTCATCTGCAGGAATATCTTCCGTAACTCCACCGTTATGTGGGTAGGTTTAGTTATGTAATCCTCTGGCCCCTCTGCTTTGTCCGTTCTGTAGCGATCTAGAAGAATAATGTATTTTAGAATGTAGACGAAGCGAAAGAAGTAGGTACCAACTATTCATATTTCGTTTTGCAGGGTCTGCAACGCGCAAAATCTTTTAAAAACAATCATTTACTTAAATGCTCTGAAAAGTTTTTTTTTTTTTTTAACAAAAAAACACCCATTATTTTGATATAGATTTTTAGTGAAATTTGGTACAGCGACAGCTAAGAAACCTTGATTATAATAGGTTACTTTTTCACTCGAAAAACCTTTTGGGATGTGGGTGAAACCGCGGGAAACAACTATTGTGTCATAACAGTTATCAGGTGAGATTTCATTTCAATAGAGGTTGGCCATTGTGGGAGTAATTGCACTCAAATTGGAGCTGCCCAACTGGGGTTGCAGACAATCGAAGTGAAATAACTGCTTTGAGCTGTGTCGTGATCCTTACTGTAATCAAGGTTGCCAGTGCTCCGCGAGGAAACGTTGTGTCAGCAGTGGGGGGACTTTGACCCTTATACTGCCAACCCAACTATTCCACTTTCGTTTGACAGGGTCGACACCGCGCAAGTGATACCCCTGGTGTTGCAAGCGTCTATAGGCTACGGTAACCGCTTACCATCAGGTAGGTTGTATGCTTATTTGCCACCTTAGTGGTATAAAAAAAAACCGTTATGTGTGTACATATTGCTCGTGACTGAACGTATTACAGGTACCTCGAATAGGGTTCTCCAGGGTGTTTTCGAGCCGTAGCAGCACTGTACCAGCCTTCCACGGCTCCAGGGTCAATACCTGGATATGGCGAGGCAGACCATGCAGCTTCAAGACTGAAAACTGTCCAAAAAACATCATGATCATCTTATCAGCCACAGGAGGTCTACTACTTGAGGATCTCTGGTAATATGTAATCTTATCATACTCACTCTCTTGTTCCTGACATTCTGCCATTTTCTCCTGTTCAGCTTCTCTCCTGATGTGAGAAAGAGCCAGGGCTCGTACTGCCACTTCCTTGCAAATAAGGACATCCTCTCCGAGAACGTCTGGTCATCCACTGAAAAATTTTAACAAACTTTTACTTCCAACTAGACATAGAATATTGATTAATAAATAAGTACATTTCTTGGGACATTTTAACACAGCACCAGCTAGTCCTTAACTAATCAGAGCTTGTACTAGGTATGGGTACTAGATAATGGATATAATTTATTTTTGTATTTTTCGACATTGAACTAACTGTAAAGTAAGTCATGTCGGTTGAGAAGCAAAAATTTGCTTTGCAATAGGTGTTACTGACGTCACCATAAAGACGTAAATTTAGAATGTGAAGGCAAAACTCGACAAGGCGGGTAGGATTCGCGGTGGCTTAGTGGTCATAGCGTCTGGTGTATCTAACCAGAAGACGCAGGTTTGAATCCTGCCCGCGGTTGAATTTTTCCTTTCCTTAATAAGGATATAATACTTATATAGAGACGCCAGCAGGTCCAGCTATCCAAAACTGTCAAATTGTCCCAATTGCATGAAATAAGGATTCATTGTTTTGTGTTAAGGTTGTAAATGAATAAAAAAAATTGACAGATTGTGGTAGCTTGATGTCCTGGCCTCTGTATCTACACCATCATTCTCCTACCGCTATCCCAAATTACTTATAGTCGACACAGTATGTGTTTTTCTTCCATACATCTCTTTTAGCTGTCATCTCATCATTCACTTCCTTTGTAGCCATATCATCTCTTTTTTGGTCTCCCTTTTCTCCTTATATCTATCCAGATTCATTCTTAAAACCTTCCTGGTAACATACTCTTCACTTCTACGCATCACATGTCTATACCACGGCAAGCGGTCACTACACAGTTTTTCGGTAACCGGTGCCACTTTCAAACTGCCTCTTATATACTCACATCATCAACCTGTATACTGTTGCATGGGTCTCCTCTCATATTGAGAAGGATTAGGCTATTGTCCACCACGCTGGCTTAGTGCACGTTGGCAGACTTAACACACCGTCGAGAAAAATCTCTAAGGCATGCAGGTTTCCTCACGATGTTTTCCTTCACCGTTTAAGCAAGTGATAATTAATTCGCACATGAATTTGAAAAGTCAAAGGTGCGTGCCTTGGATTCGAACTCGAGACCTTTGACTTGGCAGTCCAATGGTCATTTCACTAGGCTAACACTCCTAATATACTCATTCTTACCTTCTTGTCTATAATTTCCAAACAGGATTCTATGCTTCCCTTTGACCACCAGACCTACTCCATAGGCCTCTTCGTTGAGTGTCTCCTCAAGACCAAACCCATCGTCAGTTAGAAGACGCCTGTGTACCTGAAACACATTCGCTGAATGTTTAACAAGATTTTTTTATTCCACTAAAGGGGAAACAAGCATACGGCCCACCTGATGATAAGCGGTTACCGTAGCCTATAGAGGCTTGTAACACCAGAGGTATCACTTGCGCGTTGCTGACCCTGTCAAACGAAAGAGGAATAGTTGGGTTGGCAGTATAAGGGTCAAAGTCCCCCCACTGCTAACACAACGTTTCCTCGTGGAGCACTGGCAGCCTTGCTCACCGTAAGGAACACAACACAGCTCAAAGCAGTGTTATTTGACTTCGATTTTCTGCAAGGTACTCCCCTAGTCGGGCAGCTCCAATTTGAGTGGAATTACTCCCACTTTGTCCTACTTCAATACTACTTTGGATTAAATCAAATCAAATCAAATCAAATTGTTTATTGCATTCCACAATGTAAGAATAGATGATAAATACAGTTTTGTGATCATCGTGGACCCTGTAGGGCACAGCAACATAGGAGAGAGGGAGATGAATTGTAATTAATATTTATATGTAATTATTCGTTATGTAATAAATTAATTAATGTAATTGTAATTATTTATTTTTATAGTGAATTAATTAATGCAAAATATTGTTTTTTTTTGTATAATTATTGTAATTATTTAGTAAGTAATTAAGTATAATGAAATAAATTTGCAATTGGTACTATTGAATTTTTGCATTATTAATATAATTTATCAATTTATTATAGTTCACTTGTAATATTATTAAATATTTTTACTATTATTATATTAGTTTAAGTAAATATTGGTTAGAGTTTAATGGTAGGTAGTAATTGAAATAATTGGATTTAAATTTTATTATAAATTTAATTTAATTCTTTGTATTCAAGTATTCATTTATAGAGTAATAACATTTGTTTATTAATAATGTTTTTAATTTTTTAACAAATAAATTATATCTTTCTTCATTTTTTATATTTTCTGGCAATTTATTATACATTTTTATAGAAATAACATATGGACTAGATGAATGCATAGTTAATTTAGAAGTTGGCAAATTTATTCTGTTTCTATGTCTTAGTGTATATTTAGTTTGTGTGTCTTGTCGTTTAATGTATAGGTCTGGATATTTTCGAACCAGTTTACACATTTCTAAAATATATATACATGGTAGCGTAAGGATTTTAAGGTTTTGGAAATGAGATTTGCAGCTTTCGGTTTGCTCTATATTAACTAGAATTCTAATTAATTTCTTTTGAAGGATAAAAAGACTAGGTGCGTCCGTACTGTTTCCCCATAGGATAATGCCATAGTTTAACCAAGAGTGGGCAAATGCGTAATAGGTTGTAAGCGCTGTACGCAAATCGGTTGTTATTTTTACCTCGCGTAGTGCGTATGCGAAGGATGATATTTTGGATCTAATTTTTTGGATGTGTGGTTTCCAAGTAATGTGCGTATCAATCACTAAGCCCAGTAAAGTAAATTGGTTTACAACTTCTATTTTAGAGTTATTATGTATAAAATTTAGATCTATAGGTCTTTTTTGATGGGGATAGAAAGTTATTAATTTTGTTTTATGTAAGTTAATTTCTAGGTTGTGGATGTTTAACCAATTCGTTATTTTAGAGAGAAGGAAATTAAGTTTTTCATTTAAATGGGAATTGTTTTGGCAAGACATGAGTATAGAAACATCATCTGCGAACACACACATTTACATTTTATATCGTTGAATCGGACATTTTCGTCAGTCTTACGTGAGGTGTTTACTAGTCAGACGTACTCACGAGATCCTATAGCCAGGATATGTGGGCTTTTACAACCTACATAATTATCTTTACAGTATGGAGAAAACGTTTTATATTCTCAGCCTTCTTTCCACGGCTAAATTCGGGAGGTCACTTAAAGTTTCCTCTTACCATCAGTTCGATCTCTCCATCGTTATAAGAGGTTCCACCCTGCGTCCTGTCCGTCAGCACACACATTTCTATGCTGGAGTTCAGCGAGTGTATGCATATGCGGGAGGTCACGGGGAAGTAGCATGCTGCTATCGGCTTCTTTTGCTGTTGGCCTAGAAAAGAGAAGCTTATTTATATTATCATAAAGCTGGTTTTAGAAGTTCTGTAGACTTATTTACCTAGTATTGTTATTGTCTACATTGTGAGAAACGATATTGCTGCTTGCTCGCTTGTTGGTTTCTCTTGCTCAGCTGTTGACCTGGGAAAGAGAAGCTTTATCCCTACTATAACATTATTAAAGTGAAAGTGACTCTGTCTGTCTGTGCTTTCATGCCTGAACCACTGAACCGATTATGATGAAATTGGGTACAAAGATAAGACCTAAGAAACGGACATAGGCTACCTTTATATCTTTTAGTATTATTTTGGCATTTTCCATTTTAAAGTTATTTAGCAAAGGAAAAATTCGACCGTGGGCAGAATTCGAACCTGCGTATTCTGGTTAGGTACACCAGAGGCTAGCCACCGCGAGTCCCACCCGCCATTTCGAATTTCGCCTTCACATTCAGAATTTACTTCTTTATAGTGACGTCAGTAACACCTATAGAAAAGCAAGTTTTTGCTTCTCAACCGACATGACTTACTTTACAATGAGTTCAATGTCGAACGATGCCACCTTACCTAACTAACTAACTTACCTAACTATCTTACTACTTACTACCTCTCTCTCAAAGAGTCAGATATCTATGCAGGGTGTTACAAAACTACCCTTAAAGCCGAGAGGAGGTTAAATGGGGCCTTATAACGAGTCCATTCACAATATTTAAGAACCGTAGTAACGCTGTACAACATACCCCAGAAAAAGGTAGGTAGGTACGTAGGCCTTTCTGTTAAATAATCTGGTTCCCTGACATGACAGGTGACAAAATTTTCGGCTTTGATAATTATTTTTAAAGTCATGTCGAACACCCATGTCGTGCCCATCCCTATATCCGTTGGGAGCTCTGTTCTCGAAGTTGTTGACGAGTATGTCTATCTGGGACAAACCATCCAGTTAGGTAGGTCCAACTTCGAGAAAGAGATCACTCGACGAATCCGACTCGGCTGGGCAGCGTTCGGGAAACTTCGCAACGTTTTTTCGTCTACAATACCGCAGTGCCTAAAGACAAACGTCTTTAACCAGTGTGTGTTACCAGTGATGATATACGGCACAGAGACGTGGTCGCTCACTATGGTTCTCATGGACTCTGCGAGCTATGGCTCTCCATAGCTCTCTAGCTATGCTTGGTATTTCTCTCCGTGATCAAATCAGAAATGAGGAGATCCGTAGAAGAACGAAAGTTACCGACATAGCTGAAAGACTTAGCAAGCTTAAGTGGTAATAGGCGGAGCACATAGCTCGTAGAACTGATGGCCGCTGGGGCAAAAAGGTTCTCGAGTGGAGATCACGTGGAAAGCGCAGCGTGGCACGGCCTCCAACGAGATGGACAGACGACCTGGTAAAGGTCGCGGGAAGTCGTTGGATGCAGGCGGCTTGTAACCGGTCCTTGTGGAAGTCTATGGGGGAGGCCTTTGTTCAGCAGTGGACTTCCTGTGGCTGATATGATGATGATATGATGAATTAATTATATTTTTTACGGGGTATTTTGTAACACGTAGTATAATTTCATATTGCTAACTTACTTGCCGTCTCATTCCAACAGGTCCTCCTCATCATCTGCCGTGAATTGGAGTCGGTGAAGAATTCGCCGGTGCTCGTAACGTTGGTGGTGAACAGGCTCACCACCTCCTTGCCCAGGTCAGTGCTGGTAATGAAGTAAGCAGTAAAAAAATGCATGAATATATTTTCGAAGAAATCTCAGATCGAAAAAAGGTCGTGTATGTTTAATTTTTATTTTGGTAAGAGATAAAACAAGTATACAGATGACAAAAAGCCAGAGATGCGTTAAATAGGAACAACTATGTGTCTTACAATGTAGGGCAAAGTCTGAAATGGCCTTTTGAAGAAAGAGCCATAGCGGCTTTGAGTAGACCAGTCCCAACTGACGGCACGCATGCATCAGTCATTGTGTAGCTCAACCATAATTTAGGGAGCTCAACAACCCGTCGCACGACGATACCAGATCAGAGGAACATTTGCGTAGGTCACATAAAAAAGGCTCAAAGCCACCAGACTGTTCAAAGCTGAGTATGTATATTTAGCCGACAAAGTACTCACACCTCAGAAAGCTTTCTTACCCAATAGGTATAGGACCTATAACCCACTCGAGCTCCACATACTCCTCGCCGCGGTACAGCCTGATTATCTGGGTGATCCAGTCGCTAAACCTCTGCCTGATCTCCTTGACCAGGGACCCTCTAATAGTATTGTAGGCAACCTTGTCAGTCACCTGAAATTAACGCGTTTTAAGAATAAATCTTAATTATTGGTTTTTAGTATAACAGTAATTGAATACTCCAGTTTTTTCAAGTTAAAGTCGTTCATATACATTTTAGCTTAAAAAATACTTAATTATAAGTATGTGTATGGATTTTACATGCTATTAGGTAATAATTTTTTTTTACACTACTAAGGTGGCAAACAAGCTTACGGGCCACCTTGATGGTAAGCGGTTACCGTAACCTATAGACGCTTGTAACAACAGGAGTATCACTTGCGCGTATCCGACCCTGTAAGGTATGCTTGTTTGCCACCATAGTGATATAAAAAAAAGGTTAGCTTATACTGAAAATGGATAGCCCATTTTGCAGTCGTATTTTCTTTAAATCGTATTCTGATTCTACACAGCCTCCCTGACCATCTCAACCGCTGTACCAATCATGCAGTCTTGAAAACTTGAAGGTCACTCACAGCAACTGGCCTTTGCCGGTCAGGCCTAAAGCTGTAGGCTCCTGACTGCAGCGTCTGCTGACCTTGCGCGTAGTAGAAGAAGTTTTGGGAGACGTCGACCCTCACGCCATCCACGTGTTGGATGGATTCCAAAAGTCCTGTTGTCTTGTCCACAGTCACTTTGAGGTACTGAGAAAAAACATTTTAGTAGTTTTTTTTTATTTATTTATTACTCGATCTCAGACAGGATTCTAATCAGCGATATGAGGTGAGGATGAAGCGAAATGAAGCGGTATGGAGCAATAAGCAAAAAACGGAGCAAGGAGATCGAAGGGAAACGACTCGAATGAAGAGAAGCGACGAGGATTGACTAGAGGTAGGTGGACGAAGGCAAGCAAGGAAGTTGGTGTAGAGTTATAAGAATGGAATGGAGAAGGTTGGATTGAGAAGAGAGATGAGAACAGTGGGGATTGTGGAGGATGTAGTGTAGCTTGGAAGTTATTGTGGAGCGACTAGAACAGAGGAAAGAGAGGAGTGGGGCAATAAATTTTGAGAAAAATAAATTTATTTATACATATCAACGCTAAATGAGAGAAATAAATATATTTATTCATATCAACGCTTAACAAGGACCCTCTGGCTTCACCATCCATCCTCATTAGTCTGCGTAATCCTTATTGCCCCTCCCTCTGTTCTCGTCGCTGATATGAGTGAGAGGAGTGGGAAGGACGGAAGCAGAGCGACTAGTCTGCAGTTCTAGCAACTAAGATAAGAAGATACATAATACCTCATTAGTTATGAATGGAATAATTTCTTGTTCTGCTTCTAGTTTCCCTTGATTTGATTTCGAGAATTTCTTGGCGAACTCGTTCTCCTCCTGTAACAAAAGCAGTGGGATTTAGCATCATCAATTTCAAGCAATCGTTGAAGAATATCGCCTTAAAAACAAAATATAGTCTTGGTAAAGTCAGCAAAAAAAAGAAGCAGTGATAGCCTAGTGATATGACCATTGGACTGCCAAGTCAACGGTCTCGAGTTCGAATTCAAGGCATGCACTAATTATCACTCGCTTAAACGCTGAAGGAAAACATCGTGAGGAAACCTGCTTACCTTAGAGATTTTTCTCGACGGTTTGTGAAGTATGCCAACCCGCACTAGGCCAGCGTGGTGGACTATAGCCTAATCCCTCTCAATATGAGAGGAGACCCGTGCCCAGCAGTGGGACAGTATATGGGTTGATGATGATGACAGTCAGCAACGAAAGTCGTTGAACATATTGCAATTTTCAACACGATTTTTAATAAGTATGAAGTTACTGACCTGTGAATGTTGTGCGAAATGACCATTAAATATTATTTTAGTTCACCTTAATAAAAAATAAAACCTCTTGACCATTTTTGGAGCTATGATGTTTGCAAGATTTAGCAGCGACTTTCGTTGTTGACCGTACTAAGACCCTCCGAATAAGATCATGTTTGAAATCTGTTGCAGGGTGGAGAGAAATTATCCATAATGATAAATGATATTTATTTCTGTAAATAGATCTTTTAAAGATACTTTTACAAGTCAATATTTTACATATTTTTTTAAGCTAGATGGCTCCGTCCTTTATCACCAAGTTTATCATACAGGATCTCACCAACTGATCTCTCACAGGAGCTATGTAGTATGCCGTGAATCCCAGAGGTGGTATGTTCTCAGCTTCGAAACACAACTCTTGAATGGCTGTAGAAGTACGACCGGGGAGGTTGATGATTGCCGCTGACAATGGTACCAGCTGATATTCCACCTCCTCATCTAAATATGGAATGGAAAATACATACTAATTTAATAAATGCGATACTAATTTTGTCTGGCTGTTTGTTATGTTTTCGAGCCTGAGCTGGACCAATTTGATGAATTTTGGTATAGAGATAGTTTGGACCTTGGAGAAGGATATAGGTTACTCTTTGTTTCAAAAAGTTCTATGAGATGCTATTGAAACAGCAACAGCTGGTGTTTTATATTATTGGATACGTTTTAGGGACATGTTTCTGGGGTGACCTAAAACCCATCCCTTACAGTATAATCTGTGACCTCGTAAGTGTATAGAAGACCCTTTTTTTTTAATTCATGATAGGCCTAAGCTTGACCTCTAGTTCGACACTGCGATCTACAGTGGAGCCCGCATGCCTAGAAGAAACCGATTCACTCGAGATTTTAAAGACACCCAGATTATAGCTATTGGGGAAGACCCACTCAGGAAGCTCATTCCACATTTCAGCGGTACGCATGATAAAGGTAGACTTAAAGCGTTTCGTTCGGGTTTTTCGGATGTCCACCATGAATCGATGTCACTTTTTCATGCTTCTGGTCTTCCGATAGTAGAAAGGGCAAGGGGGAATAAGATCGTGGAGATCTGAGATAACGCGAGATCAGCTTACTGGAATTATGTGGCACGTGTAGTTGTGTTCGTGAATCATATTGCTTCCTTGCTTCGGCATGTTTACTTCGGCAGTCGGGTAAACGAGTGTCATTGTGCATAATTATCAAAGGTTTTGGAAAATAACCACTTATGCGAAACATTTGCGTCCCCAACTGCCTCTAGACAGAGTTTTTACAGTAACATTGATTACTGCGCTTGCATAGCCACTTCAGTACTATGCGTTTCAAATAAGAATAGGACTGACCTGCAGCCATCTTGTAACGTCAAAGCTGTCAATTCAAACCAGTTATGTAGGGTGAGCAAAACAGATATTTTTGAAATAATATTTTATAGGTATTTAAAATATTCCATGAACTGTTATTTAGAAGAAAATTAGGTATTTTATACCCTGTGTTTTTAATAAAAGTATAGTTATTGTGGTCTTGAAAAAAATCCCCTTTTTGATATTTATTTTTGATTCATTTGACGTAGTTAATATCGTTTTGCCAATCGTCACTGGTTATTGAATCAATAGTTTCCAGTGTTAAATTTTCAATTTGGCTTTCTAACTATCGAACATTATTGTCAGCCACCCTATGCTTATCAAGTGCCAGATATATTCAATTGGATTTTAATCACAATTCTAGGGCAGCTTCAAAACTTCAAAGCCATGGGAGTTTAAAATATTGTCTTTATGTATTTTTTGGCGGTTTGTGCCTTTTTATTAACTCGCACAGTTCTGGATTTGGTATTACTGCTTATAAATATAGTAAAAAGTTTTAAAATTTCTAAAGAAGAAAATTAATTTTCTTTGCAAGCTGTACTTTTTTGACAAATCGCGGTCATTTGAGGTCATTGACGTTCTTCCTATTCTTATTTGAAACGCATAGTATAATAACACAGAGGCACAGTTATATTGTCGGTAGGAAACCAAGCCCTCTGTCGCGGGAGACTTTAACAACTTTGTTCACACACAATAGACCTCACCCATTCAAATCTGCCGCCTCTCGCCGATTGGGCGCCGGATGACAGCTAGCGCGAGTGAGTAAACCCGGCGACCAATCACAATCGCTTCCGCGCACGATTTTTTATCATGGCGGACATCAAGTAAAATCGGAACGGCGGCTCTCATATTTAACTCTTTAAAAACATAATATCAGATTTGATAAACCACAAATCCTTGCGAAAGAAAATCGATACGTACCCAGGATGATTCGTGAGGCTATTGAATTTAAAAAAAAAAACAAATTTCAATTGAGAAGATGGCTGGGTCTTACCACCTGCTTGGAATCCTGTTATAGATTCTATTAAATCAAAATCCAGGCCTACAGCTGCAAGACCAAAGGATACTGTGAGCTCGTTTTG
Organism: Acronicta alni; assembly: GCA_964056405.1. NCBI lineage: Eukaryota > Metazoa > Arthropoda > Insecta > Lepidoptera > Noctuidae > Acronicta > Acronicta alni. The sequence goes on from OZ043942.1 coordinate 6,254,606, forward strand.
CGTGAATCGGATTGTCAATAATTAAAAAACTAAAACATGATCATTGAATATTGTTCCTTTAAAAGAGACCATGACTCTCTGAGATTGTTTCAGCGTTTCTTCTCAGGGGTCGTCAGCTAGAAAATGCCGGCTCCATCTAATATTAATTAATAATTAGTAATAAATTATCATTAATCATGTAACAATAAAAAAAAGTAGGGTAGCTGTCAGTAATTATATCATCAAGACGCCCACCACCTCAGTCTACGCGTGACCATGGACGCTGTAAAGGGTCCGAAACGTCCGAAATGCGATAAAATCCGTAGTTTTATTTCAGTGTATATTATTCGCGTAAATGTAGAAATCAATATCTTTTAAAGCTTATATCATTCGGTGAATTGTGGAACTTGTGATGTGAGTGCAGGCACACCCGGGTACCTATCCATCCATTTTTCGCTTCCAAGTTGAACCTGTAACGCCATCCACGTGCCAGCTCCAAAACCTCCGGACGACCGCGGCAAAGGTTAGATTTTAAATAAAACTACTTTTTACGGATTTGTTCGCGTTAATATTGATATTATTAATCCCGACGTTTCGGACCCTTTATGTCCATGGTCACGGTTATGGTCATGATCACTGAGGTGGTGGGCGTCTTGATGATATAATTACTGAAAGCTACCCTACATTTTTATTGTTACATGATCAATGACATTTATTACTAATTATTAATTAATGCTAGATGGAGCCGGCATTTCCTAGCTGACGACCTCTGAGAAGAAACGCCGGAACAAACTCAGAGAATCATGGTCTCCGTAAAAAGTAGTTTTATTTCAATGTATAATATTCGCGTAAATGTCAAAAATCAGTAGGTGGATTTGTTTTGGGTTGAGGCACAGTGCAAACATAGGTATTGGTGTTTAGGTCGGCCTACTGGCCCTATAGTTTATATTTAATACAGTCCACTAATGTTTTCGGCAAATATACGGTACAAACTTAATTAACGGATACAAAATACACCCAGACTCAGAAATATCTGTGGGTTACACAAAGATTAAGTGGGAATAAAACTCACGACACCCAACGGTAAATCAGTCAACATATCAAGTCTCTTATAATGTTTGAAAGATTTGCAGACGTACCATTAAAATCTCTGATGGAGTAATGTAGAGCAATTGCTGGCAGTCGAACATGATGGTAGGTCTTCACACTGAGCGGGTTGTATACAAGAAGTAGCATTGATTCTTGATTCTCTGTAAACTGCAAGCATAACAACACCGTCTAGCTTAAAACATCATTTTTTATTACTATGTAATTAGTAATAAATTTTATTACTAAGTAATTAATATCCTACTGACTGCCTCATTAGTCTAGTGGTCCTAAGCGCGACTGCTACGCTAGAGGTCCTGGGTTCGATCCCCAGGTCGAGCAAAGTGTTATTGGGTTTTTCTATGAAATTCTCAGTAGCAGCTCGGAGTCTGGATTAATTGTGCCCGGTTAATGGCAATAGGCTCGCCCCCTATTACATGAGACCTAAACATACCGGCGAAATGTAGGTGTACATTAGTACACCTCTGCCTAACCCTTCGGGGAATACAGGCGTGGTGGTATGTATGTATGTATTAATATCCTACTTAATTAGGATTAAGTAGGATAGGAAGTAAGATTCTATTTACTTATCCCATCCTACTAATATTATAAATGTGAAAGTTTGTGAGGATGGATGTTTGTTACCCTTTCACGCTAGAACTACTGACCGGATTTTGAAGAAACTTTACATACATACATACACTCACGCCTTTTTCCCATAGGGGTAGGCAGAAACTAAAGAACGCCACTTGCTACGATTCTTGCATACTTCTTTCGCTTCGACCACATTCATACATCTTGTCATACATACACGCCGGTTGCGAGTACTACTCACCTGACCTTTTTGAAGAACCTCACCAACAAGGTCGGTATAAGTTTTTCTAGGGCGTCCCCTCTCGGCGGTTCCACTGACATTCGCCATATAAATCATTTTTGTTAGTCGCCTTTCATCCATTCTCTCGACATGCCCAAACCATCTCAGCATATTCTTCTCAACTTTACAGTAACTTTACAGTATTATTATTTGTACATCAGAATAACATATAGACTATAATTTATAATGATTTTGAGTTAATTAGCCAAATAACAACGATAATTAAAAGTAACTTTTCCACGCGGACGAAGTCGCAGCAGAAGCTAGTAATATTATAAATGTGAAAGTTTGTGAGGATGGATGGATGGATGGACGTTACTCTTTCACGCTAAAACTACGGAACGGATTTTAATGAAACTTTACAGTATTATTATTTTACATCAGAACCCCTCCGCGCCTCGGAGAGCACGTAAAGCTGTCGGGCCCGGTTGTCATACTCAATACTCAATACGTTTATTGCACTCCACAATGTTAAACAGTTGTTATACAGTTTATGGTATCAATCATGGACCCTGTCGGGCACGGCAACTTAGGAGAGAGGAAGAAGGCACTATATTTATTACTATATACGTAGTTGTTTGCTATATTTCCATTTATTTACTAAATAATTTTTATTTCATTTATACATATATTATAGTTTATTTATATAGCTATTATATTATAGTTATTACCTATATGCAAACATTTTTAAGAAATTTAATAGATAATATGTGTGTAATATATTATTTTATTGTAGAAGTATGTAAATTTCCTTATTGTCTAAGGAGATTATATTATTATAGTTTTTCATTTAAGAATTCGCTGATATCATAGTAACATTTTTTTATTAGTAATTTCTTTAATTTCTTTGTAAATATTTTATCTTTTTGTTCATTTTTTATTGTATACGAACACTTAAGACAATCGTTAGTGGTAGTCAGAAGGCCAGAAAGCCTGACAATCAGTCTATCCTCAAGATATCGGTATTACCAGAAAGGTCTGATGACAGACGCTTCGTGTAAAATGTTGATATTCAGCCGCATCTGAGGGTCTACGCCCTATCTCCGTCAACGAAGTTACGAGCCGTTCGAAAGTTCTTCGAAATTTCGGAGTCCGATAAAACAAGTGTCAAATTCAATTTTTCGAACGGGTAAAAACACATCGGGAGTAGGGACAACTGTCAAATTGTGTTGTCATTCATTCTTAGTTCGGACCCCGAACGAATCATCCATCCGTAGGTGATACGGAGTAGGAAACGTCCGTAACGAAGGTCGAAACTACGGACTTCGTGCTTAGGGAGTAGGCCCACTTTATTGGAACAAAGTTCCTTATCGCGCGTTGTGAAAGGGGGCTAGACGGAAAAAAATCTTACGAAAAGTTGTCACGACACTTTTTGCTTGTCAACAATATTTGAATTTCGAATTATTGAGTGAATGACAATATTTGAATTTCGCGCGTTGTGAATTGTTGAGTGTATACAGGTTTTTTTTTTAAATTATTAAATTTTAATGAAAGGAACTTCGTTCCATCCGGGTGTCCCTTGACACCTCTCAAGTTTTTTTTTTTTTATAGTACGGAAAATCCTCATGGATCCTCCGCCACCCTGGGAGGTGGCAGGGTATGTCGGACTCATACCGACTAAAAACCGCACTTGCCTTCACTTGCCTTATAGTCATGGCCATGGGGATCCGCGAAATTCGCCACGACCATGACAGGCTGTGGTCCAGCAGTTGCTGGACCCCGTCGATAAGCGAGGCCTCTCCTCACATACTGTTTAGGTACGCTTCGTTAAAAGCGTGCCGCCTACTGGGGCCATTGTCTGGTCGGGCAGAGTCCCCCAATTCAACCGCCCGAGGGAGTAGGCCCCCTGGTTAGACGGAAGCCGACCCCAATATATTGGGAAAAGGATCGGAAGGTGATGATGACTATGCCGTTTTACCCACAACATCTGTTGTTCTAGCGTCTCCAACAACGCCTGCGCTCTCTTGTGCATTTCCTTCTCTTAATAGGTCACTTACCCGACATTGGCTCATGTTTAGCTGATGGCATATCACAAATTGTTGGTTGTTCTTTGTTCTTCGACTTCCACCCCAGGTGGGTGTCAGGTAACTGGAGAGAGAAATCGTTTGTTAATAGACAGCAGATACTCGTTAATAAAAAGAAAAAAAGAAAGCAGTGATAGCCTAGTGGTATGACCATTGGACTGCCAAGTCGAAGGTCTCGAGTTCGAACCCAAGGCACGCACCTCTGACTTTTCGAATTCATGTGCGTATAAATAATTAATTATCACTCGCTTAAACGGTGAAGGAAAACATCGTGAGGAAACCTGCATACCTTAGAGATTGTTCTCGACGGTTTGTGAAGTCTGCCAACCCGCACTAGGCCAGCGTGGCGGACTATAGCCTAACCTCTCTCAATATGAGAGGAGACCCGTGCCCAGCAGTGGGACAGTATATGGGTTGATGATGATGATGACTCGTTAATAATATATTTGAGACATTTTACACAGCACCATCTAGTCCCAAACTAAGCAGAGCTTGTACTATGGGTACTAGACAATGGTTAAACATATAATTCTTAAATACTATTTTTTGTAAAAAAATAGTATTTTTGTGTGTAGATAAGTGCAGTGATAGCTTAATGGTATGACTATTGGACTGCCAAGTCGAAGGTCTCGAGTTCGAATCTAAGGCACGCACCTCTGACTTTTCGAAATCATGTGCGTATTAATAATAATTAATTATCATTCGAAGTCATGTGCGTATTAATAATTAATTATCACTAAAACGGTGAAGGATCCTAGAACTTGCATGCCTTATAGATTTTCTCGACGGTGTGTGAAGTCTGCCAACCTGCACTAGGCCAGCGTGGTGATCTATAGCCTAATCCCTCTCATTCTGGAGGAGACCCGTGCTCAGCAGTGGGACTGTAAATGGGGCGATGATGACTGACCTACCTGAGTAAGCTGGATACTTTCTTGGAGCATGCTTCGATGGCTTCACTCAGTATCCTTATAAAGTCATTCGACACATGTTGTTGACTGGTCCCTGTAGAGATAAAAATATATTAAAAGGTCTAGAGAGCAGATTTTTTATATATTATAATATTTAGTATTATTTCCAGCCTCATTAACCTTTTGACCGCTACGTCAATAACGAAAATCCGTGTTCTCTACGCCAAGCGACAAATTCTAGTATCTAATAATAGGTAAAAAAAACCATCATTTTGTGTATAGGTATTTATTTTGAACTAAAATAAAGTGGTATTTTTGACGTGCCATGCCGTCGTTGGCGTCGTGAACAAATTTTCATTTGACGTCTATACACGTCCGTGGCGGTCAAAGGGCTAATTAAGCGCGCTAGAGGACCTGGCTGCGATGCCCAGGTCGAGCAGTGTTATTGGATATTTCAGTAGTAGTTTGGAGTTTGGATGTTGTCTCACGTCTTTTTCCCATGGGGGCAGAAACTAAAGAACGCCAATTGCTACGATTCTTGCATACTTCTTTCGCTTCGTCCACATTCATATATCTTGTCATATACACACGCCGGTTCCGAATACCTACCTACAGTATGTTGCAGGTTTTTTTTTTATATACTAAGGTGGCAAACAAGCACACAGCCCACCTAATGGTAAGTGGTTACCGTAGCCTATAAACGCAACACCAGGAGTATCACTTGCGTTGCCGACCCTGTAAAACGACAGACGATTAGTTGAGTTGGCAGTTCAAGGGTCAAAGTCTACTACACTACCAGCACAACGTTTCCTCGTGGAGCACTGTCAACCTTGCTCACCGTAAGAAACACAACAGCTCAAAGCAGTGTTATTTTATTTCGATTTTCTGGAAGGCGGAGGTACTTCCCCCGTCGTGCAGCTCCAATTTGAGTGGAATTACTCTCACTATGCCCTAGCTCTCTGAAGGTACTGCAGGTGTCCATTGGCGGGTATGTCTACTTACCTGATGGCTCGTCTGCTTGTTTGATGAGAGAAACCATGAAAAAACTATCTACCTGTGATAGCATCGTGATGGAGTACCAGGCTCACAGCATGCCTTAGAAGGTGGAGCTCGTAGGAGTCTCCAAGGCGAGCGATCGCTGTTAACTGCTTTACCACCTGCAAGTATAAGCGTAGAATAGTGACAGTCTAGTGGCATTTTAGTGGCATTTTATGTCAGAGGGGGCAAACGAACATGCGGGTCTCCTGATGGTAAGTGACTACCGCCGCCCATGGCGCCCATCGGCTTTGAGCCTTTTTAGTGGCCTACGCAAATGTTCCTCTGATCTGGTATCGTCGTGTGACGGGTTGTTGAGCTCCCTAAATTATGGTTGAGCTACACAATGACTGATGCATGCGAGCCGTCGGTTGGGACTGGTCTACTCAAAGCCGCTATGGCTCTTTCTTCAAAAGGCCATTTCAGACTTTGCCCTACATTGTAAGACACATATTTGTTGTTATACCTACTATGTCTGGACTTTAAAAGAGACTATGATTCTCTGAGTTTGTTTCGGCGTTTCTTCTCAGAGGTCGTCAGTTAGGAAATGCCGGAGCCATCTAGCTTAAAAAAATGTTAAATATTGACTTGTAAAAGTGTCTTTAAAAGATCTATTTACAGAAATAAATATCATTTATCATATCATGGACATCAGTGACTGTCACCAATGCGTTGCCAGCCTTTTAAATGTGTGTATGCTCGTTGCTTGAAGGCCCCTTTGTCGTAATGGTTCGGGAATATTGCCGCAGAAAGGTTATTCCATGGCTTACACGTTCTCTGTAGGGAGTTTCGTGTAAACCGGGCTGTGGTGGATTGGTAGGCTTTATTTTTCTTTATTTTGTTATTTCTGTTCCTGACGTCACTTCGCGCCGTGTCGACCGAGTGGATTGGGATCGGTTCAGTCGTTCAACACTCACTCGCCGTTTCCGAACCACGCACGTCGGCCGTCTATTCTTTTAAATACTCGTAGGTAGAAATAGTATAAGTAGGTAGGTAGTAGAAGTAGGTAGGTAGGTGGTAGAAGTAGGTAGGTGGGTTCGATTCGACACTGAACAAATATTTGTGTGATCTACAGGCAGTTGTTCCGGGTCTGGGTGTTCGTGTATGTGAAAAATTGTGTTTGTAAACGCACCCACGATACAGCTTAGGAGCAAATCCTAGTGCGGGGCCACGTTATTTTTTTTTTTAAATTGATGATGATTAGTCCGACCGGTTTCGGTCACGGCGACCGCTTTATGAACTCTGTTGTCGTTGGTGAGCCCGCATGTGGCTTATGTAGCCAATTTTCTTGGCATTGCACTAGAACCTATTTTTTTAAAGTATAGCTTAAATAAAGGTATTGAAGTCTAGCAGTTTCAATCATTAGTCGAGACCCACAGTATCACAACTGGAGCTTGATACTGAAACAATTTCTTATCTTTAGATAGTATAGGACAAAGTCGCTTCCCTTTGTCTGTCCCTCTGTACGCTGACATCTTTAAAACAGCGCAACGGATTTTAATGCGGTTTTCACTACAATTTAGATAATTTCTTCCGGAAGTTCCCCCAGTTATAGTGTACTAGCTGTAGTCCGTGGTTTCAACAAACAAAAGCCGTGGTGGAAACAAAAGCCTATGTCCTAAAGTCTAATCTATCTCTGTACGAAATTTCATCAAAATCGGTTCAGCATTTTAGGCGTGAAAGCGAAGCAGACAGAGTTACTTTCGCATTTATTAATATTGATAATAGATTATATTTACTTGTAGAAAGACGTGAGCTCTTCGCGCGTAATACTTGAGGCTAGGTCTTGAGGAGTAGTATCCTGTCCAGTAGGTCAGGGAGTCACTGCCGTATGGAAGCTGGTCATCCTGAAATTATAAGTAATAAAAGTAGTGATAGCCTAGTGGTATGACCATTGGACTGCCAGGTCGAAGGTTCCGAGTTCAAAACCAGGGCTTGACTTTTCGAAATCATGTGCGTATTAATAATTAATTATCACTGGTTTTTCCTACTTCAGACACTAGCTTTTCACATGCGAAAGCTTTATCTGTATGACATAATGTAATTTGTAGATACTTATCTACCTTTGTGGAAGAGAATCATCATCATCATCAACCCATATACTGTCCCACTGTTGGGCACGGGTCTCCTCTTAAATTGCGAGGCTATAGTCCACCACGTTGGCCTAGTACGTGTTGGAAGACTTCACACACCGTCGAGACAAATCCTTATGGCATGCAGGTTTCCTCACGATGTTTTCCTTCATCGTATAATCGAGTAATCATCATCATCAACCCATATACTGTCCCAATGGGGCACGAGTCTCCTCTCATATTGAGAGGGATTAGGCTATAGTCCACCACGCTAGCCTAGTGCGGGTTGGCAGACTTCACAAACCGTCGAGAAAAATCTCTAAGGTATGCAGGTTTCCTCACGATGTTTTCCTTCACCGTTTAAGCGAGTATTTTTTTATTCTTTATTAATTAGGGGTTTTTTTCCACACGGATACGTCAACCCCATGGTACCTTATACTCTATTTACGTTTAAGCGAGTAATAATTCATTATTAATACGCACATGACATCGAAAAGTCAGAGGCGAGCCTTCGAACTCGAGACCTTTGACTTGGCAGTCCAGTGGTTATATCGATATTACAAGGACAGTTATTAACTTTTAAAATAAAAGATTTGTTTGGTAGATTTTGGTGTTGAAAATGTAGTATTTTTGCGTACTATGTGTGTCTTCAATAGTACGCAGACCAGAAATACAGTACAATACTATACAACGTGTTACAAAATACCCCGTAAAAATATAATTAATTATCAAAGCCAGTCAGCTGTCATGTCGGTGAACCAGATTATTTAACAGAAAGGCCTACGTACCTATTTTACCTAATAATTGTCTACTTTATAGTTTTTCTATTTTTCATTCATAAATGTTGTTGTTTTCCATGTTTTGGGGTATGTTATACAGCGTTATTACGGTTCTTAAATATTGTGAATGGACTCGTTATAAGGCCACATTTAACCTCCTTGCGGCTTTACGGGTAGTTTTGTAACAGCCTGTATATTATATTACGGTTGGCAACCCTACCTATAGCAAACTTTCAATGATTGTGTTTGGCAAGATGCAAACACGGGTCATAAGTAAGGATTCCTTTACCTTTTCAGTGTATACAGCTTTGTCACGTCTCCCATATAAGTATATTGCTTTCAAATAACAAGATGGCGTCGAATAAAATATATTTATGTCTGATAGATTCGCCGGGTGCGTATTTACGTGGCTGAAAAAAATACGATTAATATAGCTATGTATAAAAATTTAAACCTGCGTCCGTCCATTGCCATTAACCGGGCACAATTCCAAACTCCGGGCTGCTATTGAGAATTTCATAGAAAAACCCCAATAACTTTTTGTTCGACCTAGGAACTGAATCCAGGACCTCTAACAGGAACCATTACCAGGGTCAGCGTCTGGTGTACCTAACCAGAAGATGCAGATTCGAGTCCTGCCCGCAATCGAATTTTCCCTTCGCTAAAATAACTTAGGTTAATTAAGTCAACGTCAAATAGGTATTTTATTTCAACTGCCTCATTAGTCTAGTGGTCCTAAGCGCGACTGCCACGCTAGAGGTCCTGGGTTCGATCCCCAGGTCGAGCAAAGTCTTATTGGGTTTTTCTATGAAATTCTCAGTAGCAGCTCGGAGTCTGGATTAATTGTTTTTTTTTCAAATCAAATCAAATCAAATTGTTTATTGCATACCACAATGTAAGAATAGATGATAAATACAGTTTTGTGATCATCGTGGACCCTGTAGGGCACAGCAACATAGGAGAGAGGGAGATGAATTGTAATTAATATTTATATGTAATTATTCGTTATGTAATAAATTAATTAATGTAATTGTAATTATTTATTTTTATAGTGAATTAATTAATACAAAATATATTTTTTTTTTTGTATAATTATTGTAATTATTTAGTAAGTAATTAAGTATAATGAAATAAATTTGCAATTGGTACTATTGAATTTTTGCATTATTAATATAATTTATCAATTTATTATAGTTCACTTGTAATATTATTAAATATTTTTACTATTATTATATTAGTTTAAGTAAATATTGGTTAGAGTTTAATGGTAGGTAGTAATTGAAATAATTGGATTTAAATTTTATTATAGATTAAATTTAATTCTTTGTATTCAAGTATTCATTTATAGAGTAATAACATTTGTTTATTAATAATGTTTTTAATTTTTTAACAAATAAATTATGTCTTTCTTCATTTTTTATATTTTCTGGCAATTTATTATACATTTTTATAGAAATAACATATGGACTAGATGAATGCATAGTTAATTTAGAAGTTGGCAAATTTATTCTGTTTCTATGTCTTAGTGTATATTTAGTTTGTGTGTCTTGTCGTTTAATGTATAGGTCTGGATATTTTCGAACCAGTTTACACATTTCTAAAATATATATACATGGTAGCGTAAGGATTTTAAGGTTTTGGAAATGAGATTTGCAGCTTTCGGTTTGCTCTATATTAACTAGAATTCTAATTAATTTCTTTTGAAGGATAAAAAGACTAGGTGCGTCCGTACTGTTTCCCCATAGGATAATGCCATAGTTTAACCAAGAGTGGGCAAATGCGTAATAGGTTGTAAGCGCTGTACGCAAATCGGTTGTTATTTTTACCTCGCGTAGTGCGTATGCGAAGGATGATATTTTGGATCTAATTTTTTGGATGTGTGGTTTCCAAGTAATGTGCGTATCAATCACTAAGCCCAGTAAAGTAAATTGGTTTACAACTTCTATTTTAGAGTTATTATGTATAAAATTTAGATCTATAGGTCTTTTTTGATGGGGACAGAAAGTTATTAATTTTGTTTTATGTAAGTTAATTTCTAGGTTGTGGATGTTTAACCAATTCGTTATTTTAGAGAGAAGTAAATTAAGTTTTTCATTTAAATGGGAATTGTTTTGGCAAGACATGAGTATAGAAACATCATCTGCGAACAGTACACACGGCCCGTCTATGGCTTTGGGCAGATCGTTTATATAGATCAAAAATAGCAGACACCCAATCACACTCCCTTGAGGGATTGATGCTCTAATCGCTTTCCTGTCTGATAAAGTTTTTGTTATTTCTTTTTTCTTTTGGTCATAATATTCTATTTCTACAAGCTGCTCTCTGTCTTTTAAGTATGATGTTAGCCAGTCGTGGGCTTTTCCTCTGATGCCAATACCGTATAGTTGTGCCCGGTTAATGGCAATAGGCTCGCCCCCTATTACATGGGACTTAAACATACCGGCGAAATGTGGGTGTACATTAGTACACCTCTGCCTAACCCTTCGGGGAATACAGGCGTGATGGTATATATATGTCGTATTTAGCGATAAGTTTACGATAAAAAGAATTTAATTTGATTTCGTAGTAGGTAGTTTGCTTACGTAGTTTGTAATGAAGTTGGCAACGCAGTGACGTCATTGTGAGTCACGTGGGCAGAGTTGTTGTGCGGGAGAATTTAATTGTTTGCGAGGCATTCTGTATCGTGCGCTCGAACTGTTCAGACCGGCACAACAAATCTGTCGGTTGTCCATATTTCATTAGGAAGTGTATTATCTTAACTAAATATTTTAAAATAATTCAGTTGTGATTATAAAAGTCGTGTGCATTATTTATTGTGTGACCTGAGTACCCTTTACGCCCATAACATGGAACCGGTACCAATAGAAGATGACGGTGTCAACACTGTCGTCCAGGATATTGGTTCTCCGTCATCAGAAGTGGGATCGGCTCGGGCACAATCTCTGCCAGCCGATGACCATTGGCGCCAGATGTTCGAGATGCAACACCAAAACATGCTTGAACTCATCGAGGCTATCAGACAACCTGGACCGGTGCAGGCAACTGTTACGCTGCCCGAATTCAATCCAGAGTCTCCAGGTGTTGATTCGCGCGCTTGGTGTTCCACGGTGGACATTTGCATGAATGAGCGACCCTTGACGGGTGGAGCCCTCATTATAGCCCTGAGTAAATCCTTGAAAGGAAGTGCATCGCAGTGGCTGTCACAGATTTCACATGCAGGCATGACGTGGTCGCAATTCAAAGAGATCTTTCTGGCACGATACGACTTTGTGGAAACCTGTGCTGCAACACTCATCAACATGATCAATAGTCGTCCGAAAGACGGTGAGTCTATTACTGACTATGCGGGTCGTTTAACGACTTCACTTACTGCTCGATGGAAGGAATTGAGCACTGAGGAGATTACGGTATCATTTGTGCTTGCCCATATTGCTCAATTTGATAACCGTTTGCATCGATTGGCCTATACAAGTGACATCAAAACGCGAATAAAGTTGCTTCAAGAAGTTAAAGCGATATCAAGCCTCAAACGGAAGGCGCCTTTTGATCGCGAAAATGCTCCAGATATAAAGCGAAAGTTTGGGTCAAACCCCATCAAGTGTAATTTCTGCGGAAATTTGAACCACAAATCTGCCGACTGCCGTAAGAGGATTGCCAAACAGAACGCTCCAGCTAAAAGCTCCAGCCGGCCGCCTAGTGCTGCTGATCACAAGAAACCCATTATTTGCTACCGCTGTGGTGAGAATGGGCACATTTCGTCGCAGTGTAGCCACAAGCAGGCCAGCAGTTCGCAAACTACTGTAGCTGAACGTCGCGTCAACATGTGTGAGGTCAAGAGCATGCAAGGCCAACTTGAACATTCTGGTGAGTCGTACTATTTTTATTTTGATTCCGGTGCCGAATGCTCTCTTGTTAAACAATCTGTGAGCAGTAGTTTTAATGGTGAACATACACACGCGATTATTCGTATACAAGGTATAGGTTTAAACCGTGGGAGAGCCATGCTTCGGCACGAATGGGCCGGCTCGACCGGAGTGATACCACGGCCTCACAGAAAGCCAGCGTGAAACAACGTTTACGTTGTGTTTCGCTGAGTGAGTGAGGATACCGGAGGCCCAAACCCCCCAACCCCCCCCTATGATGGCGCAGTTGAAAAATCGTTTGCTACCCCAGGAGGGTACCAACTGCGCTAGCGTTGGAGAATCCCTCTCTGGGCGTCCGCGTTCAGGACACAACGCACCTGAACGTGGACGCCCAGGCTGCCCCTCGTATTCTGGGGGGGGCAAAACTGCGCTCAACAATGCCCGAGGCAAGAGCAGAAATACCTTGGCACCCCCTGCCACACTGGCTGTGGACTTCTGCAATATCAGGGGATTACATACCAATCTTAATGCTGTCCACCACCACCTCGAGACAGCAAAGCCGGCCTTGCTCTTCCTGACCGAGACGCAGATATCGTCTCCAGTAGACACATCCTACCTTACCTTCCCTGGGTACGGACTTGAACACTCCTTTTTGTCCAAGGCTGGAGTGTGCGTGTACATTAGAGACGATATCAGTTCTCGTCGCCTCAGGAATCTTGAAGGTAGGGACCTCTCCATCTTATGGCTCCGTGTAGATAGCGACGACCATCCCCGCGTCTATGCTTGCCTTTACAGGTCCCACAGCGGTGATACCGAAACTGACCGACTCATTGAGCACATCCAAATGGCTTCAGACTTTGTGCTGCAACAGACTCCATCAGCAGAAATCGTTTTTCTTGGCGATTTTAATGCCCACCATGCTGACTGGCTCGGTTCTAGTAAGACCGACCATGCGGGGAGATCTGTCCACGACTTTGCCCTGGCATATGGCCTGACACAACTGGTCACCACGCCCACGCGAATCCCAGATGTGGAGAGCCAAAAGCCTTCACTGTTGGACCTTCTGCTGACTTCTCATCCGGACGGTTACGAGGTATCCGTAGGCGCCCCACTTGGTTCCTCAGACCATTGCCTTGTCCGGAGTACGGTGTCTCTCACGTGCTCGCCGCGTTCAAGAGTTGCACGCAGCCGCCGTGTGTGGCACTACAAGTCAGCAGATTGGAATGGGATGCGGTCCTTCTTTGCGTCCTACCCTTGGAGACAGGTTTGCTTCTCGCCGGATGATCCCAATGCCGCTGCTGATTCTGTTACTGATGTGGTGCTGCAGGGTATGGAACTTTTCATTCCATCATCTGTGGTCCCCATTAGTGGCAAATTCCGACCTTGGTTCGGTTCATCCTCCAAAAAAGCTTCTCGCAGGAAGCAGGAGGCTTACCGAGTCTGGGCTGATGCGGTGGCGGCACGGGATGTAAATACCAGCGCACTAAAAAAGGAGTACAACTTTGCCTCCAGGTCCTACAAAAGAGACATTGCAAGGGCGAAGTCGAAGCACATCGGTAGAATTGGCGAGAGGCTTGAGCGTCTTCCTTCGGGAACTCGTGCGTTCTGGTCGCTTGCCAAAGCTATCGAAGGCAATTTCTGTAAGCCATCCTTTCCACCTCTACACATGGGAAATGATTCGTTGGCCCACGACGCAAAAGAGAAAGCCGATCTTCTCGGCAAACTCTTTGCGTCCAACTCGACCTTGGATGACGGGGAACAAGAGCCGCCTACTATACCGCGGATCGAGGGTGGTATGCCGGATATCCGGTTCCACCAACGCGCAGTGCGTTTAGCACTTCTTTCCCTCGATATCCATAAGTCGAGTGGGCCTGACGGAATCCCTCCTGTTGTGTTGAAGATGTGCGCTCCTGAGTTGGCACCAGTTTTAACACGTCTTTTTCGGCTCTCTTACTCTTCTGGCGTTGTCCCGACATCATGGAAGACAGCATTGGTCCACCCGATCCCTAAAAAAGGCGACCGCTCAAATCCGTCCAACTACAGACCGATAGCCATAACCTCCCTTTTCTCGAAGATAATGGAGTCCATTGTCAACTGCCAGCTCCTTCGGTTCTTAGAAGATCATCAGCTACTTAGTGACCAGCAGTACGGCTTTCGTAAGGGTCGGTCGGCTGGTGATCTTCTAGTATACCTGACACATCGTTGGGCACAGGCGATCGAGACTAAGGGGGAAGCCTTGGCGGTCAGTTTGGACATAGCGAAGGCCTTCGATCGGGTATGGCACAAAGCGCTTCTTTCGAAGCTCCCTTCCTATGGGCTTCCCGAGAAACTATGCGAATGGGTCACCAGCTTTCTTGCAGACAGAAGCATAAAGGTCGTAGTAGACGGTGAATGCTCTGCCTCTATGTTTATAAATGCTGGTGTCCCTCAAGGCTGTGTACTATCGCCTACTCTATTCCTCCTCCATATCAATGACCTGTTGCAAACCTGCGGCATTCATTGTTATGCGGATGACAGCACAGGCGATACTTTCTATACCGGCCGCGCTAACATTTCTCGGGAAAACGTCATCGAGAGCCGAAACAAACTTGTGTCTGAAATTGAGACCATTTTAGAAAAAGTCTCAGAGTGGGGCAGACTTAATTTGGTCCAATTTAATCCCACAAAGACGCAAGCTTGCGTATTCACCGCCAAAAAACTGCCGTTGGTCATTTCACCTCGTTTTGAGAGCATCCCCTTAACTGCCTCAACCAGTATTGGAATACTTGGTGTCGACATATCGAATGAAGTCCAATTCCGCGGTCATTTAGAGGGCAAGGCTAAATTAGCCTCAAAGAAGCTTGGCGTGCTCAGTAGATCGAGACGGTATTTCACTCCGGCCCACCGCCTACTACTTTATAAGTCGCAGGTCCGGCCCCATATGGAATACTGTTCGCATCTCTGGGCAGGGGCACCCCAGTACCAACTTCTCCCTCTGGACCGCATCCAACGGAGAGCGATTCGAATCGTCGACTGCCAAGATATTTCAAACCGGCTAGACCCCTTGGCGCTGCGTAGAGATGTGGCCTCGCTATGCATCTTCTATCGCATGTACTATGGGGAATGCTCCGAGGAATTGTTCGGATTGATCCCTGCTGCTACTTTCCGCCATCGTTCCACGCGACAGCAGTTCCATCCACATCATCTAGATGGTTGGCAGTCCACTACTGTGCGTTTCTCTAGAAACTTTCTACCTCGCACAACTAAACTGTGGAATGAACTGTCGCCTGCAGTATTTCCGGACCAATATGACCTTCAAACCTTCAAGAAAAGAGCGTACTCCCTTTTAAAGGCCGGCAACGCGCTTGTGACTCCTCTGGTGTTGCGGGTGTCCATGGGCGGCGGAAATCGCTTACCATCAGGCGATCCGTCTGCTCGATTGCCACCTATCCCATAAAAAAAAAAAAAAAAAAAAAAAAAAAAAAAAGGTTTCGCTAACCGTGTGTACTGAGCAAATTCTTTGTGACGTGCACGATAATAATTGGTCGATTTTATTTCACGTTTTACCTGACGATTGTTTAAAATATTATGTAATGATTGGGCGTGAAATTTTAAAACAGGGTTGTACAATCAACCTGTCTGATTCGTCTTTGATAATTTCGAAGCAAATACAAAGTTACCCGCCATCGGCGGATTATTACCGTTGAGGAGATTTTTGAGATTGCAGATTTTCGAGCCGTGATTATGTGTGTGCTGAACCAAATGACTTTGGGAAGTCAACCCGGAGATTAGTAGCGTCTTTGGATGTCAAGCGTGACGTCACAACTTCCACCGTCACATTGCAAGTGTTGCTGTCGTGACGATACTGGAGGTAGAAGGCAGGAATACTGTCGTGATGCTGTATCTCGGTGAGATCTAACCAATTTATTTTATCAGTTTCATCATGATTTTGGCTGTGATTAAAACCATTGGAAATTCCTAATTGAAAAGGATGACCCATGTGTTATTTTTATTGTGAAATTAATGTCATGTTACTTGACGGTATCTTGTGCGTATAGTTGTGCAGTTCTCTTTGTTGCCATGTAACTTTTTGAGTAACTGTCGGTAGATTGTGTACCAAACAATAACTGTTGGTTGTTCTGTGTACACCATGACCGTATGCAGTGTGTAAGCTATGCCATGTGTGTTTGTTTGTGGGTACCTAGGGTGACCTACAAGAGACCGATGAAAAACCTGTATCCGTGTATTGTGATGAGAGCACAAACGTTTTAAGGTTATTCGGGTGAGTGGGAAGAGACCTAGAGTAAGCCCTACTTGTTGATGTTTAATTTAAAAAAAAAAAAAATAGACAGTAAACGCGACTTTGTGACAGTGTTGTTGTTCGGTACATGGTCTGATCGTTCTGCTCAGTTTAGACTTTGAAACTATTAAGCATTGATTGTTGTAATCTTTGAATTTTATGTTGATACAAATTGAGGAACATAACCAGAAAAAGTAAGAGTTAAATATAGAGGTCCATTTCAAATTGTAGCTGTTCTAGAGGGATTTCGTTATATCCTTAAAGCATTCAACTCTAACTATACTTATAAGTATGCTCATGATAGATTAAGGAAAATGTCAGGTGATCAGAGTACTACTGACGATCTTGAGGAAACCAAAAATTAAAGTGTAATGTCTGAGGAGACAAGTAAAGATTGAGTTTACATGATGATGGGACAATACCAGGTGTTGATTTGTAGCCGTAGCTCGGTAGAAATCGGTATCTGCTGTTTACAGTAGTCCGTGAGTACGCGGTAGGCAATTCAGCTCTGGTTGATGTCAGAAACCATTGAAGTCCGGGTGTGACTTGGTGATCCAGTGTGGATGCACAAATTAATGGTTGAGTAACTGGAGGTTACTGTAGCTTAATTAAACCATGAAGTCCGGGTGTGACTTGGTCATCCAGTGTGGATGCACAAATGAATGGTTGAGTAACTGGAGGTTACTGGATAATTAAGTAGTCACATGTAGAGCTTAATTTTAACTTAGTTATTTGATTTTGTTTGTCGATTGAGACTTTGAGTCTAGTAGTCAGTGTTGCTCTGAAAACCAGGTATTATTTGAATAAGAGTTATGTCATGTAATTTGTGACTTTGTTCATTAAAGTTAGTCTAAGAGCTTTGCTTCTACCCTTACCTGACTTAGGTCAGGAGTGGCCGAGCCATGTGATACTGTGGGAGTGTATTTTGTTTCAGATTAATACACAGGGCCGTGTGTCCTCTAGAATTGCCGTATCGGCATGGGTCATGAGTACGGAAGTTAAACGAAACGCAAGTGTGAAGTTAGCGCGCTTCGACAGAGTCTAGCATGACGTTCGTGCGAGGTTGGCGGTATGTGGCTGCGTACATCGGAGCGGTCACTTCTCTCCGAGCTTCCGAGCGAACAAGCGGTCCAAAATATTGAGAAAAATGCTGTTTACGATAAGTCACGTTTTGATTGTACCAAAGCAAAGATTGTTAAGTAAGAGCGTAACCAAACAAAGCTCGACCCAAAGTTTAGAGGTCCTTTCAAAGTCATCGAATTGCTTGATTGGTACACACGAGGACGTGTGACGAGTCAGTATGGCCGTGTCGTATTTAGCGATAAGTTTACGATAAAATGAATTTAATTTGATTTCGTAGTAGGTAGTTTGCTTACGTAGTTTGTAATGAAGTTGGCAACGCAGTGACGTCATTGTGAGTCACGTGGGCAGAGTTGTTGTGCGGGAGAATTTAATTGTTTGCGAGGCATTCTGTATCGTGCGCTCGAACTGTTCAGACCGGCACAACAAATCTGTCGGTTGTCCATATTTCATTAGGAAGTGTATTATCTTAACTAAATATTTTAAAATAATTCAGTTGTGATTATAAAAGTCGTGTGCATTATTTATTGTGTGACCTGAGTACCCTTTACGCCCATAACATGGAACCGGTACCAATAGAAGATGACGGTGTCAACACTGTCGTCCAGGATATTGGTTCTCCGTCATATATATGTATTTCAATTACACCATTAAAATAGCACTTTTGAAAAGTCAAAACTAGTTGCACGGTTCCAAGAAGTGGGTCTTATGGAGAAGAACCGGCAAGAAATTCCATAGACACTTAGACCTTTTGACCGCCACGTCAATAACGAAAATCCATGTTCTCTACGCCAAACGACAAATTCTAGTATCTTATATTACGTTAAAAAAAAAACAAATTTTTGTATATGTATTTATTTTGAACTAAAAAAGCTTTGGTATTTTTGACGTGCCATGCCGTCGTTGGCGTCGTCGTGAGCAAGTTTTCATTTGACGTCTATACACGTCCGTGGCGGTCAAAGGGTTAAAAAAAATACAGTGTTAATCTTGGTTAACAATTTTGTTCTGAATACTTCATGAGAACAATGCATTATGATGTGTATAATAATTAGGTAGTTATCTTACTTGATAAGTTTGTCCATGTTCATAAACCAGTTGGCAGCACTCTGGTAGGTGAAGTCTCCTCCCATGGTGACCATAATATTATCATGGTCGTAATACTTCGCTTGCCTCTCTATTTGAGATATGAAGTCGTTCACCTGGCGAGTGAAAGTTAAATTAAAAGAAATATTAATTATTTAATATTCTTCCGCTGAAATGAAGAATGAGTCCCGAGTGGGTTTTCCCCAATAGCTATAATCTGTGTCTTTAAGCTTTTGACCGCCACGTTAATAACGAAGATCCGTGTTATCTACGCCAAGTGACAAATTCTAGTATCTAATAGCTAGATAAAAAAAAACAACAAATTTTTGGATACCTACGTATTTATTTTGAACTAAAAAAAAAGTGGTATTTTGGACGTGCCATGCCGTCGTTGGCGTCGTGAGGAAGTTTACATTTAACGTCTATACACTCCGTGGCGGTCAAAAGGTTAAATCTCGAGTGAATCGGTTTCTTCTAGGCAAGCGGATCTCCACCGTAGATCGCAGGGTCGCTTAACATCAGGCGAACTAGCGGTCAAGCGTAGGAACGACGTACCGAAGTAGATAGATAGAATAAAGAAAAGACAGAGGTGCGTGCTTTGGATTCGAACTCGAGACCTTGACAGTCTAATGGTCGTACCACTAGACTGTCACAGCTATATAAATACAGATAATATTGCTTTGGCTAAAGGATGTCACCAAAATCTGCCCAAATGATGTACTGAGGGTACACTTATTGGAAAAAATACCCTGTATTACGCTGGTTAAAACTCTAGTCATACTTTTTCTTTATGCTCACTAGGGGATGAGAAAAAATAACTTTAAGTTTGAAAAAACGCACGCCATTTTAACATACTAGTATCAGTTTCATAGTTTTTGTAGTAAAAACTGTCAACTTGATAGCTATCTGCTGTCAGTGTCAGTTTTAGAATGTCATACACACACCATTTTGGCAAATTAATAACAGCTTCATAGTGATTTCATAATAAAACTGTCAACTTGACAGCTGTCATGTACCTCAGGTACAAATTTGGGTTGAGTTGTAAGGACTTTTGATGACCTCCTTTATACAAAATCTGCTATTATATTATTTGGACTCTTAAAAGTTCTCTGGTAATCATTTGATAGGCTTTCGATACAATGGGAGGGCACATAACACTGGATTGAATAGCTTATTAGGTATCGAAATCGGAGCCTTACCCTTTTATCAGCATTGTAGACTTTGTTATCAGGATCATCTATAATAGGCTCGTCGTTGCATAAGAAGTCGAAGCAAAAGCCATCCGGAGCGTTATAGAGGTTAAACAGCGTGTGAGTCATTATGTCCGACATTTTACCTGAAAAAATACCAATCCGTAAACAGTGAACCGCTTAATTAACAAATGTTCGGCATGGAGAAGAAGAAGAAATTTCCATCTTGACAAAAAAGTTGAAAAGCTTAGTTTATCCACGTTCTAGACGTCTCAAATTTCCCAAATTCCTCACAACTAAACTACAATTGAACTGAAAACTAATTTGGATCTAACTTATTATTTTTAACATGACGCCATTTAATCCACTTGTACGTTTTTTTTTAAATTTAATTTATTGTATTATGATCGAATATACCATCAAGACAAGTATACGGTCCGCTTAATGGTACCTAAGCGGCAACCGCAGCCTATAGACGTCAGCAACACCAGTGGTATCACTCGCGTTGTCATCTTGACAGCTCAGTTGTCAAGTCTCATATGGCCAGTAATGTCACTGGCTACATAGGCCTTCAAACCGCAACACAATAATGTTAGCACATTATTGCTTAGCGGGATTGCTCGTGCTCTGCTCGCGCAAAGTTCTTTGATGATGGTAGCCTACGACCATAAAGTCATAACATACAGGGTGGAAGGGACATCGACGCGCAACGGCTTACCATGACTTCGGTACATGATTCTGGAACCCCTGCGTTGGAATTTTTCGTCGGCTTTTTCTTAAATTTTACGTGTTTTTTTGCAGTTTTTTCAACTTTAAACTGTATAAAATAATTATTTCTATCTAACCCAATAAGAATTTTAATTAAAATTCATTTTTTTCACTAAAAACAGCATTGTAAATTACACTCGAAAGATCTTCTGGTCAGCTGTTTCCTTAGAGTTCACTTGCGAGTTGTAAAATTTAAGAAAAAGCCGACGAGAAATTCCAACGCAGGGGGTCCAGAATCATGTACTGAAGTCATGGTAAGCCGTTGCGCATCGATGTCCCTTCCACCCTGTATATACTTACCTAGTACATCGCTCCCTCTCCACATGAATTCCATTCTGTCTTCTTCTATCATGGCCTCTCTTTCTTTATGGTCTACCCGCCCTTAAAACAATAATTTTTAAAAGTAATAAAAATGCAGCAGTGATAGCCTAGTGGTAAGATCAATGGACTGCCAAGTCGAAGGTCTCGAGTTCGTATCCAAGGCACGCACCTCTGACTTCTCAGATTCATGTGCGTATTAATAATTAATAATTAATTATCACTCGCTTAAACGGTGAAGGAAAATATCGTGAGGAAACCTGCATACCTTAGAGGATTTTCTCGATGCTTTGTGAAGTCTGCCAATCTGCACTAGGCCAGCATGGTGGACTATAGCCTAAGCCCTCTCGTTCTGTGAGAGGAGACCCGTGCCCAGCAGTGGGACAGTATATGGGTTGATGATGAATAAAAATAATCTGTTCAAAGGTTAAGTCAAAGATTACCTTATTTATAAATCATGTAAAAATTGCTACGACGTTAGATACTCTTTAATGCCAAAAAATAGGTATTTGCAAATCTATCTAATATCTATCTATCTATCTATCGAAATTGTCATATGCAAACTGTCATGGCCGCTATAATAATAATGTCAAATGACAAAATTAAGTACTGTTCTCGTTTGGCAAATATATAAACACTTAAATATATTTAAGTGTATAAATATTTGCCAAACGAGAACATTAACTATTACAAATTCGTAGCAGTTTAGGCTATACGAATTAAAATAATACTTAGTCGTATTTTCTACAGGCTATAAACATATATTATAGGCTATAAACATAGGCTATAAATATTCTAATTCAATTAGACCATTAGAATAGCGCTAAAGTCTGATGGCAGTCGCTTCGTATAAAATACTCATAATACTCAACATCTGGTTAGACTGGAAGCCGACCATAGTTGGGAAAATGCTCGGAGAAGAACCAAAATAAATACAAACCTATGAACAACCCGTCGAATCCCATTTGTGCTAACAATGATACTTGTTCTCTGGTATGTCCATATGTGTCTATCTGCCATGCAGCTTTAGGCTTGCCACAGGGTCCCAACGTGTCGTTCAGTTTTCTGTAATAGAAAAAGGTGTGGAGATAGGTACTGCTTATAGGTATTGCTACCAGCGATAAGACCGCCAATTGTACTTATGAGACGTTTGTTTTTTTTTTTTCTCTGTATCTGTGTACAATAAAGAATATTCTATCCATCTCCATATACTGGTATCGCGTCGGGGTCACCAGTGTGGAGAGGGCGAGTTGTGTTGCCCCTCTATCATAAGGGAGGATTCTCCAACCAGGCGGGTGTTATGCCTGGCGGGCCACGACCCGACGGTTGATGTCGGGCGGTTGTATACAATGCAACTTGCGTTGCGAATGTTGCTTGCGCGATTCAGGATTTGTTCGTAGTTCCATGTAGCGTGATAAATGTCGGTACAAAGGTTTTATAACATTTGGTCACAATAATTACCACATTGATTTACTGGGGACCTAAAATGACCACATCCAGCGATTGATTTTTTATGTTTATACCACTAAGGTAGCAAACACCAATACGGCCCACCTGACGGTAAGCGGTTACCGTAGCCTATAGACACTTGCATCACAAGGCGTATCACTTGCGCGTTGGCGACCATGTTAAACGAAAGAGGAATAGTTGGGTTGGCAGTATAAGGGTCAAAGTCTCATGGCCATGACCATGTCATGACTACATGTCCGGTAAAACCAGACCCCCTCAGCATACCTCAAACCCCAAGTATACTGGTCAATGATGTGCAGGTAGTCGGGCGTGGCTTCGTCATTGTGCACCCAGCCGCCTCCAGCGAACTCCACCCGACCTTCCTGCACCAAGGTTCTGAAGGTAGCCCTAGTTGTGGGCCGCTGTTCCTTCCACCAGCGCCAGAAGTACGCTGTCTCCGAGAAAGTGAACCTTAGAAAACATAAGTAACTTATTTAAGAACCGAAAAACAAATCTTTATCAAAGAACTTATTTCTATATCAAAGAACTTCTTTTTATCCCAAAGAACTTATTTCGATCTCAAAAAACTTACTTCTTGTAGAACGTAAATGCTATTCTTTTTTGCAGGTACAGTGTAACGAAAGTTAACTTATTTATGAAAAAAAATATTTTAATATAGTGATGAACTCAAAATTCAAATCATTTCAAGAACCCTGTACCAAGTAGGTATCTGGCAATTAAATATTGAACATTAGGTATCATTTTATTTGTATATAAACAATGTTATGGCTGTACAAAATAAGTAAACTTCTTAAAATGACTCCAAGATAAAGATCCCAAATGCCAAATAACTTATTTATAGAATTCACTTCAATTTACAAAACTCACTTATCTCTCAAAGAACTTACTTCTATCTCAAAGAAGAACTTATTTCTATCTCAAAGAACTTACTTCCGTCTCTTATCGTGTAACAACTCCGAGAGCACAGAGTGATATATAAGTTGTACATTAGCAGTGCTCACTGTTGTTTTGGCTGTAAAAAAAAAAAGAAATATACCTACATAATTATATTCTTGATCCAAAATTAAAAACCGAATTATTTTTTATTGAGCCAATGATTCTTTGAGCTTTGTTTAGTATTTCTTCTTTGAGATCGTTTATCACATAAATTTTTGTTTCCTGTGGGAATCGAACCCACGACCCCATGAATTGAACCACCACAGACGTCGTCAAGAAATGTCATTAAAATAGATGACAAACAAGCATCTTCTATCGCATACTATGGGGAATGCTTTGAGAAATTGTTCGGATTGATCATTGCCGCCACTTTCCGCCATCGTTCCACGCGACAGCAGTTCCATCCCCATCATCGATGGGTGGCAGCCCACTACTGTGCGTTTGACCAGAAATTTTCTGCCTCGCACAACTAAACTGTGGAATGAACTGTCGCTTGTAGTATTTCCGGACCAATATGACCTTCAAACCTTCAAGAAAAGAGCGTACTCCCTTTTAAAGGCCGGCAACGCGCTTGTGACTCCTCTGGTGTTGCGGGTGTCCATGGGCGGCGGAAATCGCTTACCATCAGGCGATCGGTCTGCTCGTTTGGCCCCTATCCCATTAAAAAAAGCATACTTGCCGCCTGATGGCAGCGCTTCGTGTTTTTTTTTTATACCGCTAAGGTGGCAAACAAGCATACGGCGCACCTGATGGTAAGCGGTTACCGTAGCCTATAGAGGCTTGTAACACCATGGGTATCACTTGCGCGTTGCCGACCCTGTAAAACGAAAGACGAATAGTTGCGTTGCCAGTATAAGGTTCAAAGTCCCCCACTGCCAACACAATGTTTCCTTGCGGAGCACTGGCAACCTTGCTCACCATAAGGAACGCAACACAGCTCAAAGCAGTGTTATTTTACTTCGATTTTGTTTAAAATAATAATACTTATTCAGCCGCTTCAGGGGGTCTACTCCCTAAGCACGAAGTCCGTAGTTTCGATCTTAGTTACGGGCGTTTCCTACTCCGTATCACCTACGGATGGATGATTCGTTCGGGGCCCGAACTAAGAATGAATGACAACACAATTTGACAGTTGTCCCTACTCTCGATGTGTTTTTAACCGTTCGAAAAATTGAATTTGACACTTGTTTTATCGGACTCCGAAGTTACGGAGAACTTTCGAACGGATCGTAACTCGTTGACGGAGATAGGGAGTAGACCCTCTGATGAGAAACCGAGACCCCAACATAAATATTTGCGAAATGGCTCGACTCATCCTACATTATGAGATTCTGATAAATCTCAGGGGTCTTCGAAGGACCTTGTTCATTTTAGAGTTCAAGTTGCGGGCAGGAGGGGAGGGTGTCTCCGTCAGAGTAAATGTGGTGTTTCATTTCTCATCGGGCAAACAGGGGGAACTTGAACTCTAAAATGAACAAGATGTACTTACTAGTGATGGTTAACCTTTTGAACGCCACGTCAATAACAAAAATCTGTGTTCTCTACGCCAAGCGACAAATTCTAGTATCTAATAATAGGTAAAAAAAACAACAAACAAAAATTATATAGGTATTTGACGACCTCTGTGGTCTAGCGGTTCGAGTGCCGGACTGCTGATCATGGGGTCATCATGGAGTTCGATTCCCACAGGACACAAATATTTGTGTGGATAAAACATGAGTAAGTATTTGTGTTTGTCTGGGTGTTTCTTATGTATTATAAGTATGTATTTACAAAAAAAAAAGTATATAAGTATTATATCCATTGTCTAGTACCCATAGTACAAGCTCTGCTTATTTTGGGACTAGATGGTGATGTGTAAAATGTCCCAAAAATTTTATTATTATTTATTTTGAACTAAAAAAGAAAGTGGTATTTTTGACGTGCCATGCCGTCGTTGGCGTCGTGAGCATGTTTTCATTTGACGTCTATACACGTTCGTGGCGGTCAAAAGGTTAATAATATTTTTATTGCGCTTTTCACCTTTTATCGTAATAAATTCATAAACGCGATGTAATATAAGTACTTATAATTATAGCATGCTATAAAAAAGCACGTAAAAAAATGCTTCAAAATTAAAGCAAGTTATTGGTTTATAGCAACTTTGAACACCACTAGTACTCACTGCCGTACCATCGTACCGTGTGATAGCCTAGTGGTATGACCATTGGACTGCCAAGATGAAGGTCTCGAGTTCGAACCTCTGACTTTTTATTAATAATTACCTTATTATCACTCGCTTAAACGGTGAAGGAAAACATCGTGAGGAAACCTGCATTCCTTAGAGATTTGTTGCAATGGTTTGTGAAGTCTGCCAACCCGCACTAGGCCTGTGGTGGACTATAGCCTAATCCCTTTCAATCTGAGAGGAGACCCGTGCCCAGCAGTGGGACAGTATATGAGTTGATGATGAGTGGGTACTTACTGCCGTAGTAATATTCATCGAAGGTCTTCACCCATCCAGCATCCATGTGCGAGTGAGGTATTAAATGTACGTTCAGCGCCCCATCGCGCGTTTGTGGGCATTGCTGGAACAAAAAACCAGATTAATATCATAAATGTAAAAAAAAAATAAAAAAAAAACAGCAATGGAGCTCTTTTGGCTGATATGACAGGCGTGGTCTGGAGGAGAGGTCATGCCCTCGTCAAAAACATACACCTCAACATGAAAAACCTTCAAAAAGTAAATTAAAAAAACCCGATTATAAAGAAAAAAATAAGATGTCAGCAACATAGCGACTTGGCAGTCAGTCTTTTGGGACCCATTAACAAGTAGGAATGTCTAAAAACATACACCTCAACATGAAAAACCTTAAAGTATCAAAAAAGTAAATTAAAAAACCAAGACGACAGGAACATAGCGACTTTAACTGTCGGGACTCGGGACCCATTAAAAAGTCGGAATGTCTTTAATGACACTCGCAAGATTTAAACAAATCGTTTGACGTAAGAATTATCAAAATCGACCCACGCGTTTCGTCTCTAGAGTGCCACAAAGGATCAAACATACATACATACATAGGCTGATAAACATATTATTATATATTTTTGGGACATTTTACACAACACGATCTAGTCCCAAACTAAGCAGAGCTTGTACTATGGGTAGGGGAGACCGGGGCGCGACTTAACAAAATTTATATTTTCAGTTGTATCTTCAAGACACCTAAACATTTTCAAATTATTTTTGTATCAAATGATGTCTAAACTATTCAATAACCATGTCGTTGGTTTTAATTTGACAAGAAATGGATACCTTTTTAAGAAAGTCGATTTTACTCAGAAAAGTCAGAAATTAATACTTACCCCGCGATCGGGGCTATAATTAACACTTCCGAGGTAAGTATTAACAAAAGGGGCAACAATTAACATTGTAAGTATTTTCCTCTATAAATAAAGAAAACTCAAAATTACAATGACATTTTTTTATTAAGCAATACAATTAACATTAGGCTTAAACAATATAGCACTTTGTCCCTGCAACAACGATATATGTTTATAGAGAAAGAAACCCAAACAAAACCTCTATACATACATAATAACAAAATTCAACAAATATCTGAATCATTTATTATTAACAGTTACTTTTACTGTTATATTATTGAAGGAAACGTTAGTTTTCAATAATCACAATATTCACTTAGTGGAATAATAATTAACATTATGCTTAAAAGTTGAAACACTCCGTCAAGCAACAATATTTCAGATATATTTAATGAATAGAAACAAAAACTCAAACAAAACCTCTTCGTATCGTTATTATTAAGTTAACAGCCTTTTAAGTAGTTTATTCAGGCTTATGTGTGTTATCTAATAATAATACAATCAACTTAAATGAGGTAGTAAACAGCTTATTCTTAAACGTAGCAGTCTTTATATAACCTACCTTTATAGTCTAAAACAGTCTCAATAAAGCTTAGTTTTATTATGAAATTACTGAAGGTAATATAAATATCCTTTATATATTATATAAAATCAACATCTTAACAATATAATCTACTAGGAATCATTTTCATGTAATCACAATATGTTTCATTTTTATTCATATTCATCATCTGAATCAGACTTTTGGCAAACATATGAAACAGTGTTGCCTCTGATACATCCGGACTGAGCCCACTGCTTGCACGAGATGCATTGCACCCAGTCTGCACCAGATGTGTCTTCATTCTATGAGAAACCACAAATTATACAGAAATATTCATCTTCTGCACTGTCGCTGCTTTCTTCCAATATCCTTTTCTTTGCCTTTTCCACTTGTAATGTTTCCTTTTCTTTTCCTTTTTTAGCTATTTGTTCTTTACCCGTTCCTTTGCCCTTACCTTTACCCTTTCCTTTATCATTTTCTTTACCTTGCTTTTTTTTCTTTCCATCGTCTTTATTTTGCGGTTTTTTTTCTTTTTAAGTTTCTGTTACTTTCTATCTCTTTTTTTTTTTTTTTTTTTTTTTATGTGATAGGGTGGGCAAACAAGCAGACGGATCGCCTGATGGTAAGCGATTACAGCCGCCCATGAACACCCGCAACACCAGAGGAGTTTCAGGTGCGTTGCCGCCCTTTTAAGGGGTTTGGGCCTCCGGTATCCTCACTCACTCGACGAAACACAACGAAAACGTTATTTCACGCCGGTTTTCTGTGAGGCCGTGGTATCAAGTCCGGTCGAGCCGGCCCATTCGTGCCGAAGCATGGCTCTCCCACGGTAATCTCTTCTAGTGTTTGTTTAAATAAATTAATATGTTATTAGATACCCTGGTGGATATACAGCTCTTTAAAGTTAGGACAGGTGGACAGACAGACGGACGGACAGCGTAGGCTTAGTACCTAGTGTAATAATGTTAATACCAACCCCACATGCGGGGTAAGAATTAACATGTTAATACTAGCCCCGTATGTTTTGTTAAATTTAGCCCCATGGGTAGCTTTTCAATAAAAAAATATATAATTACGAAATATTGTGCATTAGCGTCAGTAACGGTATGTAACATTATTAAGCATAAAACAAGCTACTGCAAAAAAAAATATATTACACCGAAATCAATTATTCAACGCGTAAATCAAAATATCGTAAAGTGAAAAAAGTTCGTTACTTGGCCAAAATAGACGCACATCACACAACTCATTTTCGCGGCGCACTGAGCTGGACTGACGAGTCCTAACCCTTAGACCGCTGTCACAGGGACGAATTCTAGGAATCACTAGTGACGTGCTGTTTATAGTTTCGTAGAAATTCGCTTGTTAATACTTACCTCTGTTAATTAAAGCCCCGGCCTCCCCTACTAGACAATGGATATAATACATTTAAACTTTTTTTTTGTAAATACATACTTATAATACATAGGAAACACCCAAACACAAATACTCATGTTTTATCCACACAAATATTTGTGTCCTGTGGGAATCGAACCCACGACCCCATGATCAGCACCGCTAGACCACAGAGGTCGTCTTATCCCTCCTTTGCGTCGCGCAGTCGGGTAAATATAGACAACTCATACCATCCATACATACATACCATCACGCCTGTATTCCCCGAAGGGTGGGGCAGAGGTGGTACTAAAGTTTGTAGCAGGAGGCGGGCTATGGCCATTAACCAGGCACAAATCCATACTCCGAGCTGCTACTGAGAATTTCATTGAAAAACCCAATAACACTGCTCGACCTGGGAATTGAACATGTAGCATAGCAGTTTTTTATTATACCACTAAGGTGGCAAACAAGCATACGGTCCGCCTGATGGTAAGCGGTTACCGTAGCCTATAAAAGCTTGTAACACCAGGGGTATCACTAGCGCGTTGCCGACCTTGTAAAACGAAAGAGGAATAGTTGGGTTGGCAGTATAAGGGTCAAAGTCCCACCACAGCCACTACTAATCTTATACTAAGCAATGCTTGTAGGTACTATGGGTACTAGACAGTATACACTTGTATACTGCGGTCTCTCATATATAGGCCAAACTAAAAGAAGCATAGGGACCCGCGTAAAAGAACACATCGCCGATGTCAAACACCGCCGTTCCAAGAAGTCAGCAGTTTGTGAACATACTCTTGACAAGGCCCAGCATTATATCAGATTTGATAAACCACAAATACTTGCGAAGGAAAGTCGATACCTACCCAGGATGATTCGTGAGGCTATTGAAATTAAAAAACATCCAAATTTCAATAGAGAAGATGGCTGGGTCTTACCACCTGCTTGGAATCCTGTTATAGATTCTATTAAACCAAAATCCAGGCCTACAACTGCAAGACCAAAGGATACTGTGAGCTCGTTCTGCGTGAATCGGATTGCCAATAATTAACAACTAAAACATGATCATTGAATATTTTTACTTTAAAAGAGACCATGATTCTCTGAGTTTGTTTCGGCGTTTCTTCTCAGAGGTCGTCAGCTAGGAAATGCCGGCTCCATCTAGTTTTAATTAATAATTAGTAATAAATGTCATTGATCATGTAACAATAAAAAATGTAGGGTAGCTGTCAGTAATTATATCATCAAGACGCCTACCACCTCAGTCTACCCGTGACCATGGACGCTGTAAAGGGTCCGAAACGTCGGGATTAATAATATCAATATACGCGATAAAATCCGTAAAAAGTAGTTTTATTTCAATGTATAATATTCGCGTAAATGTCAAAAATCAATACACTTGTATACTTTTTATTCTATTAACTAAGAAACATCTAGACAAACACAACCACTTATATTCATCACATAAATATTTGATGAATCGAACCCATGACCTCGTGATCAGCAGTTCGACACTCGAACCGCTAGACCACAGACGTAGCGAAAATTGAACTACAAAAAACCTACTTACCTTATAACCACATTCGATTTTACTTTCCACTATAAATATACATTTTAACACTAATAATACAAATATATTCACATAAAAAATACAAATAGTCATTATTAAAACCTATTTTATTGTTATTAAAACTGCAATTCTAAATACAAAAATGAATAATTCGAATCAAAATCATTTTTTTCGCTCGTTTTCCTTTCTGATTTGCGTCAAAAATCGAACGAATAGTTGTAAGAAAAATGATGGTTATTATTGATTTTCAAATAGTTATATGTTTTTAAAGTTAATTTGAAAATGTAAGTTCCAGTATAAGTGTATGTGATTCTAGACTATCTAAAGGCTTACTGGTGTTATGAGCTAATACCTGCAACACCTGAAACCAGAGTTTATTTACAGTTAGGACATGTTCACAATGCTGTAAAGCCCATTGAACTAGTCCATTATAGTCGAGCATTAAAATAGTTGAGCTGCCTAAATTATTATGGTCGAGCTACACAATGACTAATGCATGCGTGCCGTTGGCTGGGACTGGTCTACT
The DNA here is from genome assembly GCA_964056405.1 of Acronicta alni. Lineage (NCBI taxonomy): Eukaryota > Metazoa > Arthropoda > Insecta > Lepidoptera > Noctuidae > Acronicta > Acronicta alni. The sequence goes on from OZ043942.1 coordinate 6,285,730, forward strand.
CAAAGCCGCTATGGCACACAATTGTTACTATCCTATGTCTGGACTTTAAAAGAGACTTTGATTCTCTGAGTTTGTTTCGGTGTTTCTTCTCAGAGGTCGTCAGTTAGGAAATGCCGGAGCCATCTAGATTAAAAAATGTAAAACATTGACTTGTAAAAAGTGTCTTTAAAAGGTCTACTTACAGAAATAAATATCATTTATCCAATTTTTTTGTTATTATTTATCAATTAGGATTTTTAATATGTTATTAATTTTAGTGATCTCATTGTTCTAGTGATTGCAAGTGCACTGAGTGAGTAGTCCTGGGTTCTATTCCTGCATAGTGTTATTGTATTTCAAAGATATACATTTACGGTAAAGCAAAAATCGTTCTCAGGCAGAGTTCAAACCTATCATCATCATCACCATCCCACATATTGTCCCACTGCTGGGCACGGGTCTCCCCTCTCGATCTAAGAGGAGACCCATGTCCACCACGCTGGCTTAATGCAGATTGCCAGACTTCACCAACCGTCGAGAAAAATCTCTAAGGTATGCAGGTTTCCTCACGATGTTTTCCTTCACCGTTTAAGTGAGTGGCAATTAATTAGATATTAATACGCATATGAATTCGAAAAGTCAGAGCTACGTACCTTTGATTCGAACTAGGGACCTTTGACTTGGTAGTCCACTGGTCGTAACACTAGGCTATCACTGCTTTTCTTTTCACACAAAAGATTTCTTAGATTGGTACAAAATATCAATCTAAGAAATAATGAAACCTACTATATATTTTTTGTAAAAAAAAACTTGTTTCACACTATGATTTTCTCATGTATCGTGGGTGCGTTTAGAAACACAAACTTTCACATGCACAAACAGAAACCCGGAACAACTACAGGTAGGTACATTATTTGTTCCGTGTAGGGATCGAACCCACAACCCGTGGCGCAAGTCGATCGCTGAGCCGCTGCGCCAAACGTGTCGTCAATCATCACAGATTACATACAGTATGAACGCTGCCTACGCCTCTTCGAATAACGAGGATCAGGTTAACAAAACATGCTCTCGTTACTAACAGTAAGTTAAACCAAACATTACACTTTCACACGGTTACTACGCGTAGGCTAGGTAGGATTGGTTTAAATGTATTTAACTGCAAATCAAAAAATGACGTTTTATATAACAAAATAATTCCCAATACTAAGCAAAAATACTTATTGCACAGCAAGAATACTTATTGCACAGCAAAAATACTTATTGCACAGCAAAAATACTTATTGCACAGCAAAAAAAAACTTATTGCACAGCAAAAATACTTACTGCACAGCAAAAATACTCACCTCAAAATATTTTTATATACCTGCATTTGGTTCTGGCGATGTACGGTCACAGTTCTAAACTAACCTTTTTTTTATAGTACAGAAAATCCTCATCGATCCTCCGCCTCCCGGGGGACGAGGTAAGGTATGTCGGACTCATACCGACTAAAAACGGCACTTACCTTAACTTGCCTTATAACCGATATCTGTATTTTGCTGCTCAATCAGTAATTTTGATGCGCGGTTTAATATACTTATTCCGTATGTATATAACATACCGTTACACGTACATTCTATACATCTATGTGGCCTTAAATTACACGAAAATTATTTAACCAATAACACGATAAGAAGATCTTTTAATAATAAAACTTGAGAGGTGTCAAGGGACACCCGGATGGAACGAAGTTCCTTTCATTAAAATTTAATAATTAAAAATAAAAAAACCTGTATACACTCAACAATTCACAACGCGCGAAATTCAAATATTGTCATTCACTCAATAATATTTGAATGCTTGTCAACAATATTTGAATTTCGAAAAAAGTGTCGTGACAACTAACTTCTAACTTTCGTAAGATTTTTTTCCGTCTAGCCCCCTTTCACAACGCGCGATAAGGAACTTCGTTCCAAAAACAAAAAATATAGAAAAAAATCAAAACACTTATTCGACCTGGGACTCGAACTCAGAATCTTGAAGAAGAAAATTTTTACGACACGTTTGGCGCAACGGTTGAGCGGTCGGCTTCTGGGCCACGGTTTGTGGGTTCGATCCCCGCACGGAATATGTATTTGTACGACCTTGTTTTGGGTCTGGATGTTTTTTTATGTGAAAGTTTGTGTTTGTTAACGCACCCACAATACAGGAGAAAAGCCTAGTGTGGGGCAACGTTTATTTAATTTTATTAAAAAAAAACCATGCTGAGCAGCCATGCTAACGACTATATTTAGGGCGTTTTGAATATCGACAAAAAACTACTTTCACGATATTGTTACAATGCAGTTCATTGTTCTGTTGGGCCTTTCACAGGTTTCATGGTCATGGGCAGGCGAAGGCGTTCACCTCACTTTTAATTCTGTATGAATTTAGACATTACGTAGAATGAGAATGAATGAGTGAATGAATTGAATGCCCCTCAGTAAATTACAGAAGCTCCCCGAGAACATGGCTTTTCCATATCATAACGTAGTGGCCGATTTACACATTTTCCAAGTACAGGCTGCCAAATTTTTGCCGCCTTTACCTCTACCGTCAAATGGGGTGAGGGGTGAATTATGGGTGAATTGATCAATTCAAAAAAATCAATCAAATAAAAATCCGTACAAAACTTTGAAAGGGTTTTTAGGTTTGATAATTAGTTTGTTGGTAAAAGGGACTTCAATACCGTTTGAATGTACCTAGATTTTTATAAGTAGGTATTGTAGACCATTGGACTCTGCCAAGTCAAACGACTCGAGTTCGAATCCAAGGCTCCTTCCTCCTCCAACATCTGGCGAAAAGCCAGAGCCAATTCATGTGAGTATTAATCGCCTAAAACGGTGAAAGAAAACATCGTGAGGAAACCTAACTAACTAACAGTATGCCAACCCGCACTAGGCCAGCGTGGTGGACTATAGCCTAATCCCTCTCAATCTGAGAGGAGACCCGTGCCCAGCAGTGGGACAGTATATGGGTTGATGATTATGATATGTATTGTATATATTTTATGATATGTTAAATACTAGCTGAGAGAGAGTACAAGCTACAGAGTTGTACACCAAGAGTTTGTGCGTATGTTTCAGTCACATGTGATAGGGCCAAAGGGGGCGAGCCTATTGCCATTAGCCGGGCACAAAGTCAAATTTGCTACTACTGAAAATTTAATAGAAAACACCCGACCTGGCAATCGAACTAGTACCTTGTTCTTCATGTCTTTTTTTTATACTAGGTACTAAGGTGGCAAACAAGCATACGGCTCACCTGATGGTAAGCGGTTACCGTAGCCTATAGACGCTTGCAACACCAGGGGTATCACTTGCGCATTGCCGACCCTGTAAAATGAAAGACGAATAGTTGGGTTGGCAGTATTAGATTCTAAGTCCCCTCACAACTAACGCAACGTTTCTTGGCAACTGGCAACCTTGTTCACCGTTAGGAACACAACACAGCTCAAAACAGTGTTATTTCACTTCGATTTTCTGTAAGGCGGAGGTACTTCCCCAGTCGGGCAGCTCCAATTTGAGTGGAATTACTCCCACTAACTACCTTTCTAATTTTATTACAAGAATTTTTATTACTTTAATGTTTTTTGAGGTTTCAGATCTCTTTTTTTATTACACTAAGGTACCAAACAAGCATACGGCCCACCTGATGGTAAGCGGTTACCGTACCCTATAGACATTTGGTGGGCCGTATGCTTGTTTGCCACCTTATTGGTATAAAATAATAATAATATTGACCTTACATAAATTATTCAATGTCTACAATATGGTTTATGACGCTATTCGGAAATGGTTTAATGTTTGACCAATAAAACTTATCCATATACTTCCGTGTCCGTTTTAACTTAACGTGTTTTGTCGCTATACATATATACAGGAAATAATTCTAATTGAACAAGTCTTAGAAATTGATATTCGTGTTGGAATTAGCCAATATAACAGAATAATTAATTGAGAGGTAGGTGTTGGCAATGAGTTCGTGTTGTAGATATATCATGTATTATATATTTTACATTTACATAAGTTTGAGGGCACGTTTGGCATAGCGGTTGAGCGATCGGCGTCTGCGCAAGTGGTTGCGGGTCCAATCCCGGCACGGAGTAAATATTTAAATATTTGACGACGTCTGCGGTCTAGTGGTTCGAGTGTTGGACTGCTGATGACGAGGTCGTGGGTTCGATTCCCACTGAACACAAATATTTATGTGATAAACATAAGTGTAATTTTTGGGTGTAAAGAGGACGGACCACGTCCGAAATGCCTCCCTCCGTTCCAAAACGCGCATAGTAGATGTGGGTGTCCAAACTGCAAGGTTAAAGTGGCGATGGGCTGGCCACGTCAGTCGCATGCAACCGGACAGGTGGGCGAGAGTAGCTACAGAGTGGGTCCCTTGCAATGCTACTCGTGGACGAGGTCAGCCGAGGAGACGTTGGCGAGATGATTTTGATCACTTTTTGCCAACGTGGTGTGAAGAAGCTCAGGACAGAGAGTCCTGGACTAAGATAGGGGAGGCCTTTGCCCTGCAGTGGGAAACAAAACAGGCTACATAAAAAAAAAACATAAGTGTTTGTGTTTGTCTGGGTGTTTCTTATGTATTATAAGTATCTATTAATAAAAAAAAGTATATAAGTATTTTAAGCAAAGGAAAAATTCGACCGCGGGCAGGATTCGAACCTCTCCACCTCTTTACCTCTTCTGGTTAGGTACACCAGACGCTATGACCACTAATAATAATATTCTTGGACAATTTCACACAGCACCATCTAGTCCCAAATTAAGCAGAGCTTGCACTATGGGTAATAGACAATGGATATAATACTAATATACTTTTTTTTGTAAATACATAAGAAACACCCGGACAAACACAAACACTTATGATCATCACATATTTGTGTTCTGTGGGAAATTGTGGGAATCGAACCCACGACCTCGTGATAAACAGTCCGACACGCGCACCACTAGAACACAGACGTCGTCTTATTATGGAGTAGAACCTCCATAGAAACTCCTTTAAAAAAAAACATGATTATATAATAATTCTTGGTTTACAATTTCAAAGGTTTACAATTTGGTTCTGAATAGTTCATGAGAACAATGCAGTTTAATGTGTACAATAATAATAGCTAGGTATAGTAATAATAAAGGTTGCCATTGAAAGTAAGAGCTGTCTATCCTCAGGATATCGGTATTACTCAGAAATTGGGTTGCGGAGGTCTGATGGGAGTTGGTTCTTGTAAAATATATTCAGCCGCGGCTGGTTAGACTGGCAGCCGACACTAACATAGTGGGGAAAAGGCTCTGTAATTGTTAATAGGCTCCCCCTATTACATGGCACATACTTACAAAATTTTTTTCATCCCACCTATTCGTAAAGGACGACTTGGTTCGCTTTTAAGTGCACCCAAAGGTGGTGTTTTCTATAAGAAACTTTTAGCGGGCAGTAATGAGTTTTTAATCCTCTATAAAAGTGCGCCGCAATTATCTTTGCCGCGCACTTTTTGAATTTGGAACATCTTAGTGTGGCGCTGAACACTTATTTTATCATAGTGATGAAAAGTAGTGTTTAATTGTGAATTAATTATTAATATGAGCCAGTATTGTGTTGACAATTATTATTATTGGGACCTGGCTGATTAGTTTTTCAGTGGGTCCCAATAATATTGTCACCACAAAACTGGCTCATATTAATAAGTAATTATCACTGGCTTAAACGGTGAAGGAAAACATCGTGAGGAAACCTGCATGCCTCAGAGATTTTCTCCACGGCGTGTGAAGTCTGCCAACACGTAATGGGCCCACGTGGTGGACTACAGCCTAATATACTTCTCATTCTGAGAGGAGACCCGTGCCCAACAGTGGGACAGTATATAAAGGACAGTTGATGATGATGATTTATAATAACATAAGCTTTAGGTACTGCCTCCTGGGTTCGATTGCCAGGTCTAGCAAAGTGTTATTGGGTAATTTGAGGCCGTCTGTGGTCTAGTGGTTCGAGTGTCGGACTGTTGATCATGGGGTCGTGGGTTCGATACCCACTGAACACAAATATTTATGTAATTGTAGAGAGGCGAGGTGTATTGCCCCTCCAACGAAAAGGGAGGATCCTCCAACCAGGCGGGTGTTGTGCCTGGCGGGCCACGGCCCGACGGTTGATGTCGGGCGGTTGTATATATGCAACTTTCGTTGCGAATGTTGCTTGCGCGATTCAGGACTTTGTAGTTCTATGTAGCGCGGTAGATGTCGCTACATAATAATAAACATAAGTGTCTGTGTTTGTCTGGGTGTTTTTTTTTATAAGTACCTACCTATGTATTTACAAAACCAAAGTATATAAGTATTATATCCATTGCCTCGTATCCATAGTACAAGCTCTGCTTAGCTTTGGCCTAGACGGTGCTGTGTAAAAATGTTCGAAAATTATTATTATTTCTATGAAATTCTTAGTAGCAGCTCGGAGTCTGGATTTGGGCCCGGTTAATGACTATAAGCTCGCCCCCTATTACATAGGACCTAAACGTACCGGCGAATTGTGTTTACTACAACTCTGCTCAACCCTTCGTGGAATACAGGCGTAATGGTATGTTTTACAATACCTACTGAGTTTTCCAAATCAGCGCACGCGCTGTAATTATCATTATAATAATATAAAATATGAACTATTGCAATAAACAATTATTTTCTGGTAACAAGATCGATTTCGATTTTAAAATATTATTGGATGACGACTTAAGTAACGAGTAAGCGAGGTTATCCAGTTCTTTCACGATTATTTAAGATTAAATTGGTATAGAAAGGTATTGGCCTTATACTATAGTTTTCTGATAATCTTCTATTAAACTACACTAGATTTTACCCGCGACTGTGTTACTAAGTCTACGCGTACGACGCGTAACACAATTACAAGACTTAGTAACACAATGGTCGTCGGTTGATTGATTTCATGGGATAAGTAAGTATTGTTTTTTTAAATACCTAGACTTTGATCAAATAGTCTCTGTAACATTAAAACTTCTATACGGACACCATGGGACCACTAGTTTATTTAAATAAATCTGTATATGTATAACAATATTGTATATATGCCCACAATAAAGAGATTTGATGATCTAAATACTTAACCTACCTAATTTGTTTTAAATTAGTGTCCGCCTACAAAACAATTACCTAGTGAATTATCTAAAGGCCTTAAACGCCCACTTGAAATATATCTCCTAATGTCCTCTTTTATTACAGTGGCAATGAAATTCGCTTCGTGTAAAATATTGATGTTCAGCCACATCTGGGGGCCTACTCCCTAAACACGAAGTCCGTAGTTTCGACCTTAGTTACGGGCGTTTCCTACACCTTCGGACGGATTATTCGTTCGGGGCCCGAACTAAGAATGAATGACAACACAATTTGACAGTTGTCTCTACTCCTGATATGTTTTTACCCGTTCGAAAAATTGAATTTGACACTTTTTTTATCGGACTCCGAAGTTTCAGAGAACTAGAATGGCTCGTAACTTCGTTGACGGATTTAGGGATCGGATGACGGAAGGCGGGTTCCAGTCTAACCAGAGGGTCCACCTCTGGTTAGACTGGAACCCGACTTCAATAGAATTGGATATTCTTTCTAAACTTATTGCACACCATAAAACAATGCCAAGTAGATACATTTATTTATTTCACACTCTAACTATCTTTACAGGATAATCCCAATACAATTTTGATTGGCAAATAATTTTCTTAACTAAAATTATTAACAATTAAATATAACTAACAAAATTCAACAAAACTCTTGCAGAATTATCACGAAAATATGTCTATCCTCTCATGCATTTTGTTTAATACACATATTGTGCTTGTAAGTTTAAAATAAAATAAAAATAAAGAGAATAAAATAATAAAAAAAACCGACTGAAAAAAAACAACAAGACGTCAGGAAGCTACTTAGCTACTTTAACAGTCGGAATCCCGGATTAAATTTTCCCAATAATGGGTATTGGAACAATTTGATCAGGTCTATACTTCATCCACGTTCATACATCTTGTCCTACACATGCCGGTTGTGCCACTTCACACCGGAATAAAAAGCATGTATTAGTAAAAGTATATTATGTACATAGCTACGTCACATTGTCATGGTCAGAACCTACCTCATTGCTTGGCTATTAATTACACAATTATTTTTTTATGTATCGACTTTGCCCGCGGCTTCGATCGTGTGGAGGTTGAATATCGACATAGACACAGATAACATATTATTATAACTTATTTTTACATTGCAAATGATAAATGATATTTATTTTGCAGATAGATCTTTTAAATAAACTATTACAAGTCCATGTTTGACATATTTTTTTAAGCTACATGGCTCCAGCATTTCCTAACTGAGAACCTCTGAGAAAAAACCCCGAAACAAACTCAGAGAATCATAGTCTCTTTTAAGTCTAGACATAGAACAGTAACAAGTACGTGCGTCTCAATGTGGGTCAAAGTCTGAAATGGCCTTTTGAAGAAAGAGCCATTGTGTAGCTCGACCATAATAGAGGGAGCTCAACAACCCGTCGCACGACGATAACAGACCGGCGGAATATTTGGGTAAGCCTCATAAAAAAAAGAATCCTATGCGACGTTATTAATACATCTCTGCCTAACCCTTGTCTTCGCGTTTATCATATTAGTTTGGATCTCGCGATTACTATTGCCTACTTAGAATATAAAGTAGACCAACAGTTTGCAAAAAAGCAAATGTGGCAAGCTCCTAGCTTGTGGGCGCTGATTTCCAGCTGACTTGAGTCCGCCGTCCGACCAGACAATGTCCCTAGAAGGTATTGCGCGTGTTTGATTCAGGCGCGCCTTCTAGTAGAGAGCTAGGAGAGGCATCGCCTTTTGAAGGAAATAATAATAAATAATAAATAAATATTACGGTACGAGTCTGACATATACCCTGCCACCGACTGATGTAGACCAGTCGGTGGCAGGGTATGTCTTACATAATGCTGAACTAGACCTATTTGGCGCAGCCGCGAGGCACACACCATTATGTTTTAAATAGGATTAAGTATATTTTTATTATAGGTTTTTCTTATATATTTTGTTTGTTGTCTGTTCTGTAAAATTGTGTGTACGCGAACTGTAGCGAAATAAATTTCTTTCTTTACTTTCTTTTCTTTCTTTTCTTTCTTTTCTTTCTTTTCTTTCTTTTCTTTCTTTTCTTTCTTTTCTTTCTTTTCTTTCTTTTCTTTCTTTTCTTTCTTTTCTTTCTTTTCTTTCTTTTCTTTCTTTTCTTTCTTTTCTTTCTTTTCTTTCTTTTCTTTCTTTTCTTTCTTTTCTTTCTTTTCTTTCTTTTCTTTCTTTTCTTTCTTTTCTTTCTTTTCTTTCTTTTCTTTCTTTTCTTTCTTTTCTTTCTTTTCTTTCTTTTCTTTCTTTTCTTTCTTTTCTTTCTTTTCTTTCTTTTCTTTCTTTTCTTTCTTTTCTTTCTTTTCTTTCTTTTCTTTCTTTTCTTTCTTTTCTTTCTTTTCTTTCTTTTCTTTCTTTTCTTTCTTTTCTTTCTTTTCTTTCTTTTCTTTCTTTTCTTTCTTTTCTTTCTTTTCTTTCTTTTCTTTCTTTTCTTTCTTTTCTTTCTTTTCTTTCTTTTCTTTCTTTTCTTTCTTTTCTTTCTTTTCTTTCTTTTCTTTCTTTTCTTTCTTTTCTTTCTTTTCTTTCTTTTCTTTCTTTTCTTTCTTTTCTTTCTTTTCTTTCTTTTCTTTCTTTTCTTTCTTTTCTTTCTTTTCTTTCTTTTCTTTCTTTTCTTTCTTTTCTTTCTTTTCTTTCTTTTCTTACTCGTATTAGAGAGCCATAGAGGAGCCATAGAACCATAGCGGCTTTAAGTAGTCAAAGCCGCTATAGGTCTTTTCAAAAGGCCATTTCAGACATTGCCCTGCATTGTAATACTTAATTGCTACTATCCTATGTCTGGACTTTAAAAGAGACCATGATTCTCTGAGTTTGTTTCGGTGTTTCTTCTCAGAGGTCGTCAGTTAGGAAATGGTGGAGGCATTATATGGCTTAAAAAATGTAGCTAATATAAAGTATACTTGTAAAAGCGTTATTAAAAGATCTATTTACAGAAATAAATATCAATTATTATTACAATCTCCCCAGGTGTTATATTATCAGGGTGTTCCGTACTACTTATAAAATAAGACCAGACAAGCGCTTAACCTTAAACTAATACCTAATTATGCAAAATTAATTTCCTACTGAGTTTTTAGACTAAGATATTATATTTTACATTATGACCTTAAAAAAATATTTGTAGATTGACATAATTAAGTAATTTAAAATGATAACTTATTTTTTGGTAATATATTCAATGCATTATTTACTTTTTAGCAATCAAATTACCATATTTGTACATAAAATTTGCCCTGGCGGGTAGGAGTCGCGGTGGCTTATTGGTCATAGTGTCTAGTGTACCTAACCAGAAGACGCATGTTCGAATCCTGCCCGCGGACGAATTTTTCCTTCGCGAAAATAACCAAAATCTTATCATGGAAATGGAAAAAAATAATACAAAAAGATGTCAAATAGCAGTATTTGCTGCTTAAATAGTGATTTTTTTTAGTTTTTCCGATTGTAGCAAAAATTTTCATTACATAACATCAATATTCTATGGATTACGCTGAGTGTGGACATTTAGTCACAATTAATTTAGCCATTTGCTGTAATTATCTTTAACTTATCTACTAACTATTACTTAATTATCTGTAACGTAAATCCCTAATAAATAAATAAAAAATAAACTCATCAAGATTTATTCAAATAAACTACTTTTAGAATATTCAAGCACGTGTCCCGTTTTCATAGACACCCTGTTTATACAGTTTTAGATACCTACCTATACAATGAAAACGAAATGTTTCTTTTTTCTCATTATACAGCAGAGCAAATCAATTAATTCGTCGACAATTTAGCGGAACGGGATATTATTTGATATTGGAAGAATCATGTGCAAGAACGGTTTCCTTGACACTGAATTAAATTCATTAAAAAAAACTGTCGTGATGAAATAAGGATTTAATATTACAACGTTTAAAAAAACAACATTCGAACAAGGAATTAATTCAAAAATGAACATAAACAAAATTTAAATGCATAAAATAAATAATTTAATCAAAACCTTTTTCGATTAACCGCCATAGTGCACATAATGTAAAAATTTCTGTTCTCTGCGTACGAAGCAAACACTTTTTTTAGTCATTTATAATTTGTTTTAAACGACAATGGTGAATTGGGAAATTGAAAATATATTTCTTTAAGTATGGATTTTATCTACAATGAAATAGTATTATTACCTATTTAAAAATATTTAAATGGTAAAAAATGGTTAATTAACACTATTTGATTGCCCGCCGGATGCGTAGGTACTAGGTAGGTACTCTGTACTAGCTTACTAATCAATTCAGTTGATACATTTATAATACTGCACAAACGCAAAATTGCTGAGCTGTTCGGTTGCATTGCTCCGAACAAGTAATAATAGGAAGGAATAAACTTGTTAAACAATATTTTTATTTAAAAAAATATTAACAAGGCATGAATCCTGACGCATACAGCCTTGGATAGCTGGACGAATGACGTAAGCATATGACAATCTAGATTTTAATAATTAATTTTGACAATCAATTTTTGAGGGCAACTTTACTTAAATAATTATGACGTGTTATTTTTGATGCAGTAACCGTTAACCGTTTATATTTTTTAAGAATAAGCTATTGAATTGTGCCTTCATCAATATTTTTGATTAACATTTTTTTTTACTTAGAATTTAATTTTTAAATTGACGTGACGTGACGCCATTTGTCAAAGCGAATATGACGTAAAATTCTATGACACTAAATGCCAATATCTATCACTGTCTGCGTAGTGTTTTCCTACAACAAACTGTAGTACGAAAGTTTGAGTTGAGAAAGTTTGAGAGGGTAGAGTTGTTATTTCGTTTTTATTTTATTGTAGGAGTATTTGCGATTTTTGATAGACTATGACGTCACACTAAGCGCGCCAAAATGGCGGGCGTTTAAAGTGCCCGATGGATGTTAGCTATTTTTAATCATTTTTTTATTACTTTTTCCTTTTTTGGTGTTGAATATTTTTTTACCAATAAAGTGATGTAAATAATCGAATAAAAATATTTAAAAAAATCATACATATTCCCTTTCATACATCAGTACCTACATATGTACCTATATGTGCCTGTCAAGATTTCACCGCCAAATAAAAATATTAAAAATGGAGTTTCAGTAGTATGATTCATAGTCTAATAAAAAAAGTGCATTAGATCGAAACTGGTTTAGCCGTTCATGAGTATTTATGCACAAATTGTTTTTTAAACAAATCCACGATCAAAAAACCTAAACAAATCGTAGGTCATGATTACTGCAGTGTAATTACTATTTCAAGTGTAACTTAGATTGGCACGTGCGCAAATTAATGCAGTATTCAACTTGTTAGGTACTCTCTGGGTAAGGCAGATTGAGAGGGATTCGGGTCGTTTTATTCCCTACAACATGGTTGAGTCAAACGACGCCGATACACACGTCATACTCGTGAACGGGTGCCGTCTGTCGGGGCTGGTCGGCTCTTACTGTCTGACTTTGATTTTGACTTTAACAATTCTGGGAATACAGGCGTGATGGTATGTTATGCTTTGTCTCAATATGACAACGCGCGAGTGATACCGCTGGTGTTGCTGGCGTCTATAGGCTGCGGTTGACGCTTATCATGACGCGGCCCGTATGATTGTTTTCATCTTTATAAAAATCTCAATAGTTTTTTTTATGGGATGGGGGGCAAACGAGCAGACGGCCTGATGGTAAGCGATTTCCCCCACCAGAGGAGTCACAAGTGCCTTTAAACGGGAGTACGCTCTTTTCTTGAAGGTTTGAAGGTCATATTGGTCCAGAAATACTGCAGGCGACAGTTCATTCCACAGTTTAGTTGTGCGATGCAGAAAGTTTCTAGAGAAACGCACAGTAGTGGACTGCCAACCATCTAGATGATGTGGATGGAACTGCTGTCGCGTGGAACGATGACGGAAAGTGGCAGCAGGGATCAAACCGAACAATTCCTCGGAGCATTCCCCATAGTACGGTCAGCCGGTCAGCAACGAAAGTCGTTGAACACAGCTAAATTTTGAAAACATGACAACTCCAAAACTTTTCAAGAGATTTTTTTATTATGAAGGTAAGGTAAATAAGGAATAGTCATTTATGCAATGACTTTGTACAACCTCCACAGGTCAGTAACTTTACATTAAAAATCGTTTTGAAGATTGTAACGTGTTCAACGACTTTCGTTGCTGACTGTACATGCGATAGAAGATGCATAGCGAGGCCACATCTCAACGCAGCGCCAAGGGGTCTAGCCGGTTTGAAATATCTTGGCAGTCGACGATTCGAATCGCTCTGCGTTGGATGCGGTCCAGAGGGAGAAGTTAGTACTGGGGTGCCCCTGCCCAGAGATGCGAACAGTATTCCATATGAGGCCGGACCTGCGCCTTATAAAGTAGTAGGCGGTGGGCCGGAGTATCCATTTTCTTACGCGCCGATCTCAGTTACACTTAAAATGGTCTAGATTTAATCTAATACATATACAATATACATACAGTTCAACCTTCAGTTTAAAATACTGGGAGTGATATTCAAATTTTGCGCAAGGTGACTTCCGTGTGACCCCTAGCATACAAACCCTAGTTAGTTTTTTAAACAAGAAAGAAAGAAACATTTACTTCTGCCACACAAAAAAATACAAACTTAAGTAATAAAACAAGTAAAAAAAACAGCATAACATAACATACCATCACGCCTGTGTTCCCCGAAGGGTTAGCCAGAGGTGTACTAATGTACACCCACATTTCACCGGTATGTTTTTTAGGTCCCATGTAATAGGGGGCGAGCCTATATATTGCCATTAACCGGGCATAAATCCAGAATCCGAGCTGCTACTGAGAATTTCATAGAAAAACCCAATAACACTTTGCTCGACTTGGGGATCGAACCCAGGACCTCTAGCGTAGGTAGCAGTATACTAATGAATCAGCACTAGACTAATGAGGCAGTAAAAAAAAACAAAAAGCTATAAAAAAAAATCCCACTTGCAACTTTTTAACTAACTTATTTATATATATTTTTAAATACCTGATTGAGGGGGTCCAGGGACTGCTGGCCGCAGCCTGTCATGGACGTGATGAATTTCACGGATCCCATGGCCATGACTATAGGGCACGTGAAGGCAAGTGCGGTTTTGGAACGAAGTTCCTTATCGCGCGTTGTGAAAGGGGGCTAGACGGAAAAAAATCTTACGAAAAGTTGTCACGACACTTTTTTCGAAATTCAAATATTTGAATAAACACATTGAATTTCGCGCGTTGTGAATTGTTGAGTGTATACAGGTTTTTTTATTTTTAATTATTAAATTTTAATGAAAGGAACTTCGTTCCATCCGGGTGTCCCTTGACACCTCTCAAGTTTTTTTTGTATGTATGAGGCCGACATACCCTACCGCCTCCCCGGCTGGCGGATAGGCCATGACGATTTTCCGTACTATAAAAAAGAGGTACTAATTACCTACTATTGTATACCACTTTTAGTTCCGCAGGTGACTGTCAGAGGGACTGAGGGATTTCCAAACAAAACAAACAAAGCATAATCCATCAATTTCTGAGCTGGTAAAAATATACTGCTATACTTTCTCCAAGGCGGAGGTACTTCCCTAGTCAGGCAGCTCTAATTGGAGTGGAATTACTCCCACTATTACATCGCACGCAGAATATTAGTGGCAAACCTACTCTTTCACGCTAAAACTACTGAACTTATTTTGATGAAACTTTACAGTACTATTATTTATACATCAGAATAACATATCTAGGCTATAATTTATACCAAATGTAATATATAATTTAAGCCAAATTACGACGATAATTAAAAGTTACTTTTCCACGCGGACGAAGTCGCGGGTAGAAGCTAGTTGTTATTAAAAAAGATGGAGCATAAAAGCTTTATTAAAATTTATATTAATACTGAAAGATAATTATAATTTTTATGACAAACCTTCATTAGGTCAATGCAGTTTTTTTAGTCATAATTTTATTAATATGTTAATTTTGTAAATATAATATAAGTAAGTGATTAAATTTATGGTTTCTGTCATGGCGACTTGCTTTAACGAATGAGGGTTAGGCCCGGTATATTGTGCCAAGGCCCAAATAAATTAGGCCCGGTATCCACCAAAGCGGAGAGGAGAGGAGACCAGAGATGTGTTTGAATAAACCAATCCGTTTTCGTTATTTCCACATTTCTTTCTTTCAGCAGTACATAGGTAAGTAGTGTAAGTACATAATTTATTTATTTATTTTTTATTTATTTAAATAGGTAAGTACATAGGTAAGCACTTATGTAAGCATATAGGTAAGTAGGTACATTAGTACTTAAGCAGTACACAAGCAGTACATAAGCAGTACATAAGCAGTACATAAGCAGTACATAAGCAGTACATAAGCAGTACATAAGCAGTACATAAGCAGTACATAAGCAGTACATAAGCAGTACATAAGCAGTACATAAGCAGTACATAAGCAGTACATAAGCAGTACATAAGCAGTACATAAGCAGTACATAAGCAGTACATAAGCAGTACATAAGCAGTACATAAGCAGTACATAAGCAGTACATAAGCAGTACATAAGCAGTACATAAGCAGTACATAAGCAGTACATAAGCAGTACATAAGCAGTACATAAGCAGTACATAAGCAGTACATAAGCAGTACATAAGCAGTACATAAGCAGTACATAAGCAGTACATAAGCAGTACATAAGCAGTACATAAGCAGTACATAAGCAGTACATAAGCAGTACATAAGCAGTACATAAGCAGTACATAAGCAGTACATAAGCAGTACATAAGCAGTACATAAGCAGTACATAAGCAGTACATAAGCAGTACATAAGCAGTACATAAGCAGTACATAAGCAGTACATAAGCAGTACATAAGCAGTACGTAAGCACTCAGTCTCAACGTTCTCGGTGACAGAAAATTCTCTTACGGAGAACACCTCACTAAGCGTGACGTATAACCTCCCTCAGAAATTAGGCTATCAAAAGCAAAAAGAATTTTATAAATCAGACTGGTAGTTTCAAATATGTTCAAACAAACTAAAATCTTCAGTTTTATTTTAATATTACCCGCGGTGTCACCCGCGTTTTTTCCTTTTTGCTCGGTTCCTATTGGTCGTAGCGTGATGTTATAACCTTCCTCAATAAATAGACTATCCAACACAAAAATAATATTTCATTTTTGAAGAAGTAGTTCCCGAGATTAGCGCGATCAACCAAACAAAGAAACAATCTATTCAGTTTTATAATACACTAACAGATCCAACAGACGTTGTCCTGCATGAATGATCCAGCCGTTTAGTTGCAGTTTTGTATATTTCCGAGGGTCCGTTTGAAGACGGTAGTAAATAATAATAAAACACTTAAGTATAATCGGTAATTATAAAGTGTATATTAAACTTGACCGTAATTTATAACTCACAACAAATATGAAAATTTCAGCGGGGGTCATTAAACCATGATAGCGCGATCTATTTCGATTCCAACGCCATCTAGGGAAACAAAGGTTAAACTTTCGAATCATATATATTTAATCGCGCTATGATTTCGTTTGCGACCCAAACAGTATAGATAAATAACCTAGATCCCGACTGCAGCGCCATCTGCCGGGCTGATTTGTGAATCTAAACCATCCAGGGCGCCACCCAAACGCATAAAAAAAAATTCATTCAAATCGGTCCAGCCGTGTAGGAGGCGTTCAGTGACATACACACGTACAGTAGAATTATAAGTATACTAGCGACCCGCCCCCGCTTCGCACGGACAAATCAGGCAGGATCGCAAAACCGCATCAAAATCCGTTGTTTAGTTTTAAAGATTTAAGCATACATAGGGATATAGATTTGTACTGTACGTATGTCCGCAGCCACCTTGATTATGTATCGCAGGTGTGGAGCCCATGCTATCGATCGTATAGAGATGATCCAGAGGCGCTTCATTAAATATCTTTAACACCAAAAGATACCATATCACACTGAAAACTATCCTAACCTATGTAAAAAATTCCATATTCTGCCTTTAAAAAGTCGACGCGAGATCGACGACTGTGTTCTGTTAATGAAGATTATGACTAATGAAATTGATTGCTCTCATTTATTATCAAAATTTTCCTTAAATGTCCCTCAGAAATTTTCCACCAATAAGTGTACCATCTGCCTCTACTAACTAATAATAATATAATAATAAATTTATTTATTTTGGAACAACAAACACATACAAATAATAACTAGTTGAAGCGATGATAACCGCAGTAGTATAAAACTGTGTCGCGGTTATCAGCGCCCCTCTCCATGTAGGGAAGTAATTAATTAGTTCCAGTTACATTATAACAAAAGATGCGAAGTTGAGAAATAATTAATTAACAAAGTAAGTACGGTATACATGTATATTGGGAGTAGAAGAGTGGTTGTGAGTGTTGAGTGTGAGTGTGTATGTAGTGTGTATGTGTGTGTGAATCTGCGTGAGGGATTGAGTGAGTTACACTTCCACTAGTTCCTCTGTCTCGTCATAGTTTAATTGTTTTAGCCATATATTTAACTTAATTTTAAGTTTTTTTCTAGTTAATGGATAGATATTAATTTTTTTATTTATTTTATTATACATTTTCGAACTAATGTAAACTACAGAAAAAACTCGTATATCGTGAGAGCGAGCCGCAATTTTAACAAGCTATGCAAGGAACATGATTTTGTTGTCATCGGCAAGGAAAGGTTTGAGCTTTAACTTTTTTGGTCATTAAAACCATTATTTTACTTATTAAGTACAGTTTAAGTCAAAATACGACCGTAGTATTATTTTGTGTACCTATCCAAGTTTTTTTTTTGTTTATTTCTGGTACGTTTTTTTTTTTGTCTTTATAATAATGAACATTAATAATAATATGCATTGTAATGTTCTTTCTTTCTACCGAGACTGTTCACACGTTTTCTTTTCTTTTATTATGTCATCTAGAAGTGAAAATTTGTAATTGGTTGTCTGGATACTAGAATTACCACTTTTATGTTAAATTAACTGTAAGTTTTCCATGAATTAAATAAATAAATAAATATAAGACAGAGAAAGCGACTTTGTTTTATACTATGTAGTGATGATAAAAGATTATCAGTACCCGG
Organism: Acronicta alni; assembly: GCA_964056405.1. NCBI lineage: Eukaryota > Metazoa > Arthropoda > Insecta > Lepidoptera > Noctuidae > Acronicta > Acronicta alni. The sequence continues at coordinate 6,303,981 of OZ043942.1, forward strand.
CCCGGTTTCGCACGGGTGCAATGTACTCGTAATAATGTATGTTTAACCTAATAACATGCATAATATATTATTAAAAAATATAACCTATGACACTCACAACTAATAATGTGGATTTCTATTGGTAAAAGAATTTTCAAAATAGCGATGGGTTGTGTTTGTGTCGGACTCAGCTCTGAAAAGAGCGATCTACCGACTAAAACCGACCTCGGCTTTTCGCGTCACCAGGGCGGCGTAGTGCCGGGACTACGGGAGCGCTGTAGCATTCGTCCGCAGAGCCGTTAAGCCATAATGTGCTAACATTAGGTATTGTGTTCCAGTTTGAAGGGTAATGCAGCCAGTGACATTACTGGACATATGAGACTTAACAACTGAGGTGTCAAGATGACAACGTCAAATGTGACATTTAACGTCAAATGTTAAATGTCAGCAATACCAGTGATACCACTGGTGTTGCTGACGTCTATAGGCTTCGATTGCCGCTACCATCAGGTGATTAATAAAAAATAAATATCTTTACAATTATTTTTTTTTTTTTATACCACTAAGGTGGCAAACAAGCATACGACCCACCTGATGGTGAGCGGTTACCGTAGCCTATAGACGCTTGCAACACTAGGAGTATAACTTGCGCGTTGCCGACCCTGTAAAACGAAAGAGAAATAGTTGGGTTGGCAGTATAAGGGTCGTAGTCCCCCCACTGCCAACACAACGTTTCCTCGCAGAGCACTAGTAAATAGCGTATTTCAGCCTTGTCCTACTTATTTCCTCGTCCATTATATAACAAACGTCAAAGAAATGGTTTTTCTATCGTCTGCGTCTCCGCGTATCGTTGCGGTTAGTGGCGCTTGATGAGGCGAGAAAAAGGATGGGTGGGTTCGCGGTATTTGTTTTAATTAATGGTCATTGTTCTAGACGAAATTCGTGGCCATGTGTCACCGAAGCGAATCGATTGATCTGCGAGGTCGTGGGTCGAACCCCGGACTTTACGGTTGGCTGCCCCCAGCCACGCGTAATATTTTAATACTTATCTTCCAACTAAGACATCGTCATCGTCAACGTCACAGAAACTTAATAATATTATGTAAGACTATATCATCATCAACCCATATACTGTCTCACTGCTGGACATGGGTCTCCCCTCATAATTAGAGGGATTAGGCTCTATGGTCCACCACGCTGGCCTAGTGCGGGTTGGCAGACTTCACACGCCGCGCGTTGAGAAAATCTCTGAGACATACAGGTGTTATGCGAGTGATAAATCTATACAACGTGTTACAAAATACCCCGTAAAAAATAAAATTAATTATAAAGCCAAAAATTTTGTCAGCTGTCATGTCAGGGAACCAGATTATTTGTCAGAAAGGCCTCCGTACCTATTTTACCTAATAATTTTATTGTCTACTTTAATAGTTTTTCTATTTTTCATACATAAATGTTGTATTTTCCTTTTTTTGGGGTATAGTTATTATACAGCGTTACTAATAAATAATATAAATATTGTGAATGGACTCGTTAAAAGGCCCCATTTAACCTCCTCTCGGCTTTACGGGTAGTTTTGTAACATCCTGTATATTATATTGATTTCTGACATTTACGCGAATATTATACCTACTCTTTACGGATTTTATCGCGTTATATTGATATTATTAATCCCGACATTTCGGACCCTTTACAGCGTCCATGGTCACGGGTAGACTGAGGTGGTGGGCGTCTTGATGATATAATTACTGACAGCCTGACCCTACATTTAAATTATTACATGATGAAAGATATTTATTACTAATTATTAATTAATACCTACTAGAGACCCTGTATAATAATACGTGAAGCGAAAACTTTGTACTCCTTTTTGTGAAAATTGTGCTCACGGAGGAGTATGACATTTGCCATACTTAACGTTTATACGGAGAAGTGCAGAAAGCTAGAAAATTTATGTAATAAGTGTTACAAATACCTTAATTTAAATAAAACAAAATATTCATTCAAAGTCAAAGTCAAATGTTTTCATTGAAATATTAGCACTTTTGAAAAGTCAAAACTAGTTGCACGGTTCCAAAAAGCGGGTCTTATGGAGAAGAACAGGTAAGAAACTCCATAGACACTCTTTTAAAAAAAAACATGATTAAGTACAGTGTTAATCTTGCTTTATAATTTTTGCAATTTTTGATAGGAATAGGTAATGAGAACAATGCAGTTTGATCTATTAATAAATTAATCCAGTATATATATAACAGAAAAAAAAGATTGCCATTGTTTACGTTCGGGCTGTCAATCTTAAACAGAAACTCTTTTAAGTGAATGTGTCAATTGTTTTTTAAATAAACTTTGACAAAAGAAACTCTAATACATTCAAACTTAAAAAAGGTCGCATTTCGACCACCGTGGGACCACTAGTTAATATTAATACACATTAGTTTTCGAAATACGTTTACAGATATTATCTAACAATATTAAAGTTAGGTAATGCAGTTTTATAAATATCTTGTCATGCACGAGTGGCGTCGTACGTGCTTTATATAATCTGTGAACTGAATACATGGCTTGGATTAGGCTGTGTGCAGATGAATCATAATTTAACACTCTATTAGCTAGGCGAGGTGACGGTAGATGGAGCAAGTCGGTCACTGGTGATGAATGATGGCCAAGAAGCAACAATAGAAGCGATGGAAGGATACCACTAGGATGGCAAACAAGCATACGACCCACCTGACAGTAAGCGGTTATCGTAACCTATAAACGCTTGCAACATCAGGAGCATCACTTGCGCGTTGCCGACCCTGTAAAACGAAAGAGGAATACTTGGGTTGGCAGTATAAGGGTCAAAGTCCCCCCACTGCCAACACTACGTTTCGCTGTGGAGCACTGGGAAACCTTGCTCACCGTTAGGATCACAACACAGCTCAAAGCTGTGTTATGTCACTTCGATTTTCTGCAGGCGGAGATACCTACTTCCCCAGTCGGATAGCTCCAATTTGAGTGGAATTACTTCCACAAAAATAAAAACTAATAAAACTAAATAAGACATATCACTCCTTTGATGTGTCCGTTTGTTGTGGTGTGTTCCTTACGGCGAGCAAGGTTGCCCGTGCTCTACGAGGAAACGTTGTGTTGGCAGTGGAGGGCAACTTTGATCCTTGTACAGCTAACCCAACTATTCCTCTTTCATTTTACAGGATCGGCAACGCGCAAGTGATAACCCTGGTGTTACAATTTTCTATAGGCTGCGGTTGCCGCTTACCATTAGGCGTCCCGCAAGCATATTTTGTCATATTTGCTAAATAAAAAAATAACTAGACTATGAATGCTGCCGTACCTTTTGACCTTAATATCGTAGTTGAAAGGACTTAATCTTAGTGGAAGTAAATACGTGCCTAAGCCTAGTAGGCATACTATTAAATTTACATAATAGCAATATTGTCTGCCAGATAAAATCGTCTTTATGGGATTCTAGTGAGATAAATAAATAAAATTTATTTGGAACAACTTAAGTTTACAATTCACAAAGGAAAATTAAGATAAATAAATTATAAATAAATATTCTTGGACAATACACAACACCATCTAGTCCCAAACTAAACAGAGTTTGTACTATGGGTACTAGACAATGGATATAATACTTATATACATATAATATACATAAGATAGCCACGAAAGTAAAATACTGTGGCGCAGCTATCAACGCCCAACCCAAAATATATGCACACAAACTTAGTTCCGTACTTCCCAAAGAAAGTCAATTAATAATTAGATAATTGAAGTAGGTAACAAAAATTTTTAATTAGGAAAAAATTAAAACGAGAAGATACTCTCTATGGTGGTTACTATGTAGCATAAATAAAGACGAGTGGAGGTGGGGTGAAGTGTATGTTTGTGTAGGTATTTTTTTATTCTACAAGTTGGCAAACAAGAAAAAAAACCCTGTAAAATGAAAGTTGGGGTGGCAGTATAAGGGTCAAAGTCCCCCACTGTCAACACGTTTCCTCGCGGAGCACTGGCAACCTTGCTCACCGTTAGGAACACAAGACAGCCCACAGCAGTATTATTTCGCTTCGATTTTCTGCAAGGCGGAGGTAGGTACCTACTTCCCCAGTCGAGCAGCTCCAATTTGAGTGGAATTACTCCCACTATGGCCTACCTCGCTTAAAACTGTGGAACAGATTATATACTTCTGCCTAACCCTTCAAGAGATACGGGCGATAAGGTTTGATATGATAAAAAAATTAAGGAAAAAAAATAATGACCTTCTGAGTGAATTAATATCAACCTACTCATTAACGTTACAATGGCTACCCATCCTGTAAGGATTGAAATAGCTTCATATTTTTTTTATTAAACGTGACAGACAGACGGAATTGATCACTGTATGGACGAATGAACCACGACCTTCGCCTGTTTCCGTTAAAAAAAAAACTGTTGTTGTCTACAAAAAGTTTTAACTGGTAACTGTAAATTTTTAATAGTTACGAGTTATCATAATAGGCTCGTGGCTTAATAATTAAGCTGATCAACCGATCTGCAAGGTTAAGCTGCGCTAGCCGCGGTCTGTTTTTGGATGGGTGACCATTTTTAACAAATCAAGACTCCTCCAGGCCTTGGAGAGCATGTAAAGCCGTCGGTCTAGGGTGTCATACGAACACCTATGACAATCGCTAACTAACTACTAGTCAGAAGCCCAAAAAGCCTGACAACCAGTCTATTCTCAGGGTAGGTATCGGTATTACCCAAAAATTGAGTTGCGGAGGCAGTCGCTAATAGAGAAGAAAGAAAGAAAGAAATTTTATTCTGCCAGCCACAACAGAGGACGAAATAAAAAACAACAAAACAATAGATTCAAGTATTAAACTAAGGAAGTTTACTGTGCGATGTCAGAATAGGTCTAATGGCATTAAGACCGCCTTTGTACGCCTTTTTTGTACAGAAAGTATTAATAAATAAATAGGTCCCTACCTCAGCACTATGCTGCAGCACAGCAAATCAAGCTGCAGCGCTGATATTCTGATAGCGCCCGATAAAGCCAGGGACAGTCTGTATAATTTAACAAAATATATAATATATTAAAAATAATGTATGATTATGTAAATAGACGTGCCCGTTGTTAATAAGAATAACTTTTTTTTTGCATTTGCCTTGCTAAGCATATAAACTTATTGAAATAAAACTACTTTTTACGGATTTTATCGCGTTGTATTGATAATATTAATCCCGACGCTTCGGACCCTACTACTATACGCGATAAAATCCGTAAAAAGTAGTTTTATTTCAAAATATCATTGTAATCATGTTTTTTTAAAAAGTGTTTCTTGCCGGTTCTTCTCCATAAGACCCACTTCTTGGAACCGTGCAACTAGTTTTGACTTTTCAAAAGTGCTATTATAATGGTCTAATTGAAATAAAACATTTGACTTTGACATAATTATGACAGATCATAATATTATATCAACAAATCAAATCAGTAACAATATTTCAGTTGATATCAAAATATTCCCAAAACTCGCTCTATAAACATAAAATCTCTTTGCCTCGAATCAACAATTAACATCCGACCTTAAAAAAAATACACCATGTTTTTGTTTTAATGTTTAATTATAATGTTTTAGTTAATTTGTTAATTAGTCTGCTCGAAAACCTTCACCTTGGAACGACCATAAAAGTTAACATCAAATAACAAGTAATAAATTCGTAATTACATTTGACAGGTGTTTGACAGATTCGTGGTTAAATACCCAGATAGAAATGACAGATTTTTTAAATTGATAAAAGACTTTTTTTACGGTTTTTAATTGCCTTTATTAGTATAGTATTTTAGGTTGCCAGTTTTCCGCGAGGAAACGTTGTATCGGCAGTGGGGCGACTTTGACCCATGTACTGCCAACCACAGCCTGTCATGGTCATGGCGAATTTCACGGATCCGCCATGATTATAGGGCAAGTGGAGGCAAGTACGGTTTTTAGTCGGAATGAGTCCGACATACCCTGCCACCTCCCCGGGTGGCGGGCGATCCATGAGGGTTTTCTGTACTATAAAGCACAAAGGGTTCCGTACCAGAGCCCCCCTTAAATATTTATTTTATTTTAATTTTATTTGGTATTTCATTTACCGGAATCCACAGCGTGGGACGGCCTCCAACGAGATGGACGGACAACCTGGTAAAGGCGGCTTATAACCGGTCAGTGTGGAAGTCTATGGGGGAGGCCTTTGTTCAGCAGTGGACCTCTTGGAGCTGATATGATGATGATGATGATAAAGTGAATATACAATTAAATATTCAGTGAATATTTCAAGCATCTTAAAGTTATTAAGCAAAGGAAAAATTCGACCGCAGGCTGGATCCTGCCCGCGGTCGAATTTTTCCTTTGCTTAATAACTTTAAAATCTTAGCATGGAAAATGCCAAAAAAATACAAAAATATATTTCAAGCATCTACCTTTTGCCGTTATTAATATCGAGCAAAAATAGGAAAAAAAAAAACATGTTTGGGAGTCCCCCCTAAATATTAATTTATTCTGTTTTTAGTATTTGTTGATCTAGGGGCAACAGAAATACATCATTTGTGTTCAAATTTCAACTTCAACTGTCTAGCTATCACGGTTCATGAGATACAGCCTGTTGTCAGACGGACGGACGGACAGCGGAGTCTTAATAATGGGATCCCGTTTTTACCCTTTGGGTACGGAACCCTAAAAAAGGAACTTCACCGTAGCAATTGTGCTTGCGACCATAGACTGATGAAGCAACTCAGTATAGTATGATTCATTTAGTTTTTATGGTCCTAAGTGACCCTATTCAATGACCCATAACTTATCGCTAACTGTGGCCTATTTCTAGTCGTTTTTGTTCCAAATGGTCTAAAATTATGTCCGACTAATTAGGTTTAATTATAGTTTTTTGAAGTTCATGGTATATCGAGAGTAGTGAAGTGTTGACTTACACAAAGTACCCCCAAATGTTCTTTCGCTAAGCAATAAGGTAACATTATCGTGTTTCGGTTTGAAGGGCAATGTAGCCAATGAAATTACTGGACATATGAAACTTTAGACTTTAATAATGGTAGGGCATAGTAATTCTACTCAAATTGGAGCTGCCCGACTGGGGAAGTACCTCCGCCTTGCAGAAAATCGAAGTGAAACAACACTGCTTTGAGTTGTGTTGTGTTGGTAACGGTGAGCAAGGTTGCCAGTGTTCCGCGAGGAAACGTTGTGGTGGCAGTGGGGGGACTATGACCCTTACACTGCCAACTCAACTACTACCAACTCCTTTCGTTTTACAGGGTCGGTAACCTGCAAGTGATATGGTGTTACAAGCGTCTATAGGCTACGGTAACCGCTTACCATCGGGTGGGCCTTACCTCAATTTTTTTACCTACAGATATTACGATATTTTTGATTGACAATATTGGGACGTGCTCTCTTAGACACGGACGGAAATGTGACATCCATAGTCTGACCGTAGCAATCGATAATCTTCCAGATCAAATTCATCAGTGTAGTTATTAATTATTTAATCATAAACTTTATGGTATGAAAAATGACGATAAGTACACGTTTAAGGAACCTTGGAAGTGACCGACAAAACACCAAAATTAAGTTGTTAACCAATTCAACTTAATTGTAATCCTTTTTTTGTCCAAGTAATTATATTGTAATCCATTCATTTAATAGTTTACATTCAGATTACGGATAGTGGTTTATCTAATGGACTATAAAATTTTAGATACATACATATCTGCGGAAATGAATTTTGTTTTTTCTAGATTTACATAATATAGAGACTTTTTACTGCGCACGAGTACTCTGTGGAATCAATAACGAGTGGAGGTATTTCCGATCCTATATTTGTTTGCATTTTCAATTCTAAGATCATAAAGTTATTTTAAAAATAAAAATAAATCATGAACCTAAATACTGTCCCACTGCTGGGCACGGGTCTCCTCTCACAGAATGAGAGGGCTTAGGCTATAGTATAGTCCACCACGCTGGCCTAATGCGGCTTGGCAGACTTCACACGCCGTCGAGAAAATCTATAAGACATGCAGGTTTCCTCACGATGTTTACCGTCACCGTTTAAGCGAGTGATAATTAATTATTATCCGCACATGATTTTGAAAAGTCAGAGGTGCGTGCCCTGGGTTCGAACTCGAGACCTTCGACATGGCAGTCCAATGTTCATACCACTAGGCTATCACTGCATAAAAATAACAACACAGTTTTTTTTATACCACTAAGGTGGCAAACAAGCATACAACCCACCTGATGGTAAGCAGTTACCGTACTATAGACGCTTGCAACACCAGGGATATCACTTGCGCGTAGCCGACCGTGTAAAATGAGAGAGGAATAGTTGGGTTGGCAGTATAAGGGTCAAAGTCCCCCCACTGCTAACACAACGTTTCTTCGCGGAGCACTGGCAACCTTGCTCACCGTAAGGAACACAACACAGCTCGAAGCAATGTTACTAAAAAAATTTGGAAGAAGGCGCAGAGGTTGATGAAATATAGGTACCTATATTTCATCAACCTCTGCAAACAAAAACAACAAATAGACAGGAACTTTCGTATTTTATAATATTATTATCGATATACTATGTTCGATAGTCAGCAAAGCAAATATTTTTGTCGTCTACACCTGATAACGTGACAGCTCAGTATTTTTTTTTAAAGATTATTTGTGTAAGTGCGTAATGAGAATCGCGCATGTCATGTTCTAAGCAACAGGATCCTGGTTGGAGAGTTTGTGGCTAAGTAATTACTAGATTAATCTATCTTCGCGTAGCTTAACCAAGCTATGCTTGCTGCGGTCTATAGATGGATGACCGTTGTTTTTTCTTTAGTTAGGAGTGGTCGTATTTTGCAAATGGGAAATCGACTTAAAGTAATTCATGGTGTATCTTTAGAACCCGGTCAGATATAAACTATATATTCGTCCTATCTATTCGAAAAGGACAACTTGGTTCGCGTTTAAGTGCACCCAAAGGTGGTGTTTTCTATAAGAAACTTTTAGCGGGCAGTAATGAGTTTTTAATCCTCTTTATAAGTGCGCCACAATTATCTTTGCCGCGCACTTTTTGAATTTGGAACATCTTAGTGTGGCGCTGAACACTTATTTTCTCTGCCAACTTTTTGAATTTGGAACATCTTAGTGTTCAGCGCCACACTAAAGAGGACTAAAAACTCATTACTGGCCGCTATTTATTTTCTCAAAGTGGGTGATGAAAAGTAGAGTGTATCATCACTCGGGCGCAAAATATATTTTTGGCTCGGGCGACGTACTTTGAATCCCTCGTTCAGGATTCTACTAAAGAATTCCTCACTTAGTAATTTTTTTTGTTTCATTGAAATAATAACCAATATTTAATTATTTATTTGATTTTCCATACATACATTAACATTATTTTTAATTTGCGTATCTAATATTAGCTTTAATGCAATTACCTCGTATCATTAATAGTCTTATTTTCATTTAGTTATAATAAAACACGGACTTTTTCCTTTAAAGTATATAAATATTTTTTAGACAATTTCACACAAACAGCACCATCTAGTCCCAAACTAAGCAGAGCTTGTACATACTAGACAATGGATATAATACTTATACATATACTTTTCTGTAAATAGGTAGGAACATAGTCTTATAAAACATACAAACACCCAGACAAACACAAACACGCTCTTCTCATAAATATTTGTGTTCTGTAGGAATCTAACCCACGACACATTAGTTCCGGCATGCGGAACACTTGACCAAAGACGCCGTAAAAAAAAAAGAAAAGTAAATAAAAAAAAGAATGATAATTAAATTAAATTTCTTTGTTTTTATTCACGTCAATGTTGACGTCACATCTAAGTGGAGTATAGGAACTGTATCGAAACTTATTCTTTTATATTTTGACCTCTAATTGTACATTAAATATACATTAAAAGGGGCCAAGATATAATGGTTGGCAAGTCTGAGTTAAAGCCTTCAATGATATTTATAGATTGTGTTCCAGTGGAAGCGATAATTTTAAATATATTATCGCTTCCAGCGTAATATAATTGATTTTTTTAACGTTCGTTTCGCACGTAACGTTCTTATTAATAGAGCTAGAAGGTCTTGGGTTCGATTTTCAGGTCGAGCGAACTGTTATTGGGTTTTGTATGAAATTGTCAGTAGCAGTTCGGAGTTTGGATGTGTGTACGGTTAATGGTAATAGGCTCGCTCCCGATTACATGAGATCTAAACATACCGGTGAAATGTGGGTGTACATTAGTACACCTCTGCGTAACCCATTGAGGAATACAGGCTAAAGACAGCATAAAGACGTAAATTCAGAATGTGAAGGCAAATTTCGACCTGGTGGGTGGGACTCGCGGTGGCTTAATGGTCAATAGCATCTGGTACCTAACCAGAAGATGCAGGTTCGACTCCTGCCTGCAGTCGAATTTTTCCTTCGCTAAATTAACTTTATTTTTGCTTTGCTTGGTTTTGCAAAATATTAAGCAATGCGATAGATTAACTCTAAAAGCGGTAGTCGCGGCCAAACTGTGGATGGGTGACCATTCTTAAAATAAGGAGACCTATTGATTTCTGACATTTACGCGAATATTATACATTGAAATTAACTATTTTTTACGGATTTTATCGCGTTATATTGATATTATTAATCCCGACGTTTCGGACCCTTTACAGCGTCCATGGTCACGGGTAGACTGAGGTGGTGGGCGTCTTGATGATATGATTACTGACAGCTACCCTACATTTTTATTGTTACATGATCAATGACATTTATTACTAATTATTAATTAATACTAGATGGAGCCGGCAATTTCTAGCTGACGACCTCTGAGAAGAAACGCCGAAACAAACTCGGATTATCATGGTCTCTTTTAAAGTAACAATATTCAATGATCATTTTTTAGTTTTTAATTATTGGCAATCCGATTCACGCAGAACGAACTCACAGTATCCTTTGGTCTTGCAGTTGTAAGCCTGGATTTTGATTTAATAGAATCTATAACAGGATTCCAAGCAGGTGGTAAGACCCAGCCATCTTCTCTATTGAAATTTGGATGGCTTTTCATTTAAATAGCCTCACGAATCATCCTGGGTAGGTATCGACTTAATTTCGCAAGGATTTGTGGTTTATTAAATCTGATATAATGCTGAGCCTTGTCAAGTGTATGTTCACAAACTGCTGACTTCTTGGAACGGCGGTGTTTGAAGAAGCATAGGGACCCGCGTAAAAGAACACATCGCTGATGTCAAAATTGAGCTGTTGTGTTACGCTTACCATCATGGGGCCGTATGCTTGTTTGCCACCTTAGTGGTATAAAAAATAAAGAAATATGCGCTTCCTCCAGCTTTACTATATTTTATCGCGCATCTATCGCTACACTACAGTCTTAATCTTGCTATTTAAGGTACAAGGCTGGCTGTATCGCCTCAGTTGGTGTAGGCGCGTTCAGCGTTTGCCACGAGGGTAATGTTGTACAACAATAGTACCTAGTGTAGTGTTGTGTAGTGCTTCAGTTTTCCGACTTTCGACTTTTAACTTTCGAGTTTCGGTTTCCGAGTTCCGAGAATAGGGAGCACGGTGAGTGTGTGTTTGTTTTTTAGTGTTATTTTATTTAGTGTGGATACCATCACGCCCGTATTCTCTTAAGGGATAGGCAGAGTTTACTATTAGTACACCCACAATTGGCCCGTATTTTTAAGTCCTATGTAATAGAGGGATAAGATGTATAAGGGTTGACAGTAGAAAAAATCAAAATTACGTCAATTGTTTGTTATTATTCAAACCTAGGACTACAAGGTTGACTTCTGCGCTTGTAACGAAATAATAACCACTGAGTCAGTGGGTTATTATTTCGTTACAAATGTGTATTATCAAATCAAGAGCTACCACTGAAAAGGTTAACCCCGGAATCGAACCTAAAGACCCGATTAACAACTAAATCTAAATCCAGAACCAATTTCATAATGATTGTGCCATAAAATGAACCACAGGGATATTAAGCTTGTCCATTCTGGGAACAAAACCTAAGACCTCTCTCAATTGACATTGAACTACGCGGATCAACCGATCTGCAAGGTTAAGTCGTGCTTGCTGCGGTCAGTCTATGGATGGGTGACCTCTGTATGAATTCTTAGAAAGGCGATACACTTTCGTGCCTCGGAGAGAACGTTAAGCTTTCAGTCCCAGTTGTCATACGAACACCTATGACAATCGTTAGTAGTCAGAAGCCCAAAAAGCCTGACAACCAGTCTATCCTCAGGGTATCAGTATTGCCTAGAAATTGGGTTGCGGAGGTCTGATGGCAGTCGCTTCGTGTAAAATACTGATATTCAGCCGCATCTGGTTAGACTGGAAGCCGACCCCAATATAGTTGGGAAAGGACTATGAGAATTATGATGAATAGGTTCTTTTTATTATAATTTTCGCGTAATTTAGATAATAAATACCAGTCCAAAACCTTACAACATTTTCAAAATGTCAAAAGTTTGTTGACCTTTTCAACTCTTTATTAAATACTTGCGAGCAATGATAGCCTAGTTAGACTGCTCAGCTGCCTTACATGGTAATACAACTTGAAATCCAAAATTTCGGATTCAATAAAAACGCTAAATTCAATATTAGACCAGGGAATTGAACCCAGGAACTGCAGCCGTGGGACACTAAAACAATAATACAAAAAAGAAATAACCGACTTAAAAAAGAGGACGTGCTCAATTCGGTTTAGCTGAACGCGAGATAATCGCGGACAAACATACCTACATACATACATACATACAGGTCAAACTGACAATCTCCTTTTTTTTAAGTTGGTTAATATAACTTCTTTTTACTGATTTTATCGCGTTATATTGATATTATTAATCCCGACATTTCGGACCATTTACAGCGTCCATGGTCACGGGTAGACTGAGGTGGTGGGCGTCTTGATGTTATAATTACTGACAGGTACCCTACATTTTTTTTAATTATTGGCAATCTGATCACGCAAAACGAGCTCACCGCATCCTTTGGTCTTGCAGTTGTAGGCCTGGATTTTGATTTAATAGAATCTGTAATTAATATTACTATTTTTTCCCGCGATTACACTCACATACCAAAAGGTTTTTTGAGACATAGTATATCCTATGTTTTTCTCCAAGGTTTAATCTATATCTGTACCAAATTTCATCAAAATTGAAATCGAACTTCAAGCGTAACAATCGCTTGCTATCACTACGCTGATGAGTAACAAATACCTCTTTATAATAATTATTATTCCTTGATCTTTTGTCTAATATAACAGTCTAGTTATTTTAGCGAAGGAAATATCCGACTATTGGCAGGATTCGAACCTGCGTCTTCTGGTTAGGTACACCAGACGATATCACCAATAAGCCTCCATGAGTCCCACCCGCCAGCTCGAAATTTTGCCTTCACATTCTGAATTTACGTTTGTATGGTGACGCGGTGGCTTAGTGGCGTAGAAACGAATCCTGCTCACATTGGATTTTTTCCTTCGCTAAAATAACTTTTAAAATCTTAGAATGGAAAATGTAACAAAATACAAATAAATAATAGTCTTGTTATTTATTTCATATCTAAAAATAAACGATTTAACACACACAATCTTGAAAATCACTTCAAATTGTTCGCAAATTAATCATTCTCCAACTGACACTTAAATACTCATTTAATCTGTAGTTTAAGGCTAATGCCAAAGAAATTTTAATAGACGGCAGTGATAGCCTTGTGATATGAGTATTGGACTGTCAAGTTAAAGGTCTGGAGTTGGAATCCAAGGCATACCTCTGAATTTCGAAATCACTTGCATATTAATAATGAATTATCACTTGCTTAAACAGCATAGCCAGCAATACTTTGGCCAAATGTGATCTGTTGTGTTGACCCCAGCATGGTGCATTCCTTACTCTTCGAAGACGTGGTTAATGAAGGCGGCTATCCCACTAAGAGGAAGGAACCTGTAGACTTCCGGCTTCGGGTATCCGTTGCCGTAAAACATCGTGGGAAAATCTGCATGACTTAGTTTTTCTCGGCGGTGTGTAAAGTCTGCTATCACATGAGAGATTAGGCTGTAGTCCACCACGCTGGCTCACATTAGGCCACCGTAGTGGACACGGAATGTGGTGGTCCGGTGTTAATTACGCTGGACGTGTTAATAAATATCCGTAGGGATGTAGCGTAGGTTTAAACCCTGATTATTAATTTATTATTTATTTAATAAAATTAATTTATTATTTATTTAATCAAATTTATTTATTATTTATTTAATCTTTCTCTTCTTGTGCAGTTCTAGACTTCCGAATTGCAGACAATAAAAATATTCTTGAACAATTTTACACAGCACCATCTAGTTCCAAACTAAGTAGAGCTTGTAATATGTAGGTATAAGATACTAGACAATGGATATAATACTTATACACTTTTGTTTTGTAAATACATAGTTATAATACATACTTAATAAACATCCAGAGAAACAGAAAGCTTATGTTCATCACATATATATTTTTGTTCTGTGGGAATCGAACCCACGACCTCGTGAACAGCACGTCTAGACCACAGACGTCGTCATACAATCAATTAAATATATTTGGCGGGCCAAGCGTAAGCCTTCGCCTTAAGCGGTAATCGCTGTATCAAAATAATTGACCAAATCCGAATGTAATTTGCAAGCATAACCTCAGCCAACACTTGTAAATAACAGTTTGGTATGCAAATTTATTCTTTCAAATCAATGCGGAATACAAAAATGTAATAAGTAAAAATAAACGATAACTTCCTTGTCCATATGTCTGTCTAATATAATAAATTTGAACTATTAAAATTAGATTGAAGGCTTGAGTCTGCTACTACACAAGCGACAAGGGATAAGCGACAAGCGACAAGTGACAAGCGAAAAGGGACAAGCGACAACGGAGAAGTGACAAGCGACAAGCGACAAGGGACAAATAACAAGTGACAAGGGACAAGTGACAAGCGACAAGGGAGAAGTGACAAGCGACAAGCAACAATGGACAAGGGACAAGCGACACGGACAATAGTGACAAGCGAAAAGGGACAAGGGACACGCGACAAGGGACAAGAGACAAGTAACAAGTAACAAGTGACAAGGGACAAGTGACAAGCGACAAGGGAGAAGTGCCAAGCGACAAGCGACAATGGACAAGGGATAAGCGACACAGACAATAGTGACAAGCGACAAGTGACAAGCGAATAGGGACAAGGGACAAGTGACAAGCGACAAGCGACAAGCGACAAGCGACAAGGGACAAGTGACAAGGGACAAGCGACAAGTCTAACCAGATGCGGCTGAATATCAGTATTTTACACGAAACGACTGCCATCAGACCTCCGCAACCCAATAATTTGGGTGGCTTATTTTTTACCCAATCTTCTTTTTATTTCTAACTAAAAGTTAAACGATAAGTCTTATAGTCCTTTTTAATTGATTCCCTTTACAAATTTCCATCCACCTTTTTATACCTTTAAGGGATGATTTCGGGGATAAAATCTACCCTATGTCCTTTCCCCGAACTTTTTAAATAAATAAATATTCTAGGACAATTTTACACAGCACCGTCTAGTCCCAAACTAAGCAGAGCTGGTACTATGGGTACTAGACAATGTATACATTTTGCTGTAAATACATACTTATAATATTGAAATACCCACAGAACACAAACACTTATGTTTATCACATAAATACCTATTTGTATTCTGTGGGAATCGAACCAGCAACCTCGTGATCATCAGTCTGACACGTGAACCACCAGACCAGAGACGTCGTCAGATTTATAATAGGATTATGGACACAGTATGGATTAGTATAATTATTTTATTTTATTTTACATATATTGGGATTACTTACAAACTAATAGAGGTGGACTAGGTGGAGGGAAAGAGACCCAGAGGACGTAGCCCTACAAGATGGTCGGACCAAATTAAGAAACACCTCGACACCAAGATCTCAGACGCTCTTCAATTGGCAAAAGATCGCCACAAATGGAAGGAGATCGTCAAAAAGTTAGGTAGGGCACATCACGACGCTCAGCATTGAGCAAACGACTGCAGTAGGAGGACAGACTAATAATATACATACTTACATAAAGCAAAATAATGGCTAGATTGCTAATAACAAGTCACCAAAGATAAATTAAAATACTACTTAAATCGATAAGAACTTTAAATATTGATGAAATTATTGATGAAATTATTTTATGTAAGGAAAACAGGTTATTGTTTTATGTTAAGTAACAAAAGGGGAAAAAAAAGTTAGATGTGTGCATTTTAAGTGCCACAAGCAGGTGCTTCATGCTCAAAAAATATGTATAAATTAGTATGCAATATTTATTTATCTAGCATAAAAAATATAAAACATTGACTTTTAAAAGTTTCTTTTTGTATTTTTTAGCATTTTTCATGCTAAGATTTTAAAGTTATTCAGCAAAGTGGGCAGGATTTGAACCCGCATCTTCTGGTTAGGTACACCAAACGCTACGATCACTAAGCCACTGGTTCAGTAGCCACATGGTTACTGACGTTACCTTATAGACATAAATTCAGAATGTGAAGGCAAAATTCGACATGGTGGGTGGGACTCGCGGTGGCTTACTGGTCATAGCGTCTAGTGTACCTAACCAGAAGACGCGGGTCCGAATCCTGCCCGCGGTCGAATTTTTAAATTTTAAAAGTGTCTTTAAAAGATCTATTTACATTTTATTATTATTCACCACCTTGTCTAATAGTTATGGATTCAACAACAGTCTACAAAAAATAAAAAAAAATATCATTATTGTACGGTAAACTGCAAAAAACGCGTGAATAAGTGAATAGAGTAATTATAACCAACCTTACAGCTCAGTGTCGGTTGAACAACGATTCATAACACAAAATGGATGCGGCATGCCATATAATAAAATTCTAACTTATTTTTTGAGGTGGTAACACTGCAGAATTTGCAAATGTTGCCACTAAGCAATAATGTGCACGCTGTAGACTACCTTATTAATCAAGCCAAGTCACCAGGGGTATCACTTGCGCGTTGCCGACCCTGTAAAACGAAGGAGGAATAGTTGGGTTGGCAGTATAAGGGTCAAAGTGCCCCTACTGCCCCACATTTATGCTGGTGATCTTTTCTTTTTTTAAAAAAAGATATTTTAATTGTCAATATCCATTTTAGTGTATTTCTCATTCAAACAAAAATAATTGTTAAAGTACAATTTACTCCTTCGTGTTCATGAAGTACCAAAAGAGGTCAATGTTGATACCAACAAACTTAATAAATCACTCAATCGCATACAAATCAATCAAATTTAATCCGTATTTGAAAGACATAAAGTCTTCTTACAAATTTTATCAACGGCAAATTTAAAATTGTTTGCGCAATATTAGTTTCTGCTCGGAAATAGATTTTCTACCCTATTGTGATGTTGTTAAGGGTGATTATAGTTTAGTTAGGTGAGGTTATTAGACGTTTAATTGGTTACTAAGTATGACTAATTTATCCAATGTGGATTTTAGAATGAATGGGACGATGTGGTAATTATGGTAGAAACTTAATGATGTATTTTAACTGCCGCTTGAGGTCTTGAGTTCAATTCCCAGGTCGAGCAAAGTGTTATTGGGTTTTTCTATGAAACTCCAAACTCCCAGCTGCTATTGCTCAGAGTTCATTTTGTGCCCGGCTCGCCCCTATTAGGTAAATGGGGCGTAAGGTCCCATGTAATAGGTCCCTAATTTTATAGTACGGAAAAGCCAGCAGAGTATCTCGGATTCAAACCGACTAAAAATCGTACTTGCCCTATAGTCATGACTATAGGGTAAATGAAGGCAAGTACGATGTTTTGTTGAAAGCAAGTACCCAGTGGTACAGTCGACAAAGGAGTTAGGTATACAATACAGGTAGCTAAATAAACATCTGTGTTGTGATCAATATTGTGTAATAGTGTCAAAACGTAGGTAGACCGTATTGTTAGCTGCTTTTTTTTTTGTAGGTCGGACATAGTTTTTAGCTCGAGGGAGCTTTAAAAACAATGCCTCCAGCCAGGGGCAACTTATAAACTAAGCAACACAGCTAAGGGCGTCCCCTGCGGGACTCGGACCTCGGCTTAGGGCGTTGCTGGGGGGGCAGCTAGGCTGGATCTGGGTTTAAATTATTTTGGGGCGAATTTAAAGCTACTGGCTCGGCACGGGCCGGCTCGAGCAAGGGACGGGGACGATTACCGTTATGGGGTCTTCGCGACGGGCCTCGCCGGTGAGGACGGTACATATTGTTAGCTGCATACCTTTGGCGCATAATCTTTATGTCGCAATTTATGTCAGGATTCGGATTTCGTCCGCTATCTGTATACTTGTTTTTGTTGCCTTCATAAAGCTGCCGGCTTGCTGAAGGGTAGGCCGGAGTGTGTGAAAGTTTTACCGCTAAAACCCCCGGTTGCCATTATTTAGACAATATTGGGGGGCTTCGGGAACTAACTTATTTTTCCGGAACCCTTCATGTGTCACGCATTTTATGGCCCCTTCCAGGAAATGCCGCTTCCCTATCCCATCTCTTGTGTGGTTTACACGACCACTACGTGCGGCCATCATCTCTGAGGTTGCTTTGTGGATGCCTGAAGCGTAAGGGCTCTATGATAAATGATGTTGATAATGACATTTCTGTAAATATGTAGATCGAGACACTTTTACAAGTCAATACTTTACATTTTTTAAGCTAACTCCGGCTAACTCCTAATTTCTTAACTGACGACTTGTGACAAGAAACACCGAAACAAGCTCAGAGAATCATCAATCATCAACAAATCAATAATAGTCTCTTTTAAAGTCCAGACATAGAGAGTAGTAGCAAATATTTGATTGTTACAATGCAGGGCAATGTCTGAAATGGCCTTTTGAAGAAAGAGCCATAGCTGCCACGACCCCAGAGGCCCCTCGCTATCTGTACACCTAACTTTTTTGTTGACTGTACCAACCTAAACGAATTAAGCAGCAAAGTGCCAACCACCTTAAGACAATATAATTTCGCCATAACAAAAGCAAAATCGATCGTCAAATTGATTGCATATAACGGGTGTGGTCGCCGCAAATACTAGTTTAAAATATCTTAAGCGTCAGGACTTAAGGTTGCGAAACATATCCTTGAGAGTACTGGCCGGCCGTTCTAGTAGGGTGACTATGTATTTATTAATTTATATCATACACGCGTATTTTCTACATCGTCTACATCATAGCCTTTTTTATACCTATACAGAGTGTTACAAAACTACCCGTAAAGCCGAATGGGGCCTTATAACGAGTTCATTCACATTATTTAAGAACCGTAGTAACGCTGTATAACATACCCCAAAAAAAGGAAAACAACAACATTTATTAATGAAAAATAGAAAAATTTTAAAGTAGACAATTATTAGGTAAAATAGGTACGTAGGCCTTTCTGTTAAATAATCTGGTTCCCTGACATGACAGCATACTAGAATTTATATTTTTTACGAGGTATTTTGTAACACGTTGTATATACTTACCACCTACCTAATATTAATATGTATTTATTGCTGGCGTCTATAGGCTGCGGTTGCCGCTTACCATCAGGCAGCCCGTATGCTTATCATCTTTTTTTTTATTTTATTTGTCATTGCTGTTCCACTACTGGGTAGAAGCCTCCTCCGGATCCTTCCAGATACTTTTTTCTTGTGTCGCCCGCCAGCCCTGCGGTATGCATCGAGGTAGTTCCGCCACCTTTTTCTCAACCGGCCTCGACGATGCCTACCATCTTTAGGCATTCATAGTGTGGATACTCTTGCCCAGCGATCACTGTGCATGCGGCTGATGTGACCAGTCCAATCCCATTTAAGCCTGGCTGTCTTTTTGCTCACGTCTGCTATGTCCATTTTGGAGCGCAGCATGGTGTTCCGTATTCTATCCATTCTTTTTACACCCAAAATGCTGAGCTCCATGATTGCCGTTTGCTAAACTCGAAGGTGGAAACTTTTGTGAAACGGTGAGCGACCAGGTCTTATTACTTATAATTATTATTTAGCCGTCGTCGTCCCACTGCAGGGCAAAGGCCTCCCTACCCTCCTTCCATTCCTCACGGTTCAAGGCTATTTTGGGCCAATCCTTCCAGAAAAAGTGAAGCTCATCCCGCCATCTTCGTCTAGGTCTGCTGCGCTGTTGTCTGCCGTTTTGTGGGACCCATTGGGTACTTCTTATAGTACTACTTATTACATTATAAAATATACTTATATCTATAAGGGCACACACATATTCTGACGAGCATGCCAAGTTAATTGAATATAAATGACCGACATTACAGGGTCGACTTGAGACGTGTCTCAAATGTGTAAGCAGCCATATTGGATGTTCAAATGTAGGTCAGAAATGTACATAAAAGTTATTTTACGATGTCCCCTAGAGACTTATAAAACAGAGGAATGAATACATAATTAATTACCATAACCATTACGCCTGTACTCCCAGAAGGGTTAAGCAGAGGTGTACATCCACAGTTCGGCGGTATGTTTTGGCGAGCCTAATCCCATTAACGGGAACAAATCCAAACTCCGAGCTGGTCGACGTAGGAATCAAACAAACGACCTATAACGTAGCAGTTGCGCTGAGGACTACTAGACTAAGGAGGCAGTTACAATACATAATCATCAGCATCAGCCCAGTGTTGTCCACTGCTGGACTGGCGCCTCTTCGTGCACCACTCGTTTCTGCTCTGGGCTACTCTTGCTTCTGGTTGATCTGATTTCTTCCCCACCACTTTACAATATCATCGTACCATCTAGCCGGGGGTCGACCGACACTTCTGCGACCGGTCCTCGGTTGCCCTTCGAGGATTTTGCGACTCATAATACATAATATATAACTTAACTAGCATAAATTTGATTGCACGTTTGGTGTAGTGGTAAAGGATCTCGTCACTACTGTTGCACTGAGTGTCTACCTAGTTCAGCCTTTTCAGGCTTTTGACTACCACTAAGGATTGCTTTACGTGTGCTCTCCGAGACAGAGGAGATTAATAATGATCACCAATCCATAGAATGACCGCGGCTAAAACAGCTTAACCTTGCAGATCGGTTGTTCACCACAGTTATTACTTACCCACGAGCCCGGTAACAGTCTATGAAGCTATAGTAATATTATATTAATGACATAGCAGCGACCATATTAATCATTTGTGTGGTTTTTGTACAATGGAGTGATTAAGTATGAATAGGCACTTAATTTAATTTATTATTATTAAGGGAACTAAACATACTTGAGACCTGTTTGGAAAATAACGCTTGCAACACCAGGGGTATCACTTGCGCGTTGCCGACCCTGTAAAACGAAAGAGGAATAGTTGGGTTGGCAGTATAGGGGTCAATATCCCTCCACTGCCAACAATGTTTCCTCGCGGAGCACTGGCAACCTTGCTAGCCTTGCCTGCTTTGTTTTTCTGCAAGGCGGAGGTACTTTCTGTATTCCTGTATTTATTGATATATATAATTATATAATATTTACTTGTATATTATATTAATACCTAAGTATGTATGTATTAATTCTCATGTTTTTGTATTTTTATTTTTGTTTAAACTCAAACACCCATTTTTATGTTTGCACCATTAACAACCCTACTATTGTCCAGTGCAGTTGTGTCCATCCAAAGGTTGCCTGGAAGAAATCGCCGACCATTATATAATTGTGTCTGTAAAATATTAATTCCTTGGTGTACAATAAAGAATATATAAATAAATAAAATACTTCCCATCAGTCGGGCAGCTCCAATCTGAGTAGAACTACTCGCCCTATTATGAATACCTCTTTAAAATAAA
This sequence comes from Acronicta alni, assembly GCA_964056405.1. Lineage (NCBI taxonomy): Eukaryota > Metazoa > Arthropoda > Insecta > Lepidoptera > Noctuidae > Acronicta > Acronicta alni. The sequence continues at coordinate 6,325,787 of OZ043942.1, forward strand.
ATGGTGATTATAAGTGGTGATTTTTGTAAGACGAAGTCCAATCCGAAATATAAATTGTGGTCACTCTAGTAACCGTAATACTTACTCCAATTACAAATTGATTAATTAATTGCAGTATGAAATATCAAAGATACAAATCTAGTTATAAATTAAAAATAATACGCTACAGTTTACTCATAGTTATTTAGTGGTTTAATCTTAATTTATCAGAGGTTAGTACCTCTGATGAATTAAGAATAATTAATCAAGAGCATAAATTAATCCAATAACAGTTTGCTCGACCTGGGAATCAAACCCAAGACCTCTACGTTTGGTGTGGCAGAAATACATATTCTTTCTCTTTCTTTGTAGTCGCACTTAGAACCACGAGACATCCAGGTAGGCGTTGGGGGTTCTGGAGTTGTCTATCAAGAGGAAAAGTATTGGCCCCTATTAAAATACTATATATAAGTATAAGAGAGGTAGGGCATAGTGGGAGTAATTCCACTCAAATTGAAGCTGCCTGACTGGGAAAGTAGGCACCTCCACCTTGCAGAAAATCGAAGTAAAATAACACTGCTTTGAACTGTGTTGTGTACCTTACGGTGAGCAAGGTCTCCAGTGCTCCGCGAGGAAACGTTGTGTTGGCAGTGGGGGGACTTTGACCCTTATACCGCGGTAATAATAATATTAACGTGCTTATACTGCCAACCCAACTATTCCTCTTTCGTTTTACAGGGTTGACAACGCGCAAATGATACCCCTAGTGTCTATAAGCTACGGTAACCGGTTACCATCAAGTGGGCCGTAAGCTTGTTTGCCACGGAGCGGTATAAATAAAAAAAATAGTAAAGTGTAACTACACAATAGTTAAGTCGGCTAGGTCAGTCACAATGACTAATCACTACGTGATTTAACTACACGTAACTAACCAAGGTTCTATTTCGTAACAGTGGTCATTCACTGGTTATGTTAACCGTGACCATGAGTCAAACGCCATTACTTGAATTACATAACATATTATAGTAGAGGGGCTCGTAGCTAAGTAATAGGGGAGTATTTATAGTATAGTAATATACCACTGCAATCTTTTCTAGTCAATGACTTTATTTTTTTAGAATGACAAAATTTTTTGCACACCCGCGCCACACATTGATCGCAACCCATTGGCTAAAATTATTTTAAATATCTATTAGAAAAAATAAATAAAAGGAAGTCATCAAAAGTCCATACAACTCAGCCCAAATTTGTACCCAAGGTACATGACAGCTGTCAAGTTGACAGTTTTTAATATGAAATCAATAGGAAACTGACAATAATGTGCCAAAATGGCGTGCGTTTGACATTCCAAAACTGACACTGACAGCATATAGCTATCAAGTTGACAGCTTTTACTTTAAAAACACGAAACTGATACTAGTGTGTTAAAACGGCGTGCGTTTTTTTCAAATTTAAAATTATTTTTTCTTATCCCCTAGTGAGCATAAAAAAAAGTATGACTAGAGTTTTAACTAGCGTAATACAGGGTATTTTTTCCAATAAGTGTACCCACAGTACATCATTTGGACAGATTTTGGTGACATCCTTAGTGCTTGCTAACCTTAGGGGGACAATATAGCCAACTCTCCAATAACTAAGCTAATCAAACGATCTCTAATGAAATCTGTAATGGATGTAATGAGCATGGTTAAGCTGCACCAGCCGCGGTCAGTCTGTGGATAAGTGACCATTGCTAACATCGGGACCCCTCCGTGCCTCAGAGAGCATGGTGCTCTTAAGCCGCTGAAATGATTTTGATCAAATTTGGCACAAAGATACATTAGATCTTGGAAATGGCCATACTACCTTTAGTCTCCAAAAACCATTGAGATGCTGGTAAAATCAAGCAATCAAGCAGTCAAAAGTATTATAAATTAAAGTCCCCGTCGCTTTGAGTTTGTGTTTGCTCGGGTCAATCTCAGAAACTACTGTACGGATATTCATACGGTTTTCACCAATAGAAAAATGGATTATATATGAGGTTATGGACATACATATATCCATGCAAAACCGGGACGTGTCGTTAGTTCTTAATTAAAATAAAGCCATCCGCAGACCACAGCTTATGAAGGCTGTAGGATACCTTTATCCTAAGGATAAACTTGAAGTTAGACTTCGTCAATGCCAACTTCGTGACGTGGTCAGTCACTTGTCAAACCGTGACCTCTCCTAAGGTTCACATATTATGTAACCAAACGGTTTTTATACTTGAAGGTTGAATGATTCGCAGTGAATGGGAACAACACTCGAGTTCCTTTCATTGTGTGACGTAACCTGATTTTTAAAATATTTTTTGAAGATTGTAATTACTAACACACTCGTGGCTGAGTAATAACTAAGCGGGTCAAACTATCTGCAAGGTTAAGCTGCGCTTGTCGTGGTTAGTTTATGGATGGGTAACCTTACTGAGTATAGAGGCCAGCACATCAAGCTACCCCAATGTGACAAATTTCTTTGATTTTCAACTTTAATTCAAAGTGATAAAGTTCATTTTCAATTGGGAAAAATGTTTTGGATAGCTTGACCTGCTGGCGTCTGTACATAGTGAGTCCTTCGTGTCTCAACGAGTATAAAAAGCTGTCGGTTTCGGTTGTCATACGAAAACCTGATAGAAAGAAGGAAAGAAGGAAAGAAGAAAGAAAGAAGAAAGAAAGAAGAAAGAAAGAAGAAAGAAAGAAGAAAGAAAGAAGAAAGAAAGAAGAAAGAAAGAAGAAAGAAAGAAGAAAGAAAGAAGAAAGAAAGAAGAAAGAAAGACAGAAAGAAAGAGAAAGAAAAAAGAAAATAAATGTATTCTGATAGTCTTCTTCAAACGAGGCCTAAAAAGAGCTCGCTACCACACACAGTAGGCGGTGGCACAGCTCTGTCCCCGACGTTGCTGATCTCCATGGGCGGCGGTGACCACTTACCTGCTCGTCTGTTGGCAATAAAAAAAATACAATTCTTAACAGAAGTATGTTATCTTGTTTGATGTCAGAATAGGTTCTTATCTCAGCACTATGCTGACCTGACTGGTTAAGCCGTCTTCCTACGGTGCGTGATACTGCTTAAGGACGCAGACCAGCATGCACTGACGCACCGTGGGAAAGGTACCGTCCGTAGTAAAGCAAGCACGTCCGTAGCAGTGCGTTCGGATCCACTGATAAAATGCCTTCGAATCCGGACCGCCACGAATCATAGAAAGCGGTGCGGTGCCTGGCTGTTCTCGGTCATCAGCCGCATGTGATATCTTCCGTTTCTTTTCACGGTAGTTATTTTTATTTTAAGGTGTCATACAAGCATACGGCCCACCTGATGGTTAGCGGTTACCGTAACCTATAGACACTTGCGATACCAGAGAGTATCACTTGCGCGTTACCGACCCTGTAAAACAGAGAAATAGTTGGGTTGCCAGTATAAGGGTTTGCCACTGCCAAAACAACGTTTCCTTGCGGAGCACTGGCAGCGTTAGGTACTTAACGTAAGGAATACAACACAGCTCAAAGCAGTGTTATTTCACTTCGATTTTATGCAAGGCGGAGATACTTCCTCAGTCGGTCTCTAATTTGAGTGGAATTACTCCTACTATTGGAATTACTGCCTCTCTTAAAGTCTTACTATAAGTTTTGTTTACATGTAGCGAATATTTTTATAGTCTATACAAGGTGGAAGGGACATCGACGCGCAACGGCTTACCATGACTTCAGTACATGATTCTGGACCCCCCTGCGTTGGAATTTTTTGTCGGCATTTTCTTAAATTTTACAACTCGCAAGTGAACTCTAAGGAAACAGCGGGTCCAGAATCATGTACTGAAGTCATGGTAAGCCGTTGCGCGTCGATGTCCCTTCCACCCTGTATACATTCGCGATAATAGAGTATTATACTAACATAATGTTTCCTTTGTTACAGATCACAATCGATAATAAAAGAAAAAAGATTATGCAAAAAGCTTAAAAGATGGCGCCACAAGAGAGAAACTCATACGTCGCCGAGGATGATTCCGAAAACACGACAAATAATTTATCAAACATAGATTTAAGCGGCGGTTTCGTCAACAAGGCATACGAGAATGACAGTTCCGATGTTGCCACTACAAATAATACAACACCAAATGTCACTGAAAAGAAAAAAGCTACAGACTTCGACGATTTATTGCCATATGTAGGAGAATTTGGATTATATCAGAAGATATTATTTTTATTGATGATTCCTTTTGCATTTTTCGTTGCGTTTGTGTATTTTTCGCAAATATTCATGACGCTTGTGCCGGAGCAGCATTGGTGTTGGATACCTGAACTAGCGAATCTTACTGTTGAAGAAAGGTGAGTCATTTTCCATTCATTTTATAGTTAACTACTTCTGCCCGCGACTTCGTCTGCGTGGATTTTACCTGGATAAAATGGATTCTGAAATTTTCCAATTTCCTGTGCAATTTTCTAAATTTTTTCTTTCCGTAAGAACCTTCTACAAAGTACTCGAAAACTTTTTAAAAAAGGTGAATTAAATCGGTAAAGTCGTTCTCAAGTTATGGCGTGACCAAGGGAAACAGAGATTCAATTTTATACATGCTACCCGCGATGATCTAATTTTTCCCAAAGCTGTGGGAATAAAAAAAAACACAAGCAGAACTTACGTTTTAAGCCCCATATATTATATTAAGGACGAGCCTATTAGGTACTATTGAGCAAGCAAACATGCAAATTCCAAATTGCGTCCCAGGATTTCATAGAAAAAATCAAAAAAATAAATCTTAAAAGCAATTATTTAAATTGTAAGATCCACCCTACCGCGTCAAATAACGGTCACGTTTCCGTAAGTAAGCTGGTTGACATCGGAAGTATCGAATCTGTTATTGTCTCGTTCACTCATACTGAATATTGAGCACACATCTCTATATGGACACTTTTTGGAGCGGTACAAGTACGGTGAGGGCATATCTAACTAATATTAAAATATATATAAAGATATATATTTAAATCAAATTCTAAATCAAAAGCGGTCTTCTTAGCCTGCCAGAGTAAAAACGCCACATTTAGCGATTCTTCTTTTCTTTTATACCACTAAGGTTGCAGATAAGCATACGGCCCACCTGATGGTAAGCGGTTACCGTAGCTAGACGCTAGCAACACCAGGGGTATCACTTGCGCGTTTCGGATCCTGTAAAACGAAAGAGGAAGTTGGGTTGGATGTAGAAAGTTTGAGGTATCTCAACTCTAGCACTAATTAATTAGTAAAACACTTGATTTAGTTTAAATTGGGTACTATATTGTCCAATATAAAATTAATGATAGGTGAGAACGCGCGGAATGCTTGATGACCGAATGCGAACTGAATCAATACAAATTAATTATAAATTGTCATACTTTAACATATTGCAACAAAATGATGATGCGTGCATTGTCGTGATTTCGTAATTATGTCGAGCGTAACTCGTACATAATATATAGGTCAGTGTCCCTCCACTGCTGCCAACACAACGTTTCCTCTTGCAGCACTGCCAACCTTGCTCACCGTTAGGAACACAACACAGCTGAAAACAGTGTTATTGCACTTCGATTTTCTGCAAGGTGGAGGTACGGCAACCCAACTATTCCTCTTTCGTTTTACAGGGTCAGGAACGCGCAAGTGGTTTAGATATTTATTTTTTTACTTCTGTTAAAACGGTACAGATCAACAATAATAGAAGATATATAAAAAACTATACTAGAATTTACTAAAATAAATAGAAATACACAATAATTATATCTGTGGAGAGGCGAGGTGTGTTGCCCCTCCAACCAAAGGGAGGATCCTTCAACCAGGCGGGTGTTGTGCCTGGCGGGCCACGGCCCGACGGTTGATGTCGGGCGATTGTATATATACAACTTTCGTTGCGAATATTGCTTGCGCGATTCAGGACTTCGTAGTTCTATGTAGCGCAGTAGATGTCGCTACATATCCTTCTCACAAAAACGCAAACACTTCGACAGTATAAACGGCCATCCATCCGCAAACAAGTGATAGGTACTCCTGGTGTTGCAAGCGTCTATAGGCTACATTAACCGCTTACTAGGCGAACTTGTTTGCCACCTTAGTGGTACAAAAAAATGATTTACCAAAAGCGGCATTTTAGTCTAAGGTCTCAGTTGTCATTCTACGCCTTGTAATTGCTTACGAAACTGTCAAGTAATCGCCCTCATCCGGCTTTGCCCGTATTTTGCCGGAAATACAACTATTTGGTATGCAAGGTTAAATTGTAATGGACTGGTTATCATTGAACATCAATCAAATAGCGGATTTTACCATAAACAAAGTTTGACTTAAATACTCCGCCGTCTGGTCACCCTTTTTTAACTTCCGACGCAAAAACGACGGAGTGTTATAAATTTGACGTGTCTGTGTGTGTGTGTGTATCTGTGCCATCGTAGCTCCCGAACGGATGAACCGATTTTGATTTTGTTTGATAGGTGAATTAGTCGGGATTGTTCTTAGCTATATTTAACACCACCAACAACACCAGTGGTAATCCTTCAGTGTTTTCCACCTCAGTCTAAGTGCATTGCTGCCCTCATCCCATTAAATTACCGCCCATAGGGTGGCACATCTCAATGAATGCCAATTTAGACCAGCTTGGCAGTTACTGGCTTCCCACGAGGCGACTGACCCCCAACACCAGTGGTATCACTTGACCCTGTAAAATTAAAGAGGAATAGTAGGGTTGGCAGTATAAGGGTCAAAGTCCCGTTTCCTCGTGGAGCACTGGCAACCTTGCTTAAGGTGATTAAGGAATACAACACAGCTCAAAGCAGTTTTATTTCACTTTGATTTTCTGCAAGGGAGAGGTACTTCCCCAGTAGGGCAGCTCCGATTTGATTGGAATTACTCCCACTATGCCCTACCTCTCTTTAAAATAGGTACTATATCTTTATTATATTAATCATTAACTATGACTGAGGAATATAAATGGAATGTCAATATAAGTAAGTATGTATATTTTGTAAATATATAATTATTTGGATTGTACTTATATAGTTTTCATTAAATTTAATTTTGATTAAAAATATATTAATTAATTAATTTGTATTTGATTAAATCTCATTATACATGGCCCATTTAACATTGGAATAAACTATTCAAATGGTTGCTAAAATTAATAAAGCAATATTTATACAAGGTGATTTTTTAATCATTTGAAAAATATGTAGGTTGTGTCATTTACAACGTGTTACAAAATAACCCGTAAAAAATATAATTAATTATCAAAGCCAACAATTTTGTCAGCTATCATGTCAGGGCACCAGATTATTTAATAGAAAGGCCTACGTAACTATTTTACCTAATAATTGTCTACTTTAATAGTTTTTCCATTTTTTATTCTTATATGTTGTTATTTTCCTTTTTTTGGGGTATGTTATACAGCGTTACTATGGTTCTTAAATATTGTGAATGGATTCATTATAAGGTCGCATTTAACCTCCTCTCGGCTTTACGGATAGTTTTGTATAAGAAAAAATAAAAAAAAACTTTCCTAATAAACATTGTTCAAAAATCGAATCACACAAAATTAACCGTTTAATGGCAATAGGCTCACCCCTATTACGTAGGAACTTTTTTTGTAGGGTAGGAAATGCTCCCTAGGCATGCCGCGATAGTGCGGGATAAGGAACTACTGAAATACGTGGTCATGTGCCGCTGTCATTTTTATTATTATATTATTTCTAAGTATTTTTATTGTTTATTGATTTCTGACATTTACGCGAATATTATACATTGAAATAAAACTACTTTTTACGATTGCCAATAATTAACAACTAAAACATGATCATTGAATATTGTTACTTTAAAAGAGACCATGATTCTCTGAGTATGTTTCGGCGTTTCTTCTCAGAGGTCGTCAGCTAGGAAATGCCGGCTCCATCTAGTTTTAATTAATAATTAGTAATAAATGTCATTGATCATGTAACAATAAAAAATGTAGGGTAGCTGTTAGTAATTATATCATTAAGACGCCCACCACCTCAGTCTACCCGTGACCATGGACGCTGTAAAGGGTCCGAAACGTCGGGATTAATAATATCAATATACGCGATAAAATCCGTAAAAAGTAGTTTTATTTCCATGTTTTTATTGTTATTTTATTTTTGACACATTGGCTTTTGATCCCAGTGTCGTGCATCGTAACTTTAGTAATAAGGTTCATATTCAATTGGGAAAATTTGACAATTTTGGATAGCTTGACCTGCTGGCGTCTATACAATATCTGTGGATTATAAGGCATATGTTAGTTTCTTTTTTTTCCAATAAATTATTATTATTAACCTGTAGGTTTACACAAGTTAAGTAATAATTATATTACTTAACTGATGGCCGCATATACATTAAATAAAATTCAACTATAGGTACCTATGTATACGCAACTTATTGTCTAAAGAACAATAAAAAAATAACAAATTAGGTACAACATTACTTGATGAATAAACTGTTTTTCCTTCTTTCTTTCTTAAAAAAAAATACAACCTTTATAGATACACCATCTATGCGATCAAAGTCGCAGTATAAGTTCATAAATACCTAATAAAACTATAGGTACAGTCAGCAACGAAAGTCGCTGAACATGTTGCAATTTTCAATATGATTTTTATTAAGTGTGAAGTTACTGACCTGTGAAGGTTATGCGAAATAATTCCATAGATGACCATTCAATATTCAGGTTACCTTATTAGAAAAAACCTCTGGACAAGTTTTGGAGCTGTGTTGTTTTCAAAATTTTGTTATGTTCAGCGACTTTCGTTGCTGACTGTACCTATGTATACACCGTCTACGCAACTTATTGTCTAAAGAACAATAAAAAAAGAACAAATTAGGTACTTACAACATTACTTGATGCATAAACTGCTTTTCCTTCTTTCTTTCTTAAAAATAAAATACAACCTTTATACACCATCTATGCGATCAAAGTCGCACTTAATAATAAACACATCAACATCTTATCTAAATCGAGATTGCAAAAAACTATTTTAATAACGCAAATATGTGGTTGAAGGGCGAGTAACGAGAACATGTTAATGTTTTAAGTAAAAAATAACGTTATGTGTTTAATTGCGGATTTCCGCGGTAGCTACATTATATATACTTGGTCTACTTATTTGGTATTCAACAAGTTGGTCTTAATATTCAGTATCAGTTTTTTTTTATACCACTAAGGTGGCATACAAACATACGGCGCAGACGACGGTTACCGTAGCCTACAGACGCTTGCAACACCAGGGGTATCACTTGCGCGTTGCCGCCTAAAACGAAAGAGGAGTAGTTGGGTTGGCAGTGTAAGGGTCAAAGTCCCCCCACTGCCAACACAACATTTCCTCGCTGAGCACTGGCAACTTTGCTCACAGTAAGGAACACAACATAGCTTAAAGTAGTGTTATATTATTTCAGTCGAAGATACTACTCCTGTCGGGAAACTGCAATTAAAGTGGAATTACATACTCCTACTATGCCCTACCTCTCTTATAATAAATAACGACCTCTGTGGTCTAGCGGTTCGAGTGCCGGACTGCTGATCATGTGGTCGTGGGTTCGATTCCCACAGGACACAAATATTTGTGTGGATTAAACACGAGTATTTGTGTTTGTCTGGGTGTTTCTTATATATTATAAGTATGTATTTACAAAAAAAAAAAAGTATTTAAGTATTATGTCCATTGTCTAGTACCCATAGTACAAGCTCTGCTTAGTTTGGGACTGGATGGTGTTGTGTAAAGATGTCCCAAAAATATTATTATATTATTATTAATATCTGTATAAAATCAATATAATATCGATACCTCATCTCTTATAATATATGAATGACTGATTGTTTTCTATGGCGTCCTGAAATAGGACGCCATAGTTGACCATATATAGAACCATCCTCCGAGCTTTTCCTAAATATGTTGAGGTCGGCTCCAGTCTAACCAGACGCGGCTGAATATCAGTATTTTACACGAAGCGACTGCCATCAGACCTCCGCAACAAAATTTCAGGGTAGGTAATACCGATATCTTGAGGATAGACTGGTTGTCAGGCTTTTTAGGCTTGTGACTACCATTAATTATTGCCATAGGTGTTAGTGTGACGAACGGGACCAACGGTTTTACGTGCTCTCTGAAGCACGGAGTGATCTCAAAGTGTTAAGCATGGTCACCCATCCACAAATTGACCCCTTTTGATGAAATCTGGCAAGATATACTTAGATTAGACCTTGGAGAAATACATAATTTACATTTTTTTTCTCTAACATCCCTTAGTGAGTTACTTACCTGTGCTACGCGAGGAAACTTTGTGTTGGCTTTGACCCTTATAATGCTAACCCAACTATTCCTCTTTCGTTTTACAGGGTCGGCAACGCGTAAGTCATACCCCTGGTGTTGCAAGCGTCTATAGGCTACAGCAACCGCTTACCATCAGGTGGGCTTTATGCTTGTTTGCCACCTTAATGTTATTATGTATACCTATATACTACTTATATGTTTTTAATAAATCCAAAATCATTGTTTCTCCGAACTTTATAGTTGTATGAAAGGAATCGATTGTTTCATGTATCAAGGTCAATTCCTAAAAATAAATGGACAACAATCATTTTTTTGTTGAATGGATCCGCATTCTTGTTCCCATTAATACATGAAGCAGTTTACGCTGGCAACACATTCGCTATATATATCCGCCTATATCATTCTGCAAGGTTTAATCTATCTCTGTACTAAATTTCATCAAAATCGGTTTAGCTGGTAAGGCGCGAAAGCGTGACAGACTTTCGCTGTTACTAGCAATAATATTTATATTATATTCGAGTAACTGTTATGTCCAAAATGTATACAGTATGTATTTGATATACATGCATAGGTAGGTACATAAATTATTTCCTAAGTTTTAGGCAGTGGTGTACCAATGTACACCCACATTTCGACGGTATGTTTAGGTCCCATGTAATAGGGATCTAGCCGTGCCATTAACAAATCCAAACTCCGAGCTGCTACCGAGAATTTCATAGAAAAACCCCATAACTCTTAATTGCTCAACCTGGGAGTCGAATCCATGACCTCGTAGCAGTCACGCAGACCATTACACTGATAAGGCAGTATTGGTTTTTTGAAATAAAACTACGGAGCGTCCATGGTCACGGGTAGACTCTACCCGTCTACCCGTGACCATGGACGCTGTAAAGGGTCCGAAACGTCGGGATTAATAATATCAATATAACGCGATAAAATCCGTAAAGAGTAGGTATAATATTCGCGTAAATGTCAGAAATCAGTATTGGTTTCCTTACATTTTAAGAAAACAATTTGAAATAAGAACAGAACGCCTTTTTTGGAGTCGGCAAAACGAACGAGCTTTGATCACAAATCGACTCCTGCGCATTGCAAGAACACGATAATAATTTCTTTATTACTCATAAACACTTTAAGTGCAGTGTGCTGTTATCTCCTTTTCAGGAAACAGTTTATGATAACTTAATGATGTATTAAAACATGTTTTATTTTATAAAAATACTTAAAGTTATTTATGTAATGGTTTTAGATGAAATAAATTGTTATTTTTATGAGCGTGAGTCGCATATTATGTCGCAAACACAGAGCTGCGTTTCTGAATTTAAATCTAGTTTTTCTAGATATCTAAAACATTTTTATTAATGAAAAATAGAAAAACTATTAAAATAGACAATTATTAGGTAAAATATTACGTACGTAGGCCTTTCTGTTAAATAATCTGGTTCCCTGACATGACATCTAACAAAATTGGGTTTGATAATAATTAATTATATTTTTTACGGGGTATTTTGTAACACGTTGTATAATATCTTAGATCATTTAAGTGTGTATAACTTTGCTTTCCATGAGAAGAGATCAAAGCTTAACGTACCTAATTAAGACATCCATAAAAAAAAAAAAAAACAGCAATCATTATTATATACATCATACATACCGATAGACTCCATTTTATATTCAATTAAGAAATACTTCGCAAGACTTGGTATAATTAAAATTTAATTGGTAATTAAAGATGTGTATTGCTTTTAAAATAAATAGTTTTTCTTATATTGATGTAAAATATGTAACTTATGGATGTCGCAGTTATCATTACAAATTGAAACAAATAATTATGTACTTTTTTTTATTCCAATAAGGTGGCAAGCAAGCATACAGCCCACCAGATGGTAAGCGGTTACCATAGTCTATAGACGCTTGTAACACCAGGGGTATCATTTGCGCGTTGCCGACCCTGTAAAACGAAAGAGGAATAGTTGGGTTAGCAGTAGGATAAAACTCCCGCTACTGCCAACACAACGTTTCCTCGCGCAGCACTGGCAACCTTACTCGCCGTAAGGAACACAACACAGCTCAAAGCAGTGTTATTTAGTGTAAATTAATGGCAATAGGCTCACCCCCTATTACATAGGACCTACCGGACATACCGGCGAACTGTGCACCTCTGCCTAACCCTTCGTGGAAGTATTCCCCGAGTAATGATTTTGTAATTGTCTAGGAAAAAAATACAATTAAATGATAATAATAAACTTGCATATTTATAAGCGCCATCTGTCACGTGTTTAGTAAACTAGCCACGTGACGATTTCATTAAATTATCACGTGTCGTTAAATTATTAAGTTTTTTTTAGTGTGAGGGGCTCATATAATATTGCACAGCGAAATAACATCATGGCGGGTATGAATCGCGGTGGCTTAGCGGTCATAGCGTCTGGTGTACCTAACCAGAAGACGCAGGTTCGAATCCTGCCCGCGGTCGAATTTTTCCTTTGCTTAATAACTTTAAAATTGTTATATTATACCTACACTATCTTGGTCTCAAAACATTCAGATTTGGTTCTGGCCACCGCCGCGGCACCGCTCGTTTCGTTTGCTCGCCTCATGCGATGTGTGGTCACAGTTCTAACCTCGGGTCTGATTTTATTGGTCAGACTAAGAGACGTAGGGCATAGTGGGAGTAATTCCACTCAAATTGGAGCTGCCCGACTGGGGAAGTACCTCCGCCTTGCAGAAAATCGAAGTAAAATAACACTCGACTGCTTTGAGCTGTGTTGTGTTTATTACGGTGAGTAAGGTTGCCAGTGCTCCACGAGGAAACGTTGTGTAGGCAGTGGGGGGGATCAATACAGGGTCGGCAATGCGCAAGTGATACTCCTGGTGTTGCAAGCGTCTATAGGCTACGGTAACCGCTTACCGTTTGCCAAGTTAGTAGAATAAAAAAAAAGTCTGAGCACCCACTCCCGGCCGGTATCCCACTACTGCTCGATACTACTTTTGGCTGCTGGGTTTCCCCCCGGCCCGGTTCGCTCCTCCTTAGTTAACCTGCATCCCCCAGACTCCGGGGGATCCATATCAATACCGAGTTTAGTGTGGACGTCCAGTCAACATGGGCTATTCAGCAGCAGGATCCCCGACCTCAAACCATCCTCCGATTCCAGGATTCCGATTACAGGAGAGGCCATATTGCTACCTAACCTATCCGATATCTGCGGCTGTACCAAAACCTATTACTGCGATCGTTTTCCGAGAGAGAGAGGGATGTCGCTCTATAAATTAAATAGCGCCGTCCCTTTCTCACAACCTAAAAATGTTCGCGTTAACACGTTGTGGTATGGCCTCTGTATTTTGCTGCTCAATCAGTAATTTTGTCGTTCAATCAGTATCTTTGATGCGCGGTTTATAATATTCCTTTGTCAACTTATTACAATAAAAACTATTACAGGTGTGGCGGTATGTTTAAATACTCCAAAACTATCGTACCGGATATGTATTTTTTTAAATTTCAAAGTAACAAACAAAAGGTATTGAAGCTTTATTTCTAAGAACGACCTCAACCCATTAGTTTCTAGAAACGTGAGAAAAAGTGGTTGTGTATGGGTTATTCCGTATAGGCGGTTTTTACTGCTTATCTCATTGACGTCTTCAATATATAGTATATATGTACTATAAAGCTGGAGACTTAGATACCTACGCGAAATAAAACTCAATAATTCAATGATAATTACTCAATCAACATCATCAACCCATATACTTTCCCACTGCTGGGCACGGGTCTCCTCTCATATTGAGAGGGATTAGGCAGTCCACCACGCTAGCCTATTGCGGGTTGGCAGACTTCACGTATGCAGGTTTCCTCACGAAGTTTTCCTTCACCGTTTAAGCGAGTGATAATTAATTATTAATACGAATGTGAAAAAAAGTTATTTACCATCTGTTTGTGTGTAAGATTCTTCTTATTTTGAAGTATTGTCATTATTTTTAATGTTTTTAGGGTTCTGAACCTCAACAGGAAAAAACGGAACCCTTAGTACCTATCACTTTGTTATCCTTCCGTCCGTCCGTTTGTCTGTCAAGACCCTTTATCTCGGGAACATATGGAGACATTGAGTTGACATTAAAACTATATATTCAAGTCTGCAGTCCCTTGAAGCTGTGAAAAAATCAGACTTCTAAGTTAACGTAAAAAAAAGATACGGCTGTTTATGCCGCAAAAAAACGTATAGATATTACACTCAAGGGAATCAAAATTTATAGGGTACTTTTCGTTGACCTAGAACTATAAAATTTGGCATTAAAATCATCATATACCTACTTCAAGTATAGGGAAAAATCTGAAACTATTTTATTAGTAATTAGACTCGATTCGTAACCTACAAAGTACGGAACCTTCGGTAGGCGAGTCCGACTCGGACTTGTCCTTTGTTTTTCTTATGTCTGCATACTGACCAGCGCAGTGAAAAAAAATGTATTGGCGTGTTTGTATATGAATTTAAAAAATACCTTGACTATTCATAATTAAACTGAAAAAAATTCAGACTCCTAGCTTTACGGAAACATTTCTAAATTAAGATTGTTTGAAATATGAAATAAATAAAAATAAAAGCAAAATAAAAATAAAAGTTAACAAAAAACTCTGAGAAATATTTCATTAAAGCCTTTAAGCAATAACGTGCTAACTTAAATATTGTGTTCCGGTTTGAAAGGCAATGTAGCCTAGTAAAATTCATTGACAAATGAGACTTAACAACTGAGGTGTCAAAATGGCAACGCGCAAGTGATACCACTGGTGTTGCTGACGTCTATAGGCTGCGGTTCAACATCATCATCAACCCATTAGGCTATAGTCCACCACTCGTTCTAAATTATGGTCGAGCTACACAATGACTGATGCATGCGTGCCGTCAGCTGGGACTGGTCTACTCAAAGCTGCAATGGCTCTTTCTTTAAAAGGCCATTTCAGAAATTGCCCTGCATTGTAACGTCTGGACTTTAAAAGAGACTATGATTCTCTGAGTTTGTTTCGGTGTTTCTTCTCAGAGGTCGTCAGTTAGGAAATGCCGGATGAATCTAGCTTAAAAAAATATAAAGCATTGCCTTGTAAAAGTGTCTTTAAAAGATCTATTTACAGAAATAAATATCATTTATCACGCTGGTCTAGTGCGGGTTGGCAAGCAAAAAGGCATGCACGTTTCCTCACGATGTTTTCCTTCACTGTTTATGTGAGTGATAATTAATTATTAATACTACAAGCAGTGGTTGCCGCTTAGAAATCATCAGGCGGTTCGTATGCTTGTTCGTAACTTGTTAAGATTAAAAACTAAATCAAATGTGGCTTCTGTGAGGGCTTACCCTATATCTGAGCACGGGATAAATATACATAAATCCGAAGATACCTTGACAGGTTCCTATTAATAGATGACAAAAGAACTTTTCCAGATCAAAAAAAGATACAATACTCCTTTATCTCTCGATCTTTTTGACTGAAATTCTGACAGCCGGACGTCCGCAGCGCAGAAGGCCGTAAGTGTATTTAAGTTGCACACCGACCGTAACATTTACACGCTTGTTAGGTACGTCTCTATTCGTTAGAGGCGACAAAAAAGGGCAGATTTGATTATGGAATTAATTAAACATATTTTTTTAAGGATTTTTTGGTCTATTGCACGCACGAGCTAGTTTTTGTTTATGGTTTCTCGTGTCAGAGGCTCTACTCCCTATCTCCGTCAACGAAGTTACGAGCCGTTCGAAAGATCTCCGAAACTTCGGAGTCCGATAAAACAAGTGTCAAATTCAATTTTTCTAAAAACACATCGGGAGTAGGGACAACTGTCAAATTGTGTTGTCATTCATTCTTAGTTCGTGCCCCGAACGAATCATCCGTCCGTAGGTGATACGGAGTAGGAAACGCCCGTAACGAAGGTCGAAACTACGGACTTCGTGCTTAGGGAGTAGACCCCCTGATCAAAGATATTTAAATATTACGAACGATAGACGGACTTCGTGTAAAATACTGCTATTCAGTCGCATCTAGTTGGATTGGAAGACCACCCCAACACATTGGGAAAAAGGCTCGGTGAATGAAAATTTAATGTCTTGATGAGAAAATAATCGTTTGTTCAAAATTTTAAAGCTCCAAAAAGTTCTTTCCTACATTTTCCGGCCAACTCAGGTGGCAGATGATCCGTGAGGAGTTTCCGTCCTCCAAAAATAAGATCACGACTGATGAATCATGATTTAACTACAAAGCGGATGCTACTTAATAACTTGTTGTTGTTTAACAATTTTAAGATACGAAGCATATTAGAATAATCAAGGGCAATGACATCACGGAATAGAATGCGTGCCTGAATTGGGTATCTACCTATTTATTTCTTTATAAAGGTTATAAGTACATATATTTGCAAATATTACAACATACCATAATCATTTTTTTTTGTTTAGTTGAAATGATATTGAAGTTAAGACCCTTATATCGAATAAGTTTTTGAAATGAAATGTATTTCATTTCATTTCAAAAACTTACACAGAAAGTACTCCCACAGTTCGACGGTGTTAGGTTCCTTAAAGATACATTTACAAATCCTCTAAGTTATTTTTTATATCACTAGGGTGGCAAACAAGCATATGGCCCACCTGATGGTAAGCGGTTACCGTAGCCTATAGACGCTTGCAACACCAGGAGTAACACTTGAGCGTTTGCCGACCCTGTATTGAAATAGGATTAGTTGGGTTGGTAGTACCTATAAAAGTCAAAGTCCCCCCCACTGCCAACACAACGACGAGTTGGAAGTCAGTTCACGTAAGACAGAGCAAGCATCACGTTAACACACCAGTCTCAATCACAATAGCACGGTGACCTTACTAAAGGTCATTATAACAAAAGCGAAAGGTCATTGTATCACGTCCGAGGTCATATCTAATGGCGGGAGTAATACAGACACAATTATATTTATTTATTTATTTTCGGACATTTTACACAACACCGTCTAGTCCCAAACTAAGCAGAGCTTGTACTATGGGTACTAGAAAATGGATATAATACTTATGTACTTTTTTTTTGTAAATACATACTTATAATACATAAGAAACACCCAGACAAACACAAATAGCTTATACTATTTATTTCCTGCTGTTGCCCGTCGTTGCACCAGCATCCATGGCTTGAGACATGAGACAAAACGTAGGATTTGGACGATGTACAGTGGCCAGCACATCAAGCTTGATTTTCAACCTTAACACAAAACGATAAGGTTCATATTCAATTGAGAAAATTTGACAGCTTTGGATAGCTTGACCTGAAAAATTTAATCAAGCAATATTTTACTAATGAATTTCAATGATATTTAACCGATTACAAAATTAAGAAGGTCCACACTTTTTTCTGAGGAAGTCTGCCGATCGCTAATTTGTGGCCAGCCACGATAATGATACTTACAAACAAAGAAATGAAACAAAAACAAAACAAAACGATTTTTCCGGTTTACAAATCAAATGTTTTGTAATATATTTTTTTGTGAAATCGTGCAACAAATTAGTTATTTTCCCACGCATTTAATATAAAAAAACATACATAAGAAAATCGTGACAAAAACTGAGAATAAAAAGATAGATAAAGTACATACATACACTCACGCCTTTTTCCCATGCGTAAGCGGTTACTGCAACCTATAGGACTGTAGGTACAAAGTCTATTGCCAATACAACGTTTCCTCGCGGAGCACTGGCAGCCTTGCTCACAGTAAGGAACACAACACAGCTCAATTCGATTTTCTGTAAGGTTGAGGTACTTTCCCATTCGGCAGCTCTAATTTGAGTGGAATTACTCCGACTAGGCCCTGCCTCTTTTAAAATGTCTCGAACAATCTTATTATTTGGTCACCGGTCGCAGGTAAGTTGTATACAGAAGAGTTTTTTCAGAGAAAGGTTCGCCTTTCAGCGAATTTTAAAGTCAATGCTTAGTAGATTTTTTAGATTAAAGATTTACTAAACTTTGAAGGAACAATATTGATTTTTAGCTTTGTAGATTAATCGTTAGCGTTATCCCAAATGCATGATTGAGGGAACACCCTGTAATTTCTTTTTCGTCGTGTTTAAACTAGCGGCGAGCTGGTTTACACAACTAAGATAGGCCATAATTGAAATAAAACTACTTTTTACGGATTTTATCGCGATATATTGATATTATAAATCCCGACGTTCATGGTCCATGGTCACGGGTAGACTGAGGTGGTGGTCTTGATGATAATCACTGACAGCTAACCTACCTTTTTGGATATTATTGGCAATCCGATTCACACAACTTATAAGTTTAGTATCTGGTTGTGTGTGTCGGAATGTATAAGTCATTTTATAAGTCTCGACGATGTGTGAAGTCTGCCAATCCACAAAAGGCCAGCGGCAGCAGAATCGAAAAGATTGACTTATTTAACTCTTTCTTTCCTTCTTTCCAGACGAGCTCTCGCTATACCGCCATCAAGCGGCCCATTCTCCCACGACCGATGCAAAATGTACTCAGCTGACTTCAAATTAGCGCTGGATCAGGGCAGAACCACGCCTGATGATGAATGGGCTATTGTACCCTGCCAGCACGGTTGGGAGTATAACAAGAGTGATGTTCCATACGACACTATTGCTTCAGAGGTGAGTAGAAGACACTTTTTTATCCCCCGACGCAAGAACTACGGTTATAAATTTGACGTGTTTGTCTGTGTGTCTGTGGTGTGCATGTGTGTGTGTGTGTGTGTGTGTGTATGGGGGTGTGGTGTGTGTGTATGGGGGTGTGGTGTGTGTGTGTGTGTGTGTGTGTGTGGGTGTGTGCGTGTGTGTGTGTGTGTGCGTGTGTGTACGTGTGCGTGTGCGTGTGCGTGTGCGTGTGCGTGTGTGCGTGTGTGTGCTTGTGCGTGTGTGTGCTTGTGCGTGTGTGCGTGTTTGTGTGTGTGTGTGTTTGTGGCATCGTAGCTCCCGAATGGATGAACCGATTTTGATTTTGTTTTCTTTTTGTTTGAAAGGTGAATTAGTCGGGAGTGTTCTTAGCTTATGTTTGATGAAATTCGGTCCAAGATGGCCGCCGCCACAAAATAGCGGATTACATATTTAATCACAGTTCCCTCAATATGGGTATCAAATGAAATTGCTTGACTAGTAGAATACTACACACTATGATAAATTTCAAGTCGCGTCCGGGTTTTTTAAATTTTTTACCATCATTTTCACCGTACCTATGCTTGTTTGCTACCTTAGTGGTATAAGAAAAAAGCGTATTGATGTGTTATTTTAATACAAAAACTTATCAGAAACCTTTTTCACTTTAAGCTGGACTGGGTTTGCGAGAAAGACAACCTAGCAGCGACTGCCCAGGCCATATTCTTTTGTGGAGCTATTGTAGGTGGCTTGATCTTCGGTTGGATAGCTGACAAGTACGGGAGAATACCAGCTTTAGTGGGTAAGAGCTAATTTTTCATTTGGTTTGTCGTTATTGGAAATACCAGCCATCTATGTAGATAAAAAATATTATCAATGAATTACAATTTATTTCTATAAATAGATCTTTTGATTAAGAGAGCTTACGGTGAGCAAGGTTGCCAGTGCTCCACGAAGAAACGTTGTGTTGGCAGTGAGGGGACCTTGACCCTTATACTGCCAACCCGACTATTTCTCTTACGTTTTACAGGGTCGGCAACGCGCAAGTGACACCCCTGGTGTTACAAGCGTCTATACGGTAACCGCTTACCATCAGGTGAGCCGTATGCTTGTTTGCCACCTTAGTGGTATAAAAAAAAAGAGACTTACAAGTCAGTAATGTTGATTTGTAGTACCTACTAAATGGCGCTGGCGTTTCTGCTTAGTTTGGGACTAGATGGTGATGTGTAAAAAAGTATTTATTTACCGTTAAAAAATAAACGGTGAAGGAAAACATCGTGAGGAAACCTGCATATCTTCGGGATCTTTTTCGACGGCGAGAAGTCTGCCATCCCGCACTAGGCCAGTGTGGTGGGCTATAGCCTAAGCCATCTCATTGTGTGAGAGCAGACCCGTGCCCAGCAGTGGGACAGTGTATGGGTTGATGATAGATTATACTTACATTTTCCGCCGCGTCTGAGCAACGTGTTTGGTCCTGTTGTTCAGCCATTTCTCTTTCTGAAACTGAACAAAAAAAGTATAATAAGTTATATAAGCGTGGTGGACCTTATAATCTGAGAGGGTTCGCCGCGGCCGGTGGCCCGTGTTGCTCTATGTTACTTAGCCATGAGCCCCTCTCCTATATAATATTATTATTGTTAATAGTTAAATTTTAACAAAATAAAATAATAAATAAAATTATAATCATCAACCCATATACTGTCCCACTGCCGGGCACGGGTCTCCTCATATATTCAGTGGGATTAGGCTATAGTCCACCACGCTGGCCTAGTGCGGGTTGGCAGACTTCACAAACCGTCGAGAAAAATCTCTAATGTATGCAGGTTTCCTCACGATGTTTTTCCTTCACCGTTTAAGCGAGTGATAATTAATTATTAATGTGCACTTGAATTCCAAAATAAAATAATAATAAATGACAAAAAATATAAATTAAATAAGATAAAATTAAATTGGCAATACATAAGATTAAGATTAATAACGCCTGCTAAACGGCTTTACCTAAGCATGTTTGTTGCAACAATGCATCATGTAGGGGCAGTCCAACCTATCAGCAATAATTGCCTGGATTGCGTTAGAGCTGGCCCGTACTCTGTGCATCATGGAGATGCTCTCATAATAATTTATTACTCTCTGTCTTTCAGGCACCAATCTACTGGGCTTCACGGCTGGTGTCGGGACCTCATTCTGCGACAGTTTCCTGACGTTCGCGCTCTGTCGTTTCCTCGTCGGTTTGGCTTTTGATAACTGCTTCACCATGATGTATATCCTTGGTAAGTAACAGAACATACCATCACCTATATTCTCCAAAGGATGAAGCAGAGGCGTGACAATGTACACTCATAGTTTGCCGATGTCCCACGTAATAAGGGACGAGCCTGTTGACCGGGCGCTAATCCAAACTCCGAGCTGGTACTGAGAATTTCACATAAAAAGCCAATAGCAATCGACCTGAGAATCGAATCGAGGACCTCTAGCGTAGCATTCGCGCTTACAACCACAAGACTAATGAGGCAGTCAACCTAATAATATGTTGTAGAATAACTGGACAAATCGTTTTTTTGTGAAAATCCTAGGATTATTGCAAAAAAACGGGTGATTGGTATTATTCGGGCGTTATGCCGATTTTTTAAGATCATTGCAAAAATCCAGCTTATCTTATGTAATTCTTGAATAGCTTCTTCTTAGAAGTCTAACAAACTCAGAGGATCATGGTCTTTTTTAAAGTCTATGTATATAATTTGTTGCAGTGTTGGAGTACGTTGGACCAAAATGGCGAACATTTGTGGCCAACATGTCAATCGCTCTGTTCTTCACATTGGCCGCTTCTCTGCTGCCGTGGATCGCGTTATGGGCTGATGATTGGCGGATGTTTGCTTTGGGCACCAGTCTACCGTTCGCATTGGCTA
This sequence comes from Acronicta alni, assembly GCA_964056405.1. Lineage (NCBI taxonomy): Eukaryota > Metazoa > Arthropoda > Insecta > Lepidoptera > Noctuidae > Acronicta > Acronicta alni. The sequence continues at coordinate 6,347,616 of OZ043942.1, forward strand.
TTGCTACACCATGGTTGGTTCCTGAAAGTGCGAGGTATGTGTGATTAATTGATTATTATTTTTATTTCAGGTAACGAGGCTTATTTAAAAAATAAACACCTAGGTATTTAACACATCATCGTCAACCCATATATCTATCCCATGGGTCTGCTTTCAGAATGAGAGGGATTAGGCTATAGTCCACCACGCTGGCCTAGTGCGGGTTGGCAGACACAGGTTTCACACGCCGTCGAGAAAATCTATAAGGCATGCAGGTTTCCTCACGATGTTTTCCTTCACCTTTTAAGCAGTTTATCAGTTTCTCTCATGTAACCATTGACAGATTTGAGTATTTGTGATTGATGCATTCCAATGACGGATATATATATTTGAATTCATTTCAGATGGCTGGTGTCACAAGGAAAGATCGATAAGGCCTTGACGATTATGAAGAAATTTGAGAGGATAAATAAGACGAAAATTCCTGACAAAGTACTCAGTGATTTCACGGTAAATATAATTATTTGTTTCTAAAACAGACAGCATTGGAAAGGCAGTAAGCTGATATTGAGGCCCAGAAAAAGGTGGTGATATGAGTGACTTTTTTCGAAATAAAAGGCCCGGGACAGCAATAGATGGGGCTTTCCACTTAGGAAAGATGGGAGGGACTCCTTTGCTCTGCATTAGGACACCGTGGGCTAATAAATTTATCAGAAAGTATCAAATAGTGTATATCACGATGCAGGCCAATGCACAGTGGCTTTGAGTAGACCAGTCCCAGCCGACGGCACGTATGCATCAGTCCTGTGTAGCTCGACCATATACAGCAAACGTTGTACTCCTTTTTAAGAATAGCAGAGCGCATGGAGGAGTCTGGAATTTAGCATAGTTCAAGTTTATATGGAGAAGCAGTGCAAGAGGCTAAATTTGTGTATAATAAATGTTACAAATACCCTACCATAAATAAAATACGTGGGAACGTCAAACACATTAAATTTTTAAACAGATTTTGAAAAAGGAACCGTTATAACATTCAAACTTAAAAAGGTCGCATTTCGATCTCCATGGGACCACTAGTAATAATAATAATAATAGCGAGTGTCACAAACGAGGATACAGTTTAGAATGGCCCTTTGAAGAACGATACACAGCAGTAATAAAAAATATAAAGCTACTCCAGGATCTCATATGAAACTCACCAACACACTATTCGCTTTCAGGAATCATCTCTAAAAACCATCAAGGAATCTGAAGCGGAATGTCGTACGTACTCCGTTCTGGACCTCTTCAAGACACCTCGTCTCCGTCGGAATGCTATCCTGCTGATTGTCATCTGGATGGCAATATCCTTGGTCTTTGACGGGCACGTCCGAAACGTGGGATCCTTGGGGTTGGACATATTCTTGACTTTCACCATCGCGTCAGCTACGGAGCTGCCTGCTGACACCTTCCTGACAGCTGTGCTGGATCGGTATGTGGAATTCAGACAAAAGGATAATGCCGGCACTACACTACTAGCGAAGTTGATCGAAGTCTATCGAAGAAGATAGTGATAGTGTAGAAGAGTATTTCGGTTGTCTCCGCAATCTCGTCTCGCCCTGGGTGACTTCCGATCATTGTCGGGTTTTTGCGCCTGAGTCGAAGGACTCGAAGCGTCCTGTCCAAGCTCCTGACGAGGTTGCACGAGGGATAGTCATGTACTTCGAACTTCAGTCAATTTCGACCTTTACTTCGTCGAAGCAACTTCGCGAGTGGTGTAGTGGAGGCATAATGATAACAACTTTGTCTCAAAATCCTCCTCCATTGTTATTTTGACCTATGTACAGAGGCCAGCACATTAAGCTACCCCAATCCGTCAAATTCCTTTAATGGATTTTAAACTTTAATACGAAATTATAAGGTTCAGATTCAATTGGGAAAATTTGACTGTTTTGGATAGCTAGACCTGCTAGCTTCTATACGATACGGAATTTACTTGTACCCCAGTTTTTAAGTTGGAGTATATAGATTCCAACAAAGAAAAAAAGATTAAAATCTATTTAGTAGTTCTTGCGGCAGCCTCTAACGATCAGACAAGAATTTCATGGCAGTGGCTTCGGTGGCTTAGCTGGCTAAAAAGTCCGGTGTATTTAAACGAAGATACGCAAGTTCCAACCCTGCCTGAGATGGAATTTTTCTTTATCCAAAATTTACATCTTTAGGAATTCCATAAATCACATTTCCAGGTCCTATCTTTAAGACTATCATAAATCATATCTCCGGGTGCGGGGACGTATAAATACTCTAACTTAGTTTCTCTTCTCTCCTTTATTTATTTATTGGTAGACCAACAGCAATACATAGGGGTAATTAATAAAATAAAGAAAGATGATTACAATAGTTTGATCTGCTTACAGGTGGGGTCGAAGATGGCTGGCCTGCGGGTCCATGGTCATCAGCGGTATCTTCAGTCTTCTGGCTACAGCTGTACCCGTTGGTAAGTGTTTGTTACATACGTACATACACTCCCGCCTTTTTCCCATGGAAAAAACTAAAGAACGCCATTTGCTACGATTCTTGCATACTTCTTTCCCTACCTCTACATTCATACATCTTGTCAGCCTTTCGCAAATCATCACTCCATCTTGCCGGAGGGCGTCCTACACTACGTTTGCCGAGTCGCAATCTCCACTCGAGAACACGTCGATGGCAGTCGCTTCGTGTAAAATACTAATATTCAGCCGCATCTGACCCCAACATCACTGGGAAAAAGCTCGGATGAGAATGAATTAAGAAATAAGGGTGTATATCTTTAAATAATTATTTTTTTCTCCAGGTGGTCCCTCCGCTTCCCTGGCCATCCTCGGCAGGTTCGCCGTGAACATCTCCTATAACATTGGGCTCCAGTACGCGGCCGAGCTGCTGCCCACCGTCGTCAGAGCCCAGGGTGTCGCGCTGATACATATCATGGGCTACGTGGCTTCTATTGTAGCTCCTTTCGTCGTTTACTTGGTAAGAGGATATCTTTTTTACCTCCATCATCATCATCATCAACCCATATCATCTCACACTGCTGGACACGGGTCTCCAGAATGAGAGGGATTAGGATATAGTCTACCACGCTGGCCTATTGCGGGTTGGCAGACTTCACACACCGTCGAGAAAATTCTCTAAGGCATGCAGGTTTCATCACGATGTTTTCCTTAACCGTTTAAGCGAGTGATAATTAATTGTTAATATGCACATTATTTCGAAAAGTCATAGATGTGTACTTTGGATTAAAACCCGAGACCTTGGACTTGGCAATCCAATGGTCTTAGCAGTAGATAAGACTTATAAGCATACCCTTCTTTTTTAATTACATGATTATAATTCAGAAACACCCAGCCAAACAAAAATAAAGAAAGGTAAGGGTAGTAGACAGTGGGAGTAATTCCACACAAAGTTAAGCTGCCCTACTGGGAAAGTTCAGAAAATCGAAGTGAAATAGCACAGCTTTGAGCTGTGTTTCTAACGGTGAGCAAGGTTGCCAGTGCTCCGCGAGGAAACGTTGTGTTGGCAGTGGGTTCCTCTTTCGTTTTACAGGGTCGGCAACGCGCAAGTGCTACCCCTGATATTACAAGCGTCTAGACTACGGTAACCGCTTACCATCAGGTGGCCGTATGCGTCTTTGCCACCTTAGTGGTATAAAAAAAAACATTAAATATTCATCACATAAATATCCTGTGGGAATCGAAACGATGACGTCGTGATCAGCAGTCCGTCACTCGTTGATTAGACCACAGACGCAGTCCATAATAACATTATATTAGTTCAAAATTATTTAGCGAAGAAAAAATTCGACCACGGGTAGGATTCGAACCTGCGTCTTCTGGTTAGGTACACCAGACGCTCTGACCGCTAAGCCATCGCGAGTGGACCGCGGCCAGAATCGATCAGGCGAAGACGCAGGTTCGAATGCTGCCCGCGATCGAATTTTTTCTTCGCTAAATAACTTTAAAATCTTAGCATGGAAAATGCCAAAAAAATGCAAAAAGATTATTAAGATATTCGTTCAGGACACAAATATTTGTGTGGATAAAACATGAGTATTTGTGTTTGTCTGGGTGTTTCTTATGTATTATAAGTATGTATTTACAAAAAAAAGTATATAAGTATTATATCCATTGTCTAGTACCCATAGTACAAGCTCTGCGTAGTTTGGGACTAGATGGTGTTGTGTAAAATGTCCCAAAAATATTATTATTATTATTTCAATAAGATCTCTTTTACTTAATTACAGGCCAATATATCCCCGGATCTGCCACTCCTGATTCTGGGCGCTTTGGGAATTGCTGGAGGTCTGCTTTGCCTCTTCTTGCCAGAAACCATGGACACTGAGATGCCTCAAACTCTTCAGGATGGAGAGAACTTTGGAAAGGATCAGACTTTCTGGGACAATCCTTGCTTCCCCAGGTAAGGCAGTCTAGTCATTTTCTAATAGGTACCTATCAGTTAGGCTAATAGACGTCACCTAAAAGACAGAAAGAGGAAGAGAAATTCGACTTCACAGGCAGGAATCTTAGTAGCTTAGTTGACTAAAGCATCCGTTGTACTTAGCGGAGGGACACAGCAGCTGAAATTGCTACAATCAATTTCTTTGGAAATGTTTCGCATGCGTTAATTCGAAATATAATAATAAAAGATAACTAAAAAGTTATACTTATAACGACATAAACAAAACAAATGACAACCAGCGCCAAGCATTCCATTTGGCATAATTATGCTGAACCAGCGCCATTTCAGCGCAATTGTGGGGCACACAATTTACAATGTACATTTTTATAGTCTGAATTGTACTGAATAAATGATTTATATTTCTTTCTTTTCTTTATTTCATTGACATGACAACAAAGTCTACATATACAGCTAAAAGTGTAATTGATATCAGATAAAGAAAAATCGTTTATTCAGCACAATTCATATTCTGAATAAATCGTATATTCAGCACAATTCATATGCTGAATAAACGATTTTTGTCTCTTTTCTTTCTTTCTTTCTTTGACATTACAAACAAGTCTACACATTACAGCTTAAAATGTAATTAATATCAGAGAGAGAAAAATCGTTTATTCAGTACTATTCATATGCTGAATAAATCGTTTATGAATTGTGCTGAATAAACGATTTTTCTTTCTTTCTTTGACATTAAAAACACACATAAAAATGAAATTGGTGTCTTCATCCTCATTTATCACTTCAACAGGAAAAAAGTGGAAGATGATGAGGAGAATCCAGGAAAATACACCAAGAGGCCATCAGTAGCTGCCAACAGCGAACCCCAACAGTTCGTCAGGGCTGTCCCGAGTGCCATCGGTTCCAGAGCTTCCATCAGGGCCTCAATACGCGCGTCTACTAGGGCTTCAGCCAGAAGACGAGACGTGAGCAAAGATAAGAACGTCGTATAAATAGTTGCCAAATTACGTAGCTTATAGCCAAAAATCTGTACAAAATTGGGTCTGTGATAACCCTATCGTCAAGACTGGGTGAGTAGTAGGTATGAGATTATGAGCGGGTTGGATGGAGACTTTTTTAATTTAATTAACGATAAATTATTGTGGATGCGACAGATTATTTTAGAGCTAATTGTATTCAATTAATCTTTGTCCAATCCGCTTTAAGAGATGGTTAGATTAGGCTAAAATTGAGAGATATTTGAATATTTAATATTTCTTATGATCTCAAACTGAATAAGAGAATCCATCTTTTTTGAATTGCGATGACACTGGCCGTGTGACGTAATGTTAGCAGTGAGCCCAAATATGGACATAGCGCACTTACACCCAAAATGTTAGCACAATTTAGAATTCCCCAACGTGTGGAGCCGGTGTTACTGAAGAAGATTTATGTGCTGATGCTAAATGTATTGTACAGAGGCCAGCACATGAAGCTACTACAATCTGTCAAATTTCTTTGATTGATTTTCAACTTTAAGACAAAGCAACAAGGTTCATATTCAATTGGGAAAATTTGACAGTTTTGGATAGCTTGACCTGCTGGCGTCTATACAATAACAGGATATCAGATTACACAAAACTGAAAAATTTCTCCAAATGATTTTAAAACAACATGTTGAGTTCAAAGTCGAATGAGAAAAATTGTCAGTTTGTGGTAACTTGATGTGCGTGGAAATAATTTATATTAATGGTTTCGAAATTAATGCAAAGGAATTTATGATGAACTCTAGAGACGTGGATTTAAAGACTTGCGTCTTAAATACAGGGTGGAAGGGACATCGACGCGCAACGGCTTACCATGACTTCAGTACATGATTCTGGACCCCCCTAGGTTGGAATTTTTCGTCGGCTTTTTCTTAAATTTTACAACTCGTAAGTGAACTCTAAGGAAACAGCTGACCAGAAGATCTTTCGAGTTTAATTTACAATGCTGTTTTTAGTGAAAAAAGTGAATTAATTACTTTTTAATTAAAATTCTTATTGGGTTAGATAGAAATAATGATTTTATACAGTATAAAGTTGAAAAAACTGCAAAAAAAAACGTAAAATTTAAGAAAAAGCCGACGAAAAATTCCAACGCCGGGGGGTCCAGAATCATGTACTGAAGTCATGGTAAGCCGTTGCGCGTCGATGTCCCTTCCACCCTGTATATTTAAAAATTGGCATTTATTAGATAAAATGTCTCCATACATTTTTGATCAGATTTTTCCGTATTCTTGCTCAATCATATTTTACTATCGTGATTTGTAATACTATTTATTCACAATTATTTTAATATCGAGTACAAAGAATATTTATTTTAATATTAATTTGCAATTTCGAGAATAAGATGCGAATTTTATAAAATTTTACAATGCACGCAATATTCATAATACTTATATATTTTAAAAAAATGTGATTCGGTTTTTTATATTTTTTCTATGTCATGTCAGACCAATTAGACTAAATCTAAATTATAATATTGAATTTAAAATTAAAATGTATTAATTGTTTATCATAATAATTATGATATTTCTTTTTAATAATTTTACGTCATTAACGTTGCCTGAATATTCTGTTTTGCAGACAAATTACTTAATTTATTATAATATAATTAGATATTTTTGTACATAATTCTTGCCTTAATTTATACAATATTGTGATGATTATCAATGTTAATTTTTGCTAGGTAAAATTTGTCGTGTTTTTGCATACCTACCACAGAAAATAATCTTAGATTTTAAAATTAGTCTGAAGTTACAGTTGACTTAAAATTACGCGCATTTTATTTAAATTGGTAATGAAAATATTATTTAAAATAGGCGCATTTAATTTAATTGTGCTTAATTAAAGGGAAGGCATTCATGCATCGTGTTCTTGAATTTCATATTTTTTTACAAGAAAGTAAAAAAGGTAGGAACATAGCCAACATTTTTCCTAGGCCAGTATCCCATTAAAAAAAAATCAGACTACTTTTATAGCTAAGTTTTTCTAGGTGCCTATAGTAAAAGTAAGTTATTTAACGTAAGTTTTACTGTAATTTAAATGTAAATAATACATTTAATTTTAAGTGCGTATTTATAAGTATATATTTATTTTATTTTTTGTTGATTGATTTTCAAGTCACTAAATACTGAAGTCTTTTCTTATTATTTTAACAAAAATAATAGAAAAAGATAAAAGAATGAACATTTATACAATTAAATTTAGTAAAACATTGAATGAAGACAAAATAATGTCAAAAACTAAAAATTTAAAAATTATTTTCGTCAAAATAAAAATTAAAAATAATTATTGGAAAAAAGTTTAAAAATAATAAAAAACTTTTAAAATATTAACGTGGCCACTTACTGGGCTCAAGTAATATAAATAATGTATTTATTACACGAAAAGGATATGAAAAAGTGACTTTAAAATAATTAACAATAAAGAGATCGCAATATGAAATTATTCTTGTTTTAAAGCTATGACAATTAGCAGTATTTTTTTGTCTTTTTGTATAATCTTGCCATTTATTTCTGTTCGGTGCAAAAAGTGTAAAAAATAGTGAAAATTCTGTGATAATAAAAACGGACAATATACAATAATAATTAAATATTCAAGCTTAAAAAATGTTTTAATTATCTCTTACTGTTTCCTGTTTTTGTGGTTCCAAAGGTGTTTTTGATACAAAAGGTAGCCTACATCCTGCTCCAAGAGTACTTATCCATTACTGTACAAAAAATCATTAAAATCTGTTCTGTAGTTTACGCGTTCTGCGTAACAGAAAATAGAAGAGAGAAGAGAAGCGAAACGGAAGCAGACAAGAGTTACTTGTGCATTTATAATTTTATTAGCTTCTACCCACGACTTCGTCCGCGTGGAAAAGTTACTTTTAATTATCGTTGTAATTTGGCTAATTAACACAAAATCGTTATAAAATATAGCCTATATGTTATTCTGATGTATAAATAATAATACTGTAAAGTTTCATCAAAATCCGTTCAGTAGTTTTAGCGTGAAAGAGTACCAAACATACACACTCACAAACTTTCGCCTTTATAATATTAGTGTGATACTAGCTGTGCCCAGCGATTTCACCCGCCCTGACTCGTCTTATTTGCTCAGCTCCTATTGATCGTAACGTAATGTTATATAGCCAATAGCCTTCATCGATAAATGAACTATCCAACACAACAACCTTTGTCTTTTAACCGACACAAAAAATTAAATTAAAAATTTAAAAAAACCCCCGACACAAAAAAATCAACAAGTTGATTTTTTTGTGTGGGGGGTTTTTTTTAATTTTTAATTTAATTTGTTATTTCACACTTTTTGTAGGGACTCCTTAGTTATTTTGTTTAATTTCTTTTATTTTCTTGCGTTTTAAGATCCAGGTACCATTTTGTGATGGCGGCCATTTTGGATTTGAAATTTATCATACTATATAGTATTCTACTAGTCAAGTCCTTTTATTTGATCCCCATATTGAGGGGGTATTAAAAAACATTTAATTCGCCATTTTGTGATGGCGGCCATTTTGGATTTGAAATTTATCATAGTGTATAGTATTCTACTAGTCAAGCCCTTTCATTTGATACCTTTATTGAGGAAGTAGTGAAAAAAATTAATAAATTCACCATTTCGTGGAGGCGGCCATCTTGGATTTGAAATTTTTCATAGTGTATTCTATTAGTCAGGCCCTTTCATTTGATACCAATATTGTGCGAGTTGTGAAAAAATATGTAAACCGCCACCTTGTGGCGGCGGCCATCTTGGACCGATTTTCATCAAACATAGCTAAGAACACTTCCGACGTATTCACCTTTCAAACAAAAAAAACAAAATCAAAATCGGTTCATCCATTCGGGAGCTACGACGCCACAGACAGACACACACACACACACACACACAGACACGTCAAACTTATAACACCCCGTCGTTTTTGCGTCGGGGGTTAAAAATAATTTTTCGATTCGAACTAGCAGTGTGATTTACGAGGTTTCAGCTTTATAAAATTAATAATAAATAAAATAAATAATAATATAAAGGCCTAAAAAAAAATTTTTTTTTTGGTGCAGCTCTGTTTTTGACTATAATCGATAAAATAGGTAACATACAATATTTTTTTTCATATGTAATTTTAAGTCATCAGCTCTAGTTTACTTACTACCCCTCATTTTGTTTTGTCTTTCAATTTCAACGTAGTTTTCAAGTTTCAAATAAATTGATTTATTTTAATAATGGGTACGTACAGATATTGTGTTAACGATCCTGATACATTTTGTTATGTTTGTGGTGCATACATAGCTACTGAAAGATCAGCGTAAATCGATTACAAACACTGTGAGTCGTTTATATTTTGCTTACGTCTGTATTGTTGTTCGGGAACCAGCGCCATTTCAGCGCAATTGTGGGGCACACAATTTACAATGTACATTTTTCTAGTCTGAATTGTACTGAATAAATGATTTATATTTCTTTCTTTTCTTTATTTCATTGACATAACAACAAAGTCTACATATACAGCTAAAAGTGTAATTGATATCAGATAAAGAAAAATCGTTTATTCAGCACAATTCATATTCTGAATAAATCGTATATTCAGCACAATTCATAATTATGCTGAATAAACGATTTTTTTCTGTTTTCTTTCTTTCTTTAACATTGCAAACAAGTCTACACATTACAGCTTAAAATGTAATTAATATCAGAGAGAGAAAAATCGTTTATTCAGTACTATTCATATGCTGAATAAATCGTTTATTCAGTACATGAATTGTGCTGAATAAACGATTTTTCTTTCTTTGACATTAAAAACACAGATAAAAATGAAATTGGTGTCTTCATCCTCATTTGTCACTTCAACAGGAAAAAAGTGGAAGATGATGAAGAGAATCCAGGAAAATACACCAAGAGGCCATCAGTAGCTGCCAACAGCGAACCCCAACAGTTCGTCAGGGCTGTCCCGAGTGCCATCGGTTCCAGAGCTTCCATCAGGGCCTCAATACGCGCGTCTACTAGGGCTTCAGCCAGAAGACGAGACGTGAGCAAAGATAAGAACGTCGTATAAATAGTTGCCAAATTACGTAGCTTATAGCCAAAAATCTGTACAAAATTGGGTCTGTGATAACCCTATCGTCAAGACTGGGTGAGTAGTAGGTATGAGATTATGAGCGGGTTGGATGGAGACTTTTTTAATTTAATTAACGATAAATTATTGTGGATGCGACAGATTATTTTAGAGCTAATTGTATTCAATTAATCTTTGTCCAATCCGCTTTAAGAGATGGTTAGATTAGGCTAAAATTGAGAGATATTTGAATATTTAATATTTCTTATGATCTCAAACTGAATAAGAGAATCCATCTTTTTTGAATTGCGATGACACTGGCCGTGTGACGTAATGTTAGCAGTGAGCCCAAATATGGACATAGCGCACTTACACCCAAAATGTTAGCACAATTTAGAATTCCCCAACGTGTGGAGCCGGTGTTACTGAAGAAGATTTATGTGCTGATGCTAAATGTATTGTACAGAGGCCAGCACATGAAGCTACTACAATCTGTCAAATTTCTTTGATTGATTTTCAACTTTAAGACAAAGCAACAAGGTTCATATTCAATTGGGAAAAATTGACAGTTTTGGATAGCTTGACCTGTCTATACAATAACAGGATATCAGATTACACAAAACTGAAAAATTTCTCCAAATGATTTTAAAACAACATGTTGAGTTCAAAGTCGAATGAGAAAAATTGTCAGTTTGTGGTAACTTGATGTGCGTGGAAATGATTTAAATTAATGGTTTCGAAATTAATGCAAAGGAATTTATGCTGAACTCTAGAGAGACGTGGATTTAAAGACTTGCGTCTTAAATACAGGGTGGAAGGGATCGACGCGCAACGACTTACCATGACTTCAGTACATGATTCTGGACCCCCCTGCGTTGGAATTTTTCGTCGGCTTTTTCTTAAATTTTACAACTCGTAAGTGAACTCTAAGGAAACAGCTGACCAGAAGATCTTTCGAGTTTAATTTACAATGCTGTTTCTAGTGAAAAAAGTGAATTAATAACTTTTTAATTAAAATTCTTATTGGGTTAGATAGAAATAATGATTTTATACAGTATAAAGTTGAAAAAACTGCAAAAAAAAAACGTAAAATTTAAGAAAAAGCCGACGAAAAATTCCAACGCCGGGGGGTCCAGAATCATGTACTGAAGTCATGGTAAGCCGTTGCGCGTCGATGTCCCTTCCACCCTGTATATTTAAAAATTGGCATTTATTAGATAAAATGTCTCCATACATTTTTGATCAGATTTTTCCGTATTCTTGCTCAATCATATTTTACTAACGTGATTTGTAATACTATTTATTCACAATTATTTTAATATCGAGTACAAAGAATATTTATTTTAATATTAATTTGCAATTTCGAGAATAAGATGCGAATTTTATAAAATTTTACAATGCACGCAATATTCATAATACTTATATATTTAAAAAAAATGTGATTCGGTTTTTTATATTTTTTCTATGTCATGTCAGACCAATTAGACTAAATCTAAATTATAATATTGAATTTAAAATTAAAATGTATTAATTGTTTATCATAATAATTATGATATTTCTTTTTAATAATTTTGCGTCATTAACGTGGCCTGAATATTCTGTTTTGCAGACAAATTACTTAATTTATTATAATATAATTAGATATTTTTGTACATAATTATTCTTGCCTTAATTTATACAATATTGTGATGATTATCAATGTTAATTTTTGCTAGGTAAAATTTGTCGTGTTTTTGCATACCTACCACAGAAAATAATCTTAGATTTTAAAATTAGTCTGAAGTTACTGTTGACTTAAAATTACGCGCATTTTTTTAAAATTGGAAATGAAAATATTATTTAAAATAGGCGCATTTAATTTAATTGTGCTTAATTAAAGGGAAGGCATTCATGCATCGTGTTCTTGAATTTCATATTTTTTTACAAGAAAGTAAAAAAGGTAGGAACATAGCCAACATTTTTCCTAGGCCAGTATCCCATTAAAAAAAATCAGACTACTTTTATAGCTAAGTTTTTCTAGGTGCCTATAGTAAAAGTAAGTTATTTAACGTAAGTTTTACTGTAATTTAAATGTAAATAATACATTTAATTTTAAGTGCGTATTTATAAGTATATATTTATTTTATTTTTTGTTGATTGATTTTCAAGTCACTAAATACTGGTCTTTTCTTATTATTTTAACAAAAATAATAGAAAAAGATAAAAGAATGAACATTTATACAATTAAATTTAGTAAAACATTGAATGAAGACAAAATAATGTCAAAAACTAAAAATTTAAAAATTATTTTCGTCAAAATAAAAATTAAAAATAATTATTGGAAAAAAGTTTAAAAATAATAAAAAACTTTTAAAATATTAACGTGGCCACTTACTGGGCTCAAGTAATATAAATAATGTATTTATTACACGAAAAGGATATGAAAAAGTGACTTTAAAATAATTAACAATAAAGAGATCGCAATATGAAATTATTCTTGTTTTAAAGCTATGACAATTAGCAGTATTTTTTTGTCTTTTTGTATAATCTTGCCATTTATTTCTGTTCGGTGCAAAAAGTGTAAAAAATAGTGAAAATTCTGTGATAATAAAAACGGACAATATACAATAATAATTAAATATTCAAGCTTAAAAAATGTTTTAATTATCTCTTACTGTTTCCTGTTTTTGTGGTTCCACCCGTATACCAAAGGTGTTTTTGATACAAAAAGTAGCCTACATCCTGCTCCAAGAGTACTTATCCATCACTGTACAAAAAATCATTAAAATCTGTTCTGTAGTTTACGCGTTCTGCGTAACAGAAAATAGAAGACAAAAGAGAAGAGAAGCGAAACGGAAGCAGACAAGAGTTACTTGTGCATTTATAATTTTATTAGCTTCTGCCCACGACTTCGTCCACGTGGAAAAGTTACTTTTAATTATCGTTGTAATTTGGCTAATTAACACAAAATCGTTATAAAATATAGCCTATATGTTATTCTGATGTATAAATAATAATACTTTAAAGTTTCATCAAAATCCGTTCAGTAGTTTTAGCGTGAAAGAGTACCAAACATACACACTCACACACTCACAAACTTTCGCCTTTATAATAGGAATATAATAAACCGCGTATCAAAAATACTGATTGAGCGACAAAATAACTGATTGAGCACCAAATACAGATATCGGTTAGGTTAGGTTAGAACTGTGACCACACAACGCCAGAACCAAATCTGAATGTTTTGAGTGTATATAACAATATTTTGAGGTGACTTTTATATAGAAGATATTATTTTGGTGGCCATTTATCCATTTTGGTAACCGTTTAGAATTTTTTTGGTAGTAAAATAGCCTGTACTTTTTTGGGCGGTGTTTAAACTTTTTTGGGCGGTGTTTAAACACAAGCCTTTATAATATTAGTGTGATACTAGCTGTACCCAGCGATTTCACCCGCCCTGACTCGTCTTATTTGCTCAGCTCCTATTGATCGTAACGTAATGTTATATTATAGCCAATAACCTTCATCGATAAATGAACTATCCAACACAAAAATAATGTTTCAATTCGAACTAGCAGTGTCTGAGATTTACGCGTTCAAACAAAGTTTTCAGCTTTATAAAATTAATAATAAATAAAATAAATAATAATATAAAGGCCTAAAAAAAAATTTTTTTTTTGGTGCAGCTCTGTTTTTGACTATAACCGATAAAATAGGTAACATACAATATTTTTTTCATATGTCATTTTAAGTCATCAGCTCTAGTTTACTTACTACCCTCATTTTATTTTGTCTTTCAATTTCAACGTAGTTATCTTTTTGTATATTTTTGGCATTTTCCATGCTAAGATTTTAAAGTTATTTAGAAAAGGAAAAATACGACCGCGGGCAGGATTCGAACCTGCGTCTTCTGGTTCGGTACACCAGACGCTATGACCACTAAGCCACCGCGATACCTACCCGTCATGTCGAATTTTTCCTTCACATATTGAATTTTATGGTGACGTCAGTAACACCTATTGAAATGCAAGTTTTTGCTTTTCAACCGACACAACTTACTTTACAGTTAGTTCAATGCCGAACGATGCCACCTTACCTTCTAACTATCTTTTTGTATATTTTTGGCATTTTCCATGCTAAGATTTTAAAGTTATTTAGAAAAGGAAAAATACGACCGCGGGCAGGATTCGAACCTGCGTCTTCTGGTATTTTCTAAATCTTAGCATGGAAAATGCCAAAAATATACAAAAAGATAGTTAGAAGGTAAGGTGGCATCGTTCGGCATTGAACTAACTGTAAAGTAAGTTGTGTCGGTTGAAAAGCAAAAACTTGCATTTCAATAGGTGTTACTGACGTCACCATAAAGACGTAAATTCAATATGTGAAGGAAAAATTCGACATGACGGGTAGGTATCGCGGTGGCTTAGTGGTCATAGCGTCTGGTGTACCGAACCAGAAGACGCAGGTTCGAATCCTGCCCGCGGTCGTATTTTTCCTTTTCAATCAATCAATCAAAATAGTTTTATTTTCACATAAACCATATACAGGCACTTATGAAATGTCGAGTCTAGGTGCACGGTTCCAAATTAGTCGTTTCCTATGGAGAAGAACCGGCAAGAAACTCCATGACTCACCAGAAAAACTAAAACTACTTACTTTATTTAAATCATTTAATCTAAAACATATATTTAATGAAGCAACTCGAACTACAACCTTGTCAGCTTCATGCATAGATAATGTCTTCACTAACACTAAGATTATACATTCTTCCATGATTAGTGGTGTCAGGTCTGATCACGCAGGTCAACTAGTATCTTTCAATTTTAAAAATAAAGTTCCCTTAAATAAAACTGTTGAAATGAGAACACTGACTAAGAATAAATTGCAAAAATTTTCAAACAATATCTCAAATGAACTTTGTACTTATTTCTTTAGTGGTACCGACCCAAACATAAATTACTGCTCTTTATTTTCTACAGTATGCCAGAATTTCAATAAAACATGTCCAGTTAAGAAAGTTGATATTAAAAATAAATCAAAATTTAATGAATGGGCTACCCCAGGCATAAGAAAAAGTAGAGATTTTTTATATTCTTTATATTATGAAAAGTCAATAACGTCTGATTTAGCTTTTCATGACTATGTGCGGAAATATTCCAAGATATTTAAGAACGTTTGTAATCAAGCAAAATCTAAACTCATCAGTAATAAAATAAGCCTTTCCAATAATAAGATAAAAACAGTGTGGCAAGTAATAAATAAAGAGACGGGAAACGCAAAACAACGGGATAACGAACTTTGCTTAAAAATTAATAATATAGCTATTTCCGATAAGCTTGAAGTTGCTAAATATTTCGAAAGCTTCTTCACAAACATACCAGTAGAGGTTACCAAATCCCTTTCAACTTCCTCTACATTAGCAGAATATCTCCTAAAACAGAATTTTTCGAAACAAGTACCTATATTCGAGTTTAAACATATTTCGATTACCACACTAAAAAAAGCCTTTAGAAGTCTTAATTTAAAAAACACAGAAGACTTATGGGGCATTTCTGTTAACGTGCTGAGTGTCATCCTTGATGCTATTGCCCCTATTCTGACAGACATATTTAACCAATGTCTGGATAGCGGGACATTTCCTGACTTAATGAAGCATAGTAAGGTCATACCGATCTTCAAATCTGGTTGCAAGAATGATCCCTCAAATTACAGACCTATTTCTGTACTTCCGGCACTTAGTAAAATATTTGAAAAGATTATGCTTGACCAAATGTTATCTCATTTTGAAATTAACGGAATATTGCATGATCACCAGTTTGGTTTCACGAAAGGCAGGTCGACTACAGATGCAGGAGTGAAACTAGTAACTCATATATTGGAGGCCTGGGAGAGCTCACAGGATGCTATTGGCATCTTCTGTGATCTCTCGAAAGCTTTTGACTGCGTTGACCACAACACGCTACTCTGTAAATTACATCTTTACGGAATACGTGGACGAGCTGCTGATCTTGTACATAGTTATTTGTTTAATAGACAGCAAAAAGTAGTGGTAAACGGTGCAGTTTCTTCAGGCTCCGTAGTCAAGATGGGTGTGCCACAGGGCTCAATTCTTGGGCCCTTTCTCTTTTTGACCTACATAAATGATCTCCCTTATATGATGGCCTCCTTATCAGATATTATTCTGTTCGCCGATGACACCTCCCTTATTTTTAAAGTAAATAGAAAAGATGGAAAGGTTACACATGCCAACGAAAGCCTAGTCCTACTCTCAAAGTGGTTTGCAGCAAATAATCTTGTACTCAATGCCAACAAAACCAAATGCCTTAAATTTTCATTACCAAATGTCCCACAAGTAGAATTAAATTTAACGCTTGACGGCAATAAACTAAACACAGTTAAGGAAACAGTATTTTTAGGTATTACTATAGACAGTCAATTGCAATGGGGTGCTCACATTAAGGCCTTGTCGAGTAGGTTGAGCTCTGCTGCATATGCGGTTAGAAAAGTTAGGGAGCTTACCGATGTTGCTACAGCTAGGCTAGTATACTTTGCATATTTTCATAGCATCATGTCCTACGGCATCCTTCTATGGGGCACAGCAGCTGACAGAGACTCGATTTTTATTCTACAAAAGAGAGCTATCCGCGCGATCTATAATATGGGGCCTCGGGAGTCTCTTAAAAACATATTTAAGGATATCAATATACTTACAATGCCGTCACTTTATATCTTAGAAAATATTTTATATGTTCGCAAAAATCAGCAGAATTATAGTATTAGGAGTGATATCCACAGCTTAAACACACGTTACAAGTATAAATTAGTAATACCAAAATATAGGTTGTCTAAAACAAGTAAGTCATTTTTGGGTAATGGAATAAGATTCTATAACAAGTTGCCCAAATCTGTATTAGAACTTACCGATGGAAAGTTTAAGGCACATGTTAAACGCATCCTAATTAAGAAAGCTTATTATAAAGTACAAGATTATGTCGATGATAGGGACGTTTGGGGATAGTTGGACTGATACATCTGTACATGTGGCTTCCCTGGAACCTCTGTAACGACGAATGAGTATATCTATTAACTAATCCCAATTTAGTCATTTGTATTTTTTATTAAATATCATTGTTTTTGACTTGATACTTACATATATAATTCGTAAATCTTGGTGACAAGTTTTGTCAGTTGCTTTATATAATTTATTAGTTTCTACCGTTTGTAAATGGGAGAACTGTTTAGAACTTTCTTTTATGCCTAGCTGTATTTTATATAATTGTAATGTTCGAAACATTCCTAAATTGTTCTCTCATGTAAGTATCCAATCCAATTTATAATCCATCATTGTACAATACAAAACGATATTTTAAAAGAGTAACCATGGAGTTTCTTGCCGGTTCTTCTCCATAGGAAACGACTAATTTGGAACCGTGCACCTAGACTCGACATTTCATAAGTGCCTGTATATGGTTTATGTGAAAATAAAACTATTTTGATTGATTGATTGAAAAGGAAAAATACGACCGCGGGCAGGATTCGAACCTGCGTCTTCTGGTTCGGTACACCAGACGCTATGACCACTAAGCCACCGCGATACCTACCCGTCATGTCGAATTTTTCCTTCACATATTGAATTTACGTCTTTATGGTGACGTCAGTAACACCTATTGAAATGCAAGTTTTTGCTTTTCAACCGACACAACTTACTTTACAGTTAGTTCAATGCCGAACGATGCCACCTTACCTTCTAACTATCTTTTTGTATATTTTTTGGCATTTTCCATGCTAACATAATCTTGTACTTTATAATAAGCTTTCTTAATTAGGATGCGTTTAACATGTGCCTTAAACTTTCCATCGGTAAGTTCTAATACAGATTTGGGCAACTTGTTATAGAATCTTATTCCATTACCCAAAAATGACTTACTTGTTTTAGACAACCTATATTTTGGTATTACTAATTTATACTTGTAACGTGTGTTTAAGCTGTGGATATCACTCCTAATACTATAATTCTGCTGATTTTTGCGAACATATAAAATATTTTCTAAGATATAAAGTGACGGCATTGTAAGTATATTGATATCCTTAAATATGTTTTTAAGAGACTCCCGAGGCCCCATATTATAGATCGCGCGGATAGCTCTCTTTTGTAGAATAAAAATCGAGTCTCTGTCAGCTGCTGTGCCCCATAGAAGGATGCCGTAGGACATGATGCTATGAAAATATGCAAAGTATACTAGCCTAGCTGTAGCAACATCGGTAAGCTCCCTAACTTTTCTAACCGCATATGCAGCAGAGCTCAACCTACTCGACAAGGCCTTAATGTGAGCACCCCATTGCAATTGACTGTCTATAGTAATACCTAAAAATACTGTTTCCTTAACTGTGTTTAGTTTATTGCCGTCAAGCGTTAAATTTAATTCTACTTGTGGGACATTTGGTAATGAAAATTTAAGGCATTTGGTTTTGTTGGCATTGAGTACAAGATTATTTGCTGCAAACCACTTTGAGAGTAGGACTAGGCTTTCGTTGGCATGTGTAACCTTTCCATCTTTTCTATTTACTTTAAAAATAAGGGAGGTGTCATCGGCGAACAGAATAATATCTGATAAGGAGGCCATCATATAAGGGAGATCATTTATGTAGGTCAAAAAGAGAAAGGGCCCAAGAATTGAGCCCTGTGGCACACCCATCTTGACTACGGAGCCTGAAGAAACTGCACCGTTTACCCCTACTTTTTGCTGTCTATTAAACAAATAACTATGTACAAGATCAGCAGCTCGTCCACGTATTCCGTAAAGATGTAATTTACAGAGTAGCGTGTTGTGGTCAACGCAGTCAAAAGCTTTCGAGAGATCACAGAAGATGCCAATAGCATCCTGTGAGCTCTCCCAGGCCTCCAATATATGAGTTACTAGTTTCACTCCTGCATCTGTAGTCGACCTGCCTTTCGTGAA
This sequence comes from Acronicta alni, assembly GCA_964056405.1. Taxonomy (NCBI): domain Eukaryota; kingdom Metazoa; phylum Arthropoda; class Insecta; order Lepidoptera; family Noctuidae; genus Acronicta; species Acronicta alni. Next base: position 6,367,040 of record OZ043942.1, read on the forward strand.
ACCAAACTGGTGATCATGCAATATTCCGTTAATTTCAAAATGAGATAACATTTGGTCAAGCATAATCTTTTCAAATATTTTACTAAGTGCCGGAAGTACAGAAATAGGTCTGTAATTTGAGGGATCATTCTTGCAACCAGATTTGAAGATCGGTATGACCTTACTATGCTTCATTAAGTCAGGAAATGTCCCGCTATCCAGACATTGGTTAAATATGTCTGTCAGAATAGGGGCAATAGCATCAAGGATGACACTCAGCACGTTAACAGAAATGCCCCATAAGTCTTCTGTGTTTTTTAAATTAAGACTTCTAAAGGCTTTTTTTAGTGTGGTAATCGAAATATGTTTAAACTCGAATATAGGTACTTGTTTCGAAAAATTCTGTTTTAGGAGATATTCTGCTAATGTAGAGGAAGTAGAAAGGGATTTGGTAACCTCTACTGGTATGTTTGTGAAGAAGCTTTCGAAATATTTAGCAACTTCAAGCTTATCGGAAATAGCTATATTATTAATTTTTAAGCAAAGTTCGTTATCCCGTTGTTTTGCGTTTCCCGTCTCTTTATTTATTACTTGCCACACTGTTTTTATCTTATTATTGGAAAGGCTTATTTTATTACTGATGAGTTTAGATTTTGCTTGATTACAAACGTTCTTAAATATCTTGGAATATTTCCGCACATAGTCATGAAAAGCTAAATCAGACGTTATTGACTTTTCATAATATAAAGAATATAAAAAATCTCTACTTTTTCTTATGCCTGGGGTAGCCCATTCATTAAATTTTGATTTATTTTTAATATCAACTTTCTTAACTGGACATGTTTTATTGAAATTCTGGCATACTGTAGAAAATAAAGAGCAGTAATTTATGTTTGGGTCGGTACCACTAAAGAAATAAGTACAAAGTTCATTTGAGATATTGTTTGAAAATTTTTGCAATTTATTCTTAGTCAGTGTTCTCATTTCAACAGTTTTATTTAAGGGAACTTTATTTTTAAAATTGAAAGATACTAGTTGACCTGCGTGATCAGACCTGACACCACTAATCATGGAAGAATGTATAATCTTAGTGTTAGTGAAGACATTATCTATGCATGAAGCTGACAAGGTTGTAGTTCGAGTTGCTTCATTAAATATATGTTTTAGATTAAATGATTTAAATAAAGTAAGTAGTTTTAGTTTTTCTGGTGAGTCGACTAAGAGGTCGATATTAAAATCACCACATACGAAAATTAAATTATTATTTCTAATAAGCTTTGTAAGTATTTCTTCCATTACAATTAGAAAAGTTGGCAGATTGGATGCCGGTGGTCTATACACACACAAAATAATATGGCCTTCTATCTCCGCACATGCTACCTCACATATGCGATCAACAGAACAAGCAGTGATGTCTTTTCTTTCCTTGTGCCTGAAAGAATTATGACACAGGATTAAGGAACCACCCCCTGTTGATGCTCTGTTGAACGCACTGGCAACCGAGAAGTTATTAACATTAAACATCATTCTGTCAGGTTTTAACCAAGTCTCACAAAAACAAAGAATATCCATATGGTATTTATCTATTAACATTTCCACATCTAAAATTTTGCCAGAGAAGCGGTTTATATTCTGGTGATAAAGTAAAATACTGGTATTACACTTCTCTGTTGTCGACTCTAACAGTTTAAACAATCAATCACAGTATTATTAGTATTACTAGATAATACTGTTTCGTCACTTAAACTAAGCTCATAAAAATGACTAGAACTAGGAACTGAGTTAATATTAAAAGCTATCAGTGTAGCTAAAAGATGCTTATACTTCTTAGGAAGAAATAAATTTTCCTGAGTCAAAATAAAATTTCTAACAAACTTGTTAGTATCAAAAAATAATAAATAGTCACTATGACGACATGTCAGCAACTTTTCTAAATAACTTCAACGTAGTTTTCAAGTTTCAAATTAAAACCTTTAAATAAATTGATTTATTTTAATAATGGGTACGTACAGATATTGTGTTAACGATCCTGATACATTTTGTTATGTTTGTGGTGCATACATACCAACTGAAAGATCAGCGTAAATCGATTACAAACACTGTGAGTCGTTTATATTTTGCTTACGTCTGTATTGTTGTTCGGGAAAGAAAACATTTCTTTCCCTTTCTATCATTTTTTTTCTTTTATTAATTAACCCTTAGTTTCAAGAGAAAAAATCATTCTTCTGCCATTGCATATAAAATTAGGGCTAATGAAGCAATTTGTTAAGGCTCTCGAAGCTCTCTTTATTTTACAGAATTTTCCTGTTTAAGTACTGAAATACTAAAAGTAGGTATCTTTGATGGACTTCAAATACGTCAATTAATGAAAGACACCACTAAATTTGAGGCTTCTATGATTGATGTGCGATTCATAGCGTTTGGTGTACCTACCAGACGCTATGAATCCTGCCCGCGGTCGATTTATTCCTTTGCTAAATAACTTTAATATCTTAGCATGGAAAAATGCTCAAAAATACAAAAAGATAGTAAGGTAAGGTGGCATCTTTCGACATTGAACTAACTGTAATGTGCCTAAGTCATGTCGGTTGAGAAGCAAAAACTTGCTTTTCAATAGGTGTTACTGACGTCACTATAAAAGACATAAATTCAATATGTGAAGGCAAAATTCGACATGGCGGGTGGGAGTCGCGGTGGCTTAGTGGTCATAGCGTCTGGTGTACCTACCTAACCAGAAGACGCAGGTTCAAACACTGCCTGAGATCGAATTTTTCCCTAAATGTACCTATATCCTTAGAAATGTTTCATCATCATCATCAACCCATATACTGTCCCACTTCTGGGCACGGGTCTCCTCTCAGATTGAGAGGGATTAGGTTATATAGTAATTTATAGTCACACATCGACCTATGGAAAGAGCTATGCTCGGAGTCTCTCTGTATAAATAAAATTCGCTACGAAGTTATCCGTCAGAGAACCAAAGTTGCAGACATAAGCTCAAAGGATAAGCAAGCTAAAGTGGCAATGGGCCGGTCACATCTCGCGGAAAACAGACAAACGCTGGAGCAAACGAGTTCTCGAGTGGAGACCGCGTCTAGGTAAGCGTAGTGTAGGACGCCCTCCGGCCAGGTAGCGTGACGACTTACGGAAGGCAGCTGGCAGTGACAAGGAAAGCCGAAGATCGGGATTTGTGGTGTTCACTAGGAGAGACCTACGTCCAGTAGTGGACGAATATGGGCTGTACCACGCCAGCCTAGTGCGAGTTGGCAGACTTCACACCGTCCAGAAATCTCTAAGGCATGCAGGTTACCTCACGATGTTTTCCTTCATCGCTTAAACCAGTAAAATGTTTCGAAAAAAAATAGGTAGGTACTATAGGAGTAGTCCTGATGGGATCCTAGGAGGCATATTCAAAGAAACTCTCGGTTAAAAGGTACTCTGCGACTTTATTCTTCAAAGGTCAAGGGAATTCTCACTGACAACCATTAATCACTTTGACTAAACATTCTACAATAATTTCAAACGGTGGAGGCGCCGGGTATCGATCCCGGTACCTCTCACAAATTGATTTAAAGTCATAAGGGAATTCTCACTGACAACCATTAATCACTTTGACTAAACATTCTACAATAATTTCAAATGATTACTTCTTCTTAAACCAGCCAGTCTTATGCTGACTCCTGGTAGCGACCTCTACAGTACTAACTACTAAAATAAAAATTGTTAGCGCCATAGCAACAGTTTACAATCCAATCAAAATAATTAAGATCTTAATTGCTGATGATATCATGTGCATGAGCAGACCATCCACTTAGTCACAACCATGTACTTTATGGTATCTATTCTTATGTGTACATTTAGTTAGCTCTTATCATTTATAATCTAAAGAAAACAGCTATCCTAAACTCGTGTACGGCTACATAACTGGTTTTGAGCACAACACAATCACACCTGTATTTCCCGAAAGGTTAGGAGGTGTACCAATGTATACACCCACGTTCGGTATGTTTCATCATCAACCTATATACTGTCCCACTGCTGGGCACGGGTCTCCTCTCATATTGAAAGGGATTAGGCTATAGTCCACCACGCTGGTCTAGTGCGGGTTGGCAGACTTCATAAACCGTCGAGAAAAATCTCTAAGGTATGCAGGTTTCCTTACGATGTTTTCCTTCACCGTTTAAGCGAGTGATAATTAATTATTAATACGCACATGAATTCGAAAAATCAGAGGTGCGTGCCTTGGGTTCAAATTCAAGACCTTCGACTTAACAGTCCAATGGTCATACCACTAGGCTATCACTGCTTTGGTATGTTTATTTAGGTCCCATTTAATAGCCTCGCCTATTGCAATTAGCCGGGCACAAATACAAAATCCGAGCTGCTACTGAGAATTTCATAGAAAAACGCAATAACACTTTGATCCACCTGGGAATCGAGCCCAGGGTCTCTAGCTAGTAGCGCTTAGGAGCACGTACTAGACGAACTAGTTACAAATACATGTAATTTAAATATTAAGCAAGGTAATTAATAATTAAATGCTATGTCAATTTATTTTTATCCTAATTATTATAATTATAACTGTATTAAGTGTTGCATGGAATAAAAGGCTTTTTTTTATTTTTATTACTAGACGAACGAGGCAGATTAGCAGGGAGGATCACCTATCCCAATAAGCAGCACGCGTGATTTTGAAGAGAATGCGAAGCAAGGCCTCGTTGGTTGGAGAGGTTCAGCAATAGCTGGACCACACTCTGTCATGGTCGTCGTGAATTTCATGGATCACACGGCCGGGCGAGTGAAGGCAAGTGCGGTTTTTGGAACATTGGAACAAAGTTCCTTATCGCGCGTTCTGAAAGGGGGCTAGACGAAAATTCTTACGAAAAGTTGTCACGACACTTTTTGCTTGTCAACAATATTTGAATTTCGAATTATTGAGTGATTGACAATATTTGAATTTCGCGCGTTGTGAATTGTTGAGTGTATACAGGTTTTTTTATTTTTAATTATTAAATTTTAATGAAAGGAACTTCGTTCCATCCGGGTGTCCCTTGACACCTCATCAAGTTTTTTAATCGGTACAACTCCGAAATACCTTACCTATAGACATAATTTAGTTTGACATAAGAATTATCAAAAACGGCCCACGCGTTTGGTCTAGAGTGTCACAAAGGAGCAAACATACATCCATACATACTGTTTAATCATCATCTTCCTGCCTGTCCCAATTTACTTGTGGTCGGCGCAGTATGTCCTTTTCTTCCATTCATCTCTGTCAGCCGTCACATCATCAGTCACTCTCTTTTCTATCATGTCCGCTTTAACACACTCCATCCACCTTTTCTTTGGCCTTCCTCTACCCCTCCATCCCTCCACATTCATATTCATCAGTCTTTTAGTAACATGCGTACTGTTTAATATAGGCTGATAAACGTATTACCCTCCTTTGCGTCGAACACTCGAGTAAAAAAAAGGGAGGATCACCCATCTATAAGTCGAAGGTCTCGAGTTCGAACCCAAGGCACGCACCTCTGACTTTTCGAATACATGTGCGTATTAATTATAACTCGCTTAAACGGTGAAGGAAAACATCGTGAGGAAACCTGCATACCTTAGAGATTTTTCTCGACGGTTTGTGAAATCTGCCAACCCGCACTAGGCCAGCGTGGTGGACTATAGCCTAATCCCTCTCAACATGAGAGGAGACCCGTGCCCAGCAGTGGGACAGTATATGGGTTGATGATGATGATGATGTACCCATCTATATAAATACCTACGATAACTGCATCTTAACCTTGTCATTTGTTTACAATAACGTCTAGTGTTAAATACTTTTGTACTCACTTTTATTTAATTTAGTTATTTGCTACTCATGCAGTCGACTCTTTTGATGTTTTGCGGTCTAATATCGCCGTTAATAAAGCCTGATTGAAAGTAATACTCGAGTTCATATCGATAAAGATTATAGTGGAGAATCGATACATCGTTTTGAAATCCATGTCGGTAGTCCGGTATTATGCCTAACAAACTGTAGAGAAGATCGTTCATTTGTTACTGAACAAAAATGACGTGACGTGAGGGCCAAGCCTTCGGTCGGTATGACACTCGTTAATGGTTTGTCAAAGGCCCAAAAACCTGACAATCAGTACATACATACACTCACGTCTTTTTCCCATAGGGGTAGTCAGAAGAAGTACGCAACTTGCTAAGATTCTTGCATACTTCTTTTGTTTCATTCACATTCATGCATCATATCCTTAGGATATCGGTGCCCAGAAATGTTTAAGAGAGGCAAGGTATAGTGGGAGTAATTCCACTCAAATTGGAGCTGCCCGATTGAGGAAGTACCTTTTTTTTTTTTTTTGTTTACGGGGGGAAACCTTCAAAAGGCTACCGGTCTACGGGGATTAGACCGGGGAGTGTGGGATTCTTACCCACTAAAACCACCCCGGTGGCCACCATCAGCACATGGAGGGGGGCACTGGGTCCTCTTAATAGACCACCCCAGAACCCCCCTGTGCACCGCCTATTAAGGCACATCCCTGGGGAGACTGTAAATGGGTCTCCCCTGAATCTGTCCCTGTGTACGGCAGCACGTGACCACTGTGCTACCGTCTTCTCTGGGATCGCATGATGATGGGCGAACAGAATCCCCTTTCTGAACGCCCGCGACCCCAAAGGCCCGCCTGCTTTAGATTGTGCAGGCGGGGTTTCGGCGTGTTAGGCGCCAAGGCGGTTGCCTCCCTGGCGCCTCCTTCTCCTAGCTGGGTCGGCCCTCTCCCGATCCCGCTCAGCAGCCTCCTTCTGAACCATAACGTTTTCATAGAAGGAGGCCACTTCAGCCCAGTTGAGGAAGTACCTACTTCCGCCTTGCAGAAAGTCGAAGTGAAATAACACTCACACATAACATCCTTTTGTTGGCAGTGGGAGGACCCTTATACGGCCTTATACTATTCCTCTTTCACTTTACAAGGTTAGCAATGCGCATGGGGATGGCTTTTATAAAATTCAATGTTCCAAGTAATTAAATGTACAAGATTTAATCCTCCCATTAATATAACCAATGTGTCAACGAACTATCGTCAAAATTCATTCTTAGTGCGAGCGAGTAGAAACTTCAACAAATTAAGCAAAACTCATAACCTGGATCCTTTTACCACAAAATAAGAAAATAAATACCGATATCCTGAGGATATAATGGTTTTTGTGACATGACGTTCGCATGACAACCGGGACCATGCAACGGCTTTACGAACTGTCATTGAGAAAAGGTCGAATGCTGTTTTTTTTATACTATTTAGGTAGCAAACAAGCATACGGCACACCTAATGAAAGGCGGATACCGTAGCCTATAGACGCTTGTAACACCAGGGGCATCACTTCCGCGTTGTCAACCCTGTATAACGAAAGAGGAATAATTGGATTGGCATTATAAGGGTCAAAATCTCACAGCTAACACAACGTTTCCTCGCAGAGCACTGGCGACCTTGCTCACCGTAAGAAACACAATACAGCTCAAGCAGTGTTATTTCACTTCGATTTTTTACAAGGCGAAAGTAGTTCCCCAGTCGGGCAGCTCCAATTTGAATGGTATTGTAGGGTTACAGTATATAATTGTTGTACATGTGTGAAGGTAATAGGATCCTTGCAGTTCACATATGCACAACAAGAACGTACGTACTACATATGTGTATGTGTAGAGGCGGCTGCGCCCGCCACATAAGTTGAGTCGCAATAAATACAGCTTATAGCAACACGCCTCTTTTTCTGAGCTAAAATCCTTTTCACATTCCATCATAATATTATTCCCTAAAGGTATTACTCCCACTATGCCCTACCTCTCTTAACTTGGTATCTTCAGGAACAGTCATGTCCTCTCTGTTGTTCCGCTAGTCTGTGGAACACGCGAATCAATGAAGCCACATCATTATTTAAGACACTTGTACTCCGTATTGCTCTCCCTTAGTAACGATAGTTGCTTGCAACTAGTTAACTGTTTATATTGATTGTCATACTTGCAACTTTTTTATTGATTTCGAATCCGCCCGGTTGAATCTGTGCACAGTTAAAAATGGCAATAGGCTCACCCATATTATATTAAAATTACACCTAAACATACTGATTATGTTAACCCGCATTAGGCCAGCATGGTGCAATAAAGCCTAATCATATTTTTACATAAACATAAATCATATCATCACGCCTGTATTCCCCGAAGGGTTGGGCAGAGGTGTACCAAAATACACCCACAGTTAGCCGGTATGTTTAAGTCCCATGTAATAGGGGGCGAGCCTATTACCATTAACCGGGCACAAATCGAACCTAAGCCCTCTAGCGTGGCAATCGCGCTTAGGACCACTAGACTTAGAAAGCAGTCTATTCTAGATTTATTTATTGCGAATATATAGGTAAAAAGTGTTTTTTTTTTTTCAAAAAGAGCTCCCGTAGGTACTAAGGAACAAGCCCTGTGCCGTGGGGAACTTATAAACAAATATTTGTTTATAAGTCACACTATAATCATACAAAATATAATTGTCACGGGTGGGAATCGAATCCACGAGGCCGAGGTCCCTCCGCAATCTGCAACATGATTTCGAAAAACTGACATTCCGTGCCTTGTTTTTCAACTTGAAATCCATGATTTCGCCGTCCAATGATAACACATATAAAAAGGGAATCAAACCCACTAGAAGCTTAGAAGAAGAAGAAAGCTTAGTAGCCAATCTCTCAGTTGTTAGCACGAATCTTGAAACTTCCAGAGTTTTTGCTAAACTAGGCAAACCCGGATACAGTCTAAAACAGAAAAACAAATTAAGATATTTAGCGACAGCCATTTAGAGAACTGGAGGAATCCTATTATTACTTATATGGACCGACTATGATGTATGTACAAATAACTATGTATTACATTAATGTTACATACAAACATTATCGAAGTCCCATTCAGTCGATAGCCGCAGCCGTTGAGACACGTATCCAAACGCTTTTTTTCCCTCTGTAATTTTTTTAGTCTGTGGCATAGCGTCTTTGGCGGGAACATCGGAAAAAGTTTGTGAGTTTTTTAATTATATTTTTTTTTATTGTTAAAAAATATTGAGATATAATTTTCCAAAAGTTATTATCTAATTAATCATTCAATATTTTGGCGTGTTCTAGTTCACACGAATTTATTTTCATGGATCCCATGGCAATCACATATTATGTATATGGAAGACAATTGCGGTTTTTAGTCGGTACGCGCATGCGTGCGAATGCATGAGGATTTTCCAAACCCTAAAACGAAACGTGGTGATCGAGTTCCGATCGAGAAATTATTGATTCAATTCATGTTCGGCGCCTATTTTTCAACTCTAGTTTCATTATTTATTAACTGTATCAACTGCCCTTGAAACATTGACTTGCAAACATGCTTAGCGTACGTCACAGTAAATGACGTTGTTAATTTATGAAAACAATATTTATTCGGTGTGTATCACTAAACGGTGAAGGTGAACATGGTGAGGAAACCGTGAGGAATATAATAGTGCGATATTTAATTATTAAAAAATGACGTCACCATAAAGACGTATTAATTCACAATGTGAAGGCAAAATTCGACATGACGGGTAGGTTTCGTGGTGGCTTAGTGGTCATAGCGTCCGGTGTACCTAACCAGGAGACGCAGGTTCGAATCCTGCCCGCGGTCGAATTTTTCCTTTGCTTAATAATATTAAAAAATGGTCAGGATAATTTCAAAATTCCTGTTCCACAACAGCTGGCAACCTTCTGGTCTTCTCTCAGAAGCACAGAGTGGTAAACTATAGCGAGCGATGTGATATGCGTTTTTCCCCAACTTCCAGTTTAACCAGATGCGGCTGAATATCAGTAATTTACAGGAAGCGACTGCAATCAGACCTCCGTAACTCATTTTCTGGGCAATACCGATATTTTGAGGATAGACTGGCTATCAAGGTTTTTGGGCTTCTGACTACCACTAACGATTCTCATGGGATACCTACTATATACTACTAGACACTAGATAGTGTCATACGTCAGCCTGATAAAGAAAGTAATAAGTAGTTCCCAATGTCCAATCTCTTATACATCTATCTTTTTGTATTTTTGGCATTTTCCATGCTAAATATTATACATCTCTTTGAAACTATAGTCGATGTCAAATTCAAATGTTTTATTTAAATTAGACCATTAAAAAAGGTACTTTTGTGACAAGTCTAGTTGCACGGTTCCAAAACGTCGACATTATGGAGAAGAACAGGGGTTTAGCTATAGTTTATTACGCTGGGCTGCGATTGGCATACTTCAGCCATAGCCATTGAAAAAATCTTATCATGCAGTTCATAATTATCGTAGAAAAAAAACATGATAAACAACATTTTTCGTTTAGGTATTTGATTTACCAATAAAATACACCCAAACCAGAGCGATCGCTCACAGATCTTATTAGAATAGCGTAAGCTAAATATATTTACTTTTACATTCACGTATGCGTTAGTAACATCGTTGGGCGCCATTGATTTATTATGATTACCTATTTAGAGAAGACACCTTGCGGTTTGTTTTGCTTCCGATGTTATGAAACTTAGAAACACTAGATTAGAGAACTTTGGATGACAGTGGGCCACTTTTACCCTTAGGAGAACACATTCGTGATGGCGTTATAGGTACCTATCTAAAAATGTCTATAAGATTTTGATTACAATTCTCAGCATTATTAAAAACGTGTTAGTCAGCTTTTTATTTTGTTATTCATGCTAATGTTAAATGAAGGGCAACAATTTTTAATGCTCTGCATAAGTATTTTCTTTAACATGGCCGTTGAACTCTTTTACATTTAAACATAATACCTCAATGTACAGCGCATGTCAATTCGCACGTGTTTGTGTTGACGTTCGTATTTTTAAGGTTAGACTTAGTTCGTGAAATCTACAGAAACCGATATACCTAAAATATATCTACTGAATATAGTGAAAGAAACATAAGTTAATTGTGTTCCTTTTATTTGATATTTAAATGGTAATCTGTGAACAGCGCTGTGGGCTACATTATTATTAAATACAACTATGTACCCTATTATTAATATTTTGTAGTGTAGCTGTTTGTTGTTCCTATGTAATAAAATAAAATAAAATAAATAAAATTATAAAGTTAAACTGCAGTTATAACATTGTATTGGTAAGAACATTTGTTTTAAATATTTTTCCCGCCTTTTTTGAAGGTTATGGTCCAGTCAAATGCCAAAATAATCATAATTTATAGGTGCGGTCCGTTACAGTTGCAAGTTGTTCAATTGGCTTTGTTTTTTTTTAATATAAAGGCATATATTATTAATTATTTTATCACGTTTATTGATATTATTACTCCTAACGTTTCTAAAGCCATTTCTAATTCATAGTTTCTAAAGGTGCTAGGTACGAAGTCATTGAAATTATATAATCATTCTCCGAGCATTTTCCTAACTAGGTATGTTGGGGTCGGCTTCCAGACGACCCGATACAGCTGAAAATCAGTATTTTACACGAACCGACTGCCATCATACTTCCACAACCCATTTCTTAGATACTACCGATATCCTGAGGATAGACTGGTAGTCAGATTTTTGGGGTTCTGACTACCACTAACGATTGTCATAGGTGTTCGTATGACAACCGGGACCGACGACTTTACGTGTTCTCGGAGGCATGGCAAGGCATGGTAATTCTTATACGAACCACTAGAAACAAGCCAGTCCTCTGGTCACGCGATTAGTTGACCAGCCTCATTGAATTTTCCTTGAAAAGGAGACGGGCACTCGAACCGCATGACCTGAGCGTTTGGACCCCAAACGACTCAAAAACATAGTTACCAGATAGATACTTGCGTCGTTTGAGAGTCTCTACAACAGCAGCAGCGCCAACGGAGACAGCTGAGCTTAAAATACTGAACCACTGCTCCACGAAGAAACCTTGTGTTGGCAGTGGGGGGACTTTGACCCTTATAGTGACAAACCAATTATTCCTCTTTTGTTTTACAGGGTCGGCAACGCGCAAGTGATACCCCTAGTATTACAAGCGTCTATAGGCTACGGTAACCGCTTACCATCAGGTGGGCCGTATGCTTGTTTGCCACCTTAGTATTAGTATATAAAAAAATGGGATGGAGCAAGGGCGTGACCTAGTGGTATAAGGTCTCGACTTAGAATCAAAGGCCTCTGACTTTTCGAAATCATGTGCGTATTAATTAATTATCACTCGCTTGGACGGTGAAGAAAAACATCGTGAAGAAACCTGCATGCTTTAGAAATTTTCTCGAAGACGTGTGAAGTCAGCCAACCCGCACTAGGCCAGCGTGGTGGACTATAACCTAATCCTTCTCATCCTGAGAGGAGGCCCGTGCCCAGCAGTGGGACAATATATGGGTTGATGATGAAGGGTGTTAACACAAGTTGCATCCCACACCAGAGGCCTACCCATATCATAGTAACCAAGTAACAACTGTTCTCATGTACAGAGGCCAGAACATCAAGCTACCACAATCTGTCAAATTTCTTTGATTGATTTTCAACTTTAATAAAAACCGATAATGTTCATATTCAATTGAGAAAATTTTACAGTTTTGGATAGCTTGACCTGCTGGCGTCTGTACAATATTGATATAGTGATGTACGTCAACCGGTGATAACTGGTGTTATGAACTGATAAACTTGTTATAACTGGTATTAAAATGTTTAATTAAATGTTATTTGTTCAACAAATTACCTACTGCAGTATCTTATTAAAATACTAGCGGTTCGAGTACCGGACTGCTGATCATGAGGTCGTGGGTTCGATTCCCACAGGACGCAAATATTTGTGTGGATAAAACATGAGTATTTGTGTTTGTCTGGGTGTTTCTTATGTATTATAAGTATGTATTTACAAAAAAAAAGTATATATAAGTATTATATCCATTGTCTAGTACCCATAGTTGTACAAGCTCTGCTTAGTTTGGGACTAGATGGTGTTGTGTAAAATGTCCCAAAAATATTATATTATTATTATTATTAAATAGCACTGTAAATTATATTAAGTTATTTTTTCATCGACCTATTTACTGTCCCACGGGCACGGTCCTTCTCGCAGAATAAGAAGGGTTATTTTTTAGTTTTTTTTTTGTTAATTTGCGGTTTAAGTAACACTGCGACCGCAGTCGGTCTATTGTGAGCGCCACTTGTTGCATTAGAGTTCACCGCTAAACCCTGCGGCTACTATAAACTGCAGGATTTCCTTAGGGGTAAGCTCCTTTATTTCGTCCGGGATGAAAAGGGTTAGGCAATAGTCCGCTAGCTATGAATGGATGAGAAAAGCCGAAGAGCTCCGTGGCGTTCATTAGGAGAGGCCTATCCAACAGTAGACAAATATGGGCTGATTATGATGATGATGACGATAGTTCAAAACGGTGGCCTAAATGCCTAATGGGGGTTGGCAGACTTCCCATGCCATCGAGAAAGTTTCTTAGGCATGCAGGTTTCCTAACGATGTTTTCCTTTACCGTTTTTAAACAAGAGATGCTTAATTAATTGTAAATACGCACATAATTTCGAAAATTAAAAGGCGTGCCTTGGTTTTGAACTCATGACCAACGACTTGGCAGTCCAATGGTTATATCACAATGCTAACACTGTTTGAAACCGCACAAATTAATGCAATTTCACCAGTGCAAGAATTTCCCCTGTTATTGTAATGTACGTATACTATGTTAGTGTGCGTTTGTCCTGTCAAGCGAAGGTCACCAATAAACCACGTAACTAGCTACACGTCGTTTTACTTAAATACCTCATTGGCGACGAGGATGGGATTAGAAGCGTGCTAACAAATAATTTATACGTAATGTATATCGGGAAGTTAACGGAGTTTAATGTAAGATCGGGGAATTGGACATTGTTTTACTTAAATACCTCAGTTATTACCATCGTATTGTCAAATCGTCTGCCGTTTCGCAGCATTAATGTGTTCTGGTTTGAAGGGCAATGTACCCAGTGACATTACTGGACATATGAGACTTAACAACTGAGGTGTCAAGATGACATCGCGAGTGATACCACTGGTGTTGTTGTCGTCTATAGACTGATTTCGCGGATCCCATGGCCATGACAATAGGGCAGGTGAAGGCAAGTGCGGTTTTTAGTCGGTATGAGTCCGACATACCCTGCCACCTCCATCCATGGATCCATGAGGATTTCCGTACTATAAAAAAAAAAAAAAAAAAAAAAAGGTTGCTGCTTACAATTAGGCGAAATTTGACAGTTCAACTGTTAGGAAAACTTCACAAGACTCCCGAGGTGTTAAGGTGCGAATCCTTTTAGTCTTATAAGGCTTTTAGATATATGTATAAGCCTTTTAAGCTACGACAATCTTTTAAGACCTGAGGTTAAAGTACTTCGACTCAATTTAGTCTTCAGTTTTAGCCTTTGACTCCAATATTTTTAAGGTTAAAAGGCTAGTCTAGTCGCAAGTCTTCAAAAATGAATCGTCTTTTTTTAAAAGACTTAAACGATGGGTCTCCGAGACCTCTAGCTTAAGCTTGTTTGTTATTTTAGTAAAATAAAACAAAATAAGACTATAGCCTAATACCTCTCAATATGAGAGGAGATCCGTGCCCAGCAGTGGGACAGTATATGCGTTGATGATGATGATGAAAATAAAATATATGTATAAATATATGCAAAGTTATTTTTTTGTTAAGGAACCCTACAAAAAACCTCACTCGTTCCGAGCCCCAAATAAAGTAAACAGTAATCTGTCACATACAATTACTAAATTAATCCTATTTAAGATCTAAAGACACTATCATTAATACTTATGTACCTACACACAGCGTAAAATATATTGCGTAAACTTTTAATGTCAGTTACATTTTAAATCTCGATTCGATCTGACAGCTTGCGAAATTTTTTTGAAATGTCATTTTGCTGATTCGAAATTTAAATTTTTAAATTGTGTGTGGTATTGAGTACATGTTGTAATCAAGTAAGTTCACTTTTTTTTAAACCTAAACACTGTACCACGGAGACTTTAATTAACTATAATAAACATTGTTAGATAACAAAGTATATCTTGGTCTATTTTTAACCGACTTCAGAAAAGCAAGAGGTTCTCAATTCTATAATATTGTTTGTGTGTATGTTACGCCATATCTTCATGAAATCGTGAACCGATTTTGATGTTGCTTTTTTCTGATGGAAATATAATAATAGAATAGTTGCTCCCATAATTTGGTCGGTTAAATGCTTGAAAACGATTTCCTTAACTTCATAAAATGTAATATTTTATTATCTAAGTAATTTGATCCAAGCTTCGATCATCATGATCTCAGCCAAACGTCCACTGTCGAACTAAGGCCTCCCCCATAGACTTCCACAAGAACCGGTTATAGGCCGCCGGCATCCAACGACTTCCACATCTTTAATAGGTTGTCGTTTAAATATACATCATCATCATCAGCCTATATTAGTCCACTGCTGCACGTCGGCCTCCCCTAATGTGCGCCATTTCAGCCTGTCCTCAGCTGCTCGGATCCAGCTTATACCAGCAGCCTTTCGCAAATCATCACTCCATCTTTACCCCACCAAGTTTCTCCTGGGTTGTCTCGGTTACAATTCCCTTGAAACTAGAAGGAACCTTGACCAAATGGTCACGGTCTGCAAAATCCTACGTGGATTTATCGACTAACCGGATTTGTTTAATGAACTGTGTCGACTCTTTACCCCTAGTAACTATCTAAGAGGTAGGAGACATAAATTGCTTGTTGTCCCAGCTTCCCGAACACTAGCCCGAGCTAAGTCCCCAATACCGCGCACGCTCTCCGCACTCAACAATCTGGACTTATGCCCAGACATTGATTTGTTTGAGGATGGATGGGCAAAGCTATTGACGGTGTGCTTAAAGTTGTGCGAGAGGGATGTATGATCGGTGTGAATTTTTTTTTTCTAATTAATGTAAATAATTTAATTTTGTGAATGTAATATGTAATTAATTCTATTTAATTAGTGTAATTGGTCTATGACCGTTCTAGTTAAATTGTATAATAATAAATAAATAAATCTTGCCGCAGGGCGTCCCACACTACGTTTGCGTTACGTTTTTTTGTTTGTTTTAAATATATAACTATGTATAAAACAATATCTGCGATTTCACACGCCCTGACTGTTTCCTTTATGATGTCAAATACCCTATATCCTATAACGTTATTCCTCGATAAATGAACTATGCAATACAAAAAGTTTTTTTCAATTCGAACCATTAGATCCTCAGATTAGCCCGTTCAAACAAACCAACAAACAAACACTTCAGTTTTATAATATTACGTATAGGTACTTAGATTTGAAATTTTAATCAAGCGTTTATCATTTTCTTTTATTAATTTGTCAATTTCTTTGTTCACAGTCCAGCGCTTCAGGGTTGACGTCTTAGGAATCAGAAACCACGTCGAGAAAAGTGTCTTTTAAGGCAAAAACCCTTTTTGAAAATGGAATCACATGAAAAAAACTTGACGGTAGGGCTTGACCAGAACCCTAGAACTGACATTATGGAAATGAAGACTGGAGGTGAGTCTTTGAGGTGGCCGTGGAGGGGTACCAACGGACTGCCAAATATACTGCAGCTAAACAATAATCCTGGTGAAATCCTAAATAAGAAATTCCTGGAGTGGCGACCACGCATAGGAAAGCGCAGCGTAGGACGGCCCCCGACTAGCTGGACGGACGACCTCGTGACACTCTAGTCGCAGGGAGTCTGTGGATGCGGTCTGCGCAAGACCGATTTTTGTGGCGATCATAAGGGGAGGCCTATGTTCAGCTGTGGACTCCGGGGCTGATATTTAGATAGAAACAATAATGTGCTAACATTATTGTGTTATGTGGAAAAAGCAGTGATAACCTAGTGGTATGACCTTTGGACTGGAGAGAGGAGAGGAGAGGTCTCGATGTTTAAGAATACTGACTGACCGCAACTAGGGCAGCTTAACTTTGCAGATCAGTTAATCAGCTTAGCTATTTCTCAGCCACCAGCATCTTAGCAGAAACAATAAATAAATCCTTAAACTTATTCCCATCTTTCAGTGAATGGCATCGAAGCTCCAGCCCCGAAACGCCAGCTCAAGGACCTAGATGACCTGCTCCCATACGTAGGAGACTTCGGCTGGTACCAGCGGTTCCTCTTCCTCCTGATGATTCCCTACTCCTTCTTCTTCGCGTTCGTCTACTTCGGACAGATCTTCATGACGTTGGTGCCGGAAGAGCATTGGTGCTACGTGCCGGAGTTGGCTAATTTGAGCGTGGAAGAGAGGTGAGTATTTTGGTGTAACAATCTTGTTTGAGTCACAGAGAATCATATATATACCATCACGCCTGTATTCCTCGAAGGGTTAAGCAGCGGTACGATTGTACCGTCGAAAAAAAAGTTAATTATACAGGCAGCTAATTAAACATCGTGTTTCTGTAAAGATTGTGTAATTATGTATCACGCAATATGTGTCAAAACGCAGGTATTGTAAGCTGCTACACATCAAACCCTTTGACGGGTAATTATTTAAATCACAATCTGTATAAAGATGCAGATTTCGTTCGCTACCTGTATACCAAACTCTTTTGTTGACTGTACCTAGCGGTTGTGATCACAACTGCTACTCTAAACGCTAAATCGAGCAGTGTTATTGGGGTTTTCTATGAAATTCTCAGTAGCAGCTCGGAGTTTGTATTTGTGCCCGGTTAATGGAAATAAGCTCCCTATGTCTTGGGACCTTTTTTTATAGTATGGAAAATCCTCATGGATCCTCCGCCACCTGGGGAAATGGCAGGTTATGTCAGACTCGTACCGACTAAAAACCACCCTTGCCTTCACTTGCCTTATAGTCAAGGCCATTGGATCCGAGATATTCGCCACGACCATGACTGGATGACATGGAAATAAGCATACTGATCAACTATGGACCCTACGGGGAATACAGGCGTGATGGTAAGATTATTTCATCCACCAGCCCCTCATCTACAATCTTATTCAATCTTATCCTAAATTCTTTGCTGATTTCATCCGTTAGGAACACAATACTGCTGAAAACAGCAAAGGTACACCAGTATAGCAGAGCAAACTCAATATTTTGTGATCGACTTGTCAAAAGAACGATTTTCCCAGACCAACTAGTCAACCACCTCAACCAATTTAATTATCATTAGAAAAACGCGAAATCAATTTTCGATTAATGTACAGTCAGCAACAAAAGTCGCTGAACATGTTGCAATCTTCAATATAATTTTTAATAAACTAAGTATGAAGTTACTGACCTGTTAAGGCTATGCGAAATAATTGTATAAATGACCATTAAATATTTAGGTTACCTTAATAGAAAAAAAACTTTTAACAAGTTTTGGAGCATACTGTTTTCAATATTTTGCTGTGTTCAGCGATTTTCGTTGCTGACCGTACTCAACCGTATCTTTTTTTTTTCGGCTTTATTATCACTGCGACCTCAGTCGGTCTATTGTAATCGCCACTCGTTGAATTAGCTAAACCCTGCGGCTACTTTAAACTGCAGGATTTGCTTAGAAGTGATGTACTTTATTTCGTCTGGTTTTTAAGCATCTTTTCTTCGTATTGATTTCTGTCATTTTACGCGAATATTATATACATTGAAATAAAACTACTTTTTACGGATTTTATCGCGTTATATTGGTATATCAGTCTACCCGTGACCATGGACGCTGTAAAAGGTCCGAAACGTCGGGATTAATAATATCAATATAACGCGATAAAATCCGTAAAAAGTAATTTTATTTCAATCTTTTTTTCGTCCACAGGCGTCATCTCTCAATACCCTGGGTAGACCACCGATACGACAAGTGCTCAGTATACGACGTGAACTGGACTGAAGTGCTGCTGAACGGTACCCTGGACCCCAACCCTGGATGGACGGTTAAGAAATGTGTTCAGAAATGGGAGTTTAACTACTCCGATGTGCCGTATGAAACGATTGCTTCGCAGGTAATTTTGTGAATACATCGCGGATCATGCGAGAGCTATTCCCGTGATCTCATCACTGTGGGAGGTGGTAGTGGTGGGATCACGTGGTGGTGGTTTTAGTCGGTATGCTGGTCATCTGGCCGTAAATAACCGTCCCGCATCCGTGAGCGGAGCGACATACATAAGACACATTTCCCCACAAAGGGCGTTGCTAAGATTTGGGGCAGGTGTAGACAAACTAAGAATATATCTAAGGTGAATGCTGCATGAGCAATGGGACAGGTTGCATTAAAAATAAAAAACGAATCTAGATTCAACCATCCATAGTACAATCTTATAAAATTCGCCTGTCAATAGAATCAATTTTGTTTTGGTTTATTAATAGGCTATCTACGTAATATTACTTTACGGTTTGTGAGCTTTCTTGCATCTTCTAGAGGGAGGTCCCCCACCCCCTGTCCGCACCTCACTACACCCGAAAAAAAAAGTAATTATGTAAATTATATATAATCATCCTTATTCATAGGCAGCAGCGGAGAAGATCACACCAACCTCGATTCCATATACAAACCATCACGCCTGTATTCCCCGAAGGAATAGGCTGAAGTGTACCAATGTATACCCGTATGTTTTAGGTTAGGTCCCATGAAATATAGGACGAGCCTATTGCCACTAACCGGGCACTAATCCAACCTCATAGGGCATCACACACAGCGAAAATACCATAATATATGCCTGGACATCACTACATAGTATAAAACAAAGTCGCTTTCTCTGTCCCTATATCCCTATATATGCATAAATCTGTAAAACTACGCAACGGATTTTGATGCGGTTTATTTAATAGATAGAGTGATTCAGAGGATGGTTTATATGTATGTTATTAGTACATTGCATCCGTGCGAAGCGGGGACGGGTCGCTAGTAAAATATAAATACTCTTACAAGAAGTTACTAACAATTGCATGATAACTAAATAGTTGTCATGCAATTGTTATTAATTTGTAAGCGTTTTGCATGTGACATCTGTTAGCTTTTAAGATTAAATGAATGAATATCAGCCGTGAATCTCCGCTTTTAGGAATCTACACATTTCCATGATCTGGTCATAACATGTCCATCTTTTTTATCTCTTTCGGTCCATACAGCAAGGCTGGGTGTGCGAGAGAGACAACTACCCTGCGACTGCGCAGTCTATCTTCTTCTGCGGGGGTATTGCTGGAGGATTTATATTCGGATGGATTGCTGATAAATACGGAAGGATTCCAGCCTTAATCGGTACGTAATATTAATACCACGTTTGAGGTAGCGGTAGACAGCCTTATTATCATTATTGGTAGGTAGTAAGCACGTCACTAAATAATTATGGT
Organism: Acronicta alni; assembly: GCA_964056405.1. NCBI lineage: Eukaryota > Metazoa > Arthropoda > Insecta > Lepidoptera > Noctuidae > Acronicta > Acronicta alni. Next base: position 6,387,359 of record OZ043942.1, read on the forward strand.
TGAGCTACACAATGACTGATGCATGCGTGCCGTCAGTTGGGACTGGTCTACTCAAAGCCGCTATGGCTCTTTCTTCAAAAGACCATTTCAGATTTTGCCCTACATTGTAAGACACATATTTGTTACTATTGTATGTCTGGACTTTAAAAGAAACCATAAGTTTTTTTCGGCGTTTCTTGAGTGGAATTAGTCCCACTATTCCCTACTGCTCTTAACTTCTTCACCTTTCTTATGAAACTTAAAAAATCAATCCAGCATAAGGCCTGATGGTGAGCGGTAACCGCAGCCTATAAACGACAGTAACACCAGTGGAATCACTCGCATTGTCATCTTGAGGCCTCAGTTGTTAAGTCTCATATACCCAGTTACATGTCCAAAAATTCCTCAGTGCCTGAAGACGAAAATCTTCGAACAGTACGTGTTGCCAATGATGACCTATGGAAGTGAGACATGGTCGTTCACGATGGTACTTATAAGGAGGCTCAGAGTCACGCAACGTGCAATGGAGAGGGCTATGCTCGGAGTTTCTCTGCGTGATAGAGTCAGAAATGAGGATATCCGCAGAAGAACCAAAGTAACCGACATAGCTCGCAGGATTGCACTGTTGAAGTGGCAATGGGCGGGCCATGTGGCTAGAAGAACTGATGGCCGCTGGGGAAATAAAGTCCTGGGGTGGCGACCACGCATAGGAAACCGCAGCGTGGGACGGCTTCCAACTAGGTGGACGGACGACCTCGTGAGGGTCGCAGGGAGTCGGTGGATGCGATCTGCGCAAGATCGATTTTTGTGGCGATCATTGGGGGAGGCCTATGTTCACCAGTGGACATCCGTGGCTGATAGATATGCCCAGTAATGTCACTGGCTACATTACCCTTCAAACCGCAACACAACAATGTTTTTGCATCATTATCTTGCATAGTATTAATATTAGCATGCATTTGCCTTGTTTCAGGTGCCAACCTAGCAGGTTTCGTGGGAGGTTTAGCCTCAGTATTCACCAACGCTTTCTGGTCATTCTGCATATGCAGATTCATTGTCGGATTGGCGTACGACAATTGTTTTGTTATCATGTATATTGTTGGTAAGTTTATTTTATATCACTAAGATGGCAAACAAGCATACAGCCCACCTGATAGTAAGCGGTTACCGTAGCCTATAGACGCTGCAATACCAGGGGTATCACGTGCGTGTTGCCGACCCTGTAAAACGAAAGAGGAATAGTTGGGTTGGCAGTATAAGGGTCAAAGTCCCCTCACTGCCAACTCGACGTTTCCTCGCGGTGCACTGGCAACCTTGCTCACCGTAAGAATTACAATCTAGTGCCCAGCAGTGGGACAGTATATGGATTAATGATTATTTAAATTACCCCGTCTCTTTCCTTGTAATAGTACTTAACTCCACTTCTTTGTTTTGTCATTTATTATAATAGTGTATACCTCTGAGTTACCAGATATTATAAATGCGAAAGTCCTGTTTGTTACGCTTTCACGCCTAAACCGCTGAATCGATTTTGATGAAATTTTGTACAGAGATAGATTAGACTTTGGAGAAGAACCTAAGCTACGTTTTGTCTCAAAAACTCTTTTTACAAAATTAATGTTATAATAAGTCCAACTTCTTGTTCCCAGTCTTGGAGTACGTGGGTTTAAAATGGCGTACTTTCGTCGCTAACATGTCCATAGCAGTTTACTTCACCTTCGCCGCCTGTCTCCTACCCTGGATAGCCTTAGGAGTCCACGATTGGAAGATATACACCCTTATCATAAGCGTGCCATTGGTATTGGCTGTTTTGACTCCATGCGTGGTGCCTGAAAGTGCAAGGTACCTAAATTTTTTTTTATAATTATACCAAGAAGAACACTGTAATTATGTTTTTTTAAAAAGAGTGTCTATGGAGTTTCTTGCCGGTTCTTCTCCATAAGACCCACTTTTTGGAACCGTGCAACTAGTTTTGACTTTTCAAAAGTGCCGTAATGGTCTAATTGAAAAGAAAATTTTTGACTTTGACTTAATATTGTATTAAGATAACATACCACTCTTGCCAATACGTATAAAGCCAGCGTGGTGGACTATAGAATAATCCCTCTCATTCTAAGAGGAGACCCGTACACAGCAGTGGGGCAATATATGTATATGTACGCAAATGTTCTTCTGATCTGGTATCGTCGTGCGACGGGTTGTTGATCTCCCTAAATTATGATTGAGCTACACAATGACTGATGCATGCGTGCCATCAGTTGGGACTGGTCTACTCAAAGCCGCTATGGCTCTTTCTTCAAAAGGCCATTTCAGACTTTGCCCTACATTGTAAGACACATATTTTGTTACTATGCATTGTCAGGACTTTAAAAGAGACTATGATTCTCTGAGTTTGTTTCGGCGTTTCTTCTCAGAGGTCGTCAGCTAGGAAATGCCAGAGCCATCTAGCTTAAAAAAAAATGTAAAATATTGACTTGTAAAAGTGTCTTTAAAAGATCTATTTACAGAAATAAATATCATTTATAGTAGATTGATGATGAAAAATGACAAACAAGCATACGGGCCGCCTGATGGTAAGCACCCACGGAATAGATAAATAAGGTAAAAACCATAAAAATGTACTAATCACTATAAAATTCCAAACATCAATAACATTATTGCAATAACTTACAAAAAATACATTGCCCGATGTGTACTCGCTTAATTAACGCAATGACCGAGTCCGCTTGCAATGTACTGCATGCATTGCATCCTCTACACTTCAACCATTGCACGTTTCGTCGCTTACCGTGATTGGCAATGATGCACAGCGCGTGCTAGTGTGCAAACGAATAACTGCCCTGAGATTTAATTAGCCTTAATTTTGAAATTGTAAGACAGTGTTATATGTATTGCACCTTTTTCTAAATAAACAATTTATTATATTATTATGTTTGTGTGATTTGGTTGTGTGGGAAATATTTTTAAACATATTATTGTGTATTAGAAATTAAAATAGTGTGAGTCTTGCGGCGACACTGTTTCTATTACAAAATTGCAACCTTATTTATCTATTCCGTAGTACCAACCACAGCCTATAGACGTCAGTAACACCAGTGGTATTCGCGTTGTCATCTTGAGACCTCAGTTTTTAAGTCTCATAGGCCCAGTAATGTCAACTGGCTACATTGCCCTTCAAACCGGTACACAATAATGTTAGCACATAATTGTTTAACGGCCGAATACCACTTGGCAAAACGGACCACACGTTTTTCTACCAACCAGACCAAGTCACCAGCTTCCAAATTCGTATACTGAATGCTAATTTTACTTCAGATGGCTGATCTCTCAAGGACGTATAGAAGAAGCAATCAAAATAATGCAAAGATGCGAACGAGTGAACAAGAAGAAGATACCGGATGAAGTTATTAAAGAATTTAGGGTAAGATTAATAAGTTTTTGGATAGGTAATTAGTGGCTAAGAAAAGCCATTAATGTTATAAGTACGGTCAGCAACGAAAATCACTGAACACAGCTAAATTTTGAAATCATAACTGCTCCAAAACTTGTCAATAGATTTTCTATTATGAAGGTAAGGTAAATATTCAATGTTCATCTATGCAATGGTTTCACACAACCTTCGCAGGTCAGTAACTTCATATTAAAAATCGTATTGAAGATTACAGCATATTCCGCGAGTTTTTGTTGCTGACTGTACCTAATTAGTCTCCAGGGTTCGATTGTCAGGCCTCAGTAGGTGATACGCGTGCTCATCACACGCATGCCTTCAGCTGATAGGATGCAGGGCAAGGCCTCTCTAAGAGATGGAGTCCAAGTCAAGTTAAGGAAAGTGTGGTTTTTAGTCGGAACGAGTCCGATATATACCCTGCAACGTGGCGGAAGATCCATGAAGATTTCCGTACTATAAAAAAAAAGGGTTTGATTGTCAGGTCGACCAGTGTTTTTCTATGAAATTCCCCGGTTAATGGCAATATGCTCGCCCCCTATTACATGAGACATAAGTATACCTGCGAATTGCGGTCCCTTGCTCAATTTAATACACTTCCGCCTATTTTGAGAATACAGTGTGATGGTATGTTATGTTGATAACAATGATAAGGTCAAGCAATCGAAAACTGTCAAAGTTTCCCAATTGAAAATGAACTTTATAACTTTGTTTTAAAGTTGAAAATCTATCAAACACATTTGACGGATTGGGGTAGCTTGATGTACTGGATTCTTTACTTGTAAGCACAAACAAATATGTTCATTTATTTTCACGTATAGAAAACTTACTAGTTAACAGACTTCATGAAAAAAAAACTATGATTACGGTAGCGTAATCATAGTTTTTTTTTGTTTTTTTAATTTTATTAATTGTTAAATGTGAAAGCTTGTAATTGGCCGTAGGGCCAATTACAAGCTTTCACATTTAACAATTAAGTATAAAATTACAAACTTCTATTTTACTTTATCTTGATAAAAAGTATCTAGTTGTTTATTGTTTCTGTTTTTAAAGTTTCTGAAATTTTCCAACTTCCTGCTTCCTTCTAATTTTCATAATTTGTCTTACTGAACCTACCGTAGAAGGTTCTTAACCTTCGTAGATATTAGAAAACTTAAAAAAAAAGATGGATGAAATCAGTAAAGTAGTTCTCAAATTATAGCATGACCAAGAGAAACAAGGATTAATTTTTTTAAACATGTAAAGATGTTAACAGGAACACGATTAGTACGCTAAAAAAATAAGTAACCTAATTTAGGATAATAAACATTTAGAACGGTGCCTTCAAATGAATGATTTAACGTTGCCAGGAAACGGCAACAGAGATAGCAAGACTGGAACAAGAATGCAAGAACTACAGCGTCTTAGACCTCGTGAAGACTCCTCGTCTCCGTCGCCACAGCATCTTGCTGGTCATCATTTGGATGTCCATAGCTATGGTGTTTGATGGCCACGTCAGAAACGTGGGCACTCTGGGCTTGGACATGTTTAAAACCTTCACGGTAGCAACCTTCACTGAGTTCCCTGCTGATATTCTGCTGATTCTGACCTTGGATATGTAAGTAAAATTCATTGTTATCAACCATATAAGTACTGTGCCACTGCTGAGCACGGGTGTCCTCGCAAAATGTAAGAGATTAAGCTAAAGTCCTCCACGCTGTCATAATGAAGGTTGGCAGACTTCACACGCCATCAAGACAAATCCTGTCGCATGGTTCCAAAAAATATCCTTGTCCTTTTTCTGCTACAACAATGAATCAAATTATTTACAGAAAACAAATAACTTATGATCTATCTTTGCTAGGTTTTTTAAACTAGTTTAGACACGAGTCTTGCCCTCGATCAAATAGAACCATTACAAATGTTATGACTGTTAAAAAAAATATTGGTATTCTTTTAGTATTGGCCGACGCTGGCTGGCTTTTGGTACTATGGTGATTAGCGGAGTCTTCAGTCTATTGGCTACTACAGCACCAATTGGTAAGTGTTAATAACACGAAAATATTATGAATTACATAATAATATGATTGTTGATAACATAAAAATTATTTAAAAAATCAATGGACCCAATATCGAACCCTGAGGAACTCCAATATCCGTTCACCAACTAAACGTTTTACATTCCATTTAAGTATGTATTTGGTAAGAAATAACCATTATAATATAAAATATTTTATACCTATTGTTTTGTATTCAAAAATATACATCTCTTTATGCATCTTTTTTCGTTCTTTCTAATAGTAAAATATTTCATGTAACAGTGTCGAATGCTTTTGAAAGATCGTTTGAATTAAGCCCATAGTTGATGTATGACTTTGGTAAATATCCCCTAAATTCCCTCTCATTAAGCGTTTACTAAGCCTCTGTTACTTTTTTCTTTATTTTTATTTACTTAATTATTTACATTTTCATTCTATTTCTATTCGTAATCTTTAAAGTATTTATTATTATTAATACTGTAAAGATTTTAAATATCTTTTGCATCAAATAAATTATTTCTTATGTTTCACAGGAATAGCATCAGCCTCCCTCGCCATTGTGGGTAGGTTTGCAGTCAACATTTCTTACAACATTGGGATGCAGTATGCTGCAGAACTGCTGCCAACTGTCGTCAGAGCTCAGGGTGTCGCTTTGATACATATCAGTGGATACGTTGCTACAATCCTGACACCCTACATCGTATATATGGTAAGAATTACTTAAATTACAATTAAGCAAGGTTATTGAATGTTTTTCAATGAAATTCTCAGTAGCAACTCGGAGTTTAAATAGGGCAATAGCTTCGCCTCCTATTCATCACGTGCAACCGATATACTGGCCCACTGCTGGGCTCGTTCTCCTCTTAGAATGAGAAGGATATAGCTATAGTCCACCACGCTGGCTTAATGCGGGTTGGCAGGCTTCACACGCTGTCCAGAAAATCACTCAGGCATGCAGATTTCTTGACGAAATAAAGAATTAAGGTTGCCTGATAAGATAAGGTCGCCCATTGTATGTCTTCAAATACAAAATGTATGTGTCTGTATATTATTTAGTTATTTGGTGTACAATAAAGTGTATATAAATAAATAAATGATTAGTGAAGTGATATGAAATGGTGATGAAACGAACGATAATCACCATTATCTTTAGCATGTAAATCTCATTTAAAATTATCTATTAATACCTAATAGCTCTCATGTTTACCTACATATATAATTTATTGGTGAAGATTTTTGTAGAGGACCCATTTGGCACAGGACTATTTGTATTTTTTTATTTTTTTTATTATTTGTCTGTAAATCTTTCTTACAATAAATAAATAATAGGTGCGTGCCTTGGATTCAGACTCGACCTTTGAGTTAGCAGTCCAATGGTGATATCACTAGGCTATAACTACTTTAGCCCCCTATTAGAGGGGTCTAAGTATACCGGAAAACTTTTTTTTATACCACTAAGGTGGCAAACAAGCATACGGCCCGCCTGATGGTAAGCGGTTACCGTAGCCTACAGACGCTTGTAACACCATTACTTGCGCGTTGCCGACCCTGTAAAACGAAAGAGGAATAGTTGGGTTGGCAGTATAAGGGTCAAAGTCCCCCCACTGGTAACAAAGTTTCCTCGCGGAGCACTGGCAGCCTTGCTCACCGTAAGGAACACAACACAACTCAAAGCAGTGTTATTTCACTTCGATTTTCTGTAAGGCGGAGATACTTCTCCAGTCGGGCAGCTCCAATTTGACCACAACTATGTATTAGTATTAGTACACCTCTCCCTTTGGACAGGCGTATGTATTACTTAGGTATTTTTCTATGTTTATCAGGCAACAATAGCTCGAGAGATACCATTACTAATTCTGGGCGCTTTGGGCATTTTCGGAGGCTGTCTTTCATTGTTCCTCCCCGAGTCCATGGGCAAGGCGATGCCCCAAACAATCCAAGATGGCGAGGAGTACGGACTGGACCAAAAATTCTGGGACTTCCCGTGTTGTAATAGGTAAGATTATCTTAAATATAGCTGGATATAAACCTAATTTTTACGGATTTTATCGCATTATATTGATATTATTAATCCCGACGTTTCGGACCCTTTACATAGCATCCTATAAACCATCTAGGATTAATTAATAATGAGTAATAAATATCATTGATCAAGTAACAATTAAAATGTAGGGTAGCTGTCAGTAATTATATCATCAAGACGCCCACCAGCTCAGTCTACCCGTGACCATGGACGCTGTAAAGGGTCCGAAACGTCGGGATTAATAATATCAATATAACGCGATAAAATCCGTAAAAAAGTATTTTTATTTCAATGTATAATATTCGCGTAAATGACAGAAATAAATAAATATATCTGGATATGTCTGAGTTGTATCCACATCTACACTAATTTGTATTTTAGTATGTTTGTAACGAATAGACTCAAAACTACTGGACCGATTTTAAAACTTCTTACACAAACTAGAATGCTACATTATCCCTGAGTAACAATAGGCTATATTTATGTTAATTATATGAAAATGATATTCTCACACTGAAAAATCGTCTTGTTTTTCAGAAAGAAAACAGAAACATCCAAGGAGAACACCCGTTTCTGAAGAAATAAATGCTATTTTTCGACGACGTCTATGGTCTAGTGGTTCGAGCTGTCGGACTGCTGATCACGAGGTCGTGGGTTCGATTCCCACAAGACACAAATATTTATGTAATGAACATAAGTGTTTTATTTCAATAATAACGATAATATTATAAAATAAATTGTATTGTGATGTTAAATTACATATTCTTCTGCTGATTTTACTTAACATTTCAACTTCACTAATTTAATAATCAGAAAGGTACGCAATACCCAATACGATTCCCAGGTCAATAAAGTGTTTCCATGGCTATGTAAGACCTACATTGGCCCTACATTCATACTCTGAAATAGCACAATCCTTCCTAAAAATAATTAAATAAATGCAATAAACAAGCAAATCACATAATAGCCTAGGCACTCAAACACAAACGCACGCAGACGTACACACACACACACAAAAACAAGTCATTATTATATTATTCCTTAGGACACATTTTAAGTTATAATCCTAGAATTTACCGACTTCAGTTTTAATTTTGTTACACCAATTATTCAGATGCTTCAAATTGACAAAAAAAAAAAAATTTTGTCAACTTTTTGGTGCCCAAGATACAGGCCTATCTTAGTTGGTGACCACTGGAAACTCTTAAATATTGTAAAGTTTTATTTGGGAAATAAATTATTATTATTTATTACATTGTAAGACTCACATAGGTATTTTCTACTATTATAATACGTCTGGACTTTAAAAGAGACTTTGATTCTCTGTTTGTTTCGGCGTTTCTTCTCAGAGTTCGTCAGTTAGGAAATGCCGGAAGCAACTAGCTTAAAAAAATATGAAAAACATTGACTTTTAAGGGTGTCTGTAAAAGATCTATTTGCAATATAAATATTATTTATCGTTTATCATTTCAAAGAATGCATAAAAATTTAAATAATTAAATATTATAATATTTACCTGTATTTTTCTTTACTGCTTTATTAAGTAGGTTTAATCACCGTAGGTAGCTCTTATGATTTCCTAACAAGTGGTCTAATGACTGCTACGCTTAAAGTCCTGGATTCGATTTCCAGGTGGAGCAAAATGTCATTGAGTTTTTCTATAAAATTCTCAATAGCAGCTCTGAATTTGGATTTGTGCCCGGTGACAATAGGCTCGCCCCCTATTACATGGAACCTAAACATAGCAAACTGTGGGTGTACATTAGTACACATTTGCCTAAGCCTTTGAGGAATACAAGCGTGATAGTAAATAGGTAATAAATTACATTTAGTGAAAATATTGAAAAAAATCATTATAAATAAAAATATTATTTATTATATAATAATGCAATATAAATATTACATTATATTAATGCAAAAGAAATATATTATTATATAAATTAATTCTAGGGGTTGGAAAGGCGACTGATATCCTGGGTTCGATTCCCAGATAAGCCCATAGGACTTAAAAATATAGCCGCGAACCATGGGAGTTCATCAGTACACCTAGGAATAGGTGTTGGGATATAATTACGACCCCAAGGGTCTGGCTGGGGGCTAGGGGGTGCGGATGGGGGGAGCTGCCGCTGCTCGATGAAATTAGGGATGGACAGACACTAGCCGTGAAAATTTCCAGCAATATTTTCCTTCACCGTTAAAGAAAATGATAATAATAATAATTAATCAGCAATTTATCGACGTTATCTCGATAAAATGAGGTTAAAACAGTTAATAGCCGTAAACACTACAATTGTTTATAAAAATAAATAAAAGAAATGCAAAACTTTAATGAATATCCGAACTCGATATGCTGATAAACGTAAATATTGTGGTTTTGAGAACTAGGGCGGGGACATCGATAGTTGTAGAACGAATATCGATATCGACAAACCAGTGAGCAAAACAACGTGGAGTTAAATTAATTTTCGACGATGATGTCTGTCAGAACTGGTCACGTATAAAGCAATCTTTTTTAAAATTATAATTAGATGATAAACAAGCGTACTGCAGCCTGTAGACGCCAGCAACATGAATAGTATCACTCGCGCGTTGTCATTTTGAGATCTCAGTTCTTATACCCAGTAATTTCCCTGGCTAGCATCAACGCCTGTCATGGTCATGGCAAATTTCACGGATCCCATGGCTGACTATAGGGCGAATGAATGGTAGTGCAATTTTTGATCGGAATGAGTCCAACATACTCTGCTGACTCCCCAGACAGCGGACGATCCACGAGGATTTTCTGTAAAAAAACCTTCAGCCATAATATTTTTTTATAGAACTGTCTTTACCATTTTTTTTTTTAATTTACGAGTTTCTTACTGATTAGTTGAATTGCTCCGTATACTGTATATGTTTATGGTTCAATTGATAAAACATTTTGACTCCGGCCATACCCTTACAACTACTTTTTCACTCATAATTCAAGCACTCTGTAGTGTATCTTCAGAACCGACGGTTAGACTCGAACTAAATTGATATAAAATAAATTAAGAATTACAATTACATGCTACCTGCACCCAAGAACACCCAGCTACCTTTAACCAAGTCGTCCGTCCATCTCTTTGGAAGCCGAGATTTATAGTCGATTGCAAAACGGGTAACGTTCAAACCAAAAGACAGATTCTACACAAAAATATTCACAAAAATATCGACAAAACAAACGACTACATCACTAATCCCCAACAAGAAATTTACAAACAAACCACTCAAATTTCATTGGCCACACATAAGTCGAATTCTTTTCATTCAACCGTCACTTTGATTCAAGCAATGTTCCTACTATGTCCGCCAAAATAATAATTCTTGCACTCTCTGTGACCATAGTCAAAAGCAACTATTTGGAAGCCGAAACAAATTTTCAAAAACCGAAATTGGAACGCAACAATATTGTGAACAAAGGAGTTTGGGTGCGGAATAAATTCAAGGAGAATTTATTCGAAAAAGGAAGGATCGGCGACTTTATATTTAGAGAGAACTCTCTGGATGTGGATAATCTATTGCAGAATAATTTTGACGCGTTTGGCGCGAATTACATGCAAGATTCTCCGCTTGTCTCTGCGTACGTTAAAAGGACCAAGAGAGCGACTCGTAGTAAGTATAATTTATATTTACATTATTTTATTTAAAATATACATATAACTCACGTAAAATGTATGTTATTAACTAATTGTTGCCCGCGTTTTCACCCGCATGCCTTTTTGAGACAAAAGTAGGGTTTCTCGTGTCTCGAAATCCCGGGACAAGATTGTCGAAATTGTTAGTTGACGCTCTGATTTTTATAAATGCCTATTTTATTAAATCCGCAAAGAAGTCTAATTAATGTGTTAGTTGATTATTTAAAAGACTGATTTATTAGTCTGTTTTACTATTTATATTTAGATTAACATTGTTGTCATTATGACCAAGGATAAGATACTATAATTATTAGATAATAGTAAAGTTATTAAGAACTAGCTTCTGCCCGCGACTTCGTCTGCGTAGACTTTACCTGAGATTATCTAGTTTTTTAATTTTTCTAATTTCTTCCACTATTTTTTTCTTTCATAAGAGCCTTCTACGTACAATAATTAACACAACAAAAAAAGGATTAGCGAAATTGTTCCATCCGTTCACGCGTGATGTGATAACCAAAGGAAATAGAGATTCATTTTTATATAGATATATTAGTAGATTTTTAACGAAGTTCGTTTTATAACTATAAGATTTAACTGCGTAAAAGTGAATCTGTGTGTGATTAAAAGAAATAAACAAAGCAATTATTAAGACTGAAATCAACGTTAAAGATATTAAAATTTAATTTTCTGTTTAATAAATCGTGATTTTAAATACGTTTCACCAGAAATTAACTCAATTAAAATTCTTCAAAAAGGCGTACGTAAAAAAACAAAAAAAAACACATTTTTGTTTAAGTCTTGAAGTCCCGGGTATTCCCGGGACTTTGATTGTAGGCTGTCTTGTGTCCCGGGAATTTTATTCATGTTTTTTTTTAAAGAGTGTCTATGAAGTTTCTTGCCGGTTCTTCTCCTAATACCCACTTTTCGAATCGTGCAACTAGTTTTGACTTTTCAAAAGTGATATTTTAACGGTCTAATTGAAATGCAAAGAAATACAAAAAGATCGATAAGGGTTGTGGGCATATCCACCGTCCATCCTCAAAGGTGGATCCGCGTTCTAGGGAGCTCAACGACCCGACAAACGACACTGCAAAAGTTTTCTTATCTCGGTTTAGATCGTCGTATTAGAGTGAAAGTTTTATAAACATTTCATGTTTGTGCGTCATTGATAAAAGACTTCCGGGGTTTTTAAAGTCGGAGAAAACGTCGGGTGACGTCTGTGGTTTAGTGGCAGTGCTGGATCTATATTTTTTTCGAGACGGGGCAGATTGTTTGCATTGTTTTATATGTAGCCTACGCGCCGCGCAAAAAATAATGCATGTGCATAAAGTGCTGGACATCTGTGCAGTTGCCAAAGTTGCGTTGATGAGTGATGAAGTTCGAATTTTCCGCCCGGGGCATGGGCCCCGGCGTGCTTTTTTTTCTTAATATTACAAGATACACACATTATTTTATACATATAACACCTCATTGCAGCAAACTCTATAGTAACTTACCAAAATACCATACTAAATTAATGTTATTGTTTCAGTCGTTCGAGAACAGCGTCCTAGAAAGAGTATAATAAAGAATTGCAATGGAAAAAGCTGCAAGAACATCAATCTAGATAATGAATCGGCACCAGTCGGGGATTTAAGTAGACCCAAATTTAGTAAAGAAAACAGACCAGCATCAGTGTTTAACGATTACCCTTATGAAGTAGCTATCTTGTTAAATAATAAAAGTGAGTTAGTAATACCTAAAAATGATACACAACCTATCGAAAATGATATCGAAAAGAACATCTCCAATTTAAAGATAAGCAATGGCAATATACAGGATCCAGGAGCTTTTTCTATACACGCAGACTTTAGAAATAATGAAACTGTACTTAAAAATTCGTCTACACCAAAAAGAAGTATGAAATACGATTTTGAATCCGAAATAATTAAAAAATTCGAATTCACAGAGGACGTCAATAAAACTGATGAAAACAATGATAGTAAAGTTATGGACAGAAATATATTTGATAAAGATAATACTGTTTGGCACCAAAATGCACCATTACCTGATGTAAATGTGTATAAAGTTGTGCCAAAAGAACCTCAGAAAAACAAACCAGTAACTGAAAGAGGTCTTATCAAAGTAATTTCAATGCTTACGAAGACTTTTAAAAAAATATTGAAGCAACACAATGAAATCAAAGATATTCACAACAGAATTAGCGATGTTAATGACGAATTTGTCAAAAGCGCAGCCACTATAACAAGCAAATTCCAAGATTTTGATTTGAAGTACTTGTATTTATTAAAGTTCCATGAGAAACTTAAACTGTTTGACGCTAAATTGGCCTCTAAGCAAGAATATTTCAAAAACAAGGAAAGAGAAATGGCGAGAAGCTTCAAAGAATTCGAAAATCAACAAAAGAAATTCTTACAGCAGCAACGACAGTTTTATAATATACAGAAACTGATGCTTGCGCAAAACGAAAAGATAAACTTGAAACAGAACTTAATAGCGAAAACACAAAGTGAAATATCTCACAGACAAAACAATTTCGCTAGAATATTGAAAAAAGCTAAACAACTGTACATAGAAAGTAAGAATCCTAGCATAACTAAACTCAGTTCAAGTTTAACTAAAACGAATAACCACAAATCTGATCCAAAGGTTACACACACTAGTACAACGAATCCAACAACTGAATCAGTCAAAATAAATTTATTTTCAATTCCCGTATCTAATAAAATTGAAAATCAAGATGATTTGATATTAAAAGATAAAGATGAACAAACTATAGACGATTTAGTTTACAAATACTATTTCAATAATACTTTTATCGACAATCTAATGAAGAGTAACGTTCTTTCCAACATAATGGGTAGTTCAGACAGTTCTGGCCATTCTCGCAATGTTAAAAGCAAGAGAAATCAACTAGAAACTACGATATTACTTCCTGTTATGGAATCTAATGATTCAGAAGCGGTTGTTGTCAAAAACAGAGAGCGAAGATGGATCAATCATCATTCCAGACATAGTAGTAAGAGGCGAAACCGCGGCAAAGGAGCAGTGGCAACTATAGTCAACGCTACTGATGAAAAAAATCACAGAAAAAAGAAACCTAACATTCCCGAAGATGTCAAAGAACCACCCAAAGATGTCGCTAAAGACAATAGAATTAAAAACGATCCTTTTTTAACTATGGCGACGAATTTCTGTATTGAGATTCGTCAAAATTTGAATTCACAAATGTTGAGATGGTGCATTGAGAAGGCGTTAAGGAGGTTACAATTCCTTGGTAAGCTTATAATTTTTCCGTTTGGTGACCTCTCCTTAAAAATAGCAACTATTGATCTTGAAATACCATACCGGTTTTTATCATTTAATTTAAAAAAATCAATTGGTGGTCTTTAGCGGGAAACGTTTTGCCTGCAGTATATTTTCAAGTTATGTTATTAAATTTGCAATGAACGATGTTAAATTTAAAATTGCGCTATCTCTTATTTAGTTTTAATACCAATAACAAATGAATTTAGTGTGGTAGGCAGAAGCCCAAGAAGTCTGACAATCAGTTTATCCTCAGGATATTGGTATTGCCCAGAATTGGATTGCGGAGTAGCAGTCCCTTCGTGTAAAATACTGATATTCAGCCGCATCTAGTTAGACTGGAAGCCGTTCACTAGGTGTGCTCTACGTCCAGCAGTGTCCCAATATAGGCTGACGATGACGATGATGACGATGATATTTATTATTATTTACCTTAACTTTCAGATATGAAAACTTTGCCTAGTTCTGAGCCTCCGACGACAACTCCTCAAGTGAAACCCCTCAACGTACCCTCGAATACAAAACTGAACACTATGAATGTCTACACTGAATTGTACACTGTAGCGAATAGTGATAAAGTTATAACAACGCCATCTACCGTCAGCACCGTTGCTGTGACTGAAACCACGGGTAAGATATTTTTTAACACGCTTTTATTAGCTTGGTATGTATCTATGTAAAGAAATCTTTGAATGTGATTTTCATCCCTTTCAAAACAACGGTTTAATTCGAATCTTTAAACACTTTCCAAGGACCGATAACATTGCAATAATTTGTATAGTTTGTCCCATTAGCCTTACCAGTTCAAATAAAACACGTTTTTGTAGATAACCAAACTAAAAAGTAGAAAATTAATAATAGTTTACCAAATAGTTTTAGTTCAGTTTAAATGCTTAGTTTTTTTAATTTTAGTTTGTTAGTAGTGTAGATAAGTTTATATTTATATAATTGTTAGTAAGGTTTAACCTATTCTAGTTAAAATAATTACGTTTGAAAAACCTAAAAAAACACGCTTTTATAGAAAATTAAACTGAAAAGTAAAAAATAATTTTCAATTAATTTAAATTATGAATACTTAGTGTGATTAACAAATAAAATAATTTTAAGTTCTTAAAAAGCGTAGGGTGACTGTTGTCAATTGTTATAAATATTTTATTGACAGATATTGGTAGTAGACATTTTGAAAATATCTAGCTTTAAAAAAATTACGTTCACCCTTTGAGCAAGCCATTCTGGCTGACTAGACTATGCTGTTGTTTGAACTTTTCTTTTTTTACTAAAACTACACTATGGTCTGTTGTCTGAAAATAAACAATTTTAATATAATTTATACAATTTTTAACCGACTTCAAAAAAGATCCTTCTTTTTTGAAGTCGGTTAAAAAAGTCCGTTCTTTCGACTGTATTTTTTATGTTTGTTACCGCAGAACTTACGACTGGGTGAAGCGATTGTGATGATTCTCTGTTTATTTGAAAGCTGGTGCTTCCCTTTCCCTTGGTCCCATTTCAATTTGGTCCAGTTCTGAAAATGACATCCATGAGAAAACCATATAAGTCACAATGCTTGAAGTCGGTTTTAAATAAATAACTTTTTAGAAAAAGAAAACCGACTTCAAGCATTGTGACTTATATGGTTTTCTTTTCCTAAAAAGTTATTTATTTATACTAAAAGAAAGAATTATTCCAGCCACATCAAGTAAGCAGACTCAATCAACACAGGCAACTCCAGCGGCTGCCAAGTCTTCAACTAGTCGCCTCTCAGCTGACGGCGTGGCCTTCTTTCCAGGTAAATTGCATTTCTAGTCCAGTCAACTTAGTAAGTTCATCTCGGAATTTGAGATACCCAGCTATAAACTCGTATAAACTTGTATTTTGACATCCAAAAAGTTGTCTCAAAACCTATTATATGGTAGGGTGTATGCGTTTATCAAAATCTGAATTCAAATTTTATTGTTGTTTGCAAAGGAAACATTCGACCGCGGGCAGGATTTGAACCTGCGTGTTCTGGTTAGGTACACCAGAGGCTATGACCACTAAGCCACCGCGATACCTACCCGCCATGTCGAATATTGCCTTCGCTTTCTGAATTTACCTACGTCTTTATGGTGACATCAGTTACCGTCAAATTTTATTTTTTGTAAATATCTCGTTTCCTAAGGGTTTTTCTTATATGTATGTATTATCAATATTGTAGAGGATTAAATTCCCTACAACTTTTGTATGAAATATTTTTTTATACGTTGCATTGTTTTCGAGATAGAGGGTGGAGAGCGCGCGCTTAGAGCATCATTTAAGGTCAACCGATAGTGCCGGTCAAAAATACGCCTATAAATTGATTTCAGACATTTACGCGAATATTAATTGAAATAAAACTACTTTTTACGGATTTTATCGCCTATATTGGTATTATTAATCCCGACGTTTCGGACCCTTTACAGCGTCCGTGGTCACGGGTAGACTGGTCCGAAACGTCGGGATTAATAATATCAATATACGCGATAAAATACGGACGGAAGGATATTTGAAAAAAAATATTTAATGCAATCGTATAAAGTGGATTTTCATCACTGCCTCTAAACGCCCATAGTAGACACTATAGTGTACCCAGACGTAAGATGACAAAAACTTTTTGGACACTTAAGTGTCTCATGATGTTTGAGTGGCTAAGGGGGGAGAACTATTTTACAGAAATCGATACAAATTTCATAGAAAAACCCTCATCATTTCGACCCAATAACAATTCAAATGACCTGGAAATCGAACCGCCCCAATCAAATACTAGGTATAATTAATAATTCTTGGTATATGTTTACCTTTCGCGAAATATCAACATAGTTATCAACTAGTATGTACAGTCGACAAAAGAGTTAAGTATACAGGCAGCTAATTAAACATCTGTGTTTTGTTAAAGATTGTGTAATAATGTATCACGCAATATGTGTCATATCGCAGGTAATGCAGGCTGCTACACATCAAACCCTTTACGGGTAATTATTTAAATCACAATCAGTGTAAAGATGCAGATTTCGTTCGCTACCTGTATACCAATCTCTTTTGTTGACTGTACCATTGTTTGATGTATCAAAGTCAGATTCATTGGAATATGCCTTATTGTAAAACGATGTTTCTGTATACAGTAATCAATTCATCTATTCTCCGAGCCTTTCTTTCCAACTATATTGGTGTCGGCTTCCAGTCTAACCAGATACGGCTGAATATCAGTATTTTACACGAAGCGACTGCCATCAGACCTCTGCAACCTTATGGGTAATACTGTTATGATGAGAATAGATTGTTTGTCAGTTTGGGCTTCTGAATACCACTAACGACTGTCTTAGATGTTCGTAAATGAAATGAAATGATATTTATTTCTGTAAATAGATCTTTTAAAGACACTTTTACAAGTCAATGCTTTGATTTTTTTTTATGCTAGAAAGCGCATTTCCTAACTGACGACCTCTGAGAAGAAACAGCGAAACAAACTCAGAGAATCGTGGTCTCTTTTAAAGTCCACGTATGACAACCGGGACCGACGGCTTTACATGCTCTGTACCCAGTGGTTCTTAAACTTGGCCAGTCCGTGGACCCCTAATAAAAGAAAGTTTATTTTTCTGGCCAATCCTTCGGGGAACACAGGCATGATAGTATGTCATGTAGGTCATAATTTTGAAAAACAGAATTTACAAAAAAATTATAATCATCAGAATCTTAATGATTTTAATGTACTTAAATAATCATTTTTTTAATGTTGTATTTGTTTTCAGATAACGAAGAGCTCGAATCGAATTTAAAACAATTTGGTAAGTTTTAAATTTAGAATTACTTAGGTTTATAATGGAACCTTTTATTAAAAAAAGAGAAAACCTAGCATAGAAATATCGACCAGACTATTTTTAAATCTTTTTTTTTTCTTTTCATGAATTTTATTATGATTATAAAGTACTTAAGTATTTTAAACCAAGTCTAAACTTGGTTCAAATCATCTTTTTTAAAAAGATTATATTTTTAACGGTAGGTACCTACATACAATAATTAATTAAAACATAATTTTTATGAAGTTCTTAACTTCATATAAAATATATATATTTTTTTAAATTTAATGATACGATTTCAAGCAGCTTTTTTTAAAAATTGTATTTATGAATTTTTAAACTTGATATCTTAATTTCCTACTACTTACAATAAAATTATTTGTATTTCTTAGGCTAATAAAATTTATTTAAATAACTTAAAGAAAGGCCTATGAATATTTTTTGTAACTTTCTTAATCTCAGTTGTTATCCACTTGTTATCCACTTTAACAAATAAAAAACTAGCCCGCGGAAACCATTCAAAAAAATATAATGGACTTTAAAGTATATATTTATATTTTTCAGTATCACATGCCAAACCTAAAATTTGTTTTGTGGATTAAAAAAAGAACAAGTTGCTAATGACATTATTTTTTTCAGATATAAAGCCGGATGTAGAAGGCAACGTTTACTTCGAAGGCAGTGTGCACGCTAGCGAAATATGTAAGAACTTTTTTAATTTACCTATAATCTTCTTGTCCAACTAATATCAATGTGAATCTAAAGGTCGAAATTCTTATGAAAAAGCTTTGACTAGAACATCGTTTCTCAACCTGGGAGGTCACATTTACTATTATGGGGGTGGCTATTTGTTCAATAAATAAGACCTGTGTACAAATTATCCTTTTAATTTATTGTTTTTAACACTTTTGTATTTACTTCTCTAATATTAAAAGGTAAAATTTATATATTGTAGTAGGGGTTGCCACTCGCCATATCGTTTTTTTTTAATTTATTTAGTGGGTAGTGACACTATAGATGTTGAGAATCGATGGCCTAGAATCTAGAAGATTATTTTTCTGTAGTAAAGGTTAGTTTTATTTTTTGAAGGTTCTAAAGAATGTTGAATTGTCGCACTTAGTAGGCTACCATTTATTTACAGCAACTTTTTTTTGTTCCAAGCTCTGCCTAGACTAATTTATAGACATTATATTTATATCATGTTCAAATTTCAATAACTTATCAGCCTTCATGAGATAGAATCTCTTTACTTCAAGTAAAAGAAATAGAGAGAGAAAAAATGTGAGACCTAAAAAAACTATCAGTAGGACATAAGACACATCGTAATAGCGAGATTCTACGAATAACGCTAAGAAATTCCATCGCCTATGAGGGTAATGTCGGACTCCACTTAAAAACATACGTTACTCGTTGTACAGCTGCTTAATATATGAAACCAGGCTTTCTGAACTGCAGATACAACCGCGTAAAAAGATTTTATTTGCAATCTAAAGTTGTTAAATCAACAAATAAACTTTTACATTGACTGTTATCAAAGAGTAGAACGATAGCTTGAAACCTCGACGACATATCAAACCTGCAAACTCGCAGTAGACTAGCGTGGTGGTCTATAGCCTAACCCCTCTCATCTGAAAGGAGACCCGTGTCCAACAATGGGACAGTAAATAGGTTGATGATTTTTTTTAGAAAGAAAGAAAGAAAGAAAGAAAGAAAGAAAGATTTATTTGTCAGAATATGGGTATACAAAGTTGTAGGTTTCATTTCGGGCACTAGCCATATTCTACCATTGTCTGGCGTACAAATATTGTTCAAAATTCTATCATTGATATACATAATGCATGCATTAGAAGATAATCACAATATTTTATCGTTTAAGAAATCTTTTATGCTGTAATAACATTTGTCCAGTAACAAAATTAATAAATTTCGCTTAAAAACATTTACAGTGTTCATTTCCATCAACCTTTTTGGTAATTTATTATAAATACGTATCGCCATGCAGTATACATTCTGACTAAATACATTTAGCCTTTGCTTAGGTATTAGCAGTTTATGAATGTATCTCCCTGGCTTACGTTTTTTTGACGAACAGACGTCTTCAAAAGGTGGCTCTATATGCCCCTTTACCCTTTAGGGATAGATCCTTTTTTTGGAGTACGAAAAATCCTACTCTCCCACCTAAGAAGGCGGCAGGGTAAGTTAAGCTCATACCGACTGAAAACAATACTTGCCTTTGCCTTCCTTTTAGTCATGGCCATGGCATTCGTGACTTTCGTCACGGCCAAGAGACTCATGACGTTCGTCACAACCATGGTACTCATGACGTTCAACACGGCCATGGGACTGATGACGTTTGTCACGTATTGACGTTCGGCATTCATCCACCCACCCTGTTAAGAAAAAAGAGCGTATAGCTATGTTTATTTTCCGCAGTGGACAGCGAAAGCCAAGGCATTGACGATATTATTCCGGGGCTAGAGAGCAACTCGCGAGTGGATATGGATCCTCTTGCTTTCGATCTTCAGGCCAAAAGGCGGGCTTTTGTGAGGAAGTGAGTATGTTTGACGTTTGACGCTCTTTTAAATTACCAGGGTGGGTTTCATTAACCTTGGCTGCCATTTTTTCTCCTGCTTTATAAGCTTCATGTCGACATCTACGCTAATAGTTATCCAGGGTAATTATAAATAGTAAATGCAAAGGATAATTAATTGGAAACGCGGGATTGGTATTGCATCTACTGTTTCCAATTACCCCGGCATTTACTTTGCAATTACCCTGGTTGCGTCTGTCTCATAATAAATAATAATACAAAATACATACAGTTCCGACAATATAACTGTACTGTCTGTAAAGTTGTACGCGAGTAGTTGTGTGCATGTGTGTATTATGGTTAATTTTGAGATAAAAACTCGGTGCAAAGACAACTTCGGGTCATAAATGTTACGCATTCGTGGTAACGATTCCGATATTTGGTAACATAACACTTTTTATGAGACTTAAGCTGCGCGGCCATTGGAAAGACTAATTTTAGAGCAGCACAGTTATGTCTTTTTGCTGCCCTTCCCTAGATTCAATTACCCCAGTGACCCTCTCTCTTCAGTGTACTGTTCGTAGTCCCTAAGGGTCAGCGTAAAGCACATACCATACCCATGTACACGTATGGACCAGAAGGCTCTAGTTTACGCACTCTACAAACTTCATGTTTGTATGTGTGGGTAACATGACGTTTGTATGTGTGCGTAAACGGTATTGGAAAGCGTCTATGCAACGACTAGGGTTTTTTAAATTTGTAGAGTACACTTTCTAGAATTAGGGATCGGTATAAAACCTTTTTATTGGTAAACAGGAGTCCAGATAATTTACATGAAGGTTTGGAGGTTGTATATAATATAAAAACGACAATCCTAAAGAGTAGTCTATCTTGAATAAATAAAATAAAACTACTTTTTACGTACTTTATCGCATTTTATTGATATCATTAATCCCAATGTTTCACACTCTTTACAGAGTCCGTGGTTATTAATTGTTATTTCAATGTGTCAGAAATAAATTGAATAAATTAATTAATTTTACTATTAATACGTGTATTGTAAATTAGGTAAATGAAAACTCATTTTAATGTTAAAAATATAAATGACAAATTCATTTATTTACTTTGACATTACCAATATAACGTGACGTTATTCTTATAGCGAAAAGAGTTTAGGAGTCTCAATTATCTTGACACATTATTTAAATGGTTAAGCCATTTTTCTGTCAAATAAATCTTCAAAATAAAGTCTGACCGTATACTTCGCTAAGTAATATGAATAGTATATCGATTTCAGAAACTGACAAAATTCTTTTCATTGTTTCAGATTGAACGAGAAAATCAAAATGTCTTTGGGCTAATACTAACACTTGCTGTTTTTAAGGCAAACTAATGAAAAAATGCTAATTATTAATTAGAATTTAACTTATTATAATAAATTATTAATATAATTTTTGTACCTTAAATGCAAGACTGCTCAAAAAGTGGAACACAATTTATAAACTGGAAGGAAGCTTGCCCTGCAGAGTTAATAAAGAAAAAGGTATGAATAAACCAGGGTAAAATTAACCCAAAGGCAAAGCATGGACCTGAAATTGGACCTTACCTCACAGCTCAAGAAAAAATATTTTCTTAAAAACAAAATACGAGGGCTTCTTTGACACTTTCGCTTTGCCTAGCGGCCAGTTTATGGCTCAATCCGGGCCTGTCAACAAATTATATAGCCATACAAAATGTAGATGAAGAAACCACCTTCAGCTTTACAGAGAATGAAAGATGGCAAATAACTAAAGTTTTTTTCCTTGGAAGAAGCAAGAAAGATATTGTCTAGAGCACTGTTTCTCAACATACAGTCATGACCCCAGCTAAAGAGGGCCGCGTTCAGTATTATCGCAATGTGTTCCAATAATAAAACCTGTATTTGTATACAGGTTTTATTATTAATTTTATGAATAATATTCTTATATTTTAATAAGTTTTAAAATAAAACTCATTCTGCATAAAACGTCATATTGGAAAAAGGACTAAACGGTCACTTTTTTGCCTATTAATTGTAGTGAAGGGCTCGCAATTTTCTTTAACTTTTTGACTATTTAATGAAAGTGAAAATAAAAAGGTTGAGAAACGATGTTCCAGAAAATTAAAAAATATATATTTAATTAAATATGTATTAATTAATATTTGAAAAATTGATGTTCAGAGTATTTAAAAATAATTAAAATATCTCTGTTAATTCTAACGAGAGCTTGAATATAGTGGAGGTTGGTACCCATAATACAAAAATATTCTATACTAGCTATCTGATGTCCTTTTCCAAGGTCTACTCTATCTCTGTACCAAATCTTATCAAAATCAGTTAAGCGGTTTAGGCGTGAAAGCCTAACAGACAGAGTTACTTTCACATTTATAATATTAAAGTGGGGATTGTTAAAAATTTCCAATGCTTTTTAAATATTTTTGGCTAATGTACAGACGCCAGCAGGTCAACGTATCCAAAACTGTAAAATTTTCTCAATTGAATATATGAACCTTATTGTGGCAGCTTGTTGTGTTGGCCGCTGTACTTCGGAAATTGTTCGGATTTTTGTTAAAACCTATTTTGACAACATAAAAAAGTAGGGCGTAAATTCGAAACCCAGGGCTGTCACTTATTTATATTACTTGAATTGTAAGACAACAGTAAATTAGAAAAAATAGTCGTTTTTAATTATTTCCTTTATTTTGACGGCCTGTCAGATTGGGTTACGTCGGTGTTGCTTCATGTAGGTATAAATAATTTCGTAATAAATGTAAATGATTAAAAAACTAATATATTGTAATAGTGAACAAAAATGCAATTTTATATGTAATTAACATCTAATATTTTGATTAATTAAATGTATTGCATAATATTATTTTGTATTTTATTTTATTTTTACCTGAAAATAAATCCCTTAGTAGAATATGCCTGCGCGTACCATCTGCGATGTTACGAAGGCATGACCTTCTTCATACTCCTTTCTTTCTCCTTTCTTCATTCTCCATTTCTCCTGCCATCCTTAGCATCTACAGGCAGAATTCATTTATGATCAGGGCTTGTCGTATGTTCAATACAGCGTGCCGGAGAGTCGATGTTTAAAAATGGTGATGTGTAATGACTTTTTCTCACATAGAAGCTAGACATTTTAATTGAGGAGTGGCGAATATAATGTATGAGTGTATTTCTAATTTGCATTATATATGGTTGCATGTTGATTGTTATCCTAGTTATCGTTATTTCATACTATTTTTTTTTTATATTAGTCGTGTCTAATATTAGTCGTATGTGTGTTTTATATTAGTGAAAGCTTGTAATTGGCCGTAACTTAATCATAGAATATTTTTTATAAGTGTTAACTAGCTGTAAGTTTTCTAAATGTGAAAATAAAATAAAATATTCTATTATATGATATTCTCTTCCTACGTTGATACTTAGGTAGTGACGTCACGAACATAATAATATATTTTTTTTAAACCTACCCCACACTATGATTTCCTCCTGTATCGTCGATGCGTTTACAAACAACAAACTTCTACCACAAAAACCCAGACCCGGAACAACTGCCTGTAGGGCGTACAAATATTTGTTCCGTGCGAGAATCGAACCCACAACCCGTCGCACAGAAGCCGTTCACTCAGCCGCTGCACCAAACGTGTCGTCACGTTTTTACGATTAAGTACTAAGAAATAATTATGTGTATCTGTTTGTTTTCCCAACTATAATGAATAAATAATTAAGGCGCCCGCTACCTCAGTCTATCAGTGACACTGTACCTAATCGGCCCGAAGCGCCGGTACCTCCACGTCAATAACGAAAATCCGTGTTCTCCACGCCAAGCGACAAATTCTAGTATCTATTAATAGGTAAAAAAACATCAAAATTTTATATAGGTATTTAATTTGAACTAAAAAAAAGTGGTATTATTGACGTGCCATGCCGTCGTTGGCGTCGTGAGCAAGTTTTAATTTGAAATCTATAGGTATACACGTCCACGGCGGTCGAAAGGTTAATAATATGAACAAACGCAATAAAATCTTTAAAAACTAGTATTACTCATCATCAACCCATATACATAACCTACCTACTGTCCCACTGCTGGGCACGGGTCTCCTCTCAGAATAATACCCGGGAGGAAGGTGTATAAATTACTGATAAGTTTGATTTCAAGATGCTTAATCAAGTATAGAATGGTACTTAACACCAACAGCTTAGTTTTAAGTTAAATTATTTTTACTCCCTCTAAGCCCTACCTCTCTTATTGTGTCCCGAAATATCTGTGTAAGAATTTATGCAAACCTTTCTCTCCGCACGTTGCCTGGGAAGCAACATGATGAAAAGGAATAAATAGCTGCATAGTGAGAAGGATGCAACATGATGAAAAGGAATAGCAATAGTGAGAAAGATGCTAAACGTTAAGTTATATAATAGTTAGATAGGTATACTCGTCGTAGTTGTCTTATATAGAACCTACCATTATCTGTGAACTAATTGCAGGCTGCAATTGGTTTAGGTACTAACTTTTATTCTGTTTGTCTATATAATTATTTATAACTGTTGGTTTTCTATTTATTTCTGTAAGTGTCTTAAAAGGCATTCAAACAAGTAAATGTTTTAAATGTTTA
Organism: Acronicta alni; assembly: GCA_964056405.1. Taxonomy (NCBI): domain Eukaryota; kingdom Metazoa; phylum Arthropoda; class Insecta; order Lepidoptera; family Noctuidae; genus Acronicta; species Acronicta alni. Next base: position 6,412,769 of record OZ043942.1, read on the forward strand.
ACCCTACAATGCATGATTTTAAATTTTGATTTTAAATTTTTGGTCTAGAAACTTGAAAAAATAATTAAAAAAAGAGTACATGAGGAGTACAATGGGAGTACATAGGAAGTACATAAGGAGTACAATGGGAGTACATAGGAAGTACATAAGGAGTACATAAGGAGTACATAAGGAGTACATAACGAGTACATAAGGAGTACATAAGGAGTACATAACGAGTACATAACGAGTACATAAGGAGTACATAACGAGTACATAAGGAGTACATAAGGAGTACATAAAGAGTACATAAGGAGTACATAAGGAGTACATAAGGAGTACATAAGGAGTACATAAGGAGTACATAAGGAGTACATAAGGAGTACATAACGAGTACATAAGGAGTACATAAGGAGTACATAAGGAGTACATAAGGAGTACATAAGGAGTACATAAGGAGTATATAAGGAGTACATAAGGAGCACATAACGAGTACATAACGAGTACATAAGGAGCACATAACGAGTACATAACGAGTACATAAGGAGCACATAACGAGTACATAACGAGTACATAACGAGTACATAACGAGTACATAACGAGTACATAACGAGTACATAACGAGTACATAACGAGTACATAACGAGTACATAACGAGTACATAACGAGTACATAACGAGTACATAACGAGTACATAACGAGTACATAACGAGTACATAACGAGTACATAACGAGTACATAACGAGTACATAACGAGTACATAACGAGTACATAACGAGTACATAACGAGTACATAACGAGTACATAACGAGTACATAACGAGTACATAACGAGTACATAACGAGTACATAACGAGTACATAACGAGTACATAACGAGTACATAACGAGTACATAACGAGTACATAACGAGTACATAACGAGTACATAACGAGTACATAACGAGTACATAACGAGTACATAACGAGTACATAACGAGTACATAACGAGTACATAACGAGTACATAACGAGTACATAACGAGTACATAACGAGTACATAACGAGTACATAACGAGTACATAACGAGTACATAACGAGTACATAACGAGTACATAACGAGTACATAACGAGTACATAACGAGTACATAACGAGTACATAACGAGTACATAACGAGTACATAACGAGTACATAACGAGTACATAACGAGTACATAACGAGTACATAACGAGTACATAGGGAGTACATAGGGAGTACATAGGGAGTACATAGGGAGTACAAAGGGAGTACAAAGGGAGTACAAAGGGAGTACAAAGGGAGTACAAAGGGAGTACATAGGGAGTACATAGGGAGTACATAGGGAGTACATAGGGAGTACATAGGGAGTACATAGGGAGTACATAGGGAGTACATAGGGAGTACATAGGGAGTACATAGGGAGTACATAGGGAGTACATAGGGAGTACATAGGGAGTACATAGGGAGTACATAGGGAGTACATAGGGAGTACATAAGAAGTACATAAGGAGTACATAAGGGGTTCATAAAGGGTACATAAGGAGTACATAAGGAGTACATTAGGAGTTATAAGGGGTACATAAGCATTCGGTCGGTAGACGACAAACTGCACACACGCGCCTACAGTGTCGTTGCGAGTCGAGCAAAAGTTTCTCAGTTTTTATTTATTTTTATCGTTTACTGCTAGTGTTTATTCTCACTTTTTACTCGTTCATCATGTTCGTTTGTCATTGCTGTGACAGTGAAGCCAGGGATGGCGTGCAATGTACACTGTGCCTCAACCATTTTGACTTTCCTTGTGCCGGAATTACCGAGGCAGGATACCGCAAGCTTGGCGACAGAAAAGCTTCGTTTAAATGTATCTCTTGTAAAACAGGGTTTGCGAGTCCTTCTAACCCGCCTTCAGGAAAGCCGGGGAAAGCTACTCAAGGACAATTACAAAATATTTACCAAGAGCTCCGGAAACTTACTGAACAGCTAGCTGCATTACCCCTGTTGATCGAAAACGTCAGAATAATACAAGCGGATATATCAGACCTCAAGATCATGAAGGATGAGATGTGTGAGGTTAAGAAATCGTTGACCTACGCCCATGATTCGGTTGATCAGCTTACGGACAAGTTAGTGGAAGTTGATAGACAAATTGAGTCCTTACAAAAAACAAAAGGGGACATTGAACGCTTTGAGCTACGCTTTCCACGATTTGAAATCGCTATGCGTGACAATGAGCAGAGGTCGCGGTTAAATAATATAGAGATTAAAGTAGTCCCAGTAACTGTGTCAGAAAACCTCTTTGCTATTGTAGACAAAATTTGCGGCAAAATAAACTGCAATGTCCGGAAAGATCAGATAAATTACATTGCTAGAGTGCCCAACGTAACAATAAAGATGCCAAGAACATCATTTTATCCCTTCATAATCGGTATTTAAGGGACGATTTTATAGCCGCTGCTAAAAAACAAAAGTCATTAACAGCAACTGACCTGGGTCTACATGGTGATAGCAAGATATTTGTAAATGATCACTTGACACTTGAAAACAAACAGCTGCTTAACAAGGCAAAGACTCTGACCAAAGAGAAGGATTTTTCTTATATATGGGTGAAAAACTGCAAGATTCTTGTGAAAAAAAATACCACTTCCCCTACATACGTAATAAAATCGGAATTGGATTTGAAGAAAATATGTTAACATCTTTATCAACGTTCTTTTACTTTAATGTCATTTGTGTAATAAGTTTGAGAAACACTGGTATGTACATCTTTATCTATTCATTAGCAGCATTGATGCGCCTCGTTTTTGTTTCGTCGCTCAGGACAGGTTTTGTTACCTGCGTTAATTGTTCACATTCATTACCTAATCGTCGCTGTTGTATGTCGTATTGGATATATTTTAGAGATGCTTTTTGCACACTTTGTCGCATATTTGTATTGTTAATACCCCCATCTTCTAAAGAAAGTAACTTACTTGGTGATGTCTTTATTTATTTGGTTCATAATTGGTTGTTTTTATATCGTACATTTAGTAAGGTACTATTACTTTTATATATTTACTACTCTTATCGAAAGTAAACACAGGGAATCTGGTTTATTTGATTACAAATAAACCAGATTACCAGACAGAAAACCAGACAGAAAATCTACACTATTTATTAAAATAGTGTAGATTCTTGGATAACATTCCTTAAATATATTCACATGCCTTAAATAAATCACTGTGTTATATTGCTATTAATTACGTAAAATGTTTACTCAAAGTGCTATATGTTACTTATTAATTTAAATATGCCAATTAATATTTATTATAAAAATGTACGTGGCTTGCGGACAAAGACGTTAAGTTTTCTGAGAAATGTAGGTATTAACAGTTATGATATTATATGTTTAACTGAGACGTGGCTAAATGAGGAATTCAACAATAGTGAGATTTTTGATGACCGTTATCTTGTTTGGAGGCGTGACAGGAACTATTTGGATACATGTCAGACGCTCGGTGGTGGCGTTCTTATAGCAGTTCGTCGTGAGCTCATTGCAGAGGAGCGTATAGAATGGCGCTCATCTGCCGAGGACGTATGGGTAACTCTTACTCTGAAGCGATTTAGACCTAAAATTTCATATAAATTGCACATTGGTACTATTTATCTCTGCAACCAAAACTTTGGGAACTCACTGTCTACACAGCTGTCATGTTTTTATACTAAACTAAATGAAATAATATTCAATAACATAACTGATGCTTTTCTTATTTTAGGAGATTTTAATCTACCAAATTTGACGTGGCAAAAGAGTGATGATGGGTGCTCTTTTCACCCGGGTAATATTTATGGCTCAAATCAATCAGACTTTTTTGATGTTTTAAATACATGTAGTCTACTTCAGTACAATGGTCATAAGAATCGTAATGACCGAGTGTTGGACTTAATTTTTTGTAATAATCACTTAACCGTTGATATATGTTCTGACCTCTTAGTCCCTGAAGACCCCCACCATGTACCTCTAAGCATTTCTGCGGATTTTGTTGAATATCATTCGCTACCAGTTCAGCAAAGAAAAAAGTACATGTATCATTTAGGTGATTTTTATTCGATCATGAAAGAACTCGATAGCTTTGACTGGCACTGTGACCTTAGTAAAGGGACTGTGGATGAAGCTTTGTCTTTGTTCTATGGAAGACTAAATAAGCTATGTGAAAATTTTATCCCTTCTAAAGTTGTAAAACCATTGTTAAAATATCCCCCTTGGTATAAAACGCCTCTAATCAAAATTTTAAAAGAAAAATTCAAATATAATTCCAAATATAAGAAATACCACAATTTATCAGACTATGAGTCATTTCTAACTTTAAGAAACCGTGCCAAATTATTAGAAATATACAGGAAATGTATAGTAGCTATATTATAGTCATAGAAAATAGTATAAGAAAATCGCCTAAAGCTTTCTGGTCCTACGTAAAAAGTAGGCAACAATCTTTGAATGCATACCCGTCGCTAATGAAATATGGGCATGACTCATCAGGTCAAGGCGTTGAAATATGTAGCATGTTTAGTGACTTTTTTAAATATAATTTTCTCCAAAATACGACTTCTTCTGCAACTGGGTTTGATAGCCAAATGCATAGTCTTTACCAAACCACTCCTACAGATATAAGTTCGATTGCAATCGTTGAGGCTGAGGTATGTAAGCTGTTTAAAACTACTGATTTAAAGAAGTCAGCAGGGCCTGACCGTGTACCTGCTATACTTATAAATCGCTGCGCACATAGTTTATCTTTACCTCTCACCTTAATATATCGGCGTTCCCTTAGTGAAGTTGTGGTACCATGTATCTGGAAGACAGCTCTTGTTACCCCGGTGCACAAAAAAGGCCCAAAAGACCGCGTTGAAAACTACAGGCCAATATCTAAACTGTGTATATTCGCTAAGGTTCTGGAGAAAATTGTATATTCCCCAGTTTACCATACCATCAAACAATCTTTAAATGATTATCAACACGGTTTCCTGAAAAATAGATCTATAGTTTCTAATCTACTCATTTGTTCTGACTATTTGACCTACTATGTGTCTGAACCAGCACAAGTTGATGTGGTCTACACAGACTATAGTAAGGCGTTCGACCGTATAGACCACGTTATCCTTTTGCGAAAATTGATCGAAGTGGGTATTAGGGGTGATCTATTCAGATGGTTCAGCTCTTATATTGAGAATCGGTGTCAAACGGTGGTGTTAAATGGTTACAGTTCAGTGCCTGTCATTATACCCTCAGGAATACCACAAGGATCCCTTTTGGGTCCGTTACTCTTTATCATATTTATTAATGATATTGGTTCACGTTTCACCCATTCCAAAATAATTCTTTATGCCGATGACATGAAAATTCTATGTCCTATATTTAAACAAAGTGATTGTTCTCTGCTGCAGCAAGATTTAGATAAACTTCAAAGTTATTGTCTCCTTAACAAACTAGAACTGAATGTATCTAAGTGTTTTGTCAATACCTATACTCGCAAGCCACATCCTTTTAATTTTCAGTATAAGCTGAATAACACTTTTATAAATAGAATAAGCGTAGTCAAGGATTTTTTTTTTTTATTTAGTTATTTATTTCAGGCAACAAGGTCCATATAAAAATATAATAATACAATATAAAAATAGAACACAACATAAAATACTATAAAATATATACAACAATAACATTACTACTTCACACGCAAATTCGTCGTGCGTCGCTCGGTGTTAGGTATCCGGCCTCGGAATCGCCGGAACAGTACACCTTTCGGCCAAAACTCCTCCTTCATAAATGTCGATAGATGTTCGGTCGGTACTCTAACCACAAATGAACTGAAATTCACATTGTGACTAGAGTCTAACCGCTCGACCCTCAGAGTGAGATTGCTCTTAATTGCAATATACTCTACAATCTCCTCGCTTTTTGTAGAGTAATGCAGCCTGGACACGTAGAGCGGCGTCACTGGTACTGCAGGACGCAGCAGGTGTTTCGGTCCGGTCGGTGCAGTCCCGCACTTGTTCAGATGGTTAGGCTTCCTCTTCTTCTTCTTCTCCACCTTGATGAAGCCATCCTTGTCTCCCTGGTCCCCTGGACCACCGTCTTGCAAAAGCTTCCCCTTCGATTCGGAGCGGCTCTGCTTACCCCCTATTTGATTTGATGCCGTAGTCTGCAATGCAGTGGGTTTGCTGGTTGCGACAATTGCTGCGTAGGCACGTTTGGGGGTCGATGTACCTACATGTGACGTTACCTCTATCGAGGCAGGGACGGCGGCGGCGCATGTTGCTTTGCAAGCTAAATCGGCGGTAGGTGACGCATGAGCTGAACTCGCCGACTCAAAACTGCCGATGGTAGCATTTTGTGCCCCGCGACGTGTGTTCACATTAGAGACGTCCGGTGACCTACTTGTCGAAACAGTGTTGCGTAATAACACTACTTCGGCACGAAGTTCCCCTATGGTGTTGTTAGACATCTCCAACTTGGACTGTACTTCGGCCAGGCTGGCTTTCAGGGACGTTATATCCTTCAGCAACCTGGTGACGTCAACGTGGTCGAACGTGACGGGGGGCAGCTTATGCAGCTGCTTCGCCACGAAAGCGGGCACATCATCTGGGTCGACCTCCTTGAACAGGGTGATGATGTCCTGGACGCTCGTTTCTGTTCCATCCCTCCGGCGGGACGGCATCTGGTCGACTCTTCCGAGAGTTTGGAAAAGCAGCAACTTGGCACTGCTTACCTCCTCCTCTTTGTAGGATGATTTGCAGATCTGCATGATGCTGACTTCGTCCATATAATCAATAGCATGCTGAACGAATGCCAACAGCTCGTTGGCTATGAGTTGCTGTGAACTCATAGTGACGCAATAGACGGCAGCGGCTACCGCCGCGCAAAACGCGAATTAAATATTCGTACCGAGCAGCACAAAACACGTCCGTAGTCGAGCGCGCATTGCACTGAGACTCTGATTTAGGTGTCACATTTGACAATAAGTTACTCTTCGATGTCCACATCGGAAATATTGTTGGTAAAGCTTCCAAAGCTCTCGGATTCATACTTAGGTTGTCAGCAGATTTAAAAACGTAAAAACATTTAAAATTCTTTATTGTGCTTTTGTCCGAAGTCATTTCGAATATGCTTCTCAAGTGTGGAATCCAAATTATGGTGTTTACATAGATAGGATTGAACGCGTTCAAAAACGGTTTTTGCGCTTTTTGCAATATAAAACGCGAACATACACTTCTAATTATATAGTACGGTGTAAGAGGTTCAACATATTGCCTCTTTATGAACGTAGACGCATTGCTGATATGTCATATCTTTCAAAGATCGCTAATGGTAACATTGACTGTCCTAGGCTTTTAAGTTCTCTAGGGTTTGTAACACATTCTAGAATGTTGCGCAAGCCTAGCTTACTATATGTCCCCCCAGCTAGGTGCTCATATAGACAAAATTCATTTTTATTGCGTGCGTGCAGGTATTTCAATAAACTGTCTCGTGAACATGATTTAGATATATTTAATGGCAGTGTTTCTCAGCTTAAGCATCTGTTGATAAAAAGTTTCTTTACACAGAACTAACTAAATTCTATAAGTTTTATCGACCACATTTCAACTTTTAATTGAATGTTTACATGTGAAAACTTGTAAATGGCCTTCAATATTATATTAAACGAGTGTTATAAATTATTGCACCAGCTGTAAGTTTTCCGAATAAAGATAAAATAAAATAAATAAGGAGTACATAAGGAGTACATAAGGAGTACATAAGCAGTACATAAGGAGTATATAAGGAGTACATAAGAAGTACATAATGAGTGCATAAGGAGTGCATAAGGAGTACATAACGAGTACATAACGAGTACATAACGAGTACATAAGGAGTACATAAGGAGTACATAAGGAGTACATAACGAGTACACAACGAGTACATAACGAGTACATAACGAGTACACAACGAGTACATTACGAGTACACAACGAGTACATAACGAGTACATAACGACTACATAAGGAGTACATAAAGAGTACATAAGAAGTGTTTAAGGAGTACATAAGGAGTACATTAGGGGTTCATAAAGGGTACATAAGGAGTACATAAGCAGTACATAAGCAGTACATAAGGAGTACATAAGGAGTACATAAGGAGTACATAAGGAGTACATAAGGGGTTCATAAAGGGTACATAAGGAGTACATAACGAGGGGTACATAAGGAGTACATAAGGAGTACATAAGGGGTTCATAAAGGGTACATAATGAGTACATAAGGGGTTCATAAAGGGTACATAAGGAGTACATAAGCAGTACATAAGGAGTACATAAGGAGTACATAAGGAGTACATAAGGAGTACATGAGGATTACATAAGGAGTACATAAAGAGTACATAAGAAGTACATAATGAGTGCATAAGGAGTGCATAAGGAGTACATAACGAGTACATAACGAGTACATAACGAGTACATAACGAGTACATAAGGAGTACATAAGGAGTACATAAGGAGTACATAAGGAGTACATAAGGAGTACATAAGGAGTACATAAGGAGTACATAAGGAGTACATAAGGAGTACATAAGGAGTACAAAAGGAGTACATAAGGAGTACATAAGCAGTACACAACGAGTACATAACGAGTACACAACGAGTACATAACGAGTACATAAGCAGTACACAACGAGTACATAACGAGTACACAACGAGTACACAACGAGTACATAACGAGTACACAACGAGTACATAAGGAGTACATAAGCAGTACACAACGAGTACATAACGAGTACACAACGAGTACATAACGAGTACACAAAGAGTACATAACGAGTACACAACGAGTACATTACGAGTACACAACGAGTACATAACGAGTACATAACGACTACATAAGGAGTACATAAAGAGTACATAAGAAGTGTTTAAGGAGTACATAAGGAGTACATTAGGGGTTCATAAAGGGTACATAAGGAGTACATAAGCAGTACATAAGCAGTACATAAGGAGTACATAAGGAGTACATAAGGAGTACATAAGGAGTACATAAGGGGTTCATAAAGGGTACATAAGGAGTACATAAGCAGTACATAAGGAGTACATAAGGAGTACATAAGGGGTTCATAAAGGGTACATAATGAGTACATAAGGAGTACATAAGGGGTTCATAAAGGGTGCATAAGGAGTACATAAGGGGTACATAAGGAGTACATAAGGAGTGCATAAGGAGCGCATAAGGAATACATGAGGAGTACATGGGGAGTACATGAGGTTACATAAGGGGTACATAAAGAGTACATAAGGGGTTCATAAAGGGTACATAAGGAGTACATAAGGGGTACATATTGAGTACATAAGGAGTAGATAAGGAGTACATAAGGAGTACATAAGCAGTACACAACGAGTACATAACGAGTACACAACGAGTACATAACGAGTACATAAGGAGTACATAAAGAGTACATAAGAAGTGCATAAGGAGTACGTAAGGGGTACATAAGGAGTACATAAGGAGTACATAAGGAGTACATTAGGAGTACATAAGGAGTACATTAGGAGTTATAAGGGGTACATAAGGAGTACATAAGGAGTACATAAGGAGTACATAAGGAGTACATAAGGAGTACATAAGGAGTACATAAGGAGTACATAAGGGGTTCATAAAGGGTACATAAGGAGTACATAAGGAGTACTTAAGCAGTACATAAGGAGTACATAAGGAGTACATAAGGGGTACATAAGGAGTACATAAGGAGTGCATAAGGAGCGCATAAGGAATACATGAGGAGTACATGGGGAGTACATGAGGTTACATAAGGGGTACATAAGGAGTACATAAGGGGTTCATAAAGGGTACATAAGGAGTGCATAAAGAGTGCATAACGAGTACATAACGAGTACATAACGAGTACATAACGAGTACATAAGGAGTGCATAAGGAGTACATAATGAGTACATAAGTATTACATAAGGAGTACATAAGGAGTACATTAGGAGTACATAAGGAGTACATTAGGAGTTATAAGGGATACATAAGGAGTACATAAGGAGTACATAAGCAGTACATAAGCAGTACATGAGGAGTACATAAGGAGTACATAAGGGGTTCATAAAGGGTACATAAGGAGTACATAAGGGGTACATAAGGAGTAGGGATGAGACGTATTTACTTTACCAGGTTTTAAAACCAGGGCTTTGCATCGAAGAAGGGCGCCCTGGTATGGGTGAGAAATACTTGCGAGTATGAAGTATTTGCCGGACGGCCCGGGCACAACACCGGAATTAAGAATTAAGAATACTTGCATAGAAAATCGATCCTTACGGTCATACAAAGAAAGTGCAAAATCGTATTTGCAAAAAAAATACTTCCAAGTTTTTTTTCCGCAAATACAATTGTGCTCCCTATTTACAAGGCAGCACGGATCGATTTCCTATGAAAGTATTTTCAACAAACGAGGGCGAGAAAAACTTGCAAGTATGAAAGTATTTGGTACAATCGAGGGCGAGAAATACTTGCAAGTATGAACGTATTTGGTACAAAACACTAGAAATAAAAATATTTGCTTGGAAAAAATTATATCATATTTTCAACTTTCGTTTAAAAAGCGCGTACCGGCGAATGCCGCCAAATACTTTCAAGTATTTTAATACGTGGTTTTCGACCCTGGTATTTTTACATACTCGTACTTGGAAACCCTGGTATTGAATTATGCAAGTATATCTCATGTCTAATAAGGAGTACATAAGGGGTACATAAGGAGTACATAAGGAGTGCATAAGGAGTACATAAGGAGTGCATAAGGAATACATGAGGAGTACATGGGGAGTACATGAGGTGTACATAAGGAGTACATAAGCAGTACATAAGGAGTACATAAGGGGTTTATAAAGGGTACATAAGGAGTATATAAGGGGTACATAAGGAGTACATAAGGAGTGCATAAAGAGTGCATAACGAGTACATAACGAGTACATGAGGAGTACATAGGGAGTACATAGGGAGTACATAGGGAGTACATAACGAGTACATAACGAGTACATAACGAGTACATAACGAGTACATAACGAGTACATAAGGAGTACATAAGCAGTACATAAGGAGTACATAAGGAGTACATAAGGAGTACATAAGGAGTACATAAGGAGTACATAAGGAGTACATAAGGAGTACATAAGGAGTACATAAGGAGTACATAAGGAGTACATAAGGAGTACATAAGGAGTACATAAGGAGTACATAAGGAGTACATAAGGAGTACATAAGGAGTACATAAGGAGTACATAAGGAGTACATAAGGAGTACATAAGGAGTACATAAGGAGTACATAAGGAGTACATAAGGAGTACATAAGGAGTACATAAGGAGTACATAAGGAGTACATAAGGAGTACATAAGGAGTACATAAGGAGTACATAAGGAGTACATAAGGAGTACATAAGGAGTACATAAGGAGTACATAAGGAGTACATAAGGAGTACATAAGGAGTACATAAGGAGTACATAAGGAGTACATAAGGAGTACATAAGGAGTACATAAGGAGTACATAAGGAGTACATAAGGAGTACATAAGGAGTACATAAGGAGTACATAAGGAGTACATAAGGAGTACATAAGGAGTACATAAGGAGTACATAAGGAGTACATAAGGAGTACATAAGGAGTACATAAGGAGTACATAAGGAGTACATAAGGAGTACATAAGGAGTACATAAGGAGTACATAAGGAGTACATAAGGAGTACATAAGGAGTACATAAGGAGTACATAAGGAGTACATAAGGAGTACATAAGGAGTACATAAGGAGTACATAAGGAGTACGTAAGGAGTGCATAAGGAGTACATAAGGAGTACTTAAGGAGTGCATAAGGAGTTCATAAGGAGTACATAAGGAGTACATAAGGAGTACATAAGGAGTACATAAGGAGTACATAAGGAGTACGTAAGGAGTGCATAAGGAGTACATAAGGAGTACTTAAGGAGTGCATAAGGAGTTCATAAGGAGTTCATAAGGAGTACATAAGAAGTGTAAGTGCGATGGTGAAACTCAGCGGCTGGTATTACCGCGAACAAGTCAGTCTCAAATCTACAAAACGCAGCACGTTCGTTGATAGAATCAGTTGTTGATAGAGTCATTTGACCAAACCTACCGCTGTTATCAAAGCCTATCTTCTACATATTTCTACCCATTCAAACCATATCGTATTGAATTAAGAATTAAGAATACTTGCATAGAAAATCGATCCTTACGGTCATACAAAGAAAGTGCAAAATCGTATTTGCAAAAAAAATACTTCCAAGTTTTTTTTCCGCAAATACAATTGTGCTCCCTATTTACAAGGCAGCACGGATCGATTTCCTATGAAAGTATTTTCAACAAACGAGGGCGAGAAAAACTTGCAAGTATGAAAGTATTTGGTACAATCGAGGGCGAGAAATACTTGCAAGTATGAACGTATTTGGTACAAAACACTAGAAATAAAAATATTTGCTTGGAAAAAATTATATCATATTTTCAACTTTCGTTTAAAAAGCGCGTACCGGCGAATGCCGCCAAATACTTTCAAGTATTTTAATACGTGGTTTTCGACCCTGGTATTTTTACATACTCGTACTTGGAAACCCTGGTATTGAATTATGCAAGTATATCTCATGTCTAATAAGGAGTACATAAGGGGTACATAAGGAGTACATAAGGAGTGCATAAGGAGTACATAAGGAGTGCATAAGGAATACATGAGGAGTACATGGGGAGTACATGAGGTGTACATAAGGAGTACATAAGCAGTACATAAGGAGTACATAAGGGGTTTATAAAGGGTACATAAGGAGTATATAAGGGGTACATAAGGAGTACATAAGGAGTGCATAAAGAGTGCATAACGAGTACATAACGAGTACATGAGGAGTACATAGGGAGTACATAGGGAGTACATAGGGAGTACATAACGAGTACATAACGAGTACATAACGAGTACATAACGAGTACATAACGAGTACATAAGGAGTACATAAGGAGTACATAAGGAGTACATAAGGAGTACATAAGGAGTACATAAGGAGTACATAAGGAGTACATAAGGAGTACATAAGGAGTACATAAGGAGTACATAAGGAGTACATAAGGAGTACATAAGGAGTACATAAGGAGTACATAAGGAGTACATAAGGAGTACATAAGGAGTACATAAGGAGTACATAAGGAGTACATAAGGAGTACATAAGGAGTACATAAGGAGTACATAAGGAGTACATAAGGAGTACATAAGGAGTACATAAGGAGTACATAAGGAGTACATAAGGAGTACATAAGGAGTACATAAGGAGTACATAAGGAGTACATAAGGAGTACATAAGGAGTACATAAGGAGTACATAAGGAGTACATAAGGAGTACATAAGGAGTACATAAGGAGTACATAAGGAGTACATAAGGAGTACATAAGGAGTACATAAGGAGTACATAAGGAGTACATAAGGAGTACATAAGGAGTACGTAAGGAGTGCATAAGGAGTACATAAGGAGTACTTAAGGAGTGCATAAGGAGTTCATAAGGAGTTCATAAGGAGTACATAAGAAGTGTAAGTGCGATGGTGAAACTCAGCGGCTGGTATTACCGCGAACAAGTCAGTCTCAAATCTACAAAACGCAGCACGTTCGTTGATAGAATCAGTTGTTGATAGAGTCATTTGACAAAGCCTATCTTCTACATATTTCTACCCATTCAAACCATATCGTATTGAATACGTCAGAATCAAAGCATTTCTTATCGACCAAAAATACAACCTTTAACATGAATAGCCGCCAAAATAAAAAGATAGCAGAGCGATAACAGGATTGTTTACTGAAATAGTTTCACTTTCAACCCAACTGCTGCCTGCTGTAGACGTCTATAAATGTGAGTACATTAATTATTTATTATTACGACATCTGTGGTCTAGTAGTTCGAGTGTTAGACTGCTGATCACGAGGTCATAGCTTCGATTCCTACAGAACACAATTATTTATGTGATGAACTTAAGTGTTTGTTATTTTAGCGAAGGAAAAAATCGACTGTGGGCAGGATTCGAACCTGCGTCTTCTGGTTAGGTATACCAGACGTTATGACCACTAAGCCACCGCGAGTCCCACCCGCCATGACGAAATTTGCCTTCACATTCTGAATTTGCGTCTTTACGGTGACGCCAAAATGGCAAAAATACAAAAAGATAGTCTGGGTGTTTCTTATGTATTATAAGCATATATTTACCTTAAAAAACGTCTATATGTATTATTTCATCATTATCCACCCATATACTGTCCCACTGCTGAGACAGTATATGGGTTTTGGCTATAGTCCACCACGCCGGCCTAGTACGGGTTGGCAGACTTCACACGCCGTCCAGATAATCTCTAAGGGTTGCAGGTTTCCTGACGATGTTATATGTTTATTATTCATGTGGCTTCCTATAATTGAGGGAGTATATTTGCATTATTACCTGTACTTTATAAAGAGTCACGTTTTGTGTAGGTACATCCCTTGTTGGAGGCTCTTAAATAAATAAATGTCCATTGTCTAGTACCCATAGTAAAGGCTCTACTTAGTTTGGGACTAGGCCGTGCTGTGTAAATAGTCCTAAATATTATTTTATTATTATTATTAAAAGCGGGGGCAATGCAGGAGGAAATGTAATATTAATAACATATTTATTATTAACATCATCAACCCATATACTTTCTATGGGATACTTTATATTAGATTTATCTATGAAATTCTCAGTAGCAGCTTGAAATTTGAATTGGATTGGTGGCTTAGTGGTCATAGCGTCTGGTATACCTATCCAAAAGACGTAGGTTCGAATCCTGCCAAAATGTAGTAGTTAGCATGGAAAAATGCAAAAAAAATACAAAAAGACACGCAGAGTATTGTTTAAAAAATGTCACACAAAAATTTAATCTGGTTTAACTATCGGAGAACAATGGAAATACAGCAACAAAAATGACTCACTTCTGTAAGGTATTGTATTTTGAAAAAGTGCTTGTTTTGACAACTCTTTTTAAGATTGCAGGTGATCCTCATATGTATAGACTATAGAATTTTCCCAATTGAACATGAACCTCATTGTATTGTATTAAAATTGAAAATCAAACAAGGAATTTTGACAGATTGTGGTAGCTTCATGTACTGACTTCTGTACGGACACTTAAAGCAAAAGATTTTATAAATTATTATGTTGTATTTTTTACAGTAATTACAAAAACAACATCCTACATATGACACGATGCGACTACGACGCGGTATTCTACAGGGTGTTTTGTGTTACATTACTAGCCATAGCATTCACATTTACCATTATACTGACCAATGTTTTTATAGATATTGATGGACTACTTGCAAGTAAGACATCTTCCACTCTCTTGCGGAGACTTTCTCCTCCTGTATTAGGACTCCTATTCTCTTTTTAAGTCTTTTCTTCCATCGGTTCACAGTCTACCCTCCTATAAATATATAATATTATCATAGGTTGACCCTAATTCAACCATTAGTACTGGTATTAATTTTATCTCCGAGTTCATCATAGAGAAATATATCCACATGGCGGAAGTTCTCCTCCCCCATCCTATCTCTTTGTCTCTCTAACAAATTCTAAACTTTTCTACACTGTTTTGATTATAGCTGTCCATGAACACCTGCAACACCGGAGAATCCATGCTCTTCTCTCTCTATCTATGCTCTCTGTCAAATCTTTCCCCTCTGTATCTGTCACTTTTTGTCTATGAATTTTACATTAACTCATTTATAGGAAAACCTTTTTCCTTTGGGGCTCCAATTTGAGTGGAATTACTGCCACTATGCCCTAACTCTCTTGAATTCTCTCTTAAATCTTACGCCACCTTGATTGTAAAAGTATTTTTAAAAGATCAATTTATAGAAATGAATATCATTTATTTGCATAAAATTATATTATATATGTAGGTATTTCAAGTTGCAAATTAATATTTTGATCAATCAAGTTTTGTTAATTATTATTAATTATCATAATTACAATTTTATTGGGATATCTTTATTACTATTATTTAATAAATATAATAATCGTTTTTTATTAAGAGGATAAATAAATGAATTAACCATGTAATTTTTTTCTTGCAGAGAAACATAAAGCCGGAATGAATGGAAATATAGAAGATAATGTCATACATGATGAATTCACATCCGAAGCCACAGACAATGATGATATAAATTATGGTGATAACGATGAAACTTATAGAACTAAACGAGCTATAGGTAATAATATTCCAGTTCATAGCTCCCGTATATAATAATAATAATAAGTGCAAAGCAATATTATTAATATTATATGCAGTGATAGCCTAGTGTTATGACCAAGTCTCGAGTTTGAATCCAAGACCTGTGACTTTCCGAAATCATGTGCGTATTAATATTAATGATCAATAGCTTAAAACGGTAAAATTGTGATGAAAACTGCATGCCGAGAAATTTGCCAACCAGCATCAGGACTATAGGGACTAATCTCTTTCATTATGTGACGAGACCAATGCCCAGCCCATTTACAGTCCCAGTGGGACAGTAAATGGGTTGATGATGATGATAATTGTGCAAATGCAATACAACTATTTCAGTTAGAAAGGTAATGTAACCAGTAACATTAGGTACGGGTAAAACTTAGGATGATGGAGCTCAAAGATTAGTTTGGTTAACGAATTCCACAAATCTCGTGGCAAAATCAAGTTTTTATTCGGTAGGAGTCCAGTTCACTTCACCGCCTCCCCGAGCAGCTCACATCCATGAGCAAATGTTCAAACAAAGACCTGAACCATTTTACTCTTTTAAACTAATAATTGGCGTTACGGGTCTCGGTGTTTCTTCACTTCAGTTGTCACATCTCATGTAAGAAATAACTCTTCTAAATCTAAATATTTTCCAGAAACCCAAAGCTTTCTATTTCACATAAAGCATCCAAAAGTTAAAAACATTCTTGCCAATCGACTATCAACGTTACTAGAAGAATTAGATGCAGAAGAATCTGTAGATGGTAAACCAGCAAAAGCAGAACATAAAAAAGAAATAAAAGAACTTCCTAAAGATGTAGAATTAATTGATATAGCAAAAATAGCCAAGGATGAGAAACAAAAGAAATTAAAAAAGAATGATGAATTGCTACATTTGACGATGCATAATATTATTCTTCAAGGAATCATTGGGCATATGGATTTGAACGATGTTTATAAGAAAGTGCATACTTTAATTACTAATCTCAAGGAGTTTGGTGACAAAAAAGGTATTTTTTGGTATTGATAAGGTATTGATTTACTTACTATCATCCTCGTGGATAAGTAATAACTATGGTGATCAACCGATCTGTGTAGTCTGCCAACCGTCTCTAGACTAATGTGGTGGTCTTGGAGCCTAGCAGTGGGACAGTATATGGGTTGATGGTGATGATGGCCACCGATGAACCGATCTGAGCAGCGCTAGCTGCGGTGTGTGGATGGGTGACTATTAACATATCGAGACAACTCCGTGTCTTGGAGAGTTAGTTAACAATCGTTAGTGGTAGAAGCGCAAAAATCCTGACAATCAATCTATCTTCAGAATATCGGTATTGTCCCGAAAATCGGTTGTCAGGAGGACACCACCATCCGTTTTCAAACAATGCCATCTAGTTACATTTTGAAAACTAAATTAATTTGGACGGTGTAAGGAATTACAGAAACTAAACATACATAAAATCATTAAGTATTGTGCTTTTCCGTATTACAAAAAATAATACTTAATATATATTCTAAATAATGCTTTGTAACATCCAGATTCAGATAATCTTAAGTCCAACCCAGTGGAAGCAGAGAAGGGGCAAGAAAAATCTACATTGATACCAGAACCGATTGAGAAGAAGTTTTTCGAAGAAATATTGAACTGTCATGAACTGCAGGAACAGATTGAGGCTACCACTACTGCCAGGACGAAAATTAAAACACCTAGCCCTGCCAAAGGTATTAAGGCCTCATAATCTATACATAGTATTAAACAAGACAAAGACGAGACGCTTCCCGCTATCTGTCCCTCTGTACGCTGAGATCTTTTAAACTAAGCAACTTGGCTTCTGCGCCACGGATTGTGGATTCGATCCCCACACGGAACAAATATTTGTATGACCTACATTTAATTGTTCTGGGTCTAGTTGTTTGTGTTTGCAAACGCACCTACGATACAGAACAAAATCCTAGTGTGAGGCAACGTTTAAAAAAGAGAGAATTTAAAGATGCTAGTCTTTTGCAATGCATCGCTGCAAAGCCATCTATCTACATGTGCGTCTACATACATACCTGATGCGCTACAAAAGTGCGGCAATCCCATCAAAAACCTGAGCGCGTTATTATATTGCAAACAAACCAGACGTAAAACCTGTATTTCTGGACACAAAAATACTAATAATATAAAATTGTATTCCATAATTCTTGCAGCAACTCCTAACGTGATCATTAAGACTATAATAGACATTGAAACAATTGGTGCTGATAAACAAATGGATAACGAGACTAAGTAAGTAAAGCCCATTCTTATCATCAAGCCTCTGATGTTATAGGGTTCCCGACAGATTTCCGATGTTTGGTATTGAAATTGGATGTGAAATATTAATTATTGTGTTGAAGAATAATGTAGCCAGTGAAAGGACTCAGTAAATCAGCCTTAACAACTAAGGTCGCAAGGTGAGAACGCCTGAGTAATATCATTGATGTTGCTGGCAACGGCTGCGATGGTTATTACAGTCATATATTGCGATCCTCCCACTCCACCTTCTTCTTCTCTTCCATTCTTTGCTTTTCAAAGATTTTTATGAGCTTGACTGACTCCTTTTGGGTAGAAATGACAAAACTAGTTAGGCTCGCCAATCTGAACAAAAGTATCAATTATAATCAAGGCGCAAGAAAATAAATTGCATTGACTCATTGACTCTAAATTACATCAGCCTCGCAGCTTTATAGGTTCCAAGTCTTCTTATCAGCAGCGCTACTTGTGCATTCTTTCTTGCAGGAATTCAAAAGAAAATGTGAAAGGTATAATAGAAATTATATACAATGGTAAGAAAATACAATTTATACGCCCAGACAAGACAATCACACCGAAGCCGAAACGGAAACAAACTACCATTACTAAGCCTGAACCAGTTAAAACTAAAACTGTTACCCCTGAAACAACGACCGCCAAGATAAGTAATGATTACAGAAGAATACCTAAACCGTACTTAGACAAATTTATTGAAGAGTACTTCAAACGTTTCCCACAAACCACTAAGGAAGTGAACACTGAAATAAAAGAAAACTATGCGACAAAACGTTTGAAACGTCAAATCAAAATCAAATATGAAAACGATTACTCTCAAGATAAAAATCACAAGAAGAAAAAAACAGAGGACGATGAACTCTATGTAGAAATCGAAACACATTTTGATAGTAAAGGAATGAAAGGTGAGAAGAAGAAGAAACTAATAAGGAGTTTGATTGAGAAAATACAAAATGCAATACACTCTGATATGGATGGTAAACTGTTACCTAAAGGGAAAGTCAAAAATAAAATAAAACGTAAACAAGTACATTTTAGAAAACGTTTGCAAGATCCATTGGAACATAACAATCATGCTTTGATGAACAAAAATTCTAATCCTCATTCTAGTGTTGTCCACAGACAATTGAACCCCATAAGTAAGATTGTACCTGTGCAAGAAAGCTCACCTTTAATTGGCGGTAAATCTGGAGAAGATTGGAGGAAACCATTCATTGGTCCTGGATTTCTGACTGCAACTAAATCTATTAATTCAGCTGAAATGAGCGAATTGGATGTGGATTATAGTAAAGTTCTAGACGTTAATGGTATTCCACAAAGGCTACAGAAACCTTTAAATACGGATTATAGTGAGGAAACTGTAAATACAAATTCATATTATGATGTAGGTAAAATGAAATTCTTCATAAAAGATATTGACGGCTCTGGATTTTCAGTTGGATTTAATCAGTATGTAGATGAACCACCTGACGCTGATACTATGAAACTATTCACAGGTTTAGAGAATGTTATTAAAACTTACCATCAAAATTACGATCCAGTAGACACAGTTTCAACCACAGAAGCTACTGTCAATGTTGAAGAGAAAGCCCACGATGTTTCCGCACCAAACAGTGATCATCTCATAGTGCGTCGATCCATAGATAAGAAACGTGACTACCATTCTAATGAGTACAAAATAATTTTTGACAAAGACTTCTTACCATACAATAGCTACCGCGACATATTTGAATCTAAAAAATCTAAAACGAATTTTGAATTTTCTTCCAAAAAAAATAATTTCAACGAATTGCCTTTAATTGTCGATGAGAACATCTTTGAAAAGAATTTAAAACCAGCTGAAATATTTGGCTTAGCGAACCTATTTGAGCGCAAGAAAAGATCAATAAACGTTAAAAAGATATCTAATTTAAAAAGTAAGATTAAGTTAAACAGATATTTGAACACAAAAGCTATGTCCACAAAGAGAATATTTTTGAACAAAAAGAGGAATAAAAGGCAGATTAATAAAATCAGAATCATCGCTACAGATTTACCTCACCTGTCGAAGCATTCAGATGAAAATGTTTTCGTTGTGTCAGATGAAAACGTATTTGCTGATAGGGCCATTGTTAAAGAAGTCGAAACTTCAGAGGCTGATCATGATAAACAAGAAGAAACTGAATATATACCCTACCAAACTGATGAAAGTATGCCTCCAACTTACGTCACCAAAATTTTTGACGGCAGATCAAGACATAACCCTCTCATGTCCAAATACCCTCATATCTTCATGGAAGAAATATCTAGGTCACGAGAAGAATATATTCCTGATAACGCTTTACTATTTGGCAAACTTCCTGGCCTTGGTAAATTAAATCAAGCTTCTGACCCTGATAAGACTGATGAGAAAGTTATAGAAGAGCACATTAGTACAGTTTCTAACGCAACTGAATTACCAAAACTACTCAAAGAACAAGAAATTGTTAGCGCATTAATGGCACCTTCACCTAAGGCTAACTACAAAGTCACCGTAAAAATTGTTCCTAAAAATATGACAGGATTAAATTCAGGATTCAAAGAAATACATACAAGTATAAACAAAAGATTCAATAAAAATGGACTATTGTATTCTTCGTTAGTGAATGTATCAGAGATATCAAAAGTTGTGAAAATTAATAGGACTAAGGATATGGATTTTAGAGGAACTGACTCGTATTATGCAAAAAAAATCAAAGATCAACAAGAGAAAATGCAACTTTTATTAAAACAGCACGCAAAACATATTAACGAACAATTGAGCCGCTTAAATGAAGAAAAAACTAACCTAGAATCAATATTAGACAGCGATAATATAACGGATATACATTTTCTGGATTATGATGATATGACAATGCCTTCAGCTAAACCACCCAAAGCTGGGAAAGAAGCAAAAGAAGAAGAAGTAACCAAAACGGATGAAGATAGCTCGAAAGAAGCAGAAACAACTACTATAACACAAAAACCTCAAGAAGAAACCACAACGGTTACATCCACCACCACTACCACAGTTGCACCTCAAACAACCATCCCTCCAACATTCACAGACAAAGTCAAAAAGAACATAATAAGTACTATAGAGAGAAATGGGAATTTAACGGATCAGATTCTAAAAAAGATTGATCAAAATACAGAAATATTGCAACAGTTTCTAAGAAAGTTAACAGATAATATTCAAATGAAGGTAACCACGACAACGGCGAAGACTACAACGACTCAAAATCCGACGACCGCTGCAAAAACAGAGGAAGAAAAAGTCCATAATTTTGCCATTAATTCCTTCCCAGCGGACTGGCCCAGTCCATTCAACCAGAATGTGGTAATAAGAAAAAATGATTCACATATTTCTATACCATTCGTTTACGCATATCAGCAGCCGATGTTACCAAATAAAAGTAACGGGGTACCTCCCGTGGCTAGTGTAGTTTACCATGGACATATTCACACAAATACTATACATTCAAAAGATGGTATTCCTTTGTCTGCAGAAAAGGAGAAAGTTAATATAGTTACCAAGGTATCTGAGGCAAACAATCAATCAAGATTTTTTATAGATGAACTAGAAAATGATTATAAAGTCATACAAGTAGGTGACGTTAAGAAAAATCGAGATTACAATATGGTCAACATAAATAATACTATGACGTAGATTTTTTACGTATTTTTATTATGTTTGTATGTTTTTCACGAAATAAATGATCTTTTTTATTTTGTGTTTTTTATTTAATCATCTTAGGGCATTAAAAAGAGACTACTAGGGCATTAATTATATAGAGGGGCTCGTGGCTAAGCTGATCTACAAGGTTAAGCCGCGCTAGCCGAGGTCAGTTCTTGGATAGGTGACCAATCTTAACACATTGCGACCCCTCCGTCAAAGTCAAATGTTTTATTTTAATAAGACCAATAAAATAGCACTTTTGTAAAGTCAAAACTAGTTGCACGGTTACAAAAAGTGGGTCTTATGGAGAAGAAACGGCAAGAAACTACATAGACGCTTTAACTAACACATTTTATGTTATATAATATATATGTTAGTCTGTAAGGTATGTATCTATGGGCCAAAGTAGCCTGACAATAAAGAGATATTATTATTATTATTAAAACAAAAAAACCTAATTACAATGTTAATCTTGGTTTACAATGTTTGTTATGAATGGTTAATGAGAACAATGCAGTTTGATGTGTACCTACTAATAAATTAATCCAGTAAATAAAATAAGCAGAAAAAAATACATTTAAAGATAAAAAAATCCATTGATCCGTAAAAGCCGTCGGTCCCGGTTGTCATACACTTACGACAATCGTCAGAAGACCAGAAAGCCTGACAACCAATCTATCCTTAGGTAATCGGTATTTCTCAGAAATTGTGTTGCGGATATCTCATAACAGTCGCTTCGTGTAAAATACTGATATTTAGCCGCATCTGATTAGACTGGAAGCCGACCCCAACATAGTTGTAGCGTCTGGTGTACCTAACCAGAAGAGGCAGGTTCGAATTGCTCGCGATCAAATTGCACCTGCGCTAAAATAACTTTACATTTTTTGCATGGAAAATGCCAAAAAGTAGTTGAAAAATGAGTCAGAAAAGAGGAACAGGGATTTAAGTTAAAAAGAGCAAATCCATACTATAATATTATTGATGCAAAAGTGACTTTGTTTGTCAGTCACATTGTCACACCAAAGGTCCTTGGTTCGAGAGCAAAGAGTTATTACGAAAAGTGTAAATTGTTATTAAAAGTCGCCATTTTAGCAATCCAGCAATCGCCATGTAGCGACATCTACCGCGCTAAATGGAATTACGAAATCCTGAATCGCGCAAGCAACATTTGCAACACAAGTTGTATTCTTTATCCTCAGAGCTCAGCCGCAGTGTTCCCATACATCACCACGGTCCGCCTCAGTTGCGGTGCCTCAAATACGACACCGCAACCTACATTGGCCGCTCAAATGCAGGCTTCGGCCAAGTCCAAAGGAGCAGGGCCTCTCTGGGGTTCACACTAATATATACTATATTAGCATTATAAAGTAGCGTGCTTATTATACATATATAGCATAAAGCAAATGATATCGCGGTTCGCACTTTATGCTATAATCCTATAAAGCTATTTTGCTTTATATCGCATACCTCTCTCTCTCTATCAACCAACTGTCCGTCGGGCGTCGCTTATGGCGTTAGTAACAAGTACGCATATAAATTAAGCTTGCTATAATAAAGCACATAAAATCGATTGCTTAAAAAATTAAGCATGTAGCATGATTTATAGCAACTTTGAACACCACTACAACCTACATTGGCCTCTCAAATGCAGGCTTCGGTCAAGCCTGCAGGAGCAGCCCCTCCCTGGGATTCTGTTATATCCGGGGGGGGGGGTATTAGTCACAATAACACAACCGGTACGTACAAGCTCATATATAGGACTGCCGCAGCAGTCAAGAAATATATAAAACTAAGATTTATCATTATGTGGGGTATCCGGAGTTCAATCCTTTAACGAGTTACGAGTTTACCCACATAAAAGATTCACACTTGTTTTTTTTTTATGGGATAGCAAACGAGCAGACAGATCGCCTGATCGCCCGCAACACCAGAGGAGTCATAAGCGCGTTGCTGGCTTTTTAAAAGGGAGTACGGTCTTTCCTTGAAGGTTTGAAGGTCATATTGGTCCGGAAATTTGTCCTATAGTTATGGTCAAGGTCCGTGAAATTCGCCAAGACCATGACAGGCTGTGGTCCAACTGATGCTAGACCCGTTCCTCTATCCTCAACCTCCTGTTTGACCCAAATTAGGATAGGTGTTCTTCACAACTATGATGCATACGGAAATAGCACAAACTGGTTTCTTAAATGGATAATGTACTAGTCACTATTACTCATATTATTAATTACTTTAGTCATTTGTAAGGTGAGACGTTAACAAGCTGTTGCGGATCTATGAAGGCCCGCTTATTTTGATGTAATCTTATAAACATTTTGATAAACATTTTGATTGTTTGGCTTCATATATGTAAATGTTATGTACACCTATAATTGTTATATACATAAGAGAAAATACCTTATTTTATAGACTTTAAGCACTATGTATGTATTTGCTGTTGGTGTACTTTATGAATAAATAAATAATAAATAAATAGATAATAATAAATAATTTGGGACATTTTACACAACACCATCTAGCCCCAAACTAAGCAGAGCTTGTACTATGGGTACTAGACAATGGATATAATACTTATACAAATACTTTTTTTTTGTAAATACATACTTATAACATAAGAAACACCCAGACAAACACAAACACTTATGTTTTAACTACACAAATACTTGTGTAGTTAATCCTGACTGTACTTGTCTGACCCTCGAACCACTAGACCACAGATTTCGTCATGATAATACAAATGCGCATACCATCACGCCTATATTCCCGGAAGAGTTAGGCAGAGGTGTACTAATGTACATCCACAGTTCACCGGTATGTTTAGGTCCCATGGGACCTAAACATACCGGTATTACATGTAATAGGGGGCGAGCCTACTGCCAATAACCGACACGTTTGACGCAGCGGCTGAGCGATCGACTTCTGCGCCACGGGTTGTGGGGTCGATCCCCACACGGAACAAAATATTTGTATGATCTACAGTTGTTCCGGGTCTGGTTGTTTGTGTATGTCAATGTTTGTGTTTGTAAATGCATACATACCCAAACTCCGAGCTGCTACTACGAAATTTCATAGAAAAATCCATTACCTGCTCGACGTAGGAATCTAACCCAGAACCTCTAGCGTAGCAGTCATGATTACGACAACTAGACTATATAGTTACACTGTAAATTATAAACGCTTTACTTAATCTTTAATTACAAGTTAAACATTTAACAATTAGTTATTTTAGCCAAGGAAAAATTCAACTGCGAGCAGGATTCGAACCTGCGTCTTCTGGTTAGGTACACTCGCGGTTGCTTAGTGGTCTTATTGTCTGGTGTACCTAACCAGAAGACGCAGGTTCGAATCTTGCCAACAGTCGAATTTTTTCATCGCTAAAATAACTTTAAAATCTTAGCATGGAAAATGCCAAAAAAAATACAAAAATATATTTGAATTATAACTGCTTTTTTACGGATTTTACATACATACACTCACGCCTTTTTCCCATGGGGGTAGGCAGAAACGCCACTTGCTACTATTACATAGTTACATATACTATTCTTGCATACTTCTTTCGCTTCGACCACATTCACATTTTACGGATTTTATCGCGTTATATTGATATTATTAATCCCGACGTTTCGGACCCTTTACAGCGTCCATGGTCACGGGTAGACTAGAAAAAGTTGTTGTAATTCAATGTACCTATACTATTCGCGTAAATATTAGAAATCAAAAATATATTTAACAGTTATTTTAACCAAATGGTTAAGTTAACTGTTATCTTATCTGTTACAACTTTCTTTGAGGTCCATTACCTCAAATATGAGAAATTAATCATAATAGATATGATAAAATAACAATTAATTATTAGTATATAAGAGTTTAATGTAATAGAAATTGCGTCATTAAATGCCCTGAGGTGTCATCATGAAGTACTTGTTGGTAAGTTTTTTTTTTATTATGTTTTTTTTTCTACCACTAAAGTGGCAAACAAGCATACGGCCCACCTGATGGTAAGCGGTTACCGTAGCCTATAGACGCTTCTAACACCAGGGGGGTATCACTTGCGCGTTGCTGACCCTGTAAAACGCAAGAATAGTTGGGTTGGCAGTATAAGGGTTAAAGTCCCCCCACTACCGACACAACCATTACCCAAACAACGTTTTCTCGCATTTGGTATATATGAATTTTTATTTTTATTTAATGTACATTTATTTTTTACGTTCGAAATAAATAAATTATAATAATTAATATTATTTAGACACGAGCGAGTTAGGCTGAGAATAATATAAAACTACTTTTTACGGATTTTATCGCGATAATTGATACTATTAATCCGGACAGACCCTTCACAGAGTCTATGGTCACGTAGAAGGTAGACTTACCATGACCATGGACGCTGCATGGTCCGAAACGTGTATTATACAGGAGCAGGTTTGCAGGATTAAGACACTATCACTTTAGTAACAATCACAATATATTTGGGCGTCACCCTTTTATACAGTTTTTTTTTTTGTTTTTTTTTTAAACTATAATAATTCTTTATAAAAAGTTATGACAGTATATCGAAATAATAACTAAATATTTATTAATTATGTTTTAAGATTCAACAGTAATATAAAAATAACTAAATAATTAATTATTAATTTGTAGCAATAGTTAAGAATAGGGAAAACATCTTTTTGTATATTTTTGGCATTTTCCATGCTAAGATTTTAAAGTTATTTAGAAAAGGAAAAATTGGACCGCGGGCAGGATTCGAACCTGCGTCTTCTGGTTAGGTACACCAGACGCTATAACCACTAAGCCACCGCGACTCCTACCCGTCATGTCGAATTTTTCCTTCCCATACTGAATTTACGTCTTTATGGTGACGTCAGTAACACCTATTGAAATGCAAGTTTTTGCTTTTCAACCGACACAACTTACTTTACAGTTAGTTAAATGTCGAACGATGCCACCTTACCTTGTAACTATCTTTTTGTATATTTTTGGCATTTTCCATGCTAAGATTTTAAAGTTGACGGGTAGGAGTCGCGGTGGCTTAGTGGTCATAGCGTCTGGTGTACCTAACCAGAAGACACAGGTTCGAATCCTGCCCGCGGTCCAATTTTTCCTTTTCTAAATAACTTTAAAATCTTAGCATGGAAAATGCCAAAAATATACAAAAAGATAGTTACAAGGTAAGGTGGCATCGTTCGACATTTAACTAACTGTAAAGTAAGTTGTGTCGGTTGAAAAGCAAAAACTTGCATTTCAATAGGTGTTACTGACGTCACCATAAAGACGTAAATTCAGTATGGGAAGGAAAAATTCGACATGACGGGTAGGAGTCGCGGTGGCTTAGTGGTCATAGCGTCTGGTGTACCTAACCAGAAGACGCAGGTTCGAATCCTGCCCGCGGTCCAATTTTTCCTTTTCTAAATAGGGAAATCGCTAAGAAAGAATATAAAGTTATTTTGAGTAATCATAACTGGTAACACGTGTAACGCGATAAAATCCGTAAAAAGTAGTTTTATTTCAATGTATATTAATATTTGCGTAAATGTCAAAAATCATTATCTGATTAAATTATTTTTTTTTACAGTTCGGCATATCAGTGCTTTGGTTGGGGGTTCACTGGTGTTCCGGCCACTCGCTGTCAAAAATTGAAGTAAGTAATACAAAAATATAGTAAGGTATAATACATACATACATACATACATACATACATACACTCACGCCTTTTTCCCATGGGGTTAGGCAGAAACTAAAGAACGCCACTTACTACGATTCTTGCATACTTATTCTGCTTCGTCCACATTCATTCATACATCTTGTCATACACACGCCGCTTGCGAGTACTACGCACCTGACCTTTTTGAAGAATCTCACCAATAAGCTCAGCGTAAGTTTTTCTAGGGCGTCCCCTCTCGGCGGTTCCACTGACATTCACCATGTAAATCCCTTTTATTAGTCGCCTTTCATCCATTCTCTCGACATGCCCAAACCATCTCAGCATATTCCTCTCAATTCTCGTCACTACATCGTGTTTTAAACCACAACGTTCCCTTAAGGTATAATAAAAATGTTAAGTAAAGTAAAACAATGACAGTCTAGACTTCTAGAGATATAACCATTGGACTGCCAAGTTAAAGGTCTCGAGTTCGAATCTAAGGCAGCACCTACGACTTTTCGAATTCATGTATGTATTATAATGAGCAGTGATAGCCTAGTGGTATGACTATTGGACTGCCAAGTCGAAGGTCTCGAGTTCGAACCCAAGGTACGCAACTCTGACTTTTCGAATTTATGTGCGTATTAATAATTAATTATCACTCGCTTAAACGGTGAAGGAAAACATCGTGAGGAAACCTGCATGCCTTAGAGATTTTTCTCGACGGTTTGTGAAGTCTGCTAACCCGCACTTGGCCAGCGTGGTGGACTATATCCTAATCCCTGTCAATCTGAGAGGAGACCCGTGCCCAGTGGGACAGTAGGTATATGGGTTGATGATGATGATAATATAAATAATCATTAATTGTATTTTAATGACGATAATTTCTATACCTACTACCGAGGATAGGCCAATAATAAGTATAATTTTGTTCTTACTGTACAAAAAAAGTTTACAAAGGCGATCTTAATGACTATTAGCATAAAGACCGAACATAGATATAGATATATAGGTCCTATTACCTATTATTGAATAGGTAATAGCACCTACTACCCCACATTTGATGACGTCTGTGGTCTAGGTCGAGTAAGTGGTTCGAGTGTCGCTGAATCGAATTGCTGATCAGTAGTCATGGGTTCGAATCCCACTGGACACAAACTTCACAATTAATAATAATAAATAATAAAAATCTTTATTACCACTTTTACAGTATTTCTATTACAGCTAAAATACACTATATAGTACCGCTTTATCCGATGCTTACAGTCTGTCAGTCTGTCAGTCTGTCAGTCTGTCAGTCTGTCAGTCTGTCAGTCTGTCAGTCTGTCAGTCTGTCAGTCTGTCAGTCTGTCAGTCTGTCAGTCTGTCAGTCTGTCAGTCTGTCAGTCTGTCAGTCTGTCAGTCTGTCAGTCTGTCAGTCTGTCAGTCTGTCAGTCTGTCAGTCTGTCAGTCTGTCAGTCTGTCAGTCTGTCAGTCTGTCAATAGTTTAAACCTAAATGTATGTAATTGGCCATATCAAATTTAAAATGTTACCATTGTATCTGTAAGTTTTCCAGAAAATACAAAATAAAAAAATATTAATAAAATATCCGAAATATTTACTTATTCATTTTGTTCCAGCTAAAAAAGCCCACAGAACTGGTATACAAGGTGCAGGAAGGTAAAGATGGCAATACATTGACCATTTCTAACCCAGAGCTGGACAAACCGTCTCTACGGGAGATCATATACTACCATATCATCGAGAAGCCGTTCGGAAACTCTGAGGATATAGACGAGGTATGTATCAAGTATCGAGGTATATACAAACATTCACAGGTTTTAACTGTCTGGTGGCTTTGGGATTATTTTTATTAGGCTTACGCAAATGTTCCGCCGATCTGGTATGGTCGTGCGACGGGTTGTTGAGCTCCCTCTAATATGGTCGAGCTACACAATGACTGATGCACGCGTGCCGTCGGCTGGAATTAGCCTACTCAAAGCCGCTGTGGCTCTTTCTTCAAAAGGCCATTTCAAACATTACCCTACATTGTGAAACTGACATATTTGATATTATTATGTCTGGACTTTAAAAGAGACTATGATTCTCTGAGTTTGTTTCGGTATTTCTTCTCAGAGGTCGTCAGTTAGGAAATGTCGGTGCCTTCTAGCATAAAAAAATCAAAGCATTGACTTGTAAAAGTGTCTTTAAAAGATCTATTTACAGAAAATAAATATCATTACATTTCATTTCAAGTCCAGTACCTTTTAAACTCCCCGAACGGTTCGTCCTGTAGAGTACCTGCAGAGTTAGTACTTAAATTAAAAACGCAACGTGTTATCTTAGTGCTTTGACCATTTGACTGCCAAGTCTAAGGTCTCGAGTTCGCATCCAAGCCACCTCTGACTTTGCGAATTTATGTGCGTATTAATCATTTGAACGATAAAGGAAAACATCGTGAGGAAAGCTGTATGTCTTAGAGATTTTTCTCGACAGTGTGTGAGGTCTGCCAACCCTCATTAGGCCAGCGTGGTGGACTAGGTATAGCCTAATGCCTCTCAATCTGAGACCCGTGCCCAGCAGTGGGACAGTATATGGGTTGATGATGTTGATAAGTTGCCGTGATGATAATGAAGAACCTCTGAGTCTAAATGCTAAAAGGTCTTCAATTCTTGAAGGAACCATCGACTGACGAGGCTCCAGACTTCGATGAAACTCGACGACCCTTTACCAACGGGCAAGGATACCAGTTTCTACCCGCTGATGATGAAGATGTAAGTATTTTTTTAATTGTTTTAAAGCAAAGACTTTTTTGTCACATGTAATAGGGGGCGATCCTATTGCCATTAACCAGGCACAAATCTAAATTCTAGTGAAGCTGAAAAAAAAAGCAAAATTTGCTCAACCTGGGAATCAAATCTAGGACCTTACTTTCTTACACTTAAGCGAATATAAGACATTGAAATGAAATTACTTTTTACGGACTTTATCGCGTTATATTGATATTATTAATCCGGAACATTTGGGACTCTTTACAGCGTCCATGGTCATGGGCTGACTCATTATGACCCGTGACCATAGAGTCTCTAAAGACTCCGAAACGTCGGGATTAGTTATATCATAAACAAACAAACTCTTCAACTTTACAATATTATAGTGGAGATCTTTATAAACAATTTTACCCATTATCTAGTCCTCAACTAAGCAGAGCTTGTTCTATGGGTACTAGAAAATAGATAATTATAATACATATTATATCCTTTTTTTTTAATACATACCTATAATAGGTACAGACGCCAGCAGGTCAAGCTATCCAAAACTGTCAAATTTTCCCAATTGATTATGAACCTTACCATTTTGTGTTAAAGTTGAAAATGAATCAAAGAAATTTGACAGATTGTGGTAGCTTTATGTGCTGACTTCTGTACAAGAAACACCCAGACAAACACAAACACTTACTTTCATAAATTGAACCCACGTAACTGCAGCACTCCATACCCTCGGGTCTAATCCCCGTAGACCGGTCGCCGTTTGAAGGTTTCCAAAAAAAGGGCATTGACACAAATAGCCTTCGTCGTTAATATTGAAGTAACTGTTTTTTCCAGTTGGCCCATCCAGTGGATGAAGAGCCAAAGCTTGACGTGAGAAAAGATACCAGCGAAGATGAAGACAACGATCCTGTTAAGGTAAGTCACTTAACACCAATAACCTGATCATAACATGTGTTCCACGAGAAAATGTTGTCGCTACTTAATCTCGTTGTTTGCTATAAATAAATTATTTATATTTCTGTAAAAAGATCTTATTTTATTTATAATTTATCATTGTCTTATAGAGACATTTTTACAAGTCAATATTTAATTAATACTGGATGGCGCCGGAATAGAAAGTTTTTCGTATTTATGTATGTATGTGTACAGCGGCCAGCTCATCAAGCTACCCATCTCTCAATTTTTTTTGATAGATTTTCAACTTTAATACATAATTATTATAATAATTAAATTATAATTATGTATTAAAGTTGAAAATCTATCAAAAAATAGCACTTTGTATTGGCAGTGATAGCCAAGTGGTATGACCATTGGACTGCCAAGTCGAAGGTCTCGAGTTCGAACCCAGGGCACGCACCTCTGACTTTTCGAATTCATGTGTGTATTAATAATTAATTATCACTCGCTTAAACGGTGAAGGAAAACATCGTGAGGAAACCTGCATACCTTAGAGAATTTTCTACACGGTTTGTGAAGTCTGCCAACCCGCACTAGGCCAGCGTGGTGGACTATAGCCTAATCCCTCTCAATATGAGAGGAGACCCGTGCCCAGCAGTGGGACAGTATATGGGTTGATGATGATGATGATGAATACATAATTATTATAAGGTTCATATTCGATTGGGAAAGTTTGACAGTTTTGGATAGCCTTTAGAATTGAATTCATGTTATGTTTGCAGATGGCTGATCCAGTGGATGATGAGCCAAAACTTGACGTCAGCAACACCCCGGATGATGACGACAGTGGTTCTATTGAGGTTTGTAATACTAATAACTATACGTCAAAGTCAAATAATTTATTTCAATTAGACCATTAAAATAGCACATTTGAAAGTGAAAACTAGTTGCACGGTTGCAAAAAGTGGGTCTTACGGAGAAGAACCGGCAAGAAACTCCATAGACACTCTTTTAAAAAATAAACATGATGTAATCATGTGTTCAGTATTACAGTCTAAATCTGAATAGTTCTTGAGAACGTAGTTTGATGTGTACTATTAAATTAATCTAGTATAATAAACAGAAAAAAAAAGAGATTGCCACAGACAGTAAGAGCTGACCAGCCCCGACAGACGGCACCCGTTCACGACGTATGACGTGTGTATAGGTCGTTCGAGTCAACCATGTTGTAGGGAATAAAACGACCCGACACACAACGCCACCATCAGCAGGACATTAATTTATACTATCTAGTCCCAAACTAAGCAGAGCTTGTACTATGGGTACTAGACAATGGAAATAATACTCATATACTTTTTTTTTTAAATATATACTTAGAAAACATAAGAAACTCCCAGACAAACACAAAGTTCATCACATTAATATTTGTGTCCTCCGTGGCAATTGAACCCACGACCCAGTCATCAGGAGTCCGACACGCGAACCACTACACCACAGACGTCAAACCGACCTTTATACCCCACTACGACCTTACAATATATGGACAATGCTTCATCATCATCAACCCATATGGGCACAGAACTCCTCGCAGATTGAGAGGGATAATTTTAGTTATTTTATAATCAACATCAAATTGTCCCATTTAATGAAGAACTAACTGTGCTCCAGGGTTTCACCCGCCGTTTAATTAGCGCTACATACAGATTAGCGCGTTCAAACAAAAAACAAACTCTTCATCTTTATTATATTAGTATACAACGTGTTTTCGTTTCGTCGTTTTTGTAAATTAAAGATCGTGATATACTTTAAGGTATAATCGTAAAATAAATAAAGGTTACAATGTTCGATATAAAATTATAAAGACGTTGTTCGTGTCGTGGTTGTAAGGCAAAGAGAAAGAGACCGAGCACCTTTTTCTTGCCACAGATAATATAGATAGCTAATGCATGATTTTATACAAATCAATAATAATTTAAAGTTCGTGGCGTCATCTGTCTGCAGAACGCGCGCAACACCGCTAAACAACCGCGCGCCCCTGCAAACAGATGGCGCTGAACACAACGTGTTACAAAATACCCCGTAAAAAATATAATTAATTATATTATCAAAGGCAAAAATTGTGTCAGCTGTCATGTCGGGGAACCAGATTATTTAATAGAAAGGCCTACGTACCTATTTTACCTAATAATTGTCTACTTTAATATTTTTTCATTTTTCATTCATAATTAATGTTATTGTTTTCCTTTTTTTGGGGTATGTTATACAGCGTTACTACGGTTCTTAAATATTGTGAATGGACTCGTTATGCGGCCCCATTTAACCTCCTTTCGGCTTTACGGGTAGTTTTGTAACATCCTGTATATATTAGAGGTGTATGTTCCTCATCATGTCAGCCACAAGAGGTCCACTGTTGAACAAAGGCCTCCCCCATAGACTTGCACAAGGACCGGTTATAAGCCGCCTGCATCCAACGACTTCCAGCGACCTTTACCAGGTCGTCCGTCCATCTTGTTGGAGGTCGTCCCACGCTGCGCTTTCTGGTGCGTGGTCTCCACTCGAGAACCTTTTTGTCCCATCGGCCATCACGAGCTAAGTGTCCCGCCCATTACCAATTAAGCTTGCTAAGTCTTTTGGCAACTTTCGTTCTTCTACGGATCTCCTCTTTTCAGATTTGATCGCGTAGAGAATATCTTTTTATTAGTGATGGTTAATATCGCATTTAAAAGCATAATAAAGTAGCATGCTTGGTATATATAGCATAAAGCAAATGATATCGCAGTTCGCAATTTATGCTATAATGCTTTATAGTGATTTCTCTTTATATGTTACCGTGGGAGAGCCATGCTTCGGCACGAATGGGCCGGCTCGACCGGACTTGATACCACGGCCTCACAGAAAACCGGCGTGAAATAACGTTTTCGTTGTGTTTCGTCGAGTGAGTGAGGATACCGGACGCCCAAACCCCTTAAAAGGGCGGCAACGCACCTGAAACTCCTCTGGTGTTGCGGGTGTCCATGGGCGGCGGTAATCGCTTACCATCAGGTGACCCGTGTGCTCGTTAGCCCACCCTATCACATAAAAAAAAAAAAAAAATCGCATAGCACTCTCTCTCTCTCTCTATCAACCACCTGTCCGTCGGGCGTCGTGTATCGCGTTAATATAACAAGTAGGCATATAAAATAAGCATGCTATAATAAAGCACATAAAATCGCTTGCTTAAAAAATAAAGCATATAGCATTAAGCAAGTTATTGTTTTATAGCAACTTTGAACACCACTACTTTTTACCCCAGTGGCCATCAGTTCTACGAGCTATCTGCCCCGCCCATTGCCACTTAAGCTTACTAAGTCTTTCGGCAACTTTCGTTCTTCTACGGATCTCCTCATTTCAGATTTGACCGCGTAGAGAAATAGCAAGCATTAACTGATATTTCATTATTTTATTTCAGTTTACAACAAAGAGTACCACTGAAGGCGCGATACCTGTACCTGAAGTAAGTAACATTATCTTTATTTTAAAAGAAAAAAATAAATAGAGGAAAACAATTTAGGTCATTTTATTCAAAACCATCTATTACTAAGCAGAGCTTATACAAACGTCAGCAGGGCAAGCTACCCAAAACTGTCAAATTTTCCCAATCGAATATGAACCTTACAATTTCGTAAAAAGTTTAAAATCTATCAAAGAAATTTGACTGATTCGGGTAGCTTGATGTGCTGACCTCTGTACTATGGGTAGACAACGGATATAATATTTTTATACCACTTTTGTTGTCAATACGTAAATAAGAAACACCCAGACAAACACAAACTCATAAATATTTGTGTCCTGTGGGAATCAAACCCACGAACTCGTATTCAGCGGAATTGTTAAAAAGGGTATCTGGTATTAATGGATAACCTTGAAATTATAGTAGAACTTTTGGCCGTTCAGAAAAACTACGGAATAAAATATATCCCCTTACCTTAGACATATATTTTTTGTAAATATGTTTACTAATTTTTCACTGAAAAATTATTAAGTTTTTTTTTTGCTCGATCTGAAAACCGAATCCAGGACCTTGCTTTCCTTTTTAGGACTGTGCATTTATTGATTTCTTACACTTGAGTGAATATTAGACACTGAAATAAAACTACTTTTTAAGGACTTTATCGCGTTATACTGAAATTATTAATCCCGACCGTTTCGGACCCCTTACAGCGTCTGTGATCACGGGTGGACGCCAACCACCTTAGTCTTGAGGTGGTGGGCATCTTTATTTATTTATTTATTTATACATAGTATCTTCACAGCTATCCTACATTTTTGTTAATTATATAGGTATACTCACTGACCTCTATATTGTAATATAGAGGTCAGTGAGTCATACATATTATATTGAAATAAAACTACTTTTTACGGATTTTATCGCGTTATATTCTGTTGCTTTCATGATTTTTCACGATGATTTTTCTTTATATTTTCAGGAAAGCGAATCGAAAAACAGACAAAAGCGAGACATTTCTGAAAATAATAAGGTAAGATAGAGTTTTCTATAATATGGAAAAACGACTTCGTTAATTCATCATGTTGTTGGCTTATCAACGATGAAATAGCGTTAGATTTCTTCGAGCGCGTCTGGAGAAAGTGGTAGAAGATCTCATCAAGAAAATCAAAGTGGATCCCGAGAAAGAGCTATGTCTGTAACTCAAGTAGTCTGTAGTAATTTTGATGTTCTAAAATTATTATTTTTTAACATGAAAAATTCAAAAAATATAACAAAAGATAGTTTATGGGGTATGGTGGTATCATACGACATCGAACTAACTAGTTTGTCATAGAGTAGGGGACAACTGTCAAATTGTGTTGTCATTCATTCTTAGTTAGAGCCCCGAACGAATCATCCGCCCGTAGGTGATACGGAGTAGGAAACGCCCGTAACAAAGGTCGAAACTACGGACTTCGTGCTTAGGGAGTAGACCCTAAACCCCAGATGTGACTGAATATCAGTATTTTACACGAAGCGACAGCCATCAGACCTCTATTACATAATTTCTGGGCTACAACGATATCCTAAGGATAGACTGGTTGTCAGGCTATTCGGGCTTCTGACTATCACTAACGTTTGACAGTGTTCGTTTGAAAGGTTATTATTCAACACAATACACACAGACACACCCATACAGTAGTCACAGTCTTAGCACGATGGCAAAAGCTGAACCTGGATGCCTATTTGGTCGGGCCGGAAAACAATATGGACCCACTACCCACTTGTATTGTACTACCTGCTGTAACTATAATTATTTGTTTTCCTTTGCTTTGGCCAAATAAACATTTCGTTCTTTCTTTCTTTCTTAGGAAACTCGCAATGACACGAGCAAAAAATCTTCCCGCAGCAAAGTTTGTCTAGATGAATCTTTTGTTAATATAACCTTTCTTTTCCTAGAAACACATCCCGGAAGCACCCAAGCTCCCGAAACTGAATCTCAACAAGCTACCGAAGTATATAAGGAAACTCTTGTCATCTACAACATCGAAGCCTGACACGGTGAGTTTCTTATTATATTTTTTAAATTGAGATACGAGTAAGATGACAACAAGCACACAGGCCGCCTAATGGTAAGCACCAACCGCATCCTATAGACACCAACAACATCAGTAGTATCATTCGCGTTGTCATCTGGGACTTCAGTTATAAGTCTTTTTTTTTTAAGTTAAGAGAAGTCTGTTTATATCCAATGCAATAGGGACTGAGCCAATTCCCATTTTAAGAGAGGTAGGCCATAGTGGGAGTAATTCCACTCAAATTGGAGCTGCCCGACTGGTGAAGTACCTCCGCCTTGCAGAAAATCGAAGTGAAATAACACTGCTTTGAGCTGTGTTGTCTTCCTTACGTTGCCAGTGCTCTGCGAGGAAATGTAGTGTTGGCAGTGGGGACTTTGACCCTTATACTGCCGACCCAACTATTCCTTTCGTTTTACAGAGTCGGCAACGTGCAAGTGATACTCCTGGTTACAAGCGTCTATAGGCTACGGTAACCGCTTACCATCAGGTTGGCCGTATGCTTATTTGCCACCTTAGTACAAAAAAAAAAGTTTCATTATTATTTTTGCAGACAACAGCGAGTTCCAATGTCCCAATAGCTCCTAAAAGAGACGATAAAAGCTCAGAGTACTTGAGCAACGACAATGTCGGCAGTAGACCAGCTAGTGGAGACAGGACTTATGGCATGGACCTGAAAGGCAATGGTGGGACTGTGTGGAATGTAAGTGGATTTTTTTCACCATCAACATCAACAACACCAACAACCATCTTTATCTGCAGTGTCGAGAGGTGGTCGAGGCAAAACGCTTAGTGCGGGTTTGGGGAATTTCCACTGTGTAACGGTGACGCTTGTCAGTTAAATATATAATAAACCAAAGGTGTAGTATAAAAGTGCATCCACACCGCAGTTACTTTTGTGAAGCAACAGAATGCAACACGATAACCTTAGGCAACTTTCATCAACTTTTGCGACTGCTTGTTTATTACTCTTTGTTGAATGATCGCATCCATACCGCCAATATCATAAAGTAACAAATAGTAACCAGCAAGTTGCACAGCATTTGTTCACGACCAATATTCTCATTTATCATTTAATAGCGACCCGCCCCCGCTTCGCACGGGTGCAATGTACTAATAAAATACATGTATTATACATATAAACCTTCTTCTTCAATCACTCTATCTATTAAAAAAACCGCATCAAAATCCGTTGCGTAGTTTTAAAGATTTAAGCATACATAGGGATATAGGGACAGATAAAGCGACTTTGTTTTATACTATGTAGTGATGATGATATACCCACAGTTCGCCGATTTGTTTGGGTACCATTTAATAGTCAGCAAGCCTATTACCATTAACTAGGTACTAATTGAAACTCCAAGCTACTACTGAGAATTCTACAGAAAAACCCAACAATACTGCTCCACCCGGGAAACAATCTAATAACCTCAAACTCAGCGATCTTCTCTTTTTCTGACCTAAAATTACGCAACCCTCTATTACATAGACTTTAAGCAGACTATTCTGTTCGCGAAATCGGTAACAATTGTACAGTATTTTCCGCCTGGATCTAGGGGATCGATGGGTGGAAGCTGGCACTTGCCCCGTGAGGCCGAAGATTACAGGGAGTGGCGAAGATTGTAGTGGGCGTCTAGTCAGTCTTGCTATCTCTACTAAGCTGGACCTGATTTCTAGATGGGGTTCAAATTGGGGCTCTGCCTACCCCCCTTTTAAAAATGTAGATCCGTGGCTGTAGTATTTTATATGTTTTCAGAACCTGAATGACCCCGGCGTTGCATACCATGTTGGTCAAGAATTGAATCATGATGAAGATACTAAAGAGGTAATTAATTTTAACATTAATTAGACACCTTAACCTCAAACCGGGAGGAGTGGAGGGAGGGTTGGGGCCTTTCGAAGGGGTCCAGCGAGCGCTGGCCCACAGCCTGTCACGGCCGTGCCTAATGTCACGAATCTCCGTGACATATAGGGTTAGAGAAGGCAAGTGCTGTTTTTAGTCGGTAGGAGTCTGACATACCCTGCCACCTCCTCAGGTGGTGGACGATCCATGACGATTTTCCGTAGAAGAAAAAAAAAAGGGAACCTAGATATGATGGGGTCAGCCTAGCTGATGATAATAATAATTATTATTATGGCCGAATATTCAAACTCTACTGAATTTTAAGATGCTATTAAATATCAAGGGAACCCTTTACCCTATAGATGCGGTGGGGTCAATCTAGCTGATGATAAAAATAATATTACGACCGAATATTCAAACGCTACTGAATATTAAGATGTTGTTAAATCTCATTTTTTTACAGTCAAACAGCGAGAGCAACTCAGATTCAACATCAGGCAGTGACCAATCATCTTCTGAGTCGAACGAATCTAATCCTTCCGCAGACGTAACATCTTCTGATGATGGTAGCTCTGGTAGCAATGAGTCATCTGGAAATTACAGCCAAAGCAGCTCTGGAGGATCTAGCAGTGATTCCGGTGAGAGTAGTGAATCTCAAGGGAATGATAGCAACACTAGCATTTCTAAAGAAAACGAGGATGTCAGCGGCAGTAGTGGTTCTGATGAAAACGATAGCAAATCTGATGAAAGTAACAGTAGTGATAGTGAATCAGATGACAGTGACAGTGAATCAGAGGACAGTGATAGTAGTTCGGGTGACAGCGATAGCGGGTCTGGAGAAAGTGGTAGTAGATCTCAAGAAAGTCAAAATGGATCCCAAGAGAGAGATAGCAAGTCCAGAGAAAGTGATAGAAAATCTGAAGAAAAGGTATCTAAAGAGAAAATTGAGGATGGCGGTGAAAAAGGCAATGAAAACAACCAAACTATTACAACGAATGATAATGCTGATGCAAGCAAGAAATTCGACCAAATTATATCTAATTTACATGATATATTCGTTAAAGGAAATGCAAGTATCGATCTCCCGACGATCACAATGGATAAAGATAAGAACACAAATATACTTGACTTGCTAACCAACGTATTTAGTAATATCAAGAATGGTACAGAAATTCTAACTCCTGGCACTAAAGTCCAAATGGGAGGTGACCCGAACAATACAAACACATTCAATGTATTACAAGGCCTATTTACAAATGTAGTTAAAAATAAAATTGTCATCAACAACAATGTACCAGTTGATTCTAATTTACCGGACGTAATTAACCCTGAAAAAGAAGAAAAGCCAGCTACTGATAATCCTGTATCTTCGACAACAAACTCGGGTCTAGATCATTCTGAAGTTACTGAGAACACAAATATAGAAATTACTACTCCGGCTACAGAAAGTCCTAAAG
The DNA here is from genome assembly GCA_964056405.1 of Acronicta alni. Taxonomy (NCBI): domain Eukaryota; kingdom Metazoa; phylum Arthropoda; class Insecta; order Lepidoptera; family Noctuidae; genus Acronicta; species Acronicta alni. The sequence continues at coordinate 6,453,092 of OZ043942.1, forward strand.
AAGAAGTAACAAATCCAGAAGACACTATATCTAATGAGAAAGAAGATCATCATTCTGTAGAAGATAATAAAATTCCAGATGTCAGTGAACCTAAAGAGGGGAAAGATCATGGCTCAGTAGAAAAAAACCCAGATGAGTCTAGGCCTGATGAGATAGAACCTAAAGCAGAAGATCAGCCGGTAGAAGTTACAACATCATCGCCAGTTGAGTCTCACAATGACTTAGATAAAGAAAGATCTGGTGAAATTGAAGACAATAAGCACGTATCAGAAAATCCAGTTCATAAAGATGATAGTGGAGAACAAATAAGAGTAGAACCAGATGAAAACGATACGGAGGCGCCAACGGAAGTTACAGAGTCGCCAACTGAAGAACAAAAGGGTTCAGGCCAAAATGATAAGGTAATGACATTACGTTTAAGGGTCTAAATACAACAATTTGAAACCGTGTCTCATGTAATATTCATTGTAAAACTAACCTTAATAGTCTAGCCTTTTCTTCTTAGTTTTTCTACTTACATATTAACATTATGTTGGGATCAGCTCGCAGTCTAACCAAACGTAATAGAATTAAATCAGAGTATTATCCGAAACGAGTGCCAGTTTATTTAACCAACAATTTTTATAGGCCTGCCTAGTCTAATATTGAAAAGTATTTGAAGCCTACAATTTTCCAAAAACTAAAACAACTCCTATCACATTTTCTGCAGGTATAAAGCTTTATTTTACAACAATAAAATCGTATTTCAAGACTTTTTGCTAAGCAATTTACTAATCGATATTGATTTTTATTCAGGATACAAATGCTAAAGCCGAATTAAATACCAAAGTAGACCAGATGTTGGAATTGATGAATAATGTAAGTACCTATTCTCTAAACTATAATAACTGTAAAATAAACTACTATAAATGCTAGTTTATGTTATTATTATTACAGAAAGAGTCCAATTACAACCAAAGTGTTTGAAATTTAAAAATATCTACACCTAATAATTTATATGCGATTATTGTATCACTGCGACCGAAGTCGGTATCTCTCATTATACCATGTATATAATCGACCTCATTTTAGAAAATATTTTTAAACACACTATTACATTTACAGGAGAAGTTCTGGACATTCATGGGAAACTTAGGGGCCAAATATCTGGAATCTCTAACTGAGGTAAGAACAACCAAAATAAAATTATAATATAGGTATCATTTCGCCTTTATTGGTCTAGTGATCGCCAGCGTGAAGTCAGGTAGAGTTTTCTATAAGGGACTTGTCAACCCTAGAATTGTATTCGGGAAACTTGGCTCATCATGTGTCCCTTTGGGATCAATAAATCCAGGGCCTCCATTAAAAGTCAGATTAACTCTGTGGCCATGTAATGATAGATAACATTCTGTTGATTTCCAAAAAATAATAATAATATCATATGTAACATTATTCTAATTTTTACCTATTTATTTACAGCGGACTACTAAATTTATCAAAGAGGAAGTAGCAGCGCAAGTAGAAAAATATTTCTTAGAACATAAAGAAGATATTTATAAGGAACTGAATGCTGAAAAAGATCAAGTACCAAAAGATTTAACACAAGTAAACGAAGACCGTAAAAATGATGTCAGTGACGAAAACGTTACTGAACCTTCTGTTACCGACGACAAAGTGACAGATACAGGTAAAGATGAATCTGAAACACCAGATAGTAATGAAATTGCTATCGATGAACCCGTAAGGCATAAACCAAAGGATAAAAGTTCCGTACATGTAAGAGCCCACACCGTATATGGCAACACAGTAGGTAATGACAAAGTGACAAACGTTTACGTCTTCTACGCAAGTAAAAACATAGATGAAATTATGAAAAATATTAAAAACCTCGTAAATGGAAACAACGGTACTAACATATTTACTTTTGGAGTACATAAACCGAAACCTAGTCATAATAATAAAAACAAAGATACTGCACCAACAGAATTTCCTACAGCTACTTCAGCAGAAAAGGAAGATCATAAAGGCACCACCGATAGTACAAATGACATTCCAGTAACTGAAGCTGTAACTGAAGTTACCGATGGTAAAGTTACCGAGAGTTCTGAAAGTACGACAGATGGTAATGAAAGCACTACCTCCGGAGATGTGACGGACACTGCTGGACCTACAGCCAATGAAGCTGGAGACAATGATGCTACAGAGCAACCAACAGGTTTCTCTGAAGTCACATCCGAAAACCATCAGGATGAAGTAACCACAGCTCAAACAACTAGTAGTAATGAAGATACAGGAATGGTTGAAACCACAACAGCTGATAATGAAGCTGTTACTGACGTCACAACCGAAAAATCAAATAATATTTATGTCACACCAGAAAAAGTTGGAGATTCTTCTGAAAAGAAAGAAACTTCGAAGGAAACACCTGCAAATAAGGACTCAGCTGAAAAATCGGGCCATTCAAGCAGCACTGAGACGTACGGTTCCTCATTAGAATCATCTGGTGAGAAGAAAAACACATCGGCTGAAAAGAAAGATGCATCAGAAGAACCATCTGCTGAGAAGAAAGATACATCTGAAGCATCGGTTGAGAAGAAAGATACATCGCTAGAATCGTCTGGTGAGAAGGGTACATCAGCTGAACAGAAGAATGCGTCAGGAGAACCATCTGCTGAGAAGAAACAAGCATCAGGAGAAGCGTCGGATGAGAAGAAAGATACATCGCTAGAATCGTCTGGTGAGAAGGGTGCATCGGCTGAGAAGAAAGATACATCAGGAGAACCATCTGCTGAGAAGAAACATGCATCAGGAGAAGCATCGGCTGAGAAGAAAGATGCATCGCTAGAATCGTCTGGTGAGAAGGATACATCAGCTGAGAAGAAAGATACATCAGGACAACCATCTGCTGAGAAGAAACATGCATCAGGAGAAGCGTCGGCTGAGAAGAAAGATACATCGCTAGAATCGTCTGGTGAGAAGGATACATCAGCTGAGAAGAAAGATACATCAGGAGAACCATCTGCTGAGAAGAAACATGCATCAGGAGAAGCGTCGGCTGAGAAGAAAGATACATCGCTAGAATCGTCTGGTGAGAAGGGTGCATCGGCTGAGCAGAAGAATGCGTCAGGAGAACCATCTGCTGAGAAGAAAGATGCATCGCTAGAATCGTCTGGTGAGAAGGGTACATCGGATGAGAAGGGTACATCGGCTGAGAAGGGTACATCGACTGAAAAGGGTACATCGGCGGAAAAGGGTACATCGGCGGAAAAGGGTACATCGGCGGAAAAGGGTACATCGGCGGAAAAGGGTACATCGGCTGAAAAGACAACATCGGCTGAAAAGGGTACCTCGGCTGAAAAGGGTACATCAGCTGAAAAGGGTACATCGGCTGAACAGAAGAATGCGTCAGAAGAACCATCTGCTGAGAAGAAAGATGCATCAGGTGAAGCGTCTGCTGAGAAGAAAACTGCATCAGGCGAATCATCTGCTGAGAAGAAAGATACATCGCTAGAATCATCTGGTGAGAATGGTGCATCCGCTGAGCAGAAAAATGCGTCAGAAGGAACATCTTCTGAGAAGAAAGATGCATCAGGAGAAGCATCGGCTGAGCAGAAGATTACGTCAGGAGAACCATCTGCTGAGAAAAAAGATGCATCAGGAGAACCATCCGCTGAGAATAAAGATGCATCAGGAGGACCATCTTCTGAGAAGACTGATACCTCGCTAGAATCATCTGGTGAGAAGGTTACATCGAATGAGCAGAAGAAAGCGTCAGGAGAACCATCTGCTGAGAAGAAAGATACATCGCTAGAATCGTCTGGGGAGAAAGTAACATCGGCTGAGCAGAAGGATGCGTCAGGAGAACCATCTGCTGAGAAGAAAGATACATCAGGTGAAGCGTCTGCTGAGAAGAAAGATGCATCACTAGAATCGTCTGGTGAGAAGAAAGATGCATCAGGAGAACCATCCGCTGAGAAGAAAGATACATCAGGTGGAGCGTCTGCTGAGAAGAAAGATGCATCAGGAGAACCATCTGCGGAGAAGAAAGATGCATCGCTAGAATCGTCTGGTGAAAAGAAAGATGCATCAGGTGAAGAGTCTGCTGAGAAGAAAGATGCATCACTAGAACCGTCTGGTGAGAAGAAACATGCATCAGGAGAACCATCGGCTGAGAAGAAAAATGCATCAGGAGAACCATCTGCGGAGAAGAAAGATACATCAGGTGAAGCGTCTGCTGAGAAGAAAGATGTATCACTAGAATCGTCTGGTGAGAAGAAAGATGCATCCGGTGAACCATCTGCGGAGAAGAAAGATACATCAGGTGAAGCGTCTGCTGAGAAGAAAGATGTATCACTAGAATCGTCTGCTGGAAACAAAGATGCATCAGGTGAAGCGTCTGCTGAGAACAAAGATGCATCAGGTGAAGCGTCTGCTGAGAAGAAAGATACATCGCTAGAGTCATCTGGTGAGAAGGGTACATCTGCTGAGAAGAAAGATGCATCAGGAGAACCATCTGCGGAGAAGAACGATGCGTCCGGATAACCGTAGTAGTATGTAGTTCTGGTAAGCATCGATAAAGAGAAGATTTCATGGAGTATCCATCAGAAATAACCGTGTCATTAAGTGGCAAGGCGCCACAAGTCACAGCATTGTATATAGCTACTCTTAAGATTATTTTAAGATAGGTATTAATAATGGTCTATATAAAATAAGTGATGATTTTAATTAATTTGTAATTAATACGTGACTTTGTACTCCTTTTTAAGCATATTGCGCGCAAGGGAAGCGTGAGATTTGGCATAGTAAAAGTATATGCCGAAAGGGGGCAGTAAGCTAAACTGTATACATAATTGAAATAAAACTACTTTTTACGGATTTTATCGCGTTATATTGTTATTATTAATCCCGACGTTTCGGACCCTTTACAGCGTCCATGGTCACGGGTAGACACGGGTGACCAAGGACGCTGTTTTATTTCAATGTATAATATTCGCATAAATGTCAGAAATCAATATGTATACATAATTTCTGTTACAAAATTAAATATATTAATTACGTTCATACTGTCAATGTCAAACATAAAATATGTCAATTCCTTTTTTATATAGACTTTGAAAAAAGAAACTTTGTAACATTCCAACTTAAAAAGGTCGCATTATACGACGACCATTAGTTAAAATAAAACTGTTATTATAACCCATTAGTTTACTTATTTTTCTACGATAATGTTTGACGACCCGTTTAGCGTAGTGGTGGAGCGATCGGCTTCGGAGCCATGTGCAATGGGTTCAATCCCCACAAGAAACAAATTTCAATATGACCTAACATTTATTCCCATCTGGGTGTTTGTATACTATATATGTAAAAAAAATACTTAGGACATTTTACACAACACCATATAGTCTCAAACTAAGCAGAGCTTGTACTATGGATATTAGACAATGGATATAATACTTACATATTTTTTTTTTAGGAAAACATACCTACTTATAAAAAAAAAAATAAGAACGTCCAGATCAACACAAACTCTTATGTTCATCACATAAATATTTGTCATGTGGGAATCGAACCCACGACTCCGTAATGCAGTCTGATACTCGAACCACAGAGGTCGTCAATTGTGTTTTTACCTTACGTACCTTGGATTCAAACTTGAGATCCTTGGGAGTGCAATGATCATTTCAGCTACTTTACTACGCCACTTTCCACCCGCATCTCACCTCAATGTTGCTACCGCAAACGGTCTTTTTGAATATTAAAACATTATGCCTGTATTCACTGTAGGGTTACACATAGGTGTACTGCAATACACCCACAGTTCGCAAGTATGTGCAGGTCCTATGTAAGGGGCGATCCCTTTTTCTATTAACATGGCACAATAAACTCCGAGCTGCTACTGAGAATTTCAGAGAAATATCCAATCACACTTTGCTCTCCCATAGTGCTACGCTTAGGACCACTAAGGAGCTGCCAGTGCTCCGCGAGGAAACGTTGTATTTGCAATGGGGGGACTTTGACCCTTAACTGCCAACCCAACTATTCCTCATTCATTTTACAGGGTCGACAACGCGCAAGTGATACCCCTGGTGTTACAAGCGTCTATAGGCTACGGTAACCGCTTACCATCAGGCGGGCCGTATGCTTGTTTGCCACCTTAGTGGTATAAAAGAAAATACTAGCGAGGCAGAGATATTCAGTAGATTATACAACGTGTTACAAAATACCCCGTAAAAATATAATTAATTAAGCCAAAAATTTTGTCAGCTGTCATGTTAGGGAACCAGATTATTTAACAGAAAGGCCTACGTACCTATTTTACCTAATAATTGTCAACTTTAATAGTTTTTCTATTTTTCATTCATAAATGTTGTTGTTTTCCTTTTTTTGGGGTATGTTATACAGCGTTACTACGGTTCTTAAATATTGTGAATGGACTCGTTATAAGGCCCCATTTAACCTCCTTTCGGCTTTACGGGTAGTTTTGTAACATCTGTATAAAAAAAAAAAAACAAAAAAAAATATTTTAACACATTTTTATTACGACTAAATAACAAATTTCTGATCCTATGGCACAGTAGAGATGGAAATATTTATTTTCAGACTTATTTTAGACTAAATTCGTTTTAAAACGCAATGTCAGACATTTTTGAAGCCCAGATTTTTTCTGTGACAATTGATATGAAAAAAAAAAGCTTTTTAAAAATGTATGGAAACATCAATTCATTATTGAACGATGACCGTAACAATAAGCATGATGATAGTATTAAAATCTCAAAAAAAAACAGAATAAAATATTTTTTTAAAGGATTCTAAAAATGACACATTCACATTGAGACTAATATGATGTTTAATAAAATACTGCAATCGGCCATCTTAACTGAACCACCAATCACAGCGAATGACGTCACGAAGTTACTCTATGTAGTCTGTGTTCGTTGAGCATAGACACAATGTTTACCTAAGCGTGATGTCACAGCGGACGCTAGATATATTAAAATCAAAAATGTCTTTCGGACGTATGGCCTATTATTATAAAAGGGGATTATCAATATCTGTCATCATGCCTATTGTTCTTCTATTGACTCTGCTAGCTTTTGACGTAGGCATCGAAATAATATACGTACCTAGTACTCATTATTGTAAGTAGGTATCCCCGTGCATGCATCATGCATCCCAGCCTTATTTTTTTAAACTTAGAATGACATTGATGTCTGACACAGCGTTTTGATTTAACTCAATAGATGGCAGTAAATTAAAGAATTAAAATTAGATACATATACTTAAACGTTACAAAAATAATAATCTATGTATGCAATTTACTTTTTCTAACATACAATATTTTTAATAGATACCTTTTCTAGGGTTAAATAAGAACATTACAAAATATATATTAAATTACTGATTTTTGACACTTACGCGAATATTAAATATTGAAATAAAACTACTTTTTACGGATTTTGTCGCGATAAAATGATATTATTAATCACGACGTTTCGGACCCTTTACAGCGTCCGGTCACGAGCGATAAAATACGTAAAAAGTAGTTTTATTTCAATATATTATTTAATATTTTTACAAAATGTTATAAGTAACTTGTTTAAATAAAATGAGCTAGGCTTTCAAATATAGTTTTCATTTTGGCATTCACTGGAAGATATTTACCACCAAAAGTGTATGAATGAAGGCTGAATGATGAGTTTAGAAAAAAAAATAAGGTATGTTAGAAATTATAAATAGTATTTTATCTAAACTTATTAATAAAAAATACATAATTATATTACCTATAGTATTATGCGCCTATTGTAAAAATTACCTATTTCGTTTTTAAACTAACAAGCGTGTTTAATTAATATCCCAATTTATTCCCAGAATTAAAGACAAACAATATCAATTAATAATTTTAATTACATTAAATATACCTCGTGAAATTTTAGTTGTATTGGAGCTGAAAGGGCGCTATCGTATGAACTAAATATTTTCCGCAGTTTCAAAAGTTTCTAAAGGGTTTTTTAAGACAAAAGGCCTACGTCCTTCTCCAAGGTGTAATCTATCTCTGTACCAAATTTCATCAAAATCGGTTCAGCTGTTTAGGTGTGAAGACGTATCTCCGGTTAAGTATACTAAACGTTTTACCAACTAAGCGACCGAGACCACTAGATGATAGTAGAATTTTTCTTACCGAGAAAATATATGTACCTATTATCTTTAAAAAAATTTTAACATGCGCCACTGCCATATATCATTTAAAAAAAACTAATAATATTCCTAGTAATAATATTTTAAATGTGATAGTTTGTGAGGATGGATGGATGTTTGTTACTCTTTAACGCTAAAACCACTGAACGGATTTTGATGAAACTTTACAGTATTATTACTTATACATCAGAATAATATATAATTTATTTTCCGGTCGCGGCTTCGCCCGCGTCGAGTTCGGTTATATCGCGTTTCCAAGAGAACTCTTCAAAAGTCCGAGATAAAAACTATCCTATGTTCTTTCTCAAGGTCAACTCTATTTCTGTACCAAATTTCATTAAAATCAGTTCAGTGATTTAGACGTGAAAGCGTAACAGACAGAGAGAGTTACTTTCGCATTTATAATATTAGTAGGGATAACGATTTTGAGAGTCCACGCGGACCAAATCGCGGGCAGAAGCTAGTTGGATGATTGTTTTTATGTATAAAAAAATAATTAAACTCCGAGCTGCTACTGAGAATTTCATAGAAAAACCCAGTAACACTGCTCGACCTGGGAAGCGAACCCACACGAGCTCAGCAGCCGCGCTAGACCAGGCAGATAAACTACATCTTATATGCACATAAGAATTAATTATCTACTAAAATAGGAATTCGATATTATTGCGTAGAAATTCGTATTGTGATACAATTCGTAAAATAACATGTCGTAAAAAATACTTTTAATAAACTATAATAATTATAAATCTTAACATAGAAAAGGGCGTAAATGAGTATAGCCTCGAGGTCACTTACGCTCTTTTAACAATATAGTAGTTATATTTCGTAAAAATAAATAGTATTACAAAAAAAAACCGTAGAAATAAGAAAATTCGTTTCCAAACAGTAAAAAATAAAAGTCTATCGTCTATGATAACCGTAAAGTTTGAGCAATTTAACTGTGACTCTTTGAAGCCTCTCCAAATGACTGCCCAGGTACAGTTTTATAAAAAAACAAACACACCATCACCGTTACGTAGTGGTGTACCAACGTACAGACGCCAGCACATCATATAGATTTTCAACTTTAATGCAAAGCTATAAGGTTCATTTTCAATTGGGAAAATTTGACAGATTTGGATAGCTTGACCTGCTGACGTCGTACACCCACAGTTCGGCAATATGTATCTTAGTAAATATTCATAACAAAAATTGTAAACTAAGATTAACATTGTAATCATGTTATTTAAAAACAGTGTCTATGGAGTTTCTTGCCGGTTCTTCTCCATAAGACCCACTTCTTGGAACCGTGCAACTAGTTTTGACTTTTCAATAGGGAGCGAGCCTATTGCCATTAACCGGGCACAAATAAAATTCCGAGCTGTTATTGAGAATTTCATAGAAAACCAATAACATTTTGCTTAACCTGGTAATAGAACAAATACTTCAAGTCGCGCTTGCGCTAATAACGCAGTCAATAATGACAAAAAGTGATATTAACCTTTCGACCGCCACGGACGTGTATAGACGTCAAATTAAAACTTGCTCACGACGCCAACGACGGCATGGCACGTCAAAAATACCACTTTTTTTTAGTTCAAAACAAATAACTATACAAAGATTTGTTGTTTTTTATGCCTATTATTAGATACTAGAATTTGTCGCTTGGCGTTGAGAACACGAATTTTCGTTATTGACGTGCCGGTCAAAAGGTTAAAAGTGAATCCTGCGCAGCGACTTGCCTACGTCTTCAAAGAGGTCCAGTTATGTTGCCCGTAGTTCTTTTTAGGCAAGACAATAATAAGAAAGGTGATAAAACCGCCCATTGTACAAAGCGAGCCATCAAGCTACCACAATCTGTCAATTTTAATGATTGATTTTTTGACTTTTGATTGACAAAATTATAAGGTTCATATTCAATTGGGAAAATTTTTCAGTTTTGGATAGCTTGACCTGCTGGCCTGTACCATTTTATGATTTATAAACACGTATAGTCGACCATAAAATTGCTTTACAACTTTTGACAAAAACTTCTATCCAAATTAAATTTCACTAAGACTCATTATAATATCACTTTCGCTTGGTTTTGTAAGCAAAATAGACCTTGTTGTTTTATGATATGCAAACGACATTCACTCTAAGGGTGGTAAAGCTATTTTTGGTTGACTATACTTCGCATTCGTTTAAGGTGTGCAGTGAAAAGTATTATATTCTATTCTAGTATATAAAAATATTTTTATTTGAGGGCAAGAACTTTTAATAAAAACATTGTAGGTGCCTTTTTTTAGAATGAGACAACACAATATAAAAACTTAATAAAATTTTCAATAATATATAAACATTAAAACCGATCACTATTCTTTGTTTAAAATTTAAAAAAGTACAACACTTTTTCTCCAAAATGTTGCCATATACAGGTTCATTCGTAAAGTAAAACTTGCCACAGAATATAATTGTTTCTGACACTAATTAATTGGGATAAAATCCGAAAAAAAATTGTTTATTTCAATTGCCAAAGAATGTGAATCATAATTCGGTATCCAGTCTAACCAGATGCGGCTGAATATCAGTAATTTACATGAAGGGACTGCCATCAGACCTCCGCAACCCAATTTTTGGGTAATACCGATACCCTGAGGATAGACTGGTTGTCAGGCTTTTTGGGCTTCTGACTACCACTAACGATTGTCATAGGTGTTCGTATGACAACCAGGACCGACAGCTCTACGTGCTTGAGGGTCTCGATGTGGTACGAATGGTCACCCATCCACAGAATAACCGCGGCTGGTGTAGCTTAACCTTGCAGATCGGTTGATGAGCGTATTTATTACTTGGCCACCGAGCCCCTCTAAAGAAAACTTTGCCAAAGAATGTTTATAATACCGATTATAATTAACACTTTTTACCAAAAAATAATAACCATGTTTCTAGACAGAACGAAAGAATGCCTTGTCTATTTCTTGTACAGACGCCAGCAGGTCAAGCTATCCAAAACTGTCAAAATGTTCCAATTAAATATGAACCTTATTGCTTTGTGTTAAAGTTGAAAATCAATCAAAGAAATTTGACAGATTGTGGTAGCTTGATGTGCTGACCTCTGTACATTACGAATGACCATAATTACTATACACCGTGTTTTTTTTGTGTCGTCTTACAGCCAAAAGGAAACCCTTATTTAAATATTATTTCTACTAGCTATGTGTCTAAGTCTGAAATTCAGAAAAAAAGAGAGCCGTTTCTTAGAAAAAAGGTAGGTGTATAGGTGTAGGTGTATTTTTTTGCACTTCATGGTTGATCCCATACAAGAAATTGTTGATCATGATGAGTAGAAGTACATCCTTTCGGATGTAGGACGACAAAAAAAAACACGGTGTATATTTCAACCACCAAATATAATATTAAACACAATATATACAACAGTTTTTGTTTTCATATAAATATCCCAGTATATAACATTTTAATAACATACCATCACGCTTATATTCCTCAGAGAGTTTGACAGAAGTGTACTAATTTACACCCACAGGTCGCCCGTATGTTTTTTTTTTATGGGATAGTGGGCAATCGAGCAGACGGATCGCCTGATGGTAAGCGATTTCCGCCGCCCATTGACCCCGCAACACCAGAGGAGTCACAATAATGGGTCATATATATGTTTGGGTCCCATGTAAACGGGGGCAAGCTTACTGCCATTATCGAGAACAAATCCAAACTCAACAAAATCGGAACTGACACTGAGAATTTCATACAAAATCCCATTAACACTACTCGACCTGAGAACCCAAGACCTCTAGCCTAGCAACGGGCTTACAAGGCTAATGAGACATATTAAAAAAAATTAATAAGTATATTGAGTATTTCTTGGTAAAATATTGTACGGTCAACAAAAGAGTTAGGTATACAGGCAGCTACATAATAATCTATATTTTGATAAATATAATGTATTAATGTATCACGCAATATGTGTCAAAACGTAGGTATTGTAAGCAGCTACATACCTAACCCTTTGGCGCGTAATTATTTACTCGAAATCTGTATAACAATGCATATTTAATTTGCTATCTGTGTACTCTCTTTTGTTGACTGTATCTAAATAGTTTTTTTCAAATTGATTTATCATAATTAATTTGATAAAATTAACTACATGAATGATTTAGCAAAGTTGATTTATAGAAATTGATTTTCCAATATTGATTTACATCATCAACCCATATACTGTCCCACTGCTGGGCACGGGTCTCCTCTCATATTGAGAGGGAGGGAGGATTAGGCTATAGTCCACCACGCTGGCCTAGTGCGGGTTGGCACTAGGCAATATTGATTAGACAAAGTTTTATACCTCAAAATATCTTCGTTGATTTAAGAGTTCAACTCTTGTCTGGGTCTCTGCCTTCTCAACATATTGATACCCACAAACCCGATACCCACTTTCTCAAACTGTATTGTACAGAGGTCAGCACATCAAGCTACCACAATCTGTCAAATTTCTTCGATAGATTTTCAACTTTAATGCAACACGATAAGGTTCGTTTTCAATTGGGAAAGTTTGACAGATTTGGATAGCTTGACCTGCTGGCGTCTAGACATACACATACAATATGTATTCGACTCAAAATTGTTTTTTTACAAAATATGTTCAACGTATTTGCGCTCAAAACAATTAGCGTTTCGCAAAATATATATCACAAAACTGATAATGACATTTAAAAAATGACTTTCAAATTCATTTGAGATAAATAATTCTATGAAATTCATTTCTTAATGTTTTTTTTCCAAAATTTCTTTTTTTTATGACATTGTACAAATATATTATTGTTTAATTAAAATTTCATTTTGATCCATCGCTATGACCCGTAGAAACTGGTGGTCTTTCAAATATAGTTTTAACTTAATAACTAGAGTGTTAGCGATACTAGAAGGCAGGGAAGCATAAGTAGTTTTAATTTATTCACGTATATTGATTAACTTATACAACACCAAACCTTCATTGTTTTTAATAAGAGATAGGTTAGCGTTTGACCACAATCTCACCTGATGGTAAGTGACGATGTGGTCTAAGATGTAGCTCGCTTACCTAGAAGATACCTATTCACTCAGTCATGACTGGAAGACCCCCAAATCGTACACGTTATGACGTCAGTCAACCACGTCATCTTGACAGCTCAGTTGTTAAGTTTTATATGTCCAGTAATGTCACTGGCTACAAACCGTGGCCCTACATAACGGAACACAATAATCTTAGCATATTATTGCTTACCGGCAGAATATTTAAGCTAAACTAAGATTGCTAAAGTAAGGCTAAGGTTGTCTGGCAGAAAATGCCTAATGGCATTAAGACCGCTATGCATAAAGACAAATAATAAATACATAGTTAGCAGCAAAAATATGCACAGAATATCGTTAATTGGCCGATAAAAGCAAAAAAAAAAGGAATTTATTTAGCTAGCAGACAGATTAAATTCATTAAAAATCCCCAAAACCCTCCAGATGTTCGAAAAATTAATCCCTGATAGGTTAAAATTAAGATAATATCATTCTCAGAGCTTCTTCCTGACTATATTGGGGTCGGCTTACAGTCTAACCAGATGTAGATATCTTCTACTTCTTTCAAATCCTAGCAACCAACCAAAAGCTTCCTACAAGTCCTAGCAACGCCAACACAGATAAAACTAAGATAATATACTTATTTATCGCTGATCCTAAGTTCGGCCAGCTCCTGTTCCTCGTCCACCTCGTCTTCATCATCAGAACCGTGGACTGATGCGGCCGGAGTTGTACCTCCTAGAAGAACAATCGGAGTTAATCTTCAGGTACAGAGGACAGCACATCAAGCTACCACAAACTGTCAAATTTCTTTAATAGATTTTCAACTTTACTACAACATAATAAGGTTCATTTTCTATTGGTAAAATTTGACAGTTTTGGATAGCTTGACCTGCTGATTTGTGTACAATCAGTAATATCAAGGGACTTAAATGGCAATTGTCTAGTGGACAAAATATTTTTTTTATGATTCAATGAAATAAATCCCCTAAAATAGAGCCAATAAATAAAAACAGAGAAGTAGTGATAGTGGTATGACCATTGGACTGCCAAGTCGAAGGTCTCGAGTTCGAACCCAAGGCACGCACCTATGACTTTCGAATTCATGTGCGTATTAATTATTAATTAACACTCGCTTTAAACGGTGAAGGAAAACATCGTGAGGAAACCTGCATGCCTTAGAGATTTTTCTCGACGATTTGTGAAATCTGCCAACCAATAGTATCTATATTTTATATAGCTGTAGTGTTTTTTTTTTTACACTCACGTCACTTCACTTTCTTGATATGTTTTTGCTTTCCTAAAGCCATTGTCGTGTGCATTTACCACACAAAATTACAACAGTGCTTAAGTCAGGTGCTTCTCACGTGCATTTCCAATCAACTCCTAGTGTATTCAAAAAACACAAGTGCCGAATTCCACAAATTTGTTTAAAATAAGAAAAACAACTCAAAGGCTCTGTATTCAAATGCCATCATTGTGACACTTACATATTAAAAACTAAGAACAAACGCCAGTAGGTCAAGCTACTCAAAACTGTCAACTTTTCCCAATTGTACATGAACCTTATTTCTTTGTGTTAAAGTTGAAAATCTATTAAAGAAATTTGACAGATTGGGGTAGTTTGATGGGCTAGCCCCTGTACTATGTCTGGACTTTAAAATAGACCATGATTCTCAGTTTGTTTCGGCGTTTCTTCTCAGAGATAAGGAAACTCCAACGGCATCTAGCACACTACATAATGAAGTTACACTTCTTGTATAAGTTGACCTCTCGATGTACGGAAAACTAATACACAATGCAAGCTCAATGTGTTTCATTGTAAACAATTATTTTAAAGAATATCTATGGAGTTTCTTGCCGGTTCTTCTCCATAAGACCCACTTTGACAGTGGAACTAGTTTTGACTTATCAAAAGTGCTATTTTAATGGTATAACTGAAATAAAATACTTGAAGTTATTTAGAAAAGGAAAAATTGGACCGCGGGCAGGATTCGAACCTGCGTCTTCTGGTTAGGTACACCAGACGCTATGACCACTAAGCCACCACGATACCTACCCGGTGGCTTAGTGGTCATAGCGTCTGGTGTACCTAACCAGAAGACGCAGGTTCGAATCCTGCCCGCGGTCCAATTTTTCCTTTTCTAAATAACTTTAAAATCTTAGCATGGAAAATGCCAAAAATATAAAAAAAGATAAAATACTTGAATTTGAGTTTATCTTCTTACTGACTATTGTAGTATTAAAATCTTGACTTTAGATTCTTTTTTTACATATTTACACAGCACCATCTAGTCCCAAACTCAGCAGAACTTGTACTATGGGTACTAGACAATAATATAAGAATTATATCCATTGTCTAATACCCAAAGTAGAAGCTCTGCTTAGTTTGGGACTAGATGGTGTTGTGTGAAATTGTCCAGGAATATTTATTTATATAATACTTATATATTTTTTTTGTAAAAACATACTTAATACTTAAGCAGGTGATATGACACAAATATTTGTGATCACATGATGCTCTGACACTCGAACCACTAAATCACAGTCGGTTTCAGTGTTTAAAAATCTATTTAAAGATAATTTAAATATTGTTAAGGGTATATAACCTATCTGGCATATCGACGAGCCCGCCATTTTGTTTTTTTTTTTCGAAATCGCGGCTCATTATAAAAGTGATATGATATTTGAAGGTAAAGATTGACATATGAGTACAGCAACAATCTCTATCTCGAAGAAAAATTAAAATAGCAACGGGTCCGATATGCCAGCTTCCATACAACAAGGTTCAAACCCCTTTAGTAAATGACACAGATTACTAATACTTGTGCCTGTACATACCTACTAAATATAACTAAACTACAATGCAACCACAAAAGTATTACATAAGAGACCTTTCTAACGTCCCTCCAAACTGTGACCAGAAACCAGACCGAGATAAACCAAGGTTCAGGGCTGCCATAGTTTCCATTTGCCCCGGATTCACGGGAATTTTTAGGCTGGCAACCCACACGCCATCTGTCAACACCGTTCATACTATTATAGGCGGTATTACTTTGAAATAAGGTCGCCATTTCTAAAGGAACGCGTAATAGTGCTTGACAGACAACGTGGTAAGGTTGCCAGGTAATAATTAACTTTTTACAAAAGGGGACTGCATTTTGGGGTCTATCTTAGAACCGAATGTAAACATAAAAAGACGAACATGACGCCCAATGTTTTGTTACAACTGGATTTTAAGAAACAACGAGCTTTTCGGTGTAAAACTTACATGAGAAAACGCACGAGCGTGTTGGACGGTGAGTAATCGATATTTTTGAAAGAAATGTTTTTGTTATATGTTCACTCGCCGTGAGCATTACATCGAAAACAGTGTCGACCATTCGCAAGAACGTTACGTTACATGGAAATGTTTTTAGAAAACTGAGCATTTGCCTGTATTGTACCTACCTTTCGTAAAAACGTAAAGTTATAAAGTAATGCTAAAGCAAATGCTCTAGTCTATACCCACCTAAAGGTGAAGCGTAACACCCCAAAAAAAAATATTAAATTGAAACTACTTTTTTCAGCTAATTATATATTTACTAACGTTAAGGAGTGCTGTAGTAAGCTCATAAATAAAATACTAAAATTTCACACTTCTAAATACAAAATATGGCAACTGGCAACCCTGAATTTCGACCTAACCTAATTCTCGATGACGTCAGCGCAATCCTGGAGTTTCGCGATCAACTGATCTATTTGCTCAGCCACCGTCTCGTTCAAAGGCTCCAAGAAATTCTCGTTCGGCGTTCGGTAATGTTCGTGTTCCGATTCGGTAAAGTTCGGCTTTTCGAAGCTGATTTCGAGGCCTTGGTCGCTCCCGTCATCGGTTATGTCGAGAATTTCCAATGATTTTTGCAAGTTTATTAAATTTTTCTTTTGTATATCTGTGTTTTTGTCTCCGTTTGTTTGTACTTGTTCGTCTTTTGTCTCTTTCTCGTCGGATGGACGTTCCTGACGCACTGGTAGGTTTGTTTTATTTATTGTTATATATACAGGGTATATTCTGCAAGTGGTCGTGGATGACCCAATGCGGAATAAACTTTTGTTACTTATATCATATCATACCATCACGCCTGTATTCCCCGAAGGTTTAGGCAGAGGTGTACTAATGTACACCCACATTTCGCTGGTATGTTTTAGGTCCCATGTAATAGGAGCCTATTGCCATTAACCGGGCACAATTCCAGACTCCGAGCTGTTACTGAGAATTTCATAGAAAAACCCAATAACACTGCTCAACCTGGGGATCGAACCAAGGACCTCTAGCGTAGCAGTCGCGCTTAGGACCACTAGACTAATGAGGCAGTCAGGATTTCCTCAATAATGGCGACATTGAATGGTGTAATTAACACTTGTTGTGTACTTTTGGTCGTTCTTTTTCTGACAATCAACGGGGTCGATTCCTGGCTAAGAATATTGATTTTTCTAATCTGGGAATCGAACCCAGAACATCACGGTAAGCAGCCGCTCTCACAGTCAACAAGACCGTGGAAGCAGTTTATAGTGTTAAATGGTACTTACTAGAATGGGTGGGGCTGGGCGGCTCGGAGATAGGTCGTGGGTAGTTGAATCTCTTGCCCAACTCCTGATCCATATGATCCACGTAATCTGGATACACGATCTTCAATGCTTCGGCGCGCGCTTGACGATAATACTGAAGAAGAAATAAGTTTTTATTAATACTCATATAATGTTATTACACTCACTAAGCATTTATTACTAAGCAGTGATAGCCTAGTGGTATGACCATTGGACTGCCAAGTCTAAGGTCTCGAGTTTGAACCCAGGGCACCTCTGATTTTTCAAAATCATGTGCGTATTAATAATTAATTATTACTCGCTTAAAAGGTGAAGGAAATCATCGTGAGGAAACCTGTATGCCTTAGATTCTCGACGGTTTGTGAAGTCTGCCAACCCGCACTAGGCCAGCGTGGTGGACTATAGCGTAATCCCTCTCAATCTGAGAGGAGACCCGTGCCCAGCAGTGGGACAATATATGGGTTGACGATGATGATGAATGTTATTAACCCATATACTGTCCCACTGCTGGGCACGGGTCTCCTCTTAGATTGAGAGGGGTTCCCTCACCCCCCCCCCAACCCCTTGTTCCTCTCAGTCCGTGGTGGACTCACCACGATGGCCTAATTGCGACCATCAAAAAGTCTAGCGTCAATCACTTACAGGTGGGCAGCGCATACATTATAATTTAACAAGCCTATGTTAATTATATTTGCGGCACGCTATGATGGCCGTTACGTTAATGGACTAAAATAAAAAAAAACAATACATATTGTATATATTTTTTGTAGTAGTATCGTTAGATCACTATTGACAATAAAGAACAGCAATTTGCTCCTTCAAATGTAATTACTAATGAATACGAAACTTCATGAGTGGACAAACGTCCAAACGGCCATCATAGCGTGCCGGTAGTGTAGTGTATGCTAGAAAAAAATATACTTACAATACCAAGATTCCTCCAGTCGAGAAGATCCGACAATCTTTCGGTTCTATTTCTTTGGATAATACGCTGTCGTCGCGTAAGCCTGCGCAAAGCAAAAAAAAATATTCCAAAAATATAATTAACGTCTGTGGTCTAGTCGTTCGCGTGTCGGACTGCGGATCACGAGGTCGTGGGTTCGATTCCCACAGGACACAAATATTATACTCGTGTTTATGTTTGTCTGGGTGTTTCTTATGTATTATAAAGTATGTATTTATAACACCTTGATTTCTTTTAAATATAGCTAACTGTCCTAATTATAATATGTCTACATAATTATATTGTTATACTTTATATGTAGGTATTAGTTAAGTTTAATTTTATAAGATCGCCCGAATAGCCATAGGTGTTTTTCTATAACTATCCGTGAAAACCTATAATTGGCTTAATGTTTCCTAACCTAATTATTTTTTTTTTTGTATAGCTGTTGGTTTTCTAAAATAAAATAAATAAATAAACAAAAAGGTATATAAGTATTATATCCATTGTCTAGTACCCATAGTACAGAGGCCAGCACATCAAGCTACTACAATCTGCCAAATTTCTTTGATTGATTTTCAACTTTAATTCAAAGTAATAAGGTTCATTTTCAATTGGGAAATTTTGACAGTTTTAGATAGCTTGACCTGCTGGCGTCTGTACATTGTTCGCCAGTAAGTTTAAAGTCCCATTTAATACCGGCGCGACTCCCACTGCTGGGCACGGGTTGTGTCTATTGCGGTTGACCAGACCCAAATCCAAACTCCGAGCTGCTACTGAGAATAGGGAATATTTTTTTTATTATTATTAACATCTTTATAACGTAGGAAAAAATATAAATAATCCTGGAAATTTTTAAATTATTTTTTTATAATATTTTAAACACTGAAAGAAAGAAAAAAGAAAGAAAAAAGATATTTATATGGACACAAACTGAATAATTTTTTGCCGTTCAAACGCCGCCATTTTTTGTGGGCTTTGGATGTATTTGTTTACTGTACGCTTTTCAATCCAATGTTGTGTCACGTGACGTCACATTTCGTCGGGACCAATGGTGACGCGTTTCGTAAGTTTTAATTTCACTCGCTTATTTTGCACTTTATATGTAATCATTAAATAGGAACTAAATAAAAAAAATACCTTTCAGGTATAATGTGACGACAATAAAGATTTGGGAAAAATATATTCCAGACAAACTTAAGACTTATGCATATTCCCTATTTCATAAAACCTCGACTTAGAAACTGTAACAGTCGTGCTTGCGACCACTAAGCTGTGCACTATAATACTACACACAACACATATTAGGATGTATGAGTACTTACTTAGTGAAATCAAACATATATTGCGCTAATTGTTGAACGGACCCCTCCAGAGATATGTAGCGGCGGTCCACCACGTATATACCGTAAGACATGGGGTCAGCTATATGCTCCTGCATGAAGCAACCAAAACCTGAAACAAAATAAATATTATCTTTTTGTATTTTTTGGCATTTGCATGCTAAGATTTTAGTTATTTAGCAAAGGAAAACCGTGGGCAGATTCATGGTAGTGGTTTATTTCACGGATCCCAAGGCCATGACTATAAGGCAAGTTAAGGAAAGTGCGGTTTTTAGTCTATATAAACCAAACTACGACAAACTATTTCAAATCTGTAAAATTTTACCTGTACACTGTAAAGTAAAATATCTTATAGCTATTGAGCAATTCTATAAAACAGAATATAAAGAACACACATCTCATAAATATTGTACTAAAAAAGTTAGGCAAGGCAAATTTGTAATACCGCCAGTTAAAAATTACTACGGACAGAGAACCCGGAAATATTTAACACCTCTAATATAAAATAATATAGATAGCTTAAGAAAACTTAATCCGGGAAAAAACAATACTTTTGCATTGAAGGGCGTTTTAAAGGGCAGCCTGCTAAAAGAGCATTTTGCGCTTTAAAGGGCGTTAAGGCGTGACAGTAGTTACAAAGTTCTATGTATATTAGATCATAAGAATATTATAATTAAACCTAAGACTAGTTACTAGATAACACAGAGCGCCTCTTCCGCCAACAAACTGTATCAAGCAGTTTGGCGAAATTATACTGTATTTTTGTTGATAAATAAAAAATAAATAAATAAAAAAAAGTCGGAAAAGTCATTTACTCCTAAAATTACCTGAAAGGTTGGTGGTGATGCTTGGGATACCCATGACGGTACACTCAGCAGGAGTGTAACCCCACGGTTCGTAATACGAGGGGAACACCCCCAAGTGGCAGCCCCGGACGAACTCCTCGTAATCCAGACCGAACAGAGGATTTGTGGATGTTAGGAATTCTGGATGGAATATTACCTGTAAAAAAAAGATAAATTAAAGAAAATATTTTTTATTTTTGAGATTAATAATGTTGTGCATTAAGAACTTTGTTAAATAATGCACGCTTTGTTGCTGTGTGGTTTAATAATTAGCGATGTTGATAATCGATTAATCGATTATTGATAATGGATTGAAACAGGTAAAAGTATCTTAATTATCTCAAAGGTATACATATCTCACTCAAATAATCAATAATCATGAATGATTGAAGCTAAAGATTTATTTACCTTTGTTTCCTGTTATCTCAATGCTGTGATAGTAATGTTGATAATCGATTATGGATAATCGATTATCAACATCACTATTAATAATACCCGATTTTATGACCCCCATTAGGCTAAGAACATCAGCTGACCTTGACTTTGTCGTGGACTGTGTTGAAAAGTTCACATCTTCTGATAGAGTTCAGTACGGGGTCACTCCAATCGTCCACCTGTGCAAAAAACGGATACAAATTAATATAAAATATTTAAAGTAGTTTTAATTGTTTTTTTATTTTATGATCCTATGAAAAACTTCCTCATATAAAGACACATTAACAAAAGAGAATTAAAGTCGGTTCAAAAATAAAGAAGTTATAAGCATTTTAATTCTATGCTAGATAGAGAGCGAACGACGGCAATGTTCCGTGCGCCAGGAATGATGAATGATATTTATTTTTGTAAATAGATCTTTTAAAGACACTTTTACAAGTCAATAATTAATTAATAATACTAGATGGCGCCGGCATTTCCTAGCTGACGACCTCTGAGAAGAAACGCCGAAACAAACTCAGAGAATCATGGTCTCTTTTAAAGTCCAGACAGTAACAGTATTTTCAATGCTTATTAGATGTGTTTTTTAATGTAGGCAAATCTGAACTGGACTTTTGAAGAAAGAGCCATAGCAGCTTTGAGTTGACCAGCCCATACTGACGGCACGCGTACATCAGTCATCGTGTAGCTCAACCATTATGAGCAATTTTGCGGAAGCAAGAGTAGAAATGACTTCCACGCTATCATCCGTAAGCGTGTAGCGTCGCTATTGCGTAGAGTGAGGGGCAGTACCAATGGGATCCTAAAAGTCATTGCGGATAAGTATGACTCCGCGATAATGAACGAGTTCATTCGAATCTTAAAAAAGTAATAAAAAAAATGTGTGAAAAGATTTTTACTAACTAACATAGAATAACTAAAATTGTAACTAACAAAAGATGGACCTTGTCTGAATAAATATAGATTATTATTCTTATTTACATTATATTTTTAAATATTTTATAAAAAAAACACATTTAAAAATATAAAAAAATTGTCAGACTACCGATATCGGGAACAGGGTCCAAACTACAGGTGGTCAGGGCCCAAGAAAAAGAAACCTCCTAACAATAGGGGCCGTGTCCAAGAGTAATGATTTCTGAATCAGGCCCTTTATCCAACCACCCAACGAGAGCCTCCTTAGATATTGATCGAGGCTCTTGGCTATTAAGCCATTGGCTGACACAACGATTGGTACAATGATTGCTGAATTCACATATATTATTCATTGTGTAGCTCCCTAAGTAATGGTTTTAAACACTTACAACATTATGTGTGGTGATAGGAGGTAGGCCATCTCTTTGTAGACTGTATATGCACCGCTTGAGACGCACAGTATCGTCCTTGTGAAGGAGCTCTGCAGCATCAGGCAGATGACCACTATCAATAAATAATAAAAAAAAAAAAACATAACGATAAAGAACGAACATTTTATTTCAATTAGACTGGAGAGGCGAGGTGTGTAGCCCCTCCATTCAAAGGGAGGATCCTCCAACCAGGCGGGTGTTTTGCCTGGCGGGCCACGGCTCGACGGTGATGTCGGGCGGTTGTATAATATATGCAACTTGCGTAGCGAATGTTGCTTGCGCGATTCAGAATTTTGTACATGGTCACGGGTAGACTGACTACCCGTGACCATGGACGCTGTAAATCCGTAAAAGTAGTTTTATTTCAGTGTATGGGAGCAGTCAATAATATTGCACAATTCGTAATATTGCGCAATATAATTAATAGTATAGGGGCCGCCACAATACAGGGCAATGTTGGAAATGGCCTTTTGAAGAAAGAGCCACAGCGGCTTCGAGTAGATCCGCCCATCTGAGGGAGCCTATGTCCAGCAGTTATTCTCAAGATTGATAGGCTAGGGGCCGCCACAATGCAGGTTAATGTCTGAAATGGCCTTTTGAAAGAGCCACAGCGGCTTTAAGTAGATCCGCCCCAGCTGAAGGCGCCTAAGTCCAGCAGTTATCCTCAAGATACTGTAGTCCTCACCTCAAACAGATATCGTACATCCTCCTGCCGATCTTCTGCTGTATATCATTGATGGTGTCTCTTAGAGCCTTGGTCACGGCGTGTCCCCGCAGACTCTCCACGTTGAAGTTGTTGGTCTTCGCGGGGAAGATCAAGAAGGCTACTACTGTCATATCTGATCCGGAAGCCTGAAAATAGAAAGAATGTAGTATTTCTTGCCAAAGTCTGTTAGTACAACAGTATACAAATATGTGTTAATTATGTAATTCAATTCTATCGCTTAGTTATCTTTAGTATTGTTTAGTCTGTATTGTACACACAGAAAATATATATAAAAAAATGTATATACCCAAAATATAGTATAAAACAAACAATATACAGAGGTCAGCACATCAAGCTACCACAATCTGTGATTTTCAATTTTAATAATAAACAATAAGGTTCATATTCGATTGGGAAAATTTAACAGTTTTGGATATCTTGAGCTGGTAACGTCTGTACCTTTGATTATATACTTGTCTAGATGCCACATTGACACGTACAGAACGGCCCAAATAAAGTCTACTAAAATTGGTAGACTCTCTTCTCACTTACGTCAGTGTCATTTGGATCACTTCAGGGTGTGGAGTTCTCGAAAAATAATTAATTATGTCGGTATGTGTGTCGCAATTATGTGGGAAAACCGTATAATTACACTAAGATCACATTACATCGGTAACTTTTGTTATTTAACCTCTATTATTTTATGAAAACATGATTTTTCAATTCGTTAATTTGTAGGTTCGACAGATTAGCCGGTGTTGTCAATTTATTACAAGGGAGATTTGGTGAAACTATGGGAGATAAAATGCGAATATCAGTCATCATCTTTCGATCAGGAGAAAATTGTATTATTTTAATACTTACATAATTTAGTACTTAAATGATAAAAAAATGAAATGTGAAGTGAATGCCTTCACAAAATAAATGAAGTCATTCACTAAATAGTATTTTTGTTAGTTCTAATATTTTGGGTTTCAGATTTCTTAAGACTGGAGAGACATTATTCAGCGGACACGAAATGAAATATAAAAAAAAAAACTATTTCGAAAACAAATACAAAGAGATGGATTTTGATCTATAAATTGCTGTATATATTTTTTCATTGTATTTTTTGTTTTTATTAAAATAAATAAAACACTAATCTACAAAATAATTACTTTATTCAGCTTATTTCGTTTAACTGTCATCCCATTAAATAATGGAGAAAAGGTAAGTTAATAATTTGGAGCAGGCATCCCTAAACACGCACACCTTGACAGTTTGACTACAATAAGTACACAAGCGGTACTCACACATATCACGCAATTTGGCCCCAGTTTTCACGTGTCGTTTGTTTGTATTGCTCCATCTAGACAAGTATATAATCAAAGGTCTGTACAAAGGCGAGTTTTTGAGTTTTCTACCAGCAAACCTTTGGACTGATTGTTGCTTAATTCATTAATGAATTACAGAATAGGTACTCAAGCTCGAATTTTTTTTTTTGAGATAAGATATACAAAAGCATACAGGCCGCCTGCTAAGCGGTAACCGCAGCTTATAGACGTCAGCAACACCAGTGGTATCACTCGCGATGTCATCTTGACACCTCAGTTGTTAAGTCTCATATGTCCAGTAATGTCACTAGCTACATTGCCCTTCAAACCGGAACACAGTGTTAGTACATTATTGCTTAGCGACTTAATATTTGGTAATTTTGTTATTTAAGTGTGTTACCTCTGGTCTTGTATAATTTAATTTTATCTAATATTCAAATTTTTTTAGTTTAATTTCAGCTAATTTAATTCTATTTATGTTTGGTGATAGGCAGTAATTCTTTGCTGTGAGCGCTATGTACGCCTTAATCGTCATTGCGCATTAGTCCTGTAGTTATTAACCTTTTGACCGCCACGTCAATAACGAAAATCCGTGTTCTCTAAGCCAAGCGACAAATTCTAGTATCCAATAATAATTAAAATAAAACAAAAAAATTTTGTACAGTTATTTATTTTGAACTAAAAAAAAGTGGTATTTTGACGTGCCATGCTGTCGTTGGCGTCATGAGCAAGTTTTAATTTGACATCTATACACGTCCGTGGCGGTCAAAAGGTTAAGATTGATATATCTTTAGTAAAAGTGTAATGCATGTGATGTGGCTGTGCTTTTTTAAATAAATAAATAATGTGTTGGTATCATATCACCCCAGACAAACTCTGCAGTTTACCTTTAAATAATGGTTCAATCGTGCGAGTGCTTCAATGAATATGTCGGCTCCTTTGTTGCCAAACTCATATCGGCCAGCGATGAAGAAGTACAAGGTGTTGTCTAAATCGAAGTTGAAGTGACTGGGAACAATATAAAGACAATAAATAAATATTCTTGGACAATTTTACACAGCACCATCTTGTCCCAAACAAAGCAGAGCTTGTACTATGGGTACAGACTATGGATATGAATACTTATATACTTGAGGAGCGGTGGTGTGTCGGATTCCGCTCTGAAAAGAGCGATCTACCGACTAAAACCAACCTCAGCTTTTCGCGTCACCATTTTAGTGCCGGGACTACGGGGAGCGCTGTAGCATTCGTTCGCTGATCAGCCTTCGAGCCTTTTCCCAAATATGTTGAGGTCGGCTACCACTCTAACCAGATACGGCTAAAATCGCCACTAACAAATGACGAATCACAATCTGAATCAGACACTATGGGGACTACTTAACGGACATCCATTATATTCTGACCTGTGAGTGTAAGAAAAGCTTACATAATTCGAGGTCATCTTATAATGGAAATTTGATTTAACAAAATAAGAACCCACCAAATAATACCAAATAATTAAAAAAAAAACATCTCCAAGCTCCTACCACCTCATTATATCTTGGCATGGGTCTTACCCATAGAAGTGGCCCCTGGAGAACTCGTTGATCTTGTCCTTGGCAAGCGCGTGAAGATTCTGAAACTCGTGCAGCGCTGAGAACTTCTTCACGTTGAGGCCGTTCGGCGTTATGATGTCCGCTTTCCGCTTGAGGAGGTGCTCCGCTTCGAATCCTGACGAGGTACATACGAGTAAGTATTTTATAGGACTATACAAAATGGAAGACGAATCCAGGGGATGGTATCATTTAGTAAGGGGACCATCCAGGAATAGTATTATTTATAGAGAAGACTATCCAGGAATATTATTATTTATTTTATTTTATTTATTTATTTATTCTCTCCCTTAAAGCTATCATAACAGGCTGTTGCCCAATGCGATAGCAAGGTCTTATAGAGGGGACTATCCAGGGTTGGTATCATTTACGGTGGAGACTATCCAGGAATGGTATAATTTACGGTGGGAACTATCCAGGTATAGTATTATTTACGGTGGGGACTATCCAGGAATAGTATTATTTACGGTGGGGACTATCCCGGAATAGTATTATTTACGGTGGGGACTATCCCGGAATAGTATTATTTACGGTGGGGACTATCCAGGAATAGTATTATTTACGGTAGGGACTATCCAGGAATAGTATTACTTATGAAGGGGACTATCCAGGAATAGTATTATTTATAAAGGGGACTATCCAGGAATAGTATTATTTGCGGTGGGGACTATTTGTGAGGACTGGAATATTGCCGAGTAAAAGTACAAACGTCAGAATCACAGGGTCAGCATATGAAACTCTGGTATTATTTATGGAGGGGACTAAACTGTATACAACAATTATGAAAATGACTATGTGGGAATAGCACTATTCACGTCCCTGAGCGAATAGTACTATTCCTAGATAGTCCTTAGAACATTTGGGATTGACATTATTCACAGAATATATTCAAGAATGGCACTATTTGCGGAGGGGACTGTTCAGGAATGGTAATATATCACGGAAGGGAACTATCGAGGAATGGCACAGAGGCAACCGTTTGCACGTCCCGTGTGCAGACCGACTACGCATAGGAAAGCGCAGCGTAGGACGGGCCCCAACTAGATGGACGGACGACCTCGTGAGGGTCGCAGGGAGTCGGTGAATGCGGTCTACGTAAGACCGACTTTTATGGCGATCATTAGGGGAGGCCTATGTTCAGCAATAGACGTCCGTGGCTGATAGATACTGTGGAGATCGTAAATAAATCTCGGCAAATAACTCCAAATATGTAATGTTTACGTAATATGACGAAGTCGTGCTGCTTCGAGGTCCTGGGTTCGACTCCGAGGTCATGCAAGTGTTATTTATGAAACTCTCAGTAGCAGCTCTGAGTTTGGATTTGTGCCTGGTTAATGGCAATAGACATATCGGCGAACTGTGGGTGTGCATTAGTACCCTGCCTGACTTTGATGTTAAGATGGAGACTTACCGGTGATGTCCGACACTGTCGTGAAGATATGCGTCATGTGGCAGGCAGCTCGCTCCATACAGTAGCGATGGTAGATCTGTCGTTTACCAGCCTCTTCATCTACTGAGAACTGATACAGAATTTATTAGTTAGTAAAGTCACTCTTTCTTTCCTTTTCAGCCTTTTCCCAACTATATTGGGGTCGGCTTCCAGTCTTACCAGATACGGCTGAATATCAGTATTGTACACGAAGCGACTGCCTTCAGAACCCCACCTAAATTTTTCGGTAATATCAGATACCCTGAGGATAGACTGGTTGTCAGGCTTTTTGGGCTTCTGACTACCACTAACGATTGTCATAGGTGTTCGTATGACAACCGGGACCGACGGCTTTACGCGCTCTCCGAGGCACAGAGTCTTGATGTGTTAAGAATGGTCACCCATCCACATACTGACCGCGGCTAGCGCAGCTTAACCTTGCAGTTCTATTGATCATCTTAGTTATTACGACGTCACCATAAAGACGTAAATTCAGAAAGTGAAGGCAAAATTCGACATGGCGGGTAGGTATCGCGGTGGCTTAGTGGTCATAGCGTCTGGTGTACCTAACCAGAAGACTTTCAGGTTTCACTTTCAGAGGACTTTTTTAAGGTTCGAATCCTGCCCGCGGTCGAATTTTTCCTTTGCTTAATAATCTTAGTTATTACTTAGTCAAAGCCCCTCTAATTAGTAAAGTCACGAGCATTTATATGTAAAATCATCTTCCTATGGTCGGCTTACAGTTAAAGCAGCAGGCAGTCGCTTCGTGTAAAATACTGATATAGGAAGCCGACCCCAATATTTATTTTATTTATTTATCAAAGGAAGACCAACAGCATATAACAATTAGCGTAAACATAATAAATTATTATAGACATCAGAAAGCCAATAATAGGTCTTCACTAATAAGAAATGGTTTACAAAAGAAGTATTCTTGTGAACATAAGTTTCATTAAATATACAACACGCAATTGTCGTGCTTTGAGTGCGGCACGGTCCGCGCTCCCCGCCCCTCTCTGCGCCTCAAGCCTCACCCCACGCGTCACTATAAATAGATCTGCAGACGAGGCGCGGGCCTCTTTCTTCCCGCTGCAGCTGCCCGAAGCTAAGTGCCACCCACTACCGGTCGGACCTCGCCTCGAAAGCTTCGCCGAACCCACCCTGAGCTTAACTCACCCTACTCTTGCCTTAATGTACTTTAAATTTTAACCGTAGTGTCAATAAATTTGTATATTTTGTGTTCCGAGTGTAATTTATCTCCACTAAATATTTCCCGGTCGGCCACGTTCCTGAAACGTGTCCTCCACGTTACATGAGAAAAATTCTAGAGTAAGTACCCGTCTTACCGTTTCCAGCTTAGCATTTAAAATATTAACAATTATATATATTGTTGGGAAAAGGCTCGGAGAAAGAGAAACAGAACGCATTAAGGTGAGCATAGTCAATTATACGTAATAATTAGGGCTGCACCAGCATTTTTTTGGATTACGGAGGAAGTAGATTTTTCAGGCGATATAGTTACATGTTACAATATTATTTTATCATTACCTTATCGAGGTTGTTGTAGAAGTCGGTGTTGCCAGCGCACAGGTATCTGCCAAGCAGAGTGGCGTGCGTTGTGAACACAGTGGCGACATCTACGTGACGGGTCCTACAAACAAATATACAATATGTTTCAACATAGCGCTAGCGGTTCAAATGTATGCATACAAACATAACCAATTAATTTTGATTGTGGTGTGCAATAGAGTAAATAAAAGAGAGGTAGGGCATAGTGGGAGTAATTCCACTCAAATTGGAGCTGCCTGACTAGGGAAGTACCTCCGCCTTGTAGATAATCGAAGTGAAATAACACTGCTTTAAGCTGTGTTGTGTTCAAGGATAACAGTGCTCCGCAATTGCGGCATTGGCGGGATTTTGACCTTTATATATCCTCTTTCGTTTTACAGGGTCGGCAACGCGCAAGTGATACCCCTGGTGTAGCAAGCGTTTATAGGCTACGGTAACCGCTTACCATCAGGTGGGTCGTGTGCTTGTTTGCTAACTTATTGGAATAAAAAAAAAAGCGTACTAGCACAAACACTGACCTGAGCATGATGAGGCCGATGCCAGCCTGCCACTCGTGGAAGTGTGCTACCACTCTCGGCGGAGTGTCACTGTAGCTCTCAGCTGCTTTACGAAACTGAAACAAACATTATAATGATATTTTTATTGTATTTACCCGTCGGCCGAAGTAGAAAGAACATAAAGAAGAAAGAAGACAGAAGACGGAAGAAAGCAAGAAGAAAGAAGAAAGAAGAAAGAAGAAAGAAGAAAGAAGAAAGAAGAAAGAAGAAAGAAGAAAGAAGAAAGAAGAAAGAAGAAAGAAGAAAGAAGAAAGAAGAAAGAAGAAAGAAGAAAGAAGAAAGAAGAAAGAAGAAAGAAGAAAGAAGAAAGAAGAAAGAAGAAAGAAGAACGAAGAAAGAAGAAAGAAGAAATTGTCCCGTCACAGTTCGCCGTTAGGGGCGAGCATATAAATCCAAACTGCGATCTATTACTGAGAATTTCATAGAAAAACCCAATAACACTGCTGCTCGACCTGGGATTCGGAGCCAGAACCTCTACAGCAGGAGTCGCGGACCGACCCCAGACAGAGAGTATGTATGTATATAAGAAAGAAAGAAAACTTTATTTGTACTATTGTGTTGTCCCCAGCGTGGTACAGATGTCAGCAAGTCAAGCTATCCAAAACTGTTAAATTTTCCCAATTGAATATGAATCTTATGGTTTTGTATTAAAGTTGAAATTCAATCAAATAAATTTGACATAAATTGTGGTAGAAACACTCGGTTGAGGTACTTCAGAACTATATTCTTCAAAGGTCAAGGGAAATCTCACACAACCATCAATCACTTTTTTTCACTAGACATTCTACATTAAATTTAAATGATTACTTCTTTTTAAAGTAAGTCATATGCTGACTCCTTATGAGTACACCTTATGAACCTCTACAGTACATACCTCGCCTATAAACTGGGCCACCATGAACCCAAGTATGACAGCGTCGTTCGCCTCGATGTCCAGGTGTGGTATCCCGATCCCGCAGGTGGTCCACAGCTCCTGTTTGTACCCGTCCAGCTGCCACGCCCCGGAGCCGATGTCGAAGAGTATAATCTGCGGGTTCCCGTCTACCAGCCAAGTGCCCGTGTGGAGCTGGAGAGAGAAAATAATGGTATTTTCAACACACTTGCTCATAAAATGGCTCTTATTTCACCGCAATTAGGCACGCAATGACACCTATAATCAAACTGACTTTTTCATTGCTATTATTCACAAGTGACTTATAGGATTTTATTTTATTTTATTAGTTGAGTTGCTTTATTCTTAAAAAAGATCGTGTTCAATAATTAGTACAAATAAATTAATGTACGTATTGCTTGCTCATTTCATGCAACTTCGTATTTAAATAGATAATATCAACTTGTACGTTTTTAACAAAAATAAAACTTTCACTCAAATATAACTTTTGTTTTCTCTGTAATAAAGAAAACTTTGAATTCCCCATTTTGTATGTGGCTAAAACTCTATCCACGAAAAGGCAAAAAAAAAAGAAACCTCATTCTTTTAGCCTATGGCCAATCGCCATTATTCGCCATTGTTTAGGAAAACAGCTGATTATTTTTTCCCGCCATTTTTCACATTTACAACTACGTTACTACTACTATATTAATTATTATTCTACCGAACATCATTGTAAACAACTATAATTTAAAAGAGTATCCATGGAGTTTCTTGCCGGTTCTTCTCCATAGGAAACGACTAATTTGGAACCGTGCACCTAGACTCGACGTTTCATAAGTGCCTGTATAAGGTTTATATGAAAATAAAACTATTTTGATTTGATTTGCTGATCAACCAGCCAAGGTTAAGCTGCGGTAGCCGCAGTCAGTCTGTGGATGAGTTTAACCATTTGAACCATGAATTAGACCAGGGGTCTCCAAATTTTGAGGCCTTAGGGCCATAATAATTACTTCAGTATGTTCCAAGGGCCAAAACAGTTTTAATTTTTCTGCCTTTAACTATATTTCTAAATTAGACTCAGAATGCTCGGAAAATCACAATGACATAAATCTCATTAGTGTTTTTTGTTAATTCAATTATTTGTTAGTTATTAATATGCTTAAGCTTAGATACTTAAGTTAAGTTTTCTGCATTATCATTATTATTTCTGTAGTTAAGTTTATCTTGCTAGTAAATAAAACCGAGTAAGTATCATTCTGTGTTTTCTTCTTCAACTTATCACAGCAATAGTAACAACAATAAGACATTGGCTATCGCGGGCCAGATTAATGGCACTGGCGGGCCGGATTTGGCCTGCGGGCCGTAGTTTGGAGACCACTGAATTAGACCATTCATAACACATCGGAATCCCTCCGTGCCTCGGATCACGTTAAGCCGTTGGTCCCTGTTGTCATATCAACAGCAATGACAACCACAAAAAGCCTGACGCCAAGCCTATCCTCAGGATATTGGTATTGCCCATAAATTGGGTTGCGGAGGTCTGATGGCAGTCGCTTCGTGTAAGATACTGATATTCAGCCGCATCTGGTTAGACTGGAAGCACAACATAGTTCAATTCAATTTATTTGCAAAAATATGGTACAATAGTTCGGAAAAGACCCGGATCCAACTTCTTAAAAAGGTGGTTTGAGTACCAATTCTTCCAATATATAAACCGGTTCCAGCATGGTACAGATAGCAAGAACGACTGGCCGACCCCCAAGCCGCGCCGTCTGCGCAAGTCCCGGGCCTGAATGTGTTTGTGTTGGACTCACCTTGTAACCCTGGCTCCTCATAACGTTGACGGCAGTGGTGAGAGGGGAGTTGGGAGGGAATTCGGCCTCCTCCACCTCTGTGCGAGCGCAATGCTCTTTGTACGGACCTGGCAACAATATAGTTTTAATATTAAATATTTGAGACATTTTTACACAGAACCATCTCGTCCCAAACTAAGCACAGCTTGTACTAAGGGTATACGTACGATCGACAAAAGAGTAAAGTATACAGGCAGCTAATTAAACATCTGTGTTTTGTTAAAGATTGTGTAATAATGTATCATGCAATATGTGTGAAAACGCAGGTATTGTAAGTTGCTACACATCAAACCCTTTGACGGGTAATTATTTAAATCACAATCTGTTGAAATAAAACTACTTTTTACGGATAATAATAATTAACAACTAAAACATGATCATTGAATATTGTTACTTTAAAAGAGACCATGATTCTCTGAGTTTGTTTCGGCGTTTCTTCTCAGAGGTCGTCAGCTAGGAAATGCCGGCTCCATCTAGTTTTAATTAATAATTAGTAATAAATGTCATTGATCATGTAACAATAAAAAATGTAGAGTAGCTGTCAGTAATTATATCATCAAGACGCCCACCACCTCAGTCTACCCGTGACCATACGCTGTAAAGGGTCCGAAACGTCGGGATTAATAATATCAATATACGCGATAAAATCCGTAAAAAGTAGTTTTATTTCAATGTATAATATTCGCGTAAATGTCAGAAATCAATATCACAATCTGTGTAAAGATGCAGGTTTCGTTCGCTACCTGTATACCAAACTGTTGACTGTACGTAAATATATACTTAACATCCAGATAAACAAAAACACTTATTTTGATATTAATATTTGTGTCCTGTGGGAATCGAACCCACGACCTCGTGTTCAGAGGTCGAACGCTCTATCTATTACACCACAGACATCATCATAATTTTGAAAAATTTCTATCTTGCGACCCCGTATCTAATTTTTTTTTATAAGAGATAGGTTAGCCTTTGATCATCTCACCTGATGGTAAGTGACGATTGAAGCTGCCCGACTGGGGAAGTAGGTACCTCCGCTTTGTAGAAAATCGAAGTAAAATAACACTGCTTTGAGCTGCGTTGTGTTTCTTACGGTGAGCAAGGTTGCCAGTGCTCCACGAGGAAACGTTGTGTTGGCAGTGGGGGGATTTTGACCCTTATACTGCCAACCCAACCATTCCTCTTTCAATACAGGGTCGGCAACGCGCAAGTGATACTTCTGGTGTTGCAAGCGTCTATAGGCTACGGTAACCGCTTACCATCAGGTGGGCCGTATGCTTGTTTGCCACCTTAGTAGAATAAACAAAAAATAAAACAGTTTTAGTTCAAGATAGATAGATAATTGCTTACCTAGTAAGCAGTAATTCTCTCCCATTTCTTCAGTGGAGACATAAGCCTTGGACCTGATTACTGTGTAGATACCACCAACTGAAATAAGAAGAAGAATTTGCGTTAGAACTTGCCATTTTACTGCAGTCTAACTTGAGTTCCCTAAACTATGGTTGAGCTACACAATGACTGATGCATGCGTGCCGTCAGTTGGGACTGGTCTACTCAAAGCCGCTATGGCTCTTTCTTCAATAGGCAATTTCAGACTTTGCCCTACATTGTAAGACACATGTTTGTTACAATTCTATGTCTAGACTTTAAAAGAGACTATGATTCTCTGAGTTTGTTTCGGCGTTTCTTCTCAGAGATCGTCAGTTAGAAAATGCCGCCATCTAGCTTAAATAAATATGTAAAATATTTACATAATTATTATATATTTACATATAAAATATGTGTGTCTTTAAAAGATCTAATTACAGAAATATATATCATTTATCTTTTATACAACGTTATTTAGAAAAGGAAAAATACGACCGCGGGCAGGATTCGAACCTGCGTCTTCTGGTTCGGTACACCAGACGCTATGACCACTAAGCCACCGCGATACCTACCCGTCATGTCGAATTTTTCCTTCACATACTGAATTTACGTCTTTTATGGTGACGTCAGTAACACCTATTGAAATTTCCTTTTCTAAATAACTTTAAAATCTTAGCATGGAAAATGCCAAAAATATACAAAAAGATTTTTATACAACGTGTAATATCTTTAAAGAGTGCCCTGTCACTCTTTAAAGATATTACCAAACGTCTAAACGACACTTCACGTGACCCAAAGGCTGGCCTCTACTTCGGCCAGAGACTAAGCATTGCCATTCAACGTGGCAATGCAGCCAGCCTCTTGGGTACGCTACCAGACGATGGCGATGCGGATGAGTTTTTTGATGCAATTTTTTAGTCTAGTTTTAGTTTAGTTTACCCTGTAGTTTTTTGTTTTTCTTTTTTATTATAGTTTGTTAGTAAGTAGTGTAGATAAGTTTATTTTTATTTAATTATAAATTTAGGTTTTTGAATTTAGTACTATTTGTAATAAGTTCATTTAATTAGATAATTACATTTTTACAACGTGTTACAAAATACCCACTTAAAAATATAATTAATTAACAAAGCCAAAAAATTTGTCAGCTGTCATGTCAGGGAACCGGATTATTTATCAGAAAGGCCTACGTACAGACAACAGCAGGTCAAGCTATCCAAAACTGTCAAATATTCCCAATTGAATATAAACCATACTGTTTTGTGTTAAAGTTGAAAATCTATCATTTTCATTAAAACTTGACAATTATATTAGAAATATGACAGATTGTGGTAGCTTGATGTGCTGGCCTCTTTACCTATTTTACCTAATAATTCTACTTTAATAGTTTTTCTATTTTTCATTCATAAATGTTGTTGTTTTCCTTTTTTGGGTTATGTTATACAGCGTTACTACGGTTCTTAAATATTGTGAATGGAAAAAAAAATTTGAAAGAATAAAAATATTAAATACTAGATTATTTAAGATCACACTGTATCTACAAATGGTTAAACGATAGAATTTTTTATAGTATTAAGTATTAAAGAATTCATGAATTAAAAATGTTGACGTCCACTGCAACCTTTGCTAAGCTCTAAATTTTTTGCATGCTATGTATTATCCTAGCAAAACAATGTGCCCCTTTGTATTATAATTTAACAGCCAGGCTTACAATCTCCTATTTTTAGAATGGCCGCTGAGTATAACAATGCAGTCTCAAATATTGGTGAATTGGACATATTTAGTGACAAACTGTCAAGTTTTAAAAGAAAAATCACACTGTCTTTGTCAAATAGTCCTTAAATATTACTACAGTTCCTACTTCCTGCCTCTGGTCTTGTATAATTTAATTTAATGTTCAAATATTGTTCAGATTTGTTTTATTTAATTTTTAATTTAATTTCAGACAATTTTGTTCTATTTAAGTTTGTGATAGGCAGTAATTCTTTGCTGTGAGCGCTATGTACGCCTTAATTGTCATGTGCATTAGTCCTGTAGTTATTAAGATTGTCTTTAGTATAAGTGTAATGCATGTGATGTGGCTGTGCTTTTTTTAAATAAATAAACATCTGGTATACCATGTTTTACGCAAATAAATGATTTTATTATTATAATTAGATATAAAAAACTAGCGACCCGGACCGGCTTCGCACGGGTGGAATGTACTGAGTACCTAATAAAATGCATATTAAACATAAATAATATTATAGCCTATGACACTCACAAATAATGTGGCTTTCTATTGGTAGAAAAATTTTCAAAATCGATTCAGGATATCCAAAGATTACCCCCTACAACCTTACAAACTTTACTACACACATCTTATTTATAATTTAAATGCTATATTTTGTTCTCTATTGCAAAAAGTCACATAATAAAATGTTTAAGCTTATTATAGTATGTATGCCATGGGACGGGCGTTGTTGTCTGAAGCACAGATATTTAGTTATCTAGTTCAGAGGGTCTACTCCCTATCTCCGTTAACGAAGTTACGAGCCGATCGAGTTCTCCGAAATTTCGGAGTCCGATAAAACAAGTGTCAAATTCAATTTTTCGAACGGGTAAAAACACATCGAAAGTAGGGACAACTGTCAAATTGTGTTGTCATTCATTCTTAGTTCGGGCTCCGAACGAATCATCCATCCGTAGGTGATACAAAGTAGGAAACGCCCGTAACTAAGGTCGAAACCACGGACTTCGTGCTTAGGGTGTAGACCCCCTGACACAGATGTTCACTAAATTGAGTGCTAAGCTCTATATCTAAATGTATTAGAAGCTAAGTTTCCTTTTGTGTATGAAATGAACTAATTATTATTATTAAACTTTACCTCTTTATAATATTAAGTATAGATATGTTTCAAGATTAATAAAGGATATTTACATAATATGCGAAACCTGAATTTATAACAAAAAGACTTCATGTTACTGGCCAGCCGTGACCCACATCTCTTTAGTGCAAATCTTCGCAGTTCTAAGACAACCCGTAGAAGCAAGTAATACAAGTATTGTAAGGACTTAACACTCTATGCTCACGGACAATACAATATCTGATTACAGCTAGAGACGTTTTCAACTGAAGGGATTTTTTAAAGACACACACATACACATCATTTTTAAATTGTGACAGTTATATTTTTACACAATTTACTTATTTCAAATACACATGCACAACAAAACAATAAAGTCACTAAGACATTGTTCAAAATACGTGGACTCTCTTGTGTCTTATGTCGGATACAAGCTTTGATTTAATACTCAATACTCAATACTCAATACTCAATACTCTAGCTTTGATTTATATGTATAAATATATATGTTACGGTAAGAGTGAATAATTGAAGATTATTAATAATTATCTATTATTATTAATAATTACCGAAAGTCGAGGTTAAAGTGATAAATGTACATAAGTAACGCTCAAGGACCAAAAACAGCTCACAACGCGTTGTGGTCAATTATATTAGTTGAGCTCCAATATGCAAG
Organism: Acronicta alni; assembly: GCA_964056405.1. NCBI lineage: Eukaryota > Metazoa > Arthropoda > Insecta > Lepidoptera > Noctuidae > Acronicta > Acronicta alni. Next base: position 6,490,562 of record OZ043942.1, read on the forward strand.
GAATTATAAAAACTAAATAAAATTAAAAGTCGTACTTAGGCCAGGTTAGGTTGTTAGGTTTTTTTTTAATATATTCAAAAACTAAAAGTAATAAATTTCGATCGTTTATTCACATTTACCAAAACATGTGGTTATTATTAATAATTTTGTAAAAATATTAATAATTTTCAATTAATCAGATTTACCGTAACATATATATAGCCTAATCCCTCTCAATATGAGAGGACACCCGTGCCCAGCAGTGGGATGGTGGGATATGTATTGATGACGTGATTTATATATAACCAGTATGAAATCAGCCGCTACAGGACTCACAGCAACTACGGTTTCGTGTGCCGTGTCAAAAGTTTACGTTAGAACATTTACATTTTAATATAGCTCTTAATTTTCATTCATCCTCTCACAGAATCTCAGACATTCACGTGGCAGCTGGTTGTCGCCATATTGAATTTTGATTATTGTCATGTTTTTAGTGACACTATAAAAGAAATCGATTAACGTAACAATCGTCTAAATCGGCCCACGCGTTTGGTCTCTAGAGTGCCACTAAGGAACAAACATACATACATAGGCTGATAAACACATAATTAAAGAGAGTTAGGGCATAGTGGGAGAGATTCCACACAAATTGGAGCTGCCCGACTGGGGAAGTACCTCCGCCTTGCAGAAAATCGAAGTGAAATAACACTGCTTTGAGCTGTGTCTTGTTCCTTACGGTGAGCAAGGTTACCAGTGCTCCCTCCGCAAGGAAACGTTGTGTTGGCAGTGGGGGACTTTGACCACTATACTGGCAACCCAACTATTCCTCTTTCGTTTTACAAAGTCAGCAACCCGCAAATGGACCCCTGGTATTACAAGCGTGTATATGCTACATTAACCGCTTACAATCAGGTGGGCCGTATGCTTGTTTGCGACCTTAGTGGTATAAAAAGAACTACGTAAGAAAATAGTCTTACCTTTGTTAGCGACCTCCCAAGCAGTCTCGAAGGTCCACCTGTTCTCGTTGCTGGCGGCCTGGCCCTTGTCCATGTAAGACAGCAGATCAGGCGTGGACTCCGCCCTGTAGAACCGCTTCGAGGATCTGTCGCGCGACATTGTGGCCTATGGAGACGACATAAAGTTTAATTATACATGTAAATGTGAGTACTATGTAGGCTAGTTAAACTCGTGCAAGGTTTTTAACGTGTTCTGGCAGTTTTGAGTATTTCACGTGACCTACGCTGCTGTCATACTGATCTGGTATTGTCGTGCGACGGGTCGTTGAGCTCCTTAAATAATAGTTGAGCTACACGATGACTGATGTACGCGTGCCTTCAGTATGGACTGGTCAACTCACCAACTCATATGATAAGCAATTAATACTATTACTGTCTGGACTTTAAAAGAGACCACGATTCTCTGAGTTTGTTTCAGCGTTTCTTCTCAGAGGTCGTCAGCTAGGAAATGCCGGCGCCATCTAGTATTATGAATGAATTATTGACTTGTAAAAGTGTCTTTAAAAGATCTATTTACAAAAATATTTATACTATTTATCATTTATAGTTGACTGTAGCACGGGAAAAATATTAACTTAATATAATTATTAATTATTTTTTATAACCAGGTTTGATGAACTGTTGTCTAGCAAGTTCACAGAACACAAAATATTTATGTGAGGAACATAAGTGTTTGTTCTTCTCTGGGTGTTTCTTACGTGTTATAAGTATGTATTTAAAAATTATGTTGTACATATGTATTATATCCATTGTCTATTGTAGTACCCATAGTATTAAGCTCTGCTTAGTTAGAATTTTTAGTAATTCCTTTATTTATCGTGTCAACTAGTTTTCACATAAATTACCTAACGTTGAGCCGAGTACGTCACAAACATACTCGTAGGTATTGGCATTTTAATGAGTTTGGTCGAACGTAATATACAGTCATAAACTGTAGGTAAATGAGTTGTATTACAGGTAACAATACGTATTACTTCATTCAAAAGAGTTATTATATCTTTTAAAAACTGTCAATGCCAATATACATATATCATCATCATTATCATCAACCCATATACTGTCCCACTGCTGGGCACGGGTCTCCTCTCACATAATGAGAGGGATTAGACTATAGTCCACCACGCTGGCCTAGTGCGGGTTGGCAGACTTCACACGCCATCGAGAAAATCTCTAAAGCATGCAGGTTTCCTCACGATGTTTTCCTTCACCGTTTAAGCGAGTGATAATTAATTATTAATACGCACATGATTTCGAAAAGTCGGAGGTGCGTGCCTTAGGTTCGAACCCAAGACCTTTGACTTGGCAGTCCAATGGTCATATCACTAGGCTATCACTGCTTCTGCCTGCAGGTTTAGCTATCCAAAACTGTCAAATTTCCCCAATTGAAAATGAACCTTATTCATTTGTCTTAAAGTTGAAAATCTATCAAAGAAATTTGACAGATTGTGGTAGCTTGATGTGCTGGCCTCTATCTATCTATCAGCCACGGACGTCCACTGCTGAACATAGGCCTCCCCTAATGATCGCCACAAAAATCGATCTTGCGCAGACCGCATCCACCGACTCCCTGCAACCCTCACAAGGTCGTCCGTCCACCTAGTTGGGGGCCGTCCTACGCTGCGCTTTGCGCAAAAGTAACTGCGGTGTGGATGAACCTTATGTCTGTATTAATACCTCATCAACCGAAAACCTTCTTTCTTTTTTAAATCATTTAAAAAGTGAACATCTGTCAAGTAAATTAACTGTTTATTTGTGTCCGGAAGACATAATCCTACACAAACATTGGTGTTGGCAACGAAACAGTCTGTGACGTCGACGGACGTGCCCCCGACACAACGTAGATATGTTCAGAAGTTCAGTTTTTAAAATACTAGCTTCGCGCGACTTCGTCCGCGTGGAAAAGTTACTTTTAATTTATCGTTGTAATTTGGCTAATTAACTCAAAATCGTTATAAATTATAGCCTATATGTTATTCTGATGTATAAATAATATTACTGTATAGTTTAATCAAAAACCGTTCAGTAATTTTAGCGCGAAACAGTAACAAACATCCATCCATCCATCCTCACAAACTTTCAAATTTATAATATTAACTAGCTGACCCCGCAAACGTTGTTTTGCCATAAAAAAAATATTGGGGTGGGTCACCCTTATCATTTAGGGGTATGATAAATAGATGTTGGCCGATTCTCAGACCTCCCCCGATATGCACACAAAATTTCATACAAATCGGTCCAGCCGTTTCGGAGGAGTACGGTAACTAACATTGTGACATGGAAATTTTATATATTAGGTAGGATAGGACAAGCGAACCACCCGGCCCGGCCAACCCGGTAAAACGAAAGAGGAAACGTTGTGTTGTAAGTGGGGGGACTTAGACACTCATACTGCCAACCCAACTATTCCTCTTACTTTTGACAGGGTCGGCAACGCACAAGTGATACCCCTGGTGTTGCAAGCGTCTATAGGCATGGTTTGTATGCTTGTTTGCCACCTTACGGCTGGTTTCAATAACGAATCCATAACTGTCTTTTCCTACTAGAGATAGGAATTTGACATAAGCTTCATACAAATTGTGTCAAAAGTCAGTCTGTAATCGGGGAAACCAGATATGGATTGGTTACTGAAACCGGCCGTTAGTGATACCACTGATGTTGGTAGCGTCTATAGGCTGCGGTGGCCGTATACCATTAGGCCCGTATGCTTGTTTGTCATCTTAAACAATACAGAGGGGTTGAAATAAAACTACTTTTTACGGATTTTATCGCGTTCTATTGTCTACCCGTGACCATGGACGCTATAAAGGGTCCGAAACGCGATAAAATTCGTAAAAAGTAGTTTTATTTCAATGTATAATATTCGCGTAAATGTCAGAAATCAATATAATACAGAGGGGACTTCCGGGTGTGGTTTACGGCAAAATGTAATATTTTTGTCACTGGCAACTTTACCGAAATAGGTTGGTACTCCTCAAAAACTGGAGCTTCTGCACTTGTCTGTTCTCTGGTCATCCTACGTCGCACAGATCACACGGTCAACCAAGTGCGTTCGGACACAGCTGGCTAGGAGCCAAGCGCGTGCACTTGGTTAGATTTATGTAATATTTACACTTCACAGGAACTTTAAAACAATATGGAAGTTATAACTACGCGGATCAACGGATCTGTGAGGTTTAACTGCAATAGTCGCGGTCAATCTGTGGACGGGTGACCATTCTTAATACATCCAAGACCCCTCCGTGCCTCGGAGATCACGTAAAGCCGTCGGTCCCGGTTGACATGCGAACACCTATGACAATCGTTAGTCTTAGTCAGAAGCCCAAAATGCCTGGCAACCAAGTCTATCCTCAGCAAATCGGTATTGCCCAGAAATTTGATTGCGGAGGTCTGATGGCAGTCGCTTCGTGTAAAATACTGATATTCAGCCGCATCTGGTTAGACTGGAAGCCCCCAACATTGTTGAAAAAGGTTCGAAGGATAAGGGACATTAAAACAATATGACAATTTGATTCATTCGAATAAACAAGAGTCTTGCAATCTGTCATTTTAGGGATATTAGAGATATTTTAAAATCGTCCCCCATCCAAGTACTGACCGCGCATGATGCTGCTTAAATTCACACTTAGAAATATTCAGTTATGCACTCGACGTGAGGTCCAGATTAGACCAAGCGTCAGGAATTTTCTGACAGTGTGCTACTGTTTGTGTTTTTTTTTAACACCAGTGGTATCATCACCCGCGCTTTGTGAAGCCTCATTTGCCCAGCTCAAAGCAGTGTTATTAAACTGAATGTGATTGTCTGTAAGACGGAGGTACTTCCCCAGTCGGGCAGCTCCAATTTGAGTGGAATTACTCCCACTATGCCCTACCTCTCTTAATTAAAATATTCTCGTCACTCTCAAGAGCACAGCGTTCTCGTAAACATTACAATGAAAACGTATCTTGTAGGCATAGCGGGCGTTATCTAATCATTGTTTAAATAAATAACACGCCAAGTTCAAGATATACGGCCAATGTCTTAGATAAAATAATTATGTTGAGACGATCTGCCGATCAAAACATTATGACACGCCTCAGCAGGCCCGGAGCTAGTGGAGGGGTGAATTACCCCAGGCTACGAAGATTCCCAATAGGCGGCGTGTTTCCTACACATGTGCCGTTAATTAGCTTGCGAGGGAAGCTTGTCTCGCTGATTGAGGGTGTCCAGCGACTGTTGGCCGCAGCCTGTCATGGTCGTTGCGAATTTCACGGATCCCATGGCCATGACTATAGAGCAAGTGGAGGCAAGTACGGTTTTTAATCGGTCTGAGTCCGACATAATATTCTCCTGCCTCCAAAGAAGATTTTCCATCAGACCTCCACAGCACAATTTGTTAGCAATACCTTAAGGAAGGATAGACTGGTTATCAGGGTTTATGGCTTCTGATTACCACTAAGGATTGTCATAGGTGTTCATATGACAACCGGGACCTACGGCTTTACGTGCTCTCTTATTTGTTATGAATTGCCACATATTTTGACGACTGGGGAAGTACCTCCACCTTCCTTTGACCTGTCTTATGTTCCTAAAGGTGTGCAAGGTTGCCAGTGCTCCGCAAGGAAAGGTTTACACTGCCAACCCAATTATTCCTTTTTCGTTTTGCCGGGTCGACAACGCGCAAGTGATACCCCTGGTGTTGCAAGCGTCTATAGGATACGGTAACCGCTTACCATATAGGTGAACCGTATGCTTGTATGCCAACTTAGTGGTATAAAAAAAACGTATCCATAAAGTGACCGCGGCAAACTCAGCTTAACCTTGCCGATTGATATACACGATTATGCCTAATGAAAGAACTGACTCAGTAACAAAAATAATGCTAATAACCATTTCATTTGCCGATCACGTCTCGTCATCATATCAAATGAGATAATAATCATCTTACACGCGTTCATACACGCACACAAACACTCGTACACATACTTCTGTCAGTGTTGTTATGTGTCAATACGCATACAACACGTCATGCTATCTCAAATATCAGGGGTGCGTAACCTTGTGGCATTTCTGCTATATATATGCTAAGCGTAACATTACGCCTGTATTCCCCGAAGACTTAGGTACCAATGTAAAACCACAGTTCACCGGTATGTTTAGGTCTCATGAAATCAGGGGAGAGCGTATTGCCATTTAACGGACTAGAAAAATCCTATAAGACTTTGTTCGACATGGGAACCCAGGACCTCTTGCGAAGCTATCGCGCTTAAAACCACTAGACTAACGAGGCAGTTCCTAACAAAGGTAACATGAATTCGATGATACGTTTTATTTAAGTATACAATAGAAATAAACCGTTGTTGTATCTGAATTCTGGATGTTTGAAGATATTATTTACGTAAGATCTAAAAAATTTAAAACTAAATAATTCCCAGCTATTTCCGAGATCATTGCGAAGATCGCAAAAAAAATTGTCGCCTTAAAAAAATATGGCACGAGAATGTAAAATTGTAAAAAGGTTTGTCATCACTGACACGCACACATAAGCATGCAATGTCAAACACTTTTTGCATTGCGTTTGCATGTTGACTTAGTGTAGGTACGTTTGTATTATTGCCGTGATATCGTATATCTTTATGGCCATACTAACATACTTCTTCATGGCGTTTCCTGGGGTTAGAAAGTACACGATTAAAGATCGAAATACGCGGGGGGTCTTAAATCGCCATTTTTGGTGAATACACACAGTGGGCCATACGTTTCCAGAATAATTTGACCGCGCAATCTATAGGCTTTTCATATACTTAGAGGTCAAATTATACTAGAAATGTATAGCGTTGAGAAGTCGTGTGTCCGTGAATAATATTTTGATAAAAAAAAATTAACTGTCAAATGTTGGTTTTTACGTTCAGAAATCAACGTGTAAATATCAAATTTATTTAAAAAGTTAAAAAAATAGAACTTGGCACACAGCATATTGAGCCATGGGCTGTTCAATCGTACGATGTAGATCTACATCATTATGAGTTTAAGGGTTAATCAAGTGAACATTTTAACCGGGTAGCAACTACGAGTACATAATAATGTTATGTCAGGTTTTAATCGTTAATCTTTATACACACACGCCTTTGGCCCATAGGGGTAGGCAGCCCTAAGCAAATCCTGCAGTTTATAATAGCAGCAGGGTTTAGCGGTGAGCTCTATAAAGCAACGAGTGGCGATTACAATAGACCGACTGCAAACGCTACTATAGCCGCCTTATAATAATAAAAAAATAGGGGTAGGCAGACACTACAGACAGAACGAACGCCACTTGCTACAATTATTGCATATTTCCTTTGCCTCTTCGACATTCATACACCGTGCCATACTGTTACGCGCCTGACCTTTTTGAAGGACCATAGGCGCTTCGACTTACATTCGCGGTTTGCCTTCTCCTATCCATAATCCCTATTGTTAGTTACTTACCTTGAATTCATTCTCTCGACATTCCCAAAACCATCTCAGTATATTCTTATCAAATCGTGTCACTATTGCCTAATAGATATACAGCGAATTAATTGATTTACATCATCAACCCATATAACTACTGCCCCACTGCTGGTCACGGGTCTCCTCCGAGAATTAGAGGGATTAGTCTATAGTCCACCACACTGTCATAATGAGGGTTAGCAGACTTCACACGCCGTTGAGAAAGCCTCTAAGACATGCGGGTTTCCTTATGATTTTTCATTCACCGTGCACCGTTTGAATTACAATTGTCTACAAATTATTTTGGACCAACTATCCGATTTTCTGTCAAGCCTTAACGACGATGATACACGTAAAGATTATCGTGTAAAAGTGAAAGTACCAGGCGCTCATACGTTGTTAAGAGTATTAATAATTAATTAACTCAACAATACATCAATTCAGTGTTCATTATTACTGATAACAACTCATTATGTAACAGCTATCACGCTAGGCGGTCTGCATACATAGGTACATAAAGTAGCTTTCTGTGTCTACTGAATGAAACTGGGACACAATTTGCGGCAGAATAGGTATTTGGCAATGCGGTGGAACCACCAAAGACCAACTCTGCAGCATCAGCAAAGCCTTTCTTTTGTGCAAAGAGGAAAGCTTCAAAATGCCGAACGTGGTGTGTGGGATTTTTACCGTACTAAAACCTCCCAGGTGGCCACCTTCAGGACAATATTGTGGAGATCCGGGAACTAACTTATTTTTGGACAAAAAGGCAACTAAACGTAGCCAGAGAACCTAAGAAACTATGCACAGTTGCACTGCGCTCAGAATATGATAAAAGGGAGATCAGGTACGAAGGAGTATACTTTATAACAATTTACGAACAAATGTGAAAAAAAACGTCTTCACTATCACTACATAGTATAAAACAAAGTCGCTTTCTCTGTCCCTATATCCCTATGTATGCTTTAATCTATAAAACTACGCAACGGATTTTGATGCGGTTTTTTTTAATAGATAGAGTGATTGAAGAGGAAGGTTTATATGTATAATACATGCATGTTATTAGTACATTGCACGCGTGCGAAGCGAGGGCGGGTCGCTAGTTTAATATATTTAAAAATAAATTGAAACAGTATGTTATTTATTATACCGATATGTCACATACGTAATCTTAGTTTGTTGTAAGCTACAATTCAGATTCTTCTGACTAAAATTTACTGTTTATATCAATGTCACTAAAAAAAGCAGTGATAGGCTAGTGGTATGACCACTGGACTGCCAAGTCGAAGGTCTCGAGTTCGAACCCAAGGCACGCACCTCGTGACTTTTTGAATTCATGTGCGTACTAATAATTAATTATGACTCGCTTAAACGGTGAAGGAAAACATCGTGAGGAAACCTGCATACCATAGAGATTTTTCTCGACGGTTTGTGAAGTCTGCCAACCCGTACGAGGCCAGCGTGGTGGACTATAGCCTAATCCCTCTCAATATTAGAGGAGACCCGTGCCCAGCAGTGGGACAGTATATGGGTTGATGATGAATGTGATGGCTATGAAAATGTATTGTAATGGCCACCGGATAGCTTGAGGAACTTATACATAATTACCATTGTATTTATTCGTAAGAGAACACTTCTTTAAAATAAATAAAGAATCTTTAAACTGAACTTAATATTCCTTCCTGTGTCACGCCTATTAAGGCCCATCTTGGGGAAAGCTGCTTCCCTATACCATCTCTTGTGCGGTGTAAACAGCGGCACACGACCATTACGTGCCTCCGTCGTAGTTAAACTTGGCCCTCTAGAGAAATACCTGGCGTACATTTTATTATAACAAGGTATTATAATAAAATGTACGCCAGGTATATCGACCAGCCTTATATCTACTTGAAAGCGGAGTTCAATGAAATCCGTATTAACGATAACAGAAATATATTTATCTTCGTTAAATAAATAGAGGTTATAATCTCCCAAAATTAGACTTCAATCACTATGTGAATTGTGAATCAATTATCTTGTGGGTAAACAACATCAATGCAGCTGGTGACTTGCCTTGTCATGACCTTCTAGATCAGATTTTAGATAGGTAGGGCATAGTGGAGTAATTTTTCTCAAATTGGAGCTGCCCGACTGGGGAAAATCGAAGTGAAATAACACTGCTTCTAGCTGTGTTGTGTTCCTAACGATGAGTTAGGTTGCCAGTGCTCCGCGAGGAAATGTTGTGTTGGCAGTGGGGGGACTTTGACCAATGACCACTATACTGCCAAACCAACTATTCCTCTTCTAATTTACATGATACCCCTGGTGTTACAAGCGTCTATAAGCTACAGTAACCGCTTACTATCAGGTGGGCCGTATCTTTGTTTGCCATCTTAGTGTTATAAAAAATTGTAATAGCGACGTAAAAGACAAAAGGGTCCAACTTTCAATGAAGACATGGAAAAAGAAGAAGTTTCTTTTCAGACACCTCCCGCACTAGGAAAGAAGCCCTGGGGGTCTACTCCCTAAGCACGAAGTCCGTAGTTTCGACCTTAGTTACGGGCGTTTCCTACTCCGTATCACCTACGGATGGATGATTCGTTCGGGGCCCGAACTAAGAATGAATGACAACACAATTTGACAGTTGTCCCTACTCTCGATGTGTTTTTACCCGTTAGAAAAATTGAATTTGAAACTTATTTTATCGGACTCAGAAGTTTCGGAGAACTTTCAAACGGCTCGTAACTTCGTTGACGGAGATAGGGAGTAGACCCTCTGTACCGGGGGCCTTTAATATGGCAGTCCAATGGTTATATCACTTGGCTATCACTACTCTCTAGTCAAAGTATCATGATCGTCCGAATCTTTTCCCAACTATATTGGGGTCGGCTTCCAGTCTAACCAGATGCGGCTGAATATCAATATTTTACACGAAGCGACTGCCATCAGACCTCCGCAACCCAACTTCTGGATAGACTGGTTGTCAGGCTTTTTGGGCTTCTGACTAACATCAACGATTGTTATAGATGTTCGCATAATAAACGGCACCGACGGCTTTATGTGCTTTCTGAGGCACGGATGGGTCTCGATGTGTTAAGAATGATCACCCATCCACAGACTGACCGCGGCTAGCGCAGCTTAACCTTGCAGATCGGTTGATCAGCTTAGTTATAACTTCACGTTAGCTTAGTACCTCCGCCTTGCTTAAAATCGAAGTAAAATAACACTGCTTTGAGCTGTGTTTTGTTTCTTACGGTGAGCAAGGTTGCCAGTGCTCCGCGAGGAAACGTTGTGTTGGCAGTGGGGAGACTTTGACCCTTACACTGCCAACCCAACTATTCCTCTTTCAATACAGGGTCGGCAACGCGCAAATGATACTCCTGGTGTTGCAAGCGTCTATAGGGTACGGTAACCGCTTACCTACCATCAGGTGGGCCGTATGCTTGTTTGCCACCTTAGTAGAATTAAAAAAAGAGCCACGAGTCCAAAGCATAACATACAATCGATTTCTATTTTGTTTTAACGCTACATTAATGGTGACGGCAATTTGGAGTCATGTTTCGCTTTTTATTGACAAAGATCAAATAGCATTTCAAGTAAAACGGATTACTGTTAGCCCACTTATAAGCGTTTATGCTCATGATCAATTCAAACCAAGCATAGTGGATATAGAAGCATTTATCACGGGGAGTGTTCTGAGGAATTGTTCGAACTTGTACCTCCCGCTACGTTCCGCCACAGATCCACTCGCCAGATATCAAAATTTCATCCATTTCACCTGGATGAATGGGTGTCCACCAGCGTGGGTTTCTCAAGAAACTTTTTACCGCGAACGACTGCTCTGTGGAATCAATTACTAACGGGGGTATTTCCGATCCGGTACGACATGGCAACCTTCAAGAAGCGAGCCTATTCTTATCTTAAAGGCGGCAACGCACTTGCGACTCCCCTTTTTTTTTGCAAGCTGTACTTTTTTGACAGATCGCAGTCATTCGATGTCATTCGCATTTAACGCATTGTAATAGAAACTGACCAGAGGACCACATCTGCTATTTAATTTGTGTCAGAATGGTACTTTTTTTTTGGCGGTTTGTGCCTTTTTATTAACTCGCAGAGTTCCGGATTTGGTATTACTGCTTATAAATAATTATTATAAAGTTTTAAAATTCTAAAAGAAGAAAATTATTTTTCTTTGCAAGCTGTAGGACCAGTTCTGCTAATTCATTTGTGTCAGAATGGTTGTTCAATAGCACTAAATGACACAAGTACAGACTGACTATTAGATAGACATAACTGAAATAAAACTACTTTTTACAGATTTTATCGTGTCACATTAAGATTACTTATCTATTAATCCCGACGTTTCAGACCCATACACTGGGATTAATAATATCAATATAACGCAATGAAATCCGAAAAAAGCAGTTTTATTTCAGATTCCGATAACTTTGTTTGCTCAAAAATGTGTGTACAATACAAATTATAAAGTAAAAAAATAAAATAAAAAATGCATGGAAGGTGTTAAATGTACATGGAGTTGTGCTAAAATGTTTACCATATTGTCATGGTGTGCAAATATTAATACATTAGAATTAAAAAAAAAACAATGTTTAATTTGATTTTGATAAATTTTGGTATAGAGGTAGGGGTGCAGGGCACCAGCTAGTTTTAAATAAACAAATAATAATAGCTCACATTTATAATAATGAACCCTACAGTATCCACCAGAATTACTGAATGATTATATCAAATACCATCAAATCGGCTGAATAGGGATGCAGTTGTGACTTGGGAGAAAACTTTGAAAGGGACTTTCAGGTTTATAGTTTGATGCTAATAAGGTCTTCTAATGGTTTATTATAATTTAAGAACAATATAGAGTCCCTTTTTCAACAAACTAAAGCTGTTTTTTTTTATTCACGATAGGCCTACGCTTGACCACTAGTTCGCCTGATGTTAAGCGACACTGCGATATATGGGGGAGCACTCTTACCTAGAAGAAATCGATTCATTCGAAATTTTAAGACACACAGATTATAGTTATTGGGGAAGACCCACTCAGGAAGCTCAATCCACATTTCAGCAGTATGCATAATGAAATTTGATTTAAAGCGTTTCGTTCGGGTTTTTGGGATGTCTACCATGAATCGTTGACGCATGATGATGATGATGATCCATCTTCAAATTGCTTTACTTTTGTCCCTATTCACCCCTGATCCCTATTCACCCCGTTTGACTGTACTATCCAACTGCTGGGGATAAGAAATAGTTACTTTTTTAATATTAAGACTTGACATTGACAAAAACAGTCACCACTGTCTCAAATGCTACAAGGAAAAAAGAAGAAGCACTGGGAAAGCTAAAAATTGGAATTTGACAGGTTTATTAGGATTACAAGCAGCCGCATAAACTCAATTTAGTTTATTTATGAGTCCCACTGCAGGGCCAAGGCCTCCCCTTATCTTAGGACTCTATCCTCTATCCAGGATAGGACAGAAAAAAATTACACAGAATTATTGTTTAATTTTTTGCAAAATAAAAACTCTTTGGTATGTTTTATGTTCAGAAAAGAGTATTTAATTTTGCAAAAGAAAGATTTTTTTTAATGAACAATTTACACAGACAATTGAATAGCAAAATACTAAAATTATTTTTATAAGCTAAGCAGCCTAATGTGATTCAGTGAAAGGTGGTGACTCTCTAACCGTGAATTAAAATAAAAAATTATGTGTGTCATACTGTAAATTTTTAAATGTTTAATTAAGCAATAACTACATCTTCATGATTAAAATATTTGATAATTAATTACTAGATCATTTTGTGTAAATCTTTGAAAGACATACCTACCTACCTTTTATGTTTTAGTAAAACAATACCTAGTAATTATTAATTTCTAATACATTATGTCTGGACATTGTATTATATAGCAGTACCTCGGAAATGCCTTTACTACCAACCCTCGCTAATCTTAAAGATATAATTATGTCATTTTTCAAGTTGTAATTTTACTTTTTTGAAAATGTAAACAACTTTTTTAAAGTGTTTTTTTACAGACCAGCAACGATATTCTACCTGAAGTTCTTGTTACAGACTCCTTCTAGATTTCTCGTTCGATTTCAGATTCAAAAATAAAACAGTGATAAAGCTACCGTTTTCCGATCTATAGTCAATTTAATGACACCCAATTAAAAAATAACGTTTCGTTGTTGATATCTCAGCATGTTTACGATAAACGCATATAGTAAAGACATAACTATTTTTAACCACGCCGATCGGCTAAGAAACGACGTGTCTTAGAAAATAAAAAAAGTAATAAATACTTACGGAAAAAAGTTAGTGCGATACGCCGGAAGCAGCTAGGAGCACTTTTATCACTTAAAATCTCACTAGAAACTTGTTTTTATGATACTTTATCACAATTTACAAGTCGGCGAAGTTATTTACGACAATATTACCGCATAGTGCATGTCTGCGCGGGTAGGGAATTCAAATGAAAATAATTTTTGTAGGTTACAAAACGTCAAAATCTTGCACTTTGAAGGTCACCTTGAAATGACAGCTGAGCTGCGGGGGTTGTCAGCTTAGGAAATAATTATGATAATTTTTTTTTTTTTTATGGGATAGGTGGCAATCGAGCAGACGGATCGCCTGATGGTAAGCGATTTCCGCCGCCCATGGACACCCGCAACACCAGAGGAGTTAATTTATTAATTAACTTAATTTATTTATTTATAAATAAATTAAGTTTTACACTGGCATGCACCCGTGTCACGGCTGTTGTCAAAATAGCCGCATCTGGCACGACGCCGTGTGACGGTCGTTGCAGCAGTTGGGGAATTATTCATCGAAAAAAACGCGAAAACTCTATCGATCTCTTTCAAACTTCAAGTAAAATGTAGTATGAAAGACAAGGAACAATATAGGTTACTCATTTGACAGCCCTCCAACGAACTTTTTTTAGTATGTGTCAAAACTATAATACGCATGCGCGCCACCATTTTAGTTTCCAAAATTTAAGTTTGTAATACTTAGTCTGTGTTCAATTCTTGGTAAATTTAAAAAGGAAAAGGAATTGACGATGGATATGTCAGTAGTCTATACTTTTTAATTCATAGGTTGTAGAATTGTAAACGATTCGTTTAGAAATTAATATTTTTTTCAAACATAGGTAGCCATTACGCACTGTAACGGCATCATATTTTACGTTATTTTTAATGAAAAACGTATAATATGTAGCAAAATATTATTAGATATTAGTCTAGATATGTAACAGTATTTGTTACAAGTGTTCAATTTGCAAAAGATTGGTTTAATTTAAAAAAATATTGAAACGAAAAATATCATGCGTCATTACGCACGCGCGAGTCGTGCGACGTGATTTTAGCCGCTTGCCATTGGGCGATATTCGGGCGCTCACGAATATCGCGCGTTCATATTGGTCGGTGCGTCGACGCGACGTAACGCAACGTATTCGTGTCGCATTACTATTGGTCGGCGATTAACATTGTTTGAACTTTTTGCAGTGAATTGTTTGTTGTAAATTGTTTAATTATAAAAGACTTTTGTATGACGACGTGCCTTTTTTATGCCTATTATGACTTTTACACTTCATCTGGTTGTAGAATAGACATTTATACTAAGAATAAATCCAACAGAACTCGTTCAGTAATGCAAAGTTTGAGAGGACCACTTTTAGCGATTATTTTCAAGTGGTTTGTTTTGAATGTATAGTTTAAAAACTAAACACTTCTCACATCTGAACCTTTGTTTACGATAAGTACATGGACCATACTTTAAGATAAACAGCCATTCGAAGCCGCTTGACTCACAGAGTTCTCAGAATTAAACAATAAACATACCGTATTTTTTGCTGACCGGAGCGGGTAAGCAAAAAATACGTAAGTTTGTTAACACGTGTAGTTTAAAAAAAATGTATGAGAGGGTATGTTTTTTTATTTGTTATGTTATTTGTTATGTATTATACTGTAAATAAAACAACAACTTTTATTGAAATATGGTTTTTTATTTTTTTAATTACAGGTTTTGTCCAAGAAACGGGAAAAAATAGTTTCCTTTATTTTGTACTAAGATTTAACTTACATATATAGGTAGAATGGCACTAACTCATACAAAATAAGATAGCTTATTTAATAAGGATTCTATCGATATATGCTTTATGTATAGCTACCATACAAATATTATGAGATATCATCGTTTTAATGCGCGCACATCGAAATCGCGCGCGCCTCCCGCGGGAGGCCTGCCATACGCGCAGGAATTACAAAATGGCGGCTGCCAAACCAAGGGTTGGCGTTTACGAGCGCTGCGCATGCATACGTGTTTTTCATTCCAAATGAATTAAGTTATTTAATTGTGAGAATATTTGGCTTATTTTCCATATTCATACTGTACTGATCACAAGTAAATTGGAAACAGTCGGATGATGATACACATTTTGCCGTGACGTGACGTGCCCGTGCTTAATGAAACTTGTCGCCGGTATCAAAACAATTCAATTTATTGTATACGCATCGATCGGAATCGTGAAATAATCGTACGATTACTATATTTACTTATTATTTCATCCGTGAGCCTCTAGCCAGGCATTCCGTCTGGCATATCAGCATATGCCAGACGCTGGCAGACGCTGGTTCAGCAACCAGCGCCGTTTCAGCGCAATTATGGGGCATACAATGTATACTTAGTATCATAAGTATTTATCTGAATTGTGCTGAATTATTGATTTTTCTTTCCTATTTCTTTCGTTTATTTATATATACCTACACTTAGAGGGAACAATGAATATTGCCGACATTTTTTAAATTCGAAACGCTGGAGCCGTAACGTAACATTTTGTCCAATGCCAACAGTGTTTGGATTAAATCCTCTTAGGCACTTAAAAAATTCAATGGCTGTGCTTTAGTCTCGTTATAACTCAAAAACGTTGACTAATTTTGATGACTTTTTTTGTGTCTGAGTGGGCCTGCAGTACATTGACATTTGCCGGGCCAGCTAGATAGTAATTTAATTAAGTACTTAAGTAATAAACTAAAGACATTTATCTATTTATATAATAAGGTTTTTATTTGAGACTAATTCACTCAATAGATCGTCCTGTCAACATTTTAATAAATCACTCCATATTTCCATAGAAAAGCACTTTCAGGATTTCCATTTTCCGATTTTTCTGGCCCTAAAAACATTATTTGAACCATTCGAATTAATTACGCGAACTTATTAAAATAATAGTTCGACACAATAATTCTAAGCACTAGCAAGTAGCGCAGAAATTATAATAACAATGGATCATAATGAATTAAATATCTTTTCTAGGTTTGTATGCAGGAACTTTTTAAAAAAAGTTAAAAAGGGTGTCTGCTATATTTTTCCTAACATAATTAGGTATTTAAATTTTTAAAAAGGCAGGTCCCGCATTACCGATCAAGGCGCGTGTCGCTGGTGTCACAAATATGTATCTGTAAATCACACTGATTTGTCTCGGATGGGAATCGAACCCACAACACCCGTCGCAATATTAATAGTGGCAAGACGTTAAACGTGCAGTCGTGTCTTGAATAAAATAAAACGAAGAAATGTAATAATAAAAACTGTTTTATTAAACAATTTACATATTTACAATCTTAAAAGGGAAAAGGTATGATTTTTTATAAATATTATTTTTTGGTAACTTTAACTTAAACAAACAAGTAAGAAAAACATTTTTTTATATGGTGTTTCGCAATTTACTAAATCGTGCAAGCGGGCGGCGCGGCTAGCGTTCCGGTGCGGGCGAGTGAAAACCTGTCAACATGTCTCACTCAGACTACGCCCCTATTCTAAATTATTTGAAATCATAATCACGTTCAGTGTCACGGTTTCAGATAGATTTTTATTTCGGATATCCGGTCTTTTCGGTTATGGTTACGGAGCTCATGTCTGGCTAACATATACATCACTATCTATTGAAGACATTGAAGTACTGTATTGTGTACTATTTATACAGTCTTATATTATTGGGAGTTTTAACACTATTATGGTGGCAATATTAAGCGTGAGTGATTTATAGTTATCAGGGTAGTTCAACCTACAAATTGACCTATTAGTAAGTGAAATGAAATACTAATTTACACAAACAAAACAAATAGGTATTTTAAATTTACGTTATGTTTTTTTAACTTCTTTGGGTGCATAATTAATAGTAGCTATTTTTATTGAAATAAAACTACTTTTTTACGGATTTTATCGCGTTATATTGATATAATAACGACAATATAATCCCGACGTAAATAAGTAGCTATTTTTAATCAACAACTCACTTTTTTTAACAATGTTTAAAATATGTTACGCAATTTGTGAAATGTTGTGCTACTATTGCTTGTCTTTTTTTTTATGAACATTCATTTGTGAAATCTTTTAATTGGCCACATCAAATTTAACATTGTAACTATTGTTTCTGAATATCTGTCTGTTTTTCCAGAAATATAAAATACAAAAATTCAACAGCTACCGTTCAACAGAATCACCAACGCTTAAGTAATTAATCTTCAGAGCTGTCTAATTTTCGGAGACGAATATAAACTTCATGGTCATATCACTAGGCTATCTTTGACTTTTTGACAGCGAAATACTCCTAATAAACACAATAACTTAAAATGTGACAAGAAAGTTTCTTTCATCGCCGTATACAGGGTGGAAGGGACATCGACGCGCAACGGCTTACCATGACTTCAGTACATGATTCTGGACTCCCCTGCGCTGGAATTTTTCGTCGGCTTTTTCTTAAATTTTACGTTTTTTCAACTTTAAACTGTATAAAATCATTATTTCTATCTAACCCAATAAGAATTTTAATTTAAAAGTCATTATTTTCACTTTTTTCACTAACAGCATTGTAAATTAAACTCGAAAGATCTTCTGGTCAGCTGTTTCCTTAGAGTTCACTTGCGAGTTGTAAAATTTTAGAAAAAGCCGACGAAAAATTCCAACCCAGGGGGGTCCAGAATCATGTACTGAAGTCATGGTAAGCGTTGCGCGTCGATGTCGCTTCCACCCTGTATGTATAAAAATTTAAAAAAAAACGATAATAGGACACATTTTGTCGACTGTTTTTCGGCTATCGATGTCTGTATGAAAAAAAAATAGGATACAAATAAACTTAGATATCTAATCTAAACTTAATGGCGGGCTTGCATCAAATTCTTCAGCAAAATGATCAACAGTACTATCATTATTGTCATTTACATCAAAATTTATTTTTACAGGATTTACACTTTTTACATATGTCCTATTTATGAGTACCGGACTGCACGCCACATCATCAAGATTAGCGCACTTTTCGGGAGTATTTTTGATGCTGGTAACATTTATGGAACTGTCAGAATTCGAATTGTGGGAAATTATTTTAGAATTATTATTATTTGATGATAACGGACTTTTATAAGAACTAGAAGCATTTTTTGATCTATTTATTATGTATATAGTTGATAAAGGAGGAGGTTCTCCATACATTTTTAGCCTGGCAATTTTCTCGTTTACTTTTTTCTTTCTTATTAACACTTCTTCCGGCAAATTCTGCGTGTCGGTTTGTCTGAAAGTCGATTCAAAGTCCAGACCAGTAAGGTTGAAATTGTCATCTATCTTATTTGGTCTAACTAGAGGCGAATCTATGAACATTTGGTGTTTTGAAATGTTATAATCGCTATTATTAAATCTGTATGGAGATATGTTTTCATTATTATGTTTAATAACTGAATAATTATTCTTTAACACCACACAATCATCACAGAATTTTCGTCTATCCAAACTTAAAAACTTTTTACACAAATCATCGAGCATAATTCTTGCATTCTCATTTTTGGGAGTTTTAGTAAAATATGAGAATTCGGTTACCCTATATTGTGGTATACTTTTCCGAGTGTTGCCCGCACGTTTCTGTAAATTTACACAAGCAACAATCTGACCTGTATCTAAAACATTTTGAAATCCAAATTTTTTTAAACCACCCCAAAAGTTAATACAAATTATATTCTTATCTGCATCAGCTAGGAAGACATTTTGAAAAGGCTGTTTAGTCGAGTCGAATTCTTGAATCGATGGATCGATTAGAAATATAAAGCCTACAGTATCGATTTCGTTATAATCGGTTGACATTGACGGATTTTGGGCTAAATCCTTTATGGTGAAACAGTTGCGGTTTAATAGTTTGGTGTACTGCTTAAATTGTTCTGGTTCTTTGAATTTTGAGGCGCTGAATATTGACTGCCGTCCAGCTGATATCTGGATTTCTGAGTACCTGTAAAATAAGTAAAAATCAGAAGTAATAGCAGTGCTAAGCAGGGGCCCAAGAATTAGACGGAGCGAGAGATTTTACACACGTACGCCTACGCATTCGAATAGTATGCGAGGAAATGTCACTAGGTACATTACCCTTCAGCATGAAAAACTAGAATAGTTTTATTGAATTAGAACAGTGGTAGTAAGCGCGACTACTACGCTAGTGGTCCTGGGTTCGATTCCCAGATCGAACAAAGTGTTATTGGGTATTTTCTATCAAATTCTCAGTAGCAGATCGGGAGTTTGAATTTTGTGCTAGGTTAATTTCAATAGGCTCGCCCCCTATTACATGGGACCTAAACATACCGGAGTACTTTGGAACATTTAGTACACATCTACCTAACCCTTTGGGAAATACAGACTTGATGAACTAACCTGACAGCCGTAGGGACTACATTCATGACATCGATCCAGGCGCCCTCTTTTATTATTTCCAGAACTGCGTTCGTTGGCTTCCATATAGACATCATGCCTGAAAAATAAGTCACTTTTTTTTTGTATTCTACTAAGGTGGCAAACAAGCATATGACCTGATGGTAAGCGGTTACCGTAGCCTATAGACGCTAGCAACATAAGGGGTATCACTTGCGCGTTGCCGACTATGTATTGAAAGAGGAATAGTTGGGTTGGCAGTATAAGGGTCAAAGTCCCCCCACTGCCAACACAACGTTTCCTCGTGGAGCACTGAACACAGCACGGAGCACATAATAGATATAAAGAAAGGGTGGCTAAGAAATAACTACGCTAATCAACGGATCTGCAGTTAAGCTGCACTAGCCGCGGTCAATATGCGGATAGGTGACCATTCTAGCCACATTCACTCTTGTCACACACATGGCTTCTTCAAAAGGCCATTTCAGACTTTGCCCTACATTTATTTATTTATTTATACTTTCCGTACAAAAAAGGCGTACAAAGGCGGTCTTAATGCCATTAGGCATTTTCTACCAGACAACCTTTGGGTGATGCGGAGACGAATACGGTAGATGTACAAATAAAATATGAGCGAGAGATAAGAGGCAATGACTGATTGCCCAAAAGCTATAAATATACAATATACTGACTTAAAATAATTACATTAATATACATATAATAATAATAATAACATTGGAACACTCAAATATTTGTTGCTATTCTATGTCTGGACTTTAAAAGAGACCACGATTCTCTGAGTTTGTTTCGGCGTTTCTTCTCAGAGGAAGGACGAAATACCAACGCCATCTAGTATTATTAATTAATTATTGACTAGTAAAAATATCTATTTGCAAAAATAAATATCATTAATATTCTTGGACAATTTATACACAGCACCATCTGGGGGTCTACTCCCTAAGCACGAAGTCCGTAGTTTCGACCTTCGTTACGGGCGTTTCCTACTCCGTATCACCTACGGATGGATGATTCGTTCGGGGCCCGAACTAAGAATGAATGACAACACAATTTGACAGTTGTCCCTACTCTCGCTGTGTTTTTTCCCGTTCGAAAAATTGAATTTGACACTTGTTTTATCGGACTCCAAAGTTTCGGAAAACTTACGAACGTCGTTGTAACTTCGTTGACGGCGATAGAGAGTAGGCCCTCTAGTCTCAAACTAAGCAGAGCTTGTACTATGGGTACTAGACAATGGATATAATACTTATATACTTTTTCTGTAAATACATACTTATAATACATATAAACACCCAGACAAACACAAACACTTGTTTTAACCACACAAATATTGTGTCCTGTGGGATCCGACCCATGATCAGCAGTATGACACTCGAACTACTGAACCACAGACGTTGTCAAATATAATAGAAAAACAATTGTTCCGACCCTCTGGAGGGTCAAATTCTTTAATGAATGACAGTATACCTTTAGTAACTTCCCCACCACTCTTCCCACTCACTCCAGCGACTCTGATCTTCAACAACGTCACCACATTCCTGTTGACACAGACTCCTACTTTCTCCATTTTATCTCTTATTCTCTTCTGTATATCTTGGAGGAGATGTTCACGACGTTTTGCAGTGTGGTCTTCAAGAAGTCTTGATTGGGAAGAGGTAAGCTCCGCCTGGAGAAGAAAAGAGTCATGCTATTTCCAATCTACGAGGAGGTAAGGTTGTATTTCCACTAGAAACAAATGCAGTCTATTGGTGTTTTTTTTTCCTCACGCACCACTCAGCTTCCTTGGATATACATACATAACATACCATCACGCCTGTATTCCCCGAAGGTTAAGGCGGAAGTGTACTGATGTACACCCACATTTCCCCGGTATGTTTGAAGTCCCATGTAATAGGGGGCGAGCCTATTGCCATTAAGCGGATACAAATCCAGACTCCGAGCTACTACTGAGAATTTCATAGAAAAACCCAATAACACTGCTCGACCTGGGGATCGAACCCAGGACCTCTAGCGTAGCAGTCGCGCTTAGGACCAGTAGACTAATGAGGCAGTTCTTGTATATCTCTGGTGGAAATGCAGCTATACATTTTTTTTAAGATAAGCTCTACTCATGCTGCAGCGTTCATATGGGGTGGTACGGTCACCAACGAAAGTAACTGAACATTATAAAATTTTGAAAACATTACACCAAAACTTTTAAATAAATTCTGGTTAAGGTTCCTTAACCTTATGTTATTGGTATATGACCATTGGACTGCACAGTCGAAGGTCTTGAGTTCGAACCCAAGGCACGCACCTCTGACTTTTCGAATTCATATGCGTATAAAGAATTAATTATCACTCGCTAAAACGGTGAAGGAAAACATCGTGAGGAAACCTGCATACCTTAGAGATTTTCTCGAAGGCGTGTCCAGTCTGCCAACCCGTATTAGGCCAGCGTGGTGGACTATAGCCTAATCCCTCTTATTCGGAGGAGACCCGTGCCCAGCAGTGGGACAGTATATGGGTTGATGATGATGATGACAATCAGGGCCGGATCTACCATATGGCTTTTTGGGCTTCAGCCCAGGGCCCCGTGGATTCAAGGGGTCCCCAGCTAAATCAAGTCAAAGTAAATATAAGTCAAATATTTTACGTCTAATTTTTTTCTATACTTTGAGAAATTAGGTGGGCCCCTAAGTAGTATTAGCCCAGGGCCCCTTAAACTCCCGGTCCGGCCCTGATGATAATGGAACTCACCCTGAATTCAGCAGGGTCCTTG
The DNA here is from genome assembly GCA_964056405.1 of Acronicta alni. Taxonomy (NCBI): domain Eukaryota; kingdom Metazoa; phylum Arthropoda; class Insecta; order Lepidoptera; family Noctuidae; genus Acronicta; species Acronicta alni. The sequence goes on from OZ043942.1 coordinate 6,513,465, forward strand.
CTCGTCTTCATAGCTTTGGCTATCTGCGAGCCGCTGTCCAGACATGTTCTCTTGGTACCTGACCCAGAGAGACCTTCGGAATCTTGCGACTCCTGAAAGAAATAACTAGTTCAGAAAGCATACCCAGTATGTTTGAGGTCCTATGTATTAAGTGGGCGAGCCTATTGCTATTAACCGGACATATACATATATCAAAACTACGAGCTACTTCTGGGAATTTCAAAGACACTCATTTCTTAAACATACGCTACACTAGAACACAATTACAAAAATTAAATGTCACAGTAAGAGTAGGTATAATGGGCGGTCTTATCGTAATTCATAATTATTTCATAGAAAATCACTGCTCGACCTGGGATTCGAACTTTGGATCACATACTCAGCCAGCAGCTTACGCCCCATAGACTAACCAGACAGGCATTAACTTTGAATACAAATAACTTTCAGGAAAAGAACACCGACTTCTATTCGGACTTAAAAAAAATCCTCTAATATATCGCTTAATAACGGATCCACGCGAATGACGTCACGGGGCATCCATTTATTATAAACCAAAAATTCTTCCAGAATATAACTAAATACCTAATACTTTTCTGGAAACCGCATCAAAATCGGTTCAGCCAAACGCGAGATAATCGCGGACAAACATACATACACACAGGTAAAACTGAGAAACTCCTTTTTTTAATTGGTTAAAAATCGACTTCAAACTATTATCTTCGGGGCCTGGATTTACTGACCTGATCAGAGAATTCTCTCTCCACTTCCTCGTAGATTTTCTCCATGATGGCCTGCCTTTCAGCTTCACTCTTCATTTGATGGACATGCTCCAAGCGTTCTGATCTTGTCACTGTTAAAAAAACCTTGTCTTATAAAAAAGTTTTAAGGATTTAAAACATTTTTTCAAACATATAAATTTTAATGAAAGAAATAAAAAAAAAGAAAGAAATACATTAGAATAATTTATTCGCTAAAAATATGGGTTTACAAAGCTGTTACATTTTTGGGAGTCACACAGACATCTCACACATAGTAGGCATGCGAAAGTCCACAAGGCCACAAGACTTACCAGTGCTGCCATCTTCAAATTTCTCGACATACAAAGCAGGATATACTCTCGTGACATAAACACGCAGTTTCGACACTTTCCCGCCATCCAGCCGGACAGATGACAGTTGAGACAAGATGGCGCCGTTACCATGGTAACCGAGGCGAGCGTCCCAGCGCGCGCGTCTTGTAGAGTTACCGAAGATTTTGAGACGGACTGCTGATGTGTCCTGTAAGATATAATACACACCTGTATGTACATCATCAACCCATTTACTTTCCCACTGCTGGGCACGAGTCTCCCTCTCTCACATGCTGGCCTAGTACGGGTTCCGCCGGGGTCGCGGACGATTGAGAAACCGCTCCCGTTACCCCGGCATTCAGATGGTGAGTAGTAAACACCGTGTGGTTTTTAGTCGGTAGGTCATCCAGTCTGGGTGGATAGTCCGTGAGGATATTCCACGAATTAAACAAAAAAAAAGTACGGTTTGGCAGACTTCGCATGCCGCAGGTTCTCTTTCGTTTTCCTTCACCATTCAAACGAGTGATAATTTATTTATTATTATGCATAATAAATAAGATTCCGAATCCGAGGTGCGTGACTTAATTTTCATGCATCATAGCATTTTAAAAAGTTCATAAAATGTTCTCATGTTTTTTTTAAATCAGCTGAATTTCTAACTAGGTGGTGCTAACTTCTGTGTTAAATTATTACCTGTATTTATTTATTTATATGTTTTGGATATTTTTAAATAACAAATAATATAAAAAGGCAATAAAACATTTATAATATAAACAAAAGTAGCCCATCGGTACCAGGGCTCTAGCGAGACGAACCTGACGATATTTTTTTTCATGGGACCAGGGGCAAACGAGCAGACGGATCGCCTGATGGTAAGCGATTTCCGCCGCCCATGGACACCCGCAGCACCAGAGGAGTCACAAGCGCGTTACCAGCCTTTATAAGGCAGTACGCTCTTTTCTTGAAGGTTTGAAGGTCGTATTGGTCCGGAATACAGGCGATAGTACAGACCACCAGCAGGTAAAGCTATACAAAACTGTCAAATTTTCCCAATTGAATTTGAACCTTATTATAATGTGCTAAAGTTGAAAATCTATCAAACAAATTTGACAGATTTGGGTAGCTTGATGTGCTGGCCTCTGTACCTACATTCGACAGAGATAAACGCGTTTATTATTATTATTTTTAATTACTAACCTCCCAAGGCGAAATACCCTGTTCACAATTGACCAACTCCGCCCCATTGGTCACAAGCTTGGTCCCAACACGTATTTTACCTTGGCACACTAGTTGGGCCAACATTTTGTCCAAACTCGCCTTAACGCAGTACCAACCGTCGGTTAGTAAAAGTTCTGTATTGTTTGTGGTGGTAGCGCTGAAAAGAATGTGAGTATGAATGTCTTTGAAGCCCTGCGGCGGGGTGGCACAGCCAGGATTTTTAGGATACGAACGATAGTATAACTTAATATCATGATATTATGGTTCAAACTATCTGTTTGTATTTTTTTGGTATTTTCCATGCTAAGATTTTAAATTTATTTAGCAAAGGAAAAATTCGACCGCGGGCAGGATTCGAACCTGCGTCTTCTGGTTAGGTACACCAGACGCTATGCCACTAAGCCACCACGACTCCCATCCGCCATGTCAAATTTGTTATTAGTTATTATTTATTATTTGGCAATAGGCTCGCCCCCTATTACATGGGACCTAAAACATACCGGCGAAATGTTGGTGTACACATGCAATTTCGCCTATGGTATATATAGGTACACTGTGAATAGGAAAACTGTTTCAACGATTAAGTCGCTGCGACATCGCTACGGTTTTAATTACGTGAATCGGGCTACTGAACATTTTGACTGTCCCTTTCAGTATTAACCTATACTAGGTTAATGTTTTCTATGGATAGACCCATAGAAAACCTATGGGTCTACCTATGGTCTATCTACAACATCATTATTAGTATAGGCGAAACCTGAAACACGTGTCTAGTATTTTTATGTAAAGAATCTATGTACAGTATTTCTAAACGGTATCATGACAAAATCACAAAGTTATAAGCATGTTATGTTACCTCGTTGTCCATGCAAAAACATGCGCACCACGCGGCACGAGGCGCCCACGCACCGCCGCCCGCGCCCCGCGTCGTCTTGTGCTCATTGAAAGAAATAATTTGGCAGTAGTACCTAACGATACGGCGATTTTATTGCAATTAACTGGTGATAACATTTTTCATCATACTTGCAGGCTTTGGACTACCGCAATGGTTGTGTAGGTAGATATTATTATGTACTTTATTCGTAAATACGGCCGTAAGTGATAAAATTTAGTCAATGCGATTAGTGCACCTTATGCCCACCACTTAAAGTTCAAAGTGGATGAAAAGTGTTAAACATCGCATTACTTAACCACAGCAGGTTATAGGTGTAAATAACAACTTTCTACATTTAACCGTTTTGCCGTTTTTCCACCGCGGACGTAAATTTTTTTGTTGTTGAAATAACTTTAAAATCTATCATAATTGACTTGATTGTAAATAGTGTTCAACAATGTTTACAATATCTTAGGTACTTATCAATGTTTGTGTATGAGAAATACATTGTTACACGACACTTTTTACTCACGTTTTGTACACACGACACTTTTTACTCACGTTTTGTACACACGACACTTTTTACTCACGTTTTGTACACAGTTACACACGATCAACCGAAACACAACTACCCGGACGCGCGCTCGGGACATGTAGGTACCTAACTGAACGGGAGCACGATACGTGCGCAGTGACCAGTAGCACCCGGGCGACTGAAGGGATGGATTAGCCCCTGCCCCGCGTGCGCCCGCGCCCGCCCAGTCTGCTTCGACCGAGGCATGTGGCACGTGGCATGCCGCGTGACCTGTGTTGCGCGCATATGATTGCGGATAGGTACTTAGTGTCGCTCGGTGTCCTACTCGTAACATTTTTTAAATATTTTTGGGACAAAATATAACATGATTTAAAAATTATTGGAATCGATTCAGTTACTGATTCTGAACAAACTATATTCAGGTTTCGCATATACTAATAATGACGATGTATAGGGTCTATGCCATAAATTTAATTATTTTGCTGAAAAAATGTATGCACCAACCTGCTTTCATTAACACCGTCAACAAAAATCCCAGCAACACACAAAACGATTGTTTTTGAAGCCACGTCATCTTTCTCCATAATCTTCCTCAAAGCTGGCCTTTGGGCATTATAAAGTTCTTTGTCATACCTATACTTTAACTGATCTACTACATTTCGAGCACTACATACGACAGACAACTTGAACTTTATCTCGTATGAAATTAACTTCCAGAGTATCAACTTTAAATGGTTGTCTAACCAGCCCTTTGGAATAAGTTTACTGTTAACGGAATTTAAGAACAATTCTTTTAAGAAATCAATTGTCATATTGCCGTACGACAGGTCGTTTCTGTTGTCATGAAACTCGAAGTGTAGTAGAGTGTCGAACTTGAACTGTAGTAAATACGGGTCAATTGTATTACCCGTATTGTTCACCAAATCTTTCAATGATAACATTTTATTTTTCTTATAATTGTCGTTGAATGTTATTGCATTAACCTTTTTAGTTATTAAGTCTTTTTTAATTTCAGGTTTTGCTACTTTTTGCGAGTATGGTGTTTGGAATTTTTTCCTTCTTTTTGCTTTTGGACAGGACAGAATCGGGCTGCCCGATCTTTTTGATTTTACCGGCGTGTCGTGAAAATCTTCTGTGTGCAAAGTTTCTTCAAAATTATTCAATACTTGTGTGTCGATAATATTTGCAATATTTTCTTCACTTACTTTATCTTTCTTATTATCAGTATGATTTGCATTTGAAGCATCTATCTCGGTAAAAAATCGTTTGGATCTTACTAAAGCTTCTTCAGATACAACAATGTCACGATTGGTACCGGTTTTGAATCCAAATTTTATACTCGAAGACGTTTTCTCATTTTCATTTTTGTCTTTGTCAATATCTCGAAATCTTTTTCTAGATTTTGCTAAAGCATCTTCGGATATAACAACTTTTTTATCGCTGGCCGTTTGAAAACCTTTGAAACTCATACTTTCTTTAATTTTAACTTCTAACAAGTTTTTCACTTGTATCAAATCATTTTCGGAACTTTCGGCGTTTGGCGTTTTAAATCCACGAAATTCAGGTTCAAAATCGTCTATATCTTGAAACAGCTTCTTGCTTTTGGCTAAAGCGTCTTTAGATATAATAACAGCTTTCTTATTAGCTGTTTGAAAGCCTTTAAATACTGGACTAGACCTACCATCAGGCAATTCTGTATCATCGACTCTCATATCGTTTACTTCTTTATCAATATAAGAATTTTTAACATCACCATTTACTGTATTAAATACTTTTTCGCCTTCTTTTGTACTGTCAATTATATCGATATCTTGAAATATTTTTCTAGTTTTTAATAAAGCATTTGCTGATACTTTAACTTGTTTATTGTTTGCCGTTCGAAATCCTTGAAATTTAGGAATTTTAAAATTATTATTTGTAGTCGTCATATTGGCTATTTCCGTTCCTTTGTCTTTAATAATTACGTTTGAATCTGTTACGTCAGTGGCTTTTTCCATATCTGGGTAAGCTTTCTTATTTTTATTACGCAATTGAAATTCAGTAGAGTCTATGTCTTCAAATATATATTTCGTTTTAGCCAAAGCTAATTCAGATACATTTATGACCTTATTATTTCCAGTTTTAAACCCTCTGAAGTTGGCATTATTTATACGAGATTGATTAGAAATCTCTTTTTCCATATTTGGATAATCTTTCTTAATTTTTTCAGGTAATTGTAATTTAGTGGTGCCTATATCTTTGAAAATATTCTTTGTTTTAGTTAAGGCTGTTTCAGATACGGGTATCACTTTATTATTTCCCGTCTTGAAGACTTTGAAGCTAGATGTATTTGGTATAGATGGTTGATCTATTTCTTCCTTTCCTGATTCTTGCAATTCTTTGGTATGGTTCTTAGGATAAACAAAATCACTGGAGTCAATATCTTTAAAGAAAATCTTAGTTTTAGCTAATGATTCTTCGGAAATATTTATCTTTCTATTGTTAGCTGTTTTAAAACCTACAAAACTTGCTTTACTGGTAGAAGGTTGATTAAAATCTATCACATCATATTCTTTTCTTTCCAACAGATCAACTCGGTCCTTGTTAGTTTTTTCTGGGAATTCAAAATCAGTTGAATCTATATCCTTAAAAATATGTCTAGTTTTACTCAAAGCTGCTTCAGAAATATTTATTTTCTTATTATTCGCCGTCTTAAAACCGCCAAAAGTCGAAATCTTATGCGAAACTATATTTTCAATGTTATTAGTATTCTCTGTTATTTTTTCTTCAATATTCTCTTGGAAGTCTTTGTGAGACTTTGATGGAAATATAACATTATCTAAATCCTTGAAAATATTCTTCGTTTTTGTTAAAGCTGCGTCAGATATTTTAATATCTCTGTTGTTGGTTGTTTTAAATCCTATAAAATTAGATTTAGTATTCATAGAATCTAAGGCTACAGTTTCAGATTCATTTACATTCTTAGATTCTATTTTGTTCATTTCTGTTTCCTCAGAGCCTTGGGCACTTTCAATGTTTTTGAAAATGTTTTCAGTTATAGCCAAAGCTGCATCAGATATTTTGATGATCTTATTAGTAGCGGTTTTGAAACCAACGTGACTAGATTTACTAGAAGAAGCCTGATGAAGGTCTGGAAATTCTTCAAATTCTTTATAGTTATTGTGAGGAAAATTTTCAACGTCTATAGAGTCTATGGCTTTAAAAATATTCTTTGTTTTTGCTAAAGATTCTTTAGAAATGATAACATCTTTATTATTTGCTGTTTTAATAGCTGTAGAACACGTCTTTGTACTCGATTGGTCATCACTATTAACTTTGCAATCGTTTTGTCGTAGTTCTTTATTACTTTTAATAGGAAATATAAAATCTGTTGAATCAATATCTTTGAAAACATTTTCAGTTTTGGCTAAAGCTTCCGCGGATATTTTTATATCATTATTATTTGCAGTCTTAAAGCCTACAAAGCTAGCTTTACTGGTGGAAGGTTTATCTAATTCATTCAAAATTTTGTTAGATTTATTTGGAAGTTCAATAACATCAATATTTTGAAATATGTTTTTAGTTTTAGTTATGGCCTCATTGGAAATATGTATTTTTTTATTACTAGCCGTCTTAAATCCTTCACAATTTCCATCACTAATATTATTTGGCTTTGTAAGGGTATTTTCTTTTACGTTCATTTCTTTCATATCGATTTCACTCAGGTCTTCATCAAAATCTATATCTTTAAAAACTTCCTTAATTTTCGATAACCCTATTTCTGATATTGTTATTCCTTTATAACTTGCAGGTCTAAATCCGATAGTAGCTTCATTTTTGTCAGCTAGCTTATCTTCGTCTTCTAAAGACATTTCTATATTTTCAAATTCTTGTATGATAGCATCATCTATGTTTTGTATGTCATCATCCTCAACACATTTGTTTGTTTCTGGTTTTGATTCATTAACAACACCCAACATTTTATGTTGAGAATATTCTTTTTCGTTGATATTGTTCTTTAAATCTTCAATAATATCAATACCTTTAGTATTTATTATTTCAGTTTTTTCATCAAAATTTTCGCTAAAGTCAATGTCTTGAAATACTTTCTTACATCTAGCTAAAGCCTTATCAGATAGTTTTATTTCTTTTTTACTAGCTGTCATAAAACCTTCAAAATTAGACGCTGCATCGACAGCCGGATGTTCTACGTCAGGCTTCAATTCTGATGTATTGCTCTCCATCTGACCTAATTTGAACTCTTTGTCATCAAACTTAGTGACAATTTTCGCTTGATTCTCATCAGCTTGAGTTTTATTTTTCATATAACTATCGCAATTTTTCACCAGATCGGTCACAGTAATTTCATTACTAGAAACATCGCTTAATAAGCTTTTAGCTTGGGCAAATGATTCTGTTAGTATCTGAATCGTTTTGTTGCTAGCTGTCTGAAAACCTACATACATGGTCTTGTCTAAAACATCTGACTGGTCATAAAAAGAAGTTTCTAAAGCACATGTGAAGGGTAGGTCTTGATAATCTTTATGTACATAGCTATCTTCTTCATCACTGCTAAACAAAATTTCGTCCTTTAATATTTCACTTTCTGTTATGGCTTTTGTAGCTGCATTATCATTTAATACTTTGTCCACTAGATCATCAGATGTGGCTTTATCTAGTTCAATAAACTCTAACCCTGTATCTATATCTTTGAATATCTTAGTTTTTAATTCTACGTGAGTAGGACTATATTTAGCTACATTTTTATTTTGCAATACTGGACTGAGGAGATCTCTTTCATTTAGTTCTATTTCTTGATCAATCTTTAAATACAATTCTCTATCTACAATCTGAGAGTCAATTACATGTTTGGCTGTTTTTAAATCATTACTTTCTAATATTGGTATCACAATTTTCTCAAACTGTTCAAACTTTTCTAGATTGAAAATTAAAGGAGATGGTGATTTCGTTTTCATATGTTTGTGCATAAATATAGGACTGAGAGGTCTTTCTATAGATGTATCTGGTTCTTCCTCTATTTCAATACAATCATTTAATATTGGACTGAGTTCTTCAACTTGTGTGTAATCTTTCATACTATTTTGAGTACTGATACCAACATCTGCATCGTTCACCTTATTACTACACATTATTGGAGAAATTATACTCATAGAAGTATCTTCTTCTACATTATTACTCTCACTTATTGTTTCTTCCTTACTTACAGTAACTTCTTTACTTTTTTCTACACTCAAAGTTTGTACATCTTGACATACTATCTCATTACTTTCTACATATACATCTGTATTGGTTTTATCATCACTTACAATATCTTGTTTTTCTGTATGATGGCAGAAGGTTGATTCAAACTCTTGTGTCATACCTCCATGGACATTCATCATTTCTGCATCCTCCATTATATTGATGAGCTCAGTGTCCGACACACATTGTGTATCAAACTTTGAGGTCTGTTTAGGTACCTAAAAGCATATTAACCTGTCAAGTAACAAATTTATTGATTTCTTTACTGTATCATTCTTTTTAATCTGCCCCATTAGTCTAGTTGTTGTAAGCGCAACTACTACAGTAGAGGTCCTAGGTCGCAGGTAGAACCCTGTGATTGTTTTTCAATAGCAATTTGGAGTTTAGATTTGTGCCCAGTTATTGACAAGAGGCTCGCCCCCTAGTACATGGGGACCTAAACATAAAACGTATGCCTTGCCCTTTTGGGAATACAGTGTGATGGTATGTGCAACTAGTTTTGACTTTTCAAGTGCTATTTTAATGGTCTAATTGAAATAAAACAATGACCTCTGTAATGAATTTGACGACCTCTGTGGTCTAGCGGTTCGAGTACTGCACTGCTGATCATAGGGTCGTGGGTTCGATTCCCACAGGACACAAATATTTGTGTGGATAAAACATGAGTATTTGTGTTTGTCTGGGTGTTTCTTATGTATTATAAGTATGTATTTACAAAAAAAAAGTATATATAAGTATTATATCCATTGTCTAGTACCCATAGTACAAGCTCTGCTTAGTTTGGGACTAGATGCTGTTGTGTCAAATGTCCCAAAATATTTGTTAAAGGCCCCATGTAAGTCTATTGCCATTTTTTTTAATATATCACAATGGAAACTTACCTCATCATAGACTCGTAACTTATTTAGATTTAAAAAGTTAGATTTCTTGTACTTTTGCAAATCTTTATTATCAACATTTTCACGTTTTATAGAATCTGCAACATGAATTGCTTTTAACTGCAACGACACACTTGATATTACATCTTGGGGCTGTAAATTGTGTTTATCTTGTTGTTTATTAGCGTTGTAAAGGCTTAAAGGTCGTTTAGCACTTTGTTTTCTCAAAATGAACTCGAAGTTTTGTATTGGATCACTCATTTTCCTTACACTGTAACACAGACTTGTTTATTGAATACCTATAAGATCATAAAATGTCTCTTCTTAAAGTGTAAGAATTCTAGTATTATGCGTGGATATGTTTTCTTTCATAAATAACGATTGAAAAATAGATAAAGCGCGAAATTACTTGAAAACATTTCTTTCTATTTTTATTTTGCGCCTCTCTTCTCAAGATCTGACACTTTTGACAATTTAGTATTTACATTTGACAGTTCTCAGCTTATAATATAAATTCCATTTCATTTCACTCATTCAGCAACAATGTTTCACGTTTCATTTATTGCAATTTGCAAATATTTGTTTTTTTTTTGTACTGAGAAAATCAAGTGTATATTATAAATGACTAAATAAAATTATATCTCTTCTTTAATAGGTGAAAAATAATATGAAATACACTGAATACACAAATACATATAAAGTTTGATTTACATTGCAAATTTACTTATTTAGATGCGTACTTTATGCGTATCATGGATCTCAAATTCTGTTTAACGTTCAGAAATAGGCAGCGAAACAGCCGACAGGGCTATGCTACTAAATTATTAGTTTCATTTCATACCTGGGAATGCAATATTACTTCTAATCTAAAACGTTACCCAATCTAGGTATTATAGAATACGTAACTTGTCGTTTACATTACGATTAAAAGATTTATCTGTAATCTAATCTGTGCTCTAAGCACAGTTTCTGATTTCTGAACGTGCCTCATTCAAGCTTCGAATCGAAGTGCGGTGCTGTGCAGGCGTTTGTGTAATTTTCTGGAATAACAACGATAATATCTAACTCTTTCCAAGGCAAATACTTGGAAACACTCAAAATTCCAGGATTTGTATTCCCACCACCGAAAATGGTAAGTAAAAGTCATAACACCGGTGTATTTTTCTAATAAAAATGGCGGGTAAAAACTAGGTTACTTTTGCAGTCCCACACGATTTTGTTGGTGCAACCGGGGCCGAGGCCTGAAACGAGGACATACTCAGACTATGAGAGCGTCAACGACTGTATGGAAGGTGTCTGTAAAATCTACGAGGAACATTTGAAGAGGCGGAATCCCAATACGCCGACAATTACTTACGACATCTCTCAACTATTCGATTTTATCGATCAGGTAATCACTTTAAAACACACAAATGAAACTAAAGCTACGTTAGGTTTCCGAGCCTATTCCTAGAAACTATCATTAATTGATAAAGATACATATCAATATTGTGTAATTATTATTAGGTATTTAACAAAATGCTTACCAAATCATTTTCCGAAACGGTTTACTGTAAGGATCAGCTTTCAGATATTACATTGTTTTAAAACTTATTACCCAAACAATGGTGACTTGTGATTTTTTTATGTTGTGACAAGAAATCCATACCTCCTCTTACTCTTATTTCTCATAGGGGCAGAAACATAGTGTTACTTACTAGGATTCTTGCAAGTTGTATTTTCATTTGTAGTCACAAGCATTAATTAAATATTGAAATAAAACTACTTTTTACGGATTTTATCGCGTATATTGATATTATTAATCCCGACGTTTCGGACCCTTTACAGCGTCCATGGTAACGGGTAGACTGACCATGGTCGGACCATGGGTGTATAATATTCGCGTAAATGTTAGAAATCAATATATTAATTAAATATGTATACACTTACTAAAAGTATTATCTTTGCGAATTGACTTATTACATATTATCCTTATGGTATAGTTTTGAAAATACTATGTTCAAAACACCATACAATTTCAGTCAATACCTTAAGAGAAAATTGCTACTAAAATTGTACACATATAGATGCAGTGACGGTACAGACGCCAGCACGTCAAGCTATCCAAAACTGTCAAAAAATCCCAATTGAATATGAACCTTACGATTTTGTGTTAAAGTTAAAAATCAATTAAAGAAATTTGACAGATTGTGGTAGCTTTATGTGCTGCCTCTGTACATTTTGTTGCAACACAAACCAATACAAAATACCATTATTTACTAAGTCAGAAATATTGATTTTTGTCTTCAAAAAGTCTAGTCTGGGTGACTTATGATATCGTCAGTTTCTCTGTTTGTTACTGACCGATGGGGTGACCCACATTGAGCTCTACAAAAAAAAAACCAATAAAAAAAAATGCTATCAATATTTTAAAAGTATAACATATACATTTTGACAACTTCTGTGGTCTAGTGGATAGTGTTGGATTCCTGATCATGCAGTCATGGGCTAGATTTACACTGGACACAAATATTTATGTAATGAACATAAGAACTTTGTGTTTGTCTGGGTGTTACTTATGTATTATGAGTATGTATTTATAAAAAAAATATACTATAAGTATTGTCTAGTATCAATAGTACAAGCTGTGCTTAGTTAGGGACTGAATGGTGCTTGAAAATAATCCATAAATCCCTACTAATATTATAAATGCTAAAGTAAGTCTGTCTATATGTCTGTTACACTTTCACATCTATACTGCTGAACCGAATTTGATGAAAACTGGTATAGAGATACATTAAACCTTGCAGAAGCTAATAGGCTTTTCGATACTGTGGGCAACAGGTATTTTTGATATAAATAATAAACATACCTGTGTGAAGATGGGACGGTTCCCTAGTTCATATTACAAAACAAAATGCCTTACCAACCTGCTTTCTTCATTTCAGCTGGCAGACCTAAGCTGTTTAGTATACCAGAAATCAACAAACACATACGCTCCATACAATAAGGACTGGATCAAGGAGAAGATCTATGTATTATTACGTCAAGCAGCAGGACAAGGCGATTAAGTTATTTGTGTTAAGGACACTGAGTAGTTGACACATCCAGCGGTATGTAGTTTATGATTGTCAGTCTAGCTTTATTTTTTCATTATACTTGGAGTAGGGTTCAGCGCTTGGAGAATGTGTCTCATCGTCAAGGGCTGATATGTGGCCATTTGTTCTAGTTTTGATACAAGTTAAGTCAAGTTCTCAATCAATGATTTCAGCCTTGTTGGAACATGTCTCGTCTTCAGGGCCTGATTTGCTGTTTGCTCTAGTTTTATGAACTGCAGTTTCATAATGCAGTTTATGATTGTCAGTCTAGCTTTATTTTTTCATTATACTTGGAGTAGGGTTCAGCGCTTGGAGAATGTGTCTCATCGTCAAGGGCTGATATGTGGCCATTTGTTCTAGTTTTGATACAAGTTAAGTCAAGTTCTCAATCAATGATTTCAGCCTTGTTGAAACATGTCTCGTCTTCAGGGCCTGATTTGCTGTTTGCTCTAGTTTTATGAACTGCAGTTTCATAAGGGGTAGACACCCCACTACAATCAATATGGTGAATATACTAATTGGAGAATCAGAATTACAAAAATAATACCCCGGTGGAATCTGGTAATCTGAAATCATGGGTCCACTCTTCTATCTGGGTCACCAATCCGTCACTTGTTGAGCACAAGTAAAATGTCAACATAACAATCTGGGTGTAACAATTGCTGATCTCATACACTTTCCCTCTCACATACTATTGTATGAAAAAACCTGTGCGAGAGAGATGACACGAGATTGACAATTGATTTAAAACTTAATCAAAAATGACACAGATTAAACCAATTGGGCTGCAATAACATGTCAGTAATCATCTTCATGTTCTTACGGGAAATTTTCCATTAAAGTGATGCTCGAATGTGTTAACTACTCCTTATTTAAGTTAATTGGTGATGTTTGAAGATATTGACTATAGATTTAAGTACAAGACAGTCTTGACACATATACTAATAAAATTAAAAGTTAGTCAGAAAATGAGATACTTAGCCAAATGACTATTTTACGGCATGATAATAACTTTTGTTCCATAACTTTATCCAAAAACACTGAATCTGTCATAATATCATACTAATATATGCACAAGGCTAAACAAAGTACCGAATGGGTCCCACAAAACGGCAGACGACTGTGTGGCCTAGAACAAGCTTAACTTTTTCTGGAAGGATTGGCCGAAAATGGCCTTGAACCGTAAGGAATGGAAGGAGGGTAGGGAGGCCTTTGCCCTGCAGTGGGATGACAACGGCTAAATAATAATCTAATATATAAAATTCTCGTGTCACAGTTTTCGTTGCCATACTCCTCCGAAACGGCTTGACCGATTTTGATGAAATTTTTTGTGCTTATCGGGGAGGTCTGAGAATAGGCCAACATCTATTTTTCATACCCCTAAATTTTTTTTTTATGGCAAAACAACGTTTGCGGGTTCAGCTAGTAATACATAATAAATGCAAAACATGGTGAAAGGGGCAAGCTTATTGCCATCAATTGGCCAAATTCATTGGATTCGCAATATCATCCATTACATTTACAAACTGTGGACTGCTTCGAAGAATATCTTAAAAGAAACACTAAAGGTTTACATAATTATGTAAAAAAATATTGATTTTTAGGATAATGTTGTAGAACAAAACATGTTAATTTAGACATTTTTGTGTAAATTTAGTCTTCAAGTATCACCACTTTGTAAAATAATATCTGAGAATATTAACATAATTTTTTTGCTAAAATTTAGCAAATAACTTTTTCAATATTTATTAAGTATTCAAGTTTTTGATACTACATGTGATCAGAAACGATCAGAAATATTGCTGAAACTGATCAGAAATTTCATGCACCCTGTTTACTCAACAATTAGATGTTTCATAGACAATTTAACAGTAGAATGATCACTTTCGTCCACTATAATAGCTGTATTGAGAAATTAGTATAATTTTCTTCTATAAATTGTGTATCTATTTAGCTAAAAAGCAGCTTTAATTTGAATCAGAGATGTTTATAAAACTGATCAGAATATGACACGTGAGCAGAAAATTTAGGGCAGCAAAGAGAAAAAATGTCGCGAATGTACAGAAGCCAGCACATCAAGCTACCTCAATCTGTCAAATTTCTTTGATAGATTTTCAACTTTAATACTACACTCTATGGTTCATATTCAATTGGGAAAATTTGAGAATTTTGCATAGTTTGACCAGCTGGCGTCTGTACCTATCATATTTAAACCAGGGTGTTGACACTATTAGGCTATTTGTACAGAATCAAGCACATCAAGCTACCACAATCTTACAAATTTCTTTGATTGATTTTCAACTTTAATACAAATTAATAAGGTTCATATTCAATTGGGATTTGACAGTTTTGGATAGCTTGACCTGCTGCCGTCTGTACAAGGTTACGTTGTTGAAATTTGATGAAGTGACAAATATGATCCATTAAATTGGCCCTACTATAGTGTGATCTAATAGCATCAGCATTATGATTTTAATTCTGTATATTACAACGGTCCCAGCACTCAATATCAATGGTTTTTCTATCGTCTGTTTTTTTTTTGTTAATATGTAAGGATGGGTATGTTTTGTCAACATTTATTCCTTTGCTTCCCTGAAAAAAAAGAGTCAACAGATTATTTTTTTGTCTCATACATTAGTGTTATTTTTGTTTTGTTAATATAAGTGTGTATAAGATGTGTAAGTCATATATTACTTCCTCATTTTTGTTACTGTCTAGAATGTTTAAGATACTATGTAAGTACCTTTTAAGAGTAAAAAAAGCAATTTGCCAATAACAAATAGATGTTTTTATTTACTTTTCACTGTATAAATATAAATTGACGCACTGCAAGATATCATCCCTACCTATCTTTTTGTATTCTATGGCATTTTCAAAAAATTCATCGCTAAAATAAAATCATCCATAACTGATTGATATATGTACCACATATAATGCACACAGCGCTATATAAATTATCTTTTATAATGCGCACAGCCAAGGAGTGGAACTCGCTTCCTGCGTCTGTATTTCCAAGTACGTACAACCCGAATCTATTCAAAAGTAGGATGAACAGGCATCTTCTGGGTGTGCTCGCTCCATCGTCGACCTCATCTTTGCTACGGAGGCAAGACTGAAGTCAAGAGCAAACCAACTTTTAATAAAAAAAAAAAAAAATATTACATGTGTAGGTACAGGCCAGCACATCAAGCTACCAAAATCCGTCAAATTTCTTTGATTTATTTTCAACTTTAAAACAACACTATAAGGTTCATATTCAATTGTGAAAATTTTACTGTTTTGTATAGCTTGACCTGCTGGCGTCTGTACGTATAGTCTTACAAATTTAAAAAAACTGGCGAGACAGCGTCAAAGTATTCGCCAGCAACGTGCCCGGAAGATTGGCAGTTTTTTAAACTTTATTTCCCTTATATTATTTGACATACAAACTGTATTCGGTGTATTCCACATATGGGAAAGGCAGAGGTGTACTAATGAAACCCACAGTTGCACAAATCTATTATAATATTATTAAGAGGTAAAGTTTGTGAGGTTGTGGATCTACTGAACCGATTTTGAAAAAAAAATGTCATTAAAAAATTTGACCGCCATGTCAATAACGGAAAGCTGTGTTCTCTACGCCAAGCGACAAATTCTAATATCTAATAATAGGATAAAAAAAACACTAAACATATTTTTGTGTATTTACTTTGAACAAAAAAAAAAGTTGTAAGTATTTTTGACGTGCCATGGCGTCGTGAGCAAGTTTTAATTTGACGTCTATACACGTCCGTGGCGGAAAAAATCATTACCAGCCCAGTGCGACCAGTGTATTAACGGTATCCTGATAAGACGCTGCTCATCTCTACCTGGAAATCGAACCCAGAAAACTAAGACAGTTTCCACAATAACTATCAGTAGTTTATACCACTAGTAGTTCACAAGAATTATTCCCAGTAGTCCCCTCTAGCATTGCCCCCGGGGTGAATTGGGAATTTTCTTCTCAAGTGTCACGTAAATAAGGTCAAAGTAAATAAAACTAACTGAAATTGACATAATTATTTATTTAATAAACCTATTTACATACCTATTTCTTACTAAGCATAATAATTATTATTTACAAAAAAACCGGATGAAAAATTAACACCTAGTAACAAAAAACAACTAAAATTAAATACAAATTATCAATATTATACTGAAAAATCGAAACAAGTTAGGCGCCATCTATAGTAGTCAAATACTTGCTTAATTAACGCAAATATTGTTAATTGAGAGAGGTATGTTGCTAACAGGATAACGCAAATAAACATGTAAAATCGGAAGAGAATATTGCTGACTGTGCAACCCGACGACTCTCCACGACACGGATGTGTACTAATGTACCCACAGTTTTTATTGCCATTTACCGGGCAACAATATATCAAAACTCTAGTTGTTACTGAGAATTTCATAGAAAAATCCAATAACACTTCGACCTGGGAATCAAACCCAAGACCTCAAACATAGCAGTCACACTCACGACTACTAGAATAAAGAGGCAATCTAGCTAATTAGAGCTTCTTTTGTCAGTATAATATTCATAGTTATTTCACCATAATAATAATAAAATTGAACCTTCTCTCCCTCCCTCGGAGGCGGCTTTACCTATGGTGCAGGGTGCGTTGCACACGGGCGCAGCGGTCCTAAGGGCCGCCGAAGGCCACAGGGCCGCGGCATTCTAATACAGTCAACCATACATCATGGCATCCAAAACTGTAAAATTTCTGAATAATAATTAACCTTTTGACCGCCACGTCAATAACGAAAATCCGTGTTCTCGGTCAGTGGATACGAAACGGGGAACTATGAAAAAAAGACTTTTGGAAATTTCACCAAAATCCATCGCCTAATCAAGCCTTCGGGACCCGGTGGGATGTGGGAGTAGTAGGGTGGAGGAACACCATGGCACACATCAAGGGCATCGACCTTGACCTCATGGACCTTGAGGTCAAGGTCAAATTTCCGAAGCTCAAAATGCGCTATTCTCCTGAGGTTACTAACCTTGACCTCAAGGTCTGGTGTCCTTGAGGTCAAGGTCAAATGACATTACAGTCAAGAACAATTGACTTTGAGGTCAAGGGGTCAAGTGATTCCGGAGGTAATATTGACGGTGCCCCGCTTCGCGGGGCTCCTACTTCTGGGTGGTTTAAAAAAAAAGTCGGGATGCCCGAAGTTCCGAACTACGCTCGCTCTTGTATCCTAAATTTGAGACACCAATCCCTTCGACATCGTTTTTACGAAAAACTGTTGGTCGGAGACAAAAATTACTCTGATGCTTTTCGCCTTACTTTTAAGTGTTCTATACGATAGAATCACGACAACAACGATTTGAATTTTTCTAAGTCTTTTTTCCTCAGTGCCCCGTTACGTATACTCCAACCGTGTTCTCTACGCCAATCGACAAATTCTAGTATCTAATAATAGGTAAAAAAAACAAAAAAAATTTGTATAGGTATTTGTTTTGAAAAAAAGGGTTATTATCGACGTGCCATGCCGTCGTTGGTGTCGTGAGCAAGTTTTAATTTGACGTCTATACACGTCCGTGGCGGTGAAAAGGTTAATTATTGGGGAAATTTGACAGTTTGGGGTAATTTGTACCCATTATATTTTGACCGCGCGCTTACCAGAGGGCGCTAGGGTAATTTTTGCATACGGGCGCTACATAGGCTAGACACACCTCTGCCTCCCCTAGCTACAACTGAAAACCAGGATGTAGAATGAAGACCAACTATGACGCTAGGTATACGACAGCGAAGTGCCAATACGTTCTAACATCTAGACCAAAATTTACACAAAGCTAAAATCAAAATTCCTAAAAATGCTCATATTATAGTGCTTCACGAGGAAACGTTGCGTTGGCAGTGGGGGGACTTCGACCTATATACTGCCAATCCAACTATTCCTCTGTCGTTTAACAGGGTCGGCACGCACAAGTGGTACCCCTGGTGTTGCAAGAGTATATAGACTACGGTAACCACTTACCATCAGGTGAGCCGTATGCTTGTTTGCGACCTTAGTGGTATAAAAATATACCGATAGGTACTTATTCTGAGGATAGACTGGTTGTCAGGCACTTTGGACTACCACTAACGATTGTCATAGGTGTTCGTATAATAACCGGGACCTACGGTTTTACGTGCTCTCCGAGGCATGGAGGTGTCTCGATGTGTTAAGAATGGTCACCCATCCAAAAACTGACCGCGACTAGCGCAGCTTAACCTTGTAGATCGGTTGATCAGCTTAGTTATTGCTTACCCACGAGCCCCTCCAAATATGTCCTTTCATATTAAAATAATCACGTTTGTTAGACTTTTGCGACTTTCATTACTGCTTCAACTTATTGCATTCAACAAGCAATTAAATTGCTTCGTGTATATCATATAGCCTGAAGTCTTAGGTATGTGTACAATATAAAAAAATTACAATTAAAAAATATATTAAAGATTATCAAATAAAAACTAAACAGAAATGGTATGTATCCGATTACTGCACTAAGATTAAGTAAACTTTAAAAAACTACCGTCACTTTTTTTTTACAAAATTATCTAATATATTTTTTTGTTAAAACTTCAGTTTATTTTATGCTATTTATTGAATAATTCACTTATCTAATTTTGAAATTTCGTACTTAACAACTTATTCTAGGATGTAATTAATATTAAGAGTTAAAGTTTATAATATTTTTTATAGTAACAGAGATGGGTCAATATACCTTCATGGAGATTCCAAACAGTTTTCAAAATGGCCACTTGTTTATTCACAACATGATCTTCGAACAACCGACTATACATTTTCAGTATAAGGGATTCACAATATGATCTACGGACAATCGACTATACATTTTCAGTATAAGGGATTCACATTATGATCTTCGGACAGTCGACTATACATTTTCAGTATAAGGGATTCACAATATGATCCACGGACAATCGACTATACATTTTCAGTATAAGGGGTTCATATTATGATCTTCGGACAATCGACTATACATTTTCAGTATAAGGGATTCATATTATGATCTTCGGACAGTCGACTATACATTTTCAGTATAAGGGATTCACAATATGATCCACGGACAATCGACTATACATTTTCAGTATAAGGGATTCATATTATGATCTTCGGATAGTCGACTATACATTTTCAGTATAAGGGATTCATATTATGATCTTCGGACAGTCGACTATACATTTTCAGTATAAGGGATTCATATTATGATCTTCGGACAATCGACTATTCATTATCAGCCTTCACAATAGTGTTTGTCCAGTGTAGGGGTTCGATGAACTCCTGCGTTACCTCAGTAATTAATTGAATGTAATCATGTACAGAGGTCAGCACATCAAGTTACTCTGTCAAATTTCTTCGATAGATTTTCAACTTTAATGCAGACGTAATAAGGTTCATGATTAATTGGGATAATTTGTCAGTTTTGGATAGCTTGACCTGTTGGTATCTATACCCCGGCAAAGACGCCTACGCTGCGCTTAGCATACGTTGATCGAATGCCTACGCTGGACAAACGCTAGTGTAAAGGGGCTCTAAATTGACATCTCATTGAACGAATACATGGTCAGTTTATACTGATACGGTCAACAACGAAAGTAGCTGAACAAAGCTAAATTTTGCAAAACTTGTCAAGAGGTTTTTCTTTATTAAGGTGAACTAAATATTTAATGATCATCTATGCAATGATTTCGCAGAACCTTCACAGGTTAGTAACTTCATACTTATTAAAAATCGTATTGAAAATTACAACATGTTTACAGCGACTTTCGTTGCTGACTGTACCGTGAGTAGAATGGTGTAAAAAAGTGTTATTGTGTAAAACATTGGAAGTTATTAAGAATAATTACTAATGCGAACCATTTATGATCCCGACTGTCTTCTGCATCGAGTGAGCAGGACATATGTATAGGGAACGTAAGAGTGAGGGCGACAGCAAGACAATTGCGGATAGACCTCACCATTTATATCATGAAATTGACTTCTGCGCACGCGCAACCAGTTGAATACGTCAGAGAGGCAAAGTTACATCGATAATATTGTACAATCGCCAGCAGGTCAAGCTATCCAAAACTGTCAAATTTTGCCAATTGAATATGAACCTTATTAATTTGTATTAAAGTTGAAAATCGATTAAATAAATTTGACAGATTGTGGTACCTTGATGTGCAGGCCTCTGTAAATTCGCAAATTCAAAGCCAGAGGTGTTCGAACCATCTCTATTAAAAAAAAAACTGAAAAATATGTTACATGACATTTAACTATCAATCTTAGTTAAAAAAAATATCTAAAAGCCTTTATACATAACTTACAGATCTCCTAAGCATGTTCTAAAGATACCATCACGCATTCCCCGAAGGGTAGGTACAGAGGCTAGCACATCAAGCTACCACAATCTGTCAACTTTCTTTGATAGATTTTTAACTTCAATACAACACAATAAGGTTCAATTTCAATGGGGAAAATTTGACAGTTTTGGATAGCTTGACCTGCTGGCGTCTGTACAAGGTACAGTCACGAACATAAATATATATAATTAAAGATCGAAAACGCTCATCTAGCGAAAAAACAGCTCACAACAAGTTGTGGTCAATTATATTAGAAAGTTTAGCTTTAGTTAACCTTCAAAAAAAGAGCGTACTCCCTTCTAAAGACCGGCAACGCGCTTGTGACTCCTCTGGTGTTACGAGTAGTGGTGTTCAAAGTTGCTATAAAACAATAACTTGCTTAATTGAAATAAAACTACTTTTTACGGATTTTATCGCGTATATTGATATTATTAATCCCGACGTTTCGGACCCTTTACAGCGTCCATGGTCACGGGTAGACTGAGGTGGTGGGCGTCTTGATGATATAATTACCGACAGCTAACCTACATTTTTAATTGTTACATGATCAATGACATTTATTACTAATTATTAATTAAAACTAGATGGAGCCGGCATTTCTTAGCTGACGACCTCTGAGAAGAAACGCCGAAACAAACTCAGATAATCATGGTCTCTTTTAAAGTAACAATATTCAATGGTCATTGATCATGTAACAATTAAAAATGTAGGGTAGCTGTCGCTGATTTTATCATCAAGACGCCCACCACCTCAGTCTACCCGTGACCATGGACGCTGTAAAGGGTCCGAAACGTCGGGATTAATAATATCAATATACGCGATAAAATCCGTAAAAAGTAGTTTTATTTCAATGTATAATATTCGCGTAAATGTCAGAAATCAATAAACTTGCTTAATGCTATTATGCTTTATTTTTCAAGCAAGCGATTTTATGTGCTTTATTATAGCATGCTTATTTTGTATGCCTACTTGTTATGTTAACGCGATACGCGACGCCCGACGGACAGTTGGTTGATAGAAAGTGCTATGCGTTATAAAGCAAAATAGCTTTATAGCATAAAGTGCGAACCGCGATATCATTTGCTTTATGCTTTAAATAATAAGCACGCTGCTTTATAATGCTTTATGCGATATTAATCGTCACTAGTTGCTAGTCACTTAGGCGGCGGTAATCTTTTACTATCAGGTGATCCATCTGCTCGTTTGCCCCCTATCTCATGAAAAAAAAAGCAGAAGTAACAGCTTAATAATCAGTTGTTAGCTTTGTTTTAATTTAAACTGGCATCGAGTTTTTGTATTTATTAAAAAAAAACCTAACCTAGCCTAAGTAGGATTCTTTTATTATTTAGTTTTTACAATTCCTTGCATTTTAAAGCTCAACTAATATAATTGACCACACGATTTGTGAGCTGTTTTTTCTTCAATGAGGGTTTTCTATCTTTGAGCATAATATATACACTTACTAAAAGTCAAAAGAGATTTATTCGCGATGACGATTGAAACTGTGAGATAAGACTAATATCATTATAGAATAATATAATATAATATTTTTATAATATAATATTATTGGGACATTTTACACAACACCATCTTGTCCCAAACTAAGCAGAGCTTGTACTATGGGTACTAGACAATGGATATAATACTTATATACTTTTTTTTTGTAAATACATACTTATAATACATAAGAAACACCCAGACAAACACAAATACTCATGTTTTATCCACACAAATATTTGCGTCCTGTGGGAATCGAACCCACGACCTCATGATCACCAGTCCGGTACTCGAACCGCTAGACCACAGAGGTCGTCGATAATGAAAATGCTGTATTCGTAACACCATACAATTTCAGTCAATACCTTAAAAGAAAATCGCTTTAGAATTTCACTAAGTGTATACAATGATACATTGATCTTCGTGAGTGTACTTATGTACAGACGCCACCAGGTCAAGCTATCCAAAACTGTCAAATTTTCCCAATTGAATATGAACCTTATTGTTTTGTGTTAAAGTTGATAATCTATCAAAGAAATTTGACAGATTGTGGTAGCTTGATGTGCTGGGCTCTGTACATTCCACAATTCGCCGTAGATCCCATGTAATAGGGGGCGAGCTTATTGCCATTGACCGGGCACAAATCCAAACTCGCGAGCTGCTACTGAGAATTCCATAGAAAACCCAATAGCACTGCTCGACCTGGGAATCGAACATAAGACCTCGAGCGTAGCAATCGCACTAGACTAATGAGGCAAATTTCAAAACATTAACAACAATTCGAGAGATGTTTTAAAACATTTGCAATAGGACTAATTAAAATTGGAAATACAACTTGGTACAGACGCCAGCAGGTCAAGCTATCCAAAACTGTCAAATTTTCCCAATTGAATATAAACCTTATCTGTCTTGTATTAAAGTTGAAAATCAATCAAAGAAATTTGACAGATTGTGGTAGCTTGATGTGCTGTCCTCTGTACAATGCGTTTCAAATAAGAATAGGAACGTCAATGACCTCGAACGACCTGTCAAAAAAGTACAGCTTGCAAAGAAAATTAATTTTCTTCTTTTGAAATTTCATAACTTTATAATATACTAGCTGACCCCGCAAATGTTGTTTTGCCATAAAAAAAAAAATTTAGGGGTATGAAAAATAGATGTTGGCCTATTCTCAGACCTCCCCGATATGCTCACAAAATTTCATGAGAATCGGTCAAGCCGTTTCGGAGGAGTATGGCAACGAAAACTGTGACACGAGAATTTTATATATTAGACTAGCTGACCCCGCAAACGTTGTTTTGCCATAAAAAAAAAATTAGGGGTATGAAAAATAGATGTTGGCCTATTCTCAGACCTCCCCGATAAGCACAAAAAATTTCATCAAAATCGGTCAAGCCATTTCGGAGGAGTATGGCAACGAAAACTGTGACACGAGAATTTTATATATTAGATTTATAAGCAGCAATACCTGAGGAACTCTGCGAGTTAATAAAAAGGCACAAACCGCCAAAAAACTATATTATAGATAATATTTTAAGCTTTAAATGTGGTGGTGAAATAGCAATAGATTAGCGCGGGGCTGACAATAATGTTAACAATTAGAAACTTTGTTTTATATAATGTTTGTAATTGTGTTTTTGGTGTGCAATAAAGCGTATATATATATAAATAAATAAATAAATAAAGCCAAATTGATAATTTAACACTGGACATTGGTCAGTCCTATTCTTATTTGAAACTCAGGGTACACATGGCAACGATATCAAACTATACAAGGCCACCATAACCTGACCTCACAATGAATAACCTGATCCGAACAATGAAAGTTCAGATTAAACTGGTAATGTGTAGCTAGATGGAGCCGTTTACGTACACTACATCATAAAAAAGCAATAGACAAAACGTGAATTTTTCAAAGTACCTCACCATCAACCCTACTGTCCCACTGCTGGGTACGGGTCTTCTCTCATTCTGACAGGACCACCACGCTGGCCTAGTGCTGGTTAGCAGACTTCACACACCGTCGAGCAAAATCTCTAAGGCATGCAGGTTTCATAGACGTCAACCGGTTACAAGCCGCCTGCATCCAACGACTCCCAGCGACCTTTACCAGGTCGTCCATCCATCTCGTTGGAGGTCGTCCCACGCTGCGCCTTGACTGTATGTAGTTTTATATTGATTTCTGACATTTACGCGAATATTATACATTGAAATAAAACTACTTTTTACGGATTTTATCGCGTATATTGATATTATTAATCCCGACTTTTCGGACCCTTTACAGCGTCCATGGTCACGGGTAGACTGAGGTGGTGGGCGTCTTGATGATATAATTACTGACAGCTACCCTACATTTTTTATTGTTACATGGTCAATGCTTACCACCTGCTTGGAATCCTGTTATAGATTCTATTAAACCAAAATCCAGGCCTACAACTGCAAGACCAAAGGATACTGTGAGCTCGTTCTGCGTGAATCGGATTGTCAATAATTAACAACTAAAACATGATCATTGAATATTTTTTACTTTAAAAGAGACCATGATTCTCTGAGTTTGTTTCGGCGTTTCTTCTCAGAGGTCGTCAGCTAGGAAATGCCGGCTCCATCTAGTTTTAATTAATAATTAGTAATAAATGTCATTGATCATGTAACAATAAAAAATGTAGGGTAGCTGTCAGTAATTATATCATCAAGACACCCACCACCTCAGTCTACCCGTGACCATGGACGCTGTAAAGGGTCCGAAACGTCGGGATTAATAATATCAATATACGCGATAAAATCCGTAAAAAGTAGTTTTATTTCAATAGTAAGGCTATAAAGTCACGATGATGGCTACTTTATTTACGTAATGTCTTTTGCTTTTCTTATATGTAGTAATATATGAATCTAACAAATAATATTCTATATTTTTTTTTACAATACACCCTTCAACAGTCAAGTGACATTCTGCTGGCTTTAAAATATGAAATGGTAAATAATATTAACATAAAAAAACAATATACATACTATCACGCCTGTATTACCCGAAGGGTTAGGCAGAGGTGTACTAATGTACACCCACACTTCGTTAGTATATTTTAGGTCCACCTATTGCCATTAACCGAGCATAAATCGAAACTTCCGAGCTGCTACTGAGAATTTCATAGAAAAACCCAATAACACTGCTCGACCTGGGGATCGAACCTAGTACCTCTAGCGTAGCAGTCGTGCTTACGACCATTGGGCTAAAGCGGCAGTTTAGTGAATGTTTACTAATGTCAATACTAATTATTATGTATTGTGTCGTAAAGCGTTAATGCCAACGGAATGTAACTTGTCTGAGGAAGCTGGTATCCCTAAAGTTTACATTTTAAAACCAATAACATACAACTATATAATAAGAAAAATGTGCCTATTTACAATTTATAAAACCTTTTCAATAATTCTATAAAACATTTAAAAATACTTACTAAGTTACATCTAAATCAACTTATTACAGACGGTGGTTTAAGACATAGGTTCTCAAACTATGCTTTCCCACTGAGATTTTTTTCTGTAGACCCCCCTTTTTTAAACCACCATCCTCATTTACAAAAAGGGACGAGTAGGTACCTTTTGACCGCCACGTCAATAATGAAAATCCATGTTCTCTACTCCAAGCGACAGCAAATTCTAGTATCTACTAGAATTTGTTGTTTTTTTTTTACCTATTATCAGATAATAATAGGTAAAAAAAAAACAAAAAAATTTTGTATAGGTATTTTTAACTGAAAAAAAGAGGTATTTTTGACGTGCCATGCCGTCGTTGGCGTCGTGAGCAAGTTTTAATTTGACGTCTATACACGTCCGTGGCGGTAAAAAAAATAGTATTTTTCTTAAACAATCTTCTGTAATAAGATGGTAAAAGTGATCTTTTACAATTTTGTCTTTTTACTAGATTTTTTTTTCTGACTGTACGTCACCAGAAATTGTATGTAACGTTAGTACATCAGACCGTTAATAGAAACTCTGCTACCTTTACTCTTGAGGCCTACTCATTATCCTCCGACCTTTACGCAATGTTGAGGTCGGTTCCAGTCTAACCAGATGCGGCTGAATATCAGTATTTTACACGAAGCGACTGCCATCAGACTTCCGTAACCCAATTCCTGAGCAATACCGATACCCTGAGGATAGACTGGTTGTCAGGTTTTTTGGGCTTCTGACTACCACTAACGATTGTCATAGGTGTTCGTTAGACAACTGACGGCAATGCGTGCTCTCCGAGGCACGGAGGGGTCTCGTTATGTTATAAATAGTCATACACAGGTTAGGGCAGGTTAACATTACAAATCATCGGAGTTATTACTCAGACAAGAGCCCTTCGTACCGATGCTTACTACATACCATTAACCGGGTTGATTCACTCTTGTATTCCAATACAGGGGTGAATCGGTCTAAACATTTGTGAGACAAAGTGATTTTTAGCTTTAATTATTAAAGTTTGTTGGAAAATAGGGACTCTAATATTGTCTAAATTATAATAAACCATTAGAAGACGTTATTGGCATCAAACTGTGATAATTAAACCTGAAAATAGCTTACAAAGTTTTGTCCGGATTCACCCCTGCATCCGGATTCACCCCATTTAACGGTACGGTCAACAGAGTTAGGTATACAGGCAGCTAATTAATAATCTGTGTTTTGATAAAGATAGTGTAATAATGTATCATGCAATATGTGTTAAAACGTAGGTATTGTAAGCAGCTACATACCTAACCCTTTGGCGCGTAATTATTTAATAAAACATAAATGTAAGTAGGTTAGAGAAAGATTATTTAATATTTGTTGAATTTTTCTCTTTATTAATAACAACAGTCTTACTTATTAATATAATTATATATATTTGCACGCCTCATGGGGCAGAATATGTCGTAGGTACTTTAAAATTAAGACCAACACCTGTATTTTTACGCATACCATATTTTAGCAAATAAATACATTTGATTTGATTTGATATGTCGAAATCTGTATAAAAATGCATATTTCGTTTGCTATCTGTACTTAACTCTTTTGTTGACTGTACATGCGTGAAAAAATGAGATAGTGGGATAGAGATAGAGAGCAGACAGTGGTATGAGAGCAGTTCTATATAGTACCAGAGTTGGGCAGAGGTAATAACGGTACCTACAATTTTCCATTGACATACACATATGATTCCCACCAAAAGCTTTAATATGATATGATTGGTAAAATTAAAACTGTTGCTTTGTACCTTACTCCCTTAAGATAAGGTCTATTCTGAATCGCTTTTGACCTTTTTCTTCCTTTTGCCTTTGGGATGCATTTTGTAGACATGCTTTTGCAAGTCTTTTAGTTTTAAATACCTGTTGAAATAAAGAAAATATTAATTTAATGAATGTGACAGAAGTATGGAGTAGGATTGTTATGTGGTAGGAATTGACCCCACAGCACCAAGCTGAAACCACTTACAACAATAGAGAATATGCATGATTTTTTAATTCTGTGGCCTGGTGCAAAAAGGGCCAAAATCCATTTTTGTAAGAATCACTTTTTGTTTAATGGAGTGAAAACGAGAACGATCAAAGTTAACTTAAGCCCATTTTGTATTACAATGTTAGCCCTAACTGCACAGTTTATAATAAAGCAAAATTTCTGGACTGCCTGCAACCTTCTAGCAGTCCGTTTGTTCATTGCTATAATGTTGTTTACGGGAAATAGAATTTTTAGACTTTGGCCGTTTTAGCACCAGGCCACAGAATTAATTTAATTATTTACATATTGATAACGTAGAAAAAAATATAATAAGCCTTGGAAACGATTAAAATAATATTTAAAACACTTAATAAATTTGTGCCGTTCAAACTCCGCCATTTTTTGCGGTCTTTCGATGACGTCACATGACGCGTCCCGTATTTGTTTACTGTAGGCGTTACAATCTAATGTTGTATCATGTGACGTCACACTTCGATGCGACCAATGGTGACGCGTTTCGTAAGTTTCAATTTCCCTCGCTTATTTTACACTTTCGCACTTTATCGGTTTAAATAGGAACTAAATAAAAAAAAAATGGTTTAGTCGATAAAATTAAGCATAGATTCCCTTATTTTAATATGTGCACATTATGAAAACTCACACTGTATAATTTACATAAATAGTTGTGAATGTCGATAACGTCAATTTTTGCTTGAATGAAGTGTACTTACTTGCAAGAACACTGTTTGCAGGGGAACTTGAAATCTTCAGGGTTCCCGTGCACCCTGGTCTCATGGCGGTCGCGAATGGACTCCGTGGAGAAGTTGCGATGGCATATCGAACACTCGTGCGGCTTTGCAGTGTTGTGGGACTGGAGAAGGAAAAAAAATGTATCGTAAATCCACCAAAAAAAAAACGACGACCTCTGTGGTCTAGCGGTCTGATCATGAGGTCGTGGGTTCGAATCCCACAGGACACAAATATTTGTGTGGATTAAACACGAGTATTGGTGTTTGTCGGGGTGTTTCTTATGTATTATAAGTATGTGTTAAAAAAAAAAGTATTTCAGTATTATATCCATTGTCTAGTACCCATAGTACAAGCTCTGCTTAGTTTGGGACTAGATGGTGTTGTGTAAAGATGTCCCAAAAAAATAATAATAATATTATATTAATAAAAAGTCACGCAGCGTGCTAAGGAGCTTACTATGCTTGGAGTTTCTCTGAAGGCTAAAATCCGCAAAGAGGTTATCCGACAGAAAAGTAACCGACACAGCACACCAGATTAGCAAGCTGAAGTGGCAGTGGGCTGGCCATATCTGCAGAAGAACCGACAACCGCTGGGGTAGACGTGTTCTCGAGTGGAGACCGCGACTCGGCAAACTTAGTGTAGGACGCCCTCCGGCAAGATGGAGTGATGATTTGCGAAAGGCTGCTGGTAGAAGCTGGATGCGAAAAGCCGAGGACAGGGTGAAATGGCGCACATTAGGGGAGGCCTACGTCCAGCAGTGGACTATATCATTATATTCGACGACCTCTGTCTAGTAGTTCGAGTACCAGACTGCTGATCATAAGGTCGTGGGTTCGATTCCCACAGGACACAAATAATTATGTGATGTACATTTAAGTATTTGTGTTTGGCTGGGTGTTTCTTATGTATTATAAGTATGTATATACAAAAAAAAGTATAAATATTATATCCATTGTCTAGTACCCATAGTACAAGCTCTGCTTAGTTTGGGACTAGATGGTGTTGTGTAAAATGTCTCAAAATATTATTATTATTTTTTATAATATAGGCTGATGATGATGATGATGAATAAAAAAAAACACTTACCACTTTCACATGCCTCTTAAGGCTCGAGTTGGTACCAAAGCTGGTGTTACATATCTCGCATAAAAACGGCCGCTCGTTACGGTGTGTGCGTTCATGTATCTGGAATTAGGAGCAAATAACGTTATTAGCCTACGAAAAACTTCTTCACTCTCCGAGCGTCTCCTCGACTATGTTGGGGTCGGCTTCCAGTTTGACCAGATCCAGCTGAATATCAGTATTTTACACGAAGCAACTGCCACCAGACCTCAACAACCCAATTTCTGGGAAATACCGATATCCTGAGGATAGACTGGTTGTCAGGATTTTTGGGCTTGTTCAATTGTATTTTCAAACCATCTAGGAACCCATTATACAATTTACACACATACAAAATTTCACCCAAACCGGTCCAGCCGTTTAGGAGGAGTTAGGTGACAAACACACGTACAGAAGAACACACATCAATACAATTGAAACATTAACAGCTTTTCACTAAATGCATATGAAAGTATACGGTACTTACATAAAAAAAAAAACAATTTTCTGCTCTGAAACGGCTGGACCGATTTTCACTGGCAGATAGCTGAATTTATAAGGAGTAATTTAGGCTACTTTTATTTTAGAAAAAAAAAAATAGAGTGCCGCGATCACATATCCACCCGTGCGAGGCCGGTACGGGCCGCTAGTTATATAATAAGTATTGATGTTGATAATCGTTTAATCGATTATTGATAATGGATCGAAACAGAGGGTCTACACCCTGTCTCCGTCAACGAAGTTACGAGCCGTTCGAAAGTTCGGAGTCCAAGGAAACAAGTATCAAATGAAATTTTTCGAACGGGTATATACACAACAAATACACATCGAGAGTAGGGACAGCTGTCAAATTGTGTTGTCATTCATTCTTAGTTCGGGCCCCGAACGAATCATCCATCCGTAGGTGATACGGAGTAGGAAACGCCCGTAACGAAGGTCGAAACTACGGACTTCGTGCTTAGGGAGTAGACCCCCTGGTAAAATTATCTTAATTATCTCAAAGGTATACATAACTCACTCAAATAATCAATAATCATCAATTAATGAAGCAAAAGATTTATTTACCTTTGCTTTCTGTCATCTCAATGCTGTGATAGTGATGTTGATAATCGATTAATCGATTATTGATAATCGATTATCAACATCACTGAAATAAGATATATCAGGCAGCCAATAAGCACACTCACCTGTAAGGTATAGGATTCAAAGAATCCTTTGCCGCAATAAGTACATCTGAAGGTGGCTCCTCGCAGCACCCTCTCGTGGGTTTTCATGTGCAACTTCAGCAGAGTTTGTGAACCAAACTTCTTGGGGCAATCGTTACAACCGTGGACTTTTTCCTGACGAGACAAAACAACATAACATTATCGTATAGTGTTTTGAGTTCCTAAAATAACTAACTATATAAAAAGCAGAGATAGCCTAGTGGTATGACCATTGGACTGCCAGTTCAAAGGTCTCGAGTTTGAATCCAAGACGCACCTCCGAATTTTC
Organism: Acronicta alni; assembly: GCA_964056405.1. NCBI lineage: Eukaryota > Metazoa > Arthropoda > Insecta > Lepidoptera > Noctuidae > Acronicta > Acronicta alni. Next base: position 6,545,028 of record OZ043942.1, read on the forward strand.
GAATTCATGTGTGTATTTGTAATTATCACTTGCTGAAACCTACAAAAGCAGTGATAGCCTAGTGGTATGACCATTGGACTGCCAAGTCGAAGGTCTCGAGTTCGAATCCAAGGCACGCACCTCTGACTTTTCGAATTCATGTGCATATTAAAAATTATATACTCGCTTAAACAGTCAAGGAAAACATCGTGAGGAAACCTGCATGCGTTAGAGATTTTTCTCGACGTTTTGTGAAGTCTGCAAACCCGCACTAGGCCAGCGTGGTGGACTATAGCCTAATTAATCCCTCTCAACATGAGAGGAGACCCGTGCCCAGCAGTGGGACAGTATATAGGTTGATGATGATGATGAAACCTGCATGCCGAGGCGATTTTCTTTTTGTAAAGTCTGCCAATAGCAATGCTCGACCTGGGAATCGAACCAAAGACCTCTAGCGTAGCAGTCGCACTTAGTATAATGTTAATTTTTATTAAATTTATAATCGGCTCATCATCAACTCATATACTGTCCCACTGCTGGGCACGGGTCTCCTCTCATATTGTGAGGGATTAGGCTATAGTCCACCACACTGGTCTACTGCAATTTCACAAGAAGGAAAATCTCCGTCGCATGCAGGTTTCCTCACAATGTTTTGTTGAATGGTTTAAATGATAATGAATTATTGATACGCAAATGATTACGAAAAGTCAAAAGGTTGCCTCGGGTTCGAACTCGAGAACTTTGATTTCAATCCAATGGTCAAGTCAATACATGAGGATAATAATTAAACTATAATATATTTTTCAACACACTTGTTCATAAAATGGCTCTTATTTCACCGCAATTAGGTACGCAATGACACCTATAATCAAACTGTGACTTTTTCATTACTATTAATCACAAGTGAGTTATAGGGTTTTTTTTTTATTTTATTAGTTGAGTTGACTGCCTCATTAGTCTAGTGGTCCTAGGCGCGACTGCTACGCTAGAGGGCCTGGGTTCGATCCCCAGGTCGAGCAAAGTGTTATTGGGTTTTTCTATGAAATTCTCAGTAGCAGCTCGGAGTCTGGATTTGTGCCCGGTTAATGGCAATAGGCTCGCCCCCTATTACATGGGACCTAAACATACCGGCGAAATGTGGGTGTACATTAGTACACCTCTGCCTAACCCTTCGGGGAATACAGGTGTGATGGTATGTATATGTATGTAGTTGAGTTGCTTTGTTCTTAAAAAGTTTCGATAAAAAAATATCATGTTCAATAATACAAATAAATTAATGTACCTATTGCTTGCTCATTTCATGCAACTTCGTATTAAAATATATAATTTCAACTTGTACGTTTATAATAAATAAAACTTTCACCCATATATAACTTTTGTTTTCTCTGTAATAAAGAAAACTTTGAATTCCCCATTTTGTATGTGGCTAAAACGCTATCCGCGAAAAGCCCAAAAAAAAGAAACCTCATTCTTTTAGCCTATGGCCGATCGCCATTGTTTAGGAAAACAGCTGATTAATTTTTACCGCCATTGCGAACAATTTATTCACAGTTGAAATTATAGTTATTTTCTTCACAAGTGTGTTGAAAAACGTCGTATGATACACGTGTGTATTGATGATTACCGTCCTCGGCTCTCTTAAAACGGTTATCACCAACATTACACACTTGTACCATAATGTATACATAAAAAATTACTTACCAAATGTGTATCAGAGTGTTTTGCGAGCGAATGGGCGTATTTGAAGCGTTTCGGGCACTCGCTGCACTGGAACCCTGGCCCGGAGTCAGCCGTGTGCGTGGTCAGGTGAGCGCGGAGAGCATTCCAGCTGCTGATAGGCTTGTGACAGATCCTGCACTCCCTGATGCGGGCCGGATGCTCTCTATAATAAATTGAATAGTTGACTGTCTTCGATTTATTCAAAACTAGCATCTTTTTTTATCTTTTTTTATACTGCTAAGATGGTAAACAAGCATACGGCCCACCTGATGGTAAGCGGTTACCGTAGCCTATAAACGCTTGCAACACCAGGGGTAACACTTGCGTGTTGCCGACGCTGTGAAACGAAAGAGGAATAGTATATCTTTTTGAATTTTTTGGCATTTTCCATGCTAAGTTTTTTTTAAGTTATTTAGTAAAGGAACACCTACCCTAACACCTAACCTAACCACAGGTTCGAATCCTGCCCGCGGTCGATTTTTTCCTTTACTAAATAACTTTGAGGAATAGTATAAGTAATTTTACTTCGACTTTCTGCAAGGCAGAGGTACTTCCCCAGTCGGGCAGCTCCAATTTGAGTGGAATTACTCTTAAGTTTACAGAAATTATGTAATTTCTTTCTGTAAGACTTTTTTTTATGGAAACAGGAGGCAAGCGAGCAAGCGGGTCACCTGATGGTAAGTGATCACCGCCGCCCATTGACACCCGCAACACCAGAGGGGTTGCAAGTGCGTTGCCGGCTTTTGAGAAAAGAATAGGTCATACCTATTCTTTTCACTACAAAGTATTAGAAAACTTTAAAAAAAACAGCTCTTCTCAAGATGTTTTCCTTCACCGTTAGTAAGTGATAGTTCATATTAATATGAACATGATTTCGAAGTCAGCAATAGTCTAGTGATATTACCATTGGACTACCAAGCCAATGGTCTCGAGTTCGAATCCAAGGCACGTACCTCTGACTTTTCGAATTCATGTGCGTATTAATAATTAATTATCACTCGCTTAAACGGTGAAGGAAAACATCGTGAGGAAACCTGCTTACCTAAGAGATTTTTCTCGTCGGTTTGTAAAGTCTGCCAACCCGCACTAGGCCAGCGTGGTGGACTATAGCCTAATCCCTCTCAATATGAGAGGAGACCCGTGCCCAGCAGTGGGACAGTATATGGGTTGATGATGACGATCATTTCGAAGCCTTGCATTAAAACTCGAGACCTTTGACTTCGTAGTCCAATGGTATTATAGTTAAGAAATGAAATGATGAAATGATTTATTTCTGTAAATAGATCTTTTAAAGACACTTTTACAAGTCAATATTTTACATTTTTTTTTTTTTAAGCTAGATGGCTCCGGCATTTCCTAGCTGACGACCTCTGAGAAGAAACGCCGAAACAAACTCAGAGAATCATAGTCTCTTTTAAAGTCCAGACATAGAACAGTAACAAATATGTGTCTTACAATGTAGGGCAAAGTCTGAAATGGCCTTTTGAAGAAAGAGCCATAGCGGCTTTGAGTAGACCAGTCCCAACTAGGATAGGATATCACTGCTCACACTAGGCTTTGTTTCACAATTTCTATATTATCATTAAGTACAGCTGTAGGTAATATAGGCCCAAGAGTCTCGATATATTAAGAATGGTCACCCTTCCACAGACTGACCGCGGCTAGCGCAGCTTAACCGCAATCGATTCATCAGCGTATTTATTACTTAGCTACGATGATTATGTAACCCACTGTTATTATTATAGGTACATTACGTAGGTAGAGGGATCAAATAGCAAGCCTGCAATGTGCTTACTACTTATTTCTTTGTAACATAAGCGATACTAAGACTTGTGATTCTTTTGAGTACATACCATCAAGCCTGTATTCCCGGAAGGATTAAGCAGAAGTGTACTTAATATATATATTTTTTGGTCAATTTTACACAGCACCATTTTGGCCCAAACTTAGCAGAGTTTGTACTATACCCATAGTACTAGACAATGGATATAATACTTATATACTTTTTTTTGTAATACATACTTATAATACGTTAGATTCATTGTCTAGTAGCCATAGTACAAGCTCTGCTTAGTTGGGGATTAGATCGTGCTGTGTTAATGTGTCTCAAGATTTAAGGGTCAAAGTCTCCCCACTGCCAACACGTTAATTCAAAGTCATACCATTACGGCACTTTTGAAAAGTCAAAACTAGTTGTAATTGACGCGCTTATCCTATTATGTTATTTAAAAAAACTTACCTTTGTCTATGAGTTTTCAAGGTCCCTTTAGTGCTAAACACCTTATCACAATCCTTACAAGGAAACACCTTCCCATCCACCTTGACATCCGTAACATCGTTAGAGTTAATCTTCTCCAATATCCTAGCTTCTTTCTTTTCAAATCTTCTCTGTTCTCTTATTTTGGCTATCTCCATTCTCTTCTCGTTGGTTAAGCCGAATGTATGCCATTTGTTGTGTATCAGGAATCTTTTAGGGTTTTTGAACAGAAGAGAACAATGTGGGCATTCGAAACAGCCTTCGGATTTGATCTCTGTAATAGGTCAGACAGTGAAATAGGTCATCGTCATCATGGGTTGTCTAATTAATTACTGACGGCCCGATGGAAAGGAGGGTAATATGTTTTTCAGCTTCTATATACAATGTGTTTGGAGAACGGTTACCGATACTTTAAGGGTTACATTGAAACATATCAGTATTTTATTGAACATACCCTGTTTAAGCCGATTAAAAAATTAAGATGGCTGCCATTTACGGGGTGTTGGGTTAGGAGTTGGAGTATATGAAAGTGCATTCGTCGATAAAAATTAGCATATAATATAGGTACCCTTAAAGTATCGGTAACCGTTTCCCAAACACGTTGTATATGTATATGGAAAATTAATGAATTAATGAATTCTGTAATGCTTTACTTAAAGATTTAAATTTGGGATTAGAGAGAGAAAAGATGTCTATGTCCAAGCAATATGTGTTACATTTTTTTTATACCACTAAGGTGGCAAACAAGCATACGGCCCACCTGATGGTAAGCGGTTACCGTAACCTTTAGACGCTTGTAACACCAAGGATATCACTTGCACGTTGCCGACCCTGTAAAACGAAAGAGGAATAGTTGGGTTGGCAGTAGGATAAGGGTCAAAGTCCCCCACTGCCAACACGTTTCCTCGCGAAGCACTGGCACCTTGTTCACCGTAAGTAACACAACACAGCTTAAAGCAGTGTTATTTAACTTCTTGAAAATTGTTTTTCTGCAAAACTTATATTTCAACAAAGCGACGTAGAGGACCTCGTGCACCGGCGTTTGTTTTGCATATAATATGATGGGAGGCAGGTGAATCCGTGGTCAACAGCTAGTTGTATAAAAAACTCCCGCTACCGTAAGCCTAGGCCCCTTCGCCAGTCTGTAGCCCGATTCACGTAATTAAATTAATCGTTGAAACAGTTTTCCTATTCACATTCGTGATCGAATCGTTTTCAAATCGTTGAACTGTGTGATATAGTTCAGTATTAGTACAGTTATTTTTCAATAGGACTGCCTCATTAGTCTAGTGGTCCTAGGCGCGACTGCTACGCTAGAGGTCCTGGGTTCGATCCCCAGGTCGAGCAAAGTGTTATTGGGTTTTTCTATGAAATTCTCAGTAGCAGCTCGGAGTCTGGATTTGTGCCCGGTTAATGGCAATAGGCTCGCCCCCTATTACATGGGACCTAAACATACCGGCGAAATGTGGGTGTACATTAGTACACCTCTGCCTAACCCTTCGGGGAATACAGGCGTGATGGTATGTATGTATGTTTTTCAATAGGACGACTTCTAAATCGCTCCGATTGACGGATGTGAATAGGAAAACTGTTTCAACGATTCAGTCGCTGCGACATCGCTAGGGTTTTAATTACGTGAATCGGGCTACTGAACTGTGACCTTGCGGTCAGAATGTCACCGCGACCTCCCCGCCACCGCTGTTATTTGTGCGGGGCTCAATAATAATAAAGGGCGTCACGGCAAAGATCATTACTATCATCACTACATAGTATAAAACAAAGTCGCTTTCTCTGTCCCTATATCCCTATGTATACTTAAATCTTTAAAACTACGCAACGGATTTTGATACGGTTTTTTTTAATAGATAGAGTGATCGAAAGAGGAAGGTTTATAAGTATAAAACTTGAGAGGTGTCAAGGGACACCCGGATGGAACGAAGTTCCTTTCATTAAAATTTAATAATAAAAAATAAAAAAAACCTGTATACACTCAACAATTCACAACGCGCGAAATTCAAATATTGTCATTCACTCAATAATTCGAAATTCAAATATTGTTGACAAGCAAAAAGTGTCGTGACAACTTTTCGTAAGAATTTTTTCCGTCTAGCCCCCTTTCACAACGCGCGATAAGGAATAGAACTTCGTTCCAATACATGTATGTTACATACATACATTGAGCCGTGCGAAGCGGGGGTGGGTCGCTAGTACTATAATATTCTAGGATATAAAATATTATAGCATCTTAAGGTATCACACACGGTTAAGTTACTATAATATATCCGCTCGAATCATTCTCTCATTTTTAATTAAGATACGAGTACCATGTTAAGATATATTTCGCATCTTAACATATAAAATTATTGTATCGCTCGGTATCTTAAAGGTGGGTATAGACTAGAGCATTAGCTAGAGCATTACATTGTAATGTAACATTTTTACGAATGGTACAATACAGGTAAAATCTCAGTTTTCCCTAAACATTTCCATGTAATGTAACGTTCTTGCGAATGGTCGACGCTGTGTTCGACGTAATGCTCACGGCAAGAGAACATATACCTGTAACATTTCTTAAACAAATATCGCTTACTCCCCACAGTCCCCCGTGCTCGTGCGTTTGCTCATATAAATGTTACACCAAAACGCTCATTGTTTCTTGAAATCAAGTTGTAACAAAACATCGAGCGTCATGTTCGAAATGTGGTTCGAGTTAATTTAAAAACAGCGAATGCTCGATGTTCTGGTACAAGTAAATGCTCTAGTCTATACCCACCTTTACATAAAATTTCCATATCGCTCGATAGCTTAAGATACTGTTTTATGACAATACCTATACATATTGTATCGAAGCAGTGATAGCCTAGTGGTATGACCATTGGACTGCCAAGTCGAAGCTGTCGAGTTCGAACCCAAGGCACGCACCTCTGACTTTTCGAATTCATGTGCGTATTAATAATTAATTATCACTAGCTTAAACGGTGAAGGAAAACATCGTGAGGAAACCTGCATACCTTAGAGATTTTTCTCGACGGTTTGTGAAGTCTGCCAACCCGCACTAGACCAGCGTGGTGGACTATAGCCTAATCCCTCTCAATATGAGAGGAGACCCATGCCCAGCAGTGGGACAGTATATGGGTTGATGATGATCTTAGCCGTTTGTGTTAGTTCATACAAAATGTACAGTGAGCGATATTTTATCTTAACATAAAATACTATAGTATCTTCGCCGTGTGTCACGCCCCTAATTCAATAGAATAATCTTCATGCACACCATGATAAGAAGTAACATTGGAATTATATTAAGTATGGGTGCAATGGCGGTCTTATCGCTAATAGCGATATCTACCAGACAACCTTTGGATGGACAGGAAAATAGAGAAAAATGGCGGGGGTAGCCCGAGTATGAACAATAGAATATGAATATATATGTATAAATAAATAACAATGTATTTATTGCCACAAAAGTACATAAATCATGTGTTATTTACATTTACAAGTTTTCATGTATGTCTCATACGTGAAAACTTGTAATTGGCTATTTGCTACTGTGTGTTTTTACTTATAAAATTGTTAGGTGTAGTAGCCTAAAAGAATAAAATAAATACAGGTCCAAATTAACGTAACTTAAAAGAAAAATTAAGAATTAATGTTCCTGTCTGTGTTATAAGTACCAGCTACCTTCCAGTGTCGCGTGAAAGTAACTGTCTTGTCTGTATGTTACGCTTTCACGCCTAAACAGCTTTTGATGAAATTTGGTATGGAGGACAAAGATATATTTTATCTAAAAAAATATTTTGGTACGGCGGTGAAATCGTGGGTCATAAACAGCTAGTCAAATCTCATGAAATATAACTCACTTTTTCTTTACAATTATTACAAAAAAAAAAGTACTTAAATAACAGTACATCGTTTTCATTTTCTTCTAAAAAACATAGAATTAATACTGTGCATATAATATTAGTAAAATAGCCAATTAAATAACAACTGTGTGTATTAAACATATAAGTTCCTTTTAGTTTGGCATTTGTACAAATGGCATCTGTGTAAATATATGAGTAACTAGCTGTTAGCTGGGCTGATCAGTATTTTTTATCTAGTGCGCAATTCCCAAAATGTTTTCTTAGCATATGCATTTAGACTACCTAGTGAAATAACACTGCTTTGAGTTGTGTTGTTTTCCTTACAGCGAGCAAGGTTGCCAGTGATCTGCAAGGAAATGTGTTGGCAGTGGGGGAATTTTGATCCATATACTGCCAACCCAACTATTCCTCTATCGTTTTACAGGGTCGGCAACGCGCAAGTGATACCCCTGGTGTAGCAAGCGTTACGGTAACCGCTTACCATCAGGTGGGCCGTTTAAGACCGATGAAGCAGTAATATTAACCAATAGAATTTCACAGTTTTTTTTTTGTGTAATTGTATTTGTTAATGTTTCTCCGCTCCAGTAGACATAACCTTATAGAACTCCTATTTGCCAAATCTCTAGTCAATCAGTGAGTGAGTGGGATCACCATTGATCAGACCACTGATTCGAATTGAGAAGCCTTGTTTGTCAATCATTTATCAAGAAAGGCTTTATAACATGATAAATGATATTTATTTCTGTAAATATCATTTAAAGACACTTTTACAAGGCAACAACATCAGGCCACAACCAATGAAAATGAAGATGAAGTTACATTAATATTATTATTTATAACCCTGTGGCCTGGTGCTAAAACGGCCAAAGTCTAAAAAAATTAAAGCAATGAACAAAGTTTCAAGTGTAGCCTATAACGGACTGCTAGAAGGTTGCAGAAGGTTCAACAATTTTTCTTTATTAAAATCTTTGCAGTTAGGGCCTAACATCGTAATACAAAATGGGCTTAAGTTAACTTTGATCGTTCTAGTTTTCACTCCAATATACAAAAAGGGATTCCTACAAAAATGGACTTTGGTCCTTTTTGTACCAGGTCACAGAACTCTACTTAGGATATTGTGGAATATCTGCCTTCAGGAAGACGTGACACAGGTACAAGGCATAGAGGACCCTAGGCGAGTTTTATTCAATATTTTGAATAGCATGGTTATTATTTTTATTATCATAAAACAAAATGATGATTGACATTCAGAATTAATGAATTTTGATATTATCAATTATATTTTGTGTAAGTTAACTATATTGACATGCTGTATATGAGCAAGATAAATGAACTAAATTGTATGTAACTAAATAAAATTTATACAATTAAGTGTAATCTAACCAGATACAGCTGAACATCAGTATTTTGCACAAAGCGAATGCCACAACATCTCCGCAACCCAATTCCCATTTGACTATTTATTTTTTGGCTTCTGCCTACCACTAAGGATTTTCATAGATGTTCGTATGACAGCCGTTACCGATGACTTTAATAATTGACTCAGAGGCTTGGAAGGGTCTCAATGTGTCAACAATGGTCACCCATCCACAGACTGACCGCGGCTAGCACAGGAGCCCCTCAAATAAATCAATTGGAATAATAAATTATTTTGTTTGAAGACTTGTCCTGTTTTGCATATTATTCTGATTTTATCACCGCATGAGTCAGAATATGCTGTAACCAATTATAAGCCTATCAAAACAGAAGATTTATTAGGATAATTGTAGAACGCAAAACTGGAGGGAAGCAAGTTCTTAGAAAACATTGACGTTTTATAGAACAACAAGTAGAAGAAAAGTGGGAATTGAGTAATATGAATAGGTTGAAAAGAAGCCAGAGGATAGGGAATATTGGTGCTTACTCCGACAAAAGCTCAGCTCATAATAAATTAAAGAAGAACAAAGAAAATAAAATTATTTTCAATGATTTATAATTACCAGGATTCTTGTATGCAGTTGTAGCTTCAGAGACACTATATTCACCATCAATAATTTTAATTCCCGGTTGATCATCTCGTTCAAATCCATTAGAATCTTTTAAGAATGGAGTAAAGCATTCTGAATCAGCCCAACTTGCTTTCTCAACCTTAATAACAATACTATTATCCATTGCAACTGTATCATCTTCTGGTACAAGGCGTTCCGTTATTCCAATGGGTTTCACATCTTCATCGTCAGATTGTGATTCATTTTCGTTTTCCGTTCTAGTTTGGCTATCTTCATCAATTGAGTTTGATTGATCCATAGTGCTACTGGAGTCTTCTTTTGTGAGGTCTTGAGGAGACAGAGCTAATGGATCCATAGTTGTGGAATCTGGTAACTTTTTAGAAGCTTTTGTTACTTTCTCAATGGTCATATCAGATGGTATGTCAACTTGAGTGGTTTTTTGTATATCAGGGATCCTTGGGGGTGTTTCTTTAGGCTTATTAGATGAATGTATTAAAATATTCTCTATAAGTTTAACTGTATGTTCAATGTTTTTCCGCCTTGTGTGGTCAATTTGCTTCCTTTCTTGAGTTTTCATGCTTAGGTCTAGATTATGTTGCGAATCTTGGTACATACCATCGTGCACGTAGTCGTTGTTCCCGGCATAATGCTTGGTAAACGATTTATTTGGTATTTGAGGTATATTCAACGGCATTTTTCGGAGATTCTCTTCTTTATAATTATCCTGTCGCATCGACTCTGCCAATCGCTTATCGTAAGCATAATTCATCATGTTAGCATTCTGCTCACTCTGCATATTTAAATTCATTGGAAACATACCGTTGGAGAAAGATAAATCGTTGGCAGAATTCGCATTTTGGTTCATATAGCTATGTTGGAAGCCCAGGTGTTGATAATTGGGAAACTGAGGCATTTGTGACGGCATACCTATAGGAGGATGGTTGTAGTGCGAGTAGTCCGGTAGATTGTAGTGCCCGCTAGGAGTTGCGACACCTTGCTGAGCCATTTTGCTCAAATTATTTATGTTATGGGCTAGATTCATATGACCACTCATCGGGGTCATGTTTACAGGCGCCCCCATATTAATCGGCGCCTCGTTCGGCCCATAATGCCCCGTATTGTGCAACATAGTTGCGAAAGAACAAAACTTTGAACACTATTCACGTTTTACCGTTACATTTTACTGTGGAAAACACTAAACAAATAAGGCTAATGTAAGCCATTTTGTCTCTTTGAGTTTGACATTTCTATGTCCACCCAACTAAAACCGATAAATCGAAAACAATTTACATAGATTAAAAATATTAACCCTGTAACAAAAACCGTAAGTTTAAATATTCAGTTTTTTTATTTTTATTGAGAAAAAAGTGGTAAATGACATGTTCACTTGTATGAATTAATCGTATCTTGTGTACGTCTTGTTAAATCGAGAAGAGGTTAATGTCACGCAACACGTCTCCGAATACATATGAATCGATGGGTTTTTGTGCTTTGGTATAAACGTTGAGCGAATTTATAGATGTTACAATTAACTCAGCCCATGTTACTGAACAACTTTTGTTCTACGACTTTTGGAATTCGTCACTGGTTTTTCAAAAGATTTTGCTCTTTGTTTTTTCCATGGTGCAAAATTTACGATTTTTCAATGTCATAATGCATCTGTGGTAACAGTGCTAAGATGGCAAATCAATTTATTTTATTGGTCATGCAATTTTAATCTTTACTGCTTCTGTGATAGAAACTTAATTCTGTTGGTAACAGAAGCAGTTGACATGCTGAAGTGTTTTAGATCTTAACTTTCACACATACAGCATAATTTAGTTTGTTTTATTATTATCTTCCACCATTTTTTATTATGACGTAATGACATATCTCTCTCTTAAAATTCAGTTTCTCACTCTTTCATTATTTATTTTCCGACGTGCTACGGAAATGGTTGTGTGTTTGGAGAATCACAATTAAAATTAAAAATAGCTTATTTAAAACAGTGTCAGTGCATATTTTCAATCAAAATCTGTTAAACATGGCGCTGGCGGCCATCGCTGAAGAGTATTTTCGAACTATGAACCCCATAGCTTCAAAAATCCACGAAGACATAGTCGATGCAAAAACTTCGTATGAAAATATGTGGGATACGCTTACGGAAAAAGAAAAGGTAAAAAACACTTCCTGAAACATATAACTATAAGTTACTAACCATTTTATTAAGTAGTTCGTGCACTGCAGAAAATGCACTTATTACAGACCCATCACTGAATTATTAATTATGTACTTCTTAGTTTTAAATGATTCATACGTTGTTATGCTAACTTACCAGTAATAACCCATAAAAGCATAATTTATATATCCTGTGGTCATTAATTAATTAGATAAGAGACCTATCATTAGGACTTGACTAAAGGATATTAGAAAAAAGTATGTCCAAGTTACACTATCATAAAGTTTCCTATTTACTAAAAAAAATAGAAAATAAAATTATTATTTTATTCCAAGATTCTGTCTGAGGATGACACTGATCAAATATTTTTTTAATAAAGTTGTTACATTTTACTTATTTAATAAATTAAGAATCACCAACAGCTTTTGTTACAGATAAATTAAGCTAAGAATATACAAGTGTTAAATCTAACTTACAACCAATTATAGGCAAACACTACATGCATTTCTTATGTATTAAAAGTATGTATTTACAAAAATAAGTATATATGTATTATATCCATTGTCTAGTACCCATAGTACAAGCTCTACTTAGTTTGGGACTAGATGGTGTTGTGTAAAAATGTCCCAAGAATAATATTATTATATAACCACATTTTTTATACTTTTTAGACTTGTAAGGCTAGCAACTTAAAATTTTAATTATTTGGACATATACTTTATATTGACCCACCGGTGGCCATGGATTTTCTCTCAGAATGAGAGGGATTAGGGTATAGTCCACAGTGGCCTAATGCGAGTTGGTAGACTTCACATACAGCAGAGAAAATCTTTTATGCAATGCATATGAATTCGAAAAGTCAGACTTGGCAGCCCAGTGGTCTTATCACTAGGCTATCACTGCTTTTTACAAAGCATTTGAATCATAAATTACAAATAATTAAAATAATATCTATTATAAAAAGATGTTGCTTAAAAGACGATGTAGTGACGAAAATTGAGAAGAATATGGTGAGATGGTTGGGACATGTCGAGAGAATGGATGAAAGGCGACTAACAAAAAGGATTTATATGGCGAATGTCAGTGGAACCGCCGAGAGGGGACGGCCTAGAAAAACTTATACCGACCTTATTGGTGAGGTTCTTCAAAAAGGTCAGGTGCGTAGTACTCGCAACCGGCGTGTATGTATGACAATGAATGTGGTTGAAGCGAAAGAAGTATGCAAGAATCGTAGCAAGTGGCGTTCTTTAGTTTCTGCCTACCCCTATGGGAAAAAAGCGTGAGTGTATGTATGTATGTATGTATGTATGTAATATCTGTCATATAGAGAAGAACCGGTACAAAAGTCCATAGACACTCCAAAAACATGATTACAGTGTGATTCTTGGCCAAATTTTAAAGAAACTTTATTCACAATAAAAACATAATGATGACGTCTGTGGTTCGAGTGCCGGACTGCTGATCATGGGGTGGTGGGTTCGATTCCCACAGGACACAAATATTTGTGTGGGTAACACATGAGTATTTGTGTTTCTCTGGGTGTTTCTTATGTATTAGAAGTATGTATTTACAAAAAAAAGTATATATGTATTATATCCAATGGTGCATACACATAGTACAAGCTCTGCTTAGTTTGGACTAGATGGTGTTGTGTAAAATATCCCAAAAATATTTATTTATTATATAATGTCACTTGAGAACAATTACTAAAATCTTGAAACTACCATAAGTTTGTCGTCGTCAGTTACAAATTAGTTATTAATTAATTAATTAACCATCCTATGCATTCATTTCTCCAAAGTGATTGGTTTTCGATTCTCTATACTACATAAGGAAGTGTAGGGGATGTGGATAGGTAGTGAAACTCCAGAGTTACGTAAAAGTGAAGGGTGGGGAGACGCATCGAGAAAATACGTCCGTACGCAATCATAGGCAAAGGCTACAAAAAAAATGATTTTTGCAAATCGGGGCGTTGCGGCGTGCGCGCCCCCCCTTCCCGCTTCTTACCGCCCGCGTGCGTCTCCCGCGCCTTAGATTTATTAAAAACAAGAATAGGTAAAAAGTACAACATAAATGTTCACGCGTCGCCTACAGGAAGTGTTCCGAGGAATTGTTCGAACTTGTACCTCCTGCTACATTCCATCACAGATCCACTCGCCAGAGCTCGAAATTTCATCTATTTCACCTGGATGATCCAATGGGTGACATTTAAGCTTCCTTTGATCTCAAAAGTTGCAAAAGTCATTTAGGATGTTTAAAACCACGGCCAACATGTATAAACTCAAAAATATTTGTTTATTTCTGTTCCAGACTGAAATAATAAACGAATCATTAATAAAACCAGATATTGCACTGAAATATGCACTAATAGACACTTTAGATTTTGATATAAACGACCCACCGGTACGCAAAAATGACTTGATGTCATTCTTCGGACGAGAACATGGACAAAAAGTAATCCAGGATGAGAACTCTACATACAAAGATGAACACAGCAGTCCCTTCTTGTATCAAACGAAAAGCCAGTTAAATCTATGTATTTTAAGCGAGTGCAGGGCATCCAAGGAAGTAAAACCTACTTCTCCAACACCTATCATGTCAGAACTAGCTTTGTCACACTCCAAAGTTGTGTCCGAACTCAAAAATGCCCTAAAATCCCATGAAGCACTACGGAACTCTTACAAAGACACTCAGGAGAGGGAGGTGACGTCACCAGGGTTTATAAGCAAGTTCATAGGGAATTTTAAGAGTAAAGACGAGGAACGGGAGTGTCTGGTCTCCATTGGTCCTCAAACACAGATTGTTGCTTCTTCGGAGAATTTCTTTAGGACGAATTTCAAGAGTCCGCCGGCGGAGAATAAGTATGAAAAGGATTATAGAAGCAGTGTGATCAAATCTAGTAGTGGTAAGTTTTTTTTTAATTTAACATTAACATATATTATATAACTCTCGAGGGATTAATAGAATATTACACGACTGTTCCCCGAATAGGCAGAGGTGTACCAATGTACACTCACAGTTCGCCAGTATATTTAGGTCCCATGGAATAGGGGGTGAGCCTATTGCCATTAACCGGACACAAATCCAGACCACGAGCTGCTACTGAGTTTTTTTTTATACCAATAAGGTGGCAAAAAAGCATACGGCCCACGCTTGCAATACCAGGGGTATCACTTGCGCGTTTGCCGACCCTGTAAAACGAGGAATAAAGGTCAAAGTCCCGTCACTGCCAACACAACGTTTC
The DNA here is from genome assembly GCA_964056405.1 of Acronicta alni. NCBI lineage: Eukaryota > Metazoa > Arthropoda > Insecta > Lepidoptera > Noctuidae > Acronicta > Acronicta alni. The sequence continues at coordinate 6,560,233 of OZ043942.1, forward strand.
CTCACGGAGCAAGGAACACAACTTACACAACACAGCTCAAAGCAATTTCATAGAAAAACCCAGCAACACTGCTTGACTTGGGAATCGAAACTCTAAGAGTTGCAGTCGCGCTTAGGACCACTAAATTGACGAGGCAGTTATAAGATCATCCAAAAAGTGACCTATAAGTTCTATTTATACTCTGGTAATGCGCTAGTTATTATGCGCATCAAGGAGGCTTAATGCCCACATTCATTTGTTGTGCAACTCTCTCAAGACATCTACATAAATGTATTATAATAAATTCCTTGCACACCACATTAAATATTAATAGCGGAGACACTTGAAACATACGTGGAATTAATATAAATTTATCTTCTCGTTTAGTTGTATCTTAAGCTGTAAGCGCATTTTCTAATATTAAGCGTTAAAATACGCACATGATTTCGAAAAGTCGGAGCCTTGGATACGAACGTTGGGTTGGATACAAATCAGTGTTTAATATTTACAATATGTCTACCCGTGACGCTGTAAACGGTCCGGAACGTCGGGGTTAATAATTATCATTTATAATTATGTAACATCGATTCATGGTGGACATCCCACACATAACACACATAACACATCGAGACCCCTCCGTGCCTCGGGTAAACTCGTCGGTTCCGGTTTTTATACGAACACCGATGACAATCGTTAGTGGTACTCATAAACACAAAAAGCTTGATAACCAGTCTATCCTCAGGGTATCGGTATTACCCAAAAATTGGGTTGCGGAGGTCCGATGGCAGTCGCTTCGTGTAAAATACTGATATTCAGCCGCATCTGGTTATACTGGAAGCCGACCCCAATACTGTTGGGAAAACAGGGGGTCTACTCCCTAAGCACGAAGTCCGTAGTTTCGACCTTAGTTACGGGCGTTTCCTACTCCGTATCACCTACGGATGGATGATTCGTTCGGGGCCCGAACTAAGAATGAATGACAACACAATTTGACAGTTGTCCCTACTCCCGATGTGTTTTTACCCGTTCGAAAAATTGAATTTGACACTTGTTTTATCGGACTTCGAAGTTTCGGAGAACTTTCGCACGGTTCGTAACTTCGTTGACGGAGATAGGCAGTAGGCCCTCAGGCTCGGAGAAAGAAAGATTATAATTATCTTTTTGTATTTTTTTGGCCTTTTCCTTTCCATGCTAAGATATCAAAGTTATTTAGCAAAGGAAAAATTCGACCGCTGGAAGAAAGCTCGAAGGATCCTGCCCGCGGTCGAATTTTATTACGATTATAATGATAAATATATTATATTTATTTTATAGTTATAGTCTGCTATATATGTAAGCCATAACAACCAGATGACACGGTAACAATGAATCATAATATAAACAGTTAATTAGTGTCACATATTAGTGTGTAATCATCACCTACATTGTATTAAGGCTAACTATGAATAGTGTTTTGTAAATATGAGTCATTTGCATTTAAATATTTTTATGGTCGTCAAATACTGGGGTGGAGTTACCACCTACTTACGTCACGCCAGGGGGTCTAAGCTGACGCTTTAACCCTTTGCTTTCGGTATTATAGTTATTTTGTAAGTACCTAATTGCTACAATGTTGGCTGTAATATCGAAAACAATAAATCTCTATTCTATCCCTAAGCACGAAGTCCGTAGTTTCGACCTTCGTTACGGGCGTTTCCTACTCCGTATCACCTACGGATGGATGATTCGTTCGGGGCCCAAACTAAGAATGAATGACAACACAATTTGACAGTAGTTGACAGTAGTCCCTACTCTCGATGTGTTTTTACCCCTTCGAAAAATTGAATTTGGTACTTGTTTTATCGGACTCCGAAGTTTCGTAGAACTTTCGAACGGCTCGTAACTTCGTTGACGGAGATAGGGAGTAGACCCTCTGTACCCCGAAGGTGAGAGATGTACACGGTTCCGGTATGTTTGGGTGTCTACATAGGGGGTGAGCCTATTACCACTTAACCGAAATTGTATCCAAACTACGAATTGATAACTGAGAATTTAATCAAAGTCAAAATAATTTATTTAAGATAGACTACTAGAGTACTTTGAGAACATTCTCTGGGTCGAGAATTAAAATTTCTGAAGAATGTTTTCACTTATGTCTATAATCTAAGATAAAAAGATCGTGTACATATTACTTGAATGTTTTAAGAAGTTTACGTTCAGTATTACCAGCTGTAAAACCATGTTTCTCGGTAAATTCTTTTCAGCGAAAACATTTTCGAGTAAGTTCTCGGGAATATTCTCGTTACTTGCTTATCGTTATTAATATTTCACATAGGTTTTTTTTTAATTGAACAAATTATGTTTCAATAATCAGTTTCACTAACTACTTACGTACGTACTTACCTATTTACTACTTATGTACTAACCTATCTACTTACCTATGTACTCCTTATGTATTTACCTATGTTGTACTTACATACCTTTGTACTACCTACTTATGTACTTACCTATGTCCTCCTTATGTACAGACGCCACGCCAGCCCATCAAGCTACTCCAATCTGTCAACTTTATTTGATAGATTTTCAACTGTAATACAAATCAATAAGGTTAATGATCAATTGGGCAAATTTGACAGTTTTGGATAGCTTGACCTGCTAGCGTCTGTACTAACATATGTACTGCTTATGTACTACTTATGTACTTACCTTTGTACTGCTTGTGTAGTAACCTATTATACTTTACACGAGATAACATGCTTCTACATCTATTTATTCAATAAAATAATAGTATTGTATTTTAAATTCTCAGTGTCAGAGAATGTTCTGAGAACATTCTCAATATTGCAGGACATTCTAGGTGACAGAAAATTATCTTAAGGAGAACATTCTCTCGACCCATCACTAGTCACAATGCAGGGCAATCGCTGAAATGGCTTTTGAAGAAATAGCCATAGCGGCTTTGAGTAGACCAATCCTAAACGACGGCACGCATGCATCAGTCATTACTCATTACATTACAGAATTTAGAGCTTGTCCAGAAAGGGCGAATTCGCCGCGAGTCGAGGGTCTGGCGTAGTGCACGCGATTTACGCGCGTATTTTGAATTCGCGCGATGCTGGTGGACGCTATGTATTGATGTCTAGTACCTCGACAACGCGCGTATGAATTCGCGCGATACGATTCGCGACGAATTCGTCCCTTCTGGACAAGGTCTTAGTTGTCTATTGAGCGTATGTCACCTGTGGTTTGCAGCTGAAAACCAGCGTCAGGTGGTAGTCCCTGTTACTGCAATCAGACTATGCTGAGCTGTGGCCCTTTTGGCACAATTACCTAGTATAAAATTAAATATAGTTCTGTATCTATGAAGTCTATTGTGCTAATAAATGATAAAATATATTTATTTTTGTAAATAGATTTTTTAATGCCTCATTAGTCTAGTGGTCCTAACCGCGACTGCTACGCTAGAGGTCCTGGGTTCGATCCCCAGGTCGAGCAAAGTGTTATTGGGTTTTTTTATGAAATTCTCAGTAGCAGCTCGGAGTCTGGATTTGTGCCCGGTTAATGGCAATAGGTTCGCCCCCTATTACATGGGACCTAAACATACCGGCGAAATGTGGGTGTACATTAGTTCACCTCTGCCTAACCCTTCGGGGAATCCAGGCGTGATGGTATGTATATGTATGTAGGTTTTTTAAAGACACTTTTACAAGTCAATATATAATTAATAATACTAGACGGCGCGCGGCGCCGGCATTTCCTAGCTGACGACCTCTGAGAAGAAACCCCGAAACAAACTCGGAGAATCATGGTCTCTTTTAAAGTCCAGACAGTAACAGTACTCAGTGCTTATCATATGTTTTGCAATGTAGGGACTACTATTATCATGAATTACTATCGGACCTAGATATACCGGCGGAATGAGGGTACAGCTCTGCCTAACCCTTTGGGAATACAGGCTGATGGGTACGCTTATAAATAAAAACATGCTTAAACACTTTCAGATCTGTCCGAAGAGAACCGAGGCCTTCTGTCTTCAAGCCAAGCATCCTCAGGTACAGATTTCCAGTCCACAGAGACCCTGACAGATACAGGGGTCCCGAAAACTGGATACGACTTCCTTGATAACTGGTAACTTTAGGTTCTAAGATGCAATAATGAGTCATGGTATTTCTTCTTTAAATTATATTTGTCATTAACGTACGATAAACATTTTTAAGGACATAAATTTTAGAGTAAGTAAAATACGATATGAAGCAGGGTTTGAACCGTCCCATTTCTTCGCCCGACCTGACATTGGTCCCAGTAGGCGGCATGCTTGTAGCGAACACGCGTGCCTTCAATCAGTACGCGAGGAAAAGCATCGCTAATTAAGAGAGTCCAGCGACTGCTGGACCACGGCCTGTCATGGTCGTGGCGAATTGCGCGGATCCCATGGCCATGACAATAGGGCAAGTGAAGGTAAGTGTGGTTTTTAGTCGGTACGAGTCTGACATACCCTTGCCTGCGGGTGGCGAAGGATCCATGAGGATTTTCAGTACTATAAAAAATCAGTTTGAGCTGTCCCTCCTTAATCAAACATCATAGGCAGTGGTCTCGGTAGCTTAGTTAGCTAAAGCGTCCGGTGTACTTAATCGGAGGGACGCAGGTTCAAATCCTGCTTGAGATCGAATTTTTCTTTCTCTAAAATTTATATAATTATTAATCAGTCAGTATATATAGGTGCTGATTCTATTGCACACTCAGGGCTTCGGCCTGCTGGCGGAACGGCATTGCAAGGATTTTTAGGCTCAAAACAGATGTTATGGAGCTCCGTAACGGTAACTATCGGATAATATCCGAAATGTCCAAAAACAATCTTAGATTCCATTGTGAATCGAGACTGAAAGGGATTTTCATCTTTATTATGATAATTTATTGGAAAATCTGCCATCAAACTATGATAATTAAGCTGAAAATCCCTTTCAAAGTTTTTCTTCGATTTACTCCTGCATCCATATTCACCCTGTTTTACCGTACGTTACAATACTGTCTCACTGACTAACAAACATTCGAATGTAAAGTAAGAAATTGACGACCTCTGTGGTCTAGCGGTTCGAGTTCGACTGCTGATCATGGGGTCGTGGGTTCGATTCCCACAGGACACAAATATTTGTGTGGATAAAACATGAGTATTTGTGTTTGTCTGGGTATTTCTTATCTATTATAAGTATGTATTTACAAAAAAAAAGTATATAAGTATTATATCCATTGTCTAGTACCCATAGTACAAGCTCTGCTTAGTTTGGGACTAGATGGTGTTGTGTAAAATGTCCCAAAAATATTATATTATATTAAATTCCTCATTTCTAATTATCCTCCGAATCAATCACCCAACTGGGTCGCCTTAAAAAATAGAATCAGCACCAGTGTCTTTCTTATATATGAAGTTAGGGATGTAATAGAATTAATTGTAATCGACACAATAGACAACTTATAAAGGAATTACTAAAAACAGGGGCGTCTTTACCTATAGTGCAGGGTGTAAGTTGCACACGGGCGCAGTAGTCCTAGGGGGCGCCGCGGTTATTCTAAATACTGTCAACAGCACATCATGGCACCCAAAACTGACAAAAATTTCTTCAATCGATTTTAAATTTAATCTCCAATCAATGGAGGTTTTTTTTATACCTAAGAGATAGGTTAGCGTTGACCACAATCTCACCTGATGGTAAGTGACGATGTGGTCTAACATGTAGCACGCTTACCTAGAAGATACCTATTCACTCGTGACTTGAAGACCCCCAAATTTTACACGTCAGGAAATACAGACTCAGGCAGCTGATTCCATTCCCTCGCTGTACGGATAGGGAATGTCGAGGCAAAACGCTTAGTGCGGGTTTCGGGAATTTCCACCATGAAACGGTGACGCTTTTCAGTTTGCTTGGTTGTGCAATGGTTTATTATCCATTGGGGTAATTTGACAGTTTGTGGTGTGCTGTTATTTGTACCCATTTTATTTTGACCGCGCGCTTACTATGTAATAATTGCATTGCATACATGCGCTACATGGGCTGGATACGCCTCTGACTAGAAAAGTTTAACTGACACCGGAAATTTGTAAGCACTTAGTTTATAATTGCAGATTAACATAAATAACATAAAAATCAGTTCAAAAACAAAGTTATAAGTAAATGTTCGGTGCGCCATAAAAATTCTTGTCGTTTAGCGGGAAAGAGACAGAGCATCCCCCCTCAATACCCCCACCAAAAACTTTAAATGTTTATATCTTAGTCAATTTGAATTATTTTTTTTCAGTTTATAGTTATAATTAATTATACTTTTCTCTAAGGCTGTTATCATACTAATATTATAAATTTGAAAGTTTGGATGTTTGTTTGTTACTCAATAAGGCAAAAACGGCTGAACCGATTCGCATGAAATGCATGTACACAAATAGTATGTGACGGGGAATAACATATAGGCTACTTTCTATCTAAAAATAATGCGGGACTTTCCCGGATGGTATGTTTGTTGTTTATGTTTTTTTTTTATGATATGCGGACGGATATTCTGGTTTTGGGGTCTGGCCAGCTTTGGTTCAACAATTTTCCGGTGTCATAGACAAGATTTTTTATTTAACAAATAATCCTTTTTTTATCACTTGTGTATTTTTATATTATTATTACCTCTTTATTAGGTTTAATGTAACGCAATATTTGTATCTCATTAAATTATAAACATAATTAATTATTATTGTTCACTTATATCATAGGCTGCCGCATTTAGAGACATCAATTAACATTAATGAATCATTAACTGATATACACCCTTATTTTTTAATTACAATTTTTTTTTGACCCGTATTTTTTTAATCGCCTTTTCCATACATTGTCGATTTGGATGCTGCAGCTGATGATTATTTTTTTTTTTTTTCGCGATTTCATAGTTAAGGTTGTAGAAATAGATATAATTTATCGTGCAACAAGACACAAAAAAAAAATGTTTCGAGATACCACGTTTTGGCTTCTGAGGACAGAATTAATGTCTCGTAAGTGCGGCGAAGAGAGCGTCAAAAATCCAAGCACAAATTCTATGAATTCACTTTAATTATGTGTCAGACGCTCGCTTCACCCAATTCTAGCTTTATTTAGTATAACTGCAACACTAGCTTGTAGAACAAGCCACAGTAGACAGTGAAAGAGCGACTGCAACGCCAAAGGTTTGTGTCCGGTTCCCAGGTTGTTGGGTTTTTCTATGAAATTTTCAGAAGCACATCGGAGTTTGTATAAGTGCCCGGTAATGGCACAAGTGAAATAACACTGCTTTGAGCTGTGTTCTGCTTGTGTTACTTACGGTGAGCAAGGTTGCCAGTGCTCCGCGAGGAGACGTTGTGTTGGCAGTGGGGAAACTTTGACCCTTACACTGCCAACCCAACTATTCCTCTATCATTTTAGTGTCGGCAACACGCAAGTGGTATCCATGGTGTTGCAAGCGTCTATAGGCTACGGTAACCGCTTGCCATCAAGTAGGCCGAAAGCTTGTTTGCCACCTTAGTGGAATAAAAAAAATGTTGCGGCCTCTTGGAGGTAAAACTAGTTTTCTTCCTCCAAAAATACATTTTTTTTTCGGGGCCCATAGGCAGTTTACTTTGCCTAAAAGTTAATCCGGCTGAGTGACAGATTCATGAGGAATCCGCGCACCAATAAAGGCCCATTATAGTCGCTAACTATGTATTACATTACAAAACATCTTTTTAGTATTATTACTTGCCAAATCGCTGTGTTCTTTTTGTGAGAATCTCATATGGTAATAGACTGTTCTAGAATATTTTGTATTAATTGGAATACTCATAATTATTCATCAATTTAGTTTTTTTTTAATTGTAATAAATTAGATGATTTATACAACCTTATTCTTTGTATACTGTAGACTTAACAACTGAGGTTTCAAGAAGTCAACGCGAGTCGATACCACTGGTGATAAATGGGAATTAGTCTAGTCGAGTCGATGGAGCCACGACATGGAATATATAATATCGAAGGGCTTCGTCGACTACGCCTCATTACTATTTCCGTTCCCTTTCGTAAACGGCAATAAACAAACCAACATCAATTGGGATTTTTTATCCCATTTTTAACCACCGGCAACTACTGGCACTATTTTTTTTCCACTGGCAACAAATGAGGAAAACAATTCCTATTTCTCACCAGTGGTAATGACTGTGAAAAAGCTATATACCTACTTTAATAAAAAGAGGCTTTTTGATATACAAAACTTAGGGTTGTATATGACGGCTACATTTCAGTATAAGCTGAGCTAGCATTGTACAACTTTCGTACAATCCGAAGTCATCTTATGCTGTAAGTTTTGCTTGATAATGTAGCCGTGCATTGAATATCGTTGCCGGTTGACCAGTTTTCGACTCTATCCTCTTAGTAATAAGGGTGAAGTCTGGTAAACCAGCGAGTCTCGACTACAGTCACGAGCATAAATATACATACACTTACTAAAAGTCAAAAGCGATTTTTTCACGAAATGACTATTGCAACTTTGAGATAAAGACTAATAATATGATTATAGTATAGTTTAAAAATACTATGTTCGTAACCCCATACAATTTTAGTCAATACCTTAAGAGAAAATCGCTTTAAAATTTCGGTAAAGGTATACATATTTATGCTCGGTACTGCACGTCTAATTTTGGCTGATCTAAAAGTAATATTTATTATAGTAAGATGTGCTAATAGACTTCGTGTTGCTCTCAGACTAACTCTGCATTTACTTTTAGTGTAAGTTAAATTTAAGATTGAATAAATGTGTAATCTTTGTACCCAAATATAAGTATTAATGAAAGCATTTTTTTAAATTATTTACATCGTTTATAAACCTCTTTAGTGTCGCGACCCACTAAATAGCCAAAAAACAGTAAAAGACGAAGTGACAATTGTCGTTGGTTGGATTCCTGCACGAAACTAATATTTCTATGGCTTAGTACCGTCAAATGGGGTGAATAGGGAACTTATAAAGGGATTTTCAGGTTTAATTATTATAGTTTGATGCCAACAAGGTTTATTTATTTAATGGCTAATTATAATTTAGGAACAATATTAGTCTCTTTTTCCAACAATCTATAATAATTACAGCAGAAAATCACTCAAGTCTTTCTTGATTCGTCCCTGTGTCCTTATTCACCCCGGTTAATGGTAGTTGTTCCAAGTAAGTACTAGTCACAAAATTATTTTATTCTTACAAACTAAAAAAAAACTAGCAGTTGCATATGTTCAGGTATTATGTACTTTATTTAAAACACCTCTTATTTTTAAACGTAAACAAAATGAAATCCGATTCTGATTTCTGATAACAGTTCTTTTTAAAGCTCACTATTTTTAATAGAATAGTAAGTAACCCCATAATAATTTAATTATTACAATTTTAGCCAATCAATTCTTACCATAAAAATATACAAAAATCAAGCGATTCCTAACTGCCGCACTCACAGATGTTCATTAACTTTAATTAACCATTAACCAACGATTTTGGTAAACAGTTATTTAAACCATTCCATACAGTATGAAATTGATAATACGCATGGACAATATTTGATAATTTAACTGCACGTTTTGTGTAGCGATCATCGTTTTCACCTTTGTGCAGTGTCGTAAGTTCGATTCCCACGACATAACATATTCTATACTTTTGTGAGACTAGAGTCTAGTCTCTCAAAAATCTGGGTGTAGTTTTTAATTAACTGTATGTACTCAATACGTTGATTGCACTCCATAATTGTACAGTTATACAGTTTATGGTCAATCATGAACTGTATTGGTCACGGCAATGTACAAGATAAGGCACTGTAACGTCAAACGGGGTGAATATGGGATACAGGGGTGAAGCTTAATAATTAATTATAATTTAGTAACAACATTAGATTCCTTATTGGCAACAAACTGAAAACCTTTCAAAGTTTTTTCCCCATTCACCCCTCGCGTCTCTATTCACCCCGTTTGACTGTGCTATGTTTAATCCAATGTTCAGTTCCATCTTATATTTCCATTTATTAATGTAACTATTATAATGATGTACTTATTTATTTGCATATAGTACGTGTGCAAAGACTATTATCAACTTCACTACTGTAATGTGTACAGATCTTAGTATCCCGAGATAATCATGCCCTTTTCAACTTGAGCCGCCTTTTCCTTGCCGTTAAGCATTTCGATCAGGGTCAAGCCAAACCAATAAGCTGTGCCGGGGCCCTGTAATATGGGAAAAATATATTAAATCAGAGGCCAGCACATCAAGCTACCACAATCTGTCAAATTTCTTTGACTGATTTTGAACTTTAATACAAAAAAATAAGGTTCATTTTAAATTGGGAAAATTTTACAGTTTTTAGGTTGACCAGCTGGCGTCTGTACATATTTTGATTTGAAATAATAATCTATACACAGTGTTTTTTTTGTCGTCTTACAGCCGAAAGGAAACCAATATTTCAATATGATTTCTACTAGGAAATGCCGGCTCCATCTAGTATTAATTAATAATTAGTAATAAATATCATTGATCATGTAACAATAAAATGTAGGGTAGCTGTCAGTAATTATATCATCAAGACGCCCACCACCTCAGTCTACCCGTGATCATGGACGCTGTAATGGGTCCGAAACGTCGGGATTAATAATATATTTAACGCGATAAAATACGTAAAAAGTAGTTTTATTTCAATGTATAATATTCGCGTAAATGTCACCAGAAATTGTTGATCATGATGAGTAGAAGGATAATCTTTTCTACTAAACTACTACTATCCATGATAGTAGTAGTTTTTTTTTTATATTGCAGTAGCGGAATGAAATTTTCAGGGTATACTATCCATGAATGAAAGTTCCAACTCACCCTGCTGGTGACCACATTGCAGTCCACGACCACCCTATCTCCCTCTACATAGGTGTAGCAGTCACTTGGGATCTTGTCTTTAGTGGTGGGGTATGATGTCACCCTCTTGTTCTGGGCAACACCGTGGGCCACAAAGGCTGTTGGAGCTGGAATTTAAACACAATGTCACGCCTGAATTCACTGAAGAGCTGTATATACAGAGGCCAACACATCAAGCTACCACAATCTGCCAAAAGGAGGTCATCAAAAGTCCATACAACTCAGCCCAAATTTGTACCTGAGGTACATGACAGCTGTCAAATTGAAAGTTTTTACTATGAAATCACTGAAACTGCTAGTATTGTGCCAAAATAGTGTGCGTTTGACATTCAAAAACTGACACTGACAGCAGATCGCTAGAACCGCGTCAAATAATGGTCACGTTTCCGTAAATAAACTGGTTGACATCGGAAGTATCGTATCTGTTATTGTCTCGTTCACTCATACTGAATATTGCACACTGTCGTTATGTCTCTATACGGAATGTGTGCATTTATTTCTATATGGACACGTTTTCGAGCGGTATAAGTACGGTGAGAGCAAATCTAACGTATTTCCTCCCCGTCCCTTGCTCGAGCCGACCCGTGCCGAGCCAGTAGCTTTAAATTCGCCCCTAAATAATTTAAACCCAGATCCAGCCGTCCCTAGCTGCCCCCCCAGCAACGCCCTAAGCCGAGGTCCGAGTCCCGCAGGGGACGCCCTTAGCTGTGTTGCTTAGTTTATAAGTTGCATTTGGTGCCTCGCCACCTAGTCCGGTTAAGTTTTTAAAGCTCCCTCGAGCAAAAAACTATGTCCGACATAAAAAAAAGAAAACTAGCGTTTTAACCTTTTGACCGCCACAGACGTGTATAGATGTCAAATGAAAACTTGCTCACGACGCCAACGACGGCATGGCACGTCAAAAATACCACTATTTTTAGTTCAAAATAAATACCTATACAAAAATTTGTTGTTTTTTTTTACCTATTGTTAGATACTAGAATTTGTCGCTTGGCGTAGAGAAAACGGATTTTCGTTATTGACGTGGCGGTGAAAAGGTTAAATCTTTGTTCTTACCAGCACAAATAGCAGCGATGATTTTGCCACTTTTTTCATGATCCTTCAAGAGTTTGCCCACGACCTCCGACTTGGAGAGACGCTCCGACCCCTCCAGGCCACCGGGCAAGATCACCTGGGTAGCAAGTTGTTTACTTTTTATTTATAAATTTTCACATAGGTGATATGTGGAGTGAGAGGAGAGAGAAGCAGTGATGATAACCTAGTGATAATTATGAGCATTGGACTGCCAAGTCAAAGGTCTCGAGTTCGAATCTAAGGCACGCACCTCTGACTTTTCGTTTTTTTTTTATGGGATAGGGGGCAATCGAGCGCCGAACCGAATCGCCTGATGGTAAGCGATGTGCGTTTTTAAAATTATAAAATTACTTAATTAATTAACTTATACCGTCCTTATTGGTGAGGTTGTTCAAAAAGGTCAGGTGCGTAGTACTCGCAACCGGCGTGTATGTATGACAAGATGTATTAATGTGGTTGAAGCGAAAGAAGTATGCAAGAACCGTAGCAAGTGGCGTTCTTTAGTTTCTGCCTACCCCTATGGGAAAAAGGCGTGAGTGTATGTATGTAATAATTAATTATCACTCGCTTAAACGGTGAAGGAAAACATCGTGAGGAAACCTGCATGCCTTAGAGAGTTCTCTCTACGGTGTATGAAGTCTGCCAACCCGCACGAAACAGAACGGTTGTTCCGGGTGTTTGTGCATGTGAAAGTTTGTGTTTGTAAACGCACCCACGATACAGGAGAAAATCCTAGTATGGGGCAACGTTTTTTTAAGGAATAAATATACTCACAGCATCATACTGTGGGTTTTCAGCCAGGGCATCAGCCAGTGACTTGTCGGGTACAAGAGTGATTTGTCTGGAGCACAACACTGGCCCGCTACCATCCAATCCAGCCATAGTTACAGTCACCTGGAAATGAAATGATATTAATTTCTGTAAATAGATCTTTTTAAAGACACTTCTACAACACTTTTACATATTTTTAAGCTAGATGGCTCCGGCATTTCCTAGCTGACGACCTCTGAGAAGAAACGTCGAAACAAACTCAGAGAATCATTGTCTCTTTTAAAGTCCAGACATAGAATAGTAACAAATATGTGTCTTACAATGTAGGGCAAAGTCTGAAATGGCCTTTTGAAGAATGAGCCATAGCGGTTTTGAGTAGACCAGTCCCAACTGACGGCTCGCATGCATCAGTCATAGTGTAGCTCAACCATAATTTAAGGAGCTCAACAACCCGTCGCACGAGGATACCAGATCATTTTCCTCACATTTGCGTTTCCTCATTATTGCAATATAATTACACTACATAAAGACAATCCATGCTAAAATTATAAACACGAAAATAACTCTGTCTGTCTATTATGTTTTCACGCCTAAACTACTGAACCAATTTTTATTAAATTTTAGTACAGAGATAGATTACACCTTGGAGAATGACATGCTACAATGGCTAGTACAGTATATAATATTTATATGTACATAACAATAGCAGTACACTTTGCTTCGTTTGTTCTAGATAGTATAATTTGGAAATAAAAATACTTTCTGATCATCATAATAATTCGGAACACCGATTTCCTTTAAGAATGATAGTTAGCCTTCACCATTTAACCGAGTCAATGGGGTTCGAACCTTTCATATGGAAGCTGGTATATCGACCCACTGCCATATTGATTTTTTTTAGAAATCACGTCACGAAATTGTTATTGATGGATAGAGAACACATAGACAAACAAAAAATGTCCAGTAACATGGTAGGTACCCCAGTGTCACGTTACAGAGACATTTGGAGGTAACGTGTCATATAATAAAAATAGTTGTAGTAATATAATATATACATATTATATATATATATATAGAAATCGCAGCTTAATAATCACCTATATAATATACCTAATAGTATTTTGTGTATATGTATATTTTGATGGTCCAATTATAGAGAACTCACACAAGTTATTATTTGACTCCAAAATAAAACATCAGAAGGTTAGGTAAAACTTGTTGTCTATATTGTTCGGTAAATTAATAACGTTACAATTACTGCACACGAAAGCTGGGAGACGACTGGAGGCGCGGAGCGATCGCTTTGCTACCAGCGTTTGCTAACTTGCATTTTCAATTACAATTGTGTCACTACAAGTCAATGAATATCAATTTAAGTAAAATATGAAAATAATAAAATAAATATAAAACTTCCTCCTCTCTCCTACATGTTGCCGTGCCGACAAGGCCCACACATGTTTCTTATATTATACCATTGTAACACCTATTTAACTTGTGGAGTGCAATAAATGTATTGAGTATTGAGTAAAGATACCATATACCATTAGTATCTTGCGCCGCGATTTCGAAAAAGAATCATGGCTGTTGTTGATATGCCAGATCGGTTCTATCTTAGCTAAATGGAGTTTTTTTTTTTTATACCACTAAGGTGGCAAACAAGCATACGGCCCACCTGATGGTAAGCGGTTACCGTAGCCTATAGACACTTGCAACACCAGAGGTATCACTTGCGCGTTGCCGACCCTGTAAAAATCTTTTCACACCCTTCTTGAAGAACCCCATGCTATAGTCTCTAGGGAAAACCTGGACTGGGAGCTGATTCCAGGAGTTAATAAGTAGTATTAAGCTGTGACACAAATTCTCCGTGTGTGTTACAAATGTGTATGAAATAAAATGATATTAAATTTAATAAAATAATTTCTGTAAAAATATCTTTTACGGTAATATACAGTATGTATCAAAAACCCTGTCCGATCCTTAAGGGTCGTATAAGGTGTCGTATTACGTACACAAACACGTAAATGATAATTAGATACGAGATATTTTTTTTCCCCGATTAATTTAAATATAATTTTAAAAAAACCAAACCTTTTACATGTCAACACTCAATCCACGAAATAAAGTTTATTGAATTCGATCTACACTAGTGTCAAAGAAACCGCCCGAGCAATTTGCCGTTTTTTGATCCTTTGTCATGTCATCATGTGCCGCCAGCCCGCTCTGTCGCGTGCCGCCAAACAAATTTAATGCGAATGAATCTTACCTACTGGGCCTACACGTAGATATTAGCTGATATCGATTAGGCATAGTTATGTTTACCTAATAATTGACGTTCTTTTGTGTTTTTCATAAGTATCAGCTGTTACGTATTAGTCATAGGGATGATTACCTCCTACCGGGCCTACGCGTAGGTATCAGCTGGTATCGTACAAGCATCGTGATACCCAATACTTCCGCTTACGCGTGGGTATTTTATTTTATTTTATTCAAGAAACAATGAACTAAATGTATTGCTTTGTTAAAATTATTTTGTAAAACATGAACTTGATATCTACAAAATTCTGCGATCGTGTTCCTTAAGTGAACTTCCAATAGGTACTTACTGATATTCCACGTCGTGTTTTCGTGGTCTTTCGGCATTAGGGTAATGAGTCTTGTACTCATTCATGGACACTGCTTGACACGTGTTCGTACACGTGTACACGTGAACTTCAAGTTCATGGAGACGTTGGATACACGCTCCGACGGCACTGGCATACCTTGCCTAGCAAAACGCACCCCATACTCTCACTCACTCGTAGTCTTTTCGAACATCTGCATAATTGCAGCATAAGCACATTGGAACACGACATTGACAACAGATTGGAATACGACATTACTCACGATACGATGGGTAATCGAGGTGATAAGAGATTCACGGACGTCCGATCGGAAGCGAACTCTACGCGAGACTGACATGTCAAGGACAACAATTGGCTTACACGTGCCGCTCTGTAGGTAGTTAGGTACAGTCTGTCGGCGATGACAAAGCGCGCACGGAGCGGCGCCGCTTGGCGGCATCCTTTGAGGTAAAAATGAAAAATAAATTGGTAAATATTAAAAGATTTCGCCGCTGGGTGGAGTATTGTCAACTTATGAAATTTTCCCATATTTAGTGGAGAATTGTGTAAGTTTATTAGAAGAAAAAAAATCGATACTTTCTGGTTTCTTTAATATCGTATTTTTATTTATGTTTATTAGTAAGTATATAAGAAAAGGAATACGCCTCTTTCGGATCGGACAGGGTTTTTGTTACATCCTGTATGAGTATGTTTTAATAATGAATTACGCGAGACCATCATGCCTTAGCCTCAATTTGAGCCAAAATCCATGCCCAACAGTAAGATAGAAATGAGCAAATACTGTAGAAACTCTTGTTGAACTTACTCCTCCTCTCCTGAGCATGTCCACAGTGATAACAGTCTCCATCTCCTCGGCTCCCTGGGCCAGGATAACCAGCGCTGACTTGGACATGGTTGGATGAGACAAATGTATGTACCTGAAATAAGTGAATCAGAAGGGAATGTGAATAAATACAGTATATTGTGAATTGAAATGAGATAACATGAGTTGTATTGTAAATACGGGTACCTATAAATTAAAATAAGTTAATTTATTGATTTCTGACATTTACGCGAATATTATACATTGAAATAAAACTACTTTTTACGGATTTTATCGAGTATATTGCCTTTACAGCGTCCATGGTCAACTGTAAAGGGTCCGAAACGTCGGGATTAATAATATCAATATACGCTATAAAATCCGTAAAAAGTAGTTTTATTTCAATAAGTTAATTTGTTATTAAGCAAAGGATAAATTCGACCGAGGGCAGGATTCGAACCTGCGTCTTCTGGTTAGGTACACCGGACGCTATGACCACTAAGCCATACCTACCCGCCATGTCGAATTTTCTTATATTTACGTCTTTATAGTGACGTCAGTAAGACTTATTAATGCTTGGTGATTTGTTAATGAAACCAATAAAATTTTGGAAGAATAAATACTTTGATAGTATTCATATATGTTATCTAATACATAATGACATAGAATTATATTACAGGACGACTTCTGTGGTCTAGTGGTTCGAGTGCCGGACTGCTGATCATGGGGTCGTGGGTTCGATTCCCACAGGACACAAATATTTGTGTGGGTAAAACATCAGTATTTGTGTTTGTCTGGGTGTTTCTTATGTATTATAAGTATGTATTTACAAAAAAAAAAAGTATATAAGTATTATATCCATTGTCTAGTACCCATTACACAAGCTCTGCTTAGTTTGGGACTAGGTGGTGTTGTGTAAAATGTCCCAAAAATATATATTTATTTGCAGCTGTAAGGGGTTTCATATTGATACCTAATTATTATAACATCTTATATACATATGAAAGCAATAGAGATTTGAATTTGAATACATAAAAACAAAACAATTTGTGTGTAATCAGGTTCAAAAAGCTTTATCACGTTTGTGTATTTATAGAGTTATTTATAGTCTTTATCAAGTGTTGGGGGAATAAAAGAATCAGTACCTACATGAATGAATAGATATTTGCATCACACGATCAATTGACTTAATTATATCATTAAAAACCAAAGATTTAACAATTTAGAAGAGTTATATAGTGTTGTTCAACGTCTGTAGTCTAGTGCTTCATGTGTCGGGCTGCTGCTCAAGAGCTCGTGGGTTCGATTCCCACAGAACACAAATATTTATGTGATAAACATAATAATGTGTGTGATAAAAGTATGAATTTACAAAAAAAAAGTATATGGGTAAGTTTTATATCCATTGTCTAGTATCCATAGTACAAGTTCTGCTGAGTTTGGGAACTAGATGGTGCTCTGTAAAATTGTCCAAGAATATTTATTTATTTAAGCTTTTCAAAGAAAAATATTTATAAATCACTGATCTCATTGGTAAATTAGTTTGCGCATCGCTAGTGTTCATTAAAAAGTAATTATTTTTTAAATTCCTCTATTACATGTGAGTGAGAACTGAAAATATCCCAGTGGTGAGGGCATTACATGAGTATATCTATGTTTATTTGATTCTGAAACATTTCTTCGACATTCGTTTCGCCGATGAATGGTTCACCGACAGAACGATTCACTTTTCATTTTTTCACCGATAGAATGTTTCAATGACGCACGTTTCGCCGACACAACGATTCACTTTTCATTATTTCACCGATAGAATGTTTCAACTGCGAACGATTCACTTTTGAATATTTCATCGATAGAACCTTTCACTGGCAAATGATCGCTGACACAACTGTTCATCTGCCCCTGGGGTATAAAACATAGGTATTCGACATGTAGACTAAGACACCTGCATCAAGTTGTGAAGACGAAACTTAAAGTTTTATGCATAACTTGAGCAAAACCTACCAAAAAAGTGACAAAAACGTATTTGATTCAACGTCAAAACATGTATCATACGTGTTGTGGTTCATAGGACACTTATTTTGTATTAAATAAATGAGAAATATGAGCCCAGCCACTTAAGTAGGTTTTTATGTCCATATCATCCTTTTCTGACAAATGCTGAGTAATCCTCTCTTGACAGTTTGATCTTTTTTTTAGAAAAAAAGAATATTTCGATTATTATATAATAATATATTAGATATTTCAGAATTGTTTATTTAGTACCTATATTTAAAAAAAAATAACAAGCAGTCAATATATTTTTTTTTTTTTTTTTTTCAAATCAAATCAATTTTATTGCATTCCATAATGTATACAGGTGGTCAGCTTATATTTCTTGAAACAATTATGGACCCTGTCGGGCACAGTATAGTTTAGTAGGAGAGAGGAAGAATTGCTAATTGATATAAGTAATTTATATAAATTTATTCTTTTAATTTAATTTACAATATTTTATAGTTTTTATTTTTGTATTATAATTTGTCGTATTTTCATTTAATGTCACACTATTATTATTAAAGAATAATAATGTAATCATTGTAATTTTTATTATATATTTTTGTTTTATTATTTGCACTATTCATAAATATAAGTTATTGTATTATTTATATAAATAATTGTAAAATATTTTGCTTAATTTATTGAAAATGGTATCAATATAACTATTTTTTTTTTTTTTTATTATTTTTATTGTATTATAATATGTAAGTAATTCTTTTATATTAAATGTAATTTTATTATTCCTTTAATATTATTTATTGGTAATTATATATTTGTGGTATTTGTAAGTTTACAATCTATCATTTGTTTATGTACCTGTTTATAATTTATAGTCTTTCTAATAACGTATACTTCTAATTACGTATCGTCAAGATATTCTTTTATACTATAGTAGCTTTTTTTTATCAAAAACTGTTTTATTTTATTAACAAATATATGAAATTTATTTTCTTTTTTTATGATGTCTGGTAACTTATTATATATTTTTATTGACATGACCAAGGGACCTGAGGAGTGCATTTCCAACCGAGAGATCGGTAGGTTTAGTCTATTTTTGTGTCGAAGTATAATTGAAATATTTTTACTATAGTAGAAACTTAAATGCATAAAATCAATGTTTTGTCTTCAATAACAATAACAATAATATTTTTGGGACATTTTACACAGCACCATCTAGTCCCAAACTAAGCAGAGCTTGTACTATGGGTACTAGACAATGGATATAATACATATATACTTTTTTTTTTGTAAATACATACTTATAATACATAGGAAACACCTAGAATAGATAAACTATAGCAAGAAAATTAGCTTTCTCTATACTAATAATAAATTGCATAGGTAGGTACATACCCACACATTATGCAGTTATGACAGTATCATTTGAATTTGAACCTTAGATTAATAAATTTATGGGTTACATTGATCTGAGCTTGTGAATTGCAGGAAACTTAAAGCAGAATCTGATATATAAAGTAGCTACCAACTAGTACTTATTGTATCTTACTTAGTAACACCTTTTTAAATATGGGATAAATAACGCTTTTAATTCTTAGCAGGGCTGGGAGTATACGTATAGTAGTTGCACTACTATAGCATTCATATGTTAGTTAATTTGAATATAACCTACACTACAGAAGTTTAGATGCAAATCAGCCAAGTATATAATCAAAGAAATCAGCTAACGAAATGCTGAAATTGTAGACTACAGGTGTGTAAACTTTCAGACAGTAATAAGTTCCTACCTACTTGTAAAAGATGGAATTACATTAAATTAAAGTTAATCTTACCTGCTCTGTACGAATTTATAGTTTTTAACCAATGTTTGGTTGTATAACGAAAGAAATTGTGATTTCAAAATTCTCGCCAGAACCATTAAAACAGAAAACTTGACAGCAAATTCTAGAAGGACAAACAAAAAAAAACTATGTTATCAGTCAGACGTCAGCCAACTTGCCGGTTTATGTTCGTTGAGAAAATTCGATTATATAATTTTCTAAAGTTAATGACCTTGACCTTACGAATGGATATAATATTGAAAGTTAGATTCGTAATTAAAATAAACTTCAGGATCAGATTACCATTCAAAATTAGTAACTTTTTTTTATTTTATGGCCATATATTTTTTATTTTATACGTTTCTGAACGATTAATAAATAAAGTATATTGTCTATAGAAATGGACATTGGGTTGCCTCTTTCTAATTACTGCCTAATCCTGGGGATAATTAATGCAGGTTTTTGGCGACAAATTTATTATTTAATATAAAAATAACAATTTTCTTTTTTTACTGTAGTTTCACTTTTAATCTTTTATCAAATATTAGATATCGTGTAAGTATCATAAATTAATATTATTATTAGAATATATACTGTAGTGTTCTTTGCAGGGCAAGGGCTTCTCGAATGATTCATCCTCGTTGCTGTTATGTTAAGCTAAGTTTTTTTTAAACGAATCCATCTGTGAGCCAGCCTCCTTGGCGTTTGCCATAAATGGAACCTATTTTATTGCTTACAAGACTGATTTTTTGTTTAAATAGCATTACAGGTTTGAAAGGATTACAAAAAAAGAAGAATAAAGATAATAGAAACATCTCAATCAAAAATTATGATTAAGATGTCTCTACTCGACAACA
This sequence comes from Acronicta alni, assembly GCA_964056405.1. Classification (NCBI taxonomy): domain Eukaryota; kingdom Metazoa; phylum Arthropoda; class Insecta; order Lepidoptera; family Noctuidae; genus Acronicta; species Acronicta alni. Next base: position 6,581,048 of record OZ043942.1, read on the forward strand.
ATTTTATTATCAAACAGGTCGGCAACGTGCAAGTGATACCCTCACCCCTGGTTTTACAAGCGTCCATAGGGTATGGTAACTCGCCGTATGCTTGTTTCATTGTTTGCCACCTATTATATAAAAAAAAAATCTTGAGAGGTGTAAAGGGACACCCGGATGGAACGAAGTTCCTTTCATTAAAATTTAATAATTAAAAATAAAAAAACCTGTATACACTCAACAATACACAACGCGCGAAATTCAAATATTGTCATTCACTCAATAATTCGAAATTCAAATATTGTTGACAAGCAAAAAGTGTCGTGACAACTTTTCGTAAGAATTTTTTCCGTATATCCCCCTTTCACAACGCGCGATAAGGAACTTCGTTCCAAAAATGTCAGCCGAATAAAGTGGGAACTTAGCAAGTACCATCATGGTACTACATGGATTCAGGGTAAATGTAATTTAACAAGTGTATCCCCGGGCCCGACAGATGTTCGTTGACGGTAACTCTACTTGTCTATACGCGGCTTCCTTTCTTTCGTTCATTCATACAATCAGAAAGGAAACGAAAATCCTTTTTATTTTCAAGAGTTTTTATAATTCCTTTTACATTTTATTATAAAGTCATGTGAATGTCGATTTAAAGTGTTATTACGCATTAACGTTTAATTAAAGTAGATATTTCATACAGTTTAGTGTTTAGAATAGGTTAGGTACGACTATGGCTCGGAACTGAAATTAATTGTTTTATCATTTTTTATACTTCATTATCGTGTGTAATCATGGATTTTGTGAAAAGAGAAGATCAAAATGTCATCGATGATGAGAATTACAAGTTATATATCGAAAGCGTAAGTAACCAGTATTTGTTTGTTTTAATTCAAAATTTGATCGTTTTTTACACAAAAACTGTTAGTAACGTGACTGGAGTTCCGGGTTTGAATCCTGACTGATGATTCTAGTATTTTAACTCTAATACTTTTTACCCTGCATTTTGTTGTGGATAACCTAAAGCTAGATTAACAAGATTAAGTGTATATTCTCTAATATAGAATGTGGTTTTCTAATTATTTATGTAAACATAGCTAAGGCGTAGGCCGGCCGCCTTTGGTTTATTTATTAGACATTCAAAAAAACTCATTTGGTGTATAAACCTAGTGTATTCAACAATAAATCCTATATGGTTGTTAAACTCTGCAACATAACCTTGACCCATATTTTAAGAAAAAAATATAGATCAAGGTGAAGGAGCTTTGGTGATCTCAGTTGTTTCTATTACAGGAAAACTTTTTAATACATCTTAAAGATTCATAATAACTGACTTTAAATAGTTTCTATTAAACTTTTCAGTAACTTGTATTATTTTGAATACTTATTTCATCAATCAATGGCAATCTCTTTTTTTTCTGTTTATTATACTAGATTAATGTAATAGTACACATCAAACTGCATTGTTCTCATGAACTATTTAGATTTAGACTGTAAACCAAGATGAACACTGTAATACTGTAATCTAGATTTTTTTTAAAAGAGTGTCTATGGAGTTTCTTGCTGATTCCTCTCCATAAGACCCACTTTTTGGAACCGTGCAACTAGTTTTGACTTTTCAAAAGTGCCTTAATGGTGTAATTGAAATAAAATGTTTGACTTTGAGTTAAGAATAGTTACCTGATTGATCCAGCTCTTGCAAGGATGAGCATGAGGTACTTTGTTTAAATCCTACATTGAGCAAAGTATTTTCTTCTGTAATGCTCAGTAGCAGCTTAGAATTTATGTTTGTACTTGGTTAATGGCTAGGCCAACTTTCTAATATGTGAACCCTCGAAATAGTAGCCCTATCTTTTTGTATATTTTTGGCATTTTCCATGCTAAGGTTTTAAAGTTATTTAGAAAAGGAAAAATTCAACTGCGGGCAGGATTCGAACCTGCGTCTTCTGGTTAGGTACACCAGACGCTATGACCACTAAGCCACCGCGATACCTACCTAGTATAGTAGCCCTATTCCACCATACTGGCCTATTCTTCACCAAAATGTTTATCCTACTAATAACTTCATAGTATAAAACGAAGTTTTGCTTAGATCTTTAAAACTACGCAACGGATGATGATGCGGTTTTTTTAATAGATAGAGTGATTCAGGGGGAACGTCTATATGTATAATACATGTTACAATGATTTTGAGTTAATTAGCCAAATTACAACGATAATTAAAAGTAACTTTTCCATGCTACATATAAGCTACATAATTTAGTTTTTTTTCCTCAGCTTCAGAAGTCGCACCAGCTCGAACCAACTGACTACCAGCACTCTCCAATGTTAATGGAACAGCTACACCAAGCAATGCAGTCTTCCGTCGCAAGCACCATCGTACACAACTTTCAATTACCGATCTCACCACGGCAAATGTCTTCCCTGATGCTGAAAACAAACCACTTACAAAGAAATCTGAACTTTAACGACATCCCTGCACATTTACAACGGAACCTTACTACGGAATTGGATTTGGTGCATAACCTAACAAACGATCTACCACAGAACTTAAACAGGCATGATGACTTGCTGGGCCAGAATTTGAGTAGGAACTTAGATTTATCTCTAGTTAGATCGTTAGGGAGTGATTTGGAATTGCAGAATAATTTAAGCCAGCTAGCTCAGAATTTGAATGACAATTTGAGTGCAGATATAAGTCGGTTGAGCGACCTGAGAGCCGATATACCCCATGATTTGAGTCATGAGATTGATTTATCGCACCATCTCAACAGGCCAAATATCGAGCAAGAAATTTTAAGCCAGGAAGAAACAAGACGGACTCCGATGGTGCAGTGCATTCAAGATACGCATGTGTTGGAACAATCCTTAGCCCAAAGGTTGGTCGGTACTAATATCAATGTGCACGAGAGGTTGGACCAAACGGAACACAATATGCTGGCAATGCCATTCCACATAAAGTCGGAGCAGGAGGATGATGGATATTTTTATGACAACATTAATCCGGGCATCAATAATGTTGGCAGTATAAATGGTGAGTACTTTCCATTTCAAATATTTTTTTTATCTCCAGCGTCACACATTAAACATCATGTCAGCTATGAGGGGCTCATGCCTAAGTAATAAGTACACTAATCATCATCATCAACCCATATACTGTCCCACTGCTGGGCACGGGTCTCCTCTCTATATTGAGAGGGCTTAGGCTATAGTCCACCACGCTGGCCTAGTGCGGGTTGGCAGACTTCACAAACCATCGAGAAAAACCTCTAAGGTTGCAGGTTTCATCACGATGTTTTCCTTCACCGTTTAAGCGAGTGATAATTAATTATTAATACGCACATGAGTTCGATTGAGCACGTGGATTCGAACTCGAGACCTTCGACTTGGCAGTCCAATGGTCATACCACTAGGCTATCACCGCTTATTAACGATTAAATAAACAAATTAATTGACTTGCAAAAATCCAAACTCCGAGCTGCCACTGAGAATTTCTTAGAAAAACCCATTAACACTGCTTGACATGGAAATCGAGCAGTCTTGACCTCTCAATCGAACCCAAGACCTTTAGCGTAGCAGTCGCGCTTAGGACCACTAGACTGACGAGGCAGTCAACTTCTTTCTAATGTTTTTTGTATTCCCACTGAATTAATGACCCTGAATATTAAGAGAGGTAGGGCATAGTAGGAGTAAAAATTGGAGCCCCCCAACTGGGGAAGTACCTACGTCTAGTAAATCGAAGTGAAATAACACTTCTTTGAGCTGTTGTTCCTTACGGTGAGTAAGGTTGCCAGTGTTTCGCGGGGAAACGTTGTGTCGGCAGTGGGGGGACTTAGATACTTATATTGACGTAATTGTTCCGTGCGCCATACAAATTCTATACTAAGTTAACACTCGTTACGCGGGAAAGGGACGGAGCATGCCCTCTCAACACCACCAACAACTTAGAACTTTATAAGTCGAATTGAATATTTTTTCAGTAATTATATTTTTCACTAAGCCTGTTATTTTTTAAATATCCTTAACATATAATCTTATTTATTTCTGACACTTCGCGAATATTATAATCTAGTTAATCGACACGTCGGGGTTAATAATAATAATACTAACATTAACTCTATAAAATCCAAAAGTAAAAAGTTGTATTTTTTCCACTATGTGATCTTTTCAACTGTTTATAATAAATCTTCCTTCATACATTATTCAGTAAAATTAGTTTTCGTTTAAAACTTTACTAATTAATTTTTAAGTGCATTGGGACTAGTTTTTTCAACTAGCGCCACTTGTTTATGTCTAGTTTTATCTAAATTTAGGTTTTATATTGAGAATCTTTTACGTTTCGGCATAAATATATTTGCATATTTTTTTCTTGTATGTTTTTTAAGGAAACTTATTTTTTACTAGTCTTAATTTTTAAATATTAATAACAATTTATATGGAGAATGTCAGTGGAACCGCCAGAAAGACTTACACCGACCTTATTGGTGGGGTTCTTCAAAAAAGTCAGGTGCGTAGTACTCGCAACCAGCGTGTGTGTGTATGACAAGATGTATGAATGTGGAAGCGAAACAAGTAGGCAAGAATCGTAGCATGGAGTCCTTCATACGGTGCGTATACAAGTTGCTCAAGGGCCGGCAACGCATTCCTCCTCCGGTGTTTCAGATGTCCATAGGCGACGATGACCACTTACCATCAGGTGGCTCGTCTGCTCGTTTGCCGACGTCAACAAATAAAAAAAAATCTTAGCAAGTGACGCTCCTTAGTTTCTGCCCACCCCCATGGGAAAAAGGTGTGAGAATATGTATTTATATTAATAACAATAAGGGTGGTCTTATTGTAATGCTATCTAGCTTAAAAGAAAATGTAAAACATTAAATAAAAATAAATAAATAAATATTTTTGGGACATTTCACACAACACCATCTAGTCCCAAACTAAGCAGAGCTTGTACTATAGGTACTAGACAATGGATATAATACTTATACATTGACTTGTAAAAGTGTTTAAAAGATCTATTTGCAGAAATAAATATCATTTATCATTAACGCCTGTGTTCCCACAACGGCAAGACATAGGTGAAGATACATCCACGGCTTGAGCTGGCACGTTTTTAGGGGATAAGCCTGTTCAAATTTTTTTGTTTTATTTACGGGGGAAACCTTCGAAACGTGATCGGTATACGGGCAAAAAACGACCGGGGAGTGTGGGTTTATTACCCCGGTGGCCACCATCAGCATATGAAGGCATCAGCACTGTGTCCTCTTAATAGACCACCCCAGAACCCCCTGTGACGATATCCCTGGGGAGACTGTAAATGGGTCTTTCCTGAACCTCTATGTACGGTAGCACGTAACCACCGTATGCCTATTCACCTAATTAGCCATTAATCAGCCAGATATCCAAATTCCGAGCTGCTACAGAGAATTTTGTAGAAAAACCAAGCTGGAATTGTGGATTGAACCCATGAACTTATAGGTGCTCGGGCGATGAAATAAAATATGTATTATTTGCACACACTATGTTTTTATTGTCTTTACAGTTTAAAGCACGTGAATAGGGCACAAGAATAGATGTAGAAGATAAGCGTGAAGTATGAATGAGAAGAACGAAGTGATAGACTGAGAATAAGCAGATATCTAAGCGAAAGGCGAGATAATAATTGAGGCGCAAGCGAGCGTGCCTTCCCCGTCGGAGCCGGTAAAACACTAAGGTCTGCGGCCGCGGTCGCACTGAGCCGCCGGGCGCGCAGCCGAACCGTTAGCATTCCACACATTCTTTGCTGTGCTAGAGAGAACGCGATATGGTGCGCGCTCGCTTCTGCCTGAGTGAAGCTACAAACAATGAAAGATTATAATATATAAAATAGCAAATTAGTAAACTGTATACTGCAATAGGTAGGTAGGTAATGGGTCACTACACCATCCCCCCACTGAGACCGGAGCTACGCTAAGGTCGATAGTAATCCGGGAATCGTACTCTTCGTCCAGACTTGGTCTTCCTCTCGGCAGCGTCTCCAGATGCTGCGTGGGTCGTGGTGGGATTTTCCATGTCTCTGGTTAAGTAAGCCGGTTTCAATCTGTCTATGCTTACAGTTACCTCTCTTCCTTGAATTTCAATTTTATAAGTCTTGTTACCTCTTTCCTTAACTTTGTATGGTCCGGTGTATGGAGGATCAAGAGGTTTCCGAACTGCGTCTTGTCTCAGGAACACGTACTCTGCAGTCGCCAGACTTTTTGGAACATAGAAAGATCGCTGGCCATGTCGACTTGTAGGTTGAGGTGAGAGTTTCGACATGTGTAGACGTAGTCGCGTAGCGAAGTCAGTAACATCGATGACATCAGCGGTAGATGGATTGAAGAACTCGCCAGGTAAGCGCAGGGGTTCTCCATACACGAGCTCAGCCGCTGAAGCCTTAAGGTCCTCCTTCCAGGCGCTACGGATGCCCAGGAGCACCAGGGGAAGAATTTCCGTCCAGTTGGTACCAGTGTGACATTTGATTGCTGCTTTCAGCTGGCGATGGAGTCTTTCCACCACCCCGTTGCAGGCTGGGTGATACGCAGTTGTCGGACGATGCTCAGCCCCGAGGATAGCGCTCATTGTGTTGAACAGCTTGGACTCAAACTGTCTACCTCTACCGGTGGTGATGCGGTGTGGACAGCCAAAGCGCGACACCCACCCAGCGATGAATGTACGGGCGCATGTCTCGGCTGTGATGTCGACGAGTGGATACGCCTCAGGCCAACGGGTGAATCTATCGATGACCGTGAGGCAGTACCTGAAATCAGATGAAACTGGTAATGGCCCTACGATGTCCATGTGGACATGGGAAAAGCGTTGGGAGGGAACAGGAAAGGTTGAGGTGGGAGAAGAGGTATGTCTGGCGATTTTGCATCGCTGGCAATCGACACACTCTCTAGCCCATTGCTTGCAGTCTTTCTTAATGCCAGGCCAAACAAACCGCTCTGTTAACAGTTTAGCGGTTGCCCTTGTACCTGGGTGACTCATTCGGTGCAATGCCTCAAAGAATTGTTTTCTATATGGTACAGTAACGTAAGGTCGCGGAGTACCAGTAGAGAGGTCACAGTATATATCTTTCTTGCTGAATGGAGTTTCAACCTTTTCAAGTTTTAGTGCTGTGCCTTTTTGAAGAAGATCATGCAACTCAGGATCTGAAACCTGAGAATGTGCAAGTTCATCATAGTTGATAAGTGGTGCTATTGCTTCTACTCTGGATAGGGCGTCGGCCACGACATTGTCCTTGCCAGCTATGTACTGAATGTCAGTAGTAAATTGGGCGATAAAATCCAAATAGCGGAACTGTCTGGGTGAACATTTGTCACGGTTTGATTCAAATACGTACGTCAGAGGCTTGTGGTCTGTGTAAACAGTAAAGTGTCTGCCTTCAACCATGTGCCTGAAGTATCTGATGGCCTCGTAGATAGCCAGAAGTTCTCTGTCGTACGGACTATATTTTCTTTGCGCAGCTGTTAGTCGTCTTGAGAAAAACGCTAATGGTTTCCACGAGTCCTCAGCCCTTTGCTGAAGCACCGCTCCGATAGATGTATCCGATGCATCAGTGTGGATAGCCAGTTGTGCGTTTGGTATTGGATGAGCCAACAAAGCTGCTTCAGCTAAGCTAGATTTACAGGCGTCAAAAGCTTCTAGCATTTCAGGTGTCATTGTGATGTTCTGCGAACCTTTTGTTTTTGGACCTGTGAGAACAACGTTTAGCGGTGCTTGAAGATCCGCTGCTCCCGAAATAAAACGACGATAGAAGTTGTACATGCCTAGGAAACGTCGCAGTTCCTTAATGGTTTTAGGTACCGGGTAGACCTGTAAAGCCTGGACCTTGTCTTTCAGCGGCTGAATGCCGTCTCCAGCAACTTCGTGGCCTAAAAAGGTTATCTTTGGTCTGGCAAACTCACACTTAGATGAATTGATCAACATGCCGTACTCTGACAGTCGCTGGAACAGTAGACGTAGGTGCTCAAAATGGAGGTCTTCTGTCTCCGAGAATACCAAAATGTCATCTATGTATCCATAACAAAAAGGGAGATCCTTGAGCATTTCATCTACAAACCTCTGAAACGTCTGGGCTGCATTTCTCAAACCAAACGTCATATAGGGAAATTCAAAGAGTCCGAATGGTGTCGTTATTGCTGTTTTCATGACGTCATCAGGATTTACGGGTATTTGGTTATATGCTTTTACCAGGTCTACCTTGGAGTAAATACTGCTGCCAGCAAGAAGGTGAGCAAAATCCTGAATATGTCTTATTGGGTATTTATCCGGGATAGTCCGTGCGTTAAGTGCCCTATAATCACCACATGGTCGCCACCCGTTGTCTTTCTTAGGTGCCAGATGTAGTGCTGATGACCATGGGCTCTCAGATCTACGCGCGGTTCCACTTGCTAGCATATCAGCGAATTCCTTTTTAGCGATCTGCAACTTGTCCGGTGGCAGACGACGTGGGCGACTGGATACAGGCGGTCCGGGAACCGTACGGATGTGATGAACGGTTGAATGTTTCACCTGTCGCTGCGTTCCAGCAGGCCGAGTAATATCTGGGTACTCACGTAACAAGCAGTGGTACTTGGAGTCACCGGTTACTACTTTGATTGACGCAATGGCTTCTACAGACTTGCTTGCAGGTGATGCAGTCGATGATAGATGCGTAAGGCCGTCAATCAAGCGATGATTCCTCATATCTACAAGCAGATGATAAAATATAAGAAAATCAGCTCCAATAATTGGTTTGCTTACATCCGCTACCACAAATCTCCAGGGAAAAATTCGGCGAAGCCCTATATTAAGATTTAAATTAATCCAGCCGTAAGTATTAATTGGACTACCATTTGCTGCATATAACTGGTATTCAGTTTTGCTGCGTGGCTGACGCAACATTGACCTTGGGAATACGCAGAGGTCAGACCCTGTATCTACCAGAAAAATCAATTTTGATGATTGGTCCGTTATAAAGAAGCGGCTGGGTTCAACGTGGCAGTCGCTAGCCGCTACTTCCGGCTGCCGTTGGTGTTTACCGGGTATGTACAAGGCGTGGTGCATCTGTTTGCCCGGTCGCCAAACCGGTTATGGTACCAGCAGTGCCCATCATTGCGCGGCTTCGACCGTGAACGGCTTCGGCCTCTGTGCGGGGTCGGTTCTCTGTCACTGCGACGTCCACCTTGTCTAGGAGAAAGTGCGTGTACCTGACCTTTAAAATCGGCAAACTGTCGTGCAAGCTCTGCCATCTGCCTCGCTAGCTCGTCCAACGAGCTGTTGCTGGAGTCCGCTTTCACCACGGCAGCAACTGCTGGTCCCGGCGGCGCGATCTCGTGCACCCTGTCGGCTAGTTCTGCAACAGATTCTAATGACAAGCTAGGTTGAGACGCAATCACCGTTTGTATATTTTGCGGTAATCTACTTGACCACAATGTGCATAAAAAATTATCTGGTACAGTAGGACCTGCAAGGGTTCTCAGGTGCCGCAGGAACTGAGAGGGTTTGCGGTCCCCGAGTTCCTCATCCATAAGCAATTGTTGCACCTTTTTCTCTTGCGAAGCTGATAGGCGTCTAATAAGCTCAGACTTTAACTTCTGGTACTTATTTTCAGCAGGCGGTGAATTGATAATATCTTTTACTTCGATAGCATATTTATTTTCCAGCTGAGATATTACGTAGTAAAATTTTGTACTGTCTGCAGTAATCCCAGATAAAACAAACTGACCTTCCATTTGTGCAAACCATAGTCCAGGTTCTTCAGGCCAAAACGGTGGTATTCGTACGCCAACTTTGAAAACGCCTCGATCGCCAAGCACGTCTCCGCCTCCCACGTTTCCGGTTGTACCCGTCGCGAACGTTCGAGACGCTTCGCCGGACGCGCCCGCTCGTTTCGGATCCGTCATCGTAACGTACTGTTACTAACCGCCGCGTAACCCTATCTCCGCACGTACGCGTTCTTGTTATACGGGGTCACCAATATAGGTGCTCGGGCGATGAAATAAAATATGTATTATTTGCACACACTATGTTTTTATTGTCTTTACAGTTTAAAGCACGTGAATAGGGCACAAGAATAGATGTAGAAGATAAGCGTGAAGTATGAATGAGAAGAACGAAGTGATAGACTGAGAATAAGCAGATATCTAAGCGAAAGGCGAGATAATAATTGAGGCGCAAGCGAGCGTGCCTTCCCCGTCGGAGCCGGTAAAACACTAAGGTCTGCGGCCGCGGTCGCACTGAGCCGCCGGGCGCGCAGCCGAACCGTTAGCATTCCACACATTCTTTGCTGTGCTAGAGAGAACGCGATATGGTGCGCGCTCGCTTCTGCCTGAGTGAAGCTACAAACAATGAAAGATTATAATATATAAAATAGCAAATTAGTAAACTGTATACTGCAATAGGTAGGTAGGTAATGGGTCACTACAAACTTATGCTAATCAAGCGCGATTTCGAGCACTTAAGCTGTTTTAGATTATGAGAGAAATATCGTGCGAGTTGCGGTACATTGCGGGGCCGCGCGGCTATGGTATCATAAGTGATCGATCAGTGACGGCAATGTACGAGGAAACGTTGTGTTGGCAGTGGGGGGACTGAACCTTGTACAGCCAACCCAACTGTTCCTCTTTCGTTTTACAAGGTCGGCAACGCGCAAGTGTTACCTCTGGTGTTACAAGCGTCTATAGGCTACGGTAACCGCTTACCATCAGGTGGGCCGTATCCTTGTTTGCCACCTGTGGTATAAAAAAAAAGGACTGACGCCAGCAAGTCAAGCTATCCAAAACTGTAAATTTTTCCCAATTGAATATAATCATTATTGTAATGTGTTAAAGTTGAAAATCTATCAAAGAAATTGGACAGATTGGGGTAACTTGCATGATGTACTGGTTTCTGTACGGCAACTTGCACGATATAATATATCTCGCACCGTCTAAATGTGCTTTAATGAGGCAGATTTTAAAGTAAAAAAAATGACATTTCTGTGGCATTTAAATGAAGAGGTAAGCATCTAACTGGTTTATTTGGTTTTAGAAAATTAACCTTTAATAAAACTACATATAACTAACATTTATATATCGGAAAACTATTCGCTTTAGTATCTGCAAGGTTAAGGTGGTCTTCACTCGAGAACCTTATGCCCCAGCGGCCATCAGTTCTACGAGCTATGTGCCCCGCCCATTGCCACTTAAGTTTGCTAAGTCTTTAGGCTATGTCGGCAACTTTCGTTCTTCTACGGATCTTCTCATTTCTGATTTGATCACGTAGAGATGGATGTTGGATCGTTGGATGCACACGGCTTGTGACCGGTCGTTGTGGAAGTATATGCGGGAGGCCTTTGTTCAGCAGTGTACCTCCTGTGGCTTATATGATGATGATGATACACTTTATTGCACACCAGAACACAATTACAAAAATAAAAAGTCACAGAAGAGTTGGTACTATAGGCGGTCTTATCGCACAAGGCGATCTCTTTCAGACAACCTTTGGATGGACTGAAAGAAAGGAAACACATTGGGTAGTGTCGGCGTACTAAAATTTAGTATTTCAGGTTGCATTCTGTTGTTAGTCGCTTCGTGTAAAATACTGATATTTAGCCGCATCTAGTTAAACTAGAAGCTGACCCCAGGAAAAAGCTTGCTTTAATGTAATGAGCTCCCTAAATAATGGTTGAGCTACACAATGACTGATGCATGCGTGCCGTCGACTGGGACTGGTCTACTCAAAGCCGCTACCGCTCTTTCTTCAAAAGGTCATTTCAGACATTGCGGTGCATTGTAACACACATGTTTGCTAATATCCTATGTCTGGACTTTAAAAGAGACTGATTCTCTAAGTTTGTTTCGATGTTTCTTCTCAGAGGTCGTCAGTTAGGAAATGCCGGATTCATCATATAAATGCTATATCGGATAGCAAAATAAAATAAAACATTGACTTGTATAAGCATTGTGTGTAACATTGTATAAAATATGTTGAGTTGAACTAATATATAACACGCGGATGACGCCACGGGGCATCCATTTATTGCATACCAAAACCTTCTCTAGAATATAACAAATACTTTTCATAAAACCACATCAAAATCGGTTCAACCAAACGCGAGATAATTGCGGACAAATGTAGGTACATACATATACGTCAAACTGAGAACCTCCTGTTTTTGAAGTCAGTTAAAAAGTGTCTTTATTAAAAGATCTATTTGCAGTAATAAATATCATTTATCAATGTATATTGTTCATGCAGAAAATAATTAACTTTTTTTAGTGTTGGTCGGATCCGCAAGCCCGGATCATCCGGGCTTGTCCGGGACCTGTCTACTAGGCTAGTAGCCATAAAAGCGATTTTTACGCTTGAAGCCCTCGGTTAAATTTCGTAAGAAGAGCAGAGATTACGTTTTTATCATGAATTCTCCGTAGAAGCTTGGAATTTGGATAAGGCAATAGGATCGCCCCCTATTACGTGTACGAACTGTGGATGCATATCTATTATAATATATTAATACGTAAAGAGAAAACTTTGTACACTATTTTAAGCATTTTGACATTTGGCATATATGGAGCAGGACAGGATGCTCCGCGAGGAAACGTGTTGGCAGTGGGCGGACTTTGACCCTTATACTGCCAACCCAACTATTCCTCTTTCGTTTTACAGGATCGGCAACGCGCAAGTGATACCCCTAGTATTACAAGCGGTAACCGCTTACCATCAGGTCGGTCGTATGCTTGTTTGCCATCTTACCTCTCTTAGGGACAAGAATGAGCTGTCATGGTCGTGATGTTTCACGGTTCCCATGGCCATGACTCTAGGGAAAATTAAGGAAAGTACGGGTTTTAGTCGGTATTAGTCTGATATACCCTGGCGCCTCCCTGGGTGGTGGAACATCCATGAGGATGGTCCGTACTATAAAAAAAGGGTCAAGAATGAGGACATTCGCCAACGCACCAAAGTCAGCCACATTGGTAAAAGAGTTGCGCAATTAAAATGGCAATGGGCCGTACATATCTGCCGAAGGAACGATGACATATGGAGCCATAATCTCCTGCTCTGGAGACCTCGAAAAGGAAGTCGAAATGTAGGCAGAAGCCAAGTGGTTGGACGATATATAAAACCGACCTGGACCAGAATCACCACATCTAGATTAATTGAAAAGAGCCATTAAAGAGGCATATATCCAAAAGTGGATGCAATTATGCTGAAGAAGAATATAATGTTTTTTTGTAAAAGTAGTGATAGCCTAGTGATATCACTGCCAAGTCAAAGATCTCGAGTTGGAACCCAAGGCACGCACCTCTGACTTTTCAAATTCATGTGCATATTAATAATTGATTATCACTCGCTTAAACGGTGACGGAAAACATCGTGAGGAAAAATGCATGCCTTAGAGATTTTCGCGACGGCATGTGAAGTGTGCCAACCCGCATTAGGCCAGCGTGGTGGACTGTTGCCTAATCCTTCTCAATCTGAGAGGAGACCCGTGCCCAGCAGTGGGACAGTATATGGGTTGATGATGTTATGTTATCTGGGACAGTTTTAGCGAGATTTCAGATGCCTTATTGTGTCATCCGAAGCCGTAAAATTAAAACTGAGCACCCTAAATAATAGTTGAGCTACACGTTGAATGATGTATGCGTGCCGTCAGTAAGTACTGGTCACCTCAAAACTGCTATGGCTCTTTCTTCAAAAGGTCCAGTTCAGATAAGCTTACATTGTAAAACACATTGAATGCTATTACTGTCTAGACTTTAAATGATACCATGATTCTCTGACTTTGTTTCGGCGTTTCTTCTCAGAGGTCGTCGGCTAGGAAATGCCGGCGCCGTCTATAATATGAATTAAGTATTGTTTTGTAAAAGTGTCTTTAAAAGATCTATTTACAGAAGTAAATATCATTTATGATAATCATTTCACTGAATCAAAATCACCTAGCAACAAACGCAGACAGACTCAGTCGCCAACTGATAAAACGTGACACTCAACCTTTGGTGAATATATTAAATATATTTATAATGCGAAAGGTCAGTGCGACTGGTTTTAATATCACTTGTTGACGTTGCTTTCACGGCTACTTAACTACGTTCCTGATAGGATTTGCTTGTTCTGGAAGTTAAAAAACTACTATTTAAAATCCGTAGAGTAACATACCATCATCATCACGCCTGTTGAAGGGTTAGGGAGATGGAAAAACTAATGTACACCCACATTTCGCCGGTATGTTTAGGTCCCATGTCATAGGGGCGAGCCTATTGCCATTAACCGGGCACAAATCCAGACTCCGAGCCGCTACTGAGAATTTCATAGAAAAACCCAATAACACTGCTCGACCTGGGGATCGAACCCAGGACCTCTAACGTAGCAGTCCGTAGAGTAGTTCTATTTCAATGTCTAATATTCGCAAAACTGTCAGAAAACTAAATCTATAAGTTAATCTTTAAGAGAGGTAGGGCATAGTGGGAGTAATTCCACTCAAATTGGAGCTGGCCTACTGGGGAAGTACCTCCGCCTTGCAGAAAATCGAAGTGAAATAACACTGCTTTGCGCTGTGTTGTGTTCTTTACGGTGAGCAGTGCTTCAGGAGGAAACGTGTTGGCAGTGGGGGACTTTGACCCTTATACTGCCAACCCAACTATTCCCCTTTCGTTCTACAGGGTCGGGAACGCGCAAGTGATACCCCTGGTGTTACAAGCGTCATAGGCTACGGTAACCGCTTACCACCAGGTGGGCCGTATCTATGCTTGTTTGCCACCTTAGTAGTATATAAAAAAAAAGTTAAAAAACTGATCATTTTCCTCCGAACCTTTTTCCCAACTATGTTGGGGTCGGCTTCAAGTCTAACCAGATGCGGCTGAATATCAGTATTTTACACGAAGCGACTGCCATCAGACCTCCGTGAACCAATTTCTGGGTAATACCGATGTCCTGAGTATAAGACTGGTTGTCAGGCTTTTTGGGCTTCTGACGATTGTCATAGGTGCTCTCTTTACGTGCTCTCCGGGACACAGAGGGGTCTCGATGTGCTGAGAATGGTCACTTATCCATAGACTGACCGTGACTGGCGCAGCTTAACCTTGTAGATTGGTTGATTAGCTTAGTTATTACTTAGAATGGTAGAAGTGAACTGTGCTTTTTATGGTTCAGTGGTTCAGTTCTGAATCAGCGCTTTTTAGGGTTCCGTAGCCAAAGGGTTAAAACGGGACCCTATTACTAAGACTCTGCTGTCCGTCCGTCCATCCTAAATTAAAATAAATATATAAGGGGGGCTCGGGTACGGAACCCTTCGTGCGCGAGTCCTACTCGCACTTCGCCGGTTTTAGTAAAATACATCTTAGCAAAACTAGGTAATCAAATGTTGCAATACAATATAAAACTGGTTCTTGGTATTACATCCTCCTAGGTGGGAAGAATGTTGTTTATCCACCTAATATCGCCTAATATTTATTAACTTTTTAACATATTTTTTTTAATATTTAGAACATTTTATTCCGCACCGTCTAGTCCCAAACTAAGCAGAGCTTTTACTATGGGTACTAGACAATGGATATAATACTTTTATACTATTTTTTGTAAATACATACTTATAATACATAAGAAACACCCAGATGAAACACAAACACTTATGTTCATCACATAAATAAATTTTCTTGGACAATTTTCACAGCACTATCTAGTCCCAAACTAAGCAAAGCTTGTACTATGGGTACTAGACAATGGATATAATATTTATATGTATATAATACATAAGAAACACCCAGACATACAAACAGCCTTGTTGCATCATTCCGTCATCGTTCTACGCGACAGCAGTTCTATCCCCATCATCTAGATGGGGCAGTGTACAACTGTGCGTTACTCTAGAAACTTTCTGCCTCGCACAACAAAACTGTCGATTGAACTATCGCCTACAGTATTTCCGGACCAATAAGAACTTTCAAGAAAAGAGCGTACCCCCTTTTATAGGCTGGCAACGCACTCGTGACTCCTCTGGTGACGATCCGTCTGCTCGTTTGCCCTCATCATCATATCAGCCACAGGAGGTCCACTGCTGAACAAAGGCCTCCACCATAGACTTCCACAAAGACCGGTTATAAGCCGCCTGCATCCAACGACTTCCAGCGACCTTTACCAAGTCGTCCGTCCATCTCGTCTCCACTCAAGAACCTTTCCCATAAGGAGATAGGAACCTAATTTATTTTCTTAGTCGCTTATTGCTATGCCGATAACGTTATGTTATCGTATATGTTATGTATTGTATTTTGTAAAGTTCAGCTGTGCCGTTTACCGGTTAATGAGATAGTGATTGCATATTTGCGTCTTAATTAGCTGTTTATATATATAAAATGACCACACGGAGCGAAGCAACAACGTGGTCGGCCCAAACGGAAGTGGTGAGGTGGAGACGAGGCGCGGAAGGGTTCGACTGTTACGTGCGAGATTGGGTCGCTAAAGACTGTGGTCTGGAAAGAGGAAAGGGAGGCTTTTTCCCAAAAGTGGGAGGAACTGGGCTAGAAAATAATAATATATAGTCAATCTTTTGACTGTTCATTATCGCTGACCCGAAACAAACATGAAAGGGGTTCGAACCTTTTTGTATGGAAGCTGACATATAGGACCCGCCGCCATTTTGTTTTTTTTTTTGAAAAAAAAAAACCTTACGAGATCATGATCTCCTCCAAGATCCTCTTACATCACTTGGGGTCTTTTTTTATACCATTAAGGTGGCAAACAAGCATACGGCCCACCTGATTGTAAGCGGTTACTGTAGCCTATAGAGGCCTGCAACACCAGGGGTATCACTTGCGCGTTGCCGACCCTGTAAATCGAAAGAGGAATAGTTGGGTGGGTAGTATAAGGGTCAAAGTCCCTTACTGCCAACACAACGTTTCCTCGCGTCACTGGCATCCTTGCTCACCGTTAGGAACATAATACATCGCAAAGCAGTGTCATTTCACTTCGATGCGAAGGTGGAGGTACTTCCCCAGTCGGGCAGCTCCAATTTGCGCTCCACTATGCTCTACCTCTTAAAATGATGTTATGTGTCTTTGAATAATAATAAATATTCTTGGACAATTTTACACAACACCATCTATTCCCAAACTAAGCAAAGCTTGTACTATGGGTACTAGATAATGGATATAATACTTATATACTTTTTTTTTGTAAATACATACTTATAATACATAGAAACACCCAATCATATTGTGATTCAATTTTAGATCATCAGGAGCTCAGCCATGACCCCCTCAAGACCCCTGTTAGGAATACAAGCGTGATATTCCTTTATCTGTTCTGTAATTCTATATTTCAATGTCGATGAAGCAAGCTTTAGGGTCTAACTAGGTCGGAGCCTAGTTGGTACCAATTTCTTGCAATTTGTTTAGCCAATACGATAGGTTAATCAGTCATTTTCATATCTATTATGAGCACGTATAAGTATAATAAATAATAGGGAATATGCAAGATTTTTTATATTTTTATTCGATTACTATTATATTGGTAAAAAAATTTCAAAACCAAAAAAAGTAATAAAAAAAAATGATTAAAAATAGCCAACTGAACTGGGCACTTTAAGCGCACGCCATTTTGGCGCGATTAGTGTCGTATATTTATGACGTCATAGTCTATCACAAATCGCAAACACTCCTACAATAAAATAAATTACACTGCTACACTCCTACTCCTTCAACAGTTTGTTGTGAGCAAACACCATGCAATATTAGTGATTTGGTGTCATAGACTCATATTCGCTTTGGCAAAATGGCGTCGCGATTCAAATATTTGAAAAAAAAAAAAAGTTAATCAAAAATATTGATGAAGGCACAATTCTGAAGTAATAGTTCCTGAAAAAAGTCTTGACTCTTATTTGAATCACACGCATATTCCATCTCACCTGTTTTCCCCGAAGGTTTAGGCAGAATTGTACCAATGTACATCCATAGTTCGCTGGTATGTTTAGGTCCTATGGAGTAGGGAGACTTGCAATCTAAACTCCGAGCTGCTAGTAACTGAGAATTTCAGAGGAAAACTCAGTGACACTGCTCTAACATAGCAGTCCTCCTCAAGATCATTACGCTAATGAAGCGTTTTTTTAAATACTATAATATGCTTAACATTTTTTTTCTTTTTAATTCCAGGTCTTCCCGCAGAACACACACAACCGCAGCCAAATGTACACCAAGATAACCAAATGTATGTATATAACAACCACGTAAACGTCCCAGCGTTGAACTCCATAGATCTTTATTCTAGACCCCAAAATTACATTCAAAATTACACAAATATTAGGGAGAACCCACAAAATTTAGTCATACATAGACAGTTTGACAACGCAAGCCCTTACCAGGAAAACTTTAAAAAGATAAGACAAGATGGCGACCTCAATGACGCGAAGGAAAAATGCGAAGAGCCGAAAGAGAATTTAAAGCCCACAGATCAGAATAAAATATACTATTCGGAATATAATCAGAATTTCGTTGAGGCGAAGAGCGAAAATGATTCCAGTGTTCATAATAAAATAACTGAAGATATATCAATGAATATTAAAGGTCAATATGTTTGCTATAAATGCAACGATGTGTTCCCTTCGAAACGAGGCTTGAAGCATCACTCAAAATCTTGTTCTGACACCGATCAGTTGGTAGAAAAAGTTGGTAAATTCAGCTGCAGTCAGTGTGCTTACCGATGTCAATCGCCAGCCATTTTGAAAATTCACGAGCGCACACATTCGGGCGAAAAGCCGTTCTCGTGCACCTTCTGCGATTACAAGTCGGGACAGAAAAATAACGTAGCGAAACACATATTAGTTCATATGAAAGAGAAGCCTTTTCGGTGTCAATATTGTGATTACAGGTGCGCGCAGAAAAATAACCTAGTAGTCCATGAGAGGACACACACTGGTTATAAACCATTTGCGTGTCTATTTTGTGACTATAGAACAGTTCAAAAACCAAATTTAGTGAAACATATGTACTTACACACGGACCAAAAGCCGTTTAGTTGCGATCTGTGTTCGTATAGATGCGTTCAAAAGACGAATTTAACGAAACACAAGCAGAGGCATCTCAATGAGAAAGAAGGTGATAAGGTCGATGTAAAAAATCAAGCGAAACCGTATCGTCCTCGGCAGAAGTCTGTGAAATGTCCCCACTGTGCGTATAGGTGTGTACAAAAATCTAGTATGGAGAAACATTTGCAATTCAAACATGGAACGCAGGAGAACGGTGAGTTCGAACAAGGTTTGAATCTTATGAAGACCGTTGAAGAAGTTGAGAGTATCAATTTGAGTGTGAAAAAAGATTTTGAGTGCCAAGACAAGATTAGTGTAAGTGAACAGTCATAGTTTTTAAGGGTAAGGAGCTTTTGTTCCATGAAAAGATGACAGAAGGATATTCTATTGCATTTTTTGACATTTATTTGAATATTTATAAAAAAAATACCCTAAAAACTGTGGGAGAATACTGTTACAACTCTGCCTAATCCTTTAGAGATACAAGCATGATAGTATATTTTGTGTTATCATCATGAATTCAAATAATGCAAGCTTCCAAATGTTTATGCAACGAAAAAGACAAATTTATGCAAATACATCGAAAAAAATGCATTAGACACTGTCATTTTTTTTAAAAAAAGCTCCTGATATTCGCTTTCAAATAATAGGTACCTATGTGAATGAATTAATGAATTTTGTAAATATTAATTATTTGTATTGCATTTTTGAGATTACTGCGCTCGTGTTTTACCAATATATTTCAAGGCATCTGAAAAAAATATCTCATAATTTGGTTTCGTTTATAAACGTTTCTCCATGTTTTTTTTAATATTTTTTTTTCTTTATTTATTTTGTAAAGAATTCACCAATCCGAAACAGTGTCATATTTATCAAGGCATCTGAAAAGAAACTATATAGTGTTGATTTAACTTATAAATAGATTTTACAGTACCCATGAAATTCTTTTTACCATTTTTTATATATGTATATACAATATTATTCGGCATTCAATGAAGAAACCGATAAATACTCAATGGACTTTGGAAAATATTAGTAAAATTGAGCAACTGGTCAAGTTATTAACTAGAATTATGAGTGACTAGCTATTGCCCGCGGTAATCGCATTCCAAAAGAATTTTTGAGACAAAAGGTAATCTATGCCTTCTCCAACGTCTAATCTATCTCTGTACCAAATTTCATCAAATGCGGTTCAGCGGTTTAGGTGTGAAACCGACAGGCAGAGAGATAGTTACTTTCGCATTTATAATAATATACTTATAATATTAAGTGTGTATTATAGCTAGGATTAGTCCTAGCTAGCTTATTTAGCTAAGTTTCTAGCCTTTCATAATTCAACCCAGACTAGACATTTTGACCCTCGGAACATTAGGTCCTTTAAATGATTTTCATATTATCATTTATTTGCATTCCACAATGTCTTAGATGGTTTACATATTTGCTTAAAAGCTACAAACAATTATGGACCCTGTAGGGCACAGCAATTTTTTTTAATACCACTATTGTGTTACGTTCTAGGGCTGCCTCACTAGTTTTTTATTCAAGTCCTCAACCATACAGTAATCACACTAAAGGCGTAAGGCACACTACATAATTCTAGCTAATTCGACCAAAAGTGATTCATTTCTAACTAGGATAGCAATATATTTTTTAAAGAATTGTAAATGAGACATATTAAAGTTATGGTTTTTAAACAATATTCAGCTTCGTTGCAATCGGTGGCTCCATACCGATTAATTTTACTCTCTATACAGTTGCGCGACAGTCGCCCAACTATGGCACCCCTTTTAATCAAATTTGATATGTCTCATATTTTTTGTGATATAGCTTACGATTGTGACGGTATCATACTTTTGCTCTCTCATGGATATTGTTCCTGTGTATATAGTGAGATGAAATGTTTTTCTGATTAAAATAAAACTACTTTTTACGGATTTTATCGCGTATATTGTTAATCCCGACGTTTCGGACCCTTTACAGCGTCCATAGTCACGGGTAGATACACAATATACGCGATAAAATCCGTAAAAAGTAGTTTTATTTCAATGTATAATATTCGCGTAAATGTCAGAAATCAATATTTTGCTGATTATTTCACATAGTCATAGTTCATACTGGTGAAGACTACAGTAAGCTTAGTTGGCATCGCAACTGGTGCATTGAATTGGGAGACGCGATGATTTTTTTTATAAAAAAACGAAGATAGTTTTCTAATGTCAAGATGAATTAATTATATATGTAAATAACGCGAAGTGTTACATGTCTTTAATGTTGTATGGAATTTATAGGTAACGAGATTTTAAAATGGAGCAGAGATTTTCAATATTCGTAATAGATCTTTTAATCATGCAACTCTTTGAGGTTTGCTTGTTGACTAGAAAAAAAAAAGATATACGTACTTAAGCTGGCTCCCACTAGCGGGAAAGCCTTACATCGGATCTTACGGAGTCAGCACAGACTAGCGGAGTGGCAGAGAATCGATACCAATTAAATTCTACTTTAAATTCTCCGCTGTATGGCTCAAATTGTTGTAACGAAATATAATCACTCTTGTCACCTCGAAGCGGCGTGAAACAGTTTCGGCATTACACATTTTCACCATATATGTCTAAGTGTGTAAAGTTGAGTTTCAGTTATTATTGAAATAGTCGTTTCGCTGCCATTCCGCCCGTTTTTTGAGTTACAATCTTAATTAATATTATAACATGCACTTATCAGCCTCTAGCTTATATATTTCGTTGCGTATATTTCCAGTTTCTAGTGACGCAGTGATTGCTGTCTGCGGCTGTGATTTTGAGCAAAAAGCTTACATTTTGTAATTCGGTTGTGAAGATAACGTAAAGTAAGGAAAATGAAAGGCTTGGCAAGCAAATGCTATTTGTATTATTTGTACATTGAATTAAGATTAAATGAACTATACAGAGCTGTTTGGAATTTTGTAAAGTTATGGAATGTGCTTTCAATTTATTTAACATTAGCTGGACTTTAGACCTATTTGGAATGACTTATGAAATGTGCTTTCAATTTTAATAGGAGTTAAACCTATCATGTATCTAATATTGCACATACTTGATACAATAAGGTAAACTCGTATTTATAAAATTATGAATTTTTGAAATAAAATTATCAATGTTTACGTAAAATGACAAGAATTATTTGTATGGAAAATCATAAAGTTCATTTTTACAATATTATTTCATTACCGGGGTTGCTCGCTCATGGAAAAAGGGCGAATATTCTTGGCAAAGTCCGTAATTAAGCTAATAATATTTTTTGCTTATGCCAATAGGCTGTGACGTAATTTCCATAATGTTTGTAATTATAGGTGAGGTGCTAGCTTGACCCGTGAAAATAAAATATTTGGTTTTTCGCAAATTGTAGGTTTGTTATTCTTAAATATAGTGTCAATAGTTAAAAAATCGTCAAGGCCACATCAATAGTATTAGGCGTGGCCGCATAGAAACTGTTCCTCGTGCAGAAGGGAAACACCCAATAAGAGTGACATAGTCAGCTTTGGATCGCCACAGTAACATTGAGCAAGGTTAAAATCCCATTTTCATTTGTTTATTGATAGATATAGGTAAATTGAACCTTTACACATCGTGTACATCATGTGTACGTCATGGCTAAAGTAATTACAACGTTAACTATACCATATTCATAGCAATTTGATTCCAATTTCTATGTCACTTTTAAAATAGTCAATTTTATTTTTAGCTAGTAGCTGTGCCCTGTGGCGATGCCGCAATCTAGTTACCCCCCAATCCCGTGGTAATATCCCAAAATCATTTGCGAAAAGCGGATGCATTGCCTATATCTTAGGGCACTTCTGCCTTATTTTAATTTTCTAGGCCTTGACGTTTCTGAGATTTTGGGATTAATCGGTTACTTATAGTGTATTATTGTTATACAATTTACCAAAATCCATTTTATTTTTAAATATGGCAGACCAATCGAGCACCTCACCCTTAAAAGTCGCCCGTGTGTTTCGGGCAATATTAATTGTTACCAAGAGTGTTGCGATTGTACATTTATATGATTGTTAACGGTTACACTTTTTGCATGTGCGACTAGGTTTACAGCTAGCGGATTCAGGTGACGAGACATGATATTTAGATTAAAATTTCAAATAACCAATTTTTTAGCAGCGATCATTAATCAAAAAGCAGTGATAGCCTCGTGGTAAGACCATTGGACTGTCAAGTCGAAGGTCTCGAGATCGAACCCAAGGCACACACCTCTGGCTTTTCACTCGCTTGAACGGTGAAGGAAAACATCGTGAGGAAACCTGCATGTTTTAGAGATTTTCTCGACGGCGTGTGAAATCTGCCAACCCGCACTGGGCCAGCGTGGTGCGAGAGGAGACCCGTGCCCAACAGTGGGACCGTATACGGGTTGATGATGATGATCATTAATATACTTGTAATCGCTGCTACAAAAATTGTAACTATCATACATTAATAGTTATAATGATTGAGAAGTAGATTGTTAACAATCAAATATGAATGTGCCTGTGAACGAGAGTTTAAAGTACCTTCAATTATATACATCACATTTTTTTGTATATTTCTTAATATTACGATCGCCAAGTACAGAAACACACTTAAAATTATTTAGCATTAATAAAATAAGTCACAGTTTTAAAAATATTAAGTGTTATTACACGTAAACGCGTTGACCGCGACTTTGAAGCAACTTTCAGTTGCTCTTTTGTATTCATTATGTTGTGCAACTGTGGCCCGATTATTTTAGTTTGAAGTATGTTTCTGTACTTATTTTTTCTAAATTACTTTTTGTATGTTCTTTTTTAAATAAATGCCGCTTACCAAAGTGTTTTACGTCGTTTTATTATTATATTACGTAAAGGTAAAGTTATTTGTACTTTTTTTACTATTGCCGTAGGGTAGACCAGAGAGGACACTGAAATACATTTAAAAAAATAAAGACTGCACGTTTAGTGTAGCGGTTAAGGTGGTTACCTAGCTACTACCGTTGCACGGAATTTCGTGGGTTCGATTCCCACCCGTGACAAATTAGTGTGACCCACCGTTATCTGTATGTTTGTAAAGTCACCCGCGACACAGCTTGTTGCTCAGTGCGTTGTCTTTAAATAAAAAACTGCATGCGCTCCTTTAAAAAGTATTAATTAGGCAATATTCTGTACAGGGGGAATATACAATATTCCCCTATTAGAGAATATTATGTGGAGATTGGTAATTTTTATGGTAGAATGCAGAGCCTAGTAAAATAGGTACCTAGTAATTATTATACTACACTAACTAATATAATAGGTATTGAATATTTACAACGTACCTAGGCTGAGTACAAACATACGCATTGAACATTCCAGCGCCCTCTATATAATAATAGTTTGTCTATTCGACCATAGATGTCAGTAGTGTTTCAGTTGATTGAAGATTCAGATTATTTGAAGTTTATCCTATTCGATACAAGATGGCGCTGACAAACCAAAAGCTGTAAGGCTTGAAAATTGTGTTCCAATACACGGTGTTTAATAAAGACGGTTTTTTTACTAATAATAAAAAAATAAGTCCTAGCCTTGTAGTTAGGGGCTGGCTATGTGCTAGAGGAGTATAGGGTATAGTACATACCTACGTATTTTTAGCCTACTTAAAAAAAAGGAGATTCTCAGTTTGACCTGTATGTATGTTTGTCCGTGATTATCTCGGGTTTGGCTGAACCGATGTAGATGCGGTTTTCAGAAAAGTATTTGATATATTCTGGAGAAGGGGTTAGTACCTATACAATAAAAGTATGCCCCATGACGTCATCCGCGTGGATCCGTTATTATATATTAGTTCAACTCGACCGATTTGTTTTACACACAATGCTTGAAGTCGGTTTTTTTTTCTTAAAAAGATATTTTACCTCTGTCTAACATAGTCGACTCGTTTGCAATAGAGACGATCACACAGAAGAATTATGCTTGAATCGTGGCAACTAGCGTTCTATGATTTTTGCCTACTTCCTATGGGAGAAGGTGTGTATGTAGGTATATATGTAGTGTGTACGTACATACAATTCACACAGGAATAAAAAAAAATCAGAGGTCGCCGTATACACGGCGAGAAACTTATAATTCTATCAAATATTTTCATACCCTTTAATCTAATTTGAATCAATCATCAGTGACAAAAATAGGCAACATCATCACTACATAACTATGTAGGCTCTGTCGTGGCCGCACTGAGTTTGTGTTTTTTTTTATTCGGGCTAATCTCAGAACCTATTGTACGAGTTTTCATGCAGTATTCACCAATAGAAAGATGGTATATCTATGGCCGTCTATGAAGGCTATAATTTTATTAAAATACCCGCGCAAAGCCAGGGCGGGTCGCTAGTTTACTAAAAGTATTATTAGTAAGTAATGGTTTACTAAAATCTTTATAATAAGCCGCTAAGCAAGTAGGTACAGACGCCTGCAGGTCAAGCTATCCAAAACTGTCAAACTTTCCCAATTGAATATAAACCTTATTGTTTTGCATTAAAGTTGTAAATCAAGCCAAGAAATTTTACAGATTGTGGTAGCTTGATGTGCTGGCCTCTGTACATAATTGGAATAACATATTTTTAAATTAAAGCTAATTTAAGTGAAACAATGAGCCAATCACAATAACAATTATAATTATAACAACTATTATTGTAAATACAAAACTTTTGACTTCAAAATCACTGTCCATGTCAGTTGCACGCCGCCATTTTAATTTGTTCGCGAATGTAACGGAACGCAGTAAAATTGTAATTTGAGGGCGGTCAGTGATTGACGTTGCCCCGGGCAAGCTTCCGTGGTATTCCTCCGTTGGTAGGGTATTGAACATAGGTGAAAAGAGCCGATTTAGTGGGTAGGGTTCCGTTTGTTATTGTCTTTAACTCTGACATAACAATGATTTAAACAATTTCATTATACTTAGGTAATATTAGCAGACATTACCTAGGTACTGAAATAGAATTGCTTTGATATAACTCTTAACATACCTTAATAATAATAATATTGTTTATCATGCTATTAGATAAACAATACCCTAACGTAATCACGTTAGGGTACTAATCAGAGCGGTAATCATGATAACTATCGACCCATATACTGTCCCACTGCTGGGCACGGGTCTCCTCTCACAGAATGAGAGGGCTTAGCTTAGGCTTTAAGAAGTGCACCACGCTGGCCTAATGCGGGTTGGTAGACTTCACACGCCGCCGTCGAGAAAATCTCTAAGGTATGCAGGTTTCCTCATGATGTTTTCCCTCACCGTTTACCTATGCGAGTGAAAATAAATTATTAATACCTACGCACATGATTTCGAAAATTCAGAGGTCCGTGCCCTGGGTTCGAACTCGAGACGTTAGACTTGGCAGTCCAATGGTCTAGGCTGTATTATTAGTAGTATTAAAAAAAACAGTGAGAGCCTATCTCACTGTTTTTTTAAAAGCATACACTACTTAACAGTACTTACATATTTTTGTAAATCTAAGACTGGAAGTAAATAGGTAGATATTTTATAGATGGCTAGTAAGATCTCTGCTTACCTTCCCAAATCTCAGATTAACAAACCGTAAGTAATATCTATTTGCGTCACCAATTTCTATTTTATAACACGATTCAAATAGCCCTTTCATATTTACAATCTCTCACCCCCCATTTTATAAATCAATAAGTTAATGGCGCGAGCAATTCGCTCAATATAAATTAAATAAACATTATTTGTAATCTGTCGTCATTTTATTTTATATTTTTAAGTTACGACTCCACAATTGGTATTATTAAAATATCGTAAAGTATTGCTTTTTGAAATTTATTTGTGTTGCAACAGCAAAAAAAAAATGCAATAGATAATAAGATTGGGAAAATTATATAATATTAATAGATACATACATATATTAGTAGATTTATCTCAGTCTTTTCCCAACTATGTTGGGGTCGGCTTCCAGATTAACCAGATGCGGCTGAATATCACTATTTTACACGAAGCGACCGTCATCACCATTGGACCATTGGACTGCCAAGTCGAAGGTCTCGAGTGCGAATCCAAGGCACGCACTTCTGACTTTTCGAAATCATGTATGTACGTATTAATTATAATGTAAAATTAGAATGGTATTAACGTAAAATTTAAAAAATGGAATTTCAAGTTGCCATCATTCGTTCTTCAAAGCAAAATTTAATCATCATTCTATGTATCTCACTTGAAAGGTTAACTGTTATCCTTAGGTTTTTAATACAAAGTATAAGTTTTTAATATCGTAGGTAAAATAAATAATAATTGTTTGTTCAATTAAGTGTCAGTTTAACAGGAATACCTACTTACCATCAAACACAAAACCAAAAAACATTGTTTTTAAATTGAAAATTCGTTAGGCTAACCTAACTTTTTTTAAATCCAACATGGCGTCTGACACTGACAGCTGTTAAATTCAGCGAGCGGTATGATTGACTTCTCCCGTCACGGAATACGCGAACAATATGCAAACGGTTCAGTTTAGAAAAATATTGGGTCATGCTAACACTGAATATTTTTTTATGCCTGCTAAGAGAGGGTTTGTTGTAACAATAACAAGGAGTATAAAATCTAACCCTGCTTAGGCAGTACCTATATCGTAACACGACCAGGGATTAAGCTATGTAGGGCCTAGGGGCCTCTAGCAATGCGACTCTTAACAAAAAAAATTTTTTTTATACTTACCACTAAGGTTGCAAACAAGCATACGGCCCACATGATGGTAAGCGGTTAACGTAACCTATATAGACGCTTGGAACACCATGGGTATCACCCATGGTGTTGCGCGTTACCGACCCTGTAAAACGAAAGAGGAAAACTTGGGTTGGCAGTATTCAGAGTCCCCTTATTGCCAACACAACGTTTCCTCGCGGAGCACTGGCAACCTTGCTCACCGTAAGGAACACAACACGGCTCAAAGCAGTGTTATTTCACTTCGATTTTCTGTAAGGCGGACGAACCTACCTACTTCCCCAGTCGGGCAGCTCCAATTTGAGTGGAATTACTCCCACTATGCCCTACTACCTCTCTTTACTTACAATATTTTCCATTTATTGTTCGTCACATATTCAGTACTTCTTATTTTTCTTATGTTGTCAATGGTTAAACAATTTGAGAGTAATATGAGGCCACCTTAGCGTTAGGCGTGGCCGCATAGAGATCGTTCTTCGTGCAGGTTTTCGGGCACCACAAGGGACAATTCAATAGGTGTGACATGGTCTGCACTAACGTATTCAGTTATCCAACAAAAGTAATTAGTATTAGGAATCATCATTAATTATAGAATTAGTGATAGTCTACGATCAAGCATTAGGTAGTATCGTTAACTAGTTGACTGCGGTATTCGCTCCGGTAGGTAACTATGTTAGATTAATCGAACCAAAGTGAGCGATATCCATATCCAGTTAATTATGTATGTATGCCAGTATAGAGTGATGTATATATTGCCAGGTTTTACAAAAGTATTTTGTGAGAAGCTAAGAAATAAATAAAACATTTAAATCTTTATCAATATTTTTATTTCCCATCACTAGTAATTTACAAAATGTACCCCGAATGCGAGTGCTGTGTGGGGTTTTTAAACCTCATATCGTTTTTTCAAATTTTCTCGAATAATTCAAATTACTTGATTAGTTTCATTATCTCTTCATATTCTGACTCATTTTATCATTTTTCACGGCCCTCTAAGCAACACGAGGTTTATAGACAGTTGCCTATATTGCCTTAAGGTTTATCTAGCCCTGAACACAACTAGGCTACCATTCATTGGTTAATGCTTGTTGCTAATTGATTTGATTAACTACTGGAAATAAAATATGACTTCTATGGAGTTTACGACACTACGTCTAGCCAATCGCCGAAATTCTTTGTCCATTAAAACTATACTTATGCTCCGAACCTTTTCCCAACTATATTGGGTTGAATATCAATCTAACAACTTCCAGAGGCTTCCAATATTTTACACGAAGCTACTGCCATCAGACCTTCGCAACGTAATTTTTGGGCAGTACCGATATCCTGAGGATAGACTGGTTGTCAGGCTTTTTGTGCTTCTGACTACCACTAACGATTGTTATAATAGGTGTTCGTATGTCAACCGGGACCGACGGATTTACTGTTAATCGTATAAAACCTTTCTAATAATATTCAGTGATAAGATAAGTGAAAGCAGTGATAGCCTAGTGGTATGACCATTAAATAAATAATTTATTTTTTTTGGGACATTTAACACAACACCATCTACTCATCCTGGGTAGGTATCGACTTTCCTTCGCAAGTATTTGTGGTTTATCAAATCTGATATAAAATGAAAGTCGATACCTACCCAGGATGATTCGTGAGGCTATTGAAATTAAAAAACATCCAAATTTCAATAGAGAAGATGGCTGGGTCTTACCACCTGCTTGGAATCCTGTTATAGATTCTATTAAACCAAAATCCAGGCCTACAACTGCAAGACCAAAGGATACTGTGAGCTCGTTCTGCGTGAATCGGATTGCCAATAATTAACAACTAAAACATGATCATTGAATATTTTTACTTTAAAAGAGACCATGATTCTCTGAGTTTGTTTCGGCGTTTCTTCTCAGAGGTCGTTCTAGGCTCCATCTAGTTTTAATTAATAATTAGTAATAAATGTCATTGATCATGTAACAATAAAAAAAAAATGTAGGGTAGCTGTCAGTAATTATATCATCAAGACGCCCACCACCTCAGTCTACCCGTGACCATGGACGCTGTAAAGGGTCCGAAACGTCGGGATTAATAATATCAATATACGCGATAAAATCCGTAAAAAGTAGTTTTATTTCAATGTATAATATTCGCGTAAATGTCAGAAATCAATTAATTTTATTATCACTCGCTTAAACGGTGAAGGAAAACATCGTGAGGAAACCTGCATGCCTTAGAGATTTTCTCGACGGCGCGAATCTGCCAAATCGCACTAGGCCAGCGTGGTGGACTAGTCCCTCTCAATCTGTGAGAGGAAACCCGTGCTGAACCGTGGGACAGTATATGGGTTGATGATGAAGTGAATAATGTTCAGTACTTACCTACCTAAGTACCTAATATGATATGGAAACAATTTTAGGGCTAATATCCATTAAAAACATCTTGTTTAATTTAAAATACTCTCTCAAAATATTTAATGTAGTGGAATAATTCGCTATCAAGCCACCAGACCGGTTTGCAGCATTCATTTGTAAACATTAGTTGAACCAACTGTAGCGTAAAATGGTCGAAGGAACGTTATTTATGATTTTAGATGAAAGTTTGTTTAAAAAATATGAATTTGTAAGTCGCTTGGCGAGTGAGTTCCGTAGATAATTTGAAGCAAAGATATTTGAAAGGATATTACTATAGAGCGGATATTGGGAAAAAAAAACTTTTTTCTTTCTCTATGGCATTTGATGCCGACGTCGACAATAAAATTCTGCCATTGTCAAAGTGGTTAGGAAAAACGTGTGTATGGGAAAGGAAAAAAAAGGAGGGGGAAAAGGAAATATTTAAAGTAATGGAAAGGACTTATTATTATGTATGTAATTTATATGTATGGAATTGTTGACAGGATTAGAACCCTGAAATGAAAACAAAAAATAAAATAATAATATTGTAAGTAAGAAATGCAAAATACCGTATTGCACAAAAAAAAATGTTGATCTTGATTTGATTTGTTTTCTCTTTTTGTCAGGCTGATG
This sequence comes from Acronicta alni, assembly GCA_964056405.1. Classification (NCBI taxonomy): domain Eukaryota; kingdom Metazoa; phylum Arthropoda; class Insecta; order Lepidoptera; family Noctuidae; genus Acronicta; species Acronicta alni. The sequence continues at coordinate 6,611,731 of OZ043942.1, forward strand.
TATGACAGAGACTAGAGGTAATGAAAGTTTATACATGTGTCATTAGCAAAAGTTTACATTATGATTTTTACAATGTTTTAATTAGTCGTTTGTAGAAATGATGTCGGTATAAATTATGTAAGACCATCTAGTGAAATAATAATAATATCAACTAACACATTATTAAATGTTATAAAGCTCATTTTGTATACCTACATTTAGCTGCATTTTGAATATCTGATTTTATTTTAGAAATTCTAAATTTGATAATAAAATCCAGTTGAACGTCGATGGACATTGGAGTATATGAGAGAGATTTAAACAAAAGTCTAGGAAAATACATCCAGGTAGGAACAATTATTAGATAAGTAAATTACAATTTACCTATCTCTTTAATCGTCGCTCTCATGAGTCCAAAAGTTAACTTTTTTGTGATGTTAACAAGAACATACCTACATTCTCAAATTGGCGTTGCAGATCCCCAAAAACATTCATTAATAACATATTTATTTATCACAAAAACATCGATAAATTATCTAACAATTGAATTCGCGCCTTTTTCAATGTCAAATTAGGTCGGTCGGACATTTTTGTGAAACGTCAAAATGTCATTGTTCTTTTCGGATGCGTTCGCGCGTGCACTCAATTTTTTAAAAGGGGGTGATTTTTTAAATCGCATCTGACCTTTTTTGAGCGTAGGAATATGTGTGTGGCCGTTTTGGAATAAAATAGATTTTTTTGTGTAATCTTCTAAAGAATGTATTGTACGTTTTTAATGTTACAATTTAAGTTTTTGCACGTGTTTGCGTGAGAAATTCAAGGGATCGTTTTATGTTTGTTTTGACTGATGTCAACCCTTTACCACCCTGGTTGTTACGTACGGATGATCATAATGATAAATGGACGAGATTATCATTATCCTAACCTTTTCCGAGCTATGTTGATGTCATCTTCCAGTCTAACCATATGCGACTGAATATCAGTATTTTACGTGAAGCGATTGCCATCACACTTCCGCAATACCTATTTAGCTTCTGTACAGGGTTAACATATACCATTACGCTTGTATTTGGATTAGGCAGAAGTGTACACTAATGTATCCCCACATTTCGACGGTATGTAGGGCTGCTACTGATCATTTCATAGAAAACCCCTATAACTGCTCGATCTGGCAATCGAACCCAGGACCTCAAGCGTAGCAGTCGCACTTATAACCACTAGGCTAATGAAGTAGACCAGGTATCTACCATATTTTAAAAAATCGTGGCCTCACACTAGGATTTTCTCCTGTATCAAGGGTGCATTTACAAACACAAATTTTCACATACACAAGACCCGGACCGGTAGATTATACAAATATTAGTTCCGTGTGGGGATCGAACCCACAACCCGTGGCGCAGAAGCCGATCGGTCAGCCATTGCACCAAATGTGTCTTCAAATACGTTTATTTTGAGTGTTTTTTTTATTCTACTAAGTTGGCAAACAAGCATACGGCCCACCTGATGGTAAGCGGTTACCGAAGCCTATAGACGCTTGCAACACCAGGAGTATCACTTGCGCGTTGCCGACCCTGGATTGAAAGAGGAATAGTTGGGTTGGCAGTATAAGGGTCAAAGTCCACTGCCAACACAACGTTTCCTCGTGGAGCACTGGCAACCTTGCTCACCGTAAGAAACACAACACAGCTCAAAGCAGTGTTATTTTACTTCGATTTTCTGCAAGGCGGAGGTACTTCCCCAGTCAGGCAGCTCCAATTTGAGTGGAATTACTCCCACTATGCCCTACCTCTCTTAAAAAGGTAGGTGTATTGATAAGTGAAAAAATATAATGTAAGTATCTATTTATATCTTGTCTTGCTTGTGTCTTGTTAAAACGTTCCCACCCCTAACTCTGCTGGCCTCCGAAATGTACCCCACACACTACATTAGTAAAAGCGTACACATATCCAAATAATATCGAATGTGTTCAAATTGCTCTGAAACGTAATACGATGCGAATTTAAGTGGGGGACAGGGCCGTACTTGGGTAAACGTGTCAACACATCAGTTTATTGAGGAAAATTTAGGTGTGTACCGGTGCTGTGATGCGAGCGTGGAAGTGTGGACATCGTTATTGATGAATAAAAAAAAAATGACGTTAATACTTCCCATTAAGCGTTTAATGCGAGACTGGCATGGCAGCTGGCTGGTAGTGTTAGTTGCACGTAATGAGACGTTTAATTTACATAGATTTTCAGATTCCATTTAGATTTGATTTTCAACAACAACACAAACAATGCAAATTACTAAGGTTCATTTTCAATTGGGAAAATTTTACAGTTCTGGATAGCTTGACCTGCTTGCGTCTGTACTATGGGTATTCAAATTCAAATTCAAATCTTTATTGCTTTCATATGTAATAAGGATGTTACAATAATTTGTGGTATCAATATGAAACCCTGCAAGGGCGCTGCAAAATTAATATTTTAGTGGAATTTGGTACGATACAATAACAATATTATCATTTATATTTAATTAGGTATTAAAACAGTTATCACAATAAAAAATAAATTAAATTATAAAAAAAAAAATCTATATCTAATTTATACTCATACAATTATTACTATTTGTGTGCAACTATTATTATTTAATTATTGTTATTATTTTATATATGTATTATATTATATTTGTATATATGTATTAGACATTAGATATAATCTTACCTATACTGTTTTTATAAATTTATGCTCATAAATATTTTTTTATTCAGTCATTATCGTCCCACTGCAGGGCAAAGGCCTCCCTACCCTGCTTCCATCTCGGTTTAGAGCCTTCTGCGGCCAATCCAATACTGGTCTATCTCGTCCCACCATCTCATCATCATACTTATAATAAGAAAAAGCATTTATAATGAGGCAAATATAATTTTTAACATTATCATACTGTTACGCCGGATACGTAATAGAACGACTGAGATGGCTCACGAAGGTTCTAGAAACACGTGGAAGTTTAATCTCGACACTCGCGTAGGTATAGGTAGGTACTTATATCTATAAGTGCCTATAACAATACCTCAAGGACACGCGGCTCGCGACACAATAGGCTGAGGTTAACGCCCGCGAAACAATAGGCACGCGAGTACCTACTCGTATTTTTTGTAGCATTTTCGGGATTATTCGATTCTGGAACTTTCTGAGCCATATAAATAGCGGTCCTAAGGGGCCGGCAAGACTAGTCCGGTTAAGTTTTTAAAGCTCCCTCGAGCTAAAAACTATGTCCGACATAAAAAAAAAGGGCCGGCAAGGCAGTTCAATTGTGGACACGGACAAGTGAAGATCGAAGCGAACTACGAAGCGACTACAGTGCGATAGTGAATTGTGAAGTGAACTAGTATAGCGACATACTGGTAATTTGTGTTTTGTATTGTGTGAATAATTAAAGTTTTGATTGTTTATCGGTTAAATTGGTGTCAATTAATTTATCCCGAACCCCAGCTCGTAACAATACGTATAAATTATTTACTGTATCTTAAATTAATATGGGGGCTGCCACGGCCAGCAACACTTCGACCAAATGTAATCTGTTATGTTGAAGTGAACTCTCTCTGTATATTACCAAATCCGTCCCTGCGCTCGTCATAGTCATGTTAACAAGTACACAACATACACTACATGATGTGTACTAGCGACGACATCACAGACATAACGCGTGGATGCGGTACATTAACTTAAATAAAATCACGCCTGTATTCCCGGAAGGGTAGAGCAGAGATGTAGGTAATAATATGTTACGCTTAAAGACCGAAAACGCTCATGCAGCGAAAAAACAGCTTACAACGCGTTGTAGTCAATTATATTGGAAAGTAGCAGCTTAATAATCAATTGTTAGCTTTGTTTTAATTTAAAATGGCATCGAGTTTTTGTATTTATTAAAAAATACCTACCAATCAAATAAAACTACTACCAATCTACCCGTGACCATGGACGTTGTAAAGGGTCCGATACGTCGGGATTAATAATATCAATATAACGCGATAAAATCCGTAAAAACTATGTATGTCTATGGTCACGGGTAGACAGTACCGAGTACCGAGGTACCCTTGACCATGGACGCTGTTTTCAATTTTATTTCAATGTATAATATTCGTGTAAATGTCAGAAATCAATTAGTTAAACATCGTTTAGCGATAGGTACAGGAAAATTGCTTTGTGGGGAGCAACGTTTTCATTAATAAAATAAATGATTTTTATATTGATTTCTGACATTTACGCGAATATTATACATTGAAATAAAACTACTTTTTACGGATTTTATCGCGTATATTGATATTATTAATTAGGGATTAATAATATCAATATACGCGATAAAATCCGTAAAAAGTAGTTTTATTTCAATGATTTTTATTTTTATGCTAGATGGCGTCAGCATTTCCTAACTCTCTCTGAGAAGTAACGCAAAAAAAAACCACAGATAATCATGGTCCACACTAATCAATTAATCAAACAGAGACTATAATATCTGTGACCCCGTCACATTACTGATACATCAAAAGTAACCACACAAACAACATGACATCCCGGTCCAGCAATGTTTGCTAAACCACTTTGTGAGGTGTCATATTTCGCAAATATTGTGCTGCAATTTGCAAAAGATGGCCGGAGATCGGGTCCTGATCGATTTATTGGTACCTTATAGGTACCAATAAATTGATAATAATTAATGAATAATTGATTTAAATGATTTAAAGTGGTGATGAAAAAACTATGCTGAATTCGTCTAGGTTGCGTTCAGAGGGTCTACTCCCTATCTTCGTCAACGAAGTTACGAGCCGTTTGAAAGTTCTCCGAAACTTCGGAGTCGATAAAACAAGTGTCAAATTAAATTTTTCGAACGGGTAAAAACACATCGAGAGTAGGGACAACTGTCAAATTGTGTTGTCATACAATCTTAGTTCGGGCCCCGAATGAATCATCCATCCGTAGGTGATACGGAGTAGGAAGCGCCCGTAACTAAGGTCAAAACTACGGACTTCGGGCTTAGGGAGTAGACCCCCTGGTTTGAACGAGACAGTTGCTATACAATTATGAATATATCAACAGTTTTTTAAAGTTGTACAGTTATTTACAATAGACATCAAAATATAACAACTATGTTTTTGAGCCCTTTGGTGTCGAAACGATCGGGTCCGAGTGCCCGTCTCCTTTTCAAGAAAATTTCAATGAGTCTGGTCGAATCTTCGCGTGACCAGAGGGCTGGCTTGTAGTGTTTTTTCTTGTATCTATGTATTTTTTTTATTTACGCAAACAAGCATTCGGCCCACCTGATGGTAAGCGGTTACCGTAGCCTATAGACGCTTGCAACACCAGTATTACTTGCGCGTTGCCGACCCTGTAAAACGAAAGAGGAGTAGTTGGTATGGCAGTATAAGGGTCAAAGTCCCCCCACTGCCGACACAACGTTTCCTCGCGGAGCACTGGCAACCTTGCTCACCGTTAGAAACACAACACGGCTCAAAGCAGTGTTATTTCACTTCGATTTTCTGCAAGGCGGAGGTACTTCTCCAGTCCGGCAGCTCCAATTTGAGTGGAATTACTCCTACTATGCCCTATCTCTCCTAAAATATTATGTACATTTTGTAAATAAGTTCCTAAGTATTATTTTAATAGTTTATTCAATACACTCGTTGTTTGATCTTCGTCTCTTTTATTTACGATCGTTCCCCTAAACATTATGTTCACTTCAAAGAGATAAGAACTACATTATCTGCTTTTGACATGTATATATGTAATACTCCACCCCTTTTCTCTTAAGTGGAGATATTTTACATCCATAAAGAAGTTTGAAAAATACCTTATTGGGGAGTGGTAACGTGGCTGTTTGTTCTGCGGTTCATGGGTGCTAGAAATGATAAATGATTCATATAATCATCATCAACCCATATACTGTCCCACTGCTGGGCACGGGTCTCCTCTCACAATGAGAGGGATGGCCTAGTGCGGGTTGGCAAACTTCACACACCGTCGCCGTCGAGAAAAATCTAAGACATGCAGGTTTCTTCACGATGTGTTCCTTCACCGTACCTACTAATTTAAGAATTTTCTCCTTTTTAACAGGCGGTTAAAATACATCACCAGACTCAACTAGATTTCTTTAGACAGAACGAGAAATAGAAAGTACGACTACAGTGCTACGGTTGACGTAGCAAGATTCGTAGTACAATGGCTACGGCGTAGCAAATGGCTACGAGCTACGATTTTTACTATCAATAATTTATTTTTCGACTTCTTCGACTTTTTGTAAACAAACCATTGCTGTTTCCTGTTCTAACATATACGTGCGTCCCTCTCGCATACCATATGACGTAACGCGTGCCCGCCACGTGTCCCCTTGAAGGATTATGCACGCATTTGTGCTCCGAATCCAAAAATTATGTTTATTTGTGAAGATTGCGATTAATTTTATTGTTTATTTACAAGCTGTTGCAGGGTTGACGGGGTGTAAAGAGATTACATGCGGAAGATATTTGATTAAATACAAATCTGGGCCTATCTTTTAGATCTGTCTTAAAAATAATGGCTCCGCTATCAACCAGTGATTTGATAATTTAATTATTATATTATTATAACGCGATTAATATTATCAATATAACGCGATAAAATATTCGCGTAAATGTTAGAAATCAATAATTTAATTATTTATTTATATACGGACCTTAGGAGAGGTAATTCCACTCAAATTAATATTATTATATTATTATAGTGTTTATTAGCATGAATATTGGATCAACTTACAAGTTATTAAACTCGTGATATTTTATCCGCGTAACAATCAACGTCTACAAATCCAAACAAGTTACAAAATAAATTACAAAGGTTGCTAGTGCTTTACGAGGAAACGTTGTGTTGTCAGTGGAGGGACTTTGACCCTTATACTGCCAGCCAGTTGAGCTAGGGATAGCAGGAGTAATTCTACTCAAATTGGAGCTGCCCGACTGGGGAAGTACCTCCGCCTTGCAAAAAATCGAAGTGAAATAACACTTCTTTAAGCTGTGTTGTGTTCCTTAAAGTGAGCAAGGTTGCCAGTGCTCCACGAGGAAACGTGTTAGCAGTGGGGGGACTTTGACTCTTATACTGCCAACCCAACTATTCCTTTTTTGTTTTACAGGGTCGACAACGCGCAAGTGATACCCCTGATGTTGCAAGCGTCTATAGGCTACGGTAACCGCTTACCATCAGGTGGGCTGTATGCTTGTTTGCCACCTTAGTAGTATAAAAAAGTAAAACTTCATAGATAAACCCAATACCACTTTGACCTGAGAATTGATTTCTGGATCTGAAGCGAAATTTTCATACTTCATCATCAACCCATATACTGTCCCACTGCTGGGCACGGGTCTCCTCTCATATTGAGAGGGATTAGGCTATAGTCCACCACGCTGGCCTAGTGCGGGTTGGCAAACTTCACAAACCGTCGAGAAAAATCTCTAAGGTATGCAGGTTTCCTCACGATGTTTTCTTTCACCGTTTAAGCGAGTGTAAATTAGTTATTAATACGCACATGAATTCGAAAAGTCAGAGGGTCGTGCCTTGGGTTCGAACTCGAGACCTTCGACTTGGCAGTCCAATGGTTATACCACTAGGCTATCACTGCTTTTTTTATATTGTATTTAAACTTACGACCACTAAACTATTATTCAAACAAATTCCCCATTAAATTAGCGCAGGAGTGTATGTAATGTTGGTATGAGGAGAAAATCTTGCGGCGTGACGTCATATGCGTTTGACAGTGCGCCACGTGGCGCGCACGCGACTTCTGTTGGATATCGATCCTGTGTGGTATGGTCATTAATGGTGTTATTTATTTTGTTTATTTAAGTCATGGTTAACATATTGATTTCTGACATTTACGCGAATATTATACATTGAAATAAAACAACTTTTGAAATATCATTGATCATGTAACAATAAAAATGTAGGGTAATCGGTAATTATTTCATCAAGACGTCCACCACCTCAGTCTACCCGTGACCATGGACGCTGTAAAGGGTCCGAAACGTCGGGATTAATAATATCAATATAACACGATAAAATCCGTAAAAAACAGTTTTATTTCAATGTAAGTCATGGTTATTTGGTTTTTTAAACGATGCTGAGCTTAGATGCTTATATGCTTCTGGCTAACCGAACTGCAAGGTTAACCTACAAAAACCGAGGTGGGTCTGTGGATTGGTGACCATTTTAAACGCATCGCGACCCCTCCGTGCCTCGGAGAGTACCTCAAACGGGGTGAATAGGAATGCAGGGGTGTATCGAGACAAACTTTAAAAGGGATTTTTAGCTTTGATTATTATAGTTTGCTGGAAAAACAGACTCTAATATTGTTCCTAAATTAAAATAAACCATTAGAAGAACTTATTGGCATCAAACTATAATAATTAAAGCTGAAAATCTCTTTCAAAGTTTGTCTCGATTCACCCCTGCATTCCTATTCACCCCGTTTGACGTAAAGCTATCGATCCCGGTTGTCTTGCGAATACTTAATACAATCATTAGTGGTAGTCAAACGCCCAACAAGCCTGACAACCAGTCTATCCTCAGGATAGCGGTATTACCCAGAAATTGGGTTGTGGAAGTCGTCGCTTCGTGTAAAATACTAATATTTAGCCACAGTCTGGTTAGACTGGAAGTCTAAACAGATGTGAGCGGGGAACGGGGAGGTCTGAGAATAGGCCAACATCTATTTTTTTTTTTTTTTTTATGGCAAAACAATGTTTGCGGGGGCAGCTAGTATGATATAAAATTTATTTAATTCAGGATACAAGGCCCATATAATATAAAATACTACAATAAATCAATAAAATATAACTTAAACCAATAACAATTAAAGTACTATAGTACTTTAATAATATAATAACTCTGTGTGTCTGTTACACTTTCACGCCTAAACTAGAGAACAGATTTTTATGAAATTTTGTACAAAGACAGATTAGACTTTGGAAAAGGAGATAGACTACCTTTTGACTCAAAAAGTCCCTTAAGATGCAAGTAAAACAGCGGGGAACAGATAGTAGATAATAAATTAAGTTCTAATAAAACCGCTTTCCTATTTTCCCTCCATTCGACTCAAAAGCCACAGATAAAAAATACTTACAAAAAAATCACTGCAGGGCACAGGACACAGCGGGTAGGCGGCGCAGATTATAAATATGAAGGTGCGAACGCGTGTCAACTGCACTCCGTACGTTCGAACGGTTATTTATATTTCACACCTCTAGTTCACGCCCCACGTGGGGACACCTCTATTGATTGCTTGTTTTGTTCGTGTTGTTATTACTTTGTTTTATAATTTGGGTTTTGTAATATAAATAGCATACCTAGATAAGATAGGTTTGTTCTCTTTTTAAACTACATAATACAGCTTATGTTCATCATCACTCCTTATACTGTCCCACTGCTGGACACGGGTCTCCTCTCAGATTGAGAGGGATTAGGCTATAGTCCACCACGCTGGCCTATCGTGGGCTGGCAGACTTCACAAACCGTCGAGAAAAATCTCTAAGGTATGCAGGTTTCATCACGATGTTTTCCTTCACCGTTTAAGGCAGTGATAATCAATTATTAATACGCACATGAATTCGAAAATTCAGTGGCCTGGGATTTGAACACGAGACCTTCGACTTGGCAGTCCAATAGTTATACCACTAGGCTCAAGTTACTCTTCGATAATGTAGCTTTCTTTAGGTGAAAGAATTTTTAACATCGGTTAAGGATTTTTCAACGTTAGACGATGTTGCGGTAGACCCAGAAGGAGATGGCCGGACGAGCTAGACCTGTTATGGAAGAATTGGCCGCAGAAGGCTCTAAACCGAGATGAGAGGAAGGAGAGTAGGGACTTTGCCCTGTTATGGGACGAACAGGGCTAAAAAAAAAGGATTTTTTGAGTTTATCCAATACAAGAAAAAAAAACAAATTTTTTCGCTTTATAAAAATTAGTTTAGATTTAGATAATAGCGTCAGTCATGATCAACCCATATACTGTCCCACTGCTGGGCACGGGTCTCTTCTCAGAATGAGAGTGATTAGGCTATAGTCCACCACTCTGGCCTAGTTTGGTTGGCAGACTTCGCACGCCGTCGAGAAAATCTCTTAGACATGGCAAGGCAGGTTTCCTCACGATGAATTCATTCACCGTTTAAGCGAGTTAAAATTACTGGAATGCTGCCCTACCTGGGAATCGAACCCAGGCCAGCTCAGCAGCGTGCGCTAAACTTGCTTACTAAATTCTCACGACAATACATCGACCATACTGTTGCTATACAAAAATCAACTCTATTGCGGGGGAATTTGAGCGGTACAAAAAAAACCAGAAGAATACGTAGTTCCCGGAGCCCCCAAATATTGCGCTGAAGATGGCCACCGGGGGGGGGGGCAAAAAAATAAAGGACAAAGGCCTTCCTACCCTCCGTCCATTCCTCACGGTTCAAGGCTATTTTGGGCCAATCCTTCCTTAAAAAGTCTAGCTCATCCCGCCATTTCCATCTACGCCTGCCGCGTTATCGCCTGCCGCGTTATCGCCTGCCGCGTTATCGCCTGCCGCGTTATCGCCTGCCGCGTTATCGCCTGCCGCGTTATCGCCTGCCGCGTTATCGCCTGCCGTTTTGTGGGACCCACTCGGTACTTCGTTTAGCCCACAGCATATTTAACATGCGACAAACATGTCCAGCCCAGTTCCACTTCAAGATAGCAGCTTTTGTTAACATAATTATAATATTTTTACATTTCCCATACTAAGATTTTAAAGTTATTAAGCAAAGGAAAAATTCGACCGCGGGCAGGATTCGAACCTGCGTCTTCTGGTTAGGTACACCAGACGCTATGACCACTAAGCCACCGCGATACCTACCCGCCATGTTGAATTTTATACTGTGATTATTCTGTATATACCTAGGTTCCACTATTACTCATTCATAATTACTGCCGCATCATGCTGAGTGGGGACCTTATTGTGATGAACAACGGCGACGTACAGTACCTTCATTTATTTTGTTATTTCTTCTCTTCTTTGTATGTAGTACTAGTCGCTGTTTTTATGGCAATAAAATCTTTCTTTCTTTCTTTTCTTTCTTTCTATAATCTAGATTTTCTGACACAAAAGTTAAATATGACTATATGATAATGACTGCCTATTAGTCTAGTGGTGATAAGTGCGACTGCTGCGCTTCTTGAGGTCCTGTGTTTTGATTCCCGGGTCTTGCCCCCTATTGTATGGGACCTAATAGATAGAATCCTGGGTAATGACGGCGAGTGAATCTTTATTCGGTACGGGTCTAAAGACTTCAGCAGGTCAAGCTATCCAAAACTGTAAAAGTTTCTCAATTGAAGAATCAAAGTATTAAAGTTGAAAATCAATCAAAGAAATCTGTGCCCTGATCCATGAGGGTATTCCATATTACAATACAAGGGAAGGAGAAGTGGGGAGGTAGTGTGAATATGAAAAACATATATAATTTAATTTTACATCGTTTATATTTCCACATAAAGTTGCTGACAATTAATTACCTTGATTTAATTAAGTCTTCATCTTAATTCTTAAACTATGAGATCACTTACTTATTAAAAATTACATTAGGTTTATTTACATTTATTTTGGTGCAAACTTCTTTAATACAATCTCATTTAAATAATAAAAATAAATGTTTTAGGTATTCTACATTCAGGGAAGCATATGACAAGATCTAATTAAAATACTACCTCCTGGTAAATTTTGCAATCGTTAATACATTTAATTAACATCTCATAACAAAGAATAAAAAAAAATAGTTTGAAGGAACTATACAAGCTGAAGTATTTTTTTGACATTAAGATTTTGTAAAAAAGGCGCGAAGATTATCGTCTACAATAAGTCATTCTCGCTCGTACAATTTGTCGTAGAAGAAATACAAATACAGTGATTGAAAGAAATAAAAAATAAAATGGCACGAAATTAATTTAAATAATGGGATTGGGACGGATTTTACAAATAAATCTAGGCAGTTTATTTTGCACCAAATAATAACTCACATTTACAAACTTACATACATACATATTGCTATTGTTTTATATTGTTATAAGTAATTATAGTTAAAGTTATGTACAAATGAGTACACTACTAATTAAGCTAGTCCATTTAAAAAATAAGAATTTTTCTAAAGCATTTTTTTTAAATCAACCGGCAAAAATGGAATGATAAAAAGAAAATAAGTAGGTAGATATTATTTTAGAAAAAGGTCAATACAAGGGCTGATTTTCAAGTGGGTTTTTGTATTTATTTTTCGTTTGCATACATAACAACTGTCATAATTTCAATAACTTTCCCTTTTTAACAGTTCTGAAATCAAAATACCTAACTTAAATTTCTGAGATGCGCTTTTTAAAAAACATGTTTTATTTCATAATGAGCCGGAATAGTAGGCGAAAGGGACGTTTAATAGTCGCCCAGAAGCTATAAGTAATTACAACTGGTTTTTACAAATTGCAGATTTTAAAACAATTTAATTTAGGCTTGCTATTATATAATTAAGTTCCTTATGTATAAATTAGATAATATTATCATAGTTATCGTACAAGTCTAGGGCGGAACTACCTAAGTATAATAAAAGAGAATTGAAAAAAAAAAACGCGTTTAATCGTTAATTGCTCGCTTCGCTGGCAATTTTTTTTACTGTTACAAGTCAAGACAACAAACAAGAATACGGGCCGCCCGATGGTAAGCGGCAACCACAGCCTATAGACGACAGCAAGGCCACTCGCGATGTCATCTTGACACCTCAGTTGTTAAGCCTCATAAGCCAATGCCAGTAATGTCACTAATGGCTACATTGTCCTTCAAACCGGAATTAGGTCCTCAAAGATTTAAATCGTTACATATATACTGTGCTTATACCGCTCGAAAACGTGTCCACATAGAGATGAGTGCATGCACATATTCCATGTAGAGACAGAGAACGACAGTGTGCAATATTCAGTATGAATGAACGAGACAATAACAGATTCGATACTTCCGATGTCAAACAGTTTACTTACGGTAACGTGACCATTATTTGACGTGGTAGGGCGCATCTAACGATTAAAATCTTTGAGAATATAAACCCCAGGCGAACCTGAACTTAAAAACCTGTTTTTATGAGAACATAAAATATAAGATATTCCACCCCAATTACTCCTACAAATTCAATTTATTATAGTACCGATCAATCTGAAATCTGGCATCAATATCTACATTAGAGAGCGAAAAAAAGAATTAATAAATCAATAACTAATAGAGATATAGACGCCAGCATGTCAAGCTATCCAAAACTGTAAAATTTTCTCAATTCAATATGAACCTTATTAATTAGTATTAAAGTTGAAAATCAATCAAATAAATTTGACAGATTGTGGTATCTTGATGTGCAGGCCTCTGTACCTAAGTATAGTGTAAATCTTCCCGCAAAACTAGAGAAAGATTACTTTTTTGTAATATTTAAGTATTTTAATAAATAAACATATTGAATTATGAAAATTTAAATCTATTATTTAAAAGTCTTTTATAGTATTGAATTGATCTAATTAATCGTTGAGCTTTTCGTAAAGTTTTTTTTTGTATAAGACAAAAATTAAAAAAAACATGTGCTCTATGCAGCCATAAAGTAACACCGGATTAATATCGATACTACAATGAAAACCTAACCTTAAAATCTTAATTAAATATACAAAACTCTACTTTATTTATTTTACAATTACGTCTAAATTACAAAAACACGTCATGTCACATTAATTTCTTCATCGCTGGCGCTAGCATCGCTCTCATAATCATCTTCCTCCATATTCTGAAACGGAATTTCGCGGGAAAACAACTGTCCGGCCATCTTGTCTTCATAACCTCTAAATTCGTTCGTAGTGGCTGCGTAAGCTTTCTTCATTTCTTCGTTTTGGTCTTCACCGTTTGGTGATAGCGGTGATAGTTTCGGTTTATCTGCTTCTGCGTCTGAGAGGTCGGGGTGGGGGTTGTTTTTGTTGGGCAGAGTTTGTTCTCGAGACCCACCTGAAGCAAGGAGTTCCCTCTCCTTTGAGTTTCTCCACTTCATGCGGCGGTTTTGGAACCAGATTTTTACCTGTGGAAGAAAGAATAGGTTTGGTTAAAAGAGTCCAACTGTTTCCCGCGGTTTGCCTCACATATGGCATCGCAAAGAACTTTTTGAGACAAAAGGTCCTTTTCCGAGGTCTGATCTATCCCTGTAACAAATTTTATGAAAATCGGTTCAGCGGTTTAGGCGTGAAAGCGTAACAGACAGATAGTATTACTTTCGCATTTATAATATTAGTAGGGTTTATGGAAGCCTGGATATACTACTCTTTGGTATTGCTTACACTGGAAGGTCCTGTCAGAGTATAGTCAATTTAGTTTTTAAGGATTATTTGTATGGATTCTAAAAGGGCCTCTGAGTAGCGCAAGATACATTTCTCGAATTCGACTACTCATCATTAGACGGAATCATCAGAAGAAGCACTGCAGCCTATTGTTCCCCCCAGCCTAAGGTGCATATTATAATTACTAATTTGCCGCTACGCCGTACTTGCATACTGATCCCACCCCAAGCGAAACAGCGTGGTGTAAATCCTACTCATAAATGTCTATTTCCTATTAATAACGATCATTCATTTCTATAATGTGTAGAAAACGATCACACAGTTTTATACCATTGCCAAAAAAAAACACAAAAGTCATAATTATCATCGACAAAAAGGGCGCGAAACATTAACAACGTCACTTTTTCACAAATCGATTTCTCATTTATATCGAAAAAATCGTTTTATATTTTTTTCGGTAAAAATTCTAACAGTTTTATGGAATAAATAGCGAGTAACGGTGCATTGTATTTGACGTCGCATGTTATTGATGGTCGGAGGCGGGGCTGTACGCGGGAGTGTTCCTTTGCCTGCGTTGTGTTTAGAAAAATAAAAGTTGACGTTTGACCGCGCGCGCGGTTTTTGTTGTGATTTTTGGACAAATTTTTTATTATGTTTATTACTGTTTAAAAATAATAATAATAGGTCTATTATTTGATGTATACATGTAGTTCTCAATCATAACATTGATACATATTCATATTAAATTACCATATTGAAAGCAAATAGGTAGTCGAATCACTCTCTGCTGATAAATTAAACGGAGAGAGCTGACCAGCGCTCCTCTCGATCACTCCCGAGTCCCGCGGAAAAAATATTGTGTAGGTGTACCTAACGTGTTACTTTCCTAATATACGTAGACCTTTGCCGTTAAAAAAATATCCTATTAAATCCCATTCTATTTAAATATTTCGTTTGGTACGAGTATTTAGTGACGATCAATATAGGTAATAGGTAATCTGTTTTTTCTTTTGAATAAACGGTAAAGGATTTTTACATACACAAACATCCAGACCCGGAACAACCTTGAAGGTCATGAAAAATATTTGTTCCATGCAAGGATCGGGGTCACTCACGCTACGCAAAACCTGCAGAGTAATTAATCTAAATAGACTACGATAAAAAAAAAAAATGTATATTCCTAGAATATAATGTAGGTAG
Source organism: Acronicta alni (assembly GCA_964056405.1). Lineage (NCBI taxonomy): Eukaryota > Metazoa > Arthropoda > Insecta > Lepidoptera > Noctuidae > Acronicta > Acronicta alni. The sequence continues at coordinate 6,627,276 of OZ043942.1, forward strand.
TTTGTTTTATTTGTCAATAAAAAATATTTGCGAAGTACCTATAGGCGGCGTAACTCGGAATAACAGATTGAGAAATATGTGTGATAAGGTAACGGGGTTGTGGCTTAAAAGGCGATGTAGTGACGAGAATTTAAAGAATATGCTGAGATGGTTTGGGCATGTCGAGAGAATGGATGAAAGGCAACTAACAAAAGGGATTTACATGGCCAATGTCAGGGGAACCGCGGAGAGAGGACGCCCTAGAAAAACTTACGCGGACCTTATTGGTGAGGTTCTTCAAAAAGGTCAGGTACGTAGTACTCGCAAGCGGCGTGTTTGTATGACAATATGTATGAATGTGGTCGAAGCAAAAGAAGTATGCAAGAATCGTAGCAAATGGCGTTCTTAAGTTTCTGCCTACCCCCATGGGCAAAAAAAATAGTCTTCCATCCCCAAAATTACTGGAGTAAATCCAACTAGAATTAGGATAACGTACGATCCACCTGGTATTTTTAGCCACGAGCCCAACAGACAATTTGCTTTAAAAGACTCACAATCATAAGGTTACGAACGGAAATTTGACAGTTAAAATTGACATGTCATGTTTTTAACAATAGTAGGTAAAAGGAATAAAGAATCTGATCCATCATGACCGATGACGTGTGGGCGGAAGACACGGTTATTAGGTTCGGCAGTTTTATTGAAATGTCATTATTTTGTGGGTAGATCGAAAACACAGTAACTATTTCTTTTATTTATGTATTTTTTTTATATTATTGTTATGTTCTGTTATGATCAATAACTAATAAGTATACCGGCTGCCTGATGACAAGCGGTAACCGCAGCCTATAGACGCCAGCAACACCAGTAGCCAGCAACAACCAGCTTTGTCATGTTGAAACCATAGACTACACGTCTGTATTCTCCGAAGTTTTAGACAATGTGTGAAATGAAGTGATACCTATTTAAAAATGGAATTGAAATAGTATTTTACACGAAGTTTAAACCGATATTGCTCAGATATTGTGTAGTGGATACACAATATCTGAGCAATATCGTTCTCCGAGAATAGTCTGGTGATCTTTTCTTGGATATCTGTAAAGACTAGCTTACAGGTGTTGATATGACGACGGCTTTACGTGTCCTTCGAGGCACGGAAGGGTCTCGTTGTGTTAACAATGGTAACCCACCCACAGATTAACGCGGCAAGCGCTGCCTAACCTTGCGGATCGGTTGATCAGCGTAGTCATTACTTAGCCTCAAGCCTTTCAATGCAAATAACATTAGCTGCAAATACAGAACTGTTACGTTTTATCTTTTTAATACTTAGCGTGATCTTCAAAGCAGTATTGTTATGAATTATGATTCACTTTGTTTCCCTTGATAAAACGTTAAAATCAATTTGCCAGATCACAGGAGAAATAAAACGATTTGTGAGTGAAAAAAAATCGAATCATTTTTTTTCAAAAACAAATTTCTTTAACGAAATGACAAATGGCGTCAGCCGATTGCCCGTAACCAATCAAACTGATCGATGTTCGCGCCCGATTCAAATAACGAATCATTTGTCAAACTTTTAAATATGGCCATGTTTTTACGCGCCAATTCTCATTGTGTTAAATTGAATAGTTAAAATCTTGACAATCTTTTATCGGAATGTGTGAATAGTGTAACAGATCTGGCGTTGCTTAATGATAGTTGATTTTCACGCTCTTATTTCGGCTCTTATATCGATTAAAATCGGTTGCGTTAACGACTCGAACAACGACTAATGAAGTCGGTGGCTTATATTATTGTTTTTGAGTACCTCAAGAATACTTCGACTTCGAGCCTGTATGGAACAGAATGACTGACTGAAATAAAAACATAGCCCAAACATGGCTTGGTATACTTATGGCTGGTAGCATCTTCAACAGCGTCCAGTAAGATGGGTATTAAGGAAAATCTCCCGTTTTAAGGAAAAAGCTCATAAACATACGGAACCAGTTTAAACCGTCCCCACCCTATAGTATGATAACAAAGCTCCAACTCACGACTGCGTGAATCTGAAGCAAAAGATCTGTTATCCAGTGACCGCTCCCCCCAGGACCCTGGCGTGAAGGGTGGCGACAATATGCCGGTAGCAGATGACGCCGGCCCTTTTGCGACTAGGGATGTGGGTGTGTTGAAGAAATGTTATCGGTAAATCGGTTTTTATCTAATAACAAGTCTAGCAGAATCAACAAAGCCAACATTTACGATGTATTTTATCAATTTGTGTATACCTAATGGTGATTTTTATATGTAAAGATGGGCTATCAATTCGTAAATAAAATCTAATAGGATCTATCTATTATGATCCATTATTAAAATAATTTAAAAGTAGTTTTTTTTAATAGCATTTCTGTAAATTATTTTAATTAGTCAAGTAGATATGAAAGTGAAGTAGATTATTCCAAAATATTTATTTATTTATTAAATAGATTTAGTATTCAGAAGGGTTGCAAATCTTTCAATGCAAGCTTTTTTATTAAATATACCTTTTTAGGTACTGTAAACCCGGAATAGGAAGATCTGATTGGTTCAATAGGGGTCCTATTGAACTTATCATTATGAAAATGATGACTATGGGGACAACCTTGAAATCTATAAAATTAAATCGGCTATGTATTAGCTACATCTATGTCAGGTAGAAACTTTATAACTGGACAAAATTTATGGAACAGCTCAACAATATTTTATAAAATCGTTTTGAAACCGCAAATTCTTCTTTGATGAATTTAATTAATGATACTAGCGGCCAGCCCTGACATCCCAGGTGTAGATAACTAGAAAATAGAGATCATGTTACTAGCTGATCATGTAGCTTTCTATAGGTGAAACAATAATAAAAATCAGGTAAGTATTTTTTGATTAACCATTACAAACAAACATACAAAAAATAAAATATTTTCTCTTTATAGTAGGTATTAGTTTAGACAATTTATGGTTAATCAAAACTTATAGAACATATTCAGTTCGAATAAAATTAACAATAGACAAATATTATTATAATTATTAGGTCCAATTATTTGAAATTAACAATTAGCAGATATAGTAGAAAACCAATTGTAACGTCAACTCCATCACTAAAATACATCGATATCACATGTTATCGACATCAGCACAGCACTACAAGAGACAGGGGTTCGCCGGCTAAGTATTAATTACTTTTTGACATATTCACTTTTATTACAATTTATATGAAATAAAGATGTAACGCGTGAGGATGACATAAAACGGGCGAAGCAGGGGGCAGATTGTAGTTCATTAGTTGTTATGAGGCTGTGAGTTATGACTTAATAGGATAATTTGCTTTAACGGATAAGACAACATCATGATCGAAATTGCACGCCAGAACTCTGATTTTGGAGTTTGACATCTGTCAATGTCATCTGTCAATGCAGACTAACACTAGGACAGTGTGGTGGGCTTAGCTTGAGCCCTCTCAATCTCAGAAGAGGCCGTCTTAACACCAGCAGTAGGCTGAATGATGAAATTCCTTATTATCATCTTAACCTTTTCCTTACTTTGTTAGAGTCAGGGTCTAATCAGTATATTACAAGAAGCGATTGCCATCAGACCTTCGCAACCTAGATTCAAGGTCACCAATATCCTACAGACAGACTGGAGGTCAGACTTTTGGGATACTGAGTTTTTTTTTTTGACAAACAAACATACGGGCCGGGGCCGCTTGAATGGTAAGCATCAACTGCACCTATAGACGCCTGATATTATTGAGATCGTTGTTGTCTCATATTCTCAGTAATAAAATTTCACTGGCGACATTGTTCATTTAAAGTTTCTCATAAACTTATAACAATCATAGCCTGGACTAAGCCCAACAGTGGGCCACAATACGACGCCCTAATAATTTACGCGGGACATGCACAGCTGATAGAACGACTAGATACATGTTATTCGTTTTAAAAAATATTGCCGCAATATTTGCCTAAACGTCATGTTTGCAAAGGGTTAACAAAAATGTTTACAGTAATTTGAATACAGTTTAATTTGAATAGTTAAAATTAAACAAACATGACATGTGTCAATCAAAAAGTCAAATATTAAAAAGAGATAGATAGATTTTACTTGTTATAGTGTGAAAGGGATACCGCGTGACTATGCTAAAATACAATTCAAATTCAAAAGCAAACACTCAAGCGGTGGAAAAGAGATAGAAATAAATTTGACGTAAGTATGAAGAGGACAGAGGCAAAAAATGTTTTTGCAAAAACTCCGAACAAAAAGGTCCCGTATCCATAAATAAATAAATGCAAATATTTGAAATTGGAACGCCGTGAATGTAAACACAGAGCAGTTTGAATATTCATTCGAAATATGAATATTTCAAATATACGGACGGTACGGTCCGAGTACTAAAATCAGATTCATTGGGTATAGGTACCTAGTATAGGGTTTGATTAACAATATGGCTACTGTATGGCCAATGTTGCCACAATTATGACACGAGTAAATAGATTGCTGGAATTTTAGATGGTTTGTACTAAAAGACGTTCTGGCTTTTGACAATTGATTATTTGATTATTTTTTTTATTAATGGACGTGTACTTTACTATGACTGATATTTAATCATCCAATCCCATGCGGCTGAATATCAGTATTTTAGACAAACCGATTGCCATTTGTGATCAGATCTTCGTAATTTCTGAGTTACTATTATTTCATCTGTTGGCCTACAAATAAACTAAGTACTTGTTCCGCTTTCCGCTGTCTGATTTAACGATTGTGATTTCTATATTCGCTCTAAGTCAAAAATATTCATATCCATCTAATAGATTAACCGCGGCAAGGGCAGCTTAACCAAACATCTCTGCCTAACCCCCCTGAGAATACAGGCGTGATTATGGCCGTACAGAGGCCCGCACATCGAGCTACCACAATCTGTCAAATTTCTTTGATTGATTTTCAACTTTAAGTCAAAACGATAAGGCATAAACAGAACAGGCAAAAACTGTCAAATTTTCCCAATTGAATACGAAATTCAATTGGGAAAATTTGGATAGCTTGATCTGCTGGCGTCTGTACATTTATGCACATTATCATCACCTCTGTTTTCCCAACTATGTTGGAGATTCAGTTGGCTTCCAGTCTAACCAGATGCGGCTGAATATCAGTATTTTACACGAAGCGACTGCCATCAGACCTCCGCAACCGAATTTCTTCGATACCTATCCTGGATAGACTGGTTGTCAGGCTTTTTGGGCTTTTAACTACCAATAACGATTGTTATAGACGTTTGCATGACAACTGTGACCGGGTGGGTTTTACGTGCTCTTGACACGGAGGGGCTCGGTGTGTTAAGAATGGTCACCGATCCCTGTGAATGACCGCGGCTAGCACAGCTTAACCTTGCAGATCTAGAAATATGTAAAATATTGACATGTAAAAGATCTATTTACAGAAGTAAATGTCATTTATCGGTTGATCAGCGTAGTTATTTATATTGTATTATTATATTTTTATAAGGGCCTTGTTGCCTGAAATAAATAAATAATAATAAATAATTACTTAGCCATGAAGCCCTCTCGTTATTTTCCGTTTACATCATCAACCCATATACTGTCCCACTGCTGGGCACGGGTCTCCTCTCATATTGAGAGGGATTAGGCTATAGTCCACCACGTTGGCCTAGTGCGGGTTGGCCGTCCGTTTACCGTTTATAATAAGAATCAATTAATAATACAGGTACCTCAGTTTATTGAAAAGATTATCTTAATTATTATCTTTAATACAATTATACACCCACATACTGCAACTTAATTTACCGTACGTACGCGTCTGTGTTTTTAACGCAATATTATAATATACCATAAACCAGACAAGAACATCAAAAGCGTTTAAATTGTCTATTGTTAAACCATAGACAATTAATTAATTCTAACAATGGCGGAGATTAGATGGCGGGTAGCAGATATGGCGGGATTTAGTCGATTCTAAATTTAAATTTTAGTTGAATTATCGAAGTGCTTTGGGGTATGATTTATCTTTACCTACGCTCTTTTTTTGAGAATTTTATCGTCATTCAGCGCATTGCGGTAATAAGTGTTTTTTTTTTATTTTTTTCTAAACTCCGAGGTGTTTCTAGAAAAACCATTTTATTTTCCACCTGGTTATTAAACCCAGTACCTTGCGCTCTTGTCAACACTAGACCAAAGCATAAACATTATAATATTATACCATCACGCCTGTATTCCCTGAAGGGTTAGGCAGAGGTGTACCAATGTACACCCACAGTTCACCGGCATGTAAACATGTAATAGAGGGCGACTCTACAAATCCAAACTCCGAGTTGTTACTGAGAATTTCATAGCAAAAACCCATTAACACTTCACCCGGGAATCGTACCATCAGAATCGTAGCAGTCGCGCTTAGAACTACTAAACTAACGAGGCAAACGTAACGTTGAGAACTAGTTAAACATAACTTACTAAATATAAAAAATACTCCCAAGTCTGACTCGACATAAATAAAGGTATTCGCCCACCGTATCGTATCCGCAATCTTGGGCGCTGCGTGCAAGTGACGTGAAATAATTGTTGGCCGTGGACAGATCGCTCTCGAAACGGATAGACGCGGCGGATATAGTGTTAAATTGTTTTGTTATGGGGAACTTTGTGAATGATTTATAGATTTACCCGAAAATTGTTAGGCAGGGGTGGGTGTGTGTGTGTGTATCTATGTGTGTGTGTGTCAGTGTATTTAGAAAAATTCTAAAACAATTTTCTCTTTAAATATGGACTGAAATTGTATGGTGTTACGAACATAATATTTTCAAAACTATACTTTAATGATATTAGTCTTACTCAAAGTAGCAATCGTCATTTAGCTTTTGACTTTTAGTAAGTGTAGGTATGCATAATATTTATACCCAACCCACAGTTCGCCGATAAGTTTAAGTCCCAAGTAATGGGAGCGAGAGCTGCTACTGAGAGTTTCATAGAAAAACCCAATATCACTTTGCTCGACATGGTAATCGGATCGAGGACCTCCTAGCGTAGCAGTCGCGGATCTTTAGACTAATGGGGCTGAATGAATTTTAATTTTATTTATTTATTTGATGCACAAATATTACAGTCACATTATAAACGCCTTAGAACTAAATATTGTACCTTTAAAGATTAAATATAACACTGTATGCACTGTGATTTTTTTTAGGATTCAACAAACAGATGAATCCTAAAAAAAAAGTCATGAAAAGGCCTATTACTGAATGAAAATTAATGAATAACAGGGGCTCGTGGCAGTTATAACTACGCTGATTAATCAAGCTGAACGCTGATCTGCAAGGTTACGCTAGCTGCAATTAGACTGTGAATGTGTAACCAGTATTACTTAACACATCGAGAACCCTCCGTGCTTCCGAGAGCACGTAAAGCCGTCGGTCCCGGTTCCCATGCAAACATCCATGACCACTGTTGATGGTAATCAGGAGCCCAAAAAGCCTAACAATCAGCCTATCCCCAGGGTATTGGTATTGGGTTGCGTAAGTCTGTTAATAAGCGCTTCGTGTAAAATACGCACATTCAGTATTTGGTTACACTGGAAGCCGACCCCAACATAGTTGGGAAAAGGCTCGGAATATACGAAATGAATATTAATATGAATAAAATATTCAATATTTGCCGGGTCTATTTGGACATTACTCTGTAGCGAGGGGAGGCGACGGTAAAATTTATTTAATGATGACCCACCGTTGGCATTTCCGTGGGATTAAGAAGACATTTCGTCAGTGTCGGCATTTATGTATTTCAGCGGAAAAAGTATAAGGAGTTTGTCGACGGCGATAAAAACGTTTTTTTAAATAAAACTTTTTATGTTTTTTTTTTTCGTATTTTAAAGTAGTTTTATTCCAATGTCTTAAATTAGCGTAACGTGTCAGAAATCAATTTATAATAATCATATTATGCCTAGGTTTTTGTTAAGAAAACTAGCTTTGCCCACGGTTTCGCTTGCAACCAATAGGAGTTTTTGAGAAAAAGATTGGCGGATGACCAAATCCGAAACTACTTTTATGTAGTTTCGGATTCTAGATAGATAGATACTCTTTTGATTTTTCGATATTCTATTTATGGCAATTCCATAACAAGGAATCTCTAGCCTCATTTTTATGAAAACTCATCAAAGAAATAACAAACTAAAAACTAAAAAATTACCTTTAAACTTAACTAAAATGTTCTAGATTGAATACCTAAAGCTCTCTAGTAAATAAATCTTATTTTTATTGTAAATATCCAGTAAGCCGGCTAAATTCAACTAAACCATTCGGAAACACACCACAATATCTGTTCACAAGTGCGTCATAAAATTCAGATATCGTAAAAAAGGCCCTGGTACGAATATCCAAACTCAAATACGAGTAAAAAATATTATAACCAACCAATAGGGCGGCGTTCACACTTTTATTCGATACAAATCGGCCAATAGAAGCGGGTTTTAAGACGTCGTTGTAGTAATATCGCCGTCTCTTTCTCACTAAAACGGTTTCTATATTGCTGTTTCGTGGCAACGGGTGTGTATTGTCTCAAGAGTCAAGACTTTTCAGAGTTCCTTGCGGTTTAAATTTTTCAATCCTTTCTTTTTTATGAAAGGGTTTTGATGTGATAGCTCGTTTTAATTATAAAACGATAATAAAGATACTTCAGCAATTGGCTTTGTTCCTTTTTTAAATAACTTTCGGAAGCTGTATCAAAGAAAACGTTGCGAGAATTATGAGATATAAAATTGTACCTACTTGGCTAAATTTAGTTTTGAAAAACACTGATAGCCATTATGTCTATTATACTGTCAAGTCAACGGTCAAGAGTCAAAATCCAAGGCACGCACCTCTGACTTTTCGTAATCATGTGCGACTAATCTAATTAATTAGGTACTTATCACGCGGTTAATAGAAGAAAGAAAGAAAGAAAATGTTTATTTTTTTACACAATAGCTAGTCATTTTGTAATTGCTGTCTATTGGTATGGCCAGTTATTGCAAAATCAGTTACCTACCTAATGAACTAAGTTTTTTATTGTAAATTAAAGTAGGTAACACCTTAGGTCTCCCATGTTCTATACTACTGTATGTACGAGGAATTGTAAGTGACACACTCAAACCCAAGAGGTTAACCTAAGTGACATTATAGAATAAAAAAAAAACGTGAATGTGTTTCTGATAAATAAATAAAAAAAAAAACAACAATCTATACTTAACCTCTTTGTTGTAAGAAAAATAATACAGTAGGTACCTACACAAGTCTATAAAACACAATAAGATAGAGAATTGAAATAAATTGCATGCCACGAGCATTCAACGGAACGATATTACGGAACTTCAACGGAACGATATTACGGCACAAATATGGCAGACATTGAGCTATTAAAATTTAGAAAAATTCAATCTATACCTACTAATATTATAAAGCTGAGCAGTTTGTTTGTTTGGTTGAACGCGCTTATCTGGAACTACTGGTTCGAATACGCAAATTCTTTTTGGGTTGGATAGTTCATTTATCGAGGAACCTTCCTTGATGACGTCATAGCGTGATGTTATCACCAGGCTATGACCAATAGGAGCCGAGCAAAAAGGAAAAACGGTAGGTAGGTGACATCGCGGTGGGCAACTAGTTTTGTACTATTTCTTTTTTTAAACATTGCTACACTGGGATTTTCCCATGTGTCATAGGTGCGTTTACAAAACGTACTTAAAGCCGTCGGTCCCGGTTTTCATACGAACACCTATGACAATGGTTAGTGGTATTAAAAGCCTGACAACCAGTCTATCCTCAGGATATCGGTATTTCCCAGAAATTGGGATGCGGAGGTCAGATAGCAGTCTTGCAGAAAATCGAAGTGAAATCTCCTCTTAGATGGAGAGGGATGAGGCTATATTCCACCACGCTGGCCTAATGCGGGTTGGCAGACTCTACTATACTGTCCAGAATGATCATTAAGGCATGCTGGTTTCCTCACGGTATTTTCTATTGCCGTTAACTAAACACAAACACTAACTCCGAGCTGCTACTGAGAATTTCATAGAAAAATCCAATAACACTTTGCTCGACCTCGAAATCAATGGACCTCGGACCTCTAGCGTATAAGTTGCGCTGAGGTCCACAGTCACTGGACTAACAAAAATCAGTTTAAAAAGTAATAAAAAAAAACGATAATTTCTCGGCATAGGCGAAGCCATAACCAATTTTTAAAAAATTACTAGGTACAAAAATATCATAGTCAACCCCTTTCAACCTCACTCAGAAAATCTGTATCCAAAAAATCAAGAATCGTATACTTAAACAAAATAAAAAAAAAAAATGCCGAGTTGATTCAACCCGGTTCTACCGCACCCTTAGGGGATGAAAATCGTTTAAATGAATCGCCGCGAGGGGTTCTGCTCAGATAATTGGTGGCGTTTATCGAATTAGGGAATGATGGCTGTCTTTAGGGATGTCTTTGCAATTGAAGATGTGTGTAGGTGGGAACTAGACGTGAGTCGTTCACGAATGAATGCTTCAAATGCACTACTTCAGTTGGTCTCGTCATTCGTCCACTAGTTCAGTTGTACCGGCCGGGAACGAGAACGACCCAAACGAAACACGAAGGAGGAGGATTATGGGAATTTAAACTTTATTCCAACAGCATAGCGATGTTGTCACCGGGTCAGAAGAGTTTGTAGCATAGCATAGCACTACGATTTTATTTACGATATTATAATTTACAATCACGTTTGTTCTAGTTGGAATGTGTACAGTCCTAAGCCTGATCATTGATCAAGTATGAAGGGAAATCTGTGATATAAATTTAATTTTTAACGTGTGCGTCGTATCTCACCTCGTCTAACAAAATGCACTGGTTTCGTTCCGCCTTAACAATTGTGAAGACGTTTAGATATCACAAGCAATATAAACGAAGTTGGCTTGCATTTTGTTTCATCATCATCATCATCATATCAGCCACAGGAGGTCCACTGCTGAACAAAGGCCTCCCCCATAGACCTCCACAAGGACCGGTTATAAGCCGCCTGCATCCAACGACTCCCAGCGACCTTTTAGTTTCATCATACGTACCGCTGAAATGTGGAATGATCTTCCTGAGCGGGTCTTCCCCAATAACTATAATCTGTGTGTCTTTAAATCTCGAGTGAATCGGTTTCTTCTAGGCAAGCGCGCTCCACCGTAGATCGTAGTGTCGCTTAACATCAGGCGAACTACAGGTCAAGCGTAGGCCTATCATGAATAAAAAAAACCTTTACCAGGTGGTCCTTCCATATCGTTGGAGGCCGTCCCACGCTGCACTTTACGGCGCGTGCATTTTGTTTATATTTTCGTAACAATTGACCAATTATTATTGTAAATAATATTATAACGTTTAGCTGTTTGTTAGCTAAATCTGTATCTAAGCGTTAATGAATTATATAGTGTCGTATGTTTCTCAGCTTCGCAAGTAAGTAAAATTATTTTGTCTGCTATGAATGAATGAATGAAAACATTTATTTCAGAACCAGGTTCCATATTTTGTTAGTAACAGAACTTACAACTAGTGTTAGTAAATAAACTTATTAAACTACGTGTGTACCAGCTTGAGACTCTCCCATCCTAGTCTATTTAGCTATGTATTGTACCTGTTATTACCTAAATTAGTTTTATATTACATATCCATGTATTTATTTATTGGTACCTATACCAACAGCAATTAATATTGAGTCATTTATAAAAAAATGTAATAATAAGGATGCTAATATATATGCCCATTACAGGTACACGCAGCATTCACAATGAATACAAAGAATATCTACTGTTACAGTTTTACCTTAATATAGTAAATGAGGGGACGCCCTAGAAAAACTTACGCCGACCTTATTGGTGAGGTTCTTCAAAAAGGTCAGGTGCGTAGTACTCGCAACCGGCGTGTATGTATGACAAGATGTATGAATGTGATCGAAGCGATAGAAGTATGCAATAATCGTAGCAAGTGGCGTTCTTTAGTTTCTGCCTACCATGGGAAAAAGGCGTGAATGTATGTATGTATGTTTAAATGTTAAGGCGACATAGTCTGTACAAAACATAGTTTTCAATTCAAATGCTTTTAGAATAAGATCTAAGTGTCATTTTGGCGTATTTATGTGACATTACAGAACTTAAAAATTCAAATCAATCAATAGACGACGGGCGTTTCTAGCCCAATATAGCGACGAGTGAGCAAACAAAATGGAATCAGTACAAATAAACAGCACAATACCACAAACTGTCAAATTTCCCCAATGGATATTATTGTCTATTGTGTGGAGATTACATTGAAAGTCTATTGAAGAAATTAGTCAGTTTTCATCATCATCATCATTAGCTTATATTAAGTTCACTGCTGGACGTAGGCCTCGCCTAATGTGCGCCATTTCACCCTGTCCTCGGTTTTTCGCATCCAGCTTCGACACTAGTTAGTTTTAGATGGCATGATATAAGTATGATGGTGGAGTAGTGCTCGGCACCCCCTAGGTCCGCTGGGCCATAGGCACCCTGCATCATAGGCAAAGTCGCCTCTGGACGAGACATTTAAATTTCTCGTCTACTCAAGAAGCACGTGAAAAAAGCTTTCTTTCGGGTAATTTATTTACACTGACAACATCTCAAACGTCAAACTGTCGATGACGTCACCGCGAGGCAATCACTTGAGCTAGCTGTCACGGGAAAATAAATACCTGAGGCTTAAGTTTTATTACCATGCTTGCACCAAAAAAAGATCATTGTTTTAAATATAGAACGATGGCTTATCAATAGCTTAAAATATACAAATCAATTTTTAATCCAGCCATCAAAAAGGCAACGGTAATCCCCACACAGCCTAACAGGCAACCAAAAAGTCTCAATGCTAAAATTCAAATATCCCTCGGTAATTGTTTTAAACGTTTCCTACTAGGGGCGGAGTCCGACGGCTGTGTATGACAGCCCCCTCAACGTGCCCCAAGGGGTAGCAATTTTTTGTAACACCCTATGTTAAACTCCCCTTTAGGGGGACTTCGCGGCGGGATATTGTATCTTTACGGCGAACTCCTTGAAGGGTGGGTACGTATGTTTTGATTTCTGAGTTATAGGATTATAATGGGATTGAATTGAGAGTCAAGAAATGTTGTGTTATGTTTATATCAATAGATTGTTGTAATGTTCTGCTGCTAAGCAATAATGTGTTATCATTATTGTGTTTCGGTTTGAAGGGCAATGTAGCCAGTGACATTACTGGGCATATGAGACAACAACTGAGCTGTCAAGATGACATCGCGAGTGACACCACTGGTGTTGCTTTTATTAACTTCTAAAAATAATAAAACAGGGACCTAATTACGACGAAATTTTTAAATATGACATAGGTAACTTTGAGTAAAAACTGACTCATTAGCCTAATGGTCCTAGACGCGACTGCTACGCTAGAGGTCCTGGGTTCGATTCCCCAGGTCAAGTAAAGTTTTATTGGGTTTTTCTATGGCATCCCCAATACCGTTATGCATGATCCCTCGAGCTTTTTTTCCGACTTGGCTTCGGATCTACCCAGATGCGGCTGAATACTAGCATTACACGAAGCGACAGCCATCAGAGTCAGTTAAAGTCAAATATTTTATTTCAATTACTTAGAACATTAAAATAGCACGTTTGAAAAATCAAAATTAGTTGCACGGTTCCAAAAAGTGGGTCTTTAAGGAAAAGAATCGGCAAGAAACTTCTTAAGTGGACGATCCTTTTAAAAAAACTTAACAGTGTTATTCTTGTTTTACAAATATGTTCTGATTTTCTGAATAGTTGCAGAAAATCGAAGTAAAATAACACTGCTTTGAGCTGTGTTGTGTTACGGTAAGCAAGGCTGCCAGTGCTGCGCGAGGAACTGCCAACCCAACTATTCCTCTTTCGTTTTACAGGGTCCGCAACGCACAAGTGATACCCCTGGTGTTACAAGCGTCTATAGGCTACGGTAACCGCTTACCATCAGGTGGGCCGTATGCTTGTTTGCCACCTTAGTGGTAACACTAAAAAAAAGTTTGTGAGAACAATGCAGTTTCAGATATCCGCAACACAATATATGGGCAATACCGATATCTTGAGGTTAGACTGGTTGTCAGGCTTTTTAGGCTTTGTTCCATTGCCGATTAAGCGCGAAAAGAAAAACTGTATTGGTAGACGAATCGATAGCCATTTTTGAAGTCACACAAATAATTCAACTGACCTGACTGTCTTTAAGTCCTAGTTTCTCCGCCAGCTTCTTCCTATCAGGCTTGGAGATGTACTTCTGGACTTGGAACCTCTTCTCCAGACCTTTCCGCTGGAGGTCTGAGAAGACAGCGCGACGCATCATCCCTCGCCGAGGTTTACCTGTAGAAAGTACCACATTTTCATGATCATTTATTTCGCCATAAAAATAGTATAAAGAGTTAATGACTATCCCGATAAATATATAAATAAATAACAATTGTAATAAATAATACTAACCTCTAGAACTGTGAGCCCAAGGGAAGCCTCCAGGTAAGGGAAACACTTGTGTATGCGCTTGCGCCGGTCGCACTGAAACAATAGATGTTCTTAGATATAACATAACATACCTTAACGCTAGTATTCCCCGGAGGAATAGGCAGAGGTGTACTAAATTCCACCCACGGTTCGCCAGTTCTGTCATCAACCCAAATAGATTCCCACTGCTGGACTCGGGTCTCCTCTCAGAATGAGAGGGATTAGGCTAGGTATGTTATGATTATGGTTTCAAGAGCAGCAAAATAAAAATAGTGAGTAAGTACAGCGGCCAGCACATCAACCTACCACAATCTGTCAAATGATATATTTTCAACTTTAATGCAAACTGATAAGGTTCATATTCAATTGGGAAAATTTTACAGTTTTGGATAGCGTAATGACTTGCCAATTACACGTCAAACTCATTTTTTTTTAAATTTATTTGGGCCTTCGCACAAAGCCATCAGCCTAAATCGATACAAAAAACATTATTAATGATAGTAAATTAGAGTACAATTTTTAGAATGTCAAACTCATCTACTTGATCAAAGATAAGTTTTAGTCGCTATACTGAGATATAAACTAACCCAGTATCTAATAAAAAAATAAAAAAACATCCAAAACAGCAAAGGAATCGAATGTATTGAGCCTAATATTAGCAAAGAGGGCGTATAGCATTGTACGACTTTTTGCTCAATTCATCTTGTTTGTTGAAAGGTTAACAATAGAATTATGGAAAATATATTACTTGCTCCCGGTTTTGCTCGCATTACTTCGATATTATTTGAGCTTATTATCTTTTTATATTGATGTGGAATGAAAGAAATCTGTATTTGATGTGCTTTTAATTTTGTGCACATTGCAGACATCTTATTATTGGATGAAATATCAAGATACTCCGATCAATATATTCGTAGCATACCTACGATTTTTTTATACCACTAAGGTGGCAAACGAGCATACGGCCCACCTGATAAGCCGTTACCGTAGCCCATAGACGCTTGTACCCCACGGGTATCATTTTCTCGTTGCCAACCTTCTAAAACGAAAGAGAAATACTGAGTTGAGTTGGCAGTTTAGTGTCGAAGTTCCGATACTGCCAACACAACGTTTCCTCGCGGAGTACTGGCAACCTTGCTCACCTTTAGCAACACAGCTCAAAACTGTGTTATTTCACTTCGATTTTCTGTTAATGTAAATGTTAAAATGTAAACGTGTAAAAGGTAGCGTAATTAATTTAATATGACCCTTTTAGTTCTTCAGGTGACCGCTAGAGGGATTTAATATACTTACATATAAAATGCCAGTGCCAATCACTCACAAAATTCCTAGATAAATGGCAGTGTCATTATCTCAGCTGTTATAGACCACATAGGTATAGTATTATGTAAATTGAAGCTTAAAAATTACCCTGGATATTGTAATTCGTTAGAGAAATAAACACAACATACCATTACGCTTGTATTCCTTGAAGGGCAGTGGTATACCAATTTAGACTCACAGTTCGCCCGGTTCGCCGGTATGTTTAGGTCCCATATAATAGGGGCGACCCTTTTAACTTTAACCACGCAGAAATCCAAATTCAGCGGTGCTACTGAGAGTCTCATAGAAAAACTCAATTATACTTTGCTCGACCTGGAAATCGAACCCAAGACCTCTAGCGCTTAGGACCACTAACGAGCAGAGGCCAAGAAATAAACTAAAAATGTTGACACTACAACACCGCAGTTCTGAACTGCGGTGTTGTGAACCGACAGTTCAAAAGAACATCAATGTATTCAATATCAATTTTTCAACTATTACCTTGGCAACCCTCTAAAAACTATGTTTATCTAATAGATTATTATAACAATAGGTTTGTTTTTATCTCTGTCCGTCAAATTGGGCGTGTCGGGGGCTTATTGTCCTACATGTTACGATTGCAACAATTTGTTGACACAACCAACAATAGCTGCCTCTGCCAGGAGGTCTACACAAAAAAGTTTAATTCATTGTCTATGATAAAAAATAAAGAATCGACGGATTAAGAAGTTAGTGTTATATTTATATTGTCTGTGGTTTTGAAAAAATGGCGACGCAATAAAAATTAGTTTCTCACATACTTAGATAGGTTCTTTTTGCTGTCGATTTATATGCCTACTTGATACAATTTGGATTTTTAATATAGGTTTTTATTTGCGCATTTTGAGACCAGGGCATTTGCTCGTCAGATTAATAAGACCACCACAATGCTTGAGGACGCGGTATGGGTGATATAATGGTCTAACATATTGCCTATTTAATCATGGTGAATTTAAAGACTTAATTTATTGAAATTATACAGTTTATTTTCTAAAATTCATTACCTAGGTAGTTATAACCTTCTTACAGTAAAAACTAACCAATCAGCACCTCATTTGTCAAATTAATCTGATCTGTATTTTTTGAACTAGAATGTAACATCTACACATAGGTACATCAATTGGGGGTCTTCAAGTCACGAATGCATAATAATAATATGTATTTTCTAGGTAAGCGTGCTCCATCTTAGACCACATCTTTACTTGCCATCAGGTGAGATTGTGGTTAAACGCTAACCTATCTCATATAAAAAAAAACATAGACACACATATAGGTACAAACGCCAGCAAGTCAAGCTATCCAAAACTGTCAAACCTTCCCAATCGAATAAGAACCTTATTGTTTTGAACATTAAAGTTAAAAATCTATCAAAGAAATTTGACAGATTGGGCTAGCTTGATGTACTGGCCTCGGTACCTACATTTAATTTATTACCCTTCCATTTTCGTAGTCTGGTCAAAAGAGTATCTAATCTGATTGATTTAAAACTAAAATCAATAGATATAATCATTGATTTTCCAAACTATATTCAATACGGCCTCCATGGTTACCTATATTCGACTTTAAGCTTTTAATGTTCCTACCTCAATTTTCCAAGTAAGTACTTACCTAAATATGGATGGTGACAATGTGCCAATAGATGTTGTAGGTGCTGATGCTGTACAGGAATAGGTCTGCTGGCAATAGGCTTGGCGATAGGCCACGGACTACCCATGATCGGCTGCCGATATTCTGCAAGAGAAAATTTTTAATAAGAAAATAGTTACGCAGAGGTGTACCAATGCACACTAGGTCATGTAAAAACGCGGGAACCTATTGCCTATATCCGGGCACAAGTGCTACGTAGCATGTCATAGAAAAACCCAATAAAAATTTGCTCGACCTGGGAAACGAACCAGGCCCTCTAGTGTAGCAGTCTCACCTGGGACCACTAGACTAACGCTACAGTCTAATCTATCAGATAAAAAAAAATAAACAAAATCGTAATCGGTTCATACATACAAAAAGAAAATCGAGTTAAATACTCTTCCTTTTTTGAAAGTTTAAAAATCAAAATCAAGTACAAACCACATTCCAGAATTGAATATAAATAAATGACTCTATCAAAGACAGACAGATCGATATAAAATAATCAAAGTTGAACGGTTTCGTAATAGGATAACGACGTCATTACTGTACAATGGCGGGCGAGAGGGCGCCAGTGGTGCAAGGTGTAAACTTGTGGCGTTTTAGCGTAGATATTTATTTACCAGCGACACGCACCGACTTCACACGGGTGCAATGTACTATTAAGCACTACATGTAGTACAAAAATCATCTGGAAGAAATTACTTCAATAATACTGAAAAAGTATCAGAATTCGTAGCGTAGTTTAGAAGTTCAAGGAAAAACATGGCGGTAAACGCGGGCAACGACTTTAGTTTACACAATTTACAGATTATTAATTTTTATTTAAACTACTAATTTTTTTTATTTAATACAAAATGTACATTAGCGGCCTCAGGCATTGTCTACTAGTCAATTACAGGGCGGTGTAGATACTATGATTTTGCAGGAGCAATATTTCAAATTAATATTGATTATTAATAATATTTGTTTATATTCTATTATATTTGATAGAATATTCTTTGATATACACCAATTCCTTGCAATCGCAGTGATAGCCTAGTGATATAACCATTGAACTTCTAAGTCAAACATCTCGATTTAGAATCCAAGGCACACCTCTGACTTTTCGAAATCATGTGCGTATTAATAATCACTCGCTTAAACGGTGAAGGAAAACATCGTGAAACCTGTATACCTTAGAGATTTTTACCGACGGCGTGTGCAGTTTGCCAACCAAAGTAGGCCAGCGTGGTGGACTATAGCCTAATCCCTCTCATTCTGTGAGAGGACACCCCTGCCCAGAAGTAGGACAGTACCTATATGGGTTGCTGATGATGAAACACAATCATGGGCTACAGTGGGGCAAGTTTATGTTCATTAAGTAACAAAATTGATAAAATCAAAAGTATTTTCAAATTCCCAATATTTATAGAGTTCATTTACTTCCGTCCCACGCTTAAAAAATATGGGTACGCACATGAACACAATAGCACACTATTGCTTAGCGGCAGAATAATTAACTATGTAGTATTCCCACCCCAGACGAACACAGCAGAGTTTAACTATCAAATCATTTCGCAAATAAACTTAAGCCAGTACAAAAAATGTGACATAACATTTTAAAAATTAATTATATTTATACCGCTCCCCTCTCTTCACTTGCACCACACACCCCCTGATTCTTACCACCCCGTTCCGTCAAAGACAGACCCTGCATTATATATTGTAGAGCCTTTGTAAAGTCATTAATCATTGGTGCTTACCCTTGTTTTTGATTTAAACTATTAAGTATGTGTTGGTATATTGTTATAACACTCCATAATTATATATTGCCAAATACTCTACCGCATAGCAATAACGAATGATGTATTCCGGTTAGAAGGACAATGTAGCCAGTGAAATTACTGGGCTTAATAGACTTGAGACTTGACAACTGCAGGTCTAAAGATGACAACGCGCGATTGTTGCTAGCGTCTATAGTTAGCGGTTCCCGGACTGGCCAAAGATAGTCACAAATAAGCGGAAAGCAGTGATAGCCTAGTGGTATGACCATTAAACTGCCAAGTCGAAGGTCTCAAGTTCGAATCCAAGGCCTCTGACTTTTCGAATGCATGTGCGTATTAATAATTAATTATCACTCGCTAAAACGGTGAAGGAAAACATCGTGAGGAAACCTCGATACCTTAGAGATTTTTCTCGACGGTTTGTGAAGTCTGCCAACCCGCACTAGGTCGCGTGGTGGACTATAGCCTATATATACCCTCTCAATATGAGAGGAGACCCGTGCCCAGCAGTGGGACAGTATATGGGTTGATGATGGTGATTATGATATACTTAGCGGAAAAGCAACAGAATCCTATCATTTTGTATTGGCATGAGATTCATTTATTGTGGTTGCGAAATGTGTGGTGAGTAAGAGTGGGACTCCTAAGTAATATAAATGAGCTTATTAAAACAAGTAAATAGCGTACCCCACATAAATTAACTTCGTAACGAAACGATAAAAAAGCAGTTAATAAAAACAGCAAATAACGAACGTTATTTTAACGCAACTAAAACGGGCTTAAATGCCCTTTGTTATCAGATCAAAACTATCTATTTTTTATATTTTATTATGTTTGAGGATTATGTTGTGTTTGCTTTGCATTATGGTTTTATTGCTTCTATTGTTGATGGTCGTTTTTTTTTGTTTTCTCAAGTGTTGCATGCCTTTTGGCGAACGCAATCTTTTTTGTGTTTTTTTTTATAAAGTTAGTATTTGAAAGCATTGTATTGTGGTTTTTGTTGTCTATAAGTTTCTTTGTGTGTTTTCGATTTCTGAAGAATTTGCGATTGAAGGTTATTGATCTACCCAATTTTCAAGCTCGATTAACTATAATAAGCAACTAATTATCTTAAATGCGTTGCAGTTATGAAATCCTTACTGTTATTTTGTTCTATTTGTATAGAAAGACCATCGAAATAAGTTATGATAATGATAATGATATTTATTTCTGTAAATAGATCTTTTAAAGACACTTTTACAAGTCAATATATTACATTTTTTTTTTAAGCTAGATGGCTCCGGCATTTCCTAGCTGACGACCTCTGAGAAGAAACGCCGAAACAAACTCAGAGAATCATAGTCTCTTTTAAAGTCCAGACAATGTATAGTAACAAAATATGTGTCTTACAATGTAGGGCAAAGTCTGAAATGGCCTTTTGAAGAAAGAGCCATAGCGGCTTTGAGTAGACCAGTCCCAACTGACGGCACGCATGCATCAGTCATTGTGTAGCTCAACCATAATTTAGGGAGCTCAACAACCCGTCGCACGACGATACCAGATCAGAAGAACATTTGCGTAGGTCACATAAAAAAAAGCTCAAAGCCACCAGACTGTTCAAAGCTAAGTATGTATATTTAGCCTACAAAGTACTCACATTTACATTTTATTGAGTTAAAGTATTAAATAATAAGAAAATATATATATATATATATATATATATAATGACAATAACGATTTCAGTAATAAGTAAGTTGGTAGGCCAATTTAATATTGCCTCTCCTGATATCCAATATTTGAATTTTATGTTAATAATAGCACTTGCAAGCAGTGCGTGTGTAATTGTGTATGTCAAAATGGAACGTGGAAGCAGAAGAAAAATGCATGTATGATAATACATGCATGTTTCTTCATGATGACATAGTGACTAATTTACAAGCGAATGAACAAAAGGTACAAGTTATGAAGAAGATCCAAAGAGGTAGGTCGATATACACCTAAAAGTATAACCATTTAGGTAAGTATATGTTGTATAGGTAGGTGGTAGATATACCACCTACCTATACAATCTCAATTTACTCAAATCTACTCAAATCTAGTCTCATATATAGTATAATAATTATGTGTCTTTTATATGTAAACAATAGTTGGTTAACCAAATAAATAAAATAGTTAAAAAAGCATCTTACTACCCCCTCTGACTGTCTACGAAGAATCTAGTTGAGAATCTAGTTGACCCGCATCTTCATCAATCCATCACATTTTTCATACAAGCTATACTTTTCATTATCCACCAGACTGTCTCACATCTCTAATAAACCACTACAGTCGATAATACCAAATTATGCAAATCAAACACCCAAATAACCTATCAGAAACATTCAGATATCAACCCCTGGTATTATTATAATAAAATAATTAAAATCACACCGGGGGTGCACGTTTTAAATCGCTAAGCGTTTGGGGTGTTCCGGGTAAAGTTTTCCGGTGTAACGCCTACACCCGGAGTCTCGAGGGTGAATTCTCAGCACCTTTAATCGTTTGAGTAAATTTTCTGGATACGTGGCTTTTCTTGGGGATAAAATCGATAAGTGGTATCAAATGATTGAAACAATTAGTTCTGTACGTTTTTAAACGTTGATATTATATAGAATAGTTAACTCCAACTCTTTTCAATGAACTGCCAGAAGAAATAGTTACGGCTGTAGGATCTAAGTGTGCAAAAAAAAATATTTAAAAGAACAGTACGAGGTATGCAAGTGCATAATATCTGAGAATGCATTAAACGGTGTCACGTACTATTTTAAAGCTAAAAGCATACTATAATTTTTATTTTTGTTATCTATCTAGTAACTGTTTATCTTTAGCTTAAGATCTTAAGTTAAGAAGATAATTGTATCCACGAGAACACTGCCGACAAACTGCTGTGCAGTTTGGCAGGAGAATCCTGTTTCATTTAAATGTAATTATCCTCAATAAATATATAAATAAAAAAAGAACTAGCTTCTAGCCGCGACTTCGTCCGCGTGGAAAAGTTACTTTTAATTAGTTGTAATTATAATTGCACACAAGAAAATAAGATAAACATAAGCTACCATGAAGCCTGTATTCTCCAAGGGGTTAGGCAGAGGCGTACTAAATATACACGGTATGTTTAACTAGCATGTAATAGGGGGGTGAATATATTGCCATTAACCGGGCACGAATCCAAACTCAAAGCTGCTACTACTAGAATTTAATAGAAAATGCAAAACCTGGGAATCGCACCCAGAACCTCAAGCATAGCAGTCGCGCTTACGATCACTATGCTAATGAGATAGTTAGAAAACAAGAAACAATTGAAAAAAACAAAAACGTCATAATAAAAATCCCAAAAAACAGTAACGGTATTTAATTAATCGGTACCCGAAAAACGATTAAGTAACAGTTTCTGAATAACGGCTATTTGGCGCCAATTTTTACGGGGGAGGCGACAAAATAATTGATTTCGTTGGGGGACAGAGTTTATTGAAACCTCCGGTTGGGTTGCAGAATTGTTGCGTTTAATTTTTCCATTATTAAGTCCTTGTTCATTGTTTTCAAGTAAAATTTGTATTACGGGTTACTTTGTGGAATATAATCGGAAAGAATGAGGTGAGTATGATTTTATAATTTTATGTAATGTGCGTAACGTAACGTTTTTGTAACCAGCATTTTGTTAGTTCATATTTTTAGCTTGGAGGGACTCCTGGCTAAGTAAGTAATAACTACGCTGATCAACCGATCTGCAAGATAAGCAGTCATGGTGCGTTTGTGTGTGGGTGGACTATTCTTAACACATCAAGACAATTCCGTGCCTCGGAGAGCATATATAGCCGTCGGTCCCGGTTGTCAAACGAACACAGTATGACAAATGTCAATCGTTAGTGTTAGTCAAAAACCCAAAAGCTTCTAACCAGTCTTTCCTCTGGATATCGGTATAGTCCAGAGATAGGGTTGCGGAGGTTTAACGGTAGCCGTTTCGTGTAAAATAGGTACTGATATTCAGCCGCATCTGTTTAGGCTGGAAGCTGAATCCACCGTAGTTGAGAAAAAAGCTACGAGGATGATACTTTGGGCTATTTGAGATTGATAGTTCATTATAATAGAAACTATATGTGAATACTGTTTTAACTAAGTCTATTTTTACAATTTTGAACTTGTAACTACATCTGGTTTGTTTCCAAAATAAAATATATTAGTAAAAATAACAACTAGTTAGACTTTTTTATAGGGTGAAAAAGAATAATGCCAGACTAGAAACTATTCTACTGCAAAATTCGTATTCTGCTGTAGGAGTGTTGGTGGACAGTCTTCAAGAGTGTTAAAATATCTTCTATTTGGCAATGCTTCATCATCATCAACCTATATACTGTCCCACTGCTGGGCACGGGTCTCCTCTCACAGAATGAGAGGGATTAGGCTATAGTCCACCACTCTGGCCTAGTGCGGGTTGGCAGACTTCACACGCCGTCGAGAAAATCTCTAAGGCATGCAGGTTTCCTCACAATGTTTTTCTTCGCCGTTTAAGCCTTACGCACATGATTTCGAAAAGTCAAAGGTGCGTGTCTTGGATTCGAATCTACAATACTACAAGACTATCATTGCATCGCATTGGCAATGCTTACTCGAAAAATAAAGCCTAGTTGATTGGTCAAACAGGTCCCTTCTAATATCGTGAACCTATGAAGCCATGATGCGTATAAATATTGTTCCAAAACAATTGCCCGCCAAAATGGTTGTAATGCCAACATAAACGTCACAATCTGTGCTGCGGTCACCTGCGTGTTGCAGACATATTATGTTACGCAGTGCCCTGCTGAATAATGCTAGCAAACAGTAGAAGTCACAGAGTAAGAAGAACGTAGATAAGTAAAATAAACAATCTTTCTGTAGTGTCCCACTGCAAAGCTCCATCCAATATCTCTATTTCTTCTACATTTGTCTTGTGTTACAGTGAACCAATCAGATAAATATACGTCTAATCGCGCCACCGTCGCTGAGGTCTGCCAGACCACCTTTGTCCATTGGTAAGTGTCCAAAGGGTCAAAAAGCAGTGTTTCACATCAGCCCAAAAAACTTAGTCTATTAAAACTTATTCTCCTTTTGAATGTGTACTTCACCACTTACCAGCACTAACAGTACGAAATATCGTAGGATAAGTGTCAATATCTCGCACAAACCCAAATGGGAGTCAACCTCAAATTTACATACGCATACTTAAATAAAATTCATCGCGCAACCCACCTTAACCCGCCCGACCGCAATCGACAATTTCCGTGAAAACCCGAACGCGTTATCGCGTTGCCATTGGCTCGTTTAAATTCAGAACATGTCTGCGGTTGTGTGCAACGGGCGCGGAGTGTTTCAAAATTGGAACGCCAACATTTAACAGGTGTAGAACATTTAGTGAGTGCGTTAGCGGTTATGTACTTATAGTTTCGTGTGTAAAGAGGTTATATGAAGTAATGTAATTCTGTAACTTATTAATGTAGTATTCGCGTTACGGCATTCGTACGTACTAGACGCGCCTCCGACGTTTGTGCTAATTAGTTTGTTTACGACTTTTATCTATTCGCTGCGCCCGGTACCTTCGGCTGGCCGGTGCGCGGCGCATCGAGTGCATTCTAATGTAATGAATCATCCTCTGTCTTATCGTTAACGATGGATGACAGAAATGACCAAGATTTATTTTATTCTGAAATATTGAGCGGCGATTCAATAAGCGAGCAGGATATGGCCGAAGATGTGGAACAATGTCGCGAGAATGATCTTAATATACAATCTGAAATGAGAAACAATACAAAACCAGTAAAAAGAGGGAGAGATGAGAACGATACAGAATGGACTGAAGTAAGAAAAGAGAAGAAGATTAAGGAAGAGAAAGATAAAATTGAAGTTTATATTTCTAGTAAAGAAACATTGCCAAAGCAATTTGCGTTGGCAAAGTTATTCAAAGTAGAAGGAATTAAGGATATTATCAAGGTCAAATACGTTAATCAATACAGAGTACGCATTGAGTTTTCAAATGAAATAAGTGCGTCGAAGTTGGAGTTGTGTAAAACATTTATTGACAAAGGATGGAGATTTCAAGGAGCTATGGAGAAGAATTACTCCATGGGTGTTATTAAAGATATAGATATTGGCATTTCTGATGAGGAAATATTGAAAAATATCGTGTGTCCGAATGATATACAGCTGCTATCGGCTCGTCGTCTTAACAGACGCAATATTGACAAGGATTCCAATGATGGGGCATGGCTTCCGAGTGAAGCTATTCGTTTATGCTTTAAAGGATCGAGTATACCCGCATATGTTTATGTCGACGAATTAAGGATAAAAGTAAATCCCTATATATTCCCCGTGACTCAATGTACAAGATGCTGGAGATATGGCCACTCGATTAAAACATGTTCGTCAAAAACAGTGATATGTCCAAAATGTGGTAACAATCATTCCAACTGCGAAATTCAAACGTTCAAATGCATTAATTGCAACGGGAATCATATGGCGTTGACAAAGTCGTGTCCTACTTTTCTTAAAGAAAAACGGATAAGAGAACTCATGGCCGAATTTAATTGTACATACCGGAAAGCCCTACTAATGTACGTGCCCCCTAGCCCGCAAATTGAAAGAAAAGATGAAGGCACTCACGTGCCTTTAGTTAACTCTGGTGATCACACAAAGTCTTTCGAATCATCTGTTCAGGAGTTTATACATTCAAATAGTTTTGACACACTTAAAGACACTTTTGCTGATGTTGTAAAAGGTGAAACAAATGCCACTATCCACAACGAGCAATCGTTAAAAAACCTAGACCAATGGTCAAAGAAAGTGCCAAAATCAAAGACATCGTCAAATACAGCAACGCCAGAATTAAATCTACGGACGGAATTTATTTTGAATGGATCTTCATCGTTTAACCACTCCAATAATAAAAGTCCAAAAGAAGAACAAGAAAAACGAAGAGATGTGCATTTTGTTGAATTATTATCAAGGTTAAAAGAAATTTTTTTTTTGAAAGGTGTGAACTATTTATATAAATTTAAAATGTTAATTAAGTGTTGTGTTGAATGGATAATTTTAGTAGTAGCTGATAACATTGCGGACTGGCCAATATTAAAGTTAGTATTTGATTTTTTCTATGGTTAAAAAGCAACAAAAAATTAGAATCAATATTATCCAATGGAATTCTCAAAGTCTACGGCCTAAATTAACTTCATTTGAAAATGTATTACTTCAGGAAAAGATTCACATTGCCGTCTTGAGTGAGACTTGGCTGGAACCGGATAGCTTTCTTAAAATAAATAGTTATAATATCTACCGTAAAGACAGGGACGATAATTACGGTGGCGTAGCTATACTCACCCACACTTCTATTCAATCCCAATTGCTTAATATTCAGATACATAATTCTCAGATAGAAATTATTGGAGTTAAAATTTTTAATTGCAACGATATCCACAATATAGTTTCTGTTTACTGTTCTCCTTCAGCCAATACCAGCCAAAATGATTGGGATGAATTATTCTCTTTATTGGGTAAAAATACATTAATATTAGGGGATTTTAACGGGCATCATAAAAACTGGTCGTATAAGTCGGATCGTAGGGGTAGTCAAATTTTTGACTCATTATTAGATCACCAATTTATTGTACTTAATGATAAATCACCTACCCGTGTGAAATTAGTCCAAAACATACTTCAACGATCCTCCCCCGATATCTCATTAGCATCATCTGACATTGCATTAAACTTTAATTGGGCTCCTATAAATGAAACATTAGGCAGTGATCACCATATGATAAAAATGTCGTCCTGTATCGAAGCATGTTTGAATAATACTGTCCGTAGAAACTTAAAGAAAGCAGACTGGGATGCGTATAAATGCTTATTATCGGATCTTTTTAGCCAATTCGAATACCAGGATAATTTACAATCGAGTTATGACTTGTTTATTGAATACATTAACATAGTAGCAGACTTGTGTATACCGTTTGTCAAAATTAATCAGAATCCTAATACGAGTTTTTCACCAAAACCTTACTGGGATGCAACTCTTTCAAGGTATGTTGCTGAACGCCGACTAGCCCTATCAACATTTAGACGTAATCCAACACCACAGAATTTCGATTTATTACAAACCAAAATACGTATCGCGCAAAAATTTATGCGGATTGCCAAAGGTGTGGCGTGGAAATCTTTCTGTTCCGCACTAGACGAAACATCATCTGCAAGTGAAGTATGGCATAAAATGAAGTGGCTAAAAGGTTACAGGACGCGGCGAGATTTTGTAGATTCAGTTATGGCCAATCAGTTGCTGCGTAATTTAGCGCCAGATTACGTTAATCCCATGGACTTGAGTTTTTCTTCTAAAAACCCTTTATTAGATATTAATATTACAATTAACGAATTACAAAAAGCTATTCGATCTAAAGATACTTCACCTGGGCAAGATAACATTTCGTACTCAATGATTATGAACCTTCCAGAAAATGGCAGACAAATATTGACTTCTTTTTATAACAAATTTTATTTAACTAGTTTTGTACCAAAACAGTGGCGTGATGTCACTATAGTACCAATCCCGAAACCAGGCCGTGATCCTAATAGCTTATCTTCACTCAGGCCAATCTCAATGATCTCTTGTCTATGTAAAGTTTTTCATACCATCCTAATGAATAGGTTAGAGTGGTTTATTGAAAAACATAATATGTTGTCTGAAGAAACTACAGGTTTCAGAAAATGTCATTCAACCATAGATAATCTAAGTAGACTAATTTTAAAAATTCAAATAGGATTCTCAAAAAAACTTTCAACAATAGGTTGTTTTATAGATATTAACGACGCATACAACAACATAGATATCGTGGCATTGTTACAAATAATGGATCATATAGGGGTTGGGTATCAAATGTGTACATATATTTGGAATTATTTGAAGGAAAGAAACCTCAAAGTTAATATAAATAATGTCACTTTAAGTCGAAGTACGGGACGGGGACTGGCTCAGGGAGACCCATTGTCTCCGCTACTATTCAATATTGCTACTATATCTATATGTAAAGACATACAACACGTATTCGTTTCACAATACGCAGATGACTTCGTTTTGTACACAACTGGAAATAATATTTTAGAATCTACACGGAAATTACAAGCAGCTTTAGATATGTTTACGAATTTATTATTTAATTTGGGCTTGCAAATTTCAACGTCAAAAAGCAAAGTTTGTATTTTTAAAAGTGGTTTTAGAAAGGAATTTATAGATCTCAAAGTTAATGATGTTTCATTACCAGTAGTAGACAACTTAAAATACTTAGGGTGCTGGCTTGACCGATCGTTGAGATGGTCTAAACATATCAACGAGACCAGGGATAAAATCCTGAAACATGTTAATATTTTTAAATTACTTGTTGGTTCGAATTGGGGAGTTCACCCAGCACACTTAAGGCGTTTATATTTATCATTGATCCGAAGTAGGGTGGATTACGGCTGTTTCCTTTACGACAACTCTAGTCAAACTCAGTTAAGTAAACTAGATAAAGTGCAAAACTTAATAATGAGACTTATTGGTGGGTTTGTAAAAAGCACTGCCATACATGTAATGGAGAACGAACTTCATCTCCAACCACTGTATATTAGAAGATACTTTCTGGCAGGTAAATATTGGCTAAAGTCTAAGTCTTACACGAGAAATAAAATAATACCTTTGTTAGAAGAACTTGAAGTAAATATATGTAATAATAACTCATATTGGCATCGCAAGAAAAAACCTCTATTATACATCGTCCATGAATTCCTTAAGATGTCACCGGTTCATAGTTGTTTTCAATTGGAAATGTTTACACTGAGTACTTGGGTCAGCAATGTGGATCTATCTAGAGTAATTAAAACTAATATAGAAGGTATCCAAAAAGCAAAAAGATTGTACGATTCACACAATCTTAATCAGTTATGTATAGAATTTATTAAGGAGAAATACACGAATTGTTATAAAATTTTTACTGACGGATCCAAAGATAAATACAATGTTGGGGCAGCGATTTATGATCCTAATACAAATACCTGTATTAAATTAAATATAAAAGTAAACATTAATATTATGAACGCCGAACTTATCGCAATCGCCGAAGCTTTATCATATATAAACTCGTACAAAAGCGGTGATTATGTAATTTTTACGGACTCTAGAAGCGCTCTCCAACACCTGGCTCGGTGTACCTCAAAATATCGAGGAATACCGATAGCCTACACAATTCTTCGCTCTGTATATGAACTGATTGGTAAAAATAAAAATGTAGTCATACAATGGGTGCCAGCTCATATTGGTTTGGTTGAAAATGAGAGGGTGGATCAGTTAGCAAAGGAAGCCATGGTTGACGGAATTGAATTTCCATGTATTCCCTTCTTCACAGACCTTTTATACAACGTTAAAAAGCAATGCCTACAGTTATGGACCGAATATTTCGATCAAAGGTCATTAACCAAAGGAATTTGGTATAAAACTATCCAACCTACCATCTCCCGTCTTCCATGGATTGATCAAGCCAATATGAGCAGACCTGAAATAGTAATGGCGTTAAGACTCCGTTCGGGACACATTCCCTTGAACAGTTTTGCATACCTAATGAACAAAGTTGAGTCACCCAACTGTTCTCTATGTAACATAGTTGAAGATGTGCATCATATTTTAATGGAATGTGTCCGAAATGAAGCCGAACGTTATCAATTTTTTCCTAAATTAAGTCTTAATGTCGGCAAATGTAACAGTGTACTCGCGTCCCCTTTATCTAAAGAAGCTAGAGTATTATATAGAATAGCAAAAATAGCAATAGATAATAGAACCTAGTTTAATAATTTTGTAAGCAATGTTTTCCAATGAGGGTGGCATAATCACTACGTGATTCAACCCTCTTTAAAATAAATAGAAAAAAAAAAAAAAAAAAAAACTTATTAATGTAACTAAATTTACACTTACATAAACTAATTTGATTAAATGAACCAAACAGATCCTGACTTCGACTCGCAAGTCAGGCAGTGTTATTGGATTTTTCTATTAGGAACAACAATTTATGTTTTTGAATAGGCTGCCGATTTTTTCCGTTTGTGAATCGAATCCATGGTGCTTACAAAAACGTAAATCAATATCGTTTTTTTATTAGGCCTTCAAAATAATTACTTAAAACTGTTGCAAGAATGGGAAATAAAAATAGTCATCTTGCGAGTCTAACCTAACCCAATCACTTTGGGTTTCTCTTGCTGTTTAATCAGAAGCGGCTGTTAGTATTTTACAGGAAGCGACTGCTGAAAAATAACAATATAGTATAATAATTAAATTATCACTTAAATGTTGAAGGAATACATCGTGAGGATAGCGTGTATGAAGTCTGTCAGCCCGCACTCTGCCAGTGTAGTGAACTATAGCTTAACTTCCTCACTCTCTGTCTCAAAATCTTACTCCTTATAAGTTCTATTTATGCCAGCGCCACCCTTTTTCCAACTTCACCCCAAGCATTAACTTTTTCATTACAACTCAAAGTAACAACAATCACGTTCAGCCCAAACTAACAAAATAATCATTTACCTCACCTGTTACTAGCGAAAACGTAACCTTCCCAATCATTCGATAATCGAATCGAACTTACTAAAACGATATCGATGCCAACTTTACGACGTCCATAAAAAAATCCGATTCGGAAAATCGACTAATATATACTTGGACAAAAATAAAGTATCCACGTTAAAATGTCTTGGTAGCTATGACATAAGGTTGAATATGCTCAGATTTAGGTATAAAAGTATGGTGGTACTGAGTGAACGTTCGGAATTCGAATATGATCGCAATATGGCGACTCGATGACATGTTAATATGGGACCGGGGACCGATATGCATAATTTTATCACTCTCGATTCTGAATTTTGCTTTTCTATTCTTATTTCTTGTATTACCAGATGTTGTAATATATATTTTTGAGACTCCGCTCGGTTTGTTGAAGTTATTGGAAATGATATCAGCACTATGGTCAAGATAGTCCAGTACAAAAGAGATTTAAAATAGATGAGCGAACATATGGTAAATGTTCGTACAAAAATTTTGATCATGATTTGATTTGCTTTCTCTCTTTATCAGATTGATATAATATGACAAAGACAGAGCGACTAGACTGATGAGCTATTATTTGTTTTCTTTGCGAAACAAGTAGCAGATGACGATTTTGTTCATGACGTCCTATCTACCGCTGGTAATTATTATGTTTCTGCTCAGTACTTGATAAATTTTAGGGGCTCGTGGCTAAGTAATAACTACGCTGATCAATCTATCTGCAATATTAAGCCACACTTACCGCGGTCAGTTAGTGGATTTGTAATCATTATTAACATATGAAATATGAAGGGAGGGCGTTTTGGGTGCTGTCTTAAATGTAAAAATGACGTTCAAAAACTACTACCTAGTAGTCTATTTTGAATAAATTATTTTGACTTTTGACTTTTAACATAGATACCCCTTAGTGCGCGGAGAACACGTAAAGTCGTCGCTCCCGGTTGTCATACGAACACCTATGACAATCGTTAGTGGTAGTCAGAAGACAAAAACGTCTGTAAACTAGTCTATCTTGAGATAGCGGTATTAACCAGAAATTTCGTTGTGGAAGTCTGAAATTCAGCTCTGGTTAGACTGGAAGACGACCCTAATATCGGAGGATGATAAGTAATTGATAATGTTGAAAAGAGTAAAAATTTTATCTCACACTGACATGCTATTTGATTTCAGTGTCCACTTCAATAATAAAAATGTAGTAAGGATTTACATACCCTCGACAACTTTATGGAGATTTGTTCTTTTAGGTGACGATATTCCTTACGATCCAAGAAATTCAAAAGGATTATATTATTATCATACAAAAATTTGATGCTAATTCGATTCGATTTCTTTCTTTGTCGAGCGTGACGTAAGTACAGACGCCAGCAGGTCGCAAGCTATCCAAAACTGTCAAGTTTTCCCAATTGAAAATGACCCTTATTTTCTTATATTAAAGTTGAAAATCTATCCAAGAAATTTGTCAGATTATGGTAGCTTGAAGTGCTGGCCTCTGTACCTATGACATCAGAAAGGGCGACTCGTTATCATATGGGCAATAAGTACCTAGTAGATGACAATTCGTCTATCACTTGTAACATTTCAATTGAATTCCATTTCATATACCAACTTGTTTGTCATCTTACCACAATACAAAAACAAATCCTAAACAATTTTTTTTTGTCGAATTGAAATAAAACTAAGTACTTTTTACGGAATTTACCGCTTTAATACTTTTGATATTATTGACCGTCCCGTAAGTGTCAGCAATTAATATGTCGGTAAAATAACTCAGAAACATTCAATCTGAACAACACTGTCACATTACGACACATAACTACTATCTATATTATTTGCCCGTAATTGCTTCGTTCCTAATATCGACAGACAATAAGACCATATCCACGAAACGACATCAATAATAAAATAATATAAAAAGCAACTTACTCCTAACGTTATGTTAAGAAAAGGACATATTAATTCCGCTGCCAACCCTCGAAGTACATCTATCTCTTTCATGTTAACGGAGTAATGTATAGCGCTATCTCACTCTCGCCCCCGCGCTTAAGTGTCGGGCCAGCTGTTGCCAACATTTTATTGAAAAACTCCCCGAAGCCATATTGCTACTTCCCGTTACTGAATTAAGATGTAGCAACGATATAACGTTATTGTACCGTTATTAACGTGTTACTTTTGTTTTTATAGTTATTTTTTCGGGGAGTTAATTAACTTTCTTTTTTTGCGTCAGTTATTTGCTGTAGGTATGTATAGCTAACGCAGTGATAGCCTATTCGTTTGACCATTGGACTGCCAAGTCGAAGGTTTCGAGTTCGAACCCAAAGCACGCACCTATGACTTTTCGCAATCATGTGCGTATTAAAAAATAATTATCACTCGTTTAAACGGTGAAGGAAAATATCGCGATAATGCATGCCTTAGAGATTTTTCTCGACGGTTTGTGAAGTCTGCCAACCCGCACTAGGCCAGCGTGGTGGACTATAGCCTAATCCCTTTCTTTCTGTGAGAGGAGACCAGTTGATAATCACCAGATTTTTTTATTTCATCCACAATTTTCGAATAAAATGTCCTCATGATATTGAATTTTTATTGTATCACAAAAGTAATGATTTAATTGTTTATTTAATAACATCACGCTATGACCCCTAAGAACCGAGCAAAAAGGAAAAGTCAGGGCGGGTGAAATCACCGGCCACAGCTAGTTTTGTGTAATTTTCTTAGTTTGTAATCCAAAATAAAATTTGTTACTTACTTTGTTACAAGTTTATTAGAGATCGGTACAGAGTACCTAATTGCTCATATAGAAATAATAGTTATTTATTTATTCAGATAATACCTCAGTTATGATGAACAACAGGGCTTTTGTTACAATGATTATTAATTCTGTAAATAAATCTTATAAAGACACATAAAAAAGTCAATAATTAATACAAGATGGCGCCGGCATTTCTAATTGACCATCTCTGAGAAGAAACGCCGAAACAAACTCAAAGAATCATGGTCTCTTTTAAAGTCTAGGCGGTAACCGTATTCATGCTAATCAGATGTGTTTTACAATGCAGGACAAAAAACTGAACTGGCCTTTTGAAGTAAAAGTCATAACAGCTTTGAGTTGACCTGTTCTTACTGACGGCACGCATACATCAGTCATCGTGTAGCTCAACCATTATTTAGGGAGCTCAACTACACCTCGCACCATACCGATCAGCAAGCCATTTGCGTAGGTCACGGGAAAATAACTATTATACTCAAAACTGACAAAGAAATTTAATAATCTTGTACGAATTTAAACTAAACCTACGTGGAACTCACATTTAGATTTTTACGTGTGAAAAATATGATTTAAAAATTGACAGTTAATTATATTTTAATAATAAAAATATGACCGTTAAATCATAAAATGTTAACAAAAAAAATAATAAAACATGTCATAAACGTCATAGAAATTATAGAGACGCTCAAAGTAAATACAACATACAAGTGACTAGCTTAAAATAATCAATTTACTAACATACTTAAATACATTATTGCCATTAAACTAAAAACGCATAAACCTAAAAGCTTAAATGCATCTTAATTTGCTCGCAGTAACGAAATTCCCGAGAGACTATAGCATGGGGTCTTTCAAGAAGGGTGTGAAAAGATTTTTACAGGGTCGGCAACGCGAAAGTGATACCTCTGGTGTTGCAAGCGTTTATAGGCTACGGTAACCGCTTACCATCAGGTGGGCCGTATGCTTGTTTGCCACCTTAGTTGTATATAAAACTAACCATAAATGAGGAAATAGGAGCATACAAGACGCTATGCCGAACGCTTAACCATACAACTCTTAAGCCCTGAGAAGACTAAAACGTAAGCTAATCTTTTAAAGTTATTTAGAAAAGGAAAAATACCACCGCGGGCAGGATTCGAACCTGCGTCTTCTGGTTCGGTACACCAGACGCTATGACCACTAAGCCACCGCGATATCTACCCGTCATGTCGAATTTTTCCTTCACATATTGAATTTTACGTCTTTATGGTGACGTCAGTAACACCTATTGAAATGCAAGTTTTTGCTTTTCAACCGACACAACTTACTTTACAGTTAGTTCAATGTCGAACGATGCCACCTTACCTTCTAACTATCTTTTTGTATATTTTTGGCATTTTCCATGCTAAGATTTTAAAGTTATTTAGAAAAGGAAAAATACGACCGCGGGCAGGATTCGAACCTGCGTCTTCTGGTTCGGTACACCAGACGCTATGATAGGTAGATAGATAGGGTAGGTATCGCGGTGGCTTAGTGGTCATAGCGTCTGGTGTACCGAACCAGAAGACGCAGGTTCGAATCCTGCCCGCGGTCGTATTTTTCCTTTTCTAAATAACTTTAAAATCTTAGCATGGAAAATGCCAAAAATATACAAAAAGATCGTAAGCTAATCTCTTAAAAAATATTGTTGTTTGAGGCGATAAATGATATTTATTTCTGTAAATAGATCTTCTAGAGACACTTTTACAAATCAATATTAGTTAAACATTTTTTTTTAAAGCTCCGGCATTTCCTAACTGACGCCCTCTGAGAAGAAACGCCGAAACAAACTCAGGGAATCATAGTCTCTTTTAAAGTCCAGACAGAATAGTAACAAACACAACATAGCTCAAAGCAGTGTTATTTCACTTCGATTTTCAGCAAGGCGGATGTACAGACGCCAGCAGGTCAACCTATCCAAAACTGTCCGATTTTCCCAATTGAATATGAACCTTATACTTTTGTGATAAAGTTGAAAATCAATCAAAGAAATTTGACAGATTGTGGTAGCTTGATATGCTAGCCTCTGTAGGTACTTCCCCAGTCGAGTAGCTCCAATTTGAGTGGAATGACTCCCACTCTACCTAGGTACCTCTCTTAAAACGCTTACAACATTATAAGGCATCAACTGCTAGGCAAATTTCAAGTTTGTAGTCCTAGCGGTTTAGGATCTGCGTTGATGAATCAAGTCAGTCAGTTCAAGTAATTATACATATATGTATAGATGTAATAGTATGTATAAACAGTACATACTTCCAGAGGCCTACGTTTGCTACGAAACCAAATTTTAAAATGAGCCCTGTAGATTAAAAACCTGTCATGGTCGTGGTGAATTTTACGGATCCATGGCCATGGCTATAGGGCAGGTGAAGGCAAGTGCGGTTTTTAGTCGGAATGAGTATGGCATACCCTGCCGTCTCCCCGCGTAGTGGACGATCCATGGAGGATTTTCCGTACTATATGTTAAAAAAAGTACATAACATAAATGCCAAGTAAAATCACACCCGCCGTCGGCCTTTTTTAGTATAGAATATTTTTTTATTCATTTCTCATACTCGAAAAGTAGTGTTTATTTGATCCGAGTTGCGGTTGGAAGATGCTACTTCCCACCTTTGGGCGGGAAAGACTCATAGTAATTCCCTCCCTAGGGTGGAAATAAATTTGAAAAATAGAACTAATTTGGTTAGGCAGTCGGCTCTAAAAAATCTAATATAATTAAGAAAAAAATGAGTGTAAGTATAAACGGCCAGTGTGAAATAATAAATAAAACTGAGCGCGTCCGCCCGCGGCAGTGACGCGGTGTGTTCTATAGTTAAAATTTTAAATTATTATAAGTATAATTTAGCGTGACTCTAACTCTGTAAGCTGTATCGAAATCTCGGATTAAGACTTTATATATCAATATCTTATTAAAAATATTTACAAAAAACTACTAAGTATTTTTTACTTTCCTTATATCCGAAATGAAAAGTAGAGTTCTTAAAACGGGTGAAAGACATCAATTCCTATTCGGACTATAGCCGTCTAAATACCTCGTATGGGAATTGATTCCTTTCGACCCTCGTGTAACAATCTATTATTTATCTTTTTGTATATTATTTTTGGCATTTTCCATACTAAGATTTTAAAGTTATTTAGAAAAGGAAAAATTCGACCGCTGGCAGGATTCGAACCTCCGTCTTCTGGTTAGGTACACCAGACGCTATGACCACTAAGCCACCGCGATACCTACCCGTCATGTCGAATTTTTCCTTCACATACTGAATTTACGTCTTTATGGTGACGTCAGTAACACCTATTGAAATGCAAGTTTTTGCTTTTCAACCGACACACCTTACTTTACAGTTAGTTCAATGTCGAACGATGCCACCTTACCTTCTAACTATCTTTTTGTATATTTTGGCATTTGCCATGCTAAGATTTTAAAGTTATTTAGAAAAGCAAAAATTCGACCGCGGGCAGGATTCGAATCAGTATGTGAATTTTTCCTTCACATACTGATTTTTTTCTAAATAACTTTTAAATCTATTATTTATAATTTATCTCACCAAAGGGTAACTTATATTCAAGACTGGCTGACCCGAAACATATCGCCTTGTCCAATATTTGAATTAATAATAAAGAAAAACATTAAAAGCAGTGATAGCCTAGTACGGCTATTGGACTACCAATTCAAAGGTCAAGTTCGACTCCAAGACACGCACCTCTGACTTTTAGAAATAATTGATTATCACTCGCTTAAAACGGTGAAGGAAAACAAAGTGAGGAAACCTGCATGTCTTAGAGATTTTCTCGACGGCGTGTGAAGTCTGCCAACCCGCACTAGGCCAGCGTGGTGGACTATAGCCTAATCCCTCTCATTCTGTGAGAGGAGACCCGTATTGGGTCCCATTGGGACAGTATTCAGTAATTTAAAAAATAGACGCACTAATTTTTCGCTTTTATTAGATCATCATATTTAAAAAGAATGATGACCACTTGACCTCAACCGGACACATATCAAAACTCTGTCGCTAAAGCCAAAAATCGAATCAGTACCTCACAGTTTAGTAATCGAGCTTGTACAGAAAGTATAAATTATATAAATGAATCAGATACAAACGATGGTACCTTCAAGTAAACGGTTAATTAAAAACAAAGATTTCTGACATTTACGCGAATAATAATACATTGAAATATATAAATCCGAATTTAAAAATCGAATAACAAATTCAAACTCACCACTGACGTTACTAGATTTCAAACTGTCTTCTCCCAGAATAGCACTAACACTGAACTTCAATAACGGCTTTTTTTGTTCGCTATAGTCCTCACAGGTCCTCACCAATTCGTCTGTGTATCCCCTCGCTTCGGGCTTGTCAGCTTCATCGCCAGAATTTTCCTGGTAATTCAGATTAAACCTCTTTTCTAGTTCCTCCAATCGGCGGATACCGGACTTTTTGCATGAAAAAGGGGGACATTCAAAAGACCCGCAAGTTTGACAGCGCCGAATTAAATTTGGAACGTTTAAAACCTCTTTTTCAACTCTAGCTTCTTCGTTTCTTTGATAATATTCGTTATTGTAATAAACCTCATTTTTAACGTAATCTTCGTCTCGGCTTTTCGAATCGTCGTCTTCGATTTTTGAATCTTCAATCGACTCTTCATGGCGGTTTTCTTCGTCGCATTCGGCGATTTTCGATTCGTCAATTTCTGGAGTATTTTCTCGGGATCTCTCATAATTCTGACGAACGTAATTTTCAATTTGTTGGTTTATGTATTGATTGTGTAATTCAGTTTTTTGTTGGTGTAAGATGTTGTCGACTAAAAACGGTGACGTCATATTAAATGGCCCCGCACTATTTTTGTTGTAGCAAAAGTTTTGAATCGTCTTCAACATAATGTTATGATCTAAGTTTTTTCCGAAAGCATTCAGTTTTAACTGTCCATTTTTCAAATCTGTCGGGTACATAATACGTTTTGATTAAAACTTTTATTATTATTAATCTACAATTAAGAGCACATAACATAAAATAATAAAAAAGTTATTAACTATAACGGACATCACAATCACTGGAGTTCGATTTATGAATTCAAAATTCGCGCTCGGAACCACATTAGGAAAATCATATGCGTCTTTCCTGTTCGGTGGTTGAACAACGACTGAGTCAAAGGGAGTGGTTCTTCAGAAAGGGGCGTGTAACCGAACACGGGGTGGCTTTTTAGGCGCGCTTTTGTTACAACCACCAGCCTACCCTGACCTCCCCTTGCCTTTTTCATTCAACAATCAAGAGCTCTTATTGTATTTGTCGTTTTACCGACTTACAAATTTACCATTGCATTCAATGCCAATCTAAAATAAATCTTATTGTTTGTTTTTAAAGATTTTTTTTATATTTCTCGTGTGTATAAAATATTATTGTAGCGACAATAGGTATGTGGATCGTTATTCATAAGTAAAAAGGGTATAGTTGATTGTTTTTTATCGAGTTAGTTTCTGCCCTCGGCACCGCCCGTGTTTTATTGTAACAAAACCGTTTACGGTTGATACAAAGGCGGTGATGTTGTTTTAATAATCTAAAAATGGCTGCGTTATTGATTTTGTTTTATTTTTTTATTTAGTTTATGGTAGTGATGTTGGTAACTGATTATTTTTTATTAATTTTTATCTATGCATAGAGAAAAGTAATTTATCGGTACTATGTCAAACAAAACTTCTGTCGAACTGCTGTCAACTTGGATTTAAAATAATTTATTATTCAAATCGCTAGTTTATGGTTATCTATTGATTATAGAACTAATTCGCAATACACCGTTAAATTAAAGAATTATATACCCTACTCTAGGGTGCGTTATTAAACGAGAATAAATGTATGCGCTTAACACTCTCTTGTATTCAAACCAAGGATGATTAAAACAATTAAATTAATGGTTTAATCGTCCTAGATTCCGTCCCAGACTTTGTTATGTTTGGGGATTGAACACTATTCTATCAGAATGTATGAGGTATTGTGAAGAAAATGTGTGAATGTGTTTTGTAGATATAATGTAGTTTAAATAGTGTAAATAGTTCCGCTCGTTCTATTCAAAGTAAAAATACTTTAACAAAAATGTCTGACCTAGCACATTTTTTCAATCCCTTTGTGTTTTTTTTTAAAAACATACCATCACGCCTGTATTCCCCGAAGGGTAAGGCAGAGGTGTACTAATGTACACCCACATTTCGC
The DNA here is from genome assembly GCA_964056405.1 of Acronicta alni. NCBI lineage: Eukaryota > Metazoa > Arthropoda > Insecta > Lepidoptera > Noctuidae > Acronicta > Acronicta alni. Next base: position 6,667,090 of record OZ043942.1, read on the forward strand.
CGGTATGTTTAGGTCCCATGTAATAGGGGGCGAGCCTATTGCCATTAACCGGGCACAATTAATCCAGACTCCGAGCTGCTACTGAGAATTTCATAGAAAAACCCAATAACACTTTGCTTGATTCCATTCTCAGGGCAAGCAGGTACCTATTTGGTTTTTTTTTATACAATTCTCAATAGCAGCTTGAGTTTGCATTTGTGAACCGTTAGTGGCAATAGGCTCACCCCCTATTACATGGGACCTAAATATACCTCTGAACTGTGGGTGTACTTAATTACACCCCTGCCTAACCGTAGACAGGGAATACAGGCGTACAGATGTGTGGCCGTGTGTATCTAATAAAATATTTTTATGATATATAGGTTGGCAGTTAGAATAACTGATTAAGTATTGATAAAATGAATTATTGATAACGTCAAAGTCAAATGTTTTATTTCAATTAAGACTAATAAAATAGCACTTTTGAAAAGTCAAAACTAGTTGCACGGTTCCAAGAAGTGGGTCATATGGAGAAGAACCAGCAAGAAATTCCCATTTCCCATAATCAAACTCCGAGCGGTGAAAGGTTAACTATACCTAAGTAGTTGCACGGTTCCAAAAAGTTGATCCTATCTTCATAACGGACTCTATGGACCCTCTATTCCTTTAGAAATCTAATTCAATTTAAAAAAAGCAGTATAGAATTGCAAGAAACCAGTTTTAATAAATTCTTCGATCGCCCGACACGTGGACACCCCAATATTTCATTCCTCGCTCATACCAGCTGACACATTCTCAATTTCCTTTCATCAACATTAAAATAAAACAAAGAACAACCATTTCCCCATACAAATGGACTTACAACATTCAAATGAGCTATTGACACAATTTTCTATTAAAAATCATATCAATTCTCAAACTCCCAGACGTCTTACTCTTACGACGTCCAACCACCAACTGAGTGTGAAAGAAAAACGGTGTTCTGAAGGAAAAATCGTTCCAATTTCAAAAGTGGCTCCGCCCCTCATTGTTATTGGCTGTTTGGGAGTCTATAAGCAGTTCTGTTCCACACAATTGATTTTGAACTTTATCATAGCGACCAAAAGTGGATTTTACGTTGTAGTTTATTTGTAGTAAAAAAACATCGCATGAATTTTACTTCTTGGAGCTAAATATTGGATTTAATGAGGTAAGATAGACCAGTTGGTTATTGCGGTAAAGGAAAGTCGTAAAGATTGAATGTAGGTTACTGTGGCTTTGAGGGTTGATAGCAACCTTTTTAATGTTTTGTTATTTTTTTATAATTTTACACATTGTTATGTAGGTACATACTATGTAGGACTCGTCGATAAACATGGTAGTAGCTGTAAAAAAGAAGAAGAAACTTCGCACGGGTGGATATCTGATCACGGAACACTATTATTTATTCTAAAATAAAAGTAGCCTAAGTTACTCCTTCTAACATCAGCTATCTGCATTAGTGAAAGTCCCCTTAAAATCAGTCCAGCCGTTTCAGAGATTAGCCGGAACAAACTGACAAAAATTTTAAAAATAATTTTATTTTTATGTACCTAAGTATTGTTTAAACTTTAATAGGTATGCATTCAGCTGTTAATTTGGAATTATAAACAGACACTACAATCTTATTTATCTGTATATGTAGATTACAAGATACTTAACGAACTGATAATGTCAATTATTTTCACTAAACTTATGTTCTGATACAAAAAATAGTATTTAAATGCGTCTTTCCCTACTATGAGTTTATTGTACTTATTTTTACTATTACACAATATTGTCGGCACTATAGGTCTATTGTAAGGAACCATCTGTCTTAAAACAATTTTGTACTACGTATGACTGTTTGATGCAAAAAAAAAAAACTGTAAGTACTACCAATACCTACCTACTGTAATTATTTTATTTTATTTTCAAGTTCAGAAAAATAAACAGCTAGTGATATCACAATTCAGATTACAAGTAGACTAAGGCCTTATGGTCTACTCCGGAGTAAAAACACATCGAGAGTAGGCACAGACTGTCAAATTGTGTTGTCATTCATTCTTAGTTCGGGCCCCGAACGAATCATCCTTCCGTAGGTGATACGAAGTAGGAAACGGGTCGAAATTACGGACTTCGTGCTTAGGGAGTAGACCCCCAGTTACAAGTGTTTACAGATAATAGGTATTTAAACAAATAAAAGTTCTTGACATACACGCAATTTAAAATATAATAAATAAAAAAATAAAATAACTGTTTTCTGATTATTATCGCGATATTACCAACCTATAAACTCTTAATAATTGCATCATTATTAGTCTTGTGGTAGTAAACGCGACTTACGCTTGAGGTCTGAAAGTGTTATTAGGTTTATCTATGAAATTCTCAATGACAATAGGCTCGTTCCATATGACATGGGACCTAAAGATCCTAGGCCTTCGGGGATTACAGACGTGATGTCAAAACGTTTTATTTCAATTAAACTATTCAAATTGTACTTTTAAAAAGTCAAAACTAGTTTCACGGTTCGAAAAAGTGGATCTTATGGAGAAGAACCGTCAAGAAACTCCATAGAGACTCGTTGATCATTATTATTAATTTAAAATTTTATATTGATCTACATCCACGCTAACGACAGTATTTGTAGCTTAACGAAAACTGTATTGTATTCATCCTTGCAACAATGCAAGCGTGTACAACATCACCCCTATTTTATTGTATCTATTCAAATTAAAACGATATATTTACGCAATTACTTTGATTTGTCGCGGACAGTTGGTGAAGGGTTAGTGTCAAAACAACGCTTTCGTTTTTTTTTTACCCGATTTGAAAGGAGTATTTTATCAATTTGCCTATCTATTTTTTTTAGGAGTCAACATCTAATTTTTAGTTACTCGACCTTGATTTTACGTCAAAGTTTTCTCAACTTAATTCAATTATTTTTTTAATTTTTAAACGGACTGTGATTGCGTTAATTTAGCCACTGTCAACTTGAATCTGTTGTGACAAATGTCTCATTTATATTAAATGAATGTATCTTTTTTTTTTTTTAATGAATGTATCTACTGCCTCATTGAGTTACTGCCCGCTAAACATGAAGACCTGGGTTTTCATTGCATGAGAATAATGATATTAAGCTCGCCCCCTCTTACATGGGAACTTAATGCATATCGACGAAATGTCGGTGTAGGGATAGATATCAGTAACTACACCTGGGCTTAAGCCTTTGCCAGTAGTTGTGCTTACAACCATTAAACTAACATTGGAGTTATATTGTTATGCATAGAGTAATCTATACATACCTACCTATATTATTAAAAATAAAAAAGCGCATGAGCTTTTATTTTTTTATCTAGTTTGTTACAAAATTATCACTAGTAACCGGAGTTTGGGTATAGTAACAAACATAGGGGCGAATCTATTGTCATTAACCAGTCACGAATCTAACCTCCGAGCTGCTTCTGATTTTTTTATAGAAAATGTGTAAGTATGTACCCTATAACACTGCTCGAATCGAACCCAGGACCGACTTTCGACTAGAAGACCAATGATGCAGCTAAAGATATCACATATAAATAATAAAACGCATAAGATTAATATAAATTTTATTGAACGCATGCAATTGACACGCAGTTTGAATACAGGGTCACAAATTTGAAATAATTGCAGTCATCAGTTTCGTAGCATATTAAATATTATCTACTAGCGATAGACAGGTTATAAAAAGAAAATCCTTATCTGTTATCGCTTGTCTGTTATTTATAGGTCAGCCTAACAAAGAGAAGAGAAAACAAATAAGATAGGGAACAACATTTTTGTACTTAACTATGATGAACATATTGTCAATATCCGATCTTTTTTAATGTATTAGGTAAGCCTTATTTATTACTTATCGCACTGCTGGGCAAAGGGCTCCCCTAACGCAGTCCAGGACTTTTTCATACCACGTTGGTAAAAAGCGACGCGCCGTGTCCTTGGGCGCTGATAGCGTTTTTAGCGTTTATTTTAGCTCTATAAACCTTTTAATCTCTGGTCCTAGCGTGTCATCCTAGGACGATTTTACCACTCGTCCCAGGTGTGGCCACTGCTCATATTCTCAATGGTAGGTATTACTGTCATCAAAGATTTAAATCGTTAGAATATCACCGTAGGTACTTATACTGCTCGAAAACGTGTCCATATAGAGATGAGTGAATGCACACATTCCGTATAGAGATAGAGAACGACAGTGTGCAATATTCAGTATGAATGAACGAGACAATAACAGATTCGATACTTCCGATGTCAACTAGTTTACTTACGGAAACGTGACCATTATTTGACGCGGTAGGGCGCATCTAACGATTTAAATCTTTGAAAGTCATCTGATCATAACTGGTTCTGTTTATTTTCGATAAGAGAAAAAAATCGTTGCTCTGCTTAGAATATATTGGTACAGTACAGTCAGCAACGAAAGTCGCTGAACATGTTGCAATCTTCAATATGATTTTTAACAAGTATGAAGTTCCTGACCTACGAAGGTTATGCGAAATAATTGCATAGATGTCCATTAAATATTTAGGTTACCTTAGTAGAAAAGACCTGTTGCCAAGTTCTGGAGCTGTGACAATAAAAAAATTTAGCTGTGTTCAGCGACTTTCGTTGCTGACTGTACCTATTCGGCTATATATTGCACATCGACCATATTAAAACAAGTATTTATGCCATCATAGCATAATTGATATTTCACTTCGATTTTCTACAATGTAAGTATCTACTTCCTTAGTCGGGCAGCTCTTTGAGTGGAATTATTCCCACAGCCACTATACCGTACCTCTCTTACATATTATTTTGTGTTACTGGAAATCATAAACAACGTCTAAAATTGAGATCGCTATGTATTCAAGTAAACACCCTTACAGGCTTTCTCGTTTATAATACTATACTTACACGTTTGGGACCCGAGACAAAATACTTTGTGTGATCCACAGACATTTGTGTCTAATCAGGGTATACTATTACTTATTTTATGTCCGTTAATTGTATGTTTGTAAAGTCCGCTACGACACAGGACGATCTTCCTAGTGCAGGAGCTTTTTTAAAAAAAATAGAATAAGAAGAAAAAGAGATACACATGACAGAACCCAACCCCGCCTTCATGAACCACGTTTTTGAAGAGTAAGGAATGTACCATGCTGGGGACAACACAACAGATCACATTTGGTCGAAGTGTTGCTGGCTATGCCGGCCCCCACTGCTAAGATAAGATGGAACCCAATAGGTAAAACTGACGGTGGCGACGCCACGGTCTTACAATGTAAGGTCAGTTTCTAGATGAATCATTTTGTTAATTTCCTTCAGTCATTGGGTTTGTTTAGTAGCAACTCCTCAGACTGTAGCTTCTAACATAGGTACCGACTTACCATTTCGCCTGGGTTATACAGGCAGGCAATTAAGTGTATAATATTGTACATACATACACTCACGCCTTTTTCCCATAGGGGTAGGCAGAAACTAAAGAACGCCACTTGCTACGATTCTTGCATACTTCTTTCGCTTCGACCACATTCATACAACTTGTCATACATACACGCCGGTTGCGAGTACTACGCACCTGACCTTTTTGAAGAACCTCACCAATAAGGTCGGTATAAGTTTTTCTAGGGCGTCCCCTCTCGGCGGTTCCACTGACATTCGCCATATAAATCCTTTTTGTTAGTCGCCTTTCATCCATTCTCTTGACATGCCCAAACCATCTCAGCATATTCTTCTAAATTCTCGTCACTACATCGTCTTTTAAGCCGCAACGTTCTCTTATCACACTATTTCTCAATCTGTCATTCCGAGTTACACCGCACATAGGTACTGTAATGTAATATTGTAATATCTATTTATATACCTATATCCACAGTTCGCCGGTATCTTCATATCCCATGTAATACAACGTTTGACGACGCCTGTGGTCTAGTGGTTCGCGTGTCGGACTGCTGATCACGAGGTCATGGATTCGATTCCCACAGGACACAAATTATAGATATATGTGATGAACATAAGTGTTTGTGTTTGTTTGGGTGTTTCTTATGTATCATAAGTATGTATTAAAAAAAAAAAAAGTAAGTATATCTATAGGCATTATATCCGTTGTCTATTATAGTATCTATAGTACATGCTCTGCTTAGTTTGGGAATGTATGGTGCCGAATAAAATTGTCCAAGAATTTTTATTTATTTATTTTTAGGGGGAGAGAACTAGTTCGATAATTGGTTTTATCAAATTAGCAAGAGATCTTAATAGTTCACTGATCACGAGTGTACATTAACCGATCACGAGTATACCCTTCGAAAAACAGGCATGATGATACATATGGACACAGCCGAACAACCGCTTTGCGGGCGCTCAACGCGATATAACAATTTTATTACAGGTCGACGTATTAAGCTACACACTATGTGAATTTACACGAACCGCTTACTGTTAGGTATCAATTAGTTAATAGGTAATGTGTCAGTATTATGTAATATAGGTAATAGGTAAGTACTTTAATGTCGCTATTGTATTTATGGTTATGACCTGTGATAATAATTTTGTGTGAAATAAATAAATGTAACTAGCGACATCTATTGTTGAGTAGTGTCAACTTTATTGAGAATTTCATAATAATGAATCAGGTATTGTAGAGTAGTGCATGGCAGTAGAGCATGCAATGTATAATATCTGATACTAATACTACCCACCCGTATCTCAGTGATGCGGGCGACATGACGTGCCCAATTATGTTATTTGTTTTAATTAGTCTATTGCACACTAGATGGCGTTGTTTTAAGTTTCACAATTATTAATACTTATGCAATCGCAACAATTAGTGTTCATGGAGACAAAAAATTGAAATCTAACCAATTACTTTCTGAATCCAGCGAGTATTCAAATACCTATATCCATTTTATGCGATAAGTATCCATAGAGCTCTCCTGACCTCTACAAAATAATTTGATTGATTCTAGTGTATGCTTATAAAGAAAAAAGAATGGATAGAGGGGCTCATGGCTCAGTATTAACTGCACAAACAATCGAACTGCAAGGTTAAGCTGCACTAGCCACGGTCAGTCTTAACACCTATATTCCATATAATATAGAATTAGACAAATAACGACGAAATGAAGACAGTTATTGTGTTCTATATTTAAAATTACTGCATTTTAGAGAAATCGTTTATTTGCAAATGGTAAATATATTAGATACCTAGTTTGTATTTATCGTGAAATAAAGGTGTTTTTAGACGCTTTCGTCGAAATTATTTGTCTACCGTTATAATAAATGGAGTATTAGACCCTTCCGTGTCTCGGAGAGCACGTAAAGCCATCGCTCCCTGTCGTCATGATGATCGTTAGTGATAGTGACAACCAGTCTCTCAGGATATCGGTATTACCCAGAAATTGGGTTGGAAGTCTGATGGCAGTCGCTTTGTGTAAAATGCTGATATTCAGCCGCATCTGGAAATAAATTTCAATGTAGCTGTAAAAGGCTTGGAGGATGTCTTGTATCACCAGCCTCACCAATAAAACACACACGGTGGAGTTTGTCAGTGCTCCGCGAGGAAACGTGATGGCAGTGGGGGGTTTAGACCTAATTTGGCTACCCGATAACTGATATATGCGTGCCGTCAGGAAGGACTGATACAACTCAAAACTGCTATGGCAACTTCTTCAAAAGGCCCAGTCCAGATTTGCCTACATTGTAAAACACATCTAATTTGAATACTGTTACTGTTTACTGATCAACTCAAAACTGAAAAAAAAATGGCAACTTCTTCAAAAGGCCCAGTCCAGATTTGCCTACATTGTAAAACACATCTAAATTCAATACTGTTACTGTTTACTGATCAACTCAAAACTGAAAAAAAAATGGCAACTTCTTCAAAAGGCCCAGTCCAGATTTGCCTACATTGTAAAACACATCTAATTTGAATACTGTTACTGTTTACTGATCAACTCAAAACTGAAAAAAAAAATGGCAACTTCTTCAAAAGGCCCAGTCCAGATTTGCCTACATTGTAAAACACATCTAATTTGAATACTGTTACTGTTTACTGATCAACTCAAAACTGAAAAAAAAAATGGCAATTTCTTCAAAAGGCCCAGTCCAGATTTGCCTACATTGTAAAACACATCTAATTTGAATACTGTTACTGTTTACTGATCAACTCAAAACTGAAAAAAGAAATGGCAACTTCTTCAAAAGGCCCAGTCCAGATTTGCCTACATTGTAAAACACATCTAATTTGAATACTGTTACTGTTTACTGATCAACTCAAAACTGAAAAAAAAAATGGCAACTTCTTCAAAAGGCCCAGTCCAGATTTGCCTACATTGTAAAACACATCTAATTTGAATACTGTTACTGTTTACTGATCAACTCAAAACTGAAAAAAAAAATGGCAACTTCTTCAAAAGGCCCAGTCCAGATTTGCCTACATTGTAAAACACATCTAATTTGAATACTGTTACTGTTTACTGATCAACTCAAAACTGAAAAAAAAAATGGCAACTTCTTCAAAAGGCCCAGTCCAGATTTGCCTACATTGTAAAACACATCTAATTTGAATACTGTTACTGTCTGGACTTAAGAAACCATGATTATCTGAGTTTGTTTCGGCGTTTCTTCTCAGAGATCGTCAGCTAGGAAATGCCGGCGCCATCTAGTATTAATTAAATATTGACTTGTGTCTAAAAGATCTATTTACAAAAATAAATATCATTTATCATTTACCCATAAACTTTCGTTTTAATGGGCAATGCGTATACCCCACAAGCGTCTACTATGCTACGCTTACCATCAGGTGGGCCGTATGCTTGTTTGCCACCTTAGTGGAATAAAAAAAAATGTTGTAAGCATCCACTGAGGCAGGATTTTTAGAAAATTGCGTTTAAATGAACATACCCGTAAACATACCCAATAAAAACACAGAAATAATCGAAACAAGCGTTTATTACATTATCAATAAGCAAATATACATACATTATACAAGCCCACGCGTCACCAGCTCTGGTCGTGTCCAACAATCAAATTTTGTCATATTTACAAAATAAAAGGTAAAAAAAAACAGAATTTTGGTACAAGCACTCAAACTTCATAACACGCCTGCGAGAATTTCATATTTTTACAAAATATATAAATAGATATTTGCTTACAGGTTTAGTGGAAAATCAAAACTAATCAGTGTTACAATAATTAAAAAATATTTTACAGACGACTCGACTAAAAACGTTAAAAAAACAGATAAATATAACAAATGTCGCGTTGGGACAATTAAAATCACATTTTAAATTAAGAATACTTCTTATTTTAAATTTGATTCTAGAATGATATTTTAACGGAAAAATATTTCGACTACAATGAAGCTTGAAAAAGGGGTTAGCAATTCCTTTTTCAAGCTATATTGAGCATAAATATTACTATTTCAATTATTTTCCACTATCACCCGTAAAAAATTAACAAGATGGTCACCTCGCAGACAAGTCTACCACAGACAAAAAGCAAGCATGAGATCGAACTAGAATTAAATAATAACCAACCTTGTAGGATGGCCTGATTTGTTATAAATTATTTAAAATTACATGGACGACAATTAGTCCTTTCACCCTACTTACGATTTTAATTTACATAGTCATATTTTGAGAAAACAGTATTGATGAATTACGTATTATGATTTAAATCTTATTCTAGAAGGGATATCAAATACCTAATACCGGGAACAGAATTAAAAAATATAACTATGTTTTAAAATCTTAATAATTATAAACGCTTTTCTCCTCGAAACGTTGATATATTATTGAAAATTAACAGTCAAAAGTGTGTAATAAAATTCTTATATTTATTTCTATGGCTAGGTATTTAAATACATACTATTATGTAATCGTTTCGAGGAAAAAAACGCCAAATATTTTTTTCTTAAGATACAATATTAATAAACTGTTGATTAAACATTAGTAAGATAATAAACTATCCTGTATATTATACCACAGACCATTAAAAGGTACAAGGGACAAAAATAATTGGCCTTTTTAATGTTGAAAGAAAAAAAAACTAAATCATTTGATTAGACAGAAAATTACATGAAAATAATTATTAAATGTAAGTTTTTATTTTTTTTTGTAAATACAATAGACACTTGCCTTTGGTTGCCATATCGGAAAAAATAATTCTTAATCATTTTTTGACACTTACGCAAATATGACAGTAATGAAACTTATTTTAAGGTTTAGTTCAAAATAATTAGCATATTTACTATATTCATTAATCCTATTATTATTAACCCTGCTCTAAATGTAAATTAAAAATGAATTAAACAAAAATTAATTAGTTATTAAGAAATTTCTGTATCAGTTGTAGAATGTATCGGTATTTTGTAGATTCGGTTCCTAAAAGACACTATACTTAATGTTAGTTAGGCATTACGTATTTTTATGGATTTTATCGCGATATATTGATATTATTAATCCCGACGTTTTGGACCCTTTACAGCGTCCATGATCACGGGTAGACTAAAGGGTCCGAAACATCGGTATTAATAATATTAATATAACGCGATAAAATCCGTAAAAAGTAGTTTTATCTCATTCTACAACACTTTAATAACCTAAATACAACCAATTGCAAGTATCAATCGCATTTGCTCACAAAAATTTCGAGAGAATCAACTTAAAAGGTAAATATTTCTTAAATTTTATTATTATTTACGACTATTAAACTTAGAAGGGTGGGCAGTGCCCTTAGACACACGTGTTTGACGATTGCGTCGCGTGGGGAAACGTTCTAGGAATAATCTTGAAGTGTTCATTGGTTAATGAACTATATTTTTTAAAAGTTTTGATGCTTAAATATCAAAGATTATGGAGATGTAATTTTCTTTTTACATTTATAAATATATATGTAATTTTAATTATTAGAATAAGATTTCTTTTTCAAAATTATATAGTTAAATTTAAGCCTAATTCATAAATATTTTTTTATAAGAAACATGTTGGTCCATATGCGAAAAATGTAATTTTAAAACAATTAAAGTTTGTGTCATCGTTAAATACACGAAAAAACTATTTATAACCTGTCAAGGAACAATTAGGAGACAATTGCTATGACCCTCTCGAGGGTCTCTGTTTTTTAATGAAATAAAATTGAATTCCTACGCAAGTCCCACGCCACGCGACCCTCAAAGCCGCTTACATTTGTATAATAATCTTATCTAAATATTTTTATACACCTATACACAAGTTATTCATATTATTTATATAAATATTACATTTACTATATTTTTTATTACGTATCAATAGAGAAGCTGCCTTAACTTACATTTTGAGACACGGTAAACGGTATTGGGTAACATCTATGTTCAGCTTAAGATTACTATAGTACTTTTAATTCCATAATCTATGTTAATGAAGCCAACAATTCTTTTATTGTAAAGTAAATCCAACAAAATCTGTTATTAACATTATCTTATTACAATAATTAAGTATTTTTATATATATTGAAGAGGAAACTATAATGAGGAGAGAAGGCTGAGGATAATGGATGAGGAATTAACTATGCGGACGGGTGCAGAGAGGATTTTGAGGAGACTGGGATGAGGTGAGGAATATATACAGGGAGAATTTGAATTTATTGGCATTCTTTTTGAACTAAGACACTATTAATGAAACTGACTGCATTAGGGCGAATAATATTACTCAAATCATTTTTTTATACCATTAAGGTGGCAAACAAGCATACGGCCCACCTGATGGTAAGCGGTTACCGTAGCCTATAGACGCTTGTAACACCAGGGGTATCACTTACGCGTTGCCGATCCTGTAAAGAAAGAGGAATAGTTGGGTTGGCGGTATAAGGGTCAAAGTCCTTCCACTGCCAACACGTTTCCTCACGGAGCAGTGTATGTATGTAAAACAAAATAAATAATTAAGTAGTATAGTAAAATTGCAATACGTTGTTATTTAAAATTAAATTAAAATAATTACCACGATGCGGAACAACTTTATATTTCGTATGATTTACTTCATTTATTGTGTTATATATATAAATTAACAATATTTTGATTTGCGTAATATTAGGAGCTAATGCAATTGATATCAATAATAGTGTCTTAGTTTAAAAGAATACCCGTGACTTTAAATTCTACCTGTATTGGTGAGGAAGGATATTATAAGGAATACCATGCCTCAATCTTAACCTAAATACATTAATTTCCAAAATTTTATCACAACAAATATAATGGAAGATACATTAATAATTATTTATTTAAGGACATATTTTATATTTATACAAGTTTTTTTTATATTTAAATTCGATACGAAGCACTATTTAATCACATTAGTTGTGTCTAGAAGGCACTTATGTTTTATCTATGACCTATCAGGGATCCGTACGGTTCATGCAAATCGCTGCGACATTAAGGATGAAAAAAAAAAATACAAAAATGATATAAAACCTTTTTTAGTTAAATCAAATATGTGACAAAAAAATGAGAGAATAAAAATATTATTTGAAAGTAGAAAGATAATTTATATATTTTACAATAATTACAATATTCTAATTCGTAGTGATCACTTTAAATCTACTGATTGAATTAACCTTAATCACGATTAGTCGCATCTACAACTAATCGCATTCACGATTAATCGCATCTACGACTAATCGTATTCACGATTAACCCCAAGACGTAATTTGTCGCAGCCATTTGCAATAACATAACATATCCTTAAAATTAAAGGATACGTGATACTCAAAATCGGTGGAAATTTACAATTCGATATAAATACTATAATAATTCTGAACGCCGTTTGGGCACGCTCAATCACACTAGGGCACAACTAGAATATTATGGGCACATTTGGCACGTTTCGATAATATTGTGCCGAAAATTATATTATATTTTGGGCACACCTTTTCGCATTGTACTGAAAATTGTGCCCAAAAATGTGCCCTAATGACTACACAACTACAGGTTTAAGAAAAGTATATTAAAATGTAGCATTAATTTTTTTAATAATAAAATTACGATTTATTAAATCTTTGAGACTTGGGCAAAGACTAAAACGAATTCTCATAACAGATGCGACAACACTTTGATAATAACGTGTATTCTATAGACGTTTCACGAAGTTCGTCAAATTGAAATTTGAACTTTCTGTCAATGACATTAAGATCACGACATAGGTCATCGTGGGGTTGAATGTCCATACCTATACAGATTATTTTACCTTTGAGCGAAACAAAGGTCAAAATGTTTAATTAATATTTGTGTAAAAAAAAGCATAATAGTCAGACCCGGGTCTAAAGGGGGGACGAAAGGGGGTAATTGTCCTGGACGGTCAGCTAGTCTTGCAATCTGTGCTATGCTATACCAGATTTACAGACTGCTGGCAAAGGATGTCGCCAAAATCTGCCCAAATGATACTACTGAGGTTACACTTATTGGTAAAAATACCCTGTATTACGCTGGTTAAAACTCTAGTCATACTTTCTTTTATGCTCACTAATGATGACTCACGGGATGAGAAAAAATAACTTTAAATTTGAAAAAACGCACGCCATTTTAACACACTAGTATCAGTTTCATAGTGTTTCTACAGTAAAAACTGTCAATGTGATAGCTATCTGCTGTCAGTGTCAGTTTTGGAATGTCAAACGCACGCCATTTTGGCAGTTTGGCACATTATTATCAGTTTCTTGGATTTCATAGTAAAAACTGTCAATTTGACAGCTGTCATGTACCTCAGGTACAAATTTGGGCTGCATTTTATGGACTTTTGTTGACCTCCTTTGGTGCTCCCACTTTTAAAAATGTTGATACTAATAGTAACACGTAGAGTTGTCTTGTGGGAAAGGGACAGAGCATCCCCTCTCAACCTCCCACCAAGAACTTTAATCGCTTAAATCTCCGAAATATACTATTTGATCTATTACTTCTTGAGTATATCCAATAAATTTTATAAATGTGGAAGTCTGTGAAGATGTATGGCTGTTTGTTACTCTTTAATGCAAAAACTACTGAACAGGTTAGGTTGAAATTAGGCACACAGTTTATAACCTGGATTAATGCATAGGATACTTTTTATCCAGGAGCCACACAGACGAAATCGCGGGAGGTTTGTTCAATTATATTCTTCACCATCTTATATGTAAATTGTAACAACTACTTTGAGACATAGATCAATTATTGAAGAACCGACAACTTATCAAGCAGAGTATTATACCTACGTTATTAAAATATTTAACGATATGGACAAAAGTGCTTGCTTACACACTTAATATTATTGAATATAAAGACAATATTATTGGTGATTGAAGGTATTGTTGCAATATTTTGTACTTTTTTTTTGAAGACGTCAATATTAAAAGAAAGGTCAAATTGTTAATGGTGAACTACACAATACATCATCAACTCATTTGCCACAAGGAAAATAGAACAAGACATTTAATATTAATATTATTAGTAAATATATGTAATTTATTTTGTGCTTATTTCTTTCCATTAACAACGTCATCAAATAAAAGAAAATATTACATGAATACCGTCAGCAAAATCAATAGAACCAACAATATTATCAATATTTTCAATTAATATTGTATCTGTAACCCACTCATAGATTAAAGTTAAAGTTCCTTTTAACAGAAACGACAATCATTTGATTTATAAAGTTAAAATCTTATCATACAAGTCTAAAGTTGAAGAGGCGACGATTCTCTTAAAATATTTTTCTTCTGTGAACTTTACATACAAATCTGCGAGACATAGATCAATATAATCTTAACAGAAGAGACATTTAATATAATTTATACCTTTTTCGTTCTTCTAAACGTCCTGTCGAGTCTGTTGTCTATTCTAATGGGTGCGGTCACTGATTGGATCATTTCGGCTATATTTGTGTCAACCCTGGGTTTCTGTAGCCTTTTCGCCGATCTTGTGCGAAATTTCGCCGATTCTTGATTCGCTACAATGTTCGGCGTTAACGATTGTATACATCTGTAAAGAAATTTAATGTAAAAATATTTTACTTTTTGCTATTAAATTAATGTATGGTGAAGCGGTTGACCAATTTTCGACTTTAGACTTATAATTATAAGGTTCAACAATCGTTTAAGAAACATTGTCTCACACTAAGAACTGACAACTATTATGCCTCATACATACGTAACGATTTATCGTAGCGATTTCAGACTGTGCAGATAAATCGAACGTTCCTAGTGCCTCCACACGCCTCGGATATCGATGGCGATCGGGCAGTTCTCCGCAGAAGCTCGCGCAAGATACATGTTAACAATGGAAGATTATGACGCACTAGCAAGCTCCATGAAGTACTGCCGAACTGAGCGATCGCCGTCCACACGCAACGATAAAACTGTGCAAATGTAATCGACAACGATTTATCTAATAGAAATTGCAACTGCCACCGACGAACGATTATCGACAACGATTTTTCATACACACGATCGATAAAACTGCGCAAACTGGTCTGCACAGATTTATCGCTACGATAAATCGTTACGTATGTATGAGGCATTAGAAGGTCATACAAATACTTTTTTCCATCCAGGAATAGAAACCACAACCCGTAGCTCAGAAGCCCATCGCACAACCAGTGCGCCAATCAAGACATATAAAGAAAGAAAGTCATATGCAATTTTTCTTCTGAAGCAAAATCGTTTATTTGCGTAATCTGTTTCAAAGGCACAGTTTAATTGCTAGAACTAGTACCAAACCAAACAGCGAACTTGTGCTTGGATATAATACTTATATGTATATACTTTTTTATAAATACATATTTAAAATAACATACGAAACTCCCAGACAAACACAAACTTCATTACATAAATATTTGTGTGCTGTGGGAATCAAACCCACGACCTCGTGATCAGCAGTACGACGACTAGACTACAGTCACTACGTACGTAAAGCTGTATTTATGTCAATAAGATGTGTTTCTTTAATTTTTTCTTACACTAAGTATCGTAAAAATTAAAATATATTACGTTTCGTTATCGCATTTCACTCAAGGATAAAATTTACGACACTGTTCAAACGACATGCGCCTTATTTCCTGAGTTCCACGAGAGCGGAGCGGCGGGCGTAGCTATTGGGAAATAAGAAAAAATGTACTTCAGTTCAACCCTATTGGAATAGTGTACAATATTTCTTTTTATTCCATTTTACTTGGGGTGTAAACTTTAACAAGTCATCTATAGCTACTAATATTATAGAGGTAAGTTTGTGAGGTTAATCTCTGGATCAACTGAACCGATTTTGAAAATCCTTTTACCAATAGAAAGCCATATTCTTTGTGAGTGTCATAGGTACATTGCATAAATCTCCTTAATTATTAACTAAACAACGACAACACTTTTTTTACGGGATAGGGGGCAAACGAGCAGACGGATCACCCGATGGTAAGCGATTTCCGCCGCCCATGGACACCCGCAACACCAGAGGAGTCACAAGCGCGTTGCCGGCCTTTAAAAGGGAGTACGCTCTTTTCTTGAAGGTTTAAAGGTCATATTGGTCCGGAAATAGGTACTACATCTTGACATTCAAGAGGTAGGGCATAGTGGGAGTAATTCCACTCAAATTGGATTGAACTGCCCGAATGGGGAAGTACCTCCGCCTCGCAGAAAATCGAAGTAAAATAACACTTCTTTGAGCTGTGTTGTGTTTCTTACGGTGAGCAAGGTTGCCAGTGCTCCACGAGGAAACGTAGTGTTGGCAGTGGAGGGAACTTTGAACCTTATACTGCCAACCCAACTATTCCTCTATCAATCCAGGGTCGGCAACGTGCAAGTGATACTCCTGGTGTTACAAGCGTCTATAGGCTACGGTAACCGCTTACCATCAGGTGGGCCGTATGCTTGTTTGCCACTTTAGTAGAATAAAAAAAACATTACTGACGTCACTACGTACAGTCCACAAAAGAGTTAAGTATACAGATAGCAAACGAAATATGCATTTTTATACAGATTTCGACATAAATAATTACGCGCCAAAAGGTTAGGTTAGGTAGCTGCTAACAATACCTACGTTTTGACACATATTGCGTGATACATTATTACACGACCTTTATCAAAACACAGATTATTAATTACCTGCCTGTATACCTAACTCTTTTGTTGACTGTACTAAAGTGGGAAGAGAATACTTAAATTAGCTTATACCTAATTCTACTATGAACTGTCTCATCTCTTACCTGGCTGCCTCCTGCAGTTTCCTGGCGAGGAGTTCGTTCTTCATCTTGGCGGCGGCCAGCTCTCTCCGTAGCTGTGTCTTGCTCTTGTTGCCGGCTGGATGTAGGAGGGGATGCCTGCGGAGCCGCGCCGCCGACGGTCGGACGGATGGGTCGGGGTCCACCATTTTCTGGAACAATAGAATATCTTTGTTTGAGCATATGGAGTAGTGGTGTTCAAAGTTGCTATACATCAATAACATGCTCAATGCTGTATGCTTAATTTTTTAATCATGCGATTTTGTGCTATATTATAGCATGCTTAATTTATATGCCTACTTGTTATGTTACGGCAAAACGGGCGAGCCGCGCCCGACGGACAGTTGCTTGATAGAGAGAGAGAGTGTTAAGCTATATAAAGCAAATTAGCTTTATAGCATAAAGTGCGAACCGCGATATAATTTGCTTAATGCTATATTTATTAAGCATGCTACTTTATAATGCTATATTAACCATCACTAGTATGGAGAACTAATGAGAGACGTAACCACCTGGTGTGACCTAAGATATAAGCAATATTAAAACATACATACCATCACGCCTGTATTCCCCGAAGGGTTAGGCAGAGGTGTACTAATGTACACCCACATTTCGCCGGTATGTTTAGGTCCCATGTAATAGGGGGCGAGCCTATTGCCATTAAACGGGCACAAATCCAGACTCCGAGCTGCTACTGAGAATTTCATAGAAAAACCCAATAACACTGCTCGACCTGGGGATCGAACCCAGGACCTCTAGCGTAGCAGTCGCGCCTAGGACCACTAGACTAATGAGCCAATATTAAATGTAGTAATTATTAAATCAAAATAATTTGTGACGACGTTTGTGGTCTGATTGTTCGCGTGTTAAGACGCTGATCACGAGGTCGAGGGTACGATGGCCAGGGGACACAAATATTTGTGGTGTTTGTTTGTTCCTTATGTATTTACAAAAAAAAAGTATATAAGTATTATATCCATTGTCGAGTACCCATAATACAAGCTCTGCTTAGTTTGGGACTAGATGGTGCTGTGAAAAATTGTGCAAGAATATTTAAAGCCTTGAATATTTATTTCCAGCCAGGATTTTGCAAGGAATAAATTGTTTTTCTTCTTCTAAAGGCTGTATGTAATATATTTATAAATTGCATAAATTTAGTTGTACAATAATAAATATTGTTTTTTCTTTGTTTATATAACAACACTGCTAGTGCACCTACCAATTTCTGTCTCTGCATCACCCTAAGGTCGACTGGTAGAAAATGCCTCAGGCATTAAGTCCGCCTTTGTACTATGTTTGTGCATAAAGTATTAAAATAAATAAATAAAGGCTGCAAAACTGAGATACACTTACTTTTAACAGCTGGTTGAACTCTCTGGACAGTTTGGGCAGGTCGGGCAGCTTGCCGTCCCTGATGTCATGCCACTGTTGCCCGTTCTTCGGCAGGGGACCGCCGCCGCCCGCCTCGAATAACGTCAAACCTGAAAATATTTAAGTTATTGGTTTTTCTGTGATGCACATTTTTGTATGCACCTAGACTGGACATTTTATATGTGCCTGTATATGTATTGATTTCTGCCAGTTAAGC
This sequence comes from Acronicta alni, assembly GCA_964056405.1. NCBI lineage: Eukaryota > Metazoa > Arthropoda > Insecta > Lepidoptera > Noctuidae > Acronicta > Acronicta alni. The sequence continues at coordinate 6,685,882 of OZ043942.1, forward strand.
GAATATTATACATTGAAACAAAACTACTTTTTACGGATTTTATCGCGTTATATTGATATTATTAATCCCGACGTTTCGGACCCTTTACAGCGTCCATGGTCAAGTTCACGGTAAGCTCGTTCTGCGTGAATCGGATTGCCATTTGTATTTTTTGATTGTACACAAAATTACGAAAATGTAATTATATCATCAAGACGGCCACCACCTCAGTCTACCCGTGACTATGGACGCTTTAAAGGGTCCGAAACGTCGGGATTAATAATATCAATATAACGCGATAAAATCCGAAGATCCGTAGATACTTAAGTGACGTTTGCTTTTTATATTTTTTTATATAATGTGTGTGTACAATGAAGAATACTCTATCTCTATCTATCTATCTAAAATCCGTAAAAATTAGATAGTTTTATTTCAAGTGCCAGAAATCAATATTTTCATAAGATCATAATATTTTTCAAAGGATCATAATATTTTTCATAAGATCATAATATTTTTCATAGGATCATAATAAAATATCACACTAGGTAATGAGTTTAAAAAAAAACTCACCAAAAGCGAATATGTCAGCTTTAGTCAGCTGTGTTAGGTCCTCTTGTAATACTTCCTTGGGGAGGTATCTGCAATCACCCTCCTCAACCGATGGTGATGATACACACGTCACATGGCCGAGGTCACCTGGTAATGATAGACAATTGTTATTAGATCTTACGAGGTTAGTATCTTATTTTTATGTATGTACTGACTGCCAAATACAATAAAACAAAAATACATAGTGTTCACTCACCAATCTTATACTTATGGTGGTATTGTGGTTCATCGTCATCATAGCCGTCGTCTGAGTCGTGTGAGGGTTCTCCTTCTCCGCTGCAGATGAAGATGTTGCCTGGCTTCACATCCATGTGCACCAGTTGGAGGGAGTGGATGTAGCTACAGGGAGAGATCGATCAGTAATTGGTAATTAGGCGGCTCTTACTTTTGTTTTTGTTTTTTATTCTACTAAGGTGGCAAACAAGCATTGGCGACCTGATGGTAAGCGGTTACCGTAGCCTATAGACGCTTGCAACACCAGGAGTATCACTTGCGCGTTGCCGACCCTGTATTGAAAGAGGAATGGTTGGGTTGACAGTATAAGGGTCAAAGTCCCCCCACTGCCAACACATTTCTTCCTGGAGCACTGGCAACCTTGCTCACCGTAAGAAACACAACACAGCTCAAACAGTGTTATTTTACTTCGATGTTCTGTAAGGCGGAGGTACTTCCCCAGTTGGGCAGCTCCAATTTGAGTGGAATTACTCCCACTATGCCCTACCTCTCTTACTGGCAATGGCAATCTTTTTTCATTATATTGGATTCAATATTATTGTACACATCAACCTGCACTGCTCTCATAACCCAACGGGGAGTGCAGGCGTGATGGTATTCTTGTTAATGATCTATGTCATATCAGCCACAGAAGGTCCAGTAAATAAATATATCTTATTATTATTATTATTCTCGTATTTATTTAATTTCTTATTTACATTATATTTTTAAATATTTTTACAAAAAAAGAAAACAAAAACATTTAAAAATATAAGAAAATAGTCAGACCACCGATATCGGGAACAGGGTCCAAGCTACCGGTGGTTAGGGCCCCAGAGACAGGAACCTCCTCACAATACGCGCCGTATCAAGGAGTACTGCCTTCTGAATCAGGCCCTTAACCCAGCCACCCAACTCGAGCCTCCTGAGGTGTTGGTCGAGGCTCTTGGCGATAAGTCCATTGACCGTAACGACTATAGGCACAATGATGGCCGAGTCCACATCCCACATGGCGACCACCTCGTGAGCTAAGTCGAGATATTTTAGCTGTTTCTCTTTCTCAGCCTTCACGAGGTTCTCGTCATGCGGGATGGTGACATCGATAATCAATGTGCGGCGCGCTGATCGATCTATTACCACTATATCAGGCTTATTGGCTACAATAGTCCTGTCAGTGATAACAGATCGATCCCAGTACAACGTGACATGGTCATTCTCGAGAACTGGGTCGGGCGCATATCTGTAATACGGTACCTCAGAATCCACAAGGCCGTATTTTAAACAATTTTATTATTATTATTATTATTATTATCTATAGCGCCATCGAAAATCAGTAAATAGTTGATATACTCACGCCAATCCATCCGCAATATGAGCGAGTAGGAGCAGGAGTTCAGCTTCGGACAGGGGACCATTCTCCATCTTCTGCTGCAAGGAGCCTCCATCACAGTACTCATTCTGTATGATCATGTGGTCATCCTCCGCCCACGCTGAGTAATATCTGTGTAGAAAGTATACAATATTAATATACAGTGTGTAATTTTATTCTTAGAGCCTAAAGCAGTGATGGCTTAGTAATATGACCATTATACTGCTAAGTCAAAGGTTTCAAGTTCGAATCCAATGCACGATACGGTGGCGAACAAGCATACGCCCCCCTTATAATTACCGTAGCCCTTAAAAGTACAGTCTCGAAAATCCCGGTGTACGAGCTGTTTGCCCGTACACTGAGATGTGTTAGATGTGTAGTGTGTGAGCAGAATGATAATTACAGCATTATATGTTAAAAATTAAAACAATTAGAATCATGTGACGATGCTCGTACACCCGGTTCCTCTAAATAGAACCGGATCTCGATTCCCTAGTCGCAAACAAGCATACGGCCCACCTGATGATAAGCGGTTACCGTAGCCTATATACGCTTGTAGCACCAGGGGTATCACTTGCGCGTTGCCGACCCTGTAAATCGAAAGAGGAATAGTTGGGTTGGCAGTATAAGGGTCAAAGTCGTCCCACTGCCAACACAACGTTTCCTCATAGAGCACTGGCAACCTTGCTCACCGTAAGAAATACAACACAGATCAAAACAGTGTTATTTCACTTCGATTTTCTGCAAGGCGGAGGTACTTCCCCAGACGGGCAGCTCCAATTTGAGTGGAATTACTCCTACAGGGCATAGTAGGAGTATATATAGGGGGGCAGCTCCAATTAGAGTGGAATTACTCCCATTATGCCCTACCTCTCTTAAAATACATATGTATAACTAAGGTTATTACTTAATTCGACGGAGTGTGAAGTCTACCAACTCGATTTTGGACACTATAGTGGACTATATATCTCAAACCTGAGAGAAGATCCGTGCCCAACAGTGGGACAGTATATGTGTTGATAATAATGGACATGTGGTTTTTGTGTCATCTACCCATACATATATCACTTTCATAGTGCGAGGCGATTTCGAAAAATAACAAAATGGCGGGCGGATCGATATGCCAGATCGGTTCTATTCCCTTTATGGTCGGCTATACAAATGATCTCATCTCACCTGACGACATGCGGATGTTTCCCGAGCGCGGCGTGAGCGTAGACTTCGGTGAGTGCGGCTCGCTCGGCCGCGGAGCCCGCCACCGGTCTCAGAGACCGCTTCAGTGCGTAAACGCAGCCGTCCAACTTGTTCACGCACTTTGTCACTCGTCCAAACTGACCTCGTCCGATCACACCGAGTTCAATGAACTCTACGTTGTAACGGGATATGTTTGATTCCTAGGGAGAACAAAAAAGGTATTTAATCATTTAAAAAAAAATTTGAAAGTGTTAAAAAGCAGGGATAATCTAGAGATATGGCTAATGGTTCAACGAATCAACGATTTCAAGTTCCAATCTGTGACTTTTACAAATCAAGTGCATAATTACATAATATAATAATATAATTAAAACGGTGAAGGAAAACATCGTGATAAAACCTACGTGCCTGAGAGATTTTCTGGATGGCGCGGGCGTGTCAAATCTACCAACCCATGTGTGGCAGACTATTGACTAATCCGTCTCATCCTGAAGGGAGACCCACGCCCACAAGTGGTTTTTTTTATTACACTAAGTACAATATAATACCTACGTACTAATATTATAAATGCGATTCTGTCTGTTACGCTTTCACGACTAAACCGATTTTGATGAAATTTGGTAAAGAAATAGATTAGACTCTGAAGAAGTACATATACCTTTTGTCTCAAAAAACCCTTTGGAATGCGAGTAAAACAAAGGCTAGAGCTAGTATACAATATATTTACCCTGAGCCTCTTGGCGGGTTGTTCAGGTGTCGCATCTCCCCACGTCGGTGTTTTTGACAATGCTCGCTTCTTCTTGTTCAATGCTTGACCTGTAAACAAACACATTTTAATAGATATTGGTAAACAACATATATCCCGTCACGCTCGTATTAGCCCGGTTAATGGCAATAGGCTGGCCCCTAGCTGGGACCTACCTACACATGGGACATGCTCCTTAAAATGAAACTGGCTTTGAATAACGATTGCACAGCCTGTGGTGAATTTAAGGAAACAATGCAAAACATCTTGTATGATTGTGACGTCCTAGCGGCGAAACGGATGAGTCATCTCGGCAACGGATACCCGAAGCCGGTAGACTACAAGTTCCTTCCTCTTAGTGGGTTAGCCGCCTTCATTAACTTACTTTGAAGAGTAAGGAATATATCATGCAGGGGTTAACACAACAGATCAACTTACTTGCTTACCATGAGGTGGGCGTGGGCCATATTCTTGTTTGCAACCTTTGTGACATAAAAAAAAAAGAACAGCGCCTGTGCGAGGCTTTCGCTAGTAACTTGTGCTTACCATCAGGTGTGAACGGGTTGATGTTGGCCACAGATCGTCGCGTCATCCTGGACTCGTCCAGCTCGTCAGGTGGTAAGCTGCCTAGCGCACTGTCCTCGTCGCCCGACGGCGGGTGTAGGTGGTGGCTGGAACCTGACGGCATGCCTGTAGGGGAAACAAAATTAATTTAGTATTATTTACGGGTAAATAGTGTTATTTACAGGGTTCGTAGCTAAGTAATGACTACATAAATTAATACTATAGACTACATAAAATAAGCATTGATAGCATAGTGGTATGACCATTAGACTGCCAAGTCGAAAGTCTCAAGTTCGAATCCAAATTATTTATAGTATTAGACAATGGATATATACTATACTTTTTTGTAAATACATACTTATATTACATAACAAACACCCAGACAAACACTTATGTTCATCAAATAAATATTGTTGTTCTGTGGGAGCAGTGATAGCCTAGTGGTATGACCATTGGACTGCCAAGTTGAAGGTCTCTAGTTCGAGCCCAAGGCACGCACCTCTGACTTTTCGAATTCATGTGCGTATTAATAATTAATTATCACTCGCTTAAACGGTGAAGGAAACCTGCATGCCTTAGAGATTTTTCTCGACGGTTTGTGAAGTCTGCCAACCCGCACTAGGCTAGCGTGGTGGACTATAGCCTAATCCCTCTCAATATGAGAGGAGACCCGTGCCCAGCAATGGGACAGTATATGGGTTGATGATGTGGGAATCGAACCCACGACCTCACGATCAGCAGTCGCGAAACACTAGACCAAAAACGTGAAATGAAAGATAGATAGAGTATTTTTTAGATACAGAGAAAATTAAAAAAACAAACGTGACATAAGTACAATTGGCGGTCTTATCGCTAAAAGCAATTTCTTACAAACAACATGGGATGGGCAAGAGTCGTGTAAGATAAACACTTAAAAAAACAAGTAAACTTCAAAAACGACTTCAAAAAAAGAACATCAGCACTAATAAGCGAAAAATAATCAAAATAGGTCCACAAATGGGGGACAAATGGACTACCTTACCTAAACTTACTTGCTATTTATTAACCGACTTCAAAAAAGGAAGAGGTTCTATGTTCGACTGAATGTATTTTTTTTTAATGTAGGTATGTTCTCCGATTTCTCCCCCAATTGTGGACCGATTTTGGTTATTTTTCGCTTTTTAGTGCTGATGTTTTTTTTTTGAAGTCGGCAAAAAAATATACTTACATACTAATGTTAAGTGAAGTGCGTCTTTTTGCAAATTGCTTTTTATTTTTTATTTTATACTGGTTTGCTTACCCGTCTGCGCGTTTAATTTGGGCGGGAAGAGTCTGGAGCGCGGCGGATGGTGGGATGGCGTCGAGCATTTCTCTAGCAACGTCTTCGGAGTGTGAGGACTGTCGAACAACCTGCAAACAAGAAACAAATCGTTTGTAAGAAATAAAAAAGACTACTAAGTTGGCAAACAAGCATACGGCCCACCTGATGGTAAGCGGTTACCGTAGCCTATAGACACTTTCAACATCGGGTATCACTCGCGTTGTCATCTTGAGAGCGGCAGACGCAGCATCGTTTGCCGCTTACTGTCAAGAGGTCCATATGCTAGTTTGACAACTTATCTCAATAAAAAAAACTTTGGAGGGTCATAGTTTTTTACATGAATTAAAAACCGGAATAGAAAACCAGCTGATATAGACTTAAAAACCAAAAAACACACAAGATACGTCGAACGAATGCATTCAAACATTTCAAAACTATCACTGTATCACGTAAGATGTAACACACCTTTCAAACGCACCCTAATACCAAACCCCTGTATTTTTTCTTAAGAAATCTCAGGTGTTCACAACAGAATAAGACGCAAGTGTGCGCTTATTGTTATAAAAACTATACAAGCACTGTGCATGTGTGGGGTGACCCTTAGTTTTTTCGAACCTGCAAGAACTTCGTTATTAAGGGTAAGATGCAAGTAGTTAAAGGTATTGTGAAGTAACCAAGTCTTGGATAGGGTGAACACAACCAGGCAAACTGTAAAGCAACACCGTTTCATGGTGGAAATTCCCGAAATCCGCACTAAGCGTTTTGCCTCGACATTCCTTATCCGTACAGCGAGGGAATGGAATCAGCTGCCTGAGTCTGTATTTCCTGACGTGTACAATTTGGGGGACTTCAAGTCACGAGTGAATAGGTATCTTCTAGGTAAGCGTGCTACATCTTAGACCACATCGATTCAAGTGAGATTGTGGTCAAACGCTAATCTAACTCGCTATTAAAAAAAAGTCAGTAGGTATCGGGGCTGACTAAAGCCTTTCTTTCTTCGAGCCTTTTTCCCAACTATGTTGGGGTCGGCTTCCAGTCTAACCAGATGCGGCTAAATATCAGTATTTTACACGAAGCGACTGCCATCAGACCTCCGCAACCCAATTCCTGGGTAATACCGATATCCTGAGGATAGACTGGTTGTCAGGCTTTTCGGGCTTCTGACTACCACTAACGATTATCATAGGTGTTCGTATGACAACCGCGACCGACGGCTTTACGTGCTCTCCGAAGCTCGGAGGGGCTCTCTAACACAGGAATTCACAGAATGTAACAGACAACAATGCCCAAGTTTGTTAATTTGGCAAAAAGCATCAACATACTGAATTATAAAATCGTAACTAACTAATATACGTTGCCACTTCCAGTTGCGCTCGTTCCATGTACATTGTCTGTAAGTTGAAATTTTTTGCTTCATTGTGTTACTAGGCTGATAACTTGGCAACAGAAAGTGAGTAAATTGTAGGATAGTTCATAAATATACTACCCTATAATTTGCTAACATTTCGTTAATTTTATTTATACTATGTTAATATATTTGTACGCCAAAACAATACATTTGTAAAATTAAATTAAGTTCTCATGTAAGTGAATTGTAAAATTCTTATGAGAAAATAAATATGTCTCAAACCTTAACATACGATCACGCCTGTATTCCCCGTAGGGTTAGGCAAAGATGTACTAATGTAAACCCACAGTTCGCCGGTATGTTTAATAGGAGGCGAGACTATTGCCACTAACCAGGCACAAATGCAAACTGCGATGCTATATTATGTTTTTTAAACCTTCATATCCAACTAGAAATTCATAATTTAAAAAAAAACCGGCCTAGAGCGAGTCAGACTCGCGTACGAAGGGTTCCATACCAATATTTGGCAAACTGTTTTTGAAGTAAAAAATTAAATATTTATTTTATTTTAATTTCATTACATATTTATTTTTAAAGTGAATATACAACGTGAATATTTCAAGCTTCTACCTGTTGCCGTTATTAATATCGAGCAAAAAAAATCACGTTTGTTGTATGGCCCGCCCCCCTTTAATATTTATTTTATTATTTTTTTAGTATTTTTTGTTATAGAATTTTTAGAAATACATCAATTGTGAAAATTTCAACTGTCTAGCTTTTACAGACAGACAGACGGACGGACGGACGGGCAGACAGCCAGACGGACAGCGGAATCTTAGTAATAGGGTTCCGTTTTTACCCTTTGGGTACGGAACCCTAAAAAACTTCACGGAAAGCACTGTTATTTGGCCTTCACAGTTTCCTATGCTTAAAGCTGGGGATAAGGACGATGCAACAAGTTCCCCTACTGTCATAATTAAAATAAATTATTTAGTTGCAATCGACGATCGACCAAATTTCACCCTTATCACTGAGAATATAAAGACGAAAATCGGTCGCCTCCTAACATACTTTCCTATTTCACGGTACTTAGGTCAAGCTGTGCTTACCGCAGTTAGACTAATGATGGGTCTCGCATTGTCCAAATTATAAGAAAATAGCATTTATTTCATAAAATACTTATTCTATTACTAATCAAAGTACTATCTGCAAGTTTAAGCTGCCCTTGCCGCGGTCAGATTGAGGATGGAGTGCCAAAATCCTAAATTAATCACCACGAACGTTAATCATAAAAAAAGCTACCAAAAAGTCGTTACAAAATATAAAAATCGCGCGTCCAACTTTTTAGTTCATAATAATATTTTCTCAGACAACTCTATAACAAATACAATTAGCATGCATGTGACAATAAACTCTAAAGTTATCACTGTTGAATTCACTTTCGCACGACCAAATAGTAGGTAGAAGTTCTTCTACAATGCAATACACACCTTAATCCCATAGATATAAGGTAAAATTCCAGTTTGCAACTACAAAGACATGTGGGTGTAAATTTTTTTTTGCGTAGCGAGCAGATGTCAGCTGTTCAGTTCCGATCATATGTTTTCTTATATAACAGTAGTATAAATGATTTTTCAACGAAATTCTTTAGAATGAATCATAATAATAGGTATCTTTTGAGCCTGTTCTTTTGTTGTCGTAAGCTGCGAATGTTTCCGTTGAAAGTACTTGAGAGTTTTTGGTTGGAATGATGCAGCATGTGTGCATTCTTCTCCATGGAGTACCGTCTGAACTTCTAAGGAGACGGCAGGATGTTTTTATTGCATTAATACGACAAACAAGAAGATTTTAAGAGAGGTAGGATATAGTAGGAGTAACTCCACTCAAATTGGAGCTAGCCGACTGGGGAAGGAAAGCATACAGCCCACCTGATGGTAAGCGGTTACCGTAACCTATAGACGCTTGCAACACCAGGGGTATCACTTGCGCGTTGCCGAACCTGTAAAACGGAAGAGGAATAATTGGGTTTGCAGTATAAGGGTCAAAGTCCCCACACTGCCAACACTACGTTTCCTCGCGGAGCACTGGCAGCCTTGCTCACTGTTAGGAACACAACACAGCTCAAAGCAGTGTTATTTCGCATCGATTTTCTGCAAGGCGGAGGTTGTACTTCTCCAGTCGGGCAGCTCCAATTTGAGTGGAGCTACCTCTCTTAAAATACTGTCGGGTCCACTACCAGCCGTGTACGCAGCGATTTTCCAATCACGTTTATTCGTAATGTCTTCAATTTATCCTTACTAGGATGCAGTAGAGGTCTTACGTTGTCTCATTGTCTACAAAGTTCAATTGTAAACTATTTCTATTCGTACAAGTGTTGCATGATAATTACGTGGTGTTTGACATACATGGTATAAATATTGTACACCCCAATGGGTATGTTACAGTGATCCAATAATACTAATTGTAAGATCTTCTTTTCACCTGTGACAAGCAATAAATAAATGAATTATGAATTATGTTTATAAATAAGTCTATGACCCTTTTGTGTGGTGAATTACATTGGGGACCAATTTCCGACTTTACGCTCGCTTTCGCACTATTTCCGATCCGAATCCTACCAGAATCCGTGAAAATACGGTTCGGAGTAGTCGTAGAACTATATGTATGGTAGTTTACACACTAGATTCGATATCCGTCATCCGATTTCTCTACGTCATCCAGTGAATCTCTCTCTCTCTTTCTCTGTATTTTCACAGATTAGGATCGGACGTAGTGTAAAACCGCTCTAAGAGTGAACAATGGTCAATTGCTAATATTGTGTAACTATCTGTAGTTACAGTAATTGGGTAACTCCTCAAGCATACAATTATTATAATCTATTTGACTGTACCTAATACTTTAGTAGTTAAAGAGGTGTGGATTTTGTGAATACTAGTAAGAATATTTAAAAAAATCTGCACGTCTGGCGTAGCGGTTCAAGTGGTCCGTTGTGCCGGGTGTCGTGGGTTTGATTCCCACCCGAGACACATCTTTTTGTATCTACAGATATTTATTTCGGGTCTAGGTGTACTTTAATGTACGTTAATTATATGTTTGTAACGACATAAGCCTTGCTCCCAAATGCAGGAATCTGTGAAACGAACCCACGACCTCTGGCGTAGCAGTCGCGCTTAGAACCACTAGACTAAAGAAGTAAAGAGGCGGTCTGGTAATGGTGGTAAAATAATATTTATAATAATATAAATAATAGTCTTTTTTTTATTCCACTAAGGCAAACAAGCATACGGCCCACCTGATGGTAAGCGGTTACCGTAGCCTATAGACGCTTGTAAGACCAGGGGTATCACTTGCGCGTTATCGACCCTGTAAAACGAAAGAGGGTTGGCAGTTATAAGGGTCAAAGTCCCCCCACTGCCAACACAATGTTTCCTCGCGGAGCACTGGCAACCTTGCTCGCCGTAAGGAACACAACACATCTCAAAGCAGTGTTATTTCACTTCTATTTTCTGCAAGGCGGAGGTACTTCCCCAGTCGGGAAACTCCAATTTGAGTGGAATTTCTCCCTTATCTCTTAGTCGGCATAAATATAAAAAATGTGACCAGTACAGTGGTTAAAAAAGACAAATCAGCAGTCTGACCCTCAAAACATTAGAACATTATCCGAAATGAGTTTTTGAGAAATTAAATTTAAAAAAAAATTGAAATAAAGCTCCCTATTCATCATAAAGTTCCTATAATTTCTAAGACAAGTTATAACATGTTGCCATTCTGTGTATCACCCTTCACTATTCATAGGTGACCTCATTTGAGACTTGTCCAACCAGTTTCTACAGCTTAAATACTGTTATTTTGAGTATTGCGTTGCAAAAAAACTTGTTGTATAGTTTGAAGACAAGAATATTAACATAATAACATTTTTTTTAATGGAATGTATTTCTAGTTGTTTTTGGAACTGATTCTTTTTAAGCGAAAAATATGTAATGTATGTAAAAAAAAGCTTATGTAAAAAAGCCATAAGTAAAAAAAGGTGTTGCAAGTTGTTTCACCCACATCCGAAAAGGTTTTATGAGACAAAAGGTAGCCTAAGGCCATCTCTAAGGTCTAATCTATCTCCAAGCCAAATATCATCAAAATCGGTTCAGCGGTTTAGGCGTGAAAGTTGTGTTTTTCTACAGGTGACTTACAATTTCATTGGCATTCAAATCAAAGTCTGCACATTAAGATATAAAATACACCATATTTATATGTCTATAAGGTGTATATTGCCTGTATTTGCAATAAACAATTGAATTGAATACTGGAGAATAAAGATATTTTCTATGAAGATGTTGTTGTGGGAAATAAAATGAGAGAAAAGGATGAATCTATGAGAGTGAAGGGTACAGACGAAATAAGAGAGAAGGGACTTGCTTGGGTGTTCCGGTTGAAGGAACTCAGTGGCTATTAAAAGAACAAAATAAATGGATTCAATTTAGTTTCTTTCATTCTTGAGTATTTTCACAAATCATTAAGTCAAAGTCAAAATAATTTATTCAAGATATAGGTAATTAGGTAGTACTTTATGAATGTCATTTTTACATTTTGTGACAGCCCCCACAACTACCACCTTTTAGCTGGAAAGAAGAAGCAGCCCAACAAGCTCCCCAGCTAATACTCCCTAATTATTATTTTCATTCACAATTATACTAACAGGGAAACAACCTATTATTAATAATCAGTACTCACACTAGATCTTGTCTATAGTTTCATACAAATCCCAAAAGGAGTTTTTGACTTTTTGCCAAAGTCTTTCCTAAGGTTGCAATATAATTATCTTGCAAAACCTTACTGAATTGTATCATATTTTAGGTGTGAAAAAGTAACAGACAAACAAGCAGACACATTACTACTTACTACAAGAAGTAAAATTAATTACTTTCACATCTGGTCTATACTACTATTAAAATAATAATAATAAGGTTTATTTTCTTAATTTGGCACAAAAATACATTAACATTGTCACAAAAACAGGATATTTAGTATTTACGATAAACTGTGGTACCCAGAACAAGATTCAACTTGTGTTTAGGGTACCAGTAAAAAGCTGTAGTTTGTTTGTTTTGTATGGTTGACCACATTAATCTCAAGATATACGGTACGTAATTAAAATAAAAAAATATTTTGTGTTTTGAAATAAAACTACTTACTTACCTTTACAGCGTACATGGTCAGGGTAGACTGAGTGACTCAGTCTACCATGGACGCTGTAAAGGGTCCGAAACGTCGGATTTAACCTTTTGACCGCCACGTCAATAATGAATATCTGTGTTCTCTACGCCAAGCATTATAAAAAAGTGATATTTTTGTCGTGCCATGCCGTCGTTTGGCGTCGTGAGCAAGTTTTAATTTGTCGTCTATAGACGTCTGTGGCGGTCAAACTATTAATAATATCAATACAACGCGATAAAATCCGTAAAAAGTAGATTTATTTCAATGTATAATATTCGCGTAAATGTCAGAAATAAATATATTTTGTGTTGGCGCATCCTGATGATGATGAATTTGTAAGAATAAGATAATCTTAGGTAAAATTTTATTCAGAAAATTGTTTTCACTGATTGATTGCTACATGAATGTTGTTATGAGGTATGTTAAGATCGGGTCGATAGAATCTTATTATTTTTGTTATTTTGTTTTTGGTTTTTAATTGTTAAAATTTTAAACCTTTTTTTTTAGCAATAATACATAATTATATAATAAGGTAACCTCACTATAATGCATGTTGTGACACCTTAAAATGTTGTGTATTTAGCTCTTAATTAATATATATTTTACTATGTACAAAAATAGTGTTACAACTACTGGTTGGCCAATAAATAAATAATTAAAATAAATGAATCCCAAAGTAGTTTATGCTGTCTTACTGTAGTAACAACCACACAAACAACAATGTGAGTGACAGCTAGTATTTTTTTTTTCCTTGGTGGCAATTGAGTCGTTGTCGACTATTCTGCCAGGGTCAAGTGTGATGTGGTTATTGTAAAATTCTGCTCTTCGAACACTGTTGCCTTCGTGGTAGGTTTTAGTACATCATTGAGATAATTTAGATAAAATTTTAACTAAATAAGGGGAGAAGTGGCATAAAAGGGATTTAAAGTTAATGGGGAGAGGAATTTTTAATTTGTAAAGTGTTGAATATAGATTAAGGGAGTTGGAATTCAGAGGACATTCAAAGAATATATGGTCCAGTTTATTTTGACCTTACTTAATTCAGGACATGACATTTCAGTAAATGTCATTATTAATCACAATAATATATCTATCAAATAAGTATTGACCTAGCGGTCATAAGCAAGACTGCTATGCTTGATGTCCTGTTTGTTTCCCTAGTTGAGCAGTGTTACTGAGGTTTTCTATGAAATTCTCACAACAATTTTGACACAATAACTGCCTGAATAGCCTAGTGGTCCTAAGTGGGTTTGTTAAACTAGTTCCTGGGTTTGTTTTACAAAGCAAAGTGTTACCAGTGTCGTATTGCCTTCAAGCTTTCATTTAGAAAACCAAGCAATGTAGCAATTATTTTTCTATCAATCAAAATAGTTTTATTTTCATATATACCATAAACAGGCACTTATGAAATGTTGAGTCTAGGTGCATGGTTCCAAATTAGTCGTTTCCTATGGAGAGGAACCGACAAAAAACTCCATGGTTACTCTTTTAAATTATACTTTTTGTATTACAATGATATTTGATACAGTAATAATTATGAGACACTTACATGAGAGAACAATTTAGGAATGTTGCGAAGATTACAAATATATAAAATACAGGTATGCATAAAAAAAAATATCTAATTGTGTCTGCTGTTCCTTGGGCATGTTAAATACCCAACAGTGGATTATGATAGATCATTTATCATAATCCACTGTGCGGATGATGGATTACTTATCTGCAAACAATGGAATGTATTTGTAATACTGTCTGTCTGTTATGCCTAAACCGCTAAACCAATTTTGATGACATTTGGTACCGACATCAGCAGGTCTAGCTATCCAAAACTGTCAGATTTTCCCAATTGAATAAAAACCTTATCATTTTGTATTAAAGTTGAAAATCAATCAAAGAAATTTGACAGATTGTGATAGCTTGATGTGGTGGGATCTGTACATTAGATTAGACTTTAGAGAAGGACGTAGGCTCCCTTTTGTCTCAAAAGGCCTTTGGAATGTGGATAGAATTGCAGGCAACAGTTATATTACGTTAATGCACAATAGGATAATGTGCATTTCGAAATTTCCATACATTCAGACATCAACAATACTCCATGGTCTTCTCAGCACCTAAAAGTTGTTATTTCAAAGGAAGAATTGAGAACCAACTAGAAAATAATGGTACAACGAAATAGGAAGAATTGAGAACCAACTAGAAAATAATGGTACAACGAAATATGTTGGTAAATAATGACTATCATAAGGTCTAAAATACAATAGCAGGTTTAGAGACCTTCTATCACATCCTAGATTACATACTCTTAATATTTTGAGAGTGAAACTTGGTCCATATCAGTGTATGAGACTATAAATTGAGTTTTTAAGGATGATTATCTGACAATGATGGTTTTGATGCATAATATCCAACTTTGAGCATATTTGAAGTCAAAATCATGAAAACTTACGACTTACAATGCTTTCAGTACTATAATAATGAGTTTAAAAAAGGTTAATATTAAAAAAAAAACAAGAATTATATGACATCTTAAACCAACTTCTGAAAATACAACTTCAAGGACATTCATACATGTTTGGATAGATAAAACTATGCCAAAGTATAGTAGAAAGTAAAAGAAATACTGGCCAGAACATTCGATATCAATAAAAAAGTAAAATTTACATCTAAATTGCAGAACGCTTTTGACATACAAACTAAAACAGTAATTAAAAGTGAAAGTTACGTTATTTACGTCGCAAATTCGAGGACCAAGACTCTCCGGGACACAGGAACGCCAAAACACTACATAGCGTGGTGATTTTCTATAGAAATTAGGTAGATACACCATAGTTACATACCTGAGAGCCCTAACTCTTTTATACGGAGGACTTTGTGAAGCTGGAGTTGGCAAAGCATCCCGCAAGCCGTCATCGTCATCCATACTGCTAAAATCCAACTTCCTTGGCACTATTGATGATGGTATCGGACTCAAATTGTCCGAAAATATATTGAAAGAGTCTGACATTTCACAAGATGTTTCCACCGATAATTCCGATGAATCATGCTTGTTAATGAAGCCCACCTTCATTCTGTACCACTCGGTCATCTTCGTTAGATCATTTAACACTTTTACAACAAAAATATCACAATAAATTCACTATTTTCTTTTACAATATTCACAATTCAATCTCACTTTCACGCACTAACAACGTTATGGCGGATGACGCATAGCACCTGTTCAATCTCTTAGCCAATCACGGCAAATCATTTGACCGGTGAGTTGAATACTCAAATTTTATTGGTCGAGGATATTTTTTTTAAATAACGAAGTAGCTTCTTCGGTCTCCATTGGTGGATTTATGGGCGCGTTCAGGTATTACTAAATAAAGTAATGCGTTCATGACAATCTATAAATTATTAAAGTTTTGTTTATTTATTCAATGGTCACTCGAAGGTACAAAACTTGAAGTTTGCTTTGAAATTATAGTTGTTACAATAAAAAAAAAATTTTTGACTTCCAACTTTAGACAAGCTATTAAAAACTGTAATGATGACGCTAAGAAATTGAATAAACTGGTCAGCATAACTTATCGGGTAATTAGGCTTTTGTTTATTCTCAAAATAATATCAAGCTTTTGGGAATCTTAATTCTAAGATTCTAAAAATATAATTAGCACAATTATACGTAGTAGTAACACAGATTAGATGAATTAGACAATCAAATAAGACTTCTCACTATAATAAAATTTAGAATAAAATTTATTATGGTGTGAAGAACGGAAAAATAGGTATTTTACGTAGATACAATTATAATTATGGTTAATTGGAAGATAAGTATTTCGTATTTGCGATATTTCGTAATTTTATTATTCGAACTATTTATCTACCGGGTGAGCTCCTGGTCTTACTACTATAATATTCACTTTCTTTCAAGTGAGAGCCAGCACGAGAGGAGACTATGCATACGTAGGAAACCTAGTGGGTAGCTTGGGTTAATCGATCATTCCTAACTTTGTAAGAGTGTCTGTTTCTCTAAATTATCTACTCACAGAAACAAATTTTCATTTTAAGTCAGGGGATGTAATGAGTTTTTGAAAATAAGGTAATTAGTAATAAGTTAGGTATTTTTTTAAATATACTCATAATTATTTAATGAATGCAATTGTTAGCTAAAAGTATAGTCGACTATATATCAGGTTCAATTTAAAATACCTACGTATTTCTACATCCCTACACCGAGACCAAGATAAATGACATTTCAAATTGACAATTTTGACAACAGTTTTGATTGATAAAATCTTCAGTGATAGGGTTTCCCCGATAAATTACGAATTTAAATCAAGATAAATTAAAAAGTATCATTTATAACACGAAATAAATGACTCACAACGTTCACATATCAATTTCATGTCGTTAAATAAACAATGGCGCTATTAGGATGGATAAAACTAGTGTTTTTAATCGGTTTTCCGTACTTGTGTTTGCAAGAAAATATAAACAAAGAGGAAATAATATTTCATTACAACAATACGTAAGTTTTGTTTTGTTTGTACTTGAGTTTCTATTTCTATAGTTTCACTTGAGATTGGAACTTGAATGTCCCATAAAAACCTTTATCTAGGTGCTTTTTGTGATAAATATTTTTAATTCAGATTTTAATCCGTATTGCCGATTATGTCATACGTAAATGAAATCTTGTTGATGCCCGATGTCGGAATATTTTCGCTCTACACAAGATTGCTCAACTGATTACTCATTAATTCTTTCAAAATTGTTTTTTTGCCATTTAATGTTGTTCTGTTCATATAATAACTGTAAGCTAGTATTGATTGCGATACTCAATGTACAGACGCCAGCAGGTCAAGCTATCCAAAACTGTCAAATTTTCCTAATAATTGAATATGAACCTCATTGCTTAGTGTTAAAGTTGAAAATCTATCAAAGAAATTTGACAGATTGGGGTAGCATGATGTGCTGGCCTCTGTACGTCAGGTATTAAAAAAATAATGAAAAAAATATAAAGGGCAACCCAAATAACAAAGCAGATATATCTAGAGATATCATCATCACAGTCATGTCCTCCACACCATATTGGGTGACGGCAACTCCTAAATGGTCAATTCACATGTCACAAATGTTTAGGTCCCAAGTAGTAGGGGGTGAGCCTATTTACATTAACCAGGCACAAATCTGAACTCTGTGTTGCTACTGAGAGTTAATAGAAAAACCGAATAACACTGCTCAACCTGGAACTCGAACCCAGGACCTAGTTTAGTAGTCTGTATCTGCAATTAGACCAATGAGGTTTCAGAACACCACAGACAAACACAAACACTTATATTCACCACATAAATATTTGTGTCCTGTGGGAATTGAACCCACAACCTTATGATCAGCAGTCCAATACTGAATCTTTGGCAAACAGCGGCTCTTTGAAGGGTAAAGTAGGTTGGCAGTATAAGGGTCAAAGTCCCCCCACTGCTAACAATGTTTCCTTGCAGAGCACTGGCAACCTTGCTCACCATTAAAGAACACAACACAGCTTAAAGCAGTGTTATTTCACTTCAATTTTCTGCAAGGCAGAGGTACTTCCCCAGTCAGGCAGGTCCAATTTGAGTGGAATCACTCCCACTACCCTACCTCGCTAAAATTTATAAATGCTTTGAAATAAAACTACTTTTTATGGATTTTATCGCCTATATTGATATTATTAATCCCGACATTTCGGACCCTTTACAGTGTCCATGGTCACTGGTAGACTCAGTCTACCTGTGACGATGGATGCTGTAAAGTCAATATATGCATTTCAATCAAATCAGATCAAATCATTTATTTGCTGAATATAGGTATACATTATATGGTGACAATAGTAGTTAAATTTTTAGTTTAGTTCCATATATTCAACCGAAACTTGGCATGCAAATATTAAATTACGTAATTAAAATAACTAAAAAACCCGACTGCATAAAAACACTTTAAAAAGACAAAAATAAGACAACAACAATAAATTATAACGTAGAATAAAGTCAATCTTGCCGTCGGGACCCATTCAAAATCGTGACCGTCTCTAAAATTCCCAGTAATGGGTCCCGACTGCAAGATTGACTTTATTCTACGTTATAATTTATTGTTGTTGTCTTATTTTTGTCTTTTTAGTTTTTTTAAAGTGTTTTTATGCAGTCGGGTTTTTTAGTTATTTTAATTACGTAACTTGTTTCCGGATTTTTAGTGCAAAACTACGAAAAATCTGCAGACGCTTAATTTAACACTAAGGTGTGTTATTTACTTGTGCAAGATTTCGCAAACGATTGTGCAAGTAATGTGTGATGAATGCATGAATTGATATATTTGATTATAATATGTATTTAAGTAATCTGTTTGGTATATTTGATTATAATATGTATTTAAGTCATTTATTTCAGTTATGTAATGGTTTACTATGTGTATGTATGTGTGTATGTGAGTCACCCACATATTACGTAAAGAAAACTAAATAGGTACATAAGGACAGTAAAAATAATTCAGAATGCTTGATAAATAAATTATAACAAACAAATCGTATTTCCTAACCTCAATCTAAAACTACCTACGGACATTAACGAAGAAATTATTTATATGAAAAAGTAGATGATTTCCTACAAGTCCCTTAACAATAAAGTAATGTAATGCTTTCGCTAATTGCTACCGAAAATTTGAGAATACATGATACGGAATGCTCAAAACATATTTTTCAGCCCACGCATTAAACCGCATAAAATCCGCCATTTTGTTTTTTTTTTAATTTCATGTACCCAGTGACACTCGTGCCATCAAGACAAATCTAATGAGGTATCATTTATCTAAATCGGTTGCACCGTTGAATAGTTACGAGCGGAAATAGGAACGGACATACATACATACATACATACACGTCAAACACATAACCCTCCTCCTTCGGCAGTCGGGTAAAAACATTGTGGCATAAATTTAATTATTAAAATTTCCAATTTTGTTTTACAATGTTTTCAATGTATAATATTGTGTAAATGTCAGAAAACAATATTTATAAATGCTTCTGAAATGTTATCTTTGTTTCAAACAAAACCGTTTGAACTCTTAACTATCCAGTACTCGCCACGGAACTTTCTTGCAAAGGCCCTTGACCAGCTGTGTGCAACTATCCAGCTGATAAATAATGATACTATTATTAATAAAGCTTATAATATTAAAACAAATAATAAACATATTAGTGTTATCAATGAACTCCAATGTACTCAATATTTCTTGATAATAGCTGATATTTACGACATGTAGTAAATTAAAACTACTCAATGAGTCACGTTAGTTGGAAATGAAAATATTTGAATGACAACTCAAATCAACTGCTGCCTCATTAGATGACTGCCTCATTAGTCAAGAGGTCCTAAGCGCGACTGCTACGCTAGAGGGTTCGATCCCCAGGTCGAGCAAAGTGTTATTGGGTTTTTCTATGAAATTCTCAGTAGCAGCTCGGAGTCTGGATTTGTGCCCGGTTAATGGCAATAGGCTCGCCCCCTATTACATGGGACCTAAAACATACTGGCGAAATGTGGGTGTACATTAGTACACCTCTGCCTAATCCTTCGGGGAACACAGGCGTGATGGTGTTTAACTCAAATCAAAACTTTCCGAAACCGCTGCATATTCATTAACCTTTTGACCGCCACGTGAATAACGAAAATCTGTGTTCTTTACGCCAAGGACAATAGAAAAGTGTTATTTTTGACGTGCCATGCCGTCGTTGGCGTCGTGAGCAAGTTTTAATTTGACGTCTATAGATGTCCGTTGCGGTCAAAGGGTGGAAGCAGTTGCTGTAAAGATCTCAGCATCAAAACATAGAATGTCCCACTGCTGGGCAAGGGTTTTCTTTCAGAATGAAAGGGATAAGGCCACCAAGTTGGCCTAAGGGTGATTGGGAAGATCTGTTGGTAGTGTCATAATTTATAATATGGTGGGTAGTTTCAGTTTTGCATTTGAAAATTCACAGCTTGCTACTTTGAAATAAATACCGATTTTATCGCGTTATATGTATTGATATTATTAATCCCGACGTTTGCGTCCATGGTCACGGGTAGACTGACGATAAAATAAAAAAAAATGATTAGGCGATCAAACCCGGAAAAAGTAGTTTTATTTCAATGTATAATATTCGCGTAAGTGTCAGAAATCAATAAGCTTGTTACTTTTCGTTCAAAATGAATTTTTATTCACAGCTAGCTGTTGCGCTTGGGCGGTTTCACTCACGTTCCAAAGGAATTTTTGAAACAAAAGTTAGCCCAAGTCCTTCTCCAAGGTTTTATCTAGCTCCGTACCAAATTTCATAAAAATCGGTTCAGTGGTTTAGGCCTGAAAGTATGGCCATGGGAACTGAAGTTCACCACGACTACTCCAGTTACATATTTATTCTGTGACTATAGGCTGTGGTCCAACTGCCCCGCTATGGGTATTCAACAAACACTGTCATCCTGCGTGCCTTGTGTTGAGAGAAATTGTTCTTCAAATAGGTTCTTCTGTTTGAAAAGAGTGTTTATTTTTGTTGCAGATATAAATACAACATACCGTACACAGTATCTGTTAATAAGAGTACAGAATACATCCTGGAATTTGGTGGGGTAAGCATTTTTATTTATGGTCGTGGAGAATTTCACGGCTTCCATGGCCATGGCTATAGGGCAAGTGAAGGCAAATGCGGTTATAGTGACATCTACCGCGCTTCATGGAACATCTAAGAAATCCTGAATCGCGCAAGCAACATTCGCAACGCAAGTTGCACATATGTAGAACCGCTCGACATCAACCGTTGGGCCGCGGCCCGCTAGGCAAAACACCCGCCTGGTTGGAGAATTATTTTAGTTGGTACGAGTCCGAGGTAATGCAGTGATAACCTAGCGGTATGACCATTGGACTGCCAAGTCGAAGGTCTCGAGTTCGAACCCAAGGCACGCACCTCTGACTTTTCGAATTCATGTGCGTATTAATAATTAATTATCACTCGCTTAAACGGTGAAGGAAAACATCGTGAGGAAACCTGCATACCTTAGAGATTTTTCTCGACGGTTTGTGAAGTCTGCCAACCCGCACTAGGCCAGCGTGGTGGACTATAGCCTAATCCCTCTCAATATGAGAGGAGACCCGTGCCCAGCAGTGGGACAATATATGGGTTGATGATGATGATGATGATGATGAGTCCGAGGTACCCTGCCGCCTCCCCGGGTGGCGGTGGTACAGAGGCTAGCACATCAAGCTACCACAATCTGTCAAATTTCTTTGATAGATTTTGAACTTTAATACAAAGACATAAGGTTAATTTTCAATTGGGAAAATTTGACAGTTTTGGATAGATTGACCTGCTGGCGTCTGTACTTTAAAAAGGGTATATCCGACTTAAAACCATCTTCCATTTGCTCTATCGTCGTGGCAATGATCCGTGAAATTCGCCACGACTTCGTATATATACTTCGTATATAATTATAGTATAAAATACTGTCTACTGATATTGAGGTCAGGTAAGACTGGAAGCCGACCCCAATATACCGACGACGTCTGTGGTCTAGTGGTTCGCGTGTTGGACTGCTGATCACGAGGTCGTGGGTTCGATTCCCACATGACAAAAATATTTATTTAAACCATTTATTTTGCCACACATTAATTACATAAAAAAGGTGAAGATACATAAATATAAAAGACAGGCAACATGTGCAGCACGGAAACCAGTTCAGTGTTTGCTGTGCGGAGGGCACAGCACTGATTTTCAGCTCGTCCCTGCCAAAGTGAGCAAACAGTGTTTTTAGACGCGCACACGAAAAACAAAAAAAAAAAGTCTAATAAAATAAAATAAAATTTTCCTCGACAACACATGACATTTATGTGATTTATTACAATTTGGATTGTAATAAAATAAATATCTTTGGACATAATAGGTTATTTTGTTAACTTCTATGTTATTTGAACTTATTAGTGATTGTTAAAACTTCAGTTAATTATTCTATCACTATCCGTGAGAACCTGTAATTGGCTTAGTGTAGCTTAACCTAGTTATTAATATTTTCTGTATAGCTGTTGGTTTTCCTATATTAAATAAATAATAATTACTATGGGTACTAGACAATGGATATAATACTTATATAGTTTTTTTGTAAATACTATACAGGGTGTTTGGTAGAACGTTGAACATACGAAAGCGGTGGTTAGTTGGGGTAATTTACTGTGAAATTAAAAAAAGTTAAAAAAAGACGGTGCGGCCAAGGTCAAATAATTTGGGCCAAGTGGGTAGCAGATGACCCCAACTAACCACCATTTTCGTATGTTCAACGTTCTACCAAACATTCTGTATAATACATAAGAAACACCCAGACAAACACAAACACTTATGTTCATCACATAAATATTTGTTTTCTGTGGTAATCGAACTCTCGACCTCGTGATCAGCAGTCAGACACGTGAACCACTAGACTTCGTCAATTATTTTTTGTCAAAATAAATAATTTTCTCATGCTTTTTTTTTACATGGGAATATTAATCAAAGGAGATTGATTGCCAAATACCCATAAACAGTCTCACAGCATTGTCAATGATTTGATGTCTATAAGACAACGCCATCTAGCGATAAAACACTTACCTACACGAATTCCACTTACACTTTTTTACCAATAGATGGCGTTATACAAAACAATTCGTTTCAGGAGCTCCAAGCCCACGATACTCCGGCCAGGGTGACTGTTGCCAGTGATTTTGCCAACAAGACTTACCCCTTGTTTATCACGGCACGACAGCAGAAAGGTGAAACATAACATAAGATTTTAAAGTTATTTAGAAAAGGAAAAATACGACCGCGGGCAGGATTCGAACCTGCGTCTTCTGGTTCGGTACACCAGACGCTATGACCACTAAGCCACCGCGATACCTACCCGTCATGTCGAATTTTTCCTTCACATATTGAATTTACGTCTTTATGGTGACGTCAGTAACACCTATTGAAATGCAAGTTTTTGCTTTTCAACCGACACAACTTACTTTACAGTTAGTTAAATGCCGAACGATGCCACCTTACCTTCTAACTATCTTTTTGTATATTTTTGGCATTTTCCATGCTAAGATTTTAAAGTTATTTAGATTCTAAATAACTTTAAAATCTTAGCATGGAAAATGCCAAAAATATACAAAAAGATAACATAAGATATACCATCACGCCTCTATTCCGGAAAGGGTTAGGCAGAGGTACTACAGACGCCAGCAGGTTAAGCTATCCGAAACTGTCAAATTTTCCAAATTGTTTAATTGGGAGAAATTGAACCTTATTATTTTGTATTAAAGTTGAAAATCTATCAAATAAATTTGACAGATTGGGGAAGCTTGATTTACTGGCCTCTGTACAGAAGCCAGCAGGTCAAGCTATCCAAAATTGACATATTTTCCCAATTAAACAAGAACTTTATTATGTTGTATTAAAGTTGAAAATCTATTAAATAAATTTGACTGATTGGGGTAGCTTGATGTGCCTCTGTACACAGTTCGCTTCAGAGCTCACTTTAAAACATTTAAAAAGTGTCTTTAAAAAGATAGAAAACTTTTATTTGTACTCATACAGAAATTAAGTAAACATCTACATTTTTATACAGCAACTCTACACGAGGACAAAAAGGCCCCTATCTCAGCATAATGCTGCGACATTAAAAAAAACAAAATGCCACAGCACTGGAAAGATCTATTTACAGAAATAAATATCATTATTATTTATCGCCCGACCCTTAAGGTCCCATGTGATAGGGGCGAGCCTATTGCCATTAAAATTAATGTAACAGATAAAGAGTAAATTCTAAGATATAAGCGTTTAAAGTTTTTGTTGGGGTATGAGAGAGGATAAACGGTGAAGGAAAACATCGTGAGGAAACCTGCATGCCTTAGAGATTTTCTCGACGGCGTGTGAAGTCTGCCAACCCGCATTAGTCCAGCGTGGTGGACTATAGCCTAATCCCTCTCATTCTGTGAGAGGAGATCCGTGCCCAGCAGTGGGACAGTATATGGGTTGATTATGAGCTGTTGAGAAAATCTCCAAGGTATGTAGGGTTCCTCATGATGATTTCCTTCACCGTTTAAGCGAGTGATCATTAATTATTAATACGCACATGATTTCGAAAAGTCGTGTTTGATTTCGAGACCTTCGACTTGGCAGTCCAATGGTCATAAACCAACGAAAGTCACCGAACACAACCAAATTTTGAAAACACCACTGCACCAAAACTTTTAATTAAATTCTAATTAGGGTAAAGCTTGTAATTATCTTATATACAAAGAAGTAGTGCTACCGAAATGAAATGATATTTATTTCTGTAAATAGATCTTTTAAAGACACTTTTACAAGTCAATATTTTACACTTTTTTTTTTTAAGCTAGATTTTATTTTAAGCTCCGGCATTTCCTAGCTGACGACCTCTGAGAAGAAACGCCGAAACAAACTCAGAGAATCATAGTCTCTTTTAAAGTCCAGACATAGAATAGTAACAAATATGTGTCTTACAATGTAGGGCAAAGTCTGAAATGTCTGAAATACCGTCTGGGGACAGTACCTTCTAGATGTTAAAAAATGTTAAAGCGTTTTAAAAATTGAATCGTGTTTAGCGGTTTTCGTTGCTAACTGTACCTCTAGGCTATCACTAATTTTTCTAATATAATCAGTCTCTATTATTATTGTTTTTTTTAGGGGTATTCTCATGGCAGCTGCCGATGCTTGTGCAGACTCCAGTCAGTCTAGAACAGTTCACCAACATATCTAGGACACTATGTCCACATAACAATATGTTTACTGAGGACGAGGAAACATGTGGTGAGTGAGACTTTTTTTTTAATTCGGAGGGTAGGAAATGGCCTTTTTATTTTATGCCAATGAGTTTTTATTCTGCGAAATATTATTTTTATTTTATGAATGGTGGCTTTGTGCTGTTTTTTTTTGAGACGCAAGTAATTTTTAAAAATATTTTTTACTTAAGAATATTATTAATTGGTTTTTTAGCATTTTTGTTAATATTTTTAGTGGGATATTTATTATGAAAGCTTAAGCTAAGGGTTGCCATTTGCTTGATTCTGACAGGAATTATGAAGTTTGCAGAGACGGGTAACAAGATAATAGATATATGATCGTGTTTGCTTTGGGCGTTTCAAATGATCACGGGTTTTTATTACAAGATTTTGTAAAAAAAACCCATATAATTATATGCGTTTGAGTTTTAAACAAAATGTAGGAATATTTTTACATCTGGCAACCCTATTATAATTTTGTTACGTTTATTTGAGCAATCCAAAGTGTAAAATCCAATATAATTTAAGATATTAACCCTCGTAAATTGAAAATGTTAACTTCGACTTTGATGACCCCTCCGACTTTTCCGACTCGTCCGACTGGTGACTCCCATTTTAATTTACCTTCTCTTTCTGTCCACGCTGTCTTAGTCAGTGGGAACCGGATTAAAGTCTACTGTGGTCCTCTGATACGTAAATATATATTGATATTGTACCTTTTATATATATTTTTACGCTCGCAATAAAAAATAGGGGTAGTAGAAAGCAAAAGAGGGAGAGGAATGAGGGATATCTCAAAATATAACTTCCATAACGCTTTCTGGATGTGTGACTTAAGGTGCATTCACAACGCAGTTACTTTTTGTGGAGCAACGTTTCCAAGTGTTAGTGGGCAACATACGATAGCAAAAAGTTATTTGTTGTTAGTATATGTTGCCGTGAAAGTTGAAGAATGTTATCGTGTTGCATTCTGTTGCTCCACAAAAAGTAACTGCGGTGTTGATGCATCAATACAAAACTATACAGTGGAAGTAATTTAAGGCCAGAAGAAATAAAGGAACTCACTCCTAAGCAAATTCTGTAGTTTATAGTAGCCGCAGGGTTTAGCGGTGAACTCTAAAGCAACGAGTGGCGATAACGCAACGCGACTACTGTCGTAGGGATAGCCGCAATACAAACAATAAAAATTCTAACATTCCAAAAAATAAAAATATTACTATGTTTTGAAGTGGTGATAAATATTATAGCGTGGGTATTTCGAGTTTTGCCAGTTAGTAGTTGAAAGCTACAATATATTTCAATAGTCAATTCAACTAGATTGGACATTTCATAAGTGCCTGTACCTACATGGTTTATAAGAAAATAAACCTATCTATCGATTTTTTGAATAAGATGGCAACACTGAAAATTCCAATACTAATCAGAGTGGTCTGCCAAATCATTTCACATGTGTAAAGCGTTATTAGAAACAAAACAAGATTATGACAATCGATAATCGAAATATCTTTGTGTAGATATCGATAATCGGTGATATCCTAAATAGAGTTCAATAATCCTAAAATAATATAGCAACTTCCCTATTTTTTCTTTGGCTCATTTCACTTTGCAACCGTCGAAATGAAAGCCGAGAATTTCGTATTGAAATTATAAGCTAAAATAACACTGCTTTAAACCACCTTTAAAACTCGAAACAAAAAAACTAACACCCTTTATCTCTTTCAGACGTCTCAACGCAGAACACCCCAATAATCCATTTAACATCATCATCACCGGTTTCAATAAATGTTACCATTTTGGTAGAAACCGTGAGAGATTTTTTCGTTAAACTGAATTCTACCACGAATTTAACTACCACGCCGAGTCAGCCTATGTATTACTTCTTTCCTTTCGACCAATCAAACGACTTAGATCTCTCTTATCAGCATGCTAAAAGGAAATATATGTGTAACTCGGAAATGGATCATACTGAGCAAATGACACTTCATAGATACTTTTTGATGAGTAACTTGGAGACTCACAGCTGGCTGTCAAGACCTAAGAGTGTTATAGTAATGATTGAGTCTGATGATGATATTTGTGCTGTGGTCTCTATCCAGAATTTTTCGGTGAGTGGACCTATTTTCAGTCTTTAATGTTTATAAAGAAGCAGAAACCCAACCCCCGTCCCTGAGTACAGACAAGCTATCCAAATCTGTCAAATTTTCCCAATTGAATATGAACCTTATTGTAATGTGTTAAAGTTGAAAATCTATCAAAGTAATTTGACAGATTGTGGTAGCTTGATGTGCAGGCCTCTGTACCTACGCCACAGATTTTATAAAAAATCATCATCAACCCATATACAGTCCCACTGCTGGGCACGGGTCTCCTCCCAAATTGAGAGGGATTAGGCTATAGTCCACCACGCTGGCCTAGGGTTGGCAGACTTCACACAGCGTCGAGAAAAATCTCTAAGGCATGCAGGTTTCCTCACGATGTTTTCCTTCACCGTTAAGCGAGTGATAATTAATTATTATTGCGCACATAATTTCGAAACGTCAGAAGTGACATGGATTTGAACTCGACCTTTGACTTGCCAGTCCAATGGTCTTACCAATGCTTTTTTTATAATGGAGCTTAACCTATGAAGAGTTTGTGTTAAATCTTATTTGTCGTTGCAGTGTCCAGTTTTTGATAATGAACGGGACATATTGTATGACGGATATTACTTAACAATGACTAGAAGAGGTGGTATAACGCTCACGGTAAGAAATCATATTTTTTTAACTTAAACTTACCTTTTTTAACTTAAACTTAACTTAACTTTTAATTTTTTTAACTTTAGAATTTCTTATTTATAAACACCATTTTTTTAACTAGAGACCAATTAATGCTATATTCTGACTAATATTATAAATGCGAAATAAATTTTGTTTCTTTCGCCTAAACGGCTGAATCGATTTTGATGAAATTTAGCACTGAGATAGATTAGACCTTGGAGGTTCTGGGTTCGATACACAGGTCGAGCAGTGTTATTGAAATTTTCTAACATTTTCAGTAATCATAGTCATTTATTTGCTTTCCATAATGTATATAAGAGATGGAACATATACCGCCTTATTCCAAAACGCGGACTAAAAATAGTTCTAGGATTAGTACCAGGTTTAAACTATGAACTAAATAAAACGTTATTACAAAATGAAGATGATCACTAGTCCTGGTATTATCTATGATACTAAAGTTAAACCGCCGAGACCCCTAGTTTAACTGTGATACTAACTATAATATTTAGTTAGGTGACAATTGGACCCTATTATGGCTCGGAATTTGGTTTTGGGGCCGGTTAATGGCAATAGGCTCGCCTCCTATTCCATGGGACTTAAACCTACCGGGGAACTTTGGGTGTACATTAGTACACCTCTGCCGAACACTTCGAGGAATACAGGCATGATGGTATGTTGTTATTTTTTTTTTATTTCAGCAAGACACATTCCCAGTGGGATTCTACATAGTATTTATCGTGAAGACTTCCGACGAGGACTGTACTGATAGAACTGGTAACGGGACATTACCGCAAGTGGCGCAGTACCTGGGCTGGACTCAGGAGGAGAAGGTGCAGCTCGTCACCAACGATGGCAGGGTCAAGACGTTCAGGTAAGGAGACACTGCTGGTTATAGGTGACATTGCTGGATGTATTTATTTCAAGAGGAGTAGGGCATAGTGAGAGTAGTTCCACTTAAATTGCAGCTACCCGGAATTACCTCCGCCTTGCAGAAAGTCGATGTGAAATAACACTGCTTTGAGCTGTGTTGTGTTCCTAACGGTGAGCAAGGTTGCCAGTGCTCCGCGAGGAAACGTTGTGTTGGCAGTGGGGGAACTTTGACCCTTATACAGTCAACCAAATATTTCTCTTTCATTTTACAGGGTCAGCAACGCGCAAGTGATACCCCTGGTGTTACAAGCGTCTATAGGCTACGGTAACCGCTTACCATCAGGTGGACCGTATGCTTGTTTGCCACCCTTGCTTGTTATTTCACTTCGATTTTCTGCAAGGCGGTAGGCAGGAGGTACTTTCTCAGTCGGGAGCTCCAATTTGAGTGGAATTACTCCCTCTAAGGCCTACCTCTCTTAAACTCTCTCTCTTGGAGGCTAGGGGTTTGATTGCGCCATCCAACGCCCGGTGAATCAACTGAGGATCGGAAGAGAGGTGGACAATTCTCTCTCTCTCTCTTCCAGCCGCCTCATACTTGGATAACTTGGTCCCAGTGAGAGGAGAGTTTAAATATTTTTGTACAATTTTACACAACACCACCTAGTCCCAAACTAAGCAGAGCTTGTACTATGGGTACTACACAATAGATATAATACTTTTAAACTTTTTTTTTGTAAATACATACATAATACATAAGAAACACCCAGACAAACACGAAACACATGTTCATCACATACATATTTGTGTTCTGTGGGAATCGAACCCACGACCTCGTGATCAGCAGTCCGATACGCGAACCACTAGACCACAGATGTCGTCAACGGATACGGATATGGATTACGGATAGTTCTCTTACAGTTTCAGGATAATACAAACAATATCCTATCAAGACTATGCCATTGCAGCGGGGGCAGCCCTGGCGTTCTTCAGCTCATTCTACATAGCATTCATCATAGCTGTTCTATGTAGGAAGAAGGTGAATCTACCAGTGGCTCATGAAGAAGGTATGTTTTTAGGGTTTCCGTACCTAAAGGGTAAAAATGGGACCCTATCCCTACTAACATTATAAATGCGAAAGTAACTCTGTCTGTCTGTCTGTTACGCTTTCACGTCTAAATCACTTAATTCTGCTGGTTTTTTTAATAGATGTTAATGATTTTCTATGTTTCTGCCTGTTTTTCACTCTCCCCATCCCTCTCCTCCCTATCCCTTCCCATCTTTTTATAAGTTTGACGTGTGTGTGTGTGTCTGTCTGTCTGTGGCATGTTGTTTTGTCTAAAAGGTGAATTAGTCCGGATTGTTCTTAGCTATGTTTAATGAAAATCGGTCCAAGATGGCCGCCGCCACAAAATGGCGGTTTACATATTTTTTCACAACTACCTCAATATGGGTATCAAATGACGGGTCGGGAGTTTGTTAAAATTTGTAATTTAATGGTAGTTATCTATCTGGCTCTATCCATCTCTCACCTTATCTTTCTTTCTGTCTATCTCTTTCTCTTCTGTATTACCCATCCATCTGTTCTGTATTCTGAACGGGCAGATAACTCAAAATATAGTATGATAATATATGTTCCACAGAAGGTCGGCTGACACCTCCGTTGATTCCCCACGATGTTACCAACGTACCAACAGCTAGGAGACGCCACGTCAATGTTATAGATACCAGCGGGGAGAGCACGTCGCGACAATGTTTAGTCGGCGAAGGCGACGCGTTTCGAGAAGGTAACCTTTCAACAACGACGACATAATTACTAGATTTAGATCTAGACTATTACTAGATCTAGATCTAGACTATTACTAGATCTAGATCTAGACTATTACTAGATCTAGATTATTACTAGACTTAGATCTAAACTATTACTAGATCTAGATTATTACTAGACTTAGATCTAGACTATTACTAGATCTAGACTATTACTAGATCTAGACTATTACTAGATCTAGACTATTACTAGATCTAGATCTAGACTATTACTAGATCTAGATCTAGACTATTACTAGATCTAGATTATTACTAGATCTAGACTATTACTAGATCTAGACTAGATGGTGCTGTGTAAAATTGTCGTAGAATATTTATTATTATTATTTAATAAAAATAAACTATTATAATAATGCTTGAGTATTAACTTCGATGCAAAAACATGTGCAATGGCTGACATATAGCAATGAAAAAGGAAATTTAAGCAACATAAAAAATTGTTTTATATAATTTTACCGCTATATATACGAGTAAATTACAAGACAGAATGTGTTGCTGGGGAGTTTGTTGCGCCGCTTCTTCTTCCCAGCTAAAACACTAGGAGGCGGTGAAGGGAGGGCGTTTTGGGGGCTGTCTTAATGTAAAAATGACGTTCAAAAAGTACTACCTAAAGTAGTCTATCTTGAATAAATTACACTAGTTTACACGATTTTTATACCCCAGCTGAAATTGTTAATTTATTGTTATTTAGAAAAGGAAAAATTCGACCGCGGGCAGGATTCGCACCTGCGTCTTCTGGTTAGGTACACCAGACGCTATGACCACTAAGCCACCGCGACTCCTACCCGTCATGTCGAATTTTTCCTTCACATACTGAATTTACGTCTTTATGGTGACGTCAGTAACACCTATTGAAATGCAAGTTTTTGCTTTTCAATCGACACAACTTACTTTACAGTTAGTTCAATGTCGAACGGTGCCACCTTACCTTCTAACTAAGCATGGAAAATGCCAAAAAGATTGTTAATTTATTGTTTATTTAAGTAAGAGTTATCCAGAAAAAATTATAAAAAAATTCTATCACATCTGGTTTAAGAAATATTTATTAACAAAGTAACAATCACTTCCATGATAACTATATTCTCTCCATAGCATTGGTGAACCAAATGGAAGGTGTAATTTTTTTTTTTTACCACTGGAGTAAAACTATTCTACAGCTTTCGCATATAAGGCACTTTTTATCTTGGTTTGCAAGAGAAAATCCAAAATAATGAAGATATGCAGTTTTTAATGAATCTGCAATGGGTCTTCTCTATTTTGAAAATATAAACTGTCCATAAACGTAGCAAATGATCAGAACTTTATTTACACTTTCCACTCGATGTTTTAATTCAATCCGAAACAAGATATTTATCTATCTTTTTGTATTTTTTTGGCATTTTCCATGCTAACATTTTAAAGTTATTTAGCGAAGGAAAAATTCGACCGCGGGCAGGATTCGAACTTGCGTCTTCTGGTTAGGTACACCAGACGCTATGACCGCTAAGCCACCGCGAGTCTCACCCGCCATGACGAATTTTGCCTTCACATTCAGAATTTACGTCTTTATGGTGACGTCAGTAACACCTATTGAAAAGCATGCTTTTCAACCGACACAACTTACTTTACAGTTAGTTCAATGTCGAACGTTGCTACCTTACCTACTAACTATCTTTTTGTATTTTTTTGGCATTTTCCATGCTAGATGCTTTTCCTTCGCTAAATAATTTTAAAATCTTAGAAGACGCAGGTTCGAATCCAGCCCGCGGTCGAATTTTTCCTTCGCTAAATAACTTTAAGATATTTATCGTTTGACGCGAACTATTCAACATCTCAAACTAACGTCACAACGTAGGGTAGTTGGAACCAAATTGACCGCAGAAAGAAATTGTGATGTGATAGAATATTACTGCTGACCCTTTTAGGTATAAGGAATATAGGTTAACATATTTATATACACTATCTTTTTGTATATTTTTGGCATTTTCCATGCTAAGATCTTAAACGTCACCATAAAAGACGTAAATTCAGTATGTGAAGGAAAAATTCGACATGACGGGTAGGTATCGCGGTGGCTTAGTGGTCATAGCGTCTGGTGTACCTAACCAGAAGACGCAGGTTCGAATCCTGCCCGCGGTCGAATTTTTCCTTTTCTAAATAACTTTATATTTATATACATTTCTTTCGGGGTATAAAAAAAAGTAAACATTTGTAAACTAGTGTTGTTTTGACTTTCTTTGTCTGATCAATTTAGGCTTTCTCCAGCTATGTTGGGTTCGTTTTCTAATCAAGTCATGTTCAAGATTATCTATTTTCAGACGGCAGTTCATCTTCAGACACGGAGTCAGATTTCTCAACCCTGGACGATGTCAACACAGATAAGGATATCTACAGGCTGGGAGGGAAGCTTTGCGTCGCCAACTTAGCTAGGTAATTATGTTATTAACATCATCATGCGCATGTGCAACGCCATTCTATATTCCCTGATAGGTTAACCTTTTGACCATCACGTACGTGTCAAATTTAAACTTACTCACGACACCAACGACGGCATGGCACGTCAAAAATACCTTTTTTTTAGTTCAAAATAAATAACTATACAAATGTTTTTTTTTTTTTGCCTATTATTAGATACTAGAATTTGTGGCTTGGCGTAGAGAACACGGATTTTCGTTATTGACGTGGCTGTCAAAATGTTAAACAGAGGTGTACTAATGTACACCTACTGTTCCTCAGTGTGTCGTGGTTTTGAAACTAAATATTTATAACGTGGTTACCTCAATACCTTGTGGTCGTCTCCACGATTGCTACGCTTGAGGCCCTGGGTTCAATTCTCAGGTAGAGCGAAGTGTTATTGGGGTCCTGGCTTCGATACCTAGGTAGAGTGAAATTGGGTAATAACGCTTTGGGTAGTAAGCACTGATAGCCAATTGCTATGACCATTGGATTGCAAGTCGAGGTTCATGGGGAACCCACAACCTTATGATCAGCAGTCCGGTACTTGAACCACTAGACCACAGAAGTCTTCGAGTATATGGGTTGATAATGATGATGAATAACGCTTTTCTCGACCCCGGGAATCGAAACAGAACCGGTGATGATATTAACGGTTATATTTTATTGTATGTTTGTTGTAGGTGTCGCCCTCGTGTTCTGTCGGCCAGATCTAAGATGTACTTGTGGAATGTACTCACCGTTGCCGTTTTCTACACGCTACCGGTCATACAGCTTGTGGTCACATACCAACGAGTAAGTATTCTTGTATGTCTTACTAGCTTCGCCCGCGATTTCGTCCGCGTGGATAAAAAGTATCTAGTCCTTAAGTTTTCTGAAAGGAGGTCACCAAAAGTCCATACAACTCAGCCCAAATTTGTACCTGAGGTACATGACAGCTGTCAAGTTGACAGTTTTTACTATGAAACTGTTAATATTGTGCTAAAATGGCGTGCATTTGACATTCTAAAACTGACACTAACAGCAGATAGCTATCAAGTTAACAGTTTTTACTATAAAAAACTATGAAACTGATACTAGTGTGTTAAAATTGCGTGTTTTTCCAAATTTAAAGTTATTTTTTCTCATCCTCTAGTGAGCTTAAACAAAAGTATGACTTAGAGTTTTAACCAGCGTAATACAGGGTATTTTTGCCAATAAGTGTACCCTCAGTACATCGTTGCAGATTTTGCTGACATTGGCATTCTTTCCGTGAGAAACTTCCAAAAAGTATTTGACAACTTAAAAAAAAATGAATGAAGATGACTGTATATATGCAACTTCCGTTGCGAATACGCGGTTCAGGATATTTCGTAGCGCGATAGATGTCGCTACAATATATATATATATATATATATACAAAGTGTTACAAAATACCCCAAAAAAAATATCATTAATTATCAAAGCCAAAAATTTTGTCAGGGAACCAGATTATTTAAGAGAAAGGCCTACGTACCTATTTTACCTAATAATTGTCTACTTTAATAGTTTTTCTATTTTTCATTCATAAATGTTGTTGTTTTCCTTTTTTTGGGGTATGTTATACAGCGTTACTACGGTTCTTAAATATTGTGAATGGACTCGTTATAATTCCTCATTTAACCTCCTTTCGGCTTTACGGGTAGTTTTGTAACACCCTGTATAACGATTTAAATCTTTGTCTATTATCAATTACCCAGAATTGTTTCCACCATTGCAGCTCCTGAACCAATCAGGTAACCAAGATCTGTGCTACTTCAACTTCCTGTGCGCTCATCCACTGCTGGTGCTGTCCGATTTTAACCACGTGTACTCCAACCTGGGCTACGTGGTGTTAGGATTGCTGTTCCTCATGCAGGTGTGGCGGAGACACACTGCTCACCACAACAAGTCACCAGCACAGGTCAGAAGATATTTTTAGTGTTTAGATTTTGATTGTGCATGTCGAGAGAATGGATGAAAGGCGACTTACAAAAGGGATTTATATGGTGAATGTCAGTGGAGCCGCCGAGAGGGGGGGGGGGGACGCCCTAGAAAAACTTACGCCGACCTTGTTGGTGAGGTTCTTCAAAAAAGTCAGGTGCGTAGTACTCGCAACCGGCGTGTATGTATGACAAGATGTATGTATGACAAGATGTATGAATGTGGTTGAAGCGAAAGAAGTATGCAAGAATCGTAGCAAGTGGCGTTCTTTTAGTTTCTGCCTACCCCCATGGGAAAAAGACGTCAGTGTATGTAGATTTAGAAATAAAAAACGGGTCGGGAACCCTCTCAAGATCAGAGTTCAATAATCAGACAATATTAAATAGGATATTGTTGTTTTTGTTTTTTGACTGTTTTAATTCATATGTTACTCACATATGAATTAAAACAGTTACAATCATAATCGTGGCTAAGGTATTACCTACGCCGTTCAACAGTGTTTTTTATGCCACTAATGTAGACAAGCATACAACCCACCTGATGGTAAGCGGTTACCGTAGCTTATAGACGATCAACATCCCACCACTTTGACCCCTATGCTGCCAACCCAACTATTCCTCTTTCGTTTTACTGAGTCTGCAAAGCGCAATTGATACCCCTGGTGTTGCAAGCGTATGCGGCCGTATGCTTGTTTGCCACCCTAAGGGGTTAAAAAAAACATCATCAACCCATGTATTGTCCCACTGCTGGGCACGGGTCTCCTCTCACATATTGAGAGGGATTAGGCTATAGCCCACCACGCTGGCCTAGTGCCGGTTGACAGATTTCACAACCGTCGAGAAAATTTCTAAGGCATGCAGGTTTCCTCACGATGTTTTCCTTCACCGTTTGAGCGAGTGATAATTAATTATTAATACGCACATGATTTTGAAAAGTCAGAGGTGCGTGCCTTGGATTTGAACTCGAGACCTTCGATTTAGCAGACCAATGGTCATATACCACAAGGCTATCACTACTTTTTTTTTAAAATAAAAAGATAATCTTTATGTTGTTAGAAAGAGCTGGGTATCCCGCAGCACTTTGGGCTGTTGTACGCGATGGGCATCGCGCTGGTCAGCGAGGGTCTGCTGTCCGCTGCCTACCACGTCTGCCCCAACAGCATGAACTTCCAGTTCGGTGAGATTTTACAACGTAACCTCTTGATAACCTTTTATGGGGGGAAACCTTCAAAGGGCTACCGGTCTACGGGGGTTAGACCAGGGAGTGTGGGATTCTAACCCACTAAAACCACCCCGGTGGCCACCATCAGCACATGGAGGGGGGCACTGGGTCCTCTTAATAGACCACCCCAGAACCCCCCTGTGCACCGCATATTAAGGCACATCCCTGGGGAGACTGTAAACGGGTCTCCCCTGAATCTGTCCCTGTGTACGGCAGCAGGTGACCACTGTGCTACTGTCTTCTCAACCTCTTGATAACCTAGAATAGGTTTGGGAACACGATTATTATTTATTTATATTTTCTGCACAAAAAAAGCGTACAAAGGCGGTCTTGCCATTAGGCATTTTCTACCAGACAACCTTTGGGTGATGCAGATACGAAAACTTTAATTAAATACACGAAAACTCAAAAAAAAAACCTCCAGTATGTCGCTATACTAGTACACTTCACAATTCACTATCGCACTGTAGTAGTTGCTTCTTAGTTCGCTTTGATTTTCACTCCATCGTGTTCACAATCGAACTGCTCTGCCGGTTTTTTTTTAAGGACACTGTTAATAGTTTACTTACTTTGATAACTTAGCCGGATTGGTGGTGGCGAGCACCTTATGCCTCGCTGCATCATGGTTTAAATTATTTAGAGACGAATTTAAAGCTACTGGCTCGGGAGTTACCGTACCTATTGGGTCGCGAGCGGTGGTGTCCTTGCGGTTGACGTATTGTTATAGGTACCTACGCGAGTGTCGTGATTGA
The DNA here is from genome assembly GCA_964056405.1 of Acronicta alni. Lineage (NCBI taxonomy): Eukaryota > Metazoa > Arthropoda > Insecta > Lepidoptera > Noctuidae > Acronicta > Acronicta alni. Next base: position 6,723,006 of record OZ043942.1, read on the forward strand.
CGCTCTCTTTCGGGAACTTTCACGTGTTTCCAGAACCTTCGTGAGCCATCTCAGTCGTTCTATCATATTGTATCCGGCGTAACAATACAAAAGAGAACAAACACGTTATTTCATCACATAAATATTTATGTCCTGTGGGCTTGAACGCACGACCTCATGAATAGACCGACACTGGAACTTCTAGACCATAGACATCGTAATAAATTAATCCTCTTTGCTGTTACGTATAGACACGTCGTTCATGTACGTGACGTCAGTGCTGTGTATGGTCAAGATCTACCAGTCCCGACACCCCGACATCAACGCCAGGGCCCACGCCACCTTCGGAGTTCTAGCACTCATCATATTCATTGGTAAGTCTTCTTAGCCTATTTCTCACGCTCGCTTTGCGCGATAACACAACAGGTCGACGTATTTCGCTGCACACTGAGTGAATTTACACGAACCGATTATTGTATAATATCAGATAATTAATAAGTAATATGTAATACAGGGTGTTACAAAACTACCCGTGAAGCCGAAAGGAGGTTAAATGGGGCCTTATAACGAGTCCATTCATAATATTTAAGAACCGTATGTACTCCTTATAAGTACATAAGGAGTATATAACGAGTACATAACGAGTACATAAGGAGTACATGAGGAGTACATGAGGAGTACATAAGGAGTACATAAGGAGTACATGAGGAGTACATGAGGAGTACATGAGGAGTACATAAGGAGTACACAAGGAGTACATAAGGAGTACATAAGGAGCACATAAGGAGTGCATAAGGAGTACATAAGGGGTACATAAGGAATGCATAAGGAATGCATAAGGAGTACATAAGGAGTACATAAGGACTATATAAGGAGTACATAAGGAGTGCATAAAGAGTACATAAGGAGTACATAGGAATGTCAGGTCATGATACACTTTTGTTACTACAGATTGGCGTGGTAGCAGGGAATGTCGAACTCTTACCGACTAAAAACCGCACTTGCCTTCCCTTGCCCTATAGTCCTTCCTGTCTATAGAATTCACCACGACCATGACGGGCTAAGGTCCGGTTCAATCACCTGACACCATAAAAGGGCGAGGCGTCTCCTTGCCTCCTACTCGAAGCGGAATCGCCGTACGCCACTTACTGGGGCATTGTCTGGTCGGGCGGCGGAATCTCCAGGTCAGCCCCCCGTAGGCTACAACTCATAGAGGCCGGAGGTCTGTCTGCGCAGTCCATCAACTACGAATCGGGAGAGAAATTGAGGCTTCTCTCTCCCTTTCTGCTGCCTCTTTTGCAAGCATGACTTGCTCGTAGTATGAGGCGGTGGCTTCCCATGCGCTCTCGTTGCCTACTATGTACTGGATGACGGACGGAACTCACAGTGCTGCTCTGTCCAAGCTTTGTCGTATACGCTCCCGGTGTATTATTCGGGAAGCTATGTCAGGGACTCCAGTTCTTTTCCGGATAACTTCATTACGAATTTTTATCTTTCAAAGAAACCCCGAACATAGCTCGCTCCATCGCTTGCTGTAACACTTTAAATTTGTGGACCAGTCCTACTGTCAGTGTCCACGTTTCGGCATCGTATGTCATGACAGGCAGGACGCACTGGTTGAAAACTTTCGTCTTCAAGCACTGCGGTATAGGCGACGTGAAAACTCGGTGAAGTTTGCCAAATGCTGCCAACTCAACCGAACCCTCCTGTCGGCTTCTTTCTCGATGTTGTGTCTACCAGCTGAATGTTCTGCCCTATTATAGGTAAACGTATTCCTACACAACTTCAAACACCGACCTTTCTATGACCGATTTCTTCATAAAAAGCACAAGTTTAGTAGATTTTTTAATACTCTTCATTATGTGAATTGAGAGTCTCGAAAGTCTCGTTATTCCTGAGACTGAAAATATAATTCTCGAGTCTCGAAAATACCAAAAAATCGTCGAGACTCGATATTTTCGAGACCGATACTCCCGGAATGAAAGCCCTAGTTACTAACGCTATACGCGACGCCCGACGGACAGTTGGTTGATAGAGAGAGAGTGCTGTGCGATATAAAGCAAAATAGCTTTATAGCATAAAGTGCGAACCGCGATATCATTTGCTTTATGCTATGTGTAATAAGCACGCTACTATAAAATACTTTATGCTATAGTAACCATCACTATACTACCGGCACGCTATGATGGCCGTTTTGACGTTTGTCCACTCGCGAAGTTTCGTATTAATTAGTAATTACATTTGAAGGAGCAAATTGCTGTTCTTTAATGTCAATAGTGATCTAACGATAGTACCACAAAACATATGTACAATATGTATTGTGTTTTTTTATTTTCGTCCATTAACGTAACGGCCATCATAGCGTGCCGCAAGTATAGTCACTAGTGTTACTGTTCCGGCTTCGCCTGCACCGCGCGGAGCCCCCGCACACATACATGGCGCAGGTGTGCGTGTACACCGCTCACCTCACCGCGCGCGCATCAACCACACGTCAGCGGCCGCCATTCGCCCGCGCGCCTCGACAAGGGTTGTGTGCGCGTCTCACTCAATGTCAAACTAAGCATTAATAAATTTGTTACGTCGTAGTGATGATTCTTTCATTTTAAAACAACAAAAAGTAACCAGCGACTATCGAAGCCGAAACAGTTACCATTACCAATTATGTACTTTCCAGGTCTGGTGGGAGTGTTAAACGCCAACTTCTACTTCTGGATAGCTTTCACAGTGCTGCACCTGGTGACCTGCCTCGTCATGACCTTCCAGATCTACTATTTAGGCAGATTTAAACTGGGTGAGTTTTTTTTTTTACTGTAGAAAAACGGAGGAGGTTTTATGTTCGTCTGTCTGTATTTTTTTATGTATGGTCACTGTACGGGTCGCGGCTTATGTGATATCGGTTATGCTGTTAAATTAAACACTTCAGTAACTTTTAAAGGTCTTTCTACTTTTTTAGGTGGCAAACAAGCATACGGCTCACCTGATGGTTAGCGGTTACCGTAGCCTATAGACGTTTGCAACACCAGGGGTATCACTTGCGACGCTGTAAAAACTCAGGAGCTCTAGCATAGTAGTCGCGCTTAGAACCACTAGACTCTAGGCAGTCACCGATATTTCCGTTACTTCCTTAATGATTTGCATTGAGTTCCTAATTTGTGCTGACACTGCGTCAGAAAGAAAGAAAGAAAGTTTATTCTGACAGCGACAACACAAGACAAAATATAAAACAATATATTCAAGTCTTACACTAAGGAAGTACGTTATCCTGTGCGATGTCAAAACAGGTCCTTATCTCAGCACTGTGCTGCAGCAAAAATCAAATCAAGCTGCAGCGCTGATATTCTGGTATATCCTGTTGATGCTGCATGCAGTGCCTGAAGACAAAGTCTTTAACCAGTGTGTGTTTCCAGTGATGACATACTACACAGAGACGTGGTCGCTCACTATGGGTCTCATAAAGAAGCTCAAAAGGTCACTCAGCGAGCTATGGAGAGAGCTATGCTTGGTATTTCCCTACGTGATCAAATCAGAAATGAGGAGATCCGTAGAAGAACGAAAGTAACCGACATAGCTGAAAGACTTAGCAAGCTTAAGTGGCAATGGGTGGGGCACATAACTCGTAGAACTGATGGCCGCTGGGGCAAAAAGGTTCTCGAGTGGAGACCACGCACCGGACAGCGCAGCGTGGGACGGCCTCCAACGAGATAGACGGACGACCTGGTAAAGGTCGCTGGAAGTCGTTGGATACCGGAACTGGTCCTTGTGGAAGTCTATGGGGGAGGCCTTTGTTCAGCAGTGCACTTCCTGTGGCTGATATGATGATGATGATGATGATGATTATCCCGTTGATGAGGCCGGAGACAGTCTTTATAATTATTAATTTGTTTCTTTAGACGGCGGCATCATCTACCGAGCTGCGCGGGAGTTGTTGTCCCGCCCCCTGGCGGCCATCACGCCCACCTACTGCGGCAGGTGTGTGCTGCTCATCATCGCTAACCTGGCCAACTGGGCGATCGCTGCATACGGGTGAGTATTTTAAACAATTAATTAACACATTAAACGCCATGGGGGACAACATATGGGCCTCACTTAAGTAGTCGATAGAGCCAGGTCAAAAATAACAAGTTTATAAAATTTCATGTATAAGTTTTTATTGTTTGAAGGGTTATAAAATGTGGTAAATAACCTGTAAAACATCGAATAAATGTAATTTGTGACTTAATTTATCTAAAACACTAGTGTCACTCATTAGTTGTCCCCCGTGGCGTACGCGGTAAATAATTCGCATGTCCGTTAGCGGGGGCCGCGGGGGTCAGGGTGTCGGCTATCCACACTATATAAACCATTTCTTTGTTTTGAGTGTTTCCTACAAGCTATATTCATTCAACGTGCCAGACCGTCTCGTGCTCATCATTCGAGGCTTTTTCTGTCGAATCGCACCTTTCGCTATCGTATAGAGGGCGGCACACTCTCGTCCCCTCATCCTATCCGAGCCGGAGTCCCTCAGGGCTCCGTACTCTCCCCTCTCCTTTTCACGCTGTACACCAGCGATATTCCAAAAAGATCCAAGTCGCAGTTGGCTCTATTCGCTGACGACACGGCTATATATTATTCCGGCATCAGCCTAACAAACATCACCAAAATTCTCCAATCCTCAGTCAATGCCCTAGGGAATTGGTTCAGGAAATGGAGAATAGAGGTGAATCCCTCCAAGAGCGCGGCGGTTCTCTTTCACAAGAGTTCCGACCTCTCCGCTCAAGCCAAACCCATCTCCCTCTTCGGCCAACAGATCCCTTGGGAAAAGAAAGCCAAATACCTGGGCGTGGTTCTAAATTACCGACTTACGTTCCGAGAGCACATAAAAACGGTGCGTTCGCGCGCCGCTTTTGCTCTAGGACGTCTACATGGCATGCTCAATGCACGCAGTAAACTCTCCCTCAAATACAAGGTGAGAATTTACGTGATGTGTATTCGCCCCATCATGACCTATGCAAGTGTCGTATTCGCTCACATAGAAAGTCCCGCTATCCATAGGATGCAGACCCTCCAAAACCGATTCATGCGCAAAGCCACGGGTGCCCCTTGGTACGTGCGCAATAGGGACCTTCACTTAGACTTAAAACTGCCTACCATCAAGCAGTTTATGAAACGCGCCTCTAAGCGCTATTTCGATTTGGCCCCCCTTCACCTTAGGGTGGAGTCTACGCTACTGACCACAAGGGGATTAGTCCCCTTGTGGTCAGTAGCGTAGACTACAAACCCTCTCAGATAAGTAGAGTGCGCCGCCCAAGGCACGCACTCACTTACCCTGACGACCAAATCACCCTAGCGCAGGAGTCAAACAGAGTGACTAGCACTCTCAAAACACACGCACAAAAACGCCGCCCGATATACCGTCCTCGCCGGCGAGGCCCGTCGCGAAGACCCCTTAACGGTAATCCTCCCCGTCCCTTGCTCGAGCCGGCCCGTGCCGAGCCAGTAGCTTTAAATTCGCCCCTAAATAATTTAAACCCAGATCCAGCCGTCCCTAGCTGCCCCCCCAGCAACGCCCTAAGCCGAGGTCCGAGTCCCGCAGGGGACACCCTTAGCTGTGTTGCTTAGTTTATAAGTTGCCCCTGGCTGGAGGCATTTAGTGCCTCGCGACCTAGTCCGGTTCAGTTTTTAAAGCTCCCTCGAGCTAAAAACTATGTCCGTCATAATAAACTTGAGTGTTTCCATAAAATTCATTAAATTTATTTACTTACTAAGACATCATTGATCTCAATCTGAAGTCTTATTTGTTTTCTAGTTGTTAATAACTTTCAATAAAACGTCTAGTTTTTTATTTACACATGTGGTTTCACTTATCAAACTACTCCCGAATGAGTAAAACTACTTATATTACTGTATTTATACTAATTTATAGTAGAACCTTAATATTTTAGCTAGTTATGTTTAAAAAGCACAATCCACATAAAATAATAATACACGATCTCATATTGAAATTCTTGTCCCATTACATGTTGTGACATTATATGACATATTTTTCTAAGTAATATTTTTTTCTAAAAACCAAGTGCAAATCATTTGTCTACAGGGCCATGGGGGTCACGTCTAATACATATTTGCTTCACATTTATGCCCGACGGCTCAAACGAAACGCTTAAAGTCGCCTCTAGCTCGCGGTCACATGGTGTCCCCCGCGGCTCTAACGGAACAATCGCATGTCGACTACATGGTGTCCCCCATGGCCCAATCAGAAAAACTCAAAAATCAAGGCGGCGTTTAACGTGTTAAGAGAGGTAGGGTAGGATAGTTGGAGTAATTCCACTCAAATTGGAGCTGCCCGACTATGGAAGTACCTCCCAAACAAGCATACGGTCCACTTGATGGTAAGCGGTTACCGTAGCCTATAGACGCTTGTAATATCAGGGGTACCACTTGCGCGTGGCCGACCCTGTAAAACGAAAGAGAAATAGTTGGGTTGATAATATAAGGATCAAAGTCCCCCCACTGGCAACCTTGCTCACCGAAACAATTTAACAATAATTTTTAACAATACTCCTCATTTTTATATAGGTAATATTTGTATGTCTTATTAACAAAACATAACGGACTCTTTAATCATGAAAGACCTTTACTTGTATTTACCTATTATACATAACCTTATAATTTACCTATTATATATACCTTGTAAATGTATATACATTTGGGAACAGAAGGCAAATCGTAGGTAGAATCTTCAACGTAGGACATTATTATTATGGGCGTAGTTATCCAATCGCATAGGTACAGTTTGATTTAAATTAACAAAAGTAACTATGGAAACGCGAAATGCTCCGTCCCCGAGCCCCCACGCTCATCGACTTTCATAACCTCCAAAACCAACTGACAAAGTCAGTTGTCAGTTCAACCACGTGATATTGACTTCACCCAAGTGTACTACTTGACGTTTCCACCGATCAGTACTAGATGGCGCCACGTTGTAACTCAACGTTGCGAAATACATAATTCTAATACAAGTCCTTTCTGTCCCTTAGGCTGGCCCAGCACAGCCGTGACTTCGCGTCCCACCTGCTGTTGGTGCTGATGAGCAACCTGTTCCTCTATACGCTGTTCTACATCGTCATGAAGCTGCTGCACCGAGAGTCCATCCGATGGTACAGGTATGTCAATATACTAACATTTTTTATAATCAAAGGAGCTCATCAAAAGTCCATACAACTCAGCCCAAATTTGTACCTGTGGTACATGACAGCTGTCAAGTTGACAGTTTTTACTATGAAATCACTATGAAACTGATAATAATGTGCCAAAATGGCGTACGTTTGACATTCCAAAACTGCCACTGACAGCAGATAGCTATCAAGTTGACAGTTTTTACTATAAAACACTATGAAACTGACACTTAGAGCACGTCGAGCACCTAGACTCGACATTTCATAAGTGCCTGTATATGGTTTATATGAAAATAAAACTATTTTGATTGATTGATTGATTGCTTAGGACCACTAGACTAAGAGACAGTGTTCTTTTATTATCGTCAATAACGTCAATCCATATACAGTCCCACTGCTGGGCACGGGTCTCCTCTCAGATTGAGAGGGATTAGGCTATAGTCCACCACGCTGGCTAATGCGGGGCATACAGGTTTCCTCATGATGTTTTACATTGACACGGGTAGTTTACCCGTGACCATGGAAGCTGTTAAGGGTCCGAAACGTCGGGATTAATAATTTCAATATACGCGATAAAATCCGTAAAAAATAGTTTTATTTCAATGTATAATATTCGCGTAAATGTCTGAAATCAAGATGTTTAAATTTTTTATTATTTTTTTACAGCTGGGTCTTCATAGCTATGACGTACACGATATGGTTTGGATCCAGTTATTTCTATCTAGACCAGAACACCAATTGGGCGGTGAGTACCTTTAAACATAAGAAAGGGAATGTTTCGTCTCGCGTGGGTTCGATCTCATAGGACACAAATATTTACTAAAGAAACTGTCAACATTGACGAAGTCGCCGTCATTTATCGTTAATCTTAAATAAGAGAGTTAAGGCACAGTGGGAGTAATTCCACTTAAACTGGAGCTGTCCGAATGGGGAAGTACCTCCGCCTTGTAGAGAATCGAAGTGATATAACGAATAACACTGCTTTGAGCTGTGTTGTGTCCCTTACGGTGAGCAAGGTTGTCAGTGCTCCGCGAGGAAACGTTGTGTTGGCAGTGGGGGGACTTTGACCCATATTTATTTATTTATTATTATACAGTATAAGTGTGATGGCAGTATAAGTTATACTGCCAACCCAACTATTCCTCTTTCGTTTTACAGGGTCGGCAACGCGCAAGTGATACCCTCGGTGTTACAAGCGTATCTAGGCTACGGTAACCACTTACCATCAGGTGGGCCGTATGGTAGAGGCTTAATTACTTAGAAATCCTTTTTTTTCCACAGCTTACCCCAGCCCAGTCTCGTCAGAACAACCGTCAGTGTTCCTTATTACAGCTTTACGACTCCCACGATATCTGGCACTTCCTGTCCTCAACGGCAATGTTCTTCTCCTTCAACATGTACCTAACCATAGACGACAACCTCTCTAGGACTCCCAGGAACAATATCATGGTGTTTTAGGTCATAATTGTAGGCCAAATAGGCTAATTGACTGATTAATTTGTGGCTCCATAAAAAAGCTGACCATGAATACCTACGGCCGATCAACAAAAACGAAATTAAAATCCGTTCAAAAAGGAATATAATAAACCGCGCATCAAAAATACTGATTGAGCAGCAAAATACAGTTATTCGTTAGGTTAGGTTGGGACTGTGACCACACATCGCCAGAACCAAATCTGAATGTTTTGAGACCAAGATAGTGTATATAACAATATTTTGAGGTGACTATTTTGCTGTGCAATAAGTATTTTTGTTGTGCAATAAGTATTTTTGTTGTGCAATAAGTATTTTTGCTGTGCAATAAGTATTTTTGCTGTGCAATAAGTATTTTTTTGTGCAATAAGTATTTTTGCTGTGCAATAAGTATTTTTGCTGTGCAATAAGTATGTTTGCTTAGGATTGGGAATTATTTTGTTGTACAAGACATTTTTTGATTTGCAGTTAAATTATCGCCGTTTAAAAGGAAGTTATAAGCGTTTTAGTTTTATGCTAGACAGAGAGCGTATAATAGCGAGAGATGACGTCATGAGCGCCATACAATTCAAATTCTATACTAACATTCGTTTTGCAAGAAAGGGACGGAGCATCTCTTCAATCCCCACCATACCTATGAATTATATTTTAAAGGCACCTTCTACACGGTCGGCAATAACCGCCGACCATCGTATCCTAGGTCGGATTGATGTAAAAATGGACAGTGTAGAAATCGGTTGACCGACCAATATTTGGTTGATGTCAACGGCCTTGGTTGCAAGCGCATCCCTCGCGACAGGCTGCGTCCCTGTAGCCCGATTCACGTAATTAAAACCGTAGCGAAGTCGCAGCGACTAAATCGTTGAAACAGTTTTCCTATTCCGATCCGTTTCTTTTTTTCAAATCGTTGAACTGTGTGATACAGTTACACTATTACAGTTATTTTTCAATAGAACGACTTCTAAATCTCTCCGATTGACAGATGTGAATAGGAAAACTGTTTCAACGATTAAGTCGCTGCGACATCGCTACGGTTTTAATTACGTGAATCGGGCTACTGGTCCGGACCGTCTGGAACGCTGTCGGCCGACGACAGAAATCTAGGTCTACCCGACCAAGACACGATGGCCAGCCATCTATTCAATGGTCCTGTTATATGTTTTTTATAGTTCCTAACCAGTATTTCTATATCGATGGCCGTAAGAATTATTTTTAGTGTAATAAGCCCAGATGAAATAAAGGAGCCACCAAGCAAATTCTGTAGTTTATAGTAGCCGCAGGGTTTAGCGGTGAACTCTAACGCAACGAGTGGCGATCACAATAGACCGACTTTCGCTGTGATACCTACTATAGCCGCATATAATTAATTAAAAATATATTTGAATAAATGGATAGAAACATACAGGCTATGATGGTAAGCGGTAATAGCTTAAGGGAAGGCTAGTTATCGAGTGGGTTCCAATGCTATTGTTGGACGAGGTGGGCGAGATGATTTTGAGTTTTTCCAAACTATGAAGAAGCTCCGAGTAGTAATTCCTGGCTTGAGTTAGGTGGGGTTTTGCCCAGCTGTGGGACACAAGAGGCTATGTAAAAAAAAACAACCGACTTTTAAAAAGGAGGTGTTACTCAATTCGACTGTACGATTCTTTTTGTGTGTACTGTAAGGCTATATCTTCGCTGATCGTAAACCGACTTTGATTGATAGAATATACCGTCAAATGGCGTGAATAGGGATACAGGGGTGAATCAGGAAAAAACTGAATTGATTTTTCAGGTTGATCCCTATTCACCCCTTGTCCATATTCACCCCGGTTAATGTTCCTGGTCGGTCCCATATAAATTTGGTTGGTTTCTGACCATCAATTCTGGAGATACACCACCCATTGCTGGAAGATTTATTTTTTTCCAAAAAAAAAGGTTTGTGATAAAAAGTGTTAATGATCTGGGTTATATTTTGATGTTAGTTTGTAAATTGTTTATGTATGCATTTGACTGTACGTCCGGGTGCATGGTTCGATTCTCACCTGATATAAATATTTGATGCCTCGAATCGCCCGTTAACCGTATGTTTGTGATGTCAAATTAGGCTTGTTTGTGAAAAAGAAGAATTGTATATTTATTATTTTAAGTAAGAAATATGACATGTTTTAGATATGTGTGCGTTTGTTGACAAATATGAATCGATTTTATGCAAGTGTAGTTTATAGAGAATCACCACTAGTTTTAAAAATATTGTAGTTATCTAATCTGCAGTTATTCTTTAACTTAACCGAATTTTAAATGGTTCATACCATCACGCCTGTATGCCTCGAAGGATTAGGTAGAAGCTTTCGGACTAACTATCGGAGTTTAGATTTTGTGCCCGGTTAATGGCAATAAGCTCGCCCCCTATTACATGTTACTATACATACCGGTGAACTGTGGGTGTACATTGGTATACCTCTGCCTAACCCATCGGGGAATACAGGCGTGATATTATGTTATTCTAGATTTAAATTTAAATACTTAATTTAAAATGTTAGCTTCCAAGACACGCCTTATTACTATAATTTATAAACCGACTGGTTTAGTCTGCTATTTTTAATATACTTACCTCCTTATTCATCACCTTGATGACGTGAAGGCAAATTTCGACATAGCGGGTGGGACTCGCAGTGGCTTAGTGGTTATAGCGTCTAGTGTATTGCACTAAAAGACGCAGGTCCGAATCGTGCCCGCAGTCGAATTTTTCCTTCGCTAAAATAACTTTATAATCTTAACATGGAAAACGCAAGAAAAAACAAAACTGTACATCCTTATTTTTTAATTACCGGGAAAAATCAATGGGTTCAGGTAGAAACAGATTGATCCCACGTACGCAACGTTTGCAATGCGTTAATCTAGTTTTTATATGAAAACTAGCTGCCCCCCGCAGTGTCACCTGCCTTTTTTCCATTTTGCTAGGCTCCTATTGGTCGTAGCGTGATGTAATATAGCTTATAACCTTCCTCGATAAATGGACTATCCAACATACAGAGAATTTTTCAACTCGAACCAGTAGTTCCTGAGATAAGCGCGTTCAAACAAACAAACTTTCAGCTTATAATATTAGTATAGATGAACGGATTAGAAACACACGCATAGGATTGCATTGCATACAATAAGTGTGTCTGATGAATACGTTTTTGTATATAAAATCAAGGAGTCCAGATATCATAACGCATTGCACGTGGGTACGTGGGATCAGTCTGTTTCTACTTTTATTGTACTCAAAATTATGAGGGGTTCGTGGTTTAGTAATAACTGCGCTGTTTAACCGATATGTAAGGTTAAGCTGCGCTAGCCGCGGCCAGTCTGTGAATGGGTGACCATTGTTAACATTTCGAGATCCTCCGTGCTTCAGAGAGCACGTAAAACCGGTCTGGGTTTGGATACGAACATATGTGACAGTATATCGGTAGTCAGACGTCTAAAAAGCCTGACAACCAGTCTAGCCTCAGGATATCGGTACCTATTAGGTACTCAGAAATTGTTATAAAGTCGGTAAATACCAAAGCTTATAATTAGTTACAAATCAATTAGTGAAAAGAGGTGCTATGAAATTTAAAAAAATTAGTATATTAAATTTATAATAGCTTCTTGCTTGCTTAATACAATATACAGGATAGACAACGATCAGACGAGAAATGTACAGACACCAACAGGTCAAGTTATCCATAACTGTAAAATATTCCCAATTGAATAAGAACCTTATTATTTTGTATTAAAGTTGAAAATCTATCAAAGTAATTTGACAGATTATGGTGCTGGCTTCTATACCCACAGATCTATAGATCATCATGACTTCTCTCTTGTCAAGCTGACGTATGACATTGACAGATTGACTAATAGTCCGCACGTTGGGCGTTTTACTTCAGCGGTTGCCGAAGGTTTAAGGCTCAAAACACATCAAAATGGCAGCGTCTACCAGGGTAGTGGCTAGCCGTTTCATTTTCAAAGCATTTTAAACTTTATGTCGGTTAATAAAATGCATTGTATCGCTTGAATTTGCTGGAACGTGTCGCGGGGCGGCCTAGCACTCTTCCATCCGATCCGTCCGATTAAAGCGGGTACCTTCGCTGTCACACTAACAGCCGGCCTTTTTTTATAGTACTTACCGAAAATCCTCTAGGTTAGGGTGTGTCCGTCAGTTGCCCATTCCACTTGGCCCTCCTGGAGCTTCCATCAATGGACGTCCGCGGTGGGATCGCGGATCATGCGAGAGCGATTCCCGTGATCTCACCACCATGCTGAAGGTGGTAGTGGTGGTAGTTTTAGTCGGTATGCTGGCCACCTGGCCGGAGAGCCCGAAACAACCACCGTCTCGCATCCCCGAGCGGGGTGGCATGCATAATAATACGCATTCCCCCAACCCGAAAATAAAGGTAGGATATGTAACGACATATCCTACCTTTGTGAAGTACTTACTTACGTACTTACCTTCGAGTCGTTACTCGTACCGACCAAAAACCCCACATTCCTTCACTCGCCCTATAGTCATGGCCATGGCATCCGTGAAATTCGTCACAATCTGTCAGCCTTCCTGCCGGTGTGTTATGAGAATAACGTCGTGTGTCATGACTTCGATTACCACTCGAAACAAATCTTTGAGTGATCTACAGATATTTGTTTCTAGTTAGGCGTCCTTTCTGTCAGTTCTTTTATATATTTGTAGTCTCCCCCAACACAGAGCTTGACCCCTAGTACGGGTATTTTAGACAAGAAAGAAAGAAAAGACCAAATTGTTTCCAATTGGAAATAAGTAGCAAAGATTTTGTAGATGACTATCGTTAGTAATATTTAAATACCTATTTTTGATTTCTATGATTGTTAAATCGACTATAATTTCTTGTCTACTTTGGATTATAAAAATCAGCAAGCAAGATGTACGTATTCCTATCTTTAAAGTGTTTCCAAATCACTCGGCATCTTTCCAATGCTTTTTAGAGGCTAGTGCCAATAGGAGCATTTTATTAATATTTAAAAATTCTCAATCGACACTGTTTTGTAGAGTAAATTGTGGTGGCACGAAGGTTTGTGGACAAAGTATTAAATTGGTGTAGGTTTTTTTGAAATTTCTTTCGACCTGACTTTTCCTTTTTAATCGGCACGTAAGGACAAAAGATTTAAATCGTTAGATTGCCATACCGCGTCAAATAATGGTCATGTTTCCGTAAGTAAACTGGTTGACATCGGATTTATCGAATCTGTTGTTGTCTCGTTCACTCATACTGAATATTGCTCACTGCCGTTCTGTCTCTACATGGAATGTGTGCATGCACTCATCTATATATGGACACGTTTTTGAGCGGTATAAGTATGGCGAGAGCATATTTGACGACCTCTGTTGTCTGGCGGTTCGAGTGCCGGACTGCTGATCACGAGGTCGAGGGTACGATGGCCAGGGGACACAAATATTTGTGATGAACATAAGTGTTTGTTTGTTCCTTATGTATTTACAAAAAAAAAGTATATAAGTATTATATCCATTGTCTAGTACCCATAGTACAAGCTCTGCTTATTTTGGGACTAGATGGTGCTGTGTAAAATGTCCCAAAAATATTTATATATTTATTTATATTTATATCTAACGATTTTAATCTTTGACCTAAGGGTCATAGCGTGACGTGATTAAATACCCTTTAACCTTCCTCAAGAATTGGTCTGTTAAATGCATTTTTTTTAAATTTCATCACATAATAAAAAACTTGGTCAGTACCTATGACTCTTCGCGCCGCCACAGACAGATAAATGATCAAGTTTTGTAAGACTGTTGTCATTTCACCTAATTTAGTTATGTACAGTTCCACTATGTAAATAAATATCGCTTTTTCAATTGTTGTTTTATTATACCTGTTGCAAAATATACCCTATTGCAGTATAAGGTAAGTATAGAGTACCTATGCATATATTCTTTTAATATTTTTAGTTACCCTCCAAAGAAAAAATAATTTTGTTAACGATAATTAAAATAAAAACGATTTTAATTGAATCGATTAATTTCCATACGCAGTAATTTTATTTCCAGTTAGGTACTTAATATAAATTAATACGAAATCAAAAAAGTATCAAAGTTAATTTGATTTTTGAATGCTAAGTTGTTTTTGTGTTAATTTATTGACGTTTCTGAACGATATTTTTTAAGTTTGCTTAGCAATATTTTGGGGGTAGTTACGAAATTTATTGACAGTAATAGATATAGTTGACGGTTTTGATTTACTGACGGGCGCTCCCACTCGTCGGCTGCTCCAGTGTACGTCCGGGAGGCGGTGTGCATACACACCTGTGTTTATAGAAATCGCGCTACCCCGTGAACTGTAAAATCTCTTGAACTTTTTAGTGATTGTGCTTTATAAACTGTGAAATAAAGAAGATCGCAGCATTTAGTCACCGCTAGCAGACTTCGAGGCAGACCTTTAGGTAAGTTGCTGCATGATTTTAGATCTTATTCTGACATCTCTGAACCTTTTTCTTTTACGTAAATATTCGTGGGTACCTAAACTTATTTAATTTCTTTCTTTGCTTATGTATTGCGCTGTTAAGGGCTTGTCTACATTGTCGTGCGTACGATCTGTGTCGGCATTAGACAAGTCGCACTAATGAAATGTAGTCGAAAGACGGAAAAAGATTCGAGGATGGGAAGAATATGTACTTCCCCGTAGGTATAATATATATGCGCTATGCTCGCAAGTTTTGTGCTTTCGCTGCGGACGGCGTGATTTAGATAGAAGGACGAGTGAAAAATATTTCTTTCCACGTAGCTACAATATTTATGCTTCCACATCAGCCATATATACCATACCATTGCCGTTGCGAACAGGGTGAGCTAGGTAGTTAGGAGACGGGGCCAAGTGGGCGTCTAGTATAATTGTCTACACAAAAAAACCGTGAAACTGTGTAACGTCGTCATTGTTTTGGGTCAGTGAGTAGTCTTGGGCACGGTAATCTTAGGGGCACTATGGAGGGGGACTTGGAAAATTTTCACGTTTTTTTTGTAGCATGGGGTTTAGAAACCATTTAGGTTCAGTACTTCATATTTCCAAAATGAAAACGCTGACAAACATCTTTTCTGGAAATCCCGGAACACCTCGGGGCACCTCGACTCGGACAGGTTAGGTTAGAAGGGGAAAATAACCACCCCGAAGTAGGAGCCTGCTTTGCAGCGCTCCGTCAATCGCCTTATTGCTATTGCCACTCGGAAATAGGAGGCCTCACCTCGACTTTCGAGATTGATGTTGAGAATTACGCGGCATGCGGTATTAAGGGGCACATTTTTAATTATTTTTGTGATAGCACAATGAAATAAAAGGAAGTCGGCTGTCAGTCAGTCCCTGACCAACCCCTTTGGTCAGGGATAATTTTGCCCTTAGCATAATTAGTCACGTGTCCATGACCTTAAGGTCACTTGACCTGGACCCCAAGGGCTGGGGGAACACAATAGGAACACCTTGAGGGCATTGACTTTGAACTAAGGGTCATTCTGTGCGAGTCGATCCGTGATTCCGAAAGTGATCCGTAATATTGACCTGTTACTGCTCCTGATAAGCAGTATTCATGGTTAGTGACCTTGAAGTCAAGTCGTGACTTTTGTCAAGGACAAATGACTGATGCCCAGGTCAAGGGTCAACCTTTGAAGTCATGATGGTTGTGTGAATTTGGAGGGTCATGACCTTGAGGTCAAGGACAAAATTCCAAAGTCTATTCACTATTTTCAGCAGTAACAGGTCAATTCATGGTTAGTGATTTTCTTACCGTTTAAGTACGAGAGTAATTATTTATTATGGAAACTGACTGGCTCACTAGCTTAGTGGTCCTAAGCTCGACTACTACGCTGGAGGTGCTGCATTGTCAAATATTGTGCCGCCAAGCAATAGACTATTTGACAATGCGAAAAATAAAGTGTCAATTACTGTTATCAGTATAAATTAAGAGTTTAAAAATGGTTTTTTATAAACGTAACTTGAAAATAATATCTAATTTATTTAAAAATCCGTAAATAAAAAATGCATTTTTTTAACGTTTGTCACGTGATACAAAACGCTCCTGATTGGTCGAGTTTGTGATGACGTCACAAGCTTGGAAACCTCGTTTGCGTACTTGCGTCTACTTGTGATTTATCAGCTTTCTAAACTGTTTTAATAAGATTTTCTGTATTATTCATTGTTTTTGTGTGATTTATTCGAATATTTTACAAATTCTGTCAAGTACTTTTACCATGGACAACGATTTTGTAAAAGCCGACAGCAGAAACCTGCCCCAAGTCGACGCAATCGTGATCGGATTGTTTTTCAAAAATAATTCCGACTTTTATGCTTCGGAGCTAAAAAATGTGAAAACAGCAAAGTAAGAATACTTACTAACACTTTAGCGGTAACCTAAATTATATCAAAAGTAAGTGAAGTAATGATGAACTTCTACATCGAACTTATATAGGATATATATATTATAGTCGGGATCTTTTAGTAATTTTGTAATGCTTATTGAAATCATAAGACTCTGTAGCTACACTTTTTAACTAATATTATGGAAAACACCGGAAATATTCGAAGTGATTTGCAAGACATTCTGTTATAAACATTAGAGGTATTATAACCTCAAATCAATAACGAAAATATTTAGATTCAGAATGTAATTAATTATTACAAAATTTATATAATATGTTTACTTACATCGAAATGGTCTTCACAGAAGAAAATATTTGTACTATTCGCTATGTCATTAGGATCCTTGCGAGAAAGTTTCAACCACTTTCGGCGCACTTCGACATTCTTTGGAACACTTACAAATAGTTTTCCGGAGTTTTTATCGACGTATTTGTACATTTTGGAACTGCACACCATTTGTAACTCATTTTGTCACTTATTTCACTGATAAAATGTAAATCTTATCGCACTTTCGATTTTTGTTTGCAACAAAATAATGTATGTGGATGATATGTACCACAGAACAGAATACAGGCGTGTGACGTCACCGACCCCATTGCAGCGCCATATTGTCAAAGTAGCGTTTTGGCACGCTATTTAAATATTGAATTTTTAATTTGATATTTTTCAGCAAATATATACCAGAATTAAAAAAAACAACTTTTATTGGGTTCCTTAAACTCTACTACATAATATAAAAAGGATTTTAAAAACCTGTCAAATAGTCTATTGCAGCAGTGGGACAGTATATGGGTTGATGATTATTGTGTTACGGTTTGAAGGGCAATGTAGCCAGTGACATTATTGAGCAAGAGCATATAAGACTTAAAAGTGAGAATGGTACCTAGCCACGCCGATCTTACCACCGTCGCTTTTGTAACATCTTCCCATCTTGCGGATAGACTATGAAGTACCTACCTCCGCCTTGCAGAAAATCGAAGTAAAATAACAATGCTTTGAGTTGTGTTGTTTCTAACGGTGAGCAAGATTGCCAGTGCTCCGCGAGGAAACGTTGGGACTTTGACCCTGATACTGCCAACTATGGTACAACCGCCGTATGCATGTTTGCCACCTTAGTAGTATACAAAAAATACTGTTTTCGGACTTTAGTTTGGTGTTTCTTCTCAGAGGTCGTCAGTTAGGAAATGCCGGCGCTAAGTATCTAGCATTAAAAATCCAAAACATTGACTTGTAAAAGTGTCTTTGAAATAAAACTACTTTTTACGGATTTTATCGCGTATATTGATATTATTAGTCCCGACGTTTCGGACCCTTTACAGCGTCCATGGTCACGGGTAGACTCAAATGTCAGAAATCAATTTGTAAAAGTGTCTTTAAACTCTATTTACAGAAAAAAAGGAGATGACCTGATTAGACTAGTGATTGTAAGCGCGACTGCTACGCTACAGGATTCGGTTCCCAGGTTGAGCGAAGTGTTATTGGGTTTTTCTATAGTTCTCAGTTGCTGTTCGGTTTTATTTGTGCCTGGATGGCTATAGGCTCGCCCCCTAATACAATGGCCTTAAACATATTATCAAACTGTGGTTTTTGTACCCCTCTGCCAAATCCCTCGGGGAATATAAGCGTGATGGTATTACTGATAGAAAATTTTATACCTATACTTTTGCAGTCCTTCTTGGGGCATTAAAGTACCGACACCAGCAGATTAAAGTATTCAAAACTGTCAAATTTTCCCAATTGATTAAGAACCTTATCATTTTGTATTAAAGTTGAAAAACAATCAAAGAAATTTGACAGATTGTGGTAGCTTGACGTGTTGGCGTCTGTACATTAGGTTATATAAAACTAACAAATTAACAACTTTTTACCTCAACTGCTCTGTGGAATCAATTAACAGCGGAGGTATTTCCGACCCGGTACGACATGGCAACCTTCAAGAAGCGAGCCTATTATTTTCTTAAAGGCCGGCAATGCATTTGCAACCCCTCTGGTGATGTGGGTGTCAATGGGTAGCGGTGACAACTTACCAACAAGTGACCCGCTTGCTCGCTTGCATAAAAAATCTACAAATGATTATAAACCTTAAAATGTTGACAAGTTCAAAATCGAATGAGAATAATGTACCAAGGGACAAGTAAATAAAATGTCTATAATTCTGCAATACTTTTTATTCCTCATAACCTACATCTACAAGCTGACATAAACGAATATTATATTACACCATTTAAATACAAGACGCCGCGCCGGTGGCGCCCTCTGCGCCCGCCGTAGCCCTCATAAGTGGAAACGCTTAAAGCTCACTGTTTTATTTGATTAAAATTTGATTGACCACTGAGTTTGGCAGAGGGATAAAGATTTCTACATAGAATTAGGCTTTTAGCGATCTTAAAATCACTAAAAATGGTCAAAAACTGACAGTATGTGGTTAAATTTGACATTAGAAACTTTATAATCTGACAATACAGTTCTTATGTGAAATTTTACCACATACACATTACTTAACATAAAAACAGGTATCAAATAACGAGTCACACTGATTAATACAAATTACAATTAATTCTACATTCTTTTACAATATTTCACAACTAATCATTACAAATAAAACGCATTTCTTACGTTATCTAAATCAACTCATTCCTGCAATTTGACTTGCAAGGGCGATTAAAACTCTTTAAAAACACCTACAACATTAAAAATACCAAACTCGGTCGTCAACCAACGAGAGAATACACATTTTTGTTACAATTTTACATAATTTAAATTCATACGCTTACTTTAAACAGAGACTTAACATAGTCACATCGCTTATACATACTTTATTACAATATATTTGAAAGATAAAAATGTTTTGGCAATCACACAGTCGGTTAAATATAAGTTATGTATATTGTATATATTTAAGGCTCTATGTAACGAAAAAACAGTTGGTATTTCATTTTAGTAAGGTATTCAATGAGTAATTTAGTGCACTTCACTACTAGCCTGTTATTTAGCCGGGCATTCATTCGGAATGGCTTAAATAGAGCATAAAGGCTTCGTGAAGAGTTTGGGCTTTCCTAATAAAGTTTAATATAAATAGAGCAGATGTATACAAACTTATTTTATCGTCGGTGAAACTGCAATACCGCCTAAGTAACAATTTGCCTTAAGGCCTAATTTTCAATGTTATTTAATACAAAGTTAGGCCTTATAGCAGTGTTATTTACGCGGTATTACCGACGTTATATACTTATCATCATAATTAACCTATATACTGTCCTGCTAGGCACGTCTCTTCTCTCAAAACGAGATGTCCACCACGCTGGCTTAATGCTGGTTCGCAGACTTCACACACCGTCGAGAAAATCTCTAAAGCATGCTGGTTTCCTCACGATATGACCTTTTAAGCGAGTTATAATTAATAATACGTCCGTATTTTCGAAAACTCTGAGGTGCGTGACTTGAATTCGAACTCCAATTGACTTTGTAGTGGAACCCACTCTGCTGAAACCAACCCTAACATCGCGAAAAGAAATTTGCCGTTCCATATATTTATGTTCAGTCAAAAGTAGTGGTAGACTCTATAGTCTACCACTACTTTTGACTAGCGCAATCCCTCTAAATCTAAGAGGAGACC
Organism: Acronicta alni; assembly: GCA_964056405.1. NCBI lineage: Eukaryota > Metazoa > Arthropoda > Insecta > Lepidoptera > Noctuidae > Acronicta > Acronicta alni. The sequence continues at coordinate 6,743,630 of OZ043942.1, forward strand.
CGTGCCCAGCAGTGGGACAGTATATGCGTTGATAATGATCAAGTTGTTCATAACACTTAACGTCAGTATATCGGAGTTTTGTCAGAGCTATGTATGAATGCAATTTCTTTAATTAATGTAATTGACCCGCGACACTTAACTAAAACTTGTTAAGTAAATAAAATAACTGTGTACGCAAAGTGGACATTGTAAAGTTCCATTCTATGTGCCCATAAGCTTAAATACATACAACACACATCTTCAACATAAGATTTGGAAGAAATTTTTGGAGTTAACCATTAATTAACAGCTACAATCTTAAAGTGTAACGTTATATATCAAAGATATTTTTTTCAGTGTACATTGGAAACGTTATCATACAACAATCGTGATCCCTATTTGAATTTTCGCGTTGTTAGACTGTTGTACAGGAGTCAATTAAAATTTCCATTTAACTAGCAGTAAATTACAATTTAAAAAAAATCGTGATGTCCCGTTAATCGTTCGCCACATTTAAATGTATTTATCATTAAGTAAAATGCACGTCTGATTATAAAATATTTTGAAATAACATAGGAATTTTATCGCCTATTTATTGAATTCGAATCTTAATACTTTAGCATTAAAACTGTTAATTAATGTACACACAATATAATATACTCCATTGTTTATCAAAACGGTTAATCATCAATCTTGTATCCTAAACTGATACTCTATATATTTTACGTGTTCACTGTCCCACTGCTGGGCACGGAGCTTGTCTTTGTTTGAGAGGAGTTAGTCCACGGTAGGTTGGCAGATTTCATAATATCTTATGTGTAGGTTTCCTTGGGTTATGTTCGTTTACAACTAATTATTATTTTTAAAACATACCATCACGCCTGTATTTCCCGAAGGGTTAGGCAGAGGTGTACTAATGTACACCCACATTTCGCCGGTATGTTTAGGTCCCATGTAATAGGGGGCGAGCCTATTGCCATTAACTGGGCACAAATCCAGACTCCGAGCTGCTACTGAGAATTTCATTGAAAAACCCAATAACACTTTGCTCGACCTGGGGATCGTACCCAGGACCTCTAGCGTAGCAGTCACGCCTAGGACCACTAGACTAATGAGGCAGTCTAAGTTACTATTTTTAATCTACAAATAAACCTCCTGAATTATTACGGTGATTTGTGGCGTTCATTAGGAGGCCAGCAGTGAACGAATATGGGCTGATGATGATGAAAAGAGCTTCGCAGTCGTCGTTAGATCACCCAAAACACGCACTTCATCGAAATCATGTGCGTATTAATAAATAATTATCACTCGCTTAAACGGTAAAGAAAAACATCGTGAGGAAACCTGCATACCTTAGAGATATTCTCGTCGGTGTGTGGTCTGCCAACCCGCATTATGATAGCTTAGTAGACTTTCTAATCTTTCGCTCTGAGAGGAGACCCGTGCCCTGCAGTGGGATTGTAAATAGGTTGATGAGGACCAATATCCTATGAATAATATATTATGGCTTTCAGGCTTCTAATTACTAGGTCGAAAAGAATATATGCTTTTTATTAATTCAGTTAACAATTCCAAGACCAACGATTAACGTATATTTTTTAAAGAATTCGTCGAAGCCTTATATTGAATTTATATACGAACATGATTATTGTCTGTAGGTAAATCAATTGAGTCTTAGCTGTAATTAAGTGTCAATTCCATAAAGAAATAGTTTCCAAACATTTAAAAGCTTCCAGTGTTTAGAAAGGCACGATTTAGTTACGATTCGTGTAAAATTTTTAATCAAGCCCTCAAGTCCAACTTAGATAATCCGTCGAATCCGTTTTTTTAATATTTTAGTACAATAGATAAAAGGTATTATTCCCGAAAAAAAAAATCTTGGAATTTTCCGCAGTTTTTCTCGTGACCCACATGTGGGGGCACGGACTCTTACTGACCGCACGAAAAAAATGATTTTTTTTCATAGTACCTACGAATTTTTATCCTCTCATAAGTCCAATTTATTTCATAAACTTCATAAGTCCAGGGGCCATACCACAACGTGTTAATGCGATGATTTTTAGGTTGTGAGAAAGGGATGGCGCTATTTAATTTATAGAGCGACATCCCTCTCTCTCAATCGGAAAACGATCGCAATAATAGGGTGTGGTATGGCCTCAGGTCTGTAAACGTTGCTCGAAGTAGTATGAACCCCGTGACCCACATGTGGGGGCACGGACGTGCCATCACGTTTTAATGTGACTCCACATTGCAGTCACTGTTAACGTGTCGACTAGCTTATTTATTGTAATAAAATAACAAAAGCATACGGCCCGCCTGATGGTAAGCAACCACAGCCTATAGACGTCAGCAACACCAGTGGTATCACTCGCACGATGTCATTTAGTGATGTTGATAATCGATTATAGATAATGGATTGAAACAGGTAAAATTATCTTAATTATCTCAAAGGTATACATATCTCACTCAAATAATCAATAATCATGAATGAATGAAGTTAAAGATTTATTTACCTTTGCTTCCTATCATCTCAATACAGTGATAGTAATGTCGATAATCGATTTTCAACATCACTAAATTGTCATTTTGAGATTCTCAGTAGTTTTGTTGAGCGCGAATTCATCTTAAGTGACTGAGCCAAACTGGTCGTATTATAACACTCGACTAAAGACTGGACGCGTGTAAATGTGATTAAGTATTTAGTTCATAATTCAGTTATTTTAACATTTGATTGTATATTTAGCTAATTTCAATACATTCTACATTCAATAAATGTGTAGTAAAATCAATATAACTTAATTCAAGCAAAATAATATTTCGACTCCGCTAACCGACTTTACAAATGGAGATGCGAATTTGTTATATATTTTTTTTATATACAAAGAAAGCTATTTTTGTTTGAATTGTATTTAAATATAAATCGATTATGTATTCCATATTGATTAGAGAAGTAACTAGGTATATGTTATATTAGTCAGAATATTATTCTGATATCTGACGATTTGTGTCAGACGTCAGAATTGATCCCTCTGGATTTTAATAACCCTAAAAACATAACCTTTTTAACCAGAGCCTATTATAGTCTATTGAATAAATACTGCTTACAAAAATATAGTAATAAATGCATTTTATTATTTATATTTTTTTCAATATGGCAACACAATATTTTTTTTTTATGTGGCGATGTTATTTAAACGGGTTTCTCTTTGAAAAGATTAACTAGTTTTTTTGCGTATGTATGTAAATGAAGAATTTAGCTTCGGATCGTTTCTGAATATTAATTAGATTTAGAGGCTTCAAAAAGGAAGCCTATAAGAGTTCTATGTAGTACCCTAACATCCCTAACTAGCCTTTCATGTATTGAGAGAGAGTTTCCTTCTCCCTTAAAATGTCCATAGGTCTCTGCCGTTAATACCATAATAGGCCCACATCATAGACTAGGCATAAATTGGGCCTAGGTCTTGCTCAATACGGTTTTAATCAATCTAAACTCTACTTCCACCGGTTCCTTATCTTTTTGGATATTAAGTACTCATATTTAATAACATGAAATACTATCAAGCCTGTAGGTATTCCGAACGGATTAGGCAGAGGTGTACATTCATAGTTCGTCAGTATATTTAGGTCCCATCTAAACTCTTTTTTTTTATGAAATTTTCTACGATTTCCTATGAAATTCTTAATAGAGTTGTTACTGAGATTTTCATAGAAAATCCCAATAACACTGCTTGACATGGGAATAGAACCCTGGACCTCTAGCGTAGCAGTAGCGATTACGACCAGTAGACTAATGAGACAGTTTACGTATTTTTCCTAACTAAACCCGTTTAACATAACAAAGCCGATTAAATAAAAAGTCTCGGTGTTTTTCATAGTTTTCGCGTCGTATCCGAACGAAACGAATTTCAATAAATGTAGGACTACGAATAAGAGGCATGAATTTCAAATTTAATACGTGTATTATTATTATTTTGATATATTTATCGAGGGAATACATCAGGGATTTCGTAAAATCACTAAGGTGTATTAGGGTTTTTGTAAAATCCCTAGGTATACAATTGTTGCATTTTACGAGTGCCGTCGTGTGCTTTTAAGTTTTTTTCCTGGAGATGGTACAATGTAACAGTCGAAACGACGAGAATCGAGACAAAAATGTTTGAAAAATAAAAAAAAATTGTATGTATTGCAGCCTGTCATGATCGTGGCGAATTTCACGACTCCCATGGCCGTGAGATATAGAGCAAGGGAAGGGTAGGCAAGTGCGGTTTTTAGTCGGCAGGAGTCCGACATACCCTGCCACCTCCTCAGGTCGGAGACGATCCAAGAGGGCTTTCCGTACTTCATACATTTTGGTTTCTGACACTTACGTGAATATTAAACGTCGGGAATCAAATAATATCAATATAACGCGATAAAATCCGTAAGTCATTTCATACAATTTGTTTCGATTCGTCCGTCAGTTCAGATGTTACATTGCAACTTGTGTAGGGGTCTTGCTGACTGGTCTTTGGAGCTCCTTAAACTCTGGTCGAGGTACACGATGACTGATGCATGCGTGCCGTAGGAACTTGTCTATTCAAAGCCGCTGTCTGTTTTTGCAAAAAGCCATGTCAGACATTGCCTGACATCAGGGCCGGATCTACCATATGGCTTTTTAGGCTTCAGCCCAGGGCCCCGTGACAGCTAACTCAAGTCAAAGTCAATATAAATCAAATATTTTAATGTCTCATTTTTTTCGATACTTTGAGTAATTAGGTGGGCCCCTAAGTAGTATTAGCCCAGTGCCCCCTAAACTCACGGTCCGGCCCTGCCTGACATTGTCACACACATAAAATTTGGCATTGTATCATACTCAAGAGAATCATGGTCTCATTCTATAGATTCCCTAACCTTTTCTAGCAATAAATATAGCCTATGTTACTCAGGGTGAATGTAGCTTTCCAATGGTGAAAGAATTTCTGAAATCGGCACAGTAGTTTTTAAATTTATTCATTACAAATATACGCACAAGAATACAAATCTTTCCTCTTTATAATAGTAGTGTAGAAGTGTAAATGAAACCTTGTATAAGGTTCAAATTCATATGGTTCACGCGCACACATAAAATGCAACAAGTACACATAACGTAATATAAATTTTGACATATACAGTATATGCGTACCTCGTATTGTATACGCTTTCTTACAAAGAAAGGTCAGCTTAAAACTGGCAATGTAGATTGATAATGTGTAGCTATAGAAAATCACTTTTAAGGTTAGTGATTTCGAGTTATCCCTAGGGAATTAACGAAATCCCTAACGTCCCCAGTTCTCAACATTTTTTTTTTTATCAGAAAAATGCGTCGTTTTCAGCTTGCATGTTTGTCATTTACGTCAAAAACTTGAGAAATATAATGAGATTCCTTTCGTCAACAACTTATATATATGAGAATTATTTATTTAAAATATAATATAGTAATACTCGAGAGGTTGGGTTTTGGAGCGGTATAGAAATAGTGTGTCCAATAATCCACAAAATATTGTTAATTTCTTAACTTTGAAGTCTCTTGTCGTTGGATGCAGGCGGCTTGTAACCGGTCCTTGTAGAAGTCTATAGGGGGAGGCCTTTATTCAGCAGTGGACCTCCTGTGACTGATATGATGTACAATTAGGTCAATCCTATCCTTTAAAGAATCTTTTACGAAATCTCTTATTAATTTAAATCTTTGAATGAAGTTTTTTTTTTTTTTGTAAAACAAAGCTTGTGCAGGCTAACATATGCAATCACTTTATTACATAATTCCCATATAGTTTAACATAGAAATAATCAAGAATTTCTTTCGACACTAAACTAATTTCTATACCTCTGCAAACCCAACCATGTTGTGATGATTAACCGACAAACTAATAAAGATTAGTAAAAAAAAACCATCAATAAATAATAACGAAACAAGTGACTTATTACTTACACAGTGATACCATACAATTTGCTGTTAAAATGATCATAGAGTATTGTAGACTCAACTCCCACCCGAGCTGCTTAAAAAAATAAAACAACATACCATCACGCTTATATTCCCTAAAGGGTAAAGCAAGCGTGAACACTAATGTATACCCACAGTGAGCCAGTATTTTTATTCTACTAAGGTGGCAAACAAGCATACGGCCCACCTGATGGTAAGCGGTTACCGAAGCCTATAGACGCGTGTAACACCAGGGGTATCACTTGCACTTTGCCGATCCTATAAAACGAAAAGAGGAATAGTTGAGTTGGCTGTATAAGGGTAAAAGTCCCCACCACTGCCAACACAACGTTTCCTCGTGGAGTATGTTTAGGTCCCATGTAATAGGGGGCGAATTTATTGCCATTAACCGGGCACAAATCCAAACTACCGAGCTGCTACTGATAATTTCATAGAAATATCCAATAACACTGCTCATCATAAGGCAATTTTATGTGTCCATTTTACATACGGTCGTTCAAAAAGATCAGGTGCGTATTACTCGGAACCGACAAGATGTATTGAATGTGGACAAAGCAATAGAAGTATGCAAGAATCTTGCAAATGGCGTTCTTTAGTTTCTGTCTACCCCGGTGGTAAAAGGCGTGTGTATTTTTTTAACTTTGAACCTCAAGTTTAGCAGCAAAGTATGTGTATTTGTGCAAGTAAATATATTATAATACAACTTAATTTTACATTTTCACAATAATATGAGTTCATTCTGTTAATATACAAGATAACAAACAAGTAGTTACTGTGGCGGTATTTTGTGGCGATTGTGGTGAATATACCACAATGGTGTTTGAAACCTTTACCCAAGTATAGGTCGGCTTCCAGTCTACCCAGCAGCGGCTAAACATCGGTATTTTACACGAAGCGACAGCCATCAGACCTCCGCAACCCAATTATTGGGCAATACCGATACCCCTAGGTTAAACTAGTAAATTTTTATTAAATATCTCGTTATTTGCGGTAAGCTTACCAATTTTCACATAAAATAACGCACATATTTTAGCAAACTTCACAACTTATTAATACATAACGATTCTTACCAAAAAAGCAAGCTTAAATATATAGAATATAATTTTGTGGTAATCATACTTCTTATATTACGTAACTTTTGCCGTATTCAAAGTTAATTATTTACCAATTTATTTTAACATTGGCAAACTTACCTTTTATGGCGAGTGTTCACCAAAATTTGTGTTTTCGCTACAAATACCACCACAGTTTGCGGTAAACTTATCAATAGTTGGTTGAGGTATCAACCGGTATGTTGATGCGATTTCTGCTCGAAAATCGCTGTCATGTCTCGAATGTTGTATGATGGGGATACTTTTTCCTTCCTAAAATGAAAAAAAAAATATATATAAATAGTTATTCATTTGTTAGTTCATTGAAATACATCTCGATTTATACTTCGAGTACCTAAGCTTAATCAGTGCCTAACCTGTACTTAGCTGATGATTGTGAAACAAGCAAACCGCACAACATTTCAATGTTATTTATGATTCTTTAGTAATCTATTAAGAAGATTTTAATACAACACAAACTATCAAATCGATTTTACACCAACAAATAATATTTTCTATTCAATCCTACCTTTGATTGTAGAAAGGTAATATATACCGTTAAGGTAAGGTATACTTCACCTTGTTAAGTATACTATTAAAGTACTTTATTATCTTGGTAAGTATACCGGTAAAACTACCTTAATACAAAAAAACACATACAAAATTATATTAACTACATGATGACAAATAATTTTGTGCAAAACGAAGGAGTTATAATGTTATATTTAACAAGTTAAAGCCAATTTTACATAAAAATCAAACAAAAACAATAACAAAATAGAGACTTGGAAGTTATTTTTCTTTTAAGACGAGTGAAATAACAAATAACGCATTTTTTTTATATCATGTTTATTAAAAAGCTGCGTAATCATTATCTTCTCATTGATTTTGATTAAGTACATACAACGATTATAGAGCGGATGTTGAACATTTTCATTCAAAATTTCTGATCCCGGTTTGCTGGGCTGGGTACGAGTTTCCTCTCAGAATGAGAGGGCTTAGGCTATAAGTCTACCACGCTGGCCTAATGCGGGTTGGCTGACATCACACACCATCGAGAAAATCTCTCAGGCAGGTTACTTCACAATGTTTTCCTTCACCGTTTAAGCGAGTGATAATTAATTACTAATACGCACATGATTTCGAAGTGTTGGCAGTCCAATGGTCATATACCAGGCTATCAATGTCTCGTATATTGATCATAATTCGCGCCTATTTTAGCAGTGTCACTTCCACCATGTATAAAAAGACGAAAATAACTTCCAAAGCATCAGAACTTACCTATCATACTGACTCCTATCTTCTCTCTCACACCGAAATTCTTTCTCGGGACTAGAAGGAGACGGAATCGACTCCAGGTTGTTGCTACTCTTAGCCAGACTAAACCGTAGCCGCTGACCTAGGTCCACCGTATTTCTCCTTTCGAATTTCGGTAACTCTTCTTTTAACCTCTCGCACGTCTCCACTTTGTCATCTTTGTCTTTTCGGATCTTTATTCTAGTTAATTGTTCAGGGTTGGAACGAAAAGATTGTGAACTGTATTTTTCTCGGAGAAAATTTCTACGTTCCTCTTTGTATTTTTCGATGCGTTCTCTACTGAGTTTCTTGTCGCCATCCAAGGAGATCAAGTTTTTAATATCGGGTCGATCAAACCTTTGTATTAAAGATATTTTGTTTTCTGTTGTAGGAGTTATTATTTCTTTATGTTCATGGTCTGTGTTTAGGTTTAAATCTGGCAGCTTTTTGCTAGCTTTGACCTCTAGGCTTTTTCTCCTATCATTGTTCGATTGGTCGTTGCCAAATTCCTTGATAAACGCGTTTTCGTCCAGCGATCTTGCGTTACATGAGTTTTTTGACAGTTTGTACGATTTTGGAGATACGTAAGGAGGTTTAAAATCGTTCTTTTTTATTTCTATGACCCGTTTCTCATCTTTCCTTTCTAAGCTTGGATACTTGATCTCTGCCTTAAATTTGTCGAAGGTGAAAGCGGATTTTTGCTCCGTGGGGCTTTCGAAGCGTATTGCCAGTTCTCTGACGTTCATACTTTTAAAATTGCCGTTTTCTATTGCATCTTTAGTGTTGTCAACATCAAGATCCTTATCACAAATTTTTAGCGTATCTACATTAATATTTTCATAATCATTTTGTTTTTCGAATGCTAAATTTTCGTAATGCCGATCTTCTGGTAGGAGCATTGCATTAACTTCGTCTATGCTCTTTTTGAAGAACTTGACTTGACTATAGACGTCTATATCCTCGTCAAGATTGGTTTCTGTCGGAGTTTCTAGGATTATCAGGTCCTGGAGATCGTCAGGTTGGCAAGCCTGTTGGGTGGGCAAACTGGCGTCAGTTTGGGGTATGCTCGCGTCTTCAACTATCGACAGATTCTTTTCTAAATCAATATCTTCGTACACCGAATCCCTATCATTGGTCGGAGTGTCTTCAAAACTCTTATTCTTAGTAGGAGACCGGAATGTGATACTAATAGTAGATTTAAGAGGACTTTTTAAAGGACTTCCAGGAGAACTTTTGCTAGTGCTAGAAGATTGTAAATTAATGTAATTCGGTCGTGTATAATTGTAGCATTCATACAGCTCGTCTCCCTTCGTCAAACTCACGTTGGAGTAGCTGGACGAACTTTCGTGTGATGATGTCATAACTTTCATGACGTCATTGTCATCTTTTTTCTTGTCAGTGTGATCGGAGTTAGAGGAGTTTGAGACGGCGGATAATCTGTTAAGGTTGTGATAGCTTACATCAGTAGAGTGTAAAGGACTGTGTTCTAGACTATCATGGAGATTGTCTGAAAAATCTTTTACGTTTTCGTAATCTGTAGCTTTGAGTTCGCATTTAAGACATTTTTCTTGGTCACAATTGTTGCAAACTTCACTTTTGATTTGTATTGTATGTTTATTGGATTCGCTGACTTCGGAGTCACTTTCTAAGGGGTCGTAGACTGGTGTGACAGGAGTCAGAGGGCTGGAGTTTATAGTGCTGGTTGTTAGAGTACTGACAGAGTTTTCTGCTGGCCAGTCTATCTTTATGAGTGTGGAATGGCCATCTTTGCCGTGCCAGCTCAGTCTGTTAGTCTGTTTGTCTGTGTCGATATGCATGCCGCTGTACCGCGCTTTGGATTTGCGCGGCGAGTTCCGTTCTCTGCAAGTGTTAGATGTAAGTGTAAGCCGAAATTTAGAATGTTATTACATTTATGTGTTTTGTTAATTTATGTTGTGGATTTATTGCAGTTTTAATTACATGATATTTTAATTGCATTTATATCCATATAAAATATTGTACAAAAAAAGTATTACGTATTATATCCATTGTCTAGTACTCATAGTACAAGCTCTGCTTAGTTAGGGATTAGATGTTGTGTAAAATGTCTTAAATCATTATCATCAACCCATATACTGTCCCACTGCTGGGTACGGGTCTCCTCTCACAGAATGAGAGGGATTAGGCTATAGTCTACCACGCTGGCCTAGTGCGGGTTGGCAGACCTCGCACACCGTCGAGAAAAAACTAAGGTATTTACCTTTACCGATTAACCTTTTGACCGCCACGGACGTGTATAGACGTCAAATGAAAACTTGCTCACGACGCCAAAGACGGCATGGCACGTCAAAAATACCACTTTTTCTTTAGTCCAAAATACATACCTATACAAAATTCTCTTGTTTTTTGTTACCTATTACTAAATACTAGAATTCGTCGCTTGTCGTAGAGAACATGGATTTTCGTTATTGACGTGGCGGTCAAAAAGTTAAGCGAGTGTTATTTAATTATTAATACGCACATGTTTTCGAAAAGTCAGAGGTGAGTGCCAATGACAGTCCAATGGTCATACCACTGGGCTATCACAGCTTTCTGTCCCCAAATAGCAAATGTCCTAAATATATTTTTTCTCTTTATTTATTATAGGCTTTTGGTCATTTTGCGACCATGGCAGCCCCATCGTAAATATAAATTATGGGTTTATTAAAGCTATATATTACGGATGCTACGATAAATCCACAACATGTCAAATTAATCAAATCGAAAGTAATAGTGGTAGCTCACACAATTTGGAAAATGTGTTATTGAATATATGGTATAGAATTATCTCACGAATGAATGAATATAAATTATCAAAAAATTGAACTTTATGCCAATGACATAGACTCTTCTTTCCTCGGTCTTCCTGAGATATAATGATTATATTTAAAACATGAGAATTGTGATGTTTCTTATAACTACTTTTTAGTGGGGATAATTCCACTCATATTGGGACTGCCCGACTGGGGAAGCACCTCCGCCTTGCAGAAAATGATATAACACAGCTTTGAACTGTGTTGTGTTCCTAACGGTGACCAACGTAGCCAGTGTTCGGCGAGGAAACGCTGTTGGCAGTGGGGGGACTTTGACCCTTATACTGCCAATCCAACTATTCCTCTTTCTTTTTACAGGGTCGGCAACGCGCAAGTGTTACAAGCGTCTATAGGCTACGGTGCTTGTTTGCCACCTTATAGGTATAAAAAAAATGTACACCCACAGTTCGCATCTATGTTAATGTCCCATAGCGGGCGAGCCTATTGCCATTAATCGGCTACAAATCCAAACTCTGAGATACTCCTGAAAATTAACGCCATAAAGATATATGTCCTCGTCACCGTGCAGTGAAAACCTCGTAAAGCATAAATTCATGGTTTTTTATTTATTTATTGGAAAGAAAACCTTGTCAAGCACCATTAGAACGAATATTATGTCCTTTGCTTACTTGAATGTCGTACATAGACCAGCACATCAAGCTACCACAATATTTCAAATTTCTTTGATTGATTTTCAACTTTAATCCAAAACAATAAGGTTCATATTCATTTGGGAAAATTTGACAGTTTTGGATAGGTTGACTTGCTGACGTCTGTACATATAAACATGTATTAACCTTTTGACCGCCACGGACGTGTATGGACGTCAAATTAAAACTAGCTCACGACGCCAACGACGGCATGGCACGTCAAAAATACCAGTTTTTTTTAGTTCAAAATAAATACCTATACATTTTTTTTTTATGAGATAGGGTGCAATTGAGCAGACGGATCGCCTGATGGTAAGCGATTTCCGCCGCCTATGGACACCCGCAACACCAGAGGAGTCACAAGCGCGTTGCCGGCCTTTAAAAGGGAGTACGCTCTTTTCTTTTATCTATTATTAGATACTAGAATTTGTCGCTTGGCGTAGAGACCACAGATTTTCGTTATTGACGTGGCGGTCAAAAGATTAAGCATTAAAATCTTGTTATTTGTAATGTGTATTATATTTACCTGAGTTTAACGTTTGCTAAGGAGGTAGGGAAGTCGGTGAGCGATGCCATCGGACTGTCACGATCCTTACATAGTCTGGAAAGAAAAACTGTGTCTTAAAAGATGTTTAACATGCATTTAAATAACATATAATCACGCCTATATACCCCGAATAGTTAGGCAGAGGTCCACCAATGTACAGTCAACAAAAGAGTTAAGTATATAGCAAACGAAATATGCATTTTTATACAGATTTCGACATAAATAATTACGCGCCAAAGGGTTCTAAGTATGTATGTAGCTGCTAACAATACCTAGTGTCGTTTTAACACATATTGCGTGATACATTAATACACTATCTTTATCAAAACACAGATTATTAATTAGCTGCCTGTATACCTAATTCTTTGTTTACCGTACACCCACAGTGCCTATTACCATTAACCGGGCACTAATCCAAACTCCAAACTGAGAATTTCATGTAGACTGTTTTTTTTTATTCCGCTAAGGTGACAAATAAACATACGGCCCACCTGATGGTAAGCGGTTAGCCTATAGACGTTTGTAACACCAGGAGTACCACTTGCGCGTTGCCGACACTAAAACGAAAGAGGAAAAGTTGGGTTGCCAGTACCTATAAAGGTCAAAATCCTCTCACTGCCAACACAACGTTTCGTCGTGGAGCACTGGCTACCCTGCTCACTGTTAGGAACACAACACAGCTCAAAGCATTGTGATTTCACTTCGATTTTCTGCAAGGCGGAGGTACAGTCGACAAAAGAGTTAAGTATACAGGCAGCTAATAAACATCTGTGTTTTGTTAAAGATTGTGTAATAATGTATCACGCAATATGTGTAAAAACTCAGGTATTGTAAGCTGCTACACATCAAACCCTTTGACAGGTAATTATTTAAATCAAAATCTGTGTAAAGATGCAGATTTCGTTCGCTACCGGTATACCAATCTTTTTTGTTGACTGTACTTCCCCAGTCGGGCAGCTCCAATTTGAGTGGAATTGCTCCCACAATACCTTTCTTAAAAATAGTGCTGATAGATCGATCTGTGAAAGTTTAAGCGTACCTCTTGGCGATGTCTGTGTGTGGGGGGGAGGCGGGGCGCGCCGAGTGGCGCTTCTCAGGGGGAGCGCGGGCGCGGGGGGACTCCCCGTCGATGTACCCGATCTGCGACAGCTGCTCCTCCAGCGCCGCGCGGCGACTGCGGGGGGAACTACATGTTAGTTACTCATAAAAACATAAGAACATCACTTCTATTTTCCCCGAAAGGATAGACAATGGTGTACAGAGGGATCAAGCTACCACAATCTATCAAATTTCTTTGATTGATTTTCAACTTTAAAACAAAACTATAAGGAATACAAATACAAAACTATAATTCATATTCAATTGGGAAAATTTGACAGTTTTAGATAGGTAGGCAGGCGGGTAGGTATCGCGGTGGCCTAGTGGTCATAGCGTCTGGTGTACCTAACCAGAAGACGCAGGTTCGAATACCGCCCGCGGTCGAATTTTTCCTTTGCTTAAAAACTTTAAAATCTTAGCATGGAAAATGCCAAAAAATACAAAAAGATAGCTTGTCCTGCTGTCTATACTTCCAGTCTTCCAGTACGTTTTGGTTCTGGGCGCCAGTCAGCTTTAATTAAAATTTGATGCCAACAGGGTCTTCTAATAGTTAATTATAATTTAGGAACAATATAAGTCTCCTTTTCCACCAAAATATAATAATTAAAGCTGAAAATCCCTTTTAAAGTTGTCTCGATTCACCCCGTTTGATTGTGTCCTCTTTTGGTTTTTTTTTTTGCATTTTTCATGCTACGATGTTAGTTATGTTAGCCTTCCTTTGTCCGAGCCTAGTCCCAACTATGTCGAGGTCGGCTTCCAGTCTACCCAGATGCGGCTGAATATCAGTATTTTACACGAAGCGACTGCCATCAGACCTCCGCAACCCAATTTTTGGCTAATACCGATATCCTTAGGATAGACTGGTTGTCAAAAATTCTACTGCGGGCAGGATTCGAACCTGGGTCTTCTGGTTAGGTACACCAGACGCTATGGCCACCTCCAGTCCCACTCACCAGGTCGTAATTAACTATGCTATCTACTCCTTGATTATGGTGACTTCATTGAGATCTATTGAAAGCAAGTTTTTGCTTCTCAACCGACATGACTTACTTTACAGTTAGTTCAATGTCGAACAATGCCACCTTACCTACTAACTATGCTATCTACTGCTCATAAATGTATATTATTTTAACTAACAATATTACTTGGTTCACTTCTCTCTTCCACAGTTGGGCTTACTTCTGTACATTTAAATCCAGCACTCTGGCCCGTGTTGGGCTTTTATTGAATTTAAAACAAATCTGAAATAATACTAAGTTTGTCACTTGTTATGTCCTTAGTAACATAACTGATAGCCTAGTGGTATGACCATTGGACTGCCAAGTCGAAGGTCTCAAGTTCGAATCCAAGACCTCTCATGTGCGTATTTATAATTAATTATCACTCGCTTAAACGGTGATGGAAAACATCGTGAGGAAACCTAGATTTTCTCGACGGTGTGTGAAGTCTGCCAACCCGCAATAGGCCAGCGTGGTAGACTATAGCCTAACCCCTCTCTTTCTGTGAGAGGAGACCCGTGCCCAGCAGTGGGACAGTATATGCGTTGATGATGAACATAACATATAATCACGCCTGTACTCCCCGAAGGGTTAGGCAAAGGTGTACCAATGTACGGTCAACAAAAGAGTTAGGTATACAGGCAGCTAATTAATAATCTGTATTTTGATGAATGAATAATGTATCACGTCTGTGACGTCTGTGGTCTAGTGGTTCGAGTGCCGGACTGCTGATCATAGGGTCGTGGTTTCGATTCCCACAGGACACAAATATTTGTGTGGGTAAAACATGAGTGTTTGTGTTTGTCTGGGTGTTTCTTATGTATTATAAGTATGTATTTACAAAAAAAAAGTATATAAGTATTATATCCATTATCTAGTACCCATAGTACAAGCTCTGCTTAGTTTGGGACTAGAATATGGTGATGTGTAAAAATGTCCCAACATATTAAAGAGAAACGTAATATGTGTCAAAACGTAGGTATTGTTAGCAGCTACATACCTAATCCTTTGGTGCGTAATTATGTCGAAATCTATATAAAAATGCATATTTCGTTTGCTATCTGTATACTAAACTCTTTTGTTGACTGTACACCCACAGTTCGCCGGTGTTTAGGTCCCATGTAATGGCGGCGAGCCTATTGCTACTAACAGTACTAACCGGCTATTGCCTATGTAGAAGGACATAGGCAATACCCGGTTAGTACTGTTAATATTATACTGATTATACCAAGGTATAATCTATCTTTGTACCAAATTTCATCAAAATCGGTTCAGCAGTTAAACGTGAAAACGTAACAGACAGTCACTTTCGCATTTTCGCATTTTTCATCAGAAAAGCTTCAACGGTTGAGGCGCGAAAGCATAACAGACATACAGGTGTTCCCCGCTGTATCACCCGCATCCCAAAGGGCCTTTTGAGGTCTTATATCCTACGCCTATGTCCTTCTCAAAAGTCTAATCTATCTCTATACCAAATCTCATCAAAATCTGTTCAGCGGTTTAGGTGTGAAAACGTAACAAACAGATAGACAATTACTTTCGCATTTATAATATTAGTAAGAAAGTAAAGATTACCGTTCAGCGAGTTCATTGGCCTGGTGTATGTCAACGCGTAGGTTTCGTCGTGGGCTGGGCTCCGCGCTGCACAGTCCTGACTCCGGCGGCGTCGAGCACAGGGAACCGCCCTGCACATGCGTAGATAACACAGTATAACATACATACCGTCAAGAAAGAAACAAAATAAAGTCTTAAAAGTAAAGTCTTTAAAGTCCATAAAACTCAGCCCTCAGCTGTCATGTACCTCAGTACCTGAGGTACATGACAGCTGTCAAGTTGACAGTTTTTACTATACTATTATTATATAGTTCATGAGAACGATGCAGTTTGGTGTGTATCCTTTATCTAAATTAGTGATGGTTAACCTTTTCACCGCCACGTCAATAACGAAAATCCGTGTTCTCTACGCCAAGCGACAAATTCTAGTATCTTTATCTATTATTAGGTAAAAAAAAAACACAAATTTTTGTATAGGTTTTATATTTTGAACTAAAAAAAGTGTTATATTTGACGTGCCATGCCGTCGTTGGCGTCGTGAGCAAGTTTTCATTTGACGTCTATTCACATCCGTGGCGGTCAAAAGGTTAATATAGACTAAAGCATTATAAAGTAGCATGCTTAATAAATATAGCATAAAGCAAATGATATCGCGGTTCACACTTTATGCTATAATGCTATAAAGCTATTTTGCTTTATATCGCATAACACTCTCTCTCTCTATCAATCTACTGTCCGTCGGGAGCGGCCCGCCCGTTTTGCCGTAACATAACAAGTAGGCCTATAAATTAAGCATGCTATAATCATCAACCCATATACAGTCCCACTGCACGGGTCTCCTCTCATATTGAGGGGGATTAGGCTACAGTCCATCACGCTGGCCTAGTGCGGGTTGGCAGACTTCACAAACCGCCGAAATAAATCTCTAAGGTATGGAGATTTCCTCACGGTGTTTTCCTTCACCGTTTAAGCGAGTGATAATTCATTTTTAACCCTTTAACCGCCACAGACGTCTATAGACGTCAAATTAAAACTTGCTCATGACGCCAAACGACGGCATGGCACGACAAAAATATCACTTTTTATAGTGCTTGACGTAGAGAACACAGATATTCATTATTGACGTGGCGGTCAAAACGTTAAGCATGCTATAATATAGCACATAAAATCGCATGTTTAAAAAATTAAGCATTAAGCATGTTGTTGATTTATAGCAACTTTGACCACCGCTAATCCAAATTCTTTAACTCCTCACTGACCTGAGCGTGGTTCATTTGCAGCTGGGTGTCGTCTTCCTCGCTGAACATGTGGTGGTCCCTCTCCTGTGGGGACAGTCGGAGACGCATGTCCGCCAGCTCAGCCTGCCACGGCTCGAAGTACGAGTCGCATGACGAAGACCTGGCAACAACAAATTAATATATACTCAACTAGCGAACCCGACAGACGTTTTTCTGCATGATATACAACGTGTTACAAAATACCTCGTAAAAAATATCAAAGTCAAAAATTTTGTCAGCCCTAATAAGCTGTCATGTCAGGGAACCAGATTATTTAACAGAAAGGCCTACGTACCTATTTTACCTAACAATTGTCTACTTTAATAGTTTTTTTATTTTTCATTCATAAATATTGTTGTTTTCCTTTTTTTGGGGTATGTTATACAGCATTACTATGGTTCTTAAATATTGTGAATGGACTCGTTATAAGGCCCCATTTAACCTCCTCTCGGCTTTACGGGTACTTTTGTAACACCCTGTATATGCAACTTGTGTTGCGAATGTTGCTTGCGCGATTAAGGATTTTGTACGTAGTAGCATGTAGCGTGGTAGATGTCGCTACATAGGGAATAAAGTTTTTCAAGTTTTTACGTTACGGACCCTTTACAGCGTCCATGGTCACGGGTAGACTGATGGACGCTGTAAAAGGTCCGTAACGTCAGAATTAATAATATCAATAGAACGCGATAAAATCCGTAAAAAGTAGTTTTATTTCAACTAGCAAGTCTGTTACCTGGTGTGATGTTTGAGTGGTGCGGCCGCTCTCTCTGCAAGCGGAGCCAGCGTGTCCGTGTCTGACGTCAGCGACTCGCACGACTTGACCGGCCGGAGACCCAGCACGCCCAGACCACCCAGCCCACCCAGACCACCCAGACCACTCAGACCACCCTGGCACATGGGGATATCCTCCTACACACACATATGAACAATCAGCATACACAGATGAGCCATAAATGGGAGATATCGAAGAGAGCACGGGAGAGGTATTTATTTATTTGGGAATAACAAACAAGTTACACATTAGATCTTATATAAATTATGATACAAAGGTATAGAGGGAAGAGAGAATAGTGTTAAGCAATCATGTGCCATCATCATTGCTTAGCACTAATGTTATATGCACTAATATACTAATAACACTAATATAACTAATCTGCACTAATGTTCCGATTTGAAGGGCAATGTAGACAATGTATTTACAAAAAAACAAAAATCGGGGGATCGCTATTGGGGCAGTACCTGCGGCGGGGGATCGCTATTGGGGCAGTACCTGCGGCGGGGGATCGCTATTGGGGCAGTACCTGCGGCGGGGGATCGCTATTGGGGCAGTACCTGCGGCGGTGGTGGCGTGTGGTGCGGCTGTAGGGGGGAGTGTGGCGGCGGGCGGCGCGTGCGCTGCTGCTTGCGGAGCGAGAACAGCCCGCGCCAACCTGATGGAGAACGCTTTAGACCACGCTTTCCTGTATAAACATAAAATACTTCTGGTTACTACGTTTTTTTTTTCTCTACAACGCCCGGCAACATCGTCCTATAATTTTCCAGTATAAGCTGATCTCTCATTGTTTTTTTTTATACTACATAATAAGGTGGCAAGGCACGCATCTCTGACTTTTCGAAGTCATGTGCGTATTAATAATTAATTACCACTCGCATAAACGGTGAAGAAAAACATCGTGAGGAAACCTACATACCTTAGAGATATTTCTTGACGGTTTCTGAAGTCTGCCAACCCGCACTGGCCAGTGTGGTGGACTATAGCCTAATGCCTCGCAATATGAGAGGAGACTCGTGCCCAGCAGTGGGACAGTATATGGGTTGATGAGGATAGCGTCCAAGGTTACGGGTTAGTTTGACTGAATGTTAAAAATATGATATGTTTAGACTAACCTGGTGCAGGCAAGTCTAACACTGTGTGATACTGCGGCAAATTGTTGGGACCGGACCCCACCTGTGGGCAAAAATATTAATAAAGCTTATAAATAAATATTTTGGAGATTTTACACTGCACGATCTGCAGAGCTTGTTGTATGGGTAATAGACAATGGACATGAATACTTATACAGTGTTACAAAACTACCCGTAAAGCCGAGAGGAGGTTAAATGGGGCCTTATAACGAGTCCATTCACAATATTTAAAAACCGCACAATATTTAAGAACCGTAGTAACGCTGTATAACAAACCCCAAAAAAAGGAAAACAACAACATTTAAGAATGAAACCTAGAAAAACTATTAAAGTAGACAATTATTAGGTAAAATAGGTACGTAGGCCTTTCTGTTAAATAATCTGGTTCCCTGACATGACAACTGACAAATTTTTTGGCTTTGATAATTATATTTTTTACGGGGTATTTTGTAACACGTTCTATACATTTTTTATGTAAATACATACTTATAATACATAAGAAAAAGTCTGACAAACACAAAATGTATGACGCCCCGGTCAAAATCTTGTGTAATAGTTAGGTAACCGAATAATTAATTTACTAAATGCGAACATTAGTAAATTAATAAATCTGTAAAAGTTTGCCTGTTGGCTCAAAGAAAATACACGTTTAAAGTTAAATAAAATAAAAATAGCCTTTATTTTTCTACTACCGAATGAATAATGAAAATGAAACTACATTAGAACTTTACTTAACCTACTATGAAATATTTGTATATACACATACACTCATACACACACATAATTACATAAATATACATAAATTAATACACACATGCATACATACATCTAAAATTAAATAACAAATATAAAAAAATATTTCATAGTACGTTTAAAGTTAGTTATTTTTATTTTATTGAGAAATTGAATAACAACATCAGCCTAATGACCTCAATAAGGTTTGTGGGCATGCACACTATGCCCAAAAAGTTGGATCCGCGCTTGGAAACCACATACGTCGTTGAACAAACTTAAGAAGTTACCTCGATGTACTTGGGTCTGAGGTGTGAAGAAGGCCGCAGCTGTGTGTTGGCCGCGGCGGCCGCTGCGATGGCCCCCGAGGCGGCCGGCAGCCGGCCCGGGGGACTCGCCAGCTGCTGCCCGCCGCCCACCTGGCCCCGCCGGCGGGCCTCCTCTAGGCTGGAGATGGAACCACGTCGAGATTAACATTATTTATAGCACTTTGGATAAGATCTGGTAATTTCATTTTTTTTTACTATTATTTATTCATAAAGTACACCAACAGCAAATTCATACATAGTGCTTAACGTCTATAAAATAAGTCATTTTCTCTTATGTATATACCAATTATAGGTGGACATAACATTTACACACTATTAAGGTGGCAAACAAGCATACGGTCCACCATTATCATTAACTGTGATTTAAACAAATAAGTTTGAATGTCACTATCAAGCTACAAGTCTGCTTGTGTCATGCTCATGATGAATAAACGTTTAGATTAGGTTCAGAAATATTTTGATAAGTAAGTATATGAAATAAAAGTGGGTAAGTACAGTCAGCAACGAAAGTCGCTGAACATAACAAAATTTTGAAAACATCACAGCTCCTAAACTTGTCCAGTTTTTTCAGAGGTATTTTCTATTAAGGTAACCTGAATATTGAATGGTCATCTATGCAATTATTTCGCATAACCTTCACAGGTCAGTAACTTCACACTTATTAAAAATCATATTGAAAATTGCAACATGTTCAGCGACTTTCGTTGCTGACTGTACTATATCATCTTCAACCCATATACTGTCACTGCACCAACCCATATACAGTGACCTGTGCTCCCTTTTTTATACTATTAAGCTGGCAAGCAAACATACGGCCCACCTGATGGTAAGCGGTTACCGTAGCCTATAGACGCTTGTAACACCAGGGGTATCACTTGCACGTTGCCGACCCTATATTGAAAGAGGAATAGTTAGGTTGGCAGTATAAGGGTCAAAGTCCCCCCACTGCCAACACAACGTTTCCTCGTGGAGCACTGGCAACCTTGCTCACCGTAAGAAACACAACATAGCTCAAGAGCTCAAGCGTTTCAGCTTGACTGCCTCATTAGTCTAGTGGTCCTAAGCGCTACTGTTACGCTAGAGGTCCTGGGTTCGATTCCCAGGTCGAGCAATGTTATTAATTTTTCCATGAAATTCTCAGTAGCAGTTCGGAGTCTGGATTTGTGCCCGGTTAATGGCAAGAGGTTCGCCCCCTATTACATGGGACCTAAACATACCGGCGAAATGTGGGTTTACATTAGTACCCCTCTGCCTAACCCTTCTGGGAATACAGGCGTGATGGTATGTTATAAATATAATTTCATTTCAGTGACATTACTGGACATAAAATATGAGACAACACATGACGTAACAGCAGTGATAGCCTAGCGGTATGACCATTGGACTGCCAAGTCGAAGGTCTCGAGTTCGAACCCAAGGCACGCACCTCTGACTTTTCGAATTCATGTGCGTATTAATAATTAATTATCACTCGCTTAAACGGTGAAGGAAAACATCGTGAGGAAACCTGCACACCTTAGAGATTTTTCTCGACGGTTTGTGAAGTCTGCCAACCCGCACTAGGCTAGCGTGGTGGACTATAGCCTAATCCCTCTCAATATGAGAGGAGGTCCGTGCCCAGCAGTGGGACAGTATATGGGTTGATGATGATGAGACTTAACAACTGAGGTGTCAAGATGACATCGCGAGTGATACCACTGGTGTTGTTGCTGTCTATAGGCTGCGGTTGCCGCTTACTTGCCCGTATGATCATCAGCTTATATACAGGTAGTGTACTATTTTAAATTTTATCACGGTCGCCAAAATTGTAAACGATTGATACAACATCGTATACAATTAGCAGCCACAACACAGCCAAAAGGAATAACTTAAATAATAAGCCTAAATAATTCAGTTCATATCATATTTAATTACCATTTTGACTGAAACTGTTTTAAGCAAATATTGTATAATAAATAGTTGATAAGCAATAAAATAAAATAAAAAATTATATTGTTAATGCCACCGCTGAGTGACGTCACACGTCATCTAGGCCCCACTGAAAATCAGCGCTGCAGCGATTTAATGCGCTGCCGCATCATGCTGAGTGGGGGGGGACCTTATTGTGATGAACAACGGCGACGTACAGTACTACCTTCATTTATTTTGTTATTTTTATTTTTTTCTCTTCTTTGTATGTAGTACTAGTCGCTGTTTTTATGGCAATAAAATCTTTCTTTCTTTAATAATGTATTTATTTATATATTTTATCAAAGCATTTTATTACATATTTTTATAATTTCCGTTATCGATTCAATTGTTATTTTTGTCTTGTCAAAATATATCTTCTAAATTCATAATAAAGGAGTAAAGACCCTGTTATGAGTAATACTCACAAAAGAGTTTTTATTGCGTGAACAGGTAGTATTCATTTTAAAAAAATTGCTCAATTTATATTAAACATGCTCTTCTTAAATATATAAATGATGACTTACCTCAGCAGTTTAGTAGGTGGATTGATCGGTAGACTCTTGGGCCGCCTGCACGACTCATTTCCACGCAACTCCACTTGAGACTCACAACGTTCCTGAAACAAGACAGGGTGTTACAAAACTATCCGTAAAGCCGAGAGGAGGTTAAATGGGGCCTTATAACGAGTCCATTCACAATATTTAAGAACCGTAGTAACGCTGTATAACATACCCCAAAAAAAGGAAAACAATAACATTTATGAATAAAAATAGAAACACTATTAAAGAAAACAATTATTAGGTAAAATAGGTACATAGGCCGTTCTGTTAAACAATCTGGTTCCCTGACATGACAGCTGACAACATTTTTTGCTTTGATAATTAATTATATTTTTACGGGGTATTTTGTAACACGTTTTATACAGTATAAACATACATAAAATACATATGAACAACGCCTGTATTCCCCACTGCCCCACTAAAATATATTTAGATTCCACTGCGAACTTCCAGCAACTAATTCCACTTTGCCCCATCAGTGGGGCGGCTTGGTGGGGCAAAGTGGAGTAGTTCTTTTAATTATTATTGTAGAAACGTCTCAAGATTATTTATTTATTTATCTGTAGGTTTCACCTGTGCGAAACCCAGGCATGTCGCTAGACACTAATAATTAAAAGTCAGTCTTAAATTTTATTTCAATAAAACCATTAAAATAGCACTTTTGAAAAGTCAAAACTATTGCACAGTTCCAAAAAGTGGAGAAAAATTCCGTATCACAAATCGATTCACGTTACCTGTTCCAAAGACTCGGGTCCAGAATCTTCCCCCTGCTCCTGTGCGAACAGCTCCTCAGCGTAGCAGATCAGGAACTCCGTCACCACAGCCTGAAACAATTTAGATATTTGTACTAGGCTGGATTGACTTTTTTTCGCATAAAATATTCCTATAAATCGAACCACAAACAAAAACAAAATAAAAATCGGTTCAAAAACAAAGAAGTTTTAAGCATTTTAGTTTTATGCTAGACAGAGAGCGCACTACACAAAATTATGACGTCAATATTCCGTGCGCCATACAAATTCTATACACTCGTTTTGAGGGAAAAGGACGGAGCACCCCTCATAAACCCCATAGTCCATTTTTTTTTGAGTACTCTGTATATAATAAATTTGAATAAGCCTGTTATCTTCTTTTTATACAGCGTGTATTAAAAACCCTGTCCGATCCTTAAAGGTCTTATTAGGTATCGTATTGCGGACATATTATACACGTAAAGGTTAAATAAATACGAGATATATTTGGGCATGTTGCGGCCGTCATGCCGGTCTGCTGCAGTAGGGAGAGGGGTAGTAGTGTACCTGCACGGCGACCCCCTGGAGGGCGTGCTGTGGGCGCGGCGCCCGCAGCAGGTTGGGCGCCCACACGATGGCCATGTTGCGGCCGTCATGCCGGTCTGCTGCAGTAGGGAGAGGGGTAGTAGTGTACCTGCACGGCGACCCCCTGGAGGGCGTGCTGTGGGCGCGGCGCCCGCAGCAGGTTGGGCGCCCACACGATGGCCATGTTGCGGCCGTCATGCCGGTCTGCTGCAGTAGGGAGAGGGGTAGTAGTGTACCTGCACGGCGACCCCCTGGAGGGCGTGCTGTGGGCGCGGCGCCCGCAGCAGGTTGGGCGCCCACACGATGGCCATGTTGCGGCCGTCATGCCGGTCTGCTGCAGTAGGGAGAGGGGTAGTAGTGTACCTGCACGGCGACCCCCTGGAGGGCGTGCTGTGGGCGCGGCGCCCGCAGCAGGTTGGGCGCCCACACGATGGCCATGTTGCGCGCCGTCATGCCGGTCTGCGAGCCCAGCAGCGACACTCGCCGCAGGTGCCGCATCAGGTACGCCAGCGTCCTGACACAAACACCATCAAACCTTGCTGTATTCATGTATACGTTAGTCCAACAGAAAAGTAGCTGCTTGTGAAAAAAAAACGAAAAAAAAAAAGATTCTTGCCGTAGTAACGTAACCTTCGGCGCACAATGAACAAATATAAGGCACTTATCTGTACCCAAATTAACATTTAGACACAGATAAGGCGCCATTCATTTATTACCTACTCCAGCAGAAAAGTAGCTCCTAATGCGTAATCTGCTGTAAATGTCTCCACATAAAAAATTGTGCGCGTTGTCGTTTTGCGAAAAAACGATTCCTGCTGGGGTAACGTAACCTTCGGCGCACATTTATGCATGAATATGAGGCATATCTGTACCCCAATATAACATTTAGGCACAGATAAGGCGCCATTCATTTAATTCATAAGATAATATTGCCAGTTTTTGAACTCCTATGTAAAAAAAAATAAGAATCGGCTGACGCCCCTGTTTAATATTTATTACTTAAGAATCTAAAAGAAATAATGAATACACTTTTAGTTTAGCCATGGAAATCATTTACCTATACTTACGACGTATCCGAGCGCGCAAATACAAACGAATAAGGTTCATATTCAATTGGGAAAAGGAGGTCATCAAAAGTCCATACAACTCGGCCCAAATTTGTACCCGAGGTACATGACAGCTGTCAAGTTGACAGTTTTTACTATGAAATCATTAGGAAACTGTTAATAATGTGCCAAAATGGCGTGCATTTGACATTCCAAAACTGAAACTGACAACAGATAGCTATAAAGTTGACAGTTTCTACTATAAAAAGGCGAGCGTTTTTTTTTTCAAATTTAAAGTTATTTTTTCTCATCAATAGTGAGCATAAAAAAAAGTATGACTAGAGTTTTAACCAGCGTAATACATGGTATTTTTTCCAATAAGTGTACCCTCGGTACATCATTTGGGCAGATTTTGGTGACTTCCTTTGTCAGTTTAGGATAGATATATTTAACCAATCCAATTTATAATTATTCCTGTGTCAAATATCATTGTAATGCAAAACGATAATTTAAAAGAGTAACCATGGAGTTTCTTGCCAGTTCTTCTCCATAGGAAACGACTAATTTGGAACCGTACACCTAGACTCGACATTTCATAAGTGCCTGTATATGGTTTATATGAAAATTGAACTATTTTGATTTTGATAGCTTGGCCTGCAAGTATCTGTACATAGGTAGATGTTACCTGTAGTGCGGCGGCGGCAGTTTGACGACGGTGTCTCGTACGGCCCGCAATCGCGCCGCCTCGTCTCCTTGCTGCACGGCGCTCACGAAGCTCTCGTACAGCTGGTACGTGCACAGCGGGTTGGGCAGCTCTCTGTTGCCAACATTGCTTATTGTAATATATGTAACAATGCATAGTGGGAGTAGTTCCACTCGAATTGGAGCTGCTCGACTGGGGAAATACATCCACCTTACAGAAAATTGAAGTGAAATAACACTGCTTTAAGTTGTGTTGAGTGCTAACGGTGAGCAAGGTTGCCAGTCCTCCGCGAGGAATCGTTTTGTTAGCAGTGGGGGGACTTTGGCTCTTATACCTGTGGGCGGCGCGGCCAGGTCGGGCGCGTGACGTGTGAGGCCTGTACTGTATGGTGTACGTACCGGAAGTACATCTTGAGTAGCGAGGGGACCGCGTGCGGGTCGCGCAGGGTGGGCGGCGCGGCCAGGCCGGGCGCGTGACGTGTGAGGCCTGTACTGTATGGTGTACGTACCGGAAGTACATCTTGAGTAGCGAGGGGACCGCATGCGGGTCGCGCAGGGTGGGTGGCGCGGCCAGGTCGGGCGCGGCGCCGGCGTCGAAGGCGGCGCGCAGGCGCTGCGTGAGTCCGGCGCCTCCCGACAGTCGGTACACGCCGTCCACGGGGCCGCGCGCCTCGATGGCCGCCGCGCACTCCACCAGCACTTGCGGCACTGACAATATCACTGCTACTTGTAATGTACGGTCGATACACCAATATGTTAGCACTATTATAGCAGGCGCAGTATAAACTTCCTTGTCACGTCTGACATAATCAAGTATCCAACGGGATCGGTAGACTGAATTCAACGTGAGTAAGGCACACTGGCGACACCACACGGCACGGCAGATATAGCCGTAAGCATAAAAATTACCAAAACTTTACTTGAAATTTCAAATATAATGACCAAGAAAAATGTTTATCGACCTGTTGTGTCCCAATGCAAACTTACACTATAATTTGTCACCAAAAAACCTTAAAGTGACTCATCAGTGTGCCATATAAAGGTACAATTTTTTTATTACGCCATCAGTAGTTATAGTAGTGCAATCGCAATGTATTCAATCAAGATTTGATTCAAGGTTATTATCAAATCTCCTTTTCTTATAATAGTCATGACCTGCTTAGTGATTCTATAATTACAAAATTAACAACACATAATTATAAACAGCTCATAAATACATTTTAAACAACTAACGTTAATGTAATAAAGTTATGTATAACCTTAGAAGTGTAAAGTTTTTTGTATATTTAGACGTTTTCATTGCATCCTCCTAATTTGCGGGTTTCACTTATACTAAGAGGAAGCAATAAAGTCATCTTAATCTACGCAATTAACAAACGGTCTTAGCAAAGTTCTTTATAGCAGTGTTATGATTTGAAAATCTTGTTGAAAATCTTCGCAACGGACATTCAGTACTCTCCTTTCAGGTAACACTAAGTTGTATAGGGCAGATGTTTGGGAGAGGGGGCGTCCGTATTGTTATATGAACTACACGTTAACGTTGTCGCCACTATTATGTCGATTGTATTGGGTGCGATTTTCAACCGAGACAAAATTTGTGTGATCGAAAGACATTTCTGGGAGTATTTTGTGTCAGTAAATTTTATAACAGTAGTCTTGTTCGATAGAAAACAAGTATCTTTAAAAAAACAACATTGACGTGCAAAAAGAACTTTTGAACTATTTAAAAGTCAAATGGGTATTGAAAAAAACTTACCATCATGCCCACAGTTAAGCAGATGTTCTCCAAGATCACAGCCGAACACCCTCTCCCGGAGTATGCCCTGCTGTTTCAGGCTCCGTCGCGAAGGTCGGGAGAGGATGAAGCTTCGGAATAAGGAGATCAGTTTCCCATGCTTCCGGAGAACAGGCTTGATTGGTGCCATAGCTACCGACCTGCGAGAGATTTTAGATTTTTTAAATAATAATTTAATTTTATTTGAGGTCCTTTAGATTTCCAGTGAAAAAAATCTGCGATTACATAAATGTGTTTAAAAAAATTGAAGAAGAGTAAGAGGTCACATAGTAGTTATGAACATAATGGGTTTTTTATTCGTGATTGGCCTACGCTTGACCGCCAGTTCGCCTGATGTTAAGGGACGCTGCGATCTACGACAGATGAAACCAATTCACTCGAGATTTAAAGACACCTAGATATTAGCTACACCTAGATTATAGCTATCGGGGAAGACTTACTCGGGAAGTTCATTCCACATATAAGCGGTACGCATGTTTATAAGTATGTATTTACAAAAAAATAATTATAAGTATTATATGCAATGTCTAGTACCCATAGCTCTGCTTGTTTGGGACTAGATGGTGCTATGAAAAATTGACCAAAATTAATATTTTTTTATTGTTTTTAAAGTTATTTAGAAAAGGAAAAATTATACACCGCGGGCAGGATTCGACCCCGTGTCTTCTGGTTAGGTACACCAGACGCCATGACCACTAAGCCAGCGCGATACCTACGCGTCATGTGGAATTTTTCCTTCACATTGCGAATTTGCGTCTTTATGGTGACGTAACACCTATTGAAAAGCAAGTTTTTGCTTTTCAACCGACACGACTTACTTTACAGTTAGTTCAATGTCGAACGATACCACCTTACCTACTAACTATCTTTTTGTATTTTTTTGTCATTTTCCATGCTAAGATTTTAAATAATTTCAATTTGTGTAAATTTTGGCCATGTTAGTTAGAAGGTGGCACTTGACCTTCGGTATATTCTTACGAGACAATGAGGAGTGGTTGCTTACCCGACGATAGGCGGCGGCTGCGTCATGTGTCGGGGCACCTTGTCTCCGATGACGGCCACACAGTGGTGCGGGAAGAACCCCACGCGGAACCCGCGCTTGCCGCGCCACCACAGCGACTCCGCGGGACCTGACAGAACTTGGACACATCACTACACACTCTCACTCATCTGAATCTAATAAATACAATTCTTATCTAATAGAAAAAATAGTACATTATGGTACAAGTATGTAATGTTGGTGATTACCGCTGAGGCGCCATTGAAACTCGAGCCGTTAGGTGAGGGTTTTAAGAGAGCCGAGGACGGTAATCATCAATACACACGTGTATCATACGACGTTTTTCAACACACTTGAGAAGAAAATAACTATAATTTCAACTGTGAAAAATTTTTTCGCAATGGCGGGAAAAATTAATCAGCTATTTTCATAAACAATGGCGATCGGCCATAGGCTAAAAGAATGAGGTTTCTTTTTTTTGGCTTTTCGCGGATAGCGTTTTAGCCACACACAAAAGCAATAGGTACATTAATTTATTTGTACTATTTATTGAACACGATCTTTTTTGTATCGAAACTTTTTTAAGAACAAATCAACTCAACAAATAAAATAAAAAAAAAAACCTATCTCACTTGTGAAAAATAGCAATGAAAATGTCAGTTTGATAACAGATGTCATTATATGCCTAATTGCGGTGAAATAAGAGGCATTTTATGAGCAAGTGTGTTGAAAAACATGTATTCACTGCTCTAAATACTTGAATACTATAGTTAAAACCATAAATAATATAGCGAATATCTTTTTGTATTTTTTGGCATTTTCCATGCCAAAGATTTTAAGGAAAAAACTAACCAGAAGACGCAGGTTCGAATCCTGCCCGCGGTCGAATATTTCATTCGCTAAAATAACTTTGATACAGTGAAGTTGCAATTATTTCTGCGGCAGTGAAAAGACGACTCATCATAAAAGCCTCGCTTGGAAACACGTTCTCGGTAGGAAGTTTCGTGTAAACCGGACTGTGGTGGATTGCCAACCATCGAGGTGGTGACGATGGAATTTATTGGAACGAAGTTCCTTATCGTGCGTTGTGAAAGGGGGTTAGACGAAAAGTTGTCACGACACTTTTTGCTTGTCAACAATATTTGAATTTCGAATTATTGAGTGAATGACAATATTTGAATTTCGCGCGTTGTGAATTGTTGAGTGTATACAGGTTTTTTTATTTTTAATTATTAAATTTTAATGAAAGGAACTTCGTTTCATCCGGGTGTCCCTTGACACCTCTCAAGTTTTTTTTTTTATGACGTGTGGGGCGATGGTGAAATAGCGGCTGGTATTAACCCAAACAATTGGGTATCAGAATTCATCGAATTTAATTATAATTCCTTCTATTATTTATTATTATTTATTAAGCTAGTTTTACTAATGTATTAAGTAACTTACCAGGCATGTCGATAATGGAGATCATGTCGCCCACTTCAAAGCTGATTTCGTCGCGAGCCTGGAACAAAAACACACCAATTATTACAATTCTAGCAGATGCTCAGTTTCACCCACATACCATAGGGCTCTTTGAAACAAAATGTACGTCTTTCTCGAAGGTATAATCTATCTCTGTACCAAAATTTCATCAAAATCGGTTCAGCGGTTTAGGCGTGTGCGTAACAAAGTTGCTTTCGAATTTATAATATTAGGTAAAGTTGCGTGCTACGCTGTACATTGACCTTTATAGTAATTAGAACGAGTAGGTACGTCATAATGCACATCGCTATGTTTAGGTGTGCATTTCTCAATTCAATAAATAATTCAACAATGATGTAATTTAAGTAGTGAAAATAAACGACTCAACTGAAACGTTCTTCTACTCATTCATAACATAACAATTACATAACCTTACACAACATAACACATACAGAAAATTTACACTGTTGGGCATCGAACCCCAACAAGTGGTAACTATCGATAACATTTTTTAGTTCGTGAACGTATGCTGTGCAACTCGCTGGTTACTATTTGTTATTTTATGTCATTGGCTGTATGGATGCAATCATTTCACAAAGAGTAACAGCAGATCAAGCTAAGCAAAACTATAAATTTATTTAGAAAAGGAAAAATTCGACCGCGGGCAGAATTCGAACCTGCGTCTTCTGGTTAGGTACACAAGACGCTATGACCACTAAGCCACCGCGATACTTACCCGTCATGTCGATTTTTTCCTCCACATACTGAATTTACGTCTTTATGGTGACGTCAGTAACACCTATTGAAAATACAAGTTTTTACTTTTCAACCGACACGACACTTTACAGTTAGTTCAATGTCGAACGATACCACCTTACCTTCTAACTATCTTTTTGTATATTTTTGGCATTTTTCATGCTAAGATTTTAAAGTTATTTAGAAAAGGAAAAAATCGACCACAGTGGTCATAGCGTCTGGTGTACCTAACCAGAAGACGCAGGTTAGAATCCTGCCCGCGGTCGAATTTTTCCTTTTCTAAATAACTTTAAAATCTTAGCATGAAAAATGCCAAAAATATACAAAAAGATACTAAGCAAAACTGTCAAATTTTCCCAATTGAATATGAACCTTAACGTTTTGTATTAAAGTTGAAAATCTATCAAAGAAATTGACATTGTGTAAGCTTGTTCTGACCTCTGTACCAGCATGATATATAGTAGGTATACCTGAGACACGTATTTCCTGACTGAGTACGCAGCCGCTACCGCAGGAGTGTTGATAGAGGACGAGTCTTCATTGGCAACAAGCAACTTGTGACCTGGAAACGAAAGCTTAGGTTAAAATGTTGATCTTTCACAGAAATTATATTTAGGTTTAATGAAGAATGTATTTATATTATTATCAACACACTTTCTCATAAAATGTAGGGCCACACACACACATACACACACACACACATACACACGCACACACACACACACACACACACACAGATATATATACACACACACACACAGATATATATACACACACACACACACACAGATATATATACACACACACACACACACACAGATATACACACACTCACACATGTAGTTATTATACACGATGATTTTGTAGTCGTTTTGGAACCGAAAATTTTAGACTCTATATCAGTAATAGAACCTATTAAAATATAATTTAAACTAAATAAAAATATATTATTTTATTGAATATTAAAAGTAATGTCATATTCGAACAAAAAATGAGAACTCATGATAATTCCACTCAATGTTACGTACTACGATCACTACGATCTATGTCATTCAATGTTACACACACAACACTAAGCGGTAAAACATGCCTAGACACGTTATCCGCCCATTGGATGCGGCGCGGCGCCCGCTGCCTACAATCCACGCACACAGCTGTAATGTATTATGTACCTACCCCTAGTAACAGGCTGCGCGGCGCCGGCGCGGCGGGCGCTCTCGCGCCGTCGCCCGCGCCGCACCCACCCCCGTTAACCGACGCGCACCCGCCAGTTCTACTGCAACTCGCGCGCGGTAAAGGTTGCATTGTTTACGTTTTACGTAGCCACGCGAAAATGAGTCTTCAGATGAATATTCGAACGCGGAGTAGGTACTTGACAATGGTTCAGCTGTACACTGTTACTAGTTACAATTTGGAAGGCCAAAGCTGAGGCCAAGCGGTTGTATTCCCGGCCAGAACATTTAAAGGCGCTGCGGCTACGAGGGATTGAAAGTCCTCAAGTACCTTCAACCCCTACCAACTTGGCTGCAACCCAGCGCCTTCTCAATCATGGACAATTCCGTGTGCCGGCTCACGCGCAAGGTCGAGGACGCCTAAATGACTCGCAGGAGAACGAAGACGCTATTCTGGAGTAGGTACTTCGAGCGGGCTCCGCGGCGAAGCACGAGAATGGCGGCACAAGAATTTAATGTTAGCCAATGCTTTGTATGGAAAACATTAAATAATAATGGCTTAACATCCCTATAAGTTCCGGCGAGCTCACGTCATCAACAACAATGATGCACCGGCAAGAACTGCCCTATGTCAGCTGCCCGGCTCGTTATGCAAGTGTTGTGCGTGCTTACCCAAACAATCAGTTCCGTGATCGATGGATAGGCCACGTCGCGCGGCGGTCCCGTGGCTTGCCCACCACGGAGCCCAGATTAACGCCCCTGGATATTTCTTGTGGTGGGAAATAAAAAGACTCCTTTATACCCGTGAACATGAAAGTCTTAACGAGTTACGCAGTGCGATAGTGGACGCCTTTGATAAAGTGAAAAGTGATAGGCTAAAAGACAATAGCATAAAACGGGCACGTTTGTGTATTGAACGCGGCAGACTCCATTTCGTGTAGTTGCTTCGGTACAGGGAAGTGTAAACAATTTATAAATAAACTTTTAATAGGTAAGTACTTAGCTATGTACATAAGTTAATTATTTTGTAAATAGCTCAGTTCATTGGCTCTCTGTTTCTAATTATTGATACCTACAGTAAAATAAAGATAAGTTCAATTCAAATAAAGTATTTCTGCCGGTCTTAAGCCCGTGTAAAGTATGAACGAGAAATTGGAGTAGGTACAATTTACGTAGTTGGCGTGAAAATGTTGATGCGCAGCGGCTGTGCGAGCGACTGCTGCGCCTGTCGCGGGTTCGATCCTCGCTCGGAACAAATTTGTATGATCTGTGGGTGAATGTTCTGGGCTTGCGTGTTTGTGTACTTATGTGAAAATTTATGTTTGTAAATGCACCCATGACACAGGAGAAAATTCTAGTGTTGGGCAACGTTTTTTTTCTTAAATAAGAACTACGATAAAACCTACCTACACACAGTCTTATTCTAATTTTTTTAGTAAGAATGTAGGTATTACGTTCGTGTCCCGTATCAGCTGATTCGCTGGGCGCCATACTTGTCCTATTTGAACTGTGATCCTAGGTACCTACCTAACATCAAATTACGTCGCTATCTGCATCGTAATGCAATTTATTTTAATAATAAAATGTACTTGTCTAGCTACTAGCTATTAAATCACGCGTAGTAGGTACTCGGACGGATCATCCGACCATCCGTCGCTCCCGTTGCTGTAGGTAGGTGACCAGCTGATGAGCTGACTCGCACCGCGCCGCGCCGCGCGCCCGCGCCCTCGCCGCCCGCCGCGCATCATTGATAAATGGCAAGCTTGAGACTGAGGCGGTTTAAGAATGAAATATTCGTGCACTACTACGAACAAACTCGAACAAGTGAAATTTTTTTTTGAAATGCCTACTTTTTTATTATTAGCTGTACAGTGAACTTAATATTTTTTATTTGTACTACTAATTATCCTAAGTTACCACGTTGCGGTTCCAAAACGACTATAATTTCACGCTGTATGTAAGTGCACGTGCATGGCTATGTAAGTGTGGGGTGTCGCTTTGCACAGATTCCTATAAACTGGATAATGCAGTCCGTTTGTAATATTCCATTAGTAAATACGTCAGACGTTTTCACCAATTTGTACCAAAATTGTTACGATTTTATTAATTGTGTATTACGATTGTTCTATGTGTGTGATATTATAACAGACAATTTATTTTGGTGAAAGACTTTTATTTTGACATCACAACCGGGACTCGAACCTACCTAGAACCTACAGGCTCTAATTTCACCGCAATTAGGCACATAATGACACCTGTAATCAAACTGTGACTTTTTCATTACTTCACAAGTGAGTTATACACATAGGTTTTTTTTAATTTATTGGTTGTTGTTTTTTTCTTAAAAAAGTTTGATAGAAAAAAGATCGTGTTCAATCATCATCATCATCAACCCATATACTGTCCCACTGCTGGGCACGGGTCTCCTCTCATATTGAGAGGGATTAGGCTATAGTCCACCACGCTGGCCTAGTGCGTGTTGGCAGACTTCACAAACCGTCGAGAAAAATCTCTAAGGTACGCAGGTTTCCTCACGATGTTTTCCTTCACTGTTTAAGCGAGTGATAATTAATTATTAATACGCACATGAATTCGAAAAGTCAGAGGTGCGTGCCTTGGGTTCGAACTCGAGACCTTCGACTTGGCAGTCACTCGTGTTCAATAGTACAAATAAATTAATGTAGGTCTGTACCTATGGCTTGCTCATTTCATGCAACTTCGTATTTATATATATAATTTCAACTTGTACGTTTTTAATAAATAAAACTTTAACTCAAATATGACTTTAGTTTTCTCTGTAATAATGAAAACTTTGAATTCCCCATTTTGTACGTGGCTAAAACGCTATCCGCGAAAAGTAAAAAAAAAAGAAACCTCATTCTTTTAGTCTATAGCCCATCGTCATTATTCTCCATTGTTAGATGCGCGGGCATAGAAAAACTGATTAATTTATTTTATTTTAAATTGGAATGGCTTAGTAACTAGATATTTACAACTGACGACGTCTGTGGTGATGGGGTCGTGGGTTCGATTCCCACAAGACACAAATATTTGTGTGGGTAAAACATGAGTATTTGTGTTTGTCTGGGTGTTTCTTATGTATTATAAGTATGTATTTACAAAAAAAAAGTATCTAAGTATTATATCCATTGTCTAGTACCCATAGTACAAGCTCTGCTTAGTTTGGGACTAGATGGTGCTGTGTAAAATGTCCCAAAAAAAAAAAAAAACTTTAATTTTAAAGTTATTTAGCGAAGGAAAAATTCGACCGCGGGCAGGATTCGAACCTGCGTCTTCTGGTTAGGTACACCAGACGCTATGACCGCTAAGCCACCGCGATTCCTACCCGTCATGACGAATTTTGCCTTCACATTCAGAATTTACGTCTTTATGGTGACGTCAGTAACACCTATTGAAAAGCTTGCTTTTCAACCGACACAACTTACTTTACGCAGGTTCGAATCCTGCTCACGGTCGAATTTATCCTTCGCTAAATAACTTTAAAATCTTAGCATGGAAAATACGAAAAAAATACAAAAAAAAAAAAATAATTTTATCACTGCCCGGTGAGTACCCTCACCGGGCAGTGATAAAATTATTTTTTATAAAATTAATATATAATAATAGATATATTAATAATTTATAATTATTGTTCTCATAAGTTACAATTTGAATTATTGAGACATAAAGATCTTTACCGAAAAAACGACGTCGTTTAATCCGCGAAAGTTAATTGTCTAATGAAATAGAAACAAAGAAATCACCGCTAGGCGCAGGCGCAGTGCGTTTGGCGGAATTTATGAAAGGCGCTTTAAGGTCGTCAGGGTGTGCCGCGTAACACTAGTAGACCAAGTCTTATCAAATCAAATAAATCTTATGTTTATACAGATAGTTGCAAATGTTTGTAGGTTTTTCGTTAATAGTGAAGTAGTAGTAGTTAAATGTGACGACACGAAATTTAGGACCCCTCCCACCCCCTTGTCACACAATGTCACACTTCGTCGACCCCCTTAAAGTGAGACGTAATTTATGGATGGCCCCCACGGCAATCGGAGGGCCCAATAGAATTATATTACACAACAAAATATTCCTTTTGAAAAGGATGGTATTTAATACTTTAACTGTAAATCCCTTTTTTTTCAATTAAAATATTCGAAATTAGCACCAAAAATACTGAATTGCACACTAAATTTGCTCATCAATAGTTCAAATACGCGCGTACAATAACTATCGTAATTATGGCTGTCCGAGGTAAGTTCTGGCACTCGCCGGCCGCTGCCGCGGCACCGCTCTGTTTTCGTTTCGTAGTTTTGTAAATTAAAGATCGTCTTCTATTAAAAGGTATAATCGTAAAAATAAATAAAAGTTACAAATGTTCGATAAGAAATTATAAAGACGTTGTTCGTGTCGTGGTTGTAAGGCAAAGAGAGAGAGACCGAGCACCTTTTTCTTGCCACAGATAATATAGATAGCTAATGCATGATTTTATACAAATCAATAATAATTTAAAGTTCGTGGCGTCATCTGTCTGCAGAACGCGCGCAACACCGCTAAACAACCGCGCGCCCCTGCAAACAGATGGCGCTGAACACGCTCTCTTCGCTAGCTCGGCTCGTGCGTTGTGTGGTCACAGTTCTAACCTAACCTAACCGATATCTGTATTTGGTGCTCAATCAGTAATTTTGTGGCTCAATCAGTATTTTTGATACGCGGTTTATTATATTCCTTTTGAAAAGTCAAAACTAGTTGCATCTTGCACTATTTCTACATACCTTTGTTATCCATCTGAAGCCAGTTGAGAACAGGCCCGCAGTTGATGGAGTCGTCGGCGATGATAGACAGATGGTGCACGTAGTCCGATATTAGCCGCTGGTACTCCGCCTCGGAGCGGGCCAGGGCAGCGGATATCTTCTCCCGAAGGTTGGGTAAGCCGGACACTTTGCGATCGTATATGCACCTGGAATATTCAAGGTATATCGTATATTCAAGAGAGGTAGGGCGTAATTCCAGTCAAATTGGAGCTGCCCGACTGAGGAAGTACCTCCGCCTTGCAGAACATCGAAGTAAAATAACACTGCTTTGAGCTGTGTTGTGTTTCTTACGGTGAGCAAGGTTGCCAGTGCTCCACGAGGAAACGTTGTGTTGGCAGTGGGGGGACTTTGACCCTTATACTGCCAACACAACTATTCCTCTTTCAATACAGGGTCGGCAACGCGCAAGTGATACTCCTGGTGTTACAAGCGTTTATAGGCTACGGTAACCACTTACCATCAGGTGGACCGTATGCTTGTTTGCCACCTCAATGGTATAAAAAAAAAACTTGAGAGGTGTTAAGGGACACCCGGATGGAACGAAGTTCCTTTCATTAAAATTTAATAATTAAAAATAAAAAAACCTGTATACACTCAACAATTCACAACGCGCGAAATTCAAATATTGTCATTCACTCAATAATTCGAAATTCAAATATTGTTGACAAGCAAAAAGTGCACAGTTCACAACGCGCGATAAGGAACTTCGTTCCAAAAATCCACATTCCGAGCTGCTACTGATCATAGAAAAACTCAATAACACCTGGGAATGGAACCCAGGAGTGATAGCTTAGTGGTATGACAATTGGAGATTAGAGTTCGTGAATCCAAGGCACGCACCTCTGACATTTCGAATTCATGTGCGTATTAATAATACCGCAAGCATCTTGGTGACATCTTCCTCGTTGAGGGCGAGTATGTCTAATCCTCCCGACATCGTTGCGTTTAATTGAGTTACGGCTAAACGCGTATAATGCCACTGGGAGGCGAAATGGACATAAAAATAATTAATAATTGATACAGTGATAATTAATTATTAATTAATATTAATAATTAATTATCACTGTGATAATTAATTATTAATTAATATTAATAATTAATTATCACTGTCATTATTAATTATTAATATTAATTAATATTAATTATTAATTATCACTGTATAGTAATTAATTATTAATTAATATTAATTATTAATTATCACTCGCTTAAACGGTGAAGGAAAACATCGTGAGGAAACCTGTTGGAAACCAATGCCTTAGAGATTACCTCGAAAGCGTGTGAGTCTGCCAACCCGCACTAGGTTAATTTGGTGAACTATAGTCTAATCTCTCAATTTGAGATGAGACTCATGCCCAGCAGTGGGACAATCTATGAGTTGTTAATGTATGCAGATCCAAAATGTCATATCAATAACATTCGCAATCAGTATATTATGATATCTAGTAATATCACTATAAGACTGCCTCATTAGTCTAGTGGTCCTAAGCGCGACTGCTACGCTAGAGGTCCTGGGTTCGATCCCCAGGTCGAGCAAAGTGTTATTGGGTTTTTCTATGAAATTCTCAGTAGCAGCTCGGAAGTCTGGGTCTGTGCCCGGTTAATGCCAATAGGCTCGCCCCCTATTACATGGGACCTAAAACATACCGGCGAAAGGTGGGTGTACATTAGTACACCTCTGCCTAATCCTTCGGGGAATACAGGCGTGATGGTGGTGTGTGTGTGTGTGTGTAATATCACCTGTGCAGCATGTCGTCGAGCTGCAGGAAGTTGTCCCGGTTCCTGGTGAGGGTCCAGTCCCTCACGTCGCTGGCTTCCGTCCAGCTGTTGGACAGCGCGCGCGTTTCACTATCCTCGCACGTCGAGCTGACGTGGGACCGGACCTTCAGACAGATCCAACCTGAAAGAACATGGAATTATCAATTACATACATAAACGCACGCCTTTTTATCATGGAGGTAGGCAGGAATTAAAGAACGCCAGTTGCGTTACGTTATTTAGATGGTAGGTTACATTTGAAGTTCATTGTGGACCCCGTCGGGCACAGCAACATAGGAGAGAGGAAGTTACTAATGTATATTTACATATTGTTAAGCTACCATTATAAAACATTATTATTAATTTTTTAACTTTATTGTAATATTATTATTCTTCCAAATGACTAATTATTTATTTTATAATTATAGGATTTATTAAATAGATAAATATAAAATAATAATTAAAAATAAAAATACGATTTCATCGATTCTTGCTTCTTTAAATTTTAAAATTAAACTTTTAAAATTAGATGAATTTAGGCGCACTGATAAGCAGTGATAGCCTAGTGGTATGACCATTCGACTGCCATGTCGAAGGTCTTCAGTTCGAATCCAGGGCACGCACCTCTTACTTTTTGAATTCATGTGCGTATTAATAATTAATTATCACTTGCTTAAACGGTGAAGGAAAACATTGTGAGGAAACCTGCATGCCTTAGAGTCGATGATCGATTTTATCGATGATAGAGAAGTCTGCCAACCCTCAGTAGGCCAGCGTGGTGGACTATAGTCTAATCCCTCTCATTATGAAAGGAGACCCTGCCCAGCAGTGGGACAGTATATGGGTTGATGATGATAGGCGCACTGGGCCATCATGAACCTATCAGCCAGCATTGTGTCTAAAGGGGTCCGTCGTATCGACCAGCATGGGCTACTGTGTAAAGTTCTAACGACTAACATGGGCTAGTGTGTAAGTTCTATCAGCTAGCATGGGCTAGTGTGTAGAGTTCTATCGACTAACATGGGCTAGTGTGTAAAGTTATATCGACCAGCATGTGCCAGTCTGTAGAGTTCTATCGGCTAGCATGGGCTAGTGTGTAGAGTTCTATCGACTAGCATGGGCTAGTGTGTAGAGTTCTATCGACTAGCATGAGCTAGTGTGTAGAGTTCTATCGGCTAGCATGGGCTAGTGTGTAGAGTTCTATCGACTAGCATGGGCTAGTGTGTAGAGTTCTATCGACTAGCATGGGCTAGTGTGTAGAGTTCTATCGACTAGCATGGGCTAGTGTGTAGAGTTCTATCGGCTAGCATGGGCTAGTGTGTAGAGTTCTATCGACTAGCATCATGGACTAGTGTGTAAAGTTCTATCGACTAACATGGGCTAGTGTGTAAAGTTATATCGACCAGCATGTGCCAGTCTGTAGAGTTCTATCGGCTAGCATGGGCTAGTGTGTAGAGTTCTATCGACTAGCATGTGCCAGTCTGTAGAGTTCTATCGGCTAGCATGGGCTAGTGTGTAGAGTTCTATCGACTAACATGGGCTAGTGTGTAGAGTTCTATCGACTAGCATGGGCTAGTGTGTAGAGTTCTATCGACTAACATGGGCTAGTGTGTAGAGTTCTATCGACTAACATGGGCTAGTGTGTAGAGTTCTATCGACTAACATGGGCTAGTGTGTAGAGTTCTATCGACTAACATGGGCTAGTGTGTAGAGTTCTATCGACTAACATGGGCTAGTGTGTAGAGTTCAATCGACTAGCATGGGCTAGTGTGTAGAGTTCTATCGACTAGCATGGGCTGGTGTGTAGAGTTCTATCGACTAACAGACTAACATGGGCTGGTGTGTAGAGTTCTATAGACCAGCATGGGCTAGTGTGTAGAGTTCTATCGACTAACATGGATTGGTGTGTAGAGTTCTATCGACTAACATGGGCTGGTGTGTAGAGTTCTATAGACCAGCATGGGATAGTGTGTAGAGTTCTATAAACCAGCATGGGCTAGTGTCTAGAGTTCTATAAACCAGCATGGGCTAGTGTGTAGAGTTCTATCGACTAACATGGGCTGGTGTGTAGAGTTCTATAGACCAGCATGTGCCAGTCTGTAGAGTTCTATCGGCTAGCATGGGCTAGTGTGTAGAGTTCTATCGACTAGCATCATGGACTAGTGTGTAAAGTTCTATCGACTAACATGGACTAGTGTGTAAAGTTATATCGACCAGCATGTGCCAGTCTGTAGAGTTCTATCGGCTAGCATGGGCTAGTGTGTAGTTCTATCGACTAGCATGGGCTAGTGTGTAGAGTTCTATCGACTAGCATGTGCCAGTCTGTAGAGTTCTATAAACCAGCATGGGCTAGTGTGTAGAGTTCTATCGACTAACATGGGCTGGTGTGTAGAGTTCTATAGACCAGCATGGGCTAGTGTGTAGAGTTCTATCGACTAACATGGTCTGGTGTGTAGAGTTCTATAGACCAGCATGGGCTAGTGTGTAGAGTTCTATCGACTAACATGGTCTGGTGTGTAGAGTTCTATAGACCAGCATGGGCTAGTGTGTAGAGTTCTATCGACTAGCATGGACTACTCTATAAAGTTATATCGACATGGGCTAGTGTGTAAAGTTCTATCGACTAGCATAGACCCGTGTGTAGTTTTTTATCGACCAGCATGGGCCAGTGTGTACAGTTCTATCAACCAGCGGGGCCAATCGTGTACAGGGTTCTATCAGCCAATATTTCTAAAACTCATCATAATCATTGCTCACCTTCTTCGATGGAGTCCTGACACTTGTCCTCGCAGGGCACGGTTTCTATGCTGAGTCCTCCGAGCGAGACTCGTTCGTAGTGGAAGTGGGCGCACTCCTCAAGCTTGGGGAAGCGGCAGGTTGTGACCTGCGGCGACGGCTGGAAACACATGAACTGTACATATACATGAGACAGTCGTTCATTTTTTTTCAAAAAATAAAAAATCGATTGAAGTTTCTGATTTCTGACACTATTATTAGACATGAAGTCACGCCTGTATTCCCCGAAGCCGCTAAGCTGTCTCGGCTCGTGACGTCACTTAGTTACCAAACAATATCACAGAATGTACTGTCAGAGTGACGTCACATCGGAACCCAATATGGCGAATGGCGTTTTAGACATTTGAAGAACAGATTACAAAAAACTATATAAATTAAATTATAAAATTTCTATTGCATTTTTATCAAATAATATCGACGATTTCTATTGCATTTTTATCAAATAATATCGACGATTCTCGTTTACTTCTTGCGAAATCTATCATTATGTACACGCATTTTTATATTTTTTGTTACATGGTGTCTTCCAGCAGGTCAAGCTATCCAAAAGTATCAAATTGTCCCAATTGAATATGAACCTTATTGCTTTGTATTAAAGTTGAAAATCAATCAAAGTTGACAGATTGTGGTAGCTTGATGTTCTGGCCTCTGTACAAGTAATCGGAGTGTCTACGTTTTGTGAGAAACTTGTATAATTGTGTGTTTCTATTTATTTTAGTAAAATGTT
Organism: Acronicta alni; assembly: GCA_964056405.1. Taxonomy (NCBI): domain Eukaryota; kingdom Metazoa; phylum Arthropoda; class Insecta; order Lepidoptera; family Noctuidae; genus Acronicta; species Acronicta alni. The sequence continues at coordinate 6,785,726 of OZ043942.1, forward strand.
GTATAAGTATTGAAATAAAACTACAATACCCTTTACGAAAGGGTACGTGGATAGGCCAGGGAGAATGAAAGTGGACTGTATATATGATTGTATGATGTATTAAAGAATATATGTAAAGTATTAGAAAATTGATGTTTGCACCACAATGTCTACGGTTGGTAATGCTCGTGCGACCGTTGCGTACCGCGCGCCCCCGCGTCGCCGCCGCCGCTGTCCCGCGCCCCTCCTACCAATGTTCACGTATTGTGTGCGTGAACAGTACGAAACGTCGAGATTAATAATATCAATATAACGCGATAAAATCCGTAAAAAGTAGTTTTATTTCAATGTATAATATTCGCGTAAATGTCAGAAATCAATATGTAGCTTAAGTATTTCTTAAATGTTCAATTATTGTAGTTTGTCTGTACCGTTTTAACTAGTCTATAATCAATGTCGCATACCGCATCGTCGACATCGTACGCGGCGGACGCTGAGGGCGCTGACTGACTCATTGCTGAGCCCTGCGACGTCGCCGGCGTCACCGTCAACGCCGTCAGAGATATGGAGCCTGGAATCAACGGTAACATGGTCAGTGATATCATAATTAAATCTAAGCTTAGTTTAATTAATAATTAATTATAACATAACATACCATCACGCCTGTATTCCCCGAAGGGTTGGGCAGAGGTGTAATTATGTACACCCACATCTCACCGGTATGTTTTAGGTCCCATGTAATAGGGGGCGAGCCTATTGCCATTAACCGGGCACAAATCCAGAATCCACGCTGCTACTGACAATTTCATAGAAAAACCCAATAACACTTTGCTCTTGCTTTGCTTTGGATCGAACCCAGGACCTCTAGCGTAGCAGTCGCGCTTAGGACCACTAGCCTAATGAGGCAGTCATTAATTTAATAATTAATTATCACTCGCTTAAACGGTGAAAGAAAACATCGTGAGGAAACCTGCACGCCTTAAAGATTTGTCGACGGCGTGTGAAGTCTGCCAACCCGCACTAGGCCAGCGTGGTGGACTGGGCACGGGTCTCTTCTCATATTGAGAGGGATTAGGCTATAGTCCTAAATCCTTAGGTTATTGCCATTAACCGGGCACAATTCCAAACCTCGAGCACAACAATGTGTTACAACAATATGTTTATTTTGATATGTCAACAAGTGCCAGAACAGTAACTATGTGGTAAAACATGAAGGAATACTCACCAGGCGTCTCCCTTTTACTGTCGGGATCATTGGAGGCTCTGGCGGAACTCCGCGACTCTGAACTGAACCGCACCGACCTGGAAATAAAAAAAAAATCGATTACATAAATAAATTAACAAAATAAATATTTTGGGACTTTCACACACTAAGCAAACCCAAACTAAGCAGAGCTTGTAGTATGAGTGGATATAATACTTATATACTTTTTTTTTTTTTGTTTAGGAAACAGACAAACACAAACACTTTATGATCGTCACGTAAATATTTAGTGATGTTGATAATCGATTATTGATAATGGATTGAAACAGGTAAAATTATCTTAATTATCTCAAAGGTATACATATCTCACTCAAATAATCAATAATCATGAATGAATGAAGCTAAAGATTTATTTACCTTTGCTTCCTGTCATCTCAATGCTGTGATAGTAATGTTCGAAATCAATCTTTAGACTTTTCCCGACATATAGAAACTAGCTTATAGTCCAACCTTATGCTGAATATTCTGTATTTTTTCGCGAAATTTCTATTGATTAGCAACGTGAAGGTGATCATATAGAATAGCTCGGATTTTGAGCACAGAGGTAGTTTACCTTTCATTAAGTCCTTCATGGTACAGTAACATATGCCTTCATTTTATTTTATTGAGATTATATGACAATATTTGATTGGTAAGCGGCAACCGCAGCCTATAATAGACGTTTGTAACACTAGGGGTATCACTTGAGCATTGTCGACCCTGTAAAACGAAACAGGAATAGTTGGGTTGGCAGTATAAGGGTCAAAGTCCCCCCACTGCCAACACAACGTTTCCTCGCGGAGCACTGGCAACCTTGCTCACCGTAAGGAACACAACACAAGTGAAAGCAGTGTTATTTCACTTCGATTTTCTGCAAAAACTTGAGTATTGGAGTTCTAGAACCGGTGGAAGGATCTAATGTTCCTTACCTGTGGAAACTGCTGCAGTGTGTCATGTCCTTGTCCGGCTCCGCGAACGCGCGAGCGGCGAGTGACTGGCAAGACATCACCGAACCGTGGGGCGAGCCCTGTAACAAGAAGAAACATTGGCATGAGCAAAACTGCACATAATTATGTGATGAACATACGTGTTTGTGTGTTATCTGGGTGTTTCTTATGTACCATAAGTATGTATTTAAAAGATAGTATATAAGTATTACGTGATCAAATCAGAAATGGAGATCCGTAGAAGAACGAAAGTTGCCGACATAGTTGAAAGACTTAGTTAATTTAAGTGGCAATGGGCGAGGCACATAGGTCGTAGAACTGATGGCCGCTGGGGCAAAAAAGGTTCTCGAGTGGAGACCACGCACCGGAAAGCGCAGCATGGGACGGCCTCCAACGAGATGGACGGACGACCTGGCAAAGGTCGCTGGAAGTCGTTGGATGCAGACGGCTTGTAACCGGACCTTGTGGAAGTCTATTGGGGAGGCCTTAGTTCAGCAGTGTACCTCCTGTGGCTGATATGATGATGATGATGGTACAAGTATTGTATCCATTGTCTAGTACCCATAGTACAAGCTCTGCTTAGTTTAAGTGTCGCAAATATTTATTACAACTCTAGCTGCTACTGAGAATTCTATAGACTTTTTTTATAGGATATGTGGCAAACAAGCAGACGGATCGCCTGATGGTAAGCGATTTCCGCCGCCCATGGACACCCGCAACACCAGAGTCACAAGCGCGTTGCCGGCCTTTAAAAGGGAGTACGCTCTATTCTTGAAGCTTTGAAGGTCGTATTGCTCCGGAAATACTGCAGGCGACAGTTCATTCTAAAGCCAAGCTGATCTACTGATCTGTAAGGTAAAGCTGGGCTAGACGCGGTCAACCTGTGGACGGGTGCCCATTCTTAACACATCGAGACCTCTCCGTGCCTCGGAGAACACATAAAGCTGTCGTCCCGGTTGTCATGCGAACACCTATGACTATCGTTAGTGGTAGTCAGAAGCCCAAAAAGCCTAACAATTAGTCTATCCTGAGGATATCGGTATTGCTCAGAAATTGGGTTGCAGAGGTCTGATGGCAGGCACTTCGTGTAAAATAGTGATGTTAGCCGCATCTTGTTGGACTGGAAGCTAACTCCAACATTGAGAAAAGGCTTGGCTGATCTTGATCTTGATGGATCGCTCTGGTGTTGCGGGTGTCCATGGGCGGCGGAAATCGCTTACCATCAGGCGATCCGTCGATTGCCTCCTATCCCATAAAAAAAAAACGCTATTGGAGCATTTCCTTTGCAATAATAACTTCTTTGCGAATACTCTTTTATCTCTGAAAACCATTTTATAAGTCTTTACATATTATTAAGTACCTACTTCACAATTGACTAATCTATTAGCCACTTGAGTTTTATCACAACGCTAGCTGCATCGACCACTCAGCATTTATGTGACTTGAGATAACGTTTAATAGCGATGGGTGAACGATAGGGTTGCCAACAATTTTACCCGACTGCTAAAAGAAAAAACATGTCTGCTAATTATTATTTTTTCGTATAAAAACTATACATATTTTTGACGGCACCATAAAGACGTAAATTCAGAATGTGAAAGCTAATTTTGACCTAGCGGTTGGTACTCGCGGTGTCTTAGTAGTCGATTTTTTCGTTCGGTAAAATAACTGTATTTTTTTTTTAAGCCGTCCTAAAAATTGGTGGTAGAAAAAGGTTACACACATACACTGACGCATTTTATCCATGGGGGTAGGCAGAAACAAAAGAACGCCACTTGCTACGATTCTTGCATACTTCTTTCGCTTCGTCCACATTCATACAAATCTTGTCATACACACACGCCGGTTGCGTGTACTACGCACCTGGCTTTTTTGAAGAACACCACCAATAAGGTCGGTGTAAGTCTTTCTAGGGCGTCTCCTGACATTCCACATTCCACTGACATTCGCTAAAGCTATTAGATATAGTAAATATGTTCAGTTCCAGTATTTTGACTAGAACGGAACGTAAAGATTTTTTTAACAATATACCGCCAAATCGTTGTTAAAGTTAACAATCGTTCGTCGACACGTTTGGCGCAACGGTTGAGCGATCGGCTTCTGTGCCACGGGTTGTGGGTTCGATCCCCACACGGAACAAATATTTGTATGACCTACGTGGTAGTTGTTCCGGGTCTGGGTGTTTGTGTATGTGAAAGTTTGTGTTTGAAAATCCTAGTGTGAGGCAACATTTTCTTTTTTTACTTATTTGTACGTTTTTTAAAATATTTAGGACACATTTTAAACAGCACCAGTTAGTCTCAAACAAAGCTGAGCTTGTATTTAAACATTTTTTTTTGTAAATACATGCTTATCCCTACTAATATTATAAATGCGAAAGTAACTCTGTCTGTCTGTTACGCTTTCACGTCTAAATCACTGAACTGATTTTAATGAAATTTGGTACAGAAATAGAGTTGACCTTGAGAAAGAACATAGGATAGTTTTTATCTCGGACTTTTGAAGAGTTCTCTTGGAAACGCGATATAACCGAACTCGACGCGGGCGGAAAACTAGTAATACATAAGAATACTGTATACATATGGACTATATCCTAATCCCTCTCATCCAGAGAGGAGACCCGGGTCCAGCAGTGGGACAGTATATGGGTTGATGATGATGAATACCTAAGAAACACCCAGACAAACATCATCGTTTGTGGCCTGTGGGAATCTAATCCACGACCTCGTAATCAGCAGTCCGATATTCAACCAACTAGACCACAGGCGTCCAGTTTATAAACTGTGTGGTGTACAATGTGTAACTAAGACGAAATAAAGAAATTCTAAATTCTAAAAAATAGTACTATTATTATTATCTTACGGTTGGCAACCCTAGTTAACGACGGTTTTATCTGGAGAGACCGTTAGCGGTACCTACTAGCCGAATTGAAGATATATCAGTTTTAAGTGGTTGTCCAAGCTGAAAACGAAATCATAGCGCGATCACACGAAGTCAATAAAAACTAAAAGTTTACTTCTTGCTTCCCTAGATGGTGTTGGGATCGAAATAGATCGCGCTATGGTTTCGTTACATGAGTTTACCTTGGCAAAGTTATTTTTTTTGTTAACGAAAAGAGCATTACTATAAATATTACGCTGTGATTCGATTATACGTGCTTAATACGATCCAGTTGTATTATTTAAAATCCCTCGTCTGAGACCCGCGGTGTTCATGGTCCTTACGAGTCGGATACGCGTCGCGTCGCAATTGTCGCGAGTGCAGTGCAGTGGTCTTCAGTGGTGTGTAAGTCACCCTACGCGTCGTACTACTGGGCAGTGGATCGCTGTCCAGAGCATTCCTCTTCAACGGGGTACCAAGTGAAAGGTACCCAGGCGTTGAAGGTGTGGAGCCGGGAGTCGGGAGCCGGGTGGAGCAGCCAGTTGGAGCGTGGTGCAGCTTGACTGGCCTGGTTGGTGCAACATCCGGAGGAGCGACGCAAGGGAAGCGAAGGAAGCAGTGGTGGTGCAGGGTGCGCTCGTAGAGGGCGCCACTTTCGCAGCGAGTTTTGTCATCAGTGTGAGTGAAGTGTAGTCAATACAGTGAAAATAAAAACCGTGAGTACAATTTCAACCTTATTATAAAGAAGATTTTAACTTAGAAAATTCAAGTAAAGGAATTTGGAACTGTAATTGTTTAGTAACTTAGAATAAATTTTAAGATCTGTAGTTTAGACTTGTAATAGTTTTAAGTAAATTTTGAATGAGACGGGGAACCTATGCCCGATTTTACTTCGAATTGTTAAGTCGAAAACACTTGTAAAATTTTCAAATTTAGAATATTGGGACTTAGAATATTTCCGATTTGTCTACGGAAAAAATTATAAGTGTTAATTTTAGTGTTCTATAATTGTTGTCAAAAAGATGGAGGGTTTTAATAATCAACAGATAGACATTAAAGAAAAAATTGTAAGGGCTAGATCAAATTTTAAAAAGTCGCCAAAGGACCGTTTGACAACCACATATATTGAATCTAGACTAGAGAATCTCGAAAAACAATGGTCATTATTCTTCAATAATCACAACAATATAATTGGAAATATAAAGAAATCCGACGTTCAAAGTTCGGAGTACTACGAAAAAGGTATTTATGATTATGTGGAAGAATTGTATTTAGATTACAAAAGTGAGTTGAAAGAAATGTTAAATGACAAGAAAGGTTCTAGTAGTAACCAGAGTACCGAGGTTAGTGGTTGTATAGGAAGTAGCACTGTTAAATTGCCTGAAATTAAAATTCCTGTGTTTTCGGGGAAGTATCTAGAGTGGCAAACGTTCAGAGATTTATTTCTAGGTTTAATTCACAATAACAAAAAATTAGATGATGCGCAGAAATTATATTACCTTAAGGGTTATTTAACTGGGGAAGCCGAACGCCTTTTAAAAAATATTAATGTTACCGCTGAAAATTATAAAAAAAGTTGGCAAAAATTAGACTCGATGTATAACAATAAAAGGTTTTTAGCTAATGAAATTTTAAAACGTCTATTCAATCAAAGAGGTTTAACAGTCGAGTCTGCTACAGAAATAAAAAGATTAATAAGTACAACAGAGGATTGCTTGGGTTCTATAAAAAATTTAGGGATAAATACTGAATCGTGGGATATAATTATTATTCATATTGTTAGTAGTAAATTAGATAAAGAGACGCGAAAGGGGTGGGAACTTAAGGTGGCAACTGAATCAAGTGATGAGTTGCCAACCTTCGAAGAATTTTTGGAATATTTGAATAGTCGCTTTAGAGCTCTAGAAAACTTAGATAATAGGACAGATAGAAATCCTAAGGCAACACAATCATTGCACGTAGTTCAAGGGAAGGTGTCCTGCGCATATTGCGCTGGTAACCATAAAATTACGGCTTGCACAAATTTTACTAAAGAATCTAGCGACAGTCGTCGTAAATTCGTGCAAGAAAAAGGGTTGTGCTTCATATGCCTAAATGGTAACCACTCTGCAAGATTTTGTAAAAATACTAACAGGTGTAAAGTGTGTAAACGTCGCCACCATTCATGGTTGCACACTACTGATGGTTCGGGGTCAGTTGGTGAGGGTAGTAGTGATGCTCGGGAAGAATCCTCGTCAAAGGCAAAACAGGAAAATGACGATGGAGCCGCTCAGGCGGGGGGGTCTGACAAACCAATAGTATCATATTTTTCGACAGGAAACAGTAGAAAAACTGTATTATTAACAACAGCTTTAGTAGAGGCTGAGTCAAAAAATGGTACTTACCACATTGTTAGGGCTTTGTTGGATCAAGGATCCCAGGGTTCCTTTGTTACTGAGGCCATGGTCCAGTACTTGGGTTTAAAAAAAATTCCATCCAAAAATATAGTGTTAGGGTTGGGTGGAGAAAAAAGTGCAACTGCAACGTCTATGGTAGTTGTCAAAATTAGATCTAGAATAGATCCAAGTTTCCATTTGAAGGTCAACGCGTACGTTCTGAAGTCAGTCACATCTCTTCTCCCAGTTACGAAAGTAACCAGGGTAGAATGGGTGGACATGAGCGATAGTCAGTTGGCTGATCCGGAATATTACAGACCTAATAAAATAGATGCTTTATTCGGTGCTGAAATTTACAGCCAAATCATCCAAAGCGGAGTAAAGAAAAATTTAAGCGGTACGCTATTAGCACAAGATACTTCTCTTGGATGGATATTATCAGGCGTATCTGAGGTGGATAATACAGAAAAATGTTATTCTCACCTCACTGTGATGCATTGTTCTCTTCAGACCGGTGAATTGCTTAAGAAGTTCTGGGAATTGGAAAATGAACCAGCTGAAACAAAGAAAATGCTCACAGAGGAGGAACTAAGATGTGAAGACTTATTTAAAGCAACCACAAGACGCGAAGAAAGTGGCAGGTACGTAGTCCGTCTACCAATACGTGACGTGAGCTTGATTGAGAAGTATGGCGAGTCCAAGGTTATTGCTGAAAAAAGACTAAAAGGTTTAGAATCGAGGCTGGAAAAGAACCCTAAATTAAAATCTGATTATGGGAAGGTCATGCAAGAATATATCCAATTAAATCACATGGAAAAGGTACCAGAAGATAAACTTAATAATAAAAAAGCAATATACTTACCTCACCACGCTGTCGTCAGGGAAGATAAGGATACGACCAAGGTGCGAGTCGTATTCGATGCATCCTGCAAAGGATCGAATGGGATGTCATTAAATGACAATTTGCTGATTGGTCCAACCTTACAAGCCGAACTTCGACATACTATTATGCGGTGGAGGCTACATAAAATATGTCTTGTTGCAGACATAATAAAAATGTATCGGCAAGTTTTGGTGAGCAGGGAGGACACAATATTTCAGCGCATTTTGTGGAGGGAGAGTCCTGAAACAGAAATTAAGCATTATGAATTAGTAACGGTGACTTTTGGTACTGCATCTGCACCATATTTGGCAGTACGTGCTTTACAACAAGTAGCCTATGATGAGTGTCAGGATAATCAAAAAATAAGGGACATAATTCTCAAAGATTTCTACATGGATGATTTGATGACCGGTGCAGAAAATGTAGAAAATGGGTTCAACATCTATAAAGAAATAAATAGAACTTTAGCAAAGGGTGAATTTAGGTTGCAAAAATGGAGAAGCAATAGTGAAGAATTATTAAATAAAATAAGGGAATCAAGGGAAACTACGGATGAGGAATTAAAACTAAAAATAGATAGTATAACAAAGATTCTGGGACTTACCTGGAACTCCAGCGCAGACTTGTTCCAATACTCCGTGGATCTTCCGCCGATGACTGGACCTGAAACAAAAAGAAAAATTATCGCCGACATTGCACGTTTGTTTGACCCAATGGGATGGCTGGCGCCAAGCATAATCTTGGCTAAAATTTTCATTCAGAAATTATGGTTAGCCGGGTTGGAATGGGATGATACAATTCCAAGCAACTTACTAAAAGAATGGAACACTTACCGCAGTAATTTGTCTTCTTTAGTTCGAATAAAAATTCCACGATGGTACCACAGTAACTCAAATAACTTGAAGTGGGAGTTGCACGGGTTTTCCGATGCATCGAAGTTGGCTTACGCGGCAGTTGTTTATCTTAGGGTGATAGATGATAAGGGAAATATTCATATTTCCTTAATCACATCAAAAACCAAGGTGGCACCTATAAAACAGGTGTCCATCCCAAGACTCGAACTTTGTGGGGCAGTGCTACTGGCTAAGTCGATAACGGAGGTAGGTAAAACATTGAGCATACCAAAAGCAGAGTGGCATGCCTGGACCGACAGCGAGGTAGTACTGGCTTGGTTGAATAGCCACCCAAGTCGGTGGAAAACGTTTGTGGCGAACCGGGTTTCAGACATTTTGACCAGCTTGGATACCCATCACTGGGCTCATGTAGCGTCTAAGCAAAATCCAGCCGATTGTGCATCTCGCGGGGTGCTGCCTGCGGAACTTGAACAGACGTCGCTATGGTGGGATGGACCAAGTTTTTTAAGAGAAGAGGTAATAGAGTATAAAAGGCCAAAACATCTCGAAACTCGTATAGAAGAAGTAAAGGCCCATACCGTAACGTTCGATGTCAACTTCTGGAATCGATTCTCATCGTTGTCAAGATTAGTTCGCGTGATATCATATTGCCGTAGGTTCTTAATCAATTGCAGAAAGGGAAAGACAAGTAAGGATAGAGGATATACCTATTTGGCTACAAGGGAACTACAAGAGACATTAGAGATATGTATAAAAAGGTGTCAAGAAGAAAGATTTACCGTTGAGCTAGAAGACCTGAAAAATAAAATAGAACGAAAAAAGGGTACTTTAAAATCATTAAATGCATTTCTAGACTCAAAGGAAATTATAAGAGTTGGAGGACGTTTGGAGATGTCTAGCCTAAGTTATGATCGAGTACATCCAATAGTCATACCAAGGGAAGGTTTTTTGACAGGTTTATTGATCGCAGACGCGCATTATAAAACTCTGCATGGTGGTCCGCAGCTAATGCTTACATATCTACGCTCTAAATACTGGATAATAGGAGTTAAGCTATTAGTAAAAAAATATATAAGAGATTGCGTTATCTGCATAAGGTATACTGCCAAGGCTAGAACCCAATTGATGGGGCAGTTACCTTCGGTCCGTGTTACACCCAACAAACCATTCCTGTGTAGTGGTGTTGATTACGCAGGCCCTATTAACGTGAGGATGTCCAAAGGTCGCGGTAATAAGTCCTACAAGGGCTACATCGCGTTGTTCGTATGCATGTCCACCAGGGCAGTGCATTTAGAAGCTGTCACTGAGCTGAGTACTAGAGGTTTTCTAGCTGCCTTCAAGAGATTTGTTGCTAGGCGTGGTCGTTGTGCAGAATTGCACAGCGACAATGGTACAAATTTTGTTGGAGCAGCGCGCGAGTTGCTTTATTTATTTAATAAGCAGCAGTCTGGCTGCAATCCAGAATTGGCAGAGTATTTTGCAAATAACGGGACTGAGTGGCACTTTATTCCTCCTCACGCACCGAATTTTGGGGGTCTTTGGGAGGCAGGAATAAAGTCCACCAAATATCATCTTAGGAGGGTGATTGGAAACTCGACGTTGACGTATGAGGAGATGGCTACCATGTTGGCTCAAGTTGAAGCCTGCCTCAATTCAAGGCCATTGTCTTATATTGAGGATCAGGATAAGCCTACTATATTAACCCCAGGTCATTTTTTGGTCGGAGAGCCACTTGTTATGGTTCCAGATCTCAATTATGAGAAATCAAATATTAGTGCTTTGCAACGGTGGCAACTTACCCAGCGCATGATGCAGGATTTTTGGCGACGCTGGTCCCACGACTATTTACAACAATTTCTACAGCGTCACAAGTGGGCATATAAAAATCCTGAACCGTCAGTAGGTGACGTAGTACTCGTGATGGAGGATAACATGCCTCCTGGCAAGTGGTTGCTAGGTAGGATCGAGGAAAAACACCCTGGCCCTGACGGGGTTACACGCGTAGTAACTTTGCGTTCTCAAAACTCAGTTTACAAAAGACCTACGTCAAAATTGTGTTTATTGCCTGTTGCAAATTAAAAAGGAAACTAGTGATTTAATGTATAAGTTTAAAAAAAATGTATAAGTTAAAAATATATGTAAAGGTGTAAGTTTAGATACTGTAATTTATATTGTTTCCCTACCACCAATGACACACTGATATTAGTTATTTTCTGGCATGGTGGGCGGTATGGAAGGACATTTTTCGGTATGTCCTTGGTGGGCGGTATGTCCAAGCTGAAAACGAAATCATAGCGCGATCACACGAAGTCAATAAAAACTAAAAGTTTACTTCTTGCTTCCCTAGATGGTGTTGGGATCGAAATAGATCGCGCTATGGTTTCGTTACATGAGTTTACCTTGGCAAAGTTATTTTTTTTGTTAACGAAAAGAGCATTACTATAAATATTACGCTGTGATTCGATTATACGTGCTTAATACGATCCAGTTGTATTATTTAAAATCCCTCGTCTGAGACCCGCGGTGTTCAGTGGTTTGTGATGTTAACAATGGTATGCATAGACCATTGTTAACGATTGCGTTAAACGTTATCGTGCAATTTAAATTTTTACACGTACTACTTTTTTTTTATAAGAGATAGGTTAGCGTTTGACCACAATCTCACCTGATGGCAAGTGACGATGTGGTCTAAGACGTAGCAGGCTTACCTAGAAGATACCTATTCACTTGTGACTTGAAGACCCCCAAATTGTACACGTCAGGAAATACAGACTCAGGCAGCTGATTCCATTCCCTCGCTGCAGGTACGGATAAGGAATGTCGAGGCAAAACGCTTAGTGCGGGTTTCGGGAATTTCCACCATGAAACGGTGACGCTTTACAGTTTGCCTGGTTGTTCAACGGTAAAAGGGAGATGGCAGAACTAGGTGTTCAGTTCTGATGCACACTCTCCGCTCTCACACTACTAAGAATTATGTTGGGCTTGGCTTAGTAACAGTATGCTGATCAACCGATCTTAAACATTAAGCTGCGCTTGTTGCGGTCAGTCTGTGGATGGGTTACCGTTCTTAACACAACGAGACCTGTGCCTCGGAGAGCACGTAAAGCCGTCGGTCTTGGTTGTCATACGAAAACCTATGTTAGTAAAGTTCTGATGCATACTCTCCGCTCTCACACTACTAAGAATTATGTTGGGCTTGGCTTAGTAACAGTATGCTGATCAACCGATCTTAAACGTTAAGCTGCGCTTGTTCCGGTCAGTCTGTGGATGGGTTACCGTTCTTAACACAACGAGACCTGTGCCTCGGAGAGCACGTAAAGCCGTCGGTCTTGGTTGTCATACGAAAACCTATGACAATCGTTAGTGGTAGTTAGAAATCCTGACAACTAGTCTATTCTCAGGATTTATCGATATTCGGCCTTGGATTCGAACTCCAGATCTTTGACTTGGCAGTCCAACGGTTAATCACCAGGCTATCACTACTTTTTATAAATTACTAGCGGCCCGTCCCGGCTTCGCACGGGTGGAAATCTTTTCTAGCAATAAATATAGCCTATGTTACTTAGGGTGAATGTAGCTTTCCAATGGTGAAAGATTTTTTGAAATCGGCACAGTAGTTTTTGAGTTTATTCATTACAAATATACACACAAAAATAAAAATCTTTCCTCTTTATAATAGTAGTGTAGATTATTATAGTGGACCGACCATACTTTCTTTTAAGGGATCAACATTATACATATATGTATATAAGCCACAATAAAACATAATAATTATAATAAACGAGAACGCAGTCCGACATAACATTTTATAATGTCGTAAAATGTTTGGGAAGTAGGTTAACAGTGTCTATGATTTTTGAATGCGTTCGGGTGTGGCCGCAGTGACAGCGGGAGATTACGGCGGGTGACAATATTATGATGCTGTTTTATTTATCTAAGGTTACGCACGTTTCCTACTTAATTAAGTTTGTGAGGATGGACGGATGTTTGTTACTCTTTCCACGCTAAAACTACTGAACGGATTTTGATGAAACTTTACAGTATTATTATTTATACATCAGAATAGCATATAGAATCTATATATCTAATATATAAAATTCTCGTGTCACAGTTTTCGTTGCCATACTCCTCCGAAACGGCTTGACCGATTTTGATCAAATTTTTTGTGCTTATCGGGGAGGTCTGAGAATAGGCCAACATCTATTTTTCATACCCCTATTTTTTTTTTTATGGCAAAACAACGTTTGCGGGGTCAGCTAGTTATCTATATTTATAACGATACAAATTACAACGATACTTAAAAGTAACTTTTCCACGCGGACGAAGTGGACAGAAACTAGTAGTTTTATAACAATGCATTCAAACTAATATTCGCGTAAATTCAGAAACCAGTAACAACGTACGTTCGTAACGTAAGTAATTATTGTTAACATTCGCTTCTGCTCGAGACTTCGTCCGCGTGGAAAAGTTACTTTTAATTATCGTTTTAATTTATGGCTAATTAACTCAAAATTGTTATTAATTTTTGCCTAAATGTTATTATGATGTATATAAATAATAATACTGTAAAATGTCATCAAAATCCGTTCGATAGTTTTAGCGTGAAAGAGTAACACACATCCATACATTCTCACAAACTTCCATATTTATAAGATTAGTAGGAATTAGGATAATTTAAGACATTTTCCGCTACCCGCTTGCACTGGGACCGTATTAACGGCGACATTTATGGGTCATAAACATGTAAACTAAGCAATGCCGACGTGAAATGTGATCTCTTCGCTCCAGGAAAGGAAGGTTCAGCTCATCCCGTGTTAAAATAACTACAATACGTTAAAATACCGTCACGCCTATATTCTCCGAAGGGTTAGGCAGAGACGTAGGTACTAGGGGGAGTAATGATAGCCTAGTAATATGACCATTGAACTGCCAAGTTAAAGATCTTGAGTTCGATCCATGGCACGCACGCCTGACTTCGAATTCATGTGCGCAATTAATAAATAATTATCACTCTCTCAAACGGTGAAGGAAAACATCGTGAGGAAACCCGGATGCTTTAGATTTTTCTCGATGGTTTGTGAAGTCTGCCAGCCCGCAGTAGGCCAGCTTGGTGGACTACAGCCTTATCCCTCTAAATCTGAGAGGAGACCCGTGCCCAGCAGTGGTAGGTACAGCATATGGGTTGACGATGTACTAGTTGGACGTAAATTACTTGCATGTAAATAATAGGAGGCGAGTCTATTGCCATTAACCGGGCACAATTCCAAACTCCGAGTTGATATTGAGAATTTTATAGAAAAACCCAGTAACTCTTTTCTCGACCTGAGAATTGAACTCGTAAATCGATTTAAGCGTAGCAGACGCGCTTAGGACCACTAAACTTACGAGGCAGTTGGAGGCAGACCCCGAGGGCTAGCAAGAGGAACCTTCTGACGATACTCAGTTCTTCACTTCTAGCGGTAGTCCTGGACAAGCCGCGGTGACAAGAAGTACCACTTTAAATGATATTTATTTCTGTAAATAAGTAGATCTTTTAAAGACACTTTTACAAGTCAATATTTTACATATTTTACTTTCTGCATCAAACTTAATAGACCTTTGACTTCGCAGTCCAACGCTCTTATCACTAGGCTACCACAGTTTTTTTTTTTTATATAATAGTAATATTTAAATGTCTTTGATTGAAATTTAAAAAAAAACACAACACAAACAATGGCGGTTGAAACAAAAGAGGCTTGCAGGTTATACCCTCTTATGCCGGTCAAATCTTGTGTGTATTGTAGTTACACGGGCACAAGAGTGAGTCAGTCAATTGTTTTCTATATTAGTAATCGGTCTGTTTGTTTGTTGTAGACAATGACGATAATACTATACGATAAGATCATATGTCTCGTCTTTAAGGAGATGCGACGCCACAACTACGAGTAGGGTTTCATAAGCTTTTTTTATAAAGAATTGACCGCGGTTTCGCCCTTATTCCAAATAGCTTTTTGAAAAAAAAGGTATGCTATATCCTTCTCCAAGGTTTCATCTATCTCTGAGCCAAATTTCATCAAAATCGGTTTAGCGTTTTTCGCATTTGTAATATTAAGTAAGCATCAGTATGAATAATATCAAAACAATAGTAAATTTTTGGGACATTTTACGTAGCACCATCTAGTCCCAAACTAATCTGAGCTTGTACTATAGGTACTAGGCAATGAATATAATACTTATATATGTAACTTTATTTCTAAATTTATAACAAACAAATACTTGTTCATCACATAAATATTTGTGTCCTGTGAGAATCGAACCCGCGACCTCGTGATCAGCAGTCAGATACTAGACCCGACCACAAACGTCGTCAAAAATAAGCGATGTAAATAAATGAGAAACGAACATGGATGGGAGGCGGCCACCGCAGTCTATAGACACCAACCACACCAGTTGTTAATTCTCATTTGCCCAGTATTGTAGTGACAAAATGCAATGGCTGACCCCAGGTCAAACGCCGCAACAGTGACCTAAAGCAAAGCTTACCAATAAAAAGATAATGGTAACTGTTTGGTGGGCTCATCATCATCAACCCATATACTGTCCCACTGCTGGGCACGGGTCTCCATTCATATTGTGAGTGATTAGGCTATAGTCCACCACGCTGGCTTAGTGCGGTTTGGCAGACTTTACAAACCCTCGAGAAAATCTCTAAGGTATGCAGGTTTCCTCACGATGTTTTCCTTCACCGTTTAGACGAGTGATAATTAATTATACATACGCACATGAATTTGAAAAGTCAGAGGTGCGTGCCGTGGATTCGAACTCGAGACCTTCGACTTGCCAGTCCAATGGTCATACCACTAGCCATCACTGCTTATTTTGGTCTCAGCATGGTGTTATCACTAGAGCTTTAGCTCCGATCTGGTCAAGCAATAACGGCAGATGTCTACTGTGCCGAACTCCGAACAATGATAGCAAAACTAGCAGTGTAACAGCCCCGACTCAAGAATCGATCTTCACCATTATTGCTCCATGATAACGCGAGACCTCATACAGCACGAGAAACGATGGCAATGTAGCCCGGCTACACTGCCTTAACAACCTTCTCCGGGATCATATTTATCTTTTCAGTGCGAAAACTCCTCATGGATCGTCTGCCACACGGGGCCAGTGTATGTCGGATTCGTACCGACTAAAAACCGCATTGCCATCCCTAGCCTAGCACGAAAATTCCTCGAGGATCCGCCATCTGGGCACGCGACAGAGTATGCCAGAACTCGGGACTCGTACCGACTAAAAACCGTGGGATCCGTCAAATTTTCCAGGATGACAGGGCCAGCGCCATCCCTTGTCCCATTGTTATGACCTTGAGATTCGTGATATTCCCCACGACCAGGCTGTAGTTCAGTACAAGGGGCATTTGCTAATAAGGCTTGAGAAACACCACCTTATTTTGAATATGTTTAGAAACACTCACTATTCATTAACTTGAATGAATGCAAACATATAAGTAGGTATGACCTAACTATTATTTAATCTATTGTACACGACAGACAGTTATTTTGGTATCCACAGTCATACCTACGAATATTATAAATGAGTTCGTGAGGATGGATGTATGTTACTCTTTCACGCTAAAACTACTGAACGGATTTTGATAAAACTTTACAGTATTATTATTCACACTTCAGAATAACATATAGGTTATAATTTATAACGATTTTGAGTTAATTAGCCAAATTACAACGATAAGTAAAAGTAACTTTTCCACGCGGACGAAGTCGCGAGCAGAAGCTAGTTCCTAACTCATAAAGGAATAATTGAAAATAATAATAATAATAGTCTCTACCTCGTTAGTATAGTGGTTTTGTGCACGACTGCTACACTTGAGATCCTGGGTTTAATTCCCAAGTCAAGCAGTATTATTGGATCTTTCTATGAAATTCTCAGTAGCAGCTCCGAGGAGTTTGTATTTGTGCACAATTAATGGCAATAGGTTCCTCTTCCAATGGACCTCAACATACCGGTAAACAGTGAGTGTATTTTACCACACCTCTGCATAACCCTGGATATCTTCATGAACTTCCACCGTCTGGAGAAAGCGATCGGATATTGTTTATGCTGAATTAAATGTGCAGGAACCAACTCTCGCCTAATGGAAAGCACAAATAGGGTCTAAGATGGTGTAGCAATTCAAGTAGCCCTTTCGGACTCTGCCACTTACACACACAACTGAATAAACTATTTGGTGCTGCTGTTAATATGTGAAGGTTGCTCCATCAAACTAGCAAGCATACTGGGTAGTATTCACTTTTAAAAAACTTAGCTTCCCAGAATGCAGTTCTGTAACCCATCCCCCATGGACAGCAATATACTTACTAGCTATTGTAATCATGATCATCAACCCACATGTCACAGGTCTCCTTTCAGAATGAGAGGGGTTAGGCCATAATTCACCACACATTTTTTTTTATAGTGCGGAAATCCTCATGTATCATTTGCTACCTGGGAAGACAGAAAGCAGGGTATGTCGGAATCCACCGTCTGAGGAGACGTTGTGGTGTTCAACCTACCGACTTAAACCAGAGGAGGTGTTTGCCACACCACCAATGGTCGGGGATGCGGGAACGAGTTGTTATTGCTCCACAAAAGGGTATGGTCTTATACCGACTAAAAACCGCACTTGCCTTTACTTGTCATAGCCATGGGGTCCGTAATATTTTCCATGACCATCCAGCACACTGGCCTAACAGGTGTCTGTATGTAATTATAATCATGCGCTGGCAGTTAGTGCTATATGAACTAACTTTTAGTTAACTAAATACAGGACAACATTACAATCAATTAACAGTAATTAACACATACATGCAATGGTTTAAAATTATTTATAATTTCGTTTTAAGAAATCACAACAGGTAAAATGACACTCATATTTAAAAATGGAAGGTGGTTATTAAAAACATAATAGATTTTGTTGTTTATTTTCCTTGTGACTTACAGTGCATTTAGCATTAAGTTACACTATAACATCCTAATTAATCTGTGATATAATGAAGTAGGTTACATAATTATTATGTAAATCCTTTTTACATATCTTAATCTATCAAAGAGGCCAGTGAAAAAGAAGAGATGATACGGATGGTGTCTGTGGATGGACAGAGAAAACGTTAAAACAGGAAGATGTCAAGTCTACGGAGGACACTTTTGGCCAGCTGTGGCACGGTATAGGTACATATATACACGCACACCTCTTTTTCATGAGGATAGGCAGAAACTAAAGAATCGTTTGTGTATTTAAAATATCAAGAATTATTGAAGTCATTTGAAAATGAAAACAGATCTCTACAGGTTACATGGACACCAGCTAGACACAAGAAATGGGTCATTCAATACCCAATAAAGTGATAAGATAATATTTTAACTACCTACCTGCTTTTATAAAAATAAGTCAGGAAAATTAAAAAACAATAGATGAAACAAAAAGGAATACTGGCTACTTAAATGAAGTTAATCTTAAATATGAGTGTTGCAGAAAAAAATAAATTGAAAAAAAGAAACAGACATACAGACAACATCTAGGACAGCCTGGAATGATTAGCTCCTCACATTCTGACCGCAGAGCATCCAGCTGTCTGTGCACACACCAAACACCCGCCTCATCTTTGTGTTACACTAACATAGAACAATTTATTACAATAAAATGCCATTTAGTATTATTCACAAACTAAAACCACAGTCAAAAAGACATTGTGCCACTCGCGTATAGATTCACTTTTTTATAAAACTTTAAATTCTAAATTCAAATTTTTATTTTGAAATGTTGACTTTTGTAGATCATTATTTACTGTGATATTTTAATATTATTTTGGTTTTGGTGATTGTGGCAACTTGTTCATCGTAAAACTATCACTTTTACACTTTGGCACTGCATTTTAGAACACAAATCAGTTTTTGTACTAACATTGGCACCAATTCATATCCCAGAGTG
This sequence comes from Acronicta alni, assembly GCA_964056405.1. Lineage (NCBI taxonomy): Eukaryota > Metazoa > Arthropoda > Insecta > Lepidoptera > Noctuidae > Acronicta > Acronicta alni. The sequence goes on from OZ043942.1 coordinate 6,804,854, forward strand.
ATTTCGAAAGTATTTTTGCAATTAAACGTCCAAGCGCAACGCGTTCACGGTCTGTCGATGACCGCAGTGAATAAAGCGAAAAAACACCACTGCACCACTATATTTCGACACTTAAAAACAATATTTACAATAAAACTGGGCTACAAAACAAAAATAGCAATCCCCACAGCCACGATCGCAAGGCAATGGACAGACGATATTCTACGTCCGTTGTAACATTCGTGTTTGTAGACCGTTTGTAGATTGACGAAAATACTATAAATGAGTAAATTAATTCAGGAAAAAGCTTTTTTTCTAATGAAATGATCGCGAAATTATAACTCAAGAGATTCGATTTGACAGACGACACGCCCCCCTCCCCGCTCGCGGCGTACTGCGGTCGATGACGATGTTGCCAGCGCACGGATATTACCTTGGCGATGCGGGAGAATTTTCGTAAATAGATCTTAAAAATGTGGTGGTAAAAATATCCGTGTTTATTATCATTATCAGTGTTGAAATATTTTATAGACTTGAATAGATTATATTAGTACGGATCTGAAAGCATAAATGTTTAATCGAATTGATTATATCAAAGATCTAAGGTGAGTTAAAAGTTATTTCTATTCAGTTTTATCGGGCAGATAAAAATTCAGATCACTCGCTTATCGATGATCGCATGAGAAACGTTCGCTATCAAAGATGTTGATTTAAAGTTAATTATGAGATAAAAATGTCATGCGTATGTTGGTGTATATACGCAATAGTCATAGTTGACTGTTCGTTGTAACAGTCATCTTTTAAATTTAATAATGAATGTATTTTATTTGAAAGTAGTAAAATTACAATTGAAGAGAGTGAATTTTATACGCATCCATTTAATTTATAGACATAATAATTTATATCTGTCGGATGGAAATCGCAATGATAGGTAACTAACTATAAATATTGCGAGAAATTCATTACAAACTACACTTTCAAGCAAAAACGATCAACATTTTCATTGCTCTCGACTTTCTCTACGCAGTTAATATATTTTACCTATTTCTACGAGTTAGTAGCTACGGCAATTTACGACGTCATTATACCAAGTGACGTCATCAGATATAAAGTCGCTGTGACTATGGTGCGAAATGGTAGTATTAATGGTGTCATAATAATTCTGTTTTATGGTGTCTGATATTAGTGGGCTATCATTCGAATAATATAAGAAGGACGTGGGATCAATAATAACTGCGCGGATCATTCGATCATCGAGCTTAAACTTGATTAAGCAACAATTTTTTAACTGCGACATATTAAATCAGATTTTTTTAACGTATCATTAAAATATAAATCACCAGAAGGCATTCGTGTCATACACTTGTTTTAAATACAGTAGCCTATTTTCTGGATGTGACGTCATGTTTAAGTACGATATTGTACTATTAAAATATTCTGTCTCCGCGCCTCATCAATATATTGTTGCATCCGATTATCTGACCAGACTATTGGATTACAAAATTGACATTCAATTATTGTCTGAATGCTTTATCTGCGTTTTTTTCCGAAAGTGTAGCGAAACATCCCTACTAAGATTATAAATGCAAAAGTTGTGTGTAAACCGTTGAACCGATATTGATGAAATTTGGTAAAGAAATAGATTAGACCTTGGAGAAAGACATAGTCTAACTTTTGTCTCATAAAGCCCTTTGAGTTGCCAGTGAAACCGCGTGCAAAAGCTAGTTTAATATACACGTCTCTAAGGCCTTTTCACCATGTATCAAAAGAATGAGACAAAATATTAGTCAACCTTTTACGCAGCAGGAAAAAAACATGATAATAATATTGTACTTTCTTGGGGACTCCAGAAGGTACGTAGACGATTTCCTTATCAACTCTAGACATTCTAATTACTCACTAGACACAGTATTTATAGAGTTCAATTACTTTTAACCTTCATCAAGGCAAAGGAGTGACGAATATTGGAAAGGGACTAGGACTAGTTTTAATTAATAATTAGTAATAAATGTCATTGATCATGTAACAATAAAAAATGTAGGGTAGCTGTCAGTAATTGTATCATCAAGACGCCCACCACCTCATTCTACCCGTGACCATGGACGCTGTAAAGGGTCCGAAACGTAGGGATTAATAATATCAATATACGCGATAAAATCCGTAAAAAGTAATTTTATTTCAATGTATAATATTCGCGTAAATGTCAGAAATCAATATAATACATATCTGTATTGGATAGACGGAAAAGGTCAGCAGCGTAATTAAATTGATTCAAGATTCAATCGTTTAAATTGATGTTCAGTTATAATTGTTGCTTTCTCTATAGAAAAGGTTTTTTATACTACTAAGGTAGCAATCAAGCATACGGCCCACCTGATCGTAAGCGGTTACGTCTATAGACGCTTGCAACACCAGGGGTCTCACTTGCGCGTTGCCGACCCTGTAAAACTAAAGAGGAATAGTTGGGTTGGTAGTAGGTATAAGGGTCAAAGTCGGGGAGACTGCCAACACAACGTTTGCTCGCGGAGCAGTGGCAACCTTGTTCAAGGTAACACAACACGGCTCAAAGCCAAAGTGTTATTTCACTTCGATTTTCTGCAAGGCGGAGGTACTTCTCCAGCCAGGAAGCTCCAATTTGAGTGGAATTACTCCCACTATCTTGGAAGGCTTGAAGATTGTCCTTTCAAGCTCTCTGTTTTAACGATTTAAAGTCGACATATAACTTTATATCTAACAGCAGTGTATCTATCCAATTTTAAAATCGTGAAAGTACGCGTAAATTTAGGATCGAAATCGGATTAAGATTGATGTATTCCAAGAGTTCCAAATGTCATTGTGATTGATGGACTTTTAATTGAAAGCCACACTACGCTTCTACAAGGATATGGAGCCAATTCCTGCAAAGGCAGCCAATGAGTTCTGCATATTAATTCCAGTTTTCACTTTTATTATTCTACTTCTAGCTGGCCGAGGCTGGGTAGAGAGTTTGGTTATCGAACAACGATTACGGCTTGTAATGATTGTAAATTATAAACGTGTTACTGCGGTATGGATGCGATTTGAAAGTGATGGATTGATCTATGTTACTTCATTTTATTAGCTGTATAAGTCGTCGTAATGTTAAAATAATGGTTCTCGTTGCGGTTTAATAAAAGAACATTAACCAATGTTGTATTATGAAGTCTTTACTTATTTTCTTTTTAGTGTAATGCAGTGTTTATTAATGGAAAAATAGTGTTGTAGAAGTTGTTAACTGTCGGCAATTCATATCGACTGCTTTTTATGGATGTTCCAAGAAGAATGTAATTCGAGAGGTGGGACTCCAATTAAATGTACATATCCTAAAATAAATTTATGAAAAGAGAACCCTATCAATAGAAACCAGTATTAAAGCATCAAAGAAACAAAGACCGTCCTTCAGGACGAAACAATTATTTTTCCTTTGTGTCTACTAACTGATCTGTGATATATTAAATTATTAATAACTGACTAACTACAATATCGTAGCTACATGACCAGGTTATATCTGGTATGTATGGCTACGACCCAAGATTTATCATACATATTATCAGAATTCGCGTTGTGTCCTTGTCGAGCTCACTGAGAAAGAATTGCAGGTTGCTAGCTACAGAAAAGTACACTACTTTTTTACAATCATCATCGAATGTGAACGTCATAATTTCAATTGCAAGTATAACAAAGCCTACACTGCTTTGAATTCAGCGCACATAGAAAAGGAAAGGATCGTAACAAATACATATAATGTATAATTTAGTGTTCAACGCGGAAGGTAAAGTAAAAACACAGGAGTTTGTTTAAAAAATACAAAGTTAATAATAGTATGCCAACTGTAATAACTAGAACCTTTCCGGAAATAAATAATTTGTACAATAGTGTAAAATCGGAGCAGTAGTTATCAAAATCAATGACATGCTATATAAAATGAAGCTGGCTTTCAATAATGATTGTAGAGCTTGTGGTGAATCTATGGAAACAATGCAGCACATCTTGTGTGATTGTGACGTCATGGCGACGAAACGGATGAGACAACTCGGCAACGGATACCCAAAGCCAGAAGACTACAGGTTCCTTACTGTTGGTGGGCTAGACGCCTTCATGAACCATGTATTTGGCGAGTAAGGAATGTACGATGCTGGGGACAAATACAAAAGATCACATTTGATCGAAGTGTTGCCATAGTAAGATATGATATCTAAAATCACGAACATCATTGCGACCGTAGTCTGTGCAGTGTGATCGCTACTTGATGAGTTAAGAGTTCTCCGCTGAACCCTACGGCTGTAATAAACTGCAGGATTTGCTTAGGGGCTCACCCCTAAGCAAATCCTAAGCAAGCTCTTTTATGTCATCTGAGCTTAAAACATGTTTTTCTAAATGAACGCTTCGCTTGTGTAATTGTGATCCACATTCTCCCTGAAAGTGAAGCTTCCTCACAACGTCAGCAGGTTCGGCTATCGCTCAGTCTTAGGACATACATTGTGCTTGTTAAGGCAACACTGTCCTGTTAAGGCTCTCGTCACAATGCGCAAATCATTTCTAGGTTAAAGCTTGTTTGCCTTTTATTATATGGTGATTCCATCCAGAGCTTGTTGGTAGTTTCAAAACACAATTTCGCCAGGGTTTCCTAACATATACCTTTACATTCGGGTCAAACTCAGAACCTCCTTATTTGATTTCTGTTAAAAAGTCCACCCTTACAATATCCAGTGACTCCCCTCAACATTTTAACTACGTACTCGTTAAATACAATGTCCAGTCACCCCTCAACGGAAGTGGAACAGGTTTAACTTTTAATTGCGGCGCCGTGTGAAAACGGTGTTGTTTGTGAGTGTCGACGTCGAGTCATCAACGATTGTTTTGATTGCCACTGTGTCCTCGTTTCTTGTTTAGTTTTGAAGATAAATAGTTTAAAAGGAAATAGGTCTCGTGGTGAGAACTGTCGCTTTGGAATTAAACCAACTTCTAATTCATTAAAAAAAACCCACACTAGGATTTTCTCCTGTATAAATATGGGTGTTTTTGCAAACACAAATTCTCACATAGAACCAAATCCGGACCAACTATCTCATTATCAACCCATATACTGTCCCACTGTTGGGCATGGGTTCCCTCTCGCAAAATGAGAGAAATTAGGCAATAATCCACCACGTTGTAGTGCGGGTTGGCAGACTTTATACACCATCGAGAAAATCTCTAAGGCATGGAACAACTATCTACAACACACAAATATTAGTTATTATCGAGAATTGTACCCGAAATCTATACAGAATAAACAAGCAGCGTGGTGACTGGTGAATAATGCTGCAATAGACTGGACGTGTATTTGAAATTTCTAAGTTCAAGATCACTGCGCCTTGATTCTGAAAATTGGTTCTAACGCCTCCCCAGTTCTTTGACTTGACGTATTCTATCAAAAGTTCAAGATTATTCTACGTTGTCGCCTTATCATCTTCTGGTAAGCCTAAAAACTCTCTCGCACTCAAGTAAGTATTAATTAATAATACAGGATAAAAACTAATGATATAGGCACTTAACCTCTTTCTTGTAACTCATACAATGTGTCGTCACACAAAAAAACAAAGCACTTCTAATACAAGACCAACAAAAAAAATGACAATGTCAAGAGTATAAAACCGAGCCCATGTGTTGTCCATACGGGTCAAATGACGTCATAGATAGCTATGGCCGCCAATTGTGGAGTATAATGTGCGTATTGATATATTAAACGAGTAATTGTTGCTTATATTCATTCATTGTTGTATTAACACTCTTTTAAGGATTTCTTGAGGTTTATCGGTGTGTATATCATCCATGAATAAGGATTGAGGCCCGATTGGGAAACGGCTAAGGATAATTTGACGACCTCTGTAGTCTAGTGGATCGACTGTCGGACTGCTGATCACTAGGTCGTGAGTTCGATTTCCACAGAACACAGTGTTTGTCGGGGTTTTTCTTGTGTAAGTACTAAGTACCTGTACTTATATTATAGCATTTACAAAAAATAAGAATAATGAGTGATAGGTTTGTCCATTGTCTAGTACCCATATTTGAAGTAACCATCCTATGGTAACTGTTCGAGGAACCTAAAAAACCAAAAGCAAAACCGTTATGGTAATGAATGAGTGCGTTATGTGGGGAAATAATAATAATCTATAGCAACATTGTCTTAAATTTTAACAGTAGTAAAAATTTGTTTGTTTACCTATCACAGATACCAGTCTTTATTTTTTATTAATGACCAAATACATTTTATTATTATTAATATACCTATTATGATATTTATTAAATTCTATAAATCTCTGTCTGTCAAACAAAATGTTGCCCCATAAAAAGTGTGAAATAATCATAAGTTAGATAATATCTAACAATACTACATTTATTGCAAACAACATAACAAAACCTGTTAGAATGGGGTTAGCAAACTTAAGTTATTACTAATGTTAAAGCTCTAATTTCACAAATGCATAATTATGAAAACTAGACAAATTACGCCATTTTTTTGGCAACTCTGTCGATATTCTTTTTTGCATAGATTGTAAAACTGTAGTGTTATGTAAAATTGTTTTACAATGACCAGCCAGAGTGAACCGACAATGTTTGCACAAAATCATAACTAGTGTTTTCTCCGCAATGAGTCGTAAAAACGAGCTCAAACAGGAAATAGTTAACTGTTACCTAGCCTACCTACCTAGACTTACCTTTCTTTGCTTAAGGTTTTTAATACGCTGTGTATTAATATAAAAAAAATTTGCCCTTACTAAGAAATTCTCCCAATATTTACGCTGTGATTTTTTATAAAAAATGTTGCCCTAACTAAGAAATTCTCCCATAATACGGGTATGTTTATAAACATTTTCACATTCATTCCTACTACCTAAGTACTTACAAATAATTATCTGTTGAATTGAATTTGTTGTTGTTGTTGGTCCGAGTTGGAATCGACTCTAAGATCTATAGCGTTCAGCCATTTTACTTATTTTGCCCCTAAGAGCACAAAAAACAGCCACACCGGGTCACCTGATAGGAAGTGATCACCGCCACCCATTGACACCCACAACACCAGAGTTGCAAGTGCGTTGCCGGCCTTTGAGAAAATAATAGGTTCGCTTCTTTCTTCTCGTTTTGCATTAAAAATCTAAGGAGTAGCTTGGAGTTTGTGTGCCCGGTTAAGAACTGTGGGTGTATATTTAGTTCACTTCTGCCTAACCCTTCGGGAAATACAGGCGTGATGGTATGTAGTTATTAATGTAAACATATTAGCAGGCATGTGTTAGATTCAATGTAAACCAGTAGGTAATTAATTAGTTGCGAGTAAATCTACCTACACTGGCATATGAATGATGATACTTGTAAAGAATTACGTCTATTTCATTGATTATGCGGATTGCATTTTAATTGTAATCTGCGTTTTAGATACAAGGATTGACGACGTGACACTCGAACCACTAGTTCGAGTGTCGGACTGCTGAAGAGGTCGTGGGTTTGATTCCCACTCTTGCCCAAACGTGGACTCCAATAACACTCGTCTGCTCCACTGAACGAGTGTTCCATAATCATTAATTATTACTAATAGTCCTAACGAAAGCCGGAATACGTTACAATATCTGTCAACGGGCCATTCGTGTCAATAACCTCTTCAATGACGTCACTTCCCGTCAACAAAATGTCATCATTCTTCAATGCTCACAATGTCGGTCGGTACTCGTCTCAATAAACAGACAAAAACTTTCTCGCTTATATAATTAGCTGACATTGCGCACACCCATCGAATTACATGCTTCGGCGTCTTACACTTAACCTTTGATTATTCGAAACTCCATCATGTGAGGATAATAATAATGATACATGTTCCAGTGTTATAAAATGAAAGTTTGCTTTTATTGTTCCGATTAAGCATTTGATACGAGAAAGCATAAATAAGTTTCTAATAAGTACCTACATACCTACTTTATTTAAGTCATGGATCGTCTAACACCCCCGGGTGTTAAGTAGAGTGAATAACTAAAAACCATATTATTTTTATACCACTAAGGTGGCAAACAAGCATACTGCCCACCTGATGCTAAACGGTTACCGTAGCTTATGGACGCTTGCAACACTACGGGTATCACTTGCGCATTGCCGACCCTGTGAAATGAAAGAGGAATAGTTGGGTTGGCAGTATAAGGATCAAAAATGCTCAACTGCCAACACAACGTTTCCTTGCGAAGCACTGCTTGCGGGCTCACTTGTGGAGTCGGCCGCCCAACCTGACATAGGGCTCATTAGGCAGCAAAGCCTTATTCCTTGATGGTGTCCCGTATTTTTACCAACAGGTGGGCCGTATTCTTGTTTGCCACCTTAGTGATGTGAAAAAAGACGCCGCAGTATTACTTATTCCAGAGTATTTGCGTTCCCCTCCGAAGTCCCAATCCCAACTATGTTATCGCAAGCGCGGTTATATAGCCCCCCTATTTTACGTTCTGAACGTAATGAAAAAACATAAACAACCATATAAAAACCTCCTCAATTAACCAGAGGCTGCGTGACTGATACATATCATTGCTTTACGCGCAAAAAAGTTAACTGTTTAGTCTATTGTTAGGCGGAGTGCACATTGTTGTGATCAGGAGAAAAAACAGCGATTTTGTTGAACTTGCTTCTCGAATTGATCTCTGTTTTAATTGGATAACGGCTTCCGTAAGTTATCAAAAAAGATGACGAGGATTGAGGATTGAGAATACAATTTCCGGTCGAATGGACTGAAGCAGGTACTTATTATGGGTTTATCCAATGTGAAATTGCACCGTAATTCTTCTCTTGTCGGTTAAAAAATATATTAGCATACCATACTTTTGAAAACGTCAACATCTGTTTTTTTATCGCTTAAGATGTTAAGGTAAGGTAAGTGGCAACCGCAGCGTATAGACGCTAGCAATACCAGTGGCATGTTGTCATCTTGACACCTCAGTCTCATATGCCCAGTAATGTCACTGGCTACATTGCCCTTCAAACCAGAACACAATAATGTTGCCACATTATTGCTTAGCGCCAGAAATTGGTACAAACTAAGACCAACCCAGCAGTAGAGTTTTACCACCTCATTTAGGGCAGTCAAGTGAAAATTCAAAAGGTGATCTTTTGAATGGGTCAATCAATCTCGAAATTGTAGTCACTCATTAAACAATTGGTAAAGTCCGTCTCATGAAAGAAGTTCCGCAGACGCGGCTCCACTGTCATACGACGGAATATTGCTATTTGCTAAACTCTATTGTTTTAGACTCTCTAAAATTCATTATTTAACCCCTGTAGGATGAATCTGATTTTATTGATTCAGTAATTTATTGAAATTGATATATTGTAAAGATGTCCGAGTTGTCAAAATTAGTTCCACTCATTTCCGTGGGACTTCTTTCGTGAGACGGACTTTAGTTTTAGAGATCGTATAGAACTAGACACAAACACGGGAAAAAACACTACCTACACTAATTTTTTTTTCGGAGTTGGGTAAATAGGTTTGAACACAACCTAACGTTAGCTCAGTAGAGCATAACAAATGACAGTAAAAACACCATTAAACTGTACTCGGTGAGTGAATCAAGTTTTTTATTTGCAGAAGCAGCGGAAAAAGTTAAAAGATCGATTGTAGATTATAATGCAGTAGACAATTATTATTTTTATGCCTGCTATACTTACGTTACGGTAACCGCTTACGATCAGGTGGGCCGTATGCTTGTTTGCCACCTTAGTAAGTAGTATATAAAAAAACTAGACCGTAGTTTCTGAAATAAATGAAATAGGGTGAACAGGCCCTGTCACAAGTCTGCGAACCCACACTAGGCCAGCGTGGTGGACGTGGCCTAATCCCTCTCAATCGGTGAGAGTCCCGTACCCAGCAGTGGGGCAGTATATGGGTTGATAATGAACAGGCATCTTCTGTGTGTGGTCGTTCCACCATCGACCTCATCTTTGCCCCGGAGGTAAGATTGAAGTCAAGAGAAAGCCCGTTTTTAATAAGTTTTTTTTTAACTTCCCTAGCTCGAACATCTAGCGTTACTTTTCGTATACTTTTACAATAATTCATGTAAAATAATACAGATTTGGAGAGTATGGTATGATATGGTTATAGTACGGTATAGTATGGAATACAGACAGTTGTTCTGTGTCTGCGATTTTGTGAATACCTGTAAACGCATGTATGACATGACGATATATTATGTATGAAAGAAGTTCTTTACAAAATAAACAAAGATTTGTTAGACAGCAAACAAGTATCTTAAAATCATAACATAGAACATTATACGTCAATTGAATAGTGTGCTGCATTACATTAAATTGAAAAAAGAAAATCTAATACAGCACATATTATATCGTATTACTCTGACTGTCATTCTAAATAAACTGAACGAAGTCATTGAACGGCAAACATATTAAAATTCATGACACAAACTTGATCACAATATTTGCATTTAACAACTATTTAACATCGAGAAAAAAAGTACAAAAAATGAACGTCGTATCAACTACACGCTTAAAAACATCGATGTGACATCATGTTTCATGCGAATTTGAACCTAAAACCGACTAGCAAATGATTTAAAAAGTATTGCAAGTTCATATTTCAAGAATCGATACACTACAAACTAAAGGCTGTTAAATTGCACTCTAAAAACAAACTTATTCTTTACAACCAATGATTGCGTTCAATTTTCAATCTTATTACATTGAAATAAGATTCAACCACATTGTTATGTAATTCGCAGTGTGGCCATATGAGAAAATGCGTTTCTCATGCAATACAGGCGACAATGCACGGAAGTTGACACGCGCCGCGTGTCACGATTTGTTTTGCGTTTATGTCGCACTTAGGAATGGTTAAGCTGAATTGAAGTTTCAAGTGATTTATGGGTATGAGATAGTCTTCGAGTTCGTTTGATTTTTAAGTAAGGATTCGAAGATCTTCCTCAATTTACGGGGTGGTCGAGGGTTAAGTTACCTTCCGGGGGACATCAGATGGTGGTGGGAGAGGGTACGTACAGGCGCAGTGCGGAACACCATAAAATAAATTTCGGATCCTTCAAATGCGCCGAAAACAATCCTCTCAGTGGGTACATACCTCGGAGATCAATGGATTTCTGATGTTTTAAAAGCAAAAGTGTAAAAATAAAGCGATGTTGAAGATCTCTAAACAAAACAATCTACCTATAGCAGTCACGCATCGCAGCACAAATTTTTCCTTTTATAACAAATTTTGTGCATGCTGTGGTCTCGAATAAATAAAAGCATCAATACCTTTTTAATATATTAAAAGAACTTGAACATAGAATTACTTTTTCGCTTCTCAGACACCGATACTATGAATTTCTCAAACGCAGCAAGCTCAGCAATACCAGTAGCATGAGAACCGTCCGCTTCACATGCAGTGCACGCGATAATACGCGGAAGTTTATACGCGTCACGCATCCACGCGCATGCGTGTTGGTAATACATGTCACGCGCACGAGTGCAGCCTGTTCGGCGTAGGTGCAAGATCATGGACGAAGTTGATGGATCAAATTTAGTAGAAGCTAGCTTTTGCCCTAGTTAGAAAACGTGTAAACCTTAACAAATATGGCAGCATTAATCGACGATCAAAGATCATATTGGACTCAACCACAGACCATAACAACAACAGAATGTCCCTCCGCTCACCTTTAGCTCAACTATAATATAGCTATAACAAAGCGTCAAAAAGATACTTAAATATTCATTTATATTATTGCGCAAGTGAATTTACGACTGAACTACTCATCTAATTATGATGAAACTTAGCATATTGAATTGCCAAAAGCCGGAAAGATAAACACAAAATCTTTCCGGTTGTTTTTAATACATAATACTACATAATTTCAATAATCAATACTTTCACTTCAAAATGTTACAGTTGTTATAGAGTATATTATGCATCCAATCATGGACCTCTCGAGCACGGCAATGATAGAAAGGCACTATTTTTCGTCCTATAGATAATTGTAATATTTCTATTACATTATTAAATAAATTAACTTTTATTCTTCTTAACGATAATTTACGACGTCTAACCGTAATATTTGAAGTTTAGTTTTAATACTATTCAAAATATAACATTTCAGGAATATAAAATAATTAATGAGACGGTCAAGGCATCTATCAATTTACTTCAAAGAATATAAAATATTAATATTTATAAATACTTATCTACGCGTCAAAGATACGCAGAACGGATAAAACATTAGTATTATAGCGCACGTGGGGTAATTTAGCTTCTATATCTGGCAACACCGCCGGCCCTACGGATGCGTTCTGAATAAATTAAAGTAATTGATCGCGTTCGTGACATTTAATGGCGTATTATTTTATAACTATGGTTTTTATTATGTAAAATTATGAGCATATACAATATTATCATGGTTATGATTTATCATGAAAGCACTTAGTACAGACGCCAGCAGGTCAAGCTATCCAAAACTGTCAAATTTTCCCAATTGATTATTAACCTTATCGCTTTTCTTAAAGTTAAAAATAAATCAAATAAATTTGACAGGTTGTGGTAGCTTGATGTGCTGGCCTCTGTATTTAGAGTTTTTCATTAGCATATTTCTGTAAATGTAAATACTATAAATGATATTTATTCTGTAAATAGATCTTTTAAAGACACTTTTACAAGCCAATGTTTTACTTTTATTAAGCTAGATCATGTCTCCGGCCGTCAGTTATTTTCTAACTGACGGCCGGCGACATGATCTGTCTGTGAAGAAATACCGAAACAAACTCAGAGATTCATAGTCTCTTTTAAAGTCCAGACATAGGATATTAGCAAATATGCGTGTGTTACATTGCAGGGCAATGTCTGAAATGGCCTTTTGAAGAAAGAACCATTTGGCTATAAGTATACTAGTCCCAGCCGACGGCGCGCATGCATCAGTCATTGTGTAGCTCGACCATGATTTAGAGAGCTCAACAATCTAATCAATCAAATCATACTAAAACATAGTCGCAGTTCGTGTCTGTCTTTCAGTTTCTCCGCTTACTTCTTCTAATCCACGTAACGAATTTTGATGCGGTTTTATAGAATTATATGTAATTAATAACCCTTTCGGAAAAAATGACACAAACCAAAGAAATGCAAACTTCGAGCTGCTACTGAGAATTATATAGAAAAACCCAATAAAAACTACTCGACCCGGGAATAGGACACGGGGTCTTAAAATTAAAAAAATTATATAGATAATTTTAATATCATTTCACTTTGCAGTCAAAATCTTATTGTAGAATCTCAAGTTTTACAATAGCGACCACTAAGCCTCACATCGCTGTTCTATTGTAAATATTACTCAACAATTCATAACTGGATTACTAAGCAGATTACAGCGATAATAACTAACAAAGCTGACAAAAAACCAGTGACTTACGTTACAATTTATTGTATAACAGATACACGTAACTAAGCGTCTCTTTACATAAGTGGACACAACTAGTTACGCTTGTCCCATCACTATTGTGAATAGGGTTGCCTAACTGAAATAAAAAATAAAAGAGGAGCAAAGCGATCGTTGCTTGTTGTTCGAAAAAAAACGTTAAGTACACTGGGATTTTCTCCTGTAGCATCATCATTGTCCTCCAAGGTTTTGGAATATCATTTACACGAAACAATCGTCATCAGACCTCCACATCCGAATTTCTGAGCAATACCGATGTCCTAGTGATAGATTGTTAGGCTTTTTGAGTTTCTGACTACCACTAACATGTTCGAATGACAGCCGGGTCCAAAGACTACCCCTTTTCTTCTTTCTCCGAGCCTTTTTCTAACTATATTGGGGTTGCCTTCCGGTCTAACTAGATGCGGCTGAATATCAGTACTTTACACCAAGCGACTGCCAGCAGACCCATTTTTTGAGTAATACTGATTTGGATACCCTGAAGATAGACTGGATGTCAGGGTTTTTGGGCTTCTGACTATCACTAACGATTGTCATAGGTGTTTATGATAACCGGAACCGACGACTTTACGTGCTCCTATGTGTTTATTATCAAGTTGGTTAGTTGTACCTACATTACTGTTTTACTGTAATAGATCATAATTATACACGGCGATTTACTAACTGACACTAGCAATAATGATTTACACATAGCAACAGTTTCTACTTGCATCATTCTTAAAGACGTAACAGCCGTGAACTCTCTGTTTTGTCACATCATTTTAGAACCAGTTTTGACAGTTTAATAGGGTTGCCATCATAAAATATTTTTCAAAATCATTCCTACTAAAACATGGGTATTCTCTATTCCATATTTGATTTCGGAACGAATGAAAGGCAAACAAAAGAAATGTAGGCACAGACGCCAGCAGTTCTAATTATACAAAACTGTCAAATTTTCCCAATTGATTATGAAACTCATAGTTTTGTATTAAAGTTGAATATCTATCAAAGAATTTGGACAGATTGGGGTAGCTTGATGTGCTGGCCTCTGTTTCTTTTATAGAAAGGACCAATGAATTACAAAAACCGGAAGGGTTACTATAAAAGGGCATGCCAACCTTTTTTGTGGTGTCCTTTTATTTAAAAGGTCAGAGGCCAGACTTGATAACAAAAATATCTATAGTATGATTCACGTACAAGAAGCCATGAAACAATTAACATATATTTCACTGGTTACATTATTACCCTTCAAATCTTGTCAGCTGTCATGTCAGGGAACCAGATTATTTAAAATAGAAAGGCCCTATTTTACCTAATAATTGTCTACTTTAATAGTTTTCATTCATAAATGTTGTTGTTTTCCTTTTTTTGGGGTATGTTATACAGCGTTACTACGGTTCTTAAATATTATGAATGGACTCGTTATAACCCCATTTAACCTCCTCTCGACTTTACGGGTAGTTTTATAACATCCTGTATTCATCTCATAAATATTTGTGTTCTATGGGAATCGAAAACACGACCTCGTGATCAGCAGCCCGTCACTCGAACCATTAGACCACAGATGTCGTCGAATATTGTTAGCACATTATTACTTAATGACAGAATATTTGGCAACCCAGACGAACTCGGCAGCTGAGTGTCCTATTTCTCCTCTGAACTTGTGCTAAGAACAGAATGGAGTCATTTAGGGACTTCATAATCAACCTATCTTATCATACTTTGGGGGCTGGTTAGCCAGCAATAGCAATTTTAAGAGAGGTAGGGCATAGTGGAAGTAATTCCACTCAAATTGGAGCTGCCTGATTGGGGAAGTACCTACATCTTGCAGAAAATCCAAGTGAAATAACACTGCTTTGAGCTGTGTTGTGTTTCTTAAGGTGAGCAAGGTTGTCAATGCTCCACAAGGAAACGTTGTGTTGGCAGTGGACTTGACACTTATACTGCCAACCTCCCTATTCCTCTTTCGTTTCACAGCGTCGGCAACGCGCAAGTGATACTCCTGGCAACACCAGGAGTGATCTTTTGTGTTGTCGGGATTAATTATATTAATACAACGCGATAAAACCCCTAAAAAGTAGTTTTATGTCAATGAATATGAACCTTAATACAATGGATTATAGTTGAAAATCTATAAAAAAAAATTGACGGATTATGGTAGCTTAATGTGGTGGCCTTTGTACGAATTAAGCAATATACTTAACGTGCTTAGAATAGTTACTTGGTTTATCTGTGTACCTGCCTCCATTATTGTAGAAATGAAGAAATAAACATTTTACAGAAACGTACGTGCCTTTTCTGCATAAACTAATGTTTTATTTGTTAAATTAGAATTGACATTACAACATTTTTTAAATTCCAGTAGTTTAAAGTAGAAACCCACTACTATATGGACAAAGAAACATCGTGATGACATATTTTTTTATTTACCTACTCAAACGTCAATTTTTGACATAAGTAAACGTAAATTTTTGACATCAACGTCAATTTTTGACACAAAATCTAGCATCAGCTTGGTATTTGAATTTTTGCAATACTAGGCAATACTAGCTGACCCAACAGATATTGTATTTTCGGTCCAAATTTTAACAAATAATACTAAAATCCCATAGAAACAAACACTCAAAATTTTCCAAATTTCCGGTCGATATTTCAAATTTTTCGTTCCCTTATACCTAACCTTACTCAGACTAGATATGGTATGGTATGGTATAGCGGGCTGGTTTCCGCAAATCCACGACAAAGCGCGTATTTTGCGTGCGGGTGGGAAGATGAGTTTCATACGAACCACCCTAACTCCTAGAGAAAAGCCGCCAGGCGTTTAATTCAGACTAGACCCAAACACTTTAAAAAAAAAACATGTCGTTCCAGCCGTGAATAAAGTGATGCGTCATAGTGTTGGAATCGAATGTATTCGCGGCATGAATCGAAAGTAGGTAATCGTTTAGACTTACTATAGAACATTAAACTAGGTACAGACGCTAGCAGGTCAAGCTATCCACAACTGTCAAATTTTCCCAATTGAACATGAACCTCACTAAGTTGAAAATCTATTAAAGAAATTTGACAGATTGTGGTAGCTTGATTTGCTGGCTTCTGTACTTTGACTGAAATGTCAAAACTATTATAGTTGTACGGTTCTACAAAATGGGTCTTTTGGAGAAGAACCAACAAGAAACTTCATAGACACTCCTTTAAAAAAACTTGATTAAGACATTATTCAATTCATTATTTAGATTACAATTTTATTCTGAATACTTCTTCAGAATAATTAAATTTGCTAAGCGACCAGTCCACGGGGATTAGACCGGGGAGTGTGGGATTCTTACCACTAAAACCACCCCAGTTGCCACCATTAAGGCAGACTAAACTAGATAGATATGTCGCAATGTCTTGTTTACAAACACCGTTGATGATAATAGAACAAAAAGAAGATATGTATTTCACTACGATTGTTCTCCGCGAATTATTTTACAATTGACACATTCTTTCATTTCATATTTTACGCAGTTCTTTCACCATAAAGAATTCCTTTTTTTAACCGACTTCAAAAAAGGAGGATGTTCTCAATTCGACAGTATTTTTTTTATGTTTGTTACCTCAGAACTTTCAACTGGGCTGTCATTATTAGTGCGTGCATCTATTTTATTCGTGCGTGTGAGTCATAATCATGACGACCTTCGTGACAATCCATCAAATGGTACGTCATCTTTATTTTATTATTTTAACTAATTTACTCAACTCATGTGCGAATTATTAATCAATTATCACTTGTTTAAACGGTACAGGAAAACATCGTGAGGAAACCTGCCGAGCATGCCTTAGAGATTATTTTCAACGGTGTGTGAACTCTGCCAACCCGCACTACTTATTGCTAGTTGATCTATAAAGCTTGAATTGAAAAAAAAACGAATGTCAATAATTTGTAGTATTTTTTAACAGGCGACGACAAATGAAAACGATTTTTTTTAAAGTTGATTCATTAACTAGATTGAAAACTTGTTCTTTATTTCTTGTTTCTTCTGGTATCTCACGGATTTGGACCTGTATTTTAAAATGCCGTCAAATTATTGCTTGAGAAACGCTTGGGTACCATTCCAGACAGACATTTAAATATCACTACATAGTAT
Organism: Acronicta alni; assembly: GCA_964056405.1. NCBI lineage: Eukaryota > Metazoa > Arthropoda > Insecta > Lepidoptera > Noctuidae > Acronicta > Acronicta alni. The sequence continues at coordinate 6,822,402 of OZ043942.1, forward strand.
AAAACAAAGTCGCTTCCCACTGTCTATCTGTCCCTATGTATGCTTAGATCTTTAAAACTACGCAACGGATTTTGATGCGGTTTTTTAATAGATAGTGATTTAAGAAGGTTTATATGTATAATACATGTATGTTATTAGTACGGGTCGCAAATAACTAGATAAAGACGGAACACAAATTTCATCATTATTATTTATACCACTAAGTTGGCAAACAAGCATACGGCCCACCTGATGGTAAGCGGTTACCGTAGCCTATAGACGCTTATAACAACAGGAGTATAACTTGCGCGTTGCCGACCCTGTAAAACGAAAGAGGAATGATTGAATGGGCAGTATAAGGGTCAAAGTCCCCTCACTGCCAACACAACATTGCCTCGAGGAGGTGCATGGTCTTTCGAGAATATTTTTGCCCCAGTGGACATCAGTTCCACGAGGTATGTGCCCTGCCCACTTGCTAAGCCTTGTAATATTACAGATTTTATCACTTTAAATTGATATAATATAATTAATCCCGACGTTTCGGATTCTTTACAGCATTCATGTTCATGTGCAGTCGGTAGAGAAATTAATAATATCAAATATATCGCTAGAAACGTAAAAAGTAGTTTTATTTCATTGCTAATATTCGCGTGTGTTAAACATCAACTTGGGGGGACTTTGACCCTAATACTGCCTATCTTCTTTGTGTTGCAAGCGTCTATAGGCTACGGTAACAGCTTACCATCAGGTGGGCCGTACGCTTATTTGCCACCTTAGTCATATAAAAAACCTGTGCTGCACTTTATGATAATTCATTATTCATTCATCAGCCGATACTGTGTATACAGATATAACCGGTGATAAAATTCGCGACTCAAAACCAGTTCCAATTACCGACAACCCTAAATCACAATAGTGTTGTAGCATCGTCTTGCAAAACCGGTATTTTTATGCCATAAAACCGGTATGCGTTAGATTTCTCTCAGCCGCTTAAATATTCAGTGAAATACATAGGAGATATATGCCAATGGCCGTACTCTTACATTTCTAAAACGGTTTTAATATATTATATTAAACACACTCGAACCACTAGGATTGTTCATCATGAGGCCACAGGACATAAATATTTATGTGAAGAATATTATGAGTATTTCTTACGTACTATAAGCCTGTGTTGTAAATACACAAATAATATATTTTTGTATATTTTTGGCATTTTCCATGCTAAGATTTTAAAGTTATTTAGAAAAGGAAAAAAACTTGCATTTTCAATAGGTGTTACTGACGTCACCATAAAGACGTAAATTCAGTATGGGAAGGAAAAATTCGACATGACGGGTAGGAGTCGCGGTGGCTTAGTGGTCATAGCGTCTGGTGTACCTAACCAGAAGACGCAGGTTCGAATCCTGCCCGCGGTACAATTTTTCCTTTTCTAAATAACTACACGAATAATAATTTAAAAAAAATAAACAGTGATATCTTAGTGATGTGTCCGTTTGACTGACAAATCAAAGGTCTCGAGTGCGAATCCAGGGTACTAACCTCGGACTTTTTGAATTCATGTCCGTATTATTATTATTACTCGATTAAACGGTGAAGGAAAACATCGTGAGGAAACCTGCATACCTTAGAGATTTTCTCGACGGTTTGTGAAGTCTCCCAACCCGCACTAGGCCAGCGTGGTGGACTATAGCCTAATCCCTCTCAATCTGAGAGAAGACCCGTGCCCAGCAGTATGACAGTATAAGGGTTGATGATGATATTGTAAAAGGAATAATGGAAATCCTCATGTACAGAGGCCAGCACATCAAGCTACCACAATCTGTCAAATTTCTTTGATTGATTTTCAACTTTAATACAATATAGTAAGGTTCATATTCAATTGGGAAAATTTGACAGTTTTGGATAGCTTGACCTGCTGGCGTCTGTACTATCCGCCACCTGGGTAGGTGGCAGGGTATATCGGACTCATTCCGACTAAAACCGCTCTTTCCTTCACCTGCCCTATAGCCATGGCCATGGGATCCGTGAAATTCGCCACCACCATGACAGACGGTTTCTGTACAGTCAGCAACGAAAGTCGCTGAACATGTTGCAATTTTCAATATGATTTTTAATAAGTGTAAGTGTGAAGTTACTGACCTGTGAAGGTTATGCGAAATAATTGTATAGATGACCATTCAATATTCAGGTTACCTTAATAGAAAAAACCTCTGCACAAGTTTTGGAGCTGTGATGTTTTCAAAATTTTGTTATGTTCAGCGACTTTCGTTGCTAACTGTACCTAGTCTAGTAGTTTAAAAACTACTGCAATTATTTTTAAACCACTGACGTAAGCTGCAGATGTTCCACATTAAATAAGTGTGCTTATTACATCACTAATATATTATTTCTTTTTAAGTTTCTTGACCCAGAAATTGAGGTTATACCACAGAGGTTATACACAATATGATCATAATATCAATCAGCTTTTTTCTTTTATATTTTTAGTTTAACAAGTGGTATTATAAATTTTAATTACTTAAATAAGTATACTCAATACTCAATTCATTTATTGTATTACACAATGTTAACAGTTCTTATACATTGAAATAAAACTACTTTTACGGATTTTATTTCAATGTGTAATATTCGCGTAAATTTATGTCAGAAATCAATAAGTTGTTATACAGTTTTACAGTTGTTATAAGTCATAAGAAAGACTTTTTTTTGTAAATGTTGCTAAAAAATAAAAACGTAATAATATTTTCAAGTGCTAGAATTCCGGTGCCGATTTCAGTGCTGCAAATATTGTGCCGCTAAGCAAAAAGTGGTAGCAATATTGTGATCCAGTTGAAAGAGTAATGTAACCCGTGACATTACCACTTTGTGGCAAACAAGCATACGGCCCGCCTGATGGTAAGCGGCAATCGTAGCTATAGACGCTTGCAACACCAGGGGTATCACTCGCGTGTTGCCAGCTCTAAAAAGCAAAGTGCAAAATCAGCGGAAAATCCACGCTCGTACGCCACCTGGGGAAGTGGCAGGGTATATGGTACTCGGATCGACAAAAAAAAAACAAATATCTTGGTTTATTGTGTAAAGCAGTGATAGCCTAGGGGTATGACTATTGGACTGCCAAGTCGAAGGTCTTGAGTTCGAATCCAAGGCACGCCCCTCTGACGTTTCGAATTCATGTGCGTATTAATAATTAATTATCACACGCTTAAACAGTGAAGGAAAACATTGTGAGGAAACGCATGCCTTAGAGATTTTTCTCGACGGTTTGTGAAGTCTGCCAACCCGCAGTAGGCCAGCGTGGTGGACTATAGCCTAAACCCTCTCAATATGAGAGGAGACCCGTGCCCAGCAGTGGGACAGTATATGGGTTGATGATGATGATTGTGTAAAAGCAGCCTAAAAATATTTGAACCAAAATGTCATGGGGACCAAACACTAACCTATCACGAATAAATGGAACGTGAACGCAAAAGGTCGACTTGACAAGTATCAGTAAACAAAGATTTTGCAGAAAAAACGCACTTCACTGACACTTTTAGACTACACGTTAGGTTAGCGGTTAGTGGATATCTTCTGGTCATAGCGGACGAATGCTACATCTAGAGTTGCCAACCGTACTATAATATATAGTATTGTACTCTATTTCGGGTCTGGGTATTACGGGTCTTCGCAAAAATACAATATTTTCAACACTAAAATCTAACAAACAAATCTTTGAAACTATTGTAAAAAAATGTAAGAAGTGCAAATAAATATAGTTTCTATAAAAATAAATAATTCACAATTATCTTCGTCTACTTTTTGCGTTCTTCATGAATTACTATTTTATTTTGAAGTGTACTATATTTTTTATAGCTTCGTCGGAAAAATACTATATTTCGCTGAAGAAATGTTGGCAACCCTAGCTACAGCGCTCCCGTAGCCCCGGCACTAAAGTGGTGATGCGAAACGCCGAGGTTCATTTTAGTCGGTAGCTTGTTCTTGCTCCTTGGAGCGGTGGATATGCCTGTGCGTGTGAGAGACCTCTTATCCATATAAATAGGATTCTGGCTGTCCACCATTTTCCTATTAAAAGATGTAGTGCATAAAGCATTTCCAACCCCGTCAATAAAAAAAGCCTTCTCATCACTACTGTAAGTTGGACTCGGTGTCGTGACGTCGCCTACCATCGACGTCATGAGACCAATATTTGTGTAATCTTCGGAATATTCTTGTCACGTATCTTAAGTTAGGGGCGGCGAGAGTACGTTCTGTCTATGCGGTTACCGTACCCTATAGACGCTTGCAACACCAGCAGTATTACTTGCGCGTTGCCGACCCTGTAAAACGAAAGAGGAATAGTTGGGTTGGCAGTATAAGGGTCAAAGTCCCTCCACTGCCAACATGTTTCCTCGCAGACCCCTGGCAGCCTTGCCTACCGTTAGAAAACAACAGAGCTCAAAGCAGTGTTATTTCACTTCGGTTTTCTGCAAGGTGGGGGTACTTCCCCAGTCGAGCTGCTCCAATTTGAGTGGAATTACTGCCACTATGTCCTACCTCTCGAAGAGTAGTATGATGTATATGTACGAAGGAGGTATTCCACGAAGCACACCCAAACGAAGCCCACCCAGACGAAGCACACCTAAAGTATTCCACTTAGCACACCCATAGGTGGGCTTCAAATAAAAAAAATAAATAATTAATTTCCTATTCCACGAAGCACACCTACGACATTCGCATAGTGGGGAGACTAAGAAATAAAAATGTCGATAGAAGAAAATATTTATTATTTAAAAGACTAACTTAAATTTCTAAAATCATTCAGTTTCATTATAATAATGTGACACAATATTTGTCATTTTTGTAATCTTACATCTTAGCATGTGCGTTAGGAAATACTGCTGTAAAACTCCTGACGGCAGCTTCCTCAAAATCGCTTGTGAAAACATTGACTTGCATTTTGGGTATTGTTGTTTTTAATAATTGAAATACTATTTTATAGGTAGATTTTTTGTTATGTAATAAAGCATAGGCTAAAGGTTTAACGATATTTTCAACCTCACCGTGGATGCTGTAAATTTGAAGAAATGGGCGCGCTTTAAAAGTTCCGTCGCAGTATATATGATCGCAGCTTTCAAGATCCTTCTGTATAGAAAATAAAAGTATTCTCGTTTTTCCGTAGTTATAGTCAGCAAGTACAAAATTTTGAAACGGTTGAGGTACCTGGATATCAAATAAATACTTCTCTCAAATCATTTGTACTAAAATAAATAAAAATAATAATTGTTTATTGTCACAAATATTTACATGTGAATACATAGGATGTGCACATATTGAAGAAAGTAAGGTAAAATAAATGACTTAAATGCAGCCATGTTAGATAGTTACTCCATAAATCGTTCAATATCTGCGACTGAAAAACTGGACATTAACAAAACAAAAGTCTTTTCAAAGCGAAATCAAATATTATTGAAAATGGCATGCACGAATTTCTTTGCTAAGATATTAGCAAACTCTTACAAGAGATTTATTTTATTACAATAACGTTCAAATTAAAAATAAATACATAGATTCCATGTCTCAATATTTTGATAATATTATAAGAAAATATTAACTCTACATACTTGTACATCTGTAGGTGACTTCGCAAACAATCTATTTACACCGAGAGATTTGTTTCTCTTATTGTAGAGGCCGAACTTAACATTTTTAAATTGTGGCATATCACTGATTAAATTTAATCCTCGGGCCAATGTATCATTAAGTTTTTGCTTGTAGATTGTAGGAATGGGCTCCATTGTGGAAACTACTTGCTGCTCGAGTTCATGCATTGCTTCCTTAATTTGGGTCTCCAAAACGTTTGAGGCACATTTATGTTACTTTATTTTAACAACTTCTTCCATGCTACTTAATGTGAGTAAGCCATTACACCCTTTTTCAATACAACGCCACAAGGCATTACCATTTTTATAAATCTTGTGTTTACTATAAATTGTTTGTTATTATACACTAACACTTGTGTCCCCTTCCGGCCAAGTACGTAATTAATAGATGGGTTAAAACAGAAAAAATAACAATAATAAGACCGGCGCACAATTGCATACACTCAGCCCGTGACGTTGCGATAGTGTAATGAGAACTAAGCATGTAAACAAGTTCCGGAAATGTATCTTATCTTATCCATGGCATTTATATAATTATGAAAATTACAAGTATTGTATCACATTATTATAATGAAACTGAAAGATGTTAGATATTTAAGTTAGTCTTTTAAATAATCAATATTTTCTTCTATCGACATTTTTATTTCTTAGTCTCCGCACTATGCGAGTGATATTCGTAGGTGTGCTTCGTGGAATAGGAAATTAATTATTATATTTTTTTATTTGAAGCCCACCTACGGGTGTGCTAAGTGGAATACTTTAGGTGTGCTTCGTCTGGGTGGGCTTCGTTTGGGTGTGCTTCATGGAATACCTCGATATGTGCGTGCGTGTGTAGGTATGTGTTAGTGAGTATTACATAATGATTCATAATATAGTCCCGCGAGGTTATTTATTAGTGTTTTACAAGTACCTAATCATGTATTATACATTTCTATAGTTAGTTTTTCTAAGCTATGTTTTTACAGCACAACAATCCCTTCCAATCCAGAAATAAACTTATTTTTTCTTGGTGACTCACAACAGAAACAGCGTCGGTTTGACAATAGCCTATTTTAGGAGGACGAATCATAGGGGATCAAATTAAACACAAATTTTAGAGCTACATCACTCGAGCCCATCAAAGCTGATGGGAGATCAGAGAAACACAGTTCTACATTGGATTTTAACAGAATCCAAGAGGACATTCTCAATTCACCTGCATACAAGTGGTACAAGACCGTAAATACCAATGGAGGGTTCTTATTTGATACCCAAGTCAATGAGCTCTTGACGATGTAGAAAACGATATTTTTATTATTTAAATAGCAGTGATAGCCTAGTGGTATGACCATTGGACTGGCAAGTCAAAGGTGTCGAGTTCGAATCTAAGACGTCTAAGTATATATATTAACGACATCTAAGTATATATATTAATAATTAATTATCACTCGCTTAAACGGTGAAGGAAAACATCGTGAGGAAACCTGCATGCCTGAGAGATTTTCTCGAAAGTGTGAAGTCTGCCAACCCGCATTAAGCCAACGTAGTCGACTATAGCCTAATCTCCCTCATCCTGAGAGGAGACCCGTGCCCAGCAGTCGGACAGTATATGGGTTCATGATGGTATTTAAAATAAAAACAGATACCTAAACAGAAATATGCGAACTTGAATTTCAATGTAAAAGAACTATAAAAGTATTTTTTTTTGAACGAGCTGATCTCTGAAACTTAAAGTCGGATTATGAAATTGCAAAAATGTACACAATGTCAAAAATTATAAATGTTAAAGATATATACATAACAGTCACGCGAATCTATTAAAAGTGACACATCAAGTCAGTTACCCCACAAACGGGGAAAACCAGCTTCATAATATAGCAACACTTGAAATTAGTGTTGTCACACAAGCCAGTTATTATGTATCGATTATGAATATTAAATTGAACTTTTTCCATTTCATGATCTGTTTTTATGTTAAGATTTTTTTTTAAGTCCGATTGTCAAAAATATTTTTAAAACTAATACTACTTGCAAAGTTTCGGGGTGTTTTGTCTGTTTTTGTATTAAGAATAGGAGTTAAAAATGCATATTTAAGCGTGAGGAAAATAGCCGGGCCACAGACATAAACATCCTGCGTTTTTCGACTGTATATCTTAATATCTTGACTTGACTGAGTCACTTGAGTAAGTAGTCAGCGTCGCCGATGGATACCTACAAGACCGGAAGAGTTGCTGTTGCGTTGCCGGCCCTTACGAACCCTTTATACACACCGTTTGAAAAACCTCATGTCCTGGCCCGGATCTAGGGAGGAATCTATTTGCCCCAGGCGACGAGAATCGAAGAGCTGCCAGCCAGTCCCGCTGTGTACTATGCTCAACCCGATTTATATATAGGCGGCAAATTGGTATTCTGCAACGTCTTTTTAAGAATGTACATTCGCGGCCGAAACATGGTTCCAACCTACCGCTACCAAGTTCCCTACATTGCAACATTGCCGCTCACCAGTATAAAAACTAAAATTAACACAGTTTATAATACCGCTATGGGCCGGCTAACCTTGACAGTGACCGGCCCGTTTATTTAATGACTAACAAGTTTTTAGACAGCATCGTTGTTAACAGTAAAGTACGTGATTCTTGGTAGATAATGTGCAACGTTTGTAATGTTTGTTCTGTAAACGCACCCACGATACAAGTGAAAATCCTAGTGGAGCAACGTTTACATTTAAAAAAAAGTATATAAGTATTATACACATACCACCACATGTACCACATGGGTACTGGATACCTATAGTATAATTTATGCTTAGTTTGGGTAAACCAGACGGTGCTGTGCAAAATCTCCTATACATTTCATGTACTATTGTTCAGATTTTGACAAACGAGTTGTCAATTGGTTTATCTTTAAAGTTTAAATGTGTTTATTTAATTGAAACGTTTAATTTTCTTATCTAAGCTTCTCACGGTAAACGTGCAATGGACCAATTTTCTGATTCTCACCTCTTAAGAACTTTAATGTCTGAACTCTGACCTTTTCTTGAAAGAATGGAGTGTAACCGTATGCTATTCTCTAACTTTATTGACATGTAATGGTATGTCAGTTAGTCAGCATTTTTTAACAAGTTATCATAATCTCGATAAGATACTAACTGTAGTTTTTTTTATAACAATCATTGTCACTTAATTTTGACCTTTTTAACTATAAAAAGCTGTGGTATGACCGTTGACCGGGAGATATGCTATAGACGTGGTATACGCATTCTATATATGTATATATTATACCGTATTGCTGGTATTTAAAAAGTATAATCATCATGTCAATGTGCCATCGAAACGGTATATCAATTTCAAGTTACTATAAAGTCATGGTAATGAATACAGTTAACAATGACTCATTAGCTGTCTCTTCAACAGCATTTCGAAGGCCAGAAAGTGGGTAATGAGGAGCTCTTACATAAACCGTGTTCATAGGAAGGTTACTGTTAGAAGCTCATCGTCTACCGACCGACTCTGAGCCGCAAATTGGCAGCTAATAAGAACGGCAAAGAAGTGATAGCTTTTTTTTTATAGTACGGATAATCCTCATGGATCCTCCGCCACCCGGGGAGGTGGCAGGGTATGTCGGACTCATGCCGACTAAAAACCGCACTTGCCTTCTCCTGCCCTATTGTCATGACCATGGGATCCGCGAAATTCGCCACGACCATCACAGAAAAGCAGTGAGAGCCTACTGATATGACCATTGGACTGCCAAGTCAAAAGTCTCGAGTTCGAACCTCCGACTTTGTGAAATCATGTGCGTATTAATAATTAATTATCACTTACTTAAACGGCGAAGGAAAACATCGTGAGACAACCTCGTCCTCCTCCATCGTAAGTAAAAATCCTGAGATATTTTCTTGACGGCATGTGACAACCCGCACTAGGCCAGCGTGGACTATAGTCAAATCCCTCTCATTCCGAGAGGAACCCAGTAGTGGTAGTTTTTAAGAGAGGTAGGGCAAAGTGGGAGTAATTCGACTCAAATTGGAGGTGCCCGACTGGGGAAGTACCTCCGCCTTGCTGAAAATCAAAGTAAAATAACACTACTTTGAGCTTGTTGTGTTTCTTGCGGTGAGTAAGGTTGCCACGTGCTCCACGAAGAAACGTTATGTTTGCAGTGGGGGGACTTTGACTCTTATAGTGCCATACCAACTATTCCTCTTTCGTTTTACAGGGTCGGCAACGCGCAAGTGATACCTGGTATTACAAGCGTCTACAGACTACGGTAACCGCTTACCATCAGGTGGGCCGTATGCTTGTTTGCCACCTTATTAAAAAAACAGGTGACAGTATATGAGTTGAAGATGATGTAGTACTTACCCACTTTTATTTCATATACTTACCAAAATATTTCTGAACCTAATCTAAACGTTTACACATCATGAGCATGACACAAGCAGACTTGTAGCTTGATAGTGACATTCAAACTTATTTGTTTAAATCACAGTTAATGATAAATAAGGTCAAAGTAATAAGCTGCCTACTTACATACACTATCTTCATATTCATATATTAGTGTAAGTCTGTGACATCTCGAGAACTGTCGATAAAACAGTAAAACTATCGATATAGCACTATTCTTTTTTAGTATTTTTTATGTTTACTTTTTTTACCCTGCCTGAGATAGAATTTTTCTTTCTCTACAATTTATGTCTTGCATGGTAGAAATAATACTGATAAATGGTAGAATGATACTGAATAATAGACGACATGTTTGGCACATCAGCTGAGCGATCGACTTCTGCGCCATGAGTTGTTGGTTCGATCCCCACAGGAAATAAATATTTGTTTGATTTTGAACTACATGTAGTTGTTCTGCATTGTGTTTAACTTTTTGTATGTAAAAGACAATACAGAAGAAAATTCTAGTATAGGGCAACGTTTAAAAAAAACAATAGTTTTAATATTTTTTTTTGTAAACCTATTCACTCATGATTTGAAGACTCCCAGGTTATACGTAAGCGAAAACACTCTAATATATATTTTACCGCAGCACGAAGTATCAGTTGACACGGCGCAGAAGTAGGCTCCTGCTCTTCTTGAAAATATTACAGTAGTTATAAAGATATGCATCAGATGAATATCAAAAATATCGATAGGTATAGGTTACTCTAGACAACCATTAAACTGTCTTCATGGCGCGTTGCCAATTGACTTTCTTTTTTATACGTATTATAGTTAATAGAAACAGTGATAAATTTTTATTTTTTTATGGAGCACTGAGATAAAAAAAACTTTTAATAGGTATATGTTCAAAGTAATAGGGTTAAAAAATAAAAAAAGAGTTATAAAAAGCAATAAATTCGAACCCTCTGTTGCTATGTTAACTAAGAAACAATCGATTCACTTATTCGAGACAAGCACGTCCCTACGACAATTGACATCGAACGGAAGCGCCAATGAACTTGGCGGGAAGCAGTCGTGGGTAATTTAAAAAAAGAATTATTTATTGGCGAGGTTAAACCTCCTTGTTGATATTGACATTATCGGAGGGAAATTTGAATTTGGGCTTGCAAGGTCCTTTATTTCCGATAAATATACAAATTAACTAATGAGAAAGAAATAGGAAGTATTTTCTTGTAAAAATACTTCCTATTTGTGGTTTAATCACTAAAATAAGTCATAATTCAAAACGTATTTTTAAGTGAATTTATTTTTGTAGAATTGGTACCCAACACGAACAAATTTATGTTCGGCCAATTCCGCAAGGGAAAAAGGCGTGACCTATCATTATTTTATAAAACAAGGCCAGGGATGACATTTGTATAAGAAACTTGGCAATATTCCACAAAATATTTGTGGGCAAAGAAAAATTAACATTCGGCCTAAGTTCGTCTAATATTTATTAGTGTGGGACTGAACGACTGATATATTCTATCCGGCTCGGCTCAAAAATACAACGACTAGATGTCGTGCATGCGAATATGAAGTCTGTGTGTAAATATGTAGTTATGTATGTGCGATTTAACTGGAGACTTGTCACATCGGTAATTAATTATTTATTTTACCATAGTTACCTGATCTTATTGGTGAGGTTCTTCAAAAAGGTCAGGTGCTTAATACTTGCAACCGGAGTGTGTGTGTGATAAGATGTATGGATGTGGAGGAAGCGAAAGTAGGATGCAAGAATCGTAGCGAGTGGCGTTCTTTATACCCCCATGGGAAAAAAGCGTGAGTGTATGTATGTATGTAGTATATACATGCTTAATTACCTTGCAAGAGTTACCACAATCTCCTCAAAGGGCCTGCCTTACACATGCTGAAACGGGACCCTGTTGACGTTTGGCCTAGAGGTCATGGCGGTACTAGGCGTTGCGCTGTATTTAGTTGGGTTTAATTCCTGATTTCTGAGATACGTAACTAAGAAATAATAATACTAGCCTAACCCTTCAGGGAATACAGGCCTATTGATATGTTTTTTTATGTAATTATATGGCTGAACAGAAGTCACGTCCGTACAGTGGGTAGACTGGCAAATTCAACATGGCGAATGCAAAAAAAGTTTTACATTAACGAATAATTGAACTGGTGCGATAAGATAATGCAACCATAACCTATTGTTTTCGGCTTCTTAGTATTAGTTTAATGTATTTTTAATCATAATGTATCATCATCAATAACGATTGACCGTGATGTAAGGCCGAAGAATATCCGGCCTTAATGAAAGCCGAGACATTCAGCTATTCACTTACATATTTACGTATTATGACTGTAGTTTACAGCTTTGTTCCGCTGTTTAGTACCTGTGAAAATAAACAAATTCTTTATTACTATATTATATTGATATGATACATACAAGTACAGAGGCCAGCATATCAAGCTGTCCCAATCTGTCAAATTTATTTGATAGATTTGCAACTATAATCCCAGATAATAAGGTTCATGGTTGGTGACTGCCTCATTAGTCTAGTGGTCCTAAGCGCGACTGCTACGCTAGAGGTCCTGGGTTCGTGTTATTGGGTTTTTCTATGAAATTCTCAGTAGCAGCTCGGAGTCTGGATTTGTGCCCGGTTAATGGCAATAGGCTCGCCCCTATTACATGGGACCTAAAACATACCGGCGAAATGTGGGTGTACATTAGTACACCTCTGCCTAACCCTTCGGGGAATACAGGCGTGACGGTATGTAATAAGGTTCATGTTCAATTGGGAAAATTTTGTCAATTTTGGATAGCTTGACCCGCTGGCGTTTGTAGTATACATATCAAATAATACAACTTTATTTTAAAACCGACATTTTATAAATTATTTTAATTGTATTCCAATCACAGATCTATACGATCTGCGCTGGAAGAATAGTCGATATCATTATCAGAAAAAAAATGGTTCAGTGTTGCCAGGTTTTTCTGCCTTTATTTTTGCTAGTCGTTTTTATTGGGTATCGTGAAAGTTGTATTTCTAAAAGTCAAGCAAAAAGTTTTACTTCAATACCTATTTCTTGCAACTGACACAAAAAAAACGTAAAAAAAGATGAAACTGTAAGTAAGTACCTATGTATTTTTGGTTATTTTTCGCATTTAGATTTTCATCTTAATGTAAGTAATTACTCACTACTCAATCTGTTACCTAACTGCTAATAATATAGGTAACTAAGTTCCTACTTAATTATCATAGTACCGATAACTATTTCTATGTATTAGTTTCATTAAAATAATAATAACATGCAAACTGGTTTACATCATTAGGTATTTATAACTTTTTGACGCATGAATAAAGTCACTTGTATGGTCCGATTGACTATAAATTTCAGGTTCATAATTTCGTATCAACGAGCATCAGCCCGGCTAGCTCAGTCGGTAGAGCATGAGACTCTTAATCTCAGGGTCGTGGGTTCGAGCCCCACGTTGGGCGAAATCTTTTTCCAACTTTTTTTAGGAAATTTAATAAGATACTTTATTTTGAATAAGTATTTTACCCAGTACGATCTAGACCTAAACTAAGCAGTGCTGATTATTTTTGTATCATCATCATCATCAACCCATATACTGTCCCACTGCTGGGCACGGGTCTCCTCTCATGTTGAGAGGGATTAGGCCTATAGTCCACCACGCTGGCCTAGTGCGGGTTGGCAGACTTCACAAACCGTCGAGAAAAATCTCTAAGGTATGCAGGTTTCCTCACGATGTTTTCCTTCACCGTTTAAGCGAGTGATAATTAATTATTAATACGCACATGTATTCGAAAAGTCAGAGGTGAGTGCCTTGGGTTCGAACTCGAGAACTTCGACTTGGCAGTCCAATGGTCATACCACTAGGCTATCACTGCTATTTTTGTATAATACTTGGATATGTTCATCAAATAAATATTTGTGTCCCGTGGGAACCCTCAACCTCGCGATAACTAGGTATCACCACCCTGACAACAGACAACAGCCATTTTTATTAAAAAATCTTTGTACATGAAAACCTACTTTTTCAATTCATTACATGTAGGTACAGTTAACAACACAAAACAGGATACAAAACAGTCAAATTTCTCCAAATGATTTTAAACCTTAAAATGTTGAGGATTAACTTCAAAATCGATTGAGACAGTTGTCAATTTGACAGTTTGTGGTAACTTGAGGTGCATACGTGTGACTGTAAAGAGGCCAGCAAGTCAAGCTACCACAATCTGTCAAATTGCTTTGATAGCTTTACGCTTAGACTTTAACGCAACAAAATAACGACCTCTGTGGTCTAGCGGTTCGAGTGCCGGACTGCTGATCATGGGGTCGTGGGTTCGATTCCCACAGGACAAAAATATTTGTGTGGATAAACCATGAGTATTTGTATTTGTCTGGGTGTTTCTTATGTATTATAAGTATGTATTTACAAAAAAAAAGTATGTAAGTATTATATCCATTGTCTAGTACCCATAGTACAAGCTCGTCTTAGTTTGGGACTGGATGGTGCTGTGTAAAATATAAAAAAAAATAAGGTTCTAAAATAATATCAATGTAACGCGATAAAATCCGTAAAAAGTAATTTTATTTCTAAAAATCTCTCATTACATGCACATGTTCGATAAGTCAGTGAGGCAGTATTGTCGTAATTTTTTTTTTCATTATTTTGTTTCGCTTTTTAGCTGTAATGTCCCGGGGGAGATCAATAATATTCGAACGTCCAACAGCACAGATATTTTCGACTCTTAGTTCCGATACGGAACTTAAACCTATCGACATTCATTTTGTAATAATATATTGTTAAATGAGTAACCATGGAGTTTCTTGCCGGTTTTACTCCATAGGAAAACGACTATTTGGAACCGTGCACCTATACTCTAAAATTTCATAAAGACTGTATATATACAGGCTTTATGAAATTTTAGACCATAAATATATATATTATACCTTCTTCATTCAATCTATTCTACTGTGGAATGCTCTCCCTGCTGAAATCAGACTGCTTAACAGTCGACTATCCTTCAAAACCTGTGTGCGCAAATATTTGCTGGACAAAACCTTATTAGATTCTTCTTGACACTGATTTCTCTTTTTCGTTTAACGTTATTTATTGTATATATTTATTTGTATATATTGGTTTTCTGTATTTATATAATGTATATAAATATTTGTGTAATGTTTATGTAAGTTTATGCTTTTTGAGCAATATTTTATAGTTGTTTGTAATTTCGCATCTTACCTCTCACCTCTAATCTTTGGTGCATCTACCATGACCGTCTCTGCATCACCCTAAGGTTGTCTGGTAGAAAATGCCTAAGGCATTAAGACCGCCTTTGTACACTTTTCTGTACAATAAGTATAAATAAATAAATAAATTATATGGTTTATATGAGAATAAAACTATTTTGGTTTTGATAGGGTTATCCCTCGACCGAAAGAGTAACATATCCAGTTAACTTAATAAGCAATTACTGGAATAACTCTAGAGAACGATTCATCGTTATTCCTAGAACCTTCTCTATTACATTTTCTTATTGTCAACTGGGGTTGGTTTAACGCGAATGGCAGAGGGTGACGTCACTGTCTAGGAGGGTGATGTGGCGTCGTCTAGGCGGAGTGGGGAGGGGTAGTAGCAAAAATCGCGTGTACGGCGTCATTTACACCAACGACGCAAAACAAATGCAATTACTTTTATCTTGCCTTCATTTTCTGACATCTCTCTAAAGGCTTGTTACGAACGCATCCGTAACAAAGGATATCAAAATATTATAATAGAACGTAATTGTGGAGGAGAATAAATCACGCCTATTTTTCTAAATACAGTCCACTTATTACAACACCCAATTGCAACAGTTTCCAAAAAGGCTTGCCATAGAAAAGCCACATTTTAAATATTTTTTTAAAACCAAATTTTAACTTAGTTTTTATCACGATCTTAGCATTCAAATTCATGTAACACCTTAGCAACCATCTCTTATCTATTCATTAGCATTTATACTTATCATTTTCTATCATAACAGCGCCTTTTATATTAATATCATAGTCATATCGCTTGACTCATCATCATTAACCTATACTAGTCCACTGCAGGACGTAGGTCTCCCCAAATATGCGCCATTTCACCGTGTCCTCGGCTTCGCATCCAGCTTCTACCAACAGCCTTTCGCAAATCATCACTGCATCTTGCCGAAGGGCGTCCTACACTACGTTTGCCGAGTCGCGGTCTTCTATCGAGAACACGTCTAACCCAGCGATTGTCGGTTCTTCTGCAGATATGGCCAGCCCACTGCCACTTCAGCTTGATAATCCAGTGTGCTGTGTCGGTTACTTTGGTTCTTTGTCGGATAACCTCGTTGCAGATTTTATCCTACAGAGAAACTCCAAGCATAGCACGCTCCATAGCACATATCGCTAGGCTATCACTAACTACCTAATATAAATGTCATCTTATAATATTATGTATTGCACTCACCGCAAGACTTGCGGTCGGCGGTTCCAGAAATAACTAGATCTCAAATACGTCATTGTCATAATATAGATTTACTAAGAATGTCATTACGTTCAAATTTAAAACAGATGTTTTTTTTTTATAAAAAAGACAAGCAACCATACGGCCCGCTTGTTGGTAAGCGGCAACGGCAGCCTTGACTCCAGAAACATCAGTGGTATCACTCGCGATGTCATCTTGACACCTCAGTTGTTGTCTCATATGTCCAGTAATGTCACTAGCTACATTGCCCTTCAAACCGGAACACAGTAATGCTAGCACATTATTGCTTTATCATCAACCCATATATTGTCCCACTGCTGGGCACGGGTCTCCTCTCACAGAATGAGAGGGATCAGGATATAGTCCATTATTATTTGGCAGCGGGATATTTTGGCAATCCTGTCATGTTTGTTGTCAATTTGACGGATCCCATGGCCATGACTATAAGGCAGGTGAAGGCAAGTGCTGTTTCTAGTCGGTACGAGTCCTACACACCCTGGCGCCTCCCAGGTGGTGGAAATCCACATGGATTATATGTACTATAAAAAATGGATATTTTGCAATGCGGTGGTTCTTTTTAGGGTTCCGTACCCCAAAAGGAAAAAAACGGAACCCTTATAGGATATCAGTCGCTATGGTCCTGACTTGTAGATTTTTCTTTTCGTTCGGGTTTTATAATTTTTAGGGTTCCGTACCTCAAAAGGAAAAAAACGGAACCCCTATAGGATCACTTTGTTGTCCGTCCGTCCGTCTGTCCGTCTGTCAAGACCCTTTTTCTCAGAAACGTGTAAAGTTATCAAGCTAAAATTTATATCAAATACTCAGGTCTACTGTCCCTTGGAGCTGTGAAAAAATCAAACTTCTAAGGCAATACAATCGAAAGATACAGCCGTTTATGCCGCCAATTTCTGCAAATTTTCGAAACTCGCAAGGAAATCAAAAACTACAGGGTACTTCCCGTGAACTCAGAATCTTTAAATTTGGTACGAAGCAACGTCTTATAGCACAGATAAAGGAAAAATTGTGAAAACCGTAAATTTTTAGTGACATCATATAATAAAAATAATTTTAATAATTTTACAGTTAAGTACAACCCCTTTCCCAATGAACGCGTATTAAATTGAAATTCATATCTAATACTCGGGTCTATAATACCTTTAAGCTGTAACAAAATCAAACTTCTATGTCAACGCAATCAAAATTATAGGTACCTACAGGTTTGTACGGAACCCTCGGTGCGCGAGTCCGACTCGCAGTTGGCCGGTTTTTTTAAAAGAGTTTATGGAGTTTCTTGCCGGTTCTTCTCCATAAGACCCACTTTTTGGAACCGTGCAACTAGTTTTGACTTTTCAAAAGTACTATTTTAATGGTCTAATTGAAATAAAATATTTCACATTGACTTTATTAAAAATGTGAAGGTTTGTGAGGATGGGTGGATGGATGTATATTTGTTACTCTTTCACGCTAAAACTATTGAACTATGTACTCCTTATGTACTACTTATGTACTCCTTATGTTCTCCTTATGTACTCCTTATGTTCTTCTTATGTACTGAACTGTACTATTTTTATACTTCTTATGTACTCCTTAGTTTCTTCGAGTGCAAATAGCCATTTATGTTTTTTTAATTTCTATTAATAGATATTTTTCTTTTTCATTAGATTTATAAGTATACTACTTGTGGAAACTTGTAATTGACCATATTTTGTATGAACTTTTACTTACTGTATCTGTTTAGCTGTAAGTTTTCCATGACTAAACTAGCTTGTGCCCGCGACTTCATCCGCGTGGAAAAGTTACTTTTAATTATCGTTGTAATTTCGCTAATTAACTCAAAATCATTATAAATGTAGCCTATATGTATTTCTGATGTATAAATAATAATACTGTAAAGTTTCATCAAAATCCGTTCAGTAGTTTTAGCGTGAAAGAGTAACAAATATACATCCATCCACCCATCCTCACAAACCTCCACATTTTTAATAAAGTCAATGTGAAATATTTTATTTCAATTAGACCATTAAAATAGTAACAAACATCCATCCATCCATCCTCACAAACTTTCACATTTATTATATTAGTAGGAAGTAGGAGGGATGTACAGTCAACAAAAGAGATTGGTATACAGGTAGCGAACGAAATCTGCATCTTTACACAGATTGTGATTTAAATAATTACCCGTCAAAGGGTTTGATGTGTAGCAGCTTACAATACCTGCGTTTTGACACATAATGCGTGATACATTATTACACAATATTTAACAAAACACTTTTTAGTTTAATTAGCTGCCTGTATACTCAACTCTTTTGTCGACCGTACGTTTTGAATTTATCAATGAATAGAAAAAGATCACTGAATCCAAATGCACATGAGATCACCGAGTATATGTTCCACATCGGACACCCGTAAACACCAAGACACAGGTTCATTACAAGAATACGCAATGCGTCACCCGCTACTTTATAGGTCAAGGGCGCGCCAAACTCCGATATTGCAAACGGGCTGGACACATCGCATGAATTCAGTCAGTTTATTTTAAATGCTTTGTAGACTGGAAAATGCTATGCTTTACCTTGCAAAAACTGTTCTATCTATCATAGCTCATGTAAACCGAGGGACTACTCCCTATCTCCGTCAACGAAGTTACGAGCCGTTCGAAAGTTATCCGAAACTTCGGAGTCCCATAAAACAAGTGTCAAATTCAATTTTTCGAATGGGTAAAAACACATCGAGAGTAGGGACAACTGTCAAATTGTGTTGTCATTCATTCTTAGTTCGGGCCACGAACGAATCATCCATCCGTAGGTGATACGGAGTAGGAAACGCCCGTAACTAAGGTCGAAACTACGGACTTCGTGCTTAGGGAGTAGACCCCCAGGTACACCGTTTGTATAATTTTATTTCGTAAAAGGCTTAGTTCTATTATTATTAGTTGCGGTCAGTCTGTGGATAGGTGACCTTTCTTAACACTTCGAGACCCCTCCGTGCCTCAGAGAGCACGTAAAGCCGTCAGTCCCGGTTGTTATACGAACACCAATGACAGTCGTTAGTGGTAGTCAGAACCCCAAAAAGCCTGACGACTGATGCCGATACTCAGGGTATCGGCATCAACCAGAAATTGGGTTGCTGAGGTCTCATGGCAGTCGCTTCGTGTACAATACTGATATTCAGCCGCATCTGGTTAGACTAGAAGCCGACCCCAACATAGTTGGAAAAGGCTTGGAGAAAAGAAGAAGGCTTGGTTCTCAGTTCCACAGTCTCTTCCTCTGTACGCTGAGATCTTTTAAACTATACAACGGATTTTGATACGGTTTTCACTATTTATTTATTTATTATGGCACTTCAACGACTTATTCATTAAACACACAGTAAATATAATATACACATGATATTATTCTTATTCGCAGTGAATTCGTCACTTAATTAAAGAAGTGCACAACACTGACATAAAAAAAAATTTGCAACAAAGCTATAATCCCTACTTCCCTACTAATATTATAAATGCGAAAGTAACTCTGTCTGTCTGTTACGCTTTCACGTCTAAATCACTGAACTGATTTTAATGAAATTTGGTACAGAGATAGAGTTGACCTTGAGAAAGAACATAGGATAGTTTTTATCTCGGACTTTTGAAGAGTTCTCTTGGAAACGCGATATAACCGAACTCGACGGGGGCGAAGCCGCGGGCGGAAAACTAGTTAATTATAAAACTATTACTATCATTTCAATAATTTTAATTATACTATCATTTAAATAATTCCTTCCGGAAGGTGTTTATGTATAATATATGCGTGTTATTTATTTATTCATTTAACAGGAACACAACACAGCTCAGCTCAAAGCAGTGTTATTTCACTTAGATTTTCAAAAGTTAGTACCCATAGTACTCTGCTTAGTTTAGGACTAGATAGTGCTGTTTTAAAAAAATCACAAAATATTTATTATTATAAATTCTATAGTATTTCGTCATGTGATTTATCAGGTAAATATAAAAGCCTGGCTTGGATATTAAAAATCGTATTCTTTTTTGATTTAAAACAAAATAGTTTTTTTGCCAATAACTAGGAAACTAAATCACCGATATGCTTATTATCATGGTAAGAAATATTCATATGGACTAACCCTACCCGCCTGCAAAATATCTACACTCATCCTCAAAACACCCTGTATAAAAGATAACCCTGCCCCTGCTTTGTCCGACAATAAAACCCTATAAAACCCCAGATATCCGGCGACAGGTAGGGTGACATTACGTCAGACTGACTCACCACGCGACCTTCAAGAGCCTTGCCTCGCCTCGGTACACCCCTATGACATCATGCAAGGGTTGGCGATAATGACGGTCTGTTTGTGTTTTAAAAAGATTAGGGTTGGGTTTTATATTCACACGTGAGCCAACAGGATTTTTTTGTCCGGACAAAATAGAATTAGTGAGACTAGACTAGTGAGCATAAAAAAAATATGACGAGTTTTAACCAGCGTAATACAGGGTATTATTTCCAATAAATGTACCCTCGGTACATAATTTAGGTAGCTTTTGGTGATATCCTTTTGCTGTGTTCAGCGACTTTCGTTGCTGACCGTACCAAGACTCGTATAGTGTTAGGTATTTAATATAACACCATACTGTTCTAGTTAACGCGGCACTCTGCTCACGTAGTCAGGCACTTTCCACTTTCGTGCCCTGTTTTGCGCCTGCGCACAGAATTGTGATCAATTGCAATATTAACACTAGGCCATATTTCACTTTCAAGACCATGACTAAGCCTTTTATCTGACTTCTAAGAGGAGGTATTTATGTGGCTATGTTAGGTACAGACGCCAGCAGGTCAAGCTATCCAAAACTAAAATTTTCCCAATTGAATATGAACCATATAATTTTGTATTAATTAACAACCTTACAATTTTCCGATGGATTTCATGCTACTATATATTTTTTTTGGTTTCATAAATGATCGACCCTGGTCTATTAACCTCCTCTCGGCTTTACGGGTAGTTTTGTAACACCTGTATAGTCGAACATCAATATTTATGTTTAGTTATATTTTTTAATACCACTTAGTTGGCAAACATACGGCCCACCTGATGGGGTATCACTTGCGCGTTGTCGATCCTGTACCTAATGTAGTCCTATGTAATAAAGACTAGCCAGAGATCCAAACTCCGTACAGCTACTAAAATTTTCATAGTTAAACCCAATAGCTCGATGTGGGAATCATATTCAGGTCATACGAACATCTATGCCAATCATTAGTAGTAGTCAACAAGCCCAAAAAGCCTGCCAACCAGTCTATCCTTGGGGTATCTGTATCACCCAGAAATTGGGTTGCGGAGGTCTGATGGCAGTCGCTTCGTGTAAAACACTGTTATTCATCCGCATCTGCATATACTGTAAGCCGACCTAACATAGTTGGAAAAAGGTTTGGAGGATGGATGATGTTTGAATCAAGCCCAGAGAGAACCTCTAGCGTAGCGACCGCTAGTGTAATGAGAGAGTTTCCTATTCTCCTATTTTTTTATAATGAGGCGGCTGTATTATCATTATCACTGCGACCGAAGTCGGTCTACTGTGATCGCCACTCGTTGCATTATTTGAGTTCACCGCTAAACCCAGCGTCTACTATAAACTGCAGGATTTGCCTAGGAGTGAGTTCTTTTATTTCATCTGGGCTTGCGATATGTTCCCTAGATGAACACTGCGCTTGTGTATTAGAGACCCGCATTCCCCGGAAGATGAGTGGCGTTACGACCGCCTCCTCACAACGCCGAGGTTCGCGTGTCGCTCAGCCTTAAGTTGAGCAGCAGTGTCCTGTTAAGGCTCTCGTTACAATGCGCTTCCTATTCTCCTAAGTAATCTCCTTGAGAGTTAAAACAAAGTTAATTGCATGTCGCATTACTTACATCAATGCACGTCATCGGGATTCCATCGAAGTGTAACAATAGAACTCACACAAGTGCACATTACGGAGTAGTGAGCGAATGGAATGCCAAGACAATTAGGACTCGTTAATTAAGTAAATAAATATTTTAGGGACATATTGATTTCTGACATTTACGCGAATATTATACATTGAAATAAAACTACTTTTTACGGATTTTATCGCGTATATTGATATTATTAATCCCGACATTTCGGACCCTTTACGTCGTCAGCTAGGAAATGCCGGCTCCATCTAGTTTTAATTAATAATTAGTAATAAATGTCATTGATCATGTAACAATAAAAAATGTAGGGTAGCTGTCAGTAATTATATCATCAAGACGCCCACCACCTCAGTCTACCCGTGACCATGGACGCTGTAAAGGGTCCGAAACGTCGGGATTAATAATATCAATATACGCGATAAAATACGTGAAAAGTAGTTTTATTTCAATTTTAGGGACATTTTACACGGCACCATCTAGTCCCAAACTAAGCTGAGGTTGTAGTATGGGTAGGTACTAGACAATGAATATAATACATAAATACTTTTTTCTTGTAAATAAATACTTATAATACATAATAAACAGACAAACACTTACACTTTATGTTCATCATCATCATGATGAACTGCTGAGTTCGTCTGGGTTGGTACCACCGAAGGTATTGTGAAATATTCTACTGCTGAGCAATAATGTGCTTAAATTATTGTGCTTCAGTTTAAATGGCAATGTATCCAGTGATATTACTGGGCAAATGAGGCAGGTCTCGTTCGATCATTAGTCCGCACTTACGATATATCTCATTAAACCTTGTCCAGCTCTGGGTTTTCTTCAGTTAGTTTTAGATGTCAAAGAGTTCGAGCACCAAATTGTAGATGTAGCAAATTTCTAAATGACATCTGTCAGACGGTAATACCTGTGGTAATCCGATATCAAAACGCTTGGTCATATCACTCCATTTTCTTATTACTCCGTGCATAGCGCAACACATACACAGACAGACAGACGACACGTGACGACAATGTAGACTATCTGTTACATTTCAAATTAGCGGTCACTTTATAATGGCTTCCTTTCGTGTGACTTGCATCCTGGTCCGACGATGCATTGTCTACAGAATGAGTGTCGATTGACAATGATGAAGGAATGGAAATAAGTACAGAGGCCAACTCATCAAGGTACCACAATCTGTCAAAGGATGTCACCAGAATCTGCCAAAATGATGTACTGAGGGTACACTTATTGGAAAAAATACCCTGTATTTCGCTGGTTAAAACTCTAGTCGTACTTTTATTTTATGCTCACTAGAGGATGAGAAAAAAAACATTAAATTTTTAAAAAACGCAGGCCATTTTAACTCGCTATATAGTATCAGTTTCATAGTGTTTTTATAGTAAAAACTGTCAACTTGACAGTTTTCATGTACCTCAGGTACTGAATTGGGCAGAGTTATATGGACTTTTGATGACTTTTCTTTGATTGATTTTTAACTTTAATAAAAAGTAATAAGGTTGATATACAATTCGGAAAAATTTACAGTTTTGGATAGCTTGACCTGCTTCTGTACATTATATAACTATTATTTAGTCTGTGGTTAAAGGCAGAGATTAAAAAAAACTGCTGCTGGAGTTCATGAGTTGGTAACACCACATTGCCAAATAATAATAAGAATTTTATAATAACATACTTAATACAAGATTCTATCGATAACCAATAAGTAATGTGTTACCATTATTGTGTTCCGGTTTGAATGGCAGTACAGTAAGTGAAATTATTGCAAAAGACTTAACAACTGAGGTCTCAAGATGACAACGCGGAGGATTAGACAAAGGTCTAATCTATCTCAGTACCAAATTTCATCAAAATCAGTTCAGGGTTTTAGGCTGTAACTGACAGACGGTTACTTTCGTAGGGAAGTAAGGATTAGTCAATAGTCGACTTTTAGGTTTGCCAATGTGACGTGTATGACTTTGGGAGGGGTTACCTACGGCCTGCAGGACTCCTAGGATCCCGTCCCTCGGCCCGTACCTGGTCGAAACTTTAGGGTTAGGTATCGTCTCTCACGGCTGTATCAAATAGGTCGACTCTATTAATCAGACTGGTGAGAGTCCATTCATAAATATTACCGTCATATATTAAACTCTCGCCTCATTAAGACCTATTGATAAACACGTTTTATCAAAACCAGTCCAGTAATTTCGAATTAGTGACACATACCAACATAGGCATCGTAAACGAAGTTTTTTTAATTCATGAGATCCGGCCATAGTACACCTAGGGTTGCCAACCATACTGTTATAAACAGTATTGTACCTTTTTTAACCGACTTGTAGGAGCAGGTTCTCTATTCGACTGTATTTTTTTTGTTTGTTACCTTAGAACTTTCGACTGAAAGAACCGATTTTGATGTTTTTTTTTTCATTTCTGACATTGACATTATTGTGACATTAATATCACTTTACGCGATAAAATTCGTTTTACATATTTCAATGTTTTTTTTTATTTGAAAGCTGGTGCTTCCTGTGTGGTCCCATTTCAATTTGGGTAAGGGTGGGAAAATAGGATTTATTGTTCACTCACAGATTTTAATGCTCAGTTGTGTATTTCAATACAAATCAAAAGTAATCATAAAAACCCCAACATAGCTGGAAAAGGGATACTTAGCCCTTTTCCAGAAATCATCATAGGATGATTTCAACTGGCAGCACTAACTGCGAGCCTATTAAGACTAACTGCCGGTTTGCAAGGCATTAATTACGTCAGGCCCTAAAGTACTTGGTCCCAGAGGACAAAGGGCTTAATCGGCAGTTCCCTCAATTGAGGTCAATTAGTGCGTATCAACGAATAGGTTAAAGAAAATTAGCGTGGGTTGTTTATTTATTATTCTACAGACGCCAGCACATCAAGCTACCACAATCTGTCAAAATTATTTGATAGACTTTCAACTTTAATACAAAGCATTAAGGTTCAGTTTCAATTGGGAAAATTTGACAGTTTTGGATAGCTTGACCTGCTGGCGTCTGTACCAACGCTTGCTGATCCATACCTATGAAAGTAATTTAATAGAGTAATTTTAAGAGGTATTGTAGTGGGAATAATTCCACTCAAATTAGAACTGCCCGATTGGGGAAGTTACTCCGCCTTGCAGAAAATCGAAGTAAAATAACACTGCTTTGAGCTGTGTTGTGTTCCTTACGGTGAGCAAGGTTGTCAGTGCTCCGCGAGGAAACGTTGTGTTGGCAGTGGGGGGGACTTTGACTCTATACTGCTAACTCAGCTAATACCTCTTTTGTTTTACACGGTAGGCAACGCGCTAGTGATGCTCCTGGTGTTGCAAGTGTCTATAGGCTACGGTAACCGCTTACTATCAGGTGGGCCGTACCTACCTATGCTTATTTGCCACCTTACCTAATGGTTTAAAAAAAAAACAATAACACACACTTTAATATTAAACACTACTATTAAAATTTTGCATGCCTCACGGTAGAATGTATTGGATCCTCCTATTACTTAACACCTTATTTTTGTACCTACATTCAAAGCAAATAAATTATTTCATTTCATTTCATTTCACGCTTAGTGGTATAATAATAAGAATAATAATAAATCTTTATTTGCATAAATGTAGTGTACAGTTGGTATCATTATACATGTTGAAAAATAGTTTCACACATTTGCCATTTCACTACGTAAAAAAGAAAGTAGAGTTTACGTTATATTCAAACCATATTTAAGGCGCAGATTAACGATATTAAAATGGAGACCACGTCTAAACGCGTACTGTTAAAGATTTGAAAAAAAAAAACTACTACAGCATTTCCTTAATAATATGTTGTACTTATATATTTAATTAGATATTTTAGATTATGTATAATATACATAATTATATTGGTGTAATTAATTTGTGAAGTTGTGTAAAACGGAACCCAAAAAAATGACAGTCGGTAAGCGGCTGTCACAGTTTATAAACGTCACCAACACCAGAGGAACAGTATTAATTATTACTAAATTATAATAAATACTTAACATAATATTTTTGGGACATTTTACACAACACCATCTAGTCCCAAACTAAGCAGAGCTTGTACTATGGGTATAGACAATGGATATAATACTTATATACTTTTTTTTTAAATACATACTTATAATACATATGAAACACCCAGACAAACACAAATACTCATGTTTTTATCCACACAAATATTTGTGTCCTGTGGGAATCGAACCCACGACCCCATGATCAGCAGTCCGGCCGGCACTCGAACCGCTAGACCACAGAGGTCGTCAAAAAATTATGAAAGATTTTGCCTGCAATTTCGAATTTCTCTACCAAATTATGCGTCTTTCACTATTTAGAAATGCTTATCATACGTTTATGCGCAATACAATAAAAAACTTGATGTTTAAAATATTTTTAATTAGATAAGTATTATCTCGCTCAGATACATTAATTATTGTTTCGTATAGCGGTTAAAGTGGTCCTCGTCACTCCCGTGCCATGGGTTCGATTTCCATTCAAGACATTTTGTGTATTTACCATAGCAATAATGCGTTGTACGAGTATCCACACCACTACCCACATCATCTATAATCATCATAATACATCATCTATAACTGTGTTAATGGTATTTATAAATGCACCGTCTTACCCTCTTGTGTTTTGTTTGTTTAATAAGTATTTGTTCGCTGGGTTTTGCATTGTTTTTACTATTATATACATGTATAAGTACTGTAAAAATTTTTAACTTTTAAACTACGCTTAATGGCAAAAATGTAACTAGATAGTAATGTTTTCTCTGTAAGTGAATTTATAATTCTTTTGAGAAAATAAAGATCTTTAACCGTATTTATGTCATTAGTCTAGTGGTAATTAGGGACCTTAGGTGTAGTTACGCTAAAAGTCCGATTCGATTTCTAGGTCGGGCAATGTTATTGGATATTTGATTGAAGTCTCTTACAATGTCGGAAATTGAGACTGTCCGTCTGATGTGAGCGAACTTAGCAGATTATTGTCCAGCAGATCAAAAATAAATGAGAGTTCTCTTCGCATGCACCATAGTTCTACAGTCCCTGATACTTTTCAAGAATAGTTCTGGCGTTTTTAAAAAAAAACTTAAGTGGCAGAATGATTTTCCAAGCTGTGTAGATAAGTCAAAAAATATAGATTTCAATCGTTTCAACGCACTTTAGAGGCTAGAACTCTCCCTATTGTAATAGGTCCATATCAGAACTGCAACACAGAACTAGATCCGATTTCCGAACTCACAGCAGAGTCCCAGCAGGTCATTGTTATATGGGTGATAAATCGAAAAAAAAAATGTTTTAATCGTTTCATACCATTCCAAAGCATAGAACTCTCTTGTTTCTCATAGATCTGTATGAGAACTAGAACATGATTTAATTCCAGAACTCACGACATAGTCCCAGCAGATCATGGTTATATGGGTGAAACATCGAAAAAAAAAATGTTTTAATCGTTTCATACCATTCCAAAGCATAGAACTCTCTTGTTTCTCATAGATCTGTATCAGAACTACAACATAGAACCTGATTTGATTTCAGGACTCAGAGCAGAGTCCCAGCAGATCATGGTTATATGGGTGAAAAACCAAAAAAAAAATACTAGACTAGACTCTGCTCTGAGTCCTGGAATCAAATCAGGTTCTATGTTGTAGTTCTGATACGGATCTATGAGAAACAAGATAGTTCTAGCCTCTAAAGTGGGTTGAAACGATTGAAATCTATATTTTTCGACTTATCTACACAGCTTGGAAAATCATTCTCTCAGTTAAGTTTTTTTTAAAAAAACGCTAGAACTATTCTTGAGAAGTATCAGGAACTGTAGAACTAAGCTGCAATCACAAGAAAATCACATTTAGTTATGATCTGCTGGACAATGATCTGCTACGGGAAGTTGGCAGATCATTTTGTCAATTATTTTTTTCATAGAAAAACGCCAGAACTATTCTTGAAAAGTATCAGGAACTGTAGAACTATGGTGCATGCGAAGAGAACTCTCATTTGCTTTTGATCTGCTAAGTTCGCTCACATAACCTATGCTAGATGATATGATATATTAAGTCCGAATATGCACTGACGTTCCTACGCACTTAATGCGGTGAAATTGAATCGCTAGATCAGCAAAACTTGTTCGATCGTAATTGTTGCATCGAGCAAGTATTTACAATTTAACGGTGACATAATGTACATCTCGAATCAAACGCAGTCATTATTCTATTAGGCTGTATACTCTGATACTTGTGCTTCAGTCCTCGTTCGTACGAGAAATAATTAGGATTCCACACACACGCACGACCTTCAATATGATTGTATTAACACTAACTAGACGGAATGTGTTCACGTTCAATGAATATAGGAACACAGTTTTAAGTAACATGACAAATAAATTCATACAAAAAAAACAGTGGTAGCCAGTATCCAGGACTTTTACTGAAAATATTCGACGACGTCTCAGGTCTAGTGGTTCGACTGCTGATCATGGGGTCGTGGGTTCGATTCCCACAGGACACAAATCTTTGTGTGGTTAAAACATAAGTGTTTGTGTTTGTCTGGGTATTTCTTATGTATTATAAGCGCATAATTACAAAAAAAAAGTGTATATGTATTATATCCATTGTCTAGTACCCATAGTACAAGCTCTGCTTAGTTTGGGACTAGATGGGTCTGTGTAAAAAAAAATCTCAAAATATTTATATTTATTTATTTACATGGTCCGGTTCCTGATACTCTTCTTTCGTGCCTAATTTTAATAAACCTCTTTTTTCATATTTTCTGTTTATTTATTATACTGAATTACTTAATTATTATTGTATACATCATACGGCATTGTTCTCATGAACTATTCATAACAAAATTGTAAACCAAGATTAACATTGTTATCATTTTTTTAAGGAGTATCAATCTAGCATTAAAAATTCAAAACATTGACTTGTTAAAATGTCTTTAAACAACCTATTTCATCATCATCATCATATCAGCCACAGGAGGTCCACTGCTGAACAAAGGCCTCCCCCATAACTTAAGTGGCAATGGGCGGGGCACATAGCTCGTAGAACTGATGGCTGCTGGGGCAAAAAGGTTCTCGAGTGGATACCACGCACCGGAAAGCACAGCGTGGGACGGCCGCCAACGAGATGGACGGACGACCTGGTAAAGGTCGCTGGAAGTCGTTGGATGCAGACGGCTTATAACCGGTCCTTGTGGAAGTCTATGGGGGAGGTCTTTGTTCAAAATTCTATTTACAGAAAATAAATATCGTTTCATATCATATCAAATAATGGGACTTAAGGCGGAGATTTCTTGAAAACGTTCAAAAAGTTGGTTTTTAAAAGCAGTGTCAACTTTTAAACCGTAAAAGATTTTATCCCCAAAAAAAGATGTGATATTTTCGAGACTTATTTTCATATAGTGTTTGAACTGAAATGATAATTAAACAAAAATTAATGCATCAAAAAACAATTATGTAATAGGCAGCGCTATTCACAGTATACATGCAAAATATTATAATATTATTATAATACGCGTTGCAAAGAAATTATAATAGGTAAAGTATCTAAGAGATATTTGTGAAAAAAAAAGAAAGTGTCAGAAGATTACCATACATTAAATGCTCAAAAATTCTATTTAAAAATGAACATATAAAGAATACAGAATTTAGTGTGTGGTTTAGTCAGGAAATTCAAATTATTGAGATTTACGTTTTTTTTTTATTCCACTAAGATGGAAAACAAGCATACGGCCCACCTGATGGTTAGCGGTTACCGTAGCCTATAGACGCTTGTAACACCGGAGGTATCACTTGCGCGTTGCCGACCCAGTAAAACGAAAGAGGAATAGTTGGATTGGCAGTATAAGGGTCAAAGTTCTCCCACTGCCAACACAACATTTCCTCACGGAGCACTGCGAACGGAACACGTTAATAGGTGATCGTATGACAACCGGGATCGACAGTATTAAATTACGTGCTCTCCGAGGCACGCTATTAAGTATTCTTAATAGTCGAAAACTTTATTGCTAAATTTATGTTCGCCGAATTAAAGAATTCCGAATAAACCTGCATGATTTAGGAAATATTTTCGACGCGTGTGAAGTCTGCCAACCCGCACTAGGCCAGCGTGACGGATTATAGCCTCATCCCTCTCCATTCAAAAGGAGATCCGTGCCCAGCCGTAGGAATGTATATGGGTTCATGATAATGACAGCGCGAGTGACACCGCGGGGCACCGTTAGCTTATTATTAAATCTACATTACATAACTAATTTGTTTACTAAGACGTCGACGGTGTCACCTACAAACAAAATAATGTTAATGTATTCAATTCAAAACATTTTAATACAATGGCTATGTATAGGCAGGAACTAAACACTACACAACTGCGAAGCATTTAGGTTCTATTAAATATAGTTTACATTGTGTCGCCATTTGGGGGGAAAATGCCAATACTCACCACGCTTGGTAGTATGGTTGTTCTTTCACACAAGGGCCGCAAGCTGCCCGCCTCTGGCTTAATCCGTCATCAAAAAAAAATTAAAAAAACCCGAATGAAAAGAAAAAAACCGGCCAAGTGCGAGTCGGACTCGCGCATCGAGGGTTCCGTACAAACCTGTACGTATACTTTTGATTGCGTTGACATAGAAGTTTGATATTTTCAGTAGTATTTGATATAAACTTGAGCTCCACGCGTTCCTGAGAAAAAGGGTCTTGACAGACAGACGGACGGACGGACAACAAAATGATCCTATAGGGGTTCCGTTTTTTTCCTTTTGAGGTACCTACGGAACCCTAAAAATTATAAAACCCGAACGAAAAGAAAAATCTACAAGTCAGGACCATAGCGACTTTAACAGTCGGGAACCATTATTGGGAGACTCGGTCTAGAATTTTGAATGGGTCCCGACCACGGTCCCGACTGTTAAAGTCGCTATGTTCCTGTTCTGTCTTGTTTTTTTTCTTTTCAGTCAGGTTTTTAATTTTTTTTTTTATTACTTGGTAGGAGTCCGACATACCCTACCATCAGCTATGCAGCAGCCATGAGCATGAGGAGGACTTTCCGTACTATAAAAAGGCTATCGCTGCTGGGAAGACATACGACTTGAGTCTCTCCAAGCTGGCGACCTGCATTTGGATTAAAATTTGGCAAACACTCGAGGTCGTTACAATTTGTTAGGTACAGTCAGCAACGAAACATATCGCTGAACATTATTGCAATCTTCAATACAACTTTTAATAATAATATGAAGTTACTGTGACCTGTGAGGGTTGTGCGAAACCATTGCATAGATGACAATTAAATATTTACCTCACCTTCATAATAAAAAATCTCTTGAGAAGTTTTGCAGCTGTCATGTTTTCAAAATTTAGCTTTGTTTGGACTTTCGTTGTTGACCGTACCTACTTGCAAAGCTGGCCAAATCAACTGCCACAGTAGGTCAACGACTCAAAACCTTTGCTAATTTTCAACCGTTGCAGTTTCCAAAATTAGCGAGCGCTGCTAATTCTTAACCTAGTTTCGACTCAGTACTGTTACTTTACAATTCTAATTAAGTAATTATCACACTGGTAACAAGATCGTCTGAAAAATCGCATATGCCGCTGTTCTACTGAACTGGATTTGTGATAGGTATGTAAACTGGCTAAGTGATAACTACGCTGATGAACCTATCTGCAAGCGTTCTGTTAAGCTGCGCTATCCGCAATCAGTCTGTGGGTGGGTGACCATTCTTAAAACATCGAGACTCCTCCATGCCTCACCACACAAAGCCGTCGATCCCGGTTGTCATGCAAATATAACAATCGTTAGTGGTAGTCAGAAGCCCAAAAAAGCAAGTGATACCCTGGTGTTGCAAGCGTCTATAGGCTACGGTAACCGCTTACCGGTGGTGGGCCGTATACTTGCTTGCCACCTCAGTAGTATATTGAAAAAAAACGATATACTGCGTCAACTTAATGTGATTTGGGTTGAGAGTAGGATGATGGATCTTTTAAAGAAACATTTTTTTAGTAGATACGAGATAAAAGTTAATAAACAGTCTTATTAACTTTTATTTAGTTATAAGTTCTACGCTGAAAAGGTCTGCAAGGTTAAGCTTCGTTTGCCGTGGTCAACTTATGGATGCCAGACTATTCGAAACACTTCCGAGTACCCTCTGTTTCTCTGTAAAATGGCAGGACTTCATTCAAATTGCCAAAGATTGTGCCGCAAAGCAATCATCATCATCAACCCATATACTGTCCCACTGCTGGGCACTGAGCACTGGGCTCCACTCAGATTGTGAGGGATTAGGCTATACTCCACCACGCTGGCCTAGTGCGGGTTGGCAGACTTCACACGTCGTCGAGCAAATTTCTAAGGCATGCAGGTTTCCTCACGATGTTTTCTTTCACGGTTTAATTGAGTGATAATTATGACTTATAGGCACATGATTTTAAAAGGTCAGAGGTGCGTGCCCTGTATTTGACTCAAAAATCTCGACTCAGAAATCAAGATCTTCGACTAACAAAGTAATAATGTGCTAGAATTATTGTATTCCAATTTGGGGAGGTATGTAGCCAGTGAAATTACTGAGCATAAGAGACTTAACTGCGGTCTCAAGATGACAACGTGAGTGATAATACCACTGGTGTTGCAAGCGTCAATATGCCACGGTTACCGCTTACCATAAGGCGGGCCGTATGCTTGTTTGTCATGTTATGTAGTAATACACGCATGATTGCTAGATGAATTCTGCAAAGCATGACCCGTCGGCACCCTGACCAATCGTTTGTCTCCTAATTAGAACCTCAATTGATGGCACTAAATATTGGTAATCTAAAGTGATTGAGTCACCAGCATGCTATTAGTGGCCTAGGTACTTAATGCTGATTAGTTTAAAGTCTTGTATGACATCAGACTCACATTCTTTTATCGAGGGACTGAGGTGGATGAACTGAAAAGGGGAGAGTTCCCCTTTAATCGCGTTAATGCTTTGAAACCATATGCAATTACATGAGTATTCGCCACAATATCAATAGAGTTTAGATCTGTGGTTTTGACTAAAGACAAATATGAACAGAATGGGAAATACTTAGTTAATTTGCTTTCAAGACATATGGATTAGTCCAGAAATGAATGAATATTAGAGATAAGACAAATAGCTATTTGACCAAATACCAATTATTCGGTATAAGCTGGATAGCCAAATATCCTGTGGCTGGATATCTTGTCGAATATTGTCATTGGGTGTCATATTAACATACTCTCCGGTATCTGGCTGAATACTTCATAAGCCGGATACTGGATACTGGCAGGATATTTGTTTCATTTATAACATAGTTCGATGGTGATACATTATATATCGACGGCGAAGTGCCAATACCTCCCAACTAACATAGACCAAAATTCACACAAAGTGAAAAAAAAAGTGTAATTTCCTAAAAAATTTAAAATATTACGCGGTCAAATATAGTCGCGTTTTAAGTAGAAAGGAGTTGTTTTTAAAAATACAAATAAGTGGCTTCATCAAAACACTCGGAAATCGACCTTAAAGTCATAGTGTAGAAAGCTAAATTAATCTCAAAAACCTTAAGATAAGAGGTATTGGCACTTCGCCGTCGATATGTAGCTATTTAATAAAACAACGATACTTATTTTTATAACTCTTATAAATCATCTTATAAGTATGTAATCAAGAACATTAATCTTGACTCTGTTAGTAACCATACCATGAAAATACTTGGTTGTACGTTAAACAATATAATTCTTATTTTATGAATACTAGCTGTGCCCACAGTTTCACTTGCCATTTAATTTCTTCTCAGCCCCTTAGAGTCGTAGTATGCTGTTAAATAGCCTAAAACCTTCCTCAAGATTTGAGCTATCAAAAATACACAAAGAATTGTTCAAATCTGACTGGTAGTTTCAGTGATTAGTGCGGTCAAACAAAATACACTCTTCAGCTTTACCATGTTAATATAGATCCTACTTTTCTTGCTAGGTATTAATTTATTGAAGACTTCTTGAATATATTATATGCTTTCCTTGTTGGAAAATTTCTTTATAGTCAACCGGGGTAATTGTAAACAGAAAATACATGGGGTAACTGGAAATAGTAGCGGCAATACCAGCCCCGTTTCCGATTACCCCTTGCATTTACTGTTTACAGTTACCCTGGTTGACCCTATATATTCTTCAGCTGCAAATTATTAAAAGAATAGAATATCTTTATTTCAAGCACAACAACGCATGTTTAATTTTCATACTTAATTATTAATTAAAATTGCTAATGTAATATTTGAGACAGAAATGTTATGGTTTGAGTGTCGGACTGCTGAACATGAGGATGTGGGTTCAACTACCACAGGACACAAATATTTAGTAATGAACATAAGTGTTTGTGCCTAGCCTAATGACGTGACCATGGGACTGCCAAGTCAAAGATCTTGAGTTCGAATCCAAGGCATGCTCCTCTGACTTTTCGAATTCATGTACATATTAATAATTAATCATCACTTGCTTAAACAATGAGGGAATACATCGTGAGGAAACCTGCATGCCTAGATATTTTTTTTCGACGGTGTGTGAAATCTGCCTACCCGCACTAGGCCAGTGTAGTGGACTATAGCCTAATACCTCTCAATCTGGGAGCAGACCTATGCCCGGCAGTAGGACAGTATATGTTATGTTGATGATAGGTTCTATATAATTATGTTATGGGTAGCTGCACTCAATATAATTTGGTATAATAATTTATTAGTATTTATACACATACAATAGGTTTGACAAACTGAGCAGGAATTATAAGATACTAAAACGAATCCTGAATTCTATAAAAGAGGTTTGTGAAAAATATAGATACTTTATAAAAAATGTACAAAGTTGTAGAAATATAAAAATAGAATTATATTTTTACCTTCAATGCAGGGGGTCGAAACTTGCTGAACAATCCATGTTTTCAAGCATAGTGCGTATTAACACTAACACAAAAAACTTCAAATACCTAGGTTTTTTTTTAACTTATGAAAAAAAAAAATTTTTTTTTCACCTTTCACTCACAGGCACAGTAATCACGGGAAACAGCCAACAAAATTTACACGAATAGAAAATGCACGTTTTGAGTCTCAAAACAGGATGTGTGTACCAAAACAATTTTTGCGATTATTCGATTTATTATTTTCTCGGGAAAATATGTTCAGATTTTACTGATAGTGTCTATTCACTCGATTGATATTAAAAGTTTTTATCGCTTCACAGTTAAACATAGTCATTTTACATTTACTTCTAATTGTAAGCGTTATTATTGTTTGCTTTTATTTTTAAAATTGATGTGCGAAGGAAAGAGATACACCCCGAAAAGTCAACAACCGTTTGACAGATATTGGCATTTCTTTCGAAGCGTCGCCATTTTCCGTTTTTGAGGTTGCCTGTAAATAAACTAAAATCTCCCAAGTTTTTATTATAAAATATTATTATCTGTGTTTATCGTGTTTAAAAACACATTGTAATATTCATTTTATTTTTTAAATGAAAGAAAGTATTGCTATTTTTTAAGTTCTAAGGTATATAATCTTTTCAATCTTATTTCCTTTTGCGTTTGCGAATATAGCGCCATCTCTCGTGACGTAATAAACTAAAAGTCTACGTAGAAGAACTGGTTCCAAGAAATATAGGAAAAATTACAAAAGATGGCGTTGTTGGTGCTTATTTACATTTTTTACGCTACTTTTCAATTCAACAGATTCACCTCAAGTAAGTAAGTCCCCTCAGGTAAATCACCGCACAATAACAATAATAATATATTCTTGGACAATTTCACACAGCACCATCTAGTCCCAAACTAAGCAGAGCTTGTACTATGGGTCCTAGACAATGGATGTAATGCTTTTATAAGTACATACTTTTTTTTTGTAAATACATACATACCAGACTAAACCATTTATTTTGATTTTTTTTTTGTCATTATTCTGGGGTCCAGACTATTAACAAGTTACTTAAGTTTGTTTTGCACTGTATGTCTACACATACTATGTCTGCTATATCAAAATATCTTGAAAATAAAAGAAGGCAACTGCATACAGGGCCGTGCGGCTGGAGGCAGAATAATAACTTTTTTTGTAGGAAGGTAAAAAACAAGAGGTTAATACCTGAAGAGTCGCTTTGCCTAGACGCCTCTAATTGTCTACATACCTGCCATCTACCCGCTGATTTATTTGTAAATTAACAACACCGTAACGGTGTCACCGTTAGTATTCCCAGTTCCCCTTTTTCATAAGGACACAAGGGGTACAGGCCCAGGGCCCCTTGTGTCTATAAAACAAATAAGTAATTTATAAAAGCGCCCCAATCTCGGTTGTGTAGCATTATTTTGTAGCCGGCATTAGTATAGGATGTGGATAACGGGATATCAAAAAGGAAACAACCTATCCAGGAAACATGATTACTTAAGTATATTTTGTGACTAGATAAATAGCTTAATACAACTTAAAATATTAAAGCTCAAAGCAAAAGCCATTATTTATAACACATTACATACATTTAGCTAGCATATGGGTAATTAGATATACCTACATAAAGAATTAATATAATATATGTCTATCTTATGTTAAATCTTTTGTCTTTTTAATTTTTATAATAGTTAATAATGAAGTACTACATAAAGTAACTATCGAAGTAATTTATAGCAGGTACACACACATTTCTTTGGCTAATAAAAACATTATAATAAACCTATGTTGTAGCAAAATATAACTAAAAATGAGATTATTTCGATTAATACTTAATAAGATCAATACATAGTGCATCAGGCATTTAACTTGATCTAAATAATTATTTAAATACATCTCTCAGCATTCACTATCTCCCGTAATTAGGTAGGTACAATTAAATGGCAACATTACTATTTTTTTAAATAATTATTCAATGGTCAATGCCATTAATTTTGACGACTTTGTGTCTTTTTCGATACCAGGAAATATGAAACCTCTTTTGGCTATTTCTTCGTAAGTTATTTCAGATAGATCGACGAATCCCACTTTTTTGGCGACCGCTTGTGATGCTCCTGCGGTGAAGACAGTTGCCGTCACTCTGATGTCTAGAGCCTTGCATAGAGGAATCCTGTAAAAAATAACTTTTTAGAGACATAATACCTACGTATCACGCGACTTTAGCATTTTGGGTTGTAACTTCAGAACGAATCAGTCAGATTTCTGGACAATTTCACACAACACTATTTAGTCCCAAACTAAGCAGAGCTTGTAGTATGGGTCCTAGACAATGGATATAATACTTAAGTATATCCTTTTTTTTTTGTAAATGCTTATTCAAATACTTAATGTTCATCACATATATATTTGTGCCCTGTCGGAATCGAACCCACGACCTCATAATCAGCAGTCCGACATGCGGACCACTAAACCACAGACGTCGTCAAAACAACCAACGTATAACAAATATGTGGGACTACCTCGGATACAATAAACTCTATCAGATCAAATATTACCGACTGCTGTTCAAAGGCGTTCCTATAGTAACTTATTATTTTTTAAAGTGTAGTTGTGTTACAGGGCAAAGTCTGCAAAGCCTCGCTACTCTTCTTTCACTTCCTTCTGACTATTGTTAGACCATTATTATCTTTAGAATGGGGTTAGCTCGTCACGTCACCTCTGCCGGCATCTGGCTCTGCCGCGTTGGTGTGACATCTATTGGTTCTAATCAGGCCCATCGAACGGCTTGGGGCATGTTCATAGAAGAATCTCTTTGTTATACAATACTCTTTGGTAATGTTCAGGTATTTATAGGTTGGTATTCTCTCCGCGTTTGAGATTTAAAAAAGTCAATGTGTGACAAACTCAAGACAAAGTCACTTCGTTTCAGTTTTTGACAGCTCAAATATTCAGTTTTTTTTTAATGATAGATTCATGTTTATTTAGCTTTCCAAATGGTTGGAGAATCACCGAGAACAAAAACGAAAAAATGCATTTGCGATACCGTCGGAGTTTTAGAGAAAATTACCCACGAAAACAAAAAGGTGCCGAAACCAGAACGGAATGAAATCAGACTTAATTTATTTACTGAAAGAAATTCTGATGGTACTGGATATCTTATGCTCCGAGGTGCTGACATTCAAGGTAGATACAGACGAAGGATTCAGGATACCGATATGCGAGCAATATGTAGGTACGTCAAGCAATCCCCTCGGCGAATAACCAGACTCGACCTAAGCTACAATAATATCACCGACAAAGGATTCTTCAGAATATTAAAAAAGTTACTCGTGAAGGGCCGATCTAGCATTATTAACTTAAATATCATGAATAATCGACTCACTCGATTATCGATTGAGAAACTCGCTAAATATGCCAAGTTTTTAAAACTTCAATATCTAAGATTGAATGGTAACCGCTTCGGGACAAGAGGTGGCGAATTTTTCGCCCAATTCCTAATGAATAACACTAGTGTACAGTATTTAGACATTGGAGAAACTAATCAAACGTTATCTAGCGTTGCTCAAATCGTTACCGCTTTAAGAATCGACCACGGAGGAAACACAACACTCAGAGTATTCGATTTTAGTCGAATAATACCGATGTTTAATCGATATCCTTATGAAACGAAATGGCTGGCGTATCATATCGAATATTTATTGGAAAGGAACTCTACTATAATCGAATTACATTTACAAAAGAATCAATTTATTAGTCATGATATGGAGTATTTTGCCAGGGGATTACGAAGAAATACGTCACTCCTGTACTTGGATCTAGGTTTCAACAGAATCGGTGACCATGGGGTCGAATTATTAGCACAGTATTTGGCTGAAGGACCTCAGCTAATACTACTCAATATCGCCGGTAATAATATAAAGGATATCGGCGCCAGAGCTCTCAGTTTCGGGATGCCGTTCTCTAAAATCCGCGCGCTTGACATTTCCAAGAATAATTTGACAGATAGTGGTGTGATTGACATTTTGAATACAATAAAAAAACCGGTGTTTATGCGGTTTTTAAATATATGGGGAAATAAAATAGGACACGAATCCTGTGTAGTTATTGAACGAATGTTGCTTAGCGGGGTTCTATTTCAACATACAATTGATGTAAAACTCTACGAGGTTGATGAAGTATTTTATGCTGCTTATTATCCCAATCCAGCTAATAGAAATAAGCATTTATATTATGATGAATTAGAATACGGCTTTGTTCAACCAATTTATCATATAACTAGAAATGTGATTGAAGAAAAGAAAAAAGTAAAAGTCGACTGCAAACAAAGGCATAAACTGGACAAAACTGACAAGAATAATTTTTAAAATTTATTTCTAATTTGCTTTTTATTTTTTAGTTTTTTATGGAATTATTATTAAGTATTGTTTTAAAGATAAAATGTATTGTGTAATTTGTTATTTTAGTCACTGGTTTTTGTGCCCCTTCAATAAAATATTAAAGATAATTATCATTTGTTTTATTTTCTAAAATATACCTACATTTTTTAAATTATATTATTTTTTTTGTATTGGGTTTGGTTGTGGTACCAGTCTATCTGGTACCTAATCAGCCATGAGGACAAACGAATCAATTTTACAAGAGCTCCACATTTCAAAACGACTTACCTCTCTATGTCGAGAACGTCAACTAAACTTTTTTGACCGTGGAACAGATCCAGGGAAGCGCTCCAGGGCTGAATTCCAACACGATGGAGTAAAAGTATTGTAGAGGCAAGAGGATAAACTCTAACGATCTATTGAACGGGCGCAGGACAAAAGCAAATGAGACAAATCATAATATGAGAGTTAGGGCATAGTGGGAGTAATTCCACTCAAATTGTAGCTGCCCGACTGGGGAAGTACTTACCTCCGCCTTGCAGAAAATCGAAGTGAAATAACACTGCTTTGAGCTGTGTTGTGTTCCTTACGATGAACAAGGTTGTACAAGGTATTAGAAAACTTAAAAAAAAACATGAATGAAATCAGTAAAGTCGTTCTCAAGATAAGGGAAAGAGGTATTCATTTTTATATTTATAAGATACTAGCTTCTGATCGCGTGGAAAAGTTACTTTTAAGTATCGTTGAAATTTGGCTAATTAACTCTAAATCGTTATAAATTATAGCCTGTAAGTTATTCTGATGTATTATATAATAATACTGTAAAGTTTCATCAAAATCCTTTCAGTAGTTTTAGCGTGAAAGAGACATCCATCCATCCATGGAACAGGAATAGGATTATTATTTCTTATTAACTTTCTTATTATTGTAAAGTCGAAGGTGCCTTGGATTTGAACTTGAGACCTACTCCATTGGTTATTATGACTACACCATAAT
Organism: Acronicta alni; assembly: GCA_964056405.1. Lineage (NCBI taxonomy): Eukaryota > Metazoa > Arthropoda > Insecta > Lepidoptera > Noctuidae > Acronicta > Acronicta alni. The sequence goes on from OZ043942.1 coordinate 6,863,150, forward strand.
AATTGCAATGTTCAGACGCCAGCAGGTCAAGCTATCCAAAACTGTAAAATTTTCCCAATTTAAAATGAACCTTACATTGTTTTCTTAGATTTGAAAATCAATCAAAGAAATTTGACAGATTGTGGTAGTTTGATGTTCTGGCCTCTGTACATAGTAGTAGGTATACATTATATTCTATAAATTCATATTGCATATCATAGGGACGCGATCGTGCGCTCCGCCACGTCCCGCATTCCGGGATGAATTCCGATAAATTCCCCATTACCCCGGGACTAAAGAATCCGCCTGGCATCTGTAATAACGTCTGTAATTGAACTCCGGGATGAATAGAGCGGCACCCATCGCGGTTTAATCATTTGCGGGATAAGATGTTTGAATTGTAAGATGGATTTAATGGCTTTTGTGTTTCTTAAAAACGTAAGTCGAAAAGAAAATTTAATTAAAATTATGTAACCTTGGCCTTGGCATTTTATGTGTTGTAGTGTTCGTAAGCGTGACTGCTACACTAGAGGTCCTAGGTTTGTTTCTCAGGTCGAGCAGGGTCATTGGGTTTTTTTATGAAATTCTCAGTTTTACCTAACCAGAAGACGCAGATTCAAATAATACTGCCCGCAGTCGAATTTTTCCTTCGCTAAAATAACAAGCAAAAATATAAATAATGATTAATAATAATTTGAAATAAATTATAAATGTAACATTGTACACACATCAAAAAAAGTTTGCTTTGAAAAATCTAAATCTTTTTTATACGGTAGATTATATTAAGTATGATTTCTTCTTCTTTTTAGATTCTTTATTTAAAAATATAGAATAACCGTCTTATTCATAAAAATATAAAACGTCTTATAAATCTCCTATTGGTAAAATGTGTTTTGTCTTCTTTTCTCCGTAATAAAATATTGCTGGATAAAACAAGACAAAACATATTTTAGCAATAGGAGAATTTAATACGTTTTATATTTTTATGAATAAGACAGAATATAAAACAATTCAATTGTTTAAAGTTCAATTAAAAAAATTATATCAGCTTAAGCTAGTGATCGCAAACTTTTTTTGATGTGTGTATGTATAAACGAACTCAGAACCTCGTCCTTTCCGGGTGGTACTTTAAAGAGGAAAATAAGACAAACCTGGCTGACAGCAGTTCCTTGCCAACTCCGCATCCCCTCCACGCAGGGTCCACCACCAGCCCGTCGGCGTTCAGATACTTGTCCACTTTATATTTCTCGAAGATGTCCACTGACTTCTTGACCAGCTCCACAGCTCCGTAAAGTTGGGCCCAAATGGGATCGTCCGTCTAGAAGCGATTAGAAAGTTAGCTATACCATCACGCCTGTATTCACTGAAGAGCAAGCGACCTAAACGTACCGGCGAACTGTGTGACTCTGTTTTAGGTCGCTTGTAAAAAGGGATGAGCCCTGGACACAAATTCAATCCGAGCCGGTACTACGTATTTTTTTATTCGGCTAAAGTGGCTAACGGTGATTGGAGAAAGAAAGCCATGGACAGAGAGGTTTGGAAGAAGCTGGAGGAGGCTTACCCGAGAAGGGGTTCCGATCAATGGTACTGAAGAAAGCAACGATAGCGAGTAAAAGAAAATGAAAGAAATTTAAACAAGTCTCGTTAAAAACTACATTAAAATCATATACCTAATATTATTATTTATTAAAACGCATTTTTGTGGATTGGAAATAAACAGGCTTTATTTATTTTTGTTTAAAGTGGCTAACAAGCATACGGCCGGTGGCCGTGGATGGTAAGCGGTTTCCGTAGCCTATTAGACGCTTGCATCACTTGCGCGTAGCCGACCCTATAAAAGGGGAATAACCACTGCCAACCTAACGTTTCCTCGTGGAGCACTGGCAACCTTGCTCATCGTTAGAAATACAACACAATTCAAAGCAGCGTTATTTCACTTCAATTTTCAATTAATGTATCTAATAGGTAAATGATATTAAAGTTATTTAGCGAAGGAAAAATTCGACCGCGGGCAGGATTCGAACCTGCGTCTAAGTTTTATTAACTCTAAACAACTAAAACGCCATTGTTATTTCGATGAATGCGTCTCTAATAAGGTTTTTTGCTCAGTTTTAGGTGCTACCAAAACACTGTAGACATTCTTTCTCCGAGCCTTTTCCCAATTATAGGTCGAATTTCAGTCTAACCAGATGCGGCTAAATATCAGTATTTTACACGAAGCGAATGCCACCAGACCCAACCTAATCTCTGGGTAATTACCAACATCCTGACAGTAGAGTCAGGCTTTTTGGGTTCTGACTACCACTAACGATTGCCTTTGATTGATTGTTCGTATGACAACCGGGACCGACCAAGACACGGATGGTCACCCATCCACAAACGTACCAGCGACAAGCGCAGCTTAACTTGCAAATCGGTTGATCAGCTTGGTTATCACATAGCCACGAGCCCCTCTGCTTACTTCTTACTACTGTACTGACACATATTTGTTACTATTCTATGTCTGGACTTTAAAAGAGACGATTCTCTAGTTTGTTTCGGCGTTTCTTCTCAGAGGTCGTCAGCTAGGAAATGCCGGAGCCATTTAGCTTAAAAAAAAAATTTAAAATATTGACTTGTAAAAAGACTTTAAAAGTTCTATTTCATCATCAACTTATAATATACAGTCCCACTGCTGGGCACAGGTCTCTCACAGAAGGAGAGGGATTAGGCTACAGTCCACCACGCTGGCCTAGTGCGGGTTGGCAGACTTCACACGCTGGCCTAGTGCGGGTTGGCAGACTTCACACGCCGTCGAGAAAATCTCTAAAGCATTCAGGTTTCCTCACGATGTTTTCCTTCACCGTTTTTAAAAGCGAGTGATAATTAATTATTAATACGCACAGGATTTCGAAAAATCAGAGGTGCGTGCCTTAGGTTCGAACTTGAGACCTTCGACCTCCAATGGTCATACCATTGGGTAATCACTGCTTCTGATCTATTTAAAGAAATAAATATCATTTATGTAACTCTACTGTACTATGCATATCACCTGAAACGGTTCATCCTGATCCTCCTTGCAGACGACGCTCAACACGTTGACGCCTACGATCTTCGGAGGCTGCTCATCATTGTCTTCTACGCACACCAGCGATAGGTTATCCTTGAGGGGAGTGCGCCAAAGCTTCTGAAGTTCTGCCATCGCAGATGGGTAGTTCTGAATACCTGTTTAAATAAAAAATAATAAGATAAGATAATAATTTTATTTCAGACAATAAATCAGTCCATATTTTTCTAAAGATATCTACAATTAAATTAAAATTAAATAATATAAATAGTAAATAACGAAATTAGCGAAATTAAGTAGTAAATGAATTAAATCATGTCAGAATCATTTAATTCATTTACTACCTGCCCCAAGCTTGATATATTGGTGCATGTAAGGCCTGCCAGTGCTGCATGAACGGCCCGTCCAACCTGCTGGCAATAACTGAAAGGAGACCGTTGCCGCTGCCCCGGACTCTACTCGCTATCGAGGTGGCCCTCTTGCGCATACTGGCATAAAAACAGTTAATGCGGACGCTAATAATATAATGATAATAATATAGTGATATAGTGAAGAAAAACGCTGAATTTTTTTAATATATTTTTTTTTTTAGGACGTAAGAATCACAAATCGCTTTATTGATCAAAATCGTTATTATGATTCTAAAGAATAAAAACATAATGTAAGACTTCAAGATACCTAAGATATTATATCTCAGCATGCGCCGTAGTTCACCTATGTATGTATATAATAAATAAAAATAATAATAATAATCTTGACTTGGCTCGCGAGGTTGTCGACATGTGGGATGTGGACACAGCGATCATTGTACCGATAGTCGTATCAGCTAATGGCTTAATAGCCACGAGCCTCGACCAACACCTCAGGAGGCTCTCGTTAGGCGGCTGGGTCAAGGGCCTGATCCAGAAAGCAGTACTGCTGGACACGGCCCGTATTGTTAGGAGGTTTCTCTCTCTGGAGCCCTGACCGCCGGTAGCTTGGACCCTGTTCCCGATACCGGTGGGCCTCTATTTTTATATTTTTAAATGTTTTTGTTTTTTAATTTATTTTATAAAAATATTTAAAAATGTAATAAATAAGAATTTAAAGACGAATAAAGGAGATAATAATAATAATAATAAAATTTATTCCAAAAAACCATTTAAATTGATAAAACACAATGTAAATCTTAAGAACTATAGTGGTATAAATTAAAGCGTATAATCGTATTTCTTCTATTTCAACTACCTTAAAAAATTAAGGGGCCTCTATAATCATCATTGAAATGTTTTATTATGGGATCGACCCTTTTTCTATAGTACCGAAGACTCGTTGTATCATCCGCCACTTGGGAGGTGGCAGGGTATGTCAGACTCGTACCGACTAAAAACCGCACTTACCTTCACTTGTTATGTATTCTGTCTGATAATAGTATTTACTTAGTTTATGCGTCTATATTTCTGCTTCTGCAAGGTTAGGTTTAAATATCTGGGCCACATTTTGACCACCACCCTCCAAGACGATGACGATGTTGAACGGGAGCGGAGAGCGTTGTCGATCAGAGCGAACATGCTGGCCCGTAGGTTTGCGCGTTGTTCCCTTCAGGTAAAGATCACACTCTTCCGAGCTTACTGTACTTCTTTCTACACGTGCAGCCTTTGGGCCAGACATACTCAGAAGTCGTACAGCGCTCTCCGCGTTCAATACAATAACGCGTTTAGGATACTGGTGGGGCTGCCTCGCTTCTGTAGCGCATCGGGGATGTTTGCTGACGCACACGTAGATTGCTTTTATGCGATCATGCGAAAGAGGTGTGCTTCTCTGGTGCGCAGGGTGTGGGCCAGCTCCAACAGTGTCCTGAGTATGATTGCTGGGCGTCTGGATTGCTCATACGTGACTCATTGTTGTTCCGTCTCGCATGGGATGAAGCAGCGGTGAGATCAATAAATTATTATATAAATTAGATTATGAAATGTTACTAACATAGTTTTAAGTAATACTAACATTAATGAGTCATGGTTACTTAAATAAAGAATTGATTTATTATTATTTATTTATTATAAACAGGCCCTATCAGAATATCAGCGCTGCAGCTTGATTTGCTTTTTGCTGCAGCACAGTGCTGAGATAGGGACCTATTCTGACATCGCACAGGATAACGTACTTCCTTAGTTTTAAGACTTATTAAATTGTTATGTTAAATTGTATTTTGTCCTGTTTTGTGCCTGTCAGAATAAAAATTTTCTTTCTTTCTTTCTTTCTTTCTTTCACTTGCCTGATATGGATCCGCGAAATATGCCATGACAGATCATACACCTGTATTACTAACATTAGGGAATGCAATGAAATTGAATTGAATTGAGATGGGACCAGCCTTGAAATTCGGTTCCTTAAATTAATTTTCACTCAATTCGCAAAACTTTCTGCCGCTCAGCTAATGATGTTATTTTATTGTGTTGGTTTGGAACAATGATTGTAGAGCTTGTGGTGAATTCAGGGAAACCATGCAGCACATCTTGTGTGACTGTGACGTCCTAGCGACGAAACGGATGAGTCATCTCGGCAACGGATACCCGAAGCCAGAGGATTACAGGTTCCTCTCTCTTAGTGGGCTAGCCGCCTTCATGAACCACGTCTTCGAAGAGTAAGGAATGTACCATGCTGGGGACAACACAACAGATCACATTTGGTCGAAGTGTTGCCCCCACTGCTAAGATAAGATAAGATTGTGTTGGTTTAAAGGGCAATGTAGCCAGTGACATTACTGGGCATATGAGACTACACAACTGAGGTGAAAGAAAGAAAGAAAGAAAGAAAAGAAAGAAAGAAAAATATTTATTGATACAGTCTTGGACAATGCACACAAAATATTAAAAAACATGATGGCAAAACAAATAAAATAAGGATTAAAAAAAAAAATGTGTGCCCCACGACTGCGTCAAATAGGCTCCAGTTCAGCTAAAGGTGCTAAGATGATCAACCGAACTGCAAGGTACGCTAATCGCGATCGGAAAATCAATATATTCTCAGGATATCGGTATTACCCAGAATTTGGGTTACTGAAGTCGGTTTGTAAAATACTGATATTCAGCCGGAGCCGCGGGTCTACTCCCTAAGCACGAAGTCCGTAGTTTCGACCTTAGTTACGGGCGTTTCCTACTCCGTATCGCCTACGGATGGATGATTCGTTCGGGGCCCGAACTAAGAATTAATGACAACACAATTTGACAGTTGTCCCTACTCCCGGTGTTTCACCCGTTAGAACAAATTGAATTTGACACTTGTTTTAACGGACTCCGAAGTTTCGGAGAACTTTCGAATGGCGTATGACAACTGAGTTATAAAGTTTACAACACGCGACTGCTGGCGTCTATAGGCTGCGGTTGGTGGCTACCAACAGGCGTCCCGTTTTTTGTACTGAATAAAAGGTTTAAGAGAGGTGGGGCATAGTGGGAGTAATTCCACTCAATTTGGAGCTACCCGCCTGGGGAAGTACTTACCTCGGCCTTGCCAAAAATCGAAGTGAAATAACACTGACTTTGAGCTGTGTTTTGTTCCTTACGGTGAGCAAGGTTGCCAGTGCTCAGCAAGAAAACGTTGTGTCTACAAAAAAAACTACCGAAAACTACCCGTAAAGCCGAGAGGAGGGGGCCCTATAACGAGTCCATTCGCAATATTTAAGAACCGTAGTAACGCTGTAATATCATACCCCAAAAAAAAAGGAAAACGACAACATTTATGAATGAAAAATAGAAAAACTATTAAAGTAGACAATTATTAGGTAAAATACGTACGTAGGCCTTTCTGTTAAATAATCTGGTTCCCTGACATGACAGCTGACAAAATTTTTGCCTTTGATAATTAATTATTTTTTAACGGGGTATTTTGTAACACGTTGTAGGCCGTAGCCTATACAACATGTTACAAAACGTGTAAGCGGTTACCGTAGTAACCGCTTACCATCAGGCAGCCCGTTTACATTTTGGACATCTTAGAAAATAAAAAAAGTAAAAAGTCTACATACCGATATACTTGCAGGGAGGCTCATCCCTCATGAAGTATTTGGAGAGCAGTTCCAAGGCCTGCTCGTGCATGTCTGGCGTCAGGTCCTGGATGCGTAGCATTCCCCTATCCGTGTGGAAGCGGTGCCAGGTGGTGGGGAACGGGATGTGAGCTGGTCTAATGAACACCATCTAAAAAGGAGAGTGAAAAAAATTCAAATGCACTTATTAATTACTCTTCCGTAACATTACTGTGGTTTTGAAATAAAACTAGGTACTTTTTATGGATTTTATCGCGTTATATTGATATTATTAATCCCGACGTTTCAGACCCTTTACAGCGTCCATGGTCACGGGTAGACTGAGGTGTTATATTATATTTATGTTGCTTTTTAGCAAATGTTTTACTAGAAAATTTTGTAGTTAATCATCATCAACCCATATACTGTATACAGACCCACTGCTGGGCACTAGGTCTCCTCTTAAATTGAGATTAGGCTATTATAACGGCCATGCTTGTCAATCAGTCGAGAAAAATCTGTAAGGCTTGCAAGTTTCCTCACAATATTGATACACACATAATTGAAAAGTCAGAGGTGCCTTATATTCGAACTCGGGACCTTTAACTTGGCAGTCCAATCAAATGGACTGTCACTGCTTTTTGTAGTTAATATCACAGTTATTATTTCCATAAATATAAAAATCGTATAAAATTCTCTTTAAACATTTTTATATTTTTTTAAGTCAATGTCTCATTGACAGAATTTGTGAAAAACCAAATATGTCATATTTAATTTCGGCGGGAAAATCAAGAGCATCTTTTTTTCAATTTTATTGATGCAATTTTTTTTTAACTAGCCTCTTATGTCCCACTGCAGGTCAAAGACAATTTTATATTAAGTACATAAATCACATTCATCATCATCATCAGTTTACCCACTGCTGGGCACGGGTCTCCTCTCACATTGAGAGGGACTAGGCTCCAGTCCATTACGCTGGCCTAGTGCGGGGTGTCAGACTTCACACACCGTTGTAGAAACCTCTAATGCATGTAGGTGTCCTTCACCGTTTAAGCGAGTGATAATTAATTAATTATTAATCATAATTCTATTAACTTATTAGGAAAAATTTCTCAAGCCTTTTGTGGTGTATCTTCAGAGGCGATGGTCAGACACCTATCAAATTTATATGGAACTAACTAGGAAGTATAATCTATAAGATAAAACAAGAAACGTTAAAATCGGTTCACGATCAGCGACGATATAGCGTAACACACAAAAAAAAAAACAATCGAATTTAATTTCACCCCTTTTTTGAAGTAGGTTTAAAATACGTTTAGTTTACTCACCGTTAAATCCCGTATATATATGTAATATATCAAAACGTCCTGTTTGTTTGGTGCTCCCACTACGACGAGCCGCGATGGAGTGAGGCTTTCGAGGGATGAAATGGGGCGGCGACACACCAAGAGCGGACGGCGGTTTATTAATTTTAATGCTGGCATTAAACCACATTTTCCTATAGTTGCACAAAGAGAGCGGTTTAAGATCAAACAACATACTATTACGCCTGTATACTGAGATACGGTGTACTGAGATGCACCTACAGGTCGCCGGTATGTTTAAGTTCCATGTAATAAGGAGCCACAAATTTTCAGTAACAACTCATAGCTTGGTCTCCAAGTTGTTGGACCAAGCTATGAGTTGTTACTGAAAATTTTATAGAAAAACCCAATAACAATATGCTCGACCTCAAACGTAGTAGCATTCGTGCTTACAACCATAAGGATAATGATTTATTTTACAGACATTTTTAGACAGATATCGCACTAGGCTCCACAAACATACAATTCATGGAGACAAAATAGGTACACCCAGACTCTCATCAATGAGTCCTCTGGTGTTCCGACGTGGCGATCAGTCTGGCAGGCTTTACTAACGAATATCATAGTGTACCTATGACGACCGGGATTAACGGCTTCACGTCTACAAGGAGTCTCGATGTGTTAAGAACCACCCATCCACAGATTGACCGCGGCTAGCGCAGCTTAACCTTGTAGATCCATTGATCAGCGTTGTTATTACTTAACCCCTTCAAAGTTGTTAAATTTCATATGTCCAATAATAACACTGGCTACATTGCCTTTCAAACCAAAGCACAATAATGTTAGCACATTATAACGTTAGACAAATAACGGTTATAACGCCAGCGTTATTTCAATAATATATATTAATAAGCTACGTTATTTCACGAATATATAATACTACATACTAATCTATTTATCATTTACAAATAAATATATGATATAAAATTCAATAATTTATTTTATAATAACGCAATAACTGACGTTATTTCATCGTTATTTGTCTAATGCTATAATAAATAGAGTAGGTATATAGTTAGCGACAGAATATTTGACAATACTACCTACAACCCCAGAACTCAGCAGCATTAGATAGCACAGAGCCTTACCTAAAAAAATAATGCAGTTCATTTCCTCCCTGTGTGTCTCCAACTTAAAAGATGTCGTCACGAACTAATCCGAGGCAGCTAAATGCTATTTAATTTGACACCCCACGACGTTTATATCGTCACGGAGTCGTATCTTCCGACTATGAAGAAGATTTTAGCTAGCCGCGGAAACAAAATAACCTAAACACCACTGTATATTTCAGTGGTGTTTAGGTTATTTTTTTATTACGTAATTACAGAAGCAGTAAATCAGTCATAGCATAATGGTATGACTATTGGACTGCCAAGTCGAAGGTCTTGAGTTCGAATCCAACGCACGCACCTCTGACTTTTCGAAATTATGTGCGTATTAATAATTAATTATCACTCGCTTAAACGTTGAAGGAAAACATCGATATGAAACCTGCATTTATCATCATCATCAACCCATATACTGTCCCACTGCTGGGCACGGGTCTCCTCTCACAGAATGAGAGGGATCAGGCTATATAGTCCACCACGCTGGCCTAGTGCGGGTTGGCAGACTTCACAAACCGTCGAAAAAAATCTCTAAGGTATGTAGGTTTCCTCACGATGTTTTCCTTCACCGTTTAAGCGAGTGATAATTTTATTATCTATTATTACGCACATAAATTCGAAAAGTCAGAGGTACGTGCCTTGGGTTCGAACTCGAGACCTTCGACTTGGCAGTCCAATGGTCATACCACTAGGCTATCAATGTTTCTGAAACCTGCATATCTTAGAGATTTTCTCGACGGTGTGTGAAGTCTGCCAACCCGCACTAGGCCAACGTGGTGGACTATAGCCTTACCCCTCTCATTCTGTGCGAGGAGACCCGTCCCCAGCAGTGGGACATTATACGGGTTGATGGTGAAGTAATTACAATTACAAACTTTTTGAAAAATAAATAGGTACTACTTTGAGCTTTTGTGATGTAGTAAAGAATTATCAAAATCGGTTGACAATTGATGGGATAATTATTCTATCCAAGTGTTTAACTTCGGCACTTTTTTAAAATTCTCAGTAGCAGCTAGAAGGTATCTACATATACAGTGTGTAACAGGGGAGGTGGATTATCGTAAGTCAAACGATGGGGGACAACAGTCGAAAGTAACAAAAAAAAAGAATTAGTTATGTCTTGCGTACATTATTCGTTTTGATGCTCTGGCAGTAGTGGAATTAAAGTTTCAGGGTATACTATCCATGAATGTGAGTAGTTTTTAAAATAAGTTCTAGAAAAAAAAACTGATATATTTTTTCACTTGAGGCCTTGACAGTTGTTACAAATAATTCGAATTGCAAAACTTTTATGATAAATTATTTTTTTATTTCAATACGATTAGATTATGACTCACAATAGGTATCGTGATCATTAAGACACACTATTGAACTACTTCTAGAAATAAAATAAATGCAAGCAGGTCTAGTAGTTAAGCTACAGTGAAGACTTTTATACTGAATTCCGATATTTTACTCAAGTTTCACAAAAAATCTCATTAACTTTTGGAACCATTGAATACCTCGGAACATACCTACACGGGGGTCATAATTATCGATAAGTATATATATAATTCCCCCATCATTTGACTTACGATGATCACCCGCCCTGTTACACCCTGTATATTTAAGCTTGCATCGTGTTTAGCTACTCTCGGTGCTGACTGCATCGCTAAATATGCCGCTGTTAAGCGCGGAACATGCTAACATTGCTGTGTTCTGGTTTGAACGGTAATAAACAGCGAAATAACAGAGAAAATTAGACAACAACTGAGGTAATAAGATGACCACGAGTGATAGAACTGGTGTTGCTGACGTCTTTAAGTTGGGGTTGCCGCTTACCATCAAGCGGGCCGTATGCTCGTTTCTTCTCAGCCGAATCGCTCTTGGCAGAGAGGTCGTGGCCGTCATGTAGTAGTGGTGTTGGGGGCAGATGTTATTCGCCTCACGATGTCCCGCCATCTCTCCCTGTTGGCCGTCATCCTGGTACACTGACTTATGGACCCACCCACTGCGTTCTTGATTTGGTCAGCCCATCGCATTGGTGACCGACCGCGAGGTCTTGTACCGTCAACCCTTCCCTGCACAACCAGTCGTTAGATGGATCCCTCATCTCTTCGCGACACGTGGCCAAAGAATGTCAAAATGCGCTTCTGTAAAAAAATGCTCGTTTACCATCTTAGTAATATCAGAAAATGATAAACAGCGTTACCTACAATACAATAATTAAGATCAGATCGAAGTTCGTTGTGCTTGCTGAAATCTTTGTTCTCAAATGGTATACAAAGAGAGATGCAAGGTGTGCTGCCGAGTAGGGTAGGTGAGACTGTTGTCGTCCATAGGTAAGTTTGACTGAAAATCTGTAGGTATTTACATTTATTTATTTTATCAGAACGACCAACAAGCTTTTTACACTACTTATCGACTCAAAGTCAAAGTCAAAATAATTTATTCAAGATAGACTACTAGGTAGTATTTTTTGAACGTCATTTTGACGTTATTTAGAAAAGGAAAAATTCGACCGCGGGCAGGATTCGAACCTGCGTCTACTGGTTAGGTACACCAGAAGACGCAGGTTCGAATCCTGCCCGCGGTCGTATTTTTCCTTTTCTAAATAACTTTAGTCTGGTTTTCAACGTTCATTGCGATAGAAACACGCTGTCAAAAAAAAAATATTGAGTGTTGAATCTATACTATTATTTGGATCTGAGCAGGTAAGTTCATTGATTATCGCTTTCTTTATTTAATGATTGTATTAAGATTAAACAAAACACATTTTTCACGAAGTTACATGTGCTTAATAAAATCTGACCTCAAAGTGTAATAGTAGGAGAAGTCCGTCTAGTCTTAGAGGAGAAGATCGGCATATGGCCGGTCTTCGCCGTTTCCAGATTTCGTGAACCTTTTCCGCTGAAACTAGGTTTTTTAATTAACTTGTAACTAATTCTTATTGCATATTAATTATTTGGTACCCTTTTCTAACCTAATTAACTTTTAACTGTTACATATCATCTAAATAAAATATTACACATTAATTTTATAAAATATTTTATCTAATAATAATAGCATAAAATTTAGTTTTTGATTTATTTCAGGTATTCTATTATTTCTATTGTAAGTAGAATGGGAAAATATCAAAGAAAAAAAAAGAGGATCGTACTCTAAGGAGAAATTCTAGTAATTTTATTTTTCCAAGAATTTTAGTAAGTACCTACTGAAATATATTTTAAGTTTCCTAGAGTGATAAATACAGAATGACCATTTCTTTACTAATAGACTTTAGAATAAGTTCGTTTTTTATCTCTTTTATATACAATATATCTAAGTAATAAAGTGGCTACTAACAATGTCAAACTTATTACAAACAGCCGTTACAAAGATTACATTTTGATTATTTTAAATAATATATATAATTATATTGCAATAAATAAGAAGTTGATTAAAAAAATCTGGTTTTTTTTTGGGAGTGATGAATATGTTTTTTACCCCTGAATGGCGAAGTATGCCGATAACTTACCCGACAACACTTCTTTTTGCAATACTAGCCGTTTGAAGCCCTTCATTTAAAATTTGACGGCACACATTCAATTACTGGTGAAAGGTACACACATACGCAAAGTCTATATTCGAGTAAACAGTGTAGTTATAGGTTTTTTTTTCATAAGGCGGTCTTATCCGACGAGGCAGTAAAATCCGTCTATTTCGCCGTTTTTACAAAACCTGTATTTTTTCCTAAACCTATTATTAATATTTGTATTTCACAGTTTTGTTTGGAATTCAAGTAAATATTTGATCGCATAATAATAATGAATTTATTAAAAAAAAAAGGGAAATGGTCAATTTTCGTGATTGAAAAAAATTTAAATGAAGGATGCCTGTATACATAATATATATAATATAATAGGCTCGCCCCCTATTATATGGGTTATTGACGACATTTTGTGGTCTAGTGGTTCGAGTGTCGGACTGCTGAGTGTGGGTTCGATTCCCACAGGACACAAATATTTGTGTGGGTAAAACATAAGTGTTTGTGTTTGTCTGGGTGTTTCTTATGTATTATAAGTACTTATGTACTTATTTACAAAAAAAAAGTATATATAAGTAGGTATTATATTCATTATCTAGTACCCATAGTACAAGCTCTGCTTAGTTTGGGACTAGATGGTGCTGTGTTAAGTTGTCCAAATATATATTATTATGTAGGTGTACATTAAATAAATCTCTGCTTAACCATTCGGGGAATACAGGCGTAATGGTATGTTATGATATCTTGTAGTTTGACCTTCAATATAAAAACAAGTTTGAAAAGCTAGACTTTGGATATTGGGTTTTAACACATTCCTACTAATTTTACGGCTTCTATAATTTAAATACATAAATACATATATTTTGATAACTTTAGATAAGTATTGTGATTGTAGATCTTGTGGTGAATTCAAAGAAATAATGCAGCAATGTGTGATTATGACGTCTTGGCGACAAATCGGATGAGCCATCTTGGCAACATCTTGTCTTCGCCGAGTTGACCTTACTTAATTAATTTCTTCAACCGATTTCAAAGAAGTAAGGTTCTGAATTCGTAATTTTTTTTTGTTACAGTAGCGTGTCGATATTATCTTGCAATAAAAATATAAGTACCATGGATTTATCTTCAATCCATTTCCATTACCCACGTCAATGCAGTTCAAAGTTCAAAAATGAACAGACAATAACAGCTCCATTCACCCTAGCTACCAGACGCAACGAACTTCGTATTTGGCAAGCCGCCAGCTTGGAAAACCTCCAGATTTCGTTTAATACGTCTCGACAACAGTTCAATTTCGTCTATTTGACTGCACGGACGTAATTTTAGTAGTACAATAACAAAACAAACAAATAATAAAGCAATATTTATTGATTACCAATAAATTTTGAGGTTATCTATTAGTTTGACAGGTGACAGCGCGGAATTCGCGCGCCATTTTCAACAAGACAAAGGTCATTGTGTTACTATTCCTCTGTGGATTTGTTATTTCCGTCGACAGGTGGCGAAAAGGTAAGAACTTTTAATGTTTACCGTGTCGTAATGTTACTGAATTTATTTTTAAACTACCTTTTTTATTTGTGTTTAGGCACACGTAATTTTCTAATTGCGTTTAATCAAAGGCTTGTTCGGTCAGTTACCTTTGTCTTTAATGTGCGCTTACTAGAGGTTTTCTTTTAGATGATTTGGGAAATATACTTAAATTTTCCGGTTTGGACGTCAAATCTGTATTTATTTTGCAAGTATTATTTTTCTGTCAAAGTCGTCATTCGAACTTCAGTTTCTTTTTTACAGTTTGTCAACCAAATCTTTCACCAGTCTTTGTGTCATTGGAAAACCACTGATATATCCTACATACAATCTATGAAATTATAGCCTATACATCATTGCATCATTGGATACAATTTAAAAACAGTCAAACCGGGTGAATAGGGATACAGGGGTGAGTTGGGACAAAGCTTTGAAAGTCATTTTCAGGTTTAATTATTATAGTTAGATACCAGCAAGGTCTTCTAATGATTTATTATAATTTAGAAATAATATTAGAGTCCATTTTTCCAACAAATTAATAATTGAATCTGAAAATCCCTTTCAAAATTTAGTCTCCATTCACCCCTACATCCTTACTCACCCCGTTTGACGGTAGCAGACATAGGTCCTAGATTTGTTTTGGTATTGTCTTCGGTAGTTCTGAAATTCAAGTCAACGCTTTCAACCTATACGTTCTATAGGCAGAATTAATTACTGTTATTGCCAAAGCCAAATGGAAAATAACCAAACGCATCATCTGTTTAAGATAATCAATTTTATTACAGCTCGCACGAAATGGCCGTTCTTGGCCACAATTTTGAATGACCTGTAGCCGTACCACAACGTGTTATTACGATCATTTTTCGTTTGAGAGAGAGGGATGTCGCTCTATAAATTAAATGGCGCCGTCCCTCTCACACAACCTAAAGATGATCGCGTTATTACGTTGTGGTAAGGCCTCAGAACTTACAGACGGTTGATGACACAGTATTTTTTTTTTTATTTTGACTTTGTGGAGAGGCGAGGTGTATTGCCCCTCCAACGAAAAGGGAGGATCTTCCAACCAGGCGGGTGTTATGCCTGGCGGGCCACGGCCCAACGGTTGATGTCGGGCGGTTGTATATATGCAACTTTTCGTTGCGAATGTTGCTTGCGCGATTCAGGACTTCGTAGTTCTATGTAGCGCGGTAGATGTCGCTACAACTTGATGACAAACAAGCATACGGCCTGCCTGATGGTAAGCGTCAGCTACAGCCTATTGATGCCTACAGCACCAGTGGTATCACAAGTTGTGATTCACAACACTTTCGCGTTGTTACTCTGACACATGATTTTAAGAGAGGTAGGGCATAGTGGGAGTAATTCCCTTCTAATTGGAGCTGTCCAACTGGGGAAGTACCTCCGTCTTGCAGAAAATCGAAGTAAAATAACACTGCTTTGAGCTGTGTGGTGGTTCTCACGGTGAGCAAGGTTGCCAGTGCACCACGAGGAAACGTTGTGCTGGCAGTGGCTGGACTTTGACCCTTATACTGCCAACCTAACTATTCCTCTTTCGTTTTACAGTGTCGGCAACGCGCAAGTGATACTCTTGGTGTTGCAAGAGTCTATAGGCTACGGTAACCGCTTACCATCAGGTGGGCTGTATGCTTGTTTGCCACTTTAGTAGTAGATGCCTTAATAAAATTATGAATTTAAAACTATCTACAATTAACCGTGTGTGATGTAATTATCGTGAACAAACAGACAAATATCCTAACAGATTTATTAATTGTGTTTGCACCGCGGCTTTGTACGCGTGGACCTATTACACAAGATCTTATCCGGAGCGTCATCCATTTTGTAACATTAAGATCTCTTTTGTAGGAATGCAATTATATCGATCGTAAGTAACTCGTACTCCGACTCGCCTTTGGCCGATTTTTTGGGTGGATATGATCATATACGAGAGCTCACTCCTCGCTAGTTATGGCTAATATCGCATAAAGCTTAATAAAGTTGCGTGCTTATTTTAAACAGCATAAAGCAAATGATATCGCGGTTCGCACTAGGTATAATGCTATAAAGCTATTTTGCTTTATATCGCATAGCACTCTCTCTCTCTATCAACCAACTGTCCGTCGGGCGTCGCATATATAGCGTTAGTAACAAGTAGGCATATAAATTAAGCATGCTATAATAAAGCACATAAAATCGCTTGCTTAAAAAATTAAGGATATAGCAATAAGCAAGTTATTGATTTATACAACTTTGAACACCACTACTCCTCTCCTACCACGCTATGCTTGTTTTACGACTGCAACAGAGCAGTTTCAGAATACTAAATAACCATTCGAAACTGCACGCTCCAACATGGAAAATTCTAAATATTACAATATTGCAATGTGATATTTTGTAAACCACTGGAAGCAGTAAATCATCAAATAACTCAATTTCGCCATGCGTGGGCGCAGGAACAGGGAATAGCTTTAATTTGGAATAATAGTTACTCGCGTCTTCACTCGAATACCAAAAGGATTTATATTTATATGATTTGGATTTATAGTATGTCCTTCCTCAGGATCTCAATAATGTAAAATAATAATGTACCTAATCTATTTCATCAAAATATGTATACACTATCCACCGCAAAAATTACTCCCGCAATTACACACTCAACCGTCATCATCATCAACCCATATACTGTCCCACTGCTGGGCACGGGTCTCCTCTCAGAATAAGAGGGATTAATCTATAGTCCACCACGCTGGCCTAGTGCAGTTTAGTATTACCTAATAGTCAATCTTGGATAAATTATTTTAACTTTGACTTTCAGTAGGTAAATGAATAAGTTAGTGGTATTTCGATGTTATAATAGGTTCCTAAAATAATATTGTTTCGACACTGCAGTTTACGCATATTTGCGTCAGATAACAGTCAAACAAACTTTATTAGTCGGAAATCAAGATTTTAAAACAGCACAACTCACTCAGCTGTCACTGCCCTTTTTTAAATTGTAATAAGATACTTACATGTACTTAAACTAGCATACGGCCAACCTGATAGTAAGCGGCAACCGCAAACTATAGACAGCCAGCAGATCAGATCAACACCAGTGAGATCTCAATTGTTAAAAGTCCCATTTGCCCAGTACATTGGCTACATTCAAACCGGAACACAACAATAAGTACATTATTGCTTGACGGCTGTATAATTGGCAATGTGGTGGTAATTACCCCAGATGAACTCAGTGCTAAGACTTCCCTTAGGAAAACAAGGCAAAGAAAGTGCATTTTCGGAATATACTCTGGCACTTTCCACTTATATGTATATATCGGGGTCATTGTCGAGGCTAAAGATCTCAAACGCGCTAAATATAGACGCCATCTTGTTTTTATAGTCTGCCATTTCACATGACAGGGTTACGGACATTCCGTTATTTTGAATGCACATTAATTGACGTTTATGTTTTCAATAAATTCGGCACTTTTTTTTTTATTTTGGTATATTTTGTTGGTCATTTTGGCGTGCATAGGGAATCGACTGTTTTATACTACTTAAATGTTATCCCATCCCATCAAATGTTCCACTGCTGGGCACGGTCTCCTCTCAGAATGAGAGGGGTAAGGCCACGCTAGTATGATGCGGGTGGGCTGACTTCACACATCGTCTCTCAGGGTGCAGGCTTTCTCACGATGCTCTCCTTCACCGATCGCGACTGATAATTAATTATTAATACGCAAATGCTTCGAAAAGTCAAAGGTGTCTTGGATTCAAACGAGATCTTTGACTTGGCATTCCAATGGTCACATCAACAGGCTATAACATAATGTCAAAACGTAATTGAAGGAATGAGCTACCGACTACATAATTGATGCATGAATATAATTTCATTCCATCCATCATTCATCACCTAGACTTACTACATCTCATTACAATATTGATTAAAAACGAACAACAAATCACGTGTGACAATCTCAATGAAACAGAATCTATAAAACAAAATAAATCAATTCATTGACATGTAAACGCCCGAGCAAGGTCACATCGCGCGCTGCTGCTGTCAAACGCGGGCGGTTACCATAGCAACGCGCGCGTGATTGGCAGAGAGATCGGATAGTGGTCGTCGGCAATAACCTTGTGTGGTCGTCATATAAAATTGTTGTCGTACATCAAATGTTATCTAGATTTAGACTTTATAGCTAAGGAGTCGCTATGCATTACATTTGCAATACATACATAGACACCCCATTACATGTATTAACTCACCTAATTGGCAAAGTCATGACACATGAGGGACTTCAAACACGATTTCATTGACTGAGTTACATACTACATGATCTACATTCTATGATTTCATTGGTTATTAATTTATTTGGACCAGTGAAGGTTTATTAAAGCTTTTAAAACGCATCTTAATAAGATTATAATAATTTAGGAATCAAAATCAAGAAAACACCTTGAATCTGATTGGGCTTTCCTAATCATCATTTTATGGCAGAGAATTTTACTTCAGTTACTTCAGAATGTCTAAAGAATTATGTCAGATTATACATAATGTAGTTACTCCATATTTGCACTAGAACCCGAACTCAATAGGGTAATTTCGCCTGTTTTCGGCCATTTAAACAAATATATGTCTGCGAAATTATTTATCTAAGGGTACTTTAGTCGCAGGTTAGTATCTTATTTTTATTTGAAGTCGAAAAATACTGTAGTTTTGATATTTAAAACTCTAGATAAAATTTAAAATGCTTTGAAACCGCTGCCCTGCCATAGGCTGCAATTTCGGTATTTTGATTTGGATTGTTCAGAGTTGTTGCTACTTAGCGAGTTAAAAATAAAATTATTCATTCATTAATAGTAAACAGATATTTTTTGAGATCTTCTTTCCAAACGGAAATTGCTATCGTACCAATCTATGTACGAATCTTTGCCACAACCTGGTTTGAAATACAAGGTGGAGACATTATTCAATTGAAAAAAAAATACGTAAGTAAAATGTCTCATTAGCTTAGTGTTTGTAAGCGCGACTATTACCTTAGAGGTCCTAGGTTTGGTTCCCAAGACAATGTTATTATAATTGCATGTGTGTGTGCATGATTAATAGCAGGCTAGCTCCATAAGACATGCTAGCTAAACAGACTGGCGAACTAGTATCAGCGGAGTCTTTTTTATAAACTAGACGCTTGCAACACCAGGGGTATCAGTTGCGCGTTGCCGACCCAGTAAAACGAAAGAGGATTATGTCGTTTCCACCCTGTATATAAGAATTTTTCATCACCAATATGTATTAAAAGTTCAACAGTCGTTTGGCTATCAACTTCACGCTCATGTCCAATTTATTTACTGTCTAGCTATGTCGAATTGTCGATCATTGGATTACTATCAAAAATTATCAATTTCGTAATTTTCATGATCCACTCCTACGCATATTAACTTTCATTACATTGCCAACACGATAGATGTATCTACAAGAAACTTCATTCATATAGCCCTTTCGTAAATATTATAGTCACTAATACACTAAAGCAATTTCTCTAACATACACAAATAAACTCACACATACACACACACACTCATTCGCTCACTCAATCACTACATAAATGCAGTTTCTGCTTCACCTTCAGTTTCATCACAACTGTTGCATGCAGACATATTGACTGTTACAAACAAACATACTTACATTTAATAGTCTAATCTGGTTTTTTTTCAGTAGGAAAATTCAAAAATGGAGAAGGACGGTAGGGAGGTCTTTGCAGGGCAAATTAAGTGGGCAGTGGGATAATTAATAATAGCTGAAAAAAAAAGAGAAAACCCTCTAGTTGTCACTTGAGGAACTAAAAACGTCTACTCTATTAACTACTTATAACGTTAAACAGATGTTATAACGCCATCGTTATTTTGAGAGAAGAGTCTAATAGCAAAGGAGATAAGAGAGGTAGGGCAGAGGGTAATTCTACTCAAATTGGAGCTGCCCGACTGGGGAATTACCTCCGTCTTGAAGATAATCGAAGTGAAATAACACTACTTTGAACTGTGTTGTTCCTATCGATGAGCAAGATTGCACACGTTTGTTGCTCCGCGAGGAAACGTTGTGTTGGCAGTGGGGGGACTTTGACCCTTATACTGCCAACACAACTATTCCTCTTTTGTTTTACAGGGTCGGCAACGCGCAGGTGATACCCCTGGTGTTGCAAGCGTCTACCACTGAATGGAATATGAAAAATATAATTTTTAAATTTAACATGTCTTTATTAGGTAGGTATTGACATTATAAAGGAAATTGTATAAAATTACCATTATTTTCTTAAGACGCAAACATATTATTAGCTATTAATATTATATTAGTAAGTAGTTGATTAATACAATAGTAAAATTTGTTTATTATTCCAATTCATTCATTGTCTGATAGGTACTTCATATCATTTGTATACTGCAGTCAGAACTACGTACACAATAACACACACACATACTCATACACTTACTCTCACTTTCACTGAAATGTTTGACGAGTCTTTCTCAACGAAAAATCTATTTCAACCATGAATTTTTAGACACCACAAAAAAACGATGCCCATTTCCTAAAATACACATTTCACCTTGAATCGAGATTAAGTACGAACAGTAAGGTACGCGTTTTCCCAGTTGGAACTATCCCAAATTACCCACCAAAACCAGAATTACTGAGGCCTCTCAAACGTTTAGAAGTCTGGTACATTTCAAAGGTAAGAAAGGGTCTTCTTGAACTGGTTTTTAAATAGGCCATTGACACTCACTGGGTGTTGTGTTTGGCGAATAATAGATGGCGCCACGAAAGTTTTGTGTTTACAAACACGATTTTGCGCACTATGCTCTATTTTCATCGATCGCCCACGTAAAATGTGCATAAAAGTCGGTTGCAAAAAATTATGGGCTTTAAAACGAAAATCAGTGTTTATCAATTTCAACAGATGTAGATAAACCCATTTAGAAATGGATTGTTTTAATTATAATATGATATAAAAATAGAATCAAAAACTCACCGAATAATGTCATTCAATAATCTCTTGCGAGTTTCCGTTACTAATTAACAAAACAAGGTGCTATGCCCATACAACCTTCTTGAATTTAAACAGAAGGTTAAAAATATCACCATTTTTCTTTTACGAAAGATTAATGTTATGAACCTTCTTCACCTAAGTGCACACAAATAATTAATTTCAATTTATTGTGAAAAGCTTTCGAGGAAATACCTTGACGCTGCATTGGCGCGAAAACTGCGCCTTTCCCGCCACTTTGGAACGACGCCATATTTGTTTTTCCTTTTAAATAAATGACGACAGCGTCTAACCAACAGACAGCCTGGTGGACGAACAGATAAATAAGTTAATTCTGGCTATTTAAAAAAAGCATATTCTGTTTTTTAAGGAAAAGTAAATTAAAACTTTTTAATTTGAAATTGCTAAAACAAAATAAGCAGTACATTATCAATCTTAGTTAATTTTCTTTATTCTTTATTCTTTATTGTACATACACAGAAAATAATAATAATAACAAAATGATTACAAAACAAACAATGTACAAAGGCGAGCTTAACTCAATTTGAGTTTTCTACCAGCAAACCTTTGAGTGATCGTTGCATATTAATAGGGTGTGAGTCAAGTGTAGGTACATTAGACCAAATAAAATATAAAAATAAAACTAAACTAAATTTTCTATCTGTATTCAAAAAAATCTTACTATTTCTTAACTTTAATAACCTTAAAATGATATTATGTAATAATTGTTTTATACCACTAAGATGGCACACAAAGCATAGGGCCCACCTGATGGTAAGCAGTACCTCTGGTTACATCCCCTGTCAGGCAGTTCCAATTTGATTGGAATTATTCCGTGGTTACGAGGTAAATATTATTACAATCGGTTCCGCTGAAATTCAAATAAAACATACATTTCACTCACTCTGACCTTGTTTTTCTCAAGATACGCCGTATTTTTTTACAACGCAATACAGTAATTATAAATCATGATTTTTCTGCGTTTTTGGATCAAACGCGTAAGCTTTATAGAGGTCGTTTGTGGCAGACTGCCCATAACGTTTTGAATATGTTTCGATTGGGATCTAACTACGTGCAATATTGTTACGTGGCGATATCTTGGCCTAATTAATTTACAGTGATCGGTGTAAAAGTAAAGATAGCCCACTGATAAGACCATTGGACCGCCATGTCAAAGATCTCGAGTTTGAATCCAAGGCCTTTTCGAAATCATGTGCGTTATCACTCGCTGAAACGGTGAAGGAAAAAATCGTGAGTGTATGTACACTAAAGTATGTGCTTTAGAGATTTTCTCGATGGCATGTGAAGTCTGCCAACCCGCACTAGACATCTCTCTCATTCTGAGAGGAGACCCATGCCCCGCAGTGGGACAATACATGGGTTAATGATGTAAAAACAGGAATGTGTTGTCAATTCTCATCTTTGAAATTCTAACTAAGGCTAATGATCCTCTGCGCGTCTGCTACGCTTGAGGGTTCCATTCCCAGGTAGAGAGGGTTTGTTTGTTTTATATGAAATTCTGAGTAGCAGCTCGGAGTATAGATTTGTACCCGGTTAATGGCAATAGGGTCGCTGCCCTTTATATGGCACCTAAACATACCGGGGAACTGTGTGTGTAGGTACAGACGCCAGCAGGTCAAGCTATCCAAAACTATCAAATTATCCCAATGGATCATTGAAAAATCCTTTTGAAGGCTGGCAACGCGCTTGTGACTCCTCTGGTGTTGCGGGTGTCCATGGGCGGCGGTAATCGGTTACCATCAGGCGACCTGACTGCTCGTTTGCCCCCTATACCATAAAAAAATGGAATTTGAATCTTACTGTTTTGTATTAAGTTGAAAATCTATCAAAGAAATTTGACAGATTGGGGTAGCTTGATGTACACTTCTGCCTAACCCTTTGGGTTATACAGCCGTGATAGTCTGCAACTTTTACAAAGTATATGTACTTACTGTATGTATACATATAGGACGTTGTATTACAAATTTACAACTACTACTGTTGCTCGCTCCATCATCCACATTTCAATGGGTCAAAGTCCAAATAATTTATTCAAGACAGACTTTTTGAACGTCATTTTTACATTTAAGACAGCCCCCAAAACGCCCGCCCTTCACCGCCTCCTAGTTCTTTAGCTGGGAAGCAAAAGCGGCGCAACAAACTCCCCAGCAACACATTTCTGTCTTGTAATTTACTCGTACATAAAGCGGTAAAATAAAACTCTAAAAAACAAAATTTCATGTTGCTTAAATTTACTTTTCCATTGCTATATGTCAGCCATTGCACATTTTTTAGACTTTTTGAGACAAAAGGTCCTTCTCCAAGATATAATCTATCTCTGTACTAAATTTCATCAAAATAGATTCTGACGTGAGAACGTAACAGACAAACAGACAGTTACTTTCGTTTCATTTATAATATTAGTTATATAATATTACATTAATATAGTTTTGGGTGAAATTAAAACCGTTAAAAAGTTAAACAAAACCAAATCCCTGAAAAGTGAATTACCTAATACCTACTTGTTCAACTAATTAGCGTTGTATGTATAAACTATTTAATTAGTGCTGATGACGCTCTTACGACATCTTGTCAGAGCACACTATACCGTTGCCAGAAAAAAAAACAAACCAGAAACAAATTTTCTTTTTTTACGATGACTTCAGTTCCAGGTAATTTTTAAAATTGCGATGACATTGATTATTTAATTTTAAGACCATGAACTCATTTGTAAAATGTATTATTGAGTATCTGCCAAAACTTTTGAAGTTTAGATACTTAGGTATAATTCTTTAGTTTCCGTTTGCGATTAGTGAGCTCATTGGTGAAAAGTCATTTGGCAGGCACAGAACAGTTAACTTTTTGGGAACATAAAACTGACTTTTAAATACATAGGTACAACTGTCAAATTTTCCCAATGGAACATGAACCTTATTGTTTTCGATGAAAGTTGAAAATCAATCAAAGAAATTTGTCAGATTGGAGTAGCTTGATGTGCTGGCCTCCGTACCTAATACATGGGACCTAAACATACCAGTGAACTGTTGGTGTACTTTAGTACACCCCTGTCTAACCCTTATGTATTTCTATCACATACCAAGTTCGTACCACGAAACCAGTACAGCAGTTCATCACATCCACAAGGGTGATTATTGTGACCGCCACGTGCCCGCGCGCACGTACTTAATACTGTTATCATTTGGATTGGTGCCCATCCTAAGAGGGATGGCTACCTCGATGACGTGGGCCACAAAGAAAGCTCTGAACATCATGCAATGACATGATAAAGGCTATAATGGTCTGCAGATGTATTCCTTGAAGGGATCACAGGTGTGTAAGAGAGGTAGGGTATAGTGGAAGTAATTACACTCAAATTGGAGCTGCTCGACTCGGGAAGTAAGAAGGCGGAGGGCCTTGCAGAAAATCGAAGTGAAATAACACTGCTTTGAGCTGTGTTGTGTTCCTTACGGTGAGCAAGGTTGCCAGTGCTCTGCGAGGAAATGTTTTGTCGGCGGAGGGGGGACTTTGGCCTTTATATTGCAAACCCAACTATTCCTCTTTCGATTCCCTGGTAATAGAGAACGTGCAATGTGATACCCCTGGTGTTACAAGCGTCTATAGGCTACGGTAACCTCTTACCATCAGGTGGGTCATTTGCTTTTTGCCATTTTAACAATAAAAAATATTAAATTATTCTCCCAAGATGTATACTCACAGTTCGCCAGTATGTTAAAGTCCCATGTAATAGGGGGCGAGCTTATTGCCATTAACCGGGCACAAATCCAAACTCCGAGCTATTGAGAGTTACCCAAATACATAGAAAATCCCTAACACACACCTCTATGGTATGGTATCGTATAGCGGGCTGGTTTCCGCAAATCCACGACAAAGCGCGTATTTTGCGTGCGGGTATGATATGAGGTTCATTCGAACCACCCTAACTCTTCGAGAAAAGCCGCCAGGCGTTTAATGTTGCTGACAGTTTCTTGGAGAGTGCTCGGGTTACCGAGGTACTTTGCCCTGTATGTAGCGACCACAGGACAATGCAGAAGCATGTGGGCCGCTGTCTCGTCCTCCCTCAGGCAAGCTCTGCAGAGGGGGCTGTCTGTGACTCCTATATAACAGAGAGATGTTTATTGAAAAAACCATGGCCAGTAAGAGCTGCGGTGACTGACTCACATCTCTAGCGCAGCAGTCGAAAAAAGTAAATAATAAAAAATAAACTTTCTTTCTTTCAAAACAATAGTTACGATGTTGGCAAGGAAATCTAATTTATTAGAAGTCTCTTGTGTTGACTGATTGTGCGTGCTGAAGCCACGAGTTGAAATCTACGTATATTAAAGTCTATTTATGAAGATTGTTTCAAACATGTATTCAAATCGAAAATCAGTCGTGTTCCAATCGTCAAAGCGATCGGTTGTGACAGTGAAATTTAAAGTGAAATAGTTTTTTTTTATTTATTTAATACATAGCTTAGATACATTTTGTAATTTCTTCTTCACCATTTTTAAATTCATTTGGTGATACAATACGATAAGGTTTATTTAGTGTTCGAGTTAAAATTGTCAAAGTATAATAAATTTGTGATAAAGATAAGAAACCAACGATGCCTACCTTTATAAGTTAGTATAATTATTATTGTGGTATATTAGACATAGGCGAAATACTTTTGTGATATTTATTGATAATCTTTCTGGTGTTTATACCTATAAATAGTTTATAGGTATCTTGTCCATTCTCAGTATTCAATCTATCTCCTTGCCAAATTTTATCGAATTCTGTTCAACGGTATCTTCGGCGTGACAGTCAAATAAATAAACATTAATTTCTTATTTTATTTATTGTGTATTACTAAGTATGAATTTAAGTTGTATTACAATTAATGATAGTACTTTTTGGAGATTAATTTTCTTACTTTTTTAAAAAACATCCATGTTAAGCGTTAGTTAGTTTTGTGACGGTTATCCTGGATCTATGGTGCGTTTTATCAAATCGTCATCAAATAGTTCCTATGGCGTTATGTTGGCAGCAATGTAAATAAGTGTTAAATACATGAATTGTATAATATTATTAAAATAAAGTTCAGGTCTATCGGTTGCGGTGAGAGCTATGCTGACTCTACGCGACCGGATCAGAAATGAGATCCATACAAGAACCGATGCTCAAGACAGACAACCAACATGACGCAATAGTAACTATTTGATTAAACGCACTCTAGTCCATTCATGGTGATCGGCCCCTCCACCCAAAGGGAGTATCCTCGAACCAGGCGGATGTTTTGCTTGTTTGCAGGACGGTTGATGTCGGGCGTTTGTAATACAACTTGCGTTCAAAGATTAATCGTTAGACTTGCCCTCACCGTACTTATACTGCTCGAAAACGTGTCCATATAGAGATGAGTGCATGCACACATTCCATGTAGAGACAGAGAACGACAGTGGTGCAATATTCAGTATGAGTGAACGAGACAATAACAGATTCGATACTTCCGATGTCAACCAGTTTACTTACGGAAACGTGCGATGCGAATGTTGATTGCGCGATTCAGGATTTGCTCGTAGTTCCAAGTAGCGGGGTAGATGTCGCTACTGGAAGTAATGTCCAGTATTGATTAGTTATAGCTAAAATATTTCATGTTTGTTTTAGTGACCATGCCTTCGGAGGTGATAACAGGCAAATCGATGCAGCGGGAGCTGGCGGACTCCATCATCAGGATGGTGCCACTGGATGAGATCAGAATACTGCTCGCTTGTGGAGCTAAGGTAAGATTTCCGTAAATTTCATTTTAAGGGAAATATTAGGAGTAATTCCACTCAAATTGGAGCTACTCGACTGGGGAAGTTCCTCCGCCTTGCAGAAAATCGAAGTGAAATAATACTGCTTTGAGCTGTGTTGTGTTCCTGACGATGAGGAAGGTTGCCAGTGCTCCGCGAGGAAACGGCGTGACTGTGTTGGCAGTGGGGGGGACTTTGACCCTTAAACTGCCAACACAACTATTCCTCTTTCATTTTACTGGGTCGACTACGCGCAAGTGATGCCCCTGCTGCTGCAAGCGTCTATAGGCTACGGTAACCGCGTACCATCCAGTGGGTCCGTATGATTGTTTCCCACTTGATATATATATATTTTTATAGCATTTTATATATTATTAAACCTGCTCTTTAACTCCAAATCAACCAGTCAGTTAACCATAACTCTTGATTAGAGAATAGATAGTTGGGCTGGCAGTATAAGGGCCAAAGTCTGCCAACACAACAAATCTTCTGGATGAAATGACCTAAATGATAGTGAAAACGTAGTTTAAAAGATCTCAATGTACAGACGCCAGCAGGTCAAGCTATCCAAAACTGTCAAATTTTCCCAATTGAATATGAACCTTATCACTTTGTATTAAAGTTGAAAATCAATCAAACAAATTTGACAGATTGTGGTAACTTGATGTGCTGGCCTCTGTACAGAGGGACAGACAGCGGAAGCGAATTTTTTATACTATGTATAGAATTTTTTTATACTATGGTTCCAGGTGAACGAGCCAGTGACCCAGGGTCTTCGTCCGCTGCATTACGCAATCTGGCAGCGTTACCTGGAGGCCACCAGGCTGTTGGTGGTGCGAGGATGTGACGTGAATGCCAGGGATGACTGTGGATACAGCGCGCTGCATCTCGCTGCTGAGCACGGGTGAGTATTTTATAGGAAGTCTTCGATATTGAAGAAGAAGACGTTAGTGGTCCCTAGCCAAGCCAAATTCCAAAGCCAATAATAGTAATAAAGAATACACATATCCCTGCAGAAAGCCGCCATACTTAATACCTGTAGAATAATGAGAATGTTCATGGAAATAGAAGATTTGGTTGCATGGTATTCAATGGTAGCTACCTATATCAAATGCATTTCGAAAAAGCTTTGGCGTGTGGATCTAATTTGCACTTTATTTCATTACTAGGTAGCCTATATTTATATAATATTGCCCTTCAAACTCTACTAATATTATTAACACACTACGGTTACAAGCAGTATTTTACATTATGGCATTCCTAATACCTACCACTGGGCCTGAGAACTTTCTCAATAACCTTCTACCCGTGACCATAGACGCTGTAAAAGGTCCAAGACGTCGGAATTAATAATATCAATATAACGCGTTAAAATCCATAAAAAAGTAGTTTTATATCAATCTTCTATTCATCACAGGTACACCGAATTGGTGAAGTTACTACTGGAAAGCGGAGCAGCAGTCGACTACAGACCGGACACTGGTGAAGAGTTCCCCAGGACTACGCTGTGTGATGAGCCGCTTAGGCTGGCAATCAGGAATAAACATTACGTAAGTATAAGTTAAGTTCTGTCATGCTGTGAACTGTGTTGTGTTTCTTACGGTGAGCAAGGTTGCCAGTGCTTCGCGAGGAAACGGTGTGTTGGCAGTGGGGGGACTTTGACCCTTATACTGCCAACCCAACTATTCCGCATTCGTTTTTCAGGGTTGGCAACAGTGATATCATACTCCTGGTGCTGCAAGCGTCTATAGGCTACGGTAACCGCTTACTATCAGGTGGGCCGCAATATATAAAAAAATTGGGCTCGTGGCTTAGTAAAATTGCTGATCAGAGGTCGTACCACAACGTATGATTGCCATCGTTTTACGATTGAGAGAGAGGGATGCCGCTCTACACACTTAATAGCAGCATCCCTTTCACACAACCTAAAGATGATCGCGTTATCGCATCGTGGTAAGGTTAAGCTGCGCTAGCAACGTCCCTCTGTAGATAGCTGATCATTCTTAACACATTGCGACCCCTCCGTGTCTCGGAGAGCACGTAAAGCCATTGGTGCCGGTTGTCATACGAACACCTATGTCACTTGTTTATCGAATAATATGTGAATACCTAATTGGCGTATTTTTTCAGTTTTGTTTAATAGCATATTGTACTATAAAAATTATATGTATATAGTTAAATTATGTGTGCTCATTATATGTATAAAGATATTTTATTATAAATATGTATAGGCTGGTTTGATACCTGTACGTCATTAGGTGGCCACTGAAAATCAGCGCTTTGTTGTGGTCTCGTGCCACAGCACAGCATAATGCTGAGTGGTAGCCTGTTTTGTCGCGGACACGACATGCAGCAGTTAGGTATTAAGATTTGTGATTTGTGTTTCCTGTGTTGTAAATTGTATTTTGTTAATGTTTCTGTACATCGTGCTTAATTAAGCTAAAAACTTTGCTTGTATGTGTTTCTGCGGCAAATAAATGTTTTTCTTTCTTTCTTTACTTGTTAATGGTAGAAACTCAAAAACACTGACAAGTGACTTCCAGTCTATCTTCAGGATATCGGTATTGTCCAGAACTTGGGTAGCGGAGGTCTGATGGCCGTTGTTTCGTGTTAAATAGGTATTAAATGAATGCCAAGTTTTTTGTCAATCTATATTATCCAGATAAATCATCTTCATCCATCACATTCGCAGGAGGTAGCCCGTCTTCTTCTTGAACATGGTGCGGACCCCAACAAGCGCTATTTCTTCGGCTCTGAGATCAACCTGGTCTCCGACCCTGAGTACCTGGAGCTGCTGCTTACTTTCGGAGCCAACCCGGACTCTCGGGACAGGGCTGGACTCACCCCGCTTATGAAAGCTGCGAGGCAGAGAAAGGTAAAAGAGCATAATCTAGATACTCATTGGATTGGTCTACTCAAAGCCGCTGTGGCGCTTTCTTCAAAATACCATTTCAGACATTGCCCTGCATTGCTATTTATTGCTTAGTTTGAGATTGGATGGTGCTGTATAATAGTAGTTGTTCCCCACGGCTTAACTCGTATCTCAAAAGTCTTTTAGAGGCAAAAGGTACCTAGCCTATGTTTTCTCCAAGGTGTAATCTATCTCTTTAACAAAATTTCATCAAAATTGGTTCAGCGGTTTAGGCGCAAAAGCGTAACAGACGGACAGAGTTAACTTTCCTATTTATATTATTAGTAGGAAATATTATTAGGGATTAGTAGGGATTAGTAGGGATTATTAGGGATTATTAGGGATTATTAGGAATTATTAGGGATTATTAGGGATTATTAGGGATTATTAGGGATTATTAGGGATTATTAGGGATTATTAGGGATAATTAGGGATTATTAGGGATTATTAGGGATTATTAGGGATTATTAGTGATTATTATTAGGGATTAGTATGAATTATTATTAGGGATTAGTAGGGAATAGCAAAGATAGTAGGGAATAGCAGTGAATAGTAGGGATTATTAGGGAACTTGAAAAATATTGATTTATTTATTTAATAAAAATGTTGATTGTTGCTATTCAGGGCATAGACGCCGTTCTGTTGCTCATCAGCTTCGGCGCTGACGTGAACGCGATGGCGGACGCTCGGAATGACTACAGGACTGTCATGCACTACGCAGTTTTAAGTGGTAAGGATATTTTGAGCTGTTACATTTGCTTATTGATTTCTGACGACATTTATCGCGAATATTATATGTATATTGAAATAAAACTACTTGTTACGGATTTTATCGCGTTATTATATTGATATTATTAATCCGGACGTTTCGGATCCTTTAGCGTCCATGATCACTGGTAGACTATCCGTAAACCCGTAAATTCGTAAAAAGTTATTTTATATAAAGACGAAGTCTGTGGTCTAGTGGCTCTTGTCGGACGCTGATCACGAGGTCGTGGATTCGATTCCCACAGGACACAAATAATTTTATGTGATGAACATAAGTGTTTGTGTTTGTCTGGGTGTTTCTTTTGTATTTGCAAAAAAAAAGTATATTTAAAGTATTATATCCATTGTCTTGTGCCCATAGTACAAGCTCTGCTTAGTTTGGGATTAGATGGTGCTGTGTAAAATTGTGCAAGAATATTTATTTAAAAAAAATTATGTTGAAGTTGAAAATCTATCAAAGAAATTTGACAGATTGGGGTAGCTTGATTATGCTGGCCTCTGTGGGTACCTTAACATAATAAATGAGTTTACTTAGGTAGTAGAGTTTTCCAGCTCATTGTAACTCTTCTTCCAGGCAATCCAGAGGTTGTGAACCTGATGATAAAGCAAGGAGCGCGTGTGAACTACGAGTGTCCTGAACTGAGCAAGCCCAGTCCTCTGGACCTGGCTATCCTCAAGGGAGACGTCTCCATGCTGCAGATGCTGTTAGCTGCTGGTGAGTGCTTTGTAACGCAAAGAGGGCACATTCTATCGCTAGAATTTCATGTCATTTCATTAACAGTCTTTTCTCAAATTTATTGAGGTCGGCTTTCACTAAAAGCAGATGGGGCTGAACAAAAAATTTCATCGATACTTTATCATGGCGGCAATAAGGTTGAATTTAGCTCTACTTGTAACTAACTTTGTAAGGAAATCTTGGTAGTTAAAGTTTTCCAATGCCCGGTTTCCGGGTTGATATTTTGCATACACGTTTAGTTTGGATGACAATGCATGGTTAGCTATGTGACGTCATTCTAAATCCAATATGGCGGATACCAAAGATGGCGGACCAGTTATTTGTAACTATTTACTAATTTTGTTATGTTCATTTTCAGGCGCTCAAGTGAATGCGTCTAGTTCGGTCATCGGGTCGCCGCTGCATGTCGCTTGCTCCGACAATATCAGCAATAGAAAAGAAATAGTTCAAGTGAGTTTTACGAGCTAATAATTTCTGCCTACCCCTGTGGGAAAAAGGCTGTAGTGTTAAACAAACCACCTGATAGTAAGCGGTTACCATAGCCTATCTATAGACGCTTGTAACACCAGGGGTATCACTTTCGCGTTGCTGACCCTGTAAAACGAAAGAGGAATAATTGGGTTGTAAGTTTAGGTTTCAAAATCCCCCCACTGGCAACACAAAGTTTCAAGCACTGGCAACCTTGCAACCGTTAAGAACACACAGCATGTATTTTATTAATATGTGTCTTTCGTACCTTCTTCAGATTCTTCTAGAAAGCGGTGCAGACCCGAACTTGAAGGTGTACAATGATGAGGACGCGACTCAGCTGCGTCCAGCTCTAGCGGAGTACTTAGCCAGCAACCCTGAACCCAGCTCAGAGATCGTTGCGTTGCTGCTCAGATATGGCGCTAGGGTAAGCAACAATACCTATAAAATCTTCTTATAAAGACTAAGGCTGTGTCGTGATCGTGGTAAATGTACAATGTATTAGATAACAAAGACCTTCTTCATTACGCAGGTCATCATGAAAACTCAGTTCCGTGATCCTGACGGTATCCTGAACCATCTCCAGAACGTCACCTCGGAAGAGTACCAGCACATCTTCTATCTCCTTCTAGAAGCAGCCGAAGCCTTCGATCTTTGCATGATCAAGAGAAACAATACCGTCACCGCTATTCAAAAAGAAGCCTTAATAAAACGGGCTAAAACTCCAATTTCCTTGTTGGCGCAAACGAGGATATTCTTGAGGAGATATTTTAAGACTTCTCTCGTTGATGTCGTTAATGATTTGGAGTTACCCAAAATTCTTCACCAGTATCTACTTTTCAACTGCAGTTAAAAAGCGTTAGCGATGAGGAGGTTTTATTTAGGCTGAAGAACGATTTCTTTTGCCTCATCTTTTTTTATGAAAGATGTTTCGGTGTTGCCAGTTGATTTAGTTCCCCAAATGAATGGGTGATTTGATCGTCATCGATGTGGACCGTTTTGTAATGAAGATTATAAGGTTTGTCATGTTGATTTAAATATTAAATTCACCGATTTCACGGCAAACTTGCTTAGTACGGCAATATTACTTGCAAAATATATTAGTCGTTAAAAGGTAATTGATCCTTTTTGTCTTCTTTGTATTGAAATTACTCTTATATTTTTGTACCTCAATACGAAGATCTCGAGACTTTTTAATATTTTTTTGTAGAAGTAAGATATTGTTTGTGTTGATGTATTATTATTATATAAGTAAGTAAATATGTTTATATTTATCATATCCTTACATTAAAAATCATCGATACTTAGGCCTTATGCGTATCTCAACTTAAAATGATTCACTGAAATTGACTAAAAAAATCTTTGAATTAAAAATATATTTTAATTATGCTCTTTCTTATTTTAACAGTCCACCTGTGCTTTTAAAAACATAATGTTATATTATTATAATAGCACACGAAGTTACAAATTTTGCATAAAATATTAAAAATAAAATCAATTGTGAATCATAGTTAATGGATTCAATATTTACGATTATCGCAATTCATCTTGTATTATGTAGTCTGATTTTTATTAATATGTGATAATTTGTGATATATTTTATGAGTAAGACTTGACTTGAGCTTGTACTGTAACTGCTAAGTTTCAAGTGATAATTATGTATTCAATGGCTAATTTATAAGATAAATAAATGTGTGAAAAAAATATCGGTAGTGTACTTATTTGACAACAATTTTAGCAACTTTCTGTAAAGGTAAAGTTGTCAATCAACTTTACCTTTATAACATTCTTTTATATCGCCAAACATACGCTTCTTTGATCCTTTCCAATATCTAAAAATCGGAAGTAAGTAATTTTTTTCTGTTTATTTTAAAAAGCATTCGTCTCCTCTTAGATTTTATGTATCTTATGTGCGTTTACATATTCTATTTTTCGCCATAATATACAAACAGCTTTTCGTTGCCCATACAAATAATTGTTCGGCGTAAATTGGACTGGGATTTAATTGACCCGAAGCTCACAAGCCAAATTTATCGCTCTTTAAATTTATTGCATTTAAATTAAAGATGCAAAATTTCCTCTGCTAAATATGCTTATTTTGAAATAACCCCATTCATGTTAATCAGTGATTTGATTCCTGCGAGTAAATTATCTCGCATGTTTTTCATTTTTACGCAGTTATCTTATTACCTTTAAAATGTTAAAGTCAAAACATAACCGGAATTCCGGATGAAAGAAGTATATCTGAATATCGGTTAAGTCAGAAATGTGACTAAACAACAAAAGGCGAGTTTCAAATTAGATAAAGTGTACAAAAGAAAAAAAGAAGTCTTGTCCGACATAGTCAAGACTAGTTTTGACGTATTTTTGCAGTCACAATATTACAAGTAATCCCTAATCTTCATGGCCGGAGTGAAGTTAGTGCAACCACCATCTAGCGCGTGGCACAGTCGAGTAGTAAACGCAAATATCTCCCCGCCCTCCTAATTAGTAATAGATCAGTAAGTAAATAGACTTTTACTGTCTTATGACTGGTTGGGACTTTTGCGTGTTCATTATCATCAACCCACATACTGTCTCACTGCTGGGCACGGGTCTCCTCTCAGATTGAGAAGGACTTTTGCGTGTAACATAATTAATATGATTCCGGTTATTACCAGACTTAAAAAATAAATCTAAAGTGGGATAAATTTATTTATAATTTGGCAACATTTACACAGTGACTTGTCAATAACAACCAACTTGCAATTTCGCATTTGACGGAAGAAATAATCAAATAAATACGAAGTATTTCTTATTTCTTTGTGAAACTTATTGAATTTAAATCTAAAATGGCAGACAAACAGAAAGTAGACCTCGGCCTCCTCGAAGAAGATGATGAATTCGAAGAATTTCCCGCTGAAAGTAAGTATTGTCGTTAAAGTACTTACAGTTTTAAGTACATCTCAAACTTTATTTGAGAACAGCCCTAAATTTTGCGTTGTTGTACTATCTAGATTGGGGTACAGAGGATGCTGATGATGAGGATGTGTCTGTCTGGGAAGATAACTGGGAGGACGACATCGTACAAGATGATTTCAATCAGCAATTGAGGTTAGAATTTTATATTTTGTTGTAATCGTTATTTTTCCGGGTTTTGGTCTAGGCTGAATTATTCTTTACTGGGCGAATTGTTGCATTTCCCCACCCTTAAGGTGACTCTCTGACCCATTACCTGTACTCAAAGAGATTTAAGGTTTAAATATGATCCCAATTTAATTTCATTAATTGTCAGGCTGAGGTATGTCACTTTCAACCCAAAAGACAAGAATTTCTGACATACTTACATGGTTGTGGTGCAATACTTATCTATGGTTGTGGTGCAATACTTATCTTGTTGAAGCACAATTTTTTATTTATTGGAAGTACATACCTTGAGTAATATTTTATCATTAACCCATATACTGCCCCACTAGGCATGCCCACTGGGCATGGGTCTATTCTCATATTGAGAGGGATTAGCTAATACCATAGCAATACCAATTGGTAGATATCAAAATTTCTGTTTGAACTTTGGTAGTAAGTTGCTACCAGACAAACTTAGCAGAGGTGTAGTGACTTGATGCAGTGTTTTTCAAACTGTTGCAACCTCCGGTTCGAACCTCTGGTTTGCCAAGTCTTTCCTGTGGGTCGCACTCAGTAAGGTACAAGTTAAAAGCAAGGGGTGAAGGTATGTGAAAATACATCATTTTCAAGATATAGTCATAGACCAGTGGGTCGTGAAATGTTTTTACTTATTAAGGTGTTGCATGTTCAAGAACTTTGAAAACAATTAAAACTTACATTGTGCCCTACACTTGCCTAGCGGTCTATTGTCATGCTCACTAAAATGTCCTGCTGAGGGTGGTGTTGTGTCGGGTCGATTCATTACCTGCAACATGGTTGAGTCGAATGACGCCGATATACGCACATCATACTCGTGAATGGGTGCTATCTGTTGGGGCTGGTCAGCTCTGACTGTCAATGGCAATCTCTTTTTTTTATGTTTATTATTCTGGATTAATTCTGTGGCCTGGTGCTAATACGGCCAAAGTCTAAAAAAATTAAAGCAATGAACAAAGATTCAAGTGTAGCTTAAAACGGACGGCTAGAAGGTTGCAGAAGGTCCAACAATTTTTCTTTATTAAAATCTGTGCAGAGTTAGGGCCTAACATCGTAATACAAAATGGGCTTAAGTTAACTTTGATCGTTCTAGTTTTCACTCCAATATAAAAAAAGGGATTCTTACAAAAATTGACTTTGGCCCTTTTTGTAACCAGGTCACAGAATTTAATATTACACATCAAACTGCATTGTTCTCATGAACTATTCAGATTTATATTGTAAACCAAGATGAATACTGTAATCATGTCTTTTTTAAAAAGAGTGTCTATTCTTCTCCTTAAGACTTACTTTTTGGAACCGTGCAACTAGTTTTGACTTTTCAATAGTGCCATAATGGTCTTATCGAAACAAAATGTTCAACTTTGAGCATTGACTTATTGCAATAAAAAGATTGATGTTATTATCATGGTCTTTTCTCGTTTCAGACAACAACTGGAGAAGCTGAAGGAACAGAATAAAGCTTAAGTTAACTATCATACATCTAGAACTAAGTTTATGTCATAAGAATGTAATACTTACCTAAATTTCAGTAAAATTTACTACCCAACATCAAAATGTGTATTGATTTCTGACATTTACGCGAATATTATACATTGAAATAAAACTACTTTTTACGGATTTTATCGCGTTATATTGATATTATTAATCCCGACGTTTCGGACCCTTTACAGCGTCCATGGTCACAGGTAGACTCCTTTTTACTCGCCTGGATCGCCGAAGATCTTAGCGCTTCCTCGTATGTCTTTTCTTAGAGATATTTTAGCACACGTAGGAATGATGCTGTTGTCTCTACATCTCTTCAAGAAATTTCAAGATGTTATAAAATAATCTGGGACGATGTTATAAATCTTGCACGCTTTGTCATGAGATCTTCCAACCAACGTATTTAATTTGCAATAGGTAGTCCGTACTGGCTAACATATTGATTTCTGACATTTACGCGAATATTATACATTGAAATAAAATTACTTTTTACGGATTTTATCGCGTATATTGATATTATTAATCCCGACGTTTCGGACCCTTTACAGCGTCCATGGTCACGGGTAGTCTACCC
Source organism: Acronicta alni (assembly GCA_964056405.1). Taxonomy (NCBI): domain Eukaryota; kingdom Metazoa; phylum Arthropoda; class Insecta; order Lepidoptera; family Noctuidae; genus Acronicta; species Acronicta alni. The sequence continues at coordinate 6,900,550 of OZ043942.1, forward strand.
GCGATAAAATCCGTAAAAAGTAGTTTTATTTCAATCAAAATGTGTATTAAAAGCCACCCTTAACCTTTTGCGTTTGCCTATGAGTAATAAAAAAATTGAATAGATATTGCTATCAGCTATAAGACCTCTATCATACCTTTATTTTTTTAATAATTATTATAATGATATAATTTTATTGTTATGTAAACACCTAAAACAAAATTGTTAGTGGTAATCAGAGGCCCAAAAAACCTGAAAAACAGTCTATCCTCAGTTTATTGGTATCGCCCAAAAATTGGGTTGCGACAGTTGCTTTGTGTAAAATACTGATACCTACATACATACATACAGACACTCACGCCTTTTTCCCATAGGGGTAGGCAGAAACTAAAGAACGCCACTTGCTACGATTCTTGCATACTTCTTTTGCTTCGACCACATTCATACATCTTGTCATACATACACGCCGGTTGCGAGATACTACACTGATACCTATTCAGTCATATCTAGTTGACTGGAAGCTGACACCAAAATAGTTAGTAAAAAGGCTCCATAGACTTCCACAAGGACCGGTTATATGCCACCTGCATCCAACAACTTGTGGACCTTTACCAGGTTGTTCGTCCATCTAGTTGGTGGCCATCCGTTAAATGTAACTGAACTGTGAGTGTGCATTGCCTCCTCCTAACCCTTGAATATAACCGTGATGTGTTTGTTTTTTATTAATTTGATAATATTAGTCACGAATAAATTTTACCTAATACTGGAGTTTAATGGTTTTTAAGGGTAGATATTAAATAACTAAATATTTGGGACATTTTTTACCAAACGATCTAGTAGGTACCTACCACACTAAGCAGAGCCTACAGACAATACTTGTATATTTTTTTTAGTAAATACATATTACATAAAACACATAGTAAACACCTTGACACACTTCAACTTTTTGACCGCCACGTCTATAACGAAAATCCGTGTTCTCCACGCCAAGCGGCAAATTCTAGTATCTGATAATAATTAAAAAAAAAAAACAACTTTTTGTATAGGTAAGAATTTAAAAGTGGTATTTTTGACGTGCCATGCCGTCGTTGGCGTCGTGAGCAAGTTTTAACACGTCTGTGGGGCGGTCAAAAGGTTAAATGTATAACATCACACAAAATATTTGTGTCCTGTGCGACTCGAACCCACGACCTCGTGATTAGCAGTCCAACACTCGAACCACTAGATAAGACGTTGTCAAATTCAATATTCTTCTAAAATATTATAATATACCTAGGCTATAGTCATGTTATGTATTTATTATATACTATGGCTAAGTAATAAATACCGAGCTGCAAGGTTAAGCTGCGGTCAGTCTGGTGGTACCATTCTTCGTGCCTCGAAAAGCACGTTAGTATCTGGTTAGTTGAAAGCCGACCCCAAAATAGTTGAGAAAAGGTTAGAGAATGTGATACTGAATAATGCAATTTTCAACATACTATGGGTGGCCTTATCGTTAACTGCAATAACTTGTTAGTGCACTTAAAAATCTCAGAAAAAACTGAGAAAGCTCCCGAGTTGTAAATAAAACGACACAATTACAAAAATAACACGTTTATTATAAAAAAAGAACTTACAACAATATTATAATACAGCTCTGATAAGCTCAAAAACATGACATATCAACAGTCTCAACAATTTCTTGTACTGCGACGAATATAAATACAATCATACTTACTAATATTATAAATGGGAAAGTAACTCTACCCGTCTGTCACGCTTTCACACCTGAACTGCTAAACCGATTGTGATGAAATTTGGTTCAGAGACAGATTAGATATTGGAGAAGGATATAAGCTACCTTTTCTATAAAAAATCCTTTTGGGAAGCGAGTGAAAGCGTAACATACATTCAGACACTCTCGCATTTATAATATTAATAGGGATTATCTAGCATACATAATATCCAGCAATTGTTGGATCAAACGAGTTCTCTAGTGGAGACCGTGTCTTGCCAACCATAGTGTACGGCGCCCACGCCAGGTAGTGACGACTTGAGGAAGTTGACTTGATGAAAACCGAAATTCCGGCTCTGTAGTATTCATTAAGAAAAGCCTACGTCCAGCCGTGGGCGAATATAGACTGATTATAATCCTTGACTTCTCGCAAGTATATTGGAATCGCAAATTGTTTGAAATGATCATATTATGCAACATTTATCCCTATTCAGCCTTTGATTTAGATTAAAAAATAACAGTATTATACATATTTCACTAGATATTTTATTTTAATGCTACTGGCATAATAGAACGAATAGTTTAACGACATCTATTACCACAAATTGGGCCCTTAAAATTGACAATTATCACCAACTTCCTTGAGTAAGCATGCAACCCAATATAGAGTAACTTATTGATGCCTATAATTAGGGTTGCCATCTCTAAAACAGGACCTGAAGTGTGAACCCGAACTTGGAGCTTAGCCGGACATGTGAATCCAGCGAATCGGTTGCCGGCGACCCGGAGACTAGAAATGAAACCCCATCCGGACACCCCGGATGCCCTCTAAACTAAGACAGATGGAGAAACCCGTACAGATGGCAACCCTACCTATAATCATAGTATTCTTAGCTTTCCAAGTCCAGCTTGATTTTAATACGAAAACTAAGAAAATAAATAGTGTTTTTACTAAACGTTGAAGATATGATGTTAGTTAAAATGATTTTTGATTCTAAAAACCTAATTTTTATACTTAAAACGCTACTAAAATTGATATTTTGGTGCTGATAATAGTAATTTGTTAGTAAAAGTGATATGTGGATGCTTAAAAATGATATTTTGGGTACTTAAAATTACATTTTGATACTAAAACTGATATATTTTTTACTAAAAGTTGATTTGGCCCTGGTTGGATGTGGTGCCAAACTGATATTCCTCCTCGGTTTGAGTCGGTTGAGCATTTGGATCATCGGGCTCTCCGAAGTACTTGTCTAATATGTGCAGAACTTTCTTGTAAATCTGAAAAGAAAACAGACTTCAAGCATTGTGTGTAAAAACATCAAGTCGAGTTGCACTAATATATCGCATAATAACGGATCCACGCGGATGACGTCAGGAGCATCCATTTATATACTTTTAAAAACCGCAACAAAATCGGTTCAGCCAAACGCGAGATATTCGCGGACAAACATACAAAAAAGTGAAATTTTTTAAGTCTGTTAAAAATAAGCAGGTATTTATTTACACTCAAATGCATAAAATTTCATAATAATTATCAAGACGATGATTAATATAATCCCAGACTAGTCGTAAGCTCGACTGTCTACGGCGTAGACAGTAGCGTAGACTCTACGCTAAAGGTCTTGAGTTCGACCCTGGAGTAGTGTTATTGTATTTTTCTATGAAATTTTCAGTAGCAACTGAAAGTACGGTTTTGTTCCCGGTAATGGCAATATGCCTAAATTGCGTCAGTGTCAGAAATAAATAAATACTTTCACATTTCAATTTCAGTCTATTCTCACCGTGACCATGGACGCTGTAAAGGGTCTGAACTTTACTATTAATACATACATACATACCATCACGCCTGTATTCCCCGAAGGGTTAGGCAGAGGTGTACTAATGTACACCCACATTTCGCCGGTATGTTTAAGTCCCATGTAATAGGGGGCGAGCCTATTGCCATTAACCGGGCACAAATCCAGACTCCGAGCTGCTACTGAGAATTTCATAGAAAAACCCAATAACACTTTGCTCGACCTGGGGATCGAACCCAGGACCTCTAGCGTAGCAGTCGTAACATTAATAATGTCAATATAACGCGATAAACTGTAAAATATTCGATTAAGTCAGAAATCGGCGTTTTGAGGAGGCTGATGAAACGCCACTTCATATATAATTAATATATAAGCGCAGTGTTCATGCAGGGAAACGCATCGTAAGCCCGGATGAAATAAAAGAGCTCACTCCTAAGCAAATCCTGCAGGGTTTAGTATTGAAGTCTCGAGTGGTGAACACAATAGACTGACTATGTGGAGGGACTATGACCCATATACTGCCAACCAACCTCGGAGCTTCGCGTCACCACTACGAGTGAGAGCCGGGACTACGGGAGCGCTGTAGCATTCGTCCGCAAACCCTTATACTGTCAACCCAACTATTCCTCTTTCGTTTTCAGGGTCGGCAACGCGCAATTGATACTCCTGGTGTTACAAGCGTCTATAGGTTACGGTAACCGCTTACCATCAGATGGGCCGTATGCCACCTTAGTGGTATAAAAAAAAGTCAGAAATCAACATACCTGTTCATTTTCATGCTGTTGTAAGATTTCAATTTGATCCAGCGCGCCGACCTCTTCAAGTCTCAGGCATAAAGGTTCAACCTGGCCGAACTTCACAGCCGCCTGTAGCACATACAATGCCCCAAATCACAAATTTTATAAGGAAGTATGTGCGGTGTAACTCGGAATGACAGATTGAGAAAGATAAGAGAACGTTGCGGCTTAAAAGACGATGTAGTGACGAGGATTAAGAATAATATGCTGAGATGGTTTGGGCATGTCGAGAGAATGGATGAAAGGCGACTAACAAAAGGGATTTATATGGCGAATGTCAGTGGAACCGCCGAGAGGGGGGACGCCTTAGAAAAACTTCATCATCAACCCATATACTGTCCCACTGCTGGGCACGGGTCTCCTCTCATATTGAGAGAGATTAGGTTGTAGTCCACCACGCTAGCCTAGCGCGGGTTGGCAGACTTCACAAACCGTCGAGAAAAATCTCTAAGGTATGCAGGTTTCCTCACGATGTTTTCCTTCACCATTTAAGCGAGTGATAATTAATTATTAATACGCACATGATTTCGAAAAGTCAGAGGTGCGTGCCTTGGGTTCGAACTCAAGAACTTCGACTTGGCAGTCCAATGGTCATACCGCTAGGCTATCACTGCTTAGAAAAACTTACGCCGACCTTATTGGTGAGGTTCTTCAAAAAGGTCAGGTGCGTAGTACTCGCAACCGGCGTGTATGTATGACAAGATGTATGAATGTGGTCGAAGCAAAAGAAGTATGTAAGAATCGTAGCAAGTGGCGTTCTTTAGTTTCTGCCTACCCCCATGGGAAAAAGGCGTGAGTGTATGTATGTATGTATTTTATAAGGAACTAGTTGTTGTCCGATATTTCTCTCGCATTTTGAGACAAAAGGTAGCCTACGTCCTTCTCCAAGGTCTAATCTATAACTGTGCCAAATTTCATCAAAACCGGCCTAGCGGTTTAGGTGTAAAAGCGTTACAAAGTCAAATGTTTTATTTCAATTAGACTATTAAAATAGGACTTTTGAAAAGTCAAAACTTGCAACAGATACGAGTTACTTCCGCATTTATAATATTAATAGGGATAAAATCACTAATACACTGTTCCACGTGAGGTTCTGGGTTCGATACCCAACAGGAGCAGTGTTTGTGTTTTTCTGTGGTATTCTCAGTACAAGTAAAAAGCAGTGATAGCCTAGTGGTATGACCATTGGACTGCCAAGTCGAAGGTCTCGAGTTCGAACCCAAGGCACCTCTGATTTTTCGAATTCATGTACGTATTAATGATTAATTATCACTCGCTTATACGGTGAAGGAAAAAATCGTGAGGAAACATGCATACCTTAAGAGATTTTTCTCGACGGTTTAAGTAGTCTGCCAACCCGCACTAGGCCAGTGTGGTGGACTATAGCCTAATCCCTCTAAATAAGAGAGAATACCCGTGCCCAGCAGTGGGACAGTATATGGGTTGATGATGACTCTCAGTACTAGTAGTTTGAATTTGTGACCAGTTAATGGCAATAGGATCACCCCCTATTACATGGAACCTAAACATAGCGGCGAACTGAGGGTGTTCTCTGTGGAAATCCTCATAGACGTCCGCCGTCCCGGGAGACGTTGGGGTGTGTCGGACTTCGCCTAAAGGCGACCTGCCGACTAAAACCACAGGTGTTCGCCTCACCACTAATGGTACGAAACGCGAGAAGATAGAATGAAAAATTATTTATTTTCGCACAAATAACGACGCACGACACTTGGACCAAAAGCCAATGTGTCAAAAATAAAACAATAATAATACATATAAAAAAAAACAATGAAATGACAATGGCCAGGTGCCACTGTCATTTAATTGTTTATTTTTTTTATCACGTGACCACAACAAAGTAAGGTCTGTCAAGTGCCAATGCCAACATAACAAAAAAAATAACAAACATTGTACCGTAACATAAAAAGTAAACAATAAAAAAAAACATAAGAAAATATTTGTAGAAACTTGTGCGTCTCATCAGTGCGAAAAAAGGTCAACGCTCAGCTTAATGCTGCGGAGTTGCATTAACCTTTTGACCGCCACGGACGTGTATAGACGTCAAATGAAAACTTGCTCACGCGACGCCAACGACGGCATGGCACGTCAAAAATACCACTTTTTTAATTCAAAATAAATACCTATACAAAAATTTGTTGTTTCTTTTTAACTTATTATCAGATACTAGAATTTGTCGCTTGGCGTAGAGAACACGGATTTTCGTTATTGACGTGGCGTTCAAAAGGTTAAAAACAACACCGACCGCTGATTTTCAGCCATGGTCTTGCCGATGGAGAACGAGTTGTTATTCCTCTGCGAAGGGTTTCTCACCTGCAGCAAATTAGTGAGTCCATCCAACACTACTGATATGGCTCTGTGGTCAGGAGCATGCAATAAAGCGCAGTAGGGCTCCAGGAACCCAGCTGAAATGAGCTCATCCAGCTGCTCCGGAGTGCCGCCCAGACACAGATTGGTGATCGCCCATGCAGCTTCTTTCTGACATCTGTGGATGGATGAAGTGTGTGTAGGGACACTGCAGGTCTGCACCTCTGTAGGTCTCTTAGATTGAAAGATATTAGCAGTTTATTAAGCTCTACCGACCCGCCCCCACTTCGCACGGGTGCAATAAACATGTATTATACATATAAACCTTCCTCTTCAATCACGATCACTATCTATTAAAAAAAACTGCATCATAATCTGTTGCGTAGTTTTAAAGATTTAAGCATACATAGGGATATAGGGACAGAGAAAGCGACTTTGTTTTATACTATGTAGTGATACCCTATTTTAAAATAAGATGGCTGCCATTTACAGGGTGTTGGGTTAGGAGTATATATGAAAGTGCATTTGTCGATAAAAATGAGCATATAATATACCCTTAAAGTATCGGTAACCGTATCCCAAACACATTGTACACATTATCTAGTATCCATAGTACAGAGGCTAGCACATCAAGCTACCACAATCTGTTAAATTTGTTTGATAGATTTTCAACTTTAATACAAAGGAATAAGGTTTATATTTAATAGTAAAAATTTGAAAGCTATCCAAGCTTTACTGCTGGCGTCTGTTACATGCTCATGTAACATGCTCTGCTTAGTTTGCGACTAGATCGTGCTGAGTAAAATTAGCCAGGAATATTTATTATTATTTATTTTAAAAGAGGTAGGGCATAGTGGAAGTAATTCCACTCAAATTGGAGCTGCCTGACTGGGGAAGTACCTCCGCCTTGTAGAAAATCGAAGTAAAATAACACTGTTTTGAGCTGTGTTTTGTTCTTTACGGTGAGCAAGGTTGCCAGTGCTCCACAAGGAAACTTTTTATTGGCAGTGGGGGGTCTTTTATACTGCCAACCCAACTATTCCTCTTTCGTTTTACTGGGTCGGCAACGCGCAAGTGATACCTTTCGTGTTACAAGCGTCTACAGGACAGGATGTTACAAAACTATCTGTAAAGCCGAGAGGAGGTTAAATGGGGCTTTATAACGAGTCCACTCACAATATTTAAGAACCGTAGTAACGCTGTATAACATACCCCAAAAATAGGAAAACAACAACATTTATGAATGAAAAAATAGAAAAACTATTAAAGTAGACTGAATTATTAGGTAAAATAGGTAGGTACGTAGGCTTTTCTGTTAAATAATCTGGTTCCCTGACATGACAGCTGACAAAATTTGATAATTAATTATGTTTTTGCGGGGTATTTTGTAACACGTTGTATTCAAATTTGAAAAACCGTCTCACTTGATATCGTCATATGTGAGCACGTGCAGTAGATGTCCGAGCACGCCAGCGTCGAGCGCGCGCTGTATCTGCGGCTGTGTGCCCGCCAGGATGTTGCTGACAGCCCAGGCCGCCTCCTTCATCAGCGAGGGCTTGCCGCAGCGGAGCAGGGTGATGATATGCTGCAGGCATCCGGCGTCGAGGCAACGGTCCGTCTGCACAACAAACAATGTTACAAGTATTATCCCCACAGCAAGAGCAATTATTTTAATAAATCGTTTTCTGCAACTTAATCCAGATGCTGACATATTTTTTGACACATCGCGGGATATAGCTAAAAAGTTAATGATATAACTGCATAATTTTATTTGGACATGATCTTTGACATTTTTCACTCTAATGCATTGTATTGATAATTTACTAGTAATATCGACGGCGAAGTGCCAAGACCAAAATTTACACAAAGTGAAAAAAACGTGTAATTTCCTAAAAACTTAAAATAATACGCGGTCAAATATAGACGCGTTTTAAGTAGGAAGGAGTTGTTTTTAAAAATACAAATAAGTGGCTTCATCAAAACACTCGGAAATCGACCTTAAAGTCATAGTCTTGGAGTGGGAGTGGTCCTGAAGTAGGGTCAATGGGGTTATGGAGTGAATTCACTGGTATAACGAACTGAGATTACGATTACTACCATTACATACTTAAGAATTTATGACTGCAAAATCATCTGTTGTGTGTTCACAATACGCCATTGTCACGTATACGTGACAAGCAAGCGTGTGCTCAGTACGCCAACGACACAATTAAGTGACAAAAATTAAATACTTTCGTGATTTCAATGTCACGAGGACATTTTATTCGAGAATTGTAAACGAAAATGGAAATTCAGTTGATTATCAACGAAGTTTTGGATTCCCTATTTTTATATGTAGGTATTTGCTGTGAATTTAGGACTTTGCGTGGAAGGTATGCACGTACCTTTATGTTGTGGAGTTCAAAAGTTGAATAATGAACTTACTTGTTCGTCAGAGCCCGTGAGCATGTTCCCGATAGCTCTAAGCGCCGGGGTTCGTACGGCAGCAGACTTGTGGTCCAGTAGGCTGACGACCCGCGACAACAGATGTGGCGTCATCTGAACTGCTTCGATGCGCTCGTTGGGACCATCAGTCAGGTAGGAGAGAGCCCAGCAAGCATCGGCTAGGGAGAAGAATCATTTTGTTATTTTTTTTTATTCTACTAAAGTGGCGAACAAGCATACGGCCCACCTGATGGTAAGCGGTTACCGTAGCCTATAAACGTTTGCAACACCAGGAGTATCACTAGCGCCTTACCAACCCTATATTGAAAGAGGAATACTTGGGTTGGTAGTATAAGGGTCAAAGTCCCCCCACTGCTAACAAAACGTTTCCTCGTGAAGTACTCAAAGCAGTGTTATTTTACTTCGATTTTCTGCAAGGTGGAGGTACTTCTCCAGTCGGGCAACTCCAATTTGAGTGGAATTACTCCCACTATGCCCTACTACCTCTCTTAAAATTAAATTATTAAATATATTAATTTCTGACATTTACGCGAATAATACATTGAAATAAAACTACTTTTTACGGATTTTATCGCGTTATATTGATATTATTAATCCCGACGTTTCGGACCCTTTACAGCGTCCATGGTCACTGGTAGACTGTAGATCAGCCTACCCGTGACCATGGACGCCAGTATTATTTCAAAATATTTTTGTATTTGTAGTTTTCTGAGAAAAATGACAGAATCATTGAATGCCCCTAGTACTGGTAGATTAGACGAAGACCCCAGAAGGAAGTGGTTCGGATTAAGGGCTTCCTCAGTCCCTGGTTCCACGCCTACGTATGTGAGTGGTCGACTGTTCACTATTAAGCAATGATAGCCTAGTCGTATGACCATTGGACTGCCAAGTCCATCCAAGGCTAAAATTGAGAGGGATTAAGCTATAGTCCACCACGCTGGCCTAGTGCGGGTTGGCAGACTTCACACGCCACCCAGAAAATCTCTAAGTTGCGCAGATGTCCTCTCGATGTATTCCTTCACCGTTTAAGCGATAGTAATTCATTCATGACATTCTGAAAGCAGAGCCGAATAAACGGTTTGATGATATTCTTTATTTTATACTACTAACGAGGATACGTTGTGTTGGCAGTAAGGGGACTTTGACTCTTATACTGCCAATCCAACTATTTCTCTTACGTTTTACAGGATCGGCAACGCGCAAGTGATACCCCTGATGTTGCAAGCGTCTAGACTACAGTAACCTTTTACCATCAGGTGGGCCGTATGCTTGTTTGCCACCTTAGTGGTATAACCACCACATACCATATACCATACTTACCACAGGACAACATTAAGACAATTAGTGCAAAGTGAAGTATTACTAACATATGTTTGAGCTTTATTTACTAACAAAAACTTTAAATTTACTGTTAATATGTTACTTTGTAAGGTATCTAATGGCCATACATGCATGAAAATAAATAAATAAAAATAAAAACAAATACTGGGCCAATGTCTGGTCTGTGAATATCCCAAGTCAGCTTGCAGTCCACAGCTCATGAAGGACAGACGCCTATTAGTGCCTTCGTCAGATGCATCTACTGCGGATCAGGTGAAAAGTAAATGCTAGAAGAATGGATGCTTATCCAATATCTAATATATCCAATTATTGCTTACCCAAAACATCCTGGTCAGTAATCTCAAGCAGTTCTGATATGTATGGCAATGCTGGTGCGACATATTCAAATTTAACAAGCGGGTTCTTATTTCTGTAACAAATATTAATTTATTGGTTTGGCGCACATAGGTACAGGAGGGGCTCGTGGACAAGTTAAAACTACGCTGATCAACCATCCGCAAGGTTAAGCGTAACTGGCCGCCGCCAGTCTGTGGATGCGTGACCATTATTAAGAGTTCGAGACCTCTCCGTGGCTCGGAGAGCACGTAAAGCCGTTGGTCCCGGTTGTCATACGAACATCTACGACAATCGTTAGTGGTAGTCAGAAGCCCAAAAAGCCTGACAACCAGTCTATCGTCAGGATATCGGTATTACCCGGAAATTGGGTTGCTGATTGGGATACTGATACCCCGCCACATCTGGTTAGACAGCAAGCCCACCTCAAAATCGTTGGGAAAAGCCTCGGAGAATACGATACCAGTCCAGGAGTACCGCTTTCTGCATCAAACCCTTGACCCAGCCGCCTAACGAAAGCCTCCTCAGATGTAAGTCGAGGCTGTTCGCTATTAGACCATTGGCTGAAACGACTATCGGCACAATGACTGCTGAATCCACATACCACATGTCAATAATTTGACAATTTAATTGATATGAAGAAATTTGCGGATTTTATCCTTTAAAGAAACCCCCAGCCAAGCTCGCTCCGCTAGCTGGGGGGTCGGCCATGTCTGTCGACGAATCGATGGCCGTTGGAGCAGACCAGTCCTAGAGTGGAGACCGCGAATCGGCAAACGTAGTGTGGGACGCCCCCCAGCCAGATGGACCGAAGATGCGGATGCGGATGAAGACTGGATGCGGAAGGCGGAGAACCGGGTATTGTGGCGCGAATTGGGAGAGACCTATGTCCAGCAGTGGACTGCGATAGGCTGATATGATTAAAGAAATTTTATAATTCAGTTTTATAAGCAATAAATCCTTCCAATAATTTCACCAATATTTTCTTCGCTAAAATAACTTTAAAATGTAAAAATAATGCAATAAGAAATATACAAAAAGACAATATTTTTCATTCCATTCTTATTCGACAACCTCGCGGACAAAAGTAAGATACCTAATATGTTTCTTTTCTGGGCTTTTACGAGATTTTCGTCATATTAAACAAATAATCATTGTGCGACGATCTACTAGCGACCCACCCAGGCTTCGCACGTGTTCGGTGTAATGTATATTATGCATTAATATAGCCTATATCACTCAGTAATAATGTAGCATTGTAATGGTGAAATAATTTTTGAAATCGGTCCAGTCGTTTTTGAGTTTATTCGTTACAAAAATACAAATCTCCACTCTTCATAATAATATTATAAAGAGGGAAGATTTGAATTTTTTTTTTATTATTTTATATTGTATCTACACTCATATTATTAGTGTAGATCTATGTTTATCATTATTTTTAACCTGTATTTCTTACCTGCAGAAGTTACTGTAAGTCCAGACAGCGGTCCTGAGCTGACTGGATGGAGTGCTTTGTGTCATCAGTGGCAGTAGGACAGCTAGAGCGCCGTGGACCAACACCGCGTCCCTGGTCTGTGGCCCGTCACCAGCTATGTTGCCCAATGCCCAGGCGCTCTGTTCACCCACCACACCGCCGCGGGCAAGCAGGGCTACCAGCTTAGGGATGGCACCGCCCTGGGGATGACGACAGTGTGATCAGTTATGGGTTAACGTACGCAACTAGAAATAAGTAAGTAGTAGTTAGTAGGTTTTGTTTTTATTGGGAGCCATAATATAATAGAAACTTTTACTTACATCAACTACTGCCATAGTGTGTTCGTGAGTGCCGGATGCAATGTTGGTTATTGCCCAAGCCGCCTCAAACTGAAGATCAGGGCTAAGAAAACAAAGTGGAGCTAAGTGAAACTGTTTTATTTATTGTAAATTACACACACACGCACACAAACAGACACACAGACACACACACACACACACAGCTATGCGCACACAAACACGCGCGCACACAGCCATGCGCACACACACACACACACAGCCATACGCACACACACACACACTCACAGCCATACGCACACACACACACTCACAGCCATACGCACACACACACACACACACACAGCCATACGCACACACACACTCACAGCCATACGCACGCACACACACACACACAGCCATACGCACACACACACACTCACAGCCATACGCACACACACACACAGACACACACACACACACACACAGCCATACGCACACACACACACACAGCCATACGCACACACACAGCCATACGCACACACACACACACACACACACACAGCCATACGCGCACACACACACACACAGCCATACGCGCACACACACACACACACAGCCATACGCACACACACACACACACAGCCATACGCGCACACACACACACACACAGCCATACGCACACACACACACACACAGCCATACGCACACACACACACACACACACACACAGCCATACGCACACACACACACACACACAGCCATACGCACACACACACTCACAGCCATACGCACACACACACACACACACAGCCATACGCACACACACACACTCACAGCCATACGCACACACACACACAGACACACACACACACACACACAGCCATACGCACACACACACACACACACAGCCATACGCACACACACAGCCATACGCACACACACACACACACAGCCATACGCGCACACACACACACACAGCCATACGCGCACACACACACACACAGCCATACGCACACACACAACCATACGCACACACACACAGCCATACGCGCACACACACACACACAGCCATACGCACACACACACACACACAGCCATACGCACACACACACACACACAGCCATACGCACACACACACACACACACAGCCATACGCGCACACACACACACAGCCATACGCACACACACAACCATACGCACACACACACACACACACAGCCATACGCGCACACACACACACACAGCCATACGCACACACACAGCCATACGCACACACACACAGCCATACGCACACACACACACACACAGCGCACGCACACACTATTACTTATTACACCCTAAGTGAATAAACTATGTATTTTTTTTAGATGTACATAACTATGGAGTCTCCGCCCCAGCCTGTCTACATACCAATCATCTCTTTGCAGTGCATCCACCAATGGTTTGATGACGCCAGCGTTGACCATGTGAGTAATAGGCGGGTTCTGTTCCCGGGAGAGCATGCGGCGCGCCGCCCGCGCATGTGTCGTCACTGTAGCGAGGTCGTTGCTACGGAGACCTGTGAAACACCACTGATATGCAGCTCTTTTCATCCAGCCGCAAAAATATAGTCCCTACTAATATCATAAGCTCAAGTGGCAATGGGCGGGGCACATAGCTCGTAGAACTGATGGCCGCTGGGGCAAAAAGGTTCTCGAGTGGAGACCACGCACCGGAAAGCGCAGCGTGGGACGGCCTACAACGAGATGGACGGACGACCTGGTAAAGGTCGCTGGAAGTCGTTGGATGCAGGCGGCTTGAAACCGGTCCTTGTGGAAGTCTATGGGGGAGGCCTTTGTTCAACAGTGGACTTCCTGTGGCTGATATGATGAATATCATAAAGCAGCAGTGATAGCCTAGTGGTACGACCATTGGACTGCTAAGTCGAAGGTCTCGAGTTCGAATCCAAGGACGTGCCACGCACGTGTGACTTCGCATTCATTTCACGTACGTATTAATAATAATTAATTATCACTCGCTTAAACGGTGAAGGAAAACATCGTGAGGAAACCTGCGTACCTTAGAGATTTTTCTCGATGGTTTGTGAAATCTGCCAACCCGCACTAGGCCAGCGTGGTGGACTATAGCCTAATCCCTCTCAATCTGAGAGGAGACCTACGCCCAGCAGTGGGACAGCATATGGGTTGATGATGAATATCATAAATGCCAAAGTAAATATGTCTGTCCATTTATGCTTAAACCGCTGAACCGATTTTGATGAAATTTGGTAGAGAGATAGATTAGACTGTAGAGAAGGATTATATGCTACTTCTTGTTTAAAAAATTCTTTTGGGATGCAGGTGACACAGCTAGTTTAACATCACATACAATAATTTTATCTAATAAAATGCATTTCACATATTCCAATCTCTATTGCAACTGAAATAATTTTTCAACCTTATTCAATAATTGTAGTCATTTCAAAAGTGACCTTAATTTGTTATTGTAAAAGTTGTTATTTGTGCGAGTGCTAATATTTTCTTAAACACTATTCGCTCAAAAGCCTACCTTGAGTGTCATTTTAGCTGTTAATTTTAAGAGAACAAAAACATTAAAAAAAATATATCTTATATTAGCTCAACTTAATCAAATCTATCACCAGCTGCCATGCTTGCTAAGACTAGCTCAATAAAGACCAAACATTTTCGTTAAATCAATTTTTTGTTCAACCATGTCTCAACAGACTTACCTAGCACAATCTCAGCAGGTGTGAGCACCTTCTCATGTTCAATGACCTCATCCCCAGCATCCGGAGACAGCGCCCGTCTCTTGAGGAGTTGCTCATCACGAGCCTGCTTCCGCAGAGCAACACTCAGCTCCGCTCGCTTGCGACGGAGGTCCTGTAAGACAAAGAATTAAAACTTGATTATTATGCCTAACTGCTGGGTGACCTCAAAAAATCATAAATAAATTGTTTCGACTATTTTACACAGCACAAACTAAGCAGAGCTACTGTACGGCCAAAAAAACAAAATATAAATAGTTTTAAATTTTCATATAAACCTTAAAAAGGCCTTTAATGAATGTCAAGCCTAGGTGCATGGTTCCAAATGAGTCATTTCCTATGGCGAAGAACAGGCAAAGAACTCCATGGTTACTCTTTTAAAATATTGTTTTGTATTGTACAATGATGGATTATAAATTGGATTGGATACTTACTGTGGATCTAGTATCCACAGTACACAAGCTCGAATGGATATAATACTTATTATACTGTTTTTTTTAAATACATACTTATAATACATAAGAAACACCCAGACAAACACAAACACATATTATTATGTTCATCATATAAATTTGTGTCCTGTGGGAAATTGTTGTATTGTCTTGATTTTAATTCAGTTTTATTCAGCAATTTAAATTATTGGAAAGCCGTATATGCCTTTAAGTGACTTATTTGCTCAGAACTTATTAATTATCGCCTATCTAAAAATATTTTGTAATTAAGTTGTTGGTTTGCCTTTTAATTATAAATAAACTAGCTGATCTGGCAGACTTGGTCCTGTAAAAACACATACAAAAAAATTCATTCAAATTAGCCCAGCCGTTTAGGAGGAGTTCAGTGACATATACACATACAGTAGAATTATACAGAATGTTACAAAACTACTCGTAAAGCCGAGAGGAGGTTAAATGTGGCCTTATAACGAGTCCATTCACAATATTTAAGAACCGTAGTAACGCTGTATAACATACCCCAAAAAAAGGAAAAAAACAACATTTATGAATGAAAAAATTAGAAAAACTATTAATGTAGACAATTATTAGGTAAAATAGGTACGTAGGCCTTTCTGTTAAATAATCTGGTTCCCTGACATGACAGCTGACAAAATTTTTGGCTTTGGTAATTATAATTATATTTTTTACGGGGTATTTTGTAACACATTGTATATTATAAAGATAAACCTCATGATCAGCAAGTTGACATGCCAACTATAAGACCACATACGTTATCATGATGGAAGCTCTATTTGAGAAATTCTGACAATGTCTTCAGTCTAGTATAAAATTAGCAGTGCTTACTAGTAAGCATCACCAATTTAGTTTCAGTTAAGAAATGGATGGGCTATTTGTACATTGGATTCTCAGTTGTAATTAATTTATTTTTTGTAAAACATATTTTATATTGACTACAAATAGCCGCCTGCCTATTCAGCCTAAGCGCGACTGCTACGCTAGAAGTCCTGGGTTTGATTCTCAGGAAATCTCAGTAGTAGCTTGGAGTTAGGATTTGTGCCTGGTTAATAGCAATAGCCTCGCCCCCTATTACATGAGACCTAAAACATATGGTACTGCATCTCTGCCTAACCCTTCAGGGAGTACAGGCGTGATGGTATGATCTATAATACAGACGAGTGGATGGTAAAGTTAAGCTGTAAGTACTTGCTGGGGTTGTTATTGGATAGGGCACAAAAATTTATAAATTAATATGTAAGGTGGGTTGGTCGCCGTAGGTGTCTGGAATAATTATACTTAATCATTTCATGTTGTTTAATTAGCATAATTATGAAAAATTTGTTGGAGAGCTGCTGATTATATCAATGAATTAATCAATTTCATGTTGAAATCTACGGAATTAAAGGTACATAATAGGTACTAATCCTAATATTACGATACCCTGATTAGGTATGTCGATACCTACCTAATTAGTAAAATCATTTTTGTAATGTTAATATTTTACAAAATATCATAATTTAACAAAAACAAATGAAAAAACAGACTGAGTTTAACGAAAAAAAGAGGACGATTTCACTGTGAACAAAGATTCAAAATTCGAATTTCAATCAAAACTTACTGTCGTTCCGTGTCCTGCATTCTTGTACGCTGACAAACGTGAAGCATGAGTTTTTTCAGCCATGTTTATTTTTACAAACTACACAAAATGAAAATTAAATTAACAAATTTATTTTGTCGTTGCACACAAAAGCATGGATGAATTTTTCAATTGAATTCAAAAAAGTTCAACGGACGGAAATAAGCACTTTGACAGATTAGTTTGACTTTTATATTTTGGGTGACCAAGTAAAGATTTATCTGGAGAAATTACCATTAGTAGGCAAGACTAAAACATACAAAAAAAATGTTCGAACATTCATTAAATTCATTATATAATACAAAGCTTGAAATATAATATGAATAGAGTATTTCACTGACGTAATTTTTAAATTAAATACTTACATAAAATAAAAAAATGTTGATCGATTGATACTAGAACATTTCTATTTTATCCTATAGGTTGGTATCTTTTAAAATAATTTATCAAAAAATACATGAATCCAAATTTAAAATCGATTACACCCTTTGTATCGATATCATGTCAAGGTCTGACCGGATTGCAGCGCAATACTAGTTTGACACTGACAAATAATTTAAGCGAGGTATGCCATATAACTTATCACACAATCACAAAATTGGTAATGTTATACCTCTCCTTGCTTTTCCTCTTCAGAAAGTATAGGCACTTATTCATTCATTGTTTAATTTTATGATAA
This sequence comes from Acronicta alni, assembly GCA_964056405.1. Classification (NCBI taxonomy): domain Eukaryota; kingdom Metazoa; phylum Arthropoda; class Insecta; order Lepidoptera; family Noctuidae; genus Acronicta; species Acronicta alni. The sequence goes on from OZ043942.1 coordinate 6,918,566, forward strand.
TGAAAAATATTATCGTCAAATTCAATAATATTTTAACATTTAACTACAAAATTTATTCAAACCAACTTTAATGACTGTAATTTCAAGGATTTTTTTTATGTCTATAATTATGTGCTTACTCATATGGGTACCTAATATGTTAATGCTAATAGCATTGTATTGAAATAAAATCAACATTATACAGGCCTGTGCTCAATGCATTTAAAGATCGAACAAAAATAAAACAGAACAATAGCCAATTAAAATTTATAAACACGATGCAGACATTCAGTGGCAAGCGTTCGACAAAAAATTGGAATTTTACAACTCAAACGTAACTCAATTACTGACGGAGACAAAGAAATTTATAGACTCAACTCTATTATTAATCAAACTGCATTGCGACTGCTTTCGAATCGTATTAATGCAGTCGAGATGAACATCCAAAAAAACAGTACTGAATAAAATAAGAAGAAGTAGGAGGCGCTCGTACGACAGATATTGAGTAGTGGGATGGGCCTAGCATGCGCAAAGATGTATTACTAAAAAATAATCACGCTTTCCACTATAATTAATCTATCTATCGGCCGACACTTTCATCTGGCGACCTCATATACGAAACGATCGTAAATTAACGTTATTAAAACAAGTTTACAAGCGTTCATGAACGTGTAATTACGCAAAACGTTACGCCGCTGGGCGTGACATCACAAATCAGTCCGGTCGAGCCGAAGACAACATGTCTATGTGCTGTCTTTGTTATTCTTTAATGTTGGAAAGAGATGGGTATAGCAGGCAGGCCGGCTCTGATCGTATTCCGTCGAGGGTGTCGCCATTTTCGTTTTGACGAATATTGACAGCACGGCAGACAGACAGTGGCGCGGTCGACGACGCAGCGTCTGCCGGATTATTTTTATTTTGATAGTGAATCATTTAACGACCAGACTACGTTTGCTGACTCGTTTCGCGTCGGTTAGCAATAAAAACTGTATTTACAACAACAGTGACGAGTGATAGACTGCTGGTTGACGAATTTTGGTGCTAACCTCTTCGTTCCTTTTTTTTTCCGTCAGTGTTTTTGAGAACTGCAAGGCTGATCGATATGTGCAAGATTTACCACAGATGACTCTGCGTTACTCAACCTCGTGTTGATTTCTTCTGGTAAGTGTATTTAAATATTGATCTTTGAATGTATTGAAGTCAATAATCATTGAACGTTCGATAATATAGACATTTTTGGAAGCTCATTTTGGTTCATACATAATATTATTCGGCACAAACTTAATATTTACAGCGTAAAATGACAGTCGCCCTTTGTTGCGGTAGCTCCAGTTTGTTTACGAACTGTCAGGGGCAGTACACGGCCTAAGATATATTGCCTGGGTTGGCGACTATGCGTGGGCTTTCTGCGCAAGTGAAATCATGTCTTACGGTTGTTGCAATAGAGTTGAAAGTTTCATAACTCGCAGAACGATAACGGCCCGTAGAATTAATTTATCACACGCCGCGCTTGACAAGTTGAAAACATAAATTCGACCTTGGCGCTCCACGTGGTTTTCAGGCTTTGTGCTTTATGTATACGGTAGCTGACATCGAGTATCGATTTTTTAAAATCGAATTTAGATTTTTGTTGGTGTTGGCAACAGTGCGTGTCAAATTACAGATTAAAAAAAGTAAAAACTAAAAAACAAAAATCTAGAAATAATGTGGTGATATTATTCTTTTTATTTAAAATTATTTTAATTCAATTCAATTCTGAAACCAACTATCTACTCTTCGAATCCCAAGTAGGTAAGTAATTATGGATTAATATTTTATTACAAAATGTTTACGTAAATAAATAAATTACTGAGCTACGATATTAATTTATTGATAACATTGATGTTGTAAATTACAAAAACAATGCCCATTGACTCGAATTTATTTATTAAATGCAGATTGTTGTACTTAACCAGTTTAACGTATGTTATTACATTCTTTTGTTTTTTTTTAATGATACTACAAAGTCCTTAGAGCTTTTAAAACATTGAACACAATTATTCGAAATTAGTGCATCATACCCTAATCTGGAAGTTCAACAGATTGTCTTAATGATTAATATTCCTTGTCAGTAGGTATGTATTTTATTTATTTAACAGAATGTTTGGTCAGCGAGTTGCCTTACTTAAATTGGCACTTGCTTTTATTTTAACTTCAATGCAAATAAAGGATGTACTAAGTTTTAAATGTATTTATCTGTATCTGTGTGTCTGTCTATGACATTGTGACTTCCAAACGGATGAACCAATTTTGATTTAGTTTGTTTTTATTTGAAAGGCGACTTGATCAAGAGTGGTTATTTATTTATATACACTTTATTCTTCAGTCTTTTGTATGAAATATAGAGAAGACATGAACCAGTTGCAACTAACAAGTGTTCTCAGCTATGATTCAAGAAAATCGAAGTTATGTATAGAATAGAATAGAATAGCTTTATTTCTCAGTATATGGTACATTGAGGTCTTACATTTAGCATTGATTTACATATACTACCATTGCTGGTGTAGAAATATTAAATAAACTATGCATGCAAATCATAATCACTTGAAATTGAGCACTTGATTATTTATGATTGCAATAAAATAATAAAATGACAATGTCAACCCTTTCAAATAATTGGAAAATAAAAAAATAAATAAAATATAAATAATAAATAAAATAACCTAAAAATGCAATGTCAGAATTAACAATTATTATTGTTGAATTAGTCAACCCTAGTAAGCTGTCATGTCAGGGAACCAGATTATTTAACAGAAAGGCCTACGTATCTATTTTACCCAATAATTGTCTACTTTAAGAGTTTTTCTATTTTTCATTCATAAATTTAGATTTTTTCCTTTTTTTGGGGTGTTATACAGCATTACTGTTGTTCTTAAATATTGTGAATGGACTCATTATAAAGCCCCATATAACCTCCTCTCGGCTTTACGGGTAGTTTTGTAACACTGTATAATTAATGAATTTACCATAGACACATAAAGAAGAAGAAGTATATAGACAGTAGTTTGTAATAGTACTGTAGAGGCCGGGGTTGCTAATGATTGGGAGCATATTTTAATTAAAAGCGCAATAATGGAAGAACGACTTGTATTCTGATTCAACAAGAAATTCTTAATGACAACCATGTATACAATTGTTTTCTAGACATATTTCAAATCTACTTACTTTTTTGTCCGTCACATTTTAACTGGCCAGAACGTGATCATTAAAGACTTATTGTTCCAAACTCTTACAGTAGGTACCTATTTGTTCATCAAATTAAATGACACATGCCAAAATTTTGATAGATTATTAGTATCTCTAATAGATCAAATTTAAGTCAATTGTTATGCAGAAATTGTGCCTTACTTACTCGATAAGAGATTATATAGATGACAAATATGTTTGGGATTGAAATGTTCTAATGAACTAGGCTTTTGATTATTTTATTACCATTATTATTATTCATGATATTCATCATCAACCCATATACTGTCCCACTGCTGGGCACAGGTCTCCTCTCACATTGAGAGGGATTAGGCTATAGTCCATTATATTCTGCCATTGAATTTTGTTATTTATTATTTTCTTTAAGTCACACATAACAATGATTTATACTAATTATATTATAATATTAGCAGACAGAAATGTTTATATTTTTTATTAAGTATTATTTAATAATGATAAATTAATTAAAAAATATTATAAAACTAATAAAACTTAAATAATACTTAAATATTACTTTACAAAATATACATACCTAAAATAATGTTTAACTCAATAAAATGTAAATGTGAGTACTTTGTAGGCTAAATATGCATACTCAGCTTTGAACACTGTGGCTTTGAGCCTTTATGTGGCCTACGCAAATGTCCCGCTGATCTGGTATCGTTGTGCGAAGGATTGTTGAGCTCCCTAAATTATGGTCGAGCTACACAATGACTGATGCATGCATGCTGTCGACTGGGACTGGTCTACTCAAAGTCGCTATGGCTCTTTCTTCAAAAGGCCATTTCAGATATTGCCGTGCATTGCCCAGCAATGGGACAATTTGGTGTTGCAAATAGTCTGTGCTTCCTGCTGCGCCGGTACTGGTAGTTACAAAGAGTCGGCATATTTCTCCGTGGAGTTCTGGCGCCTTAGCTTTACTAGTTTTGGTAGCGTAGTTTGTGGTTTCGTCTCACCTCTGTGAGTTGCACACTGGAGAAATTTTCGGGGATACAGGAAAGGGATCCGTTTGTCCTTTTGTCCTTGTATAAGAACCTCAGAAAAGCTTTCTGGACCTTCTCTAGTAAGAGGACGTAGGTGATTTCGTGCTGGTTTCTAGTTTACTGCGTACTAACCAATTCCGTTTACGATTTACGTTTACGGTTTTTATGCAATAAATGATGATATTATATTATTATTATTCTCATATTCATTCATTTTCTTATTTATATTATATTTTTAAATATAAAACAACACACACAAATACATTTAAAAATATAAAAAAAATAGTCAGACCACCAGTATCGGGAACAAGGTCCAAGCTACCGGTGACTAAAGACTCCAGAGAGTGGAACCTTCTCGCAATTTGTGCCGTGTCGAGAAGTACCGCTTTCTGTATCAAGCCCTTGATCCAGTCGTCTAACGAGAGCCTCCTCAGATGTCGATCGAGGCTCTTGGCTATTAAACCATTGGCTGTATTTATTGAATTGCTGAAAAGCTGATATAAACACAAAAAATATCAAATTGACTGATTGACGTCATCAAATAATGTAGGTGGCAATCTTATCGGACTAATAAAGGTAGTAGCAGTTGACCACGTAAGTAATTAAGTATGTGGAATGTACTAAGATAATTATCTATTATCTAATATTATGGAATTACATTGACTTGCTCCAAATTTCCCCTGGTGACAGCGTCGCCGTTTGCACTAGAGAGAGGTAGGGCATAGTGGGAGTAATTCCACTCAAATTGGAGCTGCCCGACTGGGGAAGTACCTCCGCCTTGCAGAAAATCGAAGTGAAATTTTATTTTTTATTTTTTTATTTATTCATTTATTTCAGGCAACAAGGCCCATATAAAAATATAATAATACAATATAAAATAGAACAAAAAATAAAATATATACAACAATAACAAAACTAAGTATTACTATTCCACACGTAAATTCGTCGTGCGTCGCTCGGTGTTAGGTATCCGGCCCCGGAACAGCCGGAACAGTACACCTTTCGGCCAAAACTCTTCCTTCATGAAAGTCGACAGATGTTCGGTCGGTACTCTAATCACAAAAGAACTGAAATTCACAATGTGACTAGAGTCTAACCGGTCGACCCTCAGAGTGAGATTGCTCTTAATTGCAATATACTCTACAATCTCCTCGGTTTTTGTAGAGTAATGCAGCCTGGACACGTAGAGCGGCGTCACTGGTACTGCAGGACGCAGCAGGTGTTTCGGTCCGGTCGGTGCAGTCCCGCACTTGTTCACAAATAACACTGCTTTGAGCTGTGTTGTGTTCCTTACGCTGAGCAAGGTTGCTAGTGCTCCGCGAGGAAACGTGTTGGCAGTGGGGTAGACTTTGACCCTTATACTGCCAAACCAACTATTCCTCTTTCGTTTTAGGGTCGGCAACGCGTAAGTGATAGCCCTGGTATTATAAGTGTCTATAGGCTACGGTAACCGCTTACCATCAGGTGGGCCGTAAGATTTTTTGCCAGCTTAGTGGTATAAAAAGAAACTAACCTTGTCAAGGCGGCAAGGCGGTTATATTTTTTCTAGAGACTTGCCAGGGTATTTGGAATCCTATAGTATATGGGTTTGTCGGTTATTAGACTTTCGCATCATAATTTCTGGGCAATACGTAACCGATATCCTAAAGATAGACGAGTTACTAGACCTTTCAGGTTTCTGACTACCTAAAGATTGTAATAGGTTTTCGTTTGACAACCGGGAAAGAAGGCTTTACGTGTTCAACGAGGCACTGACGGGTCTCGACGTGCTAACAATGTACAATTGTACACCCGTCGATAGAATGACCGCAGCATGCGCAGCTTTACCTTGCAGATCAATAAATCTAGTTGCGAACGCCTGTTATTATTTTTAATTGAGATAAGATTATTACATATTGTCTACTACTACAATGGTTATTTATTTATACAATTTTATTTACATTTTATATTGTACTTACATTAATTTTAGCATAATTATTTTGAACCTTGAACATTTATTAGTTCATTATTTAATTTAATATTATTTTGCTTATCATTTGTTGCGTAAGGTTTATTTATCAATAATATACTGTAATATTATTAAATATTCAGAGCCATGCTTCGGCACGAATGGGCCGGCTCGACCGGACTTGATACCACGGCCTCACAGAAAACCGGCGTGAAATAACGTTTTCGTTGTGTTTCGTCGAGTGAGTGAGGATACCGGAGGCCCAAACCCCTTAAAAGGGCGGCAACGCACCTGAAACTCCTCTGGTGTTGCGGGTGTCCATGGGCGGCTGTAATCGCTTACCATCAGGCGATCCGTCTGCTTGTTTGCCCACCCTATCACATAAAAATAAAAAAAATAAAAATAAGATGTCAAACTAGCATACGGGCTTGATGGTAAGCGGCAACCGCAGCCTATAGACGTCAGCAACACCGATATCATTCGCCCGTTGTCATCTTGAGATCTCAGTTGTTGTGTCATATGTCCAGTAATTTCACTGGCTACTTTGCTCTTCAAATCGGAAACCGAATTTAATGTTAGAATATGTTGTGCTTGTGTTTATGTTATGAATGTACTTCCATGTTCCCTTAGGAATAACACAAACATCATCAGCGAACTGTGGACACATAGGTACTATCCTGTCTAAAACTTCATCGGAACTGCAGGCGCTGCCCTACCAGATAATGGCCCCAGTAGGCGGCACGTGTGCCTTCGATTAAAATGCGAGGCAATGCCTTGCCGATTGAACGGACCAGCGACTGCTGGACCACAGCTTGTCATGGTCGTGGCGAATTTTACGGATCTCATTGTCAAGACTATAGGGCAATTGAAGGGAAATGCGGTTTTAAGTCCGTACGAGTACGAGTCGTATAAATGAAGCTACGTTTTAAAAAAAGCGAGCCTGATGTACCCTTCTGTCTCCCCAAGTTGTAGCTAATCCATGAGGAAGAAGGGTGTTGGACTTTCACCGGCAAAAATTATCTACTATCATTCACTTACTATACGCGGCCATTCACCTCGACCAGTTTAGTTTTTTTATTAATGTATCTTAAACATTGTTTTGTTATCACTTCCTGTCTACCTATTTTCCTTGATAATTGAATTGCTGCAAAGGTGTTTAATTATTGATTCAATTTATAGTCTAAAATTTGTTACCTGTGAACAATACATATAGACAACCAGTTTTTATCTTAGTTAGTCACCTTTTAATTAAGTATTATTAGTTTTTATTGGCTTAATGAAGTTTTATAGAACAAGTGTAGGAAAAGGTGGGAATCCAGTCGTATGAAGAGTTCAACCAGAAGGAAGAGGATAGAGAACAGTGGAGATTGTTCCGAAAAGAACTAACCTCGAAGAAGTTTTTTGGCTTAGTTAAAACCTCAACTAAAAAGAGAGGTCTAAGTCTTCTAGCCTGTGTTTTGTATACCTGTCTGTGACTGCCTCTCTTCTCTTTCCTATCTCTTCGCTGTCCGAGTCTATCTTTCCTATCTCTTCACTGACTAACTAAGATTGTAATAGGTTTCCGTTTGACAACCGGGAAAGAAGGCTTTACGTGTTCAACTAGGCACGGAGGGGTCTGGACGTGCTAACAATGTACAGAGGCCAGCACATAAAGTTTTATTTTATTTTATTTATTAAGGGATAATAAACAACTACAACATATATATAATACACAAGATTAAAAAAAAAACTAAGTGGTAATGTTGCAATCCACTGCATTATCCGCAGATAAAACATTTATAAGAGACAGTGGTTGCCACTAGACGACCATAACCAATATTAATAAATATTTTAAACTAAATAAATAGGTTAAGTACTAAAAAGCTAGAGCTACAAAATTAAATCAAATCAAAAACAATATATTTCACTTAAATTATGCAAATAATTAATAATAATCGGATTACAATTGAGATAAACATTTTAAAACATTAGATTTAAATTTATTTTTCGAGCATGCAAAAATATCAATGTCACTAAAATTTGAATTAAAGGATTCCAACATTCTATGAATAGGGCAGCGTAGGCCAGAGTTCGTACGACAAGAATTAAGCGCAAATAAAGTACGTGCACGAACCTGACGCACATGAAGTTACCACAATCTGTCAAATTTCTTTGATAATTTTTTAACTGTAATCCAAACGCAATAAGGTTCATGTTCAAATGGGAAAATTTGACAGTTTTGTATAGGTTGACGTGCTGGGGTCTGTACAATTGTACACCCGTCCATGGACGACCGCGTCAAGCGCAGCTTGGACCTTGCAGATCAATAGATCTAGCTATGAACGCCTGTTATTATTTTTAATTGAGATAAGATGTCAAACTAGCATACGGGCTTGATGGTAAGCTGCAACCGCAGCCGGGTCCGTAACGTAACTTCGAGAGTCATATGTTCGATTAACGGAAAGTCGACTGAACGTTTGTTCGAATGGAATTTATTGCGAAATAACCTTATGTCGTCAAACGCTACTTCGACTGAACGATTCATCGAATATTTATTAAATGATGGACTGCTCTTTTAACCTGAGTTTTAGTTATTATATAATTTAATAATTAAAATAAAAAAATTAAAAGTCGATTTTTCATTTTAATTTTTAAATTATTATAAAAAAGTTTAATTTTAATTATTAAATAAAAATTATTAAATTATTATAGCAGCCTATAGACGTCAGCAATACCGTGTGTTTATGTTATGAATGTCCGCGTCGGTCTTTCCTATCTCTTCGCTGCTGTCCGAGTCTGTTTTTCCTATCTCTTCGCTGTCCGCGTCTGTTTTGTCTTTCTGTTCCTCCGCTTCTAAACTACGCAACATATTTTTATGCTCTTTTTGCTATAATTTAGAGATTTTCTTCCGGATGTTTTAAACGTATAATATATGCATGTAGTATAGAGGTCAGCAGGTCAAGCTATCCAAAACTGTCAAATTTTCCCAATTGAAAATGAACCTTATTGTTTTGTGTTAAAGTTGAAAATCAATCACAGAAATCTGTAAGATTGTGGTAACTTGATATGCTGGCCTCTGTACATGCACCAATGCGAAGCCGGATCGCTAGTGACTCATAAACGAACAAACCAATTAATTGCTTTTTTTGCTAAACTTCTGGATCAATCAGAATGGTCCCGAGCAATCTTTAGTGACATCACTTTCAAGATTAAAAATTAATATATTTAAAATGTCTTAAACCGTAAGATTTAAGAAATTCTAGAGAAGCGATTCTAAAAATATAATACATAAAACGCAAATTTTGTTTTAATAGCAGCTATGTTATAATAAGGAGCGCAGCTGTACAGTAGGGTCGTAATTGTGGGTATGTTTTGGACGTTTCTTTTGAGGAATTAGGCACACAACCGCGCTTATCATAAAAATTCACAAAATCTATGACGGAATACGGACAAGGGAATGGAAAACCATAACAATACTGTTCAACATAGAAATAGAATCCAGGACCTCACTCCATTACCTGCGCTCGCGATCTTTAGACCAATGAGGCAGTCAAAAAACACATTGCAATATGCTCATCCTACCGGAAAATACGGAGCACGAATGTCAGGCCATGTTAAAGGGACGGAGGGTAGAAAGCAAAAAGTTTGAGCGGAATGAGGCTGTGTTTTAAAAAGTACCCACCACTAGGTACGAAACTTTTTTGATAACCCCAAACAAAAACTGTTTGCAAACATTTTTAAAATAATATTTTTTGGTACAATATTGCAAGGACGTGGAGCCCATGAATTTTAATTATTTAACCTTTAACCATTCGAACATGTGAAAAAGTGCAAAGCTGCGCTTGATAGTCAGTCTATAGATGTTTGATTTCTCTTAACACATCCGAGATCCCGCCGTTCTTCGGATAGGACCTAAAACCATCGGTCCCGGTTGTTATAAGAAAACCTATGCAAATCTTTCGTGGTAATCAGAAGCGTAAAAACCTTGACAACCAGTTCATCCTAACCCAGGAATTGTTGCGGAGGTCTGATGGCAGTCGCTTCGTGAAAAATACTGATATTCAGCCGCATCTGGCTAGACGAAGCTGACCCAAATATAGTTAGGAAAAACATAAGAGGACTATCACTACATAGTATAAAACAAAGTCGTTACTTGCTGTCTGTCCCTATACTCCCTATGTATGCTTAGATCTTTAAAACTACGCATAGGATTTTGATGCAGTTTTTTTAATAGATAGAGTGATTTAAGAGGAAGGTTTATATGTATAATACATTTGTATGTTATTAGTACATTGCACCCGTGCGAAGCGGGGGTGGGTCGGCTAGTATTCTATAAAATTCAACGGCCCATCGCACAACAACGTGAATAAAAATGTGTTCTTGAAGTCTTATGGCAGTCGCTTTGTGAATAACTAGAAGCCGATCCCAATATAGCTAGGCTAGGATCAATTTGCTACTAAGCAGCGTGTTAAAGTTTTTGTAGTGGCTACAATAAAAGTTATCGAGACTGTGCGCTTGCATTGCCAATTGAGATCCACAACATGCACGGATGCTTTACGTAATGAATCCTCCAGTATCATGTAAATTCATGGATGAACTAAGTATTCTTATTCAAACTTCCTTGGGGTAGGCGCAGTATGTTTTTTTTTCCATACATCTATCGACCGTTAATTATCTCATCACTAAACTTACTTCTTTCTCACAATATCATCTTTCACACAATCGATCCATATTTTCTTTGGTTCTTTTGTAGGTATATTTTTAATGCAATATTTGACACCAAGCCTGATTCAAGTTTGGGTCCTCTGTATGTGTGTGTTTCAGTAGCTTAGTCTAAATAAAAGTGTTAGGTGTATCAAACCAGTTTCGAATCCTGCCTATTCGAATCTTTATTTCACAAAAAAATTACATTCAATTTATTAGTTGTCTAATTAATGATAAAACAATTACCTGAACTATGAAATTTTGATGTGCAAACTTGATCATGCTTGCATTAGATCAACATGCACTGTTTTATACATTGGCTGATAAACATATTTTTATCTGACGGGAAAACTTCGAAATTGTATGAGATGTCTATTTCTGGTATGTACTTAAAAAGTGTTCAAGTGTTGTGTGCTTAAAAAGTGTGCCTAATTATATTGTAGGAAAGAATGCATGTAATCATATTTTATAAAATTTAATAATATTTGCATGTCACCATTATGACTAAGTGTTTTGGATCTAAGTATTTAATTAAGACTGAACTGTACCAATACTTATCGCAAATAAAGATTCATTCATTCATTCTTTCATTCAAAATATGATTCCGATCTAGTTTCAGTCTCGTGAATAGCTACTAAACGTCAAACGAGAAAATTGACCCAAAGGTGAAATCTGTGACGTTTATGACACTGAAACGAGACCGAAAATATATTTATTCGCGCTCGTATTGGCGGGGGCACTGCCGTGCCCCCAGATAGTAAGACAGAATAGCGTTTTCATTACTTACGTGATTCTACAATGCTTATATACAGTCGACAATGTAACAGCTCTTTGATTGGCAGGCCCTTAATAGGCGGTGCACAGGGGGGTTCTGGGGTGGTCTATTAAGAGGACCCAGTGCCCCCCTCCATGTGCTGATGGTGGCCACCGGGGTGGTTTTAGTGGGTAAGAATCCCACACTCCCCGGTCTAACCCCCGTAGACCGGTAGCCTTTTGAAGGTTTCCTTCCGTGAACAAAAAAAAAAACATTAATTTTTGATGCAGTGCACATCAAAACTTACTTTCTGAAACCTTTGGAGCTCGATTCCCTATTCCCACTTCAATATGTTCTAAAGAATATTTTATCAAAAATTCTAAAAAAGGTCTGGTAACTTAAAATTTATACCGTCGCAAGATTTTTGTCAAGAATGCAGAAACTCGAGGGGCGAATATCGTACGGTTTTCCCGCGAAAAAACCGCTTTGACAGCGAAAAAGGCGGGAACGGACGCCATTACTAGCAAGTGACGCCAGGCCGTTGTATAATTGGCGTCGGCAAGTTATGGTTGAATTTAATAACGCGGAGATACAGTCCGGCGTGTATATTTGTGGTTCAAAGACAACAGCTTTGATGTATGAGCTATTATGTTTTTGATTAACGTTCTTAGGGAAAATATTATATTATGATGAAATTACGAGATGGACGTTCGTAAATTTTGTGAAAAATTGTTTATGAACTCCAAGAAACTTGTCTACCAAATGTAGAGGTTGTTTTTCGTAGCAGTTTCCGTACGTTTTATGTCTTTATTAGCTATTGGAAATTATAGTAAAATAAATTTTGGGTTTTCTTTAGGTTTAATATTTTTCGATGATTGAAAGTTACTCACTGTATATTGAAGGTTTAAGTAAATCACTTAGATCACTTGTCCAGGTTCCAAGTAATAATGAGCGAGGTTTGCCATTTCTTTAATGAATTTATTATTATGTTACGGCAAATAACACATTAAATATGTGTTATTTGCCGGTTCTTCTCCATAAAACCCACTATAGTTATCATTTATATAACCACCTAATTTCTGATAAATCAAAAGTTAATATGTTTAATTAAAGTAAAACAGTGTAACTTCGACAAATTGCGCAATATGTCGTCCAATCACACAGATTTACGTAGAAATATGGCTTCTGGCTTTCATATTCGAGTTGAAATAAATTAATACAGCTCTAGCTTTTCATACTACGCACGGGGAAAATTATTATGGGTGCCTATAGCGAGAGCTTCGCTCGATAATAGACGGCTTCCGGCTGATATCACTTGTATGAAGTCTTATCTCGAACCAAGGGAGTTAATTGGGGATTATGAAGTGCGGGTGATGACGTAGCGATGTGTATTAAATGTATGTAGATTCATTGACCCGATTTCTTAGCTGATATAGTGCGCCATAATTTTTTGGCATGGATAATGAAAAGTCAGTGATGTATTTTCGTTCTTATTAAAGTACTGATATTTATTTTTTCTTTTTTATTATTGCTACGTGAGCGGTAATACATTCGCGCAGACCTGGGTTTACATACAGTTAAGCAGGAGATTACAGAATACAACAAGAATTATCAACATGGTCTCCTGACACAGAAACATACTGGCGGCGATACTGAACGGGGAAGGAAGCACACCATACTCAGAAGATATAGTGTCAGATCATTAACCAGCAGATTCAACTGGACTGGAGATGAGGAGTGGTCACTGGAACCTCCTTCGAGCTACCTTATGTTATACCAGTACATAGTAGGTACAAACAATAAAGTGAATCATTGTATCAAACAGTTGCCATGTTGCAGATGAAAGAGGAGAAAAAAAGTTTGATGAAAAATTTTTTATTTTTATATTCAGACTTAATTGTTTAACGATGAAGTATTAGACATATGCCGTGCCCTACAGGATCTATTATTGATACCATAAACTGTTATCATTGTGGAGTGCAACAAACGAATTGAGTATTGAACCACATTTTGAACAACCATTCCACTAAAATATGATATGACAGCATCAGTGGTATGTTAATGGTTTAGTCCTTTACGTAATAATTGTGAACTACCGCTCATTTTGGTCGCTAGACTCCTGAAACAATCAATCTTGTATGCATTTAAATGCAACTAGATGCAACCGATTCAACCGTTTATGAATCGTAGCAAGTGGCGTTCTGTAGTTTATAGGGAAAAGGCGTGAGTGTATGTATTTGTATGTAAATAAACCTAGTATGAATTTAGATACACCAGTGTTTTGGTGTTATCTCTACCCCTTTCTTCCTAACCGTCCAACTTAACCCGCAATGATGACATCATATATCCAGTCCGTGTTACCGCCAAAAATCTAATTTCGCCCGAACTTCAACTAACGAGGAACTGAAAACTCCAACTGTACATTTTGCGTTGCAAACTTCAAAAATTTTAAGTGAAAGCGCAAAGAAATAGGACAATCAACCCGCGCCAGCCCAGTCCGTAATACCGTGTAATAACGGACTTCGGACCCTTTATTTTAGGGTTACCTAACTAAGGGACCCGGCATAAAAATAAAAGAATTTCCGAGGGAGAATTTTTGGTGCTTTTTTCAGGATTCCGGGCTTAATGAGTGATTGGGTTCGGTGATATTTTATGCAAGAATCTTATTAGGATGGTTTACTTTTGGTAATATGGCGTTTATGAATAAAGAAATCAGCATGAAACATTACAAGACATTAAAATATTACTAGCCATAGACGGGATATCATGAACAAAATCGTAATCTTTATTTTTTTCCAATTGGAAACAAATCGGCCAGCTTGTCACTGTCTCTGTCATGTCAGCCTGACAAAGAGGAAATACAAAAAAAAGATTTTTCCATGAAAAATCCAATCGGAATAAAAAAAAAAACTATGAGTGTTCCTAATGTCCGCAATTCTCAAAATAATTACTTTTATGTCCTACTATACAGAATTTTCTATAAAATCTGCTAGTTTGAAGATTGACCTAAATTATATCGCCAGTTTCTAGGTTTAAATATTTTATCATCAGCAATTTATTATATTCCTGTTATTCAACATCATCATCAATTCATATACTGTCCCACTACTGGGCACGAGTCTCCTCTCAGATTGAGAGGGATTAGGATACCAGTTCACCACGCTGGCGTAGTGCGGATGGGCAGACTTCACACACTGTCGACAAAAATCTCTAAGGCATGCAGATTTCCTCACAATACCTGCTCTCATACCATTGTAATTATAATTCAATTTTTTTAAATATTTAGCTTTCCTCTAGTCGCATGGTAGAGAAATTACGTCTACCTCAAATTTTCCATGAAAAATTTGTCGGTACCCGCAATTGGGTGGTCTATTTAGAAATGATGATTGCTACTAATGCTTGAAGTCACGATCTAGCATCGATTGTGTTTACCCCGTTAGGTGCTGGTGTGAAACAGAACCAGTTATGACGGTAATTAATGGGAAAACAAGTGTAGTTGTGTATGGTATAAGTTGTGGGAGAGAGCGACTTTGTGTTTATCTATTGTAAGCATACGGGCCGCCTAATGGTAAGCGGCAGCCGTAGCCTATAAACGCCAGCAACACCATAGTTAGAGCGTTGTCGTCATCTTACATCAAGTTCCATAGCGGATCATTTAAAAATTAGGACTATTTGTGGTCGAGATTAGGGTCTTGCCACTTTTTTTATAAACAGTTCTTAAACAGTCGTTTATGACGGCAGGATTGAATTTACCCGTCGAGTTTTTTTTTAATTTATCTTCGATAACCATATATACATTTTATATAGATTTATATAGACCCTTTATATAGACCCTTTGGGCGATATTATCGTGGCGCAAGAACAAAAATGCTCTTAAGCCGAGGAAGGAAATAAACTGGAACCAAACCTGTTATGATGGAAAAAAAAAATTCTATCAATCAATAACTTTATTTTTGCTAAGTTGGTTTTATATGCCAAATAAAAATTTAGGGTAGGTAACATTTCTAGTTTATTATTATTTTTACCGAGTACCCGCATTATCTTATACCTCGCTCCACAAATCACTTAGACCACACACGTCCCATCACGCTCACTTAACAGCCCACCGTTTATGGACATAACATGCGTGAATTGATGATAATTTTAATGTACCCTCTATTTTACGTTATTTGTTTTACTGCATTTTTTTAACTTGATGGTGGGTGAAATATTTAACATGTTTTGTAGGGGTGTACTATGCCAAATACTACTTAAATATCAATTGATCGACTACCTACTATAAATTGAACGTCTAAATACTTTAACGTTATTTTTTAATTCTTGATACTTTGATACTGTTGACCGCTAATTCGCGCTAATAGAGCGCGTTTGTCAAGAAGAAACCGATTCACTCGAGATTTAAAGAAATCCAGACTAGAGCTATCGGGGAAGACTCACACGGGAAGCTCATTCCACATTTCAGCGGTTCGCATGAAAAAAAAGAGGACTTAAAGCGTTTCGTTTGAGTTTTTGGGATGTCTACCATGAATCGATGTCGGTTTTTCGTGCTTCTGGTCGTTCGCCGTCCGTCGCACGTTCTTAATATCGAATGGTTAATAAATCGAACATTCAATATATCGCACACTCAATAATAGAGTTCAAAAATGACGATTATTTGTTTATATACCTTTTCCGGGTAACCCGAGAAATTTGACGTCTTGGAAAATTCTGGAAAAAGTGACGATGAGGGATTTTTGTATATTGTGGACAGTACGACTATCTATATGTATAACATAAAATACATACATTGATACAATTGATACATACATTGATACAATACTGATATTCGCGTGTCAGAATCTGTAAAATTTTATATTATAAGAAAATTGGTTAAACTATGTAAATAAACAGCATACCTGCCCACCCTTGTTAAGATTAGAGGCGTAAATATAGGCGAGACTACATCTGGGTCCCAGGAATTTATGTTAATATTAGTTAAATAATAGAAGAGGTTGGCATTCAGATACAAATTCGTGTATTTTCCGAGGGCGCCAAAATAGCAAAGGGTGAAAGCTTGCGGTAGAGATGCGGACGTATCGATGAAATGGATATATCGATAGTTGAGGTTTAATTATTTTATTTTGCCGAAAATTGAAGTGTAATAACATTACTTTAAGTTGTGTTGTGTTACTAAGGGTGAGCAAGGTTGCCAGTGCTCCGCGAGGAAACGTGTTGGCAGTAAGGGGACTTTGACCCTTATACTGCCAACCCAACTATTCCTCTTTCGTTTTACAGGCCCCTGGTGTTGCAAGCGTCTATAGGCTACGGTAACCGCTTACCATCAGGTGGGCCGTATGCTTGTTTGCCATCTTAGTGGTATATAAAAACTCAAATGTTTTTTAAGCGTGAACGTTTCTGTTGCTCAAAACAGCCTCAGGGTGTCAAAAATATGCGTAGGCTGTGTGTCGAAGAGAATTCGTGTAGTAATTTATAATATTAAAATTAGTTTATCGTAATTATTTGCCGCTGGCTATACATGCGTCTTATAAGTAGTTGCAACTACCAAAAATAAAATCGTCCTACTGGCACATTTTAGACAGTCTTAACAGATTAACACCAGGTTTCTAAAAGATTACACAAATCTCTGATCACTGATAAGTACATAATACAATTGTTATCAGATACGATAACTGGTATTTTTGATTAAATGAATTGTATCAATTGACCCCTGATTCCAAACCGCTCATTAGCTAAATACGACTGATGTGAGCAGCGGAATATCTAGTGCCGCCTCATTTTATGGACTGTATTTTTTCTTTAACTGTCACTGTGTTGTACAGTATTTTTAAGTTAGATTTAGGTGCGACTAACAAATATATAAATCTCATAAGAAGTATCACCCAGACCTGAAACAACTGAAACATTTCATGACCCTTAGCAAAAGCCAATTCCAGCCAGCCAGCTCAACCCCTGCGCTAATCTACTATTCAAATGACAAAGAAGTTTGCGAATAAGAGGGCTTAGACAAGTTGCAATCTGACAATCGAATCGACGAACGAATCTAAAGAAACAAAAAGTATGGAAATGACAAGCTTTTGACAAATCGGGCGATCATAGATGTCATTCCCATACATTTTGTTTCTATTCGTTCGTCGATTCGATTGTGAGATTGCAACTAAGGACTTGGTGATTATGAACATTACTTTGACAAAACACTGTTTTTACACATTCTATCAAAATAAAAACAAAATCAAAATAGTTTTATTTTCATATTAACCATATACAGGCACATATGAAATGTCGAGTCTCACCTAGACTCGACATTTCATATGTCACGGTTTCAAATTAGGCGTTTCCTTTGGAGAAGAACCGGTAAGAAACTCCATGGTTACTCTTTTAAATTATAGTTTTATACAATGGTGTTCGATACAATAATTATTATAAATTGGATACTTACATGAGAGAACAATTTAAGAATGTTGAAATCACTTTATATTTCTATGATAATTATAATTCAATTCAAATACAACATCTATGATCACGGGTAGACTGAGGTAATGAGAGTTTTGATGTTAAAATTATTGATATCTTAGTTTATAAGGTTTAAAGTCACCTTACAGTTTATAAATGGCAATAGGCTTGCTCTCTATTACGTCGGACCTAAGCAATATAGCGGTTAATATAAGCATGCTAGCATGAGCTGCCTTATGGCGTTATGTTATGTTAATTTTATAATCATTTGAAACACTTAATCTTCGCCACATTAATGTAAAAAATATGGTTTTACATCTAGGTAATAATTATAACACAACATAATCTGAGTTTGCGCGTAATGCCTGGCTGGCCGTGAACCAACATAATTGTCGGTTATAAAATACCACCAAGTTACCAAATGGAGTTAATGAACATTTTTATATAAGTAATTTACTCATTGGAGTGCTTAAAGTTAAATCGAGTGCTAAATACCGTGCGGAGATCCGTTTGCGAGGTTAAGTCCAGTTTGATGAGTTCAGTTTTAAGAATGGGTGCCTTTTTAGTGTTCCGTATCCAAAGGGTAAAAACGGGACTCTATTACTAAGACTCCGCTGTCCGTCCGTCTCTCTGTCACCAGGCTGTATCTCAAGAATCATGATAGAAAATTTCAAAAATTGAAATTTTCACAAATTATGTATTTCTGTGGCCTCTATAGCAATAAATACTAAAAACAGAATAAAATGAATATTTAAGGGGGGCCCCCATACAACAAACATGTTTTTTTGCCGTTCTTTGCTGGATATCAATAACGGCAACAGGAAGACGCTTGAAATATTCACTGAATATTTAGTTGTAAGTATATTCACTTTAAAAATAAATACATAATAAAAATAAAATAATTATTAAAGAGTACGGATACGGAACCCTTCGTGCGCGAGTCCGAGTCGCACTTCGCCGGTTTTCTGGTATACGGGTAATCCTCATGCATCGTCTGCTTACCTGGGGGAGGCGGCAGGGTATGTCGGACACATACTGACTAAAAACCTTGTTATTTTAGTTGTCTGTGACAGTCGTAGAGGGCTTCTAAGAATACAACACTCCACATGCTGAGAAAAAACGTTAGTAAAGGTGACTTAAGCGACATCTGATGATATACAACATCATTATTAGTATAGGCGAAACCTGAAACACGTGTCTAGTATTTTTATGTAAAGAATCTATGTACAGTATTTCTAAACGGTATCATGACAAAATCACAAAGTTATAAGCATGTTATGTTACGTCGTTGTCCATGCAAAAACATGCGCACCGCGCGGCACGAGGCGCCCACGCGCCGCCGCCCGCGCCCACCCGCCCCGCGTCGTCTTGTGCGAAATTGAAAGAAATAATTTGGCAGTAGTACCTAACCATACGGCGATTTTATTGCAATTAACTGGTGATAACATTTTTCATCATACTTGCAGGCTTTGGACTACCGCAATGGTTGTGTAGGTAGATATTATTATGTACTTTATTCGTAAATACGGCCGTAAGTAATAACATTTAGTCAATGCGATTAGTGCACCTTATGCCAACCACTTAAAGTTCAAAGTGGATGAAAAGTGTTAAACATCGCATTACTTAACCATAGCAGGTTGTAGGTGTAAATAACAACTTTCTACATTTAACCGTTTCGGCTAGGCATGGCATGTTTAATAATTTAAATCATCACTTTTTACAATGATTGACTTTAAAGTTATTTTAGCGAAGCAAAAATCCGACCGCGGGCAGGATTCGAACCGACGTCTTCTGTTTAGGTACACCAGACGCTATGACCACTAAGTAAATTACGACGTAAATTTTGTTGTTGTTGAAATAACTTTAAAATCTATCCTAATTGACTTGATTGTAAATAGTGTTCAACAATGTTTACAATATCTTAGGTACTTATCAATGTTTGTGTATGAGAAATACATTATTACACGACACTTTTTACTCACGTTTTGTACACACGACACTTTTTACTCACTTTTTGTACACACGACACTTTTTACTCACTTTTTGTACACACGACACTTTTTACTCATGTTTTGTACACAGTTACACACGATCAACCGAAGCACAACTACTCGGACGGGCACTCGCGACATGTAGGTACCTAACTGAACGGGAGCACGATACGTGCACAGTGACCTGTAGCATCCGGGCGACTGAAGGGATGTGGATTAGCCCCTGCCCCGCGTGCGCCCGCGCCCGCGCAGTCCTGCTTCGACCGAGGCATGTGTCACGTGGCATGCCGCGTGACCTGTGTTGCGCGCATATGATTGCGGATAGGTACTTAGTGTCGCTCGGTGTCCTACTCGTAACATTTTTTAAATGTTTTTGGGACAAAATATAACATGATGTAAAAATTATTGGAATCGATTCAGTTACTGATTCTGAACAAACTATATTCAGGTTTCGCATATACTAATAATAATGTTGTATAACCCATATGATTTAATTTAAAGTTCAATGCCGTAAGATATTGCCTTACACTTTTACTATTTGGAATTTATTACATTTATTTGAGCAATCTTCAAAAATAATATTAAGATTTTAATGATAAAGGCTTCAGTTATTATATTAAGTTTTTTAAAGTAGGTGACTAATTCAGTGAGATTAAGTCGGAAAAAATATCGATTTCCAAACGAGCTAAACTCTACAACTATCGATCTCGTCGCATCTCTACGTGTGGGGGTAGCAACATTTTCATGTAGGTCGCATAAAAATAACGTAGCCACCACCCCGAGCATCTGTTCAAATATTGAGTACCGTGCAGGCACGACGAGAATATCCTGCTACGCCAGGGTTGGCTCTAGCGACACTAAGAACAGGGTATTTTGTGAAATTACTGGGTATGAGGCTTGAGCTCAGCGTATGGTCGAGCTTCACAATGACTGATGCATGTGTGCCGTCGGTTGGGACTGGTTTACTCAAAGACGCTATGGCTCTTTCTTGAAAAGGCTATTTCAGACATTGCCCTACATTGTAACACTCACGTATTGGTTACTATTCTATGTCTGGACTTTAAAAGAGACTACATACTCTAAGATTGTTTCGGTGTTTCTCTGAGGTTTGTCAGTTAGGAAATGGCGGTGCAATCTCGCTTTAAAAAAATGTAAATTGACTTGTAAAAGTGTCTTTTAAAGATCTATTTACAAAAATAAAAATCACATCATTTAAATAAAACTACTTTTTATCGCGTAGGTATATTGATATTATTAATCCCGACGTTTCGGACCCTTTACAGCGTCCATGGTCACGGGTAGACTGAGGTGGTGGGCGTCTTGATGATATAATTACTGACAGCTACCCTACATTTTTTATTGTTACATGGTCAATGACATTTATTACTAATTATTAATTAAAACTAGATGGAGCCGGCATTTCCTAGCTGACGACCTCTGAGAAGAAACGCCGAAACAAACTCAGAGAATCATGGTCTCTTTTAAAGTAACAATATTCTATGTTCATGTTTTAGTTGTCAGAAATCAATCACATCATTTATTGAACTGAGGTGTCAAGTGAGGTTGCTGGCGTCTATAGGCTGCAGTTTCCGCTTACCCTCTGGCGGCCATATGCTTGTTTGTCATGTTAGTACAGACGCCAGCAAGTCAAGCTATCCAAAACTGTTAAATTAATAATAATAAACAAATATTCTGTCGCTAAGCAATAATGAGCTAAGCAATAATGTGATATTGTGTGTTCCGGTTTGAAGAATTATGACTTGACTTATGAATTAGACAGTGACATTACAGGGAGATTACGTATGAGACTTGACAACTGAGCTCTCAAGATGCGTGAGTGATAGTTGCTTGTCATCTTAATATATTGTTCTCTCATGTAAGTATCCAATCCAATTTATAATCCATCATTGTACAATACAAAACGGTTGCCGGTTCTTCTTCATAGGAAACGACTAATTCGGAACCGTGCACCTAGACTCGACATTTCATAAATGCCTGTATGTGGTTTATATGAAAATAAAACTATTTTGATACCATAACGCCTGTATTCCCCGAAGGGTTTGGCAGAGGTATGCCAATGTACACCCACAGTTCGCCGGTATATTTAGATCCCATGTGATAGTGGACGAGCCATTTTCCATTAACCGGGCACAGATCCCAACTCCGAGTTGCTACTGAGAATTTCATAGAAAACCCCAATATTGTTAT
The DNA here is from genome assembly GCA_964056405.1 of Acronicta alni. NCBI lineage: Eukaryota > Metazoa > Arthropoda > Insecta > Lepidoptera > Noctuidae > Acronicta > Acronicta alni. The sequence continues at coordinate 6,940,808 of OZ043942.1, forward strand.
GTTATAATGTTCGACCTGGGAAAACCGAGGACCTCTAGCATAGCAGTAGCGCTTAGGACCACTAGACTAACGAGGTATAGTTTGTCATCTTAATACAATAAAAAAAGAAAGAAATATATCTTCTATCTCTTACAGCACACCCCTACCCGTTTCTTAGATTGGTTCTTATCATATTTATACAGTATTGTCTTCGACTGTTTATTTACCTACCCTCTTTCCGGGAAAACTGTAAATCTATACATATGTTTAAGTTGCGCCCTTTGCAGTGTTGGCAGAATTTCTAGCGGATGAAGTGTTCTTTTTGAATATTTCAGGTTGGTACGCTGAACGAGACGCAGTTCTTTTTTTTTTGGCATCCTTCGCCAAAAAAAAAGAAGGTTATTATTGTACCTGATTATAATGATATGGGAACTGCTGGGGACTATCGGAAACACAATATTAAACTTCGACTTCACTAGTAGACGTCTATTCGCAGACTGGAGCGCGGCTTGTCATGTACAATGACTTAATTTCTAACTACCCACTATATACTAATTATCACATTTATGCCATCGCGTCATCCATAATCTATGAATTATAATCGTGAAATGCTGTTCATTGGCAAGAGGATCTGTTGAGAACAGCTAAACCGATATGGCTATATTTCTTTGTTGTTTTTAAGGTAAGAAAATTTGGAAAAGTTGCCCGGAAATTTCGGTAAAAACTGATTGCTTCTTTTCCGTTAGATTCTTGTATTAAATTTCGGCAGAACGTCTATCAAGTCAACTTGTTAAGAGCGATAGGGCATAGTGGGAGTAATTCCATTGAAATTGGAGTTGCCCGACTGGGGAAATACCGCCGCCTTGCAGAAAATCGAGTTGTGTTGCTAACAGTGAGCAAGGTTGCCAGTGCTCCGCGAGGAAACGTGTTAGCAGTGGGGGGACTTTGACCTTTTGCCAACCCAGATATCTTTCGTTTTACAGGGTCGGCAACGCGCAAGTGATACCCCTGTTGTTGCAAGCGTCTATAGGCTATAACCGTTTACCATCAGGTGGCCCGTATGCTTGTTTGCCACCTTAGTGGTATAAAAAAAGTCCTAAAACAAAAGTTGTGTGTTTAAAGATACTGAATTCAATAGCATCTGGTTCGACTGAAAACCTAATGGTGCATCCACAACCGTAGTTACTTTATGTGGAGCAACAGGATGCAACACAATAACATTAGGTAACATTCTTCAACTTTCACGGTCACAAACACTACACTACCGGCACGCTATGATGGCTGTTTTGACGTTTGTCCACTCATGAAGTTTCGTATTAATTATAATTACATTTGAAGGAGCAAATTGCTGTTCTTTATTGTCAATAGTGATCTAATGATACTACTACAAAAAATATCTATTTAAATTATTGGGTTTTTTTTTATTTTCGTCCATTAACGTAACGGCCATCATAGCGTGCCGCAAGTCAACAAATAACTTTTGTTATCGGGTGTTGCCCACTAACACTTGGAAACGATCCTCCACAAAAAGTAACTGCGTTGTTGGTTGCACCATAACATTGAAAGGTAAGAGTAATGGTTGATGTAAGGAGGTAGCTATAGTAAATTATACACGAAACTATAAGTTAAGCTGCATACGAGAGCGGGCTTACAAATCAAATGCTTAGCATAAATATACAATAAAGTGGGCTTGTGGAGGTTGCACGTGATTCTAATACTGCTGATCTGTTTTGCGTATTGGTAATAATAGTCAAAAATGGCGGCCGCACTTTTGAAATTTAACATAATAATAAAAGCTTTTAACCTTTTGACCGCCACGTCAATAACGAAAATCCGTGTTCTGTACGCCAAGCGACAAATTCTAGTAGGTATTTAATAATAGGTAAAAAAAAAACAACAAATTTTTGTATAGTATGCATACAGTATACATAGTTTGTATGTATGTATTTTGAACTAAAAAAAAGTGGTATTTTTGACGTGCCATGTCGTTGGCGTCGTGAGCAAGTTTTCATTTGACGTCTATACACGTCCGTGGCGGTCAAAAGGTTAAATTTAACATAATATAACGTACCTCGCCTGTACTCCCCGAAGGGTTCGGCAGAGGTGTACAGTCGACAATCTATCAGATTATACAAAAGTTTCAAATTTCTCCAACGATTTTAAACCTTAATATGTTGATGGTTAAGATCAAAATCGATTTTTTTTTTATGTTGACTGTAGTTACACTCATAGTTCGCCGATATGTTTAGCTCCCATGTAATAGGGAGCGAGTGCTATTGACCGGGCACAAATCCAAATTCCGAGCTGCTACTGAGAATTTTATAGAAAATCCCAATAACCAAGGACCTCTAGCGTAAAATTCTTTCGATCTAGCTATACTAATAAATAAGCAGTCAAAAATCATCAGGCTATCCATCTTTCTGTTTTAAGCAAGCGCAGACGTCTCGTCACCCAGTTCAGTTTGAATGTTCTAAATATTGATTGTAGTCTATTTATAAATGGAACAGCTTTTATTGACGTGGACTTTAAACCTAACATATCATGGTGATTTTAAAATTTATACGAATGTATTTGTTATTAATATGACTATTGGACTGCCAAGTCGAAGGTTTCGAGTTCGAACCCAAGGCACGCACCTCTGACTTTTCGAAATTATGTGTGTATTATTAAATAATTATCACACGCTTAAACGGTGAAGGAAAACATCGTGAGGCAAACCGCATGCCTTAGAGATTTTTCTCAACGATGTGTGAAGTCTGCCAACCCGCATTAGGGCAGCGTGGTGGACTATAGCCTAATCCCTCTCAATCTGAGAGGAGACCCGTGCCCAGCAGTGGGACAGTATATGAGTTGATGATGTTAGGAGATTTGGGATCTTGCAGTTAGACTTAATAAGAATAGCTTTAGAGTATAAGTACTAACTGTTAGTGTATAAGAGAGAAGTATTTTTAATGGTTGTAAGATTTAAACAAAAGCAAGGAAACAGGCATTTAAAAAAATATATTTATGTGAAATTATAAAGTATTATTAGAAAGTAGTTCCTACCCAATGACATTGAATAATTTAAAAAGAGGCTAGTACCAATTTATGTAACAATTGCTCTTGATAAAGCACCAATAACTCCATTTAAAATAATGACCACTCGAAAAAATCAAACAAATTAAATTTTGCACTCTCGCAACACGGGACGTCGCTTTCAGAAATTGAGCTAATTGCAAAGGCGGGAAACACGTCGAGAGGATTTCCGAACGTAAAAGCAAAGATGGCTGCGTGATTTTTCCTTTTTAATTATCGTTTTCGGATGGAACGAGTTTAAATTGAAGGGCTCTCTAAGGGAGAACGAAAATGGCGGGAAAAGGGATACCATCGCTGTAGCTACTTTTTTCTATTTGTTTTATTTCAGTGATTGGGGGGTCTAGGAATTTGTTTTTCGTTTCGTTAGTTTTGTTTTTCTGTCTGTCCTTAATTGGAGATAGCTGATGGTGCTGTGTATTGTCTCTTTTGTTTGTTTCTCCTTGGATAGTTAATACAGATCAAAGAAATATAGATTATAATTTTTTTGAGAAAATCATAGTTACATAGGTTTAGCACGCACTATATTCTCGCCTTTCCTCCATAGGGGTAGGTAGAAAATAAAATTCTTGCTACAATTCTTGCATAATTAAGGAAAAAAAGCAGATACTCAGATAGGTACCTACGCAAAAAAAAAATGCCCATGATTAAGTTAGTGGGTTGGTAATTTAAGGTTTTGGTGAGAATAATTCGACCACGGAACTTAGTGTACCAGTTCACTACATATAGGTACATATATCTCAGCTGGAAGAACAAAAATACCCAATCGTAACTAAAAAATAGTTGGTATAAATTGTATAAAATCTGATGTAAAATCAGGAGACATTTGGACGATTCACGGTTGCATACAGAATATATCTAGCGTCTATTTTACCGACGCGGTGTCGTTAGCGAAGTGGCTAGTGATGTGCCGTGATGTATCGATAGTTTTGATTGAGTTTGTAAAGGTAGTATTGTTGTAATGATCTGAGGGAAGATGTTAGTCGCATCGATAGAATTCGAGACACCGGTGATTTTATGCGGAAAAATGGTATGGTTTAAGGCGCAGACTGCCCAGGAAACATTCTTAAGTTACAACGCTTTACTTTAATTATTTAAAACGGCTCTTGTTATTTTTTATTTTATTTGGCTTTAGTCTGCCCTTAATCAACATTTTCTGCCGCTAAAATGTATATAATCGTCAAAAAGAACAACACTAGAGAGTGTTTAAAAAAGAAATCAAATTTTCACATTTCCTATAGGTATTTCTAGAGATTGATAGAAATTTAAAATAATTACAAGTACACATTTATATAGAAATAACGTTTATAAATAATTAACTCACATTGCTACAAATTGCTACTCAAATTATTTACCTACCCGCATTGTAATCATAAAAATACCTTACCACACTAACCAAATACCGACTGATAAGATTTTGCAAAACTTAAAATATTTTCCATTTCTGATACAAATTTTCCTGTTAGTTATCTGTAGCGAACAGGAAAGGTACATAACAAACGGTGAAACGGAGGTATGTATAACAAGGGACGGAAGATATTAACGGAGATAGCGCCTACAATAGAGTTACAAAACAGGAACAGAATTCCCAGTCCACATAGCGCATGAAATAACACACAAAAAAAAATCTGACATTAGTAACTTAAAATTAATCAATAGGTTTTAAACCATAGGCACTTATGGGCTCGTGGCTAATGACTACGATGATCAACCAATCTGGAAGGTTAACAACACAAGCCGCGGTTAGTCTGTGAATAGGATTCTTAACACATTGGGATCCCTCCGTGCTTCAGTAAGCACTTAAAGCCGCTGGTTCCAGTTGTCATACGAACACCTATGACAGTCATCAATGGTAGTCAGAAGCCCAAAAAGTCTGACAACCAGTGTGTCCTCCGGATATTGGTATTGCCCAGTTATTGGGTTGCGGAGATCTGATGAGGCAGTCAGTTCGTGTAAAATACTGATATTCAGCCGTATCAGGTTAGACAGGAAGCCCACCTCCGAAAAGGTTCAAAGTATAATAATGAGACTATAGGCACTTATAAAATGTCGAGTCTAGGTGGATGGTTCAAAATTTTACATTTGTACCAATTTCAGGGAAGAAACTTAACAGTCCACATCTCTAAAAGGGTCTGCAGAGTTGTAAACCTACAGATGTTTAACAAGATCAATAAAAAAAACAGTTCGTAAATTTTCGTTGTTTTTCTTTTTCGCAATATGGCGTTTTGATGTCGCCATATTGAATTTTGAATACTGTCATCTCTCTAGTGACATTCGCAAGATTATGACGAATCGATCCACGCATTTGGTCTTACAGTGCAATATAGGAAATAACATACATACATAGGCTGATAAACACATTACCATCCTTTGCGTGGCGCCATCGGCTAAAATGGGCACAATTAGTAGGTTTTACTGGGTTGCTGGTCTCAACAGCCTTTACGAACACAAATTAAGAATATTTTAAGGTCAATAGTAAAGAAGTGAACCTTTTGTATCATACCTGTTATGTGACGAAAGCCTAAATAAATATTTGGTAAAGTGTATCCAGTAGTTTCTTTGTCTACGTTTGTTTGTGGAGCTTATTTTCGGGTATTATTAGAAAACAAATGTACTCAGTGTTTGGTAGTTTACAAAACTGAAGATGCAGTTTGGTCGGTGTTTTTACGGAATCAGCTTAGGATCAGTAAAGGAGTTTAGTGTCAAACCATCCATCTTGCCTGTATTCCTCGAAGGGTAAGGCAGAAGTGTACTTTGTATAGAGGCCAGCACACGAAGCTTCCACAATCTGTCAAATTTATTAAATAGATTTTCAACTTTAATACAACATAATAAAGTTTATGTTTAATTGGGAAAATTTGACAGTTTTGGATAGCTTGACCTGCTGGCGTCTGTATAGAGGCCAAAACATCAAGCTACCACAATCTGTCAAATTTGTTTGACTTATTTCCAACTTTAATACAAACTTTAGTTCTTATTTAATTGGGAAAAATTTGACAGTTTTGGATAACTTGACCTGCTAGCGTCTGTACACCCATGGATCGCCGGTATATTTAGGATCTATGTAATAGGGGGCGAGCCTAATTCTATTAACCGGGCACAAATCACACACTTCCGAGCTGCTACTGAAGATTTTATAAAAAAGTAATAACACTGCTCGACCTGAGAATTGAATCCAGGATCTCTAGCTAGAGCGGCCTCTTTGACCTAGAGGGATATACTCATACTAATGACCATACTTAAGGAACTCATTGTGCTTTTCCCGTACGTTGAAAACATCAGTGAAACCGTTCAGTTGTGTATCACGTCCCGGAGACAAACGATGGATCGTATTTACAATATTTCCCATCCTATCATAAATTCAGCTTTTGTTAGGCGGAACAAAAATAAACTCAACCTTTTTTCACAAAATATAAATTTCCCTCTAGCAACACTATCGACACGTTGGCAACACTTTTGCGAAAGCGCGGGAAATAAGTCGGCCATTTAGATGCGTCCTCCGTACCCTGCTCGTATTTACAGGGCACGTTCGTATATGTTGAAAACTTGCTATTTATTGATATACGATTTGTTATGCTCAAGTATTCTGAGATAAAGATTGGGAGAACAGATGATGTGACATGTAACTTTAATACAGAAAAAAATATACCTACTCACCTACGTTTTCTAAAAACTAAACAATTTTTTTTTTACATTAGGTTCCCCCTAATGTCAAAAAAAATTTTTTAGTGTCGTCAGCTAGGAATTGCCGGTGCCATCTAGTATTATAGATCTATTTACAGAAATTAATTAAAAAAGTAGAGTAATTTACGTTAAGTATATGTATTTGTATCAATATTGTATCAATATATAAGTCCTTTTATCACTTATCAATAGGGGTGGAATTAAATCACAAAGAAATGACATGAATTTAATACCATTGTACGCTTTGTCTTTCCTGAAAAGGGGTCAAACAATATCACAAGCCAATCCAAACTTTGTATAACTTATACGTCAAACAGAGAAATAGCATTCGACGGCGAAACCAGCAAAAGAAAATGCAGTCTACAAATTGCTCTGTAAGGTCTCCTTTAGCTTGGTTTGGTAAGCTCAGTTGACACGAGTTTTCACTGCATGATTTCTTTACTGCAGTAAATAATTATTCAGGCTGGCAGTACATTGTCCATATAAGCATGTATGCTTGTCGTCTGTAGGTTTCATGAGAATGGTTTCTTTCACCGTTAAAGCAAGATTTTTTATTGTAACTAAGATGAAAACCAATCATACGGGTATAAGTTTTAATAGAGTTCTTTCCTATTTTGGGCTGATGAATCATTGCTGAAAATAGATATGCCTTAAAAAACGTAACTTGTTAAAAAAACCAAGTCTCGCAACTCACTTCTTCTACCGTAAAAAGTTGTGAGATCCATGTAATACCTAGTCGGTTAATAATAGTGACCATATTTATATTAAAAATCTATTATGTTTTAAGTTAATAGATTGACTTCAATTTTCGGACTTCTTCTTCTAATTTTATCCACAACTAAGTTATACGAGCTCGACAATGGCCTGAATTGCTTCGAGAAAAGGATGGTACGGCCGTGACATTTTTTTGCTCGACTTGGCGGGGGTACTACCGTGCCCCCAGATTTTTTACTGTACAGCTTTTGATCCTTTGGACACCTACCAAGGCCAAGGCGATGTGGCAGACTTCGGTGACGACATATTTATCTGATGCATTCACTGAAGCACAAGATAGAAAAATGTAGAAGAAACGGAGACAGATTTTGCTTTGCAGTTGGACACTAAAGAAAGATGGAGACATTCGGTACCTTACAACCAAGTCCGGTTAATATATCAAGGTTTCCTCTAACTCAGATCTCTCATTACAAAAAGATATAGATATGGACCGCTTGTTGGTAAGTGGCAACACGCAGCCTATTATACGCCTGCAACACTCGCGCGTTATTATATTAAGACCTCGTGTGAAGTTTCATTTGCCTAGTAATTTCACTGGCTACATCATTCTTCAAACTAAAATACAATAATGTTGGCACATTATTGCTTAGTGGCAGAATACTACCATTACGGTACAAATCCAGATGAACAGAGACTCCAAAGTTCTACTATCTATCAGCCACGGACGTCCACGGCCTGCCTTAATGATCGCCACAAAAATCAGTTTTGAGCAGACCGCATCCACCGACTCCCCGCGACCCTCACGAGGTTATCCATCCACCTTGTCGGGGGCCGTCCTACGCTGCGCTTTCCTATGCGTGGTCGCCACTCCAGGACTTTATTTCCCCAGCCCAGTTCCAGTTCTACTACCTCAAAATGAATATGAGTCTTTTTCTCTTCTTCGGAGCCTTTTCCCAACTACGTCGGGGTCGGCTTTCAGTCTGTATAAATATGCTTGATGGTCCAATTATAGAGAACTCACACAAATTATTATTTGACTCCAAAATAAAACATCAGAAGGTTAGGTAAAACTTGTTGTCTATATTGTTCGGTAAATTAATAACGTTACAAACACTACACACGAAAGCTGGGAGACGACTGGAGGCGGGGAGCGATCGCTTTGCTACCAGCGTTTGCTAACTTGCATTTTCAATTACAATTGTGTCACTACAAGTCTAACCCAATGCGGTTGAATATCGGTACCTGTTTTAGACGAATAGACCGCCATCAGACCTCCGCAACTCAATTTCTTTAGTATTAATATATATATCCGATATCCTAAGGATAGACTTAAAAAATATATACTTATTCATCATCATTAACCCTGGCCACGTGTCTCTAAGATTGAGGCTATAGTAAAATAAAATAAATTAGCATTACATAAGCAAAATATAATGAAAAACCTTAACAAAATACTAACACAAAGGAAGACTACATACCTCCTACGCACGAAATGAAATAAGTAAACAAAATTCTCCCTTCCTTTCCTTATTTTAGTAAAATCGGCTGGGATTAATTATCTGCCTTCTATATCTTGTTGGGGTAGGGAAAAGCGCTGCAAAGTTTAGTTACGGAGCTGTGTAAATGGGATGTATTTGCGTCTCTAGCGACTTTGTGAGAAAATGTTTTCGTTAATCAATCCTAAATTAAGAGTAGGTAAGTGTACGCGGGTTCCTTTATACTCTTTTTATACAAAAATCTCGGTCAGTCTGTGATGGTTTTTTTTATACCACTAAGCAAACAAGCATACGGCCCACCTGATGGTAGCCTATAGGCGCTTGTAACACCGGGGTATCACTTGCGCGTTGCCGACCCTGTAAAACGAAAGAGGATAGTTGGGTTGGCAGTATAAGGGTTAAAATCCCCCCACTGCCAACACAACGTTTCCTCCCGGAGCACTGGCAACCTTGCTCACCGTAAGGAACACAACAGCTCAAAGCAGTGTTATTTCACTTAAAGTTTATCATAGTACTTCCCCAGTCAGCAGCTCTAATTTGAGTGGAATTACTCCCACTATGCCCTAGCTCTCTTAAAGAGAGTGACCATTACTAACACATTGAGACCTTCCGTGCCTGTTAGTTGTAGTCAGAAGCCTAAAAAGCCTGACAACCAGTCTATCATCAGGAGATCGGTGTTAACCAGAAATTGGGCTGCAGAGGACTATCTAATAGCAAGTCTGATGACAAACACTGTAAATAGGTATTTGGGACATTTCACACAGCGCCATCTAGTCCCAAACTAACCATAGCTTGTACTATGGGTAGGTACTAGACAATGGATATTAGAACAGAATAAATTATTGATTTCTGACATTTACGCGAATATTATACATTAAAATAAGTCTACCCGTGACCATGGACGCTGTAAAGGGTCCGAAACGTCGGGATTAATAATATAAATAACATACATACATACCATCACGCCTGTATTCCCCGAAGGGTTAGGCAGAGGTGTACTAATGTACACCCACATTTCTCCGGGAATTTTTAGGTCCCATGTAATAGGGGGCGAGCCTATTGCCATTAACCGGGCACAAATCCAGACTCCGAGCTGCTACTGAGAATTTCATAGAAAAACCCAATAACACTGCTCGACCTGGGGATCGAACCCAGGACCTCTAGCGTAGCAATCGCGCTTAGGACCACTAGACTAATGAGGCAGTCATTAACCTTTTGACCGACACTATCAATAATGAATATCTGTGTTCTCTACGCCAAGCACTATAAAAAAGTGATATTTTTGTCGTGCCATGCCGTCGTTGTAGCAATGAAGCCGATTTTTTGCGAATTATGGCTTTGAAGCCGTCCCTGTGGGCTTCTGCAAACATCCCGGAGGCACTGCATTGCAATAATACTTAAATACTTATTTTTTTTGTAAATACATACTTATAATTGAAATAAAACTACTTTTTATTGTATCCCCATTAAATAGGTATTAATAATATCAATATAACGCGATAAAATCCGTAAAAAGTAGTTTTATTTCAATGTATAATATTCACGTAAATGTCAGAAATCAATACATACTTATAATACTATGTTTATCACACAAATGCTTGTGTCCTGTGAGAATTGAAACCCACACATTCGAACCACTAGACCACCGAGGTCCTCAATCTTATAAATAACAATCTTACAACACTTAACTTCACCGTATAGATATTAAAAATCTACCCTCTATAACAGGAACAGTAAAGAAAATATAAGTGATATTTTATATCAATCTAGTGGCAACACTTGTGATGAATGTGTTGCCCGGTTTTAATATCTCTTTTTATTGCCAGCCCGTTTACTCTGTTGTCTGTTATTTGGGCTGTTTATTGTTATATTCTTGTTTTCTGTTTATTTATTTAGTTTATAGGTTTGCTTTGCGGAATGCGGTGGCTTAAATTGTTTTATTTACCTTTATATTTTATGCTATGTGTTGTGTGACTGCCAACTCAAAGGTCTCAAGTCCGAATGCAAGGCCCGCACCTGACTTTTCGAATTCATGTGCGTCATCATTAGTGCCTGTTTTAAATTTTTTCTCTTTATATTTTATTCTTTTAATTTTAATTTTATTTTATCTCCAATTTATGGCCATTATCTTTATTCATAATTCAATCAATAATTAATCTACTATATTTTATTCAAATTCAATTAATAATTAATATAAATCTAATGTAATCTACGTAATCAATTAAAATTTAAAATTTAATCAGATGTTAATTTTTCTATAATATAGTGTTAAATTACTTATTCATGTATTTAAAGTTCTAATTTCAATAATTTATAAATATCTTTTTGTATATTTTTGGCATTTTCCATGCTAAGATTTTAAAGTTATTTAGAAAAGGAAAAATTGGACCGCGGGCAGGATTCGAATGCGGTGGCTTAGTGGTCATAGCGTCTGGTGTACCTAACCAGAAGACGCAGGTTCGAATCCTGCCCGCGGTCCAATTTTTCCTTTTCTAAATAACAATTTATAAATATGTTATGTAAAGCCGCTTTATGTGCATGTGGTGTTGACCTGTTATTAATTGTTGCACTTGTAAATGTTACCCTAGTCACTAAATCAGAAATGTTATAGTCTAAACAACTGTTGGTCAACCTAAATAAATAAATAAATCATAATAATTATCATCAATCCATATGTATAGGTACTGTCCCACTGCTGGGCACGGGTCTCTTCTCTGAATAAGAGGAATTAAGTTATAGTCCTTCAAGTGCGTATTAATAATTATTACTCGCTTAAACGGTGAAGGAAAACATCGTGAGGAAACCTGCATGCCTTAGGATTTTTCTCGACGGTTTGTGAAGTCAACCCGCACTAGGCCAGCGTGGTGAACTTTACGACTAATTCCTCTCATTCTGAGAGGAGACGCGTGCCCAGCAGTGGGACAGTATATCCCTAGCCTAGTCTGTAGGCTTCTCGCAGTACCTACTAGGCATTGGTGTTAATTTTTATAGATAAAAAAACATTATCGCGATGACGACTGTATTCTCCGAGGGGTTAATCAAAGGTGTACGAATATGGTGTACATGTGTAGACGATCAAGCTATCTTAAACTGTCAAATTTTATTGTCAATTGAATATGAACCTTATTACTTTGTGATCTATCAAAGAAATTTGACAGATTAGGGTAGCTTGATGTGCTGATCAAGCTACCCTAATCTGTCAAATTTCTTTGATAGAAATGTAATCTCTGTAAACCTCTGTAATGTAGGTATAATTAGGATTGGGCAGCTGTTTACTATAGTATACCCTCAGTTCGCCGCAGTAATAAAGGGTGAGCCTATTGCGAATAACCGGGCACACGTTCAAACTCCGAGCTGCCACAAGTTAGATTTCATAGAAAACTAGCTTCTGCCCGCCACTACGTCTGCGTAACTTGATCTGGATAAAAAGAGTATGTAGTCGTTAAGTTTTCTGAAATTTCCCTGCGCAATTTTTCTTTCCGTAAGAACCTTCTAACTTCTTAAAAAAGATTAATGAAATCGGATTTTTATTTTTATTTACAGGAGAGACTAACTATTTAGTCTCTACCAATTGATAAGGTGCCTTTTAATGGAATCGCACCCTACCCAAATTAATCTCAGAAAATATCTGATTATGGCTAAAAGCCGATCGCAGATACGATTAAAAAAAAATGCGGCTATAGTAGTCGGTCTATTGTGATCGCCACTCGATGAGTTAGAGTTCACCGCTAAACCCTACGGTTACTATAAACTGCAGGATTTACTTACGGGAATGATATGTAATCGGTTAATTCGTTTTCAAGTTATGGCGCGAGCAAGAGAAACGGATTCATTTTTATATATACAGATATCATTAACCACGAGACCCTCAATTTGTGTTGGCTTACTGTCGTTTATAAGCGCATTTGTTTGTTGTTTTCAGATGAGGCGGCAAAGCTGGTGAGATTGGCGGGATGCAGGGCGGCGGTGCGCCCGCCGCGGACGCTGACCAAGCTCAGTTCGAGGCGGACAAGCGAGCCGTATACAAGTATGTGCCGTTTATGCTACTGCTGTTTAGGTCAAAACGGTTTTTAACCCGTTCGTCTGTCCAGATTGGGGACCTTGAACTTAGACGGGAATATGGCAGCTCGTCCAGTGTCTCCCTGATGGGCATGGGTTTGGAGCGGTTTGGCTGAAAACATTTCTCTCATTCGTTGGCAGCTGCTCTACGTCTACGAAGCTCAGGCGGTGAGAAGCCATGGAAGTGGGGTTGATTTTATTACTCCCATATTAAGCGCATGACTTCGTTCAGCTGGGTGTCAACCTTTTAATCTGACCAGGGGTCTACATCCTAAGCACGAAGTCCGTAGTTTCGACCTTAGTTACGGGCGTTTCCTACTCCGTATCACCTACGGATGGATAATTCGTTCGGGACCCGAACTAAGAATGAATGACAACACAATTTGACAATTGTCCCTACTCTCGATGTGTTTTTACCCGTTCGAAAAATTTAATTTGACACTTGTTTTATCGGACTTCGAAGTTTCGGAGAACTTTCAAACGGCTCGTAACTTCGTTGATGGAGATAGGGAGTAGGCCCTCAGACCCTGTCGCCCGGTGGAATGTCGGAAGTCCACAAACTCACACCAGCCGCCGCAACCTGGCTGAAAACCGCCCGCCCGGCTTCGCACGGCTGCAATGTACTTAAATAACAAGTTGGATATTTTCGTTCCGTACCTCAAAAGGGTACTTCCCGTGAACTCAGAATCTTGAAATTTTGGTACGAAGCAACGTCTTATAGCACAGATAAAGGAAAAATTGTGATAACCGTAAATTTTTAGTTACATCATATAATAAAAATATTTTTAATAATTTTACAGTACACCACCCCTTTCCTCATGAACGCGTAGAAATATTAAATTGAAATTCATATCAAATATTCAGGTCTTTAATACCTTGCTGTAACAAAATCAAACTACTATGTCAACGTGTACAATACTGAGTACTAGTGGTGTGCACCGGTTGTCAAAAAACCGGATAATCACCGGTTAGGGTGAGTACCGGAGCCTAATCGGTGATTTTTTCTTAACTACCGGTTATTGGATTGGTAAACATTTCTGAATGAATTTTCGATCGATACCAAGTAGGTAGGTAATGTCTTTGCAAATTTTGCAATTTTGGTAAATTTAAATTTTAATATTTGTTTGTTTATTTAATAGGACACTAAAAAATTACTTTTTTAATATAGGCAATTTATAATTCATATAGTATTGTTTATTTTATTCTTAAACTATACTGATATAACGTATTTTGACTAACCGGAGAAAAACCGGAGAATCTCCGGTTATTCAATAAAATCTCCGCATTATCTCCGGAGGCTTAAAATTGCCTCCGGTACACACCTCTACTGAGTACAGCTGCACTGATTCTAGATACCTAGGTAGTTGCATTAAAAATTAACTTCCTTTTGAGCGAGACACTATATAAAATCACTGTTCATATTAGTACTTAGCCGTGTAACGAAACCATACCGCGATCTATTTCGACGCCAACGCCATCTAGTTACAAATTTGGAAACTTTGTATTTTATTCCACATAGATTTTATTGGCGTTGGCCTCGAAATAGATGGGTTTCGTACACAACGCAATCAAAAGTATACTTACAGGTTTGTACGGAACCCTCGGTGCGCGAGTCCGCCTCGCACTTGGCCGGTTTTTTTTAATTTATATTTCTTTTCTATCTCTAGACACCCCCTCTTCCCGCTACTGGCGCTCCTACTGGAGCGGTGCGAGCAGGCCACGGCAGGTGCGGAGCCCCCGGCGGCCGAGGCCTTCGGCGCGGACCTGCAGGCGTTCGTGCAGCACCAGAGAAGAGATCGCCGACCGTTCCTGGTCGACGACCCTGAGATAGACGGCCTTATGATTAAGAGCATACAGGTATGTGAATGGCTTAGAGATTTTTCTCGACGGTGTGTGAAGTCTGCGTACTAGGCCAGCGTGGAGGACTATAGCCTAACCTCTCATTCTGTGAGGAGACCTGTGCCCAGTGGGACAGTATATGGGTTGATAATGATGAGGTATGTGAACCTTGCCTTGACTATTGATCGTCGTAATTATTGATAGGAAAAGCTCTAGACTTCTCACTTTTTCACTATCACTGTCTGGATTGGCCAAGAATAAAAAATAGAAAGGTGCTAAAAACCGCATTTTCGTTCACTTCGGATTCGCGTCGGGTTTTTTTTTGGTGGCAACAAGCATACGGCCCACCTGATGGTAAGTGGTTACCGAAGCCTATAGACGCTTTCAATGACAGGGGTATTATCACTTGCGCGTTGCCGACCTGCTGAATAGTCATCAGTCTTTGATAAGTGTGCCAAATTTCGAGTTAATCCTACGTTCTGAATGGGGTTCAAATCATGTTCAAAGTTTCGTTACATAGGCACATAAGTACGTATTAAGCTAATAAGAGCAGTGATAGCCTAGTGGTATGACCATTGGACTGCCAAGTCGAAGGTCTCGAGTTCGAACCCAAGGCACGCACTTCTGACTTTTCGAATTCATGTGCGTATTAATAATTAATTATCACTCGCTTAAACGGTGAAGGAAAACATCGTGAGGAAACCTGCACACCTTAGAGATTTTTCTCGACGGTTTGTGAAGTCTGCCAACCCGCACTAGGCCAGCGTGGTGGAGTATAGCCTAATCCCCCTCAGTATGAGAGGAGACCCGTGCCCAGCAGTGGGACAGTATATGGGTTGATGATGATGATGATGATAAGCTAATAAATCCGTTATAAAAAGTGAATGCAGGCGTGATGGTATATTATGTGCGTCTAACTATCATCTTTAACATTTGCAGGTGCTCAGAATTCACCTGCTAGAACTAGAGAAAGTCCAGGAGTTATGTCGAGACTTCTGCGGACGGTACATAGCGTGTCTGAAGACCAAGATGCAGAGTGAGAACCTGTTGCGGACTGACTATAGCTCAGGTTAGTATTTAGCACTGAAATGGAAGCCTGGGCAGGGTGTCGCCAGCTCAATCATCCTTCAAGCATTGGTCGGCTCCCAGTCTATCCAGATGCGGCTGAATTTATACCACTAAGGTGGCAAATAAGCATACGGCCCACCCGATGGTAAGCGGTTACCGTAGCCTATAGACGCTTGTAACACCAGAGTTACTGCGCGTTAAAATCAATATACATTTTATGAAGTATCAGTATTTTGTGAATATCAGTAGCCATCAGATCTCCGCAACCTCTGTGTAATAACGATATCCTGAGGGTAGACTGGTTGTCAGGGATTTTGAGCTGCTGAATACCACTAACGATTGTCATAGGTGTTCGTATGAGAACCGGGACCGGCTTTACGTGTTCTCTGAAGTTCGGAAGGGTCTCGATGTGTTAAGAGTTGTCTTGGTGGTGGTTGGATAATGGTGGTATAAGGATATGACAAATGACATAAAACGAAATCCTAATATGGATATGTCTTTTAACCCCGGGATTGATATTAAGTATATCAATAAAACTTGTCTTCTAAAAGCTTTTTACTATGGTTGATATAGTCTTCTAAAAAGTCATTGGTTCCTGCTCGGTAAATCAGATATAGAATAATTTAACCCTGTTGAATTATTGTGGTCTGGAAAACAGGCGTGATGTTATGGATGTATGTAATTCCTATTTAATCAGTTACCAAAATTAACTATGAAATATAGAAGTCCTAGTGTAAGAAAGACACCCAATTCCTGGCAACACCCGCCCCTCCAGCGCTGGTCTAATTTTGTATTGGAAATTACTATGTACCTATCGTCAAGCTGCATTGCTCTCTTGTACGTCTGACATAACAATGATTTATATTAATTTGATATCAGCAGACATTACTGAAATTATTAGTGTGATTATATATTTTTTTTCTTACTATTTAATAATGTTCAACTATAATTGACTAACTGTAAATGTGAGTACTTTGTAGGATAAATTTACATACTCAGCTTTGAACAGTCTGGTGGCTTTGAGCCTTTATGTGGCCTACGCAAATGTGCCTCTGATCTGGTATCGTCGTGCGACGGGTTGTTGAGCTCCCTAAATTATGGTTGAGCTACACAATGACTGATGCATGCGTGCCGTCAGTTGGGACTGGTCTACTCAAAGCCGCTATGGCTCTGTCTTCAAAAGGCCATTTCAGGCTTTGCCCTACATTGTAAGACACATATTTGTTACTGTTCTATGTCTGGACTTTAAAAGAGACTATGATTCTCTGAGTTTGTTTCGGCGTTTCTTCTCAGAGGTCGTCAGCTAGGAAATGCCGGAGCCATCTAGCTTAAAAAAAAGTGTAAAATATTGACTTGTAAAAGTGTCTTTAAAAGATCTATTTACAGAAATAAATATCATTTCATTTCTTAATATCATACTAATTTGTTTATACTAAAAGTTTGGTGGCAAACTACTGGAAAAAGGCCAGGTACCTGGTATTTTACACTACCTATTTTATGTTTGACATAGGAAAGGAGTTTTAGAAGACAATTATATCAATCCCGGAAAATTTTGAAAACATTGATATCAATCCCCAAACCTGGAATTAAAAGTCATATCCATGTTAAGATTTTGTAGGGCATTTTACGTCAATTGATACTTCAAAACTCTACTTATTCCGACCCCTGATAATGATATACATGTGGGACGTGTGAGTAAATAAAATTTTCATAAGTATAGTTATCTGAGTTTAATATCTTCCAAGAAAAGTACAATTTTACTCCGGAGCGCACGCACATTCAACTCCCCGCAGCCATTACCCAAAAAAAAGAGACAGAACACATCCACTTCCGTCCCAGCTAAAATATTGTTCGGATACATGTCAGAAATTACAATTGTTACTAATTTAGCATCTATGATGATCAACATGATCGGATACAACTAATTACTGACCCTACATACATATAAATTGTCACAAAGTTACGTCTCTCTTTCAGGTGGAGTTGAGAGTAACAACAATTTATCCGGGTCTATAGACGAGCACTCGAGCACGTCCAACTCCCCACAATATCAGGTATGAAATGTATGTTAACCATTACAATATTATAATTATTTATTTTGCTTAATATACTCACTCATTAACCTAATAAAGCGCGACTGCTATGCTAGAGGTCTGGCGTTCGATTCCCAGGTTGAACAAGTGCTGTTTTTAGTTGGTATGAGTCCGAGATATCCTGCCACCTCCCCGGATGAGATCCGTGAGGATTATCCGTATTATGTCGAGTAGTGTTATTGGGTTTTTCACTAAAATTCTCAGTAGCAGCTCGGAGTTTGGATATGTGCCCGGTTAATGGTAATATGCTCGCCCCCTATTACATTGTGGACCCTTGTGGAGCACAGCAAAATATTAAACCAGATCTGTAGACCTTTCCTACAGACTATTTGGTTAGGTTAAGTTATACATATAATATGAAAAAAGAAAATCAATTAACGACCAATAATAATTATAATTATGACAACTGACGTAATATGTAGTATATACAATATATATATATATATATATATAAAGCAGTGATAGCCTAGTGCTATGACCATTGGACTGCCAAGGTCTCGAGTTCGAATCTAAAGCACGCACCTCTGACTTTTCGAAATCATGAACACTTGCTTAAACGGTGAAGGAAAACATTGTGAGGAAACCTGCATACCTTAGAGATTATCTCGACGGTTTGTGAAGTCTGTCAACCCGCACTAGGCCAGCGTGTTGGACAATAGCCTAATCCCTCTCATTCTGAGAGGAGACCCGTGCCGTGGGACAGTATATGGGTTGATGATGATGTAGTATATCGCGATACCGCACGGGCGAACCAACTTGTACAACAAAGCACCCATCACGCACGCCTTGCATACACTGAACATTGTTATAATAGGATAGGATAGACTTATTTTCATGCTCTCTGAATGAATTATTGAAAACCGCACTATACGTTACATGTTATTTTGAATTAAAAAAAAAGCCTTTATTCTACCATATAATAATAACATTTAAGTAATATAAAAACTTACATACTAGTTTTATGGAAGTCACCTCTTTGACGTAGACCTCCCCCAATTTCCTCCATTTTTCCCTATCCCTGGCTAGTCTCATCCAGTCAGGTCCGCATCTTTGCATAAAAATGTCATTCCAACGTCTTCGTGGTCTGCCTTTTCTTCTTTTTCCATCCCGGGGTATCCACTCCGTTGCTCTCTTTGTCCACCGATCATTGCTCATTCTACAAACATGTCCAGCCCACTTCCACTTCAAGATTCTAATTCTTCCGAGGATATCGGTTACTTTTGTTCTCCTTCTTATTTCTTCACAGGTAATTCTTTGGGATATTTTAATGCCTAGCATACCTACTCCATTCCATTTTTCTTTGGTGTATATTTAGTTTGGTTTTGTCTTGTTTACGTAGAGCCCAAGTTTGACACCCGTATGTTAAGCAAGGGAGAATAGCTACCTCGTACAGTTTACTTTTTGTACCTATATTTAAAGATTTGTTTTTCATTATTTCCTTTAAACTCCAGTATATATTCCATGCGATTGCGATTTTGAATTACGATGGTTTTAATATAAAGTTTTTTATTTATTGTGAATTAATATAAAATGTATTTCTTTATGTTTATTAGTCATTTTTTTTATTGTATAATAATTGTGAAGACCACACTACCGCATTGGGATATGATCCTGTAATGATAGTTGTGATTGTGTTATATAAATAAATAAATATATATGTATTTCCGTCCACAGTCGCCGTCCGCGCCGCTGGCGCCGTTCCCGGGGGGGTACGCCCCGCACCCCGAGCTGCCCTTCTCCGCCCCGCCGCGGGATACACGTTAGTACATACATACACGCTTATTTCACTCAGGGGTAGGAAGAATCCAGAGAGAATGAATGAAAAACATAGAGATATCGTTTTGCTTCATTATATATCATGCGAATGGTCAGGGATAGTGGTGTTCAAAGTTGCTATAAATCAATAACAATGCTTAATTTTTTAAGCATGCGATTTTATGTGCTATATTATATGCCTACTTGTTATGTTACGGCAAAACGGGCGAGCCGCGCCCGACGGACAGTTGCTTGATAGAGAGAGAGTGTTTTGCGATATAAAGCAAAATAGCTATAAAATAAATAATAATAAATAAATATAATATTTTTGGGACATTTTACACAACACCGTATAGTCCCAAACTAAGCAGAGCTTGTACTATGGGTACTAGACAATGGATATAATACTTATATATTTTTTTTTTGTAAATACATACTTATAATACATAAGAAACACCCAGACAAACACAAATACTCATGTTTTATCCACAAAAATATTTGTGTCCTGTGGGAATCGAACACACGACCCCATGATCAGCAGTACGGCACTCGAACCGCTAGACCACAGAGGTCGTTAATTATCTGAAAGGTATACCTAACTCACTCAAATAATCAATTATCATAAATGAATGAAGCTAAAGATTTATTTACCTTTGCTTCCTGTCATCTCAATGCTGTTGTAGCGACATCTACTGCGCTACATAGAACTACGAAGGCCTGAATCGCGCAAGCAACATTCGCAACGAAAAGATATATATGCAACTTAAAAAAATACATATATGCAACTCTTCGTTGCGAATGTTGCTTGCGCGATTCAGGCCTTCGTAGTTCTATGTAGCGCGGTAGATGTCGCTACACTGTGATAGTATCAACATCACTAATGCGAATGGTCAGGGAGTCGAATTTTCTGCCGGCTGTTGTGTTTCCCGATTCGTATACGTAATTTAGGAACCTTTACGGTGAGAGTGAATGGGCATTATTTGAGTTTGCGTGCTACATCCTCGGCAGCATCGTCAGTTACCATCAGGTGAAGTGAAAATGTAACTGGAAAATGGAAATTGTCAAATGCACTCAAATGAATAAAAAAAATAACTTTTTAGGGAAATAAAAATAAGACTTATATGGTTTTCTCATGATTACTATTGTCAGAACTGGATAAAAAAAAAAATACAAAATATTTTTTCGATTTTGATAAAAAAAAATTTTTCGTGGGTACTATGACTGATAGTTCCCACTATTAAAACTACTACCTCTCTTAAATTTACCTCTCTTGGATTCTACTGTCAGTTTTGCAGTATTACCAACTTGCGTGTAGTACAGTCAACAAAAGAGATTGGTATACAGGTAGCGAATGAAATCTGCATGTTTACACAAATTGTGATTTAAATAATTACCCGTCAAAGGGTTTGATGTGTAGCAGCATACAATACCTGCGGTTTGACACATTGCGTGATACATTGTTACACAATCTTTAACAAAACACAGATGTTTAATTAGCTGCCTGTTTACTTAACTTTTTACCGTGGGAGAGCCATGCTTCGGCACGAATGGGCCGGCTCGACCGGACTTGATACCACGGCCTCACAGAAAACCGGCGTGAAATAACGTTTTCGTTGTGTTTCGTCGAGTGAGTGAGGATACCGGAGGCCCAAACCCCTTAAAAGGGCGGCAACGCACCTGAAACTCCGCTGGTGTTGCGGGTGTCCATGGGCGGCGGAAATCGCTTACTATCAGGTGATCCGTCTGCTCGTTTGCCCACCCTATCACATAAAAAAAAAAAAAACATATCGACCGTACTAGATCGTGCTGTGTAAAAATATCCTATATATGTATTTATTAAGAGAGTACTGTTTCGTTTGCAGCGTCGCTAGTGGTGCAAGGTTCGACGCCTATCAGCCAGATAGGCGCGGGCCTGCTCTCCACGGACTCCTTCACTGGTGAGTGTCTTTTGAAAACCTTTGTGAATTCAAATAACTATTTGTAGAGACATCTACTGCGCTATATGGAACTACGAACAAATATATTATCTTTTTCTCCATAAGACCCACTTTTTGGAACCGTGCAACTAGTTTTGACTTTTTAAAAGTGCTATTTTAATGTTCTAATTGAAATAAAACTTTTGACTTTGACCTTAAAATCCTGAATCACGTTATCAAAATTCGCAACTTTTCGTACAACATTGAACTAGCTGTAAAGTAAGTCGTGTCGGTTGAGAACAAAAAACTTGCTTTTCAATAGGTGTTACTGACGTCACCATAAAGACGTAAATTCAGAATGTGAACTCAAATTTCGACCTGGCGGTGGCTTTGTACCTTACCAGAAGACGCAGGTTCGATTTTTTTTTATTCTACTAAGGTGGCAAACAAGCATACGGCCCACCTGATGGTAAGCGGTTACCGTAGCCTATAGACGCTTGTAACACGAAGGGTATCGCGCGTTGCCAACCCTGTATTGAAAGAGGAATAGTTAGGTTGGCAGTATAAGGGTCAAAGTCCCCCCACTGCCAACACAACGCTTCCTCGTGGAGCACTGGCAACCTTGCTCACCGTAAGAAACACAACACAGCTCAAAGCTCTTCCCGCGGTCGAATTTTTTGTTCGCTAAAATAACTTAAGAAATTATGTTCTCTCCTAGGAACCAACTCGAACAACTCCTGCTCATCAGTGTCAGGGTCTCCGCCCCCCGACGACGACTGCACGGAGGACTCCAGCGGGAAGCGAGGAGTGCTGCCCAGACATGCCACCCAGGTGATGAGGGCCTGGCTGTTCCAGCACCTCGTGGTGAGTAACCAGCACTTCAGCAGAAAAAACAAACAAAAAGTTGACAGTCATGTACAATGCGCACAAAAACAAAAAATAAGAAGGGAATCAAGAATGTGTACATACAACGTGTTACAAAATACCCCGTAAAAATATAATTAATTATCAGACTAAAATTAATAAAAACTATGTAAGGTTAAGGGTTAAGGAGGCTACAGTGACTCATGTGTTTTTCGAAAAGCTAAATTAAATATAAATCCTTACTGGATTGATATGAAACTTATACATATTATTCATTAACTATTATAGTTTAACACTGCATCAACACAATTCCATAAAATAGGTTTAAAATAAAATAAATAATAGAAAACAAAAAAAGATTTTTGAGCTACTGTGCACACCCAGGTGTCCACAGTGACCCAACCCTGGGGTCCACAGTGGCTCAAAAGGTACACAGTGACTCATCAAAAGGAGTAATAAAAATAGCCAAAATAATTCAAGTTTTATATATTTATTAAAGAAAAAAACAAGTTATTCTAACAGTCTACAAAGTCTTTGTCTTACAAACAATGCTAACAATGTGATTTTTTTAAATTGAGTCACTGTGCACTACTACGCCATTTTGAAAACTTTGTTTTGTAACAATAAAACTAAAATCCAATTCTCATAATAAAACTGTATGAATGAAGATTATACAATATTTATCAACCAGCAAATATAATAGTCATAACCAATTGCTATTATTTTACGTAAAAAAATCAGAGAAACTTACCTTAAAATCTAATTTCATCCAAGCAAAATTTGTTTTCTATCTGTGACACAACACAACGACACTGCACCGGCCGGCCGACTAGTTCAAACACGTTTGGGGGTTACGTGCTATAGCGTGCAAAAGAGACAAACCTACTTTATGCTTTGTCTAACCTGGAAACATTAATGAGTCACTGTTGTCGACTGAGTCACTGTTACCTCCTTGACTGATTACTTGGACTTGTTTGTTTTCAGCACCCGTACCCCACGGAAGAAGAGAAGCGCACCCTGGCGGCGCAGACGCGGCTGACACTGCTGCAGGTCAACAATTGGTTCATCAACGCGCGCCGCCGGATCCTGCAGCCCATGCTGGACTGTGCTGACAAACCTGGTAACAACTAACACATATTCTTTTATCGACTCTTAAACGAAGGAGTTGTTTTATATTTAAATGGCTAGTATTTAACTGGAAAACAAAATAAAGTCGTTTTGTACAGCAAAAATACTTATTGCACTTAAAAAATACTTATTGCGCAGAAAAAATACTTATTGCACAGAAAAAATACTTACATACATACACTCACACCTTCTTCCCATGGGGGTAGGCAGAAACTAAAGAATGCCACTTGCTACGATTCTTGCATACTTCTTTTGCTTCGACCACATTCATACACCTTGTCATACATACACGCCGGTTGCGAGTACTACGCACCTGACCTTTTTGAAGAACCTCACCAATAAGGTCGGCGTAAGTTTTTCTAGGGCGTCCCCGCTAGGCATGTGTCATTGACGGTTTTTTGGTTAACGTAATTTAACTGTTATTCATCAATGGTCAACTGTAAAAAAACTGTTAAATTAATAACAGGTTTTGAATGTTCAACGGTAGCGTTTAGCGTTAATTTATGTCAACGTTTTCAATCATTGGCAATTAATGAAATGTTGTTAAATAAAATTTTTATGAAATAAGCCGTTGACGAAAATTAACAGATTAATTTTTCAACCTGTTTTTTCATTGATGAATAACAGTTCTCTCGTTGACGAATGAAAAGTCGTTAAAAAAAACAGTTTATTGATTCAACGGCGGTTCCACTGACATTCGCCATATAAATCCCTTTTGTTAGTCGCCTCTCATCCATTCTCTCGGCATTCCCAAAAAATACTTATTGCACAGAAAAAATAGTTATTGCACAGAAAATATACTTATTGCACAGCAAAAATACTTATTGTACAGAAAAATACTTATTGCGCAGCAAAAATACTTATTGCACAGAAAAAATACTTATTGCACAGCAAAATAGTTACCTCAAAATATTTTTATATACACTACCTTGGTCTCAAAACATTCAGATTTCGTTCTGGCGTGGCGATGTGTGGTCACAGTTTTTTTTTTTGAGGACGGGGTTGGAAATGGTTTATGCACTACCCACCAAAGTAAAGTAGCAATCTAGCGCGACAAAAATTCAATCAATGAAGTTATTTTAGCGAAGGAAAATTTCGACTGCGGGCAGGATTAGAACCTACGTCTTCTGGTTAGGTACACTAGACGCTATGACCACTAAGCCACCGCGAGAAATAACTAAATAACTTCAAATCTTAGCGTGGAAAGTGCCAAAAAATACAAAATTATATTTTTTCAGGTGGTAAGAAAGGCAAGAATGGGTCGTCTATAAGTAAACGATACTGGCCCGATGCCCTCTCCAACCCACAATTCACTGCTGGTAAGTCATATTAATAAATACAGGATGTTACGAAACTACCCGTAAAGCCGAAAGGAGGTTAAATGGGGCCTTATAACGAGTCCATTCACAATATTTAAGAACCGTGGTAACGCTGATTAACATACCCCATATGTATAATAAAAAAGAAAAACAACAACATTTATGAATGAAAAAATAGAAAAACTATTAAAGTAGACAATTATTAGGTAAAATAGGTACGTAGGCCTTTCTGTTAAATAATTGGTTCCCTGACATGACAGCTGACAAATTGGTGGCTTTGATAATTAATTATATTTTTTACGGGGTATTTTGCAATGTTGTATATACATTTTTGAGAAATAATGTTTTAAAGTTATTTTGCAAAGGAAAAAAATCAACCGCGGGCAGAATTCGAACCAGCGTCATCTTCGTCAGCGTTAGGTACACCAGACGCTATGACCACTAAGCCACCGCGACTCCCGCCCGCTATGTCTTTCGCCATTAATTTTTCCTTTGCTAAATAACTTCTTTTTCTTATGTATTTACAAAAAAAAAAGATATAGGTATGTACCTATTATATCCGTTGTCTAGTACCCCTAGTACAGTCAAAAAAAGAGATTGATATACAGGTAGCGAACGAAATCTGCATGTTTACACAGATTGTGATTTAAATAATTACCCGTCAAAGGGTTTGATGTGTAGCAGCTTACAATACCTGCGTTTTGACACATATTGCGTGATACATTATTACACAATCTTTAACAAAACACAGATGTTAATTAGCTGCCTGTATACTTCAACTCTTTTGTCGACCGTACAAGTTCGGCTTAGTTTGGGACCAGACTGTGCTGTGTAAAATATTGATTATTTATATTTTCCCTTTCTCCAGGGCTTCTCTCATCATCAGAAGACGAGGATGCGGAAGGCGAGCAGTCGGCAGATGAGCAGGACTCCACCAGCGAGCAGACGGAGCACACCAGCTTCCCCATACAGCAGACTATGCACTAAGACGTGATGACGGGTTCCATACGGGTACTTCTATAAGTCAAGGAGGTTTATTGCCAATTACTATTTAATTCACTGCTATAGTATCACTGCGACTAAGGACGTAGCTGGATCTGTTTACTGGATCTATTTGACTTTTCCCCCTCTGCCCCGGTGGCTTTGTCTCGCTAACGCTGTCCCGCTAACTCCTTAATATATAGGTATCAAACTTTTTATTTATAAATATTCCTTTTTCGTTAAATATACAGAGTGTTACAAAACTACCCGTAAAGCCGAAAGGAGGTTAAATGGGGCTTTAAACGAGACCATTCACGAAATTTAAGACACGCTGTAGTCACGCTGTATAACATACCCCAAAAAAAGGAAAACAACATTTATGAATGAAAAATAGAAAAACTATTAAAGTAGACAATTATTACGCCTTTCTGTTAAATACTCTGGTTCCCTGACATGACAGCTGACAACATTTTTGACTTTGATAATTAATTATATTTTTACGGGTGTTTTGTAACACGTTGTATATTACCTCTAATACCAGGGCAAATGATAATTAATCCGTGCCATTCTACGTAAAATCGGGGCAACTTCTACTAAATTTAGCCGTAATGGGGCAAATCCGACTCGATCTGTACCGTTTGCCCCCGTTAGCGCGGACGCTGAGGCTACCGGGGCAGATGTAACCATTTTTCCCATCTGCCCCGTTAACGGGTAAGCCACCGGGGCAGATGGGAGCAAATCAACTATTTTAGGGGATTTTTTCATAGGATAACACAGTCAACTAGCCAATTATGCTTACGCCCGGTATTCTGTTCCCAAGACAGCTAGGTCACGTGACTGTCCCGAGGTGACAGTCTAGCGTTTGTAAATAAATTACCCACTTGCTACTATAATGAAGCAATTTTCAATTAGTAATTGTATCCAGTTTATTTCTCGTGAATCTTCTCGATGGAAAATGTCAATTAATGACACAATGGTCGTGATATTCGTGACGTAGTAGCGGAATACCGTGGCTAAAGAATAACTGGTCTAAGCATTATTATTATACCATGCTCCAAACATGCTATCGCTTATTGTCTTTGACATAAAATTCTGTGGATATGTCTCGTATCTAAAAAAAAATTACTACAATAGTAGTATATTATAACAATTACTGTATGGCAACACTGACTCTATTAAAGTACCCGTCCCTAACCCGAATAATCGATTAAATAATCGAGATAGTCGATTCCGAGTTACGATTCAATGTATACGTATTAATTTTAATATTATCTTTTCATGACAAACGCCATGTCACAGTGAAATTCGTTTATTTATATAAAAAAAGACATAAAGATATAAAGTATATTGACAGTATACCGTAAGTTTAAGTGTAGAATAGAATGATATTGGATAGTAACAGTGTCGAAATATTACTTAATAGCTGATCCGACAAAAGTCTTGTCCAAATTATAATACATAGCTCTTTCCCGCAATTTCTACTGCATCCCAAAGGGTTATCTGCAGACAGAGGTAGCTTGGGTGCTTCTTCAAGGTCTTATCAACCTCTGTGCCAATTTTTATCAAAATCGGTTCAGTGGTTTAGGTGTGAAAGCGCAACAGACACACAGATTATAATATTAGTAGGATCACACTGTTACTATTCAACATTTAATCCTAGAACTTTGTATACGTAATTCATACCTCAAATATTATAAAAAAGTATTCATATTACGACAAAACTTTCGGAATTTGGCATTGGATGTTGGTCTTTTCAGCTTGCATAGAATATTCCATAGAAAATCCAAATAACACGTTGCTTAACTTGGGAATCTGTCCACTTACCAGGGTCTCCATCGTACCAGTCGCGTTTATAACCACGTATAGTTATAAAACAGTTAACGTATAAAATGGTAAATGTCTGCCACACGTAACTTAAAAATTGACGTCACCATAAAGACGTAAATTCAGAATGTGAAGGCATATTTCGACCTGCCGGGTAGTCCCATCCGGCGGTGGCGTAGTGGTCATGGCGTCATAGACAAGCAAACATAACATTCACACTAATAATATCAATATAACGCGATAAAATTAGTTTTATTGAAATAAAACTACATTTTACGGATTTTATCGCGTTATATTGATATTATTAATCCCGACGTTTCGGACCCTTTACAGCGTCCATGGTAACGGGTAGACTCAATATAACGCGATAAAATGCGTAAACAGTAGTTTTATTTCAATGTTTAAAATTTTAGAAAATAGGTTGCAAGCTGTGAAAAGACCAACATTTACGACACGAGGTTATGGCAAAGTCGCTTTGTTTCTATTTCACAGCCCTTTTAAAACTATATCTCTTATCGGCAAAGGTATTTGTATAGACATATTAACGCTTAAACATTTTTTTAATCAAAATTTCTTTGAAACAAAGCGACTTTGTCAAAATCGATAAAATCAATTTAAAAAATGCATTAAAATAGACGGAAAGCCCTCAAAGAGGCCTTTTATTTAGCGTTTCGTCAATTTTGAATCCGGTTGTGAATTGAACACGTTTTTAGTTGTTCCCCCCACCCCTTTTTGACCGACTGACACAAGAAATAGTTGAATTAAGTAAGGATATTTTCTACATGCAAAACTAGAACATACCGTCCACTCAGATTGTATCTATTCTATTTATTTAAAAAATAGTCATTATAGTATTCGCAAAATTTCGCTGAAGGCGTGGCCATATACTCTGTAAGAGGGACCGAGCACATCGCTGTTTCCATAACACTTATAGAAGTGTAGAGATGTGCTATGTTCGTTTTGAAATTGTATCGATATCGGGCCATCATTTGTAAACATGGTTTTAACCTTGTCACATTTAATACGGAGTGAGCGTATTGCCAATATCCGGGCACAATCCCCAATGGAGCTTCCACAAGATTTCATACTAGAAAATAACAATACTAAAATCAGCTGGGAGACTCACTGAGAGCTGAGAGAAATCACAGCAGCTGACTACATTATACAGGATGTAACAAAAACCCTGTCCGATCCGAAAGAGGCGTATTCCTTTTCTTATATACTTACTAATAAACATAAATAAAAATACGATATTAAAGAAACCAGAAAGTATCGATTTTTTTCGTCTAATAAACTTACACAATTCTCCACTAAATATGGGAAAATTTCATAAGTTGACAATACTCCACCCAGCGGCGAAATCTTTTAATATTTACCAATTTATTTTTAATTTTTACCTCAAAGGATGCCGCCAAGCGGCGCCGCTCCGTGCGCGCTTTGTCGTCGCCGACAGACTGTACCTAACTACCTACAGAGCGGCACGTGTAAACCAATTGTTGTCCTTGACATGTCTCGCGTAGAGTTCGCTTCCGATCGGACGTCCGTGACTCTCCTGACACCTCGATTACCTATCGTATCGTGAGTAATGTCGTATTCCAATCTGTTGTCAATGTCGTGTTCCAATGTGCTTATGCTGCAATTATGCAGATGTTCGAAAAGACTACGAGTGAGTGAGAGTATGGGTTGCGTTTTGCTAGGCAAGTTATGCCAGTGCCGTCGGATCGTGTATCCAACGTCTCCATGAACTTGAAGTTCACGTGTACAAGTGTACGAACACGTGTCAAGCAGTGTCCATGAATGAGTACTTACAAGACTCATTACCCTAATGCCGAAAAACCACGAAAACACGACGTGGAATATCAGTAAGTACCTATTGGAAGTTCACTTAAGGAACACGATCGCAGAATTTTATAGATATCAAGTTCATGTTTTACAAAATAATTTTAACAAAGCAATACATTTAATTCATTGTTTCTTGAAAAACAACGTCAATAATTATTTAGGTACCTATTAGGTAAGCAACACTATTCCTGTACGATATCAGCTGATACCCACGCGTAAGCGGAAGTATTGGGTATCACGATGCTTGTACGATACCAGCTGATACCTACGCGTATGCCCGGTAGGAGGTAATCATCCCTATGACTAATAGGTAACAGCTGATACTTATGAAAAACACAAAAGAAAGTCAATTATTAGGTGAACATAACTATGCCTAATCGATATCAGCTAATATCTATGTGTAGGCCCAGTAGGTAAGATTCGTTCGCATTAAATTTGTTTGGCGGCATGCGACAGAGCGGGCTGGCGGCACATGACAAAGGATCAAAAAGTGGCAAATTGCTCGGGCGGTTTCTTTGACACTAGTGTAGATCGAATTCAATAAACTTTATTTCGTGGATTGAGTGTTGACATGTAAAAGGTTTAGTTTTTTTTAAAATTATATTTAAATTAATCGGGGAAAAAAAAATATCTCGTATCTAATTATCGTTTACGTGTTTGTGTACGTAATACGACACCTTATACGACCCTTAAGGATCGGACAGGGTTTTTGATACATACTGTATAGCTATTATTTTCCAGTAAAAGATGAGATTGATGATTTACCTTAAGGTCGGTTTAAACTGGAAATTATCAGTCGCCGATGTAAGCAGCCGATGTTGGTTAGCATCTGATTCCTTTTCGACTTTATTATTTTATGATTAAGGTTGAAATGCGATCAACTGGTATCGTCATGTGATCATCCTCCTGTATTTGTCCCTTTTATTTGAAGTCGGCTCCATGTCAATTTCTACCATTCATCCTTGTCAGGTCTCATTATTTATACCTTCTTCAATAATATCGAAAATTTTTTGCAATTATGTCGGCCTTTTTTCAATTATATCGGCCTTTTTTCAATTATATTGGCCTTTTTTCAATTATATCGGCCTTTTTAAATTATATCGACCATTTTTCAATTATATCGGCCAAATTATGAGCCCACCTACAGCGAGATTTTGCGCTTAATATAGTTTGGAATATACTCAATCTTATTTTCTTTAGTTTACTTATGCAGCCATATTAGTATTAGTTTATTTTGAATGTTGTGGAGGGCCGTTATTTTAAAAATAAAACTTAGGTGTAATTATTATTACTAAATACTTACATATTTTGTTAATCTCCGGAAAGATTCTTGTCGAATGTATGCAAAAATATTTAATTATTACGAGCGATAGATTTATTTTAGTGAACCAGTAATACAAATCCCTGTCTTGTCATACTATGACAACGGAAGAAATCAAATCGGGTGCAAAGGTTATTGTATTTTTTTTCTGTAAATAGATCTTTTTGAGTACACTTTTACAAGTCAGTTTTGAATTTTTAATGCTAGATGGCGCAGGCATTTCCTAACCGACAAGCTCAGACAAAACACCGAAACAAACTCGGAGAATCATGGTCTCTTTTAAAGTTCAGTAATATCTAAAATGGCCTTTTGGAAAAACAATATGAAAATGTTTCCAATGTCCGCATTAACTCTTTAAAATCTCGTCATATGCAGTAAGCAAACATTTTTACATCCATACGCATGCCTATTACCTACTTACATTATGTTTGCACAAATAAATATATCTTTATTTTTATTAAGTAAGTACAGAATACCAATATAATGTTGTTATTTTTTTTTGTATTAAAACAATTAATTCAGTTTAAGCTGTAATTACTTGTTAAGTACATTTCCTATGTCAATATATTTTTAAGTTAAGCAATTATGCGGAAAGCACCATTATTTTTATGTATATACATCTCTGAAAGTATGTCTAAAATATTTTCTCATAACAGTTTTGTAAGGACAGTTTCTGTAGACAAAAATACAATGTTATATTCAAATGATTACAACTCATAAAATAACGGCAACTCCACACCAAACAAACACTAGTTTTTAAGTATTAAAGAAACGAATATACGATTGTAACATATACGATTCCCTTTAAATATAGTATACTCTCAAAAACTTAAACGTTCAATCCAAAATTGTATACGCGAAAAAGTATTAAAATCGTAATTGACATTAAAAGTTTAGTCAAAGATGTCACTCGATTAATCGACTAAGAAAATTTAGTTTAGTCACATCCCTAAAGACTTGATGCTGGCTGTAATATAGTCGGTTAACTAATACGTTTAGTCGAGTCGAGGTGACATCTCTATTTAGTTGTAAAATAAGGGCGGGAAAAATTAAAGGTTGTAGATTAAAAAATATCGTAAGTGATACGTTAATGTAATGTTTTGTAAAAAGGACTTCCAAATTTAAATTTCTAGGTGGTACTACTGAGCGTTCTTATATTTTACTAGCTGTTCGTCTCGGGTGATATTAAAACCATCCCTATTTCTGACTTGAGTTAGATTAAAAAAAAAACATTCATAAAAAAGTTGTCTTGATAAATATGAACAAAACAACAAAAAAATGCGCCAATT
Organism: Acronicta alni; assembly: GCA_964056405.1. Classification (NCBI taxonomy): domain Eukaryota; kingdom Metazoa; phylum Arthropoda; class Insecta; order Lepidoptera; family Noctuidae; genus Acronicta; species Acronicta alni. Next base: position 6,973,051 of record OZ043942.1, read on the forward strand.
GATATTTATTTATATTTAATTAATTTGAATCAACGCGAACGTATAGATCTAGCGCATTAACTATTTCATGTAAAGTATAGTGGCCACCACATCAAGCTACCCCAATCTGTCAGATTTCTTTGACCGATTTTCAACTTTAATACAAAATAATATGGTTAATGTTCGATTGGATTATTTGGATAAGTGTTTTACAACTGTTAAAAAGTTGAGTACCTAGTTTCTATAAAATCTATCTATTGACACACTTAATTATGGAATTTGGTATTTTATTTTTAAGCAACAAACTTAGTGTATGTCTTCCAAGGAGTATTTTAATTTTAACTTAACTAATGATGCATATCTTAGTGGGCTGAAGAGTTCGTTATCAATGCCCTCTATAAAACATATTTTTTTTGTTTATTATTCAGTTTAATCAAAAACTTCAAATCAAACTAATTTTTTACGTCATTTAGAGGTGAAACGAATTTTAAGAGGTATTTTATATTTTTGTTAAAAAAAAAACTATCTTATATATTTATTTCGTTCCACGGAACCGAATACATATAAAAATGCACCAGCAAAATTTCGTACTGACATAAAATAAAATATTAATTAAAACCTTTTTTGTGTAATATTTGAAGTATATACTTTTTATTACCTAAATGGGCTTGTAAGGCTTCAAAAATGATTGTAGTTTTTATAGCAAAATGTCTTCCTTGTATTTTCTTTAAAATTTGGCACAGTAGTATCATCTAGGAGAAAATAAAATAAAAATATTAAAATAAAATCTTAGTATAAGTACGATATTTTTTGATCTTAAATACGGATTGGGTATACTGGAGTTATGAAAATGTATACCTATTAGGCTAGTTTTTAACTGTTTTTTTTTTCAATACTTTTCTACATAATACGTTTTTTTATGTATCCGAGGTGCTTTTATAAACATCTGGTAATGCAAAAATCTGATCTTTAGATCACACAAATATTTGCTCCCTTTGGGAATCGACAAACGATTCGTCAAAATGTATCATTTTCGACATCATTATCAGTCTTATTTGTCCACTGTTGGACGTAGGCCCCTTTCAGTGAACAGTAGAGAGAAAATGTATATATTATTATAAACATGAAATAGGTATGTCAAAGTCAACATCATGTATTCAAGTTCTATTCTATTCTATAGACTACTAGGTAGTACTTTTTAATCGTCATTGTTACATTTTGACAGCGTTTATAACACCTAGGCTCACCCCTATCTGCCCTTTCTATATTTTAATATGTTACTTATGATCTCTGAAACAGAAAAAAATTTGTTCATTAAACATTGGATATAATAAAATTCTCCATCAGCCCCAAGTAATCCTGAGTCTTGTGTTCAGTAATTCTTTCATCAGCTTATTGTAAATTTTTGCCCAAACTTTTTCTTGTAACATTTTTAAGGTCATCTTCGTCAAAGTATAAAATGTTCTTAGATTTTTTCAGTACTCTGTAAATATATTATTCGTCGATTAGAAAAAAGGTTTCACAACTCCAGTGTACCAGTAAAAAAAAAAAGAAACAGTGATTATAACCTGTTATACGATGCAACGGATATACGTAAACGGATTGGTGAAAAAAATAAGATTTTTTATGATAATATTATAATTATGTATTAGTACATATTATACATTTACTTATACATCGCGTAGTGATATAAATAATGTATTTTTAAAAACATTACGGTCTGTGACTTGGAATAATCGTCAGTATTTAGGATAGGTGGCTAAGGAAGGCCAAATATGGCTGAGTTGATTTTGGAAATCGGAAACTTTGATTTTCTTGTACAATTAAAACAAAAAACAATTATTTTTTTAATCTTCAAAACAAAAAACTAGTTTTATTTAAGTGTATCTACAGAGGCTAGCACATCAAGCTATCACAATCTGTCAAATTTCTTTGATTGATTTTCAACTTTAACACAAAATCACAAGTTTCATTCAATTGGAAAAAATTGACAGTTTTGGATAGCTTGACCTGCTGGCGTCTGTACCTAACAAATACAGTTTTAATTCATATTAATTACTTTTATATGAGGAAACAATATTATATTTTAGCTAAATTCTACATTATCTGACTAGTCGAATATATATACTGTAGTTCTCTTCGAATAATGTATAATTCGACTAATTCTTACGCTAAAAAGTTCACATAGTTTTTCATATATTGAAGTTTCCGATTTCCTGCCCGCCCACCGGTGGGATGTCGGCAAGTCTCGCTTATTCCAAGAGCCGTTAATTAGAAATCAAGTCCAGTACTAGTATACTATAGATGTATGCGCTTCATTAGTATTAAGAATAACTTGAATGTTATACATTATGGTACAGCATAATTTTTGCTAGTCAATATAATAATTTCTAGGCTGAATTTGTTGTTTTATTTTCAATTGGCAACCCTAAAATATTTTTAACTCATCATCAACCAATATTTCTTCCACTACTAGGCACTGGTCTCCCCTCAGATTGAGTGGGATTAGGCTATAGTTCACCACACTGTCCTATTGCGGGTTGGCAGGGGCGTATTTTGGAATTTGGCGCCCCAGAATTCTAGGAAAAAAGTGATATAAAGGTTTTTTTTTGTATTATTTTAATTATACATACATATAGGAGTACATAAGGAGTACATAAGGAGTACATAAGGAGTACATAAGGAGTACATAAGGAGTACATAAGGAGTACATAAGGAGTACATAAGGAGTACATAAGGAGTACATAAGGAGTACATAAGGAGTACATAAGGAGTACATAAGGAGTACATAAGGCGTACATAAGGAGTACATAAGGAGTACTTAAGGAGTACATAAGGAGTACTTAAGGTGTACATAAGGAGTACTTAGGGTGTACATAAGGAGTACTTAAGGTGTACATAAGGAGTACATAAGGAGTACATAAGGAGTACATAAGGAGTACATAAGGAGCACATAAGGAGTACATAAGGAGTACATAAGGAGTACATAAATAGTACATAAGGAGTACATAAGGAGTACATAAGGAGTACATAAGGAGTACACAAGGAGTACACAAGGAGTACACAAGGAGTACATAAGGAATACATAAGGAGTACATTAGGAGTACGAAGAACTTCGAGAACAGCTCGTTGAAACACTTGTTGTGTCAAGGTTGAATTATGCTGACGCTGTGTATGGCCTACGTTTATTGGTCGAACCGATCGCCTTATCCCGAGAGTGTAGAATGCTTGCGCTCGTTTACAACACACGTCACTCCATTTCTTAATAGACTTTCAATCCTCATAATGAAGTCGCGACGATAATTGCATCTGGCGTGTCTCCTCTTTGGTGTCATCAAATATCAAAAACCGAAGTATTTGTACATAAGGCTGATCGCCACTGCCCCGCTCGCCACGCCGCCCCCACCTCGCTCGGCTCCCGCGCCCCGTGCGCGTTATATTCGGAGCAGTACCTACTTACTTACAGACGCGCTCCGTAGATATTGGCGAAACTTAACTTACAAGCGTGTTTTCGACCAAATGATTTACTTACTGCTCCTTATTTTTTGTTAATTTTAAATTGAGATTGACAAGAATAAATAAAAAAAGTCACCCACACTGACGCCGCCCGTGGCGGATTGGCGCCCCGGGCCATGGTCCAGATGGCCCTAGGGTAAATACGCCCCTGCGGGTTGGTAGACTTCACACAGAGCTGCGAGAAAAATTTCTAAGGTCTCCTCACGATGCTTTCTCCTTCACCGTTTAAGCGAGTGATAATTAATTATTAATACGCACATGAAGTCGAAAACGTGCGTACCTTGGATTCGAACTCAAGACTTTTGACTTGGCAATCCAATGGTTACAGGCTATAAATAAAACAATTATAGATTTACAATGTTTTTAATGAACAATTACGTTTAGATACAAAATTCCTTAACTATTATGTACAACTTAAATCTAAATTCGTATAAAAATATTCGTAGAACCACCGTTTTTCCTTTTATAATAAAAAAATAATAATTTTATTAATAAAAAAGAAGTCTTGATATATTAAAGCATTACTAAATTCTAATTAGTATTACTTTTGGTTGGAAGAGTCGAATAGTTTAGTCGACAATTTTGTTAATTCACTAAACGTGATCGTTGAGCCATTTTGAGCAGTCAACATAGCATGGTATTAAAAAGAATATACTATGTTTTTTAATATGTATTTAGAAAACAACAAATGATATGTAAGTAATTTCCTTCTTTTATTAATTATTTTAAATCATACAAATGAAACGTTTTCCTAAATCAAGATTAGATAAGTAAGTATATCTTCACGTTATTTTTTTAAATTTTAAGACAAAGTATTTTTCTAGAGTTTACTAGATTTCTTGAGCACATTTTTTGTATAGGAATGTTGTTTTTTACAATATTGGAATGTCATTTTGAATTTTCGAAACTTTTTAATACTACGCCGTTTCCCATAATATTATCGAGCTAATATTTCATGAATTTAACTAGTTCGAAAGCAAAGCTTATAATTTTAGAACCACAATATTATTAACTGATATACTGGCTGAAAAAAAGAAAACACTAGATACCTAACCATACTTGAACATTTTGAGAATATTATTCATTATCAAGCCATGACTTTTTTTTTATCAAAAATGGGCTTGCTCTTGATCTTCTTGATCTAAACCTTAGCTTCGGAGCAAAGATGATTATCTGAGCTCAGAAAATAGAAAATTTTTGAGCTAAGGGAATTACTAATTTTCGGGCCACGGTAATCAGATTTACCTACTGGCTCATAAATTAATACAACGCAATAATTACATTATTTCGTAAATTAAGTAACAGAGACACGTGTCTTAGAATCTAAAGCCAAACATGATCTGGCTTGGATTTTTTTACGCATGGTAACATAATTTTCATTGTAAGCTGACCTCTCTAAGTACGAAAGTGTATACAATGGTAGGTCAACTTATATTGGATGCTCGTAGCTTGATATGCAGAGGCAGCTGAGAGATTTTCTAGCTGGGATTAATAATTTCGACTCCTAAATGTGTGGAATTGCAGCTAAAGGAAGGTAACTAATTCATTTTAATTGGCAAGTTTGTCGAAAAAATAATTACGTATTATTAGGATTTATATATCAAGGCAACATTTAAGGTATTTTGGCCAATATTACTAAGATTTTACTGTCTATAATGTACTACGATTTTATTACAATAATAAGTATTACGACTGTATTCCCCAAGGGGTTAAATAGAGGTGTACATACACAGTTCGCCATAATTATGTATTTGGTTACACGTAAAAGGGGGCGAGTACCTACCTAAATTAATCAGGCACAAAACCAAACACGGAGCAGAAAAAAAAACCTAATAGGAATACCCATAACGCTGCTTGATCTGGAAATTGAACTCAGATTTTTTTGAACAAATCATCATCATCACCCCATATACTGTCCCACTGTTGGGCACAGGTCTCTTCTCAGGATGAGAGGGTTTAGGCTATAGTCCACTACGCTGGCCTAATGCGGGTTGGTAGACTTCATACGTCTTCGAGAAAATCTCTCAGGCATGCAGGTTTCCTCATCATGTTTTCCTTCACCGTTCAACAAGTGTTCATTTTGACTTACCAATCATACCACTAGGCTATCACTGTTTTGCTATTTTGACCATACCAACATACCGTTTATGGATAGGATATCGGTACTGCCCATAAATTGGGTTGTGGAGGTCTGATGGTAGTCGCTTCCTGTAACATACTATATTCAGTATCTGGTTTGACTGGAACTGGCCCACCCTAATAGAATAAAATATTCTTTATTGTACACCATAAACAAATGCCAAGTACATGTTTATAAATGATAGAATGGTACAATGGGCGGTCTTATCGCTAGAAACAATCTTGTACAGATATCCTTTGGATGGATTTAAGAGAAACAGAGAGGTGACAATCAGATAGTCTGGCGTACGTAAAAAAATAATACATACAATAGATACTGAAAATAACAATATACACAACTCTTAATACTGTACAAATGAAATACATGGTTAAACATATAAAGATATATTATATATAAATATATAACTAATTGAGTTGATAAATATCAAACGCTAATATGTCCACTATAGACAAAAATCATTTTTTTTATACCAACATAAAGTAAAATAAAAACGAAACATTCTGAAATTATACAATTTCAAATATGTCCACTTATTTGCTGTGAAAACCACGACCGAAAAGTTCGTTTTCTTTCAAAATACATTAAGTCCATACAGACATTCATAACAAAAAGCAATATGTCCACAACATCCAATCAAATCAATCCGTTCGGCTATGATGGCGGCCAGTAGTGTTAACATTAATGAAGGACTCGGTGTAGCTTTGTGATTTCAATTAATTTTATTTAGTTTAAGTTCGTAAAAATGGACTTAAATGTTATAAATGTGGACCCTGATAAAGCCCGGAAAAGAAGTAATATAAAGACGCAACAAAAGAAAGCAGAGAAAAAGCGGAAATTGTAAGTAAAACATTGTTATTACCTTAGTTAAACTATCTAAGCTTAAACTAGTCGCAGGGTTACCACATTTGCATTTACTCAAATTTTTCGCTAAGTATCTACCTAAACTATAGAAACTTTTGATTTGAATAATTGACATTGTTATATTATATAATACTGATAATACATAAAAAGTGCAGCTATTAAAGGCTGAAAAAAGTCGCTTTGAGTAACTTTTCCAGGTCACTCGGGAAATCTAGCGGCAGACCTATGTTAATCTACGAACTTTTTGCGGCTGATAATAATTGATTGATTTTTAGGTTACTCAATTTCCCGATGAATAAAATAGAAAGTTGTTAATTCTTAATCGTTTTTCAGATATTCGGCAGCTGGTTTACCCAAAAAGTCAAAATGTAAACATAACTCCAAAACTATGAAGTGTCTGTCCGGTGTCCCTCGCAAATCAGGACCTCTTACTGTTTTAATAATTAATAACTAGTATTTTAAATGTCCAGTACGTAAAGTCTTTGGTGGCAACCCTTAGCTGTGGCACCATTATGACGTCATTAGTATTTCTAATCAAATTCTAATAAGTCCCGTCATGGCTATTTTTCAAAAATAAATATGTCCATTGTTTTATTTCAAAATCCAATATGTCCACACCAGTTTTGACAATTTTAATGAGATTTGAAGCGATTCGTTATATTTCTGTGTAGTCGGTGATAAGCAATGCCAAAATAAGCTAAATTAAAACTTAAAATCTATGAAACAACGTCGTCTGCATTTGCAAACAAATATATTGCTCTACCTCCTTTTTACTTATCAAGGACATATTGACGTTTGATATTTATCAACTCAATTATAAATATTGTATTTAACACACTTAAACATATAATATAAATTTAAACACGTATTATAAATACAGTATTTAAATATGATGAAGTAATGCTGTATATTATCAGATTAAGTAACGGACCAGCATGTGAACTACAACGTTAGATAACCTTTACCATTTTTTTAAAAGTAGGCAATATTTGTGCTCGTCTAACTGACACAGGCAAGGCATTCCAGAGCCGTGTAGCTTGCACTGTAAAAGATTTGTCCAAGAAAATAGTGGAATGCGCTGGCATTTCAATCCTAATATAGCTGGGAAAAGCCTCGGAATACGCTGAGATATACCGTAGCTACATTATAGACAATAAAATAAAAATGAGCAAATATTTATTTAAATCTAAGCGGACCCCCTTAAAATCGGAGTCCATACAGTCAGTCATCAACACAACCCTATTTAAAATTAAAATATTATATTTATAATAACCACAAAATAAATAAGTACGGACATCTTGAGCAATGTTAGGCAGCTTGTACAGATCAAGCTATCCAAAACTGACAAATTTTTCCAATTGAACATGAACACAATTTTGTATTAAACTTGAAAATCTATCAAAAAACAATGACAGATTGGGGTAGCTTGATGTGCTTGATATTCGGATTTGCTCACGTACTTGTCTTATTTTGTGGAAAAGCCGTCCCCTCATAAGACATTAAAAAATATAGTATTTTAATACCCTGGTATACAATATTTATTGTCGACACTTTGCTTTTGTCATTCACTTTAGATTTGTCAGAGACGATCAAAATTTTGACAACGCTCTGACAAAACCTTTTCGGTCAATTAATTATAAAAAAATGTAAATAGTCAAACATTCGTATTAAGTAAGTAAAATTATGTTAAGGTACTTGACATGATTTTGTGTAACAGGGTTAAAAGTCATACGTACCTAAAAAAAGGAATTCGTTTATTAACGTCACATGTTAGCCTGACTGACAAAAGCGAAGTGAAATCACAGACACACTGGATTGATAGAGGGTGGCGGCCATTAAATCTAAACCCTCTATTCCTGATTAAATCTATGTTCTGACAAAATAAAACTATTATCAGATCGTATTAACGATTCCCTCTCTGCGTCACTAAAAGTGGATTTCACGAAATCACTACGCAATACATTTTTGAATTCCAAGCTACAATCCGTGCGGACATAGCTCAATTCTTGTCCTTTATCGCCATTTTGAAGCGGGAAGTACGCCGATTCTCTATTAGGCATTATTTTATGAGAACCGTTTATGATCAACGTTGATCCTCTGCGAATAGTTTGTCGACCTAGCTCGACAATTTCAATAGAATTCTGACCTATCACCAAACTTTTGTATGCCTTTATGAAGACGATTGTTAGAGTTATAAATCCTGTTAATATCATGGAATACGTTATTGCTGGAGCAATCACCGGTGCCACGGTTGTGGCCAGGTATATCCATCGCCATATCGGGGTTGACAGTTCATGGATGCCCTGGAAAAAAAATATAAGGTCAGTGTTACAAAAAAAAAACCTAACGGTCCGGTAGGCGGGTGGGAGTCGCGGTGGCAGTGGTCATAGCGTCTGGTGTACCTAACCAGAAGAAGCAGGTTTTGCCGACCCTGTAAAACGAAATAGGAATAGTTGGGTTGGCAGTATAAGGGTCAAAGTTCTCCCACTGCCAACACTACGTTTCCTCGTGGAGCACTGGCAACCTTGCTCACCGTAAGAAACACAACACAGCTCGAAGCAGTGTTAAAATTCACTTCGTATTTTTGCAAGGCGGAGGTATTTCTCCAGTCGGGGGGCTCCAATTTGAGTGGAATTACTTCCACTATGCGCTACCTCTCTTAATCTCTCTCTAATGAAATATACTTTAATGCAATAAATATGCAAACATAATTTACACAAACAGGTAGTTAATATAATATTTATTATGTAATATGTAGGTAAGTGTTAATAAATATAAATTATTGTTTTTTTTTTATATAGGTATCTGTGTTTATTTTACAAAAGTATAAGTTATGATGGTCAGTTTATCGCTTGTTTCTTTGTTACTAAATAAATAACATTATAAGTTAGACAGCAAAATGGCTTGCGTACCTACAATCAGTATTTTCCAAGAAAGTTTAACTTAAGGTTAAAATGTGTGTCTCTCGAGAAAGCGTCAAGTGTTGTCTTCTAAAGATATCTGTCAATAACGCAGCTTGCATTTTCCTTTTAAAATATTGAAGACGCATAATTTTCGCATTCATCAGTTATAATAAATATAATTATAATTGTCATAACTTCTTTCTCCGAGCCTTTTCCCAACTATATTGTGGTCGGCTTCCAGTCTAACCAGATGCGGCTGAATTTATACCACTAAGGTGGCAAACAAGCATACGGCCCACCCGATGGTAAGCGGTTACCGTAGCCTATAGACGCTTGTAATACCAGAGTCACTGCGCGTTAAAATCAATATACATTTTGTGAAGTATCAGTATTTTACAATAACCGACTGCCATCAGACCTCCGCAACCCAATTTCTGGGTGATACCGATACCCTGAGGATAGACTGGTTGTCAGGCTTCTGACTACCACTAACGATTGTCATAGGTGTTCGTATGGCAACTGGGACCGACGGCTTTACGTGATCTCCGAGGCACGGAGGGGCCTCGATATGTTAAGAATAGTCACCCATTCATAGACTGACCGCGACTAGCGCAGCTTAACCTTGCAGATCGGTTGATCAGCTTAGTTATTACTTAGCTACGAGCCCCTTCCTCATAATTGTCATAACTATGACCTTGAATCCCCAATGTAGGCAGGGGCGTATTTTGGAATTTGGCGCCCCGGGCCAATAAGTTTCGCCGCCCCAGAATTCTAGGAAAAAAGTTATATAAATGTTTTTTTTTTCTATTATTTTAATTTTAATTATAAACAGTACATAAGGAGTACATAAGGAGTACATAAGGAGTACATAAGGAGTACATAAGGAGTACATAAGGAGTACATAAGTAGTACATAAGGAGTACATAAGGAGTACATAAGGAGTACATAAGGAGTACATAAGGAGTACATAAGGAGTACATAAGGAGTACATAAGGAGTACATAAGGAGTACATAAGGAGTACATAAGGAGTACATAAGGAGTACATAAGGAGTACATAAGGAGTACATAAGGAGTACATAAGGAGTACATAAGGAGTACATAAGGAGTACATAAGGAGTACATAAGGAGTACATAAGGAGTACATAAGGAGTACATAAGGAGTACATAAGGAGTACATAAGGAGTACATAAGGAGTACATAAGGAGTACATAAGGAGTACATAAGGAGTACATAAGGAGTACATAAGGAGTACATAAGGAGTACATAAGGAGTACATAAGGAGTACATAAGGAGTACATAAGGAGTACATAAGGAGTACATAAGGAGTACATAAGGAGTACATAAGGAGTACATAAGGAGTACATAAGGAGTACATAAGGAGTACATAAGGAGTACATAAGGAGTACATAAGGAGTACATAAGGAGTACATAAGGAGTACATAAGGAGTACATAAGGAGTACATAAGGAGTACATAAGGAGTACATAAGGAGTACATAAGGAGTACATAAGGAGTACATAAGGCGTACATAAGGAGTACATAAGGAGTACATAAGGAGTACATAAGGAGTACACAAGGAGTACGAAGAACTTCGAGAACAGCCCGTTGAAACACTTGTTGTGTCAAGGTTGAATTATGCCGACGCTGTGTATGGCCTACGTTTATTGGCGAACCGATCGCCTTATCCCGAGAGTGCAGAATGCTTGCGCTCGTTTACAACACACGTCACTCCATTTCTTAATATCCTCATAATGAAGTCGCGACGATAATTGCATCTGGCGTGTCTCCTCTTTGGTGTCATCAAATACCAAAAACCGAAGTATTTGTACGTAAGGCTGATCGCCCCTGCCCCGCTCGCCACGCCGCCCCCACCTCGCTCGGCTCCCGCGCCCCGTGCGCGTTATATTCGGAGCAGTACCTACTTACTTACAGACGCGCTCCATAGATATTGGCGAAACTTAACTTACAAGCGTGATTTACTTACTGATTCTTATTTTTTTTTTGTTAATTTTAAATTGAGATTGACAAGAATAAATAAAAAAAGTTACCCACATTGACGCCGCCCCTGGCGGATTGGCGCCCCGGGCCATGGCCTGGATGGCCCTAGGGTAAATACGCCCCTGAATGTAGGTATTATGGATTTATGTTTTGCAAAAACTTTTTTTTATTGTTGATGGTTTTGCGTTTGCCTCAGTATCACGTGATAGTAAGCGACGACGAGGTCGAAGGTTCATGTTTACCCAGAAAATGCCTGTTCACTCTCACCTTAAACACACCAAGGTTAAAGTCCGGGAATACAGACGCATGGAAAGCATTCCACTCCTTTGCGGTGCGAACAAGAAAAGACGCAGCATACCGCTTCGTGCGTAGGGATGGAAAACCTCCTTTGCATCGCCATCGCCTGACAGTACCCAAAAGGCTGGCTGCATTGCCACGTTGAATGGAAATGCTTATTTTCTGGCCAAAGTAAAGGCCTGGGACGCGTTGTCGGGCTTGACAATATCGTTAAAAAATTAAAAGTGCAAAAAATAACTATTGTTAAAATTAAATTTAATATTTGATACTAAATTGTTTGTTAATTCAAATTAAGCTTAAATTTAATAGCTGTCAGAGATGATATTAAAAAAAAAAAATTTACTATTTACATAATGTACGACTAAGTAAAATAAAAATAACAAAATACATTTTCACATCCACGTGTCAAAGTATTCAAAATTCTCAAAACTTATAATAAAGTCGTGATAAAGTTCTTATAAAATAATTATCAAAAAATTTAAAATACAAAAGTAAATTTAAAATTAAAAAAACCGACTTTAAAGGAAAAAACAAGACGTCAGGAACATGCGAAGCGACTTTAACAGTCGGGACACATATATCAGTATAATTTAGACAGTATAATTTTTAAATTTACTCTTTGATCTACGGTGATTAAAAGTTAGTGGTGTATTTTGATACACCACTAACTACTACTCACTTCTTCAAGCCACATCACTGGGAAGATGGTGTCAGGGAAGTTGTTGATATTGTTGACTGGTATGTTCGGAGCGCGGTCTACCTTGAGGTTCAGTTGGACCCTCACGAAGCCTTCTAAGGGTACTCCAATTTTCTGGTAAAAAACAATTACATTTTTTTTTATAATTGGGTATTTCACTGGTCTTTCGATTTATTCATAACTTTTAGGAAAAGAAAACCGACTTCAAGCATTGGGTATAAAAATAAGACTTTTATGGTTTTCTCATGGATCTTTTACGTGCTGCGCAATCGCTTGCAAAATATTGCTTGCGCGATTCAGGATTAAGTGGCGCCATCTATGTAACAGTCGGCCGCTGTTATGTTGTGTAGTTTTTACAATAGATGTCACTATAAAACTTACCGGTTGTATCATGAAGTAAGTCTCGTGTTTCTTCTTATCTGGCTTCAGACCTTTGAATGGCTTCAGCAAGTTGGGGTCAGCATCATAGAAATGCGGGAATGAGAGATATACAGGAGCATCTGTGAAAAATGAAGGTTTTTTTATACCAATAACAAACAAGCATACAGTCCACCTGATGGTAAGCGGTTACCGTAGCCTATAGACGCTTGCAACACCAGGAGTATCACTTGCGTATCATCATATCAGCCACAGGAAGTCCACTGCTGAACAAAGGCCTCCCCCATAGACTTCCACAAGGACCGGTTACAAGCCGCCTGCATCCAACGACTTACCGCGACCTTAACGTCGCGTCCGGTACGTCGTACGTCGTACGGTCGTCCGTCTATCTCGTTAGAGGCCGTCCCACGCTGCGCTTTCCGGTGCGAGGTCTCCACTCGAGAACCTTTTTGCCCCAGCGGCCATCAATTCTACGAGCTATGTGCCCCGCCCATTGCCACTTAAGCTTGCTAAGTTTTTCAGCTATGTCAGTAACTTTCGTTCTTCTACGGATCTCTTCATTTCTGATTTGATCACGTAGAGAAATACCAAGCATAGCTCTCTCCATAGCTCGCTGAGTGACCTTGAGCTTCTTTACGAGACCCATAGTGAGCGACCACGTCTCTGTGCCGTATGTCATCACTGGTAACACACACTGGTTAAAGACGTTTGTCTTTAGGCACTGCGGTATTGTAGACGAAAAAACGTTGCGAAGTTTCCCGAACGCTGCCCAGCCGAGTCGGATTCGTCGAGTGATCTCTTTCTCGAAGTTGGACCTACCTTACTGGATGGTTTGTCCCAGATAGACATACTCGTCAACAACTTCGAGAACAGAGCTCCCAACGGATATAGGGATGGGCACGACATGGGTGTTCGACATGACTTTTGTCTTGCCCATGTTCATTTTAAGACCCACCTGTTGGGAAACTCTGTTGAGATCATTGAGCATTGTGCTGACATCCTGCAGCGATTCTGCCATGACTACGATGTTGTCGGCAAATCGAAGATGAGTGATATACTCGCCATTGACGTTAATTCCGAATCCTTTCCACTTCAGTAGCTTGAAAGCAATGGAAGATCCATTGCAGTTGTGAACAGTTTTGGGGAAATAACATCCTCTTGTCTGACACCTCTTTGCAATGGAATTGCCTCCGTACACTTTTCCTGTACTCGGACCGACATGGTGGCGTTTTTGTATTTTAAGCACTTCAAAACTTCGTTGTACCGATAGTCAATATGGCACCGCTGCAAAGATTGCAGCACCGCCCATGTTTCGATCGATTCGAAGGCTTTTTCATAGTCCACAAACGCTAAGCAAAACGGCAGATTATACTCCTCGGTCTTCTGTATAACCTGTCGAAGCGTATGGATGTGGTCTATGGTACTAAAACCTTTTTGGAAACCGGCTTGTTCGGGAGGCTGGAAGTCATCAAACCTGCGCTCGAGACGATTCGTGATGACCCTTGAGAACAGCTTATAAACATGGCTTAGAAGCGGGATGAGCCTGTAATTCTTCAATAGGGTGTTGTCACCCTTTTTGAAGAAAAGTACCACCACGCTTCCGTTCCAAACTTCCGGCGTTGTACCCTCGAGTACGGATGTGCTCTCTTCGGACTTCTGATAAACCCATGATATCCCAGTGCAATTTTTCTATTTCTTCTTCCAGCTCAACGATTTTTTCGTCTGTCCTCAGTGTGCGTGCATTGTAAGTTACCAGGGCTAGTTTTCTTTTGGGATGGTAGCAAGATCTCTGCCGGAGATTAGCACCCCCTGCCCCGCCGTTTCCGTGGCCGCTACCATAACCAGGAATAGCGGGGCTGCCGGGGACTGGGGGCCATACTCACCACGCTTGGCAGGCGGGTTGGTGAGCGCAGTAGGTTGTTCTTACGCATAAGGGGCGCTGCTGCCCACCCCTCTGGCTTAAAACGGCTGGTGGTTGATGCCGTTTTATAAAAAGATCATCCAGTCAGCAGGATGTTAACGTAGCTGACTGCCCAGGGTGCTCCGGACGGTCATTTGTATACCATCACTCTTGGAGGCTCTTTTTTACACCCCTTGCGCATTGCCGACCCTATAAAACGAAAGCGGTATAGTTTGGTTGGCAGTATAAGGGTCAAAGTCTCCCCACTGCCAACACAACGTTTCCTCGTCGAGCACTGGCAACCTTGCTCACCGTTAGGAACAAAACACAGTTCAAAGCAGTGTTATTTCACTTCGATTTTCTGCCAGGCGGAGGTATTTCACCATTACGGCAGTTCCAATATGAGTAGAATTACTCCTACTATACCCCACCTCTCGTAAATTATCAAAAAATAAATTTCAGGCATTGATAGCCTGTTATATTCTGCCTTATTAGCCTATTGAATTTGTGCCCGGTTAACAGCAATAGACTCTAAGTTTGACTACAAAAAGTCGCTACCAAAAAATGATTTTACTTACTGTATTGACAAGGGCTGATGTTTTGCAGCCCTCTCGGGGGGCACTTCTCCCCTGGGTAATAGCATTTGTTATCAGGATTGATGTCAGCACTCTCGAAGGTCGATGGCGGGGGGGTGTATAGACCTGCTTTTATGCCTGAGGAGCAACAAATGTAGGTTAAAAGAAACACTGATCATGTTTTATTTAAGATTTTACTTTGAAATGTTCCTATTGAGTGGCTTGTCGGTATGTAACAACATCACTGCGTTATCCGAAGAAGAGAAAGAAGAGCTAAGCTCAAAAAGCCTTACAACCAGTCTATCGTCATGATATCGGTATTACCCAGAAATTATGTTGCGGAGGTCTGATGGCAGTCGCTTCGTGTAAAATACTGATATTCAGCCGCATCTGGTAAGACTGGAAGCCGTCGGTCCCGGTTGTCATAAGCTTTACGTGCTCTCCGAAGCACGGAGGGGCTCTCGAGCTAATTTGATACAGTTTTCACTTATAGATAGAGTAATGCACTAGAGAGGTAAAACTACTTTTTACGGATCGTATTGCGTTATATTGATATTATTAATCCCGACGTTTTGTTTTATTTCAATGTATAATATTCGCGTAAATGTCAGAAATCAATACACCAGAGAGGCCTGAGCATATTAATATAATTTCTATGCAGAAGCAGTTCTTAAAGTCTTGTTGACTTTAAGAACTAACTTCTGCGTCATCTATTATATCAGTTCTCACCATCTTTGTAAACATCTTCTCTGTACTGAAGCGGCAGTATCCTGCACAGGTCTTTGTCGTACACGTGGACAATGTCGGACTTGGTCTGCGAGCGCGGCGGAAAGAAAGAACCCTCGGATGCACTGGAAATGAAGAAAGAAAGAATGTTATTAATAACTACAGTTCATATGACATAAGAGATAAGAATGGATGTATTTATTTATTTTGGTTCACCAACAATTGTTTACACTGGTATAAGCAATTTAAAACATAACTAATAATTTAGAATAAAGTGTAACAATCAGTTACAGGTAAACACTGTATTTATACTAGAACTTCATCATGTAATATCATGTAAGAACTCAATAATCTGGAGATCTTTAAAAGGACTGAATGTGTAGACTCAAGGTATAATGTGTTCATGATAAGTAGATAAGTTATGTTAGAATTTTTTTTTTTTTTGGGAAAGAGGGGAATATGTACTCATGTGTTATGTCAATGTCAAACGTCAAAGACAACATAAATCGTCTGTATGACAGCTCGTGCTGTCTCGCACTTCCTGCTACCTCTTGCCCTCTGGCCCGATCAAGGAACACACACAATTTGTATAAAACATTTTATATATTAAAAATAACAAAAGAAATATAGGAAATTTACATAAAATAAAATTTGTGTTTTAAAGAAGAAAACCCAAATAACATTACAATTATAATCATCAGCAACTATGTCTAGATCATTCATATCGTCATTATTTTAGCTTAGTGATATAAATATTGGATTTCCAAAGTCAAATCTGCCTGAGAGATTTGAGAAGCACAAACACTAATGTGATGATAAATGATATTTAAGTATTTCTGTAAAAAGATCTTTTACAGACACTTTTACAAGCCAATATTTTACATATTTTTTTAAGCTAGATGTCTCCGGCATTTTCTAGCTGACGACCTCTGAAAAGAAACGCCGAAACAAACTCAGAGTATCATAGTCTCTTTTAAAGTCCAGACATAGAATGGTAACAAATATGTGTCTTACAATGTAGGGCAAAGTCTGAAATGAAATCCTTTTGAAGAAAGAGTCATAGCGGCTTTGAGTAGACCAGTCCCAACCGACGGCATGCATGCATCAGTAATTGTGTAGCTCGACTCGACTCAACAACCAGTCGCACGACGATACCAGATCAGAGGAACATTTGCGTAGGCCACATAAAAAAGGGCTCAAAGCCACCAGACCGGTGCTTAAAAGTGTTTGTGTTTGTCTGGATGTTTTTAGTATGTATTAAATAAAAGAATTATAGCCATTGTCTAGTATTTATAGTACAAGCTCTGCTTAGTTTGGATCTAGATGGTGGTGTGTAAAATGTCTTAAATTTTTGTTATTATTTATTTATTTCATCGATAGCACGTGAACTCTGCCAACACGCATTAGGCCAAAGTAGTGGTGGACTATAGCCTCATTTCATTAATTTACATTAATACTTATTTTAAATATTTATCAATGGTACCTGAATATAGAAAACTTAGAAAACATTTAAATATAGTAACTTAATAGTAAAATAGAAGTATAGTAATAGTAGTTTAAAAGTAGTAAGAAAGAAAGAAAGAAAGAAACATATTTATTTTATCCTCACAACAATAAGTAAAACAAATCTTTTTGTATATTTTTGGCATTTTCCATGCTAAGATTTTAAAGTTATTTAGAAAAGGAAAAAGTTGTGTCGGTTGAAAAGCAAAAACTTGCATTTCAATAGGTGTTACTGACGTCACCATAAAGACGTAAATTCAATATGTGAAGGAAAAATTCGACATGACGGGTAGGTATCGCGGTGGCTTAGTGGTCATAGCGTCTGGTGTACCGAACCAGAAGACACAGGTTCGAATCCTGCCCGCGGTCGTATTTTTCCTTTTCTAAATAACATGTAAAACAAAGATAAAATAAGTAAAAAAAAAACTAAATAAAAAATATATATATCTAAAACTAACTTCGTGAGGACAAAAAAGGACCCTAACTCAGCATTTGCCACTTCATCTAGATAAATGAAGCGGCGCTGGTATTCTGCTAGGACCTCGAGTGACTTCACAGACATCGGCTGCAAAAAGCTGCAGGCCGAGACTTGATTTGCTTATTTATATTTATTTATAATTGTATAAGCACGAAAAAGTAGTAATAGCCTAGTGGTATGACCACTGGACTGCCAAGTCGAAGGTCTCGAGTTCGAACCCAAGGCACGCACCTCTGACTTTTCGAATTCATGTGCGTATTAATAATTAATTATCACTCGCTTAAACGGTGAAGGAAAACATCGTGAGGAAACCTGCATACCTTAGAGATTTTTCTCGACGGTTTGTGAAGTCTGCCAACCCGTACGAGGCCAGCGTGGTGGACTATAGCCTAATCCCTCTCAATATGAGAGGAGACCCGTGCCTAGCAGTGGGACAGTATATGGGTTGATGATGATGATGATAATTGTATAATCTATATAATAGTTAGTCGTAGTTATTATTATTTATCTACTCTCGTATCTATTTATTTTCTTATTTACTATTATCTTAGCAAAAAAACAGAGAGAACATTTTAAACAACAATTTAAAAAAACAAGATTTTGTTTATTTTTTGTTTTAAGTACTACTTATTTACATATTTAATTACTTTCTTTTTGACATGTATAACGCCTTGTCCCAAGACACAGTCATGCACAAAAACACATTTGAAAATAATAAAAAAAATACAATTCTGTTCACATAATCTTGTCTACTGCAAGTATTATTTAAACATCTTTGCATTTTCTACTACTTGAATACATTACTTATAATATTAGCACAGCTAACAGTTTCAATCGTCAAGGTTGGGGTCTCGGTTGTGCAGTGTGTATGTAACCTTACAATCTGACGTCACATTTTATGGTCAAACACATCAATGTTATCATGATCAATGCTAATATCTACTCTTAGTTCTGTTTCCGTAAACATGTAAGGGTTTTTGCTACTGTCATAATATGACAAACTAGTATACGGGCCGTCTGATGGTAAGCAACCGCAGCCTATAGACGTCAACAACACCAGTGGTATCACTCGCGATGTCATCTTGACAGCTCAGTTGTCAAGTCTCATATGGCCAGTAATGTCACTGGCTACATTGCCCTTCAAACCGGTACACAATAATGTTAGCACATTATTGCTTAACAGTAGAATAGTTGACAATGCGGTGATATAGATGCCAGCTATCCAAAACTGTCATTTAATTTTCCCAATTGAATATGAACCTTATCGTTTTGTATTAAAGTTGAAACTCAATCAAAGAAAATATGTCACCAAAATCTGCCCAAATGATGTACAGAGAGTACACTTATTGGAAAAAATACCCTGTATTACGCTGGCTAAAACTCTAATCATACTTTTTTCATGCTCATTATGGGACGAGAAAAAATAATATTAAATTTGAAAAAGCGCACGCCTAACACACTAGTATCAGTTTCATAGTGTTTATATAGTAAAAACTGTCAACTTGATAGCTATAATATGCTGTCAGTGTCAGTTTTGGAAAGTTAAACGCACGCCATTTTGGCACAATATTAGCTTATCAGTTTCATAGTGATTTCAAAGTAAAACTGTCAACTTGACAGCTGTCATGTACCTCAGGTACAAATTTGGGCCGAGTTGTATGGATTTTTGATGACCTCCTTTGACAGGTTGTGGTAGTTTGACGTACTGGCCTCTGTACAGGCCACCACAGACGAACCCTACAGCATGAGCAGAGCATATCACCTTTACAGAAATGGTAGCTTCTGGCCGTGACTTCGTCCGCGTGGAAAAGTAATTTTTAAAATCATTACAAAGATGGTTTGGGCATGTCGAGAGAATGGATGAAAGGCGATTTATACAGGGTGGAAGGGACATCGACGCGCAACGGCTTACCATGACTTCAGTACACGATTCTGGAACCCCTGCGTTGGAATTTGTCGTCGACTTTTTTTTTAAATTTTACGTATTTTTTGCAATTTTTTCAACTTTAAACTGTATAAAATCATTATTTCTATCTAACCCAATAATAATTTTAATTAAAAAGTCATTAATTCACTTTGTTCACTAAAAACAGCACTGTAAATTAAACTCGAAAGATCTTCTGGTCAGCTGTTTCCTTAGAGTTCACTTGCGAGTTGTAAAATTTAAAAAAAAGCCGACGAAACATTTCAACGCAGGGGGTCCAGAATCATGTACTGAAGTCATGGTAAGCTGTTGCGCGTCGATGTCCATTCCACCCTGTATACTAACAAAGGGGATTTATATGGCGAATGTCAGTGGAACCGCCGAGAGTCCGCCCTAGAAAAACTTATACCGACCGTATTGGTGAGGTTCTTCAAAAAGGTCAGGTGCGTAGTACTCGCAACCGGCGTGTAAGTATGACAAGATGTATGAATGTGGTCGAAGCAAAAGGAGTATGCAAGAATCGTAGCAAGTGGCGATCTTTTGTTTCTGCCTACCCCCATGGGAAAAAGGCATGAGTGTATGTATGTATCATTACAAATTCTTGCCTATATGTTATTCTGATGTATAAATAATAATACTGTAGAGTTTCATCAAAATCCGTTCAGTAGTTTTAACGTGAAAGAGTAACAAACATCCATCCTCACAAAGTTTCACTTTTATAATATGTAATTTTTTTTATTCACGATAGGCCTTCGCTTGACCTCTAGTTCGCCTGATGTTAAGCGACACTGCGATCTACGGTGGAGCGCTCTTGCCTAGAACAAACCGATTCACTCGAGATTTAAAGACACACAGATTATTGTTATTGGGGCAGACCTACTCAGGAAGCTTATTCCGCATTTCAGCGGTTATATTAATAAAATATAATTATTGTTTCTTTTTTTTTTCAAATCTTAATTAAAATTGAAACTGTAACTACGCTGAGTTCCTAGATAAAGTGCAGAGAGCAGTTTTATTGGGTTTTTCTATGAAATTCTCATAGAATCTCGGAGTTTGGATTCGTGCCCGGTTAATGGCAATAGGCTCGCCTCCTATTAACAACCGTGGGTCAATATACCTCTCCCTTCGAGGAATACAAGTAGGTGTGTTGTCAGAGTGTAGGTAAATATTACTTTGAACACAATAGTTTTACAAATATTACTTTTCCATAGCACTAGGGTATTTTCCCTCGGACAAAGTTCCTGAGAAAGTAAATATATTGCGCAAATAATATGTATCTTAATACTTGCATAAGATATTACTCATCCTCTGAGTAATCCTACAAAAGAAGATTTTCCTTTGAAAAGTGCATTCAATTGTTAATGTAATCGGTACTGAGTAACAATGACAAATTCAATGAGCAAATAGTATTACATTGAAAATTAAATATACTCATAAGTTCTTTTTACTGTCGAATAATTGCAGTAGTTAATGTGGTGATGTTAATAAATAGAAATATTATATATTTCTAAACATTATGTAATCTGGTAATTTTATTAAACTACCATGATGACTTAGCAAGCAAAAAAAAAAACAAGCAAGGAAAAATTCGACGCGGTGGCTTAGTCGTCATAGCGTCTGGTGTACCTAACCTGAAGACGGAGGTTCAAATCCTGCCCGCGGTCGATTTACTCCTTTGCTAAATAACTTTAATATCTTAGCAAGGAAGATTCCAAAAATACAAAAAGATAGTTTTTAGGTAAGGTGGCATCATTCGACATTGAACTAACTGTAAACTAAGTCATGTCGGTTGAGAAGCAAAACCTTTTCAATAGGTGTTACTGACGTGACGTCAGTAACACCTATTGAAAAGGTTATATATATATATAAAGACGTAAATTCAGAATGTGAAGGCAAAATTCGACATGGCGGGTGGGAGTCGCGGTGGCTTAGTGGTCATAGCGTCTGGTGTACCTAACCTGAAGACGGAGGTTCAAATCCTGCCCGCGGTCAAATATTTCCTTTGCTAAATAACTTTTTTTATCCTTAGCATGGAAAATGGCAAAAAATACAAAAAGATCATTTTGTATTGTAATCTGGTAATTTTATTAGAATACCATGCTGACTTAGCAGGGTTAAGTGTCAATGGGCGGGGCACATAGCTCGTAGAACTGATGGCCGTTGGGGCAAAAAGGTTCTCCAGTGGAGACCACGCACCAGAAAGCGCAGCGTGGGACGGCCTCCAACGAGATGGACGGACGACCTGCTAAAGGTCGCTGGAAGTCGTTGGATGCAGGCGGTTTACAACCGGTCCTTGTGGTACTTCACATACCGTCGAGAAAATATCTAAGGCATGCAGGTTTCCTCACGATGTTTTCCTTCACCGTTTAAGCGAGTGATAATTAATTAAAAAGAAAAGCCAGAGGTGCGTGCCTTGGATTCGAACTCGAGACTTGGCAGTCCAATGGTCAT
Organism: Acronicta alni; assembly: GCA_964056405.1. Taxonomy (NCBI): domain Eukaryota; kingdom Metazoa; phylum Arthropoda; class Insecta; order Lepidoptera; family Noctuidae; genus Acronicta; species Acronicta alni. The sequence goes on from OZ043942.1 coordinate 6,995,377, forward strand.
ACCACTAGGCTATCACTGTTATTAGTCATTGCAGTAGTTAATTTGCTTGTCTATTATTTAACTAGACAACCAATTGCATAATTAATAGATAGAATTGTTTGTGAGTAACCAATGAAAATCTATTGTTAGATATAAGTTAATGTTTAACTTAACGATTATGTATACCTAATAACCATTAACCATTGTTAAGTTTACGTATTATTTTATAACTTGCGTTTGCCCGCGGATTCACCCGTCTCACAAAGGGTATTTTGAGACATAAGATAGCTCATGTCCTTCTCCAAAGTCTAATCTATCTCTGTACCAAATTTCAACAAAATTGGTTCGGCGGTTTAGGAGTGAAAGCGGTACAGACAGACAGAGCCGCTGCTGTTGCTGCTTAGTTTGTGTTACAAGTGTTACAAGTGCTCCTGAGTAAGCATAGTTCCGTAAATATCTGCTGTGTTGTGTTTCTTACGGTGAGCAAGGTTGCCAGTGCTCCACGAGGAAACGTTGCGTTGTCAGTTGGGGGACTTTGACCCCTATATTACCAACCCAACTATTCCTCTTTCGTTTTACAGGGTCGGCAACGCACAAGTGATACTTCTGGTGTTGCAAGCGTCTATAGGCTACGGTAACCACTTACCATCAGGTAGGCCGTATGATTGTTTGCCACTTTAGCAGTAGTAAAAATATGCTTACTCAGGAGAAGGTGCCGAGAAACCAATAGAAAATATTCATATTCATTTATTGGATTCCATATAAAAAAAATAAAACAGAGGGTAGGCTTAAATCTAGGAATCAATTATGGACCCCGCGGGCACAGCACAGCTTAGTAGGAGAGAGGGAGACGTGTCTATTTATTATATTATTTTGTTCTATTTATATTTTCCAAGCTGAAATCAATATAATTTATTATTATGTATTTTATTTATTATATTTACTTATTATTATAGATTTTAATTATAGTATTTTATTGCACGATTTATTTTTTATCACAATGAGTAGGTTTAGTACGGTTGAGTGTATTTCATCGTGCGGAAACATCGTGACGAAACCTGCATACCTTAGAGATTTTTCTCGACGGTTTGTGAAGTCTGCTAACCCGCACTAGGACAGCGTGGTGGACTATAGCCTAATCCCTCTCAATATGAGGGGAGACCCGTGCCCAGCAGTGGGACAGTATATGGGTTGATATATGATGATATTGGGAAAAGGCTCGAAGAATGATGATATTGAGGTTGTACGAGGAACACCTATGACAATCGTTGGTCGCTGACAACCACCAACGACTAACATTGGTGATCTGACAACCGGGACCGACCGCTTTACGTGCTTTCTGAAACACAGAGGGATCGCGATATAATAATTATATCGCATAATGCTGAGCTGGCAACCCATTCGGGACAAGCATGCCGACCGCACATTATACAGTGATCCTTGTGGTCTTTTATATAATTATGTTGTTACATTATTTTAACTGTGTTTTGTACGGACCTTTTCCGAATAAATGTGATTTTCTTTCTTTCTTTCTTTCTATATGTTAGGAATGATCAAACATCCACAGACTAACCGTGTCAGCTTAGTTATCACTTAACCACGAGCCCCTCTGAGTCAGTCTTCTAGAGTAATTAATGAAAAAGGGGATTCACCTAAGACCTTGCTCTCTTACACGATAAATTAGTAATAATTATAATTTAATTAACATAATTGGCTTATCTATCATAATTTCCTCATAGACTTGACAATAATTATAATCAATGTCTTGCGATCGATCAAAGAGCGCTATAATTACGGTATGATTAAGTATTTTTTATGCTCTTAAGTATTAATTTTTAATTAATATGTAAAGTAAGCTGTTATAATCTAGCTTAGTATTAGAACACAAGTTTACCTTGAAAGTTGATAACTTAAAAATGTAATGATATTAACTTCTGTAATTGAATCTTAGACTTAATATAAAATGATATTAATTATTTGAACATTTATATCGGGATAGTCATTAGCACGGACTGTCTTGGTAATTAGCACGGGTCATGAGTACGGGAGCTATAACGGAACGTTAGCGCCACCTAGCCGACGTTAGCTACAACTCGCTGTTCACACATCGCGTGATTGCGGGTGGGGGTGCTTGGCAAAGTCGTGGCGTTATCGGTCGGTAGAGTGCGGCGCAGATTCATTGGCTGAGTCTGGTCCGGTACAGACGCACGGAACTGTCTCACGTTTCAGCAAGTTGACCTATCTACGTCTTTCAATTCTGTCTCAAGAAATATCTACGCTCATATGATGTCCGACGGTGACGATGCTACCCACGCTTTTTCCCTTCTGTTTCGACATATACATGTAACTGTCTCATTAGCCTGAAGTGGTTTAGAGCTGGTGATTTGATCTTTCACTCACCGTATGTCGTTGCAAGGCCGATCCTTCCAATGAGGTAGATGATCCAGTCCATTAATCTTGTCCATGTAACCAAATCTGTCCAATTTCTCTCCTGTGTACATCGTTGAAACTTCATCTAGAGTGCCGTTTCGCTGTAAAAAAAATTATGTATGAACGAGGGTAAATAATAAAAGCTACTGCGCTCAATGGGTAATGCGTTAGCGGGTAAAACGGTTTAAGTAACAGAGGGTAAAAGCGATAGGTTCAAGCTTAAAATGAGAGATGACATAAGGGGTAAAGCAAGGTGGCAAGGGGTAAACTGTTATAGGAAAAGGGATAATAATCGAGAAAAAAAAGGAAAATTCAAAAAGTTTGGGAAAAATAACAAGGTCTCTAATTATTAAGGAAACGAGGTACGAGAATTAAATATATATAATATATATACGTACTGTATTATGTTAAGTATGTAGGCAATCTAGTGTTAAATACTAACTTCTAAAAGTGTATTTTTTTGTATTTTTTGGTATTTTCCATGCTAAGATTTTAAAGTTATTTATCGAAGGAAAACTTCGACCGCGGGCAGGATTCGAACCCGCGTCACCATAAAGACGTAAATTCTGAATGTGAAGGTAAAATGCGTCATGGCGGGTGGGACTCGCGGTGGCTTAGCGGTCATAGCGTCTGGTGTACCTAGCCGGAAGACGCGGGTTCGAATCCTGCCCGCGGTCGAATTTTTCCTTCGCTAAATAATTCTAAAAGTGTCTTTAAAGAAATACCTAATTACATAAATTAATACAATTTATTCACTAGAATTTCCATATTTGTATATTTAATTAGTTACTTAATTACGTTAAAATGTGATACTTACAGCTAATAGTAACCCCATCTGGCTGTTAGGTCTCTTGCCTTTAGGGTAAAAGTAGTGAGCCAGGGTCACTAGAGGGTCGTTGTAACTGAAATCAATAATAACATCACTGAGTGAGTTAAAAAAAAAAGAAAAAGGACAACAATGAAGCCTTATGTTAAGACATCCGTATCTGTCACACACGCTTTCAATACATACATACATACATACATACATACATACATACATACATACACTCACGCCTTTTTCCCATGGGGGTAGGCAGAAACTAAAGAACGCCACTTGCTACGATTCTTGCATACTTCTTTTGCTTCGACCACATTCATACATCTTGTCGTACATACACGCCGGTTGCGAGTACTACGCACTTGACCTTTTTGAAGAACCTCACCAATAAGGTCGGCGTAAGTTTTTCTAGGGCGTCCCCTCTCGGCGGTTCCACTGACATTCGCCATATAAATCCCTTTTGTTAGTCGCCTCTTATCCATTCTCTCGACATGCCCAAACCATCTCAGCATATTCTTCTCAATCCTCGTCACTACATCGTCTTTTAAGCCGTAACGTTCTCTTATCACACTATTTCTCAATCTGGCATTCCGAGTTACACCGCACATACTTCGCAAAGAACGCATAACTGTCATTAGTAAGATCTCGAGTTTGAATCCAAGGCACGTACCTCTGACTTCGAAATCATGTGCGTATTACTTAGTAAGTGTACCTACATTTGCTTAAACGGTGAAGGAAATCATCGTGAGGAAACCTGCATCCCTTATAGATTTTCTTGACGGCGTGTAAAGTCTGCTAACCCGCATTAGTCCAGCGTGGTGGACTATAGCCTAATCCCGCTCGTGGAGATCCGTGTCCAGCAGTGGGATAGTATGTGGGTTGATGATGATGATATCATTATCATACATCATCATACTATCACGCCTGTATTCCCCAAAGGGTTAGGCAGAGGTGTACTAATATACACCCATTTCGCCGGCATGTTTAGGTCTCATGTAATAGGGGGCGAGCCTATTGCCATTTCCCGGGCACACATCCAGACTTCGAGCTGGTACTGAGAATTTTATAGAAAAACCCAATTTAACACTTTTCTCGACCTAAGAACCCGACCCACGAACACGAACCCAGGACCTCTAGCGTAGCAGTCGCGCTTAGGACCAACCTTGAAATATGGATCGTGTTCATTCTTTTATCGCTTACCCAAAAACCAGTTCTTCAGCAGTTACATGGACGAAGGGTTTCGCTCGATCTCGGTAGGTGATGGCCAAGCCGGACACCAGCAGGTTGAAGACCCAGCTGGCCAGGTTCGGAGAGAATGAGGTTACTGTCTAGAAACAAGGAAGATTTGTAACCATAAAGTACCTACCTTTACGCCCTGAACACCCATTTTTATAAAAAAAATTGAAGTTTGCAGAAAATTGAAGTGAAATAACACTACTTTGAGCTGTGTTGTGTTCCTTACGGTGAGCAACGTTACCAGTGCTCCGCGAGGAAACGTTGTGTGGAAACGTTGTGTGGAAACGTTGTGTGGGAGTAGGGGAACTTTGACCCTCATATTACCAAAACGAGAGAGGAATAGTTGGGCTGGCAGTATAAGGGACTGCCAGCCCAACTATTCCTCTTTCGTTTTACAGGGTCGGCAACGCGTAAGTTGCAAGGTGTTGCAAGCGTCTATAGGGTATGGTAACCGCTTACCATCAGGTGGTATGCTTGTTTGCCACCTTAGTAGCAATAAAAAAAATGTTAACAAAGAAGCTGTACTCACCAGCAAAGGGATGTTCGGCACGACGAGCTTCTGGTGTTTGTCCACAGACATTTCTGGCACGAATCTGAGGATCTTGTTATGCTGATAAGTTACTGTATCGTTGTCGTGGAATTTTATGTTTACCTTCTCCATATCTTCCCTGAAAAGAAGAGAATGAGTTTAAGCAAAGCAGTGATAGTGTCGTATGACCATTGAACTGCCAACTCGAAGATCTCGAGTTCGAATCCAAGGCACGCACTTCTGACTTTTCGACATCATGTGCGTATTAATTATCACTCGCATAAACGGTGAAGGAAAACATCGTAAGGAAACATGCGTTCTTTAGAGATTTTCTCGACGGCGTGTGAAGTCTGCCAACCTGCATTAGGCCAGCGTGGTGGACCATAGCCTAATCCCTCTCCATTCTGTGAGGAGACCCGTGCCCAGCAGCGGGACACTATATGGGTTGATGATGATGAGTTAATATACCTTTATTGTGAAAGTCAAAAACTACTTTGGGACTACGGAATATGGGGCCGCAGGGGGAGAGGAGTGTCGGTATTTCGGTGCGCCGCTCTCCCTACCCTCTGCGGCCGAGGTGTGGACGGCGGGGCCCCGGACATCTGTCCCGCCGCAAAGAGGGCCTTGGGCGGTAGACTCGAAAAAAAAAAACCGAGTATTAATTAAAGGTAGGTATTTCTTTTCTATAGATTTTTTTACACTATTAGCTAAGGTGGTAAACACGCATAGGGTCACCTCACACCGAGACGCGACGCAACGCGACGCGATGCGACGCGATGATACTGGAAGAGGCCAGTGATTTCGCGCTGCGCCGCGCTGGAGCCGCGCGCCGCCGCGAGACGCATCGCAACGTCGCGAGGTGCAAAGTAAAATCGTTGGCAACACGACGCCTCGCTGCTCAGCGAGGCGCCGCGCGGCGCAGCGGAACGTGTCTACATTCGCCACGTGCTCCCGCCCCGATACGCGTCCACCCGCAGTCTACTATTTGCAAGCGAAAGCGAAATAGTAGAGACAAGTCGCCACGGCAGCCCCGGCTCCGCCGGGCAGCGCCTCTCGGCGTCGCGCGGCTTCGTGAGGCGCAGCGCCGCTCTTGCACGCCGCGCGTACCGGCGATGCACCCCTGCGTCGCGATACACCGCGCTACGCCGCGAGGCATCACGAGGCGCAGCGCTGCATGGTGCAACGTATTCTAAATTCTCACAATTAAATGTGTATCTTTTCGTGTAGAAAACAAAGTTTTATTTTGAGTCGCTCTTTTAAAGTGTGCGCGCAGCGTCGCGTCGCGTCGCGTCTCGGTGTGAGCTGACGCATACGGCCCACTTGATGGTAAGCGGTTACCGTAGCCTATAGAGGCTTGCAACACCAGGGGTATCACTGGCGCGTTGCTGACCCTGTAAAACGAAAGAGGAATAGTTGGGTTGGCAGTATAAGGGTCAAAGTCCCCCTATTGCCAACACAACGTTTCCTCGTGGAGCAATGTTTTTGTCTGATTTATTTGAATTTGGACGGAACGTCAGTGGGGTCATTTAGTTCATTCACACTAATATTACTCGTATAAACGTGAAAGTTGCTGTGTCTATCTTTCTGTTTGTAACGCTTTCTCGCCTAAACCATATCTGTCTCATCTACCTCTATACCTAACCGTATAGAGGTAGATGAGATCTTGAAGAAGGAATTAGGTTACCATTTGCCTCAGAAATACAGACTCTGACTCTAAAAAAACAGACTAATAGTCAACGCATACGCCACTGGGTCAAAAAACTAAACGGCAAGGAGATGCAATGTTAAACGCAAACGGTTTGATGTCATATTTACCATCCTACAAATATCCGATCAAATATTTTTTTATACAAATATCATAACCCGCAGTGTTGCCAGTAAAGAACTCGTTTTTCCCAAACCCCTGGAAATTTCCCAAAATTCCGCCTTATAACTTAAATATTAATAAATAATATTTATATAAAAAATAATAGCTTCTGTCCGCGACTTCGTCCGCGCGGAAAAGTTACTTTTAATTATCTTTGTAATTTGGCTAATTAACATCAAAAGCGTTATAAATTCTTGCCTATATGATATTCTGATGTATAAATAATAATACTGTAAAGTTTCATCAAAATCCGTTCAGTAGTTTTAGCGTGAAAGAGTAACAAACATCCATCCATCCATCCATACGACGACCTCTGTGGTCTAGCGGTTCGAGTGGACTGCTGATCATGGGGTCGTGGGTTCGATTCCCACAGGACACAAATATTTGTGTGGATAAAAACATGAGTATTTGTGTTTGTCTGGGTGTTTCTTATGTATTATAAGTGTGTATTTACAAAAAAAAAGTATATAAGTATTATATCCATTGTCTAGTACCCATAGTACAAGCTCTGCTTAGTTTGGGACTAGATGGTGCTGTGTAAAATGTCCCAAAAATATTATATTATTATTATATTATCCTCACATACTTTCACATTTATAATATTAGTAGGATTAATACTTTAATTAACTTTAAATCATCAACAACCCATATACTGTCCCACTGCTGGGCACGGGTCTCCTCTCACAGAATGAGAGGGCTTAGACTATAGTCCACCACGCTGGCCTAATGCGGGTTGGCAGACTTCACACGCCGTGGAGAAAACCTCTAAGGCATGCAGGTTTCCTCTCGATGTTTTTCCTTCACTGTTTAAGCGAGTGATAAATGATAAATGATATTTATTTCTGTAAATAGATCTTTTAAAGACACTTTTACAAGTCAATATTTAACATTTTTTTAAGCTAGATGGCTCCGGCATTTCCTAACTGACGACCTCTGAGAAGAAACGCCGAAATAAACTCAGAGAATCATAGTTTCTTTTAAAGTCCAGACATAGTAGGTATAATAACAAATATGTGTCTTACAATGTAGGGCAAAGTCTGAAATGGCCTTTTGAAGAAAGAGCCATAGCGGCTTTGAGTATCCCAACCGACGGCTCGCATGCATCAGTCATTGTGTAGCTCAACCATAATTTAGGGAGCTCAACAACCCGTCACACGACGATACCAGATCAGAGGAACATTTGCGTAGGCCACTAAAAAGGCTCAAAGCCGCCGAGTGATAATGATTTCGAAAAGTCAGAGGTGCATGCCTTGGGTTCGAACTCGAGACCTTCGACTTGGCAGTCTAATGGTCATACCACTAGGCTATCGCTGCTTATACTATCTATACTTTAAATAATCAATATTAATTTGAATTATTAATAAGCACATGATTTCGAAAAGGAGATTCGAAGAACCTTGGATTGGAACTCGACACCATTGATTTGGCAGTCATAGCACCAGTCTATGACTGCTTTCATGCAAACCTTATGATCTCATAATACCAATTTAAAATTCAGCAGTGGCATAATGATAGAATGGACGATTTTATCTTCCAAGCCTTGAATTTCAACCACAAAGGTTAATTAGGGTTATAGATTTAATTCAAGAAAATAAACTTTATTCCACAAAGTTTTTAAATTACGACTTGATGATACGGAAGTTTATGAAGCCTTCCTTCATTGTAATAAGATGAATAGGTAATAAGCATATGGCCAGCCTGATGGTAAGCATATGGCCAGCCTGATGGTAAGCATATGGCCAGCCTGATGGTAAGCATATGGCCAGCCTGATGGTTAGCATATGGCCAGCCTGATGGTTAGCATATGGCCAGCCTGATGGTAAGCATATGGCCAGCCTGATGGTAAGCATATGGCCAGCCTGATGGTTAGCATATGGCCAGCCTGATGGTAAGCATATGGCCAGCCTGATGGTTAGCATATGGCCAGCCTGATGGTAAGCATATGGCCAGCCTGATGGTAAGCATATGGCCAGCCTGATGGTAAGCATATGGCCAGCCTGATGGTAAGCATATGGCCAGCCTGATGGTAAGCATATGGCCAGCCTGATGGTAAGCATATGGCCAGCCTGATGGTAAGCATATGGCCAGCCTGATGGTAAGCATATGGCCAGCCTGATGGTTAGCATATGGCCAGCCTGATGGTTAGCATATGGCCAGCCTGATGGTAAGCATATGGCCAGCCTGATGGTAAGCATATGGCCAGCCTGATGGTTAGCATATGGCTAGCCTGATGGTAAGCATATGGCCAGCCTGATGGTTAGCATATGGCCAGCCTGATGGTAAGCATATGGCCAGCCTGATGGTAAGCATATGGCCAGCCTGATGGTAAGCATATGGCCAGCCTGATGGTAAGCATATGGCCAGCCTGATGGTAAGCATATGGCCAGCCTGATGGTAAGCATATGGCCAGCCTGATGGTAAGCATATGGCCAGCCTGATGGTAAGCATATGGCCAGCCTGATGGTTAGCATATGGCCAGCCTGATGGTTAGCATATGGCCAGCCTGATGGTAAGCATATGGCCAGCCTGATGGTAAGCATATGGCCAGCCTGATGGTTAGCATATGGCTAGCCTGATGGTAAGCATATGGCCAGCCTGATGGTTAGCATATGGCCAGCCTGATGGTAAGCATATGGCCAGCCTGATGGTAAGCATATGGCCAGCCTGATGGTAAGCATATGGCCAGCCTGATGGTAAGCATATGGCCAGCCTGATGGTAAGCATATGGCCAGCCTGATGGTAAGCATATGGCCAGCCTGATGGTAAGCATATGGCCAGCCTGATGGTAAGCATATGGCCAGCCTGATGGTAAGCATATGGCCAGCCTGATGGTAAGCGGCAACCGCAGCCTATAGATGACCACAACACCAGAGGTATCACTCGCGATGTCATCTTGACACCTCAGTTGTTAAGTCTCTGGGAATAATTCCACTCAAATTAGAGCTGCCCCACTGGGAAAGTAGGTACTGTAGAGGTCGCTACCAGGAGTCAGCGTGAGACTGGCTGGTTTAAGAAGAAATAATCATTTGAAATTATTGTAGAATGTTTAGTGAAAAAAGTGAATCAATGATTGAGTCAGTTGTTCCTTGACCTTTGAAGAATAAAGTCGCAAAGTCCCTTTTAACCGAGAGTTTCTTTGAATAGGCCGCCGTGGACACCATCAGGGTCCCACAGTACCTCCGCCTTGCAGAAAATTGAAGTTAAATAACACTGCTTTGAGCTGTGTTGTGTTCCTTACGGTGAGCAAGGTTGACAGTGCTACACGAGGAAACTTTTTGGCAGTAAACTATAATCTATGGAAGTCGGTATTCTGATTTTGCCCTTTAAGTGTTGTCTTGGAATTTGGTTAGAATTACAACTGTTGCGAGTTTCTGATTTCAGATTCCAAGTCGAACAAAGTGTCATTGGGTTTTTCCTATTACGACACAAAGCATATGAATAGAATAGAATAGAATAGAATAGAATAGAATAGAGATTTATTGTTTTCGATATTACAGCCAATATTGTAGCAATTAGGTACTTACAAATTACTATAATACCGAAAGCAAAAGGTTAAAGCGTCAGCTTATGCTTAAGGGCCCCTAGGGGTTCCCAAGCGCTGGTTTTCAGCTTTAACCCTTGACTCCCGTTTACAACGATGACAACTAAATAGGTATCATACGTTACACTTATTAAAAACAGCAATATATACTATGTAGTACTAACACAAAAATAGATGTGGCTCGTGATATTGATTGAACTGCCAAAAAATAACTTCTAAGATGATCTGTTTACAAGTACAACCTTCATCTATTATGCACTTCAGTTACATAAGACATGTGAGATACGTTTAGGAGAAAATCGCTGAGCAAATATGAACGCACGATTTGTCAATATATTATGTCGAAATATCAAATGGCGTGATCATAATATCTTTGTTATATTCGCCTCGAGTGAGGCAGGCATTGACGCAAATTATTCTTTTTTAACCGACTGCGCGACGCAAGGGCGGGTAATGGGTTTATCAACCTATGTATGTTTGTTCCTTTGTGGCACTTTAGAGACCAAACGCGTAAACCGAATTTGATTATTCTCACGTCAACCGATTTGTCATAATCTTGCGAATGTCATTAAGACGTGACAGTAATCAATTTCAATATGGCGACAGCCAGACGCCATATTGTGAAAAAGAAAAAAAATGAAAGTTGACAAACTATATTATGTGGGCTATCATTGAATATTGAATAGGTATTTAAAAAAAAATATTTAGATTTCATTTCGAATGCCCATTTAGAATTTATAACGATCTAAAGTTGGTTAGCAACTATTCTCACTGAAACTTTCAAAATCAGACTAAAATTATAATGTGAAAGTTTGGATGTTTGTTTATTTGTTACTCAATCACGCAAAAACGGCTGAACCGATTTACATGAAATTTGGTACCCTAATAGTATGTGACCGGGTATAAAGTATAGGCTACTTTTTATCCCAGAAAAATGTGAGAATATCCCGGAAATCCCGGAAAACGGATATAGGAGAACTACTTACGGGATTTGAATGAAATTTCATAGAGACACAGTATGTGACCGGGAATAACAAATAGGATACATTTTACCCCAAAATTATGTGGGAATTCCCAGAAAACTTATGTAGAAGACCTACTCAAATGAAATCCCGTAGATTTGAACGAAATGTTGGTACACTAATAGTTTGTGATTGGCGCTGCCATATTGAATACTTCTTTTCTCGGAACAAAGCGGGAATTTCCCTAACATTGAGTACTTCTTATCCCACGAATACAATCCGACAACAATTGTGTTACTAAGTTTAGGCGTACGAAGTCACGGGTAAAAGCTTGTTTATAATAAAGCCGTGATAAAGCTCTTGTATAATCGGTGAAAACTAATTATTAAAAAATGAAAAATAAAAAAGTATATTAAAAAATCCGACAGTAAATAAAAAATAAGAAGTCAGGATTATTGGGAACATTTTATCCGTTGTTTAGATATTTTTTTTAGTGTTCCTGACGTCATGTATGTTCTTTTCAGTCGGGTTTTTTAAATTTGCTTTTATCAAACTACCTCATTATGATAAATGATATTTTTTTTGTAAATAGATCTTTTAAAGACACTTTTACATGTCAATAATCAATTAATAATGCTGGATGGAGCCGGCATTTCCTAGCTGACGACCTCCGAGAAGAAACGCCGAAACAAACTCAGAGAATCATGGTCTCTTTTAAAGTCCAGACAGTAACAGTATTCAATGCTTATCATATAAGTATGTGTTTTACAATGTAGGCAAATCTGAACTGTTTTGAAGACAGTGCCATAGCAGCTTTGAGTTGAACAGTCCATACTGACGGCACGCGTACATCAGTCATCGTGTAGCTCAACTGTTATTTAGGGAGCTCAACGACCCGTGTATCAGATCACCAAGAGTGACCAAGACATTTGCGTAGGTCCCGTGAAACACACAATTACTGAACTCATTAGCGTAGTGGACGTGGGCGTGAATGCTACGCTAGAGTTCCTAGGTTCTCAGGTCCAGCTGTGTTATTATAATAATAATATAATATTTTTGGGACATTTTTACACAGCACCATGTAGTCCCAAACTAAGCAGAGCTTGTACTATGGGTACTAGACAATGAATATAATACTTAGATACTTTTTTTTGTTGTAAATATATACTTATAATACATAAGAAACACCCAGACAAACACAAATACTCATGTTTTACCCACACAAATATTTGTGTCCTGTGGGAATCGAACCCACGACCCCATGATCAGCAGTCCGGTACTCGAACCACTAGACCACAGACGTCCTATGAAATTCCCAGTAGCTTTCTCGGAGTTTGGTTTTATGCTAGACCATAATTTAATTCTTCAACATCTTCCGAGCGTTTTGCCAACTATATTGTGGTCAGCCAGTCCTAATTACACGAAGCGACTGCCATCAGACCGCCGCAACCAATTTTTTGGGCAATACCGATACCCTGAGGGTATCACTGGTTGTCAGGCTTTTTGTGCTTCTGACTACCACTAACGATTGTCATAGGTGTTCGTATGACAACCGCGACCGACGGCTTTACGTGCTTTCTGAGGCACGGAGGGGTCTCGATGTATTAAGATTGGTCACTCATCCACAGACTGACCGCGGATAGCGCAGCTGAACCTTGCACATCAGTTGATCAGCGTAGTTATAACTAATGACAAAAAATAGTAACAATAATTTAATGACGAACAAAGCCGGAAAAAATAGTTTTTACGTCGATATCAACCTCGGAAACGGCTGAACCGGATTTGATGTTCTAGCTATGCGAAGGTTGACCAATCTTGAAGGGCTCGGAAGTCGCTAATTATGGGTAATTTGTACATTTTTATGGGCTGACAAAGGTCATGAAGGGTGTAGATATTTTGATACAAAATAAATAAAAAATAACAAGAATAGAGTCATTTATATATAACAACTAGATCTACAGAAGTATTAAAAGAACGGGTTTTAAGAGAGAGGTAGGGCATAGTGGGAGTAATTCCATTCAAATTAGAGCTGCCCGACTGGGGAAGTACCTCCGCCTTGCAGGAAATCGAAGTGAAATAACACTGCTTTGAGCTGTGTTGTGTTCCTTACGGTGGGCAAGGTAGCCAGTATTCCGCGAGGAAACGTTGTTGCGGCAGTGGGGGGACTTTGACTCTTCTACTGCGAACCCAACTAACTATTCCTCTTTTGTTTTACAGGGTCGGCAACATCCAAGTGATACCCCTGGGTCTATAGGCTACGGTAACTGCTTACCATCTGGTGCGCCGTATGCTTGTTTGCCACCTTAGGGGTATTAAAAAAATATAGATTGGTAACTTTTATGATCTATTCAAGACTTCCTCATTAAGCGCGACTGCTACGCTAGAGGTCATGGGTTCCAATCTCAAGTCAACCAGTGTTATTGGGTTTTTCTATGAAATCAGATCTCCACTCTCTCATTCCCCCTTTCTCTTTCTAATATCGGACGCCCAGAAGCACGAAAAAGCGACCTTCAAGAAGCGAGCCTATTCTTTTCTTAAAGGCCGGCAACGCACTTGCAACCCCTCTGCTGTTGTGGGTGTTAATGGGCGGCGGTGATCACTTACACTCAGGTGACTCGCTTGCTTGCTTGCGCCCCTCTTCCATAAAAAATGCGACATAGATACTCGGTGGACATCTCAAAAACCCGAACGAAACGCTTTAAGTCCACTTATATCATGCGTACCGCTGAAATGTGGAGTGAGCTTCCTGAGTGGGTCTTCCACGATAGCTATAATCTGGGTGTCTTTAAATCTCGAGTGAATCGGTTTCTTCTAGGCTAACGCGCTCCATCGTGGATCGAAGTGTCGTTTAACGTCAGGCGAACTGGCGGTTAAGTGTGTGGAGATCATACCATGTCGGGGTCATATCAGTGTGGAGAGGCGAGGTGTATTGCCCCACCAACCTAAGGGAGGATCCTCCGAACAGGCGGGTGTTTTGCCTGGCGGGCCACGGCCCGACTTTTGGTGTCGGGCGGTTGTATACGCAACTTGCGTTGCGAATGTTGCTTGCGCGTTTCTGGATTTTATTCGCAGTTCCATGTAGCGCGGTAGATGTCGCTACAAGCGTACTGTCTATCAAGAATTAAAAATAAACTAAACTTACTAAAAATAAACTAACTAAACTAAATTAGCAGTTCGTGTTTAGTTTTTCGCCAGGTTAATGCTAAAAGGCTCGTCCCTTATTACATAGGATCTAAACATACCGGAGAACTATGGACACGTTTACTTTATTTAAATATTTATTAATTTCACTTAGAAACTAGAAAGGAGTCAGCTTAGGACTATTTAGTACAAAGGTGCTGCTTATTTCTAAAGAAATCTCTTCCAGCAGACCTGCGAGAGGAGAATTGAAAATGTAGACAACAGTGTGAAAAGAAGCAAATACTAATATTGTATATACAAGCGAACATATACACATATACCTAAAATAATACATAGGTATTGCACATAATAAATAGGTATATACACAAACTAATACATATATTATATAACAATATATAAATAAATAATAATTGCAAACATACGAAGTTATGTTTTTGAAGACAAATAGTGTTCATTGACACTTTTCTTAAAAATCGTGACAGTTTTACTGTCCCGAATTTCAGGAGGGAGCGGGTTCCACAATCTGACCGCGTGCACAGACATAGAGTAGGAATAAAAATCAAATTTAGTAATACTTCTGCCTAACCCCTTTTGGAATACAGGCGTGTAACCTTATGATCCGTCTATATGCCAAAATATCTAAAAAAAATGTGTAAAAAAATACTATTATCACGTCAAGTTATGGATGACGTAGTTACTTAAGAAGTTTTTAAAGAAAAAATACTGTACAATAGAGATGGTTTTTTATAGCGTTTTATATAAAATAATTTTATGTTTACTATTAAAAAATCTTGGTGTCCGTAGGTACAACATTTATTATTTATTAATCCTGTCCTATCCTATCCTACTTCCTAATAATATTATAAATGTAAAAGTTTGTAAGGATGGATGGATTTTTGTTATTATTTCACGCTAAAACAGCTGGATTTTAATGAAACTTTCCAGTATTATTATTAATACATCACAATAATATATAGGCTATAATTTAAATGTAAAAAAATTACGATTTTGAGTTAATTAGCCAAATTATAACGATAATTACCTACAAGTAACTTTTCAACCCGGATGAAGTCGCTGGCAGAAGCTAGTTACACAATATTTGTCTTGTGGTCCCATTGAACCCACGACCTTGTGATCAGCAGTCCGACACTCGAACCACTAGACAACAGACGTCAAATTGAACCTAAGACAAAGCTTGACCTCTCTATTGTATGCATACAAAAAAGAAACTATTGGTTTCTAATAAACCCAGGATATTGAATAGATATTTTTTCTCAAAAATCCGCATATGTTTTTTTTTAAATAGTTTTTATTTGGTTTTACCAATAACAACATTATGTAGTGAACTATTGAGTTATTAAAGATTGCAAAGAGTCAAGGTTTTTAATCAACCTCATTCCTACCTGTATCCCAACTATGTTGGAGTCGGCTTCCAGTCTAACGAAGGCTCACGATTGAGCCTTACTTAGTGCAATAGCTCCTCTAAATAACCGATGTTATTTAGACAAAGTGACTGCTATTACACTTTCATAGACAGACATTAATACACTAGTATTAAATAATAATTATTACTAGTGGTGCCATGGTGGCCGAAATACGACCTTTTTAGTTGTAATGTTACAGAGGCTCTTCTTTCGTATTTAAAAAATCAATTGACGTATTCACATTATGTATAATAATATAGATACAATAACTAATATTTAGTTAAAACAAGATTTACAGAACATTGTGATAGGAGCATGTGTTGGTGAGTGTGATGTGTGTGTGTGTATCGTATCAATGGTTAAACAAAATTCAAGTAATATGGGGACTTCATTTATTATTACTCTAAAATTTTTGAGTAATATGAGGGCCTCATACTAGAAATTTGTTGGCCTCATAATGTGGCCATTTTGACCTCACAATGAGGCCACTTTGACCTCACAATGAGGCCACTTTGACCTCTCAATGAGGCCACTTTGACCTCACAATGAGGCCACTTCTTCGGTCTCATAATGTTGCCGCCTAGAGATCACTGCGATAGAATATTATATCAGAGTCGATTTAAAATACGTACCTATATACAAAAGGCCCAACCTCCACCAGTTTTGGTTTTTCCCCGTTCTCCAGAAAACCTTGAGGGTTGGTCACGTTGAAGATGTAGACTTTGGTTAACCTAATGACGCCTGGCTTGTGCCAGTAACTGTAACTCAGCGATCCGTTCCAAAGCTTTAACTCCTGCAACAAAAGATTGGTATTTTTAAACTTTTATGCAATACAAAGTGTACATAGATGGACTTATCTAGTCAACTGTTGTATTTGGTCATAATTATGTTGATCGGGAGACCCATTTGACCCAGACGTGAAACACATGCAACCATATTAGTTTTTATTTTGACCTTTCTTTTAAGTGTTTATGCATTTTTTATTTTTTTTCTTTATGTGTACTCCTAAGGTTACATGTTTTCGCCAAATAAATATTTTTTTAATCTTTTGTATATTTTTGGCATTTTCCATGCTAATATAAAATATAATATAAAATTCGACATGACGGGTAGGTATCGCGGTGGCTTAGTGGTCATAGCGTCAGGTGTACCTAACCAGAAGACGCAGGTTCGAATCCTGCCCGCGGTCGAATTTTTCCTTTTCGAAATAACTTTAAAATATTTTTTCTTTTTTTCTAACCTTACTTACAACACTTTATGTACGCATGTACCTTTCTTGCCTTATGTATAAATTTTAATGTGTTATCCTAATGGCTATGCATATAAGTTTGTATTAGAGAGATCATTATATTCAGATTTAAAAGCTGTAAAGTTTGATATTAAATCCAATAAATATATAATACTCACTCTAAATATGATGTAGTCCAGCCATGGCACGAAAGATAATATAATACCGAGCACGACAGTGCATATGCTGAACATAATCACTGCCAGGCGACCTGAAACAATAGAAAATTACATTAATCTGGTTATTCCTGGTTCTCTGGTCTGTTTATTCCGTGCAACATGGTTAAGTCCAACGACGGCGACGCCGATACACACGTCATACTCGTGAACGGGTACCGTCTGTCGGGGCTGGTCAGCTCTTACTGTCAATGGCAATCTTTTTTATTTATTTATTTTCTGTTTATTATTCTAGATTAATTTATTAGTAGGTACACATCAAACTGCATTGTTCTCATTAACTATTCATAACAAACATTGTAAACCAAGATTAACATTGTAATCATGTTGTTTTTAAAAAGAGTGTCTATAGAGTTTCATGGCGGTTCTTCTCCATAAGACCCACTTTTTGGAACCGTGCAACTAGTTTTGACTTTGCAAAAGTGCTATTTTAATGGTCTAATTGAAATAAAACATTTGACTTTGCTGACGCATGTGAGCCGTCAACTGGGACTGGTCTACTCAAAGCCGCTGTGGCTCTTCAAAAGGCCACTTCAGATATATTTGCTATCACTACCTTGTTACGGTGTTTGTTCTCAGAGATCGTCAGGAGTTGCAACACAATTCTGTTACGATTCCTGATACTCCTCGGAATTGTCTAAATAAATATACCACGGATATTAGAGTATCATATCTTGTCTTGGGAGCTAGCATAGCCGGCAACACTTCGACCAAATGTGATCTATTGTGTTGTCCCCAGCATCGTACATTCCTTACTCTTCAAATAAATGTTTCATGAAGGCGGCTAGCCCACTAAGAGGAAGGAACCTGTAGTTTTCTGGCTTCGGGTATCCGTTCCCGAAATGACTCATTCTACACTTGTCTATAAGAACATTGTTACTAACAAAATGGATACCATGGTCTGAAATAAAGTCTATTATTATTATTATTATTTGTTTCATCGCGTGGACGTCACAATCACACAAGATGTGCTGCATTGTTTCCTTGAATTCACCACAAGCTCTACAATGATTATTCAAAACCAGCTTTATTTTATAGAGCATGTCATTGGTTGTGCCACTGATATAAATCAACACCTCGTTTCGAATGCACATAATGACATTTCAGTTTGACCTCTAATACCACAAACGTGTTGTTAGTGATTAAAATAAATAATAAGTATCTAGTAAACAACTTTAATCCTTCTAATTACAAGAGGTTAATTCAAATAACTTCTAGGAAATATTTTAAATACATCAGTGGTTTTAGGTAGCGGCTATAGTGCATGCGGGTAGCGGAGCGAGTAGCGGGTAATGACGTTAATCAGAGGCGTCTCTAGCCCGTGTACTTAGCGCCCGTGTGCAATAATTACCCTAGCGGCCTCTTGTAAGCGTGCAGTCAAAATTAAATGGGTACAAATAACAGCACATTATCTACCACAAACTATAAAATTTTACCAATGGATAATAAAGTTCATTGTTTGGAGATAAAATTGAAAATCGATTGAAGAAATTTGATAGTGTTGGATGCCATTATGTGCTGTTGACTATTTAGAATTCCGCGGCCAGCGGAGTGGTGTACGACACCCCTAGGACCACTGCACCCGTGGTGCAACCACACCCTGGACCATACGACGTTAAGACGCCTCTGACGCTAAACTAACAAAAAAAAAATTAAGTCTTAAAAAATATGCTTGTGGCTAAAAAAAAAATTAAGTCTTAAAAAATATGCTTGTGGCTAAGTAATAAATACGCTGATCAACCGATCTGCAAGGTGAAGCTGCACTGGCGGCGGTCACTCTGTGGATCGGTTACCATTCTTAACATATCGAGACGCCTTCGTGCCTCAGAGAGCACATAAAGCCGTCGGTCTTGTTTGTCATACTAACACCTATGACAATTGTTATTGGTAGTCAGAAGCCTAAAAAAACTAACAACCAGTCTATTCTCAGGATATCGGTATTACCCAGAAATTGGGTTGCGAATTGGTTGGCAGTCGCTTCGTGTAAAATACTGATATTCAGCCGCATCTGGTTAGACTGGAAGCCAACCCCAACATAGTCTCGAAAAACATAATCGATATAAAATTGAAGCAGCCTTGCAGAATGACTGAAACGCAATTTGATTTACCTTACCTTCTTTACTAGTAAAAAAACCTTAACAAGAAGTTTCCTGCGTCTTGATTTTACCTTTCAGAAATATATTTCTTTTATATCGGTATTAACTGTTTTTGTCTGTCTGGGTATTTCTTATGACAGTATTATAAGTAAATATGTATTTACAAAAAAATATATTTTAACCACTGTCTAGTTTCCATAGTAGGTACTTTGCTTAGTTTAAAACTAGATGGTACTGTGTAAAATGTCCTGTAGCGACATCTATTGCGCTAAAATGTAACTACGGCGAGCAAAGATTTATACCTTATTATTACCATTATGCTAGATTAATTTAATAGTACACATCAAACTGCATTGTTCTCATGAACTATTCAGATTTAGACTGTAATACTGAACACTGTAATCATGTTTTTTTTTTTTGTTGAAAAGAATGCCTATGGCGTTTCTTGCCGGTTCTTCTCCATAAGACCCACTTTTTGGAACCGTGCAACTAGTTTGACTTTTCAAAAGTGCTATTTTAATGGTCTAATTGAAATAAAATATTTGACTTTGACTTTGACAAATCCTGAATCTCGCTATCAACACCGCCTGCTGTGAGGATCCTTTTTAATTTTTTTCGGGTGGGGAAAATGCTCCTTATGCATGCGGGACGATTATGTCGGGCTCTCCCGCCAGATGGCCAGTATACCGACTAAAACCACCACCTCTACCACCTTCCGCATAGTGGTGGTACCCTGGTCGTAAGAAACTTCGTGGATAATCAACAGAAAATTTTATTTTCGTCCATAATCTTCGAAATGACATTGTATCAAACAAGTAATGATTTAATTGCTTATTTCATGTGTTAGTTCACCGCAGTTTTTGGCACATAATATTTGTGTCGTTGGCGTACAGAGCAAGCGGTCGCTTGTCACGTATTTTGCGACAATGACGTTCAAAAGTGATTAAACAAATCGCCACGCTACCCGCTCCGCTCTCAATTAGTCGCAGCCTTAGGAAAATTTGCTGCTTGATGACAGGTTACGGATCATACGCCGGTAGTCGGGGTTTTCCGGGAATAATTGACATTAATTTAATACAATAAAAATTTATATAACATAATTCTTGGCTTCGTGAAGTTATTCTCATAATTTTCCGAGCCTTTTTCCAACTATATTGGGGTCGTCTTCAAGTCTAACCAGATGGGGCTCAATATCAGTATTTTACACGAAGCGACAGCCATCAGACCTCCGCAACCCAATTTTGGGCAATACCAACATCCTGAAGATAGACTGGTGGTTAGGCTTTTTGGACTTCTGACTAACACACTACTTTTAAGAGAGGTAGGGCATAGTGGGAGTAATTCCACTCAAATTGGAGCTGCCCAACTGGGGAAGTACTCCGCCTTGCAGAAAATCGATGTGAAAATAACACTGCTTTGAGCTGTGTTGTGTTCGTTACGGTTAGCAAGATTGTCAATGCTCCGCGAGGAAACGTTGTGTTGGCAGTGGAGGGACTTTGACGCTTATACTGCCAACTCAACTATTCCTTTTTCGTCTTGCAGGGTCGGCAATGCGCAAATGATACCCTTGGTGCTGTAAGCGTCTATAGGCTACGATAACCGCTTACCATCAGGGGGGCCGTATGCTTGTTGGCCACTTTTGTAGTATAAAAAAAAACACAAATGATTTTCATATAATGTTTGTATGAAAACCAGGACAGGTTTTATGTGCAGATTGGTTGATAGTATTACTTAGCCACGAGCCACTCAATCTAATTTCAGTTGTATATTAACAGAAATCGGTAGTTAATCCCATTATGTTTGCAAGAATGCATTCGTGTAAACGGATGTGCAATTGTAAAGGAAATTGTGAATTATTGCTGTCGATGTTAGGTACTTAAATTATGAGTGCAGAGCGATTTCTATATATTTTTTTAAGAATATATTTTACACTTAATAGTGTTAAACAGTGAGATAGCTCTTGTACTGCCAATTCAAAGTTTGAATCCAAGGCACGCACCACTGACTTTTAGAAATAACATGAGTATTTATGATTAAAGTCCGTCTCACGAAAGAAGTCCCACGGAAATGAGTTAAATTATGAGTGCAGAGCGATTTCTGTATTTTTTTTTTAAGAATATATTTTAAACTTAATAGTGTTAAACAGTGATATAGCTCTTGTACTGCCAAGTCAAAGTGTGAATCCAAGGCACGCACCACTGACTTTTAGAAATAACATGAGTATTTATAATTAAAGTCCGTCTCACGAAAAAAGTCCCACGGAAATGTGTGGAACTAATTTTGAAAACTCGGATAAGTTTACTTTATATCAATTTCAATAAATTACTTAAACAATAAAATCAGATTCATCATCCTACAGGGATTAAATATTGAATTTTTGGAGAATCTAAAACAATAGAGTTTAGCAAATAGCAATATTCCGTCGTATGACAGCGACGGACTGCGGGACTTCTTTCGTGAGACGGACTATAAGTATCACTCGCTTAAACAGTGAAGGAAAACACCGTGAGGAAATCTAAATGTAAAGCATGCAGGTTTCCTCACGGTTTTTTCACGAGATTTTCTCGACAGCGCGGCGTGCGAAGTCTGCCAACCCGCACTATGCCAACGTGGTTGACTATAGCTTAATCCCTCTCATTTTGTGAAAAGAGACCCGTGTCCAGCAGTGGGACAGTGTATAGGTTAATAATGACTCGCATAAACAGTGAATGAAAACATCGTGAGGAAACCTGCATGCTTTTTAATGCATATATTTCTCGCGTGGGCGCGTGAAGTCTAACCCGTATTAGACTAGCGTGGTGCACTATAGCTTAATACCTCTCTTTCTGAGAGGAGACCCGTGCTCAACAGTGGAGCAGTATATGAAATGATAATAATATAATGAATAATTAATATTTTAACGCCAATTTTATACCAAAATGACATTAATGGAAAATATTTTACCGTGACATTCAAATAACATTAACAGGGAATATGCATGATTTTTTTTATATTTAATTATTTAAATTTTTATAACGTAGGAAAACATATAAATCGTCTTGGAAATGTTAAAATTATTTTTGAAAATAATATTTAAAACACTGAATAAATTTGTGCCATTCCAACGCCGCCATTTTTTGCTTTGGATGACGTCACATGACGCGTCCCGTATTTGTTTACCGTTGTTTACTGTAGGCTTGTTACAATCTAATGTTGTGTCCTGTGTCGTCACACTTCGTCGTGACCAATGGTGACGCGTTTCGTAATTTCAATTTCCCTTATTTTGTACTTTTTATATATTTTTTTATCGGTTTTAATAGGAACTAAATAAAAAAATACCTTTCAGGTGTAATGTGACTACATAAATATTCGGGAAAAAAATATTCGTGCATATTCATTTACAGAAATCATATCTATTTACAGAAATAAGTAACATCATTTACATGTGAAAATACAATACTTTTCTTTTCTCCCACGCACGCTTTTCGCAGGTTTTCCCAAGAGACTATAGCATGGTTCTTCAAGAAGGGTGTGAAAGATTTTTACAGGGATGGCAACGCGCAAGTAATACCTCTGGTGTTGCAAGTGTCTATAAGCTACGGTAACCGCTTACTATCAGGTGGGCCGTATACTAGTTTGTCACCTTAGTAGAATAAAAAAAAAATCGAACCTGCGTCTAGGTTGCCAGTGCTCCACGAGGAAACGTTGTGTTGGCAGTGGGGGAACTTTGACCCTAATACTGCCAACCTCACTATTCCTCTTTCAATACAGGTTCGGCAACGCGCAAGTGATACTCCTGGTGTTGCAAGCGTCTATAGGCTACGATAACCGCTTACCATCAGGTGGGTCGTATGCTTGTTTACCACCTCAGTAGAATAAAAAAAAATTGCTAAACGCTTTTGAATTGTACCATACGGTACTTGGGTGAATTACCTATATCCTAACAATTTAATTGATTGCATACTTGCGCTAGGTAGTTAGAGAATCACGTTTTAATCTTGTCAGCTATTCACGTGATTCTAATGATGATCAGTACATATGTATATGATTGGGATTTGATAATGAATGTATGATGAATCTTCCTACAAGCTTTATCATATCATATATACGGAGGTGAGGTTTTATGGAACATCTATGTTGTATGTTGCACTCGTACAGTAACCCGATTCACGTAATTAAAACCGTAGCGATGTCGCAGCGACTTAATCGTTGAAACAGTTTTCCTATTCACATCCGTCAATCGAAGTGATTTAGAAGTCTTTCTATTGAAAAATTTGAAAACGATTCGATTTTACTTAGGCTTAGGCACAACGCTACGGTTTTAATTACGTGAATCGGGCGGGCTACTGATTAAAAACTGCACTGGTCGGTTTTTTTATACCACTAAGGTGGCAAACAAGCATACGGCCCACGTGATAGTAAGCGATTACCGTAGCCTATAGACATACCAAGGATTATACTTGCGCGTTGCCGAGTTTTTAAAATGAAAGAAGAATGGTTGGGTTGGCATTATAATGGTCAAAGTCAAGCCCCACTGCCAACACAACGTTTCCTTGCGGAGCACTGGCCACCTTGCTCACCGTAAGAAAGACAACACAGCTCAAAACAGTGTTATTTCACTTCGATTTTCTGTAAGGTGGAAGTTCTTTCCCAGTCGGGCAGCTCCAATTTGAGTAGTATAATGGTTCAGGGTCAGTATAATGGTCAAAGTCGAGCCCCACTGCCAACACAACGTTTCCTTGCAACTGCAACTGCACTGGCAACCTTGCTCACCGTATGGTCAAAGCAGTGTTATTTCACTTCGATTTTCCGTAACGCGGAGGTACTTCTCTAGTCGGGCAGCTCCAATTTGAGTGGAATTACTACCTCTCTTAAAACACTATGCCAGGTAGGGCAGTGTTTTAAGAGAGGTAGAGGTCTTAGTGAAACCAAGTTACAGAATATTTCAAAGCGACTAATTGTGTATTACATTAGTTCTTAAGTACAATTTATCTAGTTCGGCTGTTTATTTCGTCTAGTCGGGGACGAGCCGGACCTTGCACATCGGTGGACCAGCTCCTAAAGTTCGTAGAAAAATCCAATAACGCTTTGCTTTACCTCAAGCTGAGCAGTTTAGGTTACAATCAATAGATCATTATGACAGTTATTAAGAAATATAAATAATCTAACACGAGTTGAAATAGTCATAAAAACGACATGCTCTGATAAAACCCAGAAGGTTTTATTTGCATAATTGTCTATTTTGCGGTTGCATATTATTTTATTGTATACTAGCGATTTGCACCGGCTTCGCATGGATGAAATCTTATTATTTATATAAAAATGAATCTCTGTTTCCCTTGGTCATCGCATCACGCGTGTACGGATGGAACAATTTCGCTAATTCTTTTTTTGTTGTGTTAATTATTGTCAGGAGAAAGTTCTTATGAAAAAAAAATTGAAAATTTAGCAACTAGATACCTTCAGGTAAAATCTAAGCAGGCGAAGTCGCGAGCAGAAGCCAGTCTTATATATATATACATACTTTTAAATGCCTGTAAAGTTAAGCGATTGGTAATTAATTAGGTATTCGTACGCGCATAATTTCTAAAAGTCGGTGTGGGCCTTGGATCCTCAATCAAGACCTATGACTTATGACTAGGCTATCACTGCTAGGGCACTGTAATGGAGGAGTGGCTGGAGAGCAGGGACCGAAAACTTTTATAAATTACGGTACAGGTATCGAAGAATTTAGGTTTCTAAACGCCTAAAGGTATCCCGCTATCTGGGTAAAAACATGTTACCCTTTTAATACCGGTTACCTAAAAATAACCTTGGTTGAAAAGTTGATATTTTAAATCTTTTTATTATATATAATTCTACTGTACTGTGTATGTCACTGAACTCTTCCAAAACGGCTGGACCGATTTGAATGTTTTTTTTTTGTATGCGTTTGGGTGACGCCCTGGATGGTTTACATTTACAAATCAGCCCGGCAGATGGGGATGCGGTCGGTATCTAGGTTATTTATCTTTACTGCAACTAAACGGCTGGATCATACAGGACAATGTCTGTCGGGTCCGCTAGTTTTAATATAAATCTGTACGTAACACAGCTCGTCGACACACACACAGGCGATGCGAGCCCTTTGACTAATGCCGACGGCACGTGTAAGATAGAGGTAATTTCTATTTCGATTACCGGTATTGACCTGTAAAAATAATATAGGTTGTAACCGAAAAGCTATCGGTATTGATCGTACATTCGTACCGGTTTTGGTCCCTGCTGGAGAGGCGCGACGGCGTCCTTTCCAGTTGCGTGCTTTCAATCAGTATGCCAGGAAAGGCCTCGCTAATTGATGGGGTACGTACTGTACGTAGCCTGTCATGTTCGTGGCGAATTTCGCGGATCCCATGGCCATGACTATAGGGCAGGTGAAGGCAAGTGCGGTTTGAGTCCGTCATACCCTGCCACATTCCCGGGAAGCGGAGGATCCATGAGAATTTTCCGTACCTACTATAAAAAAGGTGGTCATTGCTTTTTGCTTTGAGAATAAATTTGCTTACGTATAATTATGTCAGCTAGCGCACGCATGCTACCTACAATACTACCTTATCACTATTCGAATAAAAAAGATTTAAAACTAATATTTAAATGTTAAATGTCTTTGGTCTCAATATATTATCCGCACGTAATTAGCAAAAAATTAATTACCATGCTATTATACTATAAATTAGTTTGAAATAAATTAGTGTTGTATTAATTAATTTTAATCAGGGTCGCCATTATAGACCATGATGACAGATTATGTAGTTTATATTACTTTAATACAGTTTTAATAAATAATATTTTTAAAATAAACTTATAATCTACACTACTTACTAACGAACTAAAATTTTTAAAAACTAATGGGTAAACTAACCTACTTCAGATATTGCTAAAAGAATATGTAGTTTGGTTCGAGTGTGTAATCAGTAATTCCTTTTCCGTAGTATTCACATATTCCTATAAATTGTTTTTTTTTTTTTTTTTTTTATGGGATAGGTGGCAATCGAGCAGACGGATCGCCTGATGGTAAGCGATTTCCGCCGCCCATGGACACCCGCAACACCAGAGGAGTCACAAGCGCGTTGCCGGCCTTTAAAAGGGAGTACGCTCTTTTCTTGAAGGTTTGAAGGTCATATTGGTCCGGAAATACTGCAGGCGACAGTTCATTCCACAGTTTAGTTGTGCGAGGCAGAAAGTTTCTAGAGAAACGCACAGTAGTGGACTGCCAACCATCTAGATGATGTGGATGGAACTGATGTCGCGTGGAACGATGGCGGAAAGTAGCAGCAGGGATCAATCCGAACAATTCCTCGGAGCATTCCCCATAGTACATGCGATAGAAGATGCATAGCGAGGCCACATCTCTACGCAGCGCCAAGGGGTCTAGCCGGTTTGAAATATCTTGGCAGTCGACGATTCGAATCGCTCTCCGTTGGATGCGGTCCAGAGGGAGAAGTTGGTACTGGGGTGCCCCTGCCCAGAGATGCGAACAGTATTCCATATGGGGCCGGACCTGCGACTTATAAAGTAGTAGGCGGTGGGCCGGAGTGAAATACCGTCTCGATCTACTGAGCACGCCAAGCTTCTTTGAGGCTAATTTAGCCTTGCCCTCTAAATGACCGCGGAATTGGACTTCATTCGATATGTCGACACCAAGTATTCCAATACTGGTTGAGGCAGTTAAGGGGATGCTCTCAAAACGAGGTGAAATGACCAACGGCAGTTTTTTGGCGGTGAATACGCAAGCTTGCGTCTTTGTGGGATTAAATTGTGATCCTTGTGTGAGTTATTTGGTATAAGGTACAATGGGGTTGACGTATCCATGTGGATAAAAATCCCTGTAGCTTCAATAAAGATTAAAAAAAAAAAAAAGATGTATACTAACAAAAATGGTTCTGATGTTGTCCGTAAATAAAAAGATTTATTATTTATTAAGTACCTATTAAATATGTAGTTTTAACGATTTCTACTGGTGCAACAAATACATACTAGCTGAGTAATTTACATATATAAATATGGAAATATTTCTGCTAAGAACTACATATTTAACATTAATAAATAATGCGGAATCGATGTTCTTAGTAGATACATTTTATTTATTTCTGCAAAATTTTATTACATTTTATACACTTTGACAAGTCAATGTCATCAAAGCTGTTGTTTTTGCCTCAAAATAATTATTTGCAAGAGATTTTGGGACTTTATGGCTAAGTAACAACTATGCTGATCTCCCGAACTGCAAGGTTAAGCTGCCTAGCCGCTGTCTAGCCGCGGTCAGCCTGTGGATGGGTGACCATTTCTAACATAAACTCCTCCGTACCTAGGAGAGTAGGTACGTAAATCTTTCGGTCCCGGTTGTCATACGAACACCTATGACAGTCGTTAGTGGTAGTCAGAAACCCAGAAAGCCTGACAACCAGTCTATCCTCAGGATATCGGTATTATTCAGAAATTGGGTTGCAGCTTTATCTAATATATAAAATTCTCGTGTCACAGTTTTCGTTGCCATACTCCTCCGAAACGGCTTGACCGATTTTGATGAAATTTTTTGTGCTTATCGGGGAGGTCTGAGAATAGGCCAACATCTATTTTTTTTTTTTTTTATGGCAAAACAACGTTTGCGGGGTCAGCTAGTCTAATAAATAAAATTTCCATGTCACAATGTTAGTTACCGTACTCCTCCGAAACGGTTGGACCGATTTGTATGAAATTTTGTGTGCATATCGGGGAGGTTTGAGAATCGACCAACATCTATTTATCATACCCCTAAATGATAAGGGTGACCCACCCCAATATTTTTTTTATGGCAAAACAACGTTTGCGGGGTCAGCTAGTAATCTATATTTAACAGTGAATCCCTGTTTCCCTTGGTCACGTCTTGAGAGCGACTCTACCGATTTCATTCATCTTTTTTTTAAAGTTTCCTTATATTGATTTCTGACATTTACGCGAATATTATACATTGAAATAAAACTACTACGCTGTAAAGGGTCCGAAACGTCGGGATTAATAATATCAATATACGCGATAAAATCCGTAAAAAGTAGTTTTATTTCAAAGTTTTCTTATATTTTGTAGAAGGTTCAATTGTGCAAGACATTGGAAAATTTCAGAAAACTTAACGACTATATATAATTATTATTATCTTTTTGTATTTTTTGGCATTTTTCGAGCTAAGATTATAAATATTGATTTCTGACATTTACGTGAAATGTCAGAAATCAATATTAATATTAATATCAATATAACGTGATAAAATCTGTAAAAAGTAGTTTTATTTCAATCTAAGATTTTAAAGTTATGACGTCACCATAAAGACGTGAATTTAAACTGAGAATGTAAAGGCAACTTTCGACCTAGCCGGTGAGACTCGCGGTGACTTAGTAATCTTAGCGTCTGGTGTACTCAACCAGAAGACGCAGGTTCGAATCCAGCCCGCGGTATAATTTTTCCTTCGCTAAAATAACTTTAAAATGCATTTTGCTCAGTTTTATTTTACAACATATTAAATTTCAGACTGTTGATGACGTCACTGCGTGCCAATGACGTGCGCTAGAGGAGCTGGAGTCCCGTTCCCAGCAGTGGGACAGTAAATGGATGATAAAATAAAAATCTGAAAATTTGCGGCATAAACAGCTGTATCTTTTGATTGCATTGGCTTAGAAGTTTGATTTTTTTTCACAGCTCCAAGGGGCAGTAGTCCTGAGTATTTGATATAAATTTTAGCTTGATACCTCCACGCGTTCCTGAGAAAAAGTGTCTTGACAGACGGACTGACGGACGGACGGAAAACAAAGTGATCCTTTAAGGGTTCCGTTTTTTCCTTTTGAGGTACGGAACCCTAAAAAAGATAGCGGCGCGGCGCCCGCGCAACAAATTCCGCAGCAACGCGTTTGTCTGTCACATTGTAATATTTAGAAAGTTAATTGCCCCGGGATATATTGCCTGAGGCATTGTCAAAGACCCAGTGACCTAGTAGGCACCTGTGGAGCTTTTGCACCTTCTATAAAGACCAGTGATAGCCTAGTGGACCCTTGGACTGCGAAGTCGAAGCTCTCGAGTTCATGTGTATTAATAATTAATTATCACTTGCTTAAACGGTGAAGGAAAACATCGTGAGGAAACCTGCATACCTTAGAGATTTTTCTCGACGGTTTGTGAAGTCTGCCAACCCGCACTAGGCCATCGTGGTGGACTATAGCCTAATCCCTCTCAATATGAGAGGAGACCCGTGCCCAGCAGTGGGACAGTATATGAGTTGATGATGATCATTAGGTACTTAAGAAGGTCGTGGCTAAGTAATTTCGACGTTGAACAACCGTACTTTTTGTTTTTATACCACTAAGGTGGCAAACAAGCATAGGTACGACCTGATGGCAAACGGTTACCGTAGCCTATAGACGCTTGTAACACCAGGAGTATCAATTGCGCGTTGCCGACCTTTAACTTCTACTTTTTTTCGGGTAAAACAAGTTTGAGAGCCTGTGGTATAGTTCGATTGCTGTGTATCATTACAGGCAGTTGTGGCATTGACCTTGTCCTACATCACTTGAACGTAAACCGGTTAACATCTCACGCATTCTGCAATACTTTCACTTTTCTCTTCGATATACCATCATGCATTTATGCATAATGTGATGATAAACTGGTTTTGGGTTCCTGACTACCACTAAAGTAATCTATACTCGAAGATGTTCTCGGATAATTCATAAATCTTCTTTGAAAATTTTACACAGCACCATCTAGTCCCAAACTAAGCAGAGCTTGTACTATGGGTACTAGAAATTTAATATAATAATTATAAATCATACTAATATTATAAATGTGAAAGTTTGGATGTTTGTTTGTTTATTTGTTACTCAATCACGCAAAAACGGCTGAACCGATTTGCATGAAATTTGGTACCCTAATAGTATGTGACCGGGAATAAAGTATAGGCTACTTTTTATCCCAGTAAAATGTGGGAATATCCCGGAAATCCCGAAAAACGTATATCTTACGGGATTTGAATGAAATTTCATACAGACACGGTATGTGACCGGGAATAACAAATAGGATACATTTTACCCCACAATTATGTGGGAATTCCCAGAAAACTTATGTAGGAGACCTACTTACGGGATTTGAATGAACTGTTGGTACACTAATAGTTTGTGATTGGCACTGGCATATTGAATACTTCTTTTCTCGGAACAAAGCGGGAATTTCCCTAACATTGAGTACTTCTTATCCCATTAATACAATCCGACAACAATTATTGCGTTACTAAGTCTAGGCGTACGAAGTCGCGGGTAAAAGCTAGTATATATATGTATATATATATTAATTTCTGACATTTACGCGAATATTATAATACATTGACTTTTTACGGATTTTATCGCGTTATATTGATATTTTTAATCCCGACGTTTCGGACCCTTTACAGCGTGAAGTTCATGGTCACGGGTAGACTGAGGTGGTGGGCGTCTTGATGATATAATTACTGACAGCTACCACATTTTTATTGTTACATGATCAATGATATTAATTACTAATTATTAATATAGCATATATTTTTTTTGTAAATAAATACTTATCACTACATAGTATAAAACAAAGTCGCTTTCTCTGTCCCTATATCCCTATGTATGCTTAAATCTTTAAAACTACGCAACGGATTTTGATGCGGTTTTTTAGTAATACATAAGAAACACCCAGACAAACACAAACACTTATGTTCTTCACATACATATTTGTGTCATGTGGGAACCCACGACCTCGTGATCAGCAGTCCGATACGCGAACCCAATAGATCACAGACGTGGTCAAATGTGTTAAGGATGGTCACCCATCCAAAGACTAACCGTGGCTAGCGCAGTTTAATCTTGCAGATTGAGATAAGTTGCCAGTGCTCCACGAGGAAACGCTGTGTTGGCAGTGGGGGGACTTTGACCCTTATACTGCCAACACAACTATAACTCTTTAGTTTTACAGGGTCGGCAACGAGCAAGTGATACCCCTGGTGTTGCAAGCGTCTATTGGCTACGGTAACCGCTTACCATCAGGTGGGCCGTATGCTTATTTGCCACCTTAGTGGTATAAACAAGTTAAAAAACACGGTATGTGTAGGTACATACATCCGTATACCTCTGCCGAACCGTTCTGGGAATATAGGAGTCGTAATGATATATTGCATTAGAAAGATTGGGTGTCGACCGGAATTAGGAGAAAGCTCTTTTCTCTCACACATTTCGAAAATTGAAATGCAATAAATATCCGATAGATGGCGACACAGTTGGCACATGCGTGATGAGCGCTTTCACTCATAACTTTCATCTTCCAATAGTTTTTATAAGCTATAAACACATCATATTATGATCCAGGTCAACTGTTAGGAAATGTCGGAGCCATCTAGCTTAAAAAAAAAATGTAAAACATTGACGTGCATTTAAAAGATATATATTTACAAAATAAATGTAATTTATCATTTAGGGTTACCAGATCCGAAAATCAAAAAGGCCTATAATAAAATTCACATTATCAATATTTAAATTTGTCTGGATTTTTTAAGAGACCAACCCTGAAATCGCATTAAGAAATCAGCTGTTCCGAGATTTCCTCACGATGTTTTCCTTCTCCGTTTAAGCGAGTGATAATTAATTATTATTACGCATATTATTTCGAAAGTTATGCGTGCCTTGGATTCGAACTCGAGACATTTGACTTGGCAGTCCAATGGTCATACCACTAGGCTATCAACATTTAGCTTTCTATAAGTGAAAGAATTATTAAGATCGGCTAAGTATTCTTTGAGTTTATCCATTACAAACAAACACAAAAAATCAAATCTTTTCTCTTTATAATATTAGTTTAAACATACGCTTCAAATTAAAAACCTCCTTTTTGTGTCGGTTAAAAGACAAAGGTTGTCAAATTATTGGAAAGCAGTTAAAAATGGTAATAGGAAATGTTTAACAATAGGGTTAATCATCACATGTTAGTCAGTTATTGGCTGATTGCCAGTTAGTCAAAGATAACCAGACAATGGTTAGTTCCTTGTATAGTTAGATCGCGTTGAATTTGGACCTGGAAAACTTCGAAAAAGAAAAAGAGTGTCTATGTAGTTTCTTGCCGGTTCTTCTCCATAAGACGCACTTTTTGGAACAGTGCAACTAGTTTTGACTTTTCAAAAGTGCCTTAGTGGTCTAATTGAAATTTTGGTTTTGAAATATTTCCATACCGACACATTCTACAACATTCTGCAACGGTATCCAAGAAGAAGATAATAATTATAAGCTGTGATAGCCTAGTGATATGTCCATTGGACTGCCAAGTCGAAGGTCTCGAGTTCTAAAAGGTAAAAGTTCTAAAACGCACTACAGACTTTTTGAATTCATATGCGTAATTACGTAAAAATTACGCATAAATACCCATAATTAATTATATATATGACTGATATAACTTGTTCACATATACAAAACTTACGCAATAAATAATATTTTTAACTTTTTATACTACTGAGGTGGCAAACAAGCATACGGCCCATCTGACGGTAGGCGGTAACCGTCGCCTATAGACACTGCAACACCAGGGCTATCTTGCGTGTTGCCGACCCTGTAAAACAAAAGAGGAATAATTGGGTTGGCAGTATAATGGTCAAAGTCCCCCCACTGCGAACACAACGTTTCATCGTGGAGCACTGGCAACCTTGCTCACCGTAAGAAACACAACACAGCTCAAGGCAGTGTTATTTCACTTCGATTTTCTGCAAGACAAATTTCAAATAGGATGGTAGGAGGTACTTCCCAAGTCGGGCAGCTCCAATTTGAGTGGAATTTCTCCCACTACCTCTCTTGTTAAATGATCGAGCCTTTTCCCAGCTATGTTGGGATCGGCTTCGATGCGGCTGAATATTAGTATTTTATACGAAGCAACTGCCGTCGGATCTCCGCACCACAATTTCTGGGTAATGTCGATAATCTATGACTATCTCTGCTTAATCATCACTACAAAGTATAAAACAAAGTCGCTTTCTCTGTCCCTATATCCCTATGTATGCTTAAATCTTTAAAAGTACGCAACGGATTTTGATGCGGTTTTTTTTAATAGATAGAGTGATTGAAGAGGAAGGTTTATATGTATAATACATGTATTTTATTAGTACATTGCACCCGTGCGAAGCGGGAGCGGGTCGCTAGTAAAATTATAGTCTTGATTATTTTATCTTAAGTCCAAAGTTTTCTTACAACTTGTCCATGACCTTAGATTTATGATGACAAACACACCGTAAAACGATATTATATTTGCTTGCTCTTGCTACTATTTCCCATAGACAATACAATGGTGTTTTCATATCGTCATATAATTTATAATGTATAATTGGATTGTTATTTATGTAGATATAAATAATAGATTGAGAAATAGTGTGATAAGGCAACGTTGTGGTTTAAACGATGGTGTAGTGACGAGAATTGAGAAGAATATGCTGAGATGGTTTGGGCATGTCGAGAGAATGGATGAAAGGCGACTATCAAAAGGTATTTATATGGCGAATGTCAGTGGAACCGCCGAGAGGGGACACTAGAAAGACTTACACCGACCTTATTGGTGAGGTTCTTCAAAAAGGTCAGGTGCGTAGTACTCGCAACCGGCGTGTGTGTATGACAAGATGTATGAATGTGATCGAAAAGTATATAAGAATTATAGTAATTTATATTTATATTATAGCATTTTGTGCCCGATTGAGGAAGTACCTCCGCCTTGCAGAAAATCGAAGTAAAATAACACTGCTTTGAGCTGTGTTGTGTTTCTTACAGTGAGCAAGGTTGGCAGTGCTCCACGAGGAAACGTTGTGTTGGCAGTGGGGGGACTTTGACCCTTGTACTGCCAACCCAACTATTCCTCTTTCAGTACAGGGTCGGCAACGCGCAAGCGATACTCCTGGTGTTGCAAGCGTCTATAGGCTACGGTAACCGCTTACTATCAGGTCGGCCGTATGCTTGTATGCTACCTTAGTAGAATTAAAGAAAAAAATTGGTGTTCTTTAGTTTGTGCCTGCCTAAGCATTTTTTATGAATAATTCAAACAATGAAATTAAAATAATTCAAATGAAGTGGTAGAAATCTGCTGCCAAATATTCCACCATTGAGCAACAATGTGGTAGGTAACATTACTGTGTTCCGGTTTGAAGGGTAATGTAGCCAGTGACAATACTGGGCATATGACACTTAACAACTGAGGTTACCTCCCAAAATTGAAGACCCCTATCCCTATTAACTTTCATTCTTTATTAACATATTCCTCCTCAAAACTTTTCAGGGCGTTGATGAAGTTGATTAGTAGCAATA
Organism: Acronicta alni; assembly: GCA_964056405.1. NCBI lineage: Eukaryota > Metazoa > Arthropoda > Insecta > Lepidoptera > Noctuidae > Acronicta > Acronicta alni. Next base: position 7,030,198 of record OZ043942.1, read on the forward strand.
ACATCAAATTGTAATCATCTCGGCTAACTTGTTTTGTGTGCAATACGGTGTTTTGCGTTTCTTACTTACAATATTATTGTTTTATTTATTTTTTGTTTTCATTTCAGGGTTCTAATCCTGTCAACAATTCCTTAATCTAAATTACGTCCTTTCCATTATTTTAAATATTTCCTTTTCACCACCTCCTTTTGTTTTCCTTTCCCATACACACGTTTTTCCTAACCACTTTGATATTGGCAGAATTGTCGACATCGGCATCAATTGCCATAGAGAAAGAGAAAGAAAAAAAAAAACAACTGAGGTGTCAAGATGACATCGCGAGTGATACCACTGATGACGATGTTGACGATATTCATTGCTGTAAATAGATCACTTGCAGACACTTAATACAAGTCAATGTTTTGCATTTTTAATGCTAGATGGCCCCGGTATTTCCTAACTGACGACTTCTGAGAACAAACACCGAAACAAACTCGGAGAATCATGGTCTCTTTTAAAGTCCAGACATAGGATATTAGCAATCATGTGAGTGTTACAATACAGGGCAATGTCTGAAATGGTCTTTTGAAGAAAGAGCCATAGCGGCTTTGAGTAGACCAGTCCCAGCCGACGGCACGCAATCATTGTCATTGTATGTCATTAAGACATAATCAATTTAAGTAAATAAATAAAATAATATTAATATCAAATATGTGTGTTACAATGAAGGGGAATGTCTGAAATGGCCTTTTGAAGAAAGAGCCATAGCGGCTTTGAGTAGACCAGTCCCAGCCGACGGCATGCATGCATCAGTCATTGTGTAGTTCGACCATAATTATTAGAGGAAGCTCAACAACTCGTTGTTGGCGTCTATATGCTGCGGTTACCATGTACATGCACTTCAAGCTTTGATAGATTTTTTATTTGATAGACTTTAATACAACACAGTAAGGTTCTTTTTCAATTACGAAAGTTTGACAGTTTTGCATAGCTGCTGATCAAGCTATCCAAAACTGTCAAAGTTCCGTAAAGATATTTTCAGGAAATTGACTATTCATCATAATATAATCGTTAGTCGTGACCGTTCAATTATTATTTAAAAACCCATCTGCCTATAATGACGTCACATAGCTACAGATAAATAAAGATGACCACAGATTATGGAGAAAAACGTGTGCAGAAATAACAAAAATAACGTTCAGAAATTCCCTTTGTGGTTTTTTTACATATTATATAATAATATGTAAAGTATGGAAAAAATTTACTTCGTCATCGATATTTACCAGGCCCAAATATAATCTTCGAGGTTACTGTGGATTTTATAGAAAAAACCCATTATCAATTAGCTCACTTACGACCAGTAGATATAATAATTATAAAGGGGATAGAACCTGGCATATCGAATCGCTATTTTGTTTTTTTTTTTCGAAATCACGTCACACTATGAAAGTTATATGTATGGGTAGAGGACACATAAAAGAACAAAAAATGTCACTAACATGGTACCCCAAAATGTCACGTTACCAAGATATTTGAAAGTAAAGATCGATATAATTGTGAGTACATATGCCAGCAGGTCAAGATATCCAAAACTGTCAAAGGAGGTCATCAAAAGTCCATACAACTCAGCCCAAATTTGTACCTGAGGTACATGACAGCTGTCAAGTTGACAGTATTTACTATGAAACTTGTCATAATGTGCCAAAATGGCGTGCGTGTGATATTCCAAAACTAACACTGACAGCAGATAGCTATCAAGTTGACAGTTTTTACTATAAAAACAACATGAAACTGATACTAGTGTGTTGAAAAGGCGTGCGTTTTTTCAAATTTAAAGTTATTTTTTCTCATCCCCTAGTGAGCATAAAAAAAAGTATGACTAGAGTTTTAACCAGCGTAATACAGGGTATTTTTTCCAATAAGTGTACCCTCGGTACATCATTTGGGCAGATTTTGTTGACATCCTTTTCACAATTGACTATGAACCACAGTATTTTGTTTTAAAGTTGAAAATCTATTAAAGAATTTTGACAGATTGGAGTAGCTTGATGTGCTGGCTTCGCTACAACGAGAATCACTAGTCATATTTACCTCCAAATATCTCGGTAACGTGACATTTTGGGGTACCATGTTGCTGACATTTTTTGTTCATTGTGTCCTCTACCCACACATATCACTTTCATCGTGTGCCGCGATCTCGAAAAAAAAAAACAAAATGGCGGCGGGTCCTTTATACCAGCTTCCATACAAAAAGGTTCAAACCTCTTTATTTATTTATGTTAAATACACTACACAGATGTTAAGCTGAATATTTTAATATATAGAAAAATATGTATGTCATTGCATTGGAAATAAATACATTTACATAAAATAATGGTTACTTATGACGGTAAACCCGATTTGAGGTTTGGTGCGAGTGCTAGCGGGTTTCTGCCGTTCTAGAATCGTACTGCAACAGGTTGTTGAGGTCCTGAGACCATCATCGCGTTATATTGATATTATTAATCCCGACGTTTCGGACCCTTTACAGCGTCCATGGTCACGGGTAGACTCTCGTCGCGATTAATAATATCAATTTAACACGATAAAATCCGTAAAAAGTAGTTTTATTTCAATGAATAATAATCCATGATAAAATCCGTAAAATGTAGTTTTATTTCATTAAACTATAATATTTGCGTAAATGTCAGAAATCAAAGTGTAACTAGTTTATAATAATATATTTTTTTAACGTCTACCATTACCGTCTACTGGTTCATTAAAATTCGGTCATTTCAAAACCGGAATAAGATTGAGTTTTGAGATAGGTATCGAATTTTGTGAATGTCGATATACACAACATACCATCAGGCTTTTCTCCCCGAAGGATTAGGCAGTGTTGTACCAATGTACACAGTTCGCTGGTATGTTTAGGTCCCATGTAATAGGGGGCGAGCTTATTGCTATTAACCACAAATCCAAACTTCGAGCTGCTACTGACAATTTCATCAAGTACATTGAAGTAGCAGTCCACTGCTGGACATATTTTTTTTTTAATTATTATAAGGCGGCTATAGTATCACTGCGACCGCAGTCGATCTATTGTGATCGCCACTCGTTGCGTTAATAGACCTCACCGCTAAACCCTGCGGCTATTATAAACTGCAGGATTTGCTTAGGGGTGAGCTCTTTTATTTCATCTGGGCTTACGATATGTTTCCCAAGATGAACACTGCGCTTGTGTATTAGAGACCCGCATTCTCCCAGGAGATGAAGTGGCGTTTCGTCCGCCTCCTCACAATGCAGGTTCGCGTGTCGCTCAGCCTTAGGTTGAACATGTGCTTGTTTAAGCAGCAATGTCCTGTTAAGGCTCTCGTTACAATGCGCAAGATGTTCCTATTTAACGCTAGGACAAGGTTTGTGTGCCGTTTGTTATAGGCTTTGATTAAAGCTTTACAGTGCACCATGCCTGTCGATTCCGTCCAGAGCTTGATACTGCTGGACATACTTAGGCCTCTCCTAAATCGCGCCACAACACCCAACCTCCAACGGACATCGATCCGTTGACAGACATGGCCGGCCCACTGCCATTTCAGTTTGCTTATTCGGGACACTATGTCAGTGACTCCAGTTTTTTTCCGGATAACTTCATTACGAATTTTATCCTTGAAAGAAACCCCGAGAATAGATCGCTCCATCGCTCGGTGAGCTACTTTAAAATTTATTTAATTAAATTTGTGGACCAGCCCAACTGTCAGTGTCCACGTTTGTCATGACAGAATTTTATAGAAAACCCCAAAAACATCTTAGTCCACCAAAGTCAAAGCCAAAATAATTTATTCGAGATAGTCTAGGTATGTAGGTAGTACTCTATGATAGTTCCTAAAACGCCAGCCGGTCTACCTGGGAATTCAAGCCGACCTTTTTTTCAAACAGGCATACGGCCCACCTGATGATAAGCGGTTACCGTAGCATATAGACGCTTGTAAAAACAGGGATATCACTTGCGCGTGGCCGACCCTTTGAAACGAAAAAGGAATAGTTGGGTTGCCAGTTTATGGGTCAAAGTCACCCCACTGCCAACAACGTTTCCTCGCGGAGCACTGGCAACCTTGCTCACTGTTGAATACAACACAGGTCAAAGCTGTGTTGTTTCACCACGATTTTGTGTAAGGTGGAGGTACTTTCCCAGTCGGGCAGCTCCAATTTAAGTGGAATTACTCCCACTGCCTCATTGCACCTGACTAAAAATACCTATCTACAAATGAGTAGTCAGCCTCGTTATAATGTTGTTGTTATGTTTTGGTAAGGTGAGTAGACTAATTGTACTGGCTAAATAAACGCACTTTCCTTCACTTGCCCTTGTGGTGTTTTGCCTCACCTACCCTACTTCACCTATAGTCTAAGGCCCGGCCTCTCCTCTGGAGACGAGAGGAGATGTGTTTGAATAAACCAATCCGATTTCGTTATTTCCACATCTCTTCTCCGCTTAGCTTTGGTGGAAATGGATCAAGCGGAGAGGAGAGGAGAGGAGCTGTCTCATTTTTCTATAGAGTTTTGTGCGGCGAGCGAGCAAGCGGCACGGCAGAGCGGAGAAGTGTCTAGTTGGGCGGTCGGGCGGCGCACGCGCTCTCGCACCCTAAAGCGTCACAGCTCACATCTCCGCTACGCACAGCTCACATCTCTGCGCTACGCATCTCCTCTCCGCTTTGATGGAAATAACCAGCTAGCTTCGCAGCACATCTCTCGTGTCCTCTCCTCTCCGCTTTGTTGTATACCGGGCCTTAGTCTAAAATTAAATAATTAAATCGATATAATTGCCAACGACTTTGTAAAAAGTTAAAAGATGCGGTCATATCTAGGTCGATTAAAGTATTAATAACTAGTAAAAACAAGTGGTTTAATCGTCCTAGGGTCATGCATAAACAAAAACGGGTTGACTTGAGAACTTGTTACGTTTTTTTCGATGGTTAATAAAGCGAAGCTCTGGATTTATTTTATACCAATAAGGTGGCAAACAAACGTACGGCCCACTTAATGGTAAGCGGTTACCGTAGCCTACATACGCTTGTAACATCACTTGCGCGTTGCCAACCCTGTAAAACGAAAGAGGAATAGTTGAGTTGGCAGTATAAGGGTCAAAGTCCCCTCATTGCCAACACAACGTTTCCTCGCGGAGCAATGGCAGCCTTGCTCACGCTTAGGAACACAACACAGCTCAAAGCATTGTTGTTATTTCACTTCTATTTTCTGCAAGGCGGAGTACTTCCCCAGTCGGGCAACTCTAGTTTGAGAGGAATTACTCCCACTATGCCCTACCTCTTTTAGTTGAAGACTGTGTCTTGAAGACTGTGTAGTCTTCAAGACATAGAGTGCTAAGCCGTGTGGCTTAGCTTAACCTATATACAATTAACGGTTGATCAGGATAGTAATTACTAATCCACTTGAATGAGCATATATATTTACATGAATTGTTCTCGGATATTCCCACTTACAGTCAAACCCATACCTTATGCTATGTACTTACAATAATCTAGTATAAGTACCTATATCATTTGCAACTATGTTAGTGTTCCAATTGAATTTATTTATATAATAACTTATATTATGTAGCAAATTGACAATTATGTTATGTATGTACAATTATTTGCACGATATCTTTACATAAGTATTAGGTAAATAGTATTTTATATTGATTTTTTATCGTATACAAATCTTTGCTGACGTCCGCAAAGTCATGTCCGACATTTATTAATAATAAATGATATTGATTCTTGCAAATAAATGTTTCAAAGACACTTCAATGTTTTGCATTTTTTTAAGCTAGATAAATCCAGCATTTTCTAACTGACGACCTCTGAGAAGAAACACCGAAACAAACTCATAGAATCATAGTCTCTTTTAAAGTCCAGACATAGGATATTAGCAAACATGTGTATTACAATGCAGGGCAATGTCTGAAATGGCCTTTTGGATAAAGAGTCATTGCGGCTTTGAGTAGACCAGTCCCAGCCGACAGCACGAACATCAGTCATTGTGTAGCTCCACCATAAAGGATGTCACCAAAATCTGCCCAAATTATGTACTGAGGGTACACTTATTGGAAAAATTCCCTGGTTAAAACTCTAGTCATACTTTTTTTATGCTCACTAGGGGATGAGAAAACATAACTTTAAATTTGAGAAAACGCACGCCATTTTAACACACTAGTATCAGTTTAATAATGTTTAAAATAATAGTAAAAACTGGCAACTTGATAGGTAACTGCTGTCAGTGTCAGTTTTGGAATGTCAAACGCACGCCATTTTGGCACATTATTATCAGTTTCCTATTGATTTCATAGTAATAACTGTCAAATTGACAGCTGTCATGTACCTCAGATACAAATTTGGGCTGAGTTCTATGGACTTTTGATGATCTCCTTTCTCAACAATCCGTCGCAAGACGATACCAGATCGGCGGAACATTTGCGTAGGCCACAAACAAAAAAGGTTCAAAGCCACCACATATCTCTTTATCCTCTTGCCCTAAGTAGAGACGTGGCGTATCTATGTATCCTCTACCTCATTTATCACGGGGAGTGTTCTGGAGAATTGTTCGAACTTGTACCTCCCGCTACGTTCCGCCGCAGATCCACTCGCCAGAGATCGAAATTTCATCCATTTCTCCACCTGGATGAATGGGGCCATCACGTGCGTTTCTCAAGAAACTTTTTACCGCGAACGACTGCTCTGGCGGAGATATTTCCGATCCGGTACGACATGGCAATCTTCAAGAAGCGAGCTTAGTCTTTTCACAAAGGCGGGCGGCAATGGACTTGCTACCCCTCTGGTGTTGTCGGTATCAATGGGTGGCGGTGATCACTCACCATCAGGTGACCCGCTTGCTTCCCTCTTCCATAAAAAAAAGTTAGGAAATTCTTAAGTTAAGCACACATCCTCGGCGTCATAATTTCTCGCCCACGACCTCGATAAGGACGATACAACCGATAGATTCAAGTTCATTGACAACTTTATCTATACCGGATTGAGATACTCGTTTGTTGCACATCATTTCAAATGGTATCCGCTTGATGTTGATTTAAAAAGCGGGGAAATGCGATAGTTGTGTCGCTTTGTTTATAAAAAAGGGGCCAACAGAAATTCTACTAGTACGCTTAGTTATAACCGATCTGGAAGGTTAAGCTTTTCCCGGGAGACTATAGCGTGGGGTTCTTCAAGAAGGGTGTGAAAAGATTTTTACAGGGTCGGCAACGCACAAGTGATACTCATTACTAAATACGTTTATTGCACTTACTACGCACATTTATTTACTATACCATTTTTATTTCATTTATATATTATAGTTTATTTATATATTATATTATTTATATAGCTATTATATTATAGTTATTCCTATATGCAAACAGTATATAACCCTGGTGTTGCAAGCGTCTATGCCCTACGGTAACCGCTTACCATCAGGTGGGTCGTATGCTTGTTTGCCACATCATTAGTATAAAAAATTTTAAAAAAATGAGTCCTCTCTGCGCCTCGGAGAGCACGTAAAGCCGTTGCTCCCGGTTGTCATACGAACACCTATGACAGTCGTTAGTGGTAGTCAGAAGCCCAATAAAGCTGACAATCAGGATATCGGTGTTGCCCACAAATTGGGTTGCGGAGGTCTGATGGCAGTCGCTTCGTATAAAATACTGATATTCAGCCGCATCTGGTTAGACTGGCAGCGACCCCAACATTGGGAAAAGGGGTATTTTGGTACACCATTTAACAAAATATTAAAAAAAAAACATATCTATAGTACATTTCGCAGAAAAGTAAACGAGACACGTCGATATTTATTTATAAAAAAGTTATGTATATTTTATAATTAAATTTTTAAAATCGTATTTTTTCCTTATCTATTCTTCAAATGTCTAAAACGTCATTCGCCATATTGGATCATCAAATGTCACCCGATTTCTTTGATCAAAGTGTTATTTGATAAAGAAATTTAATAAAAGTGTGACATACCATCCATAAGATATGTTCAAATACCTACAAATTATCTGTGATTCTTCGCGATAAAGCAGGTTTTAACTGATAAGTAGTGAAAGATAACTATTTTTTGCGATCGTCCAAGTAACAGTGACCCTGAATTGTAAGTAAGTATGTGTTTCTCACTATACTGCTGATGGTGGCGTTGTGTGTCGGGTCGTTTTATTCCCTGTAACATGGTTGACTCGAACGACGCCGAACTCGTGAACGGGTGCCGAAGACCGAGGTACTTCCCCAGTCGGGCAGCTCAAATTTGAGTGGAATTACTCCCACTATGCCCTCCCTACCTCTCTTAAACCTTAACTGGTTAGGTACAATTACATTTTATATGTATTACAGAAACACTTATCTTTATCACATAAATATTTGTGTCCTGTGGGTATCGAACCCACGATCTCGTGATCAGCAGACTGATACGCAAACCACTAGACTACAGCCGTCGTCTTGGAACTTCAAAGCTCACCTGACAATTTACGTAATAAAATATTTATTGCATAATAAGTGTTACTGGTATGTGCAGCGACCTTTATGTTAAACTTGACATATTTTTAATAATTACTTTAGCTTACATTAACATAATAATAATATATGTTTGTATTTTTTTGCATTTTCCATGCTAAAATTATAGTTACTAACTTCTGCCCGCGTGGAAAAGTTACTTTTAATTATCGTTGTAATTTGACTAATTAACTTAAAATCGTTATAAATTATAGCCTATATGTTATTATGATGTATAAATAATAATACTGTTGAGTTTCATCAAAATCCGTTCAGTAGTTTTAGCGTGAAAGAGTAACAAACATACACACTCACAAACTTTCGCCTTTATAATATTAGTGTGATAAAATAATTAAAATAAAAATAAATTACTACATACAATCACATTAATATTCCCTGAAGGGTTAGGCACAGGTGTACTAATGTACACCTACATTTCGCCGGTATGTTTTAGATCCCATGTAATAGGGGGCGAGCCTATTGCTATTAACCGGGCACAAATCCAGACTCCGAGCTGCTACTGAGAATTTCATAGAAAAACCCAATAACACTGCTCGATTTAGGGATCGCACCCAGGACCTCTAGCGTAGCAGTCGCGCTTAGGACCACTAGACTAATGGGGCAGTCTCATTAAAATAAATAAATTGAAGTAAATATTCGAAGAAGAAGGAAAAATTCGATTGCAGGCAGGATTCGAACCTGCGTCGTTTCTTTTTCAAGACACCACACGCTGTGGCATGGAACAAACTACCAGAAACAAGTGTAATGGCTCCAACATTGAACTTCTTCAAGATTGGACAAGGAAAACATCTTCAAATTATTTGATACGTACGCATCAGCTAATTACCAGCTAATTACCCGTGTGTTTTACCATATCTTACTAAGATCATGTGTAAAAAGAAAATAACTTCCTTTCTACAAGAATTAAATTATGCTGACACCGAAAAACTTCTTGCTACCTTAGTGTAACATAGGCGCACACACACATACACGCACATAAATGCTCACACACACACACACACACACACACACACGCACACACACACACACACACACACACACACACACACACAAACTTATACTAACCAAAACTAGTACATAATAATTATATTCGGGTTCACCGATCAATATTATTGTTTAGATTTCTATGAACTTTATTAAAAGGTATGGAGTTAATTACTTTGTAAAAGGCGGAGTCCTGGTGGCCTGAAATACAGGCTTACAGCCTACCTTAGGCACCAGTCTCCCACAATAATAAAAGCTATTGTAATAACATATAAATGATATATTCTATAATATTGGTCTAATGGCATTGTACGACTTTTTTGTACAGAAAGTATAAATAAATAAATAAATAAATATTGTGGTGAGAAATAAACATTTATTATTATTATTATTGCCTTTATTTATATTTATACATATTTTTTTTATTTTTAAATATTTCATCGTAACATAATTATAAAAAAAAAAAAAACATTTAAAAGTATAAAAAATAGAAACCCACCGGCATCGGGAGCAGGGTCCAAGCTACCGGTGGTCAGGGCCCCAGAGAAAGAAACCATTATTATATTATTATATTATTACCATTATTATATTATTATTTTATTATTATTTTTATTATTATTATTGTTATCATTATATCACCATCAACCCATATACTGTCCCACTGCTGGGCACGCGTCTCCTCTCAGGATGAGAGGGATTAGGCTATAGTCCACCACGCTGGCCTAATGCGGGTTGGAAGACTTCACACACCGTCCAGAAAATCTCTAAGGCATGCAGGTTTCCTCACGATGTTTTCCTTCACCGTTTAAGCGAGTGATAATTAATTATACAGGATGTTACGAAACTACCCGAAAAGCCGAGAGGAGGTTACAATGGCTTATAACTAGTCCATTCACAATATTTAAGAACCGTAGTAACGCTGTATAACATACCCCAAAAAAAAGGAAAACAACAACATTTATGAATGAAAAATAGAAAAACTGTTAAAGTAGACAATTATTACGTAAAATAGGTACGTAGGCCTTTCTGTTAAATAATCTAGTTCTCAAAAATTCTGTCAAAAATTTTGTCTCAAAAATTTTAATTATATTTTTTACGGGGTATTTTGTAACACTTTGTAAATACGCACATGATTTCGAAAAATCAGAGGTGCGTGCCTTGGATTCGAACTCAAGGCCTTTGACTTGGCAGTCCAATGGTCATACCACTAGGCTATCACTGCTTTTACCATATAATAATATCCAAACTCAGAGTTGCTACCGAAAATTTCTTAAATAACCCAATGACACTTTTGATCGACATGGGAATCAAACGGACTTCTAGCGTAGTAGTCGCTCTTTCGTCCACTAGAGACTAGGTAGTGAATCGTGAGGTTCACGTTAAAACTCGAGTCAGTTATTACAAATATTATAACTGTTGAGTAACTTGGGTTAATCCGTCAAGGTGAGGTTTGGAGAATTTTAGTTACAAATATTAGTCAAATATTAATCTGTTTATATGGGTGACTGGGTTATTAGACTAGCGAACGTGAACGCAACTGCTCTGATAGAGGTCCCGCATTCGAGTCCCAGGTCGAACAAAAGTTTCGTGGGCTCCGTGGTGGGATCGCGGATCATGCGAGAGCGATTCCCGTGATCACCCGTGAAATAACAGTGCTCTGAGCTGTGTTATGTTTCTTACGGTGAGCAAGGTTGCCAGTGCTCCGCGAGGAAATGTTTTGGCAGTGGGGGGACTTTGATCCTTATACTGCCAATAAAACTATTCCTCTTTCGTTTTACGAGGTCAAGGCAACGCGCAAGTGATACCCCTGGTGTTACAAGTGTCTATAGGCTACGGTAACCGCTTACCATTAGGTGGACCGTACCTATGCTTTTCTGCCACCTTAGTGGTATAGAAAAAAGCTTAACCTTGCTTATCCATTGAGCATAATGATTACTCTTATCCCCGAGCCACTCTTCCTTGATTCGGGAAATATTATGTTGATATTCGTATAACAAGCAAAGGTGTACTAATCTACAACCACAGTTTTCCAGTATGTTTAGGTCCCATAGCCCATTTCAATAAACTGGGCACAAAACTGAGAATTTCATAGAAAAACCCAATAACGCTGCTCGATTTTTGGAATCAAACCCAAGACCTCTAGCATAGCAGTCGCGCTTAGGACCACTAGGTTACTAGGTACTAGTACATACATCATCAACCCATATACTGTCCCACTGCTGGGCACGGGTCTCCTATCATATTGAGAGGGATTAGGCTATAGTCCACCACGCTGGCCTAGTGCGGGTTGGCAGACTTCACAAACCGTCGAGAAAAATCTCTAAGGTATGCAGGTTTCCTCACGATGTTTTCCTTCACCGTTTAAGCGAGTGATAATTAATTATTAATACGCACATGAATTTGAAAAGTCAGAGGTGCGTGCCTTGGGTTCGAACTCGAGACCTTCGACTTGGCAGTCCAATGGTCATACCACTAGGCTATCACTGCTTTATCTAGTACATGCCGGTACCAATTTATAAAACTTTTAAAATATTAAACTGTGGCTAAGTAATAAATACACTGCTTACGTGCTTGCCGCGGTCATTCTACAGATGGGTGAGTATTCTTAAAGTATTGAGACACCTTCGTGCCTTGGAGACCACGTAAAGCCGTAGTTCTGGGTTTTCATACGAACACCTATTGACAATTCGTATGTAGTTTTCAGAAGCCCAAAACAATCAGTTTCGAAGTGTATCATTGACCAGACATTGATTGCGGAGGTTTTATGGTAGTCGCTTTGTGTAAATACTAAGAATTAGACTGGGTATAGGAGCTACCAACCTGTTGGCTAATGGCCATATCTATAAGGAGTAGCTCCTTAGTACCGCGGGACCCGTTCCTACATCCATTCTGAGAGACCGACATGATGGAGTTATTGTCGATGTGTTTATTAATATTAACTCTCAAGATGGATGTAAGAACCTTATAGACCGTTGGTAAACATGTAATAGGTCTATAATTTTTGGGTTCCGCGGTGCTACCAGACTTGTGGAGCAGGTGGGTTATTCCTGTTGTAAGGAACTTGGGTAGCGAACCAGACTCCAAGGCTGCCTGGTACTGAGATGCCAAACGAACGTGCGACCTTTGTAGCCACTTAATCCAGAAGTTGTGCAACCCGTCCGGCCCTGGAGATTTCCAGTTGCGAACAGGCTAGGAGATTGATGAAACTGTGAACGTGAGTTTGTGTATTTTTTCTCCTTCAGAATTTAATTTCTTATTCTAATATTGCTAATAAGCTAGTATAATATATGAATCATATACAAATATTGTTACATAACACAATCTTGACTATTCAAACATTCGGGTTTGCCTGAATTCAAGGTGAGTATTTATGTACAGTCAGCAACGAAAGTCGCTGAACATGTTGCAATCTTCAATATGATTTTTAACAAGTATGAAGTTACTGACCTACGAAGATTATGCGAAATAATTGCATAGATGACCATTAAATATTTAGGTTACCTTAGTAGAAAAGACCTGTTGCCAAGTTCTGGAGCTATGACAATAAAAAACATTTGCTGTGTTCAGCGACTTTCGTTGCTGACTGTACAATGATAGTCTAGTGGTATAACAATTGGACTGTCAAGTCGAAGCTCTCGAGTTTAAACCCAAGGCACGCCTCTGACTTTTCGAAATCATTATTAATTAATTATCACTCGCTTAAACGGTGAAGGAAAACGTCGTGAGGAAACCTGCATGCCTTAGAGATTTTCTCGACGGCGTGTGAAGTCTGCCAAACCGCAATAGGCCAGCGTAGTGGACTATGGCCTATTCCTTCTCATTCTGTGAGAGGAGACGCATGCCCAGCAGTGGGACAGTACATGGGTTATCTACACACGTTTTTCTGTTATGTTAATTATTTATTAGATAGATATACAAAATGGCGACTTGGCAGGGTCCAAGACCGCGCCCTCATATTTTTTTATGTTCGGAAATAACTTTGATATACAGATTTGGACAAGTTTCATGTCACCTTCAGAATATTTAACCTCTAAACATAAGTATTAAAACGCCGGATGTGACAAGTTACCTCAAGAACGGCTGACCTGATTCCGATGCGGTTTGTGTCAGTATTGGCTGTTTGGCTTGAGTATCACCTATGTATAATAGTAATAATCTGAATTGATTTCAAGATAAATGTTCTTGAAAGTAATAGTTTTAAAATGTCAAGAAAAATACAGTCGTAAACGATAAATGATATTTTTTTCTGTAAATACTCGTAGATCTCTATGGTACCTACTTTTAAAAGTCAATATGATGTTATATATTTTAAACTATTAACAAACTAAAATTTTAAAGTTATTAAGCAAAGGAAAAATTCGACCGCGGGCAGGTTTCGAACCTGCGTCTTCTGGTTAGGTACACCAGACGCTATGACCACTAAGCTACCGCGATACCTACCCGCCATGTCGAATTTTGCCTTCACTATCTGAATTTACGTCTTTATGGTGACGTCAGTAACACCTATTGAAAAGCAAGTTTGCCTTCGTCTGGTGTACCTAACCAGAAGACGCAGGTTCGAATCCTGCCCGCGGTCGAATTTTTCCTTTGCTTAATAACTTTAAAATCTTAGCATGGAAAATGCCAAAAAAATACAAAAAGATAAAAATAAAATTTAAAAAAGATCTACAAAAGGTAAGTAGTAAGTAATAATAAAGTTAGAAAACTGAAAACAATAAAATATATCCTTACTTAAACCTTTTTTATGTAACCTTAATAACTAAGTTCTTAAACTAATGTAATATAATTACCTAAGTAATTTTGAGTCAGCGCCAAATTTTTTGGATTTGAAATTGTTTATCGCTGGATATTTCACGTTGCATTGTTAATTTGATTTGGCTATTTGAGAACTTTAATTCTATTTTTTTAAGAACCACCTCCGTATTTTTCGTCGGTTTACAAAATCGGACTACACTGTAAAAAGTTTATGCGTGGTCATACATAAAATACATAAGCTACACAATGACTTAATGCATGATCGGTTGGGACTGGTCTACTCAAAGCCGCTATGGCTCTTTCTTCAAAAGGCCATTTCAAACTTTGCCCTGCATTGTAAGACACATAGTTGTCACTATTCTATGTATATGTATATGCGTCGACTTGAGAACCCCCTCCGTTTTGTTTCGTTGGGTAAAAAGAGTATCATACTACTCCTGGGTCTCGCTATCGCCTGGTAGAGTACCCAAGAAGCTGGCTGCCACGTTGAATGGCAATGCTTATTCTTTGGCCGGAGGCCAGCCTTTAGGTCAAGTGAAGCGTCGTTCAGACAATTTGAATAGTTATGCGTTTAAAATAGTAAATATTAAAAAGAAATACCAGATGGTGCAGACATTGTATTTAAAAAATGTAGCTTTTATTTTGTATTTTGGGGTCAACGCTCGGGTTTTATTTTTAATGCTAAAATGCCGCATCATATTTAACCTTAGACCCGAAGCAGTGATAGCCTTGTGGTATGAAGGTCGAAGGTCTCGAGTTCGAATACACGGCACGCACCTCTGACTTCGAATTCATGAGTGTATTTGTAATTAATTATCACACATCGTGAGGAAACCTGCATGCTTTAGAGATTTTTTTGACGGCGGCGTGTGAAGTCTGCCAACCCGCACTAGGCCAGTGTGGTGGACTATAGCCTAATCCCTCATTGGATAGTATGTATCCCTATCCAAGTGAAGGCAAACGATCTGGCAGGTGGGAATCGCGGTGGCTTAGTAGTATAGCATCTGGTGTACCTAACCAGAAGACGCTGGTTCGAATCTTGCCCGCGGTCGAATTTTCTTCGCTAAAACAACTTTAAAATCTTAGCATGGAAAATGCCAAAAAATACAGAAAGATATTTAACAACTTATATAATATGACCATGACCATGATCATTGTGCGAAGCGAAATAACGGCGCCGATCAATCAACCTGCAAGGTTAAGCAGCGCTTGCCGCGGTCAGTTTATGAATGGGTGACCATTGACTCATGGAAATCTCTTGTCTTGAAGAACGTGATAAACTGTTGGTTGTAATAAACACCTGTGACAATTGTTAGTGGTAGTCAGAAGCCTGACAACCTCAGTGTTTACTCAGGATATCGGTATTGCCTAGAAATTGGGTTGAGGAGGTCTGGTGGTCTCCTAAGGGCTAGGCAAAGGTGTACCAATGTACCCACAGTTCGCGATGTTTATGTCCTATGTAATAGGAGCGAGCCGATTGTCACTAACCTGGCACTTACTTTGGGTTCATAAGATTACTCTTAATCTTATGAACCCAAAGTAAGTGCCAGGTATATGCTATACCTCTCTAGGTATAGCATAGTGGGAGTAATTCTACTCAATTTGGAGCTGCCCGACTGGGGAAGTAACTCCGCCTTGCAGAAAATCGAAGTAAAATAACACTGCTTTGAGCTGTGTTGTGTTTCTTACGGTGAGCAAGGTTACCAGTGCTCCACGAGGAAACGTTGTGTTGGCAGTGGGGGACTTAGAGCCTCATACTGCAAACCCAACTATTCCTTTTTCGTTTCACAGGGTCGACAACGCGCAAGTGATACCTCTAGTGTTGCAAGCGTCTATAGGCTACGGTAACCGGTTACCATCAGATGGGCAGTATGCTTGTTTGCCACCTTAGTGGGCAAAAATCGAACCCAGGTCCTCTGGCGTAACAGCCGAGGCAGTTAAAGTGATCTAAATTTAAGGCAAATAACTATTATTAAGACCTTTAGCTTCAATCAAGCGGTTAACGAAGGCAGACAAGGTCTTAACTGACCTTAATAATTATGTAATTGATACTTACTGACCCTAAATGACTCTTAAAACGACAATGAGCTAATTTACTATAAATACAGGGTTATTGTATTTATAGTAAAGTTGTAGTCCGCGAGTTTCACTTGTATCCCGAAGTGGTCTTTGAGATGAGACAAAATGTAAAGGATGTCCTTTTCCAAGGATTAATCTACCTCTGGACCAAATGTAGTGTGTAGGTTAACCATATTACGTTATTTGTAGTAAGTAGATAACTGTTACTAAGCAGTGAGAGCCTAGTGGTATGACCATTGGACTGCCAAGTCCAAGGTCTCGAGTTCGAACCCAAGGCCTCTGACTTTTCGAATTCATGTGCATATTAATAATTAATTATCACTCGCTTAAACGGTGAAGGAAAACATCGTGAGGAAACCTGCATACCTTAGAGATTTTTCTCGACGGTTTGTGAAGTCTGCCAACCTGCACTAGGCCAGCGTGGTGGACTATAGCCTAATTCCTATCGATATGAGAGAAGACCTGTGCCCAGCAGTATGACAGTATATGGGTTGATTATAAGATAACTGTTAGTACTTTAACTGTACTTTCAGCAAACACAGTCCGGGTTGCTGAATTCTGGGCCGGACGAATATGAGTCTACTATAGTTATATTTTTTTTATTTTTTTTTAATTTAACATCGACACGCTAAGAAGAAGAAGTGAGTACTTTAAGTCTGTAGCCATTCATCATCATCGTCCGGTTCTTGTTCCAATTTATTTGTGGTCAGCGCAGTATCCTTTTCTTCCATTCGTCTCTGTCAGCCGCCGCATCATCGTTTACTCCCTTTTCTATCATGTCCGCTTTAACACAATCCATCCACCTTTTCTTTGGCCTCCCTCTATCCCTCCATCCCTCCAAATTCATATTCTTCACTCTTTTAACTACTTTAAACACCACATAGCGACCCTGCCTTTATCAAAATCGGTTACGTGTAACTTGACATAATTAAAGTTATTAAGCAAAGGAAAATATCGATCGCAGGCTTAAAATCTTAGTATGGAAACTGCCAAAAAAATACAAAAAGATACTGACAGAATTACTTTCATATTTATGATTATTAGTCGAAATAGTAATAGCCTAGTTATATTACCATTGGAATGCCAATTCGTAGTTCTCGAGTTCGAATCCAGGGCACGCACCTCTAACTTTAAGAAATCATGTGCGTATTAATAATTAATTATCACTCGCTTAAACTTGTGCAGGAAAATATCGCAAGGAAACCTGCGTACCTGAGAGATTTTCTTAACGGTGTGTGAAGTCTGCCAACCCGCATTAGGTACAGTGAGGTGGACTATACATAGTAAGATGTAAAAAAAAACTTGAGAGGTGTCAAGGGACACCCGGATGGAACGAAGTTCCTTTCATTAAAATTTTATAATTAAAAATAAAAAAATCTGTATACAATCAACAATTCACAACGCGCGAAATTCAAATATTGTCATTCTCTCAATAATATTTGAATGCTTGTCAACAATATTTGAATTTCGAAAAAAGTGTCGTGACAACTTTTTCGTAAGAATTTTTTCCGTCTAGCCCCCTTTCACAACGCGCGATAAGGAACTTCGTTCCAATTATAAAAATAAATAAATAATGCAATAAATAGTAATAAATAATAATAGGTACATATCCCTCTCTTGTACTGAGCTGTGCTGTGCCCAACAGGGTCCATAATTAAATAAATAAAGAAATAATTTCTTTATTCATTAATTGATCCTTAGTTTTGAGCTTACATCTGTTTTAATTTATATGTACATACATTATGGTATGCATTAAAGATTGAATTGAATTGAATTGACTATACCCTAATGGCTTTCATTCTGAGAGGAGACCCCTGCCCAGCAGCGGGACAGTATATGGATTGATACATGATTTGAAGTGAGTTCTTTTGTCAAACAAGCATACGGCCTGCCTGATTGTAAGCGGCAACCGCAGCCTATAGACGTCAGCAACACCAGTGGTATCACTCGCGATGTCATCTTGACACCTCAGTTGTTGTCTCATATGTCCAGTAATGTCACTAGCTACATTGCCCTTCAAACCGTAACACAATAAATAGTAGAAAAGGAATTAAACAGCGGGTGACACAGTGGGGCAAAGCTTGTAGTTACAAAGATACCCAACATTGTATGTAACCATTGTAGACTTTCGCCTACTCCATCATTATATGTACTAAAACCGTAAAGATAAATAGTACATTATCTATTTTTTATCTGTAAACATCATTCGTGTTTTTACTAAGTAAACAGAGATTGGAAGTGACTGGAGGAGAGCCGGGCTCTGTGGTGTGGCGTTGGTGTGTGGTTGTGTGGACGAATATGGGCTGATGATGAAGCAGATAATCCCCTGAGAATAGGAAATCTATAAAAAACTAGTGGACCCGACAGACGCTGTCCTGCATGATCCAGGCGTTTAGTTGCAGTATAGATAAATAACCTATATACTATAGGATCCTGATGGGATCCTAGGAGGCCTATTCAAAGAAACTCTCGGTTAAAAGGTATCGGGGCTAAGGCTCTGCGACTTTATTCTTCAAAGGTCAAGGGAATTCTCACACAATCATTGTTCACTTTTTTCACTAAACATTCTACAATAATTTCAAATGATTATTTCTTCTTAAACCAGCCAGTCTCACGCTGACTCCATTCAAATCGGTCCAGCCGTTTAGGAGGAGTTCAGTGACATACACACGTCCAGTAGAATTAAATATAGGATAAAAAATTGAGCGCAGATTCATCACATTTCAGGTCAGCGATACCAGCAAGCTTAAGTGGCAATGGGCGGGGCACATAGCTCGTAGAACTGATGGCCCCTGGAGCAAAAAGGTTCTCGAGAGGAGACCACGCACCGGAAAGCGCAGCGTGGGACGGCCTACAACGAGGTGGACGGACGACCTGGTAAAGGTCGCTGGGAGTCGTTGGATGCAGACGGCTTATAACCGGTCTTTGTGGAAGTCTATGGGGGAGGCCTTTGTTCAGCAGTGGACCTCCTGTGGCTGATGTGATGATGATGATGATACCTACAAGTAGGTTTATTTTACGAACCAACAATAAGTAATACATAGAATAGTGATACCTGATTCAGATATTATTATACGCTTTGAGATTCTACCAAAAGATGTTCCTTTTATTTAAATCCGATTGAAAGAGCTGCCCGACTGGAGAAGTACCTCCGCCTTGCAGAAAATCGAAGCAAAATAACACTGCTTTGAGCTGTGTTGTGTTTCTTACGGTGAGCAAGGTTGCCAGTGTTCCACGAGGAAACGTGCTAGCAGTGGGGGGACTTTGACCCTTATACTGCCAACCCAACTATTCCTCTTTCAATACCTACAGGGTCGGCAACGCAAGTGATACTCCTGGCATTGCAAGCGTCTATAGGCTACGGTAACCGCTTACCATCAGGTGGACCGTATGCTTGTTTGCCACCTCAGTAGAATAAAAATAAAGACATTTCAATCCCAATGAGCTTCTTGATCAGATCGCAAGATCACGGGAATTTCACTACAGACCAGTTTGAAGTAATTAATGATTGTTGTAGCTGGTTCTCCATATTCAGAAACACCCAATCACAATTTACAGTTCGCCGGTATGCTTACTTTATGTTTACATTAAAAATACTACCATTGCCTTGTTTAAACATACTGGAGATAGGGAAATTCGTTAAACAAAACTTCAGTTTATTCAAGCAAGCAAAAGATGTCTTCCAAAAACCAGTAGGCTGCAAAAACAGTGTACAACAAGATACCTGAACATATCAAACAACTTCCACTAAAGAAATTTATCATTGAATTGAAGTCATGGCTTTTAGGAAAGAGTTTTTATTGTATTATAGAATTTTTAGATTATAAAGAATTCGTGTAATAATTTATACATATACTGTATGTGTTTGAATGCTGAAATATAATAAAGTTATTAAATGTAAATGTTATAATATATTAATTTGCATGCTATAGACAATAGTTAAATAGGCCTGAACTTGCAATACTCTGGAACACCTATGTAAAAAACCCTATTTACCGCAAATAAAGTATTTTGTATTTGTATTTGTCCCATGTAAAAGGGGGCGAGCCTTGCCATTAACTGTGCACAAAGCCAAACTCCGACCTGCTACTGAGATTTCATAGAACACTTTGAAATGTAAGGATTTGGATGAAAGAATGTCACCACAACCTGCCCAAATGATGTACTGAGGGTACACTCATTGGAAAAAATACCCTGTATTACGCTGGTTATAACTGTAGTCATACTTTTTTTATGCTCACTGAGGGGATGAAAAAAAATAACTTTAAATTTGAAAAAAAAAACGCACGCCATTTTAACACAGTAGTATCAGTTTCATAGTAAAAACTGTCAACTGGATAGTCTGTAGTATCTGCTGTCAGTGTCAGTTTTTTAATGTCAAACGCACGCCATTTTGGCACATTATTTCATAGTGATTTCATAGTAAAAACTGTCAACTTGACAGCTGTCATGTACCTACCTCAGGTACAAATTTGAGCTGAGTTGTATGGACTTTTAATGACCTCCTTTGGCACACAGATAGATTATAACTGGATTAACACAATTAAGATAGGTAGTAATTCCACTCAAATTGGAGCTTCCCGACTGGGGAAGTACTTTCGCTTTTAACTGTAAAAGCGAAAGTACTTCCCCAGATTCCGACTTATCCCAGAAAATCGAAGTGTCGGAATCAAAAATCAATGAAACACAATACTCGGCATAGGAATCGAATCCAGGACTTTTAGTCGACGCTGTCGCGGTTACAACCAGTAGGCTAATGATATTTTGCGGCTAAAACCGCGGGTGTAGGCTAGCTAATGATAATTTTAGGTATTACGGAACGAAACTGCCTTACACGTAGCACGCATTACTTTTCGCGTGTTCAGCGAATCGTGATTCATGTCATAAGCGATTAGCGATTTTGCAATTCGTATAGTTGAAATGAAATTATACATATGATTAGATCTTTTAAAGACACTTTTACAAGTCAATGTTTTGAATTTTAATGCTAGATCGTGCCGGAATTTCCCAGCTGACGACTTCTAAGAAGAAACACCGAAACAAACTCAGAGAATCATAGTCTCTTTTTAAAGCCCAGACATAACTAATATATTATCAATAATACATATAAATAGATACATAATAGCAAAATGAATAATAATGCTTACTACTTAGCATTATTATTCATTTTGCTTCTTCTTCATGGTGATGGTATGAATTTGATGACATCTGTGGTCTAGTGGCTCGACTGCCAGACTGCTGATCATGACGTCATGGGTTCGATTCCCACAGTGTTATTGTTCGGTGTGTCTTTCTAGGGCGTCCCCTCCCGGCAATTTCACTGAATTCGCCATTTCACTGAATTCGCCATTTAATTTTTTATTTATTTGTTTTTTTTTTAATATTTTGGGACATTTTTACACAGCACCATCTAGTCCCAAACTAAGTAGAGCTTGTACAGAGGCCAGCACATCAAGCTACCACAATCTGTCAAATTTCTTTGATTGATTTTCAACTTTAACACAAAACGATAAGGTTCATATTCAATTGGGAAGTTTTGGATAGCTTGACCTGGTGGCGTCTGTACTATGGGTACTAGACAATGGATATAATACTTATATACTTTTTTCTTTTGTAAATATATACTTATAATACATAAGAAACACCCAGACAAACACAAATATTCATGTTTTACCCACACAAATATTTGTGTCCTGTGGGAATCGAACCCACGACCCCATGATCAGCAGTCCGGTACTCGAACCACTAGACCACAGACGTCGTCTGTTTTCCATTCTTATAATAATACTTAAGTATATACTCCTATGCTTTTTTGTTATGTTTTTTTTTTAATTGCGGCTGCAGTATCACGGACATGACCTATTCGGTCTATTGTGGTTATAAATAAATTCTTTGTCCAATCTATATTATTGTGGAATGCCCTGCCTCTTGAATTCAGATTGCTCAACAGTCGGCACTCCTTTAAAACCAAAGTTCGCAATTACTTGTTTGACAAAACATTGGCGGATTCATCTCGACACAGATTTTTCCTTGTATATATTGTATATATGTATTGTATGTTATATGTGTAGTATATTATGTATGTATTTTTTTTAATTATTATTATCGGATTAGAGAATTTATTTCTTATAAAAACTATACAGTTTGTTTAAAATAAGATTATACAATTTTTGTTATTAAAAACATTTCGGTACCTCTGGCTTATTGTTGTGATACTAAAATAAATTAATATAATTATAATTAACAGCAAAATAGATTTGTAATAATAACAATGCTAAGTAGGTAATTATATAAATAAATAGATCGTTATATAAATTAAAATTGAAATACTTGATACTATTTAATTATTATATATTAATGTAATTATTTTAAGTCAGTATATTGTATATTTATAGCTTTTGGGCAATCAGTCATTGCCTCTTATCTCTCGCTCATATTTTATTTGTGCATCTACCGTGTTCGTCTCCGCATCACCCAAAGGTTGTCTGGTAGAAAATGCCTAATGGCATTAAGACCGCCTTTGTACGCCTTTTTTGTACAGAAAGTATAAATAAATAAATAAATTATTTATTAACAATATTCTTAATAACTTTTCTCTTTTTTGGGGCGGGTTTGCTGCTATACTTTTATGGTTACACAACGACATGCTATGCATGGTAGTATGGTGGCAGACCTACTTTACTACCTCCTTCTGAAGTAGTAAGGAGGCGAGGTCTTGGGGGAGAGTGCAACAGTCATGTAGATCCCTAAGGCAAGTCTGGTGGTTCTAGCCTTCCCGAGGTTGCCGCCCTGTTTTTAAGTCTAATTCCGTCAGAACTAGACACAACAGAAAACACCAGGCGCCTTTTCTAATATATATATAATAATTATATCTATGTATTTATGTACTCATATTATTATACTTATGTATGTACTTATATATGTATGTATGAATAATATAACAACAGGGACGACGTGGTCACGTTTCTGTAGCCCGTCACCGCATACAGGCCTTACGGTGATGGGGGGTGGGATGGGGATGACCACCTGGGTGTTCTTGCCGTGCCCGGTGACCCGTATGGTAGGATGACGGGATCCTGGTGGTTGAGCGGTGTCCGACGCGGCGGTTGACGTCGCACACTCGCAACACACCTCTTTGGCCCTGAGTTCAACCGAAACGGGAGGTCGTGAACTAGCCACTCACGATCAATCGGCTCCGGCGACCGGTCAGACGGCCGCCAGGCGAGTGCTCTAGGGAGGAGGGGTCCGCAGGCGGCGGTGCGCGTTTCCCGATGCCTAGGTTTGGGCGTCGAAATCTCGTGCCGTGCGGTCTCGTGGGCACTCCTCCCTGGAACGCTATACTGGGCCGATAGCCCTGATGCCTGCATTGGCAGGCATCCCCAACGTTGCGGGCTCCATGGAGGGTGGGGAGTTGGTCCAGTGAAATAAATAATCAATGGTTATATGGATACTTTAATAACCAAACCGAAAAAGGATGACCGCAAGGGCGTCCAAAAAGATATTGCATCAGTGGGCGGGGCAGCAATGCACCGCGGAAATACCAGGGAACCTCAGGGTAGTCATACCATGCAGGGAACCATTGGGCAATCGGGATCTGGTGCGATTCGAACCGCAGCTCAGAATATGAGCAACCAGCCCGGTAAACCCGGTGGGGCGAATGCACTGGCAGACAACCCCAGGGGAGCCCCCAACAAAAAGAGGATGAGTGGAGCCGCCAGGCGTAGACACGCCCTACAGAGGCAGGCACACGAGGCCTCCAAGCAAGGTGGGCCAGCAATGGCACCAACTCCAGGGACTTCGTCTAGTCGTCCAACAGGTAGCAACGCTACTAAACGAGCCAGGGAGTTGAGCGGGGACCAAGCAGACAGCACTGCCAAGAGGCCCAACCTGAACGAGACGTTCAGGGAGGCCCTTACAGGTTGCAAGATGGCAATAATTCCCGAAAACTTCCCGGCTACTCAGGTGACAAACACAGAGGTCGAGCCAATTGCAACCTTTTTATGGCAAATGATGGCTGACCAGGAGGATCCCCTGCCCCGATTCAGCATCGGGACAGTTATCACAGGTGCCCTTCACATTTTCTGTGAGGACACAAAATCGGCGGACTGGCTTCGTGGGCTCACGGGGAAGAGCGTTGGCAGCATTCAGCTGAAAGTTGTCAATGCTAAGGACCTACCAAAGCCAGTTAAAATGGCATGGAAGTCGAAAAACGTGTGGATCACCGACACGTCCAGCGTACTCAACATGCTGCAACGACTCAATCCGGAGTTGAGGACAGGGGACTGGAAGGTTGTGGATACCCTGAAAGAGGATGCGTATGTCAGGAGGATTGTCCTCATGGACAAAATCTCGGCAGACCATATAAAGGCAAAGGGCTACAGCCTCTACGCTGGCATCGACAGATCTATTTTTAAGCTCCTCGAAGACGCTGAGGGGAGAGCGGAGGGCAAAGTCAATGCCAGCGTGGAGGCTGTGGCTCTGCCACTTGCTCCACAGGTGCAGGTTGCAGACGAGAGCGGCCCACGGGAAGAGGCCCACTTACATGTCGACGGGGACTACCAAGCTCCGTCACCGGCCACATCCCAACGGACCGACGACATCTTAGGCGACATAGAGGGGCTGTATCTGGCGTCCTCTCCCCTAGATGGGGGGAAGACCGAAGATGCAGCGCACTCCAGCAGCAGTCACTAATCTGACTGACAACCTCCTGCCATATTTAAAAAAAAATCACAATGGAGGGATTAAGGTGTGTACAAATAAACTTACATCACTGTAAGGCAGCTATGGCACTCTTAGGACGCCAGCTGACAGAGCATAATTTTAACATCGCCTTGATACAAGACCCGTACACGAGTACAAAAGGTGTTGTAACAGGCTTAGGTAAGGCTGGAACTATTTTCCACGGTACAAATGAAGGTGTTAGGACTTGCATATATGTTAGGAATGGTATATTTGCAATGCCCCTACACAATTTTTGTTGCAGGGACCTTACAGCCATTAAGGTCTTTCTGGGAGGGCGAGAACGGAGGACAATTGTACTGGCCTCGGCCTACCTCGCCTATCCAAACGACGAACGGCGCCTTAGTATGAGGGCGCTAAGCGAACTCGTCGAGTTTTGCAGCCGGGAGAACCTGGAACTCATAATAGGGTGTGATGCCAACGCCCATCATGCAGTCTGGGGAAGCTCGGACACAAATGGTAGGGGAGAAGAACTTCTGGAATATCTGGTAAGCTCTTCACTTCACTTACTCAATAAAGGTAACGCGCCCACCTTTGTGGACGCGAAAAGATCGGAAGTTATTGATATAACAATGGCCACTAATGGGGCGTATAGGGGAATCACTAATTGGCGTGTACTTGACGAAATAAGTGGTTCTGATCACAGATATATTTATCTCAGGTATGAAACGGAAGATTCCCTTCCGAGTGTACGTAGAAGGAATCCCAGGTGTACAAACTGGGAAAACTACACGAAAGATCTAAGGATCGAAATAGGCACGGCGAAGGGTAAATTGAACTCTACGCTGGACATTGAATTCGAAGCAGAGCGGATTGACCAAGCCATCAAAAACGCCTGGTACATAAGCTGCCCTGAAAAAGAATCTAAAGGAAAGAAAGTTCCCTGGTGGACTCCAGAGCTGGAGAAACGCAGACAGGCGACTCGCCAAATTTTCAATGAGGCGAAGTCTAAGAAATGCTTTAAGGAATACTCACAGGCGCTTACTAGCTATAACCTGGCAGTACGTAAAGCAAGGAGGAAATCATGGCAATCTCACTGTCAGGACATCAAAACTTTACCTGAAACTGCGAGATTGATTAAGGCTATGTCAGTTACCAAAAGTCATACGCTAAATGCTGTGAAGACTAGGGATGGGAAGCTGACAGAATCTGGCAAAGAGACTTTGCAGATAATGATGGAAACCCACTTTCCAGACTGCGAGGTGCATGAGTCACTCGCTAACGATGGTCCCATGACTATAGAAGAGCTTAATCTGCACACTACGAAGGCAGATTGGGACATCGCAAAAAAGGTAGTAAATGAAAGGAAACTTAATTGGGTAACACATAGCTTCCAGCCCTACAAATCACCTGGGCCGGACGGTATATACCCAATATTACTACAAAAAGGTGAATCAATACTGAGCCCACATTTGACAAGGCTCTTTAAGGCCTGCATAGCCTTCGGATATATTCCGAGGATATGGAGAGATGTAAAGGTAACATACATTCCAAAGCCAGGGAAAGACTGTTATGAAGAGGCAAAATCGTTTCGGCCGATCAGTCTCTCATCCTTTCTGCTTAAAACCCTGGAGAAACTGGTAGATCTATACATAAGGGACGGACCTCTAAAGAAAAACCCATTTCACAAGCTACAATGTGCATACCAATCGGGGAAATCAACCGAAACTGCGTTGCACCATGTAGTTACAAAAGCAGAAAATGCAATTGATAATAAAGAGGTATGTGCAGCTGCCTTTCTAGATATAGAAGGCGCCTTCGATCGCACGACCTTTGAATCCATCAAACAAGCCGCCACAGAACACGGCATTGAAGGCACTCTATGTAGATGGATAGAGTTTATGCTGAAAGGCAGGAGACTAAGGTCGTCACTGCTAGGAGATGAAATCCGTGCAACGACCACGAAAGGGTGTCCACAGGGTGGAGTACTGTCGCCAACACTATGGTGCCTCGTAGTGGACTCCCTATTACACGGACTAAATAGAGGGGCATATTTTTCTGTGGGATACGCAGATGACATAGTCATAATGGTAAATGGCAAATTCCCGGAAATTGTGTCGGAAATACTGCAACAAGCTCTGGCTGTGGTAGAGGATTGGTGCAGAGAAAACCACCTCTCCATTAATCCAAAGAAAACCACGGTTCTCCCTTTTACAAAGAAGAGAAATTTGGGCAAGTTGAAAAACCTGCTACTGTTCGGAACAGAATTAGAATGGTCCACCAATGTCAAATACCTTGGCATGACTCTGGACAAGGAGCTCACATGGAATCAGCACGCCAGGAAGGCGTCAGAAAAAGCAATGAGAGCTTTCAATATGTGTAGATCAGCGTATGGAAAAGTTTGGGGACTAAAACCCAAAATACTATACTTTATTTACACCACTATGGTTCGCCCCATTTTGTCTTATGGCAGTATCGTTTGGTGGCCTAGGACAAAACTATCCACATGCGCCACAGAACTGGGAAAACTGCAAAGGATGGCCACTATGGCAATCACAGGAGCGTTTAAGACTACGCCAACCAAGGCGTTAGATATGCTACTTAACTTAAACCCTCTTCACATCTTCATTAAAACTGAAGCAATGAAGGCCCTACATAGACTAAATGTAGCAGGCACATGGCATAGCAATATGCCGATCACCAAACACACAAGAATGGAGCTACCAGAAGAGCTCTCAAGGAAGATTAATATGATAAATGACGCAATGACGTCAATAAAAGTCTTCAAAAGGAACTTCAAAACATATGTCCCCACAAGGGATGAATGGAAGCAAGGGCTCTCATCGAACACTGATAGCTTAATATGGTACACAGATGGTTCAAAAACTGGATCTGGTACTGGAGCAGGAGTTTACTCAGAATCTTTCCAACTCTGGAACAGCTTAGGAGAACTCACTACGGTCTTTCAAGCAGAAATGTATGCCATCATCGCATGCGCAAATGAAAACATAAACAGGAATGTAGAAAATAAAAATATCTACATTCTAAGCGACAGCCAAGCGTCACTCAAGGCCCTGACGTCCTGCAAAGTCAACTCCAGGCTGGTTCTAAATGCCATAAAAACTCTAAATGAGCTAGGCCGCAGGAACCGATTGCGACTAGTTTGGGTCCCAGGGCATGCAGGCATTAAAGGAAATGAGAAGGCCGATGAGTTAGCTAGAACTGGATCGGCAAATGCCATGATTGGACCAGAACCATGTATGGGGCTACCAACATGCGCCATCAAGAAGGCCTTACAGGTATATGCCGATATGAAACACAAAGAGGAGTGGTGCAATAGCGTAGGGCTAGAGCACTCACGAAAGTTTATCGGCAGCAGCACCACACGCATCTCCAAATTCATCCTCAATAGTAGAAGGGACAAAGCCCGAGCTGTCATCGGAGCCCTTACAGGGCATTTTACAACAAGTGACATGCTCCATAAAATGAGGTTGGCCCTGAACAATGATTGTAGAGCTTGTGGTGAATACAGGGAAACCATGCAGCACATTTTGTGTGATTGTGACGTCCTAGCGACGAAACGGATGAGTCATCTCGGCAACGGATACCCGAAGCCAGAGGACTACAGGTTCCTTCCTCTTAGTGGGCTGGCCGCCTTCATGAACCACGTCTTTGAAGAGTAAGGAATGTACCATGCTGGGGACAACACAACAGATCACATTTGGTCGAAGTGTTGCTGGCTATGCCGGCCCCCACTGCTAAGATAAGATAAGATAATAACTTTTCGCTCATAGCTTGCACCACACGTTCATATTACGACAGGCGGATGACTGTGTTGTAAGTAAAAATTGCACAAAACATACGAGTTATGTTTCATATTCACTCATATGAGGCCAATAGGACGATATCACCAGCCAATGATTCATGATTCGAGCGCAAGTTCGGCTGCAAATTTGAGAGCCCGAATTCCGTACGTAAAGAAAGAAATAAAGAATATATTGTGCTCACAACATTTGCACAGTTGACAGCTACCTTAACAATAAAAATGTAGGCTAGCTGTCAGTAATTACATCATGAAGACGCCACCTCAGTCTACCCGTGACCATGGACGCTGTAATGGGTCCGAAACGTCGGGATTAATATTATCAATATAAAGTAGTTTTATTTCAATGCTTGTAGCTAAGTTACAACGTTGACCGACCTATCTACAAGGTTAAGCTGCACTAGCCGCGGACAGTCTGTGGATGGGTGACCAATGTGACCATTCTTAACATATCGAGACCCCGTGCCTCGGAGAGCACGTAAAGCCGTTGGTCCCGGTTGTCATACGAACACCTATGACAATCGTTAGTGGTAGTCAGAAACATAGAAAGCCTGACAACCAGTCTATTCTAAGGATATAATCGGTATTACCCAGAAATTGGGTTGTGGAGGTCTGATGGCAATCACTTCGTGTAAAATACTGATATTCAGCCGCATCTGGTTGGACTGGAAGCCGACTCTAACATTGTTGAGAAAAGGCTGACAATGAGAATGATGACATGTATTAAATAGTAAAAACTTTTGGTTTTTATATCGTATGTAACAAAAAATATATTTATGTAGTTTAATTATATATTATTATCAAGATTATACGGTTGTTTTTTTTTATATCCAGAGCCAAACACAAATAAAAACATTGGTTCAACAAACTACATATTCATCAAGCGATATTCGTCATAACAAAACTGCACTTACAAATTACATTTTACAGCAAAAAAAACCTAAAAACACCCATTTTTTATAGTAATTTATGCTTTTTTTTGTGCTAGCAGGTCAAGCTATCTAAAACTGTCAAATTTTCCCAATTGAATATGAACTTTATCGTTTTGTGTTAAAGTTGAAAATCAATTAAATAAAGGATATCACCAAAATCTGCACAAATTTAAAAACTGTCAACTTGATAGCTATCTGCTGTCAGTGTCAGTTTTGAAAATGTCAAACGCACGCCATTTTGGCACACTATGAGACATCAATAACAGTTTCATAAAAGCAGGATTCCCGCCACGGAGTGTGTTCAGGTTACACGTGTGTCGTGAATTTTGGCTTTTTCTGTGTTATTTGTGTCTTGTTATTGTGTTTGTTTTAGTGTTTTCTTACTAATAACTTCATCCAAGGTTCGTATCGTAGATTTTTGTTATCACAGCGTCCAAAATTATCCTGAAATATGGATAAAAACGAACCTCCTGACCCCCCTGACATCTCGTCTCTTCCCGCCATTCCCGGCTTATTACCTACAAACCCCTTGAGTCAATTTACCGATGTCGTTTGCAACCTAGATTCCCAAACCTCCTTATCCCAGTCCCGTAAGCGTCCCGTAAATGTAGATACCATTTCAGACCGGCCTTCCAAACAACCCAGAAGTCATGTAGGACGTGTTAAATACTCAGCCTTAGATAAAGGCCCTTATATAGTACATGTTTTTCGCCAGGAAACCCAACCCAACTCTGGCACCACTCTTCATCCAATATCTTTCGGTCTTTTCCTATTTAAAAATAATATTAATAACATTGTCCGTGATGGTGTGAAAAGAGTTGGCAGAAATCGTGTTTCTGTTGAGTTTGCTTCCCCTCAGGATGCAAATTCTTTTATAGTTAACAGCCTTTTATGCAAACACTCTTTTGAAGCTGCTATCCCATCTTTTAATATAACACGTATGGGCGTTGTCAGTGGTATCCCTACTGACATGCCAGATGAGGATGCAAAATCATATTTAACTGTACCAGCAGGTTGTGGTCCCATTTTAAAAATTAGACGGTTAAATAAAAGAGTTGTTAGGGACAATATTACTGAGTGGAAGCCAACAGAAACATGTGTTGTAACCTTTGATGGTCAAGTTCTGCCAAAACGGATTTTCTGTGCCTATACATCTCTTCCTGTGGAAAAATACATTTACCCCACCATACAGTGCCGCAAGTGCTGCCGGTTTGGTCACGTAGAATCCCTTTGTCGTTCTAGACCTCGCTGCAGCAAGTGCGGCAATGATCACCCTGGTGATGGTTGTAGCATTGCTGAGAGTGAGGCTTTCTGTGTGTTGTGCTCAGGCAGACACTTTGCAAATAGCAAAGCATGCCCGGAGTATAGCAGACAGAAATCCATTAAAATTATCATGGCTGAGAAAGCGATTTCACACTCTGAAGCTAGTACAATGGTCCCTAATTCTTCTCGCAGTTATGCTGATATCACCAAATCCCAATCTCAGTCTTACCGCAAAACCATTACAATGAAACCTAAGACCCATGCCCCTCTTTCCCCTTCTTATGACAAAACAGCTCATCAGCTGTTAACTTCTACTCCCCAACCTTCATTGGGCAATGGTTGCGCCCTTGACATCCAACAACTGGAATCTCCTGACAACTTGTCTTCTATTATTCAATTGCTTATTAAACTTTTATCTAATCTTCTTATTTCTTCATCTTCTAATAAATCTCAATCCCAATTACCGTCCAACGTTGCCAACTTACTTATTAATTATCTTTCTAACCATAATTATGGCTCGGTTGGTGTTCCTTCAATGGAATGTGAGGAGCGTGTGGCATAAGAAGCACGAACTTACATTTCTTCTTAACCAATATAAACCTTTAGCCTTTTCTCTTGCTGAGACTTGGTTAATTCCAAGTCTTAGCTTCCATATTCCTCACTTTAACACTCTTAGATGTGATCGTTCTGATGGCTATGGTGGATCTGCTCTCTGTGTGAACAAACGGGTACCACTTGTGGCTGTATCTTTACCTCCTTTTGGTGGAGATATAAGTATTGTGGCAGGTAAAGTTGAGGGCATAACCCTATTATCTATTTATATTGCTCATCCTAATCAAAATTTTCTGTTGATTTTAAGAAATGTGCTGGAGAATATAGATGGCTCTATGCTTGTCATGGGTGACTTCAACTGCCATCATTTTAGATGGGGTTCTGAACAATGTGACTCCTTTGGGGAAGGTTTGGTGGAAATCTTGGACGATCTTAACCTTTGCGTCCTCAATAATGGGTGCTCTACTCGCAGAACACTTCCTGGTCAACATAAGAGTTGTGTAGACCTTACCTTTTGCTCTCTTGATATTGCGGCATCGTGTCATTGGGAATGTACAAGTTTGTCACATGGAAGTGATCATTATCCAATTATCATTTCAATGTCTGAGAAGACTTATTTAGAAAAAACGAGCCCTCCACTTTTGAGGTATAATTTGTCCAATCCTGACTGGGCAGGATACTCTTCATCATTGGAGGACAAAATTGACTCTCTCCTAAATGTAGGTCCTTACGATGACTCTTCTAGTCGCTTCCATGTGTCGAACTGTTACAATTCCTTTGTTTCCGCCATTGAATTAAGCGCTGATTCCTCTTTCCCAATTAAAAACTCTGCTCGTGGCAAGATGCCCTCACCACCATGGTGGGATCGAGAGTGCACTATGGCAATTAGGGAAAGGAATGACGCTGAAATTAAATACAATTCAGAAATGAATACCTCTAATCTAGTACTTTACATGCGAACCCTTGCCAGATCTCGGAGATTACTGCGAAAGAAAAAACGGGCTGGTTGGTCTCGCTTCTGTGAATCATTATCACCATCCACCCCCATCTCGGATGTTTGGAGGAGTATTAACAGATTTAGAAACGGTTGTAGTTCTTCTTTGTCCTCTCCAATTACCCGAGAAACCGCAGAATTATTCTTTGATAAAATATCTCCTCCTTACGTTCCATCAGAGGCGGAATGTCTGCTACCGCCGCCAGTCTCTTCTTCAGAGGACCCTCTTGATGCACCTTTCTCCTTTCAGGAACTTGATATGGTTCTAAATTATGTCCATGACTCCGCTCCTGGCATTGATGGCATAGTTTATTCCTTCATATCACATGCAGGCCCTAAGGCTAAAAACTATTTTCTAGACTTAGTAAATTTTTTTTATATTAATGGTTGGATTCCTTCTCAATGGAAGATTCAAGTGATTATTCCCCTTTTAAAGCCGGGTAAGCATGCTGATGATCCTAATTCATTTAGACCTGTGGCTTTATCACCTGTCTTTGCTAAGTTACTGGAACATTTAATTAAGAACCGTTTGGAGTGGATAGTTGAATCCAGAGACTTGCTGCCGAGCTCCCAATATGGTTTTAGGAAAGGCCTTGGTACAATGGATAGTTTTGGGGTATTGATTTCAGACATACGTTTGTCATTTTCCAAAAATGAGTCTGTAGTTGCTACCTTTCTCGACATTTCTTCTGCGTATGACAATGTCCTTCTTCCCATCCTCAGGCAAAAATTACAACAGCTAAGACTCCCGGCGAGGATGGTACAATCCATATGCAGTTTACTAATGGGTCGGTCATTGGTTTTGAGGGTTCCAGGCGAAGAATTCGGCCATAGACTGTCAATGAGGGGCTTACCACAAGGTTTCGTTTTAAGCCCCTTGCTATACAATTTATACACAGCAGATTTAGGGACATGCCTCAACAACGATTGCCAAATTCTACAGTATGCAGATGATCTTGCTCTGTATGTCTCTAATAATTCCATTGATGATGCTGCTACGTCCCTTTGTGTCTCTCTGGACTCTCTGAATCAATGGCTTCTTCAACATGGTCTAAACTTGTCCGCACCAAAGAGCTCGGTGGTGGTTTTTTCCCGTAGAAGACTAACCCCTCGGGTCTCGTTGACTATCCAAGGGCATTGTATTCCTGTTGTTTCTGTAGTAAAATTTCTAGGAGTTTTTTTAGATTCAAAATTAACAGGCTTACACCACATAAATTATTTAGTCAACAGATGTGAAAGAATTATCCCCATTTTAAAAGTACTTACTGGTGTCTGGTGGGGTGCTCACCCCTATACTATGAAGCTGGTATACAATGCCCTAATCCACAGTGTTCTTGATTATGGATCGTTTCTTTTAATTCCCTGTAACAAAGGCGCTCTCGCTAGGCTTGATGGGATACAGGCTAAGTGTCTTCGGATCATTTCAGGCTGTATGAAGTCCTCGCCAATCAATGCTTTACAGGTAGAGTGTGCTGAGCCACCATTGTCTTTAAGAAGACAATATCTGGCTTCTAGATTTTGGACCAGAGTTTCAACCAAATCAACTCATCCACTTTTACAAAGAGTGATTGAGTTGGATATTTTTTGTAATAGATCCACTTATTGGAATAATAAGGAAATTCCCCTTTATATAAAATCATTTCGATATTTTCAAAATTTTGACTCGCCTATCGCTCAATTCCCGAAACTTCCCATATTTACATTCAGCTACAACGTAATTTGTTTTAAACCTGATATTTTTTTCGACATTGGCATAACTAAGTCGTCGGCTTCGGCGGACTCTATTTTTAGTGCGGCGGTTGGTGAACGATGGCTCGGTTTTGAAAGATTTTTCACAGATGCTTCCAAATTAAATAATTCTAGCTGTACTGGGGTTGCAGTATATTATCAAAACTCAAAAATAATTTTAAAATTTAGATGTCCTGCACAATCCTCTGTCTTCACGGGTGAGTGTGTAGCCATTTTAGAGGCTTGTCTTTACATCGAGTCTCATAACATACATTTTGGCGTCATTTTCACTGATTCCCTAAGTTGCTTGCAGGCCCTGAAACAGAACCCATATAAGAGCAAACTTTACAGTCCAATCTTGCTTCAAATTAGGAAATCCCTTTTCTCTTGTGCCGAGAACAATCAAATTGTTCATTTAGTTTGGATACCAAGCCACTGTGGCATAGTAGGAAATGAATGTGCTGACTCTCTTGCAAAACAGGCAGTTATCTCCCAGTCTGTTGACCACAAACATTATAAATGTCAGGGATACGATCTGTTAAACCTTCCCAAAAGGAATTTACAGACCTCATGGCAGGTACAGTGGAATAATTCAAGTAAAAAAAAAGGATCTTTTTATTATGCTATACAACCTTTTATTACTCCAAAGCCTTGGTTCCACCCGTATAAGAAGATATCAAAAAAGTTGTTTCAACTCTGTGCAGACTCCGCATAGGTCATTGTTGTTCTCCAGTCTTTTTACATAAAATTCGGGTTCGGGATTCGTCTCTATGTGAGTGTGGGTTGGATATAGGCACCTTGGAACACATCTTCTTTAATTGTTCCAAGAATAATCCTTCTCTTGATTTATATAGCTACCTCCCAAAATTGAAGATCCCTATCCCTATTAACTTTCATTCTTTATTAACATATTCCTCCTCAAAACTTTTCAGGGCGTTGATGAAGTTTATTAGTAGCAATAACATCAAATTGTAATCATCTCGGCTAACTTGTTTTGTGTGCAATACGGTGTTTTGCGTTTCTTACTTACAATATTATTGTTTTATTTATTTTTTGTTTTCATTTCAGGGTTCTAATCCTGTCAACAATTCCTTAATCTAAATTACGTCCTTTCCATTATTTTTAATATTTCCTTTTCTCCACCTCCTTTTGTTTTCCTTTCCCATACACACGTTTTTCCTAACCACTTTGACATTGGCAGAATTGTCGACATCGGCATCAATTGCCATAGAGAAAGAGAAAGAAAGAGAAAGAAAGAAACAGTTTCATAATGATTTCAAAGTAAAAACTGTCAACTTGACAGTTGTCATGTATAGAGGCCAGCACATCAAGGTACCACAATCTGTCAAATTTCGAAAAACAACGAGATAAGGTTCATTTTCAGTTGGAAAAATTTGTCAGTTTTGGATAGCTTGACCTGTACAAACTTGGGCTGAGTTGTATGGACTTTTGATGACCTCCTTTGGCATTTGTGGTAGCTTGATGTGCATGTGTGTGTTAAGTATTAAATATGAAGCTAAAATTCTGCGTAAGGGCAATTTTTTTATACTACTAAGGTGGCAAACAAGCATACGGCCCACCTGATGGTAAGCGATTACCGTAGCCTATAGACGCTTGTAACACCAGGAGTATCGCGTTGCCGACCCTGTAAAACGAAAGAGGAATTGGCAGTATAAGGGTCAAAGTCTACCAACACAAAGTTTCCTCGCGGAGCACTGGCAGCCTTGCGCACCGTAAGGAACACAACACAGCTCAAAGCAGAGTTATTTCACTTTGATTTTCTGCAAGGCGGAGGTACTTCCTTTGAAAACCAGCGTTGTCGGTGTTGCATCACCGAAGCAACATGCTGAGCTGTGACCTTTTTTCGCTCACGCGATTCTCATCCCTCTCTTTATTTAAACCTAGGGCTTAAATTAATTTAATTTATCTTATTTAGTATTTGTTTGTAATGTTTATAGTTTAGTTTATTATTTTTTTCTTATGTTGGCACTTTAGTTACCAACTCAGTGTCGAAACTGAAACAATGGCCTTTTGCCCATTAATAATTGTCATGCGTCGTGTTGGGCGAAAATAAATACTTTTTCTTTCATTCTTTCTTCTTTACCAGTCGGGCAGCTCCAATTTGAGTGGAATTACCATTACCTCCCACCACAGAACAGAAAAAAAGTTGGTGTTTTTCTCTGTTCTGTGTCTCCCACTATGCCCTACCTCTCTTATAACTAACTTTAGTCATTACCTACTATAAATTTCTCAGTCACATTAAAAATCATTTAAAAACACATCAGCCTTGGCGGTACAATTCGAAAATATGACAAGGCCCCGTTTTAACCGCAGATTTCGTTGCATTCATAGTTCTTTTTTTAAAGCATCGAGATGAGAAACAAGCATACGGCCCGGCTGTTGGTAAGCGTCAACCGCAGCCTATAGACGTCAGCAACACCAGTGGTATCACTCGCGATGTCATCTTGACACCTCAGTTGTTAAGTGTCATATGCTCAGTAAAGTCACTGGCTACATTACTCTCCAAACCGGAACACAATAACATTGCACATAACT
Source organism: Acronicta alni (assembly GCA_964056405.1). Taxonomy (NCBI): domain Eukaryota; kingdom Metazoa; phylum Arthropoda; class Insecta; order Lepidoptera; family Noctuidae; genus Acronicta; species Acronicta alni. Next base: position 7,067,053 of record OZ043942.1, read on the forward strand.
AACGGTATAATATTTTGCAAGTGCAGTTCAAAAAGAAAATTAAAATACGCAGTTCGTTGACTCCGAAATAAGCTGTATATGTATATAAAATTAATTGTTGCTGTTAATTAGTAATTTTAATTGTTATTTTTAGATCAGAAGCAGTGATAGACCATTGGACTGCCAAGACGAAGGTCTCGAGTTCGAACCCATGGCACTCACGTCTGACTTTTCGAAATCATGTGCGTATTAATAATCAATTATCACTCGCTTAAACGGTGAAGGAAAACATCGTGAGGAAACCTGTACCTTAGAGATTTTCTCGACGGCGGCGTGTGAAGTCTCCGCACTAGGTCAGCGTGGTGGACTGTAGCCTAATCCCTCTCATTCTGTGAGAGGAGACCCGTGCCCAGCGGTGGGACAGTATATGGGTTGATGATTATTTTTAGATCATTTGATTCCGACACAAAGGTATGGGGGTAATTCCAAACTTATTAATCTATTCCGTAGTCACAAAAAAAAAAATGTTATTCATAATATAAAACATCATACCTAAATATTCATGATATATTATAATTATAATATAAATATGGGGCTCGTGGCTAAATAATAACTAAGCTGATCAACCGATTTGCAAGGTTAAGCTGCCCTAGCCGCGGTCAGTCTGTGGATGGGTGACCCATCCACAGACTTCTTAACATTTTGAGACCTCTCCGTGCCTCGAAGAGCACGTAAATCGTCGGTCACGGTTGTCATACTAAGTTAGAGGTAGTCAGGAGCCCAAAAAGTAAAAAATCACCATATACAAGAAACTGGATTAAAAAAAACAACGACAGTGTACATACCACAACTCAATCGCCTCTGCTGCGATATCAGCATGCTGATAGGCACCCGCCTATCAGGACTAGGTGCCAGGCCGAACAGCCTATTGCGGGCCGTCTGGCCCACTGTGAGAAAAGGCTTGTGGCCCATGGTGGTCGTTAGTGGTCGAGCGTGGTCGTCACTGGAGATACATGTGTGTAGATTTTATCTGAAAAAGAGAAAAAAATATGTTAAGTTTTTTTTTATACCACTTAGGTGGCAAACAAGCATACGGCCCACCTGTTGGTAAGCGGTTACCGTAGCTTATAGACGCTTGCAACGCCAGGGGTATCAATTGCGCGTTGCCGACCCTGTAAGACGAAAGAGGTTGGGTTGGCAGTATAAGGGTCAAAGTCCCCCCCACTGCCAACACAACGTTTCCTTGCGGAGTAACTTCTTTGTCATCTTAATGCAATAACTAGTCCGCCATCTTTGGGAGTCCGCCAAATTGGATTTAGAATTACGTCTCTTAGCCTAAGCGTGCAATTGTCATTCAAAATTCACGTGTATGCAAAATTTCAGCTCAATGGGAAACTGGGAAGTTGGAATTTAACTTCCAAACTTTTTTTACATACACGTGAAGCTAAATAAACTGTGTATTAATACATTTTAATAAAAACGAATTGAGAAAAACCAAATGTAATTATATTTAATTAGTTATAACGTGTCTTATAGTTATGTTATTTAAAATACATCGGAAAAACAATAATTTACGTATAATGGGACCGGTTACTTATACTTAAGTTAAATATATTAATAATAATAATAAATTAATATATTTTTACAGTACAAGCTCTGGTTAGTTTGAGAGTAGATGGTGGGGTGTAAAATTGTCCATGAATTTATTATAATTCCCACGCAGCGGAAAGCGCAGCGTGGGACGGCCTCCAACGAGATGGATGGACGACCTGGTAAAGGTCGCTGGGAGTCGTTGGATGCAGACGGCTTGTAACCGGTCCTTGTGGAAGTCTATGGGGGAGGCCTTTGTTTAGCAGTGGACCTCCTGTGGCTGATATGATGGGAAAATTTTATAGTTTCGAATAGCTTGACCTGCTGGCGTCTGTACAGTGTAGTATTTTAATAAAATGTTTATTTATTTATTTATATACGCTCTATTGCACTCCAGAGGACCTACTCCCTATCTCCGTCAACGAAGTTACGAGCCGTTCGAAAGATCTCCGAAACTTCGGAGTCCGGTAAAACAAGTGTCAAATTAAATTTTCGAACGGGTAAAAACACATCGAGAGTAGGGACAACTGTCAAATTGTGTTGTCATTCATTCTTAGTTCGGGGACCGAACGAATCATCCATCCGTAGGTGATACGAAGTAGGAAACGCCCGTAACTAAGGTCAAAACTACGGACTTCGTTATTAGGGAGTAGACCCCCAGAACACAATTACAAAAATAAATATGTCACAGTAAGAGTATAGCCCCTCCATCCAAAGGGAGGATCCTCCAACCAGGCGGGTATTTTTGCCTAGCCGGCCACGGCCCAACGGTTGATGTCGGGCGGTTGTATATAAGCAACTTGTGTTGCAAATGTTGCTTGCGCGATTCAGGATTTTGTAGTTCCATGTAGCGCGATAGATGTCGCTACATCACTCCCTCCCGAAAGTCGATGATCCAGATGAGTCAGCGGTCAGTGCGTCTGAAGACTCTCGGTCTCGGATGGTCTTATCGCACAAGGCGGTCTCTTCCAGACAACCTTTGGATTGGACTAAAAGAAGCGAGTAGCGAGTTAAATATTCTTGGGTATAAGAGAAAGATAATGATCTTTCACCAGCTTTTTAGGGTTCTATACCTCAAAAGGAAAAACGGAACCCTTATAGGATCACTTTATTGTCCGTCTGTTCGTCCGTCTGTCCGTCTGTCAAGACCCTTTTTCTCAGGAACGAGTGGAGGTATCAAAAGGATAAATCTTAAATTTATATAAAAAACTCAGGTTTACTGTCCCTTGGAGCTGTGAAAAAATCAAACTTCTAAGCCAACGCAATCAAAAGATACAGCCGTTTGTGCCGCAAATTTCCGCTTTTCGTAACTCGCAAGGGAATCAAAACCTACAGGGTACTTCCCGTGAACTCAGAATCTTGAAATTTGGTACGAAGCAACGTCTTATAGCACAGATATAAAGGAAAAATTGCGAAAACCATATATTTTTAGTTACATCATATAATAAAAATGTTTTTTTATTTTTACAGTTACTACCCCTTTCCTCATGAATGCGAAGAGGTATTAAATTGAAATTTATATCAAATACTCAGGTCTATAATACCTTTAAGCTGTAACAAAATTAAATTTCTATGTCAACGCAATACCTACAGGTTTGTAAGGAACCCTCGGGGCGTTAGTCCGACTCGCGCTTGGCCGGTTTTTTTTTAAAGATAGGTAACGATTGAGCACATCTAAGTAATGTTAATCGGCAAAGCGTTCCACAGCCGAGCTGCTTGAATCGTGAACAATTTCTCAAAAAAGCTGGAGTAGTGCATTTGAATTGTATGTTTTCAATTCAATGTTAGTATGTTTTCAATGTAGCTTAAGTCTTACGTCAGCATTGTTACCTAACTACTAATAAAACTGTTATGTCCGCCTGTGCACTGAGGCGAGTAGGTTTTATGTTTAAAAATTGTTGCGATTATGTTCATCTTGTGTTAACAGATAATTATGTATATATATCATCCTCAATATTACAACTTATTTTTAATTAATTAACATATTTGTGAAATTACTTTATACTACTAAGATGGCAAACAAGCATACAGCCCACCTGATGGTAAGCAGTTACCGAAGCTAGTCGCTTGCAACACCAGGGGTATCACATGCGCGTTGTAAACCCTGTAAAACGAAAGAGGAATAGTTGGGTTGGCAGTATAAGGGTCAAAGACTGCCCCTTTTACTTTAACCCAGCTATTCCTATGATGGGCCGTATGCATCAACCCACATACTGTCCCACTGCTGGGCACAGGTCTCCTCTCAGAATGAGAGACATCAGGCTGGCCACCACGCTGGCATAATGGGCGTTAGCAGAGTTCACACGCAGTCAAGAAAATCTCTAAGGCACACAGGTTTCCTCACAATGTTTTCCTTCACCGTTTAAGCGAGTGATAATTAATTATTAAGCGACTTCGTGTTCAGGAGTCCGACACTCGAACCTCTAGATAACAGACGTTGTCAAGTATATGCTTACTTACAAGCGACACCATAAAATATAAATATTACATAAAACATCAAATAATTGTAAAAACCGTTACGAGTGTGTTCAAATATGGAACGCGGTGCGGGCCAATCACAGACGCGCGTCAATCCTTGACCAGAATGCGCACACGCATGCAATAATACTCAAATACGTTGCGTATACTTATGTTTTTAAAGATCTGTGGTTTCATATTATAAAAAAATGCTTATTCCAAGGATTTTAAAGAAAAAGTAAGGTGTTTCGATAAATAAGTATCTAAAGAGAGCAGTGATAGCCTAGTGGTATGACCATTGGATTGCCAAGGTCTCGAGTACGAAACCAAGGCAAGCACCTCTGACTTTTCGAATTCTATTGTGTATTAATAATTAATTATCCCTCGCTTAAACAGTGAAGGAAAACATCGTGAGGAAACCTGCATGCCTTAGAGATTTCCTCGACGGTTTGTGAAGTCTGCCAACCCGCACTAGGTCAGCGTGGTGGACTATAGCCTAATCCCTGTCATTCTGTGAGGAGATCCGTGCCCAGCAGTGGGACAGTATATAGGTTTATCATGAATACATAAGAAACACCAAGAAAAACAAACACCTATGTTCATCACTATATATTTGTGTCTTGTGGTAATTGAATCTACGACCTCTAGTTCAGCAGCATTCCGATACTCGAACCACTAGACATGATTATTATGTATATTTATCCGTGCCTCGGAGAGCACGTAAAACCGTCAGCTCCGGTTGTCATGCAGACATTGACAATTGTTAGTGGTAGTCAAAAGCCCAAAAAGTCTGACAACCAGTCTATTCTCAGGATATCGGTTTGGCCCAGAAATTGGTTTGCGGAGGTCTGGTGGCAGTCGCTTCGTGTAAAATACTGATACTCAGCCGCACCTGGTTAGACTGGAAGCCAACCCCATAAGTAGTTGGGAAAAGGCTCTGAAGAAGGAAGAATAAGAATATCTTTAAAGACACTTTTACAAGACAATATATTAAATTTTTTTGCCGAAACTCAGAGAATTATGTTCGCTAGACCACCACGAATCCCTGAAGGAAGAGAGAGGAGGCAAGAGGGAAGGCAAGAGAGGTAAGGTAAGGTTTTAAGAGAGGTAGGGCATAGTGGGAGTAATTCCACTCAAATTGGCGCTGCCCGACTGGCGAAGTACCTCCGCCTTGCAGAAAATCGAAGTAAAATAACACTGCTTTGAACTGTGTTGTGTTTCTTACGGTGAGCAAGATTGCCTGTGCTCCGCGAGGAAATGTTGTGTTGGCAGTGGGGGACTTTGACCCTTATACAGCCAACCCAACTATTTCTCATTCAATACAGGGTCGTAGAATAAAAAAAAACACAGTTTTTAGTTAGTAGAAATCCGACATTCCTCGCCAAATCCAGCCTCCACAGGGAGACGAACCGCGAGCTTCCGTACTCAAAAAAAAGCCTATGCCCTTGTAAAAATCGAATAAAAACCTCATTAAAGAAGCGACATTAAAAGGAAATACGAACAATGAAAAATGCTCATTAGAAGAATCGATTCTAATAGAATCGATAATCGCAGTAATTACCGATGTATCGATTGTAATCATAATTAAGCGTGTAAAGGAAGTTTCACAATTAAGCCTTGGTTTTTATTACAACAGTCTGTCTTTCAAACGAGGGCTCGTAGCTAAGTAATAACTGCGGTAATGAATCGATGTGCAAGGTTAAGTTGCACTTTCTGCGGTCAGTATATGGATGGGTGACCATCACATCGAGACTCCTTTGTATCTTGAATAGCACGTAAAGCCAACATTCCCTGTTATTATACGAATTACCTATGACAATCGTTAGTGGTAGTTAGAATACCAAAAAGACTGTCAACTCTTTTTTTATACCACTAAGATGGCAAAAAAGTACGTCCCACCTGATGGTAAGCGGTTACCGTAGCCTATATAGACGCTTGTAACACCAGACGTATCACTTGCGCGTTGCCGATCCTGTAAAAATCTTGTCACACGCTTCTTGAAGGACCCCATGCTATAGTCTCTCCGTGGGAGCTGATTCCACAACCTAAGCGTGCGTAGCAGAAAATGCCTCTGGAATCGCACAGTATGAGACCAAAGTGGTTCCACGGTATGTGGATGAACTTCACGCTGATGGCGAGAGGTGGTAGAAAGTAGCCGTTTGCATCATCTCAAACAATTCCTCAGAACACCACCCGTTGTAGAAACGGTAGAACACTCAGAGAGACGCGAAGTCTCTCCTCAGACTTAAAGGTTCCAGACCGTCTAACCTCAGGATATCGGTACTGCCAAGGTATAAGGTAGTGTCGGGTCGTTTGATTCCCTACAACATGGTTGAGTCGAACGACGCCGATACACACGTCATACTCGTGAACGGGTGCCGTCTGTCGGGGCTGGTCAGCTCTTACTGACAATAGAAATCTTTTTTCTGTTTAATCATCACACTGGATTAATTGTTGTACACATGAAATTGCAGTGTTCTCAAAAACTCTTCAGAGCAACATTGAAAATTAAGAACAATACGTAATCATTATTTTTAAAGGAGTGTCTATGGAGTTTCTTGCTGGTTCTTCTCCATAAGAGTCACTGTTTGTAACCATGCAACTTTGTGACGCCACGTTTAACGCAGTGGCTCTGTGTTATTATCATTAACCCATATACTGTCCCACTGCTGGGCACGGGTCTCCTCTCAGAATGAGAGGGATTAGGCTATAGTCTACCATAAAGGTCTAGTGCGTATTGGCAGTTTTCTCCGTCATGAAAATCTCTAAGGCATGCAGGTTTCCTCACGATATTTTCCTTCACCGTTTAAGCGAGTGATATTTTTTTTATTAATACGCACATGATTTCGAAAAGTCAGAGGTGCGTGCCTTGGATTCGAACTCGAGATCTTTAACTTGACAGTCAACACTAGGCTAAAACTGCATAAAAAAAAACACTACATTACGAAATTGCACAACTCAAAGCCAGTCGGAGTCATGTAACAGTTTGTTTAAAAAAATCATCAGCAGTATTTTAAAAAGTGCTAAAATGCTAATTTAATATTGTTCTACTTAAAAAAAACATGTGTAGGTATCAGTAAATATTAATTTATTTTGGTATAGCTGTAAATTGAAACAGATGTAGTGAGAGTCGTTGTAAATTGAACCTTAAATCTATGAAATAAGATTCAAATAGACTATCGTTCCGAAATATAACTAATAAGTATTAGTTTGTTCGGTACAGACGGGCGGTTGAATCGTAGACAGTGGCGCCACGCCGCGGGCATTCCATAGAAACCTTCAAATATGATGTCTAGTATATTAATGTAAAAGCGAAATGTACAAAACAGTCACGAGTATGTACCTATACAGGTATACAGTTACTAAAAGTCAAAAGCGTTTTTTTTTCGCCAAATTACAATTGCAACGTTAGACTAATATCAGTATACCTAGTATAGTTTTGAATATGTTATTTTTGTGGCACCATACTATTTTAATCAATACCTTAAGGGAAAATAGCTGAAGAATTATGCTAAGGTATATTATTGATGGTGAATGTATACGGTTAAATATTAGAAAGAAAGAACGAACGAAAGAAAGAAATATTATATTGTGGGAATTCATAGACAAACCCAATAACAGTTTACTCGACCGGGGAATAGAACCTAAAACCTCTAGCGTATCAGACGAGCTATCAACCATTACACTAATGAGGCAGTTTAAAAAAAGAGTTTGTAGCTAAAAGAACAATACAACCTCATTTTTTATTTATCGAGAAAAAGATGATTGTGTAATTACCCCTTTTAATTCTTTATGGTATTTAAAAAAGAAAATAATATAATCAGACTGTGGAGGGGCTCACGCTAACCAGCCATGGTCAGTCTGTGGATGGGTAACCACTTTAACACATACTTCGGAGAGTCCATAAAGCCATCGGTTACGGTTGTCATACGAACCTATGACAATCATTAGTGGTAGCCCAAAGAGCCTGACAATCAATCTACCTATCGTCAAGATATCGGAGACACGGTTTGCGAAGATCTGATGTCAGTTGTTTCGTTTAAAATACTTATATATTCTGATTCTTATTGACTGGATGCTAACCCCAAAATAGCTCGAAAAATGCCAGAAGGATGCCGATGTTATTATGATATTATGATATTCTGGGTTTGTTTAGTTTTTCCTTCTCAGAGGTCGTTAGTTAGGAAACGCCGAAGCCATGTAGTTAAAAAAAAATTAACATTGACTTTTAAAGATCTATCGGGCTGCGGTTAATATGGTTTTCTTAGCGTAAAGAAACGCTATAAAACCGTCGTAAAACCGCACGTCTGCAACTTACTAAAATGTAACAACGGCATATCTTGCTAATTACATGTTATTATACGAGCAGTGGTAATTAGAGCATTGTTTAATTATTATATGAAAGTAATTCTAATAAGTAATTCTTTTAGAAAATAATGCTTTTCTAGATTTATTTATTTTAGTAACTTATTAAATTAAATTAACTGTTTTTATTTAATTAAATGACGAACAGGCTTACTGTTCGTCTGATGGTAAGCGGCAGCCGTAGCCGCAGAAACACCATGGTATTATCTTGGTTGTCATTTTGAGACCTTTTTTTTATAGTACAGAGGAGGCCAGCACATCAAGCTACCACAATCTGTCAAATTTATTTGATTGATTTCCAACTTTAATACAAGGCAATAATGTTCATATTCAATTGAAAAAAAATGTCAGTTTTGGATATCTTTACCTGTTGGCGTCTGTAACTACGGAAAATCCTTACAACGTGTGTCAATGTGCGTGCAACATGCCGAAAGTGGTAAACAAATCGACCCTCTCCCTCTCTCAAAAGAACTCATTAATGTTTTTAATTTATAACTTTGTGGCCATAGATAATTTTTTATAATTGATCCCTGGCCACAAAGTGAAACAGGTATTATTAAATTATGTTTCTAACGTTACTTTGCCTCTAAAAAAGTATAGTCCGAAACACCACTCAAAAATATTAATAATAATAAAATTCCTGTTTCGACCGGATCGGGTGAAAGTCAGCGTCCGAAACGCCTACTAAGCCATGGATCGACCCATATGAATCCCGACCTTGTGAGAGCCGCAAAAATAAACGTTTGTTCTATTTTTGAATTTTCTATCATCACAGGTACCATAAAGGTTTTTATCATTACTCTAAACAAGCTTGTATTTATCTAATAAGATTTATGTTCGAAAGTCGAATGTTGAATTCCTCTGCTTTATCACAATTCAATATTTTATCTATACTTATTAAAAAAAAAACACTTTAATAATGGACTTTCATACATCTATACTAGGGCTGTGAAGAGCTACTTTCTGTCCAGATATTAAAGTAGGGAATATAATAAACCGCGTATCAAAAATACAGATTGAGCGACAAAATTACTGATTGAGCACCAAATACAGATATCGGTTAGGTTAGGTTAGAACTGTGACCACACAACGCCAGAACCAAATCTGAATGTTTTGAGTGTATGTAACAATATTTTGAGGTGACTTTTTTAAAGAAGATATTATTTTGGTGACCATTTATCCATATTGGTAACCGTTTAGAATTTTTTTGGTAGTAAAATAGGTACTTTTTTGGGCGGTGTTTAAACACAAGCCTTAAAGTAGTAATTCTTTCAGAGTAGGTAGGTGAAGTGAAAATAATATTTGCCTATATTTGAAATACGAAATAAATATAGGATTACTCGCGCGCTTTTAATATTTAATATCATGACCTTTACGTCATATCCTACATAAAATGGCGGGAAAAGTTGTAATGATAAAAGTTTATGTGGCAATATTGAATTGTTTATAAACGAAGATTATGACGTTTTGTCATATCAATAATATTCTTAATGAGCAAGTAACGTTGGAATGTTTTAATTTTATTTATAGAAGGTAACTTTGTTTTGCTTTTAATTGTTTTTTTTGTAATATTTCAAGGAAAATTGTTGATTCTTTGTATAAAGAGGTTCGATGACCTGCAGTAAGGTGTCATATTTTATTAGATTGTCTTGCGAGATATCAATTCTGCATAATGCATGTCAACGCTGTCCCAGTATTTATTGATTACTTAATATAGTTTTGTTTTATTTTTTGGGACACATTTTTTTATCTGTGCGAATGAACTGCATCATTAGCCTAGTTAGCGTAAGCGTTAGTCGTTAGCGCGGTCCTGGGTTCGATTCCCAGGCCGAGAAAAGTGTTATTTATTGGGTTTTCTATGAAATCTCAGTACCTAGCAGCTGGCAATAGGCTCGACATCTATTACGTGGGAGCTAAACATACCGGCGAACCGTGGATGTACAGAGAACAGCACATCAAGCTACTTCAATCTGTCAAATTTCTTTAATACATTTTCAACTTTAACACAAAATATTAAGGTTCCTTTTCAATTGGGAAAATTTGACAGTTTTAGATAGCTCGACCTGCAGGCGTAATTATACTTGATTTCTTAACTAGACAAAATTTTCCCAACTGAACATGAACCTTATTGAAATAAAACTACTTTTTACGGATTTTATCGCGTATATTGATATTGTTAATCCCGACGTTTCGGACCCTTTACAGCATGTAACAATAAAAAAATGTAGGGTAGCTGTCAGTAATTATATCATAAAGACGCCCACCACCTCAGTGTACCCGTAACCGTGGACGCTGTAAAGGGTCCGAAACGTCTGGATTAATAATATCAATATACGCGATAAAATACGTAAAAAGTAGTTTTATTTCAATGTATAATATTCGCGTAAATGACAGAAATCAATATGAACCTTATTGTTTAGTATTAAACTGGCAACTTATTTGTAAAGATTTACTGAAATAAATACCTTTTTTTTTTTGTTTTTTGAGTTGAAAATCTATCAAAGAAATTTGACAGATTGGGGTAGCTTGATGTGCTAAGCTAAGCTAAGTTTCTCTCGTGGGCGAGCCCGACTCGCACTTGACCGGGTTTTTAAAAGCTTCTCAAATTTGCAAATTTTATAACAATGTTTTTCTTTATCTTTAAAAAAAGCTAGTTCGTTAAAATTAAGTGCACAATTAAATACACAATTTAATTAAGTAATATAAAAATAATGAATGAGTACCTACATGCGGCTAAAAAAGTTAAAACGACCAGCATAATCTGAACTCGTATTGTATGAGGTTCCCGTACATCGAGAGGTCAGCTTATGATGGATAATTAATTTCAAAGTACCTACGGCAAGCTCATACAATGCTGGTTCAGTTTATAATATACGTGTATAACTTTGATACCCCCAAAATTAACATTAACTAAATTTCTCATATGTTTTAAAAAAACTGTATTGACGTAATGTCAATTACCATAATTGACATTACGTCAATTCAGTTTTTTTTCAATGCGGTCTCTAGTTTCTACCTACCGCCGTTAGTCCCGTTTGTCATACAGACATCAATAACAGTTTATTGATGTCTGTATGACAAAAGGGACCAACGGATTTACGTGCTCTCCGAGGAACGGATGGACATTACAATAACCTTTCATATACATTTAAGTATACAGGGTGGAAGGGACCTCGACGCGCAACGGCTTACCATGACTTTAGTACATGATTCTGGACCCCCCTGCGTTGGAATTTTTCGTCGACTTTTTCTTACATTTTACAACATGCAAGTGAACTCTAAGGAAACAGCTGACCAGAAGATCTTTCGAGTTTGATTTACAATGCTGTTTTTAGTGAAAAAAGTGAATTAATGACTTTTTAATTAAAATTCTTATTGGGTTAGATAGAAATAATGATTTTATACAGTTTAAAGTTGAAAAAAAACGTAAAATTTAAGAAAAAACCGACGAAAAATTCCAACGCAGGGGGGTCCAGAATCATGTATTGAAGACATGGTAAGCCGTTGCGCGTCGATGTCCCTTCCACCCTGTATAATAAATATATTTTAATATCCAACAATAAAATTCAAAATGTAGTTATGTTTATTATATTTGATGTTTTATTTATTTATGTACTCCTTATGTGCTCCTTATGTACTCCTTATGTACTCCTTATGTACTCCTTATGTACTCCTTATGTACTCCTTATGTACTCCTTATGTACTCCTTATGTACTCCTTATGTACTCCTTATGTACTCCTTATGTACTCCTTATGTACTCCTTATATACATTCTTATATACATTCCTTATATACTTTCCTTATGTACATAACACACAACAAAGATTTTTTCTTGATAAAGTTCAATTTAAAAAATTATATCAGCATATTATGCTAGTGACGCAAACTTTTTTTGATGTGTGTATGTATTTATCTTGTGTTTATTTTTATTTTATAACTATAGTTTCTGTCCGCGACTTCAGCCGTGGATAAGTTACTTTTAATTATCGTTATAATTTGGCTAATTAACTCAAAATAGTTATAAATTATAACCTATTTATGTTATTCTGATGTTTAATTATTGATACTGTAAAGTTTCATCAAAATCCGTTCAGTAGTTTTAGCGTGAAGGAGTAACAAATATCCATCCATCCATCCTCACAAACTTATAGGGGGCAAACGAGCAGACAGATCGCCTGTTGGTAAGTGATTTCCGCCACCCATGGACACCCGCAACACCAGAGGAGTCACAAGCGTGTTGCCGGGCTTTCAATGGGAGTACGCTCTTTTCTTGAAGGTTGGGATAATTTGACAGTTTTGGATAGCTTGACCTGCTGGCGTCTGTACAGCAGACGCGCAGTCACCGCGAGTGAGCCCCGCGGAGTCTTAGAATAGTTTTTTTCCTTCGCTTAAATAACTTTAAAAATCTTAGCATGGAAAATGACAAAAAATACAAAAAGATAAAAATAATTTATTCAACACAGACTACTAGGTAGAACCTACTTCCTTTTTGAACGTCATTTTTACATTTAAGACAACTCCCAAAACACCCGCCGTTCACAAACTGGGGTGAAAAACAACGGCGGGTGTTTTGTAAAGTGTAGTTTATTTTATTAGGTACTAGCAACCCGTCCTCGCTTCGCACGGGTGCAATGTACTAATAAAATACATGCATTATACATTATAAACCTTCCTCTTGAATCACTCTATCTATTAAAAAAAACTGCATCAAAATCCGTTGCGTAGTTTTAAAGATTTAAGCTTACATAGGGATATAGGGACAGAGAAAGCGACTTTGTTTTATACTATGTAGTGATGATGATGATATAGTGTGGAATTTCTAAAATAATGTCAGTATTTTACACTAAATAAATACAATTATCAGTGGCCTGGTACCGTTGGATTTAATAACTAAATGCACTTTTTTAATAAAACTATTGTAATATTATTTATTTAATTCACAGCTCAGACCGTTAGATCTAGAAACTAGAACGGAGCTAGTCACCGGATTCGGTTATGTCCCGTATGATTGTGAACATCGCTTAGATAAAAATCTTTAACGCTAAACTGTGAATTGGTCTATACTGCTTACAATACAGACATACAAATACAAATACTTTATTTATAGAATATAGGTACAGACGCCAGCAGGTCAAGCTATCCAAAACTGTTAAATTTTCCCAATTGAAAATAATACTTAAAGTTGAAAATCTATCAAAGAAAGCAGGTCATCAAAAGTCCATACAACTCAGCCCAAATTTGTACCTGAGGTACATGACAGCTGTCAAGTTGACAGTTTTTACTATTAAATCAATATAAAACTGAATATTATTGTGCCAAATTGTGCCGATTAGTATTGCGCAAAAATTGCGTGCGTTTGACATTCCAAAACTGACACTGACAGCCGATAGCTATCAAGTTGACAGTTTTTATTAGAAAAACACTATGAAACTGATACTAGTGTGTTAAAATGGCGTGCGTTTTTTTTCAAATTTAAAGTAATTAAAAAAAAGAAACATATGATTATAGTTTTAACCAGCGTAATACAGGGTATTTTTTCCAATAAGTGTAAGTAAGTACCCTCAGTACAACATGTGGGCAGATTTTGATGACATCTTTTGACAGATTGTGGTAGCTTGATGTGTTGACATCTGTACCTACATATTAAAAATGTGTTCACAATAATTTAAAGAGCGCTGTCACTCGCGAAGTTGATCGAACTTATGCGAAGACGATAGTGTAGAAGGGCACTTCGGTTCGCTCCGTGCAATCTCGCCTCGCCCTTGGCGACTTCCTATCCTTCCTTCCTTCCTATGCCCGAGTCAAAGGGCTCGAAGCGTCCCTTCCCAGCTCCTGACGAGGTTGCACGAGGGTATAGTCACGTACTTCGAACTTCGATCAATTTCGATCATTACTTCGTCGAAGCAACTTCGCGAGTAGTGTAGTGGAGGCATTAGTCAAAGTTAAAGTCAAAGCGTTTATTTGCTTCGAATATAGGTTGTACAAGATCTTATTATAAACATATTACATGACAATGCTCTCTATTTCCATACCTACTTAGCGTACAAAAATATGAGTTCATTACTATTAAACTTTGCGATATCATAACAAAAACCTATATGTATAAGTAATATATTTAACATGGACAACGTATTAATTTTCGATAGTTTTATAATATACTAGTTTTCCGCCCGCGGCTTCGCCCGCGTCGAGTTCGGTTATATCGCGTTTCCAAGAGAACTCTTCAAAAGTCCGAGATAAAAACTATCCTATGTTCTTTCTCAAGGTCAACTCTATCTCTGTACCAAATTTCATTAAAATCAGTTCAGTGATTTAGACGTGAAAGCGTAACAGACAGACAGAGTTACTTTCGCATTTATAATATTAGTAGGGATTCATGGTGGTATGTAGCAGCATGGTACAGTTCACAATTGATCTTTAGTTTATAATCTTGCTAGGTAGATTATGAACTAACGATGTTCACAATCATACGGTGACACGCATCGTATACAACGTAGGCATGGAAATTCGGATGCCTACACCATATGCAACTTATGTAGGCATGCAAATTCGGATGCCTGCATTGCATACACCGTAGGCATGCAAATGCGGTTGCCTGCATTGCATACAACGTAGGCATGCAAATTCGGATGCCTACACTGTATACAACGTAGGTAAGTATGCAAATTCGGATGCCTACATTACTTACAACGTAGGCATGCAAATTCGTATGCCTTCATTATATACAGCGTAGGCATGCAAACTCGGATGCCTACACAGTATACAACGTAGGTAGGCATGCAAATTCGGATGCCTGCATTGCATACAACGTAGGCATGCAAATTCGGTCGCCTACATCGTATACAACATAGGCATCTGCTAAGGTGGTATCGAAAAAATTTAATGGAAGTAGCTTGCGGTACACAGCAAGTTATGCTAGTTTCTATTATATTATGTTACAATTACGTAAAATATAAAATACTCACTTTGCCGTGTCTATACATTTTGGAAATAGCTGTTTTCGTCAAAACAAATCCGGATCGCTTCAAACGGTTAGATGAAGTAATACCGCGCAATAGGCGCGATAACAGTAGGATATGTCTTCATTCCGCGGGCACATCCCTTATGCGCAAAAGTGTCTTCTGTATGGCTCCTATTATATTTAATAAATTACCTAAAGGTTGGAGAGAACTGCCTTTGTCACTTTTTAAAAGTAAGCTGCGGATTTTTTTAGTTAGTAGAGTTTATTACAGTATTTTAGATTTCATAAATGAAAAAGACTTTTCTCTTCCGACTCGAATACCTAATAAGTAATAATAGTATATAGTGCGTTTTTAATTACATATTTAATTAAATATACATTTATTAATTGTTATAGAATATTATAGATTAAAGATATTATATAAAACTATATTATGTTAGATTATTAATGAGCATTAAACGCTCATTAATATTTTATTTTTGCATGCCGATCGGTAAAATATGGCTGAACTTTATTCATTTGTAACTTCATATTGTACCCATATTTGCAAAATAAATTTTTCTTTCTTCTTTCTTTCTTTCTTTCTACGTAATTCCTGAACACATTAATGTAAAATTCTCTCTATTGTACAGCGCAGTCTGTGAGAAATTACTCTGACGTTGTTACACTATAGTTATGAAGTCATTATGACATAACTTCACGCTTATATTTCTGTAGGGTTTGACAGATATGTAAGTACTTTTGTATGCCGACAATTCTCTACTGATATTAGGTCCCTTGAAGAAGTAAAATATTTTAAACTACTTGTACCTAGATCATACTTGGTAAAGGTAAAGGAAAAATTTCTTCGCTACTTGTACGTGAATTGCTATTGTATTCTGCTGTAATTGTATTTATCTTATTGTATTGTTTGTTTATATTATATTATTTTCTATTTATGCAACAATATGTTAGGTATGTATTTATATACATTATTAATATTTATTTTATTATTATTACGTAATTCCTGAACATATTAATGTAAAATTCTCTCTATTGTACAGCGCAGTCTGTGAGAAAACAAAAAAACAAAACAGCGACACGGGGTCGCGGCAGACCACGAAGGAGATGGCGGGACGAACTGGATGTCTTCCTTGAGAACTGGAGAGAAGAAGCGCACTATCGCGACCGTTGGAAGGAATGGAGGGAGGCCTTTGCCCAGCAGTGGGACAGCACGGGCTAGTAATAATAATAATTATTAGGTATTTATTTTATTTTATTCTTGACTACTAATTGATTATTAATTACAACCGTTAACCGATTTCTTACACGACTCCAGTCCATCCCATGGTTGTCTGTAAGAAATCGCTTTTAGTGATAAGACTGCCTAGTGATTTGACGTTTGTTTTTTATCTTTTTCTCTGTATTGTGTACAATAAAAAAAATTAGCACATAACTGCAAACACTAGATTATGCTCAGACGGAAAATCTACTGAAAGAACCCTATTAACATAATAAGCGAATACGCATACACGCACGAGTGCACACACATACACGCACGAGTGCGCACACACACAAACACATACAGACATATACCCCCCACACACACACGCACGAACACACACACACATTACATACATATACACACACCTACACAGTACACATTATAGCAAGTACCTACACACTCAAGAGCAGTATGCATTTACCTATTTTTGTTTGTTTTTATTGCATAATAATGTTAATGTTCCACAAGCGGGGAAGACACTGACTCCTGTAACACAGGTAACACTTAGCTCAGGAGTCAGGGTTTCAAAAATATTGTATCCTCTCATTTTTATGTCAATAAAACATTTTATTATTATTATTTCATTATTATTTTATTATTATTTCATTATTATTTTATTAATAAAGAATAGTCTATCTATCATAGTACAAGCTCTACTTAGTTTGGGACTAGATGGTGCTGTGTAAAATTGTCCAAGAATATTTATTTATTATTTATTATCTATCATAAAAATATTTGTTCCGTAGAAGTCAATCACTCATCCGCTGCTACAAATGTAATGTGTCGTCAAAATAAGTAGGTAGGTACATACTTATCTATCCCACAAAATTAACCACAAAAAGCAACAGGTGACCAAGTCGCGGTTAAATTTAACTGCTAGCGCTAAGATAACAGTTACTTTTAACTTTCTAAGATGAAGCGCTTAGACACAACCACGGTTTGAATCTGGGTCACCGCGGTCGGCGGACTGTCTGACGTATTGTTAGTCGAAAGTGAATGAAAGTGATTCGGTATATTTACTTTGAAGGAATTATTACAGTGAAGGGCGGGTGTTGCAAGATACAAAAATAATAATAATAATTAGCGGTTGCTAAGACTGTAGAGAAAGGAACCTCCTCACAATGCTTGCCGTGTCCAGGAGTACCGCTTTCTGTATAAAGCCCTGGATATCAATACCTGAATATCTTTATCTATCAAGATATTTAATTATTATTCCATTTATTTATATTTCTACATATTTTTAAATATTATATTATAAGTATCATCATTATCATCAACCCATATACTGTCCCACTGCTGGGCACGGGTCTCCTCTCATATTGGATTAGGCTATAGTCCACCACGCTGGCCTAGTGCGGGTTGGCAGACTTCACAAATCGTCAAGAAAAATCTCTAAGGTATGCAGGTTTCCTCACGATATTTTCCTTCACCGTTTAAGCGAGTGATAATTAATTATTAATACGCACATGAATTTGAAAAGTCAGATGTGCGTGCCTTGGGTTCGAGCTCGAGACCTTCGACTTGGCAGTCCAATGGTCATACCGCAACGTTATCACTGCTATATTATAAAGAAAAATATATAAAAAATAGAAAGCCACCGGCATCAGAAGCAGGGTCCAAGCTACCGGTGGTCAAGGCCCCAGAGAAATAAACTTCCCAACAATACGGGCCGTGTCCAAGAGTACTGCTTTCAGTATCAAGCCTTAACCACCGGCATCTTGGACCTTGTTCCTGATATCGGTGGTCTGACTATTTTTTCTTATATCTTTAAATGATTTTATGTGTTTTTTGTAAAGATATTATATGAAAAATGTAGGTAATGTAAAAGGAAATAAATAATACGAGAATAATAAGAGAGGTAGAGCATAGTGGGAGTAATTCCACTCAAATTGGAACTGCCCGACTGGGGAAGCCATCCGCCATGCAGAAAATCGAAGTGAAATAACACTGCTTTGAGCTGTGTTGTGTTCCTTATGGTGAGCAAGGTAGCCAGTGCTCCGCGAGGAAACGTTGTGTTGGCAGTGGGGGGACTTTGACCCTTGTACTGCCAACCCAATCATTCCTCGTGATCAGCAGGCCGACACTCGAACCTCTAGACTACAGACGTTGTCCGTGATGAGTATGATTTTTAATAAGTATGAAGTTGAAATAAAACTATAGTTTACGGATTTTATCGCGTATATTTTTTCGCGTATATTGATATTATTAATCCCGACGTTTCGGACCCTTTACAGCGTCCGTTTACAGCAGGAGTCTACCCGTGACCATGGACGCTGTAAAGGGTCCGAAACGTCGGGATTAATAATATCAATATACGCGAAAAAATCCGTAAAACATAATTTAATTTCAATGTATAATATTCGCGTAAATGACAAAAATCAATAAGTATGAAGTTGAACTGACCTGTGTTATGTTACCTTAATAGAAAAAACCTCTTCACAAGTTTTGGAGCTGTGATCTGTGTAGCTGTGTTTAGCTCCTTTCGTTGCTGACTGTACACCTCTGCTTAACCCTTCGGGGAATACAGGCGTGGTGTTATGTTTACATGCATAGACAACAATATTATTACATGCATTCCTTCCAACAACTTCTGCTTTCATAATTTAAGGAAAGTCCCAACTACTTATATGTATACATAAATAAAATAACAAATGACGACCTAAATGACTCAGTGGCTATTATCAGCTGCTCAACTCAGGGTCGCGAGTTCCATTCCCGTATTAAGACTATATTTATGTTGCATTTAAAGTTTATTACTTTATTATAAGGTAGGTAAGGTTTCGAGATTGTCTGGTATTTTGCCGGTAAGCGATTTCTTTAAAAGAAATGAGTAAGGTAATGTGTTAATCAGACTATGTATGTATGTATGTTTGTTGTTTGTTCCTTTGAGCTCCCTCTAATATGGTCGAGCTACACAATGACTGATGCATGCGTGCCGTCGGCTGGAATTAGCCTACTCAAAGCCGCTGTGGCTCTTTCTTCAAAAGGCCATTTCAAACATTACCCTACATTGTGAAACTCACATATTTGATATTATTATGTCTGGACTTTAAAAGAGACCATGATTCTCTGAGTTTGTTTCGGTGTTTCTTCTCAGAGGTCGTCAGTTAGGAAATGCCGGCGCCTTCTAGCATAAAAAAAATCAAAGAATTGGCTTGTAAAAGTGTCTTAAAAAGATCTATTTACAGAAAATAAATATCATTTCATTTGTGGTAATTGAGAGACCAAACGCGTGAGCCGATTTTGATAATTCTCACGTCAATCGATTTGTCATAATCTTGCGAGTGTCACTAGAGACATGACAGTAATCAAAATTCAATATGGCGACAACCAGACTCCATATTGTGAAAATGAAAAAATGAAGTTGTCGAACTATAAAAAATCTCGGCTTAGCAACCGTTTCATCGACGCCAAGTTCGCGTTATGATGATCTAATTGATGCACAACGGGAGGTAGGCAACGTGGAAGCGAATTTGTCGATTATATTATAAAAAAAATACATTATAAGTACTCATTTCTAAACTATGCTACACAATTATTACACAATTAATTTATTTTTTATTGTTTATTATTATTGACTCATATCTAAAAATTCTGTGCTGTGCTACAATAAGCGGCAACTTAATAAGTTATTTCAACCTAAATGAATTTTATGCAATGTTGTGTGTGGTTTTTGTTTTATCTTCGCTGTGTTAATTTTTTGTTTGTTTGTCTTATTTAATTTCTGATTGACACCCGTGAAACACTAGGGCTCCAGATGAAAACTAGCGTCAAGCACTAATTGTGTTTGGCATTATGCTGATCTGGAGACCCATTTGGCCCAGCCGTGAGACACATGCATAACACTTTATTTTAAGTGTTGCATGTTTATCGATTTTATTTTCATTTATACTCATTTGTACTCGTAAGGTCTCACATGTTTTTGGCCAAATAAATATCTTTTCTTTCTTTCTTTCTTTCTTTCTTTATGCACATCAAAATCGTGTATCTTGCTTGTTACGTTTATAGTCCTACTTGCTCGCCAAAAAAAGTTATCCTGCCGATAATTTATTGGAACAAGGGGTAAGTTAAGGGGCGTATAATATCGTGACGATTTTACTGGTACATTAAAACCCACCATAGAAAGTAATTCAGGACTGTCGATGGAGTTGGATAGTACTTTGAGTAAATATGTGATGTCTGCTATTTCTCGTTGCTTAGACAAAGGAACTAAAACGATTTAAAGTTGGTTAGAAACTATTCAAAAGTGAAGGAAAGTACGGTTTTTAGTTGGTAGGAATCCGACATACCCTGCCCGCTCCCCGGGTGGCGGATGATCCTTGAGAATTTTCCGTACTATAAAAAAAGGTAGCGCGCGTGTTTGCCAATGCAGTAGTTGCCCCAGACGACCTGTGCAACCATAAAACCATAATACGTTATGTTGTAATCAAGATTAACAGTGTTGACATGTTTTTTTTTAAAGGAGTGTCTATGGAGTTTTTTGTCGGTTCTTTTCCATAAGATCCACTTTCTGGAACCGTGAACTAGTTTAGTTAAAATATTTGATATTGATTTCTGATATTTACGCGAATGTTATATATTTAAATAAAACTACTTTTTACGGATTTTATCGCGTTATATTGATATTATTAATCCCGACGTTTCGATAAAATATTTGACTTTATACGACCATTAAACAATGCTTCTTTAATATGGAATATTCTAAAGAACTCAAAGTCATAATCATAAAGTGTTTTTGTGAATTTAAAGCGTGGGAAAAATGTAATTGTCTAAACAATGTAAGGATGCGTTTTATTTTTAAAAATTGTACTTTTTTTCTGGTTCTCGTGTCATTTCGACACCTGAGCTTTAGGTTTATGAATTAATTTGTTTTTTTTTTTTGGTAAAGTTAACAAAAGAGTTTGGTAGCACAGATTATTATCCTCTTGGTATCAGAGGAATAGCATTTGACAATTACAAAATTGCCTCTATGCCTCGTTACTTTAGAGGTCCAGTTATAATAATAATATAATAATAATATTTTTGGGACATTTTTTACACAACACCATCTAGTCCCAAACTAAGCAGAGCTTGTACTATGGGTACTAGACCATGGATATAATACTTATATACTTTTTTTTTGTAAATACATACTTATTATCCATAAAAAACACCCAGACAAACACAAATACTCATGTTTTATCCACACAAATATTTGTGTCCTGTGGGAATCGAACCCACGACCCCATGATCAGCAGTCCGGTACTCGAACCGCTAGACCACAGAGGTCGTCAAAGTTCAAGCAGTGTTAAATGGGTTAAGTATTTGTATTTGTTTGGGTGTTTCCTATGTATTGTAAGCAAGTCCGCTAAACCGATGTAATTGAATTAAACAGGAGGTTTGCTAACTACATACTTTAATGATGCTTGAGTATTAACTTCGATGCGAAAACATAATGAGTGTGCACTGGCTGACATAATAGCAATGAAGATTTATTTAATCTAAGCAAAATAAAAATGTTGTTTATAACATTTTTACTTATCGTAAAGTAACAGACAGAAACGTGTTGCTGGGGAGTTTGTTGCGCCGTTTCTTCTTCCCAGCCAAAACACTGGGAAGTTTTGGGGGCTGTCTTAATGTAAAAATGACGTTCAAAAAGTACTGCCTAGTAGTCTATCTTGAATAAATTAGATTGACTTTGACTTTTGACTTTGACTTTGATGTTGACTTTTGACTTTGACCTTTGATTTTTTAAATTTTGACTTTTACTTTGTATGTATTTACAAAAAAAAGTATATAAATATTATATCCATTGTCTAGTACTCATAGCACAAGCTCTGCTTAGTTTGGGACTATGTACAATTTCCCAAAATATTTAATTTATTTATTCTTTAAGGTATAAAAAATCAGTTTCTTTTTAAGTATTTTTGTTATTTCTTTAATATCTACACTTTAAATACATCAACAAATACATATATTATAAGTAAGTACATCGTTAGCTACGTTATGGCGACATATTAAACAACATTCCAAAATACCGGATATTATAATTATCAATACTAATAATATATTTTAAAAGTGTGTCCGTTTGGTTGTTTTTCTTGAAGTTACAACGAAAAAACTTCGATTTATACAGAGATACAGAATAACATAGAGCTCCAAAATCAAAACAGTTTTATTTTCATATAAACCATATACAGGCACTTATGAAATGTCGAGTCTAGGTGCTCCCTAAATTATGGTTGAGCTACACAATGACTGATGCATGCGTGCCGTCGGTTGGACTGGTCTACTCAAAGCCGCTATGGCTCTTTCTTCAAAAGTCCATTTCAGGCTTTGCCCTACATTGTAAGACTCACATATTTGTTACTATTCTATGTCTGGACTTTAAAAGAGACAATGTTTCTCTGAGTTTGCTTCGGCGTTTTTTCTCAGAGCTTGTCAGTTAGGAAATGCCAGAGCCATCTAGCTTAAAAAATATGTAAATCATTGACTTGTAAAAGTGGTTTTAAAAGATCTATTAGTAACATAAAACATCAATTATCAAAGGAAGTATGTATACATACATCATCCTCAACCTCCAAGCGTGGGTTACATTGGTACAACTCTGCCTAACCCTTCGAAGAATATCGACGTGATGATATAAGCAAGATAGCAATTAATTTGAGCTGTGTTGTGTTCCTAACGATGAGCAAGGTTGCAAGTGCTCTGTGAGGAAACGTTGTGTTGGCAGACTTTGAACCTTTAACTGCCAACCTAACCATTCGTCTTTAGTTTTACAGGGTCGGCAACGCGCAATTGATACCCCTGGTGTTCCAAGCGTCTATAGGCTACGGTAACCGCTTACCATCAGGTGGGCCGTATGCTTGTTTGACACCTTAGTGGCATAAAAAAACAGATTTCATTAAGTATTATGCACGGTATACGGTTATGTTTGTGTTTTTAAATCAGAAAAAAAAATACATCAGATAATCGATATCGAAGCGAGCGATGCCGCGAAATAAAACTAGTTATGTAATATAATTAGGCAACTTGTTAAATGTTAAAATTAACCTTGGACAGAGTTTTACCGGATTTAAGGGTTACCGTCTTAACAAGTGTAAATTACAGAATACAAAAAAAAAAACGTAATAACCTACGACATTTTTATACCACTAAGGTGTCAAACAAGCATACGGACCACCTGATGGTAAGCGGTTACCGTAGCCTATAGACGCTTGTAACACCAGGAGTATCACTTGCGAGTTGCCGACCTTGTAAGGGCCATACGGTAATTAAACAGCGCCTCACAAAGGCTTGACATTTACTTGTTCATTGGCGGAATTCGTGAGGGTGACTCTCGATGTTCTAACAAATAAATAACATAATCGCATTAGGTGTAAACCTGTTATGATAGTGTTAGATCGTAAATAAATAAATAAATAAAGATTTTAAAGTTATTTAGAAAAGGAAAAATTCGACCGCGGGCAGGATTCGAACCTGCGTCTTCTGGTTAGGTACACCAGCTTAGTGGTCATAGCGTCTGGTGTACCTAACCAGAAGACGCAGGTTCGAATCCTGCCCGCGGTCGAATTTTCCCTTTAAAATCTTAGCATGGAAAATGCCAAAAAGATAAATAAAGATTGTTGAGTTGTCAGTATAAGGGTCAAAGTCCCCCCACTGCCAACACAACGTTTCCTGGCGGGCACTGACAACATACAAACATAGCATAAACAGTGATATGATATGACATTTTTGCTGGCCTCTCTACTTTAGAACACCTCTGCCTAACCTATCGGGGTATACAGGCGTGAAGGTATGTTATGTGTATGTAAGTAATTTTACCTAACTTTCCATTTTTGTGTGGTCATTGACACTAATTGTTTGATTACTAATCCGGTGAGAAAATAACTTTAATAACTTACGCATTTACGGCGACGGTAGCCACCCGCTACCTTGAGCAAAGAGCTCTCGCAAAGAGCTCAGCTAATCCGCGCACAATGTTTAGTCGAAAAATAAAGACAGATGTTAAAAAAAGAGTGACTAACTATTTTGGTAAAAGCACAAGAAGATACCTAGTACCAAAACTTGATAAATACCACATAATTATAACATCCAAAAACCAACTTAAAAAGAAACTCCAAAACATTATTTCATTGTGCCCATAGCTTTTTAATTATTTTTTATTTACTGCTTATGGCATAAAGTTATTGTGTGTGTGTACGAAAAATATTTGTATGGAATATTAATTGTATTTCTAATTGTAAAGTGAGATGACAAAGCTGCAGAATTGGTATCACAGAAAGCATGATTAATTATACATATATATAGGTATATATGTATTATATCATAAGTATGTATCCATAATATTGTATTTATTTATATATGTATTAGATATGTATATATTTATTAAGGTTCTGTATGTAAATATATGTTATAAGTTATTTAGGTTAAGTATGTTTCCATTGTGTTTTATTTTTTGCACCTGCCACTTTTTATCTCCACCACCCTATGGTAGACTGGTAGAGAATGCCTAAGGCATTAAGTCCGCCAATGTACATTTATATGTCATAAAGTTTAAATGAATAAATAAAAATAAATTGCTGCCGACAAACTGCTTTGCAGTTTGGCAGATTTCATAATTGTAATTATTTGTACAGATGTGTATCAAATAATTAAAAAAAATATGTAAAAAAATACACTGTATTATGAAATAGTATTAAGCCCGTTCCACATTTCCTCCGCGAATCGCGCGCCACACCGCGAAAGGCCCGCGAACACAAAGTGTGGAGCCGTTACGCACATTTTTCGCGGCTTCACGCATTATTCCCCGATTTATGATGCTGCCTCAAAGGGACTGCGAAGTTGTGGCGAAGCAAGCATCTATAGGCTACGGTAACCGCTTACCATCAGGTGGGCCGTATGCTTGTTTGCCTCGTTAGTAGTATAAAAAAATAAATTAAAAATGTAATATCTATTTTAAATAGTGAAGCTTTCATAAAATTACGCCTCATAGTTTATTGTAATTATCGTTTTTCTGGTCCCTTTATACATAATTTCACAAATTAATTACACCATATAATAATCTGAATACATAATTTGAAATATTCACATATCCAAATATTAAGGAAAAACTGTAGTTTAATATATATTTTTTAAATGATTAGCATTAATAGTTTAGACGTGATACACGTTTAAAAATCATAAAAAGTCTTAACTGGCTCATTAGCCTAGTGGTCCTAAACGCTACTGCTATACTAGAGGTACTGGGTTCACCTCCCAGTTCGAACAGTGTTATTGAGGTTTTCTATGAAATTCTTAATAACACCTCGGGGTTTGCATTTGTGCCCGGTTAATGGTAATAGGCTCGCCCCCTATTTCATGGGACCTAAATATACCGGCGAACTGTGAGTGTACTATTTGTACACCTCTGCCTAATCCTTCGAGAAGTACAGGCGTGATAAATGATATTTATTTCTGCAAATAGATCTTTCAAAGACACTTTTACAAGTCAATATTTTTACAAGTTGATAATTTACATATTTTTTTAGTTAGATAGCTCCGGCATTTCCTAGCTGATTACCTCTGAGAAGAAACGCCGAAACAAACTCAGAAAATCATAGTCTCTTAGTATGTTATGTTCAAAGTCGTATATCGCCGCCTTAAGTAGATAGTATGTACAATAAAATATTACATAAATTACGAATATCTGAATGAGAGGCAATTGTCGGTCATTAGAAAGTATTTTTCACAACACACAGGTTATAAACTTTCAACTTAAGTGATTATAACAGACATAAAGAAATAGAACGAAAAAAAAGAAAGAAATATTTTTATTAAATAGGTATATATTATTTGCCGCTATTTGCACAATTAATTAATAATAATGTTGAAATTATTAAATAATATGAATAAAATAATTTAACGATCATAATAATTATGATCGTTAAATGATATTTAGAATATTATAATATAATATTAATATTGCAATGCAGCCAGCTTCTTGGGTACGCTACCAGACGATGGCAATGCGGATGAGTTTTTTGATGCTCTTTTTTAGTCTAGTTTTAGTTTAATTTACTTACTCCGTAGTTTTTTGTTTAAATTTTAGTTTGTTTATTTATTTATTTTTTATTTATTTATTTAAACACATACAGCTATCATCACAGGCTTAACCTAATACAATAGCGTAGTTGTAGTTATAAGTATATATTATTATTCCAAACAAGAAGTTACAATGCAAAATGCGACCCGTGTGTTAATAAGTAGTGTAAATAAGTTTATTTTAAAAATATTTTTAATGATATTTTTATTTAATATATTATGATATTTATGGTATAAAATTTAATATTTATAACAATATTTGCTGTGTATTGATTTCTGACACTGGCGAATATTAGATATTAAAATAAAACTACTTTTAACGGATTCTATCGCATTAAATTGATCGGTTGAATCGGATTGCCAATAATTAACAAAAATGTAGGGTAGCTGTCAGTAATTATAACATCAAGACGTCCACCGTCTACCCGTGACCATGGACGCTGTTAAAGGGTCGGGATTAATAATATCAATATAACGCGATAAAATTTGTAATGAAATGGAATTGTATTTATTTCTGTAGGCTGTCAGACTTCACATACCGTCGAGAAAAATCTCTAAGGTATGCAGGTTTCCTCACGATGTTTTCCTTCACCGTTTAAGCTGATAATTAATTATTAATACGCACATGAATTCGAAAAGTTAGAGGTGCGTGCCTTGGGTTCGAACTCGAGACCTTCGACTTAGCAGTCCAATGGTCATACCACTAGGCTATCACTGCTTTTTTTAGTTTATAAAAATTATATTATAGTATAATTATTTATCATAATTAACCTATATACTGTCCCACTGCTGGGCACGGGTCTCCTCTCATATTGAGAGGGATTAGGCTATAGTCCACCACGCTGGCCTAGTGCGGATTGGCAGATTTCACACATACCTAATTCAAATTCCCAGGTACTACCTAAACTTTAATAGAAAAAATCCAACAGCACTTCTCGAACTGAAAATCGAGCCTATGGTCTCACGTTCAGCTGCCGCTGACTAAACCATTAAGGCAGCTTTCTTTTAAAAAAAAAGTTAATCATTCTTAACCAACCGAAAACAAAAATTAGCTAACTGTAAAGTTACCAAACTCTTAACCGCACGTTTCGTCAAAATGGTCAGAGAAATGATGGTCATTACAAAGTAAAGGTATGCGCACACCTCTTGATATGCAATTTTAACTGTTTGTACTTTTTTTTACTATTAAAATAACCTTACTAATATTATTTTCTATTTCTGTGTTATTCATCAGCTATGTGTTCTTTTACGATAAAAAATATATGCTAAAAAAACGTTCTTATTATTCGCCCATACTACGTAGTGGTAAGAAAAAACAATATATATCCGTTGTTTTTCTAATTAAAGACATTACCATATCGGGCTCATAATGAATAACTTAACTTTTTTTTATTGTGATAACATGACAAACAAGCCGCCTGGTCCCTGTTATTTCACTTCGATTTTCTGCAAGGACTTCCCCAATCGAGCCGCTCCAATTTGAATGGAATTACTCCCACTATGCTCTATCTTCTACTCAACTCTGTTTACTTTGAAGGTGATCTTAATAACCACTTTGAATATATCATTTTGGGGCCAAAATCAAATGTTCAATTTGTAAGGTTATTTATTAGAAACATATTTATAATCGGATTATATTATAGAATTCGCAATAAGTGTAAAATCTTAATGACTCGCATTTTTTCCGCAAATTTATCAAGAATGTTAGGCTAGTACCACATTAATGGGAACCTCGCGTAAGTCACTGATATGCGATCGATTTTAAATTCAAGATCTCATCTAAACTAGTCGTGTTAATGATTTGTAAAATATATAGGTACGATAAGAGCATTTCCTTAACAATTTGATATGTGCATATTTTAGATAATGTTTATATAACATGGTATATATAATTTGTGAAATTATGTACCTACATATAATAATGGGACAAAACACAAAAACTTTCAGGCGTAATTTTCGAAAACCGTAGCAATTTTTCTACGTTTTAGTATTTTTTTTAAAGAGAGGAGAATTATCTGCAAATCTTCGCTTTAATGTTAAGAGCCAATCGCTTAGTAAATGATCCTAGAGAACAAATAAAAGAAAAGAAGTCAAAATAATACATATATTCAAGATAGACTACGGTGGTAATTTTTGAACGTCATTTTTATATTCAAGACAGTCCCCAAAACGCTCGCTCTTTTCTGTCTATATTGTTTTAGCTGGGAAAAAGAAGCGCATTAATAACTAGCGACCTGCCCATTGCACCCGTGCGAAGCCGCACGGATGCAATGTACTACCTAACATGCATAATATATTATACATAAATATAGCCTATGACACAAAAATAATGTGTCTAAAAGAAATTTCAAAATCCAAAATCCAGAGATTACCCCAACAAACTCACAAACTTTACCGCTTTATAATATTAGTATAGAGAAGACTATGCAGTTCAGTAGGTATCACGTACAATGAACTTAATTATATATAAATGTAACTATTATATTATTTACTTACGCATAAAAAATATCCTTTAAAAAGAACTGATACATTTACGGTGTTTTAATGACTGGCAGATGTACTAAATAACATAATTCAATAAGTATAGGCACTTTTACGTAATCTGGAACAGTTACGTCTAAGGAAACTGTCAAAAATCGAATGGACAAGTGGACAGTGTATTAGGTATAAACAAGCGTTGCTTCTAGCGAAGTTTGGCTTGTGCGTAATGTGTCCTCCACCTTACTCACTTAACTAGAAGTAACTTGTAATAAATCCATGGCCATTAAATTAATAAGAAAAAAAAACCTAAGTTGACATAAATTATTTTCTAAGTAGTAGGATATAATATATGCCTATGATCACCAAAGCGACTTGTTATTAATTTGTATGCGGTTAAGAATTTAAATTATGACAAATAATCGGGTTATTTGTTAACCAATAAAAGTACGATTTAATATTTAAATTTGGTTGGCGTTGATGGTGAAGGTAGATAAGAACTTAATTTGGAATAAATATGGGTACAGCCTACGGTTGTCATACGAACACCCATAACAATCGTCAGTAGTAAATAAGCCTGACAACCAGTCTGTCCTCAGGATATCGGTATTACCCATAAATTGGGTTACGGAGGTCTGATGGCAGTAGCTTCGTGTACAATACTGATATTCAGCTGCATCTGGTTAGACTGGACTGGACCCCAACATAGTTAGAACATAGTATAGACGACGTGTGTGGTCTAGTGGTTCGCGTGTCGGGCTGCTGATCACGAGGTCGTGGGTTCGATTCCCACAAAAGACAAATATTTATGTGATGAACATAAGTGTTTGTGTTTGTCTGGGTGTTTCCTATGTATTATAAGTACGTATTTACAAAAAAAAAGTATATAAGTATTATATCCATTGTCTAGTACCCATAGTACAAGCTCTGCTTAGTTTGGGACCAGATGGTGCTGTGTAAAATCGTCCAAGAATATTTATTTATTTATATTATAGTTGGGAAAAAAGCTCGGCTGAACATTAGTAATTTACACAAAGCGATTGCCATAAGACATCAGCACACCCAATATTCTGGGTAATACCGATATCCTTAGGATAGATTAGTTGGCAGGTATTTGATTTCTGACTACCTACCACTGATGACTCTGACTCTGAAGCATGGAGGAGTCTCGATGTGTTAAGAATGGTCACTCATCCACAGACTGACCGCGACTAGCGCAGCTTAACCTTGGAGATTGGTTGATCAGCTTAATTTTTACTTGGCCATGAGTTCCTTATCTTACCCTCCAAACATTTGAACCCCCTGAACGTTGAATAAAACGCCAACCCGCACTAGGCTAGCGTGTTGGACTATAGCCTAATCCCTCTCATTCTGAGAGGAGACCCGTGCCCAGCAGTAGGCTATATGATATATGATAGCAATATATGATGATGAACGGTAAATAGAGACTTCATCATTTATCATACTGTCATCGACAACATAATACTAACTTACTTCTCCATCTTGCTATAAGTGAATTAATTTGAATGGTTCTAATTTTAGATTTTTCCGTTAAGGTCATTCACCCATAACTTTATTTTAACAGCTCTCATTAATCACGTTGTTAGCCTAGTAGGCGTAAGCGCCACTGCTACGCTCGAAGTCCAGGGTTCGATTTTCAGGTGGAGCAAAGTGTTATTGGATTCTTCTGAAATTCTCAGTAGCAATTCGGAGTTTGGATTTTTGCCTTATTAGGATTTTATAATATAGACATTGCTGTATCTACAGTTATACATTTTTGTATGTTTATCTGTAGATCAACCTTTTAAAAAAGGTTTAAGCTCCAAGTAAGCTAAAAAGACTATTTAATTCCGTATTCTGAAACATTTTGCTATAAATATGAATACTTTTTAGAGTTCCGTATCTAAATGTTAAAAATAGGATACTATTACTAAGACTCCGCTGTCCATCCGTCCGTCCGTCTGTCACCTGAACCTTGATAGCTAGACAGCTGAAATTTTCATAAATGATGAATTTCTGTTGTTCCTATAACAACATATACCTACTAAAAACAATAATTTAAATATTTAAGAGGGGCTCCCATACAACAAACGTTTTGTTATGCCGTTTTTTGCTCGATATTAATAACGGCAACAGGTAGACGCTTAAAATATTCACTGAATATTTAGTTGTATACTCACTTTAAAAATAAATACTAAATTAAAATAAAATAAATATTTAAGGGGGGTTCTGGTACGGAACCCTTCGTGCGCGAGTCCGACTTACACTTTTTTGTGTATATAATATATTGTTCAGTTTATATTTTACTAAAACATTACATACTGAAAGGTTCATATTCAATTGGGAAAATTTGACAGTTTTGGATAGCTTGACCTGCTAGCATCTGTAGCTCCATACATGATTCTCTATTTAACCCAAAAGTACTGTGACATTAAGTCCGGCTTGCATGCCATTATTGTACATAAAAGTTTAAATAAACAAATAAATATTGAACGTGGTACCAGCTACAACACACACGACACGCTATATGTGTGATGACCCTTAAGTATTCTGAGTAACGGTGTATATACAATATTTTGTAACAGACATTAGATAGACGGTAGGTGCATTCAACTTTGAATATCGACATGCTTTGAGCAATAAATCATATAGTATCATGTTTATTAATATCTCTGTAGAAAGCAAACATGTATTGCAAAATTTGCGAATGAAGTACACAAATTATCAGTTAACTTTACTGATAAAATGGCTTAAAGAATACAACTATGATGACATAGAAATCATTGTTATGAATAGATAAATGCTTACACACAAACACATTCACACACCGCATGGGAGCTTGTCATGCTCACTAAAATGTCCTGCTGATGGTGGCGTTGTGTGTCTGGTCGTTTTATTCCCTGCAACATGGTTGAGTCGAACGCCACGATACACACGTCATACACGTGAGCGGGTGCCGTCTGTCGGGGCTGGTCAGTTATTACTGTCAATGGCAATCTTTTCTTTTTATTCTGTTTAATTATTATAATGGATTAATTATTATTCTACACATCAAACTGCATTGTTCTCATGAACTATTCAAAACAAAATTGTAGACCAAGATTTACTTTGTTAACATGTTTTTTTTAAAGGAGTGTCTATGGAGTTTCTTGCCCGTTCTTCTCCTTAAGACTCAACTTTTTGGAACCGTGCAACTAATTTTGAATTTTCAAAAGTGCTATTTAATGGTCTAATTGAAATAAAATATTTGACATTGACTTAAACTCTATCGACTTTTTTTACTTTATTCGAGGGGAACAGATAGCATATTAAGTATCATGGCCCACCAAAGTCTAAATATATATATTTATATACCACTAAGGTGGCAAACAAGCATACGGCCCACCGATTGTAAGCGGTTACCGTAGCCTATAGACGCTTGTAATACCAGGGGTATCAGTTGCGCGTTTCCGACCCTGTCAAACGAAAGAGGAATAGTTGGTTTGGCAGTATAACGGTCAAAGTCCCCTCACTGCCAACACAACGTTTCGCAGACCACTGGCAACCTTGCTCATCGTGAGAAACACAACACAGCTCAAAGCAGTGTTATTTTACTTCGATTTTCTGCAAGGCGGAGGTACTTCCCGAGTCGGGCAGCTCCAATTTGAGTGGAATTACTCCCACTATGCCCTCTCTTAAAATAAGCCGTACAATATATATTTGTATTACAAAATACTGGTTATACAGCCCATATTCGTTTGCCCAACACTCTGGGAAGTTGGATCTGTGTCTGTGTGTCACATGCTTATGTAAGCGTTACGTAAGACGCAAGCGCAGATATTTACTTCAATAACTTAGACGCCGTTATGTGTTAAAGTATTCATAGTTCAACGTTTTACTGTAGGTAGGTATAATTTTGAACTTGCAGATGTCGAGAGGGTTTTGTTTATATTATTTCATATTTATTATTATTATTAGCCCGTCCTGTAAAGGCAAAGGCCTCCCTCCATATACATAGTGCGCTACTTCTCTCCAGTTCTCAAGGAAGACATCCAGTTCGTCCCGCCATCTCCTTCGTGGTCTGCCGCGACCACGTGTCGCTGTTTCAGGGCACCAATCCTTAGCTTTTCGGGCCCTTAATTATAGTCATATTTATTATAATATAATAATATTTTTTTATTATTCAGATAACTAAGATCCAATGTGTTAGTAATTACAATAATGACTTACAAACTATTGTTAGTAAAACGACAAATATTGGTGATTTATTGTGACATAGTAATTTATGACCGTCCTCACCATCTTTTTTAAAATCGGAGATGTAATATCCTCCCTTATTATTTTGAGGATACTGTTTCCTCTGTTGCTAGTTTCTCGTACTCTGCTTTTTTTATTGCATTCCTTAATGTACAATAAAGGTGGTAAATATAATAAATAGAAACAATTATGGACCCTGTAGGGCGCAGCAAAGAAATTTTTAAATTAATCATTTTGGAGAGAGAAGGAGTTCTTCTTTAATTTGATATAATGTATTTATTCTATACAGGTTGTTACAAAACTACCCGTAAAGCCGAAAGGAGGTTAAATGTGGCCTTATAAATTTTACAACTCGCAAGTGAACTATAAGGAAACAGATGACCAGAAGATCTTTCGAGTTTAATTTACAATGATGTTTTTAGTGAAAAAAGTGAATTAATGACTTTTTAATTAAAATTCTCATTGGTTTAGATAGAAATAATGATTTTGTACAGTTTAAAGTTGAAAAAACTGCAAAAACAACGTAAAATTTAAGAAAATTATGACGAAAAATTCCAACGCAGGGGTTCCAGAATCATGTACTAAAACTGTAAAATTTTCCCAATTGAATATAAACCTTATAATTTTGTATTAAAGTTAAAACTCTATCAAAGAAATTTGACAGATTGGGGTAGCTTGATTTGCTGGCCTCTGTACATTAAAATAATTATGATTCTATTGTGTAATAAATAATAATATTTTTGGGACATTTTACACAACGCCATCTAGTCCCAAACTAAGCAGAGTATGAGTACTAGACAATGGATATAATACTTATATACTTTTTTTTTTGTAAATACATACTTATAATACATAAGAAACACCCAGACAAACACAAATGTATGAAATAAATGAATTTATCATTTAAGTATTCATCGATCCTGTAGTAACATTTGTTTAACAATAGCTTTTTTAATTTGTGTGTGAATTTATTAAAAATTTAAGGTACTTAACTTATTATGAATTTTTATTGACATGACTATTTTATATATAACTAGCGACCCGCCCCCGCTTCGCACGGGTGCAATGTACTAATAAAATACATGTATTATACATATAAACCTTCCTCTTCAATCACTCTATCTATTAAAAGAAACCGCATCAAAATCCGTTGCGTAGTTTTAAAGATTTAAGCATACATAGGGATATAGGGACAGAGAAAGCGACTTTGTTTTATACTATGTAGTGATAAACACACTAGCTATTCCCGTGGCTTTCCTCGCATCTCAAACGATAAAAAAGGTGCTCCCACTATGTCCGTAACTAAGGTCTAATCCATCTCAGTACCAAAGGGGATAAAACTTATCGGGCATATCGACCCGCCCGCCATTTTGTTTTTCTTTCGAAATCGCGGCGCACTATAAAAATGATATGCATGGATAGAGGACACATAAACGAACAAAAAATGTCAGCAATATGGTACTCCAAAATGTCACATCATGAACCCATATACTGTCCCACTGCTGGGCACGGGTCTCCTCTCATATTGAGAGGGAATAGGCTATAGTCCACCACGCTGGCCTAGTGCGGGTTGGCAGACTTCACAAACCGTCGAGAAAAATCTCTAAGGTATGCAGGTTTCCTCACAATGTTTTCCTTCACCGTTTAAGCGAGTGACAATTAATTATTAATACGAAAATGAATTCGAAAAGTCAGAGGTGCCTTGGATTCGA
Source organism: Acronicta alni (assembly GCA_964056405.1). Taxonomy (NCBI): domain Eukaryota; kingdom Metazoa; phylum Arthropoda; class Insecta; order Lepidoptera; family Noctuidae; genus Acronicta; species Acronicta alni. The sequence continues at coordinate 7,102,157 of OZ043942.1, forward strand.
ACTCGAGATCTTCAACTTGGCAGTCCAATGGTCATACGACTAGGGTATTACTGCTTGCAAAATGTCACGTTACCGATATATTTGACGGTAAAGATCAAAATAATGATTGTCGCTGTACCTACTCATATGACGGTCTTTACCGACAAATATCTCGGTAACGTGACATCTTAGGGTACCATGTTACTGACATTATTGTTGTTTGTTTATGTGTCCTCTACCTATACATAGCACCTTCATAGTGCGCCGCGATTTCGAAAAAAAAACAAAATGGCGGCGGGTCCGATATGTTTTCTGTTTTTTTTTATACTATTAAGGTGGCAAACAAGCATACGGCCCACCTGATGGTAGCGATTACCGTAGCCTATAGACGCTTGTAACACCAGGGGTATCACTTGCGCGTTGCCGACCCTGTAAAACGAAAGAGAAATAGTTGGGTTGGCAGTATAAGGGTCAAAGTGCCCCCCACTGCCAACACAACGTTTCGCGGACCACTGGCAACCTTGCTCACCGTAAGGAATACAACACAGCTCAAAGCAGTGTTATTTCACTTCGATTTTCTACAAGGCGGAGGTACTTTCCCAGTCGGGCAGCTCCAATTTGAGTGGACTTACTCCCACTAAGCCCTACCTCTCAAACCCTTGTGCATATATTACGTATTCTGTGCTACATAGTTGAACATATGTCATAAGATTCACTCACAGTATTTATCTCTAAATCAACATGAAAACGCAATAAAATACAAGTATTTCAATGCACTAAGTACTTGGTACTATAGCAAGGCTCGGTTATCAGGTCTTGGCCGTAGCCTAGAAAAATACAGACCTTGGTAGCTGCGATTACTATAATTGTTAAGAACTTAAGTTGATAAAATGCTGTAATGTAGGTACTTAATCTCTATAACGGATAACTAGTTCTTTTTATGCGTTTGAACCTAGTATTTTTTCTAAACAAAATCACTGTGACGTCACGAGGATTTGATCCTTTTTTTTAAACTACTAAGGTCCTTAGGACCCTTATACTGCCAACCCAACTATTCGTCTTTCGATATAAAGGGTCGGCAACGCGCAAGTGGTACCCCTGGTATTACAAGCGTCTATAGGCTACGGTAACCGCTTACCATACCGCGTCCGTATGCTTGTTTGCCACCTCAGTGGAATAAAAATTAACAAATAGGACTTTGTATCTGGGTAAAATAAACGCAGACGAAGGTGCGGGAAACTAGAATTCTTATAATTAAGCAATATGTATTATAACCTACGTTCTTTCTAAGAAGCGACGCTATAAATATTTTTGCAAATTCAGCTTTTCGAGGCAATCAAATTGGTAATAAAATTTAGTAGATAACATAGTTTTGAACATTATAAAGTACCGGTTGTAAAATTGTGTTTTTGAGTCAAAGTTATATTTATCTATTGATTTCTGACATTTACGCGAATATTATACATTGAAATAAAACTACTTTTTACGGATTTTATCGCGTATACTGATATTATTAATCCCCAATTAATAATATCAATATACGCGATTAATAATATCAATATACGCGATAAAATCCGTAAAAAGTAGTTTTATTTCAATTATATTTATCTATATCGCTTACCGCTCTGTCCCTCTGTACGCTGATATATTTTAAACTACGCAACGGTTTTTGATGCGGTTTTCACTACCATTTAGATGATAATAATTTGAGCAACTCGTGGCTAAGTAACAACTAAGCTGATCAACCGATCTGCAAGGTTAAGCTGCGCTATTCGCGGTCAGTCTGTGGATGGGTGATAATTTCTTCCGCACCCGTGCGGAGCTGGGTTAAATTATCGGATGGTTAAATTATGGTGGAATTATCTAAATGGTAGTCTTCTTTCTCTGAGCCTTTTCCCAAATATATTGAGGTCGGCTTCCAGTGTAATGCGGCTGAATATCAGTATTTTACACGAAGCGACTGCCATAAGACCTCCGCAACCCAATTTCTGGGCAATACCGATATCCTGAGGATAGACTGGTTGTCAGGCTTTTTGGGCTTCTGACTACCACTAACGATTGTCTTAGGTGTTCGTATGACAACCGGGACCGACGGCTTTACGTGCTCTCCGAGGCACGGAGGGCTCTCGACCCATCACCCATCCACAGACTGACCGCGATTAGCGCAGCTTAACTTTCAGATCGCTTAAACAGCGCAGTTACGAGCCCCTCTTATCTCTCTCATGTTTCTATAAGCTAAAAATAACACCGAATATTAGTAATGGCGGAATTTGTTCTTTGTGTAAGTAAACATGTTTTTTTCTACATATACATTTCATACAAAAGTTTTTTATTAAATCCAGCAATTGATATGTGAGTATCTATTATTCCCTCAATCATGCAACTTATGACTTTGTTCTTCCTTCTAGAAATTTCATGAACGTTCATGTTGCTTTTTTTTGTCTAATTTTTTTTATTTCACTAAGTTGGCAAACAAGCATACGGCCCACCTGATGGTAAGCGGTTACCGTAGTCTATAGACACTTGCAACACCAGGAGTATCACTTGCGCGTTGCCGACCCTGGATTGAAAGAGGAATAGTTCGGTTGGCAGTATAAGGTTCAAAGTCCCCCCCACTGCCAACACAACGTTTCCTCGTTTATGAATTCATTAATTTCATAATTAATGAATTCGTAATGTATATTTTTGTCATTTTCCATTCAGAATGATTCAATTCATAATGATTGACGTATCTGCTATGCTAGAGGTTCTGGTTTCGAATCCCGGGTCAATCAAAGTGTAAGTGTTTTTCTATTAAATTCTCAGTAGCAGCTCGGAGTTTGGATTTGTGCCCGGTTAATGGCAATAGGCTCGCTCCCTATTAAATGGGACTTAAACATATCGTCGAACTGAGGGTGTATATACACCTTGGCATAACCTTTCGTGGAATACCTACATGCATAATGTATGTATTACCTAATACCAGAGACAAGTTTTTTCTGCAAATAAACACTTATTTTACACATTATGAACTTTGGTCACCCGTAAGTGATCATTGTTTGACGTTGTAAATATTTAAAATACATATGTACTGAGGCCAGCACATCAAGCTACAACAATCTGTCAAAGGATGTCACCAAAATCTGCCCAAATGATGTACTGAGGGTACACTTATTGGAAAAAATACCCTGTATTACGCTGGTTAAAACTCTAGTCATACTTTTTTTTTATGCTCACTAGGGGATGAGAAAAAATAACTTTAAATTTGAAAAAACGCACGCCGTTTTAACACACTAGTATCAGTTTCATTGTGGTTTTATAGTAAAAACTTGGTAGCTATCTGCTGTCAGTGTTACTTTTGGAATGTCAAACGCACGCCATTTTGGCACAATATTAACAGTTTCTTATTGATTTCATCGGATTTCATTGTAAAAACTGTCAACTTGACAGCTGTCATGTACCTCTGGTACAAATTTGGACTGAGTTGTATGGACTTTTGATGACCTCCTTTCTTTTCTCCTTTTCTCCTGATTGATTTCCAACTTTGAAGTAAAGTAATAAGGTTCATATTCAATAGGGAACTATTCGACAGTTTTGAATAGCTTGACCTACTGGTGTCTGTACATAATACACACCTGTATTCCCCGAAGGGTTAGGCAGAACTAACGTTCAGTATGTTTAGGTCCCATGTAATATTGCGAGCCTATTGCCATTTATTTTTGAGAGAGGTAGGGCATAGTGAGAGTAATTCCACTCAAATTGGAGGTGTATGACTGAGGAGGAAGTACCTTGCAGAAAATCGAAGTGAAATAACACTGCTTTCAGCTGTTCCTAAGGGTTAGCAAAGTTGCCAGTGCTCCGCGAGAAAACATTGTTTTGGGAGTCCCCCCACTCCCAAAACAATGTTTTTAAACAATGTTTTTTAACTTTGATCCACTGCCAACCCAACTATTCCCCTTTCGTTTTACAGGGTCGAGAACGCGCAAATGATACTCCTGGTGTTGCAAGCGTCTACAGGCTACGGTAATCGCTTACCATCAGGTGGGACGTATGCTTGTTTGCTGTGGTATAAAAAAAATTTAACAAAAATGTAACCTTTGACTTTGAAACTCCTGGAGGTAGATAATTAAATAGAGGCACCCTAGGGACGTGCCCAAGGCAGTGGTCTCCATGTGGTGATAGTGGCTACCAGGGTAGTGTTAGTAGGTAAGAACTAAGAATCACTAATTAAATACTAAGCCTATAAACTGTATGTATTAATGTTAAAAAAAAAAATTAACTAAACTAAGACCTACCGTTACCAACCATAATCCCAAACTACTCTCAGATCAGTCGCCTTTTGCCAATTCCCCTCCGTAAACAAAGAAAGTACCTAAATCAGGGCTACGAGCTACGGGATTCCCCTCCACATTCCACGACCCCAACAGTTACAGTATACATTAATGACCCCCATCAGTAGAACGATGATTGCTTCTGCCATCCGAACAAGATTAGCATTAAATTATAAAAAAAACAATGGTTTTCCCCAAGTAGTAACGACAATGGAATTAAATGACGCATGAGGTTATCTTGGGCCATCTAAGAAGATACTTGATTTATATAGATCCTGTTACTGATACGCGCACGCGCAGGCTGCCTCGCATCTACTGTGTAAAGTAACTCAAATTAAAATTAATTAAAAATTGATTATTTCTGAACTAATATTCGACAGCTAGTTGTTGATTGGAGGCTCCTTTTAAGCAAAAAAATGCTAATACAGGGTCGGCAACGCGCAAGTGATACCCCTGGTGTCGCAAGCATCTATAGGCTACGGTAACCGCTTACCATCAGGTGGGCCGTATGCTTGTTTGCCACCTAAGTGCGCTAACCAAGTATAAATCTGATGCTAAGTTTTACAGTCGCTCAGGCGTATCAAACTTGTGTATCTTTTTGTATTTTCTGGCATTTTCCATGCTAAGATATTAGCGAAGGAAAAATTCGACTGAGGGCAGGATTCGTCACCATAAAGACGTAAATTCAGAATGTGACGGCACATTTCGTCATGGCGGGTGGTACTCGCGGTGGCTTAGTGGTCATAGCGTCTGGTGTACCTAACCAGAGGACGCAGGTTTGAATCCTGCACGCAGTCGAATTTTTTCTTCGCTAAATATCTGCTTATAAGTATTTTAAAAAAGTCGAGTTAACGAAACTTTTTACATAGTACTTTTGCATATTATTTTAGATAAGAATTAGTTGTATATTAAGCATTATTTTATTAAGTATAATATACGTTTTTACTTTTGAACATATAAATATAAAATAAATATTTTTGGGACATTTTTACACAGCACCATCTAGTCCCAAACTAAGCAGAGCTTGTACTATGGGTACTAGACAATGGATATAATACTTAGATACTTTTTTTTTTGTAAATATATACTTATAATATATAAGAAACACCCAGACAAACACAAATACTCATGTTTTACCGACACAAATATTTGTGTCCTGTGGGAATCGAACCCACGACCCCATGATCAGCAGTCCGGTACTCGAACCACTAGACCACAGACGTCGTCAAATATAAATGTAATCATCTAATTGTAAAAGTTTATTGATAAAAAATATTTAATATTAAAATATTAAACTTACTCTTAAAAGGTATTGCAATTTCCATAGTGACTTATTACTGCTTACCTGAAACAAAAGGAATACATATATTTTGATTAAAAGATTAATTATTACTCGCTGTTTCCCGCGCTTTTCCCCTCATACTGAAAAGCTTTCTGAGACAAAAGTCTAGCCTAAGTCTTTTTCCAACATCTAATCTTTCTCCGTACTAAATTTCACCTAAATCTGTTCAGCGGTTTAGGCGTTAAAGCGTAACAGAGAGATAGAGTTACTTTGGAATTGATTAGCCTACTAACAAATTACTATATCTAACTAATAAGTCAGACTACAACGACTATTACTAATTAATAAGTCATTGATTACTATAATCCCCAGACTATACTAATCTATGACCCAATTAGCAAAGCCAAAAGCCCGAACGAAACGCTTTAAATCAAGTTTCATCATGCGTACCGCTGAAATGTGGAATGAGCTTCCTGAGTGGGTCTTCCCCAATAACTATAATCTGTGTGTCTTTAATTCTCGAGTGAATCGGTTTCTTCTAGGCAAGCGCGCGCCACCGTAGATCGCAGTGTCGCTTAACATCAGGCGAACTAGTGGGCAAGCGTAGGTCTATCGTGATAATAAAAATAAAAAAAGTTATAGTGATGATAGTAGTCGCTGGGGCAAAATGGTTCTCGAGTGGAGACCACGCACTGGAAATTGCAGAGTAGGATGGCGAACGTGATGAACAGATGACTTTGTAAGGGTCGCTCGGAGTCGTTGAATGCAGGCGGCATGTAACCGGTCCCTGTGGAAGTCTATGGGGGAGGCCTTTGTTCGGCAGTGGACCTCCTGTGACTGATATGATGATGTAAATAGTATATTTTTTTAGTCACGATAGGCCTACGCTTGACCACTAGTTCGCCTGATGTTAAGCGACACTGCGATCTACGGTGGAGCGCGCTTGCCTAGAAGAAACCGATTCACTCGAGATTTAAAGACACACAGATTATAGTTATTGGGGAAGACCCACTCAGGAAGCTCATTCCACATTTCAGCGGTACGAGAGGTAGGGCATAATAGGAGTAATTCCACTCAAATTGAAGTTGCCCGACTGAGGATGTAACTCCGCCTCGCAGAAAATCGAAGTGAAATAACACTGCTTAAGTTATAGTATTTCTATTTCGTTACAGGGTCGGCAACGCGCAAGTGATACCCCTGGTGTTGCAAGCGTCTATAGGCTACGGTAACCGCTTACCATCAGGTGAGCTATATGCTTGTTTTCCACCTTAGTGGTATATTATAAAAAAAACATTAAGTACATTTATAATAAAGATTAAGTAGTATGAATTCAATCAGTGATTAATTGGTTGTCAGCCAATTCGGATTGCTGACTTATTACCACTAACGATTTAAATATAGTACTTATAAGACAACCGGAATCGATTACTTAACGTGCTCTCCGAGTCACAGTATTGTCATAGAATCGATAAATAATCGGGAATTATTATATGCATAACAATGCGGAAACTCCTCAACAAAGATATCCAATAATTATTTATTATAAGTTAATCCAATGACGCGATTTGTTTATGAATGAATTATTAGCATCGGTTTCCAACAAATTCATAAAAAAAGTGACTATGATATATGATATTTATTTCTGTAAATAGATCTTTTAAAGACACTTTTACAAGTCAATATTTTACATGTTTTTTTAAGCTAGATGGCTCCGGAATTTCCTAACTGACGACTTCTAAGCTGGGGGTCTACTCCCTAAGCACCAAGTCCGTAGTTTCGACCTTCGTTACGGGCGTTTTCTACTCCGTATCACCTACGGACTGATGATTCGTTCGGGGCCCGAACTAAGAATGAATGACAACACAATTTGCTACTCTCGATGTGTTTTTTTTTACCTGTTCGAAAAATTTAATTTGACACTTGTTTTACCGGACTCCGAAGTTTCGGAGAACTTTCGAACGGCTCGTAACTTCGTTGACGGATATAGGGAGTAGAACCTCAGAAACGCCGAAACAAACTCAGAGAATCATAGTCTCTTTTAAAGTCCAGACATAGAATAGTAACAAATATGTGTCTTACAATGTAGGGCAAAGTCTCAACTGAAATGGCCTTTTGAAGAAAGGGCGGCCTTTGAGTAGACCAGTCCCAACCGACGGCACGCATACATCAGTCATTGTGTAGCTTAACCATAATTTAGACTTTTCTAAAGAACCTATTGGACATACAAGTAGGCTAATTATTTTTTATGGCAACTATTTTAGTACCTATGTTGAATGTTATCATTTCGCTGAAAAGCCTATTTCTGATGCTAATCGTAAGGTGAAAATTGCGATTCTGTTCAAACGGACTAAAGGATGTCACCAAAATCTACCCAAATGATGTACTGAGGGTACACTTATTGGAAAAAATACCCTGTATTACGGTGGTTAAAACTCGTCATATTTTTCTTTTTTATGCTCACTAGGGGATGAGAAAAATAACTCTAAATTTGAAAAAACGCACGCCATTTTAACACACTAAGTAGTAGGTAACAGTTTTTTAATGTTTTTATAGTAAAAACATTAAAAATTATCTGCTGTCAGTGTCAGTTTTGGAATGTCAAACGCACACCATTTTGGCACGCACATTATTATCAGTTTCATAGTGATTTCATAGTAAAAACTGTCAACTTGACAGCTGTCATGTACCTCAGGTACAAACTTGGGCTGAGTTGTATGGACTTGATGACCTCATTTAAGCTTTAATGATAAAAAATAACTGTCAAAATTATAAGTTTTTTGTTGTTTTCCGTTACTAGCTTATGATATATCTAATCCCTTATATACAGTCACTCCTCAAATATTCTATTTTTTTAGTGGGAGAACGCTGTTGCTAGGGTCGTCTGTGCTAGTACCGTAGCATTGCCAAATTATGTCGCCAACGTGCTAAACTGCTGAAATTATTGTGGTCCGGTTTGAAGGGCAATGTAGCCAGGGACACCACACCTTTTTTGTTGACGAGGTTGGAAATGCCCACCGCTCCGGGGAGAGCGGTGGGGTGAGTCGGACTCCGCTCTGAAAAGAGCGAGCTACCGACTGAAACCAACCTCGACGTTTCGTGTCACAACTTAAGTGCCGGGACTACGGGAGCGCTCTAGCAATCGTCCGCAGGCACCACACCTATGACGACCGTTAGTGAATTTATAATATAAATATCGAAGGAAATAACACTGCTTTGAGCTGTGTTGTGTTCCTAACGATGAGCACAGTTGCCAGTGCTCCACAAGGAAACGTTGTGTTGGCAGTGAGGGGACTTTGACCCTTATACTGCAAACCCAATTATTCCTCTTTCGTTTTACAGGGTCGGCAACGCGCAAGTGATACCCCTAGTGTTACAAGCCTCTATAGGCTACGGTAACCGCTTACCATGTGGTGGGTCATATGATTGTTTTGCCACCTTATTGGTATAAAAAAATAACATAGGTAGTTGGGAAAAGGCTCGTATAATAATGATGACGTATCTACATTTTTATAGATTTAATTTCATGATCGCACTGCAGATATCTGACCTCAGTAGATAAAAAATTCGCTTCGTAAAACGTTACAATAAATTATGTCAGCGGGTGACGGTCGAACTACTGTTAATTGAATAAGTAATAAAAAAATATATTTGGCAACGTCTAATAAATGTCATGCAGACAATCTTCACAAATTGTGATGAAATATGTCGACATCTGCGGTCTAGTGAAATTAAATAAAATAATATTTATTTTCATTTTTTTTAAACAATTTTTTACAAGTCAATGTTTTGAATTTTCAATTCTAGATGGCGCTGGCATTTCAATCAATCAATTAAACAAAATAGTTTTATTTTCATATTTATAAACCATATTTAGACACAATCATATGAAATGTCGAGTCTAGGTGCCCGGTTCCAAATTAGTCGCTATGGAGAAGAACCGGCAAGAAACTCTATCTATGGTTACTCTTTTAAAAATTAGCGTTGTTTACAATGATGTTCGATACGATAATAATTATAAATTGGATACTTACATGAGAGGATAATTTAGGAATGTTGCGAAGATTACAATTAAATAAAATACAGCTAGGCATCAAAAAAAGTTCTAAACAGTTCTCCCATTTACAAAGATTAGTTTCATAACGGACGACCTCTGAGAAGAAACACCGAAACAAACTCAGAGAATCCTAGTCTCTTGGTGGTTTCTTGGTGGTTTCGTGGTTGGTTATTAGTGGTTCTTTAAATTCATTTTTTAATTATTGTACGAAACCCGTCTATTTCGAGGCCAACGCCAATAAAATCTATGTTGAATAAAATACAAAGTTTCCAAATTTGTAACTAGATGGCGGTGGCGTCGAAATAGATCGCGGTATGGTTTCGTTACACGGCTAAGTACTAATATGAACAGTGATTTTGGCTGGAGGCCTAGTCCGGTTAAGTTTTTAAAGCTCCCTCGAGCTAAAAACTAAGTCCGTCATAAAAAAAAAAAAAAAAAATGGCTGGAGGCATTTGGTGCCTGCCTCGCCACCTTGTCCGGTTAAGTTTTTAAAGATCCCTCGAGCCAAAAACTATGTCCGTAAAAAAAATAAAAAAAAATTTAATAAAGTGTCTCGCTCAAAGGGAAGTTGATTTTTATTGCAACTACCTAGGTCTCTAGAATCAGTGTATGAGTGTAGCTGTACTCAGTATTATACAATTATTATACGTATGTTATGTTTTGATAAAGCTATTTCGATTTATATCGCATAGCACTCTCTCTCTCTCTATCAACCAACTGCCTGTCGGGCGTCGCGTATAGCGTTAGTAACAAGTAGGCATATAAATTAACAAAGGAGGCGGCGGATAGAGAGAGAGAATTGTCCCCCTCTCTCCCGATCCGTAGTAGACGCACCGGGCGCCGGAGGGCGCACACAAACTTCCGGCCTCCATGAGCTGTGGCCTGCTGGCGGCGCAGCCTGTCATGGTAGTGGCGAATTTCTCGGATCCCATGGCCATGACAATAGGGCAGGTGAAGGCAAGTGCGGTTTTTAGTCGGTATGAGTCCGACATACCCTGCCCCCTCCCCGGGTGGCGGAGGATCCATGAGTATTTTCCGTATTATAAAAAAAAGGCATATAAATTAAGCATGCTTTATTAAAGCACATACAATCGCTTGCTTACAAAATAAGCATATAGCATTAAGTAAGTTATTGATTTATTTATTTATATACGCTTTATTGCACACCAAAAACACAATTACAAACATTACATAAAACAAAGTAAGAGCAGGTACAATGGGCGGTCTTATCACACAAGGTGATCTCTTCCAGACAACCTTTGGATGGATTGGAAGAAAGGAAATACAGAGGGTAGTGTAGGCGTACTATTATGTATGTGTAAAATTATAATAAATTATAGTAATAAACAAATATATACTCATAAATATATACACATTATATAAATATAATAAATACATATACAAATATAATAAATACATATATAAATATTATATAAATATATAAAATATTAAGCTAAGGAAATTAATGAATGACAGTGCAAGCGAGTAGCGAGTTAAGCATTCCTGGGTACAAGAGAAAGATAATGATCTTTCACCAGCTCCTTAAAGATAGGCAGCGATTGAGCACGTCTTATGCTAATTGGCAAAGCGTTCCACAGGCGAGCTGCTTGAATCGTAAACGATTTGTCAAAAAAGCTGGTGGAGTGCATTTGAATTTTCAGTTTCATGTTGTCCGAAGATCTCAAACATCTATTGTGAGTGTTATTGATTTATAGCAACTTTGAACACCACATACAGACAGACACACACACACAGACAGATAAAAACGTCAACCTTATAACACCTCGTCGCTATGGCGTCGGCGGTTAAAAAGAATTTAATCATGTCGCAAAGTCAAACAGTTCATTGACTTGGATTTTGTAAATTCTTGGTAATTGTGTCGCAAAATATAAATTAATATGAGTATCACATTACGTTAAATTCGTTGTTGCTTATATAACAAAAATTGAATTGATGAGTTAGAACATTACTGAGAGTGTATCGTGTGTTACCGGTACGATAACCGCACGGGACTTGTAAGTATATTTTTGTATACTAACTAAGGTGGCAAACAATCATACGGCCCACCTGATACAATACTGCGTCTATAGGCTACGGTAAGCGGTTACCGTAGCCTATAGACGCTTGCAACACCAGGAGTATCACTTGCGCGTTTCCGACCCTGTAGATACGTTTATGTTATTAGTACAGAGGCCAGGACATCAAGCTACCACAATCTGTCAAATTTATTTGATTGATTTTCAACTTAATTACAAAATAATAAGGTTTATTTTCAATTGAGAAAATTTTACAGTTATGCACAGGTGTACATTGCACCCGTACGAAACGGAAACGGGGGCGGGTCGCTAGTTTTTTTTCGCACAAAAAAAATAATATACTTAATAAAAATTTATCGCACTTTAAACTCAAAGTCAAACATTATATTTCAATTAGACAATTAAGACACTTTTGAAAAGTCAAAACTAGTTGCATAAATCTTTTCTAAACTTCATAAATCATTCTTTACACAAAATAATTTAATTTAATTGTGTTTTAAATGAGCTAATCAATTATTTAAACATTGTATGAATTAATTATAAAAATGATTTATTGTACTTACATAATATTTACCAAAATATTTATATACTTAATATTTATTTTTATAGTATTAAGGTGGCAAACTAGCATACGGCCCACCTGATGGTAAGCGGTTACCGTAGCCTATAGACGCTTGTAACACCAGGAATATCACTTGCGCGTTGCCGACCCTGTAAAACGAAAGAGGAATAGTTAGGTTGGCAGTATAAGGGTCAAAGTCCCCCCACTGCCAACACAACGTTTCCTCGTGGAGCACTGGACTTTTAGTAATAATATAAAACTAATATTAAATAAAAGTGTATAGGTACATATAGTTTATGCTTGTGACTGTAAATTTTTGAAGTTTGGTAATAATAAACGATCAATTATATTTATTTCTGTAAATAGATCTTTAAAAGACACTTTTACAAGTCAATATTTTACATTTTTTTAAGCTAGATGGCTCCGGCATTTCTTAACTCATGACTGAAAAGAAACACCGAAACAAACTCAGATATGTACCTAATTATAGTCTCGTGGTAAAAATGAAATGAAGCCAAAAATTTTAAAAAAATTGTTAAATATTAATAATCAACAACAAGAATTTAAATAGGTCAAAGTCAACATTAATGGATTTTTTTGGCTTGGCACCTTCCTCGTCTTTAATTATTTATTTATTTAAAAATACACATTAATTTGATGATCCGAGATTTTCGGACACAAGGAGCCAATTTAGACCAATATAATCTAAGCTCTAAGTGTATGAAGAGTGAATACCGTGCTAGGTCAGGATATACTGGATATATTACAAATGTAAATTTTTAGCACCTTCCTAACTCCAAATTTATTATGCACTTTTTCTTTATTTATTTATAGTAATATAAATTTATTTTTATATTTATTCAATGTCACTTGTTTATTTATTTATGACCAACCCATATACATATTGTCCCACTGATGGGTGAGAGAGATTGGGCTATATAGTACACCACGCTGGCCTAGTGCGGGTTGGCAGACTTCACAAACCGTCGAGAAAATCTCTAAGGCACGCAGGTTTCCTCCCGATGTTTTCCTTCACCGTTTAAGCGAGTGATAAATAATATTACATGATTTTGAAAAGTCAGAGGTGCATACCTTGGATTCGAACTCGAGACCTTTGACTTGCCAATAAAATTTTAATTTCAATCCAATGGTCATACCACTAGGCTATCACTGCTTTTTTATTTATTATTAAATATTATTTTTATATCACAATTTTTTTAAGACTTTTTCTACCAGAAATTATTCGATATTTTCCTGTTATTCCTGGGATTTTAATTGCAGTATTGACAGTTACTTGCATTTACAATATTTATTTATTGGAACGAAGTTTTGGAACGAAGTTCCTTATCGCGCGTTGTGAAAGGGGGCTAGACGGAAAAAGTTCTTACGAAAAAGTTGTCACGACACTTTTTTCGAAATTCAAATATTGTTGACAAGCATTCAAATATTATCGAGTGAATGACAATATTTGAATTTCGCGCGTTGTGAATTGTTGAGTGTATACATTTTATTATTATTATTTAGCCGTTGTCGTCCCACTGCAGGGCAAAGGCCTCCCTGCCCTCCTTCCATTCCTCGCGGTTCAAGGCTATTTTGGGCCAATCCTTCCAGAAAAGGTCAAGCTCATCCCGCCATCTTCGTCTAGGCCTGCCCCGTTGTCGTCTGCCGTTTTGTGGGACCCATTCGGTACTTCTTTTAGCCCACAGCTCATTTGACATGCGACAGACATGTCCAGCCCAGTTCCACTTCAAGCTAGCAGCTTTTTGGCCTATGTCAGCGATCTGGGTTTTGGAGCGCAGTATGCTATTTTTGATGCGGTCTGCTAATTTGACTCCCATCATACTGCGCTCCATGGCTCTCTGACAAACCCCAAGTGCGGACTTCTGATGTTTTGTCAAAGACCAGGTCTGTGCGCCGTAGGTGAGGATGGGGAGAATACATACATCCATGAGTTTCCTTTTGAGAGTGACGGGCAGGTTGCCTTTCATGAGATCTTTCATGGACCAATAGCTTTTCCAGGCGTTTTCGGTGCGTCTTGCAACTTCTTTAGCTTGTCTCGCCTGAAAAGAGACTAATTGGCCCAGATAAAGGTACTCATGGACGTATTCAATCTCCTCGCCATCGACTTCCAACCTACGTTTTGCGCTATTCGTCATGAGCTTGGTCTTTGACATATTCATCTTCAGTCCAACCCTAAGACTTGCCTGGTGTAATTCTGTGATCATAGAGCCTAGTTCTGCTGCAGTAGAAGAGAAAAGGACAATGTCGTCAGCAAAGCGAAGATTTGTTAACCTTTTCTCGCCGACGACAATGCCCCGCCCCTCCCAACTAGCTGCCAGCATTCTGAAGACTTGTTCTAAAGTGGCTGTAAATAGTTTTGGAGAAAGCGGGTCTCCTTGCTTGACTCCTTTTTGAATTGGGAAGGATTGACCGAGACTGTTTAGTTTCACGGCTGCGGTGCTGTTTTTGTAAATTTCTTGTAATAGCTTGACGTAAGTGCTTTCGATTTCTTGTTCATGCAGTGCTCTGAATATAGCGGCGTGTTTTAAACTGTCAAATGCTTTGGTGTAATCGATGAATGCTATGTATAGTGGTAGGTTGTACTCGTGGTGTTTTTCTATAATTTGATTGAGTGTGTGGAGGTGGTCGGTGGTAGAGAGGCCTCTTCGAAAGCCCGCCTGTTCAGCTGGTTGGTGAAGGTCTAGCTTTCCGGAGATTCTGGCTTCTATGATTTTTATGAAGGCTTTGTAGAGGTGTGAAGTAAGGCTTATGGGTCTATAATTTTCTATTTTGGTTTTGTCACCTTTCTTGTGAAGGATGATAATATTAGAGTGACAGAATTTATCGGGGAATGTTCCTGTTTGCAAAATTGAATTAAAAAGATCTGTGATTTTTGGCAGGAGGACTGGTTCGCCTATTTTTAAGGCCTCGGTGGTAATGCCGTCTTCGCCAGGACTTCTGCTGTACTTCATGGTTGCCAGGACTCGATGTACTTCGTAAGCTGTTATTGATGGTATAGTATTAGGAAATGAGTACGCTTCTGTCATAATTTGTGGAGCTGGATCACTGTCAGTGTATAGTGATTTATAATAGGCTGTACAGATACGAAGGATCTTTTCTCTGTCTCCTTGTTTCACACCGTTACTATCTTGTAGGCTCCCGATCGATGGTCGCCCGGGTTCTGTACCCCTAATAGCTGTTTTTAGCGATTGATTTTTCTCTAAAGCAATTTTTACTAGATGTGCGTTGTAGTTTCTAACATCTTTCCGGATGTTTCTCTTAACCTGCCTGTCTTTTAATCATAGATTTATTTTTTTAATCATAGAGTGTATACAGGTTTTTTTATTTTTAATTATTAAATTTTAATGAAAAGAACTTCGTTCCATCCGGGTGTCCCTTGACACCTCTCAAGTTTTTTTCACATTTATTTATTTGTAAATTCTTATGGAGAAAATAAAGTTCTTAAGCCAGAAATTATTGTGCGGGTGAGGGGTGTTTTTGACAGCAGGGTTTTAGCAACAGGCACGGCCAATTGTATTATTAGTAGGGTATTGCGGTATTAGTAGGGACTATCGTTTCGATCCTGTATAATACATACCATCACGCCTGTATTCCCCGAGGGGTTAGGCAGAGGTGTACTAATGTACACCCACATTTCGCCGGTATGTTTAGGTCCCATGTAATAGGGGGCGAGCCTATTGCCATTAACCGGGACAGACTCCGAGCTGCTACTGAGAATTTCATAGAAAAACCCAATAACACTTTGCTCGACCTGGGGATCGAACCCAGGACCTCTAGCGTAGCAGTCGCGCCTAGGACCACTAGACTAATGAGGCAGTCATCCTGTATAATGCTTTTATATTTAAAAAAATCCTACATTCCAAAGAGGTATATGCATGCTAGTGACTGGCGCAAGTTCACTGGACCACTCGCTGTTGTGCCACCGACCGGTGCGTTACGAAACCAGTACGAGTACCACTGGCACTGGAACTAGCAAGTGCGCAAACGCAAACGCATTTGACGACGCCTGTGGTTATAAAGGTTCGAAAGTCGAACTGCTGATCACGAGGTCGTGGGTTCGATTCTAGGACTAAAATATTTACATACATACATACACTCACGCCTTTTTCCCATAGGGGTAGGCAGAAACTAAAGAACGCCACTTGCTACGATTCTTGCATACTTCTTTCGCTTCGACCACATTCATACATCTTGTCATACATACACGCCGGTTGCGAGTACTACGCACCTGACCTTTTTGAAGAACCTCACCAATAAGGTCGGTATAAGTTTTTCTAGGGCGTCCCCTTCCGGCGGTTCCACTGACATTCGCCATATAAATCCTTTTTGTTAGTCGCCTTTCATCCATTCTCTCGACATGCCCAAACCATCTCAGCATATTCTTCTCAATTCTCGTCAGTACATCGTCTTTTAAGCCGCAACGTTCTCTTATCACACTATTTCTCAATCTGTCATTCCGAGTTACACCGCACATACTTCGCAGGGAACGCATTTCTACAGCATTTATTCAAATAAAAAAAAATAAAAAAAATACTAAAATATTTTAAATGTGATAAACGTGTTTGTGTTTTATCGCGTTATATTGATATTATTAATCCCGACGTTTCGGACCCTTTACAGCGTCCATGGTCACGGGTAAACTGTGGTGAATATAACGCGATAAAATCTGTAAAAAGTAGTTTTATTTCAATCTATACTATTCACGTAAATGTCAGAAATCAATATTTTTGTGTTTGTCAGAGTGGTTCTTATTTAACAAAAAAAAGTATATAAGTATTATATATCCATCCTAGTCTAGTACCCATAGTACAAGCTCTGCTTAGTTTGGGACTAGATGGTGCTGTGTAAAATTGACCAAAAATGTTTTTTTCTAAATAACACCAATATGAATTCACAACTGAGATATAGAGATCAGGGTTAAGCAGAGGCGTACCAATAGCTGGCAGTATAAGGGTCAAAGTCCCCCCACAATGTTTCCTCGCGGAGCACTGGCAACCTTGCTCACCGTAAGGAACACAACACAGCTCAAAGCAGTTATTTCACTCCGATTTTCAGCGGACGTACTTCCCCATTCGGGCAGCTCCAATTTAAGTGGAATTAATCCCACTATGCCCTACCTCTCTTAATATTATTAATGGAGGTTTTACTTCATCTGTACGCTTTTTTTTTTAAATCCCTTATTGTACTTCTTCTTCTTGGGGTGTCTTTCCATTACTGGTTGGCCGTCAGCTCAGCGAACTACTCCCGATCTTGAGCAAAGCAAAACAGATATTCGTTGTGGGCAATTCTGGTCCACTCACGGATGTTTCTATCCACGATTTCATTCTCCGTCCGGCACGTTTCTTGCCTTCTATTTTGCCCATCATAATCAATAAATCATTTATTGCATTCATGTCGGTTACAAGGTGTTGGGTACATTGTGGTTTGTTTCAAACATGAACCCTGTTAGGGCACAGCAATATTTTCTTATATCTAATCTTATTGATATATAATTATGTTTATAGAATTAATTAACAAATTCAACAAACAACAAATTCAACTTTTATTAGTGTGGGACTCGTAGCTAAGGAGTAATCAACCGATCTGCAAGGTTAAGCTGCCCTAGTCGCGGTCAGTCTGTGGATGGGTAACCATTCTTAACACATAGAGATCACACAGATACAATTTTAAGGTAGGCTCTTCTCTGCCTCCAAAATGTGAAATATTTTACAGCATTCTGGGCGAAAAAAAGAACAGTTAAGATGAGAGGTACGGCAAAATGGGAGTAATTCCACTCAAATTGGAGCTGCCCGACTGGGGAAGTCGCTACGTCCGCCTTGCAGAAAATCGAAGTGAAATAACAATGCTTTGAGCTGTGTGTTCCTTACGGTGAGCAAGGTTGAGTTGTCGCGAGGAAACGTTGTATTGGCAGTGGAGGGACTCTGATCCCTATACTTCCAAACCACTATCCCTCTTTCGTTTTACAGGGTCAGTAACGTGCAAGTAATACCCCTGGTGTTCAAGTCGAGGTGCTGGTAAGTGGTACGATTGCGCCGGGGAAGAATAAATAAAAAGGCAGACAAGTAAATTTTCGTAAAGTCCGTCTCACGAAAGAAGTCCCGCTGTGCCACTGTCATACGACGGAATATTGCTATTTGCTAAACTCTATTGTTTTTTAGACTCGCCATAAATTCAATATTTAATCCCTGTAGGATGAATCTGATTTTATTGTTTCAGTAATTTATTGAAATTAATCTTTGATTGATTCCACTGTCACAGTTGGAAGGAAAGTGTTGCCAAAGAAATCTAAATAAGTTGGATGTAGGTTTAATACAGTCAATTTTATCTCAACCAACTTCAGAGGTTGCTAAAAAACTATGTCGCTTAGCATATATTTAACAACATAATTATTGTAATTTAAGTAAGCAGCCATGTTATAGGTACTTATAGTCTGGTAACTTAACATTGTTAAAGGCACGATGGGGTTGACATATCTCTTTAGATAAAACCCCTAAACAATAAAGGAATTAAAAAAAAAAATGTTTCAGTAATTTATTGAAATTGATCTTTGATTGATTCCACTGTCACAGTTGGAAGGGAAGTGTTGCCACAGAAAAATAATAATTTAACATTTTAATGTTAGTGTTGCAATTTTATAATTAAAATATACACCAGGATTTGTGACTATTTTTAGCAGATCGATAATAATCGATTCTGTTGTTATACAGGTTATGAAAGGTCATAATATTAATATTCTATTAGAAAAATAATAAAAAAAACCGTCCATTTTGGAGTTTAGGTAAAGCTTAGTTATTATATTAGAGTTTATACCTTTTTTTTGCTCTTTTACCTGTCCATCCAAAGGTTGTTGATATCGCGATTAACGATAAGACCGCCATTGTACCCTTAATTTAGTTAATTCCTATTTTGCTCTTAATCATTGTGTGCAAAAAAGATTATTCTATTCTTAAATAAATTATACATAGTATTAATACCAGGAATAAAGACAGGTTTGTTGTTCCTTCGACCTGGCTCCAAAAAATCATTAACTCATTTAAATATCAATGTATATCCCAATTCAAGTTCAACAAATAAGCTTTAATAAAAGGCACACATTAAACAAAGACTAATTAAAAAAGATTACTATAAAGTTAACGATTGAAAGAAAAAAATAATAATATGAATAAATAAAAATAAATAGATATTGATTTTTGACATTTACGCGAATAAATTGAAATAAAAATTACTTTTATAGAAGAAGAAACTAAAAAAGTATGCAAGAATCGTAGCAAGTGGCGTTCTTTAGTTTCTGCCTACCCCTATGGGAAAAAGGCGTGTGTATGTATGTATGTTATGTAAAACTAGTTTTTACGGATTTTATTGCGTTATATTGATATTATTAATCCCGACGTTTCGGACACCTTACAGAATCCATGGTCACGGGTAGACACGGGTCAATATTCTAAAACAAACCTCGGATATCATGCTGCCGTGCCAAGGCTTTGTAGGCAGTACAATAAGCTCTCTAAAGCTGGTGTAACAGACATCAGCGACAGTCTGCCAAGTACAAAAAGCATATCAAGGAAGCGCTCTCATATTAAGTAATCTACTAAGTACCATAAATGCCCTTTTTTATTGTTTTTATGTATTTATATGCTATCAAACAAAATGAACATTCTTCTTAGCTATTAGATAACTAATTATTTTAATTTTCATTTAGATAATTGTTCTTATTATAATTATTTCTGTGTTTAAAATCAAATCAATCAAAATCAAAATAGTTTTATTTTCATATAAACCATATACAGGCACTTATGAAATGTCGAGTCTAGGTGCACGGTTCCAAAGTAGTCGTTTCCTATGGAGAAGAACCGGCAAGAAACTCCATGGTTACTCTTTTAAAATATCGTTTTGTATTGTACAATGATGGATTATAAATTGGATTGGATACTTACATGAGAGAACAATTTAGGAACAGTTTAGTTTCATAAGCATGATGTGGTCTCCTGTAAGTGGAGGAGGTAATATGTAGCAATTTTGTGTACTCTCTTTGTTGGAGATCCTTAAATATATAAATAGATAAAAATAAAAAAATATGTAAGTTCATGTTGACCCGTTCATGTTGTTTAATTGGTGGCAATAAAATTTGTTTGCTTTCTTCTTTAAAAATGCTTGGGATTGAGCTGCTCTAATGAACCGGGCTATTAATGTATGTATTATAATTATATTTAAATGAATCCAGTCATATTTGACATTTTCTATAATTAATATGACAAGTGATATTATGTAACTGACATTTGTTTTTTTTTTTTTTTGTAATTTTTGTTATTGATATTTTATGATGTTTTTTATGACATAAGTACCTAATTCAATTCAATTTTTAATAATTGACATTTCAATATATACAAACGCCAGCACGTCAAGCTATCCAAAACTGTAAATTTTTCCCAATTTCATATGAACCTTATTACTTTGTATTAAAGTTGAAATACAATCAAAGAAATTTGACAGATTGTGGTAGCTTGATGTGCTGTCCTCTATACTTCCCCAGTCGGGCAGCTCCAATTTGAGTGGCATTACTCCCACTATGCCCTACCTCTCTTTAGAACTCTTCTGACATACTTTGTCCGCTATGGCTCTTTCTTCAAAAGGCCATCTCAGACGTTGCCCTACATTGTAAGACACATATTTGTTACCACTACTCTATGTCTGGACTTTAAAAGAGACTATGATTCTCTGAGTTTGTTTCGGCGTTTCTTCTCAGAGGTCGTCAGCTAGGAAATGCCGGAGCCATCTAGCTTTAAAAAAAAATATGTTTATTATTGACTTGTAAAAGTGTCTTTAAAAGATCTATTTACAGAAATAAATATCATTTATCATTTACTACAACGCGATAAAATACGTAAAAAGTTTGTAAATTTTTATTATTTGAAAATTATTTTCTTGATTCCGTTACAGCCATAAAATGTTATCTATGTTTAATCCAGTCAAACAGCATTTAAATACGGCCCGACAGACGACTTTACGGGCTCTCCGAGGCGCGGAGGGGTCTGGTCACCCATCCACAGAGTAACCTCGGCTAGCGCAGCTTAACCTTGCAGATCGGTTGATCAGCTTAGTTATTACTTAGCCACGAGCCCCTCAGGTAAATTACCTAATGGTAAGCGGTTACCGCCAACCTATAAACGCTTGCAACACCTGTGTATCACTTACTCGATTCCGACCCTGTAAAACGAAAGAGGATTTAGTTGTGTTGTCAGTATAAGGGTCAAAGTCCCCCCACTGCCAACACAACGTTTCCTCGTGGAGAACTGGCAACCTTGCTCACCGTTATTAACACAACACAGCTCAAAGCAGTGTCATTTCACTTCGATTTCTGCTGTCATTATTTATTCAAATATTCAATGTTTTAAATGGAGCCTATAAAATTTAGAAAACCGTTTACTTAATAAATTTAATAAAATTAACATATTAATAGATACCAAAATCAGTTACTATGGGACAAAAGAGATTTAAAATCTTTGCCTAGAGCAAAAATTGGATACATATTCATAAAAAAACGCAGTCTCGATTTGTTTTTATTTCTCTCTGATATACCTAATTATGACTTGAAGGGGTCAAGCGACTGTTAGACCACAGCCTTTCATCATCATCATCATGGGAATAGGCTATAGTCCACCACGCTGGCCTAGTGCGGGTTGGCAGACTTCACACACCGTCTCAAATCTCTAAGGCATTCAGGTTTCCTCACGATGTTTTCCTTCACAGTTTAAGCGAGTGATAATTAATTATTAATGCGCATATCATTTCGAAAAGTCAGTGGTGCGTGCCTTGGACTCGATCGGGAGAGTTTTGACTTGGAAGTCCAGTGGTCGAAGGATGAGAATTAAGTGTGAGTATACATTGGTACACCTCTGCCCTACCCTTCGGGGAATACAGGCGTGATGGTATGTTATACTTAAAAACGTATATTATTTGAGATTAAGTATTACAAATAAATTAATTAAAGAGTAACGGAAATAATTTGCTCTTCATGACTGAATCTTAATTTAAATGTGGGTATAGACTACCTAGAGCGTTTGCTAGAGCAACGTAACGTTACATTGCAATGTAACGTTTTTACGAATGGTACAAGTAAATGCTCAGTTTTCTGAAAACATTTGCATGTAATGTAACGTTCTTGCGAATGTTCGACGTAAAGCTCACGGTGTGTGAACTTAAACCTATAACATTTCTTAAAAAATATCAATTATTCCCCACCGTGCCGTTCGGTTGATCAGCGTAGCTAAACTATAAGGCTTAGCCACCAGCCTCTCATATAATTCTCAACCTGTATTTGGGTAAAAATTTATTTGCACACAAAAACAAATACATAAGTAGGATATAATATATAAAACATGTGTATAAATAGTCTGTTCAATCTCAATACTCATCGGTCCGTCAATATCTAACACTTACAAGTTTTTTTTTATATACATTATATGGAAAATTACTGTGTTGAATGAATAATGTCATTTATAACTTAAACTGACGTGCTTTTAATAATTTTAGGGGCCCGCGGCTAATTTCTAAGTACGCTATCAATTGTCTTTTCTTTTTTTTATTCACGATAGGCCTACGCTTGACCACTAGTTCGCCTGATGATAAGCGACACTGCGATCTACGGTGGAGCGCGCTTGCCTAAAAGAAACCGATTCACTCGAGATTTAAAGACACCCAGATTATAGCTACTGAGGAAGACCCACTCAGGAAGCTCATTCCACATTTCAGCGGTAAGCATGATGAAACTTGATTCAAAGCGTTTCGTTCTGGTTTTTGGGATGTCCACCATGTATCGATGACACTTTTTTGTGCTTCTGGTCGTTCTATAGTAAAAAGGTCGTATACCTCCTTCAGGTATAATATCGTGGAGATCTGATGCACACTCTCCGAAATGCATCCGATAAAAAACTGACAAGTAAAGCCATCTCAGAGAGAAAAGGGTTAGGTTGTAGTCCACCAAGCTGGCCTAGTGCGGGTTGGCAGACTTCACACACGGTCGAGAAAAATCTCTAAGGCATGCAGGTTCTCACGATGTTTTCCTTCATAGTTTAAACGAGTGAACCCGAATTTAATCAGCAGTCTCGAAACTCGAACTCGTTCCACTAGACCATAGAGGTAGTCAAATATAATTATAATTGGATGATTAGACATGATTTGGATAAATCTAGCTTGTCAGTTTTTATAGGATGTATTTCAGAGAGTGTGCATCCACGATCTAAAATACCCCCTTGCCCGTTCTACTGCCGGAGCCATCAAGCTTAAAACAAAAAGTTAAATAGGTATTGACTTGTAAAAGTGTCTTTAAAAGATCTATTTACAGAAATAAATATCATTTATCATTTACTATCGGACGACGAGAAGCACGAAAAAGCGTCATCGATTCATGGTGGACACCCCAAAAACCCGAACGAAACGCTTTAAATCAACTTCTATCATGCTTACCGCTGAAATTTGGAATGAGCTTCCTGAGTGGGTCTTCCCCAATAGCTATAATCTTTGTGTCTTTAAATCTCGAGTGAATCGGTTTCTTCTAGGCAAGCGCGCTCCACCGTAGATCGCAGTGTCGCTTAACATCGGGCGAACTAGTGGTCAAGCGTAGGCCTATCGTGAATAAAATAATAAAATAAGTTTGAGTTTGCATACCTTGCATTGGAACTCGAGATCTTTGACTTGGCGGTCTAATGATCACATCATTAGGCTACCACTAATTATCATTGCGACATCAGTAGCATTTTAGGCCCTCAAAGGTGCTTAATGAAAGTCCGTATATTACTTTGCACGCGAAATTGGCCATGAGCAATGTAACAAGTTGAACACTACGCAGTAATATTTCGACACGGCGGCGGCAATCTTGCGACACGTAAGATCAAACTATACCTTTTTTTATAATAGTTTAGTTATATCACCATGTATTGAAGTCTACGTAACTGCTGACTTTGTGTTGTCATTTTTTTATTTCGACGTCTATGGTCTGGCTTGAATGTTGGACTGCTGTTTTAGGCTCGATTTCAACATATTTTGGCGTGATTTCAATTTGGCGCTCGATGACCGTAAGAGAATTAGAGTATTTGTTTTTGGGTGGTATTTAATACTTTAACTGTAAATCCCCTTTTTTTAAATCAAAATATTCGAAATTAGCACCAAAAATACTGAATTTCACACTAAATTTACTCATCAAAGTGTTATTATATACACTTTCTTGGTTTTCAGATTCGGTATCATTCTGATTTGGTTCTGGCACTCGCCGGCCGCTGCCGCGGCACCGCTCGCTTCGCTCGCTCGGTTCGTGCGATGTGTGGTCACAGTTCTAACCTAACCTAACCGATATCTGTATTTTGCTGCTTAATCAGTAATTTTGTCGCTCAATCAGTATTTTTGATGCGCGGTTTATTATATTCCTTTGTTTTTCATTGCTGGAATGGACTAAACTTTAGTTTACGCTGCAATGGGAACGAAAGGATTTCTAATGAAAAATGTAGGTAGGCAGTAGGGTGACTTTGACCCATATACTGCCAACGTTGGGTTGTTCTGTTCTTGTTATTCGTCTTTCATTTTAACGGTAACGCGCAAGTGATACCCTTGGAGTTGCAAGTGTCTATCAGCTGCGGTAACCGTTTACCATCATAAAATTATGTATAGGCATATTAATTTTTATTTATCACTCGCTCAAACACTAAAGAGATCTGAGAGGCTTTCTCAACGGCGTGTGATAGCATAGTGGTATGACCATTGGACTGCCAAGTCTTGTTCGAATCCAAGGCACGCAACTCTGACATTTCGTAATTAATTAAAACGGTGAAGGAAAACATCGTAAAGAAACCTGCATGCCTTAAAGGTTTTTCGACGGTTTGTGAAGTCTGCCAACCCGCACTAGGCCAGCGTGGTGGACTATAGCCTAATCCCTCTAAATCTGAGAGGAGACCCGTGCCCAGCAATGGGACAAGGTATGGGTTGATGATTTGACACGATCAAAGGAAAACTTCAAGCTGGGTATTGAACCGGGAATCTGTTTTTTCCAGTCTAAAAATATTATTTTAGTACCCATTGTAGTTAAACACAATTTTATAACAATTTATGTTTTTTCCGAGTTCAAAGTTTATTTTTAATTTAATTATTTTTTAAAATATAACATACCATCACGCCTGTATTCCCCGAAGGGTGGGCAGAGATGTCTTAATGTAGGTTCTACCCACAGTTCGCCGGGATTTTTAAGGTCCTGTGTAATAGGGGGCGAGCCTGTCGCCATTAACTTCGAGCTGCTACTGAGAATTTCATAGAAAAACGTTTTTTAAGGTCTATTAAAAATAATGTTTAAATTTTTTCTCTTGCATGTTGGGATCGGCTTCCAGTCTAACCAGATGCGGCTGAATATCAGTATTGTACACGAAGCGACTGCCAACAGACCTCTGCAACCCAATTTATGGGCAACACTGATATCCTAATTATAGACTGGTTGGCAGACTTTTTGGGCTTCTGACTACCACTAATGATTCAAAATCAAAATCATTTTAATATCAAATAAAATAAAAAAAATAAAAAAAATCAAAGGTCATGCTGTAACTGACCTTGTAACCTTCTGTAACTGACAGATTCTTCTTAAAGGTAGTCAATGAGTTACTGAAAATATCTATATCCTTGTATGTATGTATTGGGGTCAGCTTTCAGTCTAACCAGTTTTTTTTATACTATTAAGGTGGCAAACAAGCATACGGCCCACCTGATGGTAAGCGGTTACCGTAGCCTATAGAAGCTTGTAATACAGGGGTATCACTTGCGCGTTGCCGACCCTCTAAAATAAGAATGGAATAGTTGGTTTAGCAGTATAAGGGTCGAAGTCCCCCCACTGCCAACACAACGTTTCCTCGCGGGGCACTGGCAACCTTGTTCACTGTAAGAAACAGAACACAGCTCAAATCAGTGTTATTTTTCTTCGATTTTCTGCAAGGCGGAGGTACTTCCCCAGTCGGGCAGCACCAATTTGAGGGGAATTACTCCCACTATGCCCTGCAGATGTAGCTGAATATCAATATTTTACACGAAGGGACTTTAAAAAAAGCAGTGATAACCTAGACATAATTTTTTATTTTTTTATTTTTTTTTATTTCATTAAGCAATTACAACAGGTAGCAAACATAATATAAATAGATATGAAAAAATACTATAGCATCGCTCTGATTGGTACCCTAACGTAATCGCAAAGCATGATAAACAATATTATTATTATTAAGGTATGTTAAGAGTTATAACAAAGCAATTTTATGACTATTTTCAGACACACATTCCACCATCAATCAATGTATCAGAAAACAATCACACAGCTAACAAATTCTGCAAGTTCTGGAAATAAAGATAAACATATTGATGCCAGTTAGATGAACAAGGCAGCAACGTTCCTTTTGAAGACCACGGCACGGGAATCGAAGATATCAATTTCAGTATTATCACGCGACATTTCATTATAAAGTCGACACATTCTAATGATAGGGTTGTAATAAGAGGTGTTATTTTTGAACACTTGGAGAGTAAACGTGTTCGGTTTGCGAGTACTGTGCCTGGTATTAATATTAATGAGGAAAAGCAAGGTGGATGAATCAAATGTAGAATGTAGGATCTTATGTAGATTTATTAAATCCTGCTGCTTACGACGCTCGTGCAGGGGTATCAAATTAAATTTAGTAAGTCGTTCAGAATAAGATTGAAGTGTTCTCGAAAGGCCATATCTAAAAGAAATCCATTTAACACATTTTCTTTGGACACTCTCGATCCTATCAGAGTGCACTGCGTAACAGGGTGACCAGATTATTGAGCAATACTCCAATACACTTCTTACAAGACTGATGTACAGACATACAAAGCTTTGATGTTTTTTAAAGCCTTTAGTGGCCCTAGCCACAAAACCGAGGAGTTTTAATGCTCTTTTTGTAATGTCCGTATAATGATCACGAAAGGATAGTTGTTCGTCAAAGAGTACCCCGAGATCTCTGACCACGCCTTTACGTTCAAGTGGATGACCTTCAAGGTTATAGTTATAAAAAGTACTGATACGCTTCTTTGTGAAAGTTATAATGAAACATTTGTTTGTGTTTAAGTACATACGATTCATACGACACCAGTCCGAAATGGCGTGAAGATCGCGTTGAAGGGATTCGCAATCAGCGACTGTTTTTATGGTGGTAAATACTTTTAAGTCATCCGCATACAATAGACAGGGACATTTTAACTTGTTGACGAGGTCATTGATGAAGGTCAAGAAAAACAGCGGGCCTAAATGCGATCCTTGTGGTATGCCTACCACATACCACATAACCACCATATACCACAGGATTGCCAAGTCAACGTTCAAATCCAAGGCACGCACCTATAACTTTTCGAAATCATGTGCGTATTAATAATTAAATAAACATCGTGAGGTAACCCACATGCTTTAGAGATTTTCTCGACGGTTTGTGAAGTCTGCCAACCCGCACGGTCAGCGTGGTGGACTATAGTCTAATCCCTCTCATTCTGAAAGGAGGCCCGTGCCCAGCAGTGGGACAGCTAGTGTTACAAAACTACCCGTAAAGCTGGAAGGAGGTTAAATGGGGCCTAATAACGAGTCCATTCACAATATTTAAGAACCGTAGTAACGCTGTATAACATACCCCAAAAAAAGGAAAACAACAACATTTATGAATGAAAAATAGAAAAACTATTAAAGTAGACAATTAGGTAAAATAGGTACGTAGGCCTTTCTGTTAAATAATCTGGTTCCCTGACATGACAGCTGACAACATTTTTGGCTTTGATAATTAATTCTATTTTTTACAGGGTATTTTGTGACACGTTGTATATAGTTTAATGATAATAATAACATGAAACAACTTTATCAGAACTTTATGTTGCGCAGGCGCAACAGCCTATTGCGAGCGGAAATGAGTCGAAGATAGACATCCGGGTTATTCTATAAGCAAAGGTTGAAGACTTCATTTGTAAATATTGTCTATTTGTCTGTATGCGTTTGCCCAAAAAACTCAGGGTCAGCGGTATTTCCGTGAGAAATCAAACTGAGGTATTACATTCAATATAATGCAGCACACTGCGTAATATCCTAGTAGTAAACATGACTGCTGCTGCTTGAAGTACTGATTTCAAATCCCAGGTCAAGCAAAGCGTTATTGGGGTTTGCTATTAAATTTTTGGTAGCAGCAAGGAGTTTGGAATTGCGTTTGATTCGCGTCCTTTGGGTGGTTAAAGACTAAAGCATTTGCTAGAATATAATCATCATCATCAACCCATATACTGTCCCACTGCTGGGCACGGGTCTCCTCTCATATTGATGAGGGATTATGCTATAGTCCACCACGCTGGCCTAGCGCGGGTTGGCAGACTTCACAAACCGTCGAGAAAAATCTCTAAGGTATGCAGGTTTCCTCACGACGTTTTCCTTCACTGTTTAAGCGAGTGATAATTAATTATTAATACGCACATGAATACGAAAAGTCAGAGGTTGGGTTCGAACTCGAGACCTTCGACTTGGCAGTCCAATGATCATACCACTAGGCTATACTCACACGGCTTGCTAGAGCATTACATTGTAATGTAACGTTTGTAGGCAAAAGCTCAGTTTTCTAAAAACATGTAATGTAATGTTACTGCGAATGTTCGACCCTGTGTTCGACGTATAGAGATAGGTTAGCGTTTGACCACAATCTCACCTGATGGTAAGTGATGATGTGGTCTAAGATGTAGCACGCTTACCTAGAAGATACCTATTCACTCGTGACTTGAAGACCCCCAAATTGTACACGTCAGGAAATACAGACTCAGGTAGCTGATTCCATTCCCTCGCTGTACGCATAAGGAATGTCGAGGCAAAATTCTTATCTTCTTATTCTCGATGTATATATCGGCAAAATTCTTATTTATTAAGGGTTAGTAGGAGTTATAACGAAGTGTGTCAAAGTGTTGATATTGACTTATTTTCAACCAGTGTTCCTCAACTAAAACAAATATTAAATAAACAATTTTTCAACTAAAATTAGCTATTTACATGTGTTTTACACTTATTTTTAAATTTTTAGTCTTTTTGAACTGTCTTTTTTGGTTTGCCTTTGTCTACCTGACATTTTATTGTTATATAATGCGATATTAGCGAAAACTTTTAATTGGCCATATTTTACTATTTTTTTTTATTATATTTTGTATTTAGCTGTAAGTTTTCTAAAGTATTAAAATAAAATAAAATAAAAATAAAAACGCTTAGTGCGGGTTTCGGGAATTTCCACCATGAAACGGTGACGCTTTTCAATTTG
The DNA here is from genome assembly GCA_964056405.1 of Acronicta alni. Taxonomy (NCBI): domain Eukaryota; kingdom Metazoa; phylum Arthropoda; class Insecta; order Lepidoptera; family Noctuidae; genus Acronicta; species Acronicta alni. The sequence goes on from OZ043942.1 coordinate 7,131,713, forward strand.
CTTATTGTTTCTTAAAACATCATCGGCGTCATGTTCGAAATCTGGTTCGAGTAAATTTAAAAACAGCGAATGTTCGATGTTCTGTTACGAGTAAATGCTCTAGTTTATACCGAACTTAAAACATGGTACCTAAACATACTGGCGAACTGTGTGTATTCGTACATCTCAGCTTAACCCTTCGGGGAATACAGGCGTGATGTTATAAATGATATTTATTTCTGTAAATAGATCTTTTACAAGTCAATATTCTACATATTTTTTAAGCTAGATGGCTCCGGCATTTCTTAACTGACGACCTCTGAGAAGAAACGCCGAAACAAACTCAGAGAATCATAGTCTCTTTTAAAGTCCAGACACAATATAGTAACAAATATGTGTCTTACAATGCATGCATGGGCAAAGTCTGAAATGGCCTTTTGAAGAAAAAGCCATAGCGGCTTTGAGTAGACCAGTCCCAACCGATGGCACGCATGCATCAGTCATTGTGTAGCTCGACCATAATTTTATTTAGGGAGCTCAACAACCCGTCGCACGACGATACCAGATCAGAGGAACATTTGCGTAGGCCACACAAAAAAAAGGTTCAAAGCCACCAGACTGTTCAAAGCTGAGTATGTATCTTTAGCCTACAAAGTACTCACATTTACATTTTATTGAGTTAAACAGTATTAAATAATAATAAAAAATATATTCACAGTAACCCCATAGACACTCCTCCAAAAAAAACATGATTAAAGTATTCATCTTGGTTTAGGTACAGTCTAAACCTGAATAGTGTATGAGTTTTGTTTTTAACAATGCAGTTTGATATGTACTATTAAATTAATCCAGTCTACTAAACAGAAAAAAAGGAAAGAGATTGCCATTGACAGTAAGAGCTGACCAGCCCCGACAGACGGCACCCGTTCACGAGTATGACGTGCGTATCGGCGTTATGTCATTTTATTTGCTCATTAGTTGAATGCAAATTACACGTTGTATCTATAGAAACCATGATTTAATGGTAGTAGCAGCCATTGTGGGAGGTAATTACATGCAATTATCACTGTTTAATGATTTTGCAATCCAATCAGATCTACTGGGCTTTGTTGTCATGCTAAAACCCATAACATTCCCTATGAGGCATGTCCCTATATCAGCCATACCGTTTGGCGACGTCTGTGGTCTAGTGGTCCGCTTTTCGGACTGCTGATTACGAGGTCGTGGGTTCGATTCCCACAGAACACAAATATTATGTGATGAACAGTGTTTGTGTTCATTGAAATAAAACTACTTTTTACGTCACGGGTAGACGACTACCCGTGACCATGGACGCTGTAAAGGGTCCGAAACGTCGGGATAAATAATATCAATATAACGCGATAAAATCCGTAAAAAATAGTTTTATTTCAAAGTATAATATTCGCGTAAATATCAGAAATCAAAGTGTTTGTGTTCATTTTGCTATGGTATAGGGCAACCGAGCAGACAGATCGCCTGATGTAAGCGATTACCGCCGCCCATGGACACCCGCAACACCAGAGGAGTCACAAGCGCGTTGCCGGCCTTTAAAAGGGAGAACGCTCTTTTCTTTAAGGTTTGAAGGTCATATTGGTCCGGAAATACTGTAGGCGACAGTTCATTCCACAGTTTAGTTGTGCGAGGCAGAAAGTTTCTAGAAAACCCACAGTAGTGGACTGCCAACCATCTAGATGATGGGGATGGAACTGCTGCTCGTAGAACGATGGCGAAAAGAGGCAACATGGATCAATCCGAACAGTTCCTCGGAGCATTCCGCATAGTATATTGTCTGGGTGATTGTTATATAATTTACTAGCGACCCGCCCCCGCTTCGCACGGGTGCAATATACTAATAAAATACATGTATTATACATATAAACCTTCCTCTTCAATCACTCTATCTATTAAAAAAACCGCATCAAAATCCGTTGCGTAGTTTTAAAGATTTAAGCATACATAGGGATACCTATAGGGACAGAGAAAGCGACTTTGTTTTATACTATGTAGTGATGATGATGATAGTAAAGTTACATGTATTTACAAAAAACAAAAGTATATAACGCAGTTGGAACTGTTACGTAACAGAACGATATATCTAGTATCGTTACTAAGTCAGTAACGTTATGGAAAATATTGTTCTGCTAAAATGTTATTCTATAACGTTATTTATAACGTTATACATTGCATAAAGTTCCAGTAACGTTATAAATTTTGGAACGTTATGAGATAACATTTCGTGGAACGGAACGAAATAAATTTCGTTTTCAAGTCCCTGGTTTTTTCTTGTCAAAATGTCAAATCAAATTCAATTCATATAAGTAATAATGCCGTTGTCTTGCACCCATAGTACAACTTACAAGCTCTGCTTAGTTTGGGACTAGATGGTGTTGTGTGAAATGATCCAGGAATATTTATTTATTTATAAAGATAGCGTGATCCTCTACGCCTTTTACAATATTATTTTCTTCTCGTTACATAAACTGTAGGTTGCCCCGCAAATCCCAAGAGCAAGGTTGCCAGTGCTCTGCGAGGAAACGTCATGTTGGCAGTGGGGGACTTTGACCCTTATGCTGCCAATCCAACTACTTCTCTTTCATTTTACAGGATCAGCAACGCGCAAGTGATGGTGTTACAGGCGTCTATAGGCTACGGTAACCGCTTACCATCAAGTGGGCTGTATGCTTGTTTGCCACCTTAATGGTATAAAAGAACCGTACGATAAAAAAGGGTGTGCCAATTAACATATAATCATGTAGGTTCTATTAACATACTTGTACCTCACGGTGACAAATGTTTAATAAATACGCCCATAAAATTAAGTAACACAGCCTTGAACGAAGTTCAACCCATTGGTTAACTGATATAACTTGTTCACATGTACAAAACTTACGCAATAAATAATATTTTTCACTTTTTATACCTACTACTAAGGTGGCAAACAAGCATACGGTCCACCTGATGATAAGCGGTTACCGTAGCCTATAGACGCTTGTAATACCAGGGGTATCACTTGCGCGTTTCCGCCCCTGTAAAACGAAAGAGGAATAGTTGGTTTGGCAGTATAAGGGTCACAGTCCCCCCACTGCCAACAAAAGGTTTCCTCGTGGAGCACTGGCAACCTTGCTCACCGTTAGAAACACAACACTGCTTTGAGCTGTGTTGTGTTTATTTTATACTTCCACAGTGGGGCAGCTCCAATTTGAGTGGAATTACTCCCACTATGCCCTACCTCTCTTGAACCTGGTTTGAATGGTGATGAAAAATACCACTAAATACAGGTAAGTTGTTCTGGGGGCTACCTACCACCGCTATGCCAAATATCTTGCCGTTAAGCAATAATATGCTAACATTATTTCGTGCGCGAAAGACTGAAGGACACGCCGAGGGTGCAGCTACAACAGCTACAAAAGCTACAAAAGGCCTTCTACACGATCGGCATCAACCGCCGACTATCGTGTCGTTGGTCGGGTCAACCGATTTTTGTCGTCGGCCGACAGCGTTCCAGACGGTCGGGGCCGACCACGGACGTTCGACTAATTAGGCAGAAAAAAACAAAAACATACTTAGTCTAGAATTTCACAATTGGCTCCACGTTTGGCGTAGCGGTTAAGAAAGTCACCTCGCCGCTGCCGTTGCGCTAGGTGTCGTGGGTTCGATTACCCCCCGAAACAAATCTTTGTGTGAACTACTTAGTCTGATCTTTTATAAAAAGTTTTTCTTGTCGTCACATAGACTGGGTTGCCCCTTGCAGTACTCCACGAGGAAATATTGTTTTTGCAAAGGGACTTTGACACTTATACTGCCAACCCAACTATTCCTCTTTCGTTTTACAGGGTCGGCAACGCGCAAGTGATATCCCTGGTATTGCAAGCGTCTATAGGTTACGGTAAGCATTTACCATCAAGTGGGCGGTATGCTTGTTTGCCTCCTTAGTCGTATAAAAGAAAAGTTGTAGAAGCTGAATATTATATATTTAACACAAAGCTACTGTCATCAGACCTCCGCAACCCAATTTCTGTGTAATTTAAGTACCTAAATTAGTTACACGGTTTCGCACCACTAATGAATATTATCGGTTGCTATGGCAACCGGGACCTACTGCTTCACGTTCTCCGAGGTATGAAGGGGTCTCAATGTGTTAACAATGGTCATGCATCCACAAATTGACCGCGGCTAGCACAGCTTAACCTTGCAGATCGGATGATTAGTGTAGTTATTACTTTGCTACGAACCTTCAATTTTTACTACTTCACAAATATAATTGCGATTTCAGAGGACACTTCCAAAAAAATTATTAAAAAACATTGCCTCGTAATTTCCGTCCGTGTGTCTACTAATGATTTTCCTTATAGAGCGGTCAAGACAGTACAGTCATTATCAAAAAATAATAAATAGATATAATTACCTATATATAGAATTGTTATAAATTTTCACTAATATAGACTGCCTCATTAGTCTAGTGGTCCTAAGCGCGACTGCTACACTAGAGGTCCTGGGTTCGATCCCTAGGTCGAGCAAAGTGTTATTGGGGTTTTCTATGAAATTCTCAGTAGCAGCTCGGAGTCTGGATTTGTGCCCGGTTAATGGCAATAGGCTCGCCCCCTATTACATGGGACCTAAACATACCGACGAAATGTGGGTGTACTTGGTACACCTCTGCCTAACCCTTCGGGAGATACAGGCGTGATGGTATGTATGTTTTAAATTTTCAGTTTATAAAGTCATAGTCGAGAGTTTAGAGATTTTTCTCGACGGTTTGTGAAGTCTGCCAACCCGCACTAGGCCAGCGTGGTGGACTATAGCCTAATCCCTCTCAATATGAGAGGAGACCCGTGCCCAGCAGTGGGACAGTATATGGGTTCGTGATGATGATGAAAGTTGAAGTGAAAATAATTTATTCATGATAGACTACTTGAAAGGTAGTACTTTTTGAACGTCATTTTTACATTTAAGACAGCCTCCAAACCGTCCACCCGTCACCGCCTCCTAGTGTTTTAGCTGGGAAGAAGAAGCGACGCAACAAACTCCCCAGCAACACGTTTCTGTCTTGTAATATACACGTATATACAGGGTGGAAGGGACATCGACGCGCAACGGCTTACCATGACTTCAGTACATGATTCTGGAATTTTTCGTCGGCTTTTTCTTAAATTTTACAACACGCAAGTGAACTCTAAGGAAACAGCTGACCAGAAGATCTTTCGCGTTTAATTTACAATGCTGTTTTTAGTGAAAAACGTGATTTAATGACTTATTAATTACGAAAAATTCCAACGCAGGGGGGTCCAGAATCATGTACTGAAGTCATGGTAAGCCGTTGCACGTCTCCCTTCCACCCTGTATAGCGGTAAAATTATTTCTAAAACAAAATTTAAATGTTGCTTAGATTTACTTTTGCATTGCTATATGTTAGCCATTGCACATGTTTTTACTTCGAAGCGAATACGCAAACTTTAAGGCATTCTACTTTGCCCTACCAGTGGGGTGAAAAGTGGAATAACTTGCCATTTTAGAGAGAAGGTGACCCGACCAATAGCGCTACTGTAAGCAATGACATCGAAGGGAGCATGACGACTTTATAGTCAAGTGTGAAGATCATGTTAAACTGATGACTGAGGTCACTAGACTAACTGCGTTGCACATCCTTACTATAATATACAAGGTGTTACAAAACTACCCGTAAAGCTGAGAGGAGGTTAAATGGGGCCTTATAACGAGTCCATTACAATATTTAAGAACCGTAGTAACGCTGTATAACATACCCTAAAAAAAGGAAAACAACAACATTTATGAATGAAAAATAGAAAAACTATTAAAGTAGACAATTATTACTTATTCTTATTCCATGTAAACTTTTATCGCCTATTTCAACCCTTACAGCCCTTTTTTCACATTAAAAAAGTAGCCAACGTCCTTTCTCAGGCTCTAGAATATCTCTGTACGAAATTTCATTTAAATCGGTTCAGTAGTTTAGGCATGACTGCGAAACACACAGACAGATAGAGTTACTTTCGCATTTATAATAATAATACAAACTCACACAACATACAAACCACGATATCTGAAAAATTAAGTAAATACCAAGACCTCGCTATAGAAATAAAAACTCAGTGGAAAGCACACACTGTTCACATCGTCCCCATAGTTCTTTCATCTACAGGTATTGTACCAAAATCTCTAACACAATGCCTCAACACCATAAACATGCCCACCTACATACTCCACATGCTTCAGAAGGCCACCATTCTCAACACCTGCCGTATCACCCGAAAATTTCTCACATCCTCTACATTATCTTCAACCTATTCCATTTAAACATCCCCTCACACGCTTGGCTTCGGCCCGCATGTGAGGTCTTTTACTCTCTCAATAGGAGAAGAAAATAAAAACATACAATGAAAAATAATAATAATAATAACGGATATGACGCATGACGGGAACCTCGTGAAAGTCGAGAAAGATAAGCAAATCAAGTATCTTGACTTGGCTCGCGAGGTTGTCGACATGTGGGACGTGGACACAACGATCATTGTACCGATAGTCGTGTCAGCCAATGGCTTAATAGCCACGAGCCTCGACCAACACCTTAGGAGGCTCTCGTTAGGCGACTGGGTCAAGGGCTTGATCCAGAAAGCAGTATTGCTGGACACGGCTCGTATTGTTAGGAGATTCCTCTCTCTGGAGCCCTGACCGCCGGTAGCTTGGACCCTGTTCCCGATACCGGTGGGCCTCTATTTTTTATATTTTTAAATGTTTTTGTCTTTAATTTATTTTATAAAAATATTTAAAAATATGATTTATAAGAAGAAAAGTTAAATAAAGGAGATAATAATATTTTTTGGGACATTTTACACAACACCATGTAGTCCCAAACTAAGCAGAGCTTGTACTATGGGTACTAGACAATGGATATAATACATATATACTTTTTTTTTTGTAAATACATACTTATAATACATAGGAAACACCCAGACAAACACAAATACTCATGTTTTATCCACACAAATATTTGTGTCCTGTGGGACTGGAACCCACGACCCCATGATCAGCAGTCCGGTACTCGAACCGCTAGACCACAGAGGTCGTCATTAATATTAAATATTTATATAAAATAATATACTAAATAGTGTAACAAAATATCCCGAAAAATATAATTAATTATCAAAGACAAACATTTTGTCAGCTGTCATGTCAGGGAACCAGATTATTTAACAGAAAGGCCTACGTACCTATTTTACCTAATAATTGTCTACTTTAATAGTTTTTCTATTTTTCATTCATAAATGTCGTTGTTTTCCTTTTTTTTGGGGTATGTTATACAGCGTTACTACGGTTCTTGAATATTGTGAATGGACTCGTTATAAGGCCCCATTTAACCTCCTTTCGGCTTTACGGATAGTTTTGTAACACCTTGTATATTATAGTAAGGATGTGCAACGCAGTTAGTCTATTGACCTCAGTCATCAGTTTAACATGATCTTCACACTTGACTATAAAGTCGTCATGCTCCCTTCGATGTCATTGCTTACAGTAGCGCTATTGGTCGGGTCACCTTCTCTCTAGAATGGAAAATTATTCTTGTTTCCACTCCACTGGTAGGGCAAAGTAGAATGCCTTAAAGTTTGCAGTCAAATCTGCCCTGCTAAATAGATTTTAGTGGGACAGTTTCCGCTGGTTTCATCATCATCAACGCATATACTGTCCCACTGCTGGACACGGGTCTCCTCTCATATTGAGAGGGATTAGGCCTTAGTCCACCACGCTGGCCTAGTGCGGGTTGGCAGACTTCACAAACCGTTGAGAAAATCTCTAAGGTATGCAAGTTTCCTCACGATGTTTTCCTTCACCGTTTAAGCGAGTGATAATTAATTATTAATACGCACATTAAATCGAAAAGTCAGAGGTGCGTGCCTTGGATTCGAACAGACCTTCGACTTCCCAGGCGAATGGGTCATACCACTAAGCTGAGAAATATTTCATCAAACTACTCCTGCGTACTCTACGGCTAGCTGCATTGCCAAGTTGAATGGTAATGCTTATTCTCTGGCCGGCCTAAAGGCAACCTACACACTTATTCAGTTTTTGAGCAGATATATCTAACCTAACCTGTTGATCAAGTTTTTTACATATGTGTTTGACATAAATCATACCTGATCTTGTGAAAACAGTTATAATATTGATAAGTAGGCCGCCATCTATTTAGACCAGTGGTGTTCAAAGTTGCTATATATCAATAACATGCTTAATGCTATAAGCTTAATTTTTTAAGCATGCAATTTTATGTGCTATATTATAGCATGCTTAATTTATATGCCTACTTGTTATGTTACGGCAAAACGGGCGAGCCGCGCCCGACGGACAGTTGCTTAGAGAGAGAGAGTGTTATGCGATTTAATGCGATAAATAAATAGCTTTATAGCATAAAGTGCGAACCGCGATATCATTTGCTTTAGGCTATATTTATTAAGCATGCTACTTTATAATGCTATATGCTAATTCAGACGGCATAAAAAGTGAACTGTGTTTTTATTTGGCTTGTGTTATTTTGAATTTGTGATTCATCATAACTCTCCGAGTCTCTTCTCAACTATGTAGGGGTTGGCTTAAATTCTTCAAGTACTTAAATGTGCTCGAAAATAAGCTGATCCTGGGGCCATACCACAACGTGTTAATGCGATGATTTTTAGGTTGTGAGAAAGGGATAGCGCTATTTAATTTATAGAGCGACATCCCTCTCTCTCAATCGGAAAATGATTGCAATAATAGTTGGTGGACGGCCTCAGGAGTCAGGATACCTTTTTGGGTTTATCTGGGAGTCACGTTATTATATTGATTTCTGAAATTTACGCGAATATTATACATTGAAATAAAACTACTTTTGCTAACGTCCATGGTAGACTGTCATCACTGAGAGTCTACCTGTGACCATGGATGCTGTAAAGGGTCCGAAACGTCGAGATTAATAATATCAATATAACGCGATAAAATCCGTAAAAAGTAGTTTTATTTCAACACATGTTGTTAGTTGATATCTATTAGCTTTTGTGAAAGAAAGAAAGAAGAAGAAAGAAAGACAGAAAATCATATTTATTCGGAAAAGGTCCGTACAACACACAGTTAAAATAATGTAACAACATAATTATATAAAAGACCACACGGATCACTGTATAATGTGCTGTCGGCATGCTTGTCCCGAATGGGTTGCCAGCTCAACATTATGCTGGGCGTATTTATTACCCAGCGTTGGTTTTCAGTTGGCACCCGAGCAGTGACACACGGACACAGAAAACATGAATAAATATAAGATAAAATAAACCTATTAAATTATATAAACATAAATATATTAAAACTACTATATTAAAAAATATATATATATATAATTACAATTAATTAATTGTGGAGTAACTAGTGCTGATTAAGTACCTAGATTTCTTATTTAACTAGTATTTTAGCCGCCTTAATGTATATACGCCAGCAGGTCAAGCTATCCAAAACTGACAAAGTTTCGCAATTGAATATAATTCTTAGAATTTTGCATTAAAGTTGAAAATCAATCAAAGAAATTTGACAGATTGTGGTAGCTTGATGTGATGGCCTCTATACATTGGTTTTTCTGAGGATTGTCCGAATAAGTTTCTTTTCTTTTTTTTTTTTAAGTAATTGGTTTGCGTTTGACCTCAGTCTCACCTGATGGTAACGACGAAGTCGAAGATGGAACTTACTTTAAAGACACCAAGGTTATATGAGTCCGGGAATACAGACGCAGGGAGAGCATTCCACTCCTTTGCGGTACGTACAAGAAAAGATGCAGCATACCGCTTCGTGCGTTGTGGTGAAAATTCGACCACATGTGGGTGGAAGCCCTCCCTGCGTCTTTCTTTCCTTCTTTCTTTTTTTCTTTCCGTCTGAGCGCCCACGAGCGCCAAGGCCTGCCTTAGATAATGCAGGCGCTACAACACAAAATTCCTACCTACGTAGGTACCTAAGTCAATGTTTTCATATAAAATGCACGTAGGTATGTGTATGACAACACGTATTAGTCAGCGAAAATTATTTTGTTTTCTTCCTTAACCCGTCAACTGCAGACACAATGCAAATTTTAAAAAAATGCTGATCGTCTGACTATAGTTTCATTAACATACATACATACCTACATACCAGAGGGGCTCGTCGCTCAATAACTACGCTGATAAATTATAAATGATATTTATTTCTGCAAATAGATCTTTTATAGACACTTTTACTAGTTTGGTATACATTTTTAAGCTAGATGAATCCGGCATTTTCTAACTGACGACCTCTGAAAAGAAACACCGAAACAAACTCAGAGAATCAGTCTCTTTTAAAGTCCAGACATAGGGTATTAGCAAACACGTGAGTGTTACAATGCAGGGGAATGTCTGAAATGGTCTTAAAGAAAGAGCCATAGCGGCTTTGAGTAGACCAGTCCCAGCCGACGGCAAGCATGCATCAGTCATTGTGTAGCTCGATCATAATTTAGAGAGCTTAACAATCTCTCTTTTAAAGTCCTCTTTCTTGTAAAGATTTACAAGAAAGACTACACTGTACTGCCAAATCAATGATCTCGAGCTCGAATCCAAGGCACGCACTGTGAATATCTAATTAATCATGTAATTTATCATTTGCACGGCGAAGGAAAACATCGTGAGGAAACCTGTATACCTTAGAGTTTTTTCTCGACGGTTTGTGAAGTCTGCCAATCCGCACTCGGCTAGCGTGGTGGACTATAGCCTAATCTCTCTCAATCTGAGAGGATATCCGTGCCCAGCAGTGGGACGCGTATGGATTGATGATGATGAATTTGGGGCCTATTGTGATTAACTGTACCGACTGGATCCTGCATTTGCTTTTAGTTGCATTTTTTGGAACGAAGTTCCTTATCGCGCGTTGTTTATTCTTGATAGGCCTACGCTTGACCGCTAGTTCGCCTGATGTTAAGCGACACTGCGATCTACGATGGAACGCGCTTGGCTAGAAGAAACCGATTCACTCGAGATTTTAAGACACACAGATTATAGCTGTTGAGGAAGACCCACTGAGGAAGCTCATTCCACATTTCAGCGGTACGCATGATAAAATTATTATTCCTTGCATTATGGTCAGGGTGATTTGAATTTCATTGGTATTTTCTGTACCTTGCAAAAAAGTTATAAATTAACTGTGGATTCAACAGAAAATATGACAATGTTCCCCACGACGTGGACAGTTGGTTAATATTTGAACCACATTTTTTCATCTTTATACAGGGTGTTACAAAACTACCCGTAAAGCCGAGGGAAGGTTAAATGGGGCCTTATAACGAGTCCATTCACAATATTTAAGAACCGTAGTAACGCTGTATAACGTACCCCAAAAAAAAGTAAAACAACAACATTTATGAATTAAAAATAAAAAAACTATTAAAATAGACAATTATTAGGTAAAATAGGTACGTAGGCCTTTCTGTTAAATAATCTGGTTCCCTGACAAAACAGCTGACAAAATTTTTGGCTATGATAATTAATTATATTTTTACGGGATATTTTGTAACACGTTGTATAAAAATCAAGTGTCAAAGACGAAGTCAAAATAATTTATTCAAAATAGACTACTATGTAGTACTTTTTGAACGTCATTTTTACATTTTTACACCGCCTCCTAATTTATTTATATATGCTATAATGCACACCAAAAACACATTACAAACATCAGTCTAATATATAAAATTCTCGTGTCACAGTTTTCGTTGCCATACTCCTCCGAAACGGCTTGACCGATTTTGATGAAATTTTTTGTGCTTATCGGGGAGGTCTGAGAATAGGCCAACATCTATTTTTCATACCCCTAAATTTTTTTTTATGGCAAAACAACGTTTGCGGGGTCAGCTAGTTATATATAACAAAGTAAGAGTAGGTACAGAAGCCAGCACATCAAGCTACCACAATCTGTCAAATTTCTTTGATTGATTTTCAACTTTAATACATAACAATAAGATTCATATTCAATTGGGAAAATTTGACAGTTTTGGATAGCTTGACCTGCTGGCGTCTGTGCAATGGGCGGTCTTATCACACAAGGTGATCTCTTCCAGACAACCTTTGGATGGATTGGAAGAAAGGAAACACAGAGGGTAGTGTAGGCGTACTATTATGTATGTGTAAAATTATATAGTTGTAGCGTCATCTACCGCGCTACATAGAACTACGAAGGCCTGAATCGCGCAAGCAATATTCGCAACGAAAAGTTGATTATATACAACCGCCCGACATCAACCGTTGGGCCGTGGCCCGCCAGGCACAATACCCGCCTGGTTGGCGGACCCTCCCTTTTCGTTGGAGGGGCAACACACCTCGCCTCTCCACATAGTAATAAACAAATATATACTCATAAATATATAAATATAATAAATACATATATAAATATTATTTAAGGAATTTAATGAATGACAGTGCAAGCGGGTAGCGAGTTAAGCATTCCTGGGTACAATAGAAAGATAATGATCTTTCACCAGCTTCTTAAAGATAGGCAGCGATTGAGCACGTCTTATGCTAATTGGCAAAGCGTTCCACAGGCGAGCTGCTTGAATCGTAAACGATTTGTCAAAAAAGCTGGTGGAGTGCATTTGAATTTTCAGTTTCATGTTGTCCGAAGATCTCAAACATCTATTGTGAGTGTCGCAAAGGAACTCAAAGCGATCTTTTAGATAGAGCGGGGTGGAAGGATTAAAAAGAACGTTATATAAAAGAGAAAGAATGTTTGAGCTAATGTTTTAAATGAGAAGAAAACACTGCGCAACAAACTCCCCAGCAAAACATTTATGTCTTGTATGTTGGTGCTTTTCATTAGTCTCGCTATATCTCAAAAACGGCAGAACAATGTTTGGGAAACACTGGTCTAATCTATCTCTGTAATAAATTTTATCAAATTCGGTCAGACGGAGAATTTTAGTAGATTTCAAAAATCCTTTCCTTTTCCAAAAAGCCTTTTAATTTTAATAAGTCTAGAGGCCCTACGCGCGTCTCCAACACAAGAGGTTTATTAAATTAAATTCTCTGGTCGAAATAAAACTACTTTGTACGGATTTTATCGCGTTATATTGATATTTTTAATCCCGACGTTTCGGACCCTTTACAGCGTCCATGGTCACCCGTAAAAAGTAGTTTTATTTCAATATATAATATTTGCGTAAATGACAGAAATGAATATGTTCTCTGGTCGAGCTAAGTAAGTATTGAGTTTATCTATGAAATTCGCAACAGCGGTGTGGACTTTGGATATTGCCCGGTAGAATCACCCCTTATTATAATAATAAAAAAACAAATTTTAGTTTGGGTGGCATAGACCCATAGCAACCTTAATCTAGTACACATATTTTACTTATTTGCAATGACTCGTCAATTTGTTTGAATGATTCCTAAATATACCGGTGAACTTCGGTGATTAGTACACCTCTAACCTAACCTTACCCTTCGGGGAATTAAAGCGTGATGGTATTATAATTATAATTAATTTTAATGCTCCACTAATGGTTGCTTGTTGACAATGCTCGAGGAAACGTTGTTAGCAGTGGAGAGACTTTGACCCTTATACTGCCAACCCAACTATTCCTCTTTCGTTTTACAGGGTCGACAACGCGCAAGTGACACCCCTGGTGTTGCAAGCGTCTGTAGGCTACGGTAACCGCTTACCATCAGGCCGTATGCTTGTTTGCCACCTTGGTAGTATAAAAAAAAACTAAAAAAGCTTCCTTAATGCGCATAGAAAACGACAGTAAGACTGAGGTAAATACTTATCGTTCATCTTAACAGATACTTTCATGGCATACTGCCCTATATCCCCCACCACCACTTCAAGTGAAAGCGAATATCTGCAAATACTATGATATGACATAATATTCGCATAATATATGCCAGTATGGTGTAAATAAATGAATAATATTGAGATGTACTGTTTTAGAGTACAGACTTGACCGCGTTTTGAATTTGGAATAAATTAAGACGTTGGAATATTTTTTGGAGTGGTTTTAAATTCAAATATTTTTTTTATATTATTTTTGTTTTTGTTTTATAAAAAAAAACCTTAGTTATCTAAATATTAATAAATATAAATCTAAGCCTACCTTATACGTAAAATCCCTTGTTTGCCACAAAAGCTCCACCGAAAAAAAATTCACACACAAAACAGAAAAATAATCACAACATAAAACAAAAAAAAATCACTGCAAAAAAAAAATATTACACAAAAACTGTTACGAAAACACTGATAATGTTTTTTTTTATAACGTGGTTCGTATATTTCCGTGCGCGTGATTACGTCGCGGGCTCGATCGCCCGACTGGCGAACATTCACTTCTGTAAGTCAGTTGCATATTTTCCTTACGCCATTTTTCCATTTCAGTATCAGCTGAGAAGCTGACTATGGCCAAAGAGATTTAAGGCTATCATTTAAATAGTTTGCAAAGTATTCGTATTTTTGTGAACAAAAATATGAAAAAATATATAATAATTGCTTCGGCCTGCACTAATCTAAGAGCCGACAAATTAAAAAGAGCCGAGATATTTACATCATGTAGGTACTTCAAAATAATAAAATGTTATTGAAATTAAACTGCTTTTAACGTATTTTATCGCGTTATATTGATTTTATTAATCCCGACGTTTCGATTCATTAATCATATCAATATAACGCGATAAAATCCGTAAAAAGTAGTTCAATGTTATTCGCGTGTCAGAAATCATTAATAAAATCATACCATTTACAATAATATATAAATCCCTACCTCCATATTAGTAGGTGCAGACGCCAGCAGGTCAAAATATCCAAAACTGTCAAATTTTCCCAATTGAATATGAAGATGAACCTTATTATTTTGTATCAAAGTTGAAAATCTATCAAAGAAATTTGATAGATTGTGGTAGGTTCATATTCAATTGGGAAAATTTGACAGTTTTGGATAGCTTGACCTGCTTGATCTGTACATTATCTTGTGCGATGTCAGAATAGGTCCAACACGCCATGAAGGAACATTCAGTGTTCATTCAAACTGCAATTAGTCTATTTAATTTGGTCTGCCAAAATGGCTAGTTCGCAATCATCAATTAATGTCATACTGGCTTGCTCTAGCATTTTTTATAGCGAATGAAATATGGCGCGTTGACTGACCCACATTTAATCAAATTTTAGTAAGCACTCAGAGGGTTAGCAGAATAAAATTTTATATAATTGTTTAAGAATTTATTTTCAAAAAGACATACAATGCCACTTACATGAAAATAGTATTAACTTATTCTAATGTCGCCGAACACTCAGTCTATAGTTCCAGTCTCAATCGAAAAATTTCGGACATTTACGCGAATATTATTCATTGAAATAAAACTACTTTTTACGGATTTTATCGCGTTATATTGATATTATAAAGCCCGACGTTTCGGACCCTTTACAGCGTCCATGGTCACGGGGAGACTTTTTTTTGTAATATTTTTGGCAAGGCTTCAGAGGCCTTTGTGCTACTGTTCCAACCTTAATTAAATAGTAGTATTACTATTAGTTAGGAGCCTTTCAGCTCATAATGCCAACTTCTCAAAATGCCAACCGCTCGCAAAAGGACTTCTCAGAATGCCAAGTTCTCAAAAAGCCAACTTCGTACTGACAAAATAATATTTTTATTTTAACCAACTTCATAAAAGGAGGAGGTTCTTTAAAGGAAACCATTACTTCAATATTATTTCTACTAGATATGGGACTAAGTCTGAAATCTTGAAAAAAATGAGCTGTTTGTTAGAAAAAAGTTCAGCTCTCTCGACAAAATGTAGGATGTAACTGTTTTTTTTTGCACTCCATGGTTGATCCCATACAAGAAATTGTTGATCATGATGAGTAAAAGTATATACTTTTGGGTGTTAGACGTTAAAAAAATCACTTGTGTATACGAGTACCTATATATTTTGTTTTTACGTACCTATTTATTATTGTGCATATACTATTGAAATATCTTGTTTCTTGACCTTGCTCGTTTATTAACAAACATTATAATATACCTTTAAAGTTATTATTTATCTATGTGTGGATGTGCACCGTGGTCAACTCACAGTTTTAAGTTCAGTTCAATTATGCCCATCCTAAGGTTGCCTGGAAGAAATTGCAATTAGCGACAAGGCCATTGTATGTTTGTTTGTAATATGTTTTTTATTTCATCAAATCAAGTACTTTAGTCGTATTTCCTTTTTGGATATCTCGGCATATCTCCCGTGACGAAGACATCCGGTCCTTTGGCAGGCTTGCGCGGGGACACAGGTCCAATGCGTAGAGGCCCCTTGGAGAGCTTTTATCTAAATATGGGATGGGGCACCAACCCGGGTCACTCCACACCTGCACTATAAAAGTAATATAAAAGTCATGGAGTATCCCGGGCGGGTGCAGGACTATTGTAGAATATGGAACTATAAATTACTGGGATTATGGATGTGGGGGTTTGGTGGACTGATAACCTCTACTGCCGGAGGAAAACGGCGTCTGCCTTACGCCTCGAACATACATCCTTAGGGATGGCAGACATTGACTCGCCAACTCACTAGCTGGGCCCCCCAAAAAGCTGCCAGTGCAGGCAGAAGGCGGCAACAGCGGTGTGAGTGGCTAGGGGTGTAGAGAGGTGCGACCCCGGGTTCACCATTCGGGTCTTTAGTCGTATTTATTATTATGGTGTACAATAAAGTGTATATAAATAAATAAACAAACCAATATTTTAAATGTGAAAGTTTGTGAGGATGAATGGATGTTTGTTACTCTTTCATGCTTAAAATACTGAACGGATTTTGATGAAACTTTACAGTAAAATTATTTATACATCAGAATAACATATAGGCTACAATTTATAACGATTTTGAGTTAATTAGCCAAATTACAACGATAATTAAAAGTAACTTTTCCACGTGGACGAAGTGGCGGGCAGAAGCTAGTATATAAATTAAGAAAAAACTATCCAAATTGGTGCTGCCACTCATTTTTATTTTACGCAACTGTTCTGATTAGACTGTACGCAGACCCAACGTAGTTTAAAGAAACAGATACTTAGTTATTACATACTTACCCTTGACCTATTGGTGTGCTAAGCTTAATATTTCATTAAGATAAGTAACAGTAAAATATTGAATAGGTAACACCGGCTTATGAAAGTAAAACTATTTCAGTGATGTAGTCAACGCCATCTTTTGACACTTTTTATAACTAAAAAATGTAATTTCGCCGTAGAAACTTGAAATTATTGTTCCGTTCTCTCTTGTAACCTGTAACAAAGAGAAGAGTAATTATTCTAATACTTATAAATATTCAAAATATTATTTAATGAAGCAGTGATAGCCTAGTGGTATGACCATTGGACTGCCAAGTCGAAGGTCTCGAGTTCGAACCCAAGGCACGCACCTCGGACTTTTCGAATTCATGTGCGTATTAATAATTAATTATCACTCACTTAAACGGTGAAGGAAAACATCGTGAGGAAACCTGCATACCTTAGAGATTTTTCTCGACGGTTTGTGAAGTCTGCCAACCCGCACTAGGCCAGCGTGGTGGACTATAGCCTAATCCCTCTCAATATGAGAGGAGACCCGTGCCCAGCAGTGGGACTGTATCTTGGTTGATGATGATGATTTAATACCTATTGACTTGTAAAAGTGTCTTTAAAAGATCTAATTACTTACAGAAAAAAATATAAAAACCTGGCGAAGTGCGATTCAGACTCGCGCACGAAGGGTTCTGTACCAGAGCCCCCCTTAAATATTTATTTTATTTTAATTTTGTTAAGTATTTTTTTTAAGTGAATATACAACTAAATATTCAGTGAATATTTCAAGCGTTTAAATACCTGTTGCTGTTATTAATATGGAGCAAAAAACGGCAAATAAACACGTTTGTTGTATGGGAGCCCCCTTAAATATTTATTTTATTCTGTTTTTAGTATTTCTAGTTATAAGGGCAACAGAAATACATCATTTGTGAAAATTTCAACTGTCTAGCTATCACGGCTCATGAGATACAGCCTGGTGACAGACGGACGAACGGACAGGGGAGTCTTAGTCCCGTTTTTACCCTTTGGGTACGGAACCCTAAAAAAGACGGTCATCCGTCAGACTGACCGAGACTAACGCAGCAATTTTTTTCTTTTTTTATGGGATTAGGGGGCAATCGAGCAAACAGATCGCCTAATGGTAAGCGATTTCCGCCGCCCATGGACACCCGCAACACCAGAGGAGTCATAAGCGCGTTGCCGGCCTTTAAAAGGGAGTACGCCCTTTTCTTAAAGGTTTGAAGGTCATATTGATCCGGAAATACTGCAGGCGACAGTTCATTCCACAGTTTAATTGTGCGAGGTAGAAAGTTTCTAGAGAAACGCGCAGTAGTGGACTGCCAATCTGGATGATGGGGATAGCTTACACGCATCTCTCCCGTTAAACCTGGAAACATTATAGTGCTCTTTTCCACACCACCCTAGAGGTAGAACACATGGTGCGTTTTTTTTAAAGTGGTATCCCCAGTAGGCCTAATCCACTTTTTAAAGAAAACCTTTTTTCATTTTACCTTCAAAGGTCTACCTGCCTACCTACCTAAGTGTATATTAAAGTTTAGGTAAGTATGTATGTATGTATGTATATATGAAAATACCTGAAACATTTATTATTAAAATACGTCAATTATTTGATGTTATCTGTGGCTAGACCGATTTAGTCGTGGGTTCAGAAAAAATCCTCGCATTCTATGTATATGGGTTGATGACGTTATTAGTTCCTGAATATCACTAATATAATATATAAAGGAATATATATAAATATAAAAAGTTCATAAATATAAGTATAAAGGAGTCTCATACACAGGGCACGCATAGCATTATTTTAAAATAAAATTAACATATCTACTACTATACTATATCACAATAATCATAATAAAGGTTTGAACATACTATACCACCACGCCTATATTCTCGGAAGGACCACAAGCCCGTTTCCGAACTGTCACTTTACAGTAGGTACGGAAACGAGCATAAAGGTTTGTAGTTTGTATGAAAGAAATATTGGGAATTTCCCACGGAATTGCGAAATAAGAGAGCAATGTGGTGGCATAAACGTTCATTTATACTTACAAATTTTTCTTCTGGAAGATCTGAAAATATAAGCCAACATATTGGCGTTGTTAAAGCGTGCGCTGGCCACAAAATAGCGGGCGGATATATTTTTTAATTAACTTCTGTAGTGAAAACCTTTCCAGTATAAAGTAACTTCTCATTTTACAAAAATCCGGAATAATGCGGAGTGAGCTTACACTGAAAAGTACGATATCTTCCAAACGCCAAAATTGTTTTACAAATGACATTTCTTGCATCCGCCATCTTGTAACTTGCGCGCTTCAATGCCAATACATTAGGAGTTAATAAAATGTTCTGTATTAATTAAGCATTATACAGACGATAGGCGCGAAACATGAACGGTATGATTAAATTATAAAAAACGCGAATCGTCTGTACGCAGCCTTATCGAGAGCTGTGAACTTTGATTGATACATTTGCTTGTTTTTAAAATAATAATAATAATTATTATATATATAATAATAACTATTATTATGATAAAAAGTGTAATGTATAGGGCAGGGGTGTCTCTGTCCTTTAGTCTTCAGGGCCAGTTTTTTTTAATGAGTCGGTCGGTTCGTCTGGGCCTACAGCCTTGGCGTTTGCCATAGGTTCCACACCTATTGAGTCGTAAGTTTGGCCCACTGATTGTCTGAAATGTTGCAGACGTGAACAGCCATACCTCTTTGAGTGGCGTCTGATATTTTTGTTTTAAATCGGCTGAATGTATTCCTAACCTGATCTATAGTTTTATATCTAGCATACTCCGTTCCATTGCTCTCTGGCAGACCTCAAGCGTGGACTTCAGCTGATTTATCAAATGTCTGATAACTGTATCTTGGAAAGGGTCTTGTATTATAAACTATTTAAAAAAGTATCTCATTTTGACTGTTTCTTTTATGTCTCCTCCTCTTTATCTCCTTTATCTGGTAGATTATACTTCTGAGAAGGTCCCATAAGTGTCTGACCAACGACTCTGAAGATACACCACAAATGATGGGCAGTAAATATCTATCGAAATTATTAAGATAATAATCACGAGTGCATAACATAATTACAACTCCAACTGTATTAACACCGAGAAATTTACCCTACTAACTACTTGCGTACATGTTCGGACACTCCTAGTTACTTCATACTACTCAACAGCATCCGTTGGGCCACGGCCCGCCAGACACAAACCCCGCTGAGCCGGAAGATACTCCCTTTTTGTTGGTGGGACAATACGCCTTGCAGCGACATCTATTGCAATGCATTGGAACTACGACGAACAAATCCTGAACAATGCCACAATGCAAGTTGCTTATACGCCCGACGTCAACCGTAGGGCCATGGTCCGCCAGTCGAAACGCCCGCCTGGTTGCAATTGCAAGCTATTCAGACACACTGACAACTGATACCTACCTACCTACGCGTAAGCCCATTTATTAGAGACCTAAGTAAGCATCACGATGGCTGTATGATATCAGCAGATACCTACGCGTAAGTGCATTTATAGAGAAGCATCATTATGTTCGAACAATATCAGCTGATACTTTCGCGCAACGCCCAGAGCAGAATTCATTTGTACTTATTCGGACAGACAGGGTTTTTGATACACTCCTGATACAGACTACTGAAATCAACCATCGGGCCGTGGCCCGCCAGGCAAAACACCGGCTTGGTTAAAAGATCCTACCTTTGGTTCGACGGCAACACTCCTCGTTCCCCACAACCTCGTTCCTCGACATGCTTACTACACTAAGTAAGTTTCGGACAATTTATGGCGTCCATGATGACAGCGCCGAGCAGATATGTTACCTGCCTACTCGGAGGGACAGTGCTGCTTTTAGTTTGGCATTTACTAAGCGTGCGCTGTCGACATAATGGCGGACTCATATAATTTTAAAACCTTAATCTATTGCGAAGATAACAAATTCCAGCATTCTGTAGATAATCTCTCATTGTACCCGTAGCCCATACAATGGCAGATCACCTTTTACTGAAAAGTGAAAAAATATTTTAAGTATTACTTACATCAATAATTAGCTTCCGCCATCTTGTGACTTGCGTACTTCAACGCCAATACTAAAATCAACGCAGTAAACCGACGGCCTGGAGGAGGGAGGAGCTTACGAGGGTTACCATCATCTAATGCCCCAAGTTAACCTCATCTGCTCCTGGTACATCCTGCTAAATATCGAACGAGGCTCTGACGATCGATGGATGGCGCTATAACCATCACAAGTATGGTGTAGCTAAATCCCAATGACTGGTGATGGGCAGCATCGTCACTAGTACGAGAAGCTAAGCCCTACGGGTTCCAGTTCCATGGTTCCAACCCGCATGCCCAGCGTGGCGACTATGGGCAACTTCCATAAACGGCCCCTAGTTCCTGGCCGTCCTGCTATTCCTGCAGTGGAAGAGACGTACGAAGACATCTTTTCAGCATTTCATAAGACCACGAAGAAGCATTTCAACGTTGTCATGGAGGACTTCAACGCCAAAGTGGGAGTAGAGAATTGAGAAATGGACCACACAGTTACGGTAGCAGGAATCAAGGGGGCAAATGCTCGTCAAGTTGTAAGAGAAAGAGGAGCTTTTTAATGAACTCATTCTTTAAGACCAGAAGTGGACGTGGCTAAGTCCTGATACACTTCATGATAAAGAACAGAAAGCACACGTTTCTGTGGTTAACAGGTAAAAACAACTTCGAGAGGGAAGCCGATAGGAGGATACAGCTGAGATGGGCAACATTTGGCAAACTTCGTCAAGAACGAAACGAAAGTCTTCAATGTGTGCATCCTACCAGTAACGACTTACGGAGCCAAAACGTGGACACTCACGGTGAGACTGATCCACAAGCTTAAAGCCGCACAGCGAGCTATGGAAAGAGCTATGCTCGGAGTCTCGCAGAGAACCTAGGTTGCAGATTATATAGCTCAAAGAACTAGCAAGCTAAAGTGGCAATGGGCCGGTCACAGCTCGTGGAGAACTGAGAAACGCTGGAGCAAACGAGTTCTCGAGTGGAGACCGCGTCTAGGTAAGTGTAGTGTAGGACGCTAGTAGAACAGATGGAGTGACGAATTGCGGAAGGCAGTAACTGGATGAGGAAAGCCGAAGATCGGGTTCTGTGGCGTTCACTATGCTCTCCTAGTCCAGTAAAGGACGAATATGGGCTGATAATGAAAGAGGGGCTCGTGGCTAAGTAATAACTAAGCTGATCATCCGATCTGCAAGGTTAAGCTGCGCTAGTCGCGGTCAGTATATGGGTGGGTGACCATTCTTAACACTTCGAGACCTCTCCGTGCCTCGGAGAGCACGTAAAGCCGTTGGTCCCGGTTGTCATACGAACACCTATGACAATCGTTAGTGGTAGTCAGAAGCCCAAAATGCCTGACAACCAGTCTATCCGCAGGGTATCGGTATTACCCAGAAATTGAGTTGTGGAGGTCTGATGGCAGTCGCTTCGTGTAAAATACTGATATTCAGCTGCATCTGGTTAGACTGGAAGCCGACCACAATAAATTTTGAAAAAGGCTCGGAGAGAGGGATATTTTTAAAATCTTCTTCTTCCCTTCTCCAACATTCTGTAGGTAACCTCTCATTGTACCCGTAGCCTATACAATGATAGGATTAAACTGAAAAGGTAAAAAAAATAATTAACAAATGATATTTCTAGCTTCCGCCATCTTGAAAAGGTAAAAAAAATATGTACAAATGACATTTCTAGCGACCGTCATCTTGTGACTTGCGCAGTTCAACGCTGATACTAAAAACCACGCAGTAAACCGAGACCTGAGTTCCTTTCCGACGCCTTTATTTGCTGTTGCTTAATATATAAGTTGCAGGCAGGCATTCTAAGTCTTATTTAATTGCGCTAAGACGACAAAAACAACAATACGGACTGCTTCATGGTAAGCGGCAACCGCAGACTATAGACGACAGTAGCACCAATGGTTTCACTTGCGCGTAGTCAAGCCCACAGTTGTTAAGTCTCCTATGCCCAGAAATACCCTAGTCGCGCCAGAGCCACACCTGCCTGCTCGGAGGAGCAGTCCTCCCTTTAGTTTGGGGGACACACATCGTCCCTCCACAGTGGCATAAGTTACACGTCATGCGCTGTCCATAATGGCGGACGCATCTTTATTTAAAACCTTCTTC
The DNA here is from genome assembly GCA_964056405.1 of Acronicta alni. Lineage (NCBI taxonomy): Eukaryota > Metazoa > Arthropoda > Insecta > Lepidoptera > Noctuidae > Acronicta > Acronicta alni. The sequence continues at coordinate 7,154,970 of OZ043942.1, forward strand.
TCTTCTCCAGCATTCTGTAGATAACCTCTCATTGTACCCGTAGCCTATACAATGATAAGGTCACCTTTTACTGAAAAGGTAAAAAAATGTTTTACGATTGACATTTCTAGCTTCCGCCATCTTGTGACTTGCGCAGTTCAACGCCGATACTAAAATCCACGCAGTAAACCGAGACCTGAGTTCCGTTCCGACGCCCTGTTGTTACTTAATTTATAAGTTACAGGCAGCCATTCGGTGTCTTATGAATTGCAATAACCCGACAAACAAACATACGGGCCGCTTGATGGTAAGCGGCAACCGCAGCCTCTAGATGCCAATAACACCAGTGGTATCACTCGCGATGTCATCTTGACACCTCAGTTGTTAAGTCTCATATGCTCAGTAATGCCACTGGCTACATTCCGTAACCGGAACACAATAATACTAGAACATCATTGCTTAGCGGCAGATGATTTGGTAATACGGTGGTACCACCACAGAGGAACTCTGCAGCATGAGCAGAGGTTACCAACTAAAAACTTTATACCTTAGGGCATAAATTAAGTTGACTAGAGGTTCTGGACATACAACTTTTTATACCACTAAGGTGGCAAACAAGCATACTGCCCATATGGTAAGCGTTTACCGTAGCCTATAAACGCTTACAACACCAGGGGTATCACTTGCGCTTTGCCGACCATGTAAAATGAAAAAGAAATAGTTGGCTTGGCAGTATAAGGGTCAAAGTCCCCCCACTGCCAACACAACATTTCCTCGTGGAGCACTGGCAACCTTGCTCACCGTATGGAACACAACACAGCTCAAAGCAGTGTTATTTCACTTCGATTTTCTGCAAGGCGGAGGTACTTCCCCAGTCGGGCAGCTCCAATTTGAGTAGAATTACTCCCACTATGCCCTACCTCTCTTAAAACTGATTGAACTCTGAATTGAATATTGTCTAGTAGTACGGCTGATACTGCGGATAGTAGTCACTCTGCGTTCCTAATACTGTCATGACTATGTATAATATAGTCAATAATAGTTCCTAATACTGTAGATGCTATGTATGGTATAGTCACTGTAAGTTCCTAATACTATCCATACTTTATTCACTATTCTTTACTAATGCTGTCGATGCTGTGGACAGTATGGTCACTATTCGTTCGTAATAATGTCAACACAATGGATTTATTATAGTCACTATTGGTGATATTACTAGACTAGATAGTATAAACACTATTTATGTCTATTACTGTCAATACTATTGATAGTATAGACTGTATTAGTTCCTAATACTGTCAATAATATGGTTAGTATAGTCAATATTATTTCCTAATATTGTCGATGATATGGAAAGTGTAGTCACTACTAGTTCCTAATACTGACAATACCATAGATAGTATAATAACGATTAGTTCCTAATTTGATGCTATGGTAAGTATAGTCATTATTATAATTAATAATATGGAGCCAGTACCATAAAAAACCTTGTTACCTTTTACAGGTGTATCATTTATTAGTTCCTTATACTGATAGTATACCTAGTCAATAATATTGTAGTGTAATCCTGGCGCACGACTACAATTTTTTTTCCAATACCTACATCTGATATGTTGCAGTCAAAACAGCATAGTCACCATTCTGTCCTAATACTGTCTGTGTGTGTGTGTGTGTATTTAAAATACACACACACAATGTCACTATTAATTCCTAATACTACCGATACTATGGATAGTATAAACACTATTAGTTTCTATTACTGTCAATACTGTTGTAAGTATAGTCGTTATTAGTCATATTAAAATACTGATAATACAAGGAACTCCTTATATTATCAATATTATGGATTGTATAGTCACTATTCGTTCCTAATACTATCAATGCCGTGAATAGCATAGTCACTATTAGTTCCTAATACTGTCAATACCATGAAAAGCAAGAGTATTAGGAATGAGTAGTGACTATCACACGTCAATACTATTGATAGTATAGACTGTATTAGTTCCTAATACTGTCAATAATATGGTTAGTATAGTCAATATTATTTCCTAATATTGTCGATAATATGGAAAGTGTAGTCACTACTAGTTCTTAATACTGCCAATACCATAGATAGTACAATAACGGTTAGTTCCTAATACTGTCAATACCATGGATAGTAAAGTCACTAATAGTTCCTAATACTTTCAATACTATGGATAGTATAGTCCCTATTCGTTCCTAATTTGATGCTATGGTAAGTATAGTCATTATTATAATTAATAATATGGAGCCAGTACCATAAAAACCTTGTTACCTTTTACAGAAGTGTCATTTATTAGTTCCTTATACTGATAGTATACCTAGTCAATAATATTGTAGTATAATCCTGGCGCACGACTAAATTTTTTTTTCCAATACCTACATCTGATATATTGCAGTCAAAACAGCATAGTCACCATTCTGTCCTAATACTGTCTGTGTGTGTGTGTATTTAATATACACACACACAATGTCACTATTAATTCCTAATACTGCCGATACTATGGATAGTATAAACACTATTAGTTTCTATTACTGTCAATACTGTTGTAAGTATAGTCGTTATTAGTCATATTAAAATACTGATAATACAAGGAACTCCTTATATTATCAATATTATGGATTGTATAGTCACTATTCGTTCCTAATACTATCAATACCATGAATAAGATACGTCACTATTAGTTCCTAATACTATCAATGCCGTTAATAGCATAGTCACTATTAGTTCCTAATACTGTTTTTGTGGGAGAGGAGGTCGGCAGACAGTAAAACCACGTCTCGATGTAAAAAATGTGTATGTGCTTGCTCTTGCTACCAAACGCTCTTTTCGGAGCGATCTGACGCGTGTGGCGGCGTGGCATGATATCGATGTGGCGCCGCGTCGATGTTGCACTGCGTCGCTGCCGCGGAAGCGTCTTTATCAAGACGGGCGTTGTCTCTCGCCAACCGTCAAAACGTACTGTTTATTTCTTGTCTCTTGGTTTGTCAAAACGTGAAGGTATTGGTGTTGGTATTGGTATGGTAACGGTTGTGAAGGAGGTAAGGTAAAGAGTATGTATGGTACCACTACATCACTCCCCCCTAAGCGAAGCGTACGTTCGGTTTCACAGATCGGCCAGAACGAGTTGTGTAGGCATCGCGCGTTATTTCTGGGGTCGATAACCGTGGCTCGTCGCTCGTAGTGCGCGCTGTTTCGTCTGGTTGCAGTGTTGTTCTGGTGGCAGGTTCTTCTTTGAGTAGGTGAGCTGGCTTCACTCTATCTATTGACACTACTGCAGTTCGTAAGGGCATCTGTAAGGTGAATTGCTTGCTGGTACGTTGCAGGACTCTGTACGGGCCGTCATATGGTGGGGTTAACGGACTTCGCACGGTGTCATTCCGCAAGAATACATGTGTACACGTCGCTAGGTCCTTATATACGAACGTACTCGTGTTGTTGTTGTGTGATTTGCTGCTTGGTGACAAGGTTGACATTGTTTCAGTCAGCTGGCGGACGAAATCGGCGTCTTCAATTTTCGGCTGAGTAGGCACGAAAAAATCTGACGGTATTCTAAGTGTCGATCCGTAGGTCATCAGGGCCGGGCTGACTTGTGTTTCTTCACGCAGAGCGGTGCGTAGCCCAAGTAACACGGTCGGTAGTTCCTCGCTCCAGTGTGTACCGGCGCTTCTCGCCATGAGTGCGGCTTTCATAGTTCGATGCCAGCGTTCGACTTGACCATTTGCTTGCGGGTGAAATGCGGTAGTTCGAATCCTTGTGATGCCAAATTTTTTAATTAGCGAGTTGAATAACGACGATTCGAATTGTCTCCCTTGATCCGTTGTCAAACGTAACGGACAGCCAAAGCGCGATATCCACCCATCGTAGATTGCCTTAGCAACAGTGTCAGCTGTGATGTCACGAGTAGGTATTGCTTCAGGCCATTTTGTGCAGCGGTCAATCATGGTAACAAGGTATCTGTAGTCGTTTGACGGTGGCAGAGGTCCCACGATGTCAACATGTATATGCTCAAAACGGGCGGCTTTTTGAAACTCTCCGAGCGGACTGATAACGTGCCTTTGTATTTTCCCGCGCTGGCAACCGATGCACGATTTTGCCCAGAGACTGACATCTTTGTTCATACTCGGCCAGAAGAACTTTGTTGACATCAATTTTCTTGTTGTTCTAACACCTGGTTGACTCAGTTCGTGTTGCGCTTTGAAGGCTACAAAACGGTAAGTCGCTGGTAGGTACGGGCGAATGTTGTCAGTTGATGTTTCACATATGATGGGTCGTTGACCTCCGGGAAATGTGATGCGAGAGAACTTGAGGTTTGGATTGGACATGCAGGTCTTCAGCTCTTCATCACCTTCTTGGTCTTGAGCGAGTTGGTTGTAGTCAATCGTAGAATGGGATATGTCGATTTCCTCGATGCGTGATAAGGCGTCAGCTGCTTCGTTGTTATCACCGTGAATATATTCAATCTTCGTACAAAATTGACTTATATAGTGTAGTTGGCGTTCTCTTCTTGGTGTATCGGTGCTACTCGGTGTTCTTGTCAGGGCGTAAGTAAGAGGTTTGTGATCGGTGAATATTGTTAAGTCGTTGCCCTCTATCAGTCGTCGTAAGTGATTTACAGCGGTGTACATTGCTAATAATTCGCGATCGTACACGCTGTAGCGTCGCTGTGTCTCACTCATAGTTTTCGAGTAGAATGCCAGAGGTTTCCAGACGTCATTGACTTGTTGTTGTAGGACGGCGCCGATACTAGTGTTAGATGCGTCGGTATATAAACAAAGTGGAGCGTTAGGTATTGGATGAGTGAGCGTGGTCGCCTCGAGTATGCTTTGTCGGCAATTCTCAAAGGCTTGCTCTGCTTCTTGCGACCATTGTATCAGAGTTTTATCGTTTTTCTTGCTGTTATGTAGGTATTTATTTAATTCGTGTTGATATTCTGCTTGATGGGGTAAGCAGCTGCGGTAAAAGTTTATCATTCCTAAAAATCTTCTAAGTTCTTGAACAGTCTGTGGTTTCGGATAGTTGACTATGGCTTGTATACGTTCTTGAGTGGGATTGATTCCTTCTGACGACACTTCGTATCCCAGAAACTCGATGTTTTCTTTATCAAACTCGCACTTGTCAATGTTTAGACTGACGCCGTAGGTATTTAGGCGTTCGAGTACTAATTCTAAGTGCCGATGATGTTCTTCTTTGTTTCTTGAATGTAGCAACAGATCGTCGACAAAGCAGAAGACGATGTCGTCTAGTCCTCGAAGTACCTCGTGCATGAAGCGTTGGAAGGTTTGACCGGAATTTCTTAAGCCAAACGTCATACAGTTAAATTCGAAGAGACCGAAGGGTGTTATTATAGCTGTCTTCTGAGCATCTTCTTTCGCAATAGGCACCCAAAAATATGCCATTTTTAGGTCGAGCTTGGAGAAGATCTTCTTGCCATGCAGCTGGTACGTAAAGTCTTGAATTCGAGGTATGGGGTATCGGTCGGGCACGGTGACGGCGTTGAGTCTTCTGTAGTCCCCACATACTCGCAGTGAGCCATCCTTCTTCTTTACTACGTGCAGCGGACTGGCCCACGGACTGTTAGACGGTTTGCAGATACCCATTTCCATCATACGTTCGAATTCAAGCTTCGCCGCTTTGTACTTGTCGGGCGGTAGAGGGCGCGGCCGAGAGTAGATTGGCGGTCCGGTTGTTTCTATGTGGTGAGTGACGTCATGTTTGACTGGGGTTTTCAGTGACATCGGTCTCAGTACATCTGGATATTTCTTCAGCAGGTCGTGGTATGCGTGGTCTCTGTTGATGATGTAAATAGATTCTTCGTTGTTATCTATTTTGATGGCGTTCACGCTGAGCTCTGTTACGCGGTCGACGAGTTTTCTTTGGTGTAAGTCTACTAGTAATTTGTGATGTACTAAGAAGTCTGCACCCAGTAACGACGTCTTCACGTCTGCGACGACGAAAGTCCATTTGAAGCATCTTCGTAAACCTAAGTTGAGCTCTATTGTGCGCTCTCCGTAGGTACGAATTTCAGTGCCGTTGGCCGCGAACAGTTTGGTATTCTCTGCCGGCTTCAAATTTTTCTTGTTTCGGGCGGCTAATACGGATATGTCGGCTCCCGTGTCGACAAGAAATCTCTCTCGGTTGATAATGTCGATCACACATAGGCGTTGGGACTTCTGGTTTACATCAACACCCGCCACTATTGATGTACTTTTTAGTTTTCCTGTTTGGCCTGGGAGCACGGCGATTCAAATTTGCGTGCCTCGTTGCCGAATCTGTAGTGATAACGGCACAGCCAATCGGGATCGCCGGGTTTGCGCGCGCTCTGTGTACGCTGTCTCGAGTGTGAGCGAGAGCGGCTACGCTGTGCGGGGTGTGTGCAGGAGTAGCGATGCGTCGAGTGTTGATGATTTCTAAGCTCGGCAAGCTCGAGAGATATTTTTTCTAATTGCTTGGATAACATGCTGATCTGTAGGCTTGTAATGGAATCTTGCTGTACTGCGTTGACTGAAGTGCTGGTTGACGGGGGGTTTTCTGTAAAAACCGCGGCGACTGTTGCTGGCTCGAAGTGCTCCATCATTTTATCAGCCATGGCGGCCAGGACCTCGAGCGAGGATTCGGTATTTACTGATAGAACAGCGCGGACTTGTGTGGGCAGCTGGTTTAGCCACATGACCTTGAGAGCCTCGTCTGTCAGTAGTTTTCCGCTCAGGTCACGCATCTTGCGAAGTAGGTGACTAGGTTTCTGGTCTCCCAGCTCTAAACCACTGAGCAACTTCTGTAGCTGGCGATGGTCAGATTCTTGATAGGTTGATATTAGTCTATCCTTGAGCGTCTGGTATTTCCCGGTAGCTGGTGGATTCAAAATGATGTCAGCAATTTGTTCAAGGTCGCTGCAGCCGAGTAACGGGACTACCAGGTTAAATTTTTGCTCCTCTCCAATCTTGCTGGCAGCGACGGCGGCTTCAAATTGGGCGAACCATAGGCGGGGATTTTGGCGCCAAAACGCTGGTAGACGTGCTGGCAGCGAGATTGTGGCCACGTCGCTCCTCACGGTCGTGACGTCCTGCGCATCGGTGAACTCTTCGGATTTCGACATCTTGCAGGGATTCGGGGCTTGCTGTTCATCACGTCGGGGTCACCACTTTTGTGGGAGAGGAGGTCGGCAAACAGTAAAACCACGTCTCGATGTAAAAAATGTGTATGTGCTTGCTCTTGCTACCAAACGCTCTTTTCGGAGCGATCTGACGCGTGTGGCGGCGTGGCGTGATATCGATGTGGCGCCGCGTCGATGTTGCACTGCGTCGCTGCCACAGAAGCGTCTTTATCAAGACGGGCGTTGTCTCTCGCCAACCGTCAAAACGTACTGTTTATTTCTTGTCTCTTGGTTTGTCAAAACGTGAAGGTATTGGTGTTGGTATTGGTATGGTAACGGTTGTGAAGGAGGTAAGGTAAAGAGTATGTATGGTACCACTACACTGTCAATACCATGAAAAGCAAGAGTATTAGGAATGAGTAGTGACTATCATACGTCAATACTATTGATAGTATAGACTGTATTAGTTCCTAATACTGTCAATAATATGGTTAGTATAGTCAATATTATTTCCTAATATTGTCGATAATATGGAAAGTGTAGTCACTACCAGTTCCTAATACTGTCAATACCATGGATAGTAAAGTCACTAATAGTTCCTAATACTTTCAATACTATGGATAGTATAGTCCCTATTCGTTCCTAATTTGATGCTATGGTAAGTATAGTCATTATTATAATTAATAATATGGAGCCAGTACCATAAAAAACCTTGTTACCTTTTACAGAAGTGTCATTTATTAGTTCCTTATACTGATAGTATACCTAGTCAATAATATTGTAGTATAATCCTGGCGCACGACTACAATTTTTTTTCCAATACCTACATCTGATATATTGCAGTCAAAACAGCATAGTCACCATTCTGTCCTAATACTGTCTGTGCGTGTGTGTGTGTGTATTTAATATACACACACACAATGTCACTATTAATTCCTAATACTGCCGATACTATGGATAGTATAAACACTATTAGTTTCTATTACTGTCAATACTGTTGTAAGTATAGTCGTTATTAGTCATATTAAAATACTGATAATACAAGGAACTCCTTATATTATCAATATTATGGATTGTATAGTCACTATTCGTTCCTAATACTATCAATACCATGAATAGGATACGTCACTATTAGTTCCTAATACTGTCAATGCCGTGAATAGCATAGTCACTATTAGTTCCTAATACTGTCAATACCATGAAAAGCAAGAGTATTAGGAATGAGTAGTGACTATCATACGTCAATACTATTGATAGTATAGACTGTATTAGTTCCTAATACTGTCAATAACATGGTTAGTATAGTCAATATTATTTCCTAATATTGTCGATAATATGGAAAGTGTAGTCACTACTAGTTCCTAATACTGCCAATACCATAGATAGTATAATAACGATTAGTTCCTAATACTGTCAATACCATGGATAGTAAAGTCACTAATAGTTCCTAATACTTTCAATACTATGGATAGTATAGTCCCTATTCGTTCCTAATTTGATGCTATGGTAAGTATAGTCATTATTATAATTAATAATATGGAGCCAGTACCATAAAAAACCTTGTTACCTTTTACAGAAGTGTCATTTATTAGTTCCTTATACTGATAGTATACCTAGTCAATAATATTGTAGTATAATCCTGGCGCACGACTACAATTTTTTTTCCAATACCTACATCTGATATATTGCAGTCAAAACAGCATAGTCACCATTCTGTCCTAATACTGTGTGTGTGTGTGTGTGTGTGTGTGTGTGTGTGTGTGTGTGTATTTAATATACACACACACAATGTCACTATTAATTCCTAATACTGCCGATACTATGGATAGTATAAACACTATTAGTTTCTATTACTGTCAATACTGTTGTAAGTATAGTCGTTATTAGTCATATTAAAATACTGATAATACAAGGAACTCCTTATATTATCAATATTATGGATTGTATAGTCACTATTCGTTCCTAATACTATCAATGCCGTGAAAAGCAAGAGTATTAGGAATGAGTAGTGACTATCATACGTCAATACTATTGATAGTATAGACTGTATTAGTTCCTAATACTGCCAATACCATAGACAGTATAATAACGATTAGTTCCTAATACTGTCAATACCATGGATAGTAAAGTCACTAATAGTTCCTAATACTTTCAATACTATGGATAGTATAGTCCCTATTCGTTCCTAATTTGATGCTATGGTAAGTATAGTCATTATTATAATTAATAATATGGAGCCAGTACCATAAAAAACCTTGTTACCTTTTACAGAAGTGTCATTTATTAGTTCCTTATACTGATAGTATACCTAGTCAATAATATTGTAGTATAATCCTGGCGCACGACTACAATTTTTTTTCCAATACCTACATCTGATATATTGCAGTCAAAACAGCATAGTCACCATTCTGTCCTAATACTGTCTGTGTGTGTGTGTGTGTGTGTATTTAATATACACACACACAATGTCACTATTAATTCCTAATACTGCCGATACTATGGATAGTATAAACACTATTAATTTCTATTACTGTCAATACTGTTGTAAGTATAGTCGTTAGTAGTCATATTAAAATACTGATAATACAAGGAACTCCTTATATTATCAATATTATGGATTGTATAGTCACTATTCGTTCCTAATACTATCAATACCATGAATAGGATACGTCACTATTAGTTCCTAATACTATCAATGCCGTGAATAGCATAGTCACTGTTAGTTCCTAATACTGTCAATACCATGAAAAGCAAGAGTATTAGGAATGAGTAGTGACTGTCATACGTCAATACTATTGATAGTATAGACTGTATTAGTTCCTAATACTGTCAATAATATGGTTAGTATAGTCAATATTATTTCCTAATATTGTCGATAATATGGAAAGTGTAGTCACTACTAGTTCCTAATACTGCCAATACCATAGATAGTATAATAACTATTAGTTCCTAATACTGTCAATACCATGAAAAGCAAGAATATTAGGAATGAGTAGTAACTATATTATCCATAGTATTGACATTAATAGGAACAAATAGTGACAACACTATCCACAGTATTGACATTATTAGGAACAAATAGTGACTACACTATCCACAGTATTGACATTATTAAGAACAAATAGTGACTATACTATCCACTATTAGTTCCTAATACTATCAATAACATGAATAGGATACGTCACTATTAGTTCCTAATACTATCAATGCCGTGAATAGCATAGTCACTATTAGTTCCTAATACTGTCAATACCCTGAAAATCATAGTCACTATTAGTTCCTAATACTGTCAATACCCTGAAAAGCATAGTCACTATTAGTTCCTAATACTATCAATACCATGGATAGTAGTTGTGGAGACACTGGGATCACGTCGGGGTCACCAGTGTGGAGGGGCAACACATCTCTCCTCTCTACAGTAGTCACTATTTGTTCCTAATACTGTCAATACCAAGAATAGTAAAGTCACTATTAGTTCCTAATACTGTTAATACCATGGATAGTAAACAAAAAATAAACACTATTAACTCCCAATACTGTCAATACCATAAATAGTAAAGTCACTATTTGTTCCTAATACTGTCAATACTGTGAATAGTGTAGTCACTATTTGTTCCTAATAATGTCAATACTGTGGATAGTGTAGTCACTATTTGTTCCTAATACTGTCAATACTGTGGACAGTATAGTCACTATTTGTTCCTATTAATGTCAATACTATGGATAATATAGTTACTACTCATTCCTAATACTCTCAATACTATTGATAGTATAGTCACTATCAGCTCCAGTCATAATACCTTGTGATCTAAAAATCTGTAACGTTTTGAAACAATAAACATCACATAAACTTTAAAATTTTCCCTTTGTGCCGCCCTTATTCCATCGTAATAGTGATGATTTTGTAGTGCAGCCGTAGCTTTTCGTATTGTTGTGTGTACGAAGAAAATATAAGGAAGTTTAAATACGATATTCAAAAACCATTAGATATACTTTTCTTAAAATTTCATCGGTTGGGGCATGACCATCATCATGATCATTGATGATCGGGAGCGAGGGAGGGAGAGCGCGTGGGAAGCCGACTGCGAGCAAGAGCAAAACAGGCAGTGGAAAGGGAGCGAGAAGCATCCATCTGGCTCCCGATCCCTGGCGCCGGGATTTGAGATAAGCATTCAGGCCAGGTGGTGGTAAGCGACAACCACAACCTATAAACGCCAGCAGCACCGCTGGTATCACTCGTGCCTTGTCGTCATGATACACCAGTTGTTAAATCTCATATGCCGAATAATTTCGCTGACAACATTTCCCTACAAACTGGAACGACAAACGTGCAGTATTAAGTCTCTTTTGCTTAGGAACTTCACTGATGATCCTACATACTGGAACACAATAATGTTTGCAGATTATTGCTGAGTGGTAAAATATTTGGCAAGCTGTGGTACCCCAAATAAACTCAGCAGTTCTTCCACCTCAGAAAGCGGAGCCGATGTAGAATTGTGTGGAAGACCACGTGTCTTCTGCTATCCTCTACCTTTTGTCCTAAACCCAGTGTAGGTTTTAAGACACAAGGGCTTATGCTACCACTGCCGACGCTGTAGAAATAAAATTGTGGCCCATCAAAATATAAAAACTATCGTAGGCGAACGGATCTGCCCTGAACCGCTACACAATATCCATCAATCAAATACTAGATATGTTTATAGTCTCCCCGGAGATGTGCCCTAAGTGGCCTTTCACAGGCTTTATACCTCTAAGGTGGCAAACAAGCATACGACCCTCCTAATGGTAAGCGGTTACCGTAGCCTATAAACGCTTACAACAGCAGGGGTATCATTTGCGCGTTGCCGACACTAAAACGAAAGAGGAACAGTTGGGTTGGCTGTATAAGGGTCAAAGTCCCCCCACTGCCAAAACAACATGTCCTCGTGGAGCACTGGCAACCTTGCTCACCGTTAGAAATACAACACAGCTCAAAGCTGTGTTATTACACTTCGATTTTCTGCAAGGTGGAGGTACTTCACCAGTCGGGCAGCTCCAATTTGAGTGGAATTAGTCCCACTATGCCCTACCTCTCTTAAACATTCTAAAGGATTTATAAGTGTTCTTGGCTGTTCTGTTAAGATGATCACAGTGACCTTCATGAGCTAACCAGGCAAGTATATAAAGGGAAGTTACTTAGGCGGCGCATACTGCGTTGAAGTTTTTCCATCTTTTGCGAGATCCGATTTACAAGTGGAGCAATTCATACTCTGCACCCCACTTGAAAAGATAGATCTGGGGCTGGCAACAATAAGTTATAAGGCATGGCTGAACAAAGGCCTCCCCGATGACCTCCACAAGGACCGGTTACAGGCCGCCTCCACGCAACGACTCAGCGACCTTTATCAGGTCCGTCCATCTCGTTGGAGGCCGTCCTACACTGCGGTTTTTTGGTGTGTGGTCTTTTGAGAACCCTTTTGCGCCAGCGGCTATAAAATGGCCACCGTGATTGAAGATTTATTCATAGTTTTTTTCTTTTGTCTTTTTTAGTGATGTCAAAGTAAATAAATGTTTTTTTTGTGTCGTGCATTGAAGGAAGTCTATCAAAATTAACAGTCTCAATAATATTAACACTAGAACAAACTACGTAGAACCTGTAGACCCAAGCCTGTAGAATCTCATGCTTTCGCTACAGACTCCACCTTACCTCGATCGTAACACCAACTTATCTGCAAACACGTCGAGTGAACCCTGGTGAGCTGACTCTCTCCCTTCCAGGTCGATGGAAAGCCGCAAAGGTCCTCAGCCGATGTCATCATGGCCGCCGTCGCCGTCCTCACTCCTAGTAAAAGAAATAAGTTTTTATTAACCCCAGGTTGAGAGTGAAGATAGTCCCTTCCGATTCATCTAATGAATTTTATTTACAGACATGTGGTTACACAATGGGGGGCGAGCCAATTACCTGGCAGAAATCCAAACTTCGAGCTGCTACTGAAAATGTTATAGAAATACCCTATAAAACTGCTGTTCCTGGGACTCGAGCACCAGCAAGTCAAAAGTATAATAAATCACATTAATTTCCGTAAGTAATACAAACAAAATCAAATCTATTGTTCAGTGTAATTTTCACAATCCAATTTTAACGCCACAGATGAATTATAACAGGAATTAATTAATGAATCATTTAATTTCACTACACTCCAATTCACTTCACTCCATATCACTTCACTCCACTCCACTCCACTTCACTTCACTGCACCCCACTTCACAATACTTCCGTTCTTTCACTTCTTCCTCGTTTCATTCACTACACTTCACTCCACTCCACTTCACTCCACTCCACTTCACTTCACTTCACTCCACCCCACTTCACACTCTTATTTCTCCTCCTTCTCCTCCTTCTCTTCCTTCTCTTCCTTCTCTTCCTTCTCTTCCTTCTCTTCCTTCTCTTCCTTCTCTTCCTTCTCTTCCTTCTCTTCCTTCTCTTCCTTCTCTTCCTTCTCTTCCTTCTCTTCCTTCTCTTCCTTCTCTTCCTTCTCTTCCTTCTCTTCCTTCTCTTCCTTCTCTTCCTTCTCTTCCTTCTCTTCCTTCTCTTCCTTCTCTTCCTTCTCTTCCTTCTCTTCCTTCTCTTCCTTCTCTTCCTTCTCTTCCTTCTCTTCCTTCTCTTCCTTCTCTTCCTTCTCTTCCTTCTCTTCCTTCTCTTCCTTCTCTTCCTTCTCTTCCTTCTCTTCCTTCTCTTCCTTCTCTTCCTTCTCTTCCTTCTCTTCCTTCTCTTCCTTCTCTTCCTTCTCTTCCTTCTCTTCCTTCTCTTCCTTCTCTTCCTTCTCTTCCTTCTCTTCCTTCTCTTCCTTCTCTTCCTTCTCTTCCTTCTCTTCCTTCTCTTCCTTCTCTTCCTTCTCTTCCTTCTCTTCCTTCTCTTCCTTCTCTTCCTTCTCTTCTCTTATTCCTCCATTACCTTCTTTCTCCTTATTCTCATCCTTTTTGGTGGTAGTCACTAATCTGCTATTCATATTTTCAATAAGACATCAAGTCAAACTCATTTTTCTCCTAGCTGGTACTCATCACATTTAAAAAAACTATTGCCGATCGACAAAACTATTGTCATGTTACACTTCAGAAATTAGGAGACAACAAACGCCATAACGAAGTGCCACATCGCGCCACCAAAAGAATCGTACCAATCATATCGATTATTTATAAATAAGCAAAAGAAAGAATAATAGCGAATAACTCGACAGGCTTTGAGCGACGCCATATCTACTCCTACCCACGCCCTTCCGCCTCTCCCCTCCCCTTCACCCCACCCCACTTCACCCCCCCCCCCCCCCACGACCCGACTTCATACCCCCCGGCATCACTACCCGCGGCTGCAGAAAATAACTATCAACCACACCCAATTTAGAAATTTCTAGTCAAAGTTTAACAAACAAAGAAAGGTTCAATTTCCATCCTGTTAAAAGAACAATGACGTCACTGCAGCATTATAATCTTTTTTTTTTTAATGCAGCCAATGCTTTAGTAATATTTTAAATAACTTAATATAATATTATAATTAACTTCAGAACTCATTCAGTTAATATTTATTCGAGTTCCATTGTAAAAACAGGGCGTGGCACATCACAATTAAAAATTGTGAAATCAAAGACAAAGAGAAGTCCCCCCGCTAGGCCTACCCCGTTCGATCTACAAAATTAAACTGCCCACGCCGTTTATTCCTACACTAAAAACTGAAACCAAAAAATAACTATTAGAGTAAAATCAGCCAAATTAATACGCCACATACAATATAAATTCCTGTTAAAAAAAATCGAGAAAAAATTAAATCATAAATTTAATATACGCCAATAATAATTAAAATAAATACCTAATACATAAATTAACAACAGAACAAAATCAAATTAACAAATAACCAAATATATTGTGTTAATGTTCATTTACTCACAGTTTTGATGATCTGGACCAGGTCAGTAGGTAACGTCCACACACGTCGGCAGTCCGCAAGCAAGTAATAAATCATCCCGAGTTCTCTAGTATCCAATAGAAACCTAAAAGGGATGAACAACTATGGAACTGCTAAAAGGAACGGTTATTGAATCACTGTCGATATTTCTCGAATTCAAAATGTATTCAAAGCTAACGTAACAGTCTTGTAACATCTCCTCTTGTGATTTCAGCTTTGAATCAATTTAGAAGGCGTGCCAGAGTAATTAAAGTGAGATTTATTTTGACAAATAATACGTTGTCACTATGATTTTCTCCTGCGTTTACAAATACAATTTTTCTCTTACACAAGCACTGAAAAACTACTTACTCACCTATAAATAATATAAATATTTTATTTTGCGTGGATTGAACCCACCAAACGTGCCGTCTGCGTCTCTGTCTACCCATTGTTCTGCAGGCGTGATGGTATGGATATATTTTAAATAATATTCTTAAAATGTTAACCGTTCTGAGAAAAACGTTCCAAGGAACTACTTACTTAAATGTTTTTATTTAATTTTAGTATTATTACTTCCGTGAAACGGTTTTAATTTAATAAAATTTGTTTACTGTTGTTAGTCCAACTCATGACCTCACCACGTGGTCAACTCATGATCAAGGGTTTTTTTTTTATAATGGGTAATATGATGACAAATAAACCTATGACCGCCCGATGGTAAACGGCAACCGCAGCCTATAGACGACGACAATACCTGCGTTATCGCGCAGGTTGACACCGAGACGTCAGTTGTTGTCTCATATGCCCAGTAATATCACCGGCTACATTGCCTTCCAAACCGGAACAGAAATAATGTTAACACATGTATTGTTTAGCAGCTGATAGGCAATACAGTGGTACCATCCCGTACTGAAATCCGAAGTTTGTTGGGCTACTGTAATGCGGTTTAGGTCAACCATTAGTGCATTATTACTGTATTTTTTACCAGCTAATAGAAAGATTTTAAACATGTTGTGTAGGTTTTTAAATTAAGCCAATATGTATACAGTATTTGTTATCTTATGAAACATATTCATATCAACCCATATTGTCCCACTGCTGGGCACGGGTCTCCTCTCAGATTGAGAGGGATAAGGCTATCGTCCACTACGCTGGCCTAGTGCTGGTTGGCAGACTTCACACACCGTTGAGAAAAATCTCTAAGGCATGCAGGTTTTCTCTCGATGTTTTCATTCACCGGATAAGCAAGTGATAATTAATTATTAAACACGTTAAGAAAATAAAAATAAATGATTCATATAAATTATGAATTAGCTACCCGTTTCCTTCCTCTTTTAACATTGTAGGGTGTGTTTACTAACGACAAATCAGTCAGTAGATTAGGTTACTAAAGATAGGCTTCTGATATCAGGTACAGAGGACAGCCTGGTCAGCACATGTAGCTACCCCAATCAGTCAAATTTCTTTGATAGATTTTCAACTATAATACAAAATAATAAGGCTCATGTTCAATTGTGGACATTTGACAGTTTTGGATAGGTTGACATACTGGCACCTGTATATACAAGTAATTATTGTTAAGTAATAGGTATTGTTAGTAATAATTATTGTTTCATAATAATTTATTGCTAATATTATATAAAATTTAAGTTAAAGTAACATGTGTTTCATGCACTTATGTTGCTTATTTTATATGTGTTTTAATAGTGTGAACAAATATTGGTCAACTAAATAAATAAAATAATGTCAAAGTCCTAACTCATTTGTCATTGGGACCGACCGTGAGAAAATTAATTAATTACACTTTTAAAAAAGATTTAGGTAATTATACTTTTCGATATTAAGTCTCAACGACTACTGTGGTTGAATAAAACATTAATTTTTGTTCCGTAATCAGGTATTCAGTTTGATTTTTCTATTAAACAAGTGATCTTTAGAATAAACAAGAACTAAATTATCTATGCTAATTTTTATTCCTAACGTCCATAAATAAATACCACTTATTAAAGAAGAACTTATAATTATTATCGACCCATTTATTTTACCACTGCTGTACATGGGTATTCTCTTAGAATGAAAGGGATTAGGCTATAGTCCACCACGCAAGATTACTGCAGGTTGGCAGACTTCACACGCCATTTAGAAAATCTCTCAAGCATTCCTTACAATGTTTTGCGACACCGTTTAAGAATTGAAATAAAACTACTTTTTACGGATTTTATCGCCTTATATTGATATTATTAATCCCGACGTTTCGGACCCTTTACAGCGTCCATGGTCACGGGTAGACTGAGGTGGTAGGCGTCTTGATGATAAAATTACTGACAGCTACCCCTACATTTTATAAATGTCAGAAATCAATATGTTAACCGTTTAAGAAGTTATTGCTGTGTTAGGTAGGTGCTTAACATGAAAGTAGACGGATATAAGGGAAGAGGGAGACCAAAAAAAAGATGAATGAAGTGTGTTGGAAATGATATGGCTATAAAAAGAATTTTCCAACATTCCTCAATTGTTCTCTCATGGAAGTATCCAATCCAATTTATAATCCATCATTGTACAATACAAAACGATATTTTAAAAGAGTAACCATGGAGTTTCTTGCCGTTTCGACATAGGAAACGACTAATTTGGAACCGTGCACATAGACTTGACATTTCATAAGTGCCTGTAAGTATATGGTTTATGAAAATAAAACTATTTTGATTTTGATTAATGAGATGACGGCTAAAAGAGATGTATGGAAGGAAAAGATATACTGCGCTGTACACAAGTAATTTGATAACGATAGAAGGATGATGTTTAAGAAGTTATTGTTTGGTTTAAGCTAGTGTTAATCATCATTCACGGCTTGTAGTATCCCACTGCTGTGAATAAGCCTCCTTTCCTTTATGCCAACAATATCTGTTCCTTTCCTAACTCATCCATAAGATTGTGATTACTACAGTTGATTTATTTTCTAATTAATACTTCTAATAAATACTAATAATACTTATCATAGCAAAAACTTGCTTTTCAATAGGTGTTACTGACGTCACCATAAAGACGTAAATTCTGAATGTGAAGGCACAATTCGTCATGGCGGGTGGGACTCACGGTGGCTTAGCGGTCATAGCGTCTGGTGTACCAGAAGACACTGGATTGAATCCTACCCGCGGTCGAATTTTTCCATCGCTAATTAACAATACTTATCATATTTAAAAATCACAAATTGAACTGTTATTTCTGTAGACGATCACAGTGATTTGGAACCTGTTACTTTTCACAGGTCCCATAAATCATTTGGGATAACATCCCTTTCATCTGCAACCCTTCAGCGGCTGCCACGTAGGCAATGAATAGAGATATTATCAAAACTGCATGTGCAAGAGAGATGCAATATGCGGCAGTCAATCAATACTTGAATTTAATGTAAATACAGGTAGTATTACATAGGTATCCCTGAAAGCGGATGCGTAGAACTTTCATCTCATTTTAACGCATAGGGTTTTATATATTTCTGTCACTTTCGACGTTCTAGAAGTTTCTTAATCACTACACACACACATTGAATAATGTATACATGTTATATAAACACCTGAAAATGGCTACGTGGAATTTCATCTCCTTTTAACGCATAGATTTATATATATTTCTGTCACTTTCGACGTTCTAGAACTTTCTTAATCGCTACACAAACACATTGAAAAATTTACAAATTATAATACCTACACACCTGAAAGGAGGCTTCGTGGAATTTCATCTCATTTTAACGCATAGATTTTATATCTTGCCGTCGCTTTTGACGTTCTAGAACATTCTAATTAATAACACACACATAGGCTTTTAATGCTATCTCGCTCCCCCCTATGGGTATTTATAGAAGCTATCGAATTCCAGGAAATTCCATTCCCATTTTCCGTGTTGTCATTTTGTATTGAGGGAAAATAAGTAAAATTTTCGTAATTATTCTGATATAAATAAATTTTATATCGCTATGTTTATCATCATCAACCCATATACTGTCCCACTGCTGGGCACAGGTCTCCTCTTAGAATGAGATGGATTAGGCTATAGTCCACTACGCCGGCCTAATGCGGGTTGGCAGACTTCACACACCGTCGAGAAAATCTCTCAGGCATGCAGGTTTCCTCACAATGTTTTCTTTCATCGTTTCAGCGAGTGATAATCCTCCTAATAATATTATAAATGTGAAAGTTTGTGAGGATGGATGGATGAATGTTTATTATTCTTTTACGCTAAAACTACTGAACGGATTTTGATGAAACTTTACAGTATTATTATTTATACACCAGAATAACATATAGGCTATGATTTATAACGATTTTGAGTTAATTAACCAAATTACAACGATAATTAAAAGTAACTTTACCACGCGGACGAAGTCGCGAGCAGAAGCTAGTTTAAACTAATATTTAAAAGAGTTTGTATACTAGATTAATTTAATAGTACACATCAAACTGCTTTGTTATCATGAACTATTCAGATTTAGACTGTAATACTGAACACTGTAATCATGTGTTTTTCTTGGAAAAGAGTGTCTACCGAGTTTCTTACCGGTTCTTCTCCATATGACCCACTTTTTGGAACCGTGCAGCTAGTTTTGACTTTTCAAAAGTGATATTTTAATGGTCTAATTGAAAGAAAATATTTGACTTTGTTTGGTTGAAAATGCTAAGGAACTACTGCTTCGAATTGAAAAAATCTTTTTGTGTTGGATAGTCCTTTTATTTAGGAAGACTATAGGCTATAAAACACGCTAGACCAATAGGAGCCGAGCAAAAAGGAAAAGTCAGGTGACACCGTGGGAGGCAGCTAGTTAATTATAAATACGCACATGGTTTTGAAAAGTCAGAGGCCTTCCTCGAGACCTTTGACTTGGCAGTCCAATGGTCATATCCTAGTGATATTACAGTTATTTATATAAAAGACTTATAAATTCAATTAATAAAAGCAGTGATAGCCTAGTGGTTTGACCACTGGACTGCCAAGTTAAAGTTCTCGAGTTCGAATCGAAGGGTTCTGACTTTTACAATTTGTGTGCGTATTATTAATTAATTATCACTCGCTTAAACGATGAAGGAAAATATCGTGAGGAAAACTGCATGCCGTAGAGATTATCTCGACGGCGTGTGAAGTCTGCCAACCCGCACTAGGCCAGCGTGGTGGACTATAGCTTAAACCCACTCATTCTGTGAGCGGAGACCCGTGCCCAGCAGTGGGACAGTATATGTGTTGATGATATATTCAATTATAGATCTGAAACTACCTGCTGCGGTGTTTCCCGTGCGCTATAACATGTTCTTCTTGAAACGAGGCCTAAAAAGAGCTCTCTACCACTACCACACACAGTAGGCGGCGGCACAGCTCTGTCCCCGACGTTGCTGATGTCCATGGGCAGCGGTTACCACTTCCCATCAGGTGGCCGCCTGCTCGTCTGCATCTGTAAGCAATAAAAAAACGATATGTAGGTACTAATTGTTTCCCTCAGTTTCAATAGCATTTCAAAGGGTTTTTAGACACAAACT
The DNA here is from genome assembly GCA_964056405.1 of Acronicta alni. Classification (NCBI taxonomy): domain Eukaryota; kingdom Metazoa; phylum Arthropoda; class Insecta; order Lepidoptera; family Noctuidae; genus Acronicta; species Acronicta alni. The sequence goes on from OZ043942.1 coordinate 7,175,513, forward strand.
GTAGCCTAAGTTCTTTTCCAAAGTCCTATCGTATGTCTATACCAAAGTTCATCAAAATTGGTTCAATGGATTAAGCGGGAAAATGTAACAAACAGACGGACATAGTTACTTTCGTATTTATAATAATTACAGTATGGATTGTACAGGCGTGAGCAGGTCAAGCTATCCAAAACTGTCAGATTTTCCCAATTGAAAATGAACCTTATTTATTTATTTTATCTATATGCACTGATGGTACAAAGGCAGTCTTAATGCCATTGGGCATTTTCTGCCAGACAACTTTAGGGTGATGCAGAGAGAATAAGATCACAGTAGATGCACAGTAAATAGTAAATTTAATATAATAAAATTTATGTTATAAATACACTATTACAAAAAAAAAATACATGCTATATAATATTTAACTAATAAATAATTAAAAATACATACCTATGTATATACATACAAATATATCCAGATAGGTCAACGTCGAGATGATGAAACAGCCAACGAACTATCCTGGAGGTATTGCCGTACCTTATCCTTCATCATCATCATCATATCAGCCACAGGAAGTCCACTGCTGAACAAAGGCCTCCCCCATAGACTTCCACAAGGACCGGTTACAAGCCGTCTGCATCCAACGACTTCCCGCGACCTTTACCAGGTCGTCCGTCCATCTCGTTGGAGGCCGTCCCACGCTGCGCTTTCCGGTGCGTGGTCTCCACCTTATCCTTAATCCAAACTTATAGATAATCTTTTGCATTCGTAATATTAGTAATTATGGTGAACCAGTTCGTTCAATCGTTGCACTGAAATCGTCTGAGGTGTTACAACCGCATTGCCAACGCAATAAATAATAATGTGCTAACATTATTGTGTTCCGGTTTGAAGGGCAATGTAGCTAGTGACATTACTGACATATGAGACTTAACAACTGAGGTGTCAAGATGACATCGCGAGTGATACCACTGGTGTTGTTGGCGTCTATAGGCTGCGGTTGCTTACCATCATGCGACCCGTGGGCTTGTTTGTCTTGTTGTCACAATAAATAAGAAATACATAGATAATTTGGAAAGGGTCCAGCGTAAGTTCATCAAGGCAGTGCAGTACCGATGCCGTTATAATTTAATAAACGACGCAAATGCTATCACTAAGATGCCTGAGTTAAAGTCCAGACGCCTTTTTCTAGAAACCATGTTCCTATATGATTTATGTAGTAACCGATACGATTGTCCAGATTTGACGAACAAGTTGTCCTATATCGTCCCTAGAACTATAATGAGACGCGAAGTGCGCGGACATACTCTTTTTGCCATTTCATCTTGTCGCACAAATGCTGGAATTCGTGCACCTTTGCATCGAATTTCAAAAAATTACAATGACTATTTTATGGATTTAGATTTGTTCATATTATCAGCTGGTCAGTTTAGAAGGGCTTTATTTGAAAAAATTGATAATTTGCAATATGTATAATTGCTTTATTTTGCTGTAATTTTTCATTATATTCAATAATTTTAACTAGTTTCACTTGATCTCACATTTATTCAGATGTATACTCTAATTTAAAAAATGCAATAGTATTGTCTCCTTCAGGCTCAGTTCCTACTTTAAATAATACTTATGCAAAATACGTGGAAAACGTTGTGGGTTTCACATATGCGAAATATTTGTTTTTCTACTATTTTTTTTTTTTAGCAATATAAGTGTGTAACTGTTTGTTTTTCCCGAAATAAATAAATAAATAAAATAAATAAAAAAGAAATAGGTAGTTTTGATTCCTGACATTTACGCGAATATTATACATTGAAATAAAACTACTTTTTACGGATTTTATCGCGTTATATTGATATTATTAATCCCGACGTTTCGGACCCTTTACAGCGTCCATAGTCACGGGTAGACAAAATTTCGAGATTAATAATATCAAAATAACGCGATAAAATCCGTAAAAAGTAGTTTTATTTTCACAGAAATAGTTTTTTTAAAGAAAATTTTAGTGGGTGATATAAAATAAAATGAAAACATAATTATTTTCTGTAAATAGATCTTTTAAAGACAACTGACGACCTCTGAAAAAATACCGAATCAAACTCAGAGAATCATAGTTTCTTTTGATACCCAAACATAATAATATCCGGGGATCGAATCCACAATCCTTGGTGAAGAAACTGTTCGCTCAACCACTCAAACAAACGTGCCGTAAATTTTCCCTGTTACCAGTAAACGTGATGTTATTATTAACTATTGAGTTAACCTTTAACCGTTCGTTATTAACTATAATAAAAGTAATCAAAGTTTAATTAAGTAATATGATGGAAAATGTTTCATAAAGTATTTATTGAAGTGGTCAACATCAATACAATTATTATTATTACATACGTATATTATACAATAAACTTATCTACACTACTTAGGTACTAACAAACTAAAATTTATGAAATAAAACTACTTTTTACGGATTTTATAGCGATACATTGATATTATTAATCCCGACTTTTCGGACCCTTTACAGCGTCCATGGTCACGGGTAGACTAGTCTACCCGTAACGCGATAAAATCCGTAAAAAGTAGTTTTATTTCAATGTATAATATTCGCGTAAATGTCAGAAACCAATAAAAACTAAAATTTAAAAAAAACTACGGAGTAAACTAAACTAAAACTAGACTAAGAGCATAAAAAACTCGTCCACATCGCTATCGCCTGAGCGGACCCAAGAGACTGGCTGCATTGCCACGTTAAATGGCAATGCTTATTCTCTGGCCGAAGTAGAGGCCAGCCTTTGGTTCACGCGAAGCGTCGTTCAGACGTTTGGTTAAAATAAAGTAGGTACCTGTGTTTTTGTTTATTATTTTTATTTATAAATATAACGTGTGCAAACACGTTATATTTATAAAACACTAAATTTAGCCACAGTCTTATAAACAAGTCATTTAAGGACGAACCAACATGCAAATAATAAAATTAGTTCACAATGTATTATGTAGCTTCTGCCCGCGACTTTATCCGCGTGGAAAAGTTACTTTTATAGTAACTAGGTAGTTAACTCAATATCGTTATAAATTATAGCCTATATGTTATTCTGATGTATAAGTAATAATACTGTAAAGTTTAATCAAAATCCGTTCAGTAGTTTTACCGTGAAAGAGGAACAAACATCCATCCATCCTCACAAACTTTCACATTTATTCCAAGCTCAGCTGGCTGCGCTGGTGCTGCTGCTGCTGCAGCAGAGACTCTCAAACGGCGCAAATATAGTAACCTATCTGGTAACTATATTTTTGAGCCGTTTGGAGTCGAAACGCTCGGGTCTTGGGGTCCGAGTGCCCGTCTCCTTTTCAAGGAAATATCAAGGAGACTGGTCGACTCTTCACGTGATCAGAGGGCTGGCTTGTTTCTAGCGGAACGCATAAGCATTGCCATTCAACGTGGCAATGCAGCCAGCCTTCTGGGCATGTTGCCGGACGACAGCGATGCCGAGGAATACTTTGACGCCTACTAGCGTTTATACTTTTATATGTATACATAGTTATAGTAGGATTAGTAGGATTAAATTCACAAGATAAAGTTGTAAAAAATATATTAAAACTAATGCAATTTTCTTTCACCGTTTCAGTGCACATGAATTCGAAGAGTCGGAGGCCTTGGATTGAAACCAGACTTGGCGGTCCAATGGTCATGCCACTAGGCTATCAATAAATAAATAATTATCAATTAATAAACATAGGAAATATCAAGGAGACTGGTCGACTCTTCGCGTGATCAGAGGGCTGGCTTGTTTCTAGCGGAACGCATAAGCATTGCCATTCAACGTGGCAATGCAGCCAGTCTTCTAGGCACGTTGCCGGACGACAGCGATGCCGACGAATACTTTGACGCCTACTAGCGTTTATACTTTTATTTATTTCTATTTTATTTTTTGTTTTGGTATAGGTAAGTATGTATATTTTGTAAATATGTAATTATTTGGTTAAGTATTTTTAAAATAAATGAGTAAAACATCTTAAAAAAACGTAAAAAAATAATAAACTATAAATTAAATAAATATTGTCAGGCTTTTTGGGTTTCTGACTACAACAAACGATTATCATAAAACTGTTCATACAGGTATTAATATCTAAATATCTTGGGCTATTACAAATAAATTGCGCTAAGTTGGAACTTGCCAACCTGTTGACCATACATTCCTATTATAAATACATTAATTATGTAGTTTTTTGTAACCAATTTGATCATTGACGCACATGATATAGGTACTTATCTACCTACATAACATAATAAACTAATTAAGTATGATAAACAACGTTTTATATAGAATATAGGGTTCCGTAAAACCACGATCTTTCGAGCTTGCAGATCTATATACTTACCTGTATTTTTTTTATCTACAAAGGTGGCAAACAAGCATACGGCCCACCTCATGGTAAGCGGTTACCGTAGCCTATAGACGCTTGCAACATTGGTGTTGCAAGCATACTCTTGGGGGTATCACTTGCGCTTTGCTGACTCTGTAAAACGAAAGAGGAATAGTTGGGTTGGCAGTATAAGGGTCAAACTTCCCCCACTGCCACGACAAAGCTTTGAGGTATGTTGTGTTCCTTACGGTGAGCAAGGTTGCCAGTGCTCTGCGAGGAAACGCTGTGTTGGCAGTGGGGGGACTTTGACCCTTATACTGACAACCCAACTATTCCTTTCGTTTTACTGGGTCGGCAACGCCCAAGTGACGCCCATGGTGTTGCAAGCGTCTATAGGTTACGGTAACCGCTTACCATCAGGTGGGCCGTATGCTTGTTTGCACCGTGGTATAAAAAAAACGAGTGGAAGTCGACCCCAACAGAGTTAGAAAAATAATAGGATGATTTAAATGATTTTGTTAGTCTGTTAAATTTCTTGTTGATCTGGGATCTTTCATCAAATCTTTGTACAAAAGCCAGCACATCAAGCTACCACGATCTGTCAAATTTCTTTGATATATTTTCAACTTTAATGCAACAGAATAAGGTTCATTTTCAATTGGAAAAATTTAACAGTTTTGGTTACTTTGACCTGTTGGCGCTTGTACAATCCATACTATAATTATTATTATAAATACGGAAGTAAGTGTCTGTCTCTTTGTTACATTATACGCCTAAACCACTGAACCAATTTTGATGAATTTTGGTAGAGAGATAGATTAGACCTTAGAGAAGTACATAGGCTAGTTTTTGTCTCAACTTGTCCTTTGTTATGTGGGTGAAATGAGGGTATTCGATTTTTCTTCCAGCAGACGGTTCGTATGTGTCAGAGGGTCTACTCCCTATCTCCGTCAACAAAGTTACGAACCGTTCGAAAGTTCTCCGAAACTTCGGAGTCCGTTATAACAAGTGTCAAATTAAATTTTTCAAACGGGTAAATACACATCGAGAGTTGGGACAACTGTCAAATTGTGTTGTCATTTAATCTTAGTTCGAGACCCGAACGAATCATCCATCCGTAGGTGATACGGAGTAGGAAACGCCCGTAACTAAGGTCGAAACTACGGACTTCGTGCTTAGGGAGTAGACCCTCTGGTCCGAACAGATAGCACAGATTCCTACCGAACGTATAATTTTTTGTGAAATTCTACATATTTAGAAGTTTTATTAATTTTATTATGGATTACGGCCAGAGAAAGGTTGCCGAACTGAATATTGAGCTCAAAAACAGAGGCTTACCATTTTCCTGCATGCATTTTAGAAAACAATAAATAATAAATATTCTTGGACAATTTTACACAGCACCATCTAGTCCCAAACTAAGCAGAGCTTGTACTATGGGTGTACTAGACAATGGATGTACTTATATACTTTTTTTAAATACCTACATACTTATACTTATAATACATAAGAAACACCCAGACAAACACAATATTCCTTTGGTAACATTTTTAAGTATAAATAAACAAAAAAATGATCGAAAAATTCAAATCGTGTATTGCACAGGTGGCTGGACCTGGCGCTACAGTGCTACCATTTCAGAATACCCTCATTGTCGACAACCGATAATAAATAAACAAAAAAATTTAAATAAACCCTGTCAAGAATACGTTGTAATAATTATTTCATTAATTTACTTAATTTATGGATAGGTACCAGTTCACAGAAACGATCACTAAAATTTATGTATTTATAACACGACAAAATTATAAATGAGTTCCAGATAAGTTTTAAAACCACAATACTATCTAATAATAATTATAAACGTTTTATTTAATGTTAAAAATTATCCATACATAGATATTAAATAGTATGTTTTTTTGTTTTATGCATTTTTATATTCCATCACCACCATCGTCATTGTTGGCAACACCAACACAAATTAAGGTTGGCAACTCTGCCATCTCTCTCTTGGTCCAAAACCACACATTAGATAGCACGTACGACTTCTCTGTGATCGACATTCGATATGGACGATAATAATAAATATGACGGATCTAGAGGCCGATTGGAGCAAGATCCTTCTTCGTCACATATCTCGGTTGAGGTAGATATAGGTAGCAGTAATTAAAATAAAGATTAAATCACTGTTATAATTTCACATCAAATCAAATTAACAAAACTGACTATAATTATTTTGGATTACTGAACACGAAACGAGTGACAGTTTCTATGTACTTGTTGTCCGCCCGGAGTCTCCAAGAGAAGTGAGAGTTGTGTTGCACCGTTAAACGTTAACCGTCACGCCCCCCCCCCCCCCTCTTCGACTGTAGCGAACGTCACACTAGACTCTGTCGAAGCGCGCCATCTACACACACTTCCGTTTCGTAGTCAGTTGACGTCCCGTACTCATGACCATTCCGATAAATACTTGTATAATGATGGATGTGCTATGGATAAATCTTATCCATATTTCACTAACAGATTTCTTAATATCATCGGGTCTCCTTATGCCAGTATTTTTTTTTATACTTCTAAGGTGGCAAACGAGCACCCGGTCCACCTGATGGTAAGCGGTTACCGTAGCCTATAGACGCTTGTAATATCAAGGGTATCACTTGCACGTTGCTGACCATGTAGGTCAAACGAAAGATAAACTAGCAGTATAGTTGGCAGTTGGTTGTAGAATAAAAAAAAAAACAAAGCTGCAAGCAACACCTAGTATTAAAATAAAAAATATACCTAAAGAAAACAATTATCTACCAATGAATTGCACCGGTTTTCTTTATACTCTGGTGCTGTTTTTTTCTGAATTTAAGATACCACTACCATAATTTATTATTTTAATTCTTAGAGTTTACAAAAAATATAACAAAAAATGCAACGTTGATAACATTTGATAGTGTTTTTATGCTTCCTCTTAAAAGCAATTCTCTAATCCAAATCATCTTATTATACATATATAAATATACAGGTTCTCCATGAACACAGGACACCTGCTTATAACATGATATACTTAGTATAATGTGAATGTATATTGATGAATTAAGAAAAGAAATCGTTCGTCGATCGTTTTTGACTTGATACTTACCGAATCCAATTCCGTAACTTTTGGTGACAAGTTTTGTCGGTTGCTTTATATAGTTTATTAGTTTCTACTCTTTGTAAATGGGAGAACTGTTTGCAACCTTCTTCAATGCCTAGCTGTATTTTATATATTTGTAATCTTCGCAACATTCCTAAATTGTTCTCTCATGTAAGTATCCAATTTATAATTATTATTGTATCAAACATCATTGTATAAAACGATAATTTAAAAGAGTAACCATGGAGTTTCTTGCCGTTTCTTTATCCAACGACCAATTTGAAATCATGCACCTAGATTCGACATTTCATATGTGCCTGTACAGATATAGTTTTTATGAAAATAAACCTAGGTACCTTGATTGATTGAGAGAAAGCAAATACATATATTTTGTACTTCACATGAGAAAACTTAAATAAATAAAAACAAAAGCATAATAAAAAAATATAATTACGTCTGAGGCCAAAATACGGTGTCAATCTTAGCTGACGCTACAGCGACATAGTTATTGCAGCTCTTTTCAGAGTCCCAATGTAGGTGTAATATAAGTACTTGCTCACGCATATGTGGGTAACTCGCACTGTATATTATTGTACATGTTCTGTGTGTCAATCCGGAATAAACTCTTGCGACGAAAGGCTGTTTCACTGCTCCCACCAAACCTTCTCGAACATTACAGTAGGTATGTCGCGATATACAGAGCACAATTCATATAGTTAACATAGAAGCAATGATAACCTAGCTATGTGACTATTGGCCTGCCAAGTCAAAGGTCTCAAGTTAGAATCCAAGGCAAGCACCTCTGACTTTTAGAATTCATGTGCGTATTAATAATTCATTATCACTCGTTTAAACGGTGAAGGAGAATATCGTGCGGAAACCTGCATGCTTGCTTTAGAGTTTTTTTTTTCAACGGTGTTTGAAGTCTGCCAACCCACACTAGGCCAGCGAGGTGGACTATAGCCTAATCCCTCTCAATCTGGGAAGAGACCCATGGCCAACAGTGGGACAGTATATGAGTTGATGGTGAACAATTAATTATTATAATAAAATTATTTGATAATTAAAACTGATCCAACCAATTAACCCAGACGCTATGACCACTAAGCCACCGCAAGCCATAGCCGAAGGTCATAGGGTATGTTGTGTAACCAGAAGACGCAGGTTCGAATCCTTCCCGAGATCAATTTTTTTCTTCGTTAAAAACATAATATCCTACTAATATTATAAAAGTGAATTTTTTTGAGGACGGATGGATGGATGTTTGTACTCTTTCACGCTAAAACTGAACCTATTTTACTTATTTATTTCTGACATTTACGCGAATATTATTATACATTGAAATAAAACTACTTGTCTAAAATCCATAGCAAATAAGAAATAAAGTTTCACATCGCCTCGATAGATGGCGTTGTTAGGTCCGCTGAATCGCGCTATGGTTTCGTTACCAGCCAAACTATATGTAGTTCAGATTTTAATTTTGTTTTCGAAGCCTGATATTGTATTATTGTCATTGTAAATATAAATAGTATTACGTGCAGTGCAATAAATACATATTGATAAGTGAGTCAGTGTTTCACTTGAGGACCCGGGGACCCGAATGTATTCACTACTTTTTACGGATATCTTATTTGGGAGTCTACCCGTGACCATGGACGCTGTAATGGGTCGGAAACGTCGGGATTAATAATATCAATATACGCGATGAAATCCGTAAAAAGTAGTTTTATTTCAATCTATTTTACTTATTGAGATGAAACTTTACAGTATTATTATTTACAGATCAGAATAACATATAGGCTTTAATTGATAACATAGGCTAATATTTATAAGCTATAATGTATTGTTTTGAGTTAATTAGCCAAATTACAACGATAATTAAAAGTAACTTTTCCACGTGGACGAAGTCGCGGGCATAGGCTAGTATCTCAGTAATATTATAGCGATACTATCTCTATAATATTATCAGGGAAAAAAAACAGCTTTTATGTGAAATTTAACATCACGCCTATACTCCCCAAAGGGGTAGGCAGACGTGTAGATAACATATACTTACCCACAGTTTGCCGGTATGTTTAGGTCCCATGTAATAGGGGGCGAGCCTATTGCCATTAACCGGGCATAAATCCAAACTCACTCTCACTCACTCTAGAATATAATAGAAAAATACAATAAAAATTTTCTCGGATCTATGATTCGTATTCGTATCCAGGACCTCTAGCGTAGCAGTCGCGCTTAAAACCACTATACTAACGAGGCAATTTACAATAAAAATTGAAATGATGTTTAAAATAGACAAAAATTTTAAATAATAAAGTTTTAAATAGACAAAAATTTAAATATTAATGTTTTAAATAGGCAAAAAATACAAAAATAAGTTCGGAATCATGTTGCACAAAAAATTACTTATCTCTCAATAATTGGTAATAAAACTTAATATTTTTTGCTCAATTCTATTTTATTATTTCCTAGCAACCCTTGCTTCACACGGATAATTATGTCCATAAATTATGGCCTACAAACATTGCTAAAAATCACTGTTTCTATTTAATTAGTGAAGACCGTAACTAAAGCGAGTAATTCCAATCAAATTGGAGCTGCCCGATTGTGGAAGTACCTCCGCCTTACAGAAAATCGAAGTGAAATAACACTGCTTTGAGCTATGTTGTGTTTCTTACGGTGAGCAAGGTTGCCAGTGCTCCACGAGAAAACGTTGTGTTGGCAGTGAGGGGACTTTGACCCTTATACTGCCAACCCAACTATTCCTCTTTCGTTTTACAGAGTCGTCAACGCGCAAGTGATGCCCCTGGCGTCGCAAGCGTCTGTAAGCTACGGTGACCGCTTACCATCAGGTGGACCGTATGCTTGTTTGCCACCTTAGTGGTACAAAAGAAAACGCTGATCAACAGATCTGCAAGGATAAGCTGCGCTAGCCGCCGTTAGTTTGTGGGTGAGTGGCCATTTTTAACACATCGAGACCCCTCCGTGCTTCTGAGAGTACGTAAAGCCGTCGGTCCCGGTTGTCATACTTACAGCTATAAGTAGCAGCTGTAAGTCAAAAGCCAAAAAAAAATTTGACAATCAGTCTATCCTCAGGTATCGGTATTGTCCAGAAATTGGGTTACGGTAATCTGCCGGCAATGACTTACTTGACTTAATGTCCTATAACCCCTAGATGGGGCAGAGGGCGTCCACAGATGTCCTCCATCGCGATCGGTCTTGAGCTTCACGCTTCACCTCGCTCCATGTCATTCCGATGCTCGTCGCTTCTGCCAACACGGTGCGTCGCCAGGTTTGACGGGGACGGCCACGCTTTCTTTTCCCTTGGGGATTCCAGTCCAAAGCTTGCTTGGGTATGTGATCGGGACCCCTTCGGAGCGTGTAAGACAGCGGTTGACGAAGACTTGCATTTGGCGTGAGATGTCCTTTGTGACCTTCCACGTTTCTTCGGGTCAGTTTCCGCGATTGCCAAACAGGTCTCAGCTGCGCGAAGGTTGCTCGGGCTTTGGCGATCCGTGATGCGATGTCCTCTTCACTACCCCCAGTCTCTGACACGACACTCCCGAGGTATGTAAATCTGCCGGCAATCGCTTCATGTTATTGATATTCAGCTGCATCTGGTTGATTTAGAAGCCGGCTCCAACATCTCAAGCTCGGAAAGTGATGATAAAAATAAGGAGTCAGGAGTCTAGTGGTCACAAACGCCATTGCATGAGGTCCTGGATTCGATTCACAGGTAGAATTAGCAGAGAAGGTTGACGCACAAGATAGCTTTATACCTCAGGTAAACGCTAAGTATATTTTTATTTTTTATAAATTAGAGCGCCTTCTTGGTGTGAATGAAAAACGAAAAAAATAACTTAAAAAGGTAGCACGACGACCTCTTAACGGAAAGTTTTGGCTTTTTACTCAACAGTGATCTAAAGTAGGAATTTAGCGCGAAAAAAGTCTAATCAATGAAATCATCATCAACCAATATGCTTTCCCACTGCTGGGCACGAGTCTCCTCTCATATTGAGATGGATTAGGCTATAGTCCGCCACGCTGGCCTAGTGCGGGTTAGCAGACTTCACACGCCGTCGAGAAAAATCTCTCAGACATGCAGGTTCTTTACCGAGTCCAATGGTCATATCACACTAGACTAACACTGCTTTTGAGTCAATGAAGTAGATATTTGAATTGTTTAAGGGTATTACGATATCTTGATAACATAAGTCATTAAATAAAGACTCCTTTTTAAAGAAATTACCAAAAAACTTATCGACGCTTCGCGCGACCAGAGGGCTGGTTTATTCTTGGGTCAACGAATTAGCATTGCCATTCAACGTGGCAATGCGGCCAGTCTTCTGGGAACGTTACCAGATGACAGCGATGTGGAGGAATACTTTGACGCTTGGACGTGATAATTATTTATTAGTTCTTTTCATTTTCCTTTTTTTTTGTACATTATGTAAATAGATAATAAATAATATACATTTAGTTTTTAGTCATTCAATCTTCTTCTAATATATAAAATTCTCGTGTCACAGTTTTCGTTGCCATACTCCTCCGAAACGGCTTGACCGATTTTGATGAAATTTTTTGTGCTTATCGGGGAGGTCTGAGAATAGGCCAACATCTATTTTTCATACCCCTAAATTTTTTTTTTTTTTTTTATGGCAAAACAACGTTTGCTGGGACAGCTATTGTTTATAAATTAAGCTTTAAAATGGTTGATCAACCATTTTAAAGCCTAATTTACAAGCCCCCCTGGTGTTACAAGCGTCTATAGGCTACGGTAACCACTTACCATCCGGTGGGCCGTATGCTTGATTGCCACCTTAGTGGTATAAAAATAAAAAGTCGGGTAAAAAGATGCAATCAAATCGTAACAGGTGGCGTTCTTTGGCTTCTGCCTGGATAGACAAACTATTGAATAAAAACTATTAGCGTTAAAAATAATAATATAATTTAGAATATAATAAAAACCCGGACAATATTTGGTGCGATTACCTTTTTCCCATGGGGATCCATGGGAAAAAGGCGTGAGTGTTTTGATTTTAGTATTTTGATTATATTATTATCTAACGCTATAATTTTTATTCAATAGTATAATGTATGGATAGTTGGTTTTTAAAACATAGTGACAATAAATTTTGTTATGAACTGAGGCAAATGGTTATACGGTCTATATGATGAAATGAAATGATATTTATTTTCTGTAAATAGATCTTTTAAAGACACTTTTACAAGTCAAAAATGTTAATTTACCTACAATATTCATGTGGTATTATTTAGCCTGTCTAACATAATGACCATGAATATTAAATAGGGGTCCGAGATATTGAAGCAAAAAAAGTAAAAAGATAACCGGCAAATGCAGCGAAAAGTAGATTTAGTGAGACAAGACAGTGTCCGTTAATGCCAACGACACTCATTATTGGATAAATTTTGTTTTTTATCAAAACGTTTCTTAAAATAACCCGCGGCTTGAACAGATCGCTTTACTTTTAGTTCATTAACCCGTAATTAATATAAAATGAATTAAATTACAAAATTATTTATAAATAAAGTTAATCAAAGTCAAAATAATTTATTCAATATAGACAGTTTTTGAACGTCACCCTAAAACCGTATTTTAAATTGAAATAAAACTACTTTTTACGGATTTTCGGAAAATCCGTAAAAAGTAGTTTTATTTCAATGTATAATATTCGCGTAAATGTCAGAAATCAATACCTACCGTATTTTAAAGATAAAGTTAGATTCTATTGGCTTTTAATAATAGTAAGCCAATAGAATCTTAAATAAAAATAATATAGGTATGCGGTGCCCATCTACCTGGAAGTTATTGTGACTAGACCTTTTGATATTAATACGTTTATATTTTAGTGTTTTTACACTTTTTATCTGCACCACCCTATTGTTGACTGGTAGAGAATGCCTAAGGCATTAAGTCCGCCAATGTACATTTATATGTCATAAAGTTTAAATAAATAAATACGTTTATTTATAATATAATATAATTTATATTTTATCATAATATATACACAATAATTATGTCAACAATAAAATTGTTGGGGAGCCAATAAAATAAATCCTAAATAAATAATGGCTGTCACTATTTATTCTTTAATTCATCATCATTAACCCATATACTGTCCCACTGCTGGGCCCGGGTCTCCTCTCACAACGAGAGGAATTAGGCTGAAGTCCATCACGCTGGCCTAATACGGGTTGGCAGATTTCACACACCATCCGGAAAATCTCTAAGGCATGGAGGTTTTCTCATGATGTTTTCCTTCACCGTTTAATTTTATATTACGCACATGGATTCGAAAAGTCAAAGGTGCATGCCTTGGATTCGCACTCGAGACCTTTGAATTGGCAGTCCAATGGTCATTATATTATGGGGATCATCATTGTACGTATACTCATCATTTTTTTTTGTTACTTACAACTAAGGTGACATGACAAACATACTACATTATCTACAAAGTTCAAAGCATTAGATTCAGTGCCAGAGATAATTAAAAATACATAATTAAGGTGAAAAAGTAACAACTTTTTGATTTACTTATTATTGAAAACTTATTAAAAAATGTCGTGGTGAATCCATGTCACGGAACTAATGATAAATTTGAAAGAAAGAAAACATATTTATTCCCTCAACCAAGGACACACAGAGACAGATATAAAGTATCACACAATAAAATTAATAAAATAAACTTTGCATAAACAATAATTTCTGGAACTAAGTGCCATCTATCTTGAAGAGACTAAAACTCTAACGAAAGCATACTATTCTAAAAGTTATCTACTAGTCACTAGATGGCAGCACTAATTTATATTGCACATTTTCATTGTAATAAAGTAATGTAAATTAATTTCAAAGATCTTATATTAATATTCACGATACAATATTACTAGAGCTATAAAACCAGTCAAATAAATAAATATTCTTGGACAGTTTTACACAGCAGCTGGCAGCATAGCAGCATCTAGTCCCAAACCCAAACTAAATAGAGCTTGTACTATGGGTTTCAGACAATGGATATAATACTTACTTAATATACTTTTTTGTAAATACATACATATAATACATTTCTTTCTCTTTAAAATAATCTGTAAAAAATAAAATACTTTATTTTTTCATATTGCTAGTCGTCAATAGAGGTCGCTTATCACAAATGACTCACCATTTAATGTGTTCGGATATCTCTTACTAACTAACTATTAGGTTTATCGGTAACTTTAGTTACCGATAAACCAAATTTTTTAAATTATCACTTATTGTTACGACATCCACGTTATTTTTTTCAAATATACTTTATAATAAAAAAATATGATTCAACTAACTAAATTATTATAAAATACGGGAAACATGATTTTAAAATACTTAATCTGCTATGGATATCCGAACTGCGTATCTCAGCTGGTCGTTATCTAGAGGATTTTTTTTTTCATATTTCAGGGAGATTCTAATCGTGGTATATTACATGATTCTAGTTTAGCAAGAACCTAAATATGACTTTAGTTTTATATACAGTGTTTCATGGAAAAATTTAATAGTTACAAGACTAATGAAGCAAACATTCATGAAACTTACCTACTTTTCAATTACCATTGCTCTTGATTGATAATTATTAAGAATATGAGGCGCAGCTGCCAATAATAAAAAAAATATCTTAATTACTTAAACGAGTTCTTTCTATGATACTTCCCTGACAATGACAAATGAATATACTATGTAATCTATATATTTTTTTAAGTTGGATAAAATATTAAAACCCACCTCACACCTGTCATCTATGACGCGGACGTGTAGGTCTAGGTACCTACTGTTTCTATTTATGGTTGTCTTACGCATTCATTGATTGAATTGAATCATTGTAAATAGTGAATATTACTGTTACTAATTCTTTTGCTTACAAGGAAAATATAACAAACGGAAGTCACTCTGACGTACTTATATATAAAAAATTGTCATATACATTTTCTTTATTGATAAAATTAAATGAAGGGCATAACAGACATAACAAAATTGAAAGAAGTTAAGTTTTAAGTTATGTGTTTCATTACCAGTTTACATGATAATTTTTATAGGTAATAATGCTTATCACTTTCCCGTAAGATAGATGGGTAGTTTTTTCTTAAGTCTGGCAATACTGAAAGTGCCATGCCGTGCCCTCGTCGTACGAACGAGCAACTGTTTATGTAAACTTTCTGTCAAGTGCATTGTGTTTCAAAATAGTTAACATCGAGTAAAATAACAATCGACGTTCCACTTTCGCAATTAAAACTATTTTATCGTGCAACTTCCTACAGTATCGTGTTCTTTATTAGTGATACGGCACACAGTCAGTCCGTTGTTACATCTGGTGCCTTGTACAGTGTTTTGAAAAAAAAAAACAGCTCTAAGTAGCCTGTTTTGTGTTCAGCAGTTGTTTTTCAAAAAATATATATCCAAAATGCGTAAATTAAATATGTTTTAGTGATAGTGTGCAACAAAAAGTTGCTAAATGTTGTTGTGAGTGTAAATTAGAGACAACCAAAAATGTATTATGCCGTAACGAAATGATATCTGCAAAGAATAGAGTACAAGAAATAAAGAGTAAATTTGAGAATTTGAACAACGAAAACGTACCTAAAAGAGTGGATATACAGTTGTGTAAACAGAAAAATGTGTTTGCTGCGAGTTATGGGAAGGAAAACAATGAAAATATCGAATATGAACTATCGTTCAATAAGGATAACATCGCTATCGAATCAGAAAGCAGCAATGAGTGGTCCCCTCAACCTAATTCCAGTTATCTATATAATAAAAGCGACGTAAAGCGTACTGTTAGTGACACGAAAAATTCCCTGTCGCGGCAAATTAGTGATCCGGGTAAAAAATTGCATAGAAGCCATGCTTTTCGGTGTGACCGGAGCCAGAAAATAACTAACAGTCCACAAAGACACGGTAGCTGCAACGGTAGATCGGAAACCAGTGATTTTTCATTGAAAATGGAGCGTAAATTGAGCAAGGATCGTCTGAAAAGGCTTGGCAACTTTCTGGAAGAACAAATGAGAAAGGAGAACTTTGTTCCTCAAGTAGAGTATGCTGATATTGATCAGGTATGTGAGGTTGAAGGCCAGTCTGACTCTATTCCTGACTCCGAAGTCCCTCAGCATATCTTAGACCAATATGCCACAGTAGTAAAACCGAAAAAGAAAGAAAATGAAAAGCAGGAAGCAATGACAGATAGTGGAGTGAGTTCAGAGACTGAAAATGTGGAAGAAGACAAAACAGGCAGGATTAAAAGGCTCTTGTCTCAATTTGAAAAGTCTCCAGAAAAAAGTCACCTGTCAAATCTGCAAGCAATGGATGAATTTTGTGACTCCAGTGAAACAATACGCTTAGAGCGTAAAAATCCACACTTAAAACTGACAGAAACATTAAAAAAGGCTTTAAAACAACCTCTGCCTCCAGGTCCACCACCAAAAAAGCCTCCGAGAATATTTAAAGAACCCACAGTCCCAGAAAAAGAAGACCAACAAAAGAAGGAAGCTAAAAGAATGCTCGAAAAACTAGAACTGGTTCTCCAAAAACGTGAAGGGACCGTAGAGACTCCAAAGAAGCCAAAAGAAATTCATTACTTATGTACAGAGATTCTTGATATTACAAATCGGACATTATTACCCAACCAAAGCACTGATCCGATCACTCGCTGCCTGAATTCATTAAACTGTGCCATTACCAACAATTCTACTTCAAGTCTTCCATATACTAGGTTAAAATCTGACAATGATCCATTAAATGTGGGTTGTGGATGCAGTGATGAAAATATAGACATTCAACAGTCAAATGAAAAGTGTGCTAAATGCAAATTAAATGAAGAAAAACATCACGGATTTAAGTGTCATTTAAACTGTAACTGTAAAGTGAAAAATTCTGAGTTTTACATTGAAAATGAACATATTTATGATGTTCCATGCATGGATGATGTGGACACGAAGGTAGTGAGACGTAACCAGTACGGGACATTGAATTCGTTGAAGAGCAGCAAGAGTCTGGAGGATTTACGGACCAGAAATGCTGAGGTAAGTGATAGTTATAGTTTTTTTTATTATTTTTACTATTAATTGCAGCTAGATAAGTAATTAATACTTATTTTAAGTAATAATAACATACTTATAATACATAAGAAATAAGTAAGTTTATCACATAAAGCTTTGTGTCCTGTGGGAATCAAACCCACAATCTCTTGATCAGCAGTCTGACCTATGAACCACTAGATAAGATATAAATAAGTCTTTATTTGCATTAAATCTAGACCAAAGATATTGTAAAAATTGGGTTTATATTTCTATATTTACATTTGTCTATTTCATTTGCTACAATGGGCCAAAGATGAAGAGGGAATTTCACCTGTGTTGTATCTTGAATCATATAACCTTAGCTGACCATCATTTATTGCGTAAAACCCAAATGATGCATAGAATTAAGAAATTATGCAAAATTAAATTACGTAGGTACAAAATTATGCGAACACCTTGCACAAATAGGTTTTTTTTTTCTATCAATATTCAAATTAGCTATGATTTGTCTAAAATATAAGGTAGGGGAAAGTGGAAGCTATTCCACCTGCCCGACTGGGGAAGTACCTCCGCCTTGCCGAAAATCGAAGTAAAATAACACTACTTTGAGCTGTGTTGTGTTCCTTACGGTGAGCAAGGTTGCCGGTGCTCCGCGAGGAAACGTTATGTTGGAGACTGACCCTTACACTGCCAAACGAACTATTCCTTTCGTATTACAGGGTCGGCAACGCGTAAGTGATACCCCAGGTATTGAAAGCGTCTATATGTATGTATGTATATCGGTAACCGCTTACCATCAGGTGGGTCGTATGCTTGTATGCCACCTTAGTGGTATAAAAAAATATACATCGTACACTCACGCTTTTTGCCCCGTGGGTGTAGGCAGAAATTAAAGAATGCCACTTGATTTAGCGACAGAATAGTGGTAGGTAGTAGCTAAGTAATCTTAACTGTTGGGGCTGGCATAGCCAGCAACACTTCGACCAAATGTGATCTGAGGGTCTACCGTCAACGAAGTTAAGAGCAGTTCGAAAGTTCTCCGAAATTTCGGAGTCCGATAAAACAAGTGTCAAATCCTATTTTTCGAACGGGTAAAAACACATCGAGAGTAGGGACAACTGTCAAATTGTGTTGTCATTCATTCTTAGTTAGGGCCCCGAACGAATCATCCATCCGTAGGTGATACGGAATAGGAAACGCCCGTAACTAAGGCCGAAACTACGGACTTCGTGCTTAGGGAGTAGACCCCCTGTTGTGTTGGCCCCAGCATGGTACATTCCTTACTCTTCAAAGACTTGGTTCATGAAGGCGGCTAACCCATTAAGAGGAAGGAACCTGTAGTCTTGCCGAGATGACTCGTCTGAGGGTCTACTCCCTATCTCCGTCAACGAAGTTACGAGCCGTTCGAAAGTTCTCCGAAGAGGAGTCCGATAAAACAAGTATCAAATTCAATTTTTCGAACGGGTAAAAACACATAGAGAGTAGGGACAACTGTCAAATTGTGTTGTCATTCATTGTTACCTAGTTCGGGCCCCGAACGAATCATCCGTCCGTAGGTGATTACGGAGTAGGAAACGCCCGTAACGAAGGTCGAAACTTCGTGCTTAGGGAGTAGACTCCCTGTTTCGTCGCTAGGACGCCACAATCACACACGATGTGCTGCATTGTTTCCTTAAATTCTAAGCTAAGTAAGTAACAAAATAAAGTTTTATAATTCACTAGTGTCCCGCCCCGGCTTTCGCTGCAATGTAGTGATAATATAAAGTCAAATATTTCAATTAGACCATTAAAATAGGTCTTGTGGCTAAGTAATAACTAAGCTGATCAACCGATCTACAAGGTTAAGCTACTGTATCCTCGGCCAATCTGTGGATGGGTGACCATTCTTAACGCACCGAGCCCTAACCGTGCTTCGGAGATACTGATATTCAGCCGGATCTGGTTCGAAGCTGACTCCAACAGTTGGGAAAAAGCTTAGAGGTTGATATGAGTTGACTTAATGAGTAATAGAAATTTATTGTACAAAGTTAAACTTAGTATAATTAACTATACCAAGTAAATATTCGTATGTGAAGAAATATGACTCAGAGATCGTTGCACTTAATGGACACCGCCCACCGCATCGTATCGTTCGGATCGTAACAAACTTAATATTAATTTTATGCTAGATTGTCAGCCATTTTAATTTAATGTATATAATTTTATTTCAATAGCATGCAATTTGTCATTTATAATGTTTTTGATTAATATAGGTAATGTTATTCTATAGTGTTACCAGGCTTTCATGTAAACAACTATAGAATATTTACACATGAAGCAATAAAGTACTTTGACTTGGCAGAAATTGTCGACATCGGCATCAATTGCCAAAGAGAAAGAAAAAGAACATTGTTAAGTTACTCCTCATGAGTCGTGTTCCTCATTACTGAAGGTCGTGATTTTCCCATGGAATATTGGATTCTCGTTTGATAATAGGCTTGTGTAACGCAATTTTGTACGAAAAAGTGAAAATCCCTACTTCCGTACTCCTTATTATTGTAATAAAATACATGTATTATACATATAAACCTTCCTCTTCAATCACTCTATCTATTAAAAAAAACCACATCAAAATCCGTTGCGTAGTTTTAAAGATTTAAGCATACATAGGGATATAGGGACAGAGAAAGCGACTTTGTTTTATACTATGTAGTATGTAGTGAAACGAAAAAGAACTCTTACTCTCTCTCTTCAAGCCTAACCCAACCCAATAGATAAATTAGACCTTGGAGAAGGACATACGCTACCTTTTTGTCCCAAAAAGCCCCTTTGGGGTGAGTGAATTCGCGGACAACAACTACTACTTTATAAATTAACTATTACAAATAAACTCATAGTAGGTACAGCCGCCAACACATCAAGCTACCCCAATCTGGCTAATTTTTGTTAATAGATTGACAACTTTAATACAAAACAATAAGGTTCTTGTTAAATTGGGAAAATTTGACAGTTTTGGATAATTTGACCTGCTGACGTCTGTACACTCTCATTGAGACACTTTACTGTTTGGTTTAGACATATATACAATAACGTATTTAAAATAAATATTCTTGGTCAATTTTACAAACTATGCAGAGCTAGTACTATGGGTACTAGACAATGGATATACTTAGTGCTTTTTTTTGTAAATACATATTAAACACTCAGAAAAACACAAACACTTATTGTTCATCACAAAAATATTTGTGTCCTGTGAGAGTCGAACCCACGACCGACACGCGAACCACTAGACCGGAGACGTCGTCAAGCCATTAGTGGGTTCGATTCTGACAGGACACAAATATTTGTGTGGATAAAACATGAGTATTTGTGTTTGTCTGGGTGTTTCTTATGTATTATAAGTATGTATTTACAAACAAAAAAGTATATACGTATTATATCCATTGTCTAGCACCCATAGTACAAGCTCTGCTTAGTTTGGGGCTAGATGGTGTTGTGTAAAATGTCCCAAAAATATTATATATAATATTATTAAGAGAAGTACCTAGGTACCCTTATACTGCCAATCCAACCCTTCCTCTTACGTTATACAGGGTCGGTTACGCGCAAGTGATACCCCTAGTGTTGCAAGCGTCTATAGGCTACGGTAACGATACAGTGCAGACCTTTTTTCCAAGCCATTGACCTCTTGGCTGAACTGAGGAAGATGTTACGGTATAGTAGGCGGAATCCTTAATACTGTAACGTACACAAACGGTTTCTCACTTGTCTGTTTGTGCGTTTATCTAGGCTACAAAACTGCTGCGCATTTCTGTAGGATGTGTTGTTTAGATAGAATAATAAGCTAGTAATAAAACGCCATTCAGTAGTCTCGGATTAAGAGATAGGTGGTAGGTAGGTAGGTAGTTCTTGCTTCTAGAAGCGTGCTTATAGATAAATAGTTTTCTAATACTTTGTAGAAGGTTATTACGGAAAGAAAAAGTAAGAAAATTGCGCAGGAAATTAAAAATTTCAGCAAAATTTAAAGACTTTTTATCCTGGTATAGTCCACGCAGATGAATTCGCGAGCAGAAGCTAGTAAAAATAAATTAACAATTTTTTTTTATTCACGGTAGGACTACGCTTGAGCACTAGTTCGCCTGATGTTAAGCGACACTGCGATCTACGGTGGAGCGCGTTAGCCTAGAAGAAACCGATTCACTCGAGATTTAAAGACACCCAGATTAGACCCCCTCAGGAAGCTCATTCCACATTTCAGCGGTACGCATGATAAAAGTTGATTTAAAGCGTTTCGTTCGGGTTCTTGGAATAATTATAAAACACAATGTGTGTACAAAGGCGAGCTTAACTCAAAGTGAAAGGCAAAGACCTCCCCTATCTTAGTCCAGGACTTTATATCCTGACTTTATACACTATCTTCAATGAATCAATTGTTTACCATTTTATTAGGTCGCTTGTGATATTAAAGATTAACGAAGAATAAAATAGATATGATTGTGTTCTTAATTACCAACGTCTGTTATCATTACGATGACCGATTGGCTTGTCAGTCACCTCATTACGAATAATATATTCTTTAGTAGCTGTTGACCGTTTTCAAAGGGTGTGTAGGCCTCTCCTAGTGAACGCCACAAAGCCCGAAGGACCGATCGTTGTAAATGGGATATCTTTCGAAGTTGTTCAGGAATATGCCTACGTCGGGCAAATAGTCAGAATACAGCTGGGATGGGCAGCATTCGGCAAACTTCGTCAGGTCTTCTCATCACCCATACCTCAGTGACTTAAGACGAGAGTCTTCAATGCTTGCGTCCTACCAGTAATGTCCTACGGAGCCGAAACGTGGACACTCACGATTTAACTGATCCACAAATTTTAAGGCGCACAGCGAGCTATGGGAAGAGCTATTCTCTGAGCGATAAAATTCGCAACGAAATGCATATATTATACATAAATATGATAGCCTATGGCACTCACAAATAATGTGGCTTTCTATTGGTAAAAGAATTTTCATAATCGGTTCAGTAGATCCAGAGATTAACCTCGACAACCTCACAAAATATGTATATAGATATAGAAGAAACACACAGACAAACACTAATGTTCATCACATAAATATATGTGTCCTCTGGGAATGTAATCCACGACCTCTATATAATAAAAAAGCATTAAAACTTCGTTGTTAGTAAAATATGTTACAAAAATGACTAATAAAATTATTATCTTAGTATGATTCATTTCATTACTGAAGTAGGTATCTCGCTACATAACTGTTACTTGTAAAGGAAAAAGTGTAAATATATACAAACTACGTTGGTATATAATAGGTGTAATGTAGATATCTGACGCGGTTAAGGTGGCAACCTCGCCACTTTTGATGCACGTTTGGGGATAGCTGAACTGATACTTCTGCACATGATTGTGGCATCCCTGGTACAGACGCCTGCAAGTCAAGCTATCCAAAACTGTCAAATATTCCCAATTGAAAATGAACCTTATTGCTTTGAGTAAAAGTTGAAAATCTATCAAAGAAATTTGACAGATTGGGGTAGCTTGATATGCTGACCTCTGTACTTCTGTAACAACGTATGTATACGTCTATTAACCACCACGTTTTTGACGTGATACTTGACATCTAATTCCGTAAATCTTGGTGACAAGTTTTGTCAGTTGCTTTAAGTATATAGTTTAATAGTACTCTCGCTTAAACGGTGAAAGGAAAACATCGTGAGGAAACCTGCATACCTTATAGATTTTTCTCGACGGTTTGTGAAGTCTGCCAACACTAGGCCAGCGTAGTGGACTATAGCCTAATCCCTCTCAATATGAGAGGAGACCCGTGCCCAGCAGTGGGACAGTATATGGGTTGATGTGATGAATTTTTTTTTTTTCATTTTTTATACATATATAGAATTTGCCCCACTCTAAGATTTTCTCCTGTATCGTGGGTGCGTTCACAAACACAAACTTTCACATGCACAAACACAACTACATGTAGGTCATACACATAGTTGTTCCGTGTGGGGATCGAACCCACAACCCGTAGCGCAGAAGTTGATCGCTCAGCCGCTACCCCAAACGTGTCGTGCCAAATTATAACATAATTATACATATACATAATTATATATGTTCGTGACTGTACAGAAGATATCAAAGAAACCCGATGACTCAGGATCTCGGTTCTCAGCGTCACGCTCCAGTGCTCTGGGTTCGGTTCCCGCTAGCCAGCCGTGTCTTAATGCTCCGATGAGCTTGATATAACTAACTTTAATGTAGATATTACATATTATACCATCACGCTTGTATTCCCCGAAGGGTTAGGCTGAGGAGTACTAATGTACCCCCACAGTTCGCCGGAATGTTTGGGTCCTATGTAACTAGAAGTGAGCCGTTTTTAGGATCACTTTGTTGTCCGTCCGTTCGTTCGTCCGTCCGTCTGTCAAGACCCTTTTTCTCAGGAACGCGTGGAGGTATCAAGCTAAAATTTGTATCAAATACTCAGATCTACTGTCCCTTGGAGCTGTGAAAAAATCAAACTTCTAAGCCAATGCAATCAAAAGATACAGCCGTTTATGAAGCAATTTTTCGAAACTCGCAAGGGAATCAAAACCTACAGGGTACTTCCCGTGAACTCAGAATCTTGAAATTTGGTACGAAGCAACGTCTTATAGCACAGATAAAGGAAAAATTGCGAAACCCGTAAATTTTTAGTTACATCATATCATAAAAATATTTTTAATAATTTTACAGTTATTACCACTTTCCTCATGAACGTGTATAGAGGTATTAAAATGAAATTCAGGTCTACCTAACTTCTAAGTCAACGCAATCAAAAGTATACCTACAGGTTTGTACGGAACCCTCGGTGCGCGGGTCCGACTCGCACATGGTCGGTTTTTGTATAGGACGTAGCTACTACCTACATTACTAATTATAACGGCTGTTTGTCAATTTAGCAAAGAATGCAAACAAAACATCGTGTTGATGACTTATCGGATTAATATATAAACAGATGAAGAGGAAGTTAATTCTATTATAAACAACCTTCGGATTGACAGTGCTACTGGTTGGGACGGTATTCCACCAAAATTGCTAAAAAACGCTAGCCACATCCTGGTCCCACCTATCACACGTATTTGCAACCTGGCTATATCCACAGGTATATTTCCTAGTGCTCTAAAAAAAGCGATCGTGCACCCAATATACAAGTCGGGTAATAAAAACATGGTCACGAACTATCGCCCAATTTCAGTCCTTCCAGCAATCTCCAAAATATTAGAAAGAATAATGTACAAACGCCTAAACAACTACCTTGATAAACACAAAATTATCTCCCAAAACCAGTTCGGCTTTAGAAGCGGATTATCCACTGAGGACGCCGTGACATCCCTACTCGATTTCTTAGTCGACAAAATTGATAATAAATTCAAATGTCTAGGAATCTTCCTAGACCTCTCGAAGGCGTTTGATACAGTGTCCGTTCCACTTCTTCTCTCCAAACTAGAAACCATTGGAGTACGAGGGATCGCTCAAGACCTGTTCAAAAATTTTCTGACTGACAGATTGCAGTGCGTTAAAATTGGAGACTACGTTAGCGAAGCAAATCCTGTAGTTGTAGGAGTCCCACAAGGAAGTCTGCTCAGTCCTCTCCTTTTCCTAATCTACGTTAATGAACTTTGTCAGCTATCCTTGCCCTCCACAAAAATAATAGCATACGCGGACGATACGGTAATTCTATCCTATGGCGATGATTGGGCCTCAGCTAAAAATAACGCTGAAAATGGACTCGCTAGAGTGCTATCATGGCTACAACGAAATAGTCTCACCTTAAACGTTGCAAAAACCAATTTTATCACGTTTGGCCTAAGACGTTCCACCCTACCCCAAGATGGCTCATTACACATCAAAATCCACAAATGTTCCAATCTTCTCCCCAATTGTACATGTCCTATCGTAACTAGAGCACCAGTAGTTCGATATCTCGGTCTTCAATTGGATGCATGTCTATCCTGGAAAATACACTTACAAACCGTGGCCGCACGAATTAGAAAACTTATATTTATATTTAAGAAACTAAGGGTATCTGCTAACAGCGAAATTCTGAAAATCGTTTACTCGGCATTAGGCGAATCAATACTGAGTTATTGCATCACTGCTTGGGGTGGTGCTGCCAAGACTGACATAATTCAAGTAGAACGAGCCCAGAGAGCGGTTATTAAAACAATTTTAAAAAGACCTTTTAGATTCCCAACGCGACAATTATACCTGGACTTCAATACACTAACGGTCCGACAACTATACATACTCCGCACAGTCTTGCGAAAACACGCAACGCTCCCCTATAGTGCAAATAACAGCCCGACAGTAAGAAGAAGACCCAAACCAGCTTGTCTCACAATTTCCACCAAAACAACATTTGCTAGACGCCACTACCCCTTTCTAAGTGCCCACATTTACAACAAAGTAAATCAACAATGTAACATACTTACACAAAACTCTCACAAATGTAAAGAAATAACCAAAAAACACCTCCTCACCCTAGATTATAATGAAACAGAAGAACTGATGAAACTCCCCTGCAGATAAAAACCACACACACACACACACACTCTCTCTCTCTCACATGTATGTGTCACACATACTCTCACACATACTCTCACACATACTCTCACACACATACTCACACACACACACACATACTCTCACTCATTCACTCACTCACTCACTACACACACATACACCCCGATACGCAACACCCCCACACATTAAACACACGCCTACTCACACACCTTGTTGCAGTTACACCTTTCAGCCTCCCAACAGTTCGTAAATCAATAACAGACGAATGGTTGGCCCCAATAACACAGGAACATCCTAGCATTGGGGCCAATATTCATAATATTGTGCAGAAAAATATTTTTTCAAACCCTGTTAAATGTAACCTGCAATGTATTTCTTCTTTCTTTTGCTTAATAAATTATTATTATTATTATTATTATTATTAATATGGCTGGTATGTAGCGTACACCGGTAAAAATACACCACCCCTCTGAACACTTGAATCATTTCGATAAATCGCCTATAATGATTTATCATCCAAGAGCGAGCCTTGGCAGGTCACAAATCATTCACGGTCCTAGCCTGAATTAAGTCCTTTTGTTTACATCATTCACTGCAAAATTTGTTTTATAAATATTTAAAATTATACATATAACTTTTACCAGGGGAAGTACCCCCAAGAAATAACACTGTTTTCAGCTGAATTGTGTTTCTTACTGACAGTTCTCCGCGAAACGTTGTGTTAGCAGTGGGGGGACTTTGACCCTTATACTGCCAACCATACTGTTCCTCTTTTGTTTAACAGGTTCTGCAACGTGCAAGTGATACCCCTGGTGTTTCTTTTTCTTTTCGTGTCGATGGTAAATACATTATTTATATTACTTGAGCCCAGTAGGTGGCCACGTTAATTGCGGTATCAGTGGCATTCTTTAGATCTTCAAAGGTGTACGGGCATTTTGGGCACTCCAGCAAGTGTAGCATGGTCTGGTCAGGGGCACCGCATTCGCACTCTGTGGCGCCCGGATCTATGATCCCCCATTTCGCCAAGTTGTGTTTGCAGCGGCCAACTTGAGAGCGCATCCGGTTGAGTGCTCTCCATACATACCCCTGGTGTTACAAGCTTCTATAGGCTACGGTAAACTCTTACCATCAGGTGGTTTGTATGTTTGTTTGCCACCTTAGTGGTATAAAAAAAAACATACGAGTGTGGACAAAGCGAAAGTATGCAAGAATCATAGCCAATGGCGATCTTTAGTTTCTGCCTACCCCCATGGGAAGAAGGTCAATGTGCTTTTTGAGACGAAAGGTGTAAGGCACGTTCTTGTCCGAGGTCTAATCTGTGTAAATATTACATTAAAGTTGGTTGAACGGTTTAGGCATCAAAGCGTAACAGACACGGTGGTATCTCGATGTGTTAAGAATCGACCCATCCACAGACTGACCGCGGAAAGCGCAGCTTAACCTTGCAGATCCATTGATCAGCGTAGTTACTATAACCCTAGACCGATAGCAGTGATAGCCTAGTGGTATGACCATTGGACTGACAAGTCGAAGGTCTCGAGTTCGAACCCAAGGCACGCACCTCTGACTTTTCGGATTCATGTGCTATAATTAATTACCACTCGCTTAAACGATGAAGGAAAACATCGTGAGGAAACCTGCATATCTTACAGATTTTTCTTGACGGTGTGTGAAGTCTGCCAACCCGCACTAGGCCAGCGTGATGGACCTATTCACATTTAATCTGGGAGGAGACCCGTGCTCAGCAGTGGGACTATATGGGTTGATGATGACTATAACAATCCCTCAAGAGTTATTTGACAAAAGTTAAACTATGTTACTATTTAACACTTACCAAATGACTAATGTATTGATTTCTGACATTTACGCGAATATTATACATTGAAATAAAACTACATTGAAATAAATATTTCGTTGTTTTACACGTTCGGTGTTTTACGCGAATATTATACATTGAAATAAATCCTTTACAGCGTCCATGGTCACGGGTAGACTACCCGTGACCATGGACGCTGTAAAGGGTCCGAAACGTCGGGATTAATAATATCAATATACGCGATAAAATCCGTAAAAAGTAGTTTTATTTCAAAATGACTAATGTATTAAACGATAGTAATAGAACTAGTTTACTTATATTATCAGTCACCTTGAGGTCTATTAGTAAGACCTTCTTAGCAATAAGGTCAATTGACGCCTGTGATAACGCAAATTCTACGTTTATCCGGGTTTAGCAGCTAGTATTGTGGATAATATTCATTTGTTCTGCATGCTGCCGAGTTCTTGTGAGGTGGTACTGTAGGGATACTGCTGGCGAATGTACGGTCGACAAAAGAGTTAAGTATACAGGCAGCTAATTAAACATGGTGTTTTTTTTAAGATTGTGTAATTATGTATCACGCAATATGTGTCAAAACGCAGGTATTGTAAGCTGCTACACATCAAACCCTTTGACGGGTAATTATTTAAATCACAATCTGTGTAAAGATGCAGATTTTGTTCGCTACCTGTATACCTACTACTTGGAGAAAAATGGCGCCTACATTTATTCGTGTCACTCAGCACTTTGTCACCTGTCATGTCAGCCAACTTTCTAATCACTTCCACCTAGTTTCTAACCTGCATTGATACGTAATAAAATGTGCGCGGCGCCATTATCACTAGGTTAAGCGTCAGTTGTTAAGGTCTGGAAATAGATGGGTTATTTTTTTTATTGGTTTTTGTCAAAAATCAAAATAGCCTTAATAATAGCATAAAATTATTTTACCATATACAGGCACTTATGAAATTTCGAGTCTAGGTGTACGGTTCCAAATTAATCGTTTCCTATGGAGAAGAACCGGCAAGCAACTCCATGGTTTCTTCATCTCCTTATTCTCCATGGTTTTGTGATGTACTTACATATTAAGATGATAAGCATACTTGTTTGTAGGGTAATTTAGCCAGAATTACTGGGAAAACTATACTTAACAACCGAGGTCTTAGATGACAACGCGCGAGTGATATTATTGGTGTTACAGGGGGCTTTGACAAGTTGCAATCTGACAATCGAATCGACGAACGAATAGAAACAAAAAGTATGGAAATGACATTTAAGCTTTCGACAAATCGGGCGATCATAGATGTCATTCCCATACATTTTGTTTCTATTCGTTCTTCTTCGATTGTCAGATTGCCACTTGTCTACAGGCGCTGGGGTCTATAAGAAAGAAAGAAAATAATTTTATTGGTCTACCTAAAAAAGACAAACAAAGGTTACAACATAATAAACAAGAAAGTTGAGAAAACGCCCGGAGCATGGTAATGATCTCCGATATGTATCGGAGACTTGACACACAGTAATTTGTAAATATAATTACCAAAATGTACATACAGTCACTGTTGTTACTTTCCCACGCTGTTTGTGGGTTAAGCGTTCATCGGTAAGGCCGTTACCCGGATGGGTGACAGTTAACATTCACACACCATTGCGAATTCTTTATGTATGGTACCTATTGATTTTTTAATAAAAGCTGTTATGCTTGTTACATAGGCAAGGCCAATGCTTATAAAGAAAGAAAGAAAGAAGAAAGAAAAATCATTTATTCAGCACAATTCAGATACTTAAATACTTATAGTAGGCATTAGGTATACATTGTGTGCCCCACAATTGCGCTGAAACGGCGCTGGTTCAGCATTTGCCAAACGGAATGCCTGGCGCTAGTTTTCAACCAGACCCAGGTGGCTTACGGATGGTAAGCCAGTTCAAAAATACTTTATTATATGCAAAGGATATCCGAGTCTTTTCATTACTAAGTTGGGGTTGGCTTCCAATATAACCAGGTGCAGCTGAAAATCAGTATTTTTACCCGACTGCGCAACGCAAAGGAGGGTTATGTGTTTATGTATGTATGTTTGTTCCTTTGTAGTAGGTACTCAAGAGACCAAACGCGTGGGCCCGATTTCGATGATTCCTATGTCAATTGATTTGACTTAATCTTTGTAGTGTCACTAAAGACGATAGCAATCAAAATTCAATATGGCGACAACTAGACGCCATTTTGTGAAAAAGAATAAACTGAAAGTTTACGAACTATATAGGTATGTTTATTTATTTATTTATTTAATATTAAGGACTTCCAACAAGAGATGTACAGAATTCGTATTAATACATTCATCAATATCATATGTGCTAAGAAATCATCATCATCATCATCATCATCAGCCTATACTAGTCCACTGCTGGACGTAGGCCTCCCCTAATGTGCGCCATTTCACCCTGTCTTCGGCTTTTCGCATCCAGCTTCTACCAGCAGTCTTTCGCAGATCATCACTCCATCTTGCCGGAGGGCGTCCCACACTACGTTTGCCGAGTCGCGGTCTCCACTCGAGAACACGTCTACCCCAGCGGTTGTCGGTTCTTCTGCAGATATGGCCAGCCCACTGCCACTTCAGCTTGCTAATCCGGTGTGCTATGTCGGTTACTTTGGTTCTCTGTCGGATAACCTCGTTGCGGATTTTATCCTTCAGAGAAACTCCAAGCATAGCACGCTCCATAGCACGCTGTGCGACTTTAAATTGGTGGACTAACCGCACTGTGAGTGTCCACGTCTCAGCGCCGTAGGTCATCACAGGTAGGACGCACTGATTGAAAACTTTCGTTTTCAAACTTTGCGGTATGGGTGATGCGAAGACCTGACGTAGTTTTCCAAATGCTGCCCAGCCCAACTGAATCCGCCTCTTGGCCTCCTTCTCAAAGTTGTTTTTACCTAACTGCAAAATCTGCCCAAGGTAAGTGTACTCTGAAACAACTTCAAGAAGATGACCATTTACAGCAATAGGTCTCAGATCAATGTGGTCATTGAACATGACTTTGGTTTTATCCAAATTCATGCTGAGACCTACGCTTTGTGAGGCTGATGCTAGGCCATTCAGCATCTGTTGCAGCTCCTCCAGCGACTCCGCCAATAGGACTATGTCGTCTGCGAATCGCAAGTGCGAGATGTAATCGCCGTTTATGTTTATGCCCTCACCTTTCCAGTCCAATGTCTTAAACAAATCTTCCAATGCGCTTGAGAACAGTTTCGGAGATATGACATCTCCCTGTCTCACGCCTCTGCGCAATTGGATAGGTTTAGACTGTTGGTCCTGTACTTGGACATTCATAAAGGCAGATTCATAAAGAGATCTCAGCACCTCGATGTAACGACAGTCCACTTGACATCGCTGTAAAGATTCCAGAACAGCCCAGGTTTCCACAGAGTCAAAGGCCTTCTCATAGTCCACAAACGCTAGGCACAGGGGCCGATTATACTCATCGGACTTCTGTATAATCTGCCTCATTGTGTGGATGTGGTCTATGGTGCCATACCCTGAGCGAAACCCGGCCTGTTCGGGTGGCTGAAACTCGTCAAGTCTTCTAGCGAGACGATTTGTGATGACTCTAGAGAACAACTTATAGACGTGACTTAAAAGAGAAATGGGTCTGTAGTTTTTAAGAAGAGTTTTATCTCCCTTCTTAAAGAACAGAACCACCACACTCTCATGCCACGCCTTTGGAGTTCTCCCGCAGCGAATGATGGAATTAAAGATTTTTTGTAGCTCCTGAACAAGAGGGGCTCCTCCTATTTTCAGGAGTTCAGAAGTAATTCCATCTTCACCGGGGGCTTTTCCATTCTTAAGCTGTCTCAGAGCCAACACGATTTCGTCGTGGCTGATATCCGGTAGTTCGTCGGTGTAGTGGCGTATCAGAGTGGCTCTAGAATCGCAGTTGTCGCGCTGTGGACGAGGAACATGGGCGGCATAAAGTCGGCCATAAAAGTCTTCAATCTCGGTAAAAATCTCCGGCTTTGACAAGACAGTCCTGCCATCGTGTGTGGTGAGCTTCGTCAGATGGCTCCTTCCAAGTTGCTGAGTGAACACTTTGGACCCTCGGTTTCGCTCTATTGCCTGTTCAATTAGGCACGTATTGGAGCTCCGAAGGTCACGCCGTACCAGCTTCGCAATTACCTTGTTAAGGTGTGACCTGTCTGACGAAGTCAATTGGGTAGTTTCCCGTCTTTTTGTCATAAGCCGCAGAGTCTCATCCGAGAGTTTAGACTTCTTACCTTTATGCCGCTTTTGGCAAAATTTGATGCCCTCATCTTTCAGCGCTTCAACTACATTTTGTAGGGCCTCGTCAAGATCCTCGGTGGGTTTCATTGCAGCGAATCTGTCAGCGAGAAGCTTTTGAAACTGCTCGCTGCCCGTCATGATATGGAGTGGATTTGGTCGGAGCGTGGACTTCATCAGACGGTTTCTTTCGAGCTTTAAATCGATATTCAGGGAGCCTCGGACAAGTCGGTGATCAGATCCGGTATTAAACCTGTTGATCACGGAGACATCCCTGAATATGTGCCTTTTATCCGTCATGATGAAGTCAATCTCATTTTTCGTCACAGTATCGGGGCTTTGCCAGGTCCACTTCCTTTGCGGCTTCTTCTTAAAGAAGGAGTTCATCAAGAAGAGCCCCTCCTTCTCTAGGAAGTTGACCAGCATTTGCCCCCTGTGATTCCGACATCCATATCCATGAGGTCCTATTCTGGATTCGCTGCAGTTCCGAAATCCCACTTTGGCGTTAAGGTCCCCCATAACAACGTTGAAGTGAGCCTTTGTGGTGTTATGCAAGGCTCTAGATATGTCCTCGTACATATCTTCCACTTCATCGTCCGAGTGTGCCGAAGTCGGTGCATAGACCTGAATAATCTTTATGGAATATCGTTGTGATAGTCGGATTATCAGGTATGCTACCCTGGTCGACACACTAGACATTTCTTCAACGCTATTAGAGAGGGCCCTATTGACAAGGAACCCTACGCCACCCTGGGATGTTTTATCACCCTCGCGGAAGTACAGAAGGTGGCCCGAGTTTAGGGTGACAGTGTCCTCTCCCTCTCTTCGGACTTCACTCAACCCCAAAACGTGCCACCTTATGTTCTCCAGCTCCACTTCCAACTGCGCTAGGTGTGCGTCTAGCCTCAGACTGCGTCCGTTATACGTAGCCAGGGTCAGGTAGGATGGGCGGCCTTCCGTAGCCCGGGGATTCTTAGCACCCCCCGCCCTGCCGTTACTATGACCGCCGCCTTGGTCGAGAATAGCAGGGCTACCGGGAACTGGGGGCCGTTTTTTTTGTGCTCTGCTCATGGGGGGGATATGCCCATAATCGCCACGCGGGGCAAGCGGATTGGCGATCGCAGGGACACAGCTTTTCGTACCATTGACACTGCTGCCTGTCAATGGCCAAATATTTTAAGCTGTGTCCAAAGAAGCTGCGTTATACCGCAATCAGCCGGTCGCCAGAGCCCGTCCGTTGTTCAGCAGGATGACCGCGGGCAGGTAGGGTTGGCTTGGAGCACTAAGGTCATAGGCGACTCCCATACATCCATACGTCCCATACGTGCTAAGAAATGTACTCCCTCAATTATAGGAGGGCCACATCATCCAATTAAGGTGTACAATTTATGAATTAGAAATTATAAATATTAAAATTAAAATATCAATAAATTTAAACACAATAAAATAGATCCTGGAATAATAAAAACTAATACAATGTAATATTAAACTATCATTTTAAACACACATGTAGGGAAAGTTAATTAAATTAAAACTAAAAGTTAAAACTAAAATTACAAGTAAATACAATAAAACAGTGATAGGAAGTATAGGGAGGGACACATTAATCTACCGCTAACATAATTTTAAGTAGTTTATTTTTAAACATTGGCATTGTTAAGGTTATCATTAAATAGGTATTTGAAAATCATCTTTAGGTTTCTCTCATCATTTTTCATTTTGAATGACCATTTACACAGTGTTACAAAACTACCCGTAAAGCCGAGAGGAGGTTAAATGGGGCCTTATAACGAGTCCATTCACAATAAAGTATATTTTTACAATTTTACAACATAATGTCCTACATAGAGGAATTGTAGACCAATTGACAGTGTCAAAACATGCCAACAGATTATTATTGTTGACACAATATTTTATATGCCAAAATCGCTCTTGTAGACGTAGATGTAAACCTCAATTTTGCATGAAAAATCTATCTAGTTTAAAACTTGTAACCGTTTTGTCATGATGAGAATTTGTGTACATACTTCGATATACAAACATACCATTACACCTGTATTCTCCGAAGGCTTCGGCAGAGGTCTATAACACTGCTTTGAGCTGTGTTGTGCTCCTAATGGTGAGCATGGTTGTCAGTGCTCCACGAGGAAACGTTGTGTTGGCAGTGGGGGAACTTTGACCCTTATACTGCCAACCCAACTATAATTCCTCTTTCGTTTTACATTGTCGGCAACGCACAAGTGATACCCCTGGTGTTACAAGCGTGTATAGGCTACGATAACTGCTTACCATCAGGTGGGCCGTGTTTGATACCATAGTGGTATAAAAAAAACAATTGCGTCCTGTGGGAATCGAACCCAAAATCAGCAGGACAATTTAATCGTTTCACTAAGACCACAAACGTCGTCAATATTTTACGCGTTACCTACTAGATTTATAACTGAAGTAATATATTAATTAATTGTGGTTTTCCTTTAGAAGGTAACTACCTACCGACATACTATTATTTATTATACTTATTATTATTTTCCTTAACTGCCTCATTCATTAGCTTAGTGGTCGTAAGTGCGGTTACTATACTAGAGGTCCCGGGTTCGTCCTGGGGGCATCTGCTTAGACTGGAAGCCAACCACAACACCATTCTTCAATTACTGAGAAATGCGACTTAAATCGCGCGCGCACACACACACGCACTCACATACACGCACTCACACACACATACACACACACACACACACACACATACGCTTTATAGTCGTTCCGCAAACGCCGATTGTTTAGCCGTAGTTCGTGCAAATAACCATTTCATTTCATTGCTCCAAACGTGTCGTCAAGACAAGGCATTTGGAAAAGTACACACTTAGAGACTAGAAAGTAGCCAGCTGCAGCTCAGGACTATTAAGTACAAAGGTACTGCTTATTTCTAAAGAAATCTCTTCCAGCAGACCTGCAATTAATGATTTTTTGTAACTCAAAACATGACTGCCTCATTAGTCTAGTGGTCCTAGGCGCGACTGCTACGCTAGAGGTCCTGGGTTCGATCCCCAGGTCGAGCAAAGTGTTATTGGGTTTTTCTATGAAATTCTCAGTAGCAGCTCGGAGTCTGGATTTGTGCCCGGTTAATGGCAATAGGCTCGCCCCCTATTACATGGGACCTAAACATACCGGCGAAATGTGGGTGTACATTAGTACACCTCTGCCTAACCCTTCGGGGAATACAGGCGTGATGGTATGTATTCAAAACATGTACATAATCGGCTTAATATTCCCAGTGTAATGGTAATACAAGAAAGCGAACTGGTTGGCAGGATGTAGAACCTGTCGTTCAAGGCGATAGCTTGCTCAATGCGCCGGCGCAGCTCGCCGATAACTTTTATCTACCGCCGTACGATTGCAGGATGGGCGTCACAGTATTGTTAGAGAGTAAAGAACAATTATTGTGCTTTGAAATAAAACTACTTTTTACAGATTTTTTTTTTATTCTACTAAGGTGGCAAACAAGCATACGGCCCACCTGATGGTAAGTGGTTACCGAAGCCTATAGACACTTGCAACACCAGGAGTATCACTTGCGCGTTGCCGACCCTGTATTGAAAGAGGAATAGTTGGGATGGCAGTATAAGGGTCAGGGACTGTCAACACAACGTTTCATCGTGGAGCATTGGCAACCTTGCTCACCGTAAGAAACACAACACAGCTCAAAGCAGTGTTATTTCACTTCGATTTTCTGCAAGGCGGAGGTACTTCCCCAGTCGGGCAGCTCCAATTTGAGTGGAATTACTCCCACTATGCCCTACCTCTCTTATTTTATCGCGTTATATGTATTGCTATTATTAATCCCGACGTTTCGGACCCTTTACAGCGTCCATGATCACGGGTAGACTGAGGTGGTGGTCGTCTTGATGATATAATTACTGACAGCTACCCTACATTTTTGTTAAATATTGGCAATCTGATTCACGCAGAACGAGCTCACAGTATCCTTTGGTCTTGCAGTTGTAGGCTTGGATTTTGATTTAATGGAATCTGTAACAGGATTCCAAGCAGGTGGTAAGACCCAGCCATCTTCTCTATTGAAATTTGGATGTTTTTTAATTTAAGAAAAGGCTACGAGGATTATGTACAGACGCCAGCAGGTCAAGCTATCCTAAACTGTGAAATTTTTCCAATTGAATATGAACCTTATCATTTTGTATTAAAGTTGAAAATCAATAAAAGAAATTCTACAAATTGTGGTAGCTTGATGTGCTGGCTATCAATTGGCCCGCAAAACGGTCACAAATCTTGATCTAAATGCTATGCATGCCAGAGTTTGGGATTTCCGCGTATTTGTCCTAGTTGGCGCGTCTCCAATCACCGTTCCTTGTGGACTACAATTATCACTGTTCATCTATCTTAAGCTCCATATTAGGATCCCTCCAAGGCTATTCGTATAATGCTACTCAGCTAGCATGGCCTTATTTTTTATTGTAATAAGAACACAATAAGTAATAATAATAATTAATAATTTATTCAAAACACAAAGGTACACAGAAAAACATCAAAAATGAACGTAGTCTATTTATCACTAAATTAGGAAAAACTCTGGTGCCCATGATAAGATTTAACTTGTGTTATGGGCACCAGGGCTCTCTCACAATGACATGACAACAGTGGTAGACAATTAACTCGGGGGAATATTTTCATTTAGGATCTAAGTATTTGTTCTTATTTAATACTAATAATCTACAAAATTAAAACCAATACACACTTTAATGTAAACACAACAGTACAATTAAAATAAGATTAAAGAAATTAAAGACCTTAAAGAATTGACAATTTCAAGAGATCGATTCGGTTTCTGAGTAGGTTTTTGATAGAAGCCATTTCCTTGTTAGTGTTTTGCATGTGTGTTTGCAATGAGGGAATATGTTACAGGACCTGTTAACTAAATTGTATAAATGGCCACCGATAACGTGGTAGTGCCTGCTTGCCAGGGTTGTTCTAAAGGTCGGCTTTGGACATACTTGATAGGCCCGCTCGGTCAAAACGACACACGGTCCGTGTTTTGGTAAGCGGCAACCGCAGCCTATACGACAGCAACACCAGTTAGGGTTGCCAACCCTACTATATAATATAGTATCCTACTATTTTAAGGGATCAAATACTATATTTATAAAAAATATACATAGTAGGCGAAATTACTATATTTTGCGTAAAGTGGAGCGCAGCCATAACTAAAGCCCGCTCTGGGGGTCTACCGCGAAATATTACGCACGTAATCGCGACGATAGAAGCCAAGCTAAAATGAATCTTATTCCAATGACATACGAGCTCCCGAGCTGTCATCGAACGTTTCGTAACGTCTCTGTCTGTTGTATTTTAACCACATACTATATTCTTTTTCATTTTTTGCCATCTACTATATTTTTTAAGTTAATAACTTCAAATAAAGAAAAAAAGAGCAATGTGTGGTTTAAAAATGACTGACAGTTGTGAACCTATGTTTAGGTCCCTGAAAGTGTTAACATTCCCTTCAATGTATATATTTGAAATAGCAGTGTTTGTGAAATCAAACAAGCATTATTTCATATCAATATGTGACACTAGAAACAGACCTATCAGAAGTCAATATAAAAACCTATTGCATGTTGATAATTACAAAACTGCTTTACTTAAAAAAAGTGTCTTTAGCATGTGCCCTATCATATACAAAAAAATTCCTGACATAATAAAAAACGATACAATTCAAATGTTTAAAAAGAAACTTACAGCACTATTACTTGAAAAGTGCTATTATTCCATTAATGATTTTTTAAATGATAGATTTTGACATTATCCTGTATTTGACATTTACTTATTTCCATAATTTAATTTAATTGTTTTAATTTAATTGATTTTCATGTTTGCATGCCTTATTAGGGTAGATTGTACAAGGATCAGTATTTTTTTTTGTTAACATCTTTATTTAATGTACCTACATTCTGTGCAAATAAACAAATATTCTATTATATTCTATTCTATTCTATTCTAAATACTATATTTGATAGAAAAAAAGTTGGTAACCCTAACACCAGTGGTATCACTCGCGATGTCATCTTGACACCTCAGTTGTTAAGTCAACACCAATCCAATTGGAGATGATTTGGAAACACGGATTGACAAAAAATACTAAAAACCAAATAAAATAAATATTTAAATGGGGCTCCCATACAACAAACGTGTTTTTTTTGCCGGCGTTTTGCCAAATATTGGTACGGAACCCTTCGTGCGCGAGTCCGACTCGCACTTGCCCGGTTTTTTACTTTAATTTTTACTTTATCCTTTGTTGTATAACCAGCGACCCGCCCCCGCTTAGCACGGGTGCAATGTACTAATAAAATACATATAAACCTTCAAAGTCAAAAGTCAAAGTCAAATATTTTATTTCAATTAGACCATTAAAATAGCACTTTTGAAAAGTCAAACTAGTTGCACGGTTCCAAAAAGTGGGTCTTATGGAGAAGAACCGGCAAGAAACTCCATAGACACTCTTTTCAACAAAAAAAAACATGATTACAGTGTTCAGTATTACAGTCTAAATCTGAATAGTTCATGAGAACAATGCAGTTTGATGTGTACAATTAAATTAATCTAGCATAATAAACAGAAAAATAAAAGAGGTTGCCATTGACAGTAACTTCCTCTTCAATCACTCTATCTATTAAAAAAAAACCGCATCAAAATCCGTTGCGTAGTTTTAAAGATTTAAGCATACATAGAGATATAGGGACAGATAAAGCGACTTTGTTTTATACTATGTAGTGATAGTGATAAAGGATAGGTACTCTATCTATCTATAATCACCATAAACGAACTCACTAGTCGTTCTACCACCTCAGAACATTTTACACTTGTATAAACACAGCTCGTATGTTGAGTCATTATATTATAATCAGTTTCAGCAACAATGTGTGTCATTTCGTCATATACGTAAGCGCCCACATCTCAATCTTTTACCTAAACTAACTACAAAATCTATAACTGTATCCATATTTAGGCAAATAAATGAATTGAATTGAATTCAGTGGAACCGCCGAGACCCGGGACGCCCTAGAAAAACTTACGCCGACCTTATTGGTGAGGTTCTTCAAAAAGGTCAGGTGCGTAGTACTCGCAAACGGCGTGTGTATGACAAGATTGTATGACCGTGGTCGAAGCAAAAGAAGTATGCTAGAAATCTAGAATCGTAGCAAGTGGCGTTCTTTAGTTTCTGCCTACCCCCATGGGAAAAAGGCGTGCGTGTATGTATGTATGAATGAATTGAATTCATAGAAAAAACTCAATAACTAATGTTATTACTCCGTATTAAAAACATTTATTTAAAATTATAATTTTTAATTTCTAAATACAGAGCAATGTCTGAAATTCTATTTTGAAGCCACAGCGGCTGTGAGGAGATCATTCGTAGCAGACGGCATGTCTGCATTTCATTCGTAGAGGTATCAAGCTAAAATTTATATTAAATACTCAGT
Source organism: Acronicta alni (assembly GCA_964056405.1). Classification (NCBI taxonomy): domain Eukaryota; kingdom Metazoa; phylum Arthropoda; class Insecta; order Lepidoptera; family Noctuidae; genus Acronicta; species Acronicta alni. The sequence goes on from OZ043942.1 coordinate 7,215,170, forward strand.
CTACTGTCCCTTGGAGCTTTGAAAAAATCAAACTTCTAAGCCAATGCAATCAAAAGGTACAGCCGTTTATGCCGCAAATTCTCGAAACTCGCAAGGAAATCAAAACCTAATGTAGGTACTTCCCGTGAATTCAGAATCTTGAAATTTGGTACGAAACAACGTCTTATAGTACAGATAAAGGAAAAATTGCGAAAACCGTAAATTTTTAGTTAAGTACATCATAATTATAAAAAAAATATTTTAAATAATTTTACAGTTACTACCCCTTTCCTCATGAACACGTAGAGATATTAAATTGAAATTAATAATAATATTTTTGGGACATTTTACACAACACCATCCAGTCCCAAACTAAGCAGAGCTTGTACTATGGGTACTACACTATGGATATAATACATATATACTTTTTTTTGTAAATACATACTTATTAAACACCCAGACAAACACAAATACTCATGTTTTATCCACACAAATATTTGTGTCCTGTGGGAATCGAACCCACGATCCCATGATCAACAGTCCGGCACTCGAACCGCTAGACCACAGAGGTCGAAATTCATATCAAATACTCAGGTCTATAATACCTTTAAGCAGTAACAAAATCAAACTTCTATGTCAACGCAATCAAAAGAAACAGCAATACCTACAGGTTTGTACGGAACCCTCGGTGCGCGAGTCCGACTCACGCTTGGACGGTTTTTTAAAGTCAAAGTTCCCTCACTGCCAACACAACGTTTCCTCGTGGTGCACTGGCAACCTTGCTCACCGTAAGGAACACAGCACAACTCAGTGTTATTTCACTTCGATTTTCTTCAAGGCGGAGGTACTTACCCAGTCAGGCAGCTCCAATTTAAGTGGAATTACTCCCAGTATGCCCTAGCTCTCTTGTGATAGCCTAGTGGTATGACCATTTAAACACGTTAAGTTGCGTAATACTTTTATTAGAAACACTTCTTTCTATATTATCTTAAATTAAGATTTACATTGGCACAAACGCCATTACCTAAACAGTTCTAGGTACAATCGAAAATGAAATGGCACTGACAGATGACCATAAAGAAAACGCAGATTATCTATGTTAACACCATTGGATTGCCAAGTCGCAGGTCTCGAGTTTGAATCCAAGGCACGTCAAACTTTTCGAATTCATGTGCGTAAATTATCACTCGCTTAAACGGTGAAGGAAAACATCGTGAGGAATCCTGCATACCTTAGAGATTTTTCTCGACGGTTTGTGAAGTCTGCCAACCTGCACTAGGCTAGCGTGGTGGACTATAGTCTAGTCCCTCTCAATCTATCCAGTGGACTGCAGTGGGACAGTATATTGGTTGATGCCAGGCTCAAAACTGAGATAACTATATACTTATGTCTTAACAAGTTGAACATATAATCTGTGTTAATAAAAACGTTATGTTCCGTATACACTTTCCCTGCTCACCCACGCACGGCAAACAATTGACTTTCCATTCCGAACATGAATACATGATTCGTAATTATATTAATTGTGTTGCCATAATCGAAGAACAAATACCTACATAGTGGGGATGACGTTACGTTATCATGTAAGAAAGTCTTTTTGTTTATTTACGTGGAGAATCAAAAAAGCTACCGATTTACGAGGTTTAGACCGGGAAGTGTGGGATTCTTATCCACTAAAACAACCCCGGTGGCCACCAACACATGGAGGGGCACTGTGTCCTTAATTTATTTTGTTATATCACTAAGCTACCTAACAAGCATACGGCCCACCTGATGGTAAGCGGTTACCGTAGCCTGTAGACGCTTGTAACACAAGGGGTATCACTTGCGCGTTGTCGACCCTGTAAAACGAAGGAGGAATAGTTGGGATGGTAGTATAGGGGTCAGAGTCCTCCCTCTGCCAACACAACGTTTCCTCGCGGAGCAGACTAGGGTGGTCTTTATAAACCACCCCAGAAACCCCCTGTGCAACGCCTGTTAAGGCATCTCCCAGGGGGTCTAAACACAGCCTATACTAATAAATATTTGGGACATTTTACACAACACCATCTAGTCCCAAACTAAGCAGAGCTTGTATTATGGGTACTAGACAATGGATATAACTTACTACTTTTTTTTGTTAATACAAACTTAATATAATACATAAAAAACACCCAATCACAAACACTTATGCTCATGACATACATATTTGTGTCCTGTGGGAATCGAACCCGTGATCAGGAGTCTGACACGCAAACCACAAGACCACAGGTGTCCGCAGATTAACAACATAACGTTCTCTGAATTTTGTCAGTAATAAAATATGAATAAAAAGTAAAATGCAATTCAAACCTCATTTTGCTTTGAATGCCAAGTAAAAGTGAACAGAGCTTTATGGTTGCGCGTGAGTTGATTAATTTTTGTTGTGTAATACACATGAAAAATATTATCTAACATCTTGATTGTGTTGTAAGCATCATCATCAACTTTAGGGTCCCACTGCTGGGGTTGGTTCTCCTCGTGGAGCTCTAAGCGGGTTGGCAGAATTCACACGCCATCTGCCATCTGCATTATCACGCCAAAGCAGTGATAGCCTAGTGGTATGACCATTGGACTGCCAAATCTAAGGTCTCAAAATCAAAATCGTTTTATTTTCATATAAACCATATACAGGCACTTATGAAATGTCGAGTCTAGGTCTCGAGTTCGAACCCAAGGCACGCACCTCTGACTTATCGAATTCATGTGCGTATTAATAATTAATTATCACTCGCTTAAAAACGGTGAAGGAAAACATCGTGAGGAACCTGCATACCTTAGAGATTTTTCTCGACAGTTTGTGAAGTCTGCCAACCCGCACTAGGCCAGCGTGGTGGACTATAGCCTAATCCCTCTCAATATGAGAGGAGACCCGTGCCCAGCAGTGGGACAGTATATGGGTTGATGATGACACGCCATCTGGAAACGCTCTCAGGCATGCAGGTTTCCTCACGATGTTTTCTTTCACCGTTCGCGGCTTTGAGTGGAATGGGACGTAATCTCTTGAAGGGGTCTAGCGATCACAACCTGTCATGGTAGTGGCAAATTTCACAAATTCCATGGCCGACTATTGGGTAAGGGAAAGCAAGTGCTGTTGCCCAGAAAGAAATGGCGGGACAAGCTAGACTTTCATTGGAAGGTCTGGCCGCAGAAAGTTTAAAACCGAGATGAGTGGAAAAACGGTAGGGAGGCCATTAATCTGCAGTGGAACGATAATGGCTGAATTTTGAGAAAGGTAGAGCATAGTGGGAGTAATTCCACTCAAATTGGAGCTGCCCGACTGGGGAAACACCCAGTTGCTGAAAAAGTTAAATCACACTGCTTTGAGCCGTATTGTGTTTCTAACGGTGAGCAAGGTTGCCAGTGCTCTGCGTTGTGTTGGCAGTGGAAGGACTTTGACCCTTGTACTGCCAACCCAGCTATTGCTCTGTCGTTTTACAGGGTCGGCAACGCGCAAGTGATACTGGTAACACCAGGGGGGTGTTGCAACCGGCCGAAAGCTTGTTTGCCACCTAAGTGGTATAAAAAAATGTAGGCTGAAAAAGTATCTGAAAAAAATAGTTTGTTCTCGTTGTTTTGCTTGTGTAATAAGTTTCATAAGGATTCTAATATCTTGTTGTTATCATATAATTGATCTATTAAAACAGTTATACAAGTATGTTATTACTGTTATTAAATTAACTATCTACACGGTCTGATTGTCGTAGAGGTGAGAACGATACGTGTGTGAAAAAGTAACAGTTATTTTTGCACAGTGATTCAGTTTTTAATATCAAAATCAAAATAGTTTTGTTTTCATATAAACCATATACAGGCACTTATGAAATGTCGAGTCTAGGTGCACGGTTCCAAAGTAGTCGTTTCCTATGGAGAAGAACCGGCAAGAAACTCCATGGTTACTCTTTTAAAATATCGTTTTGTATTGTACAATCTTCTTCTTCTTCTTTTCGTGTCGATGGTAAATACATTTTTTATATTACTTGAGCCCAGGTGGCCACGTTAATTGCGGCATCAGTGGCATTCATTAGATCTTCAAAGGTGCAGGTGTACGGGCATTTTGGGCACTCCAGCAAGTGTAGCATGGTCTGGTCAGGAGCACCGCATTCGCATTCTGTGGCGCCCGGATCTATGATCCCCCATTTCGCCAAGTTGTGTTTGCAGCGGCCAACTTGAGAGCGCATCCGGTTGAGTGCTCTCCATACAATCCACTGCAGATCACGTCCGGGTGGCAGGTGTTCCTTGGGTGGAACATAATGGAATATTGTACAATGATGGATTATAAATTGGATTGGATACTTACCTGAGAGAACAATTTAGGAATGTTTCGAAGATTACGATTATATAAAATACAGCTAGGCATAAAAGAAAGTTCTAAACAGTTCTCCCATTTACAAACGGTAGAAACTAATAAATTATATAAAGCAACTGACAAAACTCGTCACCAAGATTTACTCAATACTCAATACTCAATACGTTTATTGCACTCCACAATGTTAAACAGTTGTTATACAGTTTATGGTATCAATCATGGACCCTGTCGGTTTACGAATTATATATGTAAGTATATCATCATCAACCCATATACTGTCCCATTGTTGGGCACGGGACTCATCTCCTCTCAGTATGAGAGGGATTAGGCTACAGTCCACCACGCTGGTCTAGTGCGGGTTGGCAGACTCATGCCGTCATCACGTCAACATCCTCACGATGTTTTCTTTAACCGTTTAAACTAGTAATAATTAATTATTAAAACGCACATGAATTCGAAAAGTCAGAGGTTCCTTTGATTCGAACCTTACTTACCTTTGACTTGGTAGTCCAATGGTTGTATCACCAGGCTACCTTTCTATCTAGGCTGACTCTTTGAATTCATGTCATCATCATCGGCCTATACTACGTTTATTTTCGCCATCGACGTTTCGCATCCAGCTTCTACCAGCAACTTTTCGCAAATCAACACTCGCATCTTGCAGTTGCAAATTAGCTAAATAAGACTTCAAAATGCTAGCAGTAATTTTAGTTTCTTCCAAAAAGTTAATACTTAAGTAGGTACATAATTATACAAAGTACAAGTTTCATTTTTTTTATAAATATTATACTAGATAGCGAATCGGGAAAGTGAAGGGAAGCGGGCTCAAGGTAGAGCGCCGGCAAGATGGTCTGACGCTATTATGAGGGTTGTCGGTGGCAGTATGTACCGAGCGGTCCACACATCAGAAGACCGCGTAGCTTGGAGACGTGTCGTATGTGGTCGCGATCCTCAGCAATGAGGGAACGACGATGAAGAAGATACTAGATAGCTCTGGCATTGCTTAACTTGCTATAGTAATATGAGTTTTGATTAGTTAATTATGGTCACCCATCCATAGACTAACCGCAGCAAGAGCAGCTTTACCTTTCAGATCGATCAATCAGAGTTGGTTATTCTATAAAATGTATTTTTCCATTGTCTATTGTCAATCTCATTGTTTTCACATATCTCTAGATATCTTCATTCACGGTTACTTTTATGCTATTTGTTATCAAATTGTTTAGAACAGATAAAATAATACTTTGTTAGTGTAGCAAAACAATTAGTTCTGTGCAAAATGCAGTTATTGAGAGCAAAATAAACAAACTGTCAACATACTTATCTTTTTTTTATTAAGTATTGTATTATGACAAACAAGCATTATGGCCCGCCTGATGGTAAGCGTCAACCGCAGCCTATAGACGTCAGCAACACCAGTGGCATCACTCGCGATGTCATCTTGACAGCTCAGTTGTTAAGTCTCATATGTCCAGAAATGTCACTAGCTACATTACCCTTCAAAACGGAACACAAGTATGTTTTAAGGGATTTAAAATATTGTTTGAATGTTTTGAAAGAGGTAGCTCGTAGTGTAAGTACCGCCTTGCAGAAAATCTAAGTAAAATTACACTGCTTTGAACTGTTTTCCTAACGCTGAGCAAGGTTGCCAGTGCTCCGCGAGGAAACGTTGTTGAGGGGACTTTGACCCTGTAGCGACATCTACCGCGCTACATAGAACTACGAAGGCCTGAATCGCGCAAGCAACATTCGCAACGAAACGTTGCATCCCGACATCAACCGTCGGGCCGTGGCCCGCCAGGCATAACACCCGCCTGGTTGGAGGATGCTCCCTTTTCGTCGGAGGGGCAATACACCTCGCCTCTCGACAACCCTATACTGCTAACCCAACTATTCCTCTAATATAGGCTACATTAACCGGTTACCATCAGGTGGGCCGTATGCTTGTTTGCCACCTTAAGAAATAAAAAAAGAGTTACGACAGAATATTTGTAAATTCACTTATCATTAGGCAGCCCGTACTTATGCTTGTTTGTCTAACAATTACAAACATTTATCATTGTTCCGTGCGGGAATCAAAACCGCGATCCGTGCCGCACAAGCCGATATTCAACATTTCCGCCAATACTGCAGTAATTCAACGCAAGTGAAACCGCAAGCAGAAAGTAGCGGTGTTTATAATAACCATACGGTAGTCCCCTTCAGTTAAAAATAACCAGACATTATCTAAAAATAGCTGGAGAGGGAAACGTCAAAAACATATGGTTCAAATCATTTTGTGTGTTAGATAAGAATGTTAACAGTGTAGGGTGGTTGTTAATTTTGAAAAGGAAGGGGCTTATGTTTGGGGGTATGGTTATGTCTCTCTCACATATATTTGCGCGTTGTCATCTTGACACCTCAGTTGTTAAGTCTCATATGTCTCTGTATTTTTTTTTGCATTTTTCATGCTGATGGAGAAGTTCGACTGCGGACAGGATTCGAACCTGCGTCTTCTGGCTAACCACATGTTCTTAAGTACATCAGACGCTATGACCACTAATTCACCTAGACTCTTATGTCCTATGTCTATCCAATAATATTGCCTTTTATCGCATTATATTATTATAACGCGATAAAAGGCGATATTTCAATGTACATTCAATTTAATTGCAAGCGGAACCCATTAATTTTCTTTTGGTTTTGGAACGAAGTTCCTTATAGCGCGTTGTGAAAGGGGGCTAGACGGAAAAAAATCTTACGAAAAGTTGTCACGACACTTTTTTCCAAATTCAAATATTGTTGACAAGCATTCAAATATTATGAAACAATATGTGAAACAATATTTGAATTTCGCGCGTTGTGAATTGTTGAGTGTATACAGGTTTTTTATTTTTAATTATTAAATTTTAATGAAAGGAACTTCGTTCCATCCGGGTGTCCCTTGACACCTCTCAAGTTTTTTATTTTGCAATTTAGCTACTAAACTTAACCAACATTTTGTTTTTTTTTTTTTTTCAAAAAACTGTAAAGACACTTGGGTTTTTAAGACGAATATAACGATACTTTAACTATACATAGCCAAACAGTCGTTTGGAAGATACGAGGTAAAAAAATACAAACATACGTGCGAAAAACATAGCCGGAAGGGTTATGTTTTTCGCGCGTATGTTTGTATTTTTTTTAGTAATCGGGTAAAACGCGATATACATAATATAATATAGATTATTGAGATTTTATGTAAACAACAAGTGAAAGTAAAATATCGTTATTACCGCTAACAGTACGTGTATTATTGTAATGAATGGTATTTACGTCATGCTTTGAAAGCTTAAAATTATCTTTTTTATATTGATTTCTGACATTTACGCGAATATTATACATTGAAATAAAACTACTTTTTACGGATTTTATCGAGTAAGTATATTGATATTATTAATCCCGACGTTTCGGACCCTTTACAGCGTCCATGGTCACGGGTAGAAAATCCGTAAAAAGTAGTTTTATTTCAATTATCTTTTTTTTTATACCACTAGTGTGGCAAACAAGCATACGGGCTCTTTTTTTTTTTTTTTTTTATTTATATATTTATTGAAGATAATTACATATAAATGAAACAGGATTCTCCTGCCAAACTGCACAGCAGTTTGTCGGCAGTGTTCTCGTGGCCACAATTATCTTCTTAACCTAAGATTTTAAGCTAAAGATAGTTATCAAAGATAGATCAAAAATAAAAATTATATTATGCTTATAACTATATAATAGTACGTGACACCATTTAATGCATTCTCAGTTACGCACTTGCGTTAATTATGGGCACATTGACAGATAGTGTTTTTTTAAAAACACTATCTATATCTTTAGGCTCGTACTGAACCCGCGGGATCTGTTTACCAAATGTATATTTCGAATTCTGCCCATCTGATGGTAAGCGGCTACCGTAGCTTATGACGATTGAAACACTTGCGCGTTGCCGACTCTGTAAAACGAAAGAGGAATAGTTGGGTTGTCAGTATAAGGGTCAAAGTCCCCCCACTGCCAACACAACGTTTCCTCGTGGAGCACTGGCAACCTTGCTCACCGTAAAGAACACAACACAGCTCAAAACAGTGTTATTTCACTGCGATTTTCTGCAAGGCGCAGGTACTTCCCTATTCGGGCAGCTCCAATTTGAGTGGAATTACTCCCACTATGCCCTACCTCTCTTAAAATAATCTTTTAGTATATCTTTATCGCTGGGAGTTGTTGGATGCAGGCGGCATGTAACCGGTCCTTGTGGAAGTCTATGGAGGAGGCTTTTGTTCAGAAGTGCACATCTTATAGCTGATGATATCATCCATCCATCCATCCTCCGACTGTTCCCCCAACTATGTTGGGGTTGGCTTCCAGTGTAACCAGATACACCTGAATATCAGTATTTTACACGAAGCGACTGCCATCAGATCTCCACAACCCAATTTCTGGGTAATACAGATATCCTGAGGATAGACTGGTTGTCAGGCTTTTTGGGCTTCTGACTACCACTAACGAGGTTATAGGTGTTCGTAAGACAACCGGGACCGACGGCTTTACGTTCTCCGAGGCACGGAGGGGTCTCGATGTGTTAAGAATGGTCACCCATCCACAGATTGACCGCGACTAGCGCAGCTTAACCTTGCAGATCGGTTGATCACATTAGTTAATACTTAGCCACGAGCCACTTTTATGATATGATTAATGATATCATACGCATATACAAAAGCTAGCTTTTGCCCGCGACTTCGTCCGCGTGGAATTAGTCATTTGGATAGCTAAGTATATTTTATCCAATCTCCTTTTTAATTCTAACGAATAGTTAAATGATTAGTCCGTTTTGATTTATTCCTCATACAATCTTCCATATCCCTTTGCTTGACATCCGTATGTCCCAACCAGGATCCAAGAGAATACCAGCCCCAGATTTAAGCCTGCCACATGCTGAGCTCGAACCTATTTGCTGCAGCGGGACACACTCCTAACGTTAAATATCTGTTTTTTTTTAATTTACTTACATAGCGCCCATAAAGTGGTGTCTTTTGTATGGCAAATAAACGTTATTCTTTCTTTCCTTTTCACCCCCTTAACGGAAGATTTCTGAGATAAAAACTCCTTTACCAAAGGAGGTCATCAAAAGTCCATACAACTCAGCCCAAATTTGTACCTGAGGTACATGACAGCTGTCAAGTTGACAGTTTTTACTATGAAATCACAATAATGTGCCAAAATGGCGTGCGTTTGACATTACAAAACTGACACTGACAGCAAATAGTTATCAAGTTGACAGTTTTTACTATAAAAACACTATGAAACTGATACTAATGTGTTAGAATGGCGTCAGTTTATTCAAATTTAAAGTTATTTTTTCTCATCCCCTAGTGAGCATGAAAAAAAAGTATGACTAGAGATTTAACCAGCGTAATACAGGATATTTTATCCAATAAGTGTACCCTCAGTACATCATTTGGGCAGATTTTGGTGACATCCTTTCATCTTAATCGGTTCAGACGTAACAGAAAGACACATTTTCGAATTTATAATATTAGCATGAGAGAATATATTGAGAAAATCCTGTGCTGTGTTTATTATGATAATAATCTTCAACGTGGTGATCTAAGTTATCCTCATTGTTGTAGGTTTTGTTATGAGAACCCTACACCCAGTCTTAACAACTTATCTAGATTTATCTTAGAGTAACCGATCTACATTATTATGGTTATCGATAGTGCAACTGTGACCCCCAAAATATAGACAAACGTATTGTTTGTGGCTCGTGGCTAAGTAATAACTAAGCTGATCAATCGATCTGCAAGGTTAAGCTGCGCTAGTCGCGGTCAGTCTGTGGATGGGTGACCATTCTTAACAAATCGAAACCCCTCCGTGCCTCGGAGAGCACGTAAAGCCGTCGGTCCCGGTTGCCATACGAACACCTATGACAATCGTTAGTGGTAGTCAGAAACCCAAAAAGCCTGACAACGGACAGGCTTATCCTTACGGTTTCAGTATTACCCAAAAATTGGGTTGCGAAGGTGTAATGGCAGTCGCTTCGTATAAAATACTGATATTCAGCCGCTTCTGGTTAGACTGGAAGCTGAACCCAATATAGTCGGGAAAAAGGCTCGGAGAAAGAAGCATAGTTTGGGGGTCACGGTCTATTATGTATTATTTGGCACTTTTTTTTTATATTGGGTGTTACAAGACTACCCGTAAAGCCGAGAGGAGGTTAAATGGGTCCTTATAACGAGTCCATTCACAATATTTAAGAACCGTAGTAACGCTGTATAATATACCCCAAAAAAAGGAAAACAACAACATTTATGAATGAAAAATAGAAAAACTATTAAAGTAGACAATTATTAGGTAAAATAGGTACGTAGGCCTTTCTGTTAAATAATCTGGTTCCCTGACATGACAGCTGATAAAATTTTTGGCTTTGATAATTAATTAAGGTAATCGATTAATTTATCGATGTATCGATAAGTTACTGCGGCCAACACTAATCCTGCGCGGTTCCAGAGACATGTTGGCACCGCCTGGAACCCTGCCCCCAGATAACCGGAGATAGGGCACAACGCAAAAAACCGGTCAAGGGCACCAAAGATAAGCGTTTCGTATGTAAGTATATCGTTCTTTATTGACAGAACTTTCTGGAAGTTTCACAAGATCATTGGCGGTTGACCAATTTTCGACTCTATATTCATAGCTATATGGGTGAAAACCGTCAAGTAATAGGTTTGTACCGTCAACAGCATACAAAGTTACCACAAACTGTCAAATTTTCATTCGAATTTGGACTTTACTAACAACATTTTAATGTTTAAAATCATTTATTTTTTTATTAAAGAAAAGAGAAATATCTCTAAGCATTTTTTTATTCCAATAAGGTGGCAAACAAGCATACAGCCCACCTGATGGTAAGCGGTTACAGTAGCCTATAGACGCTTGTAACACCAGGGGTATCACTTGCATGTGTTCCTTACGATGAGCAGGGTTTCCAGTGCTCCGCGAGGAAATGTTGTGTTGGCAGAGGGGGGACTTTGACCCTTATGCTAACCCTACTATTCTGTATAACTATTCTTCTTTCATATTGATTTCTGACATTTACTCGAATTGAAATTACATTGAAATAAAACTACTTAACGGATTTTATCGCGTTATATTTATTTATTTATTTTTTTGGGACATTTTTACACAACACCATCTAGTCCCAAACTAAGCAGAGCTTGTACTATGGGTACTAGACAATGGATATAATACTTATATACTTTTTTTTGTAAGTACATACTTATAATACAAAAGAAACACCCAGCCAAACACAAATACTCATGTTTTATACACACTAATATTTGTGTCCTGTGGGAATCGAACCCAAGACCCCATGATCAACAGTCCGGTACTCGAACCGCTAGATCACAGAGGTCGTCATATTGATATTATTAATCCCGACGTTTTGGACCCTTTACAGCGTCCCTGGTCACGGGTAGACTGTCAGGTCAGTCTACCCGTGACCATAACGCTAGATATAACGCGATAAAATCCGTAAAAAGTAGTTTTATTTCAATTCTTCTTTCAGGGTCGGCAACGCGCAAGTGTTACCCCTGGTGTTACAAGCGTCTATAGGCTACGGTAACCGCTTACCATCAGGTGGGCCGTATGCTTGTTTGCCACCTTAGTGGTACTTATATAAAAAAAGCAATAATAATACCTACAATGGTTAAAAAAAAAAACTAAACAAATTTAATGTAGTTTCTTGACGTAGACATTAATGTTATTGTAAATTCATTGTAAACTTAACTGTCGACTCCTAACCTCATCTATAACAGTTTAACCTACTGAGATACCCATCTCTCTCACAATAGCTTACGTAGGGCTGACGCAACTCAAAACTGAGCCTTATGCATAAGATGCATCCCTACTTCCCTACTAATATTATAAATGCGAAAGTAACTCTGTCTGTCTGTCTGTTACGCTTTCACGTCTAAATCACTGAACTGATTTTAATGAAATTTGGTACAGAGATAGAGTTGACCTTGAGAAAGAACATAGGATAGTTTTTATCTCGGACTTTTGAAGAGTTCTCTTGGAAACGCGATATAACCGAACTCGACGCGGGCGGAAAACTAGTAATATTATATTTTAAAAAGTGTTCTGGTATTGTATTTGGAAAATATGTTTTGTAGGCTTCCACATAGGGTTGCCATATTTGTAAAGTCCGGGCAAAAAGGCACCGCTCCAGGGGAAACCGGTCGAGGGTGGCGGACTCCGCTCTAAAAAGAGAGCTACTGACTAAAAGCAACCTAGCTCGGCGTTTCGCGTCACCACTTTAGTGATTTAGTCCCGGGGCTACGGGAGCGCTGTAGCATTCGTCCGCAGTTCTGTGCCAGCCCTAGAGTAACACGCTGCCGTAATGTTTAGCTATTGTATTAAAATTAAACCTAGTTCACACAGTCGTCTTCTGGTGCCAAAATGACGTGTCCAAAGGAATTTTTAAACGCATAAAAGTAAACTAAGTAATTTAGTTTTAAACAAACAAAATATTATTACAAGTAATTTTAATTTTACAGCTTGACTACCTCATTAGTGGTCGTAAGTGTCAAGTGCTACGCTAGAGGTGCTGAATACGATGAACAGATCGAGTAGTTTGAAATAAAACTACTTTTTACGGATTTTATCGCGATATATTGATATTATTAATCCCGACGTTTCCGACCCTTTACAGCGTCCATGGTCACGAGTAGTAGTCAGTGTACCCGTGACCATGGACGCTGTAGTTTTATTTCAAGAAAAAAAGAAAGATTTATTTGCACAGAATACAGGTGGTACCAGATATAACAATGGTGCATAGTTCTAGCTATATTCTGCCTGTATTAGGCATGCAAATATTTATAATTCAATGTATAATATTCGCGTAAATAATAATAATATTTTTTTTGGGACATCTTTTACACAACACCATCTAGTCCCCATGGAGACCACGCACCGGAAAGTGCAGCGTGGGACGGCCTCCAACGAGATCTACGGACGACTTGGCAAAGGTCACTGGAAGTCGTTGGATGCAGGCGACATATCACCGGTCCTTGTGGAAGTCTATGGGGGAGGCCTTTGTTCAGCAGTGGACCTCCTGTGGCTGATATGATGTGTGAAGTCTGCCAACCCGTATTAGGCCAGCGTAGTAGACGCCTATTTCCTCTCATTCTGAGAGGACACCCGTGCCCAGCAGTGGGACAGTATGTGGGTTAATTATGAAATAAAAAAAAGCATTTAAAAAAGAAACATCGTGAGGAATCCTGTATGCCTTAGAGATTTTCTCGACGGCGTGTAAAGTCTGCCAACCCGTAGTAAGTCAGCATGGTGGACTATAGCCTAATCCCTCTTATTGTGAGAGGACACCTGTACCCAGCAGTGGGACAGTATGTGGGTTGAAGGTGAAATATAAAAAAGACAATACGTCTTTCTATAATTTTGCAAAAATTAGAGAAAGACGTATTGTCTTTTTTACTTACTTAAATCTTTATTTTTGAACCTCAAAACAATCATTTTCGCGAACCTGTCTTTAAAAACCTTATCTTGTACTGTCAGCTAAAGTTAACGTACCAAAATAACTCTCAAAACAAAAAACCGGAACTTGTAACCCCGATATGCCTTAGCGGCGATTGCATCAGCCATTAAGATACCTACGTAATAAGTGGGTAGGTAGAGACGCTGATGTTGAGGGGCTCGTGGCTAAGTCATAATTACACGCAAACTACCCGATAAACACATTACCCTCCTTACTCGCACAGTCGGGTAAAAAGTAGTTTTATTTCAATGTATTGACTAAAATACATTCAAAGCATTTACAAGCGACGTGTCTAATTTGTCTTAGCGATACGCGTATTAAAACTAGATAGGTAGGTATGTTATTCTCAGTCAAGTTTTGTTGAAGGTCATACATTGTATGATAGCTGTAAAAAAATAACTCTAAAAGAAGAAGAATCTAGATTTATCTTTTTTATCTGCAAACTGCTCGGGCTTCGTACGGACACCAGCAGTTCAAGCTATCCAAAACAAATTTCCCCAATAGAACATGAACCTTATCATATTGTTTTAAAGTTGAAAATCTATTAATGAAATTTGACAGGTTGGGGCAGCTTGATGTGCTGGCCATGAAAGACATGAGATGAGAAAATAACGCTGTCTGTCTATCTGTTACGCTTTCTAGCCAAAACCTAAAACGATTTTGATAAAATTCGGTACAGAAGTAGCTAAGACCTTGGAAAACGATATTGGCTACCTTTTGTCTCAAAAATCTTTTCGGTTGCTAGTGAAACTGCGGGAATCATCTAGTATCTTCTATACGGCGAATTCGAATCTCTGTTTGAAACAATTGATTTTCGATTTTTCTTTCAAAACGCAGATGTCGCTCTCTGTCTGTATAGCTATTTCTTTTGTCGATTGTACATGTATTGGAGAGTTAGCTATTATTGTCCCCCCGTAAGGGTTAGCAAGCACTAAAATAAAAACATAGGTATTTAAAATAATATTACCCAATGGGTTGCGTTCAATGGGTAGCGCGGGCGTGTAAACAGTGTTGTCGTTCGAAAAAAAATCAGTCATTTGGTAGAAAATACTGCAGTGGTACAATAAAGCCAACTCTCTCCTATATCATAGGAAACTCTATAATAGATTCTTGTTATATTTCTCTCAACAAGGAAGTTAATAAGGGTCATATTTACACAGCACGTAACATAGAACTGGTAATGTGGTAATGAGTAGTTAATAACTCACTTCACTTTCCCATAAGACTGGTTCTTAATGATCGAGAGCGATTTATTTACGGAAATTGTACATACAGACGTACACACGCCTTTTGCCCATAGGGGAAACTCATTATCTTCCAGCCTTTTCCCAATTATGTTGGGGTCGCCTTCCAGTCTAACCAGATGCGGCTGAATATCAGTATTTTACACGAAGCGACTGCCATCAGACCTCCGAAACCCAGTTTCTGGGGAAAACCGATATCCTGGTTGTCAGAAAAGAGTGTCTATGGAGTTTCTTGCCGGTTCTTCTCCATAAGACCCACTTTTTGGAACCGTGCAACTAGTTTTGACTTTTCAAAAGTGCTATTTTAATGGTATAATTGATTTGACTTTGAAGAGGGGTGGGCGTTTTGATGATATAATTACTGACAGGTACCCTGCATTTTTTATTGTTACATGATCAATGACATTTATTACTAATTATTAATTAAAACTAGATGGAGCCGGCATTTCCTGCTGACGACCTCTGAGAAGAAACGCCGAAACAAACTCAGAGAATCATGGTCTCTTTTAAAGTAACAATATTCAATTGTCATCACCTCAGTCTACCCGTGACCATGGACGCTGTAAAGGGTCCGAAACGTCGGGATTAATAATGAGATGCTGGCCTAAGGCGCAGGCGACATTAAATCCGCGTCCGGGCCAATGGGTTGAATGTGTAGGCCGAGTTACCTTTTTTTTTATAGTACGTAAAATCCTCATGGATCCTCCGCCACCCGGGGGGGGGGGGGGGCAGGGTATGTCGGACTCGTACCGACTAAAAACCATGACAAACTGTGGCCCTCGCTGGACCCCATCGTTTAGCGAGACCTTGCCCTGCATCCTATCATGCTGAAGGCACGCGTGTGATGAGCACGCCTGCCGCCTACTGAGGCCATTATCTGATCGGGCGGCGGAATCCCCTATTCAGCCGTCCGCAGGCCACAGCTCATGGAGGCCGAAGGTCTGTCAGGCCGAGTTACCTGGGTTATTTGACTCGACTTGCCCATACTCGTGGCATTTCCCTGCATAGTATAAGCTCAGTTTACTAGAACATAGACTTAAGATGACGTACCGATATCCCACATAGTTAAGAATGTGTGTTTGTTTATCACTATTGAAAGTATATATGAATGGACAAATTCTTTGTTAAGAATGCTAACATTATTTGTTTCTGTGAGAAGAAATATACATATATCCACTATTCTTGAAGGCTTGGTATTTTTTTCTTCGGCATACTGTCGCATACTGAATGGAATGAAGACGTCCAGTTTTCTAGTGGTGCCAGCCGATCATGAGGTTGTGGGATCCATTCTTACAGGACACAAATATTTTACTTTTTATTAGACGGGTTAATGGGCGAATCGACCTTTTTTAATAAACAAAAAACCCTTATAATCATGTTTTTATTGTAATACCACTAAGGTGGCAAACAAGCATGCGTCACACCTGATGGTAAGCGGTTACCGTAGCCTATAGGCGCTTGAAACACCAGGGCGCGTTGCCTATAGCCTAATCCCTCACAATCTGATAGCTGAGACCCGTGCCCAGCAGTGAGACAGTATATTAAGTTGATAATGATAATAAATACACTTGTGTGCTCGTTTATACATAAATAGTTATATCGATTGTATAATATAATTTAGCCTGTTATCACTAGTATCGTAGCCTATAGACGCTTGCTTTAGAAACAGTGATAGCCTTGTGGTATGACCATTGGACTGCCAAGTCGAAGATCTCGAGTTCGAACCCAAGGCACGCACCTCTGACTTTTGCGTATTATTAATTAATTATCAGTCGCTTAAACGGTGAAGGAAAATATCGTGAGGAAACCTGCACGCCTTAGTGATTTTCTCGACGGCGTGTGAAGTCTGCCAACCCGCACTAGGCCAGCGTGGTGGACTATATCCTAATCCCTCTCAATCTGAGAGGACACCCGTGCCCAGCAGTGGGACTGTGTATATGGGTTGATGATGATGATGATGATAGACGCTTGCAACACCAGAGGTATCCCCTAATTACATGACCCTAATGACGTCATCAACACATTATTCCTATTAGGGCCGGAATGCACGATAACTGTACTTGCATGCATGCATGCATACTTAGTTCACACGTCGTTGCATGACAGCTGAAATTAGCATGGTTGTTTAGCAGTTTGTTTCTCTACGCTGCGAATCTGCGATACGTATGACGACACGTTTGGCGCGGTTGAGCGATCGGCTTCTGCGCCACGGGATGTGGGTTCGATCCCCACACGGAACGAATATTTGTATGATCTACAGGTAGTTCTTTCGGGGTCTGGGTGTTTGTGTATGTGAAAGTTTGTGTTTATGAAAAAAGGCCAAATTCGAGTCGGACTGCGAGGCGCACCGAGGGTTCCATGCAAACCTGTAGGTGTACTTTTGATTGCGTTGACATAGAAGTTTGATTTTGTTACAGCTTAAAGGTATTATAGACCCGAGTATTTGATATGAATTTCAATTTAATACCTCTACGCGTTCATGAGGAAAGGGGTGTTATTATATGATGTAACTAAAAATTTACGGTGTTCGCAATTTTTCCTTTATCTGTGCTATAAGACGTTGCTTCGTACCAAATTTCAAGATTCTGAGTTCACGGGAAGTACCCTGTAGGTTTTGATTCCCTTGCGAGTTTCGAAAATTTGCGGCATAAACGGCTGTATCTTTTGATTGCATTGGCTTAGAAGTTTGATTTTTTCACAGCTCCAAGGGACAGTAGACCTGAGTATTTGATATAAATTTTAGCTTGATACCTCCACGCGGACAGACGGACAGACGGACGGACAACAAAGTGATCCTATAAGGGTTCCGTTTTTCCTTTTGAGGTACGGAACCCGAAAAATTAATTAATCCTATTAGTATGTACAGAGGCCAGCACATCAAGCTACCCCAATCTGTCAAATTTCTTTGATAGATTTTCAACTTTCACACGATGTAATAAGGTTCACGTTCAATTGGGAAATTTTGACAGTTTTGGATAGCTTGACCTGCTGGCGTCTGTACAATGAAGTATTCTTATTATAAATAAATAATACAGCGAGACAGCCAAACTTCCAAAGTCATCAATATTAATGCAGTAATAATAGTCAGTGTACATTTACTCTCTCTCTCTGACGGTTATTGTACGCCATTTTGACGGTACTTAGAAAGTTTTACTACCCACTTTCGATATCGTAGTAATTATTATTGGTTTGTCTTTTATTTGGCAATTTTTTTCGTTATTTAAAGCAATAAAAGTGCTACTGAGATGAAATAAACTGAAATTGTGTCGGTTAAATTGAAATAAAACTACTTTTTACGGATTTTATCGCGTATATTGATATTATTAATCTCGACGTTTCGATTCTCTGAGTTTGTTTCGGCGTTTCTTCTCAGAGGTCGTCAGCTAGGAAATGCCGGCTCCATCTAGTTTTAATTAATAATTAGTAATAAATGTCATTGATCATGTAACAATAAAAGATGTAGGGTAGCTGTCAGTAATTATATCATCAAGACGCCCACCACCTCAGTCTACCCGTGACCATGGACGCTGTAAAGGGTCCGAAACGTCGAGATTAATAATATTAATATACGCGATAAAATCCGTAAAAAGTAGTTTTATTTCAATGTATACTAATATTCGCGTAAATGTCAGAAATCAATATTGTGTCGGTTACTTATAATATTATTAGCTGTTGCCCTCGACTTCACCCGCAGCTCATAGGGCTTTTGGAGACAAAAGGTCGTATCTATACGTACCAAATTTCATCAAAATCGGTTTAGTGGTTTAGGCGTGAAAGCGTAACAGATAGACAGATAGAGTTATTTTCGAATTTATAATATTAGTACCTAAGGATAATAGGGATACAGGATAGAGACAACAATAAATAAATCCTAAGAATTTCATAGAAAATCCCAATAATTTACTCAATTTGCGAATCAAACCCACTACCATGACTACTGTACCAATACGGCAGTTATTCAATAATTTACCCAATTCACCTTGCGTAAGTTTCAAATTAATTTGTATCTTCCGCTTTTCTAACCAAACCTTTTTCCTTCTGTTTCAGGATCCGAAAATCTACGACATACCATACGACACCAGGCCACCGACACCAGAAATACCGCTTTCAACTCCAAAACCCCCAGAAATCCAACTTCCAACAACTGACCCGTCAGATATGACCCAGAAAAGCGACTTCGCAAAGTTGAGACAGAACTTCGAGAAAGGATTCCAATCTCCGGTACCGGAAACAAAAAAACCGGTACCGTTGAAACCGAAACCGATATTGGTATCGAAGTTGAAAAACGGGAAGTCAATAGAGAATTTGAACGGGGAATATGTGAAACAACCGGGCAAGTTCCATACTGACCATAAGCGTTCCCGGAACAAGTGTGAAAGTGGTATTAGTTTTACTTTACCTAAAAGGGACACCCAGCTGGATTTGGATCGGGAGAATGTGAGTATTAAAATCTTTCTTATTAACAGTTCTGAGAGATAGTGGGAGTAATTCCACTCAAATTGGAGTTGCCCGACTGGGGAAGTACCTCCGCTTTGCAGAAAATCGAAGTGAAATAACAAAGCTTTGAGCTGTTGTGTTCCTAACGGTGAGCAAAGTTGCCAGTGCTCCGCGAGGAAACATTTTTTTGGCAATGCGGGGGACTCTTATACTACCAACACAACTATTCCACTTTCGTTTTACAGGGTCGGTAACGCGCAAGTGATACTCTCTGGTGTTGCATGCGTCTATAGGCTACGGTAACCGCTTGCCACCAGGTGGGCAGTATGATTGTTTGCCACCTTATATAAAAAAAAGTTCGGACGAAATATGCGGCCGCGCCGGTAAAGTCACTTTCTTTGTGGCAGGCTCTGCTCATTCGGCAAAGTTCGTCTAGGGTATATGAGACTGAACAACTGAGGTGTCAAGATGACATCACGAGTGATACCACTGTTGTTGCTGGCGTCTATAGGCAGCGGTTGCCAATTATCAACGGTCCGTATGCTTATTTGTGTCAGATTATCACAATAGAAAAAAAAACCATTAATTGTGCAAATATATCGAAATGAGTAAGGAAATAGAAAGTGTAAATTCATAGTAAGTCCCGAAAAAAATGTTAATGTTATTGTTAGATTTTAGAGTTTTCGTTTTTCGCATTCTATATTTAAAATTACTTGACCAAGTGGCGCCATCGTAAACTATCGAGAAAAACCGATCGCCATTTATTTGCAAACGTAGTGCCGAAAATAAGAAGCTTTAAGTAAACTCAAACTGTTGGTAGTTCATGTATAATTCGAGAGATGGCGTTGACTGTATTATTTGCAGGAAGGCAACACAAACAAACAATACAATTGTGTTGTGTATTATTTATGTAGATTGGTCGTACCAAGTCATCTGCCTACTAGAGAGAATAACATGAGTCAATAATCAACCTTTTATCATTAAAACAATTATTCATCTATTATCACTAAAATATACCGTCGCTGCGCCTGCCAAATTCCATATGTGCATTTTTTTATTTTTTGTTTTTTGCACTAAATATAATCTCCGTTACATTCTCGATGTGTTGATAAAATACTTTTTGTAATTTTCGAACTAGAAACAAGCTCAACAAATTCTATATGTGTTTTGACCGTTACGAAAAATTCGTATGTGCCGAAATGCACATGAAGGATTTGTGTTCTGTCTTCAGTCGCCCGCCAACTGTGTTAGAGATGTGAGCGTTGTGGTGTAAATAACACTACAAAAAAGTTTGTAGGAGTAAAAACACAGTAAAAGTGGTAAGTTCATAGTTAATTTACTTCATAGCAGTTATTTCTCATTTATTCTCCTCAAGTTATTGATAATTTATCATTCATACCTGGCCAATTTAAATAAATAATTTTGTAACCTAACATTTGTGAATCGCGTCTTTATGATAATGTTAAAATACAAACATAGTAAATTATCTGTTGATTATTATTTGACTATTATCATACTAATAACGCTATAATATTAGTGTGTGATAAATGCGAAAGTTTCTGAGTATATGAGTGTATGACTGTGTATCTTTGTTTTAACTTCACGTTACTTTTTCGCGTTGCAAAGCCAGCAAATCTAAGAAATGGTCTTTGATTTGCTGGCTTTGCAACGCAAAAAAGTAACGTGTAGAATAAACAAACTAATCACTTACACTTACACAAAATTAAAGTCAATATCTGAGTATATTTTATATTTTCGATGCTAAGATATAAAGTTATTTTAGCGAAGGAAAAATACGACTGCGGGCAGGATTCGAACCTGCGTCTTCTGGTTCGGTACACTAGACGCTATGACCACTAAGCCACCGCGGTCATAGCGAAGACGCAGCCAGGTTCGAATCCTGCCCGCAGTCGTATTTTTTCTTCACAAAAATAACTTAACAATATTTAAGTATTTTAAACTTAGGAATTATGTAGTTAATGCGTGTGTTTACGTTTGTTTGTATGATATTTATTATAATACATAACTGTAATTTTTTTATTATTTTTTTTATATAGAAGATTTGAGTGCGTTTGGCCGCACCTCACCTGATGGTAAGTGACGATGCTGCCGAGGATGTAGCACGCAAACTCAAATAGTGCCTATTCACTCTCACCTTGAAGGTTCCTAAATCATATGAATCGGGAAACACAGCAGCCGGCAGAGAATTCCACTCCTTGGCCGTTCGCATGATAAATGATGAAGCAAAACGCTTCGTGCGTATAGGTGGAATATCAACTACAAAGGGGTGGAATCCCTCCCTGCGTCTGGTCGTCCGATGATGGAATGGAGAGGGAGGAATGAGGTTGTGCAGTTCCTGGGCACACTCACCGAAATGAATCCTATAGAACACAGATAAACAGGCGACTTTGCGGCGATGCTCTAGGCTTTGAAGCTTGTTAGAAACAAGTTCCTCGTCGCCAATGAGTCTCCTGGCGCGTCGGTCGATAGTATCCAAGGCATCCAGCTGATAACGAGCCGAACCGTCCCATAGGTGAGAGCAGTACTCCACACATGATCGGACTTGAGCTTGGTATAGCATCAGAAGCTGTCCCGATGTGAAGTAAGGTCTAACCTTGGAAAGTATTCCCAGCTTTTTGGCAGCAGTTTTGGCCTTGGATTCAATGTATCTCCCGAAGTTGAGGTTAGATGTTAAATCCACGCCCAGGAGCTCAAGGTGGTCGGAGATCTGAATGGATTCATCTCGGAAAGTAGGAGTGAGATAAAAATGTATGAGAGGCTGCTGCAAATTTACCTACACTCTTTGCCTACGTTTTTGCTTTTTGTTCAAAATTAAAATCAGCAACAGCAGGATACTTATGTTAACCAGAATCAGGAAAGCCCTAAAGTGTTTCAGGAAGGTGACCTAGTCTTCGTGATCGAGTACTCTCAGTCCCAGGGCAATCTCGATCCTGGCATGCGAGGGCCATATAGAGTTATTCGAGTGCTCCGCAATGGTCGATACGACCTAAGGTTTGTCACTGGAGCCTATGGAAAGACCACGTATGCGGCTGCACAGTTTATGGTGCCTTGGAGGGGAGAATGGACCCCTGAGACTGACTGACTGACTGACTGAGTAAGCCTGTCTGGTGTGTAGACTACGCGGCATGGTTAGCCTTGTAAGGCTTTTGCCGGTACTCTGTATTGACATCTACGCGGTATGATGGCCTCGAGAGGCATCTGCCGGTAGTGTCTGTGTGTGAAGTCTACGTGGCATGTTTGGCTTGAAGGGTCAACTGCCCGTAGCCACCGGGAGGTACACCTGCCACTCTGTGGAGGCCCCTGCCTACGGTGTGAAAGCTTTTCGGCTAGGGTATGGGTTCGGCCGGACCCATACCTAACCAACGAGTCTCCAAGTGTCCTGTGAGCGCTTGGGGTTGATTATTACGCTTTCGTGTGTGTTTGCATGTATTCTAATATGGCATGTGCTTAATTCACATCCTATTAACACAATTGGGGGTGTTATCTGTTTGTGGTTTTAAGAAAAAGTCGCAAATTTATATATCTCCAATTATTCTGTCAATTGCTTTACGACGTTACACATGACACATACTTAGTCGGTTAACTCGTTGCAGACACAGATTATGCTGACGATGATTGCTCAGAGAACAGTAATCTACCTGTGCTTTCGAGTACAGAGGCAGATAATGAGCAACCAGGGCCGTATCAGACTCCAACTGAAACAAATGTTGCAGAACCGCGGCACGGGTCCCTTCCTGTGCCTAATCGAGTTCCCGAAGAACCTGACTGGGACGTCAGGATGTCAGGAGAGGCCGTGTTAGATGTGACTAATAAAGAGAGGGGGTAGAATGACGGAACGATATAAAAGCAGCGCGACTGGCGGCAACGGGTGCCCTAGTCCGGTTAAGTTTTTAACTCCCTCGAGCTAAAAACAATGTCCGACCGAAAAAAAAAAAGGCGACGGGTGATTGTTCGTTGAACTCTCGTACTGGGCGGACGTGCCTTCCATGTTGATTTTGTTAAAAATTGTTTTCTTGATAATTATATTTTTGTTAATATTTAGGTTAATAGATTTTTATTTTTTAAAAGGAATTTCACTTCTTATTTCCAATAATATTATAATAATAATTATTGTTAAGCACGACTGATTATTTTTTTAGTTTTAGTAGTTCCTAATGATTTTATTATATTTTGTTATTATAAGAAAACTTAAGGATCACATAACGACAAACGTTAAAATAACAAAAAAATACATATTTTCAAATCCTTGATGTGCAATAATGCACATACATAATTTTTTTAGACGGTTTTAAAACAGATATGTGCAGTTTTTGGCTAAAAAAAATTATAACTCCCATAAATAACTAATATTAGTGGCAAATCTTGTATTCCTTATATGTCTCAAATAAATATCTTTGTTATTGCATTAACACTTTTGCAGTTTTTCCGTTTATTTATTCAATAACACGTTTTTTGTTGTTTCCCAAAACCTTACAAAAATCACATATGGAACTTGTCAGGCGCAGCGACGATACTCTAAATACAATAGGATAAAGTGCAAATTATTTTGATACAGGATAACAATAGAACTCAATAGATTTTTATGCAAATTAAACTTTGTATTCTAAGCCAATAAAGTGCAGAATTGTTTGACAACATTGATGAAGTTCATAATTCACCGTGTGAGCGAGATGGGTATACGTTTTGTTGGTGATAGAGAGAGATGCGATAGTTAGTGTGTACAATCGGAGATAGAAGCGTTGGCATTGATGTAATTTTAATTTCTTAAGGTAAATCGAGGTTAAATTTAATTAGATTTTATCATTATTAGTGCAACAACGAATGGTTCTTAATTTAGTTGTAGCTTTTGTCTAACCTCGAAAATATTTAGTGTTCTATTGAGTCGAATAAGATAGCTAGGTAATAGTAGGTGGGGGGGATAATAGGATCCAGCCAGTCTAGGTGCACTGGCGACATTGGTAAATGATACAGGTGAATTTTTTTTGGAATATAGCCTAATCCCTCTCAATGAGAGAGGAGACCCGTGCCCAGCAGTGGGACAGTATAAGGGTTGATGATGATGATGACAGGTGAATTTTACGTAAGTACTATAAAAAAGTAAATATGGAAATTTACAAAAATACAGTAAGTATAATAATAATAAAGTCGCTAAGTATATTCCTGAAGTTTTGTCTAATTATCTTTTCATTTGAGTTTTTTTTAATTTAAAATTTTTAGTTTTGAACATTTCAGTGAGTATAGTTGCTAACTAATTTTAAGTCATAATAGATACTAAATGGTCATTTGAAATTAAAAATGATAAGAGAAACCTAAAGATGATTTTCAAATACCGATGCAATGATACCCTACTTAACAAAGTTCATCAACTTTTTTTTTTTCACAATGTGGCGTCTGGTTGTCGCCATATTGAATTTTGATTACTGTCATGTCCTTAGTGACACCCTCAAGATTAAGACAAATCGATTGACGTAAGAATCATCCTAATTGGATCACGCGTCTGATCTCTAGAGTGCCACAAAGGAATAAACATACATACACTGATTACATTACCCTCATATGCGTCGCGCAGTCGGGTAAAGGTTCAAGAAAAAATCTTATCAATGGTCGACATATGCCAAGCCCATAATTCATATAAATGACATATTGATTTCTGACATTTACGCGAATATTATACATTAAAATAAAACTACTTTTTACGGATTTTATCGCGTATATTGATCTATTATTAATCCCGACGTTTCGGAATATCAATTTACGCGATAAAATCCGTAAAAAGTAGTTTTATTTCAATAAATAATATAATATACTAGCTGCCCCCGCAAACGTTGTTTTGCCATAAAAAAAAATTTAGGGGTATGAAAAATAGATGTTGGCCTATTCTCAGACCTCCCCGATAAGCACAAAAAATTTCATCAAAATCGGTCAAGCCGTTTCGGAGGAGTATGGCAACGAAAACTGTGACACGAGAATTTTATATATTAGATGTATACTGAATATTGCACACTGTCGTTCTCTGTCTACATAGAATGTGTGCATGCACTCATCTCTATATGGACACGTATTCGCGCGGTATAAGTACGGTGAGGGCAGGTCTAACTATTTAAATCTTTGATTATATACAAGTAGGTATCATATATTCATTGTCTAGTTCCCTATAGTACAAAGTGTTATTCTGGGCCTAGGTACTCAATATTTTATGGCTTCTGCTTACGAAATTACTTATGTACGTCATACACAAAATTTGCCAAAGTGAAACAAAACCATTCGACGCCGAATCAGTTATAAATAAACCTAGTTTTGATGACGCATTCGGCATAGTTACGTTTAACATAACGTACCAACACTCAATGGTGTGGGCATGTGATGAGGAGAGATGAAACGCATGTAACTAAAAGAATTATGAATTTGAATGTGGAGGGATGGAGGGGTAGAGGGAGGCCAAAGAAAGGATGGATGGATTGTGTTAAAGCGGACATGATAGAAAAGGAAGTAAATGATGATGTGATGTGTTTTTAAGAGAGGCAGGGCATAGTGGGAGTAATTCCACTCAAATTGGAGCTAAGTACTTCCGCCTTGCAGAAAATCGAAGTGAAATAGCACTGCTTTGAGCTGTGTTGTGTTTTTTACGGTGAGTAAGGTTGCCAGTGCTCCAAGATGAAACGTTGTGTTGGCTGTGGGGGGACTTTGACGATAATACTCCCAATCCAACTATTCCTCTTTCTTTCTTTCACATTTTTTTTATACCACTAAGGTGGCAAACAACCGTACGGCCCGCCTGATGGTAAGCGGTTACCGTAGCCTATAGGCGCTTGAAACACCAGGGCACGTTGCCTATAGCCTAATCCCTCACAATCTGATAGGAGACCCGTGCCCAGCAGTGAGACAGTATATTAGTTGATAATGATATTAAAGGGTGGTATTTAATACTTTAACTGTAAATCCCCTTTTTTCAATCAAAATATTCGAAATTAGCACCAAAAATACTGAATTGCACACTAAATCTGCTCATCAAATAAATCAATTATACTATACTGTTAGATATTTAATACACTTTCTTGGTCTTCAGATTCGGTATTATTCAGATTTGGTTCTGGCACTCGCCGGCCGCTTCCGCGGCACCGCTCGCTTCGCTCGCTCGGCTCGTGCGTTGTGTGGTCACAGTTCTAACTTAACCTAACCGATATCTGTATTTTGCTGCTCAATCAGTAATTTTGTCGCTCAATCAGTATTTTTGATGCGCGGTTTATTATATTCCGATATTAAATACACTTGTGTGCTCGTTTATACATAAATAGTTATATATCGATTGTATAATATAATTTAGCCTGTTATCACTGACTCATGTCACCTCACGTGGAGACAAATCACGGAGTGACATTAAAACGGTTCACATGTCGATGCATGCAGTGCAAACTGAAATTTGTATGCGCCCACGCAGAGACAGTTTGAAAACTGTGGCGCCATCTACAAGGTCATTAAAAGGTAAATAAATAAATATTTGGGTCATTTAAGCAGAGCTTGTACTATGGGTGCCTACTAAACAATATTTACAAGGGTGCAACCTGGCATGCCAAGTGGACAACCGATTTATTGATCAATTCGACCGCGAAAAACTCTTCCACGTGGTTGAGTTGGGAATATTTAATTCTACATATTTTTCAGTGGTTTAGGCGTGAAAGTGTGACAGACTTAACAGATAGAGAAGAGATCTAAGAGTGGTAGGGCTTAGTGGGAATAATTCCACTCATTTCCTTGCAGAAAATTGAAGTGAAATAACTGCTTTGAGCTGTGTTGTGTTCCTTACGGTGAGGAAGGTTGCCAGTGCTCCACTAGGAAATGTGTTGGCAGTGGGGGGACTTTGATCCTTATACTGCCAACCCAACTATTCCTCTTTCGTTTAACAGGGTCGCCAACGCGCAACTTATTCTCATGGTGTTACAAGCGTCTATAGGCTATGGTAACCGCTTACCATCAGGTGGGCCGTATGCTTGTTTGCCACCTTAGTGGTATAAAAAAAGACAGAGAGACTTTGGCATTTATAATATTAGTAGAATGGACGTAGCAAAAGAAGTATAAGAATCGTAGCAAGTGGCGTTCTTTAGTTTCTGCCTACCCCTACGGAAAAAAGGCGTATATGATAACGTTAATCATTGTCTATTACCCATAGTACAAGCTCTGCTTAGTTTGGGACTAGATAGTGCTGTGTAGAATTATCCAAGAATATAAAAAAAAAACCGAGTTAGCAATATAACTGACTGATTGGTTACCAGTGGTCGGAGAATTTTAATGATCACAAAATGGATAGTAAGTTGGCCTTACTGTAAACGACCTTTTGTTTCATACTTTTTTAAACTTAGTGTTCGTATACACAATCATTCTTTTGTATAACAATTATTTATCTGCACTGACTCACGTGTTAGCGAATCACGGAGGATAATTGAGGCCAGTTTACATGGACGCACTCCTAGATTTTTTTTTTTTTGTGGAAGAGGGTGGCAAGCGAGCAAGCGGGTCACCTGATGGTAAGTGATCACCGCCACCCATTAACACCCACAACACCACAGGGGTTGCAAATGCATTACCGGCCTTTGAGAAAAGAATAAGCTCGTTTCTTGAAGGTTGCCATGTCGTTTCTGATCGGAAATACCTCTGCTGGTAATTGATTCCATAGTGCAGTCGTTTAAAAAAAATATAATATTGCCCCACTAGGATTTTCTCCTGTATCGTGGGTGCGTTTATAAACACAAATTATTATACAACATTATTATTAGTATATGCGAAACCTGAATATAGTTTGTTCAGAATCAGTAACTGAATCGATTCCAATAATTTTTACATCATGTTATATTTTGTCCCAAAAACATTTAAAAAATGTTACGAGTAGGACACCGAGCGACACTAAGTACCTATCCGCAATCATATGCGCGCAACACAGGTCACTGACACTGAGCGGTCAGCGCGGGCGCAGTGGGGCGGGCGGGGCCCGGGGGTGAACCAACCAGGCAACCACTTCAGTCGCCCGGCAGCTATAGGGAAGTGTGCACGTATGTCGCTCCCGTTCAGATAAGTAGGTACAAAACGAGAGCGCGACCGCGAGCGCAAGCATTTCGGTTGATCTGTACCTATCGTATGTAAAAAGCATAGGTAGTGTTCGTTTAAGAAATGGTACGTACAGTAGCGGTTTGTGGTGATAACGCGAGCGCGCGGCAGTTGTGTTTCGGTTGACGTGTACCTATCGTATGTAAAAAGCATAGTGTTCGTGTAAGAAATGGTACGGATACTAGCGGTTTGTGGTGATAAGTGATAACGTATTCCTGGCAGTGCGGCACGAGGAGCTATCTGACATTAAAGTATCGTCACACACATGAACACACGTTTTTATTTGTACCTACAGCCTGTTGTGGTTAAGTAGTGCGATGTTTAACACTTTTCATCCATTTTGAACTTACAGTGTTTGGTATAAGGTGCAACATATCGCATTGACTACATTTAATCACTTACGGCTGCATTTACAAATAAAGTACTTATTAATGTCTACCTACACTTGACCATTACGACAGTTCAAAGACTGGAAGTGTGATGGAAAATGTGGAAAGTGTGATGTATCATCAGTTAAATACAATGCAATCGGAAATCGCCGTACGGTTAGGTACCTACTGCCACATTATTATCAATGAGCGCCGCGACAACGCGGGCGCGGGGCGGCGCCTGCGCGTGATGAGCATGTTTTTGTACGGACAACCAGGTAACTTAACAAGCTTATAACTTTGTGATTTTTCATGATACAAGTTTTGAAATTTTGTACATAGATTATTTACATAAAAATACTAGACACGTGTTTCAGGTTTCGCATATACTAATAATAATGTTGTATACACAAACAGCCAGACAGGGAACAACTACCTTCAGGTCAAATAAACGAACTTTTTTAAATGTCTAAAGCTAGTTGCACGGTGCAAAATACATAGTAGTTGTTATGGAAAAGAGCAGGCAAGAAATTCAATAGATACTACTCAATAGATATATCTTTTCAATAATAATTACTGTTTACAGTGTTTTTCTTTTGTATACAATTTTGTTCTATTATGTGCGCTCCAAAACGGCCATACTAGACGTGGGCAAAAAGGCACGGTTGGGGGGGGCCTTTGCTCAGCAGTGGGACAGTAATAGCTAACCAAACAAAATGTGAGACATTTAAGCAGTTTGATATGAAAGATGGGAATAGATCAGTATCAATTATTACCAACATAGGGTTTGGAAATAATGTCACTCGGGCGCCAACGTACGTGCGGCTCGTCTGCACGTTATGATAAGCCCAACCCAGTTGGCTCCAACATTGGCACGATCATTGGGACCAGCATGTGGCCCCGTCTTATCTAATCTTCAGATATCGTGTCTCTGACCATGAACTATAATCCAGTAATTTTCTCAACCATCTATTCACGCAACAGTACTAAAAAAACATTATTCTTGCGATTGCGACATATCGCCATGTAAACCCGCCCTAAAACCGCGGCATTCGTTTCCATATTACGTTAGTCTGCTACCAGTGCCCGTCGGAATCACTGAACTGACAACACTTTTTAAATCGGATAAAAAAACGCTTACTTATAGAACAAAAATGTTAGAAAATAATTACATTAGACAATGTGACCGTATTTTATCACTGCAGTGGTAAAAATAGTGATTTAAAGGTGATACAGTTGAAAGCTTGAATTATATTAAAGTAAATGTTTTGTTTTGTTTATATTCGGTTATCAGACCACACCGGTTGTTGTCGATATTGTGCATCGATACGGGTCAAAGTGCCCAGTGTTGTTACAAATGACATTTTAGTGCACGTGTACGGTTAGAGGAATTTAAATTAAGAAGTGATTGATGCCAAAATGGAATGAAGTGAACAAAGAAACATGTTGGTCTGTAAATGACACTAAGTTTTGATATTTTTAAACACTTTTTCGAACACTGAAAGTGATTTTAAAGTATTCTTCATTCAAAAATAACAGTGTTAAAGTGTAAAAAAGTGTTAAGTAAAATTAGCTGATTATTTTTAAAATAATCAGTTTAATTGCAGTGTGGTTATGTAATTGAGTGTTGTATCTCATTGCGTCATGAATGGAGTCAATCACAGGAGTTACAGGTAATTAATGAATCACTTATTTATTAATATCTGTTGTCAGTGACGTCAGTCCTTCCTTCTTAATTCTCTCGATTAGACGATTTCGAAAAGTATTTTTTATACATAATATACCATCACGCCTGTATTCCCCGAAGGGTTAGGCAGAGGTGTACTAATGTACAGATGCCAGCAGGTCAAGTTATCCAAAACTGTCAAATTTTTCCAAATGATAATGAACCTTATTGTTGTGTATTATCAAAGAAATTTGACAGATTCGGGAAGCTTGATGTGCTGGCCTTTGTACACCCATAGTTCGCTGGTTTGTTTAAGGCCCATTTAATTGGGAGTGAGCCTATTGCCATTAACCGGGCTCAAATTCAAACCCAATAATACTTTGATCGACTTTAATAGCATAAGTAGGTACCTACATTATTTTTTGGAACAGTTTATACAGCGCCATCTTTTCCTAGAATAAGCAGAGCTTGTGCTATGGGTACTAGATATATTATACTTAGTATATAATTAACTTATTGTATGAAACATACATAAGTAGTAATTTCACTCGTTCCGTTCATGTGAACGAACATGGTTTAGTCACCATTCGCAACCAATACTTATATGTATAAGAAACAAACAAACACTTATGTTCATCACATAAGTACATATTTTGTTTCCTGTGGGAATCGAACACAAAGCCTCAAGCGTACCAGCCCGATTCGATCCATTATTTAATTGCTAGGTAAGGGTAGAAAAGGGTACACATACATATACAGGCACTTGTGAAATGTCGAGTCTAGGTGCACGGTTCCAAATTAGTCGTTTCCTATGGAGTAGAACCGGCAAGAATCTCCATGGTTACTCTTTAAATGCTACAGTTTAAAACCAAAGCCGGTCAAAAAAGTACAATACAAAAATATTTATTTTCTTTCACAAACATCAGGTTTTAAAGTTAATCATGATTGTCTTAATATAACAAGTTACAATTTATAATGTTTGTGAGAGAGTGGTGTCTGAACTAGGCATAATGCCTGTACTACAGATCACCAGGATCTCACTTCTGAGTTTGTATGTGCTTGTGAAAAATAACCATAATTTAATTAATTATAAAAAAGTTATTTAGCGAAGGAAAAATTCGACCGCGGGCAGGATCGCCCGCGATCGAATTTTTCCTTCGCTAAATAACTTTAAAATCTTAGCATGGAAAATGCCAAAAAAATACAAAAGATAATTATAAAAAATGCCAAAAAAGTATCTGTACTATAACCAGATGTTTTTAAAGCGATATTCACTAGAAGGTCTGTCAAATATTTTGTATTTAAAACCTATACTAATATACCGTGCCTCATAGCGATCACCTAAGGAACTAAGACTATGTTTTCTACACAAAATATTTGTATTTTTTTTTTAAACTACATGCTAAGATTTAAAAAAAAAGTTATTTGGCAAGGGTAAAATTCCTCATGGCGGGTGGGACTCGCGGTGGCTTAGTGGTCATAGCGTCTGGTGTAACCGGAAGACTCGAATCCTGCCCGCGGTCGAAGTTTTCCTTCGCGATATAACTTTTTTTTTATTTTTTATTTTTACGTAACGGTATTGAAACTGATATAAAACCACTTTGTATTACTTGTATTATTATTTGTGTTACTGGTGCGGATTACCCAATCCAACACAAATGGATGCGTATCACGATGGGTGTTGACTAACATAGTTTATAGGATTTTACTAACACTGAATATTGTAATTTTATTTATTGATGTATATTTTATGGATCTATAATTTTTATTATTTTATTTTAAAAATACTTACCAAATAATTACATATTTACAAAATATACGTATACTTACCTATACCAAAACAAAAAATAAAATAGAAATAAATAAAAGTATAAACGCTAGTAGGCGTCAAAGTATTCCTCGGCATCGCTGTCGTCCGGCAACGTGCCCAGAAGACTGAATATTTATTTGCCCAGAATATTTTATTGTACTTATTTTAATTGTGTAATTTTAAAATTGTATGGATTATTATAAAATCTGAAATAAATTCATTAATAATTACACATTTTATGGGATATTTTTTAATAAGTACTTATTAATTATTTTCAACGCTTCGGAACCCTTATTGCATTCATGGTTTTTGAGGAATTTAGATTTCACAGAACATTTTTCAAGGGCTACGCTCATGCTGAGTTAGATTGGGTTGTTACAACCCCATTTCTAAATATCCTGCCGTTAAGCAATAATATGCTAACATTACTGTGATCCGGTTTGAAGGGCAATGTAGCCAGTGACATTACTGGGCATATGAGACTTAACAACTGAGGTGTCAAGTTGACATCGAGAGTGATACCACTGGTGTTGCTGACGTCTATAGGCTGCGGTTGACGCTTACGATCCTGCATGTTTGTTTATAATCTATCATAATAAAAAAAGTATAATACACTGGGATACTTAGTGCAGTGATAGCCTACTGGTATGACCATTGGACTGCCAAGTCGAAGGTATCAGGTTCGAATCCACGGGACACACCTCTGACTTTTCGAATTTATTTGCGTATTAATAATTAATTATCACTCACTTAAATGGTGAAGGAAAACATCGTGAGGAAACCTGCATACCTTAGCGATTTTTCTCGATGGTTTGCGAAGTCTGCCAACCCGCACTATGCCAGCGTGGTGGACTATAGCCTAATCCCTAGAGTAGACCCGTGCCCAGCAGTGGGACAGTATATGGGTTGATGATGACTAATACTACTAAGCTTCAAAAACATTTTAAATTAGCCTCGAAGCAAATAAGGAAACGAATGAACGAACTTTCGAGGTAAGAAAACGTGCATCTATCGTCCAAAACGTAGTAGGCCTCCAATAGTGACCGTTTACGGCCTAAGTGACGTCATATCGCAAATTCACGACATACAACTGTTTACTTTTGTTATCGTCGCATTTAATTTTATCTCGTTTTATACTTTTTATTGTTATAAATTGCGTTCTTATAAGCGAACCGTGACCGTTGGTGTCGAGTTTTTACAATGTATCTACGTCAGTACTACTAAACGTTTAATTATGCTTATCTGATAAGCATAATTGTGCCGTACGACCACGCGTTAACGTTTTATTTTGAGGTTGTTATACTTAGAAAAGGATTCTGTTCAACCGGTTAAATAACACTGTGGAGAGGCGAGGTGTATTGCCCCTCCAACGAAAAGGGAGTATCCTCCAACCAGGCGGGTGTTGTGTCTGGCGGGCCACGGCCTGACGGTTGATGTCGGGCGGTTGTATATATGCAACGTTTCGTTGCGAATGTTGCTTGCGCGATTCAGGACTTCGTAGTTTTTATGTAGCGCGGTAGATGTCGCTACATCACTCCCCCCTGAGACCGGAGGTCGATGAGTCAGCGGTCAGCGTCTGGAGAGCTTGCCAGTGCCAGGAGTGCGAGTTCCAGTGAGTCGGAACGGATGCCGCGTAGTCCGCAGTGAGTCGGGACTGTGAGCGGTGAGTGCGATGAGTCCCCAGTGAGTCGGGGCGATGCTTGTTGCTGCGTAGTCCTCAGTGAGTCGAGGTGGTGCAGTGAAGCGTAGTGGCTGGCTGCTGCGTCGACCAGGAGAGGCGGCCTCTGTTTGTTGACCGGCCGAAGTACAGTGTGCTGTGCCAAGTCGCTGATGTCGGCTGAGGGTTCTGACCAGGCTGCATGTCTGCTGCAGGCATGTGGTCAGGCTGCCCGTTGAAGCCGGAAAAGTGCTGGCTGGCTGTGTAACTCGCGGCTCGATGCTGTTGAAGGCTGCTGTGTGGGGAAGGTGATGACGAAGGTGCTGGTCTCCGGAAGGCTGCGCTGATGTTCTGCTCGGGATCACCAGTGTGGAGACACTGGGATCACGTCGGGGTCACCAGTGTAGAGAGGCGAGGGGTATTACCCCTCCAACGAAAAGGGAGGATCCTCCAACCAGGCGGGTGTAAGTTTTTAGTAAGTTTTTTGTAGTAAGATTTCTTTTAACGGCATTTTTGAGTGCTTGGAAAATTATCTAAACACATAACTATGTAAGTATATGAGCTGACGATCCAGCTCAGTGGCGTTCACTAAGAGGCCTACGTCCAGCAGTGGACCAATACGGGCTGATGATAATGATGATAATGATGATAATGATGATAATGATATGTATACATATACATATGAGATATCCTGTCAAGTTTATGTAATCAAACATCATATGTACAAACATAGATAGTATTTTTTATGGAGTTTCTTGCCGGTTCTTCTCCATAAGACCCACTTTTTGAAACCTTGCAACTAACTTTGACTTTGAGCTGCTACAGAGAATTTCATAGACACTGATGATGGTAGGTATGTTAAAAAATTATTTCTGCAAATATATCTTTTAAAGACACTTTTACAAGTCAATATTTTACATATTTTTTAAGCTAGATGGGTACGGCAATTTCTAGCTGACCACCTCTGAGAAGAAACGCCGAAACAAACTCAGAGAATCATAGTCTCTTTTAAAATCCAGACATGTATAGTATAGTAACAAATATGTGTTAAAATGTAGGGCAAAGTCTGAAATGGCCTTTTGAAGAAAGAGCCATAGCGGCTTTGAGTAGACAAGTCCCAACTGACGGCACGCATGCATCAGTCATTGTGTAGCTCAACCATAATTGAGGGAGTACAACAACAGGCTCAACGGTGTCTGCGTGTTCAAAGTAGGTAGGGGGTAGTGCGGGGTGCGGCGTGACCTTTGTGGGGAAATGCCGTACCCCATAGCCAAGCCCATCAAAGCACGCTATTATTGCGATACCCAGTATTACCGTGAGTCATCGCGATGTTCTACCGAAGTATTTATAGCGTTGGGTCGACCATGGTAGAGTTATGGTGTGTCATAGTGGAAGATTTTACGTTATATTATGTGGCGAATAAAGCGAAGCCCATGGGTTTTTAGTCTGTACCTACAAGTTCGACATCCCTGTTGTCTCTCCAGATCTAGAATGAGAATGGTCCATGAGAAATTACTCTCTACAAAATATTTTGTGAATAATGAATGACACATTTGTGCGGGTGCTGTTCGACATATCTGTTGTCTCCATATCCAGAATGAGAATGGTCCATGAGAAATTACTCACACATTTAGCGCGGGGGCTTTTTTTATACCACTAAGGTGGCAAATATACGCCCCACCTGATGGTAAGCGGTTACTTACCGTAGCCTATAGACGATCCAGATCCAGAATAAGAACGGTCTATGAGAAATTACTCTCTACAAAATATTTTGTGAATTATAATAAATGACACATTTGCGGGGGGCTTTTTTTATACTATTAAGGTAGCAAACAAGCATACGGCCAACCTGATGGTAAGCGGTTACCGTAGCCTATAGACGCTTGCAACGCCAGGGGTATCACATGCGTGCTACCGAAACGACCCTGTAAAACGAAAGGGGAATAGTTGCGTTAGCAAGGGTCAAAGTCCCCCCACTGCCAACACAACGTTTCCTCGCGGAGCAGTGGCAACCTTGCTCACCGTAAGAAACACAACAGAGCTCAAAGCAGTGTTATTTAACTTCGATTTTCTGCAAGGGACTTCCCAAGTCGGGCAGCTCCAATTTGAGTGGAATTACTCCCACTGTGCCCTACCTCCCTTAAATAATAATAATACAACACTGCTCTACCTGGGAATAAAACCCACACAACAGCCTCGATTCCGACTAATGATGCTAATGGGGTTGACTAACTTAAACTACAGAAATGCGCGGCCATTCATTAAAAAGGTAATAGTGATGTGCATGAATACGTGCCGAATACAAAATAATATTGAGCCGAAGCCGAATACTAAATATTCGGCCATTATCATATCCCAGCTGATTTATAATAACGACTTATAAAATTACTAGCTAGCCTGATAAAACTAAGTACCTACACATTATTATCTAAACATTGTAGGCACGATTTTAACAAAGAATCTGTATGACATCATCGTTTTACTCTAATTAGTACAACGTGCGTGTGCGCATGTATGATACAATACTCGTATCTGACAACCGTACATTGGCTTTACAGTAGTAGTGTCAGTTAGTTACAAATGAGAATTAAAAACTATTGCTAACAATTAGACCTGGAGTTTCCTTACAGTAACAAAAAAATTGTGAGAAAGCAGTGTGTATGAAATTATTTAAGACTAGTTTTCCGCCCGCGGCTTCGCCCGCGTCGAGTTCGGTTATATCGCGTTTCCAAGAGAACTCTTCAAAAGTCCGAGATAAAAACTATCCTATGTTCTTTCTCAAGGTCAACTCTATCTCTGTAAAAAATTCATTAAAATCAGTTCAGTGATTTAGACGTGAAAGCGTAACAGACAGACAGACAGAGTTACTTTCGCATTTATAATATTAGTAGGGATTAGTAGGGATTACAAAAAAAAAAAAAGAATTCAAGAAAAACAAAAATAAGAACTAACTATGGAAAAAAGAGTATAACTTTTGAAGGTATTCAACTTTACAACAGCCTACCCTCACATATAAGAAATGTTAGCACATTAAGTTTATTTAAGACTACATTATCTCGTTATATTATAAACAATCGCTCGTTTCTCGCTTAAACAAATATTTATTGCACTGTCATTAAATATTTGAATGTTATAGACGACCATTGCTTGAAATGTTATTATTTTTAAGTTAAAATAAGTTCTCATGTAAGTGGCTAGTATGTCTTTTTGAGAAATAAAACTATCTAAAAACACGTTTTATGAAAATTTCTCATTTTTGTTGAACAGTTTGCAAGCACGCTTCAGAAATACATCACACACAAACACATCATAATAAATAAAGATGTAAATTCAGAAGGTGAAGGAAAATTTCATCCTGGCGGGTGGGACTCGCGGTGGCTTAGTGGTCATAGCGTCTGGTGTACTTAACCAGAAGACGCAGGTTCGAATCCTGAACACATTCGATTTTTTCCTTCGCTAAAATAACTTTAAACATCCTAGCATGGAAAATGACAAAAAATACAAAAATATAGTTTTCAGTAGTTGTTCGGAGTTTAGATTTGTGCCCAATGATATGCCATCATCAACCCATATACTGTCCCACTGCTGGGCACGGGTCTCCTCTCAAGGAATAAGAGCGATTAGGCTATAGTCCACCACGCTGGCCCAGTGCGGGTCAGCAGACTTCAAATCTCTAAGGCATGCAGGTTTCCTTACGATGTTTTCCTTCACCGTTTAAGCGAGTGATAATTAATTATTATAACACACATGATTTCGAAAAATCAGAGGTCCGTGCCTGGATTTTAAATACCACATGAAAAAAAAACAGTAATAAGTAAATACACCTATACCAGACACAACACTAATAACCTACTACTACTTATGTTGCCAATATGATCTTAATTAGCAAGTTTTATAATTATAATATATAAAATGTTATAAATAGATAATTAAATAATGTTATAAATATATAAAAAGAACAACGCCATAATTAGATTGTTATAAAAGGTCAGGTGCGTAGTACTCGCAACCGGCGTGTATGTATGACAAGATGTATGAATGTGGTCGAAGCGAAAGAAGTATGCAAGAATCGTAGCAAGTGGCGTTCTTTAGTTTCTGCCTACTCCTATGGGAAAAAGGCGTGAGTGTATGTATGTAAAATGTATTTTAAATAAATAATATAATAGTGTTTATAATTAGATGAAAGAAATTATTAATTAATGTTATAAACTAATGATTATAAATAAGTACATATTGTTGTGCCCTAGCAGGGTCATGTATGAAACATTTATATTTATGTAACACCTTTTTACTACATGAATGCAATAAATATATGATTATGATTATGTAAGTTGTAAGTTACATATTGTGCAAGTAAATATAGTAGAAATGACGCTTTCAATATTCAGCACAATATCAGTAACATACTATGCTAAATGTCAAGTGAAGTGAGATATAGACGTGATTCTACAATAATCAGGTTATTACTATTTACATCCTAAAGTTCGGCATAATTCAAAGACAGGAATTTTTAACCGACTGCGGCGGAGTTAAAAGGAGAGGTCATAGTTATTTGAAGTGATAAAGATAAATATATCCGTTGGCCTCTGATTACCTCTTTTTGTTTGTGATTACGAGTATTTATATTTTTAATTCTTGGCTCGCGACTCGTATGCCTTTTTTAACCCTGTAATATGGTTGAGCATACACAATGACTGATGCTCATGCCGTCGGCTCGGGTTGGCATCCTCAAAGCCGCTGTGGCTCTTTCTTCAAAATACCATTTCAGACATTGCCCTACATTGTGACACTCACATATTTGATATTATGATGTCTGGACTTCCTTTTGAGCGCCACGGACGTGTATAGACGTCAAATGAAAACTTGCTCACGACGCCAACGACGGCAGGGCACGTCAAAAATACCATTTTTTTTAGTTCAACATACATACGTATACAAAAATTTGTTGTTTTTTTTTACCTATTATTAAATACTAGAATTTGTCGCTTGGAGTAGAGAACACGGATTTTTGTTATTGACGTGGCGGTCAAAAGGTTGAAAGAGACCATGATTCTCTGAGTTTGTTTCGGTGTTTCTTCTCAGAGGTCGTCAAAATGCGGACGCCTTCTAGCATAAAAAAAAATCAAAACATTGACTTGTAAAAGTGTCTTTAATAATATAATAATATAATTAAATAACTAATAATGACTGCCTCATTAGTCTAGTGGTCCTAGGCGCGACTGCTACGCTAGAGGTCCTGGGTTCGATCCCCAGGTCGAGCAAAGTGTTATTGGGTTTTTCTATGAAATTCTCAGTAGCAGCTCGGAGTCTGGATTTGTGCCCGGTTAATGGCAATAGGCTCGCCCCCTATTACATGGGACCTAAACATACCGGCGAAATGTGGGTGTAAATTAGTACACCTCTGTCTAACCCTTCGGGGACTACAGGCGTGATGGTATGTATGTATGTATGTATGTAATTAAATAATAATAATAAATAAAGCAGTACTGCTGGACACGACTCGTATTGTTAGGAGATTCCTCTCTCTGGAGCCCTAACCGCCGGTAGCTTGGACCCTGTTCCCGATACCGGTGGGCCTCTATTTTTTATATTTTTAAATGTTTTTGTCTTTAATTTATTTTATAAAAATATTTAAAAATATAATTTATAAGAAGAAAAGATAAATAAAGGAGATAATAATAAAAATGATTTATTGCCAGAAATCGGTTACAAAAAAAAACTAAAACAAAATGCAACTGTTATTTTGGCAATTTAGATATTTAGATTAATATTGTAAAAACATGAATTTTAAAGTATGAGAGTCTTGCAGCCATTGATGTTGCATATATTGATATGCATTTTAATGACTTAAAATTACATTGTGTCCATCAGTTGCCTAGTACTCTGAGCTTGTCATGCTCACTAAAATGTCCTGCTGATGGTGGCGTTGTGTGTCGGGTCGTTTTATTCCCTGCAACATGGTTGAGTCGAACGACGCCGATACGCACGTCATACTCGTGAACGGGTGCCGTCTGTCGGGGCTGGTCAGCTCTTACTGTCTATGGCAATATCTTTATTTATTTATTGTTCTTTTTCTGTAGACTAGATTAATTTGATGGTGCAACAACATCAAACTGCATTGTTCTCATGTAAGTCGGACATAAAAATGATTTATATTAATTTGATATTAACAGACATTACTGTAACGGTTATTGTGATTATATTTTTTTTATATTTTTCTTATTATTTAATAACTTTTAACTCAATAAAATGTAAATGTGAGTACTCTGTAGGCTAAATATACATACCTACTCAGCTCTGAACAGTCTGGCGGCTTTAAGCCTTTTTAGTGGCCTGCGCAAATGTTCCTCTGATCTGGTATCGTCGTGCGACTGGTTGTTGAGCTCCCTAAATTATGGTTGAGCTACACAATGACTGATGCATGCGAGCCGTCGGTTGGGACTGGTCTACTCAAAGCCGCTATGGCTCTTTCTTCAAAAGGCCATTTCAGACTTTGCCCTACATTGTAAGACACATATTTGTTATTATACCTACTATGTCTGGACTTTAAAAGAGACTATGATTCTCTGAGTTTGTTTCGGCGTTTCTTCTCAGAGGTCGTCAGTTAGGAAATGCCGGAGCCATCTAGCTTAAAAAAAATGTTAAATATTGACTTGTAAAAGTGTCTTTAAAAGATCTATTTACAGAAATAAATATCTTTATCTTTATCTTTAATTGGGGTAAGCTCAGCACTAACACTTTAAAAGATCTATTTACAGAAAATAAATATCATTTCATTTCACCGTAACTGACTTTAAAAATGGGGGAGGTTCTCAATTCGACTGTTTTTTTTTATGTTTGTTACCTAAGAACTTTCGACTGGGAGAAACGATTTTGATGATTCTTTTTTTTTTTGAAAGCTGGTGCTTCCCATTTCAATTTGGTCCAGTTCTGACAATGGCATCCATGAGAAATCCATTTAAGTCTTATTTTTACACAATGCTTGAAGTCGGTTTTCTTTCCTAAAAAGTTATTTTACTGGGGGACACCATCGAATGGTGACCTGTCTACGGGGATATGGTTAAATGCAAATAAAAAGCAGTGACTGCCTAGTGAGTCTTCTTTCACATTCGATCACAGGCAGAATTCGAACCTGCGACCTTACTTTAAGAATGGTAATATTGTTTTTTTTACTACTACGGTGACAAGCTCACGGCCCACCTGATGGTAAGCAGTTACCGTAGCCTATAGACGCTTGCAACACCAGGGGTCTCATTTACGCGTTGCCGATCCGTTAAAACGAAAGAGGAATAGTTAGGCAGTATTAGGGTCAAAGTCCCCCCACTGCCAAGGTTCCTCGTGGAGCACTGGCAACCTTATAATGGAACAGGAAAACTGCATCATAGGGGTTTAGGTAACGTTAATTAATGAAAGCAGATAAGATCCATTATAATATAGACAATCTGTAAATGCATCTAGGAATTCCAGTCTCATAAAATCTCAGTCCGGTTTTCCAGAAAATATTTATTGCAGTCGACTTCCATTGTGTCATATTTCCTCGTTAGTCTAGTGCGCGACTTCTACGCTAGAGCTCCTCATCAGCAATCCATATACTGTCCCACTGCTGCACAGGTCTCTAATCAGATTTTTAAGAGAATTAGGGCATAGTGGTAGTAATTCAGTGGAATTGGAGCTGTCCAACTGGGGAAGTACTCTGCCTTGTAGAAAATCGAAGTGAAATAACAGTGCTTTGAGCTGTACTGTGCTGTTGTGCTGTGTTCCTTACGGTGAGCGAAATTGCCAGTACTCCGCGAGGAAACGTTGTTTTGGCAGTGGGGGGGACTTTGAACCTTATACTGCCAACCCAACTATTCCTCTTTCGTTTTAAAGGGTCAGCAACGCGCAAGTGTTACCCCTGGAGTTGTAAGCGTTTATAAGCTACGGTAACCGCTTACCATCAAGTGGGCTGTATGATTGTTTGCCGCTTTAGTGGTATTAAAAAAAAGACAGGGATTAGGCTATAGTCCACCACGCTTGCCTAATGTGGGTTGGGAGACTTAACATGCCATCGAAAAAGTCTCTAAGGCTTCCTTACGATATTTACCTTCACTGTTTTTAATCGCGATAATTACATTAATACGCTTATGGTTTCGAAAAGTCAGAGTTGCGTGCTTTGGATACGAACTCGAGACCTTTGTTTTGGCAGTCCAATGGTCATATCACGAGACTATTACTGCTTTTTAGCTATCACACCTTTCTGATGCAAGAGCACAAATATTTACGTGATGATCATATGTGGTTTATCATCATCACATCAGCCACAAGAGGTCCTTTGTTGAACAAAGGCCTCCCCGATAGACTTCCACAAAGACCGGTTATAAGCCGCCTGCAACCAACGACTCCCAGCGACCTTTACCAGGTCGTCCGTCCATCTTGTTGGACGCCGTCCCACGCTGCGCTTTCCGGTGCGTGGTCGCCACTCGAGAACCTTTTTGCCCCAGCGGCCATCAGTTCTACGAGCTATGTATCCCGTCCATTGCCACTTCAAATATGGTTATACGCTTTTAAGCCTCTTTGTTTACCTCCCCAAAAAGGCAGACGATCTATTAAGAGTATTCCGAACACTAAACAAGACGAGGGATTTCACAAACAGACAGAAAAACGTGGATTTGAATAAAATTTGTCTCAAAAACTGCATGACGTGTGTACCGGCAATCAATCATTTCTAAGAGCTACTAACCCACATCCGATTGACTCATATTTGTGTACGTGATAAGGACATGTTACTACATGGAAAAATACTGAATGTGATCTCAACAACTCTCTGCATTGCTGTTTGAGGTTCGCGTCGTCTGTTCTGGAAAGTCAGTTAGTACTTTTTGAACGTCATTTTTACATTTAAGACTACCCTCAAAACGCCCGCCCTTCACCGCCTCCTAGTGTTTTAGCTGGAAGATGATGAATCGACTGTCTTCATTCTTATCATTCTCCTAAAATTATCCTCCTCGCCTTTTCTCAGCTATGTTGGAGTCAGCTTCCAATCTAACCTGGAGGTCTACCTACTCTCTAAACACGAAGTCAGTAGTTTCGTACTTCGTTACGTGCGTTTCCTACTCCGTATCACCTACGGACAGATGATTCGTTCGTGGCCCGAACTAAGAATAAATGACAACACAATTTGACAGTTGTCCCTACTCCCGATGTGTTCGAGACCCGTTCGAAAAATTTAATTTGACACTTGTTTTATCGGACTCCGAAGTTTCGGAGAACTTTCGAACGGCTCGTAACTTCGTTGACGGAGATAGGGAGTAGACCCTCATATGCGGCTGAATATCAGTACCTACTTTAGACAAAGCGACTGTCCTTAGACTGGTTGTTAGGCTTTTTGGGATTCTGACAACCACTAACGATTGTCATGGTATGTT
Organism: Acronicta alni; assembly: GCA_964056405.1. Classification (NCBI taxonomy): domain Eukaryota; kingdom Metazoa; phylum Arthropoda; class Insecta; order Lepidoptera; family Noctuidae; genus Acronicta; species Acronicta alni. Next base: position 7,258,735 of record OZ043942.1, read on the forward strand.
CGTATGACAACCGGGACGACTTTACGTGCTCCCCGATGCTCGGAGGGGTCTCGATGTGTTAAGACTGGTTACTCATCTCGAAGTAACCGCCGTCAGCGCAGCTTGATTCTTGCAGAACGGTTGATCAGAGTTTTTTTATTTTGTTTATTCTACTAAGGTGGCAAACAAGCATACGGCTCACCTGATGGTCAGCGGTTACCGTAGTCTGTAGACGCTTGCAACACTAGGAGTATCACTTGCGCGTTGACGATCCATATTGAAAGAGTAATATTTGGGTTGGCAGTATAAGGGTCAAAGTCCCCCCACTGCCAACACAACGTTTCCTCGCGGAGCACTGACAACCTTGCTCACCGTAAGAAACACAACACAGCTCAAAGCAGTGTTATTTTACTTCGATTTTCTGCAAGGCGGAGGTACTTCCCCAGTCGGGCAACTCCAATTTGAGTGGAATTACTCCCACTATTAAAAGCATAGTTATTACTTAGGTGTAAGAAAACCACTCTATTATTATGTGGAGAGAGATAGAAGTTCTGCTGCACAATAGGTGGTAGAACCTTGCTGCAGAGTTCTTCTGGGCATTAATTGCCAAATTATCTGCCGCGAAGCAATAATGTGAACATTATTGTGTTCCAGATTGAAGGGCAATGTAGCCAGTAACATTACTGAGCTTAGGAGACTGAACAACTAAGGTGTCAAGATGACATCGCGAGTGGTACCACTGGTGTTGCAGGCGTCTTTAGGCTGGGGTTGATAATATATATATTACGTTATTTAACTTGGAAGTCAACACAAAGACCCCAGTCAGAGATAAAAGAGCAATTTGTAAATATAATGTTCAGCTGATAACAATTTCTTCGTTGTCGTGAAATTGGCTCAAAACTATTAAAAATGTATATAATCGGAGCAGGCGTCGGGCCGTCTCATGTACGTTTAAATTGACTTACACTAATTAGCGAAGAATTTAGGGTTGGGATTTTATTATATCGATAGTTAGTAAGCATATACATACAAATTCAAATTAAAATATTTATTATCTTTTTGTATTTTTTGGCATTTTCCATTCTAAGATTTTAAAGTTATTTGGCAAAGGAAAATTTCGACCACGGGCAGGATTCGTACTTGCGTGTTCTGGTTAGGTACACCAGACGCTATGACCACTAAGCCACCACGATTCCTACCCGCCATGTCGAATTTTGCCTTCACATTCTGAATTTACGTCGACACTGGACTAACTAACCTACCTAAAAAAAAGGTGAAAGCACTGGTTCCTGCAATACAGTGCAATACTAGCGTAGGGGCCAGGGATTTCTTATAATTGTAAACCTAGATATGTCAATAAAGAATTTATTTATTTATTTATTTATTATAACTGTAAAGTAAGTCATGTCGGTTGAGAAGCAAAAACTTGTTTTTAATAGGTGTTACTGACGTTACCATAAAGACGTAAGTTTAGGTCCCATGTAATAGGGGGCGAGCCTATTGACATTAACTGGGCACAAATCCAGACTCCGAGCTGCTACGGAGCATTTCATAGAAAAACCCAATAACACTTTGCTCGACCCCAGATCGAACAGGACCTCTAGCTGAGCAGTCGCGCTTAGGTCCACTAGACTAATGAGGCAGTCTATTTATTATATTATTTTGTTCTAGAGGTCGTAGATCACACTACGACCCTTAGAACCCGAGGAGAACTAAACCGCGGAGCATAGATAGCACCCTTTTGACCGCCATGTCAATAACGAAAAGCTGTATTCTCCACGCCAAGCGACAAATTCTAATATCTAATAATAAGTTAAAAAAAACACTAAACATATTTTTTTATATTTATTTTGAACAAAAAAAAATTGTATTTTTGACGTGCCATACCGTCGTTGGCGTCGTGAGCAAGTTTTAATTTGACGTCTATACACGTCCGTGGCGGTCAAAAGGTTAAAATAAAGGATCATGGAGAAAAGATAAATATCACCACCTCCGTTATAGCTACAGCGGCCAATCTAAACCATTTCTATTTGAATATTGTTTTGAGAATGAAAATTGACAGTATATTTATATTGATTTCTGACATTTACGCTACTGATATTATACATTGAAATAAAACATTTTTTTACGGATTTTATTGCGTTATATTGATAATATTAATCCCGACGTTTCTGATCTTTTACAGCGTCCATGGTCACAGGTAGACTGAGGTGGTCTTGATGATATAACGTCGGGATTAATATTATCAATATAACGCGATAAAATCCGTAAAAAGTATCAATTATGTTTAATTACGGCACAAATGGCGCATTGGCTGAACATTAAGCTTAGACTGCGCTGCCTCGTCACGGAAAAGCGTACTATTTCGATTCTCGCACGAAACGAATATTTTTATGACTCTAAAGAGATCTAGAAGGGAGAGCGGATATTTGGGATATTTTTGATGAAATAAATAAATCAATACCTGTAACTGAAGAAAGACTATTTATTTAGACTAATAAATCAAGAACATTAACGAACATGTATAGTCACTTTTTACATAGAGAAGGAGGAAACCATAGAGCAAGCGCACATAGAAATGTGTTATTGTCATTAAACTTTCGCTAGGCGCACTTCTGCGTTAATCCCAACAATTTTCATATTGATACTGATTTCATTTATTTACTCTTTTTGTCAGAATGACATATGACAGCGACAGGAAAAGTGATGTCCCTGTCTATGGTTATTAATATTATTTAAATGTATTTGTATGAGTTACTGTGAGTCTGGGTGTTCGTGTACCTAAGAATTGATGTGTTTAATCACGATACAAAAGAATATCCGGCCGGAATTTAAAAAAACGGCGAAGGCGATTCTATATATTTCAGCTTTGTGTTATCTCAAGGTGGTGACGTTTCATCAAATCATCGAATGATCTCTTGGCCTATTTGCTAAGCTATAAAATTTTAAAAAAGCTAACAAACCTTGAAAAATATTTCGCTACTGCGCCATTAAGCATTCCGGCCTTAAATTTATCGATATCGACACGGGTACAACACTAGTAATAAATCAACATCTTCAACGTCATAATAATACTAGTAATGACCTAGCCTCATTTGTAGACACATCCAATATGAAAGACAGAACCAAGAACTAATTAAGTAATTTATGTTTTTTTTTTTTATATTAGTGACAGTGAACGGATCAAACTTTGAATGGCAAAAGGTCGTAAGTTCAAATCTTATCTCTTTGACAACTATAGGTCATTCACCATCATTAAACTCGTGTTTTATATTTCATAATAATCCGGCGCCTTCTAGCATAAAAAAAAATCAAAGCATTGACTTGTAAAAGTGTCTTTAAAAGATCTATTTACGGAAAAATAAATATCATTTCATTTCATTTCATAATATCAAAATGATGGATGCTTGTCGAAAAAGTATACCTAATTGCTTCATTAGATCTTAGGTACAACTGCTACTCTTGAAGTCCTGGATTCGTAATTGAGATTTTTATGAAATGTGCAGTAGCAGCTAAGCAAGTGGATTTACGCCTGGTTAATGCCAATAGGCTCGCCCCCTATTACATAGGACTTAAACATACCGGCGGACTGTGAGTGTACATTAATATACCTCTGCTTAACCCTTCGGGGAATACAGGCGTGATGTAATGTTATAGTAGAGAGACTATTATGGTATTACAATAGGTATTATTATTGTTGAGACCCCTACGTGGCTCGGAGACCACGTAAACACCTATGTCACCTTTCCTCAGGATATCGGTATTGCCCAAAAATTGGTTTGTGAAGGTCTGATGGCAGTAGCTTCGTGTCATCATCATCATCAACCCATATACTGTCCCACTGCTGGGTACGGGTCTCCTCTCATATTGAGAGGGATTAGGCTATAGTCCACCACGCTAGCCTACTGCGGGTTGGCAGACTTCACAAACCGTCGAGAAAAATCTCTAAGGTATGCAGGTTTCCTCACGATGTTTTTCCTTCACCGTTTAAGCGAGTGATAATTAATTATTAATACGCACATGAATTCGAAAAGTCTGAGGTGCGTGCCTTGGGTTCGAACTCGAGACCTTCGACTTGGCAGTCCAATGGTCATACTAGGCTATCACTGCTTTTTGCTTCGTTTTTTTTTAGCTTCGTGTAAAATACTGATATTCAACCGCATCTGGTTAGAATGGAAGCCGACTCCAACATAGTTGGGAAAACACTGAGAATGAGGTTGACTATATTCATTGTCCTATATACAATGGGGATTGTCGATGATTAATTGTTACAATGATAACAGTGCCCTTTCGTATCGAATATGTACCGTACTTCCGTTTCCATCTCAATTATCGAATGAACACGTAATTCCCCGATTTTACAAAAAAAGAAACTTTTATTTAGTAGTTGTGTTCTGCACGAGTTGTGGTCACGGTATTTAAATCATTTAGTTTTACCCCGTGCTAGATTTTTGCGCGGCTAGTATGACCGCATCAGGTGTGGATGGCTGACCACTAACCACGGAGGGGTCTAAGAATATCTTAAGAAAACTCCCCTCTTTGCTTCTTTACTGTAAATAAAAAAAAGATTATATTTTCATATAAACCCTATACAGACACTTATGAAACGTCGAGTCTACGTGCACCCTTCCAAATTAGTCGTTCCCTATGGAGAAGAACAATCAAGAAACTACATGGTTACTCTTTTAAATTATCGTTTTGTACAATCTTTACTTGTAATATATAAAATAAACCCAAAAAGCCTGACAACCAGTCCATCTTTAGGATATCGGTATTGTCCAGAAATTGGGTTGCGGTTTGATAGCAGTCGCTGCGTAAAATATTGACATTCGAACTGGAAGTTCTCCTTCCTACAATCAATTCTTCTTCAATTTAAAAACGCAGCTCTTGTCGGAGGAGCAATCGCCCATGTTCTCTATCCTCAGCCATCTGTTAGAACATTTAAGATAAGACCTGGTTTTTACTTTTTTCTCCACTTGATGTATAAAGATTCGTCTAGGTCTTCCTCTTCATCAGCCAGTATTCTTCTTCTGCTGGACGGAGGTTTCTTTTAGTGAACGCCTCTGAGTCCAATCTTCAGCTCTTCATCCAGTCACCTTACCAGCTGCCTTCCTCGCTTTCTTTCAATATTTCCTTTTAAAATTTTCTTAAAAATGGTGTCGTAAAGTGGCCAATCATCTTATTTCTTCTGTTCTCTACAATTCAGTTGTCTCTTTCTCTAACATTTCCTCATTTATTTTCCATTCCGTCCAACTGATCTCTATCCTCCTCCAACACTACATTGTAATCCCCTCTGACATTCTTCTTTCGTCTTCTTCTTCTCTTCTTAAAATAAAATAATTAAAATCAATTATCCAGTTTTATATTAATTGCTCGATACTACATGAACTCACTCGCGGTGTAATATACAAGGCGTTATCGTTTCGAGAAACATAATGTTTCCACGATTATCATTATACAAATTAGATCATTCTGCATAGTTGGTCCTCCGCTTGCTTGCTTGGCACATTAAATGAAAAAGAAATATATATTTCGAAAACTAATTGTTTGAGATTTTTTTCTACAAAAAACGTAGTGGAACTTCAAGGTTTAATTTTGTGTTCAGTGTTGCATAAAGTCATCCAAAATGGCGGCTAAAGGTAAATTTATTTTGCTTATAGTGGTTTATAGTGAAGTGTTTTAAAAATGGAATTCGAATATCGGCTATTGTTTTTGAGTGATTTAATTCTAGTTTGTTTTTAAACGCCTTCAAAAAAATATGAAGTTAGATAGGATCAATTGAACTATTTGTGTGTGTGTGTGTGTGTGTGTGTGTGTGTTACGCGATGTGTGTGTGTGTGTGTGTTACGCGATGTGTGTGTGTTACGCGATAAATAAAAAGAAAAAATGCTTTCCTCGCTCAGGAACCGAATTGTGAATTTCTACTTTACGCCTTGTTCTTTAGTCCTAAACTCTGCTAAACTACGCTAGCTGGGTGCGCTTTTCAGGTAGATCAGTGCTATTGGGTTTTTCTATGGAATTCTTAAAAGCAGCTCGGAGCTTAGATTTCTGCTCGGTTAGTCGCAATAGGCTTGCCCCCTATTACTTGGGACCTAAATACCGGTACTCTGCTTAACCCTTTGGGGAATACCTACAGGTGTGATGGTTTGTTCTTTACCTATTCGATTTCCGAGATGGTACAGAGCCCAGCACATCAAGCTACTGTAAAATTTCTTTGATCGATTTTCAACTTTAAAGTAGGTTGAAATAAAACTACTTTTTACGGATTTTATCGCGTATATTGATATTATTAATCCTGACGTTTCGGACCCTTTACAGCGTCCATGGTCACGGGTAGACTACCCGTAGAGTCTACTCGTGACCATGGACGCGATATAGTATATATAGTTTTATTTCAAAACAGATGGTAAGCTTAAAACTAAGGATCAATTATGGACCCTGTTTGGCACAGCACAGCTCAGTACAAGAGAGGGAGATTACCTATGCATGTATTAATAATGTAATTTAAATTATATTTTTCTAAGTTATTTTGCAATTCCATTGTGTAACCAGTGTGAATAAATTTTGACATTCAATATTTAAACGTCAACATAAATTACCCGTATCGGGAACCTCCGTTGATAATACATAATATGTTGAAGAGTTCATCGGGGTAACTAAGATAATAATTTCTATTTCTCTATCGAAAATACTAACATGCTTAATTAATACTTTGAAAATTGAAGAGAGTGTATTATTTGTTGATGTACGGTCGACAAAAGAGTTAAGTATACAGGCAGCTAATTAAACATCTGTGTTTTGTTAAAAATTGCGTGATAAGTATCAAGCAATATCATGTGTCAAAACGCAGGTATTGTAAGCTGCTACACATCAAACCCATTGACGGGTAATTATTTCAATCACAATCTGTGTAAAGATGCAGATTTCGTTCGCTACCTGTATACCAATCTCTTTTTTTGACTGTACTATAACAAATATCCCAGCCCATGGACCCTATGGCCATGACTAGGCAAGAGAACCAGGGATGTGCCTTAATAGGCGGTGCACAGGGGGGTTCTGGGGTGGTCTATTAAGAGTACACAGTGCCCCCCTCCATGTGTTGATGGTGGCCACCGGGGTGGTTTTAGAGGGTAAGAATCCCACACTTCCCGCTCTAACCCCCGTACACCGGTAGCCTTTTGAAGGTTTCCCCCCGTAAACAAAAAAAAAGGCATATGTGGTTTTTAGTCAGAACGATTCCGATATACCTGGCCACCTCGTAGAATGTCCTGCTGATGGTGGCGTTGTATGTCAGGGAGTTTTATTCCCTGCAACATGGTTGAGTCGAACGACGCCGATACACACGTCATACTCGTGAACGGGTGCCGTCTGTCGGGGCTGGTCAGCTCTTACTAACAATGGCAATCTTTTTTTGTTTATTATACTGGATAAATTTAATAATTTAATTCATTGTTCAGAACAAAAAATTGTAAATCAAGGATAACACTGTAATCATGTTTTTTTTTAACCTTTTGACCGCCACGGACGTGTATAGACGTCAAATGAAAACTTGCCAACGACGGCATGGCACGTCAAAAATGCCACTTTTTTTTTAGTTCAAAATACACACCTATACAAAAAAATGTTGTTTTTTTTACCTATTATTAAATACTAGAATTTGTCGCTTGGCGTAGAGAACACGGATTTTCGTTATTGTCGTGGCGGTCAATTAAAGAGTGTCTATGGAGTTTCTTGCCGGTTCTTCTTCATAAGACCCACTTTTTGGAACGATCCATGGACGATCCATGAGCATATTCCGTTCTATATAAAAAAAGGATAGATTGATTGTCAGGCTATTTGGGCGTCTAACTACCACGAAATGCGAGCAACAGGAAATAAGATCGTGTCACAAAGGAAAGCGCCATTTTGTTCCGTATGCTATGCGTCGCGTAAACAAGTCACAGTAATGTCAATATAATAGACAAGGCCAAGTTATTTTCCATAGATCATTATTATTAGAAAAAATCTAGACGTGAAGTAGAGTAGACTGCGTAGAGGGTCGGTTCCAAACGGATGGACCGATTTTGATTTTGTTTTAATTACACTGGCTACATTGCCCTTCAAACCGGAACACTGTCTGCGGATAGGTATCATCTTCCTTAATTTGTTCCCTACCATGTTAGGGTTTCTTCCAGTTCTACCCAGATACGGCGGAATATCAGTATTGTACATAAAGCAACTGCCATCAGACCTCCGCACCACAATTTGCGGGCGACCCCGATATCGTAAAGACTAGTTTTTAGGCTTCTGACTACACCTAACAATTTGTATGACAAATGGGATCGACGGTTTCACGTGTTCTCTAAGACACGGAAGGACTTCGACGGTCAGCGTAGTTTAACATCTCAGATCGCTTGATTGGCGCAGTTTTCACTAAACCACGAGCCCCCTCGAACAACGTCATGGTTCATGAGAATCAAGGTCACAGAATAACCGTTAATCATTGTGAAATGTTTTCAAACTATCTGTTTTCTGGTCGCAAAATTGGCGTATCGTATTTACTGGCGTAGCTGTAAAATATGTTTAGTCATTGTTGGGGACCGGACCAACACAGAAGTGTATAGTATATACTTTTTGTTTGTTTATTCAAAAGTTTGTGTAAATTCGTCCGTGGTGGCTAAGTATATTGTTTAGTATAATTGTACCCCTCGGTGTGGCAACCTGCCCAAGGAGATCATTCAAACTTTTTTAATTTTGTTGGTTGAACAATTGCTGAGATTTCGTGATAAATCAGTGAGTGAGTGGTATTGCGCATATAATACTTATAAAACACCAATAACCTCGTATGACTGAATTCCTAATATCATTAACAACTACTTTTGTGTTGAAGAAAAGCAGATAAAATGAATTAATAACTATTAAAAGAAATAGTTGAGGTATTTAGTATTTGTCTTTAAGAAAATAAAATTATAGAATTAAGCATTACAAAACACACAATATTAATAGAAATCGGCTTTGACAGGCTTACATTACCAATATACAGGGTGTTATAAAACTACCCGTAACGCCGAAAGGAGGTGCCCTTATTGATGGACCCTTATAACGAGTCCATTCACAATATTTAAGAACCGTTGTAACGCTGTAGAACACACCCCAAAAAAAAGAAAACAACAACATTTATGAATGAAAAATAGAAAAACTATCAAAGTATACATTTATTAGGTAAAATAGGTACGTAGGCCTTTCTGTTAAATAATCTGGTTAAAAATTTTGTCAACCCTAGTAAGCTGTCATGTCAGGGCATGACAGCTTACTAGGGTTGACAAAATTTTTGGCTTTGATAATTTTACGGGGTATTTTGTAACACGTTGTATACATTGAAATAAAACTACTTTTTTTCGGATTTTATCGCGTATATTGATAATGTAAAGGGTCCGAAACGTCGGGATTAATATTATCAATATACGCGATAAAATCCGAAAAAAATGTTGTTTTATTTCAATGTATAATATTCGCGTAAATGTCAGAAATCAATACGTTGTATAGATGTCTTGTTTCAATATTACAAATAAAACTTAGGTCTAAAATCTTCCTGATACCAGCCAAAGAGTTAGCGTTAAAACTTGTAGATTGATACAGTATCAAATACAATACATGACACAACTCTTAGTTTACCTGCTGTAAATCAAGATTTTGTTCGTGTGGTCCATGAATCGTACTTTATATTTTTAAATGTATTGACTTAGGACACTTACGCGAATAGACATTACAATTTTCGGACCCCTTACAGCGTCCAGTCAGGGGCAGACCATAGACGCTATAAAGGGTTTGAAACATCAGGATGAACACGATAAAATCATGTCAAAAAGTCATGATTTTAAAGTTCTTCGTGTTCACCTAATGCTTTTTAACATTTTTCTAACGTGCAACCTTCTGTTTGTTGCAGCTCAACGACCTAATGAACGAGCTATTCGAGACTGTGACAGCTGTGTGCAATATGGACGATAATAAACCAGGAAGCTTTCCTACTGAGAACTCAGATGGCAGCACTAGCGAAGGTAAGAAAGACATCGTGTTCATCTTCACAGCTCAACAAAATCACTTCAAATTTGTCCCTATATGTAACCCTCTTATTCCTCTTCACAGAATCAGTGAAACTCACAAGAAGTTTAACCGAGAAACGTAAGAACTACGTCAGAAGAGTATCAACTAGGGTCGCCTACTTAGATCCCAAAAACATCAAACGATTCAGACATCAGACCTCCATTTGTTCATACAAGTCCGAGGTGATAGACAACCCTTATTCAACCTTTAGGTCCTGGAAGAGCTTCAGAACCTCACAAGGGAATATAACCAAGATGGACACGGATTCCAAATTCAATTTGACAGATTCCCGCGGCAATATCTTGTCTATGAAAGACGTGTTAGATGCCAGCACAGATAGCATAGACAATATGAGTATAGATGAGAAGGCTGGGTGCATAGATTTGCCTTTTGAGCCTAGAGAAAAGGGTCTTTTTAATCTGTGTCTGTTGGTTGGATTGAATTACATGACGGGACAGGCGTATGTGAAAAGTGTGTTTCCAAGTCAGGTGAGTTCATTTTTATTATTATTATTTTAGCCTGTATAGAATGTGGCGATTAGGGGAGCTCGTCGCTAATAACTACGCTGATCAACTAATCTGCAAGGTTAAGCTGCGCTTATTGCGGTCTATCTATAGAGGGGTGATCATTGTGAACACATCGAGAGCACGTAAAGCCGTCGGCCCCGGTTGTCATAAGATCACTTATGACAATCGTTAGTGGTAGTCAGAAACGCAAAAAGCCTGACTCATCTTCAATCTGGCGGAGCTCTGATGGCAGTTGCTTCGTGTAAAATACGCTGCATCTGGTTGGACTGGAAGCCGGTCACAACATAGTTGGGACAAGTCAGCATAGCTTTAGCTCTTGTTTTAGCAAATCTTCAAACCAAAACTATATTTATTTATGTTTGCTCCTTCCAGGTGCAAGTGCCCCCACATATAGAGAATCTGGTGTTCCCGGAGACGATGTCGGCGTCACCTCGCAGCGAGTGGTCCGTGGACGCTCGCAGCCTGCAGTGCTACTCCCTGGTCCTCACTGATGAGAGGGGGGAGAGGGCTTATGGGTACGTACTAAACATATTGACAATGAATAATTTTCAATATAACTTATATTTTACCAATTTTTTATTATATTATTAATAATGTAACAATAGACAACAGATACAATAATTAGAAAAAAATAATATTGAAATCACAAAGTATCCACTAAGTATAGTACCTAATGTTAAGAGATATGTAACCCCTATGAAAAATGATCACCAAAATATGTTTAAATTAAATTGGACCAGAAATCGTGCCTTGTGAGACACCTATAGTAAAATCTTCTCAAAATGTCGTACCATTACATTGTGATTTGTATCTCTAAACCTTATTGAAAGCATTTACAAGTTACAGTCTGTTAAAGAAAGGTTCTTTATCGATAATACAATGTCAGATTTCTTGAAGATTCCCATGGTGAACACTATCGAAAGCTTTAGAGAAGCCATTGAATACGCATATCTCAAGATTCAATTTTAATTTTTATCGTAAAATCTATATGAAACCTTTATATATTACATTCAGAGAATTCAGTTAACGTTAATAAATCGTGAACTAAGTAAGCCTACATCTTGGCCTATTTTTCCGTAGTTTGTTGTCAATGTGTACTAAGATATACTGGTATCTTTTAGCTAATGTGTCATAACGTTAATCGATACTTCTGAGTATGAGATTAAACATAAAAAAATCTTTCATTTACAGTTATTGTCGGCGGGTGCTGCCCGAGGGCGCCACCACATGTCTTCCATTATGCTACTGTCTCATTGGACGGTATAGAGCACCAGGTTTCTATTATAAGGTATGATGATCATCGTTTTTGGATTATAATGGTGTTGTTGGCGTCTATAGGCTGCGTTACCGTTCATCAGGCGGGCCGTATGCTTGTTTGTCATCATAAAGAAATATAGAATCACATCTCTCTCTGGGCTCGTGGCTTAGTTCTAACTACGCTGATCTTCAGGGCTAAGCTGCACTAGCCGCGGTCATTCTGTGGATGGGTGACCATTCTTAATACTTCGAGACATCTCCGTGCCTCGGAGAGCACATACAGCTACCGATCCCTGATGTCATGCGAACATTTAAGATAATCGTTTGTGGTAGGTAGTCGGAAGCCCAAAAGCCTGACAACCAGTCTATCCTCAAGATTTCGTTTTTACCCAGAAAATGGTTTGGTGGCAGTTGCTTCGTGTAAAATACTGATATTCAGCCGCATCAGCCCAAAATATGAGAGAACAGATGAGGACGAATTACATCGTTTTGATATAGACGTCGTAGATTCAGGTTGCCTCATTAAAAAATACATTTTTTGCCAGGTCTTGGAAGAAATCGAATCTCACCACGGCAGCTCAGATGTGGAAATCCACTCCTTACTCCAACAACTCTTCGAGACCGACTTCCCAAATCCTGGAGAAGAAATCACTATACAATACTCTAAGAACCACGACTATGATGTACCGAACGGTGATTATGATGTGCCGAACGGTGATTATCTTAAGCCAATCGGTGATTATAATATTTCACCGAAAAGCAAGACGCTGCCTGATTTCAGACGAGAGGAGAGAATATCGAGTGATACCGGAATACCTGATTATTATGATTTAGAGAACAATAATAACGGTATTAAAAGCGTTACTGTCAATTTGGAAATGCCTAGGTGAGTGCTTTTGATTTTTATCAAAGAACTAGCGAGTTGACCCGGCTTCACCCACTACGCACGTCATACTCGTGCACGGGTGCCGTCTGTCGGGGCTGGTCAACTCTTACTGTCAATGGCATTTTTTTTATATTTTTCCGCTTAATATATATTATTATATTGGATTATTTTTTATTGTAAATCAAACTGCATTGTTCTCATTAACTATTCAGAACAAAATTGTAAATCAAGATTAACAATGTTAACATGTTTTTTTTTACAAGGAGTAAATTCGTAAATTCAATATGTGAAGCATTTCGGCATTGAACTAACTGTAAAGTAAGTTGTGTCGGTTGAAAAGCAAAAACTTGCATTTCAATAGGTGTTACTGACGTCACCATAAAGACGTAAATTCAATATGTGAAGGAAAAATTCGACATGACGGGTAGGAGTCGCGGTGGCTTAGTGGTCATAGCGTCTGGTGTACCTAACCAGAAGACGCAGGTTCGAATCCTGCCCGCGGTCGTATTTTTCCTTTTCTAAATAACTTTAAAATCTTAGCATGGAAAATGCCAAAAATATACAAAAAGACAATTGTAGAAAAGTTGCAAAGCACGCGCTTTTTCAAAATATAATGTTAAGTTTTGCATTTTTGTGATCTTACGTAAAAACTATTAAGATTATATGGTTATAATCTTAATAGTTTTTACGTAAGATCTTAAGAAGAAGGGTGGTCCCTTGTAAGAAAAAAATAAGGCATGCTCGAACTGCCTCTCCACCATATCGTATTATGTAATAAATAGATACGTTGAATCTAAACCCCGAGCTACTATACATATATAGAAAAACCTTACACTTTTTAGACCAATAACGAAATAACCGTTTTGATTTCAGGATGAAAATAATAAAACGGCCAATAGAGCCTCGAGTGGATGAAGACAATCTGTCTGTGCTGCTTGACCTACTCGGTGCAGGGCTGGTGATTAAAGTATTCGGGTCTCTTCTCTTAGAGAGGAAAGTCATCATCATAGGTGATAAGCTGAGGTGAGTGTTACCAGTTGACCTATCGAGAATCAACTAGATAGAGCATAGTGGGAGTAATTCAACTCAAACAAGAGCTGCCCGACTTCAAATAATAGCTGAGCTGTGTTGTGTTTCTTACGGTGAGCAAGGTTGCCAGTGCTCCACGAGGAAACGTTGTGTTGGCAGTGGGGGGACTTTAACTCTTATACTGCCAACACAACTATTCCTCTTTCATTTTACAGGGTCGGCAACGCGCAAGTAATACTCCTGGTTTTACAAGCGTCTATAGTCTACGGTAACCGCTTACCATCAGGTGGGCCGTATGCTTGTTTACCACTCTAGTGGTATACAAGGTGTTACAAAACTACCCGTAAAGCCGAAAGGAGGTTAAATAAGGCCTTATAACGAGTCCATTCACAATATTTAAGAACCGTAGTAACGCTGTATAACATACCCCAAAAAAAGAAAAACGAACAACATTTATGAATGAAAAATAGAAAAACTATTAAAGTAGACAATTATTAAGTAAAATAGGTACGTAGGCCTTTCTTTTAAATAATCTGGTTCCCTGACATGACAGCTGACAAAATTTTTGGCTTTGATAATTAATTATATTTTTAACGGGGTATTCTGTAACACGTTGTATAAAAAGAAATCTGAAACTAATGTCGCCATGATTCACTAATCACCATGTCACCAACAGATCTGTGTCGTCATGCGTGGAGGCCTTACAAAGCTCCCTGTACCCGTTCGTATGGCAGCAGCCACTTATATCTTCAATACCTGCGGAGATACAGCGCGAGGTGCTGGAAGCCCCCCTGCCTATATTAGCGGGGATGTTACACACGCCAAACGATGGTGATTTGAGCGGAGTGGTGTTTGAAGAGGTGAGAATTTATATCGTTATTATTGATCTTATAGACGTCTAGGGAGTTTGACCCTTATACTGCCAACCCAACTATTCCTCTTTCTTTTAACAGGGTTGGCAACGCAAGTGATACTCCTGGTGTTACAAGAGTCTATAGGTTACAGTAACCGCTTACCATCAGGTGGGCCGTATGCTTGTTTGGCACCTTAAAAAAACCTAAGTCAATTCTTTATCTGTTCTCAGGGCATGCTGATAGACTTAACCCATCCATCCAAGGTCCTGTTCTACCAAGGAGATGAGTCCACCATCCTACCGACGCCATGCTACAAGACACTTAAGACTGCCCTTCAAATGGAGACTAGTAAAAACAAGGACAGGTCTGAAGACACGAAGACAAGGAATGTGATGATATCAGAAGCTTTTTTGAGGTTCTTCGTAGACATTTTGGGGGACTTCTGGAGGTTTTTCTCGGTGAGGGAGGTGAAGGACGGGGATTTAGGTCGAGAGGGTGTTGTTTTTGATGTGAGTATTTGTGTCTTTATATATGTACAGTCAACAAAAGAGTTAAGTATACAGATAGCAAACGAAATATGCATTTTTATACAGTTCGACATAAATAATTACGCGCCAAAGGGTTAGGTATATATCTACTTACAATACCTACGTTTTGATACATATTGCGTGATACATTATTAGACTATCTTTATCAAAACACAGATTATTAATTAGCTGCCTGTATACCTAACTCTTTTGTTGAATGTACACATTTAGAAACTAGAAAGGAGCCAGCTTAGGACTATTTAGTACAAAGGTACTTTTTAAAGAAATCTCTTCCAGTTGACTTGCGAGAAGAGAATTGAAAAATGAAAAGTGAAAAGAAAGAAAAATGAATTGTGAAAAGAAGCAAATACTATGCGAACATATAATAAATACAAAGTACACATATACTTAAAATAATATATAAGTATTGCACAAAATAAATATATACACAAATACATACATATATTTCTATTGATTGTGCCGTTTAGGTGTCCAGTGACAAACACACTTATAAAGATATAAAATTTATACTTAAATTTCCTTTACAGAAAGAGTCATTCAAGTCCGCTACATCAAAACAAAACCAGTACTTCCTGGAATGGTTCACGGAAACGGCCATGTTCACCCACTTCATACAAAACATGGCCGCCAGCTACCACCATCACTTATCACCAGAATCACCGCGATCACCACCGGACCTGGTCGACACTCCACTTCCTAATTTCTATGAACTCTTCGATGAGCGAGTGAAAAGCAGAAACAAGACTGGCAACAAAAACGTAGATAGTAATAAAAATAATTATAAAAACGCTGTCAATAAAAAAGTTAGATTTTTGAAGAGTAAATTACGAGATCTCGTTGCGTAATTTTGACGGTTGAGATTCTCTCTGTCTATGACTTTAAAAAGTCCTTTATGGGAGCGTCAAAATGACTCCAAGCTTCATTTACGCTTATTCCACGTCTCCAACCGTCATTCCTTTGGAAGACAAAGAACAGTGTGTTATATTGACGCTGATAGTCAAAATGATGGCAGTCATCAAGCTTCCACTAAGAGATGGAATGAGGGGGTCTACTCCCTAAGCACAAAGTCCGTAGTTTCGAGCTTAGTTACGGGCGTGTCCTACTCCGTATTACCTACGGATGGATGATTCGTTCGGGGCCCTAACTAAGAATGAATGACAACACAATTTGACAGTTGTCCCTACTCACGATGTGTTTTTACCCGTTCGAAAAATTGAATTTGACACTTGTTTTATCGGACTCCGAAGTTTCGGAGAACTTTCGAACGGCTCGTAACTTCGTTGACGGAGATAGGGAGTAGATCCTCAGGTCAGTTGTCAAAGTATGAAGGAGCAATTCTATTGCCGCTAATATGTTATTAATGACGCTAATATGTCAGATTGACTTTAGGATTCTGTGTAAAGTCCGTCTCACGAAGTCCCGAATCGCGGCGCCACTGTCATTCGACGGAAAATTGCTATTAGTTAAAGGGTGGTATTTAATACTTTAACTGTAAATCCCCTTTTTTCAATCAAAATATTCGAAATTAGCACCAAAAGTACTGAACTGCACACTAAATTTGCTCATCAAATAAATCATCTATATAAAAGTCACCTCAAAATATTGTTATATACACTCAAAACATTCAGATTTGGTTCTGGCGTTGTGTGGTCACAGTTCTAACCTAACCTAACCGATATCTGTATTTGGTGCTCAATCAGTATTTTTGATACGCGGTTTATTATATTCCTTTGTTAAACTCTATTGTTTTAGACTCTTCCAAAAATTCAATAGTTAATCCCTGTAGGATGAATCCGATTTTATTGTTTTAGTAATTTATTGAAATTGATATAATGTAAAGTTGTCAAAATTAGTTCCATTCATTTCCGTGGGACTTCTTTCGTGAGACGGAGTTTATTACGAAAATGACGCCCAAATATCCGTCATATTTTAATAGAAGTATGACTGACGATAGATGTCAAAGGACATTGTCATTTTTCGCCAAAAGCTTTTTGAATGTATGGATGAACAATGTCCTTTGTGTGAAAATATTTCAGAACCTCTACTAAATATTTGGCGTTCATTTCTCAAATATAGTCTATTTGATGGTAGAATCATAATGGCTTACATCAAGTATACTCTACCTGATTTGGTACGCGGTGACGTCACGATCAGTGTTGCCAATGCTTACAATTCAGGATATTTATAATTGATATAAATGTAAAGATAAGATAAAGATAATTTATTTTTTATCTTTATCTTATCTTTACATTACATAAAATGAATTACTTGGTGGACAACCTACGTTTATCTCGTGTTTTTCATCTATTTTGTTAAAAACGTAAACCGTATTGAATTAAAACTACTTTTTGATTAATAATGTCAATATAACACGATAAAATCCTAACGGTTCGGACCTTTACAGCGTCCATGGTCACGGGTAGAGTCTACCCATGACCAACGACGCTGTCAGATAGTTTTATTTCACTAACTAATCGGGTAAGTGTCCAAAATCAAAATGAACTGCAAACAATTACCAATTCAAAATTGCTTCATTGCAGACGCAAGTTAGTAATAAAATCCATTTTATCCAGGTAATTTATTTATACATAGTGACAACATGTCAAACGTCAAACTGTCAATGACGTCACTGTGTACTAACAAACACTTGACCTGTCGAGAGAGAGAGAATACCGGCTATTATTAAACCATGAAATAGACTAGATAAGTCTGACGTCAATTTAACGTCAAAAAGACGCATAATGATCTCTCGAATGCTTAATGTTATTATTAAAAAACAATATTGTTATACCTTAAAAACTGATATAGAGAAGATGAGTTATTCATTATATTAAATACTAGCATTTCCCTTGGTTTTACTTGCATTTTAAAGTACTTTTTGTGACAAAAGGTAATCTTGTCCGTCACCAAGATGGAAACTATATTTTAAGCCATATTTCACCAACTCCGATTAAGTTTCCAGGCAGTTAATTTGTTAGAAATTTTATTCCATTTTTTAATTTATTCGGGGAATAGCGAAAACTTGAATGCTCACTTATTGGTATATCAGTCTTTAAGGCGTTTGGAAGTGTTGTGTGCTTTAATAACACAATTATTGTACTCTGTGATGTATTTTTTAGATCCCTGTCTTATTTACGGGAATGTTATTGGATCCCATCCAGTGATAGTGTCTTCGGACCCCATTCAGAGATACAATTATTAACTGTATTTGCTGTATTATTTTGTTAGACCCCAAAAGTAAATTATATGCAATATTTTTATAGACCCCAATTAGTGTTCATGATTCCCATTGATGGAACGTTTTCATTTGTTTGTCAGTAGTTTGTTTCTTTTACTTACATAATTCTAATATTATTAAATACTGTCTCGAATAGTCGATCATAAAGCTATACAGTTATAGTTCATGCTATGAATATACACACATACACAGTTATATTATCCAGTTCACAGGTTAATAGCGAACTGCCTAACGCGAAGGAGAAGCATTTTAAAGGATTCAGTTTTTAGACCCCATAAATTTGGTGTTTCTAGACTCTAAAATGGGCTCTAACCCCCATTTTTGGGGTCTTGGTATATATAAAACCCTGAAAATAGTGTTTATACCTAGACCACAGAAAATTTGGAATTTGGCTAGACCCCAGAAAATCGTGGTCAGATCCAAGACCCCATAAAATTCGAGCCAAAATTATTGGGGTCTTAATCTTTATACATCATCCAAGATTGATTGAAGTCAAGAATAGGTATTTTATTCCAATCTGTCAGATCTTTATTATTTAAGTAATTTAAACTACATTATTGTTATATCAAATAGTTATTTAGTTATTGTGTTAAATAGGTAAGCAAAAGAAGTCTGCTAGAATGGTAGCACTGGTGTTCCGTAGTTTCTGCCTACTCTGTGTAAACTGCGTGAGTGTATGTTAAATTAGGTACCCATTACGTATCTTGTAAATAAATTATACAATTTAGGATTTCGAAATAGATTATTATTTTAACATAAACAGTGATGCTATCTATTTTTAAATTTATTTTCTATACTGAAAATAAGGATGACAATACAACGTGTTACAAAATACCCCGTAAAAAATATTATTAATTATCAAAGCCAAAAATGTTGTCAGCTGTCATGTCAGGGAACCAGATTATTTAACAGAAAGGCCCGTACGTACCTATTTTACCTAATAATTGTCTACTTTAATAGTTTTTATATTTTTCATTCATAAATGTTGTTGTTTTCCTTTTTTTAGGGTATGTTATACAGCGTTACTACGGTTCTTAAATATTGTGAATGGACTCGTTATAAGGCCCCATTTAACCTCCTATCGGCTTTACGGGTAGTTTTGTAACACCCTGTATAATGGATGATTTGATTTTACCGTTGGGAAAAAATAAGGTTTAATAGGTAAATTAACAAAAAAAATATGCTATATTAAATCTCATTTTCAAATTATACAGTACTGGCGACCCGTCCCCGCTTCTCACAGGGGAGCACATCAAGCTACCAAAATCTGTCAAATTTCTTTGATAAATTTTCAACTTTAATACATAGTAATAAAGTTCATTTTCAATTGAGAAATTTTGACAGTTTTGGATAGCTTGACCTGCTGGCGGCTGTACTTACACATCTGCCTGACCTTTCGGGGACTACCGGCGTGATGGTATGTTAATATGAATCTACAACCAAATCTCTCTATTACACTGCCATGTACTTATTTATTGAAATGAAAAAAAAAATGTATTTTGAATGAAAACATTCCTTTGCCTATCGAAATTAATGTCTCGATTTTTAAGTTATTATAAATACAGAAGGCAGGAGCTCAAGCTATCCAGAACTGTCAAACATTCCCAATTGAACCTTATTACTTTGTATTAAAGTTGAAAATCTGTCAAAAAATTTTTGACAGATTGTGGTAGCTTGATGTGCTGGCCGCTGTACCTAAATATGAACTGTATTGTTTTAAATAATGTTTTAATAACCAGTGATTTTACAAAAAAAGTTTTTTTTTTACTAATGTGTTAATAAACTTTAATTACATCCAATTAAAGAATCTAATTAAACATTTTAATACGACTTTAAATTGTCCCGTGTATTTTTACTGTACGGTAAAGATTGTTGGTGGTCGACCCTATCGTCTTAAAAATAAGGATAAAAACTGCCAGCATATCAAGCTACCCCAATTTGTCAAATTTCTTTGATTGATTTTCAACTTTAATACAAAACAATTAAGGTTCATTTTTCAATTGAGAAAATTTGACAGTTCTGCAATCATAGCTTGACCTGTTGGCGTCTGTACAGTCTACAAAAGAGTAAGGTTAGGCAACGAACGTCATCTCAGCCAGATGGTGTTATAACACAATCTATCGTACACATCCTGCAATTTATCTACACTGCCTACATTTCAGTGGTTTATCATATGTAGGCACTTAGGCAGCTAATAACACGTTTTGATTTGACACATATTGCGTGATAAATCATTTTCAGAGATCGGTGAGACAGAGGTAAACAAGGAAGAAAGTAACATAGTCGAAAATACGTGCTTTTGTAGATAAATAACTATAAAATACTAATTTAACAATTCAAAGGCATCTAAGAAAATAATTTAAAAATGGCAACACTAAACGCGACGGTGGCGCCACCCTGTCACCTCCCAAGCTAACATGAAGCCGAAATTGTCGGCGCTTGTCTCGTGCCGAGCCCGAGAATATGGTTTAAATAAACTAAAATGACGACAAAGTTATGTCACAGCAGGTTTCTTTGCTTAACATATGGACATGACCATTGAACTTGTCAAGTCAAAGGTCTCGAATTCGAATCTAAGGCATTTAACATTGAGGCACTGACCCGCTACTATCACCCGCTTAAATGGTGAAGAAAATCATTGTGAGGAAACTTGCACGACAATTTACTTATAAGTCTGCCTACCAGCATTAGGCCAGCGTGGACTATAGCCTTCCCTTTTTTTTTTGGTAGAAATGAACCCACGACCAAGCTAACCACTCCACCAAATATGTAGGTAATCAAAGCATTTTTAATTTGCTAAATCAGAAAAAAAATCAAATCGTTCTTTCCCAACCCTAAATAATATACAATTATGTAACCATTTCGTTGGGTAGCAATTATACATAAGTATTATTGATGAACATAATATTAAATTAATTATTTTAACATGCAATGTGCCTTAAGTAATATTTTAAGCTTTATGTTATAAATCATTAAACTTGTTATTTATAGTAATGTATTGTATTATATTGATTTTATACTGATCTTGTATTTTTATTTAAATATGGCAACCCATTCTCTCTAACATTATAGTCAATAAAAAGACTGAAATAATGAGCTGCAGCATTTAGCTTCGACTATGAACATAAATTAGGAAAAATACTAACATTTGTAAGCAGATGAGTTAAAATTAAAAAAATAAATAATTAATTCATACTTATCAATAATATTTATTTAAAAAAATACGCAATAAATATAGCTATACCTACCCAGTATTAGAGATACTTACTGTCATGTTACAAAGTTCTTTTTAATTAGTATTTTAGGTCAAGTTAAATAAGTATAAGTATTTAATTTGATTCGAAACTATTCTTAATTTGAAATTATACTTTAACATTTAAAGAAGCTTTATATCATTTTTAAATCTATGGACGAAGTTAGTAAGAAAAAAATAATTATCCTCAAAATATTTGAAAAGTGGGTAGTAGAGTAAAAAGGTGGTAAAATTGAAATCATTTTTAATTTGTGAGTGAGAGAAATGTGTTTAATAATTATAATAACAAGGGACCTGTCGCCCGCTGCTAGAACAATAGTTTTTCTGTCGTGTTCGCAACTGTGTAGATTTGATTTTCGTCCACCATGATGCAAATTGTGATTGTGATTTCCGAGACCTATCTCAGACTAAGGTAAGTGAAATGCATTTCATACTCAACTTTACAACAAGAAATCA
Source organism: Acronicta alni (assembly GCA_964056405.1). Classification (NCBI taxonomy): domain Eukaryota; kingdom Metazoa; phylum Arthropoda; class Insecta; order Lepidoptera; family Noctuidae; genus Acronicta; species Acronicta alni. The sequence continues at coordinate 7,280,845 of OZ043942.1, forward strand.
GGGAGTATTGGGGTTTACTTCTAGGCAAATACGACAGAACGACTCTACTGATTTCTTTCATGTTTTTTTTTTAAGTTTTCTAATACTTTGTAGAAGGTTCATATGGAAAGAAAAATTTCCGTCAATATACTTTTTATACAGGTAAAGTCCACGCGAAGTCGCGGGTAGAAGCTAGTTATAAATAAAACTGATTTTTACAAAAGCACTGGTTTATTTGAACTTTGTGCCCATTAATTTGGCACTGGGGGTCGGGCAGGCTATCAGGTCGATACCATACTCCGCCATGTCGGTATATTGCATTTCTGCTAGTAGTTCGTAGCCACATTTAGCTGCTAGGACTTGGGAGGCTGTGGCTGTGAACACAGTAGCTGTGGCTTGGAGACCGAGGGCTTTGCAGAGGGGCTCCCTAGAAAATATTATATTATATACAAGTGTTACAAAATACCCGTAAAGCCGAGGTTAAATGGGGCCTTATAACGAGTCCATTCACAATATTTAAGAACCGTAGTAACGCTGTATAACATACACCAAAAAAAAAGGAAAACAACAACATTTATGAATGAAAAATAGAAAAACTATTAAAGTAGACAATCTTTAGGTAAAATAGGTACGTATGCCTTTCTGTTATTTACCTGGTTCCTTGACATGAGAGCTGACAAAATTTTTGGCTTTAATAATTATAATTATATATTTTACGGGGTATTTTGTAACACGTTGTATTGTAAGAGAGGTAGGGCATAGTGGGAGTAATTCCACTCAAATTGGAGATGCCCGACTGTGGAAGTACCTTGCAGAAAATCGAAGTGAAATAACACAACTTTGAACTGTGTTGTGTTCCTTAGGGTGAGCAAGGTTGTCAGTGCTCCGCGAGGAAACGTTGTGTTGGCAGTGGGGGGACTTTGACCCTTATACTGCCAACACAACTATTCATCTTTCGTTTTACAGGCTCGGCAAGGCTCAAGTGGTGTTACAATCGTTTATAGGCTACGGTAACAGCTTACCATCAGGGGGGCCGTATGCTTGTTAGCCACTGTCCCATATCTAGCTTCTGGCGTATGCTTGTCAGTCATATAGCAAGTAAATTATTCATTAATATATCTTACCTGGCAGCAAAAAGCTTAGCTCCAATGTTTTGTCCCCGATACTCAGGTAGAACTGTCAATCCGCTGGAGGTTAAATACCTATCCACGTTGTATTTCTCAAACACGTCGCACATTTCTTCAGCCCTGATCAATGTTCGGAGGAGTTTCTTCCAGGACTCACCTTGTACCTGTAAAGGCATCATTTCAGCACAATCATACTGCTAGCTTAACTTTCTTTTCCTAACTATTTATTTTTCTTTCTTCTTTCTAACTATGTTGGGGTTAGCTTCGGCTAAATGTCATTATTTTGCACGAAGCGACTGCTGTCAAACCTCCGCAAATCATTCTGAATAATACCGAAATCGGAGCAATAGACTGGTTATCAGGCCGTTTGTATCACTAACGATTTTTATTTTTAAAATATTTTGGGACATTTTACACAGTACCATCTAGTCCCAGCAGAGCTTGTACTAGTACCAACTAGACAATGGATATACTACTTATATACTTTTTTTTTGTAAATACTTAGATACTTATAATACATAAGAAACAGCCAGAAAACTAGAATAGGTATTTGTGTCCTGTGGGAATCGAACCCACGACTTCAGTAACACGACACGCGAACCACTAGACTACAGAAGTCGTCTTTATTACTAGGAATGGACACAACAAAAGAAGCGCAAGAATCGGAGCAAAGTAGCGTTCTTTAGTTTTTGCCTAGCCCTACGGAAAAAAGGCGTGTATGTTTGTTTATATATGAACGTTAACCTTTTGACCGCCACGTCAATAACGAAAATCCTTGTTCTCTACGCCAAGCGGCAAATTCTAGTATTTAATAATAGGTAACAAAAACAACAAAATGTATTTTGAACGAAAAAAAAGTGGTATTTTTGACGTGCCATGCCGTCGTTGGCGTCGTGAGCAAGTTTTCATTTGACGTCTATACACGTCCATGTCGGTCATAAGGTTAATCCCGAGTTAGCTCTCTTGAATGTCTTTGGTTGAAACGAACTCCGACAATCACGGTCGCTTTTAAAGTCTAGGCAGACTTATGTTTAAAGTAATGCCCTAGCATACATATCTGTGATTATATTTGTACTTACCTACCTGTAATTAAATAATAAGCCAGATAACGCACCTTATAATACATAATTGCAGTTGATTAGGTACCTATCTACCAAATTTAATCAAAACTGCAATAATAATTGAATATGATTGTCCAAGCAGATAAGTATGTGGGTACCTACAATGACATTGTTGTCAAACATATCTACTTAAATCTGACACTGACGCGAATTTTTAAACATTGAAATAGAACTAAGATATTACGCTTACGGGATCAAATATTATCAATATAACGCGATGAAATCCATAAAAATATCCGTAATTCTATACATTACTAGTGACCCGCCCCCGCTTCGCACGGGTGCAATGTACTAATAACATACATGTATTATACATATAAATCTTCCTCTTGAATCACTCTATCTATTAAAAAAAACCGCATCAAAATCCGTTGCGTAGTTTTAAAGATTTAAGCATACATAGGGATATGGGGACAGAGAAAGCGACTTATATGTAGTGATAAGCAGAAGTGATATTTTATTTCTAAGCGTTTATCTCAGAAACTACAACTATACAAGTCTGATTTTATAATCAGACTTATAGAGTTGTAGGTGACAGTCCACCACGCTGGCCTAGTGCTGGTTAGCAGACTTCACACGCCGCCGCGCCGTCGAGAAAAATCTCTCAGACATGCAGGTTTCCTCACAATGTTTTCCTTACCTAAAACGCACCTGACTTTGAAAACTCAGAGGTGTGTGAATTGCATTCGAACTCCTCGAGACCTTTGACTTAGCAATCCAATGGTCATATCACTAGGCTATCATTGCTTATTGATGCGTGATAATTATGTTTTATGAAATTATAAAATAGTGATATAAATTTAGAAAAAACATCCCAATAACCCGAACCAAACGCTTTAAGTCTACTATTATCATGCGTACCGCTGGAATGTGGAATGAGCTTCCTGAGTGGGCCTTCCCCAATAACTATTTATTTTATTTATTTATTTATTTGAACATGGACGACCAACAGCTATTGACACACATATTTGATTCTACTATAAATTAACAGGTAGCCATTTACAGGTCCTCGCGATTAGCAGTTGAATACATAGAAAGTGCGTGGATACAAGGTTAGACACTATTTAAATACAAATAACAACAATTCACAATATACAGTAGGTTAATTTTTGGAAAAAAATTCTAAACTAATTGCCCGTCTCACTGATTGCAGACTAGTTAGAAATATATCAAAATTTCAAAGCTATAATCTGGGTGTCTTTAAATCTCGAGTGAATCGGTTTCTTCTAGGCAAGTGCACTCCACCGTAGATCGCAGTGTCGCTTAACATAAGGCGAACTAGTGGTCAAGCGTAGACCTGTCAAGAATAAAAAAAAATTACACCATCCATGTTTACCTTCTCCAGGTCCTCTTCCTCATCATCCTTACTCTTGACGAGGATGATGTTAAAGCCCACGAGGTGATCCGGCCGGCCGTCCACTTCAGTGAAGCAGGCTAGACTCACGTTTTGGGAGACATACCCCTCCCAGTTGGCTCTTATTGTGGCTATGGACACTGGATCCTGGGTTATACCTGTAATGATAACATACCATCACGCTTGTATTCCCCGAAGGGTTAGGAGTACACCATCGGGTTCGCGGAGGAATTAAACACAACCAGTCAACGTCACCGCTTCACCGCGTCACCGTTTCAAGGTGGAAATTCCCGACACCCGCACTAAGCGTTTTGCCTCGATATTCCTTATCCGTACAGCGAGGGAATGGAATCAGCTGCCTGAGTCTGTATTTCCTGACGTGTATAATTTGGGGGTCTTCAAGTCACGAGTGAATAGGTATCTTCCAGGTAAGAGTGCTACATCTTAGACCACATCGTCACTTACCATCAGGTGAGATTGTGGTCAAATTCGAACGGTGACGATGAGGCGAACACCTCCTGTAGTTGTAGTTTAGTCAGTAGGTCACTCACTCTGGGCGGAGTCCGACACACCCCGACGGATTTCCACAGAGGAAAATAATTCCAAATGACAGTGCACTTAAACTATCAGAGGAGCGGAGCGAGAAACGCCGCGGGTTAGGTTAGGTTAGGTTCTTATGCACTCCTTATGCACTCCTTATGCACTCCTTATGCACTCCTTATGCACTCCTTATGCACTCCTTATGCACTCCTTATGCACTCCTTATGCACTCCTTATGCACTCCTTATGCACTCCTTATGCACTCCTTATGCACTCCTTATGCACTCCTTATGCACTCCTTATGCACTCCTTATGCACTCCTTATGCACTCCTTATGCACTCCTTATGCACTCCTTATGCACTCCTTATGCACTCCTTATGCACTCCTTATGCACTCCTTATGCACTCCTTATGCACTCCTTATGCACTCCTTATGCACTCCTTATGCACTCCTTATGCACACCTTATGCACACCTTATGCACTCCTTATGCACTCCTTATGTACCCCTTATGTACTCCTTATGTACTGCTTAAGTACTGCTTATCCTTATGCTAAGTCTTTCAGCTAGCTCTATCTATCTACTCTCTGCACAAAAAAGGCGTACAAAGGCGGTCTTAATGCCATTAGGCATTTTCTACCAGACAACCTTTGAGTGACGCCAAAGCTAACTCCAAGCTACTACTGAGAATTACATAGAACAATCCAATAACAATGCTCGACCTGGGAATGGAACCTACGATCACTAGCATAGCAGTCGCGCGTTAAACCACTAGATTAATGAGGCAGGTCTAGAATGACAGCGGCTTTTTAACCGACTCCAAAAAATTAGGAGATTCTCTTAGTTTATTTCTTTTATGTGGTATCTTCGCCAACCAATGAAGTGCAGTGTTAGCCTAGTGGTATGACCATTGGACTGCCAAGTCGAAGGTCTCGAGTTCGAACCCAAGGCACGCACCACTGACTTTTCGAATTCATGTGCGTATTAATAATTAATTATCACTCGCTTAAACGGTGAAGGAAAACATCGTGAGAAAAAACCTACATACCTTAGAGATTTTTCTCGACGGTTTGTGAAGTCTGCGAACACGCACTTAGGCCAGCGTGGTGGACTACAGCCTAATCGCTCTCAATATGAGAGGAAATCCGTGCCCAGCAGTGGGACTGTATATGGCTTGATGATGAACTTTGCCAACCGTGAACCACTTAGATTTTTGGGTAGGTATGCAACTTTTTTTTTTAAACGTCATTCATATTTACCTAGGATATCACAGAGTGGTTCATCTCTTAAAAACGTCTCCTCCATCATATCTAGACATATCTTCCTTGTGGTTTCGTCCATATCTCTGATTTGATACCTGAAAATATAGGAGATATTACATTATAGCAACATCACAACACCTGGAGGACGGATGCAGGCAGCCAAGGCGAGGCAGGGGGCGGGCAGCTGCTAGAAGATGCAGGAATGTTCACAAACCATATAGTAATATTACGTAGGTAGCCATTACCTAAGTTGATTCTATTGAAAGCGAATTTTATAAGATTGTACTATGAATGGTTGAGTCTTAGATTCGTTTTGTCATAGTCATTTATTTGCTTTCCATAATGTGTATACAGATGGTAAAATATAATATTTAGTTCGGTGACAATTATGGACCCTGTTAAAGGGCACAACAATTATAATGATATTGATTAATTTTTTTTGTCATTTTTAACGTAACCTGTCCCAATGCTCATGCAGCATTTACCTACTTTAGATATATTCTTGGTTTGTCTACGCTTGAACAATAACAAAGCGAATGCTATGCCCTTGCAGACAGCATATAACCGGTCCTAGAAGAAGTCCGTAGACTACCTTCCGGAGAGGCCTTTGTTCAGTAGTGGACCTCCTCTGGTAGATTTTAAATGATGGGCACAAATCGAAACTCCAAGATGCTAATGAAAAGGATGTCGCCAAAATCTGCCCAAATGGTGTACCGAGGGTACACTTACCGGAAAAAATACCCTGTATTACGCTGATTAAAACCCTATTCTTCCTATAAACCCATACTTTTTTTTGTGCTCAATAGGGGATGAGAAAAAATAACTTTAAATTTGAAAAAAACGCATGCCTTTTAACACACTAGTATCAGTTTCATAGTGTTCCTAAAGTAAAAACTGTCAACTTGACAGCTGTCATGTACCTCAGGTACAAATTTGGGCTGAGTTGTATGGACTTTTGATGACCTCCTTTCAAAGAAAGGACATTATGCTACTTTTTGTCTCTAAATCTCCTCTGAGATGCAAGTGAAACTACGCGGAAGCTAGTAAATATATCTTTTAATTCCCTGAATACCTGTTTAAAGTACCTTACATTTGTGCAGGCTTCCCATCCCTTTCGCGACCTTTGAAGCTGCTCCACACCTGTCCTATCGGCACGCTCGCTGGTCTCTCCCACGGCATCTGGTTTATGGTATTTTTTTTTATAATAATCATACTAATATTATAAATGTGAATGTTTGGATGTTTGATTATTTGTTACCCAATCACGCAAAAACGGCTGAACCGATTTGCATGAAATTTGGTATACTGATATTATGTGACCGGGAATAAAGTATAGGCTACTTTTTATCCCAGAAAAATGTTGGAATATCCCGGAAATGCCTAAAAACTGATAACGCAGAACTACAAACAGGATTTGAATGAAATATTGGTACACTAATAGTTTGTGACTAACGCTGGTATATATTGAATACTTCAAATCTCGGAAAAAAAACGGAAATTTGCCAAAAATTTTGTACTTCTTATCCCATGAAATCAATCTGACAACAATTGTGTTACTAAGTCTACGCGTACGAAGTCGCGGGTAAAGGCTAGTATAGTATAATTTAGCACAGATTAAATAAAAGGTTCCAGCCCTATTAATGTTTACAGAGACCGGAGTTAAAAAAGGTTCAACCCTGCCTAAGATCGAATTTTTCTTTCTTTAAAATTGATATTTTCTACAGTGACTTATTAATTCCGTAATGTTTTTTTTGAAGCAAATTAAAATGGTACTTATATATTATACCTACAACGTTGATAAATCATTAAGATTTTAAACTAAGTTAGAAACTGTTACTAAAGTTTTTTTCAAATTTTAACAACACGCGTGGATCGAGTTAAATACCCGCAGTTTAGCGATTAATAACTTAGGTTTTCTTTAGGGTTTCTTTCTCTTATTGTATTCTGCGAAACCGAAAAAGTAGAATTTATTTTGTTTATAGTTTATTTATATATTATTAATTTTATTTTTTATTCCCAATCTTGTTTCGATCTTTTTAGTGCATTATATACTTTTAAATTGTCTTTTTTACAGTCGTGTTTTTTAATTATTAATTTTATTTTAAAATTGTTAGTATCCCGGCACACTTATGAACAAAAACTGTGTTACTTATTTATAATTATATACCTTAAGCGGGAAAAATGTAGAGATGATTGATTACATGCCAAATAACAACAGACGAACGAAAAATACAAAAAAAAACAATTGTTACGTTTTAAATATGATTGGGTTACGGATATTTAAAACTAAGTATTCTAAATTTCCATTTTTACGCTTCAAAAACTTTTTAACCAATTTTTTATCCTAATTAAATTTAAACAAACATTATGTACTTATCTAAGTATATTTGTAATCCCATAAATTTTGATAACCTACTCGATAGGCTTGGTTATTTTTTTTTATTAACATACATACATAATATGTATTATTATGTATTTCGCGCCAAAAATCCTGTTTTTTTTTTCTAACATCTATTTAAGGACAGTTGGGTTTTAAGACGAATAAAACGATACGAAATCAATCCAGCCGTTTGGAAGATACGAGGTAATAAACTATTATAGGTAATTTACAAACACATACATACAAGATATGCATGAAAAACTTAACCCTTCCTTGACAGTCGGGTAAAAAATATGAATGAACTTGTTTTATGTATTAAAATAGGTATGTATTTACAAAAAAAACATCTTGTACCCTTATTACCTAATCAACTAATAAATAGCTCTGCTTAGTGTGCAGCTAGATGATGTGTAAAATCCCTAAAATTACAAATAAATAGAAAAATACAAATGCTTTACTTAGACGGAAAACGTAGCTAGTAGACAAACCAATGGTCACATTATTTTCCTCGATGTATAGAAAATGTCGCACCTCCGATAAAATAGTGTAACAACTCAAAAGTTCAAATGTTCAGGAGAAACAAAAATTGGTTAACTTATTTTTTATTCAATCGAATACCATGGATTTTGTGAAAATAATTTATAGGTATATATTATTTATATATTTATAAAGCTCAAGTGTTCAGGAGAAACTAAAATTAATGTTCAACCAATTTTTTATTCAATATTGATGAAAATAAGTTGTCATTTTTGTTTCTCCTGAACATTTGAAATTTTTGAGTTGTTACCAAAGATTTAAATAATTAGGTACACTATGTATTTTAACGGAGGCGCGATGTTGTTTACAAAAAAAGAAAAAAATATATAGGTAATTTCAACTTTAAGATAAGAAAACAGTAGTTAGTAAACAAAACAAACTTACTATTTAATCTGAGACATAACTCTTACATAATTCACCATGGTAGAACCAGTTCTTTTTTTAAAATGAACGTTATAGACGTCAACGATAAAAAAAATATAATTCATTCATCCTGCCTCCTCTAAAAAGCCCGGGAAATCGCTTGTTTTGTGTCAATTATAGAAATAATAACAAAATAATAATATTCACTTACATTATTAAAGCGTTGTTCTCTGTTACAACGTCACCACGTGACTGTGTCTTATTTCAACACAAATCCAAAGCGTACTTGTATTGCTAAAATAGTAATACACCAGCACACTCAAAATACTACCTTATATCTATCGAATAAAGATTAAAACTATATGGTATAACCTTGTAAATTTTCATCATGTAAATAATATCGGTTTTGTGTATGTGTGCGTGAGTTTGTTTCCATTGAATACAGATTATTTATAATTAAGTTAATTGATCTTACCTGATATCACTTATGGCCTGGGACATCAGTGCCTCGGAGAGCACGCTAAGTCGTTGCACGTCAGTCCCTGTTGTCATAAGAACACCTGCGACAGTAAGTTGTTAGTGATAGTTAGATCAGAGACCCGTACCCAGCAGTGGGAGAGTAGGTATGTGCAGGGCCGAATTTAAGCTAGAGCCCCTGTTGCTCTGGCCTAAATAAAGCCGCCTCCGCAAGGAAGGGGCCTTCAAAGACAACTAAACGTAGCCAAAGAAATCCTAACAAACTATGTACAGTTGCACCGCGCACAGATTAAGGTAAAAGGAACATCAGGTACGAAGGAGTACAAATGTGAGAAATACGTCTTCTTTTAATGTATTTAAAAATAAATTGAAACAGTATGTTATTGGTAACGACAAGTTCCTGTAAATACCGATATATTGTCACATAACGGTATCTAATCTTAGTTTGTTGCTGCAATTTAGATTATTCCGACTTAAAAAAAGAAAAAAACTATAAATTGTCACACTAAAATGTACTGTAATACTACCCATTGTAATGGCCACCGGATAGCTTTGGGAATACATAATTACTAAGTGAATAATAAGTAATAAATTATAATTCGTAAGTGAACACTGTTCTTTAGAATAAATAAAGAATCTTTAAACCGAAAGGGGACTTTTTTTTCTTCGATCAATTTTTCGGCGCCTCCACTTTTTGGATGCCCCATGGCCTCCACAGCCTTAAATCCGGCCGTGAGTATGTGGGTTATCGATGATGAACAGACATTTTATTCACATATACAGAGCTACCGATAAATAATGGACACATCATCTTCTCGCGATAATTTATAAAGTGTGACGTAACAGAGCTGATCCTTATTTAATTAACTATGAAGAGTTCATCTCAGTACCGTATCTTAAAGTATAAAAATATTATCGTTGACTGCCTCATTAACCTAGGTATGTAAGTGTGACTGCTACGCTAGAGGTCCTAGGTTCAATTCCAGGTTGAGCAGTGTTATTGGGATTTTCTATGAAATTCTTAACACGGTGTTGGTATTGTTGTTACAGGTGTGATGGTATTGTTAAGTTTAATTAGCCATATCGTTGATATTAGTAAAAAATTACAATATTATTGACAATCTGATATTGTCAATAACAATCCTATATTCCTATATACTAACACTATAGCCTAATCCCTCTAAATCTGAGAGAAGACCCGTGCCCAACAGTGGGACAGTATATGGGTTGATGATGAATCCTACATTACTACTAATATTATAAATGTGAAAGTTTGTGAGGATGGATGGATGGATTTTTGTTACTCTTTTACGCTAAAACCACTGAACGGATTTTGATGAAACTTTACAGTATTATTATTTATATATCAGAATAATATATAGGCTATAATTTATAACGATTTTGAGTTAATTAGACAAATTACAACGATAATTAAAAGTAACTGTTTCACGCGGACAAAGTCACGGGCAGAAGCTAGTACTATAATATAGGTACCTCAGACTCATATAATGTTGATTTGGAAACTAATTGGTCTTAGACCTGATGATTAACAAGATAAAATGCTGTTTTCACCAATTCGAATCATAAATTCGTATTCAATAATATCAACAATTTCATCTCTACTAATATTATAAATGCGAAACTTACTCTGTCTGTCTGATACGCTTTACGCGTAAACCGCTGAACCGATTTTAGCAGCAACCGCAGCCTATAAACGCCAGCAATACCAATTGTATCACTCACGCGTTGTCTTGAGACCTCAGTAGTTCACAGAAAAATTCAAGCTATTTTCACATTTAGAAGTATGGATGAAAAGTTCCTCGGGTAACCGCTAGAGGCGTTGTACAGACGTAATAACGTGCCGTGCCCAACAATGGAGACACACAAATCTTGTCACGTACGTCTCGTTGTCGATGACGTCAGTCTGTTTATGTTTTATCTATTAACTTTACCTGTTATTATCTCTAAAATATCGACAAAATAATATCAAATGTTATCATTATCACTCTATCAACCGCTGTCTCCATGTCCATGCATGTCACGCCTTTTTTTTGACGTGCTCGTGGTTATGTAGTAACTCAGCTGATCAATCGATCTGAGATCGATAGAATCGATTAATGGCAATCTTTTTTTCTGTTTATTATACTGGTTTAATTTATTGGTACACATCAAACTGCATTGTTCTCATTATTTAACTATTCATAACATAAATATTAAACAAAAAAAATAAAACCGACTTAAAAAAAAACATCAGCACTAAGAAGCGAAAAATAAACTTAATGAAACATTTAATTCAAAGGATAGAAATGTGTAATACCTCATTATTTTTTAAAGATTTCCAATTTCGTTTAAAATAACTTACTTATGTAAATACACGTAGGTATTTACGTAGGTAGACCTAGCAGCTCGGAGCTGGATTTGTGCTGTTCAAGGCAACAGCGTCGCTCCATATTTATTGGAACATTGTCTCCGTCATAATTATGTACTTAAGCTTTTTTTTATACTTACTAGGAAAATTCTCATGGATCGTCGTTCATCAGGGGAGGCGGCAGGGTATGTCGGACTCCAGCGTCCATGGTCACGGGTAGACATCTCTATCAAAGGGAATTCTCTACCAAAGGGTAGACAAGTCTACCCGTGACCATGGACGCTGTAAAGGGTCCGAAACGTCGGGATTAATAATATCATTATAACGCGTAAAAAATAATTTTGTCAATGTCCATGGTTACTCTTTTACTATCGTTCTTTATGATGCTCGATACAATAATACTTAGTTATAAATTGGATACAACATGAGAGGACAATTTAGGAATGCTTAGCGAAGATTACAAATATATAAAATACAGCATAAAGGTAAGGTCTAAACAGTTCTCCCATTTACAAAGCGTAGTAAACTAATAAACTATATAAATCAACTGACAAAACTTGTCACCACGATTTTGCGGAATTGGATGCGGAGTATCAAGTCAAAAATATATATTTAATATAAAATACAAATGTCCACTATATTACCGTTTTAACCAATTGTGTCCCAAAGCAGGGCACGGGTCTCCTCTCAGTTTGAGAGGGATTAGGCTATAGTCTACTACGCTGGCCTATTACGGGTTAGCAGACTTCACTCACCATCGAGAAAAATCTTTAAGGCATGAAGTTTTCATCACGATGTTTTCCTTTACCGTTATAATTAAGACACCTATATTCTTTCGATTCGTATTCGAGACCTTCGACTTTCAAAGGAACTATTAACTTTCAGCCACATCTTCTTTAAAGTTTAATTATATCTTAATAGACTTAATGATTGAGTACACCTTCAACCGCCTGTTATCTGTTTCTATTCTAGATTCCTGTCCATCCAGTGGTTGTCTGTAAGAAATTGCGATTAGCGATAAGACCGCCAATTGTAGTCTTGTAATATTTGCATATTTCTTATTCTGTTTTTTTTTTTATACTATTAAGGTGGCAAAAGCGGTTACCGTAGCCTATAGACGCTTACAACACTAGGGGTATCACTTGGGCGTTGCCGACGAAAGAGGAATAGTTGGTTTGGCAGTATAAGGATCTGCCAACACAACGTTTCCTCGTGGAGCACTGGCAACCTTGCTCACCGTAAAAAATACAACACAGCTCAAAGCAGTGTTATTTCACTTCGATTTTCTGCAAGGCGGAGGTACTTCCCCAGTCGGGCAGCTCAAATTTGAGTGGAATTACTCCCACTATGCCCTACCTCTCTTATTTTTCTTTCTCTCTAACCTATCTTTCTTATTTGTTTGTCCTACGGTTTACAATAAAGAATACTCTATCTATCTTCGTCTCGCTCCATTAAGTCGCTTGATTGATTCAATCACTATTTATTGATACTGATGTCAAAACAATTGACTTCCAATCAAGACATTTGCATCTCCAGAACGTTCTAGACGTGATTGTTATGTCTTCCAATTTGTCTTTATTCAGGAGTGTAGCTTTTAGGCTTGTGGGTAAGTAATAAATACCTACTAAAGCTGCGCTTGTTTCGGTCAGTCCATGAATTTTTATTTTTAACCGACGAAAACGGGAGGTTTCGCCGAGGCCGGCCTAGAAAGTGGTGGCGGGACGACTTGATGCGTACCGCGAGGGCTGGTTCGAGGCAGCGCAGGAAAAGAGTACCTGGAAGGACTTGGGGAAGGCCTTCATTCAGTAGTGGGATAGCAATGGCTAACAAAAAAAAACCGACGAAAAAACGGAGGAGGTTCTCAAGTCGACGCGTATATTTTTTACAAAGTAGTCCAATTTTAATCATTATTTTTTATTGGAAAGGGTATACCCCTAAGTTGGTCCCATATAAATTTGGAAAACTACAACCCTAAGGGTAAGGAAACACGAGACCACGCATAACTTTTTATAGAGAAGTCTGACTTTGATAATTTTATACCACTAAGGTGGCAAAACAATCATACGGCTAACCTGATGGTAAGCGGTTACCGTAGCCTGTAGACGCTTGTAACATCAGGGGTATCACTTACGATTACGTCGCCCGACTAGATAATGACCCCGGTAGATGGCACGCGTGCTCATCACACGCGTACCTTCAGATAGGATGAAGGGCAAGGCCTCGTTAATTGATGGGGTCCAGCGAGTGCTGGACCACAGCCTGTCACGCTCGTGTCGAATTTCACGGATCCCGTGGCCATGCAATATACAATACATTTGTAGCTCTTTGTTTTTTACTTGTTTTATTATTATTTAAGTTTGTAATTTTTTGTGAGGCAGAAATAAATGTTTCTTTCTTTCTATCAATGACTATAGGGCAACTAAAGGAAACCCGGTGGCGGACGATCCACATTAAAAATGTATATTCTTTAAAAAAAGTGTTACCCACTTGCGTGTTGCAGACCCTGTAAAACGCAAGAAGAAAATTTTGGTTGGCAGTTTATAGGTCAAAATCCCCCCACTGCCAACACAACGTTTCCTCGCGGAGCACTGGCAACCTTGCTCATCGTAAGGAACACAACACAGCTCAAAGCAGTGTTATTTCACTTCTGTTCTGCAAGGCGGAGGTACTTTCCCAGTCGGGCAGCTCCAATTTGAGTGGAAATACTATGGCCTGCCTCTCTACTGGAAATAGAGAGCAAGGGCATACCCCAACACAGTTGGTAAAGACTTGGAGGATGATGACTCTATCCTATGGTTACTCCATTACTAAACACAGTGAATAACATTAGGTGTATACATTTTAGTGTAACTAAAACAAAATATACAGTGTTACTGAAATAAACAATAGTTTCTGGGAACAGCCGGGCAATGCCAGGTGGGACGGACTGTAGTGTTGGGAAAATATCGGAGTATTCCCGTTTCAGCACCTATTTTTTGAGCACTTAAGCATTGAGCACCAAAGGTATTCCCATTCCCGGTGCTCAATGCATAGGTGCTCAAAGAATAGGTGCTGAAACGGGAATACTTCAAAATATCGACACAATTCTATCGATATCTAGTTTTTTTGATTAACAACTTATACATTCGACAATTTATTTTTGTAAATATATTTTAAGAAATGTTTACAAGTAAATATGTTAAAGTTTAATGCTTTTTCGGAATATATCCGTATGACCTACAGGTAAGTAGTTGTTCCGGGTCTGGGTGTTTGTGTATTTAATAATTTGTGTTTGTAAATGCACCCCCCATCACCATCATCTTCCTGCCCTTGTCCCAATTTATTCAAGGTCGGCGCAGTAGGTATGTCCTTTTCTTCCATTCATCTCTGTCATATCATCATATACTCCCTTTCCTATCATATCCGCTAACGCACCCACGACGTAGAAGGAAATCTTAGTGTGGGGCATTTTAAAAAATGTAGTTCAGCTACTATTAATTTATAAAAATCTACCTAACTATTCACAGAATACAGACGTGATTCCTAAAAATTCTTGTTTTGCCCCACGCTGAATTTGATTCCTGTTTCGCCTTACTTTAAAGTACGACCAAAAGTATGGCTAGCAAAAAAAATTGTGTTATATTATTATGACAAGCCTGTTGGTAGGTGCAGTGGTTATTTTGTTATCGATACTTTCCCATCCCTATTCGCGCGTAATTTTATATTTCCCCAATTCGTTTTAGTTTCCCGAGATGATACGTTCATAAGTATTGGAGCCGGAGCGCGGTACGGTCGCGGCCGGCCAATCCTGTACTATCGTGCGTGATATTCAAGTTAAAAATACAACGAATCTATTTTAAATGTGTGTGTATGTGTTCGGAACATGATTTTGAATCGGTAAGTGAGTATTCTGCTAATCATATTTAGTTTTAAGGTTGAATTTGCTTAAGTGACTTGAATTTGAATTTTAACGGCAATCCTCAAAAAGATGTGGGTAGTATTTTATCCTTTTTTATTTTAAAAAACGTTGCCCCACTAGGATTTTATCCTGTATCGTCGGTGCGTTTACAAACACAAACTTTCACATACCACAAACACCCCAGACCCGGAACGACTACGTGTAGGTCATAAATCGAACCCACAACCCGTGGCACAGAAGCCGATTGCTCAGCTGCTGCGCCAAACGTGAAGTCGAAATGGTATACTGTTATTTCACCCGTCAAGGAATAAATAACAGACTTAAAAAAAACATAATATTCCAAATACTTATTTACACAATCAAAAAACAATAAAATTGTGACGACCCTCTGGAGGGTCTTGGTTCTTTAATGAATTAATGCTGATGCATTCTTAGCTCCTCAAATTCAGATTTTATTTGGTTTTTCCTTAATTATAAGTTTATAACTCATTGAGGGTACTTTACAATAATAGCGAATATTAACACAATAGTTTCGACGAACGACTATATTCATAACCATAACATACCATCACGCCTGTATTCCCCGAAGGCTTAGGCAGAGGTGTACTATGTAAGGTCAGCAACGAAAGTCGCTGAAAAGACTGAGACCTTCAGTTCATACTTACAAATATATGTATATACTTGTTTAGATTCTTCAGTCATGAAGTTATTATTTTTATTATTTGGAGTTTTTTTTTTCAAAATAATATTAATAAATTACCTACCTAATTAAATTACCTAATAAATGCAAGTCACGAGAAACTAAATTCGATAAAATTAATGATTTTACTCAATACTAAAGGGTTAAAACTCTAAAATGGATAAGGTTCTAGTCAATTTTTTTATAATATTTTTTTATAATTATTTCATGCATTTAAGCAGGTTTCCCTTTTTTTGGTCACCTGTATAGTTGTGAATATTATAAATAGTCGCACTCGCTACTATTTTTTTAAATAAAGATACCACGTGTGTATTTTTTACAAACTTTAAAAAAAAGAATGAATTTCTGTTGTTTTTAATGAGTCACACATCTCACGCGGAACGTTGACCCCGGAATCAGCTGATTATTTACTAATATACCAAATCATATATTTTTCTTTATTTATTGTTGAATTCTTCTGTGTTTTTGTGGTTGGTGTTCAATGTTCTTAAATAAGTGTGTGCAGGATGGTAATTATAAGTTCGATGGTCACCACATTTATACTATACGATATTTAATTGACTCTAAATTACTCTAAAAAGCTTGCAAATCCCTAACCAATACAATTCTACCATTTATCGACGTCTGTGGTCTAGTGGTTCGGGTGCCGGACTGCTGATCACGAAGTCTTGGATTCGCTATTCATCGAACATAAGTATTGTGTTTGTCTGGGTACTTCTTATGTATTGTAAGTACAGATTTACAAAACAAAGTATATAAGTATAGTTTTCCGCCCGCGGCTTCGCCCGCGTCGAGTTCGGTTATATCGCGTTTCCAAGAGAACTCTTCAAAAGTCCGAGATAAAAACTATCCTACGTTCTTTCTCAAGGTCAACTCTATCTCTGTACCAAATTTCATTAAAATCAGTTCAGTGATTTAGACGTGAAAGCGTAACAGACAGACAGACAGAGTTACTTTCGCATTTATAATATTAGTAGGGAAGTAGGGATTATTAGCTATTGTCTAGTATCCATGGTATAAGCTCTGCTTAGTTTCGGACTAGATGGTGCTGTGTAAAAATGTCCAAGAATATTGATTTATTTATAATAATCTATTATCTCTCGCTTAAACGGCGAAGGAAAACATTGTGAGGAAACCTTAGAATTTTTTTCCGATCGTGTGTGAAGTCTGCCAACCCGCACTAGTCCAGCGTGGTGGACTATAGCTTAACAAATTGTTGTTAAAAGTTTCAAACTTTAACGTCTCTCTCTTTTTAAGGTCCCCTCTCATTCTAAGAGGAGACCTGTGCCCAGCAGTGGGATAGTACATAATTATATGGGTTTAATGTTGATATACATTTATTGCGTTTCGTCGGGAGTGTAGGTTTCAGAGGTTCTGCCTCACAGAGCAAAACTGTGGAATGAACTGTCGCCTGCAGTATTTCCGGACCAATACGACCTTAAACCAAGAAAAGAGAACAGAGCAAACAAAGAAAAGAGCGTACTCAGGGGCGTATTTTGAAATTTGGCGCCCCGGGCCAATAAGTTTCGCCGCCCTAGAATTCTAGGAAAAATAGTATTTAAACTCCCTTTTAAAGACCGGCAACGCGCTCGTGACTCCTCTAGTGTTGCGGGTGTCCATGGGCGGCGGAAATCGCTTACCATCAAACGATCTGTCTATCCGTCTGCTCGTTTGCCCTATCCCATAAAGGTTATGGAACAACTGAATGTAAAGCTCAATACAAGTTCACAGTACAAGTACACTACAGTGTTATGCTATGTCTCAAAAATAAAAAAAAATACCGACAACAGCTTTTCCGTTATGTTGACAAAACGGAAGGTTTGTCATAAATACTCATCATTCAGATTGATGTGTACATTTTCCTCGCGGCGGCGCGGGCGCAGATTTACGTAACAGTTGGTACCTATATGATGTGTAGATCATTTCTGGACGAGTTGCTATGCATGGTTTTGAACGTAAACAATGGCATTTTAACGTCTAACGTACCTACGTACGTAAATATTATGTCGGTTTTCCCTGAAAGGATAGCATAATAAAATAGAAGATGCTAGCTATTTTTTTTCTTTAAAAAAACGTAACTCCACACTAGGATTTGCTCTTGTATCTTGGGTGCGTTTACAAACACAAATTTTCACATACACAAACACCCAGACCCGGAACAACTACATGTAGGTCATACAAATATTTGTTCCGTGCGGGGATCGAACCCACAACCCGTGGCTCAGAAGCCGATCTCTCGACGCGCGATGCCAAACGTGTCGTCGTCGTGGCAGTCGTTTGTTTTTCGATACCGAACTATTTTTAGAGTTAATTTTTTAACACCTTTGTTTAAAAATCGTTATGCTTACTTAACAGCTATTGCCCATGGCTTCGCTCCCGTGGATGTAGAAACTAAATAACAAGTAGAAGCATCATCATTAACCCATATACAAGAACCCATTGAGCCCTACCTGGCATAGTGGGAGTAATTCCACTCAAATTGCTGCTGCCCGACAGGGGCAGTACCTCCGCCTTGCAGAAAATCGAAGTAAAATAACACTGCTTTGAGTTGTGTTGTGTCCCTAAGGGTGTGCAAGGTTGCCAGTGCTTCACGAGGAAACGTTGTAATGGCAGTAGGGGAACATTAACCCTTATACTGCCAACCCAACTATTCCTATTTCGTTTTACATGGTCGGTAACGCACAAGTGAGAATCGTGCACCTAGACTCGACATTTCATCGAAAAGTGGTATACTTAATGGTTTATATGAAAATAAAACTATTTTGATTTATTATTTAACACCTCTGCTTAACCCTTAAGGGAATACAGGCGTGATGGTATTCGTGGACGTTCCGTTCAAAGTCAAATATTTTATTTAAATTATACCATTAAAATAGCACTTTTGAAAAATCAAAACTAGTTCCAAAAAGTGCGTCTTACGGAGAAGAACCGGCGAGAAACTCCATAGACAATCCTTTAAAAAAAAAACATGTTACGCAATGTTAATCTTGGTTTACTTTTTTTCGCTCGTAATGATTAAATTTCAGTTAGTAAGCAAAAATATTATCGTTGTATTTAGTTGGCGTTTCTTCTGTCTACCTAATATATGCAAGAAAAAAAAAATAGTGTCATTTGCCAAAACCCATTTACAAGCGACATTCAACCGTTAAAATAGCTCCACACTTGCTCAGTGGGGGAAGGGGGGACGTGACAAATTATAACTATAGTCGCAGAATAACTTATAGTATGTTTGGGAGTCGTAAAATTAATTGATAACCTGGAGGAATGTGGAGGAATACTTTGACGCTTGGACGTGACAATGTATAGTTCTTTTTATTTCCTTTTTTTTACGTAAACAGTAAAGGAGATGGACTAAATGTGCCCAAGTGTACACAAATAAATGCATTGCAATTAATTAACATAAAATAAAACAAGAATTTTGAATTACTATTTACAGCTTGTAGCAGCTGTCGAAAAAAAATCATAATTAAAAGAACTTTTCCGTTTTATTTCACCCCCTTAAAGTCCCCTTAATGTTGCCATACAAGACCCAATAAATCAAAACAGGGAAAACAATAACTATTACGCATAGCGGGCATAAAATGTAAAATAATCGTAACCTAAAATGTAATAATAATTAATCTATTATTATTAATGTTTTTCTCTCGATAAATGATACTATATATTATCGAATTAATACTGCACAATAATCAATTCAATACAATGCAACTGTAATTATGGACTGCAATTATTTCACTTTTGTACTGGCAGCACTCAAGCAATTCAAATGTCAAAACACATTACCTACCCTTCGTTTTTGATGTTTGGTGATTTCGTGCACCGGTTCGCGATAATCGTTTGGTTTTGTGTTTTAACTTGATATTGATAAAATGGACGTTTATATTATACTAGTTTTACGCCCGCGGCTTCGCCCGCGTCGAGTTCGGTTAAATCGCGTTTCCAAGAGAACTCTTCAAAAGTCCGAGATAAAAACTATCCTATGTTCTTTCTCAAGGTCAACTCTATCTCTGTACCAAATTTCATTAAAATCAGTTCAGTGATTTAGACGTGAAAGCGTAACAGACAGACAGACAGAGTTACTTTCGCATTTATAATATTACTAGTTTTCCGCCCGCGGCTTCGCCCGCGTCGAGTTCGGTTATATCGCGTTTCCACGAGAACTCTTCAAAGTCCGAGATAAAAACTATCCTATGTTCTTTCTCAAGGTCAACTCTATCTCTGTACCAAATTTCATTAAAATCAGTTCAGTGATTTAGACGTGAAAGCGTAACAGACAGACAGAGTTACATTCGCATTTATAATATTAGTAGGGATAGTAGTAGGGATAGTGTCGTAGCCCCACGCGAGTGCTCCACTTATTGTAAACTGTGTACTTATAACTTATATTCATAAAACTGATTTAGTCATACTGAAAAAAAACACTTTTTGAAACCTTTATAACTTTTGTTCACTGCTGCTGAGCAATATGCACCTTTTTATTTATTTTCATACAAGATCTGTACTATGAAATGACATACATTTTATTTGTGTACATTCTGGGGCATAGGCCCATACAATTTTTGGCCATCTCCTTTAGTTTCTTTTTTTTCAATATAATTACTTGTAAATTATAAATTATTGTTAATAAACATCAATATCCTGAGGAGAATATGAATTACTTAACAAATAAATATTTTTTAATACAAAAAGTCTTACCAACATTGATAACCTTGAAATGGGTTATATTAGAACTTATTGCCGTCCAGAAAGACCAAAATATTACCTTATTTTACATTCACACTACGATGAAAAATGAATAAATTCCATCAGTTTTTTTTTTGTCTTATTAATACACTAATTATTTCAATAGATAGGCATAAAAAAAATCTTTAATAGTAGTTGTGTTGGCAGTATAAGGGTCAAAGTCCCCCCACTGCCAACACAACGTTTCCTCGCGGAGCACTGACAACCTTGCTCACCGTAAGAAACATAACACAGCTCAAAGCAATGTTATTTCACTTCGATTTTCGGCAAGACGGAGATACTTGTCGAGTCGAGCAGCTCCAATTTGAGTGGAATTACTCCTACTATGCCCTACATTAAATATTACTATCCTAAGTCCTGCTACTGGGGATGTAAAATAAATCTTCATTACGACATCGACGTTCACGTGCACGAAGTACTCTAAAGAAAATATCATGTAGTAGCGAGGGGGCATCAGCATCACAGATATTATGAATGATTTTGTAAAGTAAAACAGAATCTACGCAGTCACGACGTATTTCCAGAGATTTGACTGTCTTTGTAGTTGTAGTAAGTGTGACCGGTCCTGTAGTCGAGTGCTTCAATAAATTTTAATGGTCTAATTGAAATAAAATATTTTACTTGACTTGATCCATGATTTTCCGTACTATAAAAAAAAAGATAGGGATTTCATCAAACCTTCGTTTTTATTATCTCCCTGCGACATAATTATATACTTATAGTATTATTTACAAACACACTGACGCGTGTCCCAGCCATAACAAGTCGTTAAATTGTGACAGATCATCGACAGCTGAGCATGCTTCAATGGACATTGCTGCATTGGTGACACAACTGCAGTCAGCTTCCGAGAGATTTATCATAATATAAAGACTTGTTATAATATGGTAGAATAAACAATATGAAATGATTAATTAAGTACTTCCACACATCAAAAAAAGTTTGCGATCACTAGCTTAAGCTGATATAATTTTATTTAATTCTAAATCTATATTTTTAAATAAAGAATCTAAAAAGAAGAAAAAATCATATTAAAATTTACCGTAACAAAAAAGATTTCGATTTTTCAGTGATCGCAAACTTTTTTTGATGTGTGTAGCTATTATTAAGAGGATCTTATCAATTTAAAAGTTCGCCCGTCGCATATTACCATATATACCGGCGACCTGAGTGTGTACATTCTTTATACTACTAAGGTGGCAAACAAGCATACGGCCCACCTGATGGTGAGCGGTTGCCTATAGATGCTTGTAACACCAGGAATATCACGCGTTGCCAACCCAATATTGAAAGAGGAATAGTTGGGTTGGCACTGTTTAAATCAACCAAACGGCGCAGGTTCGAATCCTGCCCTTAGTTGAATTTACCTTCGGTTAAATAACATAATCTTAGCAAAGAAAATGCAAAAATATAGTTAATACGTAAGGTGGTATCGTTCGACATCGAACTAACTGTAACGTAAGTCATGTTGAGAAGCAATTTTGCTTCTCAACCGACATGACGTAAATTCAGAATGTGAAGGCAAATTTCGAGCTGTCGTGGGACTCGCGGTGGCTTAGCGTCTGGTGTATTGAACCAGAAGGCTCGTTCGAATCCCGCAGTCGAATTCTTCCTTCGCTCAAATAAGGGTTTTTTTTATTGAAATGCTATGCATATACACGATCATAGTGCACGATAAAAATGGCTACTAGTTTTGAGTACGGCGCACTATCTTGCTACAAATCAGTTGGACGCGTGTGTTTATGCCAAAATCAAGAACAGCCGTGCTCACATTAATTATAATGTTATACACGACTTTTTCTACCCTTTTTCCAAGTCCTTTTGATGTTATAGGTATATAGTTATATACTCTATAATATTGGTGTTTAAAACATATATACCATCACACCTGTGTTTTGTAGTCGATTTTTTTGTATTCGATTATTTTTACGACGCCTGTGATCTAGCGATTCGAGTCATCATGAGGTCAATTCCAACAGGACACAAATATTTAATGCACACCACCTCTCTTAAAATTATAACTATATTTATACATTAATTGTTGACGTTCATACTGTCAATGTCAAACACATAAATGTCAATATGACAATTTGTTTTTTAATGGATTTCGACAAGAACCTCTAACATTCAAACTGGGCGCATTGTGCACCGAGGGACCAAATAAATTGTTTCATTTTCCTGTTAAAACGGAGACTATACCGCTCTCAACTCTTAAACATAAAACTAATAATAACTGAAGTAAATATATCTGGTAGGAGCTGTTGCAGTGATACTGAGCTCAAATGAGAGAAATGCTCACGTTATTTACGAAAACTGTCAACGGTTTAGTAGTTCCCTATCAGAATACCAGCGCTGTGGCATTGTTCTCTCAATGTCGCAGCATTTTGCTGAGATGGGGTCCTTTTTGACCTCGTACAGGGCTGCTGTAGTAAATGTACTGTGTATATGTAATGTAGTCTTGATCTCTGTGCGAGTCAAATAAAGTTTCTTTCTTTCTTTCTTCTTTCTTAGTTACAAGCGCTGCTTATCAAAAGGTTTTAAAGGGCGTCACAGACGGCGAAGTTACTATAATATTTTATGGTAAGATGCCTGGATACAAAATATTATAGTATTTTATGGTATCACACACGGTTAATATTCTATAATATATCCTCTCAATTTTTAGTACGAGTAGCATGTTAAGATATATTTCGCATCAACATAAAATTTCCATATCGCTCGATAGCTTCGGAACCCTTCCTGCGTCTGTATTTCCGAGCACGTACCTATAACCCGAATCTTTTCAAAAGTAGGGTGAACAGGCATCTTCTGGGTATGCTCGCTCCATCTTCGACCTCATCTTTGCTCCGAAGCTAAGGTTGAGGTCAAGAGCAAGCCCATTTTAGATAATAGTAATATGAAAATATTATAGTATCTTAGCCGTTTGCGATAGTTCATACAAAATATATAGTGAGCGATATTTTATCTTAACATAAAATATTATATAGTATCTTCGCCGTGTGTGACGCCCGTAAGACCTGAAGTCAATATATTATCCTTCTTCGAGACTATTCCCAACAATATTGGGGTCGGCTTCCAGTCTAAACAGATGCGGCTGAATGTTGTGTTTTACACGAAGCGACTACCATCAGACCTCCGCAACCCAATTTCTGAGAAATACCGATATCCTGAGGATAGACTGGTTGTCAGGCTTTTTGGGCTTCTGACTACACTAGCGATTGTATTAGATGTTCGTATACGTGTTTTTGCTTTATGTTAACGAATGGTATCCCATCCTTGGGCCTCAAGTCAGATACTTTATTTTGAATCAACAGTCTATGAAATCTTTCAGAGCTGGGACCAACCTTGAAATCGCGAAAAAACAGCTAGTCCATTTATTTTGTCCTGTTGAAATAATGTGCCTAAATGTAGTGAATAGCTGATTTTTTTCTGTTACACCTATGCTGTCCTTTGTGCCCCAAATCTTGCAATCAAAGCGACCTCTGAGCAGCTACTGACGACGCTGTGGAAGTGATAAAGTCCTGGGCGAACAGCATTTAAAATTCGTACCATTGACATGGAGGAGAAGCTAATTGTTTACGCGAATTCAGGGTTGGTTCTACAGTAAAACTGGTTCCTAATGATGACTACGGAGACCGCTGAATTTCTACATACATACATACATACCATCACGCCTGTATTCCCCGAAGGGTTAGGCAGAGGTGTACTAATGTACACCCACATTTCGCCGGTATGTTTAGGTCCCATGTAATAGGGGGCGAGCCTATTGCCATTTAAAAAATAAAACTCGTGTCGCAGTGTTAGTTGCTATACTCCTATAATACACTATATAAAAAATCGGTCAAGCCGTTTCCGAGGAGTATAGTTTTGCATACCCTTACACATATACATATAAGTGAAAAGGGTGGCCCTGGAGAATATTTTTATGGCAAAACAACGTTTGCGGGGTCAGCTAGTATACTATAAAAAGCAGTGATAGTATGGTTCCGTCCACAAAGGTATTTCGCCGTAATAAAAAGAAGAAGATCGAGTTAGCCTGCAATGAACTGCAGAAAACAGGGAAACAGTGGAATGCAGTTTACGTCAGTTTATTAATATACGTCAGTAATGTTTACATTTCTCGAGTGTTATATTAATAAAGTGGCTTACACTACTTGCTAAAGCTGATGCATGCGTGCCGTCAGCTGGAACTGGTCTACTCAAAGCCGCTATGGCTCTTTCTTCAAAAGGCCATTTCAGACGTTGCCCTATATTGTAACACTCACATAATTGTTACTATTATATTATTATGTCTGGACTTTAAATGAGATCATGATTTTCTAAGTTTGTTTCGGTATTTCTTCTCAGAGGTTGTCAGGGAATGTTGGCGCCATCTATGTAGTTATAAAAAATTCAAACATTGATTTGTAATAAGACAAGACCTATTTACAGAAATAAATAGGTATCATTTCATATATACTTACAATGCTACAGGTACTTACAGTACAAGAGGCGCCATACTAACTGGTTGTCGACTGACAACCTGGCATGCGCAAGAGTGACGCGCCACCTAAATTTAAACACCGATATTGACACCAAAACAATGTGCATTGTTTTGCTATTCATCGTCAACCCATATACTGTCCCACTGCTGGGCACGGGTCTCCTCTCACAGAATGAGAGGGATTAGGCTATAGTCCATCACGCTGGCCTATTGCGGGTTGGCAGACTTCACACGCCGTCGAGAAAATCTCTAAGGTATGCAGGTTTCCTCACAATGTTTCCTACATTGTAGTAATAATTTAAAAGAGTAACCATGGAGTTTCTTGCTGGTTCTTCTCCATAGGAAACGACCGATTTGGAACCGTGCACCTAGACTCGACATTTCATAAGTGCCTGGATATGGTTTATATGAAAATAAAACTATTTTTTAAACTATTTATTGACGACCTCTGTGGTCTAGCGGTTCGAGTGCCGGACTGCTGATCATAGGGTCGTGGGTTCGATTCCCACAGGACACAAATATTTGTGTGGGTAAGACATGAGTATTTGTGTTTGTATGGGTGTTTCTTATGTATTATAAATATGTATTTACAAAAAAAAGTATATAAGTATTATATCCATTGTCTAGTACCCATAGTACAAGCTCTGCTTAGTTTGGGACTAGATGGTGTTGTGTAAAATGTCCCAAAAATATTATTATTATAAAAATATTATTATATTATAAAATATTTTGATAGGTGATCCGTTGTCATATATGACACCTTGTATTTGTATTAACTACTAGAAATAATTGACTCGGTGCCACGGTACATCAATACCAACAGGTCGACGATCTGATGCAAATAGGCTAGATTCTATTAATAGGTCGCTAGGTCATTGTAGTGCCTTGGATTACACAGATTCGGTTACCGAGAGTAACGTGTTTTGTTTTCCAAGTGGGGCAGTTATTGACCTATTAGGTGATGAATCGGGGTCGTAGACGATATGTTAAACTTATAGGGTCGTTCATATAACTATGGGTTCAAGGTTGAAGTGTTAGTTTTGCTATCCTTTTGGATTATAATTGTTGATCTGAACTATAACCATAGGGAGTTACCCTAGAGGCGGACACTTACGGTATTTTTGTAAAAAAAATAAAAACTATTGTAATAAAAAACTTGAGAGGTGTCAAGGGACACCCGGATGGAACGAAGTTCCTTTCATTAAAATTTAATAATTAAAAATAAAAAAACCTGTATATACTCAACAATTCACAACGCGCGAAATTCAAATATTGTCATTCACTCAATAATATTTGAATGCTTGTCAACAATGTGTCGTGACAACTTTTCGTAAGAATTTTTTCCGTCTAGCCCCCTTTCACAACGCGCGATAAGGAACTTCGTTCCAATAATAATAAGTTTGTAGAGGGAGTTTGTCAATAAAAAATAAGTTACTTTTTCCTCCACATTTATTATACAAAATACCCATATCGCGGACGGAGCTGTTACATACCGTTCACGGTTGGGCAGACTAACTGTCATCTTAAACATCTATCAGGTGGCGTTAGTAGCGCACCTGTCATAAGAGTAAGAGTTTGTTAAGAAGGAGTTTCGTGTTACATGTTTAAAGAAACCTTAAAAAATATTTCCTTAACACATACAAACATTACACACATACATACACACACTTATTAATAACTACACAAATATGGTAAACCCTGGCTCCTAAACCAGGTGATCTGTGACTTAGGAGGCAGTGCTTTACTGCCGCTGTGATACCATTTAAAAGTTAGTATGTTTTGCAGGTACAAATCAATTAGACATTAATTTAAAATAAATAAAAAAAACTAAACAAATTTTAGGAAAATCTTAAAGAAATTCAAATTTAACTTCGGGCTTATAATTTTGCACGAATGTTATTGTGGCATCTAGTACCTAGTATATAGTAATTTTTGAACCCGTAGCGCAGGACGAAATTTAAATAAAAGACAACGATCTATGATCATCATTATCATCATGTCAGCCACAGGAGGTCCACTGCTGAACAAAGGCCTCCCCCACAGACTTTCACAAGGATCGGTTACAAGCCGCCTGCGTCCCACGATTTCCAGCGACCTTTACCAGGTCTGTCCAATTCGTTGGAAGCCGTCCTACGCTGCGCTTTTCTGTGCATAAGTATAAAATAATAATATTCTTGGACGATTTTACACAACACCATCTAGTCCCAAACTAAGCAGAGCTTGTACTATGGGTACTAGACAATGGATATAATACTTATATACTTTTTTTGTAAATACATACTTGTAATACATTAGAAACACCCAGAGAAACAAAAAAAACTTGAGAGGTGTCAAGGGACACCCGGATGGAACGAAATTCCTTTCATTAAAATTTAATAATTAAAAATAAAAAAAACTGTATACACTCAAAAATTCACAACGCGCGAAATTCAAATATTGTCATTCACTCAATAATTCGAAATTCAATTATTGTTGACAAGCAAAAAGTGTCGTGACAACTTTTCGTAAGATTTATCCGTCTAGCCCCCTTTCACAACGCGCGATAAGGAACTTCGTTCCAAAACACTTATTTTTCATCACATAAATATCTGTGTCCTCTGGGAATCGAAACGACTTCGTGATCAGCAGTCCGACACTCGAACCACTAGACCACAGACGTCATCAAATATAATTATATCCATCACTAGCTGTACCCCGCGATTTCACCAGCCCTGACTTTTTCCTTTTTGCTCGGCTCCTATTGGTCGTAGCGAAATGTTATATAGCCTATAACCTTCCTCTATAAGTGGACTATCCAACACAAAAATATTTTTTCAAATCGGACCAGTCGTTTCTGAGCTTAGCGCGTTCGAATAAGCAAGCTCTTCAGCTATATATGTATCTGAAGAGAGGTGGGGCATAGCGGGAATAATTTCACTCAAATTGGAGCAAGCCCGACTGAGGAAGTACGTCCGCCTTGCAGAAAATCGAAGTGAAATAACACTGCTTCGAGCTGTGTTGTGTTACAATGGATTATGTATATACTCATCATCATCATCAGCCTATAATAGTCCACTGCTGAATGTAGCCCTCCCCCAATGTGCGCCATTTCATCCTGTACTCGGCTTTTCACATGGATGTGAAAAGCTGCTGGTAGAAGCTGAAGCTTTTACCAGCAAATCATCAAATGCTTGCCGGAGGGCGTCCTACACTACGTTTGCCGAGTCGCGATCTCCACTGAAGAATACGTCTACCTCACCGGTTGTCGGTTCTTCTGCAGATATGGCCAGCCCACTGCCACTTCTGCTTGCTAATCCGTTGTGCTTTGTCGGTTACTTTGGTACTTGGTTACTTATATACTATTTTGTTGTAAACCATTAGAAACCCCCAGACAAACACAAACACTTATTTTCATTACATATATATTTGAATCCTGTGTAGATCGAACCCTCGACCTCATAGTCAGCACTCCGACACTGGAACCACAGACGCTGTTAAACCTATACCATTAGTGTTGGCTATAATACAATTATATTTAATCAACACCTCGTAAGTTTCTTCCCACATTTTCTTAAAACAGTAATGACACATATCTTAGGACAAAGCATTAACTTCTTCCGTCCTATATTTAAAATTAGGTCTTTCATATTTCCTAGACAAAGCGGCCACCTGTAAGGTCATTGTCTTACAATTTCGACACAAAAACTAAAATAATTTCATCTGGAAACGTTTCAATGCGCATGAGTTTGTGTTTTTCGAATGAATTTTATTATTTTCGTAAACATATTTAATGTTTCCTTGTGTTTGCAGATAAAACTGTATACTCTAGGACGATTTTATAAATAAAAATCGTCCTAGATTTGACTACTTCGTCATCAACTTAACGTTTGTATGTGTTTGTGTTGGAGTGTTTCTTATTTGCATATTACAAGTAGGTACATAATATAATATTTATAATAAGAAAATAAGGAAGTATCATCATTATCCATCGTCTAGTACCCATAGTCTATCTGCTTAGTTTGGGGCTAATGTTATTTATACCACTAAGATGGCAAACCGTAGCATATTAGACGCTTGTAACACCAGGGGTATCACTTGCACGTTGCCAACCCTGTAAAACGAAAGAGGAATAGTTGGGTTGGCAGTATAAGGTTTAAAGTCCCCCCACTGCCAATACAACGTTTTCTCGCGGAGCACTGGCAACCTTATTGCTTACCGTTGGAACACAACACGGCTCAAAGCAGTGTTATTTCACTTCAATATTCTACAAGGCAGAGGTACTTCCCCAGTCGAGCAGTCCCTCCCACTATGTTCTACCACTCTGACAAAATGGTACAGAGTAAAATGTCCAAAATTGTTATTTTAGAGCAGTGTTGTTGAGCTTTAGGAATTTCTCAATGGCAGCTAAATTCGCTCGCCCTAAAAAAAGCTACAAGCAGATCAGTAGGCACACTCTCTGCTTAACAATTTCAGTAATACAGGTGTCATGGTTTGTTGAGTAGGTAAATAAATGAAAAAGAATCATGATCACTTTTGCTAATTTTGGCTCGAAACAAAATATATAATGTAAAATGTATAATAATTGTCAGCTTGTATACAATGACGATTGTACCTACGTAAAAAGTACAATGTATTGCTTGGCAGCTCAAAGGACGGTAGTTGACGTTATTATACCACGAATTCTGCCAAACAACCGCAGGATTATTAACGGAGATTTTCCGAAACCTGTGTATTAAAACTAAAGTACGACCATTTATTTATTTGTTGTTTTTTTTTTTTTTTTTTTTATGTGCTAGGGTGGGCAAACGAGCAGACGGATCACCTGATGGTAAGCGATTACCGCCGCCCATGGACACCCGCAACACCAGAGGAGTTTCAGGTGCGTTGCCGCCCTTTTAAAAGGTTTGGGCGTCCGGTATCCTCACTCACTCGACGAAACACAACGAAAACGTTATTTCACGCCGGTTTTAGTATTGTTGATTGCCATGCGGACATCACAATCGTTAGTTGTAGTCAGAAGCCCAAAAAGCCTGACAACCAGTCTATCCTCAGGATATCGGTATTACCCAGAAATTGGGTTGTGGAGGTCTGATGGCAGTCGGTTATTGTAAAATACTGATGTTACCGCATCTGGTTATACTGGAAGCCAAGATAGTTGGAAAAAGCTCGAAAGAAGAATAAGATGATAAATATAACAAGTAAAACTGTTTGTTCATTATAGTTCAAGAGAGGTAGAGCATAGTGGGAGTAATTCCACTCAAATTGAACATTGTGAACATGCATCTCACGTCTCGCGTCCTTTGTCATAGACAAATTAAGTGGAGACGTGAATGAGTTGTTGCGCGTGTGGCACAGATTACGCATAGGTATATACTAAAATATTATGTATTATGTCTGATAATAGTTTTTACTTAGTTTATGCGTCTATATTTCTGCTTCTGCAAAGTCCTGATGGTTTTATTACGATATTTATTTAAAAATTATCGAATTATTTTATTTTATTTATTTTTGTTAAACTATACATACTGTCCGTGGCTTCATAAACAGGCCCTATCAGAATATCAGCGCTGCAGCTTGATTTGCTTTTTGCTGCAGCACAGTCCTGAGATAGGGACCTTATTCTAACATCGCACAGGAAAAGTACCTACTTACTTCCTTAGTTTTAAGACTTATTAAATTGTTATGTTAAATTGTATTTTGTCCTGTTTTGTGCCTGTCAGAATAAATTTTCTTTCTTTCTTTCTTTCAAATTGAAGTTACCGACTGGGTACTCCGCCTTGCAGAAAATCGAAGTGAAATAACACTACTTTCAGCCACTTTGAGCTGTGTTGTGTTCCTAACGGTGAGCGAGCATTGAGAGCGTGTTGGCAGTGGAGGGACTTAACCCTTATACTACCAATGTGAGTGGAACTACTTCCACTATGCCCAACCTCTTTTAAAATTTTGACAGTTACAACACAAGAACACGGAACAAAACAATATTCTTTTGTGCTGATTATACAGTTCAATGATAATAAACACAAATTATTGTTTGACTCCAAAATAAAACGTCAGAAGGTTAGGTAAAACTTGTTGTCTATATCGCCCAATATTATTACTATAAATTAACAACACAACATTACGTACACCGTACACAAAAACTGGGACTCGGTGCCCGGTTAATGGTAATAGGCTTGTCCCTTATAACATGGGACCTAAACATACCGGCGAACTGTGGATGTAGGTACTTTAGTAACACCTCTGCCTAACCCTTTGGGGAATACAAGCCTGTAGGATTTTTCATTCATCATCAACACATATACAGTCCTAGGCACGGGTCTCCTCTCACAGAATGAGAGGGATTAGGTTGGCCATCACGCTGGCCTAGTTCGGGTTGGCAGATTTCACTCATCATCGAGAAAAATCTCTAAGGTATGCAGGTATCCTCACGATGTTTTCCTTCACCGTTTACGTGAGTGATAATTAATTATTAATACGCACAAGATTTCGAAAAGTCAGAGGTGCGTGCCTTGGATTCTAACTCGAGACTTTCGACTTGGCAGTCCAATGGTCATACAGTATGGTATGGTATACCTATCATAAGGTATTTTTACTGTTTACTTTATATTTCCAGCCTAGATTATTTCAAGTATATTATAAAGTACTGCACTACTTTGTAAATGTTTTCGAGGTGAACGCCCTACGTGATAGTCGAGTTACTAAAATTGTATTTTTTATAAATAGTTAAGTAATATTTTTATTATGAATCTATGAATCAACCTGACTCTCTGAAGTAGTTGCCAATATAATAAAACCCATCATCATTAGAGAGAGTGCCCTTACTAAAATATACCAAGTATTATGTTAATATTGTCTAAGAACAGTGACGGCCTACTGTATTTTTATTTATTTATTTTTTTAAAGAAAGAAAGATTTTTTTCTAACAGCCACAACAGGACAAAATATAAAACAACAAAATAAACATATTCAAGTCTTAAACTAAGGAAGTACAGACGCCAGTAGGTCAACCTATCCAAATCTGTCAACTTGGGCCGTATGCTTGTTTGCCACCTTAGTAGTATAAAAACTTGAGAGGTGTCAAGGGACACCCGGATGGAACGAAGTTCCTTTCATTAAAATTTAATAATTAAAAATAAAAAAACCTGTATACACTCAACAATTCACAACGCGCGAAATTCAAATATTGTCATTCATTCAATAATATTTGAATGCTTGTCAACAATATTTGAATTTCGAAAAAAGTGTCGTGACAACTTTTTCGTAAGAATTTTTTCCGTCTAGCCCCCTTTCACAACGCGCGATAAGGAACTTCGTTGCAAAAAATATATTAGACACTCAAACGTAATACTAGTTAAAATCACATACGTACACGTTGCATCTATTTTAAAGTCAACTCCAGTATCTAAACATTATATTGGCACGAATACAATTCAGTAAGGACGCCGGTTGGGATCAAAATAATCATAAATCCACGCTAATCATAATTATTATTATGATCTATAACTTATACGCCAATTGCAATACAAGCATTTGTTAGCGCAATTTTTTATATGAAATGCTAGCTGTTGCTATCTATGTCCTTCTTCAAGGTCCAATTTATCTCTGTACCAATTATCATCCAAATCATTTCAGCTGTTTAGGCATGAAAGCGTAACATACAAACAGACAGTTTCGCATTTAAAATATTCAAAGTCAAAGTCAAGTCAAATGTTTTATTTCAATTAGACCATTAAAATAGCACTTTTGAAAAGTCAAAACTAGTTGCACGGTTCCAAGAAGTGGGTCTTATGTAGAAGAACCGGCAAGAAACTCCATAGACACTCTTTTTAAAAAAACATGATCACAATGATATTCTTAGTTTACAATTTTTGTTATAAATAGTTATTGAGAACAATGCAGCTTGATGTGTACCTACTAACAAATTAATCCAGTATGAAACATAGAAAGAATAAATAAAAAAGATTGCCATTGACAGTAAGAGCTGACCAGCCCCGACAGACGGCACCCGTTCACGAGTATGATGTGTGTATCGGCGTCGATCGACTCAACCATGTTGCAGGGAATAAAACGACCCGACATTATTAAACGACCACTAGTTATTAGGTAGGGATGTGTTAAAGACCATTGGTGCAGTAGATAATGAGGAGAATTTTAAAATGTATTTACATGTTTTAATGTTATTTTAGCGAAGGAAAAAATCTATCCAGTAAACGCAGGTTCGAATCTTGCCGCGGTCGAATTTTAAAATCATAGCAATTTAAAAAAACACAAAAAGATATTCATCATCAACCCATATACTGTCCCACTGCTGACAAAATTTAATGTGACAGGTGAAAATGCAAATTTTAGTTCCCTACATCGTCATTTGTATGTAATTTATCTTCCGTCTTGTCTAAAATAGTGTATGGTTTTGGGTAGATTTTTGAGTACTTATAGAATTAATTATAAATACCTATTGTATAACCAAATATCACGCTAATGATTCTTTGATTTTTGAATACAACCCTCTCAATTATACGGTGTCAGTGTACGGGGTATGATTGACTTGAGTGAGCAACAGTGCGACATTATATTTAGCATCTTTTTTATACGATCACTGCTCCAAAAAAAGTCTGAAGACCTGAATGCAGTGTGTAGGTATACTTACCTATTTCAAACAAAACATATATAAAACAATTCATTAAAATTCCGAATTCCGATGTCGACATTTTGTTTACTAGAAAAGAACTTACTTTGGCAAAGATTATCCATATTTTCAGAGGAAATAGG
This sequence comes from Acronicta alni, assembly GCA_964056405.1. Lineage (NCBI taxonomy): Eukaryota > Metazoa > Arthropoda > Insecta > Lepidoptera > Noctuidae > Acronicta > Acronicta alni. The sequence goes on from OZ043942.1 coordinate 7,314,924, forward strand.
TCACTATCTGAAACAGCGGAAGGAGCCGTAGACAATTAAAGAGAATTTAGATTTGTTTATTTATTCGTATTACCTATTCAGAAAATAACATTATAACCGCACCCAATACAGTGCTCCGCGAGGAAACGTTGTGTTGGCAGTGGGAAGACTTTGACCCTTATACTGTCAACCCAACTATTCCCCTTTCGTTTTACAGGGTCGGCAAGCGTCTACAGGATACCGTAACCGCTTAAGCGTTAATTAATTGGATGGGTGACCGCGTACCCTTTCGTAGTCGCTCTTCAAACTCTCAGGGCAAAACCCACGCAACTATAATCGTTTCAATGCCCTCAGTAAACGCCCCGTCTCGGGCACTTACTTTGCTATTTTGTGTGCCAACTGTACTCAACAGGACGCAATGTTTCCTGTTTGTAATACTAGAAAAAGAAAATAGATAGTAATATCGCCAGGTAGAGGCCATGGCAGATCCCATGGCCATGGGGCAAGTTAAGGAAAGTGCAGTTTTTAGTCTGAAATAGGTACCCTACCGGCACCCCAGGTGGCGAACGATCCATAAAGATTTTTCTTCGGTACTTTATAAAAAAAGTGGCTGAACATACATACAAGGCATGCAGAAACATATAATACATAAATCAGAAAATCGAAGTGAACTAACACAGCTTTGAGCTGTGTTGTGTTCCTAACGGTGAGCAAGGTTGCCAGTGCTCCGCGAGGAAACGATGTGTTGGCAGTTGGGGGCTTTGACCAATAAACTGCCAACCCAACTAGGTATTCCTCTTTCAGATTGATTCCTGACACTTACGTGAATGTTATACATTGAAATAAAACTACTTTTTACGGATTTTATCGCGTTATATTGATATTAATGATCACGACGTTTCGGACCCTTTGCGTCCATGAACACATCGCTGATGTCAAACATCGCCGTTCCAAGAAGTCAGCAGTTTGTGAACATACACTTGACAAAGCTCAGCAAAGGTCTATTCTATCTCTGTATCATATCTACCCGCAACTTCGTTCGCGTGGAAAAGTTACTTTTAATCATCGTTGTAATTTGGCTAATTAACTCAAAATCGTTTTATATTATGGCCTATAAGTTATTCTGATGTATAAATAATAATACTGTAAAGTTTCATCAAAATCCGTTCAGTAGTTTTAGCGGGAAAGAGTAACAAACATACACACTCACAAACTTTCGCCTTTATAATATTATTGTGATGTGATAATATTAGTGTGATATTTTATCGAAATCGATTCAGCGGTTTAGGCCTTTTCTCTCTAAAAGTCCTCTGGGTTAATCGCAGACAAAAGTTAATATTTTATAAATACCTACCTACTAAAAACTAAGTTCTTGAATCTGATTTTAATTGCGTGTTGGTATGTTTAATTCAAGGTCTTGCTGTCAAAAGCCCTCTTCAGCATTATCAGCTGTCAAATAATCCAAAAGCAATGTTCTCTTTGTTCCTAATACTAAGTGTATTGGCGCCTCTCTCCGTCGCCGATTATAAATAGAAAAGCACGTTTTCTTACAATTAGTGGGCGGACATCTTAATCAAAAGAGGAACGTCAGTAATTTGGGTGAACATGCCTCTAAATTTTATTGTATTCTGCTTGGCACCCAACGCGTACAAAATATGTGTTCAAATAATATCATAAGTATTCAATAACTATGATGTGTTCAAACTCTTCAATGCGTGCGTCCTACCGGTAATATATATATATTTTTTATTATATTAAGGTGGCAAACAAGCATACGGCCCACCTGATGGTAAGCAGTTACCGTAGCATATAGACGCTTGCAACACTAGTAGCATAACTTGCGCGTTGCCGACCCTGTATTGAAAGAGGAATAGTTAGGTTGGCAGTATAAAGGTCAAAGTCCCCCCACTGCTAACACAACGTTTCCTCGTGGAGCACTGGCAACCTTACTCACAGTAAGAAACACAACACAGCTCAAAGCAGTGTTATTTCACTTCGATTTTCTGCAAGGCGGAAGTACTTCCCCAGTCGGGCAGCTCCAATTTGAGTGGAATTACTCCCACTATGCCCTACCTCTCTTAAAATATAGCAGGAGAATCATAATAGAAGAAATAATTCGTACACTTCAGAACCAACTTTTATTGGACGGACTTTTAACGGATCCGAAACGTAGAGACACTCACGGTAAGTGTGGTCCACAAGTTTAAAGTTCTTAGATCTATGCTCGGAGTCTATCTGAGGGATAACATTTGCAACGAAATCTTAATGCCTTAGAGATTATTCTCCGCAATGTGTGAAGTCTGCCAACCCGCACTAGGCCAGCGTGGTTGAGTACTTATAGCCTCTCAATGAATCCTAGATATTAAATCTTTTTAGTTCACAGTTTTTAATTAAATCACATGAACTGAAATATACATCATCAATCCATATACTGTCCCATTGCTGGGCACGGGTCTCCTCTCACAGAATGAGAGGGATTAGGCTATAGTCCATCACGTTGGCCTACTGCGGGTTGGCAGACTTCACACGCCCTCGACAAAATCTCTAAGGCATGCAGGTTTCCTCACGATGTTTTCCTTCACCGTTTTAAGCGAGTAATAATTAATTATTAATACGCACATGATTTTGAAAGACCAGAGGTGCGTGCCCTAGATTTGAACTCGAGACCTTCGACTTGGCAGTCTAATGGTCATACCACTAGGCTATCACTGCTGTTTTCTCTTTGTTAGGCTGTCATTCTATTTTCATATGACAGAGACAAAGCGATTTGTTTTCAATTAAAAAAGCGTTTTAGTTTTTAGGTTTTTGTTTGAGATGGCCCATCTATCGCTAGTTACATTTAAATGTCTTTGGTAAAAGCGAAATTATTTTATCCGACCCATTTACAAATAAAATCATTTGACTTTTCAGTGAGATTAAACAAATTAAATTATGTTTAAACAGATTTTAATACCTTTTTAAAAGCAATAAAATGTTTAAAAATGCCATTTCTAACCTCAATACCGAGCGCCAAACTTACGCAATTAAATCAAAGTTTTCCCGCGTATTTTCGTCGATTCAAAATGGTGTAGTGAAGGTCAATGTCAGATTATATACGTTTGAGTTACGCATAGTCTATGGTTCAGGGCTGTCTGACGGACAATTTTATTGTTTTTAAGCAAAGAAAAATAAATAATGAAGTTCCAAATTGAAAACAGAATGAAAAATGTTTAGTATGCATTACATGATAATTTCATTCTTTAATATAATTTATTTTCAATACCAGCAAGGTATTTCATGATAATATGTTTAGGAATTGGTAAATCTTTTTTGGACTGGCTTTTCTTATTTAAATAACATCAATATTATAAAGGATGTATAGGTTCTTATTCTATTAATCAATTATTTTTATCAATACATATTATTATACATAGTATACTTACCAAAAAAGTTATATAGGTAGGTATTTCTAAAGATGTTCATGATCAAGAAAACCTGAAAACTTCATGAAGAGAAATTATCTTCCCGAACTCAACAAGATCACCCACCCAAACAAATCAAACACCCAAAACTGTTTAACAAATAAATGCTTATTATTAGCTAGATATTATTTATTTTAAAGTCCCCTGCGACACAAAACTAGTTCCCTAGTCACCGAGCAGTGTTTTTAAATCAATCAGCTCCTTACTTATGGCTATTTTTTATGGGAAATAAATCTTTCTTGTGAGGATTAAATGATTAAATTAATTATGACATCTTGACAACTTTTACATGTAGGTATATCTCATCGATTAATCGTATAATTAAAATTAGCCATATGAATTTTAAAAAGACATTGACATAAAACTAGGTTTTACGGATTTTATCGCGTCATATTGATATTATTAATCCCGACGTTTCGGACCCTTTACATTGTCAATGTCTAATATTCGCGGTAAAATACTAAAATGACATGTCAATAATAATTTCAAAAGCTAAAGGCCACGCTATATTCTGGCAACCCTGTATATCTGAGCATGTAACACATTAGTCTCCCTGATTTATTTAAATCTCTCTCTGTGCAAAAAAAAGTTTATAAATATAATTATATTATTGTATTTACGAACGTTTTCCTGTGACATGTACCCGAATATTACTTTATTTTCGCGCCATTTCCTGTTTTCTTAACCTAGGTGTTAATTTTATTAGTTTTTTTTATAACTGAATTCATTCGTCGGGTGCATTGGAACACGCTTCGATAACTTAACATCACGCCTGTATTACTCGAATGGTAAAGCAGAGGTGTACCTACAGAGCGCACCCACTCTGTCCGATATGTTTTAGATTATAATAATTACCAGTGGAAATATTTCCGATCCGATACGACTAGTGATGGTTAAAGCATTTATTTGTAAGCCATTGTTTATCATATATAGTGTGTAATTGTTGGTTTTCCTTAATAAATAAAAAAAAAATAAAGCATTATTAAGAAGCGTGATTATTATAATTATATAGCAGTTCACACTTTATGCTATAATGCTTTAAAGCTATTTTGCTTTATATCGCATATCACTCTCTCTCTCTCTCTCTCTATAAACCAATTACTGTCCTTGGGGCGTCGGGTACAGCGTGTTACAAGTACGGCATATAAATTAAGCATGCTATAATAAAGCACATAAAATCGCTTGCTTACAAAATTAAGCAGATTTATAGCAACTTTGAACACCACTAGGTACGACATGGCAACCTTCAAGAAGCGAGCCTATTCTAAAAGGCCGGCAACACACTGCAAACTTTCGTGCTGTGGGTGTCAATGGGCGGCGGTGATCACTTACCATCAGGTGCCCCGCTTGCTCGGGTACCTCCCTCTTCCATAAAAAAAAATGTAGTAAAGGGTGAGCCTATTGTCATAAACAGGCAGGGGTTATATTATTGGATCACTACGTGACGTATTATGATCAGTCGTGACTAGTTCTCAGTTCTTCACAGTTTCTGTCACTGTACAGTATATAATATTCTATGCTATAGCCAAACCCTTCTCATTCTGAGAGACCTATGCCCAGCAGAAGAAAGTATACATATATACACTGGCCTGCAAAAATAAGTTCAGAGGCCATCACATCAAGCTACCACAATCTGTCAAATTATTTTGATTGATTTCCAACTTTAATACAAAACAATGAGGTTCATATTCAATTGGGAAAATGTGACAGTTTTGGATATCTTGACATGCTGGAGTCTGTACCTATTACACTTTTAAATATATATTTTTTCTAAACTATGGAAATAAGATATTTATAATAAAAAAAACGTTTTATAGCAAATTTTATCAGCTTTCTTTGAAACTATAGTAAACTATTTAGTAACATTACTAACTTAAAAAAAAGATAAAACAATAAAAATAACTTAAAAAGTTATTGCACTTTCAAAAGTATGTCACTTAGTTTTGCATCTTGTAGGCCAGTGTAGCTTGCTGATATTTAAGCAATTTGTAATTTCCTTTTTAACGCCTTTCAGTCATCTTTAGCTAACTAAGCGGTATTGTAAACATACGAAATCTGTTTCTTTTTCGCTGGCAGACTATTGGGTAGGAACATAAAAATAATAATAGACGGCACGTGGTACTCCACGCGAAATGTGTAAATATCTCAAAGAATATCTGTTGATGCGGCCGGATGATGTGTTTTCATGTTAGACTAAAAAAAAATTTTTTTCTTATAAACCTATTTTTTTAAAGCAGTGATAGGCTGGTGATATGACAATCACACATCTTGAGTGTGAATCCAACCTTTCACTGTTCTAAATCATATTATTAAGAAGCCAAGGCACGCACCTCTGACTTTTCGAAACTATAATATGAAGCCAAGGCACGCACCTCTGACTTTTCGAAACTATAATATGAAGCCAAGGCACGCACCTTTGACCGAAGTCATATTAAGAAGCCAAGGCCCGCACCTCTGACTTTTCGAAATCATATTAAGAACCCAAGACACGCACCTTTGACTGTTCGAAATCATAATAAGAAATCAAGCCACGCACCTCTGACTGTTCGAAGTCATAATAAGCAGCCAAGGTACGCACCTCTGACTTTTCGAAATCCTGTGCGTAATTAATAAATTAATTGTGTGACTGAAAACTGTTTTGAGGTGGTAATATAGGATTCTGCTGGTAATCCAATGACATTACTGGGCATATGAGACTCAACAACTGATGTGTCAAGATGACATCGCGAGTAATACCACTGGTGTTGCTGTCGTCTATAGGCTGCGGTTGCCGCTTACTGATGGTAGGTACCATTAAAATGATAATACTGATTTTCATCTTAGTATTTTCTCGATGACGTGCAAAATCTGCCATTTGGCATAGATATTAGGATGATACCTTACAAACCAATTGATTTCTGACATGCGAATAGTAGACATTGAAACAAAACTACTTTGTACGGATTTTATCGCGATAAATTGATTTTATTAATCACGACATTTCATAAGATAAACAGTGATAGCCTAGTGGTATGACCATTGGACTTCCAAGTCGAAGGTCTCCAGTTCGAACCCAAGGCATGCACCTCTGACTTTTCGAATTCATGTGCGTATTAATAATTAATTATCACTTGCTTAAACGGTGAAGGAAAACATCGTGAGGAATCCTGGATACCTTAGAGGTTTTTCTCCACGGTTTCTGAAGTCTGCCAACCCGCACTAGGCCAGCGTGGTGGACTATAGCCTAATCCCTCTCAATATGAGAGGAGACCCGTGCCCAGCAGTGGGACAGTATATGGGTTGATGATGAATCACGACATTTCAGACCCTTTACAGCGACCATGGTCACGGGTAGATTCATGCTGTGTAAAATATAATATATAACGCGATTAAGTCTGTAAAATGTAGTTTTATATCAATAAAATAAATATAAGTACCTACGTTAGTCAAACACTGTTCGTTCTAGTCGCACTTATTGTCCGCGGAAGCGACAGAACACCACTCCCACCGGCCAAGAGTCTTCTTTCATTATGCAACCGTAGTACGGTCAACAAAAGAGTTAAGTATACAGGCAGCTAATTAATAATCTGTGTTTTGATAAAGATAGTCTAATAATGTATCACGCAATATGTGTCAAAACGTAGGTAATTGTAAGGAGCTACATACCTAACTCTTTGGCGCGGAATTATTTATGTCGAAATCTGTATAAAAATGCATATTTCGTTTGCTATCTGTATACTTAACTCTTTTGTTGACTGTACGTAGAAATTAATATTCCTTGACTATAATACATATAGAATATTTTATTATATTATATAACCCTCTCAATAAAACAAAAGCCCCGTGCTCAGCAGTAAACAGCTGAACTGTAGCATTGAAGTAAGAAACCGTTAGAAAAGATTGCATAATTCTAAAAATTGCACCAACCAGACAGAGTAAGTCAAACAAAACGACATGCACACAAACTTTGAACATACTTCAGTATTTTTAACACAATGCTCAATAAAATTAATGTTAATACAGAGCAGACTATGCTTTGATTGAGTGTAACATTTATCTCTTCACCCACCAATCAGATTCCAAGATTTAATTTTAGTATTCAAGTCAGCCTTTTCCCAACTATAGGAATTTGCTCGAAGCTACTGCCATCAGAACTGCTCTACCTTTCTAGCAATACCGATATTCCAAGGATAAACAGGGTGTCATAGGCCTAATAGGGCCTCTAACAACTGTCATAGGTGTTCGTATGACAACTGAGACCGGTGTTTTAACGTGCTGTTCTAGTCCGTTTAAGATGGGCAAGCGCAGTTGTAACTTCCAGATTACGTGAGGCATTTAGTGGTGGAGAATCTCACCCAATCTCACGTGATGTAGAGTGGGGGTCTCGGCAAGTATTTTTTCCGCAAGAAAGTGTAAAATAACTAGAAACACCTAGACTTCTAGTCTTTAATAAAAATAATTAAATTACTGAATCATGTATAAGTAGATGATTGCGTAATTAATTAGACTAAAATTGCGCATTTTGAAAAATCTGAGATGAGATTAGGGGTGCGATGAGCGGTCGAGCCAAATCTTTCACTATCTCACCGAAGGATCGAAAAATTGCCAAAATTGCCTCATGTATGAATGACACCCCTTAGCTGCTTAGGCAGTGCAGATTGGATGACCAACGTAGTTATTTCTTAGCTGTAAAAGTCTCCTCAGTTACACCTCAAACCTGTAATAGAAACCCTCCAATTCCGATGCTTATTACAACTAAGTTTATAAGCGAGATGAAGTTCTTACACCCACATGAGTGCGTAATGTGCGCTAACCTTGTTTATCAAACAACAAAGTGTAGCCCTTTACATCAGGACGTAAGGAGGAGCTGAAAGTGACTGCTCTGTACGTAGTGCTCTTAGTTACTATGTGCTTCAGCCATGAGCCACTGAAACCGTGTGAACAAGATAATGAGTCACGGTAAAACATCGCGTATACGATAATCAAAACAGTTTGCACTCCGTATCGATCTCATGCGAGTTAAAATAAACTTGTATTATATGGTTTCTTTGAAATCTGCGCTGTTCTGTCTAATTATAAACGTATTTATAACATGCTATGTCATTCCTAGGAGTTTGGAAGCTGTGCACGGAAGATAGAGTTGAAATTAGTGTCTAATTTGTGTTTAATTTTATTTACAACTTTTTTCACTTCCTTTGAGGAAAAACAACGTTTTGGCTTTTTTTCGTGTGATGTTATGTCGAGACGTGCACGACGCACAAAGGCCTGCTATAACAATTGCCGTGCCCTTTCTGCTGTGCCTTTTCTCACTTCATTTGGGGTCGGCCCTCCTCGTTTTAAGGCACCGAGACAGTCTGTCTTGGGTTGTCTGGTGATTCATCTGTGCTCGTTCCAAATCCTTTGAAACGGTTGTCCACCACGTGGCTTGCGGGCGTCCTCTGCCCTTCTTCTTTTCAGGGACGGCTAGGGGCTTTATTTGCAACGTACTCTTCGTCTCGCCTTGTGACATGTCCGTACCAGCGCAAACGGCTTTCAACCATCTTGTCTACAATTGGCGCTACTTTAAAAGAGCCCCTTATGTAGGTACTTATTTCGTACTTTATCGAGCCTTGTAACTACTGCAACAAATAAACTACAAAGCTTTGTTATTATTTGCAATAAATGAAAAAAGAAACATTATGACAATGGATACATTACGGTTAAATATTGTGTTGGTAAGTACCTACAATATTTACTCACCACAATATTGTGGTAAGTAAATAATCCAGGAAGTAATACATCATATATTAGCTGCTGTTACATTATATTATCTCAATCACTTTAAATAATAGTCCCCTTATCAAAATACTTATAGTTTTGACACAGCACTAATTTATATCTAAACGCAACATTTGGAACGCATCCAAAATGGCGGCCGATTGTTACCGGCCATGTTTATGGTACGGCGGGAAATAGCAAAGGTGAAATTATTTGAATATCGAAGCGCGAATTTATTATTATTTTTTTGTATGTAGATAAGTATTGCATTTACACAATTTTTTGTTAGTTTATTTTAAATTATTTTCGTGATTGTTTAAAGATTTTGGATTGCGCAAGGAAATGTGCGCGATATAACACAGTTTTATTTTGTTTTACTTCGCTATTTAGTCAAAGTCAAATGTTTTATTTCAATTAGACCATTAAAATAGCACTTTTGAAAAGTCAAAACTAGTTGCACGGTTCCAAAAAGTGGGTCATATGGAGAAGAACTGGCAAGAAACTCCATTTAATATTGCACTCGAATGGTACTCGCTCTTTCTGAATACCAAATTTCCAGCGACCTTTTCTCTATATTTTGCTAATACTTAAGAATATGAAGAATTGAGTATTTAATGCTTTATTTTGTATAATAAGTAGTTAAGCAGTATATTAAAGACGAAAATAATTTATGTGCTTTGTTTAAAAAAACATGAACTCAATATTGCATACCTGATGAACCAGAGCTGCCCTTTGTATCTAATAAGAAAAAATCGAAAGAACCTTCGGTAAATTTTCGTTAAATTCCGAAAAATCGCAATTATACCTCCTTGTAGTCTTTTGGGATTGTCCGGACCATAAATGTAGACATCGAAGTATGGTCCGGACGGGGTGACGTTGGTTTCTCTTTAACTTGTCACTTTTTGTTGGTGTGTTCTGCCGTCGCGCGACATGACGTGACCAGAATATGACAGAAAAAAAGTAATTGAAATGTCAAAATAAACGCATTTGGAAAAGGTCCGTGAAAGGCAGTGCAATAATTGATATTCAATTCACTTTCTTTTTTCGTAATGAAACAAAAGAAAACAAAAACTGCTTTTTGTTTAAATAGGGTTGTAGGGTTTGATATTTAGCTACATCTGAACAGACTAGAAGTCGACACATAAGTAGTTGGAATAAGGCTAGCATGATGATTGATGACGTTGTCTCACTAGAATCTTAAATTAAAAAACAATTTCAGTAAAAACTTTTATTACAAAATACATAATTTGTCACTGCTCTAATAGACTTAGCTCGTGTTTTCTTTGGCAAATAGATACTGCACGTGCATAAATACAGAAGTTTAGATAGAAATCTGAAAAAAAAATGCAAAGAGCCAACAACACGCACGCACCTTTCGGTTAAATCCTGTCTAATTGAGGCAGCTAAACCACATAAGTTTTTAACCATATAGCCATATCCTTTGCTATATTTATTTATGGTCCCATGAACTGAAATAGAAAAACTTTAGTAACATATTGATTTCTGACATTTACGCGAATATTATACATTGAAATAAAACAACTTTTTACGGATTTTATCGCGTTATATTGTAGGGCAGATTCCATTGCGAACTTTAAGGTGATATGATGATATGTTTATGTATGTTTATAGCACATTCAGGGTACATGGAAATCCACCAAGCCACCCCATTGGTGGGGCAAAGTGGAATAATACCTTATTTCCATGTACCCTGAATGTTTTATAAACATTCATAAACATATCATCATCAACCCATATACTGTCCCACTGCTGGGCACGGGTCTCCTCTCATATTGAGAGGGATTAGGCTATAGTCCACCACGCTGGCCTAGTGCGGGTTGGCAGACTTCACAAACCGTCGAGAAAAATCTCTAAGGTATGCAGGTTTCCTCACGATGTTTTCCTTCACCATTTAAGCGAGTGATAATTAATTATTAATACGCACATGAATTCGGAAAGTCAGAGGTGCGTGCCTTGGGTTCGAACTCGAGACCTTCGACTTGGCAGTCCAATGGTCAAACCACTAGGCTATCACTGCTCATAAACATATTGCGAAAAATAAAAAAAAAGTTTGGCGGGCTACGTCGAACGATTCACCTTAAACTCCAAATGATCTTCCATAGAGCAAATAAAATGGAAACCAGATAGAATGCACTCAAAAGAATTCGCATTTCGACTTCATATTTATATGTGCGTCAAAATAGCGCAAACGATTTATTTCTGACTGCTTGTAAAATATTGTCTATGCGATGCCTTGCCTATTATTGACTTTTGTTTTGATGACGTGTTCTGTGAATATTTCAGAAAATAAAAACAGTTTGTCTATGATGTAAACGATTTGAATTATGTAGTTTAAAAATAAACAGGTGTTCTTTGCAATTTCATTATCATTGCCTAAGTGACCATCTATTATCCCATTTATTAGGTCCTTTTAACTACCTTCTTTTCCTTCCTTTTTTTTTTTTAAAAGATGATGCTTAATGATATTTTGCAAAAAAGCAAGCATAAATGGTGACAGAGACCTGATACTATCGGGGTTTTTAATGTCTTTTTTTCTCATGTATGTATCTATCATCGATGCGTTTACAAACACAAATATTCATATACACAGACACCCAGACCCGTAACAACTACCTGTAGGTCATACAAATAATTGATCCGTGCGGGAATCGAACCCGCGAAACACGCACCATCACGCCTGTATACCCCACGGAACATAGAAAGAGGTATACCCCAAAGGGTTAGGCAGAGGTGTCCTAACATACACCCACAATTCGCCAGTATGTTTAGATGTAATGTGAGCCTGTTGCCATAACCAGACTCAAATCCAATCTCCGAGCTGTCACTAAAAATTTCATAGAAAAACCCAATAACACCACTCGATGAGAATTCAAGCTTAGTCGATACAAGGTACAGAAGCCAGTCACTACAGAAACGTAACGTCAATTTTACTTCTGTTGCGATTCATTCGTCGATTCGATTATTCGATTGCAATATCCAACTCGTCTAACCCCCAGTTCATCATCAAAAACATCCCAGGAATGACAACATAACGTAAATCTTTCATCGTGTAAGCAGTGACCTGATTACGTGCTGCCAACCTCAGCGACCTCGCTGGCAAAATAGTGTTTTCGGTTCTGATTCTCATCTATCGACACGTGGAATTTTGCGGAGTAACAGATGTTTGTTGTGGAGCAAGGGTAACCAACCTGCTAAGACGTAGGACCAAATTTTGAATATTTATTACAATTTGAAAATGGAAAACTTGAACTGTGTCTCTAGCGGTCACCTTATGAACTAGGTTTTCCATACAAAATATTTGACAGAAGCTATAGACCATGGTAAAATAGTAAGCTTACACCAGGTATTATGGTTCGCGGAGACGGACGTCACGATTGTCATGACCAATGCTGACGTTGCTTGACACCTTCAAAAGGACGTTTATGATTCAAGATAAATGTAAAATAGATTGCTTATAATAATAATATAATAATAATAAATCCTTTATTTTCAGGCTACTATGGCCCATAAGTACAGTCAGCGTCAAATAGTTAGTGACACTCAGGGTATTCAAATAAATAGACGCAACCAAAAAGTCAATAATATCGGTACAAACAAAGTTTCCATATTGTTGTCAACATTATAGTCGCTCAAAAGGTCGAGACGTTTAAAATGTCACATAGATAGGTTCAGTCAAACCGCCATAAATATGGTTACAGTCATCCCGTCAATGGTATCCAAGCATTCTAAGTAGTCAAAATCGCTTGCATCTTTTCAATTTTCTCTAGTTTTCGACTGCTTACCATCAGGCGGGCTGTGTGCTTGTTTATACATATATGTGCGAATATGAAGAAATGAGGATCTAGAGAGATGAGAATAATTCGATAGGTAACTACACGTAACATCTAAAACGATAGGTATATAAGGATATTCCCAGTTCATTTGAAATATCTGTTACGGAGACACCTTCCTCCCTCAAATATATAATTCGATGTTTTGTGGTGTCACTAATGCGTAGCCATATTTCTAGCTTGCTTTAGTTTTGCACTTGACATTGATATTACTGATAGATAAATAGAATGACATGCAAATAACACTAGATTACCTAAAGAGGTTTTCATCTTTGGGAAACCGTTTATATCTATAACATGCTGATTTATTTTTCTAATGTGTTCCATATTTTTGAACACTTAGAATGCTTGGATACCATTGGCGGGATGACTGTTACCATATTTATGACGGTTTGACTGAACCTATCTATATGACGTTTTAAACGTCTCGACCTTTTGAGCGACTATAATGTTGACAACAATATGGAAACTTTGTTTGTACCGATATTATTGACTTTTTGGTTGCGTCTATTTATTTGAATACCCTGAGTGTCACTAACTATTTGACGCTGACTGTACAATAAAAACTTAACCTATGTTAGTAAACACTTCACTTGGCACAAGTCACTGTGCGGTCCGGTGGCACTTGTCCGCGGAAGCGACGGAACACCACGTCCTGCGGCCAAAAGTCCTCTTCCATGACGAGGGGCAGAAAGCAATTCGGTACTCGCACCACGAACGACTTAAAGTTGACGTTTCGGCGCGACTCCAGCAACTGCACCCTCGGCGTGTACTTGGTCTTCTGGCGCACGTACTCTACAATGTCCTCCGCCCTAGTGGTGTAGTGCAGGCGGGAGATATACACCGGTGTGTTCGGCTTGGCGGCACGCAGGCTCACGTTGGGCTCCGTAGGAGCGTTGCCGTAGCCCACCTACTTAATGCCGTGTTTCCAGTTATGTTTTTCATCGATTTAATCAATAAACTAAACTGTGTACAATGACTAATACTCAAAATTGCTTCAATAAAGAACCAAGCAAATGACATAATGCATTTTGCTCAGGTAATTTATTTACACATGGTGAAAACATAACCGGCAACGACCAAGTACGCTGATGACAAAAAAAATAATAGTAGGAGCAAACTGAATGAGTGAAGGAATCGAACCCAGGATCTCTAGCGTAACAGTGGTGCTTAGGACCACTAGAATAATGAGACAGTTATAAGTCATCAACATAAAATACATAGGAGCAAACGGGATAAGTGAGGCGAGACATAGAGCTGCTTAGCATGAAAGAAAACGAGGCTTATACCTAGGAGTGGGATAATACAACCTGAGAATGATGATGATGATCAAACGTCAGATGACGTCAGTGAGAACCAACACGTGACGTAAGAAGCTGTCATGAGAAGAGAATACCTGTTATTATTCTACCATGGTACGGTCAGCAACAAAAGCCGCTGAACATATTGTAATTTTCAACACGATTTTTAATAAGTATGAAGTAACCTGTAAAGGTTGTGTGGAATCATTGCATATCATCATCAATCATCAACCCATATACTGTTCCACTGCTGGGCACGGGTCTCCTCTCATGTTGAAAGGAATTAGGCTACAGTCCACCACGCTGGCCTAGTGCGGGTTGGCAGACTTCACAAACCGTCGAGAAAAATCTCTAAGGTATGCAGGTTTCCTCACGATGTTTTCCTTTACCGTTTAAGCGAGTGATAATTAATTATTAATACGCACATGAATTCGAAATGTCAGAGGTGGCTTGGGTTCGAACTCGAGACCTTCAACTTGGCAGTCCAATGGTCATACCACTAGGCTATCACTGCTTATTGCATTGCATATTATGACAACTAAATATTTAATTCACCATAATAAAAAAAACTTCTTGACCATTTTTGGAGTTGTGATGTTTTCAAAATTTAGCAGCAACTTTCTTTGTTGACCGTACTAACTATCGCTCTTAACAGTCTTAACTCAGATCATTTGACATAAAGGGTCTCAATCATGAATCAAAACAACAAAAGCAGTTTATTTTTGTCTAGTTTTATTAACTCAAATATTTCAGACGGATCTAAAATGGCGGACATCAAATAAATTACAATTATCACACGAAAATATAATGATTAATATGTGTTTGAACACAAATGGGTGACAAGCAGACTGAAGATGTCACATTTTTTTAAATAAAAGTCACAAGGTGAATGAACTGTCCCAAGATTTTTGGAAACGTGAAATTTAATGTTACTGAGAATTGCTTTCAGGAAATGTCTTTCTTGGTTAATTCGAAAAAGTCTTATTTAAGATACATAAATGGTGCATACACCGCCGTTACTTTTTGTGGAGCAACAGAATGCAACACGATAACATTAGGTAACATTCTTCAACTTTTGTGACTGCTTGTTCTTTGTTGAATGATCGCATCCATACCACCAATAACAATTAAAAGTACCAAATAGTAACCAGCGAGTTGCACAGCAATAAATTGTTCACGAACTATACTTGCGACACGCTATGATGGCCGTTACGTTAATGGACGAAAATAAAAAAACACAATACTTAAACATATTGTAGATATATATTTTATGTAGTAGTATCGTTAGATCACTATTGACAATAAAGAACAGCAATTTGCTCCTTCAAATGTAATTACTAATTAATACGAAACTTCATGAGTGGACAAACGTCAAAACGGCCATCATAGCAATAGAAAACATTATAAATAGTTAACGGCTCATACATACGCACACCCAATCAAAATCACAAACATACAAACTCTCTCTCTCACACAAACACACGCACACGCACACACACACACACACACACACACACACACACAAACACACCACACGCGACCACAAAATGTCTAGAATTAAGATTTAGTTTGTAATCATTGTCTTTTATGACATAATTATAGTATATTTTGAAATGCGAAGACACTGGTCCCTTAAATACAGTTTGCACTAGTTTAGGGACCAGAGGTTTCATATGTATTGTACCCATTTATGTCAATAAAGAATTTATTATTATTATTATTTATTTTTTTAACATTTTTTGTTTCTCCCAAAAGGGGTATATACTACACTTTCGTGCGGGCCTTAGCCAAGCACGAGAGCTGATTATGTTGAATCTGAATTCAGAAATTTTCTAATAATTCTGCATGTGTTAAGTATAACGGCTTTCTAAGATAATGTATGTGAGTGAATGTATCTCTAAGAGTTTGAGGCTTGTGTGTAGTGTGCGTGGTATGACTCCAGTAGATGATAGAATAATAGGTACAATTTTTACAGTTTTTACTTTCCATTGATTTTTCAATTCAATGGCTAAGTCGGTATATTTGGTAAGTTTTTCAGAATGTGTGGATGAAAGGTTATGCGTGTTGGGGATGGCTATGTCTATTAAATATACTGTTTGCTTCTGTTTATCATGTAAAGTAATATCAGGTCGGTTGTAGTGTACGGTTTTGTCTGTCAATATGGTTCTGTCAAAGTAGAGTTTGTAGTCTGTGGTGTCTAGTACGGTCTGTGGCGTGTATTTGTAATATGCTGTTTTTTCTGGTATGAGTTTATATTTGAATGCAAGGTTTTGGTGAATGATTGCTGCAACCTGGTCATGGCGGTGCTTATAGTCAGTTTGGACAATTGCTCTGCATGCTCCGGTTATATGTTGTATCGTTTCTGGGGAGCCCTTACATTTTCTGCAAGAATCATCGGATGAATTTGGTACTTTCATTATGTGTTTTTTGTAGTTCTTAGTTTCAATGACCTGATCCTGTACTGCGAGCATAAATCCTTCCGTTTCAGGGAACAATTCTCCACGCCTGAGCCATTCGTTCGACGCTGTCTTGTCGACGGTAGGCTGGTTCAGGTCTTGGAGGTGTCGTCCGTGTAACACCTTCCGGGTCCATTCATTTAACTTGGTCTGTCTGTCTGTCTGTACTTCGTTTCTTTGGTGTGTTTTATCGGTCAAATTTAATGGCGTAAGTTTAGTATCATTTTGGACTATTGCATCATGTAGGGTAGAAGTAAGGGCTTTTTTGTGAAAGTAGGTTCGTAAATTGGCTATTTGTTTATTGTGTAGATTTAAAATATCTATTAGTCCTCTTCCTCCATCATGTCGTGATAACGTCATTCTTTGGATACAGGATCTTGGATGGTGTTTTCTGTGGCGAGTCATTGACGTGTGGACAATTCTTTGTAGGGACTTTAATTCTGTTTTATTCCAGTTAATTATTCCAAAAGAGTATGTGAGAACAGGAATTGCGTATATGTTGATTGCTTTAAAGGTGTTTTTAGAATAGAGGTGGCTGCGCAATATGGTATTTAATCTATGCTTAAATTGTTTAGTTAAAGAGCTTTTTATGTTTTTATACTGTATTTGTTGTGCCTGACTATAACCTAAGTACTTGTATACTTCTGTTTCAGTAAGAGCCTCTACGATTTCGCCAGTTTGCATGGGGTATTGGTGTTCATACCGTTGTCCTTTCTTAATAGAATTTATTTTACATTTATCGATTCCGAACTCCATGCAAATGTCGTGTGAGAAGCTTTCAGTAGACTGAGCAAGCTGTTTTAGTTGTTCTACGGTGGAGCCATAGAGTTTTTATTATTATTATTATTATAGCGTGCCGGTAGTGTAACAAATGTTATCGATAGTTACTACATGTTAACGCAACTTTACCTAACACGGCTTGTTGCCGTGCCGTTGCCTAACAACAAATAACTTTTTGGTATTGAATGTTGCCCACTAACACTTGGAAACGTTGCTCCACAAAAAGTAACTGCGGTGTGGATGCATCATAACGATCTTGTGGTTGCCTTTTCCGCTAATTTTACTTATTACTCACCGTCATTCCAGTATTCCTCGAAGAGTTAGGCATAAGTGTACTCAAAGACTCGCAATCACAGTTCGTCAGTATTTTTATTCAGCAGAGAGCGTCGTCATCATCAGCTTATACACTGTCCCACTGCTGGGTTCGGGCCTCCTCTCAGAATGAGAAAGGTTTGGCTATAATCTATTTCACAATAAATATATTTACTGTGCTATAACTATACCACGCTTGCCTAATGCTGGTGCTGGCAGCCTTCACACACGAGAAAATCTCTCAGGTTTCCTAACGAATTTTTATTTAATACGCACATGATTGCGGAAATGCAAAGGGTGTATTCACCAATTGCAAAAAAAAATCCAAACATAAGTCTCTGAGACTGAGAATTTCGTAGAAAACCCCAATAACACGCCGCCTTGACATCGAACCCAGGACTCTACGAGTACTCTAGAGGAGCGATACAAGCTCATAGTTTTTGTGTGATCGTCGTTTTTATTTAGAAATAAATTACAGTATCATGTAATAAAAATAATCTAAAATTCACATAACAAATAAAAGCTCTGTTTTAAACTTTTTTTATTTTCAAATCGCACGTTTACAACTTTAAATTATGGCGTGATCTTCAGTTTAAAATAATTCATAACCTATATGCCCAAAATCTACAAAACCCATAAGAACCTCCATTAATAGTTGTCATTAATAATCTACATATATATAAAAAAAACATTAAGCACGCACTCTGCGTGCATTTCAAAACGTACACTTTAAAAATACCTTTTGTTTACGTTTCTGAACGTGTGATACTTTTGTCTTGGAAGAAAAAAACAACATGTTTTTTTTTGCTACGTTTATTTGTGGTGTTAAAAATAGATTTCCCGGTATCTTAGGATTAGCGCAAACTGGAGACACGGTACCTAATAACTACCTATATCTAATTATTACCGTGCCGGAGAACTGCTCGCGCGTGCTCGAACATATTCAGTCCATAAAGCACATTTGTAACGAAAATATTTAATCAAACCATCAGTGCCTGTACGCCAGAAGTGTGTCACAGGTGTCACTGTAAAGATGCACAAACGCCGGCGCCATCTAGTATTAAAAATCTAAAACATTGACTTATATACAAAACATCTATTTACAGAAACAAAAATCATTCTTTTATTTTATCATCATGGCCGTCTGCTACGAAATCTGATCAGTGATTTAGACAATGAACACTAAAGACGAAAATTCAGAAATTTGAAGGCAAATTTCGACCTGGCGGGTGCGTCTCGTGCTGAAAATCACTTTATAATCTTAGTAAGCAAATTGCCAAAAAATACAACCGATAAATACATGATGTTAGGTATTTCGTTTTCTTTGTTTTATTTTATTTCTAGGATGATAATAATTACATTTAAAATTTAGCCAAAACATTGAGGACCCTATTATAAATCAATTTTTTTACATCTTTTGCCAAATAGAAGTCTACGTGACTAAAATGTTGATAGGGAATCTTGTACATATCTACCACATTACTTAATCTTTTGTGCAGCCTCTCCACATCAATAGGATGAGCTAGCCAGTCTTCTTCAGCATAGAACAAAGATACATTAACCACAACATTATTCAAAGCGTACCGCGGTGGAACTTTCATGCCATATCTTCTCAAATTCTCTTTACTACCGTAGTCGAATTTGCGAAAATCCTTCCCTAAAATTCCTTGGGCATAATGAAAAAGCTGTTTCACGGATGCTCCAGCAGGTATGTGTCCCAAAATCACTGATAGATTAGTTACATTCAGTTGTGCGTTGTCGAATCCTGTTATTAGGAACACCGCATTGCTACACAGAATTTCTGCAACTACTCCAGCTCCACATAGAAAGTTTCTGAACGTCCAAATTAAGTTTTTTTCTGGTATGAACTCGTAAATTCCTACGCTTTTCGCGAATGGTTCCAGGATTGAAATGCCTGGAGTCACTAGGCGGATTACAGGTGACCTTAAATTTGTCGTGTAAGCCACAGGCGCCAATGCAATCATCAAAGACACCTTCTTATTATACTCTGGTATCTCTGATGTCATCACAAAGAAGGATGTAGTGCCTTGTGAAAAGCCAATATACTTCAGAGTTTCCTTATTGGTTGCGTTCAGTGCAAAATCTATCATTGCTGGAAGGTCGTAGACTCCAATTTCATGCCATGAAAAGTCCCAAAAAGATGCTTTAGAAGAATCTAAGACAGTGTGTCTACGAGAGTACGTGTTCCCTCTTGCGTTGCCTATCCAAACATCGTATCCTGCATCAGCAAGTAAATAAGCTAGTCCACTATTTCGGCCAGCTAATACGAAATCTACTGCACAACCAAGCAAACCATGCATCAAAAATACAGTTGGCCCATTACTAGGTATTCTAAACATTGTTAACAGATAGCCATCTTTTGTTTTCACTTCATAAATTTCGACTGGAAACCCATATTTGATTAACAATGCGTCGATTCTCAAATGTGCGTCTTCATTTTTTGATCCTTCATTGAAGTCATTGACGAATTGATTGATTATTGCTACGTTATTGGTGTTGCTGGTGGGTACATGCAGCTTCACTGGTCCTAAATAGTTTGCTACTGCATCAGGGACCCCAAACACGGAGTTAACGACAGTACCATCTGAGTAAAGCTTCGTAGTTGAATTCTTATCAGGATCACTTGTAATTTTTTCAGATAATTCTGGTGTATCTTTTAATATTTTCATCGGGTAAACAGATTCAGTTAGTTGTCCATGACAAATTTGCGCTACTGTGAGAGCTAAGAGTAATTTTTTGGACATATTTCACGACTGTTACTAGTACAGATTGAGGGTAGACTGAGTTAAATACAGGAATGGTCGTGTAATATATAATTTGCCCTGTCATTTCATATTTCCGGTGATTAAATTGACGCCGCTGTAATTGTGTTTATCGTAACGTTAACTTTTTATTGTAATGTTTGTCTAAGTGTCATATTCCGGCTTTATTTTTGACATAGTGGTTGCCTGCAATTTCGCCCGTGTATCCAGCTTTTTGAGACAAAAAATAAGCAGCCGCTTATCTAATTAGTGTTAACAGCAATCAAACCATTTGCGGTGTCTGGGTAACTTCCTATGCTGTTTAAAGGTACCTATTAAAAATATCTACATTTACTTTTTGTATAATAGTAGACTTTTTTGAAATCCATTATGGTGGCAAACAAGCATACGGCCCATGATGGTAAGCGGTTACCGTAGCCTATAGATGCTTGCAACACCAGGGGTATCACTGGCGCGTTTCCGACCCTGTGAGACGAAAAAGGAATAGTTGTGTTGGCAGTATAAGGGTCAAAGTCCCCTCACTGCCAACACAACGTTTCCTCGTGGAGCACTGCCATACTTACTCACCGTTAGCAATACAACGCAGTGTTATTTTACTTCGATTTTATGCAAGGCAGACGTACTTCCCCAGTCGGGCAGCTCCAATTTGAGTGGAATTACTCCCTCTATACCCTACCTCTCTTAAATTAATGACTTCACCAATGGAAGAAAGTGACAGATTACCGCAAATCGCAGAAGTTTATAATATTATGTACTTTCTCCCGACTGAAGGATAGTACTTTTTACTTCACCTACTTTAAAATAAAAAAAATAATAACAAATAACAAACGAAATATGTATTTTTATACAGATTTCGACATAAATAAGTACGCGCCAAAGGGTTAAGTATGTAGCTGCTTACAATACCTACGTTTTGACACATATTCCGTGATACATTAATACACTATCTTTATCAAAACACAGATTATTAATTAGCTGCCTGTATACCTAACTCTTTTGTTGACCGTACGAGGAAAATAAAAATAAGTATAAAATATATTACAAAATAATTAGATATGCCTCTCTCAGACCTTTAAGTCATTAACCTGTTCATAAAATATATTGCCTTCTTCCTCTCTCGTAGTCCTGGAGTAGATTAACTAAAAAATAACTTTGGAAGTACTACTACATTACATTTAATGTAAATGTGTGGCTATTTATAATATTGATTCGAACTATTATGGCCTCTGAAAACAGATTATTTGTTTCTTTCTATATCTGATGAACTTGTCCAACTAAAGCGCCTAACATTATTTAATCGCAAAGTTTACAACGCTATGATTTATTTGTAAACTGTCAGGCGTTTAGCTTTCTTTCTATTGTTATTTAGAAAAGGAAAAATTCAACCGCGGGCAGGATTCGAACCTGCGTCTTCTGGTTAGGTACACCAGACGCTATGACCACTAAGCCACCGCGATACCTACCCGTCATGTCGAATTTTTCCTTCACATACTGAATTTAGATACGTCTTTATGGTGACGTCAGTAACACCTATTGAAAATGCAAGTTTTTGCTTTTCAACCGACACAACTTACTTTACAGTTAGTTTAATGTCGAACGATGCCACCTTACCTTCTAACTATCTTTTTGTATATTTTTGGCATTTTCCATGCTAAGATTTTAAAGTTATTATAAAAGGAAAAATTCAACCGCGGGCAGGATTCGAACCTGCGTCTTCTTGTTAGGTACACCAGACGGGTAGGTATCGCGGTGGCTTAGTGGTCATAGCGTCTGCAGCATGGAAAATGCCAAAAATATACAAAAAGATACTTTCTTTCTATTTTATATTACAAATAAGAAACATACACACTACTAGCTACGATTCTTGCACAGGTAGGTACTTCTTTTGCTTCGTCCATTTTCATACATATTATCACTATAGAGTATAATTACGAAATTCACCTTTGTTAACATACTGACTCATTGTTTAGAAGTAGCGACCCCGACTGCTGAGTATGAGGTGCCAAGCTCATTTCCCGGCTCTAGTAAAGGCCGTTATACCTCGTGTTATTACGTTCATTTTGTTATTGTGAGGGAAGGAATCGTTTGACTTTCTATGAAATTCTCAGTAAATACTTAGCAGTTTAAAGCAGTGATAGCCTAGTGGTATGACCATTGGACTGCCAAGTCGAAGGTCTGGAGTTCGAACCCAAGGCACGCACCTCTGACTTTTCGAATTCATGTGCGTATTAATAAATTAATTATCACTCGCTTAAACGGTGAAGGAAAACATCGTGAGGAAAACTGCATACTTAAGTACCTGAGAGATTTTTCTCGACGGTTTATGAAGTCTGCCAACCCGCACTAGACCAGCGTGGTGGACTATAGCCTAATCCCTCTTAATATGAGAGGAGACCCGTGCCCAGCAGTGGGACAGTATATGGGTGGATGATGATGATGATGAGTTTAGAGTTAGAATTTGAGCTCAGTTAAGTGCAATAGGCCCATGGCCTATTACGTGGGACCTTAAATACTATTTTATCGGGAACAAAGCGATATACTGTCCCACTGCTGGGCACGGGTCTCCTCTCAGATGAACAAAGCGATGAAATGGTAAATGGTCGACATTATTTTATTACCGGTTGACTGACAGAGAATGTCATTGCATTACATCCGCTTTACAAAATAAATAATTAATTATTTTAAATTCCTGAATATCTTATACATACAAAATATATTTTGTACACAAAATTCTTCCAAAAACTTTGATAAGCATCGACACAATAAGAAAAACCTGTCATGAATTCTTAAAATTTTATTGTTGTTTAAAAATTAATAAAAATCTCGTAACTATCATTATTTTATTGGTAAAACAGACGTCGATCTCGTCAAAATATTCAGGACAATATAAATATCTGGGACGCGCTATATCTTGCATGCAACCGGCTCCAGTGACACCTACGCGGAACGCAAATAGATGCGAACTACAAATGATTCTGAACGATGTCCGTTCTGTCAAATTCAAAATGGCGATGTCGTGTAAAAAAGTAATTTTCGCGCTTTTTTTTTCGCTTTATCATACGTTAGCATCTCTACGTAATTCTATTTACTAGAGCATTATATAAATATCAGAGAAATAACAGTTAATGGGTTACATTATAGAAATTACTGTAATTTATGGCTTGCAGAAAATCGAATTGAAATAACACTGCTTTGAACTGTGTTGTGTGCCGAACGGTGAGCAAGGTTGCTAGTGCTCCGCGAGGAAGTGTTGGCAGTGGTGGGGACTTTGGCTCTTATACTGCCAATTACAACCGAACTACTTAATACTTACTACTGAAATTCCTCTTTCGTTTTACTGGATGGGCAACGCGCTAGTGATACCCCTGGTATTGCAAGCGTCTCAATGCTACGGTAACCGATTTCATTACCATCAGGTGGGTCGTATGCTTGTTCTTGTTTGCCACCTTCGTGGTATAAAAAAGTACTATAGAACTTTATGACGATAATGGTAAATAGATTAGATACCTCTGTATTTATCGTGAAATACCTAACGGAGCTTATTAGACTCTTTAATTGAAATAAGGATGGCATATTGGCGTTATAACATTATTAGTCTAACGGTATAAGGATTTGGAGTATAGTCTGTGAGCTTCTGTGAGACTGTAGGTGTACAATTTTTCAATTCTTAAAGGGCAAAGCGGACACGGTAGGAAAACAATTGTCGACCCTCGAGAGGGTATCTTTGTTTAAGTTTATACCTAGGAGAGTGTAGACAGTGTAGTGTGTCTTATAAGACGAATATAAATTCTTTAATAGTTTCAAATCCTCAATAATGTTTCAACCATGTCATTTTAACTTGACAAAATGTCAAACTCACGTCAAATACAGGTGTAAGTAGCCCATGGCCGTCACTCAAAACAAGATTGCTCGTCTATACGAAAACAAAATCTATTTATTTTTAATTCTGTCTGTGTACCTGCCTACACATTGGCAAGAACGCGTCAATGAACTACCCATTGCTGCGCTAGTATATTTCGGCGAACGTCGCGTAAACTGTTGGGGCATTGTATGTTATTATAATTTCGAATGAGTCATGTGAAAATGTACGATAAAATCATCAAAAACACAATAATAAGAATCATTGTCGCCTTTTCCAATTAATTATGTTGAGGTCAGTTTCCAGTCTAGTCACATATATCAGACCACGTATCATCAACCCATATACCTACTGTCCCACTGCTGGGCACGGGTCTCCTCTCTGAATGAGAGGGATTAGGCTATAGTCCACCACCCTGGCCTAGTATGGGTTGACAGACGTCACACGCCGTCGAGAAAAATCTCTAAGGCATGCAGGTTTCCTCACGATGTTTTTCGTCACCTTTAGTAATAATTAATAATACGCACATTAATTCGAAAAGTCAGAGGTGCGTGCCTTAGATTCGAACTCGAGACCTTTGATTTGGCAGTCCAATGAACCACATAACAAACCACTTAACTTCGGGACAATTCCGTAATTGGGCACGGGTCTCCTTTTAAAATGAAAGAGAATGGCTAACACGCTGGCCTAATGCGGCCTAATGGCAGCCTTCACATGACTCTGGAAAAATCATTCAGGCAGGCAGGTTTCCACACGATATTTTTATTCATCTATTAAGCGAGTCAGTAATACCTATTTCGAGGAGTAAAGTCAAAGTCAAAATATTTTATTCAAAATAGACTACTAGGTAGAACTTTTGAACGTTATTTTTAATTAAGACAGCCCCCAAAACGCTCGCCCTTCACCGCCTCCTAGTGTTTCAGAAGAGAAGAAGAAGCGGCGCAACAAACTCCTCAGCAACACGTTTCTGTCTGTTGATTTAGGATAGGTAAACATGTTATACTTATAAAACAAAATCTTTACTATATCAGCCAGTGCACACTCATTATGTTTTGGCATCAGCGAAAGTACGTGCCTTGGATTCAATCTTGAGACCTACCTATGTGGTCAATTAATTAGGCTATCGAATCTACATAACATCATTCCATTTTTGGGCTTCGACTACCACCAACGATTGTCATAGGTATTTGTATTACAACCAGGACAGATGTGCGTTCTCCGAAGCATGGATGCTACTGAATATAAAAAAGAATAAACGTCAAAATAAAAGTGCAACGGCACTATTTGTCTTTTAGCAGCCAAGAGCTATTTACTAAAATATCGCTTGTACAATTTCTTTCGCTAAATTAACGGCGACATTGACATGGTTAAATTGTGTTATTTTTTTACAGTAGGTAGGTACATTACATTCAAATAAATTTACAACCCATCGTGTTTTTATTCAGAATTCCTGTATTTATTATTCTCTACTATTAAACGAGCAATCTGTATAAAAAGTAGGTATCTACTATCTATCTAAAAATTCAGTGTCGTATGTTTCTACCCACAGAACAAAACTCGAAAAGTAGATTTGAAAGTTTTACGTTATAAAAAAAAAAGGAAATAAAAATACATATTATTGTTAGGAGCCACAACAAAGCAGGACTGGGTTTTGGGCGAAAAAAATGTAAAATAATAACTTTACAATGTTTTTTTTTTTGTTACAGGTATGACAGATCTACCGAGAAAATTCATTCCCGCCCAAAACTGAAACTTGCACTTTTTAAATAGAAACAAATGAAAATAAAACTTTAAATAAACGATAATAATAAATATAAATCCAGAATATAATAATTAACGAAAATAAATGGCATTTCAACGAAAAAAACATTAGTTTTCAAAAGTGTTTGTGCGAAAGAGACACGTTTATACCGAGTGTGGCTGCTAGAAAAGGACAGAAGATGTCGCTAGTCGCCCCGAGGAGGGTACAACTGGATTGGGCTCATTCAATACCATGGTAAGATTGACTAAACATATTAATTATTATACTATGCCTTTTTAGTAACTTTATTATCAACAACAACTGGGCAAAAGCTTTCTCCATCTTCTATTTTTTTTAAGTAACATAGATAATAAACAAATCTTCTTAGTCTTAGATCTTAGTCTATGTTTATTTGAGGTCAACCAAAAAGTATGAATGCTCTTTAGTAGGATTATTTTTTAAATCTCCCCGAATTCAAATCTAAGCTACAATATCCTTTTCTTTCTTTCATTGCACGTTTGGCGCGAGTGTTACGGATTTGATTCATGAAAAAAAATTTTAATGATTCTTCATGAGTAGATAGACTTCACTGCAGGCTCAAGTGCTCACCCAGATAATATAGGTATGCTGTTTTATCTATGGTTGTCATAACGTGGTTTATAAATTAAAATTAGTTGGTTTGAAAGTAGTGCCATCTGCCGAACGTGGATTGTACCATAGACACGACTAGGGTATGCAACGGAGGAATCCCATACCTACTGCGAATATTTTCACCATTCAAGATAAAAAAAATACCATTACGCTTGTATTCCAGAAGAAACACAGGAAAGAGGTGTACTAATGTAGCACCCATAGCTCGCTCATAATTTAGTTTTGGTTCCTGGCTTTTGTAAAACAGTGACAAACGAGGGCAAAAAACAGTGACAACTTAGTTATAATTCCCTAGTTCTCATCTAAGGCGCACCTCTGACTTTTCGTTATCACGTGTGCATTAATAGCTAATTATTCATTCGCATAAACGGTAAAGGGAAAACATCGTGAGCAAACCTGCATCCTTGAAAGAGTTGAAAGCAGACGCGTTTCTAGCCCATGTAGCTTAAGTGTGCAATAATATTAATTACCCTAGCGACCTCTAGTAACCGCGCGGTCAAAATGGAATGCTTAAAT
Organism: Acronicta alni; assembly: GCA_964056405.1. Classification (NCBI taxonomy): domain Eukaryota; kingdom Metazoa; phylum Arthropoda; class Insecta; order Lepidoptera; family Noctuidae; genus Acronicta; species Acronicta alni. Next base: position 7,342,350 of record OZ043942.1, read on the forward strand.
TTCCCCAATGGATAATTATTATACAGAAATTTAACACTTTTGGATGCCATGTTTTTTTTTGTACCACTAAAAGTTGGCAAACATGCATACGGCCCACCTGATGGTAAATGGTTACCGTAGCCTGTATACGCTTGCAACACCAGAGGTTCACTTGCGCGTTGCCGACCCTGAAAATCTTTTTACACACTTCTTGAAGAACCCCATGGTATAGTCTCTCAGAAAAACCTGGACCTGGACCGAGATGATGTGTTGTTTACTGTATTGCGGTCCTGTAGCCCTGCACTGTGGCCCTCAGCGTTGCCTAAGACCCCTGCACCATAGGTACAGCTGCGTTGAAAGATTTTCTAGATGACGGCGTGTGATGTCTGCCAACCCGCACTAAAGCATAACCCACAGAACAGAAAATTTGTATTCCGTGGCATAACCCCTCTCACTCCGAAAGGAGACCCGTGCCTAGCAGTGGGACAGTACATGGGTTTATGATGTACATGTAGGGCGAGCTTATTGCTATTTGGCCCTGGATTCAATTCCTAGCCCGAGCACTTTCCTCGGTCTAGGAATCTGAATCGGAATCTGCCATGCGGCGGTGGCAAACTATTCGACATTTCTTGTCGGACTCAACATCCGACAATTGGGAAAGAACTGCAGAGTTCACAGCTGAACCCTGCGGCTATTATGCTATATTGAACTACAGGATTTACTTAGAGATGAGCTCCTTCATAGCTGGGTTGTAATTCGTTTTTTTTTAGATTTCCCCACACTAGGATTTTCTCCTGTATCGTGGCAGAATTAACAAACATAAATTAACACAAACGCAAATACTTAGACCTGGAACAACTACTTGTAGGTCATACAAAAATATTTTGTTCCGTGTGGGGATCTAAGCCGCCTGATGGTAAGCGGCAACCGCAGCCTATAGACGCCAGTGGTATCACTCGCACGTTGTCGTTTTGACACCTCGATTGTCTCATTTGCCCAGTAATGTCACTGGCTACATTCCCTTCAAACCGGAACACAATAATGTTAGCACATTATTACTTAGCGGCAGAATTTGGCAATGCAGTGGTACCACTCCAGACAAACTTTGCAGCATGAGTAAACAAGGCCTACCAACGTAAAGATGTTTCTCTAGGAGCACTGCGTTTGTCTATCAGCCGCGTCCCAAGCAGAAGTAGGTCAAGGTTGTACATCCTATTTACCTATATTGTTGTCCAGGCATGCGCACTAAATTCATCCTGAATTCTAGACAACAAAGGATTTGCTTTGCTTAAGTTTTTTAAATAATGACTGCTTTTATGTTTAGCTTCCATTTTATGTCAAATTTCGATACAAAGACATAGTTGTATGGATGGAATAGTTAGTTCATTCTTGAGATCGACTGAATATTACTGCATTATTAATCTTGTAACCGTAAACGCGAATGCTTCGCTTGAAGTCCTGGGTTTGTTCCCAGGTCGATCAGGTCTTATTGGCTTTTTCAATGAAATTCCCAATAGCAGCCAGGAGTTTGTATTTGTGCCGATTAAATGGCAATAGGCTCACCCCCTACTACATGGTATCTAAATATACTGGCGGACGTAGATTAATACACCTTTTTAACTTTAGGAAAGGAAAACAGAGATGCATTTGGTGATGTATCTTTAGACCCGACGAATCATCTGATCAGACATAAAGGAGATTTATTAATATTTAATTATCTAGAAAGTTTACAAATGTAATTATATTTTTCGCATGCCACTTACGGCAAAATTTGTGGAAAGTCGGAAACTTCTTAGCACTCTAACCATCTCTTTGTGCCCATATTTTTGGCAAAATGTACTATTTTCTATCTAGCTTTTGCCTGCAGCATATTTTTTCATATGACTTTTTGAGACAAAAGGTACCCTTTGTCCTTCGAAGGCTTTATCTATCTCAGTGGCAAACCTCATCGGTTTAGGCGTGTGAAAGCGTAAAAGACAGACGGACAGGGAGTTAGGTATTTTAAAATTTACAATATTAGTAGGAAAATAAGTAGGGATGTTTGAAAAAAATTGAAATCAGTTCACAATCGACGAAGATGTAGCGTAACATACACTTAAAAAAACTTCAATAGATTTATTTTCGCAAATTGCGTAAGGAAAGGTCCCCGGGTACCAAGAACAATATTCTGAACAATATCTGCTCTGGTTTGTAACTTGAAGGGTTGAACACACTCATTCAATTCAATTACACTCTCATTCTCATTCATTCATTTTCACGACGGAACCCAGTAAAACTGATCTTTTTTATATGGTATCACTATTAAGTATCTAAACTTATATATTTTTTTATGGGATCTTGCTGCTTCTGTCTTGTCTTACCACCTGTTCCAAAGAGGTCGTAATGCAGATTGCAAACCACAATTGAGACACGTAGAAGATTAAAATAATATTAATAATATTTTCTCTGTATGATATTAAATAGACAGGCTCATTTCTGTAGTGTAGTGTTTCTCGTAAGAGTACTGCAGGATGCTGAGGGTTAGGTAACACTTCGAATTCCAGGTCGAGCTAAATGTTATTAAATTCTTAACATCATGGAGTTTGAATTTGTGTCCTTTGAAAGGAAATAGGCACGCGTACCTATAATGTAATGTCTTTAGAATAAAAACCGCTGTGCCTGTGGATAAAATATTTCATTTTTTCCTATCCTTTCGATTAATTAGGTGCTGGTTATAGTTTTGAGTACTCGTTTTGGCGCTACGGTACGGATCGATCTCTATGCCTCCAAGGTTAAGTTGCGGTCGCCGCGGTCAGTTCATAGATTCTATCTACTTTTGGGTCTAAGTATGTTACACAGTCGCCTCTAGTGCGAAGCGGACGTCGTTACATATAAGTTCAGAAATCTGCGAGATCTGACAACCGGTCTTCGGTTTATGTTTGACGAATCAAGATAAGAGGACCTAATTCCATCGCATCGAGGTAGGTAGTTAGACTGGGAGCGAATTAACCAACCCCAAAATTACTGTAACTAAGACGAACGATAAGATATGTATCGATCTAGTAAAAGTATGTACAGTATGTACAGAGATCAGCACATCAAGCTACCCCAATCTGTCAAATTTCTTTGATAGATTTTCAACTGTAGTACAAAATGATAAGGTTCATGTTCAATTAGAAAAATTTGACAGTTTTGGAAGGCTTGACCTGCTGCCGTCTGTACACGAAATTGTATTTGATTACCTATACATACTTAATTATAAATTTTTAATCTTACATAATTCCGTACAAATGCCACCTGCAAATTGTATATTGCGGTACCCGCGCGGATCCCTAATTTTATACCGCATAGGTCACTAACCTCCTTGCAGTGCTTCCCGCTCACTTCATTGCGTCAACCAGAAAAAAAAACTCGCCCGTCAGCTGAGCGACCGCAACCGACTTCAGTCAGTTGAAAATGTAACTGTCATGGCTGCGCGATCGATGCTAGTCCCCAGTTAAAAATTACTGGAAAACATAAAAAATATGTCGCGGAAAACGTTGAAGGACGACACTCGCGCCTTCGCCAAACTATAATTAATATATTCAGAGTATTGCTACACTTGTAAAGTGTTTATTGTGTGAATTTCGAGCGATCTAAATTTGTTCCTTGTCAAACGGGACCAGTCGTGAAAATTTTCACGGTAAGTATTTGTGTTTTTGCACCGTTCATGTGAGCGTAGGTGGTCATTATAAAAAAGAGTAATGTGTTTTATTCGTAAATGTGTGTATTTAATTGAGAAAAAAAATCTTTGCTTGAATAAAAATCGATTATAAGTGGGTGGGATTGCTGGGACTAGTCCCCGTCTCGCTTGTGTATAACCCGGCTACGTGCAAAAGTGACGTAACAATGCGACGTCTGCATCGCGTCGCAGTCCATCCTATTTGGACGGGTAACCATATCCGTTTCTTTCTAGCGAAATGTCTTATTAATTTTAGTTATATTTTTCGGGATTCTTTCATCGTTTTCTAAGTAAAACTCAAATGAATCACTGTACGAATACATTCTACGGGAGTTTGCCTATCGTTTGCGGTAACTTTCAGAGATTTTCTTCAATAAATATTGTTGTATTTAATCGATATTAGTGCCGAAATCTAATCGGACAATACTCTCGTAAGAGCGACAGTTGCGTGTTCCATGGAAAATGTAGCGAGTTGGTGAAAGTGACATTAAAGATAAATATTAATATAAAAACAAATTAATTAAAATGTAAAAGGGCTTCCTATAAAAAAGGTGCGTCTTAACCATTCATTCGTTTTACCCTTTAGGAATTAAAATAAATAATTATAGATTAGATTTATTGGCTGAATGGATCATTACACTTGTCTTGAAAGAAAAAATATTAATGTCGGTAGATTGAAATTATGTGGTGTCCAGTGTTTTATGTTGCTAACTAAAAAAAGGTTTGAACCTAGTCTCATAGTCTGACAAGTGTGTGTTGTGTACAAGGAAGTAACTTTTAAAAGTAGTTTAGTTCAACCAATAGTGACATTATTATGAGACTTATTATTTTTTACAAGGCATATTTTTTTTCTTAATGATACAACACCTGTATTCTGATTATTCTGAGGTTTAAACAGGGGTGTACTGCTGTACACCAACAGTTCACCATTATCTTTAAGTCCCATTTAATAGAGGAACCTATCAGTTTAAAGGGCAATGTAGCCAGTGACATAATAAGCCCCGGATACTCCAAGGCTGTACTTCTATAGTCCTGTTGTGGAGTGTCCTGGGTAGGTACCCCATCCCATATTAGATCAAAGTTCTCCAAGGGGCCTCTACATGTTGGACCTGTAACCTTGTGTCCCCGTGCAAACCTCCCAAAAGACCGGATATCTTCCTCACAGGAGATATGCAGTGATATCCAAATTAAAGATACAAATAATAATAATAAATACTTGTTCAAAAATATAGACACTAAATAAATCTGGGACAATAGTCTCCACACTACGATTCCCTGTGTGATGGAGAATAGTGCACATTACTGGGTATATGAGACTTAACAACTGAGATCTCAATATGACAAGGCAACTGGTGTCGCTGGTGTCTACAGGCTTTGGTTGCTTGTTTGCCATCTTAGAATGTTAATAACTTTTTAGGAAAAGAAAACCAACTTCAAGCATTGTGTGTAAAAAAACAGTCGAGTTGAATTAATATATATATCGCTTAATAATGGTTCCACGTGGATGACGTCACTTGGCATCCATTTATTGTAAACCAAAACCTTCTACAGAGTACAACAAATACTTTTCTGAAAACTGCATAAAAATCGATCCAGCCAAACGCGAGATAATTGCAGACAGGTCAAACTGAGAAACTCCTTTTATTTATTGGTTAAAAAAAATTTTTCACTATATTTTGAATCTTGAATCACCTAGGTATATTAATTTTAATGTTTTAAATAAGAACTGTGTGGTTTTTAGATAAAACCACAAGATTCAAGAATTGTACTCAAGCTTACAAAAATAAATGTATTGCTTGTTTATGTAATGACATACACAATAGTGAACTCATATTATATTGTGTATGTCCTTGAAATGCATTATTCAATTCAAACATATTGAAGCTAGTAATTTAGTTGTTAATTAGTTTAGTCTTATACCAACCTTATTGGTGGGGTTTTTCAAAAAGGTCAGGTGCGTAGTACTCGCAACCGGTGTGTGTAAGACAAGACATATTAATGTGGACGAAGCGAAAGAAGTATACGAGAATCTTAACAAGTAGCATTCTTTAGTTTCTGCCAAATGGGGGTCCATTTGAAAAAAGCGTGAGTGTATGTGTTTATCATCAACCATCTAGTGAGGATTGGCAGACTTCACATGAACGAAACCTGCATGGTTTCGTTCAATAATCAACCCATATACTGTCCCACTGCTGGGCACGGGTCTCCTCTCACAAAATGAGAGGGATTAGGCTATAGTTCACCACGCTGGCCTAGTACGGGTTGGCAGACTTCACACGCCGTCAAGAAAATCTCGTAAGGCATGCAGGTTTCCTCGCGATGTTTTCCTTCACTGATTTAAGCGAGTGATAATTATGAATACGCACATGATTTCGATAGTGCGTGAGCTCGAGTCTTGACTTGGCAGTACAAATATACAATGTTCATATGGCCTTCATTTCTTCTGTCGGTCGCCCATTACACTTGGCCCTCGAGAAGGGTCCGACACTGGACGTCCGTGGTGGGATCGCGGATCATGCGAGAGCGATTCTCGTGATCCCACCCACTATGCGGAAGGTGGAAGTGGTGATGGATTTAGTCGGTATGCTGACCACCTGGCCGTAGAGCTCAACATAACCGTCCCGCGTCCCCGAGCGGGGCGGCATTAAGGCGCATTTCCCCACCCGAAAAACAAAAACAAAAAAGGCCTTCATTGCTTTCCAGAGTAATATAGTTATATAAATTGGATTTATACAGCCTCTAAAAGTTAAAAGTTGAATGCAGTTAGTTAAACAACACTTCGTACTGAAGCCGAGCCAACAAAAGACCTTGTAAACTCTGTGTATTTTTAACTATAAAAGTTTTTTTTCCTTTCAAATCCGTATTAAACGGCGGTTCTTTTGTGGGTTCCGTAGAAAAGTCACCGAGGTTCTATACTTTAGCGATTTGTTTAAAACAACATACTTACCTACTTACGTCTATTACCCGAAGGGTTAGGCAGAGGTGTAATGTTTTGAATTTTTAACGCTAGATTCATCATCAACCCATACACTGTCCCACTGCTGGGCACGGGTCTCCTCAGGATGAGAGGGATAAAGCTATAGGCCACCACGCTGGCCTAGTGCGGGTTGGCAGACTTCACACGCCGTCGAGAAAAATCTCTAAGGTATGCAGGTTTCCTCACAATGTTTTCCTTCACAATTGAAGCGAGTGAAGAGTGAATGCTAGATTACGCAGTGCGCCGTTATATTTATTCACATTCATAGGAGACGAGCCTGTTGCCATTAACACATCAAAGCTCCAAGCTGCTACTGAGAGCCGAACCTAAAGGAAAATGTGATGAAAGGTGGTTTGAAAAAAAAAATTAATATACTATGTACAGTACTTCTTTACATAATTAAATAAGAAATAAAACATAGTAAGGAAACCCTAAAAAGCAGTGACAGCCTAGTGGTATGACCATTGAACTGGCAAGTCAAAGGTCTCGAGTTCAATCCAAGGCACGCACCTCTGACTTTTCGAATTCATGTGCGTAATTATGACTAGCTTAAAAGGTGAAGGAAAACATCGTGAGGAAACCTGCATGCCTTAGAGATTATCTCGACGAAGTGTGAAATCTGCCAACCCGCACTAGCGTGGTGGACTATAGTCTAATCCCTCTCATTCTGTGAGAGGAGACCCGTGCCCAGCAGTGGGACAGTATATGGGTTGATGGTGATAGGCTATATGACACCACACTACGACCAATATCAGCCGAGCAAAAAGGAAAAAGGCGGGTGACAATGCGGGGGAGCAGCTAGTTTTGTAGAAAAGTATTTTTATCTGTGCAAATAAATCTTTCTTTCCTTCTTTCTTTCTTGTCAAAAATATTATTTTATAGAATGGGAAGACTTGAGATGATTCGCCACGGTGTGACAAGTCATGTTTCTTGCAGTACGTGCGAGAGAGAGAAAGAATCCATGTGGGGGGGATCGTAGGCTGAATTTGATTGTCGATGTCATGCAATGGTGACTTGATTAGGCATAATCTAGTTTTGGTTATGATCTATTTTATGACCTCACTATGACGGTCCTATTTCTGTAATAAATGTTTTTATGGTGATAAGCTAAAGATTTTAAGAAAGGTAGGGCATAGTGGGAGTAATTCCACTCAAACTGGAGCTGCCTGACTGGGGAAGTACCTCCGCCTTGCAGAAAATCGAAGTGAAATAACACTGAGCTGTGTTGTGTTTCTTACGGTGAGTAAGGTGGCCTCCACGAGGAAACTGTAAGAGAAGAAAATGTAAAACATTGACTTGTAAAAGCGTCTTTAAAAGATCTATAAACTTTATAGTATAAAGACATACCTATTGTCATTTATTATTAAAAATGTACTTGTAACCTTTTAACCGTCCGACTTTTTATCAGTTGGCGTGCCCCGAGCGCTGGACATAAAGGGATGTTGTAGGTAAATTTTTTGATGTCGATATTTGGCTATAATAGGTACTGATATTTGTATTTACGAGCTTGGTTTACTAACAACTATATACGTACATACATAAAATATCCGTTTTTGTAAGCAAATAAAACGTCGGTCGATTTATTAGTAGGTATTTAATTAAATTAAGTATTCTTATACTGAACTATAACTATACTGAATGAACCTCGCCTTTTCATTTCTCAGTAGTACCTAACAGTCTAACAATTACAAGTACTTAACATTTTACAATAATAGGTACTTAGGTATAGTAAATATATAATCAATCGAAAAATTCTTATTAATTCTTCAGCAGTCGTCATGGTAAATTTCAATTTTTAAAACACGAACGTAAAACTTACTAACTTATATCACAAAAACACGCGCAGCACTAATGGAAAATTCTATACGGCTCAACTCGGTTACATTATGACGTCATGAACGGTCGTGTTTATCCGACGCAGGCGCTGGCTACACTGGCGAAAAGGACACAGTCTAGGGATGGGAATTTGCATTTATAGTTGTCCTTACAAAAATATCGATATCGCTAATTTCTTACAAAAATATAGATTTACACAAAGCAAAAACAACACGTTATTAAATAACAATTACTAAATGTAGTTTTTTTTAATAACTCGGTATTTAATATAATATTTTTGTTTAAGCCTATTCCATATTTTATAAATTCTAACATTATGTCTCATCACTACTGTCTGATAAATACGACAGGCGTTGGAAGTCAATACACTTTCTCCGGGATAATATTAGTAAGTATTTTATTTTGTTTCTTGATATGGTAAATCTGAATCTTAGCACTAAATAAAAGATTGAATAGATAAACTTTCGAAAAAAAAAATATTTTAAGCTAAAACAGCGTAATACGTTTAGAAATTGAATATATTATAATACACAGGGTTTTGTTTTTGTTTTTTTTTTTTTTTATGTGATAGGGTGGGCAAACGAGCAGACGGATCGCCTGATGGTAAGCGATTACCGCCGCCCATGGACACCCGCAACACCAAAGGAGTTTCAGGTGCGTTGCCGCCCTTTTAAGGGGTTTGGGCCTCCGGTATCCTCACTCACTCGACGAAACACAACGAAAACGTTATTTCACGCCGGTTTTCTGTGAGGCCGTGGTATCAAGTCCGGTCGAGCCGGCCCATTCGTGCCGAAGCATGGCTCTCCCACGGTAAATTGTGTCGGATAAATCCGACTCAGGCGGAATAAGCCCGAAATTTTTTGTCGGATAAATCTCGACTCAGGCGGTTAAAAGGTTAAGCAACAATGCTCTTAAAGCTCTCGTCACAATGTTCTCGTTTACTATGAAAAAGGCGAAAGTTAATGGTTATAAGTCACTTAATATCAGATTCCTGAACTCACCCTGGCCTTTAATGCTCTATAGAACGAAATGGCCCGATCTTGTTACTATAATGACTTATTTTATGGACTTTATTCCTAGCTATGCCTGAGTATATGCTATTTATCATTTACACACGTCATTCCTTCCGGGGTAATGTCCCATTTCACCCAAATTTTGAGTCTTTTGCTATCCAGGTAGGAGAAGTGCTTCAGAAAGAGTTTATCCGAAAAAGAACTACTTAAGGTACACTATTTACAGGAGGCATTGTGTCTTTAAGCAGCACTGCTTACAGTTTGAAACATCATCGTCGTAGTCTTTTCCCAATTATGTTGGAGTCAACAGAGGAAGGGCATAGGCATAGTTGAAGTAATTCCACTCAAATTGGAGTTGCCCGACTGGGGGAGTACCTCCGCCTTGCAGAAAATTGAAGCGAAATAATACTGCTTTGAGCTGTGTTGTGTTCCTTACGGTGAACCAAGGTGCCGAGCACTACTCCGCGATGAAGCGTTATGTCGGCAGTAAGGGGACTTTGACACTTATACTGCCAACCCAACTGCTCCTCGTATATTTGGATGGCAACGTGCAAGTTATACCCCTGGTGTTAGAAGCGTGTATAGGCTACGGTAACCGCTTACCATCAGGTGGGCCGTATGCTTGTTGACCACCTTAGTGGTATCAAAAACAGCCAGCTCCCAGATTCGGCTCCATATCAGTATCTTAGATAAAGCGACTACTATCAGAGCTTCGTAACCTAATTTCTGGGCAATACCGATATGCTAGGGTACCTAAACTGGTGGCCAGGCTTTCTGATTACCATTATACACTATCTGACTACCACTGTTCGTATGATAAATGATATTTATTTTGCAAATAGATATTTTAAAGATACTTTCACAAGCAAATATTTAAATCGCTAGATTTGCCTTCACCGTACTTATACCGCTCAAAAACGTGTCCATATAGAGATGAGTGAATACACACATTCCGTATTAGAGACAGAGAACGACAGTGTGCAATATTCAGTATGAGTGAACGAGACAATAACAGATTCGATACGATCCGATGTCAACCAGTTTACTTACCGAAACATGACCATTATTTGACGCGGTAGGGCGCATCAAGCGATTTAAATCTTTGTTTACAAGTCAATGTTTTACATATTTTTTTAAGCTGGATGGTTCCGGCATTTCCTAACTGACGATCTCTGAGAAGAAACACCGAAACAAACTCAGAGAATCATAGTCTCATCAAAGCCGCTATGGCTCTTTCCTCAAAAGGCCATTTCAGACTTTGCCCTACGTTGTAAGACACATATTTGTTATTATTCTTTGTCTGGACTTTTAGAGACTATGATTCTCTGAGTTTGTTTCGGCGTTTCTTCTCAGAGGTCGTGAGCAAGGAAATGCCGGAGCCATCTAGCTTAAAAAAAATGTAAAATATTGACTTGTAAGTGTCTTTAAAAGATCTGTTTACAGAAAAAAAAACTACTCCAAGACATCGACTGATCTAAAGACTGACTGCAGTAAGCTTGACCTTGCAGATCAACCAGCGTTGTTAACCTTGCCAGTAGACCACCAGCCCTTCTATCCTCGAACGCTTATTCATAAAAATTCTTGGCTCTTTGACCTCGAGATTCCGTGAGGCCATGACCTTAAACTGTAGCAAGAATTTTTATAGCAATTCATAACTTGCGAGAGACATTATAGTGGACACGCCAACTTCTTAAAAAAAATATACTTTTCTGGATATGTTTTATGTGATTCGTATTAAGTATATTGATTCACGGAAAATCCTCATGGTCTATCCAACAACTGGGGAGCCAGCAGAGTATTTCCGACTCATACTGACTAAAACCCGTACTTGCCTTCACTTGCTTTATAGTCACGGCCATGGGGTCCGTGAAATTCGCCACGACCATGACAGGATAGCCTAGTGATACGTCTATTGGACTGCCAAATCGAAGGTCTCAAACCCAAGGCACCTCAGACTTTTCGAATTGATGATTATCACTCGCTTAAACGGCGAAGGAAAACATCGTGAGGAAACCTGCATACCTTAGAGATTTTTCGCGACGGTGTGTGAAGTCTGTCAACCCGCAGTAGGCCAGCATGGTGGACTATATATAGCCTAATCCCTTTCAATATGAGAGGGGACCCGTGCCCAGCAGTGGGACAATATATGGGTTGATGATACATATTGATTCAAAAAAGGCCAAATCACATAACAATCATGCCTGTATTCCCCGAAGGGTTAGGCTGAGGTGTAATAAGTACACCCACAATTCGCCACGGATGTTTAGGTTTCATGTAATAGATTAACCGTCCAAACTCCGATTGGCTACTGAAAATTTCATAGGAAAACCCAATAAGTTTAAGACTTGAATACCTAATTATTGTTTTGTTGTTTGGCATTTTGTCTTCGAGTTAACATAAAATACTATCAAATTACGTAACCATGATCAAAACGTGAATTCATATTACAAACTGGGTTACAGGAGTTTGTGTGATCAATGCGTTTGATACACGTGACTATGTTAATTTAACTGCGATAGGGGAATACTAAATACTTATCAGAACCCTTATCAATTTGTCGTGAACGCCATGTTTTGTTGAGGGATCCAGTAAAAAGGTTAATTGTAATTCTAAGATAATGCACTCCGCACGAGAATTGATATACATTTATATAAATAAAACTACTTTTTGGTAGACTCAGTCTACCTGTGATCATGGACGCTGTAAAGGGTCCCAAACGTCGAAATTAATAATATCAATATAACGCGATAAAATCCGTAAAAAGTAGTTTTATTTCAATGTATATTATTCGCGTAAATGTCAGAAATCAATTGATTTACATTGTCAATGTTGAATGGATCTTATAGAAAAGAACTTGCGAGAAACTTGGTACATTTCTTGGTACACCCCATCTCTTCTCCGCTTAGCTTTGGTGGAAATGGATCAAGCGGAGAGGAGAGATGTCTCATTTTTCTATAGAATTTTGTGCGGCGAGCGAGCAAGTGGCGTGGCAGAGCGAAGAAGTGTCTAGGAGAAGCGTCACAGCTCATATCTCCGCTACGCACAGCTTACATCTCTCCGCTACGCATTTCCTCTCCGCTTTGGTGGAAATAACCTGCCAGCTTCGCAGCACGTCTCCTCTCCTCTCCGCTTTGGTGGATACCGGTATCCACCAAAGCGGAGAGGAGAGGAGACCTCGTTTCTTGAGTTTTCTAAGGCCCGGGCCTTAGACGCGAAAACTCAAGAAACGAGGTCCAATTCAACGTTGCAGTTGTATTGCAGAAATTTTCTACGAAATGACATTATGATAACATTATAAGAGATGCGAGGTTATCAATATCAATCGGCACATATTACTTATTCGCTAACTGTTATTATCTATTTGCGTATCATTAATTATCTGGGCAGCCGTGATGTTACTTTAGATCTGTCCTTATTAAGACTTAATTATATTATTTGTTTTGACAAAACATTCTGGTAAGATCAAGAGGTGCTCGTGGCGATGTCGATCTGCAAGGTTAAGCTGCGCTGGCTGCGGTCAGTCCGTGGGTGGGTGACCATTCTACATTCAACTACGTTGGTGGGTTTTCAGTCTAACCAGATGCAGCTGAATATCAGTATTTTAGACGAAGCGACTTTACACAACCAAAGAGGTCATCAAAAGTCCATACAACTCAGCCCAAATTTGTACCTGAGGTAGATGACAGCTGTCAAGTTGATAGTTTTTTACTATGAAATCACTATGAATGTGCCAAAATGGCGTGCGTTTGACATTCCAAAACTGACACTGACAGCTAATAGCTATCAAGTTGACAGTTTTTACTACAAACACTGAAACTGATACTAGTGTGTTAAAATGGCGTGCGATTTTTCAAATTTAAAGTTATTTTTATCATCCCCTAGTGAGCATAAAAAAAACTATGACTAGAGTTTTAACCAGCGCAATACAGGGTATTTTTTCCAATAAGTGTACCCTCAGTACATCATTTGGGCACATTTTGGTGACATCCATTCTTGGCAATACCGGTATCTTGAGGATAGACTTTCAGGCTTTCTGGGCTTCAGACTACCACTAACGATTGCCATAGGTGTTCGTATGACAACCGGGACCGTTTTACGTGCTCTCCGAGGCACGGAGGGGTCTCGATGTGTTAATAATGACCACAAACTTTCGAAGTCGACTAAAACACTTCTTCTTTTCGTGTCGATGGTAAATAAATACATTGTTTATAAATGATATTTATTTTTGTAGATAGATCATTTAATGACAATGACACTTACAAGTCCACTACCTACAGATCACTATCAAGTGCTCCTTGGGATGACTGTCTTTTTTTGGGTTTGGAGTTTTTTTTTATGAGGCTTTCGCAAATGTTCCGTCGAGCTACACAATGACGCATGCATGCGTGCCGTTGGCTAGGATGGGTCTACTCAAAGCCGCTATGGCTCTTTCTTGAAAAGGCCATTTTAGACTTTGCCCTACATTGTAAGACACATATTTGTTACTATTCTATGTCTGGACTTTAAAAGAGACTGTGTTAGGAAATGCCGGCGTCATCTAGCATAAAAAAATCAAAACATTGACTTGTAAAAGTGTCTTTAAAAGATCTAGTTACAGAAATAAATAACATTTCACTTCTCATGCTAATCACTGCTAATGTAAAATACTATTTACTTTACCAACCTAATAAATTATTGCCATATCAATAAATATTATCTGCATATTATTATGTACATAGTCGATGCAGCGTATCGATTGAGGTCAAATTACTTAATTGATTGTTATTTACTAATTATAATGTGAACCATTTAGCTGTGTGCGCGGCAGTGTAACCGCCAAGTTCATTATTTCGACGAAATAGCTAGGAGGCTAATCCTCCTAGCTATTTCGTTCCACCAATCCACCAATCATTGGTGACTATGAAATTAGAATATTGTGCGTACAGTAATATCTACACCTCTGCTTAACTTTCTAGGGCATATTGCCGTAATAGCGTATCGGCTGTATATTTGGATCAATAGCAGTGAATGGGGTTGCGTAGTGGGGTGCCGATAACATAAAGATATCGTGAATTGAGTTAGAGGTATCGGATGTAGATACGTGTTTGTCTGACTACCTTTATGTGTGTGTTAGTGAAGAATACAATTTCTTATACAAAATGAAGTAAAGTTTTAGGTACTTAAGTATAAGCGCTTTCCGAAACTGTCAATTTTTTCCAATTGAATATGAATCTTATTTATTAAAGTTGAAAATCAATTTCAACTGCATCCTAAAGGGATTTTTGAGACAAAAGCCTATGTCATTCTGCAAGGTCCATTGTATCTCTGTACCAAATTTTATCAAAATCGGTTCATCGGTTTAGCCGTGAAAGCGTAACAGAGAGACAGCTACTTTCGCATTTATAATACTACTAGCTCGCGACTTCGTTCGTGTGAAAAAGTTACTTTTAATTATCTTTGTAATTTGACTAATTAACTCAAAATCGTTATAAATAAAAAAGCCTATATGTTATTCTGATGTATAAATAATAATACTGTAAAGTTTCATCAAAATCCGCTCAGTAGTTTTAGCGTGAAAGAGGAACAAACATCCATCCTCACAAACTTTCATATTATAGGTAGGGTAAGGAAGTAGGGTAGTATCTATATGTATAATATATATTTTGTTGTTTGGTATTTTGTCCAGTGTTGGGACTAGTGATGTTCATAATCATAATAGTGATTATCCATAATCGATTTCCAACATTACTATCACAACATTGAGATGACAGGAAGCAAAGGTAAATAAATCTTTAGCTTCATTCATTCATAATTATTGATTATTTGAGTGAGATATGTAGTCCTTTGAGATAATTAAGATAATTTTACCTGTTTCGATCCATTTATCGATTAATCGATTATCAACATCACTAGTTGGGACCATCAGAATAAATTTCATTCCTTTCTTTCTTTCTAGGGATAAAAACATTGATTTAAAACCTACTCTTTTTACATTTTTGTCTTTTTTTTTGTTACAGGGAACAAGAGCCAGCGTGCGAGCGAGATACATCTTTCAAGCAACAGGCTCCACATCAGTCTAATAGATCAGGTATGTATACTCAACATCCTCTGGACCTCTTCGGGGGCGTCCATTGTTTACGTGAGGCGATTTTTCGACCCACCAAGGTGAAATTTAGTGAGTTTTTTCTTGATCTCGCATGAGATTTTTTTAAATGCGTATTTATGTGCTTGATTAAGTATATTTTATATTTATTTATTATTGCGTTGGTTTTTTTTAAGTATATTTTTTTATACAGGAGATGCTATGACCAGTAAGGGACTCGGGGTGGTTTAGTAGTCATAGCGTCTGGTGTATAGAACCAGAATGCGCGGGTTCGAATCCTGCTTACAGTCGAATTCTTTACAAAAATAACTAAAATCTTAGCATGGAAAACGCAAAAAAGTAGAAAGAGTTAGCTAATACTGTTTAAACCCGTTTTCCCGAAGTTTTACGTTTTGTTGCGGAAGAAAATAACTTAATATTTGCCCCACGTGAGATTGGGTGAGATTCGGCTCGACCCTTGGATAAGGGGTCGAGTTGCCTGTAGTCCCGGAGATGTACCAATGCACATCCGTTCGCCGGTATGTATGTATATTTATATATTATTAAATTTTCACAATATCTTACATTTAAACAAAGTTCCACTAAACCGTTTTCACAGTTTGTAAGAACAGAAATACTTTTTTAATTCCACGTTTTGCGTACGTTACCTTGTATAGAGGCCAGCACATCAAGCTACCACAATCTGTCAAATTCTTTCATTTTCAACTTTAATACAAATTGATAAGGTTCATATTCAATTGGGAAAGGAGGTCATCAAAAGTCCTTACAACTCAGCCCAAATTTGTACCTGAGGTACATGACAGCTGTCAAGTTGACAGTTTTACTATGAGATCAATATGAAACTGTTAATAATGTGCCAAAATGGCGTGCGTTTGACATTCCAAAACTGACACTGACAGCAAATAGCTATCAAGTTGTCAGTTTTTGCTTTAAAAACACTATGATACGAGTGTTTTAAAATGGCGTGCGTTGTTTCAAATTTAAAGTTATTTTTCTCATCCCCTAGTGAGCATAAAAAAAGTATGACTAGAGTTTTAACCAGCGTAAGATACGGTATTTTATCCAATAAGCGTACCTTCGGTACATTATTTGGGCAGATTTTGGTGACATTCTTTGACAGTTTTGGATAGCTTGACTTGCTAGCGTCTGTACAATATGTTTAGGACTCAGGAGGTGGCGACCACTAGACGAATAAGGATGACTCAACTCCTCCACTTGACGTGAGGAGTACCTTCAATAACCACTCGTTTGTTGACAGAATCCTCGTCATCTTCAGCGGACACCGCGTCGCAGGGATCAGGGTCGGCTGCCCCCGCACAACGAGCACGACGACATGAACCACAGGTAATATTCATAGATTTATTCCTTACTAAGTGTGCATATACACCAATAAGTTACATACTTATCGCACCTCCTATAAAATAGTGTTACAACTCAAAAGTCCAAATGTTCAGTAGAAACAAAAATGTTCAACTTATTTTCATCAATCGAATACCTACCATGGATTTAAAAAAAAAATTAATATCTTTATATTATTTTTTAAAAATCCATGGTATTCGATTGAATAAAAAATAATTTCAAAATTTTTTTTTCTCCTGAACATTTGAACTTTAGAGTTGTAACACTATTTTATCAGAAGTACGATATATTAATAAGTATTAGTATATTATAAACAGATAAATATTTTGAGGTCTGCAGCTGAGTTCGTCTGGGTTAGGACCACCGTATTGTCAAATATTCTTCAATTTGGAACATAGAATGGAAGGGTGTTCTAAGGAATTATTCGAACTTGTACCTCCTGCTACGTTCCGCCACAGATCCACTCGCCAGAGATAAAAAATTTATTCATTTCACCTGGAATAATGTGTGTCTACCACCGTGCGTTTCTCAAGGAACTTTTACCCCGCACGACTGATCTGTAGAATCAATTACCAGCGGAGGTATTTCCGATCCGGTACGACATGGCAACCTTCAAGAAGCGAGGCTTTTATTTTCTCAAAGGCCGGCAATGCACTTGCAACCCCTTTGGTGTTTTTAGTGTCAATGGGCAGCGGTGATCACTTACCATCAAATGACTCGCTTGATCGCCTGCCTCCGTCTTCTATACCTAAAAAAATAATAATTATGTTAGCACAGCTGAGGATATTTGGTAATAAGTTGTATCACTACAGATGGTACTCGGCAGCGTCGTAGTAACCTATAAAATTTATTCAAATTCAAATAGCCTTTATTTCGGATAATACATAGTTCTTCAATATTATTGACATTAAAGGGGGTCATCAAAAGTCCATACAACTCAGCCCAAATTTGTACCTGAAGTACACGACAGCTGTCAAATTGACAGTTTTTACTATTGATTTCTGACATTTACGCGAATATTATACATTGAAATAAAACTACTTTTACGGATTTTATCGCGTATATTGATATTATTAATCCCGACGTTTCTACTATGAAATCACTATGAACAAAATGGCGTGCGTTTGACATTCCAAAATTGACACTGACAGCAAATTGCTATCAAGTTGACAGTTTTTACTATAAAAACACTATGAAACTGATAATAGTGTGATATAATGGTGTGCGTTGTTTCAAATTTAAAGTTATTTTTTCTCATCCCCTAGTGAGCATAAAAAAAGTATGACTAGAGTTTTAACCAGCGTAATACAGGGTATTTTATCCAATAAGTGTACCTTCGGTACATTATTTGGGCAGATTTTGGTGACATCCTTTACATGCATTATTTTTAAATCGATTAGTGACAGTACTTGATTCTATAGGTTAATTACAAATAATAATAATAACAGTTCTATTCCTCGACATCGGTAACATTATCTGCTTGCCCTTTGGCATAGGCCTCTACTAGGGTTTTCCAAGATTTTCTGTTCCTGGCGTGTCTTTGCCATGTTGCTCCAGCTACGCGCTTTCTTTCTTCTCCCATCTCGAGGGCACCTATAAAATGTACAACATATCAACTGATAACACAATTGTAGCATAACTCATAGAGTATTCCGTATAGCCTCTTTACTACAGATCACTATCAAACACAAGTACGTGTGAATCATATTAATTCTAATGTTTATTTCCGTTCTCTATAAGGACATGTCAAAAGATGTCTCCAGTATTCGTAAAATAATCCGTCACTGCGCACGCGACGGTGAAAATCGTTAAATTTTACAAAAGTGTTAAATGAAAAATGTTTGTGCATAATTGGTGATGTGTATTCGGTGTTCTGGAGTTGACATAATGCTTTATGGACTCTTATCAGCCTATCCAATGTCCTTCTCCGAGGTCTAATCTATCTCTGTACCAAATTTCATCATCAACGGTTCAGTGGTTTAAGCGTGAAATCGTATCAGACAGACA
The DNA here is from genome assembly GCA_964056405.1 of Acronicta alni. Taxonomy (NCBI): domain Eukaryota; kingdom Metazoa; phylum Arthropoda; class Insecta; order Lepidoptera; family Noctuidae; genus Acronicta; species Acronicta alni. The sequence goes on from OZ043942.1 coordinate 7,361,303, forward strand.
GAGTTACCGTCGCATTTAAAATATAAGTACAGACGCCAGCAGGTTATCCAAAACTGTCAAATTTTCCCAATTGAATATAAACCTTATTGTTTAGTATTAAAGTTGAAAATCAATCAGAAATTTGACAGATTGTGGTAGCTTGATGTGCTGGCCACTGTACATACATTTATAACATTTTGTGATCGAGTACCTAAACATTAGAGCGTTTGCTCTTTAAAGAGAAGGAATCATGGTGAAAATGAAGTCATTAGAGCAAGCTGTCTTGCACATCATAAAATGTGTGACCGTGCCAGTAAGTCCAGTTTCTTATTATTTTTTTATTACGGAACTGAGATCCCGTCACTCTCAAAAGGAAACTCGTGGATGTATGTATTCTCCCCATCCTTACCTACGGCGCACAGAGCTGGTCTTTGACAACACATTAGAAGTCCGCACTTGGGGTTTGCCAGGGAGACATGCAGCTCAGTATGACGGGAGTCAAATTAACAGACCGCATCAAAAATAGCATACTGCGCTCCAAAACCCAGATCGCTGACATAGGCCTAAAAGCTGCTAACTCTAAGTGGAACTGGGCTGGACATATCAAATGAGCTTTGGGCTAAACGAAGTACTGAATGGGTCCCACAAATTTGGCGGACAACAGCGCGGAAGGCCTAGACGGAGATGGCGGGATGAGCTTGACTTTTTCTGGAAGGATTGACCCAAAATATCCTTGATCCGTGAGGAATGGAAGGAGTGTGCCCTGCAGTGGGACGATAAAGGCTTAATAATAATAATCATCGCCTTCGTTCCAAGCGACAATCCACTATTGTACCTTTCTCTAGAAACTTTCTGCCTCGCACAACTAAACTGATGAACTGTCGCCTGCAGTATTTCCGGACCCATATGACCTTCAAACCTTCAAGAAAAGAGCGTACTCTCTTTTAAAGGCCGGCAACGCGCTTATGATTCCTCTGGTGTTGCGGGAGTCCATGGGCGTCGGAAATCGCTTACCATCAGGCGATACGTCTGCTCGATTGCCCCCGTCCCATAAAAACAAAAAAACTGATTTTAGTATGCGGGAACATTTGATTTTAGTTTGAAAAAAAAAAACATGATTAACACTGTAATCATGTTTTTTTAAAGGAGTGTCTATGGAGTTTCTTGCCGGTTCTTGTCCATAAGACCCACTTTTTGGAACCGTGCAACTAGCGACACTGCGATCTACGGTGGAGCGCGCTTGCCTAGAAGGAACCGATTCACTCGAGATTTAAAGACACACAGATTATAGTTATTGGGGAGGACCCACTCAGGAAGCTCATTTCACATTTCAGCGGTACGCTTGATGAAACTTGATTTAAAGCGTTTCGTTCTGGTTTTTGGGATGTCCACCATGAATAGGGCGTTTTTTTGGTGAAATGCGCCTTGCTCGGGGATGCGGGACAGTTATGTCGGGTTCTCCGGCCAGGTGGCCAGCATACCGACTAAAACCACCACCACCTTCCGCATAGTGGTGGGATCGCGGGAATCGCTCTCGCGTGATCCGCGATCTCACCACGTACGTCCAGTGTCGGACCCTCCTCGAGGGCCAAGTGCAATGGGCGACCGACGGAGATAGAAGTAGGCCTGCAGTAATACCACCCATTCCACTGTGTGGCCTTGACCAGAAAATTTTAACGACTGTGGGCTATGATTATTACATGTTTTTAATGTTTCATCAAGACTTCATCAACGAATTTACTATCCAACTGCTGGGCACGGGTTTTCTCTCGAGAGAAGAATAGATGGTGGACTATAGTCCACCACACTGGCTTCCAGCAAGTTAGCAGACTTCACAGACCGTCGAAAAACCTTATGTGATAATATTTCCCTTTGCCTTTTAAGGTTTAAACTGTGATGTAATCATTAATACGCACAAAGTCAAATGTTATCTAGGTTTTCATTGATACTTTTTTTAATGTAATTATTTTTTTTATTTCCAGAGGGAGGAGCGTAGGCAAGAAGCGGCAAGCGCCCCGCGTATACAGCCAAACCCTTTATTGAGGTCAGTGTCGTCATCATCTATCTCATTATCATTATCAACCCATATGTCCACTGCTGGGCACGGGTCTTCTCTCATATTGAGAGGGATTAGGCTATAGTCCACCACGCTAGCCTAGTGCGGGTTGGCCGCTGGCCTAGTGCGGGTTGGCTATCTACTACTTGTCATCTATCTACTTGTGAGGAAAAAGTAGGACATTATTGCTTGGCCACGAGCACGTAATGCCGTTGGTCCCGGTTGTCATACGAATATCTATGGCAGTCGTTAGTAAATATATCGGTATTACCCAGAAAATTGGGTTGCTGAATTGGCGGTCTGATGGCAGTCGCTTCGTGTAAAATCAATCTGCATGTGTAATATAAGTATTAAGTTATGATTCAAGTGCAACTAATCTTGCAAGTGTCTTGGATGTGACATCTGTTAGCTTGTAAGATTAAATGAATAAATAAATCAATAAATAAATAAATCAATCAATCAATAAATAAATAAATCAATCAATCAATAAATAAATCAATAAATCAATAAATAAATAAATTCAGACACATCTGGTTACACTGGACTCCCCACATATTTGGGAAAATGAAATAATATGCCAACAACGAGCCCTAATGTAGGTAGTTAGTTAAGTTACTTGGCAAATGAGACTAGGTAACAACGCGCGAGTGATACCACTGGAGTTGATTTTTTATTTTTTATTTTATGTTATTAGGGACAACAAACAGCAGTGTATGATACAATCTAAACACTTAATCAATAGGAGTAGCATTTATACTACTAACGACGTTATCCACAAATTGTTATAAATGAGATGGTTTGGGCATGTCGAGAGAATGGATGAAAGGCGACTAACAAAAAGGATTTATATGGCGAATGTCAGTGGAACCGCCGAGAGAGGACGCCCTAGAAAAACTTACGCCGACCTTATTGGTGAGGTTCTTCAAAAAGGTCAGGTGCGTAGTACTCGCAACCGGCGTGTATGTATGACAAGATGTATGAATGTGGTCGAAGCGAAAGAAGTATGCAAGAATCGTAGCAAGTGGCGTTCTTTGGGAACCCTATGGGACAAAGGCGTGAGTGTATGTATGTATGTATGTTATACAAAATAGCTAGCTGTTAAAAGACAATATCGATTCAACTTAATCTAGTGTAATTTATAGTTACTTATTATAATATTATAGTTATTAGTAGGTTGGATAAAAAAAACATAAATACACATTCAAAAACTCTGTACTACCGTAATATGAATATGCACTGTTAACACCATAGGTCGCCTAAAATCTTTATTATTATTATTATTATTTACTGACAGATTATAGAAGGTTGTTACTTATAGCTATTTGTTATAATTTTTTGTTGTATTAAAATGTGAAATGTAAAGGAAGAAAAGTATTGAAGAAATAATGAAATGATTAGTATTTGTTCTATCTGAACTTTGCTAGGCGACCCACAGAGTCAACACGATATGCGTGTTGACTCTCATTGACTACTGTTGGTCTTTTAAGATATTATATATTTCTTTTTTAAATAGCGACTTGCTGAGGAAGATTATATCTACTGATGCCGTCTATTTTGCAGGAAAAATTTGTTTATCTGCTTTTTGCAGAGAACATTAATTTTTAAAGAGTCTCTAAATAACATTACGTGATTAATGGACGACCGTAAAATACTAGAAGTATATCAATATTATATCCATTGTCTAGTACTCATAGTACAAGCTCTGCTTAGTTTGGGACTAGATGGTGCTGTGTAAAATTGACCAAGAATATTTATTTATTTATCTTTAAGTCCGATGTAAGGGCGAGCCAAACTAATATCAAATACTGATATTACTAAGACCGGAAGCCGATCCCCGCATAGTTGGAAAAAGGCTCGTCATCATCAACCCATATATTGTCCCACTGCTGGACACGGGTCTCCTCTCAGATTGAGAGCGATTAGGCTATAGTCCACCACGCTGGCCTACTGCGGGTTGGCAGACTTCACACGCCGTCGAGAAAAATCTCTAACGCGTGCAGGTTTCCTCACGATGTTTTCCTTCACCGTTTAAGCGAGTGATAATTAATTATTAATACGCACATGAATTCGAAAATCAGAGGTGCGTGCCTTGGTTACGAACTCGAGACCTTTGACTTGGCAGTCCAATGTTCATATCACTAGGCTGTCACTGCTATAAAAAAGCTCGTGGATTATGATTATTGAGAGGTGATGAGATTGAGCTCCCTAAATTATGGTTGAGCTAGACAATGACTGATGCATGCGTGCCGTCGGTTGGGACTGGTCTACTCAAAGCTGCTATAGCTCTTTCTTCAAAAAGTCATTTCAGACATTGCCCTACATTGTAACACTCACATGTTTGCTAATATCCTATGTCTGGACTTTAAAAGAGACTATGATTCTCTGAGTTTGTTTCAGTATTACTTCTCAGAGGTCGTCAGTTAGGAAATGCCGGAGCCATCTAGCTTAATAAAATGTAAAACATTGACTTGTAAAAGTGTCTTTAAAGGATCTATTTAGAAACTTAGAAATAAATATCAATTATCATTTGAACGACCCCTTACGAGTTTTGCCTGTAACATAAATATACAAACACCCCATATTACCTGCAAGATTGTCAGTGCCTCTATTACGTAGGTCACACACTCCCAAGTAATGCCGCGAGGTATTTTCTTTGACTGACAAACTGAGGTCGTCTATCAAAAGATACGGTTATAAAGAAGTGGCGAAAGGTGTGTAAAGGGGTTTTAAGAGAGGTAGGGCATAGTGGGAGTAATTCCACTAAAATTGGAGCTGCCCGACTGGGGAAGTACCTCCGCCTTGCACAAAATCGAAGTGAATTAACACTGCTTTGCTGCTGTGTTGTGTTCCTCACGGTGAGCAAGGTTGCCAGTGCTCCGCGAGGAAACATGTTGGCAGTGGGGGGACTTTGACCCATATACTGCCAACCCAACTATTCCTCTTTCGTTTTACAGGGTCGGCAACGCGCAAGTGATACCCCTATGTTGCAAGCGTCTATAGGCTACGATAACCGCTTACTATCAGGTGGGCCGTATGCTTCTTTGCCACTTTAGTGGTATAAAAAAGGTGGTTTTAAAGCACATACATACCTTTAGACTGCCTCATTCGCCTAGTGGTGTTAAGCGTTACTACAACGCTTGTTATTCTCGGTTCGATTCGAGCAGTGTTACTGGGTTTTTGCGTTAAAATCTCATTAGCAGTTCGGAGGTTGGTTATGTGGCTGCTTAATGGCAATTAACTCGAAACTGTGAGCTGCTGCGGTGCGGTGCTAGTGGTATTACCATTGGACTGCCAAGTCTAAGGTCTCGAGTTAGAATCCAAGGCGCACCTCTGACTTTTAGAATTCATGTGCGTATTAATAATTATCACTCGCTTAAACGGTGAAGGAAAAACATCGTGAGGAATGCATACCTTAGAGATTTTTCTCGACGGTTTGTGAAGTCTGCCAACTCGCACTGGGCCAGCGTGGTGGACTATAGCCTAATCCGTCTCATTCTGTGAGAGGAGACCCATGCCCAGCAGTGGGACAGTATATAGGTTGATGATGATGTGAGATGCTACTGAGAATTTTATAGAACCCAGGACTTCTGGCTCAGTAATCGCGGTAAATAATAATAAATCTTTATTTACAGACTACATAGGCCCACATTGTGTTAGTATTTAAAATGATCTTACAAACTATGTTAGTAGGTATACAGGTGATGAGAGCTATACAGGTACTTATATCCACTGATAGTTTCAGCAAGCCCCATGTAATACATGAAGCTTGATAAACCTATCCATGGTAGGCCCATCCAGCCTTTCTGCAAACACCCTTAAGATACTGTTGCTACTTCCTCTCACTCTGCGCGTAATAGTAAAGACTCCTAGATAAAAATAACAGGCTACGACGCACAGCTTGTTTAAAAAAAAACTTGTGAAAGCCTACAAGGCTTCTCTTCAAAATATCAACGGTAAGCGAGAGGGTAGTTCTATAAATAAGGTACATCTTTAAAGTGCACACGGGTGTATAATTTTTACGGTCATCGACTTACGGGTTCACATACATATAAGAAGAACGAAGGACTTAAAAGATAATTATACACTGTCCACTCGTTTATTTACTTTTTGATAGATGGCAGCAACGTAATATTTCGATTATTGACATACATATTAATTTTTAATCTAACATTATTTTATGGTATGTTTAGATCATCTTGAACAGTTTCTACTTCCAGATATATCTTATAGTAAGTGTACCTTTTACTGATACCTGTATGGTTGGTGTTCCAGGTCGCGGACCCTCCCGAACTTCGGTGGTCGTGCCTCCCGCGAGGCCTCCAGGTGCGACACCTCCCGGCGCGCGCACCACATCACCATGGCCTCCGAGGACCTGCTGCAGCCGGGACACGTCGTCAAGGAACGTTGGAAGGTAATACAGAACATCATTATCATCATCAACCCATATGATTAGTTTACCTCTATAAAATTACCCACTCCGTTATAGACTCTTCCGTACTACTAGCTCACATAAGCCTTAACATTAAATTTGGTGTCCGTAGATCTAATGAAGTCAATCTATTTTCCCTACAAATTTATAAAAACAACATCTCGTACTACAACTCTTTGACCAGGATGGCTCGTCAATATTAGAGATGTGTCCCTCACTCATGAGGTGCCTCATTTGAGGTACTCGTGATCACATATTGAAAGAGTCACTCGAATTTCAACATTGAACCACCTCAATCGTTCATTCGTCCTCACCACAGATTACTAATAATATGTAGCAAGCTAGTGAGGAGAGGGGTCTCGAAGTTAGTACTCAAAACGAATTAAAGAGAAAATATTTTAAATTCTGGTATTACTATGAACTCCAAACGTTAACTATGAACTCTAAAAACATTAGCATAAGATTGGTAATCAAGCGTCATAGATTTCTTTATTTAGGCAGTCAAAAATTGACGAGCGAAAGAAAATGATGTGTGCGAGGGAGACGTAAAAATCGGAATCGTGAGTACTCGCACCTGTCCGCCCCGCTGCCTCGGAATATCGGCTGAGTTCGGCTCGGGCTCGGCTCGTGAGGTGCATACTCTGACGTAAGACACCTCACCTCAAATGAGGGGTATCTCGTAAGGAGCTCGCGAGGGAAAATTATGTACTCCCTCACCCTCATTTAAAATTGACGAGTTACCCATCACTAGTCAATATGATGACAAAGAGCAATCACATGCTTGTTGACATATTCTGTCACAACATAAAAAAATTCACCACTGTCATTCAAGGCATCCTCCATCGTAAGTTAAGTGCGGACCCTTATGGCCCGGGATGCCTGTTTGACAGTACCCACCCTCCTCGTTAAAATTACTGGTATCGAGGAACGTCATCGCACCTGGCGTGTATGTACGACAAGATGTATGAATGTGGTCGAAGTAAAAGAAGTATGCAAGAATCGTAGCAAGTGGCGTTCTTTAGTTTCTGCCTACCCCCATGGGAAAAAGGCGTGTATGTATGTATGTATAAATGTATGTACAATCAGTCTTAACATCTCCAGGTCGTAAAAAAGATCGGTGGCGGCGGGTTTGGCGAGATTTACGAGGGTTTGGACCTGGTCACACAGGAGCAGGTCGCCCTGAAGGTGGAGTCAGCCCGCCAGCCGAAGCAGGTGCTGAAGATGGAGGTCGCAGTGCTTAAGAAACTTCAAGGTGAGGAGTAATGTCTGCTTATTAAGTAGTGATGTTGATAATCGATTATCCAAAATCGATTATTATTAACATCGCTATCACAGCATTGAGATGACAGTAAGCAAAGGTAAATAAGTCTTTAGCTTCATTCATTCATGATTATTGATTATTTGAGTGAGATATACCTTTGATAATTTTAGCTGTTTCGATCCATTATCAATAATCGATTAATCGATTATCAACATCACTATTAATAAGAGTCGTATTTGATCAAGACGACGTCTGTAGTCTAGTGGTCCGCGTGTCGGATTGCTGATTTTTGCCGAGGTCGTTGGTTCGATTCCCACAAGGCACAAATATTTATAACATACCATCACGCCTGTATTCCCCGAAGGGTTAGGCAGAGGTGTACTAATGTACACCCATATTTCGCCGGTATGTTTAGGTCCCATGTAATAGGGGGCGAACCGGGCACAAATCCAGACTCCGAGCTGCTACTGAGAATTTCATAGAAAAACCCAATAACACTGCTCGACCTGGGGATCGAACCCAGGACCTCTAGCGTAGCAGTCGCGCTTAGGACCACTAGACTAATGAAGGCAGTCAAATATTTATGTGATGAACATTAAGTGTTTGTTTGTCTGGGTGTTTGTTATATAATTTAAGTACGTATTTACAAAAAAAAAAGTATATAAGTATTGTATACTTTTTTTGGAAATATGTACATAATAGTTTTGGGATTAGATGGTGTTGTGTGAAATTGTCCAAGAATATTTATTTATTATTATATATAGTTTTCCGCCCGCGGCTTCGCCCGCGTCGAGTTCGGTTATATCGCGTTTCCAAGAGAACTCTTCAAGTCCGAGATAAAAACTATCCTATGTTCTTTCTCAAAGTCAACTCTATCTGTCTACCAAATTTCATTAAAATCAGTTCAGTGATTTAGACGTGAAAGCGTAACAGACAGACAGACAGAGTTACTTTCGCATTTATAATATTAGTAGGGATTATAATATTAGTAGGGATTTTGTAAATAGATCTTTAAAGACAAGTGCCTTTAAAAGTAAATATTTAATTAATAATGTTAGATGGCGCCGGTATTTCCTAACTGACGACCTCTGAGAAGAAACGCCGGAACAAACTCAGAGAGCCATGGTCTTGACATTCGCCATGTAAATCCCTTTTGTTAGTCGCCTTTCATCTATTCTCTCGAAAATTTCATAGAAAAACCTAATAACGACTTGGGAATCGAATCCAGGATCTATAGTCTCTGTGATAAGACCTCTGTGGTCTAGCGGTTCGAGTACCGGACTGCTGATCATGGGGTCGTGGGTTCGATTCCCACAGGACACAAATATTTGTGTGGATAAAACATGAGTATTTGTGTTTGTCTGGGTGTTTCTTATGTATTATAAGTATGTATTTACAAAAAAAAAAGAATATATAAGTTTAGTATTATATCCATTGTCTAGTACCCATAGTACAAGCTCTGCTTAGTTTGGGACTAGATGGTGTTGTGTAAAATGTCCCAAAAATATTATATTATTAATATATTCAATTGGGAAAATTTGACTGTTTTGGATAGCTTGACCTGCTTGCATGATGATTGTGTTTGATCGGTTCTAACACAAAATACTTGAATTCTTTTTTCATAATCAGTTAATTGTGTACTCTCTTCATATGTTAGTATAGTGGCCAGCATATCAAGCTACCCCAATCTGTTAATTTTTTTTGATAGATTTTCAACTTTAACACAAAACAATAAGGTTCATATTCGATTGGGAAAATTTGTCATTTTTGTATAGCTTGATTTAATTGATTTTTAAGAAAAAAAAATTATAGCGTAGCAGTCGCTCTTAAGTAAGGCCACTAGGCTAAAATGATGCAGTATTTTATTACAAACATGTTTTTTTGTATTTTAGGTAAAGAACACGTGTGCCGTTTCATCGGGTGCGGGCGAAACGCTCGCTTCAACTACGTCGTGATGCAGCTGCAGGGCAGGAACCTGGCAGAGCTCAGGCGAGCGCAGCCCAGGGGCGCCTTCTCACTCTCCACCACCCTTAGGTATACATGGTGTTATAAAACAAAACCAGGTTAGAAAGAGAAAGAAGAAAGAAAGAAAGAAAATTTCTTCTGACAGCCACAACACAGGACAAATTAACAAAACAATTTGATAAGTCTTAAAAATAAGGAAGTACGTTATCGTGTGCGATGTCAGAATAGGTCCCTATCTCAGCACTGTGCTGCAGCAAGCAAATCAAGCTGCAGCGCTGATATTCTGAGGTTAAATGGGGCCTTATAACGAGTCCATTCACAATATTTAAGAACCGTAGTAACGCTGTATAACATACCCCAAAAAAAATTGAAAACAACATTTATGAATGAAAAATAGAAAAACTATTAAAGTAGACAATTATTAGGTAAAATAGGTACGTAGGCCTTTCTGTTGAATAATCTGGTTTCCTGACATGACAGCTGATAAAATTTTTGACTTTGATAATTAATTATATTTTTTACGGGGTATTTTGTAACATGATGAACACCTACGGCCTCCATGAGCTGTAACTTGCGGCTGGCTGGAAAGGGTCTCGATATGTTAAAAATGTTCACCCATCCACAGACTGACCGCGGCCAGCGCAACCTTGCTAATCAGTTGATCAGCGTAGTTATAGAGTTTTAAAAGAGGTAGGGCGTAGTGGGGATAATTCCACTCAAATTGGAGCTGCCAGACTGGGGAAGTACCTCCGCCTTGCAGAAAATCGAAGTGAAATAACACTGTTTTGAGCTGTGTTGTGTTTCTTATGGTGAGCAAGGTTGTCAGTGCTCCACGAGGAAACGTTGTGTTGGCAGTGGGGGGACTTTGACCCTTATACTGCCAACCCAACAATTCTTTTTTCGTTTTATAGGATCCGCAACGCGCAAGTGATACTCCTGGTGTTACAAGCGTCTATAGTCTACGGTAACCGCTTACCGTCAGGTGGGCCGTGTGCTTGTTTGCCACCATAGTAGAATAAAAATAAAATAAAATGTTTATATCGTTTGCAGATTGGGACTCCAGATACTCAAAGCCATAGATTCTATCCACTCAGTGGGATTCCTACACAGAGATATTAAGCCTGTAAGTATTACTTTCAGCCCGCGACTTTGTCTGTATAGAATCACCTAGTCAGAAATTCCAGGTTTATAAACTATCTGTGTGCCAATTTCTTCCAAATCGACTAATAAAATCCTAAGATATAAGCTTTAATAATAATAGCCTAATAGCCTTGATCTAGCCCGTGAGGTTGTCGACATGTGGGATGTGGATTCGGCAATTATTGTGCCGATAGTTGTTACAGCCAATGGTTTAATAGCCAAGAGCCTCGATGGACATCTAAGGAGGCTCTCGTTAGACGGCTGGATCAAAGGCTTGATACAGAAAGCGGTACTCCTCGACACGGCACGCATTGTGAGGAGGTTCCTCTCTCTGGAGCCTTAACCACCGGTAGCTTGGACCCTGTTCCCGATATCGGTGGTCTGACTATTTTTTATACTTTTAAATGTTTTTGTTTTTAGTTTTTGTAAAAATATTTAAAAATATAATGTAATTAAGATATTAAATAAATACGAGAATATTAATATTTATTCATAATTATAAAGGTAAAATATAATACAGAGATAACTTATAAAATAATTAGGAGGTATTACAGTGTTAGGTGCCTGTACTAGGTAAACCTGTGTCACAGGTGGCAAGTGCTGATCCGATAACTAAGTAAAATATTACAATTTGTAATAACTAATAAACCAAACAGTAAGTAACATAAATTAGAAAAAAATAATGATAAAAAATAATAAAAAGATAAATTATTTATTTGATATCCTATGTTATATTATTAATTAGGGCTTTAAAAGTATTTGGTTTGAGAGGGGATGCTCCGTCCGTTTCCCGCAAAACGAGTGTTAGTATAGAATTTGGCGCACGGTATATTGACGTCACATTTTTGTATAGTACGCTCTCTGTCTACCATAAAATTAAAATGTTTATAACTTATTTATTTATTTATAACTACACATGACTTACCTACCTAGTCGGACGCCGTCCTACGCTGCGCTTTCCTATGCGTGGTCGCCACTCCAGGACTTTATTTCCCCAGCGGCCATCCGTTCTCCTAGCCACATGGCCCGCCCAGTGCCACTTCACTAGGTGGACGGACGACCTTGTGAGGGTCGCAGGGAGTCGGTGGATGCGGTCTGCGCAAGACCGATTTTTGTGGCGATCATTAGGGGAGGCCTATGTTCAGCAGTGGACGTCTGTGGCTGATAGATAGACATAGAAACAAAATTAAAATCGTTAAAAAAATAAATAAGTCAAAAACACCCCTCACCCGCACAATATGTGTAATAAGCGAAGTGCATGAGAGGATTGACGTATTTTCGTGCAATCTGAGTGAATTGTAAAATTGGGAATAGTAAAAGTCAAAAATTTCAATTAGACCATTAAAATATCACTTTTAAAAGTCAAAAATAGTTGCACGGTTCCAAAAAGTGGGTCTTATGGAGAAGAACCGGCAAGAAACTCCATAGACACTCTTTTAAAAAAAAAAACATGATTACAATGTTAATCTTGGTTTACAATGTTTGTTATGTTGAAAAGTTCATGAGAACAATGCAGTTTGATGTGTACCTACTAATAAATTGTAATATTTTCATGGGATCTTAAAAAATAATCAGTATCCAATTATATATTCCATAAAACAGCGGTTTCCTTAGTATTATTATGTGAATCTGAACCAAAGTATTTCTATTTTCAGAGTAACTTCAGTATAGGCCGGCACCCTTCCAACTGCCGGAAGGTCTACATGCTAGATTTTGGTCTTGCGCGCCAGTATACCACAAGCAACGGACAAGTGAGGCCGCCTAGAGCTGCCGCCGGATTTAGAGGTAAAAACTAATAATAATAATCAAGATATTTAGTAAAATTCATCATCAACCCATATACTGTCCCACTGCTGGGCACGGGTCTCCTCTCATATTGAGACGGATTAGGCTATAGTCCACCACGCTGGCCTAGTGCGGGTTGGCAGACTTCACAAACCGTCGAGAAAAATCTCTAAGGTATGCAGGTTTCCTCACGATGTTTTCCTTCACCGTTAAAGCGATTGCTTAGTAAAATTAACTCAGATTTCGTGATGACAATACCACTGGTGTTGTTGGCGTGTATAGGCTGCGGTAGTCGCTTACTATCAGGCGGGCCGTATTGGAGCTGCCTGACTGGAGAAGTACCTCCGCTTTGCAGAAAATCGAAGTAAAATAACACTGCTGAGCTGAGTTGTTTCTTACGGTGAGCAAGGTGGCCAGTGCTCCACGAGGAAACGTTGTGTTGACAGTGGGGGGACTTTGACCCTTATACTGACAACCCAACTATTCCTCTTTCGTTTTACAGGGTCGGCAACGCACAACTGATACTCCTGGTGTTACAAGCGTCTATAGGCCACGGTAACCGCTTACCATCAGGTGGGCCGTTTGCTTGTTTGCTACCTTAGTGTTATACCTTGCAGATCAATTTATCAGCTTGATTATTAGCGCCTCGAGCCCATAATTTTCTTATTTCCATCAACTAAATATCTTCTTCACCTTCTTCTCCAGGTACCGTCCGCTATGCATCAATAAACGCCCACAAAAACAAGGAGATGGGTAGACACGACGACCTGTGGTCTCTCTTCTACATGTTAGTGGAATTCGTTAATGGACAGCTGCCTTGGAGAAAGATCAAGGATAAAGAGCAGGTGAGACCTAAGGGAAAGACTATGAATACCTCATTTATACTACGAATACATCATTGTAATTTGGCTAATTAACTCAAAATCGTTATAAATTATAGCCTTTAAGTTATTCTGATATTTCGGTTCAAAGACATTTATTTTACTCAAAAAGAACAAATACAGTTCACTTACATTGAGCATAGTTATTCTATCAAGTTCATTTCATTTACAAGTCTGAGCGAGCGAGGTTAAATTTTTGCCTATACAACCTGTTAAAATATCAGGTTGTATAGGCAAAAATTTAACCTAGTAAGTACATGGCATAATATGTTTTTTTTTTTTTATTTATTTGACGGGAATGTTTGTCCTTACATATTCTTCTAGTCGCTTTTTGAAAATATAAAATATATAAATAATAATACTGTAAAGTTTCATCAAAATCCGTTCAGTAGTTTTAGCGTGAAAGAGTAACAAACATCCATCCATCCATCCATCCTCACAAACTTTCAATATAACTTTCCTATTAGTAGGATAGAACTTAGCCGCTAAATAATTATAATTTACCTATCTTTTTTGTATGTTTTTGGCATTTTTCATGCTAAGATTTTAAAGTTATTTAGAAAAGGAAAAATTCGACCGCGGGCAGGATTCGAACCTGCGTCTTCTGGTTAGGTACACCAGACGCTATGACTACTAAGCCACCGCGATACCTACCCGTCATGTCGAATTTTTCCTTCACATACTGAATTTACGTCTTTATGGTGACGTCAGTAACACCTATTGAAAAGCAAGTTTTTGCTTTTCAACCGACACAACTTACTTTACAGTTAGTTCAATGTCGAACGATGCCACCTTACCTTCTAACTATCTTTTTTGTATGGTTTTGGCATTTTTCATGCTAAGATTTTAAAGTTATTTAGAAAAGGAAAAATTCCAAAGGAAAGGGTAGGAATCGCGGTGGCTTAGTAGTCATAGCGTCTGGTGTACCTAACCAGAAGACGCAGGTTCGAATCCTGCCCGCGGTCGAATTTTTCCTTTTCTAAATAACTTTAATTTACCTCTTCTTTCCCAGGTCGGCCTCATGAAGGAGAAGTACGACCACCGTCTCCTTCTAAAGCACCTGCCATCAGAGCTGCGCCAGTTTTTGGAACACGTTCAACAGTTAGAATACGCTGATACCCCGGACTATGCCATGCTGACGTCACTGCTGGAGCGGTGCTGCAAGAGGAGAGGCATCCGGGACACTGACCCTTATGATTGGGAGAAAGATGTAAGTACAATTTTTTTTATCTACAGAGTGTTACAAAACTACCCGTAAAGCCGAGAGGAGGTTAAATGGGGCTTTATAACAAGTCCATTCACAATATTTAAGAACCGTAGTAACGCTGTATAACATACCCCAAGAAAAGGAAAACGACAACATTTATGAATGAAAAATAGAAAAACTATTAAAGTAGACAATTATTAGGTAAAATAGGTACGTAGGCCTTTCTGTTAAATAATCTGGTTCCCTGACATGACAGCTGACAAAATATTTGGCTTTGATAATTAATTATATTTTTAACGGGGTATTTTGTAACACGTAACATATTCAATAAAGTTGAAAGGTATGTCTGTGATATAGGGAATATGCATGTGATTAAAATATTTAAACTTTATTACTTTAGAATTGTGCAATCATCAATTTCAAATATTTGAAACGCGACGCCATTCGTCAAAGCGAATATGACGTTAAACTCTATGACACCAAATGTCAATAACATTGAATAGTGTTTGCCTACAACAAACTGTTGTAGGAGTAGGAGTGTAGGAGAGTTATTTATTTTAAGAGTGTTTTTTATTTGTGACGTTACACTAAGCGCGCCAAAATGGCGGGCGTTTAAAGTGCCCGGTTCGGTTGGCTATTTTTAATCTTTTTTTTTAATACTTTATATAATTTTTTTGATGTTGAATATTTTATTACCATTATATAGTGATGTGAATAATCTAATAAAAGAAATCATGCATATTCCTTATTGAAATCTACTATATTATACCTAATCATCATAGATTGAGCGATCGAGATAGGTGGAGTATATTTACTTAAATCTGCGCTAGCCGCTGTCAGTCTGTGGATGGGTGATCATTACATCCTAACACACCGAGACTGCTCCGTAGGTAGAAACTAACGAACGCCGCTTGCATAGAAGTCTATGCAAGCGGCGTTCGTTAGTTTCTACCTATTTCTATGGGTAAAACTCGTGTATGTATGTATAATATAACCGTTTATTTTAGAAGCAGTGGTTTTACAGTATAACCACTCAACTAACCCTTAGTTTGAACTTTTGTGTATATAAGTTAATGTTTGTGTATATAAGTTAATGGCGAATGAAATTGACAGCCCTGAGTTATTGCAGAAACTTAATTTTAGTGTCCCAAATAGGTTCACTAGATATAATCCCCCTATTTCTATTCCGCAGTGTTCCTCAAATTATAGACAAAACTCATTTATCGTGCGGGCAAGTAGAAATCTCAATAAGTTATGCAAACAGTTCACTCTTGATCCATTTGTTATTAAAAGCTCTGCGGTAAGAAAGATGCTCAACCTTAAGTTTTTTAATAATTAACTATCACGTAAAATATAACTTGTAGTTGTGTTGCATAAGTGTCCAAGTATTTTTTAAATTTAATGTCTGTCACTAACCGTGAAAACCTGTAATTGGCTTTATGACACTTAAATGTTTTTCTTTCTTAGTCCATTGTATAGCTGTTGGTTTTCCAAAATAAAATAAATAAATAAATATTATAGGTTAATGATAAAATACACAAATTATTATTTGACTCCAAAATAAAACGTCAGAAGGTTAGGTAAAACTTGTTGTCTATATTGTCCAATGTAATTACTATGAATTAACAACACAACAGTACGTACACCGTACACAAAAACCGGGAGACGACTGGAGGCGGGCAGCGTTCACTTTGCTACCAACAATTAGCTAACTTGCAATTTTGCAATTTTACAATTGTGTCGATATAGAACCTTCTGGAGGATCATATCCTGAGGATAGACTGGTTGTCAGGCTTTTTTGGCTACCACTAACGATTGTAATGAGACTGACACCTTTATGGGCTCTCCAAGCCACGGAGGGGTCCCGATGTGTTGAGAATGGTCACCTATCCACAGACTGACCGCGCCTAGTGCAGCTTGACCTTGCAGATCGGTTGATCAGCGTAGGTATTACTTAGCCACGAGCCCTTCTAATGAACTAAGTCAAGTAATTACAATTTTCAGGCATATTTGTTCTAGCGACAACTAAAATCGAATAGGTGAGAAAATTAAACTGAAATATAAACTCGATAGATATTATCATTATGTATATTACTACATTGTATTTCTAGACACATTGTCTGTCTGTCCGTCCGTTTGTTTGTGACGTCGAAATGTCTTTTGGAAGTAATGTGGGTGTGGGAATTCCTTGTGATGTCGTTTTTCCTGTATATACATGTTACCGTAAAATTGTGAATCGTGAGATTGTAAACTGACGACAGATTGTGAACCGTAACATACTGTTTACAATTTAACGCATTGTATTGTACGGTAGATTACAATTTCCGTAATAGCAGTGATGGCCTAGTGGTATGACCATTGAACTGCCAAGCCAAAGATCTCGAGTTAGAATCCAAGGCACGCACCTCTGACTTTTCGATTTCATGTGCGTATTAATAATTAATTATCACTCGCTTAAACGTTGAAGCAAAACATCATGAGGAAACCTGCATGCGTTAGAGAATTTTCTCGATAGTGTGTGAAGTCTCCCAACCCGCACTAGGCCAGCGTGGAGGACTATAGCCTAATCCCTCTCATTCGCTCAGAGGAAACCCGTGCCCAGCAGTGGGACAGCAGCATCATAATCTCCGTCGCATGCCATTTCACAATTTGACTGTTTCACTTCGATAGATTACAATCTAACTAAAAATAATGCGTTAAATTGTAAATAGTATGTTACGGTTCACAATCTATCGATAGTTGACAATCTCACGAGATAGATTATAATTTAATGGTGGTTTAGAAGGAGGAAAGAAAGAAAGAAACTATTTGACTCGCACAGAAATCAAGATTACATTACATTCACAGTACATTTACTACAGCAACCCTTAGGAGACCATAAAGGACCCTATCTCAGCAAAATGCTGCGGCTTGCGTCTAGGTACTATTAAGGTCAAAGACCACACTGACTTACGGCTATTCCCAATGAACCAATCTGTAGATTACTTTACTAAAGACACGATTTTGACATAAATACCACAAGACGACGACAGCTGGTCTAGTGGCTATAGTAATAATACCTTATACGATAACCTAAACTCTACAAACGCTTGGCTACGGCCCGTGTGAGTAGATCACTTTTACCCGTGAATGGGAGAAAGAAAAATACATATAATAAAAACAATAATAATAATAATCTTTATTTGCCAGAAACATGGTACATAAAAGGATATTATTTAAAACATTTAGTTCAGCAAGTTTCGCCCGCACAGCGGCATGCAAATACAAAATACTAATATAAAAATTACTAACCGAAACAATCAATTAGTGAACACAAAACAAACCAAATTAAACATATTTTAACAGTAATTTAGTGTCTATACCTTGATGCAAGGTCATATGTATAAAATTTACATGGATTTTTATGAAAGAACTCATTAAGAGAATAAAAACCTTCGTACATCAACTACTTTCTTAATTTAGTATCGGGCTTCTGTTCACGAGGTAGTGGGTTCGATTATGTAGGACACAAATATTTATGTGAACTTAAACTTAACTTTATATTGATTTCTGACAATTAAATATTAGAAATTGAAATAAAACTATTTTTTATTTTAATTGTTTATGTTTGTCTGAGTGTTTGGTATTTATAAAAAAAATTATAGGTATAACGCTCTAAATATTTAAACCATAATCCAGCTGTTCCTAGTTATCCCCCCAGCAAGCTGAGGTTTCTCACGAACTATTAACTGTATCCGATATAAAAAAAAAATCACAAAAGTATTGATTTCTGACATTTACGCGAATATTAATACATTGAAATAAAACTACTTTTTACGGATTTTATCGCGTTATATTGATATTATATCGTTATATTGACAGCGTCCATGGTCACGGGTAGACTGGGCACCCGTCAGACAGTCTACCCGTGACCATGGACGCTGTAAAAGGTCCGAAACGTCGGGATTAATAATATCATTAAAACGCGATAAAATCCGTAAAAAGTAGTGTTATTTCAATATATTCACTTTATAATGACTACTTTTACCGTCTTCAAACTGACCCTCGTGTATATAGGTAACTACTGGGGTTAATGTATGTGAGAGATGAGATGTGTAATATGTATGTATGTATGTATGTTGTCAGGCGGTGTCGGTGGGTCGCACTCGCGCGGCAGTGCACGCGGCGCCCGACCTGCCCGACAAGCCCGACGCGCTGCCCGACAACGTGAGTACTATATCATCATCATATCAGCTTATTTCCCTCCACTGCTGAACGTAGGCCTGCCCCAAAGAGCGCCAACCATCCGCTGCTATTGCTGCCAACCACCTTCTTCAAATCGTATGTCCATCGTGTCGCAGGACGTCCCACACTATGCTTGCCCAAACGTGGTCTCCACTCTAACACTCGTCTGCTCCACGTCTGCAAACAATACAATATGCATTGTTTATTTACTAGCTGGCTCGGCAGACGTCCTGCAACTCAATTGTAGCGCCACCTACCGGGTCTAATTATGAATCTAGGTTACCTTAGTTCCTAAATTTAAAACTAAACCATTATCAATACCGGTAACCGAAATAGAAATTACCTCTACCTTACACGTGCCGTCAGCATTAGTCAAAGGGCTCGCATCGTCTGTGTGTGTGTCGACGACCTGTGTTACCTACAGATTTATATTAAAATACTAGCTTTTATCCGCGACTTCGTATGCGTAGACTTAGTAACACAATTGTTGTCAGATAAGAAGTACTAAGTTAGGGAAATTCCCGCTTTTTTCGAGTTTTAAAGTATTTTTAAGCCAGCGCTAGTCACAAACTATTAGAGTGCCAATATTTCATTCAAATCCTGTAAGTAGTTCTCCTGTCAGTTCAGTATCAGTTTTTCGGGATTTCCGGGATGTCCCCACATAGTATTTTTTCAACCAAGAGCATTTTTAGGTAACCGGTATTAAAAGGGTAACCTAAATATAGGTAACATGTTTTTTCCCAGATAGCGGTTACCTTTAGGCGTTGAGGTAACCTAAATTCTTCGATACTTGTACCGTAATTTATAAAAAAGGTTTTCGGTCCCTGGTCCTGAGGTATTTTAAGGTCCGGGATGTAATACGATAAATGTATTTATTTTTGTAAATAAATAATAATGTATTTTTTCCATCATCGGACGACCAGACGCAGGGAGGGATTCCACCCCTTTGTAGTTGATATTCCACCTATACGCACGAAGCGTTTTGCTTCATCATTTATCATGCGAACGGCCAAGGAGTGGAATTCTCTGCCGGCTACTGTGTTTCCCGATTCATATTATTTAGGCACCTTCAAGGTGAGAGTGAATAGGCACTATTTGAGTTTGCGTGGTACATCCTCGGCAGCATCGTCAGTTACCATCAGGTGAGGTGCGATCAAACGCACTCAAATCATGTATAAAAAAAAAATCTCTCGATCTTTTAAAGATACTTTTACAAGTCAATAGTTAATTCATAATACTAGATGGCGCCGGCATTTCCTAGATGACGAGTTGACGACCTCTGAGAAGAAACGTCGAAACAAACTCAGAGAATCATGGTCTCTTTTAAAGTCCAGACAGTAACAGTATTCAGTGCTTATTATGTTTTACAATGTAGGTAAATCTGAACTGGCCTTTTGAAGAAAGAGCCATAGCAGCTTTGAGTTGACCAGTCCATACTGACGGCACGCGTACATCAGTCATCGTGTAGCTCAACCATTATTTAGGGAGCTCAACGACCCGTCGCACGACGATACATGCAAGAAATTTGCGTAGGTCACGTGAAATACTCAAATATCGCTACTGTAACTGTTGCACTGTACCCCCTTTGGCTCTACCTTTTTTAAAGTTTCCCGTATACAGTCGTGATGATATTTGTATGATATTACAGACCCGTCGTCGCCTGGAGACGGAGGCGACGACAGCCGTAGCTACAGACACTCAGACAGCGCACAAGGACAAGCACGCCGACAAGCGGACACACCCCGCCTCGCCGCGACATGCGCCGCACCACCTCAACGGATATGTGCGTGTACTATCACACACACACTTATATACAAGCGGACCCATCTCACACACCACACACACACACACACACACACACACACACACACACACACACACACACACACACACACCACATACACACACACCACACATACACATACACACACACACACCACACATACACACACACACACCACACATACACATACACACACACACACCACACATACACACACACACCACACATACACATACACACACACACACCACACATACACACACACACACACCACACATACACACACACACCACACATACACATACACACACACACACCACACATACACACACACACCACACATACACATACACACACACACACCACACATACACACACACACACCACACACACACACACACACACACCACACACACACACACACACACACTTACACACACACACACACTTACACACACACACACACCACACATACACACACACACCACACACACACACACACTTACACACACACACACCACACATACACATACACACACACACACCACACATACACACACACACACCACACACACACACACACTTACACACAAGCGGACACACTCTCCCTCATATATTTTACATACACATATACATATGCCTACACAAATACATACTATTCATACACTAAAAGCTGTTTTATAATTTGATATTGTTTTGACAGTCGACAACAGATAAGCCGGCTACGGACAAGGAGGTGGAACCCAGAACAACTCCTGCGCCCTCACCTGACCGACACGCCAAAGCAGTAAGCATTCTGGATGTTTCTATCATTAAAATCAAATTATACCTATTTATCTCTGTACATAGATCTTATACAGTATTAGTCTATATCTATATAGTCTGTATTAGTCTATGTCAGTATTTACAAAAAAAAAATATTATACACAACAGTGACAACTTAGTGATATCACCATTGGACTGGTGTCAAAGTTAAATTAGTCAATTTTCCCAATCGATTATGAACCTTATAGTATTGTATTAAAGTTGAAAATCAATCAAAGAAATTTGACAGATTGTGGTAGCTTGATATGCTGGCCTCTGTACATACAATCTTATAAATTTCGCCTGTCATTAGAATCAACTTTGTTTTTGTTTTGACTTTTTACGGATTTTATCGTCGAAACGTAGAGATTATTATTTTTTTTTTATTAGGAAAACAAACAGTCTTTGATTATATACTTGTCTAGATGGAGCAATGCAAACAAACGACACGCGAAAACTGGGGCCAAATTGCGTGATATGTGTGAGTACCGCTTGTGTACTTATTGTAGTCAAACTGTCAAGGTGTGCGTGTTTAGGGATGCCTGCTCCAAATTATTAACTTACCTATTCTCCATTATTTAATGGGATGACAGTTAAACGAAATAGGCTGAATAAAGTAATTATTTTGTAGATTAGTGTTTTATTTATGTTAATAAAAACAAAAAATACAATGAAAAAATATATACAGCAATTTATAGATCAAAATCCATCTCTTTGTATTTGTTTTCGAAATAGTTTTTTTTTTATATTTCATTTCGTGTCCGCTGTATAATGTCTCTCCAGTCTTAAGAAATCTGAAACCCAAAATATTAGAAAGAACTAACAAAAATACTATTTAGTGAATGACTTCATTTATTTTGTGAAGGCATTCACTTCACATTTCATTTTTTTATTATTTACTGATCAAATAAATTATGTAAGTATTAAAATAATAAAATTTTCTCCTGATCGAAAGATGATGACTGATATTTGCATTTTATCTCCCATAGTTTCGCCAAATCTCCCTTGTAATAAATTGACAACACCGGCTAATCTGTCGAACCTACAAATTAACGAATTGAAAAATCATGTTTTCATAAAATAATAGAGGTTAAATAACAAAACTTACCGATGTAATGTGATCTTAGTGTAATTATACGGTTTTCCCACATAATTGCGACACAATTTGACAGCACATACCGACATAATTAATTATTTTTCGAGAACTCCACACCCTGAAGTGATCCAAATGACACTGACGTAAGTGAGAAGAGAGTCTACCAATTTTAGTAGACTTTATTTGGGCCGTTCTGTACGTATCAATGTGGCATCTAGACAAGTATATAATCAAAGCAAACAGTATTGATAACTTAAAATAAGAAACAGGTTATAAAAACAAATTACCAATTACATGTTTTCGCATATAAAAATATCAATATCATAATAACAATATAACGCGATAAAGTCCGTTAAAAGTAGTTTTATTTGTTTTTGTTTATTAATAGGCTACCTACGTAATATTACTTTACGGTTTGTGAGCATTCCTGCATCTTCTGCCCGTACCTCGCTACGCCCTTGCCAATGGTCGTGTCGCTATGCTATCACTGGTTGGTTTGGCCGTCATTTCCTAAAGGCAATTGTTCTTCCAGCAGGAGACCAGCACGTCCGTGGTGACAGGCACCAGCACCCGCCCCGAGCGACAGAGCGTGCCGCCCTGCAAGCCGCGCCCGCCCGCACCAGGTCAGACAATTAACCTTTTGACCGCAACGTCAATAACGAAAATACGTGTTCTCTACGCCAAGCGGCAAATTCTAGTATTTAATAATAGGTAAAAAAAAACAACAAATTTTTGTACAGGTATGTATTTTGTACTAAAAAAAAAAAAGTGGTATTTTTGACGTGCCATGCCGTCGTTGGCGTCGTGAGCAAGTTTTCATTTGACGTCTATATACGTCCGTGACACAAGATTTCCTCGTGGAGCATTGGCAACCTATACGCTAAACCTATATATCCTAAATCTAATATATAAAATTCTCGTGTCACAGTTTTCGTTGCCATACTCCTCCGAAACGGCTTTGATGAAATTTTTTGTGCTTATCGGGGAGGTCTGAGAATAGGCCAACATCTATTTTTCATACCCCTAAATTTTTTTTTTTATGGCAAAACAACGTTTGCGGGGTCAGCTAGTCCTAAATAAATATATTTAGGTGTTCTTTCCAAATAAATTATTATTATGTTTTTCGTTTGTTTGTTTGTTTGTGTTCGAATGAACGAATATAACTGTTCGTTAGGCGGCGGCCCCACGCTGGCTCGGCTGCGCGTGGTGACGGCGCCGCCCACCTGCGTGCAGGAGCTGGCCTCGGCGTCTCCTGCCACTCCAGGTAACTTGTACTAACCTACCCTAGATGTCTATAATACAGGTCAAACATATCAAATTGAATAGAATGTTTTGTTTGCAAAGAATGTAGGTAGTACAATAAGATGTTACAAAAGTTGTATATCGACGGCGAAGTGCCAGTACCTCCTATCTTAAGGTTTTTGAGATTAATTTAGCTTTCTACACTATGACTAGGTCTAGTAGGACTAAGGTCGATTTCCGAGTGATTTGATGAAGCCACTTATTAGTATTTTTAAAAACAACTCCTTTCTACTTAAAACGCGTCTATTTGACCGCGTAATATTTTAAAGTTTTTAGGAAATTACACTTTTTTTTTCACTTTGTGTAAATTTTGGTCTATGTTAGTTAGGAGCTATTGGCGCTTCGCCGTCGATATGCTACCATGTACATTCTGCAATAAAAGCATGCAAAAAATTTATAATAAGTACCTACTTAATAATTATAACAAAAAATCATAAGTGCTTATCAACCATAATGAAATGAAATGAAATGATGAAATGATATGTATTTTCTGTAAATCGATCTTTTAAAGACACTTTTACAAGTCAATGCTTTGATTTTTTTTATGCTAGAATGCGCCGGCATTTCCTAACTGACGACCTCTGAGAAGAAACACCGAAACAAACTCAGAGAATCATGGTCTCTTTTAAAGTCCAGACATAATAATCCTCCTCTTTCGTCCGTGCCGTCTCTCTAATCAGACGTGTCGACTATTTTTTACTTAAATAATTTTTGCATCCTAATGTTTTGGCCGTCGAAAATATTGCTTATGACACTGGCCCTAAGACTCTAAATTAAGTGCTATCTGTATGGTAAAGTGAAAGTTAAGCCCGACCTTGACAAACGCGGAGTGCCTGTGCGAGTAGTACAAACTGTGACAAAAAAAATTGTCGTCTTTGTCTTGCACGCTCGACGGTTGAGCTGCTTGCTACACGGCGGCGGCTCGCGGCGCGCCCGGCGGTAGCGTAAACAAACAATCAAGTACTTCCCATAAAGAACGCCGCAGAATATTACTACGATCTAACGCAGCCGCCCTTCTACTACAAGTTCTAAGTCTACTATGGACACTTCGTTGAATAAATCACTGTCAGAAACTGATGTAAACCTATTGGGAAATACAAATAAGACCCCACCTAATTATGTTTTTCAACGAGTCAAGAGGAGCAGAGAGGATATGGATGATTGTCTCTCTAGGCAACTGGATGAATTTAAAGAAGAGATAAGGAAGATGATGTCTCTTTTTTCAGTTAATCAAGGTAATGAGATGTCAAAAATCTCCGATACCCTGAAGGAAATTCAGCTGTCAAATGCCAACATTGAGAATTCAATAGCTTCTCTTACCGCACAAAACGTTGAATTCAAAAATAAAATTCACCAATTAGAAATCGAGGCGAAGAAGGATAAGGAGTACATAGTTACATTGGAGAACAAATTTGAGGACATGCAAATTGGCAGTAGAAAATCAAACTTTGTCATAAAAAATGTCCCGAAAAAAAATAACGAAACCAAGGACGATCTTATTGATATGACTATATTCCTGTCGCAAAGCATTGATTGTAAAATTAATAAATACGACATTAAGGATATTTACAGACTGCGAGGTACCAACAGAGACAACAATCAGTCACCTATTATTGTTGAAATGAGTTCCACTCTTTTGAAGAACGAAATATTGAAGATGGGAAAAGCGTTTAATATCAAACACAAAACTAAACTATGCTGCAAACACCTTGGCTTTAAAACGCAGGAAGATACTCCCATATTTATTACGGAGCATCTAACAACAAAAGGATCTCGCCTACATTTCCTCGCCCGGGACTTAGTAAAATCAGGCGCTTATAAATTCTGTTGGACAGCCTACGGTAAGGTGTATGTAAAAAAGGACGAACAATCGCAGACTGTTATTATTAGAGGCGAAGACCAGATTCACAAACTCACTTTGCAGAAATGACTACATACATGTTGCCGGTATTTATGCCATTATTTGTATCTTACCATAAATATTGTATACATAGTTACAGCTTCATTCCGTGTTTTTTATGCAGTCACCCGCTTTTTACTGTATATTGTTAACACTTTTTGCGCTGTGCTAATTACCATAGTTATAAATAGATGTTATTTAACACGTCGTAACCGTATATCCCATATGCTTAGATACACATGCTTTATTCACTTATACTATAATAATTTAATCAAAACAATCTTATTTCTCATAGACCTATACTACGCATCCTCAATCAAAACTCATTTATACATAAACACATCGTTACTTACACATACAATACATTCAGTCGCTATTTACATATACTTCAAACCATGTCGTGTATTACGGTACATTAGTAATATAAAAAGAGCAATCATTCGTTTCTATACAACATTATTATTAGTATATGCGAAACCTGAATATAGTTTGTTCAGAATCAGTAACTGAATCGATTCCAATAATTTTTACATCATGTTATATTTTGTCCCAAAAACATTTAAAAAATGTTACGAGTAGGACACCGAGCGACACTAAGTACCTATCCGCAATCATATGCGCGCAACACAGGTCACGCGGCATGCCACGTGACACATGCCACGGTCGAAGCAGGACTAGGCGGGCGCGGGCGCACGCGGGGTAGGGGCTATTCCACATCCCTTCAGTCGCCCGGGTGCTACAGGTCACTGTGCACGTATCGTGCTCCCGTTCAGTTAGGTACCTACATGTCGCGAGTGCCCGTCCGAGTAGTTGTGCTTCGGTTGATCGTGTGTAACTGTGTACAAAACATGAGTAAAAAGTGTCGTGTGTACAAAAAGTGAGTAAAAAGTGTCGTGTGTACAAAACGTGAGTAAAAAGTGTCGTGTAACAATGTATTTCTCATACACAAACATTGATAAGTACCTAAGATATTGTAAACATTGTTGAACACTATTTACAATCAAGTCAATTAGGATAGATTTTAAAGTTATTTCAACAACAACAAAATTTACGTCGTAATTTACTTAGTGGTCATAGCGTCTGGTGTACCTAAACAGAAGACGTCGGTTCGAATCCTGCCCGCGGTCGGATTTTTGCTTCGCTAAAATAACTTTAAAGTCAATCATTGTAAAAAGTGATGATTTAAATTATTAAACATGCCATGCCTAGCCAAAACGGTTAAATGTAGAAAGTTGTTATTTACACCTACAACCTGCTATGGTTAAGTAATGCGATGTTTAACACTTTTCATCCACTTTGAACTTTAAGTGGTTGGCATAAGGTGCACTAATCGCATTGACTAAATGTTATTACTTACGGCCGTATTTACGAATAAAGTACATAATAATATCTACCTACACAACCATTGCGGTAGTCCAAAGCCTGCAAGTATGATGAAAAATGTTATCACCAGTTAATTGCAATAAAATCGCCGTATGGTTAGGTACTACTGCCAAATTATTTCTTTCAATTTCGCACAAGACGACGCGGGGCGGGTGGGTGCGGGCGGCGGCGCGTGGGCGCCTCGTGCCGCGCGGTGCGCATGTTGTTGCATGGACAACGACGTAACATAACATGCTTATAACTTTGTGATTTTGTCATGATACCGTTTAGAAATACTGTACATAGATTCTTTACATAAAAATACTAGACACGTGTTTCAGGTTTCGCCTATACTAATAATGATGTTGTATAAATTCTACATTATATTTTCTTGTAACTATTAATTATGTGAGTACAACAATTACAATTACTTTAAGGTATTTGCTGCTTGTAATGACATTCTTTCTATTAATATTCTAACTAAATGAGTGATACGCTGCAAACAGTTACTGATATAGACGATTTTGAGATTGCGCGCACCTTTGTATGCGACAGTAATGAGCTGTCCAAACACATTTTTATAAAGAAAAGTGACCTAACTATTTTTTCACAGAACATTAGAAGCATTTATTGTAACTTTGATGATTTTTTATTGACATTGTCTACATTTAACTTCGAAACTGATATCATAATATTTACAGAATGTAGGTTAAATTCTAATAAAGCTATTCCTCAACTTAACAATTACAGTTCTTACATGACTTCAAGTCAGTTAAACCAAAATGATGGGGTAGTTGTCTATGTGAAGAGTGCACTCGAACATCAGATTACAGAAATATCACTGTCTCAGGCCTCTTGTCTAAGCCTGGAAATAATGAATAACGTCATTCTCTGTATTTACCGATCACCATCAAACTCTAACACTGACAGTTTTGTCAGTTCACTAAACAATCATTTGGAGACCATAACTCCTAATAAAAACATTATTGTGGCTGGCGACATAAACATTAATATTATACCTAGACTAACTGAGCAGTCTCATGACCTGAAAAACAGAATGAACTACCTTAACATGTTGTCTTTACACGGTATCCTTCCAGGGCATACGTTGCCAACGAGAGAACAATCATGCCTAGATCACTTCATGCTTAGAGTAAATAAAAAAAAGTTTTCATCCACTATTGCTATCCTTAAGACCACAGTTACTGACCATCTTACTACCCTTCTAGTATTATCTAAGCAAAAATGTTTACAAAATATTCGTAAAACTAAGATATTTGTTGACTTTGAACAGGCCCTACATTATTTAAAAGAAAAGAACTTGAGTGAATTACTTTTCTGTGATGATCCTGACTCTCTGTGTACTCTGTTGATACAAACTCTAGCTGACTCCATTAAATTAAATACAATCACATTAAAGATCCCTAGCAAAAAACGCATTATAAAACCGTGGATTACCAATGGTATTTTGCGCTGTATACAAAATCGGAATAAACTCCAAAATAAACTACGACAGGATCAAAGCAATGAAATTCTAAAAATAACATACAGACGTTACAGAAACTACTGTAACAATTTGATAAAAAAACTAAAAAGACAATATGAAAGGAATTTGTTATCTAAATCAGTTAACAACAATAAATTACTGTGGAAAAATATAAAAAATATTACCTACTCACAGAGAACAAATAACAATGATGCAGAATTGTTAAAACTTCAGCCAACCGCATCTGATTCAGTAAATTATATCAACAAATATTTTTCTAAAATTGGCCATGACCTAGCTCAACAAATCCTGCCTAAACCTGACAATTTTGCCTTCGGACAGAACAATAACGCGTCAAATCCAGTAAATTCTTTTGTGCTTCTTGAAACTGACGCCGACGAAGTAAACAGAATATTAATTAGCCTAAAAACTGACAGTGCCCCTGGCTGGGACAACATCTCTACGAAATTTTTAAAGTTTATAGGCATGGAAGCCGTTCCTATCATAGCCCACCTTGCGAATCTCTGCTTTAAAACTGGCATCTTCCCTGCCCAGTTAAAAATAGCGATTATTACTCCTGTGCACAAGGGTGGGGGTAGAGACGACATTAATAATTATAGACCAATTTCTGTTCTTACTAGTATATCCAAAATTATTGAAAAATTAATAAATGTTAGGCTACTTAAATACTTAAACAAATTCAATATCATCTCCGACTCACAGTTTGGCTTCCGTCAAGGTATTTCCACTGAGGACGCCGTCTTATCACTAACTTCGACAGTGGCTAATCATCTTGACAATGGTGACAAGTGTCTAACTGTCTTTTTAGACCTTAAAAAGGCATTTGATACCGTCTCTACGCCTATTCTTGTAAACAAGCTGGAAAAAATAGGTATTAGAGATATCACGCTTGATCTGTTTAAGAACTATCTTTCAAATAGGAAGCAGAGTGTCAAAGTGGGGCAACATATAAGTGATGTCGCAGATGTATCATACGGCGTCCCACAAGGAAGTGTATTAGGTCCAACGCTCTTCTTGGTATACATTAATGACCTGTGTAACATGAAAATTCCTAATGCCAAAGTCCTATCGTACGCCGATGATACAGCTGTCATCTTCAATGGTAAGACATGGCATAATGTGCAGATAAGTGCTGAAACCGGATTGTCCCAGGTTGCGAATTGGCTCAATGCTAATGTTCTCACATTAAATACCTCCAAAACAAACTTTATAAGTTTCAGCATCTGCAAGCGTAATCAACCAACCGACGATTTTCGAATCTTTATACACAGTTGTGATGGTACTAACGTTGATAATTGTAACTGTTCTACTATTGGCAAAGTCTCAAGCACAAAATATTTGGGGATATTGCTGGATCAGAGTTTGTGTTGGTACCCTCATCTTGAGCAAGTTGCCAATAGAGTCCGCAAGCTTAATTGGATTTTTAAGAGTCTGCGTCACGTGCTGCCTAGGTCTATACAGAGAAGCGGTAAGCCTGTTAGAAATGTGCTCACTCAAATATATATTTCTCTTGCACAATCAATTTTAATATACTGTATTTCTGTTTGGGGTGGGGCATCTAAATCTAAATTCATTCAATTGGAGCGAGCACAACGAGCCCTGCTCAAAATAATGTATTTTAAAAAAAGGAGATATTCTACAGAGAACCTCTATAAACTTAGTGATGTATTCAGTTGCCTAGCGGTCTGAGCTTGTCATGCTCACTAAAATGTCCTGCTGATGGTGGCGTTGTGTGTCGGGTCGTTTTATTCCCTACAACATGGTTGAGTCGAACGACGCCGATACGCACGTCATACTCGTGAACGAGTGCCGTCTGTCGGGGCTGGTCAGCTCTTACTGTCAATGGCAACCTCTTTTATTTTTCTGTTTATTATGCTAGATTAATTTAATTGTACACATCAAACTGCATTGTTCTCATGAACTATTCCGATTTAGACTGTAATACTGAACACAGTAATCATGTTTTTTTTTGTTGAAAAGAGTGTCTATGGAGTTTCTTGCCGGTTCTTCTCCATAAGACCCACTTTTTGGAACCGTGCAACTAGTTTGACTTTTCAAAAGTGCTATTTTAATGGTCTAATTGAAATAAAATATTTGACTTTGACTTTATTGTCAGTTAGGAAACTTTACATTACTCAAATAATTTTAAAAAAGCACAAAACCTTACCTTATAATGCGAGTATTCACTCTAGGAGAAGAAAACACAATATAGCTCAAATACCTAAAACCAAGACCAAATTCGGATCTATGCAGTTCAGTAAACGATCAGCTCAATTATACAACAAAATAAATAAAGAAATTTTCGTACATGCAAAACCTTATCATATATGTAAAGAAATGTTGATTGACTGGATAAAACCACTGACATATGAAAATACTGAAGCTCTCCTACAAAACGTAACTTAATACAAGTACACGACCCACTCTCACACTCACAGAAACTCCTAAATCTATACGTACACCCACACACTCATACACATACAACCACACATCCATTACACTTACAACCACACATCCATTACACTTACAACCACACATCCATTACACCTATGCACATTCAACAACACAATCATGCACATGCACACACACATTCACATAACCAAATTTTTGTTTTTACTTGTTTTATTATGCCCATATAATTTTTCATTGTGTTTAAGTAAACTGTGCCTACTGATGTGAAGGAGCGGAGTCTTTTAACACAGGCATTATTTGCTTAAATAAAGGCTCCAAACCCAAAATTGTTTGTGTATAACTTTTAGACACAATAAACGTTTATTATTATATTATTATTATTATTAATAATATCAAATATGTGTATAAAGTCTGTAATAGAATAACATTTTTATATTAGTATATTAAATAGTTTTATTTTCATATAAACCTTATAAAGGCACTTATGGAATGTCGAGTCTAGGTGCACGGTTCCAAATTAGTCGTTTCCTATGGAGAAGAAGCGGCAAGAAACTCCATGGTTACTTTTTTAAATTATTTTTCTATACAATGATGTTCGATACAAAATTTAATACTTACTCGAGAGATTACATTTCCACCGTTTTTTTTGCTAATATAAAACACATGTGGCTCCCAAAAGTTACTGTCAAAGACAAATGGACAGATCAGAAATCTTAATAGACCACAAGGTTAATGAGGCATTAACCTGGTGGTCTCAAGCACCACTAGAACGCTAGAGGACGAATGAAACGAACTCAAGAGAGTTGTGTCCCAGTTTAAGCGAAATTTTATTGGGTTTTTCTATGAAGTTCTCAGAAGCAGCCCGGACTTCCTATTTGTGCCAGGTTAATGGTAATAAGCCCCTTATTATATGTGGCCTAATCATACCCGCAAACTGTGGGTGTATAGAAGAACCAACGTGCCGAAGCCTTCGGTCACAATGTACAAATGATTTTGTTCAATTCTAGATATTGTAAATGCATTACAACTTTATTTCATTCTACAGTATTGTATTTAATTCAGGAGATTAGCATTAAAGTTCCGACCTTAAAATATTATTTAATTCCAGAGAATTGCATTCAAATCCTGAGAATATCATTTAATTCTAGAGAATTGTATTAAAGTACCGAGAATATTATTAAATTCCAAAGCATTACATTCCTGTCCAGAGAATTGTATTCAAGTACCGAGAATATTAATAAATCCCAGAGTTACATTCCAGTCCAGAGAAATGATAAATAATTATAAATGATATTTATTTCTGTAAATAGATCTTTTAAAGATACTTTTAGAAGTCAATATTTTACATATTTTTTTAACCTAGACGGCTTCGGCATTTCCTAGCTGACGACCTCTGACAAGAAACGCCGAAACAAACTCGGAGAATCATGGTCTCTTTTAAAGTCCAGACATAGTATAGTAACAAATATGTGTCTAACAATGTAGGGCAAAGTCTGAAATGGCCTTGTGAAGAAAGAGACATAGCGGCCTTGTGTAGACCAGTCCCAACTGACGAATATTATTTAGTCCAGAAAATATAATTATACATATACTAGAGTATTGCATTCAAATCCAGAAAATAATATTTAATTCCAAGGAAGTAATTTCTTTGAATTTGAATTCTAGAGTATTTATTTTTCCTTCCCATTTTTTTTTTTTTCTCTTTATTTTTTAGAGACTTACAATCCTTATAAGATTATGTCATCCCCATAATACCCTTAGCTTATTACAAACTTAATTTCTTAAAACTATTAAATATGAATTTATAAACAAATTTAGCTCCAATACTATTAGTGTTAGATAACACACTCTGGAATACACCCAAATCTTCCCATTCTTAATTTTAACTGTTGTTCGCAGGTGAGGCGATCAGTCCAAGAATAATAGCAGCTGATGTGGACAGCGTGCACTCGGACACGCATTTCAAGAGAGGTCAGTGTAATAACATAACTATCTTTACATCCATAATATTCAACCAATATAGGTATAGACGCCAGCAGGCCAAGCTATCCACAAACTAACAAATTTTCTCAATTAAATATCAACCTTATTGTATTACATTAAAGTTGAAAATCAATCAAAGAAAGGATTTCACCAAAATCTGCCCAAATGATGTACCGAGGGTACACTTATTGGAAAAAATACCCTGTATTACGCTGGTAAAAACTCGTCATACTTTTTTTTATGCTCACTAGTGGATGAGAAAAAATAACTTTAAATTTAAAAAAACGCACGCCATTTTAACACTGGTATCAGTTTCATAGTGTTTTTATAGGAAAATCTGTCAACTTGATAGCTATCTGCTGTCAGTGTCAGTTTTGGAATGTCAAACGCACACAATTTTGGCACATTATTAACAGTTTCATAGAGATTTCATTGTAAAACTGTCAACTTGACAGCTGTCATGTACAGTCAACAAAAGAGTTAAGTATACAGGTAGCAAACGAAATATGCATTTTTATACAGATTTCCACATAAATAATTACGCGCCAAAGTGTTAGGTATGTAGCTGCTTACAATACCTACGTTTTGACACATA
The DNA here is from genome assembly GCA_964056405.1 of Acronicta alni. NCBI lineage: Eukaryota > Metazoa > Arthropoda > Insecta > Lepidoptera > Noctuidae > Acronicta > Acronicta alni. Next base: position 7,394,974 of record OZ043942.1, read on the forward strand.
TTGCGTGATACATTAATACACTATCTTTATCAAAACACAGATTATTAATTAGCTGCCTGTATACCTAACTCTTTTGTTGACCGTACCTCGGGTACACATTGGGGCTGAGTTGTATGGACTTTTGATGAGCTCCTTTGACAGATCGTTGTAGCTTGATGTGCTGGCCTCTGTACATACATCTCGAGTCGAGGGTCTCGTGGCTAAGTAATAACTCAGCAGATCAACCGATCTGCAAGGTTAAGCTGCGCTAGTCGCGGTCAGCCTGTGGATGGGTAACCGTTCTTAATATATCGAGACCCCTCCGTGCTTGGAGAACACGTAAAGCCGTCGGTCCCGGTTGTCATGCGGATATCTATGACTCGTTAGTGGTAGTCGGAAGCCCAAAAAGCCTGACAACCAGTCTTTCCTCAGGATATCGGTATTGCCCAGAAATTGGGTTGCGGAGGTCTGATGGCAGTCGCTTCGTGTAAAATACTGATATTCAGCCACAACTGGTTAGACTAGATGTCGAACCTAATAGTTGGGAAAAGGAGATAGACGGTACATATATACACTCACGCCTTTTGCCCATGGGGGTAGGCAGAAACTAAAGGACGCCACTTGCTAAGATTCTTGCATACTTCTATCGCTTCATCCATATACGTTCTACGAAATAAGTTAAAGTGAAAACAATTAAAATCCGTTGCGTTGTTAAAAAAAGTATCTAGGCATGGAAACATCACGGAAGACGCTTAGATGCGAAAATCGACTTTGTTTGATAGTATTTAGAGATTATAATATGTTGTGCAGGCGGGCGGCGAGCCGGGCGGGTCCGCGCCGACCAGAGCTACACACAGTTCGCCGTCATGGACGACGAGAACGTCTCCGCTTTGCAACAGGTAACTTAAATATACAGGGTCACATTTCAAAGACTAGCCAAAATAAAAAAATTAGGAAGTTAAGATCAAACCCAAAGTGTTTTTTAAACATGATTGTCAAATTAATTAACTGTATTGTAAAAAAATGCATTTAAAACTGTCCGATAAAAGTCTAATTTCATATACACACATTAAGGACAATGTCCTCGCTCTCCGTGTCTAACCTAACTACCTACGACGTGTGGTCCGCTTCAGTACGTAGTTACTTATCTACGAACATATCCATGCGTTCTGTTTTTAGAGGCGGAGAGGAATAAAAAATTGAAAAAAAAAATGTATTTCATAATATCGAAACCATTATCGATTCCGAACAGTCTCGGTAAATTTGTCCAGTGTTCGAAAAATAACCGTGTATAATCTCATCCACATATTTCACGAGTTTCCTAAGGTTACATAAAAATATTTTGTATAACAATCTGTAACTGTTATAAGTAGGTACAATTACTACATTCTAAATTATGAACTTGTTTTGATTGATATGTAACCACTGTGTAACTATGAATCTTTTAGATAAATAAAAAAGTTTTAAAAACATAACATCGTTGACTGCATACTTGTTAAAACAATTTTGTGGAAAATGTTCTGGCCTATGTAATATAATTCAACTATATTCCTATATACAGATGCCAGCAAGTCAAGCTATCCAAAACTGTCAAATTTTCTCAATTGAAAATCGACCTTATCACATTGTATTAAATTTGAAAATCTATCAAAGAAAAGGAAAAATACGACCGCGGGCAGGATTCGAACCTGCGTCTTCTGGTTCGGTAAATTCGACATGACGGGTAGGTATCGCGGTGGCTTAGTGGTCATAGCGTCTGGTGTACCGAACCAGAAGACGCAGGTTCGAATCCTGCCCGCGGTCGTATTTTTCCTTTTCTAAATAACTTTAAAATCTTAACATGGAAAATGCCAAAAATATACAAAAAGATAGTTAGAAGGTAAGGTAGCATCGTTCGGCATTGAACTAACTGTAAAGTAAGTTGTGTCGGTTGAAAAGCAAAAACTTGCATTTCAATAGGTGTTACTGACGTCACCATAAAGACGTAAATTCAATATGTGAAGGAAAAATTCGACATGACGGGTAGGTGTCGCGGTGGCTTAGTGGTCATAGCGTCTGGTGTACCGAACCAGAAGACGCAGGTTCGAATCCTGCCCGCGGTCGTATTTTTCCTTTTCTAAATAACTTTAAAATCTTAGCATGGAAAATGCCAAAAATATACAAAAAGATAATCTATCAAAGAAATTTGACCAGATTGTGGTAATTTAATGTGCTGCCCGCTGTACATTACTGTACACTTACTTCTACTTAACCATTCGGGTATACAAGCGTCTTGGTATTAAAAAAAATGTGTTTCTGTCACCAGGTTACAAAAGGCGGAGCGCTAACACTGGTATCGCTATGGAAGTCACAATTCGACGACTCTGAAGAAACCACAGATAACGAATGGAAACAAGAACAATTACAGGTTAGTTTACAACATTGGCAGACTTCACAAACTGTCGAGAAAAATCTCTAAGGTATGTAGGTCTCCTCGCGATGTTTTCCTTCACCGTTTAAGCGAATGATAATCACACTAATATTAAAAAGGCGAAAGTTTGTGAGTGTGTATGTTTGTTACTCTTTCACGCTAAAACTACTGAACGGATTTTGATGAAACTTTACAGTATTATTATTTATACATCAGAATAACATATGGGCTAATTAAAAGTAACTTTTCCACGCGGACGAAGTCGTGGGCAGAAGCTAGTCAATTATTAATACTAGTACTTTTGTATGTTTGTAACGAATATACTCAAGAATTAATGAACCGATTTTAAAATTCTTTCACTATTAGAATGCTACATTCATCCTCAGTATATAATAATATACAGTCGTGGTCAACTAATTAGGGACAATCTCTAGTTAAGCCAAATTGTGAATTATTTTTTTATTTTCCAACGAGTCTTAACAATATTCCATATCTTTTACATGTAAGTGTAATTAGTCATTTATGTGCGCGATTACACAAACAATAACAACTTCTTAAACATTAAACCTCTTTACAGTATAGCTGATAGATTATCATAGTGCTATTTGTTCAAAGAATGCTGGCTGGCCATTTAAATAGGGACACTGAGGTATTGCGTTCTAATTTCAAAATTGGAATTTTAATACTTTTTTGTTTCTTTTCTTATTTTATCGTGGTCGTTTTGGCGGCAATCCAGATTTTTTATTTTAAGTTTTGAGAATTATTTTGAAGAAAAATGGGCAAAAATAAAAGTTGCGATGCAACACTACGAAAAATTATCATGAAGTTTGTCGAGCGTGGTTGGTCATAACCGAAGGATAGCACAACATTTAAATTGTTCAAAAACTATGATATGCAATGCAGTGCAACATTTCAAGCGCTATAACACAGCTTTAAATGTGTCCAGAACAAAAAAATCGAGAAAAACGACCCCGCAAGAAGATAAAATGATAACCAGGTTAGCTAAGAAAGATCCGTTTCTAGGCTCTATTTTAATTAAACACGAAGTGTTTGGGGCTAACGAAAGAGCCAGTGTATCTGCGAGAACCGTTTGACGACGTTTGGTAGAAGCAGGGTTGTTCGGAAGAGTGGCTCGCAAAGTACCGTTGTTGAAAAAAGAACATAGAAATGCTCGTTTGGCGTTTGCACGTAAATATTGACATTGGACCTACGCACAATGGCAACATGTACTTTTCTCTGACGAGACCAAGGTTAATTTGATTTCTTCAGATGGAAGGCAATATCTACGGTGTCCTGTAAAAGCGGAAATGAATCCAAGATTCACAAAAAGCAGGTGAAAAATGGCGGTGGAAACATTAAAATGTGGGGTTCATTTTCTGGACGTGGAGTGGGACCTGTGAGGAAAGTTCAGGGTAACTTAGACCAACATCAATACAAGGCAATATTGGAAGAAACTATGCTTCCCTATGCTGAGGAGCATCTCCCTATTATATGGACGTTTCAGCAGGATAACGACCCGAAACATACCGCCCATTCAGTCGAGTCGTTTCTTACCAGTCAGTCTGTATCGGTGCTAGATTGGCCAGCAAATAGCCCGGACCTCAACCCAATTGAGCACCTTTGGCACGAAATCAAGAAAAAAGTTGCCACTTATCGTAAGCGCTTCATGAAGTTCATCCAAATTTGTGAATTTGGATGAACTTCATGAAGCGCTTTTTGTGAGGCATGGGCAAACATTCCTGTCGAAACATGTCAGAAACTGATAATGTCTATGCCACATCGGTGTCAAGCGGTAATTACTAACAAAGGTTTTGCTACTGGGTACTGATTTTACACGTAACAAAATGGAGCTGTTAAAGATATTATAACACTGCAGATTATAAGTTTTGTTTAACTGTATTTTTCATTATACTTTACTGTCCTTAATTAAATGTCCACTACAGAATTGTACCTTAATATTTAATACATGTTTAATCTTTGATATTAAATACTTTTTCACTTTATTTAATCTTTTATTTACAGCCATTTATAGCATAATAATCGGATCACATTATGCAAATAATAGGTGCTGAGAAATCAATAGGGTTTTATATTTATATGTACATAACCGGTTATAGCCCTTCACTATCTTGAATGTCCCTAATTAGTTGACCACGACTGTATGCATGTTTTTTTTTTTTCTACATTGTTAAGGAACTTTTACGCGTAGCGTATGCCAGTTCCATCATACCCTAAACACAATATATGCATTTTATTAGGCAGTACATTACACGTGTGCGAAACCGGGGCGAGTCGCTAGTTCGAAATAAAAACATTTAACTTAACCCTTAAAATTTCGTCGCGATCGAAATGATCTTACATTATGTTGTAGATTAGTATCTTGGGATTAGTAGCTTGGGCTCTACCCGCCCCGCACGTCCCGCCCCGACGACATAGTTGCCCTGTCTACACGAATATCGGTACACGAATATACAACGTGTTACAAAATACCCCGTAAAAAATATAATTAATTATCAAAGCCAAAAATTTTGTCAGCTGTCATGTCAGGGAACCAGATTATTTAACAGAAAGGCTACGTACCTATTTTACCTAATAATTGTCTACTTTAATAGCTTTTCTATCTTTCATTCATAAATGTTGTTGTTTTAATTTTTTTGGGGTATGTTATACAGTGTTACTACGGTTATTAAATATTGTGAATGGACTCTTTATAAGGCCCCAATTAACCTCCTTTAGGCTTTACGGGTAGTTTTGTAACACTCTGTATAGACGTATATACGGGATAGAGGCGGCGTTTTATTTTTTTGACGAACGTAGTTTTTAGCTCGAAGGAACTTTAAAAACTTAACCGTACTGGTTGGCGAGGCACCGAATACCTCCTGCCAGATATAGTCTACGGTTGTAGCATAATATATAATAAGCCTTTTATTCCATGCAAATAGTAGTTTATATACATTGTTAAAATATAAAGAAAAAAGAAAGATAATGATGTTATTTACATGTATTTCACTTAGTTTTTAAAAATGTTTAAATCTATTATAATGGTATTAAAAAAAAAGTTTAAGTATAGAAGTTTGTTTGCATGAGGTCACCTCAAGTGAGAGTGAAGGTTTCCTCTAAAGAATACCACGTGTTTCTATCTTGAGCTATTTGCGGCCAGCAGGTACCAGCTTTTATTTATTTTTTACTACGTTTTTTTTGCTACGGTAGTAGTACAAGAACACGTATTGTATTGCACGTGTGGGTTGCAGTCGCCAGAGCACCGCGGTGGTGGTGGTGGTGGTGGTGGTGGTGGTGGTGGTGGGACAGTTCGTACGGCGGGCGTGTCGTCGTGTTCTCACGCGGCGCGCACACAGCTGCACACGTCTCTGTCGACCACCACACCGCACCACACGCACCACACACACCACACCGTGCAACATCACCAACAGGTACACATCACCATAGTTAAGTGCATATGTCCTAATTTACCAATTATCATTGTAGTAACCTGCAAAAATCACCATAGTCACCTGCAAAAATCACCATAGTCACTTAAAATGTCACCATAGACATTCGTAGTAATCACCATAGTCACTTAAAATATCACCATAGACATTCGTAGTAATCACCATAGTCACTTAAAATATCACCATAGACATTCGTAGTAATCACCATAATCACTTAAAATATTACCATAGACATTCGCAATAATAACCATAATTACCTGATAATATCCCCATAGACATTCGCAGTAATCACCATAATCACCTGAAAATATCACCATAAACATTCACAGTAATCACCTGAAAACATCACTACAGACATTCGTAGTAATCACCATAGTCACTTGATAATATCCCCATAGACATTATCAGTAATCACCATAATCACCTGAAATATCACCATAGACATTCGCAGTAATCACCATACTCGCTTGAAAATATCACTACAGACAGACATTCGCAGTAATCACCATAGTCACTTGTGAATATCACCATAGACAACACATAGTCCGCAGCGCTCAGACCACCAAAGCATAGCATGGCCTAGAGTCTGGTTGCCTAGAAAACATTCTTATGATTATAGGTGGCCTAGAGGCTATTCTAAGTTTTCTTATATTTTGTACCAACAGAGTATTAGAAAATTTAAATAAAAAAGATGAATGAAATGTTCTATTTAAAATATTTAGCATGCGTTAATACCAAATTAATACAATATAGAAATACCCGGTAAATTAAGACATATTTATTAAGTTCAACAAATTACTTTATTAAATGATCACAAAATTATAAGCAATATAATTACATTATAACAATTAATAATCTTGTTGCAGGCACAACAGCAGCCAGAGAAGTCATCGTCCCCACCTGCGGCCAGCGCGGCTGCCCCCACCCCGGCGGCGCCCAGCCCGGCCCCCGGCCCCGCCCCCGCCCAGGCCGCGCCCCCCACGCGCCCCGCCCCCGCCCGGCAGCACAGCGAGCCAGCGCGCCGCCCAGCCGCCTCGCCCGCGCCACGGAGAAAGCTTCACTGTTTATACATACCGGGCATTGATGCCTATCCCAAGTTGCAGCCCAGCTTACCCAGATGTTGGTCGTTACCTGCTATAGGTCAGTGACATAACTGAAGTATTTAAAATTGGCTAAATAGGTATATCCTTCTGTGAACTGCCGCTCATTTTATGGTACAAAATAAAAAATGTTGTTGGATCTCAATATTTGTAAAACCTGAACGGCCGAATGATTCCATAAAACGAACGTATTATTTTTTTCGCCAATTCTCTAAGTTGTCTTTTAATTTGCCTACATTTTGTTTTAAATGGAATGCAATGAACCAAATTCTAGGAACTTGAAATTTAGCTCTACGTATACACATAACCACTTTGCTTTAGTGAAAATCCAATATATATAATTAAAGCTCTATTACACTCACAGTAAGGTTCAGGACTCAACGCTATCAATTAATTTATTCCATTAATAGTACACTCGGGCTCAATGAAGTAGTATATTAGCTTTGACAAATGTTGTATTCAAGTTTAATTTGTGTTTTATTGTTTAAACCGAAATGCCAATTATGTGTGGTGTTCTGCAGGCTGCCGCGTCCGCTCCCTGAGGGCGCCACTGCTGCAGCAGGCTTCATTCGACGGCAGCGGGGGCTCGCTGCGGTACCGACTGGACGTGATGCGGGGGGTGGCGGCGCGGCACGACAGCGAGCCCGCGCCACCACAGCGGGCACTCAGCGCACCTGTAACTACTACTAACTACTTCTAACATTATATAGCATCATCAATCATCATCACCATTCTCAGCTTGTATTATCCCACTGCTGGGTATAAGCCTCCTATTTTTTATGCCAACCTTCTCTGTCCCTTGCCTCGTTCATCCAGTTTGCTCCTACTACCTTTTTTATGTCATCAGCCCCCCTATAACATAGCATAATGGGAGTAATTCCACTCAAATTGGAGTTGCCCGACTGTGGAAGTACCTCCGCCTTGCAGTTAATCGAAGTGAAATAACACTGCTTTGAGCTGTGTTGTGTTCCTTACGGTGAGACGCTTGTAACAACCAGGGGCTTGTATCACTTGCGCATTGCCGACGGAAAATGAAAGAGGAATAGTTGGGTTGGCAATATAAGAATCAAAGACCGTCACTGCCAATACAAAGTTTCCTCGTGGAGCACGCAGAGCTCACCGTAAGGAACACAACACAGCTCAAAGCAGTGTTATTTCACTTCAGTCAGTTATTTTATTTCAGTTTCACCCAGTCGGGCAGCACCAATTTAATACATTTACATAACTAAGACTACCACCATAAAAAGATGCGTGTCCGTGTCTCACGGCTGGACCAAATGGGTGCATAGATCAGCTAAATCTCAAGCAAGAGGACCTGCCTAATTGACGCTGTACTTCATCTGGGACCCGTAAATATACATTTAACAATTTTTTTCTTTTTCAGAGTCTGTCAAGTTCGAGCAGTAGCGCGGCGCCCCCCAAGGCATCGGCGGGGGCGGCGGGGCCGGGGGCGGGGACGGGGACGGAGGCGGAGGGTCCCACGGTGTCGTCGCGGCTGGAGATCCGCGTCCGGCCGCCGGACTCGGCCTCGCCCGGACACTCCGGTACGTGCGGTAAATATTACATACACTTTATACACTTATTATTGTAAATTTAATATTATTTTAATAATAATAATATTTTAATAATAAGTTTAATAATTATTTTTTTTATTAAAATACATACAACTTCAAATATTCACCCTTCCACCACCAACCCTAATTTTTTAATAGTAATATTATATGGCAATACAACGTTTACTGGGTAAACTAGTTTAAATATAAATATAATCAAAATGCGTGTTGTTGCAGTGAAGATTCAGTCAGTAGTGAGCGGAGGAGTTCGACCGAACCACGACGACGCCTCAGTGTACTACGACGCGACGGAACACCATCGAGACAAACGGTAACCGAAATATACATTATACACATATACACCGACACTAGACACGGTATTACGTGATAATATGTACAATTATACAAAATTACATTATGTGGTATGACGTAATACGTTACACAGCGCAGTTTCAGTTAAGTTAAAACTGTATTAGGTGTGTTCAGATGTAATTATACAAAATTACATTGTGGTGTGACGCAATACGTTATACGAGTACAGCGCAGTTTCAGTTAAGTTAAAACTGTATTAGATGTGTTCAGATGAAATTATACAAAATGACATTATGTGGTATAATGTAATAATTTACAATAGACTATTTGACAATGCGAAAAATAAAGTGTCAATTACTGTTATCAGTATAAATTAAGAGTTATTTAGAAAAGGAAAAATACGACCGCGGGCAGGATTCGAACCTGCGTCTTCTGGTTCGGTACACCAGACGCTATGACCACTAAGCCACCGCGATACCTACCCGTCTTGTCGAATTTTTCCTTCACATATTGAATTTACGTCTTTATGGTGACGTCAGTAACACCTATTGAAAAGCAAGTTTTTGCTTTTCAACCGACACGACTTACTTTACAGTTAGTTCAATGCCGAACGATGCCACCTTACCTTCTAACTATCTTTTTGTATATTTTTGGCATTTTCCTTTTCTAAATAACTTTAAAATCTTAGCATGGAAAATGCCAAAAATATACAAAAAGATGTATTAGGTGTGTTCAGATGTAATTATACAAAATTACATTGTGGTATGACGCAATACGTTATACGAGTACAGCGCAGTTTCAGTTAAGTTGAAACTGTATTAGGTGTTGATTTCTGACATTTACGCGAATATTATACATTGAAATAAAACTACTTTTTACGGATTTTATCGCGTATATTGATATTATTAATCCCGACGTTTCGGACCCTTTACAGCGTCCATGGTCACGGGTAGAGTCTACCCGTGACCATGAAAAAAAAGTAGCTGTATTAGGTGTGTTCAGATGAAATTATACAAAATGACATTATGTGGTATAATGTAATAATTTACAATTGCAGTTAATAATTACAGTTAACTGTTAAGTAAAAACTGTATAAAGTGCGTTTATATCCAATTCTTCTTCATCATTTTAAGAGCTCAGCTCTTGTCGGTGGAGCAATCGCCACTGTTTTCTACCTTCAGTTTTCCGTTTTACCTCTTGATACGACTCGACCTGGAACTTCGTCTGGGTCTCCCCTTCCTCGTTTTCCTTCAATTTTGCCTTCTAGTATAATTCGAAAGTAGTCGTCGTGTCGTATCAAGTGGAAAAACATCTTTCCTCTCCTATTCTCTACGGTTCTTAATAACTGCTATATCCAATTACTTATAGACAATTTATACAAAACTAGCTGACCCGCAAACGTTGTTTTGCCATAAAAAAAAAATTTTGGGGTATGAAAAATAGATGTTGGCCTATTCTCAGACCTCCCCGATAAGCACAAAAAAATTCATCAAAATCGGTCAAGCCGTTTCGGAGGAGTATGGCAACGAAAACTGTGACACGAGAATTTTATATATTAGATTATAGTCACAGTTTCAACTGCTAGCGTGATTCCCCTCATTAGTGATACCCCTGGTGTTACAAGCGTCTATAGGCTACGGTAATCGCTTACCATTCAGGTGGGCTGTATGCTTGTTTGCCACCTTAGTGATATAAAAAAATAACAAGTGTTATGTATTGTTGCAGGTCCTCAACTCGCAGCGGGGAGAAGAGTCAGAGTCCAGCTGTGGAGAGGACACGGTTAGACGCTATACCGGACAGGTGAGCGTCTAGTCATTAATAATTTATTTATTTAATAATATTACAGTATCTTATTATTGCTAACAGAATATACCTTACGTAACAAGTGATAAACAAAAAATTAATGAAATATCGAAATAATAAATGATCAAGGTTAAAAATAATTATGTAAAAATTAAAATTAGTGTAAGTACAATATATTATCAATCCATATACTGTCCCACTGCTGGGCACGGGTCTCCTCTCATATTGAGAGGGATTAGGGTAGTCCACCACGCTGGCCTAGTGCCATTTTATTTTACATTTTATATTAGCAGTGATAGCCTAGCGGTATGTCCATTGGACTGCCAAGTCGAAGGTCTCGAGTTCGAACCCAAGGCACGCACCTCTGACTTTTCGAATTCATGTGCGATATTAATAATTAATTATCACTCGCTTAAACGGTGAAGGAAAACATCGTGAAGACACCTGCATGCCTTAGAGATTTTCTCGACGGCGCACGGTGGGCTGAAAATCGTCTTTCATAGACATAGAGACTTAAATTTCGAAGGGTCCTTTTTTTGGCTAGAAATGGACTCTGCTGATCATAACTATACTATAAAATGTCGTATGAAGCAATTGCGTCTACAAATGAAAGAGTTATATATTTTAAAAGAAAAAAATGTATGGGACTGGCATGAAAAATGAAGCTATCTCTGGAATCGCAACGTTGGCCGTTATATCCTTGCAGGTAGTTATAATACTATTTATTTTTAATGTTTTGCCGTATTTTATACTATGGCATCACTTGCGATTTTTTTTTTAAATCGTCAATTTTAAAAAAATACATTATGTTGATGATTCATTATAATATTGATTTCTGACATTTACGCGAATATTATACATTGAAATAAAACTACTTTTTACGGATTTTATCGCGTATATTGATATTATTAATCCCGACGTTTCGGACCCTTTACAGCGTCCATGGTCACGGGTAGACTGAGGTGGTGGGCGTCTTGATGATATAATTACTGACAGCTACCCTACATTTTTTATTGTTACATGATCAATGACATTTATTACTAATTATTAATTAAAACTAGATGGAGCCGGCATTTCCTAGCTGACGACCTCTGAGAAGAAACGCCGAAACAAACTCAGAGAATCATGGTCTCTTTTAAAGTAAAAATATTCAATGATCATGTTTTAGTTGTTAATTATTGGCAATCCGATTCACGCAGAACGAGCTCACAGTGTCCTTTGGTCTTGCAGTTGTAGGCCTGGATTTTGGTTTAATAGAATCTATAACAGGATTCCAAGCAGGTGGTCGGGATTAATAATATCAATATACGCGATAAAATCCGTAAAAAGTAGTTTTATTTCAATGATTCATTATAATGCTTAAATTGATTTAAATACGACTATGCCAAGTCTAGTTTACAATTTTTATACATCTCATTTATAAATACTAACAAAAATAACTTATTAAAAGTAATGAAATAATAACTAAATTAAATAAAAAATATTTGGTTATAAATAAATATCAATCAAAAGAAAAAAAAAACTAATTATTTAAGGATCTTCCTATCATATACAATAAAAGTTAACTTATTCTAAACTTTTTCGTCACCATCAGAATCCACTTCGGAATCAGGCTCTACAATTGACATTACATCTAAGAACTCTATCGTAGCTTCCTGATCCTGAAGATTAAGTAGGTCTAAAGTTTCCTTAAAGTATGTCTGCTTCTTATGGGCATCTAGTTTTGGTCTTATTGTAGTAATAAGAAGATCAGAAGAGACGACAAGCATATTGAGGACATCCTCGTTTGATGCTTGTCTGCTCTTCTTCCTCGAATGGTGTTCTTTGAACCTCCTAAAATCTTTGTTTCGGGCCTCTGAAGCTTCTTCTGAAAGACTGCCAATTGGCACGATAGCATTTTCTTCGATTATGTTCCCTCCGTGAATTAGTAATTTGTGGACGGTCGATGACATGTAATACCAATTATATAGTTGTACGTATTTTTCCGCGGTTATTTTAGTGTATCTATTCTTTAAATTTTACCACATCTATAAGTTCTCCAGATGTGATAGCATGCAGAATTACAGCAAACCTGCGGATCAGGTCTTCATCTAATCCAGTGATTGCGGCAGTTTTTTCAGGATACTCAAAAAACCTCCTCGCTGTGTTACCATCGCTAGTTGTGCCTGATCCTTGCTTAACGATGTCGATCAAAAGATTGAGATCATCTTTGAATCGATCTTGGATAAGTTTTTTCCTTGATTGTAACAATTCTTGGTGAACTTCTCCTCTCGCAGACCACTTCTTGAAATCGAGACGATAAGCTATGTGTAAAAGACATTCCATCACATTAATGCGGGCATGTAGTGACGATAACCCAAAATTATATACACCAGGACGAACGGTTTTTGACGCAACCCTATTCAAGTCATTCATTTCCGTAGGCTTTGCCAAACACAGGTAGCAGGCCGCATTTGATTTAGCTTCAGAAAGAATTGTACAAATTTTGCCGTCAATCATTGTCATCATTAATTGATGACTAACCTTAGTTTCTTGGTATTTTGAGGGAACCAAAGACTTGATTTCGTTATCCATTTTAGTTTTTTCATGCAAGACAACTTCTTTACTCTCCTTCAAAAAACTGAACTGCACTGGACGACAATACGTAGATGAGCAGGGTTTTGGATTTGCCCATATGGTATCATCTCCAGCTGTCAACTTTAATGGAACCAATGAGGTCATAAATATGCTTGAATCATCTTGATCACTCTCAATTTTTTGCTTATATCTACTTTGGTTGGATGCACCGTCAAATCAAATCGTCAAATATATACGCAGTGATAGCCTAGTAGTATGACCATTGGACTGCCAAGTCGAAGGTCTCGAGTTCGAACCCAAGGCACGCACCTCTGACTTTTAAAATTCATGTGCGTATTAATAATTAATTATCACTCGCTTAAACGGTGAAGGAAAACATCGTGAGGAAACCTGCATACCTTAGAGATTTTCTCGACGGTTTGTGAAGTCTGCCAACCCGCACTAGGCCAGCGTGGTGGACCATAGCCTAATCCCTCTCAATATGAGAGGAGACCCGTGCCCAGCAGTGGGACAGTATATGGGTTGATGACGACCGTCAAATCCCCACTTTGATATTAATATCAATTGTTTGCCTTGTATGACATTAGTATTAGGGAGACTTTCAAAAATCCTAGTCACTGTTAAATCTAGTAATGCTTGTAGTGCAATCTTAGCTGAGGAATCCGTTACAGTTACAAATGTTTTCGGAGGATAGCACTGTAGCTTAGCCTTTTGTACTTTATAGTAAGACGGATATATATCCTTTGAACCTTCTCGAATCATCGTTTCCCTTAATGTGATGTATTGCCATTTCGATAGTTTTAATGAAAATAATAAACCTAGTGCTTTCTCTGGTGAAAATAATGCTGAAGAAACTGGTTTCTTAATAATTTCCTTAATTTTTGCCGCTGCTTCTGGATTTTTGAGCATATGTTCAATAACCGATGCAATATCCTCACGACCATCTTGTTTCAAAAGTGCTGCAGTTGAATATGCTATGTCAGTAGGGTCTTCGCCTTTATGTTTATCAGAACGTCTCTTCTTCTGCTTGTTACCTAGATCTTCAAATGGCTTTCGAGATCTTTTTGTCATCGTTGAAGTCGATGTCATCCTTGACGTCTGGTACAGGTTCAGCAAGATTATTTTCACTTATCGGTTCTTGAATGAGCAAATCAGTTTGAACGCAGTTTGGCCAGTCAATATTTGCTTGAAGCCAATAATTGTAATCCTGTCTAAAAACTTCAGTTTTCCGATGGGATCGTAACCATCTCTTTTGAACTGCACGTGTAAATCTTCGACAAAATTCCTTCAGGGTAACACTGTCTTCATCTGACAAGCTAGAGCCCAGTCGAATAACAAGTGCATTGAACAATGTTTTATAATCGAAGGAAGAAGTATCCTCGTGACTGTTCAAAATAACAAACAAATCCAAGTTTGTAATTATGCTTTCCATTATTCAAGAGTGAAAAGACACAGTAAGACAGTGCTATCAGATGTTAGCAGAAGAAATGCTCAAAATGAACTAAAGTTATGAATCCGATTTTTGACTATTTATTGTTATTGACTAATGAGGGTATTACGTTTATCTAATTACACTCATTAAGGTGATCCTGCACTAATTGCAAAATTAACGTATATCCTAATTATTTTTCTATGTATCCTAGGTAATCCTCATTAGGTATATAGGTATTTAGTCATCATAGATGAGGTAATTACTTAAATGAGGTCATTATCGAATGAGGATTTGACTAATGAGGACTTGACTTTAATTGAATAAAACGAACTTCTGTGATTTCGTAGACAATAAATTACTGTGAACTAGACTTGGCATAGTCGTATTTAAATCAATTTAAGCATTATAATGAATCATCAACATATGTATTTTTTTATAACTATGACGATTTTAAAAAAAAAATCGCAAGTGATGCCATAGTATAAAATACGGCAAAACATTAAAAATAAATAGTATTATAACTACCTGTAAGGATATAACGGCCAACGTTGCGATTCCAGAGATAGCTTCATTTTTCATTCCAGTCCCATACATTTTTATTCTTTAAAAAAATATAACTCTTTCATTTATAGAAGAAATTGCCTCATACGACATTTTATAATATAGTAATGATTAGTAGAATCCATTTTTAGCCCAAAAAAGGACCCTTCAACATTTAAGTCTCTATGTCTATGAAAGGCGATTTTCAGCCCACCGTGCGGCGTGTGAAGTCTGCCAACCCGCACTAGGCCAGCGTGGTAGACTATAGCCTTATCCCTTTCATTTTAAGACGAGTCCCGTGCGCAGCAGTGAGACAGTGAATGTGTTGATCATGAAACAATAATGTGTTGTACATTATTGTGTTCCGGTTTGAAGGGTAATGTAGCCAGTGACATTATACTGGTCATATGAGACTTGACAACTGAGGTGTCAAGATGACATCGCGAGTGATACCACTGGTGTTGTTGACGTCTATAGGCTGCGGTTACCGCTTACCATCTGGCCCGTGTGCTTGATTGTCATTGTGTTACATTAAAAAATATATTTAAATGAATTTTCTGTCTTCACAGGAGCACTATAGCAATTAAAAAGGAAATGGTTAGCGCAGCCGGCGACGGCTCACAGAGTTTGAGAGATGTAAGTATATGATATTTTACACCTACTTATTTTCGTACAACATCGCTTCGGAATATGCATGTTTTTTAAACATTTTATTTGATTATTTATATAACTATATAATGGTAAAAAATATTCTACGCACAAAAAAAGTAATACGCAACAAAAAAGATTAAAAATAGCCAACCGAACCGGGCAGTTTAAACGCCATTTTGGCCCGCTTAGTGTGACGTCATAGTCTATCATAAATAGCAAACACTTACAATAAAATAAAACATAATATATAAAATTAATAACTCTTATACTCCTAAATCCGTGGAGCACGAGGGCTCCAGATGAAGCTAGAATATATATATTTTTTCTTTTATTATATTAAAGTATCTTCGGTGTTGGCCAAATAAACGTTTAGCTTTCTTTCTGATCCTACAAACACTCCTGAAGGCCGCTAGATGGCCGTAGGCGTGACCCGGGAGACTGGTCGAATTGCCCGACAATGGGTTCCTGTGCTTATCCTCAACTGTGACGTATGTTTCTGTGTGGTCAGCGCTCGTCCGGCAGCGCCAGCACGTCGCGTATCCCGGTAGCATGCGGGGCGGGGGCGGGGGCGGGGGCGGGGGCGGGGGCCGGTGCCGACCAGCGCCTCGCCAAGTGCGCCAGCTGGAGCGGAGACGGACCGCTGGAGCCTGATGTCGCAGACCTCACACCTGGTATGCCATACCCTACTTATGTCATTTACTTCCTTAAAATTAATAACATTTTGATTTCTGACATTTTGTTTCGTTTGTGATTTTGTCCCTCTTATTGCCAAGAGACAAAAGCCCAGATGCAAGGTGGTTTGGGTATTGTTAATAAAGAAAACAACAAACTGTCCCAAATAACATATTTTATTATATAACAATAAAGCTCATTTAGTGTGACTGTAATGGTCTACCTGAATAAAACAGTTTAACTGATGTGTATGTGTGACTAAGTAATAAACTAGCTCTAATAGCAGCGGTAGTTTTATTTGTCAAGCGAACATCTCATTAACGCTTACCAACACTACAAACCTTTTAATTTAAAAGTTAAATATAACCTAGTTAGGAATCTCATTCCTAACAATGCCAGCCAGCTTAAATTTCAGTGGAAAGAGCTATGGTCGTGGGGGGTTGGAGAAAAAAAAGTTAAAGCCAGTACCATTGAAAATAAAACTTGAAATTAATTATTACTAGTGAAAATATCTACCTTCCAATTATGAATTATTTAATTATACAATAAATGGGCGCCAGAAACTTTACAGTTCCGGATCCTAGAGCCGACGAGGTAGTCTAAGACACTCCTTGATGAACGTAGGTGTCGAACCCGAAGATCCTTAATTTCTTATAGGTTTAATACCAGTACAATATTGAAAACTGATAAATAGTTAAAAGCCGGAATTAATCAAGTCCGGGATCCTCTTGGAATTGCTACTGTTTAAACAGAGTAGTAAGGTAATATCAGTATGCAATCCAAAAGAATGGAAAAGCACTAAGAACCGGTATTTCCAAAGATAACCATAACACCAGCATGGTAGTAGGGTAATTAGATACGAAAGGTTATCTGAATAACAATTTATCCTTATTAAAATGTAGGTCTAAATTATAAAATAAAAATAAAAAACCGTCAGCGCCTGCGTCACCGCTAGGCGGACTCGGCCAGCCGAGCAGTCAACTCCCAGGAGGCTTGACGGACTCGAGGACGGGTCTCGCGTCCAGGCTTAAGACGCTCCTCTGAATCCTGACGGCGAGACGAATCTCTCGAGATGCCTCTCCTGGAATCGACAATACGGAGACCTAATAAAACTAATTTACTTTCTTAGTGGTGACCGAGCCTGGCAATCAAAACTACAAAGTCAGCCGGACACAAAGTCCATTAACAAAGATATCACTTCATGAATACAGGTGACCTGATCCTGCATGACAGGATTAGAAGGATGAGGATGACCATTGCGACCTACGGGGCGTCTATCAACGCCACAGGTGCCCTTGCCAAACTAAAGTAAACTTGTGGTCAACCCCGGGGGATTACTAACGGCATCCCTATCGTAAACAGACAACAAGCCAATACTCACAGGTTGGAAGAAGGAACACTTGTGACTGCTGGCGGCATGGTCTGCCTTTGACGCAGTGAATCCTGCAATAAATATCCACTTAACACGACAAATCATTTCAACCACCAGAAAAGGCTATTTCAACCAGATCCTTACCTTTAAATCACATGGAAATAAACTTGAGAAGATGCAACGCGCGTGCCGCGCGAGTTCTCAGCCGTCAGAGAGAAGAAAGAAAAATTGACAACTCCCGATGTACCTACATACTATGGGTTTACTTGACATCGAACCTTCGTCTATAATAAAAAAATGATCTATGAATTAAATATTATCGATTAAAACGATCTGTGAATAGATGCCACCAGATGCCGCTCGCCAGCTGAAATTGACGTTTATCATTGACAAGTGACATCTGAGTGACATTAATAATGTAAACAATCGTAACTTACTTTCCTTGTTTGATCTAATTAATTTCACAAACCTAACAGTATTTTGAATTAAATAGTGGTTCACTGTTATAAAGTGTAAGATAAAGAGTCCAGTAACGAATGGCAGCTGAAGGAACAAGTCAATTGCACAAATTACAAATAAATACCAAACTCGGAAACTTCGTATAGTCCAACTTATGTTTTCAGGGAAAAGTCTCTCTATTTATTGAAACGAAACTGTGTACTACCAACCAGCGGTAGGTACAAAAAATACAACGTAACAATTTACACGAATATTATACATTGATATAAAACTACTTTTACGGTTTTTTTCGCGTTATATTGATATTATTAATCCCGACGTTTCGGACCCTTTACAGCGTCCTACGTCCAGCGTCTACCCGTGACCATGGACGCTGTAAAGGGTCCGAAACGTCGGGATTAATAATATCAATATAACGCGAAACAATCCTTAAAAAAGTAGTTTTATTTCAATTACTCACATTTTTGTTTATTTTCTTTGAATGTCAATGCCCAATAATGGCGGGCCCGGTAAAAAAAAATCAGCAATTTATTCGCTACGGTTCCCCAGTACCAGACATTAAAAAAAACACAAAAATTTTTCAGTATGAGCAGACAAAGTTCAGTGATAGTAAATTAGAAATACTTTAAATGATGATATTTAGCAATTTTTCTCAGAAAATGATTATTTTTGGATCTGCTTTGATTTGAAAATAATTAGCGTAGAACGACGAACTAGAGATTACACCGCAATAGTAAAAAAAATAATACAAATAATTAAAAACTAGTCATATTGCCGAAGATTTGTGTTTTTTTTTTAATGGCTGGTACTAGGGAACCATAGCGAATAAATTGCCTTTCACCTGTTGCCGGCTTATTGTCACGTTCTGGGACACCCTGTATATCTTCTTTCATATTTTAGTTATTCTCGCTAAAATTCTGGATTGTTTTGTGTCCCTTGATGGTTTAGATTCACAATTGAATCTATTGGTGGCGCTACAATCGGGTCCTTAATGGTTTTCTGTTATTATTTCCATTTATTGTCAGGGCATGACAATGTCTGCAAATCCCACAGATTTATAAATTTTCAACCTTACCTATCTATAACTATAGGAGATCACATCGTGCGTTGTTACCAATTTTAGCGTAGTGTGTTAATTTTCCATTTCACAATAACACTTTTCCGTCTTTGTCTATAAAAAAATACCTTAATTCAAATGTTAGTCGTGTGTTTGTGTCAGCGTTGCGGCGACGACGTCAGAATGCCGGTGATAAATATGCTGTGGACCCCGCACGGGAACTGAACCTGAGGTTTGCGAGGCCCCGGCATAGACAGCCGCCGCACCACCACACTAGGTTTGTTTTTTTTTTCAATTCTTTATTAACAGGTAATACAAAGAACTGCAGATCTTACATAATAAGGTAACAGTAAACAATACAATTAACTTTTACAGAATAAAAACGCTAATTATTGCAACATAATAAATATTTAGTACTTATAAGATAAAGGAGGTAATCAAAAGTCCATACAACTCAGCCCATTTGTAACTGGGGTACAAAGGCCAGCACATCAAGCTACCACAATCTATCAAATTTCTTTGATTGATTTTCAACTTTAACACAAAGTAATAAGGTTCATATTCGACGACCTCTGTGGTCTAGCGGTTCAAGTACCGGACTGCTGATCATGGAGTCGTGGGTTCGATTCCCACAGGACACAAATATTTGTGTGGATAAAACATGAGTATTTGTGTTTGTCTGGGTGTTTCTTATGTATTATAAGTATGTGTTTACCCATAGTACAAGCTCTGCTTAGTTTGGTGTTGTGTAAAATGTCCCAAAAATATTATGTTATTATTATATTCAATTGGGAAAATTTGACTGTTTTGGATAGCTTGACCTGCTGGCTTCTGTACAGTCAACAAAATAGATTGGTATACAGGTAGCGAACTAAATCTGCATCGTTACACAGATTGTGATTTAAATAATTACCCGTCAAACGGTTTGATGTGTAGCAGCTTACAATAGCTGCGTTTTGACACATATTGCGTGATACATTATTACACAATCTTTAACAAAACACAGATGTTTAATGAGCTGCCTGTATACTTAACTCTTTTGTCGACCGTACATCATTGGTAAGTGTACCTGTGTGTTATATCCAGCCGCAGTGGGTCGCGCGGTGTGCCGGCGCTGCTGCTGTCGTCGCCGCCCGCGTCGGGCAACTCGTCGTCGTCGGGCTCCCCGCCGCCGCCGCCCGCGCCTGCGCCGGGCTCGGTGTCGGCAGCGCCAGCCCCGGCCGCTCCGGCGTCGTCGGCTCCGCAGCACAACGCAGCTCGCGCGCGCCGCTTCCGGCCGCTGTCCATCGCGCCCTAACACCTGCCATATCATGCCACGCTCACCCAGCACAGCCCTACACAACTTGCTGTCTAGCATTCAAATAACATGTATGGAAATGACATATTTTCTGAGTTCTAGCAGTTATTGGATTTTTAAATGAGACCAAAATAACCGACTGTCGGTATACAAAGGCCAGCACATCAACCTACCCCAGTCTGTCAAATTTCTTTGATAGATTTTCAACTTTAATGCAACATGATAAGGTTCATTTTCAACTGGGAAAATTTGACAGGTTTGGGTAGCTTGACCTGCTGGCTTTTGTACATTAGTACATCTCTTGGCACACACAGTTCCCTGCAGCAAATACAAATGTGATAATATAACGCATCTGAAAAATGGATGACGTCACCTCCGACTCAATCTTATTGGCTGAAACCTCTGACATAAATGTCAATGTAACACATTGTGATTGGTTGTCGGTACTGCTGACATCTGTTTAAGTTTTGCGTAACCTTTCAGTTTTGTGCTTATGTCATTTCCATACATTTTGTTCGTAATTTCGAATGTTAGATCGCTACTTGTCTTTGGACTGATATAGGTTATCAATTGTCTAGATATTTCAGCTGAAACTGCGACACTAAAGGTACCTTTTTTCATTTCATGTAAAATTTATTCTTAGACGTTAAAATTACAATTTTCTTAATTATAAATGTTGAAATATCTAGAGAAATAGTAACTCTTTAGTTGTTGGACCTTTGGGGGTCAAATTGCATTTTCTCTCCACTATCACGCCTTAAGAAAAAAAATGTCGATTTACAAGTCACCCTGTATAATTGTGTTAGAAATTTAAAAATTTTAAATTATGTTTTTATTTTGTAAATATTGAGTTAATTTTTAAAAAAATGGTGCATTAATTTATTTTGTTATGAGTTGTGTGATGTTGTGTACCAATGTGGTACTATTAGTGACAAGCGTATATTATACAAAAAAAAAACTAAAATGCGTAATTCTATTTGTGAAATTTAGATATAACGTTCTATCTCGGGTGTTGTTGTCCTGTTCTTACACTTCGATCGGATTGCCTTTGCGTTATGCACGCCTGGTACTTACTATATTATTATTGTCGTTTATTTTTTACATAACAATGCCATTCCTTATTGTATTTTGAAAATTATGCAATAGATTCACTTCCTCGAAGTATTTTTTATAGTTTTTTGGCATTTTCCATATTGTTGGAGGTCATAAGATGGCATTGTAGGGGCTAATACTTTAACCTGTTTCGGGATCATATTTTGTCCCCATAAGTTTCATTAGCCAAGGATAATTTTGTCACTATGTTATATTAATACCTCTGTATAAAACGGAAAGCTATAGAGAACAGTAGCGATTGCTCCACCGACAAGGGCTGTGCTCTTAATTTGAAGAGAGAGAGATAATACATGATAACGGGAAAGAGAATCATCGAGAGAAGTGTTGCAAGTATTAATATAGCTTGTATTTGAAATGAGACGAATAATCTTAGAATCTGATTGAGTTCTTTTTCCGTATGAAACAACAACTGAGGTGTCAAAATGACATCGCGAGTGATACCACTGGTGTTGCTGACGTCTATAGGCTGCGGTTACCGCTTACCATCTGGCGGCCCGTATTTTTTTTTATGTCGGACATAGTTTTTAGCTCGAGGGAGCTTTAAAAACTTAACCGGACTAGGTGGCGAGGCACCAAATGCCTCCAGCCAGGGGCAACTTATAAACTAAGCAACACAGCTAAGGGCGTCCCCTGCGGGACACGGACCTCGGCTTAGGGCGTTGCTGGGGGGGCAGCTAGGGACGGCTGGATCTGGGTTTAAATTATTTTGGGGCGAATTTAAAGCTACTGGCTCGGCACGGGCCGGCTCGAGCAAGAGACGGGGAGGTGGCGGCCCGTGTGCTTTTTGGTCATTTTATAACAAAAAACCCGCTTATTTTATTCACTCGCGTCCCAGAACACTTTTTAAGACGAACGGTAGCCTAAGTCCTTCCTCAGAATGTAACCTATCTCCATGCCCAATTTTGTCCCAATCTGTTCAGCGGTTTAGGCGTAAGAACGTTACAGATAGATTTACTTTCACATTTATTAATTGCAAGTATTTTTTAACACAAGTACCACTTTAGTACATGACAATACAACAACGTATAAGTTTTTTTTTCTATATTAAGATGCTTCGTATAGTAAATTAATTATTTGTTAGTTTAAAATGACACGCTGACACTTAAAGTGGACGCGTGCGGGTCACGTCACAATTATTTAGTGATACAATAACAGTGAAACAATTTAATTATAAGAAACATCGGGTGTGAGAAAGAGATGGTCGGCTATCATCGGATATCTTCGGTTTTAATGCTATCTCTGTTATACGGTTAGTTGTTAGGAAAATGTACAATTATAAACTATGTTGGGGTTGGCTTCCAGTGTAACCAAAGTTAGTTGGAAAAAACGCTCGGAGAATAATGATTAAAAACAAAACTTGAAACTACTGTTACTACGTCAGCAGTAGAATTTTATTTTGAACTATTTCTAAGCTCTCTATTTTTATATTTTTTTACGTAAACAGTTAAGAATCATGACAAAGAAATACATATAGACTGTCTCTTAAGAGATCGGAATAAGTATACTTAATATATTTACCTAAACTTCAAGGGAGTAAGTAACATAGTCTAGGCAAAATCAAGACTAGCTTTCGCCCGTGGTTTCAACCGCATTCCAGAGGACTTTTTCAGACAAAAGGTAGTGGATGTCCTTCTCCAAGGTCCTATCTTATATCTGTACCAAATTTCATCAAAATCGATTCAGCGGTTTAAGCGTGAAAGCGTAACAGACAGAGTTACTTTCGCATTTGTGATAAACTACTATGTAGTAGTTTTTAAACGTAATTTTAACTAATGACAGTCGCCCACATCCGACCTTAGTTTTTCAGTTAATAATACCTTTACTGCCCCATTACTCTAGTGGTCCTAAGCGCGACTGCTACGCTAGAGGCCCTGGGTTCGATTCCCAGGTCGAGCAGTGTTATTGGGTTTTTCTATGAAATTCTCAGTAGCAGCTCGGAGTCTGGATTTGGTGGCCGGTGGCCGGTTAATGGCAATAGGCTCGACCCTTATTACATGGGACCTAAACATACCGGCGAAATGTGGGTGTATATTATTACACCTCTGCCTAACCTCTCCGGGGAATACAGGCGTGATGGTAGATATATGTATATTGTCTTTATTACCTTTTTCTTTGGAACGTCCTCTTGGATCATTTGACAACTGACTAAAATCCGCACTTAACTTCCCTAGCCCTATGCCCATGTACCCATGGGATTAGAACTCCCTGAAATCCCGTAATGACTTTTTCATCCCGGAATTCAAGAAACAAGAATTGTTTATTGGAAACAAATGACCGTTACGAACTATAAAGCTGTATATTTTCAAAGATGACCTCTGTGGTCTAGCGGTTCGAGTGCCGGACTGCTGATCATGGGGTCGTGGGTTCGATTCCCACAGGACACAAATATTTGTGTGGATAAAACATGAGTATTTGTGTTTGTCTGGGTGTTTCTTATGTATTATATGTATGTATTTACAAAAAAAAGTATATATGTATTATATCCATTGTCAGTACCCATAGTACAAGCTCTGCTTAGTTTGGGACTAGATGGTGTTGTGTAAAATGTCCCAAAAATATTATTAAAAAAAAGGGAGGTATTTTACCGAAAGGAAGGAAATGCTGGCTCCATCTAATATTAATTAAATATTGAATTGTAAAAGTGTCTATAAACGATCTATTTGCAAAAATAAATATCATTTACACTGTGTTAGTTACTTTCTTCTTTAAGTATATAAATAGTCTACGTACTCCGATCTCTGCTTATAACCGATGTGGCTTTATATTAGATAAAATACTGTACTTATCTAGATAAATCAAGTTCAAAATGATTAAAGAGAGGATAGACAGAGGTGGCAATAGGTGAAGTCACTTTCTATGATCGATAATAATCAATATGTTTATATTAAATAATATCTAATTTATAAAAATCATGTTTAGAATCTTGAAATTTAACACATTTCCCACGGGTTTGAAAATAATGAGATCATTAAGTGTATACATTCGCGCTTAGGTTGTGGAATTAGCTCCAGTGATTATAGATAGGTATAGCAGACGATATGGTGCTGCTGAGCCCTTCGATTGGAGCTCTGAGAAGGCTGCTCAGGATATGTGAATCCTACGCCGAGGCTCATGGGCTCAAATATAATGCACTCAAGAGCGAGCTAATGGTTTTTAAAGCTGGCAATAAATGCTACACCATAATACCACCTGTCACGCTTTGCGGTACACCTCTAAACAGAGTCTCGAAATTTAAATATTTGGGCCACTGGGTCTCGGACGATCTGAAGGACAACATTGACATGGAGCGGGAGCGCAGGTCACTGGCTGTTCGATGTGGGATGTTGGCCCACAGGTTCGCACGTTGTACGGCTGAGGTTAAGGTGACGCTTTTCAAAGCATATTGTCAATCCTTTTACACGTGCAGCCTGTGGGTTGACTTCACGCAGAGGGCATATAGTGGCCTGCGCATACAATATAACAACACGTTCCGGGTGTTGATGGGGCTGCCGCGTTTTTGTAGCGCGTCCGGCATGTTTGCCGACGCGGAGGTTGATAGTTTCTCGGCCATTATGCGCAAGAGATGCGCATCTCTTCTACGCCGTGTTCGCGACAGCCCCAACATCATTCTCAGAACGTTAGGTGACAGGTGGGACTCTCCGGTCTTGGGGCGATGGATACGACTGCATACAGTCAAGTAGACGCTCCCCGGGATCTGCTTCCCTAATGCAGCTTAAAATAAGAATATTACTAACACTAGTTTATAAGTTTCTATTGTTACTAACAAAATATGGATGTAATTCCGAAATAAAAATATATTATTATTATTATTATTATAGCATGGGGTTTTTCAAGAACGGTGTGAAAAGATTTTTACAGGGTCTGTAACGCGCAAGTGATACCCCTGGTGTTACAAGCGTCTATAGGCTACGGTAACCGCTTACCATCAGGTGGGTCGTATGCTTATTTGCCACCTTAGTTGTATAAAAAATAAACTATCTAGAGTGCAAAGGAATCCAGTAAGAACTGGGAAATTCCTATATCCCTACAGGATTGGGAAAAATGAGAACACAGCTTGTACATATTTAAAAGCAATATTATTTTATAAAATTGGTGTTTATAATCGTTATCGATATAGAAAGTGTTTTTATCTAAACAATTGTGAGGTATTTCAATACATGGCTGAAGGGATTGTGATTCTCATTATGTAATGTAAATTATTATATATTAAAAAAAAAGTATAAATTGCGAACTTAAATTTTCGGCTTGGGGTGCAATATCTGTGCTAAATTTGGAGTCTGTTTTTTTTTCAGCTATTTTATCGTGGAAACAATATTATCTAAAGTTATTTTGCATTTATAGAATTCGCAACAATACTGATACAGATACAAGGAGGGTAACATAAACACAGGGTCGGATCTACCATATGGCTTTTTGGGCTTCAGCCCAGGGCCCCGTGGATTCAAGAAGCCCCCAGCTATGTCAAGTCAAAGTCAAAAATAGACGATAATGCGAAAGAATCCATAATTTTATTAAATTAAACAGATCATATGGTTATAATTTGTCAATTTATTTACGGTTTTATAACACTAAGGCATGATATATCATGATATAAATCAAATATTTTACTGTCTCATTTTTTTCTATACTTTGAGTAGTTAGGTGGGCTCCTAAGTTGTACTAATACTACTTAGGGGCCCACCTAACTACTCAAAGTGGGCTAACCCAGGGCCCCCTAAAGTCACGGTCCGGCCCTGCATAAACAGTTTTTTTTCTAACCTATATAATCCCACTGCTGAGCAAAGTTCTCTTTCATCTCCACTGATCTCTGTTCAGTGTTATCTGAAGCCAGTCCACTCGAAAACCGTGTCAAATTGTCCCGCCAGCGTTTTCTGGGTCTTCCTATGCGTTGGCCATCGCTCCGTGCGCATTCGGGATAAATGACCCGCCCAATCCTACTTTAGCCCAGCGGTTTTTCTACCCACATTAGCGATTCCAGTTTTTGAGTGCAACTCGGCGTTCGGTGTAATATAGTTACAATAGGAACAAATAAATAATAATAATAAATTTGGACATTCGTATTACACGATTAGTGTTCCTTCTATCTCTCTCTCTCTCTCTCTCCTACTTAGGAGATATGCAATAAATAGGTATATGTATTATGAGTTAATATAACTGTGCCGCCGTGAAGTTCTGCGCAGCCAATTCTGCGCATGTGCGGTCAAGCGATCGACTGCTATCTCACTCACTCTTACCTTCCGACAATACACATGTCCCTCTCACTCTATACAAAATACAGTCGGAGACGTAATTGTCGCACTATCCTAACATTGTTCGATATTTTTAAACATTATCACTTGACGGGCGTTCGGGAAAGCAAGAGAGAAATTTTGCATTTGTTGTAAGATCTGCCATTTTGTATCCGTATTCCTAAAAAATAAAAATAAATGTTAGAAATATTGTTAACATCATAAAACGGCTTAAGAAAAACAGATTTGTTTATATCAATAAGATAGAAGACATTGAATTGTGTGTTTTCAATTAAAATATTAGTTGAAATCGTCGTTTACATGAATGCAGTCGAATCGTAAACACACTGGGGTGTACTGATATTCTTTCTTGACAATTTTTTTTTAACAATAAATAAATATAATTATATATACATATAATATATAATTATATCATTGGAGGTTCGGTCTTAACGACCCTCCAAAAAACTATGATATATAAGTTTGTTTTTTGTAATAAATACCGGCTCCAACTAGTATTACCAGGCAAAAATACCGTCTACCTTCCCACTGTTGGGCAAAATCATCTTCTACATCTCTACATAGTGTAAAACTAAATCGTGATCCTCGTTTGTTTGTGTGTTCAGTTCTTCTAAATCGGCTTTTAATACGATTTTCAATGTCATTTAGAGAATTTCTTCGTTCTTTGGTCTTGATATATTACTTGAAAAACCACAATCAATAAATAATATAATGTAATTGTTATAATCGGCATTAATAGACATCTGAGAGCGTATCATGTACAAAATAATTTGTATCTACACTCATATTGACAAATTAATTATATTTTACGAATGGGTGCAAAATAGTTCAAAATTTGTTAATATATGTATGTATAACAGCTGATTGGATGATAATATTTTAATACTTTACTATCCGTTGTGTGGGTATGTCGATAAAATTGTCGTAGAAAAAGAGAGATTTCGTAAAAAATTACTATGAAATTCGTAAAATTACTGTTGAGTTCTCCTCTCAGAATGAAATGATGAAATGGACTTTTTTAAATATAAAGAAAATTCGGTGATATACAAAACATTAATTTTATGATATGACTAGGAACTTAACTAAATCACTAGTTACGTAATTTCGATATGAAATCATCGACATATCGACAAAACGGTGTGTTAGCGTAATTTTTAAAACATTTAGATGTGGTTAAGGTATAAATATCGGTTATGCTTTTAAAGGTATCGACAAGGCCATGTTGTACTGTTCTTATGTCGATATAATTTGTATTTATTAACATATTTATTGTATGCCCTCGTTTCTAATCGATTTTCCAAGACAAAAATCTAAGTGGATCGAAACTATGTAATATTTTAAATAACATTATCACCCCGACTGGTTCCAATCCAAAAGCCTTTCTAACCTTCTTCCGTAAGGCATTTTGGGCCCAATTTCTGCAGTAAGAGCTAAATTATATCGACATTTAAACAGTCCATAGGGAGAACAAAACGTAATAATTTTAAAAATATTGTACGTTATTGTGAAAGTAACATTATGGCTTTTTAGTTAGCTGACAAAGCTATGTGTAACATACATTTTAATACCACACACCATCCTTGAAAGACACTATGTACAGGCTACTCTCCCCTCCCTAACTTAAGACACCCCCACCACTCCCCGCATTTCGTAGTAGTGTTTATTGTCTCTAAACTGGGGTGAACGCGAAGTAAGAAAATATTGTTTGCGTACACGGTTATAAATTTATTTCCAATTTAAGCTAACCTCTCGTCGTAAGGAAAGACTATAGAATGCGAGTTGAGCTTATACTGGATGTATAGTCTTGTGTGTGTGTGTGTTGTTGATGTAGTGGCTCGTTGTGTTGTGTCCCGTAAACATATTGTTATTCTGATACATCACAGTGGGTATTGTAGACCCTATATTTGCGCACACACACACACACACATTGGCGCGAAAAAAATGGCTTCAGTTTCGTTATAATTTACACAATAGTTCATCATAAAACTAAAAAGTCATTTTGTATAGAATTGTGAATATTTTTCAATATAACAAAATCTTTGAAGTGGTAATTTGAGGCTTACCAGCTTCATTGAAATATATACTTTATTTCAAAAGTCAAAAGATTGAATATACATAAAAAATACCCTCTACACAAATATTATCGTACTAAGATGTTCGAAGTTAGGACCAAACGTTTGGCAGTCGCTTTTGCAACCATTAATTCAATGGGATAGTCTGTCCCTTCTGTTTTTTTTAACCTAGAATAAAATATAAATGCATCTATCGTAGGTAAATTTACACCCACAAACATCCAGATCCGGAAAAACCTATCCGTAGGCAATACAGTATATTTCCTCTCGGGACTCAAATCGCTGACAAATAGCGCTCTCAATAAGATGCTCGGCCACTACGCTAATACGAAAATCAGTAAGTTAGTAAATCTACTTTTTACGGATTTATCGTATTAGATTGATATTATAAATACCGTTTCGATTCATAATATTCACACTAGTGTCAGAAATTAACTTATTTAATTCATTAATGATTCTGTGACCCTTCAAAGCCCTCCAGAGACCCTCTGCGTATGTATGTATGACCCTCCAGAGGGTCATGATTGTGTAATAAACTTTCACTTTTTGAAATAAAGTATACATTGTCATACGCGCGCTATAAAATAGTCGTCGATATATAAAACTAACCAATACATAAGGCGTTGTTTTGTTTTAATTGATCTCTCGGCGATATTTAGTTGGTATACTTATAATATTACTAAAGTTCACACAATTCTGTCAGATTTATCTTATTATTTACGGACAGCGAACGAGATCTGCGCTTTGACATAGATAGCGTTACAAATAATTATCTGCCACTTTAGTATGTAAGCAGCTAACAACATCTGAAATTTGACAGATATTCCGTGATACAATTACACAATCTTTGTCAAAACACAGATATCGTTAGCTGCTTGAATGTACTATGTATATCTAACTTTTTTGTCAACTTTATTCAATTTTAGTTCTTCATCACCAACCCATATACTATCCCACTGCTGGGCACATACGGATTAGGCTATAGACCATCATATTGGCCTAACGCAGGTTGTCATACTTCACACGTCCTCGAGGAAATCTCTCAAGCATGCAGGTTTATAAAGGTCAGAGGCGCGTGTCTTGGATTGGTCACTAGGCTTTTCAATAATAAATATAATAATTCTTGTCGTGGTACACAACTTAGCCAGTTACCAGAAGCCCAAGTCTGTTATTTCAATTGTATCAATAATAGTCGTTCGTCACAAGCACTGACAGTTTGGGAGACACCATGATAGAATAATAAAGCTTACATCAAGTATTCTCTTTCCACCATGCCTCGCGTTGACGTCATGACAGTCACAATTAGTGTTGCCGTTGCTCGACCTTGGCTTGGGTAAATATAGACTGTCAAAAATGTATAATATCATAGAATGAATATTTTGAGAAAATACAATACTGAATGCTGAAAGCTGTGACCAATGTCAAGTCTAAAAAAATATATTTTTAATAGAATTTTGACTTGTTTGTCTGAACTGAATATAACAGCTGTATGTAATATTATAAGTTTATCAATTTTCTGTGTAGTGTGGTGTGCGTATGTGAATATAATCAGCAATCTGGTTGTCCAATTTTAACTCTTATAATTGTGAATATAACGCCCAAAAATGAACAACCACCAAGATTCAATTGTATACATCGAAAATCTATTGTTGATAATATTTTCAGCCTTGTATATAAGTTGTTATATTAGGAATATCAACTAAATCATATTCTCATACAAAATTAAAGATTAACTGTGTAGTTTGTAGAGGGAATGTATTTTTTGATATTCCCAAAAAGTTTGAAAAATCGTTCCATACATATTCACACTACTCTACACATCAATGTATAAACGTATATATAAATATATAAGTAGACGCCATCGCCATTCGATTCTAGTCTCGCTGCTTAGTTACTCTTAATGATTATTAATTATTATTAAAATATTAATAGATTAAGTACATATTACGATATTATTAATATTAACGAAGAACGCGACATAGTTCTTCTTAAAGCGAAGCTGAATTTTTGATTGCTAAATGAGCTGAGCTCTCGGCTTCGCTCTTGTCAAGTTGGAGCTTGCTCGTTCCGCTCCGTAGAGGCGAAGGCGTTCGCTTCATCGCCAAATTAAAATTTCATTAATTTTATCCTTTGATTATATACTTGTCTAGATGGAGCAATGCAAACAAACGACACGCGAAAACTGGGGCCAAATTGCGTGATATGTGTGAGTACCGCTTGTGTACTTATTGTAGTCAAACTGTCAAGGTGTGCGTGTTTAGGGATGCCTGCTCCAAATTATTAACTTACCTTTTCTCCATTATTTAATGGGATGACAGTTAAACGAAATAGGCTGAATAAAGTAATTATTTTATAGATTAGTGTTTTATTTATTTTAATAAAAACAAAAAATACAATGAAAAAATATATACAGCAATTTATAGATCAAAATCCATCTCTTTGTATTTGTTTTCGAAATAGTTTTTTTTTTATATTTCATTTCGTGTCCGCTGTATAATGTTTCTCCAGTCTTAAGAAATCTGAAACCCAAAATATTAGAAAGAACTAACAAAAATACTATTTAGTGAATGACTTCATTTATTTTGTGAAGGCAAGTTATCATTTAGTGATCAAATAAGTTATGTAGGTAATTATTAAAATAATAAAATTTTCTCCTGATCGAAAGATGATGACTGATATTTGCATTTTATCTCCCATAGTTTCGCCAAATCTCCCTTGTAATAAATTGACAACACCGGCTACTCTGTCGAACCTACAAATTAACGAATTGAAAAATCATGTTTTCATAAAATAATAGAGGTTAAATAACAAAACTTACCGATGTAATGTGATCTTAGTGTAATTATACGGTTTTCCCACATAATTGCGACACAATTTGACAGCACATACCGACATAATTAATTATTTTTCGAGAACTCCACACCCTGAAGTGATCCAAATGACACTGACGTAAGTGAGAAGAGAGTCTACCAATTTTAGTAGACTTTATTTGGGCCGTTCTGTACGTGTCAATGTGGCATCTAGACAAGTATATAATCAAAGATTTTATCGTTATTTCTAGGTCTTAATACATTATAGGTTCATGGCAGTAGCCATCGCGACTATAATAATTTATACAATACTCATAACTGGGTTAATTCTTTGCTTTAAAATCGTTATTATACTTTATATTGCCAAATACTCTGCTAATACCAACATTGTCAATTTTGAATAGCTAAAATGGTGATTTTTATGTAAAGGTGGTGTGTATATAATAAGACGAGATATGGTAAGATTTGATCAAATTGTTTTGACGGTTGCCTCACGCCACTGGCCCAATATCTTTGTCCAAGATTTGATCAAATTCTTAGACAAATTGCTTCCATATCAGCTATTTTTCATCATCGTTTAATCATCAAATTTTTTTTGATGAAAGTGAAATTTTTCAACGATCTTTGACGATTGGCATACCACCCTAGATTATGATTTTTAAGTAATTAATCCTACTGTCAAGATTACTATATTCATGTACCCATAGTGTGTTAGACGTACAATTTACGAAAAACCAAATAAAATTTGAATTTAGCGATCAAAACGAGCGCATCAGCCATAAAGCATACTTTTGACGTCTGATGTCACAAGTGTGTCTTGCAGAATTGCATGTAACGCCTTACTCCCAAACGCTAAACTAGTTGATATTATCTCTAGTGCTATCTCATGGACATCAAAATGAAAAAGACAGTTATATTTTAAAGTGTCGTTGATAAGCGTTGGGATAAGGCTCTTATGTCTTGAGCTGTGAAAGCTCGAGCGAGCCGGCCCTAGGCGGCTGGTACGGCTTCCGTCTTTTCATACATAATATATATATATGTAAGTATATCATATATGTATCTAATAGGCCCGATGCCACACTCGCACGCCTAAGTAATGTTATTTTGCCATTTATTTTGTATCTACCGAATGCACAATGAACTTTAATAAAAGGTAATGTCCTTGTGTTTGTGTTTTATTTGTATATTTACATCTCGGAAATAACTAATAATTTGGAACATTTTACACAGCACCATCTAGTCCCAAACTAAGCAAAGCTTGAGGCCAGACCGAAGCCAGCACATCAAGCTACCACAATCTGTCAAATTTCTTTGATTGATTTTCAACTTTAATACAAAACAATAAGGGTTATAATCTTATTCAATTGGGAAAATTTGACAGCTTTGGATAGCTTGACTTGCTGGCGTCTGTACTTTGGGTACCAGACAGTGAATATAGTAGTTTTTTTCGTAAATAATACCACTACCCAGGATACAAATATTTGTGTGGGTAAAACATGAGTATTTGTGTTTGTCTGGGTTTTTCTTATGTATTATAAGTATGTATTTACAAAAAAAAAAGTATGTATTACATATAATTATCCATTATCTAGTACTCTTTTTTTTCGAAATACCAGTGCGGTCCCTCAGTTCACACGAACATAAGTACAAGCTCTGCTTAGTTTGAAAAAATTACTAATAATACCTAAGAAAACCATCCAAACAAAACGGGGTGAACGATCCATCTCTCTCGCATATCAGAATGAGAGGTTAGGCTTTAACCAATTGCCTTGTCATTCCTGCATTTCAATATAGGTGTACATTAGTAAAACCAACAAATAAAAGCTTAACATTTATTCATAATTATTTATGTATTTACAAACGAAAATAAAACATTGTAATTTCTACCTTATTAACATTTTAATCAATTACCTACACAAATTATTGCATTTAAGTGTTTAAAAACACTACAATCTACTCGTACTCGCGACCGTACAGATGTGAGAAATTACATAAATCTATGGTACAGTCGACAAAAGAAATATACGAGAAGCTAACGATATCTGTGTTTTGACAAAGTTTGTATAATTATGTTTATTATATCTGTCAAAACGCTGATGTTAACCATAGATCATAGGATTATAACGAGCCGATTAAAATGTATCTATCGTTAAATTTGCAGTTCCATGCTAGTTTATGACATTTTTAACACCACTGATGTCGTTGGTTGCCTGTAAGATTAACCGTGGTGAATAGGGACAATATTTCTAGTGATTTTCAGCTTTAATTATTATAGTTAGTTGGAAAAAAGGACTAATATTATTCCTAAATTATAATTAACTATTAGAACACCTTGTATGCATCAAACTATAATGAAAATTCCTTTCAGTTTTGTCCCCATGCATCCCTAATTCACCAATTTGACATCTCTTTTGTTGAATGTACAGAGGGCAGCACATCAAGCTACCCCAATCTGTCAAATTTATTTGATAGATTATCAACTATAACACATACTAATAAGCTTCATGTTCAATTGGGAATTTACATTGAAATAAAACTACTTTTTACGGATTTTATCGCGTATATTGATATTATTAATCCCGACGTTTCGGACCCTTTACAGCGTCCATGGTCACGGGTAGACTGAGGTAAATCGCTGGATGATGAATGGACGCTGTAAAGGGTCCGAAACGTCGGGATTAATAATATCAGTATACGCGATAAAATCCGTAAAAAGTAGTTTTATGTCAATGTATAATATTCGCGTAAATGTCAGAAATCAATATGGGAATTTACAGTTTTGTATAGCTTGATATGCTGGCTGACACCACAAATATGTATTTTTTCATTTGTACCGTATTTCCTGAGAAATAACGTTGATTTTTGTATTGCTTAACGTTTTGTGTACGACAATAAGCTTCTGACAATTCCTGAATAAATTTTATTCAGGAATTTTGTAATGCATGACTGTATAATAGATGACGATTTAATCAATTGCTAATTCATTATGGAAACATATTTTATTTTAGCTAGAATAATAAAATGTTTAAATACAAGAAAAACTTGAAAGGTCAACATGATAAAATTGCCCGACATGGGAGTCAAAGCTAGAACCACCACTATACCAATGAGGTAGGTCAGGGATTCAGTAAAATTCACATTACGTGTCTGTTTCTTGCGTAGAATTAATTACATCTTCATAATTACCTTGCGAACGCAGAATATCTTCAAGAGTCATGTTTTGTTCTCTTAAATCCTGAATAAGATTTGGATTATTAACTTTCCCTACAGCTATTTTTAACGACTCAATCTTACTATCACTAACAACTACAGTATCGTTTTTAATATCACTATGATATCTCCTCAAATGGTTATCTAACAATGATTTTCTTACGGACATGTATTCGCAGTGAGAACATCTGAACGGCTTTATACCAGTGTGAATGGTCTCATGGCAAAGCAGACTCTCCTTTCTAGAAGCTTTATAATCGCAAAATCGACATTTAATACCATTCCCCAAGTGGATAGTGGAAAAATGCTTCTGAATTTCATACTTATGCTTACAGGAGTAGTTACAAATACTACATTTGTGTGCGTAATGACATTTCTGATGCATTACAATCTGACATTTAAAGAACGTAGAAAAATTACATTCATTGCAAAATAGCTTGCCTTCGGACTGGCTTCTTTTATTATGTAATGCTATTTGATCCTTGGTCTTGGTTGAGAAGTCACAGTTGACACATTTATACGGTCGATTTTGAGCACCAGTGTGATGACGTTGGAAATGCCTTTGCACCGAAGCCTTGTATTTCGCTGTATACTTGCACATAACACATTGAAATGGTCGGTCTTTGCTGTTGGATTCAATCACCATTATTTTATTCCAATCTATTTCGCAATTCGGATCCAATGTATAGTGATTACTCTTCTCATGAGTAGATAGGTTTTCATTGATGCTAGGACTTGGTTCCGGTTCAAAATTCTGCACATCAATGCTTGTTTGGAAGTTATCTTCACTGGATTTGGGGATATATATTTCATTATAATGAGAAACTTTATGCTTTTTTGATTCACACATATAACTGGTTTCAAATTCACAGTGACCACACTTTAGAGCATTTTTCTGCTTGCTCCGTTGCTTGTGCATATTCAACCTCCATTTTGTTTTAGTTGCAAAATCACACATATCACATTTGTTCGCTTTATCAGATATTTCATTGTGTATCTTGGCTAGATGCCTGGTTATATGCCCTTCAAACTTGGTCACAAAAGGACATTTATCACATTTGAAGATAATGTCTTGTTTACTATGTACCTTGCTGTGCTTCATGTAGTTGTGTCGATAGGCGGTTTCGTATGAACACAACTCGCATTTAAATTGTTTTTCTAACTTGTGTTTCCGCCTGTGAGCATTTAAATTCCATTTGAAATGTGTAGTGTATGGACATTGGTCACATTTGTGTTGCGGAGTACCTTTCTCTGTCTCTTCTTTCTTCTTAAATTCATGTTGAATTAACACATGTCGGTGTAATGAGGTAGGGTACTTTGTTGTATAGTTACATGTGTGGCATGAATATGGTTTTGCGTTGGTGTGGCCTAGCATGTGTGATTGCAAGCAGTTCTTGTATGCAGTTGTGTAGTCGCAGGAATTACATTTTAATGTTTTGGTGAGCTCACGCTGGCTTTTCCTTTTTTTCTTGAAGTTACTGAAAAGTAACATTTAATTTAATTAATATTAATTTGTAGTGAATTGTGTTGGAAATTTCTATATAAATTAGCGCAAAAAGTAGTGAATGGCGTAAAAGGGATGAAGATTATTTATGCCTGAGACCCTGCAGTAGATCAATAAATGCTGTTAAAGATGAAAATCAAATTGATCAAATTGGCTTTTAACTTAAAACATGGAAATTGGACTATAGCCTAATCCCCCTCATTTTACAAGAGAAGACTCGTGCCAACAGTAGTGGGACAGTATATGGTTTGATGATGATGTATGTTAGCCATGTGGACATTCACCACAACCCAACAAGACTATGGATCTCTGGACCCAGCCTAACAATCCAAGTATGTTAGAGTATGATTACCTACTCAGGTGAAACTAGACCAGATGGCAGTAGTCACAAACAATAATAATGATATGCTTACTCTTTATCAGGATCCAGTGGATTCTCAGATGTGGTAATATCATCATCATCATCCACTTCCACCTTCACCCAAACACTGGCAAACATGTTCATCATGTCTCCATCATTTTGATCCGTATCTGACGTATCCGACATGGTGGTCTAGAAATTAAAAAGTTGTTGGTAAACACACCATGCCTGTATTCTCAGAGGTTTATTTAGAAGAAAGATTAGGCATAAACAATGAGGTATGTAATTATAAAGCTTATTAGTGGGTGGTATTTGACAGGAAAATAATCAACGATTCTTTAAAATGTCTGCATGTCAAGCCTTTGATAAATCTTGATAAAAAGTGGCAACAAAAAGAGTAGTGAGATGATGTGCGATGACCTGTGCCTTTAAATATGTGGGACATAGCAACAGCCGAGCAGGCAAAGTAATGTTATGATATTTCAATAATAAACAAAAAGATATCGCCCTTATAACATATTGTAGCGGCTTTATTCTGCAAGAGACATGTCTATTTTTGGCTGCAAAAAAAAAGCAAACGCAGCATCTCCAAATTTGTTCAAGACACATTTGTTTTCGATGTTTTTATCAAATATTTGAGTCTTATTACCAATTGGAATTACTCAGCGTACTTACACATTGATCTCGTAAAGCTGTTGGCAAAAAAACAATATTTTTAATCCAATTTTTATCAGAAATGCACGGAAAAAATCAATCGTATTGATTAGCGTTCGGAAACTGAAATGAATGAATGAATTTTTTATTCATCATTGGATTTTATAGTTTAACCGTGTTAATAAAAAACAACATTATTTAATTGTATTGTTTGTAAAATAAAGTTTCGTTTGTCTTTTTAAATAATGTGATCTCCTGAAAACTGCCAAATTTTTTTTTTAATAATTGAACTTATTGGATATGGATTTGGGAGGCAAGCAGAATATTTTAGAACGAAATTGAAAACAACAAACAAGTAGTATTCTGTAGCTAACTTCAATCAGAGTCAGACTGCTATTTCACAGTTCACTCAGTTTGGTCGTTCGGATACGTTTCGGATAGATAGCACAAAATAAAAAACTAATGAAACTTAACCATGACGTAAGTTTGTTATAGGTACTTACCTAAATCTGTGGGCAACAAAACACAACAGTAGCCCACACTACACTCAGTGGTGACAACATGAGACGAAATTGCAGCAAGCATAGGAGGAAAACGAGCTGGCAAACGAGCTAAATTTCTGGCCGCAGAAGACTAATCAAGAAAAGCTGGAGGTAGGTAGTTTGGAAGACCATTGCCCTGCAGTGGGATGAAAATGGCTGAAATAAATACATTTTTGGGGATATGGAGCAGCCAAATAATACCACTTATATCGTTGAGTAAAATGAAGAGTGAATAATAAATTTATTTACAAAAAGCGCCTGTTTATATACAATTCTACAAGAAACGATTATCCAATAAAAACTTAAAACTAAATATTCACATTATTTCAACCAATCACATCACTGCACAGTTGTTGCTGCATTCCGCAAGGTGTCGCTAGCGCGTGCGGTCGGTTTGGCGCGGTTCCGAGGATATGAATACAAGCGACGCAGAGCGTGCAGTCCTTTTCCGCCGCCGGCCGTCGACGAGTCAAGATGTCCCAGAGTTGCGTCCGCGATGGTTGGACTTGTGTTCGTGCTCGTCGATCAGCGGGGCTCCTGTCCTGTCTCTGACTTGGTGGATGGTCAGAAACGTAAAAAAGTTCTTATCAGAACTGCTGCTTCAACGCCATGAGTGCCCGTGCTGCTGTGAACTGCTTTCCTGTCTCTGACGTCAAAACGTAAAAGTTCTTATCAGAACTAGTCGCTGTCTCATGCTGTCAAAACGTGCTGTGATGTGTGGTGGCTACAGTACTCCCCTTCAAGCGAAGCGTACCGGCAGTTTGATGACACGACCCGAGCGAGTTTTCTTGCTGTCGGTTGGTTGTGACGTCATGCTTGCTCGAGGTACTTGTGTTTTCTTGGTAACGGGTGGCTCGGTAACTGGTGTGGTTATTTTGGTTGTTGATGAGGTAAAGGTAACGGTGTTTGGTATGGTTGGAGGTAAGGTACTGGTGTCTTCTGTGATGACGTATGC
Organism: Acronicta alni; assembly: GCA_964056405.1. NCBI lineage: Eukaryota > Metazoa > Arthropoda > Insecta > Lepidoptera > Noctuidae > Acronicta > Acronicta alni. The sequence continues at coordinate 7,434,107 of OZ043942.1, forward strand.
AGGCTTCAATCGGTCGATCGATATGTTTGCTTGCCGGGTAGGTAACTGTATAGTGTACACTTTATCTGTTCGGCTTATCACTCGATAGGGGCCTTCATATGGTGTCTGAAGTGGTTTCTTGACTGCATCTGTTCTGATAAACACGTGGCTGCAGTTGAGTAAATCTTGATTCACGAACACGCTTCTGTTGTTACTGTGATGCTTGGTTTGCGGCTTGTTATCTTGAATTATATCGCGTAGCTTATCAACGTAGGTATAATCCATTGTAGGTGTGTAGGTACTTGCAGTAAAGAATTCGCCAGGTAAGCGTAGATTGTAGCCGTAGGTAAGTTCGGCGGCGCTCACGCCGGTGTCTGTGTTTAGCGCGGCGCGTAGTCCCAGTAGTACAGTAGGTAGTTCGTATATCCATGAACTTGCGTTGGTAAGTTTCGCGCGTAATGCAGTCTTTAGAGTGCGATGCCACCGCTCGACGATACCATTGCTTTGAGGGTGATAAGGTGTCGTGCGGTTTTTCTTGATCCCCATTTGCTTCATTAGGTTTTGAAACAGCTGACTCTCAAACTGACGACCTTGGTCGCTTGTTATTGTTGTTGGGCATCCAAATCTTGCGATCCAATGTTGGTATACGATGTGGGCGATACGAACGGCTGATATCTCGTCGGTAGGTATTGCTTCGGGCCATTTCGTTAATCGGTCGATCATTGTTACTAGGTACCGATAGCCTTGTGATGTGGTAGGTAACGGTCCAACGATGTCGACGTGTAGGTGTTGGAAACGTTCACTTGGCGGGAAAAATGCGATGTTTGACAACGTATGTCGTTGTATCTTGCTTTTCTGACAAAGTAGGCACGTTCGAGTCCAACGGCTGATGTCCGAGTTCATTGACGGCCAGAAGTATTTTCGTGTGATAAGCTTGCGAGTTGTGCGCGTACCAGGATGACTGATGTTGTGCACACTTTCAAAAACTTCCTTTCTATATTGTTCGGGTATATACGGTCGTATATAAAGAGTAGATGTTTCGCAGTATAACTCGATGTTGCTGTTAGGTATAGTTATTTTCTTGAGACAGATGTTTTCGTGTGATAATAATTGTCCGATGTTGCTATCCTTTTCTTGCGCGCTGGCTATGTGGTTGTAGTTTATTGTAGATGGGCATGATATTGTTTCGATGCAGCTGAGTGTGTCGGCGACGATGTTTTGTTTACCGCTCACGTGACGTATGTCTGTGGTAAATTCGCTGATAAACAAAAGTTGTCTTGTTCGCCTCTGTGTTTCCGAGTTGGAATGCATTTTTGACATTACGTATGTTAGCGGCTTGTGATCGGTGAATATGATAAGATGACGTCCTTCGAATGTCTTTCGGAAGTGTTTGACTGCCATGTAGATTGCAAGTAGTTCACGGTCGAACGTAGAGTACTTCTTTTGTGCATCGGTGAATTTCTTCGAAAAATATCCGAGTGGTTGCCATGTTTCGTTTAGGTATTGTTGTAGTACGGCGCCAGCCGAGTTGTCGGATGCGTCGCAGAATAAGGCGATTGGTGCGTGGTGCGACGGGTGAGCGAGTAAAGTTGCGTTTATTATGCTAGCTTTACATAGCTCGAATGCTTGAGTTCCTTCGTCGGTCCATGTGATTTGCGTTTTGTCCTTTTTCTTGACGTTATGTAGGTAAGCGTTCAGTGGGGCTTGTTGAGATGCGGCTTTCGGTATATGATCGCGATAGAAGTGGATCATGCCGAGAAATCTTCGTAGCTCTTCGATGGTGGTTGGTCTGGGGTAATGGGTGATAGCATCGACTTTATGTTCCGGTGGTTTGATGCCTTCTGGTTTTACGGTGTAACCAAGAAATTGTACTTCTGATTTGCCTAGGTCGCATTTGGCGGGGTTGATGGTGATGCCGTTTTCTTCTAATCTTTTCAGTACAGAGTGGAGATGTTCTCGGTGTTGAGCTTCGTTTTCTGATGCCAGCAGTAAATCGTCGATGAATGGGAAGACGTAATCTAATCCTCGTAGTACTTCGTGGATATATCGTTGAAAAGTTTGTCCCGCGTTCTTCAAACCGGGGCACATACGTGGGAATTCAAATAAACCCATTGGAGTGATGATGGCTGTCTTCTCAATATCTTCGTCTCTTACACTTAGTTGTTGGTATGCACGGTTGAGGTCTATTGTAGAGAATATGGTTTTTCCAGAAAGGTGATGAGTGAAGTCTTTGATGCGTGGCACGGGGTAACGGTCTGGTATGGTGATGGAGTTGAGTCGGCGATAGTCACCACATACTCTAATATCGCCGTTTTTCTTGGGTACGATGTGTAGAGGTGATGGCCATGGACTCTTGCTAGGTCTGCATAATCCTTGTTCTATCATATTTTCGAATTCTTTCTTGACGGTTTCGAAACGATGCGGTGGGATTGGTCGAGCGCGGCAGTGTACCGGTGGTCCGCGAGTTTCAATATACTGTTGCACGTTGATGTTGCAGTTAAGTTGCATCGACGTCAGTCTTGTTATGCCGGATATTGTGCTAAGATATCGTGATATGACTGCGACATGTCAATGCTGCGCACGGTAGGTACGTCCGATACTCGTACTGGGGCGTTGACCTTTAGGTTTGTCACTCCGTCGATTAGTCTTCGGTTTTTTAAGTCGACGATGAGTTGATGATGCTTGAGAAAGTCGGCTCCGAGAATTGGTTTTGAAACGTCGGCCACGATGAACTTCCACTTCTATGGGCGTCGTAGGTTGAAGTCTAGAGATAGTGTCTTCTCGCCGTATGTAGCTATTGTTGTGTTGTTGGCTGCATAAAGTTGAAATGGTAGCGGCGTTTCCATTTGTCCCTTTCTTCTCGGTAGCACGGAAATATTTGCTCCCGTGTCGACCAGGAATGATAGGTTGGAGTTTCTATCGGTGATGAATAGGCGGTGTGATACTTCTTGAACGCCGGTGTCCGCCTCTGCCAACGCTCTCTCTAGTTTTCCGAATTTGTCTTCTTGAATGAGCAGGGCGAAGTACAGCGTCTAGCTTGATCTTTGAACCGGCGATGATAGTAGCAGAATGGTGATGGTGATGGCGATGTTTCGCGGTTTCGGGATCGATGTGGACTGCGGTGACGAGATGGGTAGCGGCTGCGGTGATAGTTGTTGTTATATGGCGGTCTTGCCTTTAGTTCTGCTATTTCTAGTGAGAGTTTCCTTATTTCGTTGATGAGGTACTGAGTGTCTGCCTGCTGCGGTGCTGGTGTAGGTGGTACCACAAGTGGAGGTGGTGCGGATGACTGCACGGCTGCGACGTCAGTTGATGCTGTCTGTTCCATCATTTTGTCGGCGAGTAGTGCGAGTTCTTCGAGTGCAGTCTTGGTACTGAATGACTCGCTGACTGCGAGGACTGAGCGGATTTGTGGCGGAAGATGGTTTGTCCACATAAGGCGTAGAGTGGAGTCGGGAACTTTATCTCTGGCGAGATTTCGCATGCGGCGGAGTAGTTGGGTGGGCTTTTGGTCGCCAAGCTCCATTTCAGACAGCAGCTTCTGGAATTGGCGGTTGTCAGATTCTTCGTAGGCGGATATGAGTCGTTCCTTGATAGCCTTGTACTGGTCCGTCTCAGGTGGGTTGTAGAGTAGATCCATGATTTGCTCGATGTCTTGCCTGTCCAGCTGTGCGATGACCATCTGGGCGAGTTGTGCTTGGCCTTTCTTGAGATCATTCGTCGCGGCTTCGAAACTGATGAACCAGAGTCGCGGTCTGTCGCGCCAGAATGGTGGAATGCGCATGGTGAGTGATATGCCGGCAGCTTCAGTCTTCGTCATGGTGTTAGATGTTGCTGAGCTTGACTCTTCGGTTGGGCTGGGATTCGACATCTTGAGCAATTTGTCTCGATTTCTTCAGGCAGAGTAGCAGAGTTTCCTCTTCTTCAGGTGTGTTTGCTTCGGGGTCACCACTTTGGGGATATGGAGCAGCCAAATAATACCACATATATCGTGGAGTAAAATGAAGAGTGAATAATAAATTTATTTACAAAAAGCGCCTGTTTATATACAATTCTACAAGAAACGATTATCCAATAAAAACTTAAAACTAAATATTCACATTATTTCAACCAATCACATCACTGCACAGTTGTTGCTGCATTCCGCAAGGTGTCGCTAGCGCGTGCGGTCGGTTTGGCGCGGTTCCGAGGTTATGAATACAAGCGACGCAGAGCGCGCAGTCCTTTTCCGCCGCCGGCCGTCGACGAGTCAAGATGTCCCAGAGTTGCGTCCGCGATGGTTGGACTTGTGTTCGTGCTCGTCGATCAGCGGGGCTCCTGTCCTGTCTCTGACTTGGTGGATGGTCAGAAACGTAAAAAAGTTCTTATCAGAACTGCTGCTTCAACGCCATGAGTGCCCGTGCTGCTGTGAACTGCTTTCCTGTCTCTGACGTCAAAACGTAAAAGTTCTTATCAGAAATAGTCGCTGTCTCATGCTGTCAAAACGTGCTGTGATGTGTGGTGGCTACACATTCAAGATTTTTAGAAAGGATAATCAATAAACTTTGGGAAACAGTGAGCTACTCTCTATTATGACATTTCAATAATCTGTGTGTTAAGTTTAGTATCCACAATTGCCATCAAGGAAAAAAACTTGAGAGGTGTCAAGGGACACCCGGATGGAACGAAGTTCCTTTCATTAAAATTTAATAATTAAAAATAAAAAAACCTGTATACACTCAACAATTCACAACGCGCGAAATTCAAATATTGTCATCCACTCAATAATATTTGAATGCTTGTCAACAATATTTGAATTTCGAAAAAAGTGTCGTGACAATTTTTTCGTAAGAATTTTTTCCGTCTGAAAGGGGACGAACGACCCCCTTTCACAACGCGCGTTAAGGAACTTCGTTCCAAAAAAAGTTTTGTATCAGCAGCTGTCAAGAGATTCAAGAAGTGTCAAATCGAATTATCAATGTCAATTGTCAAAAAAACAGCAAGAGAAGAGAAGCAGTCGGAATTTAATACGTATTTTGACTACAAAATATATAAAAATAAACAAAAATGTATACAGAAGTAGACGTATTCGTTAGTAATTATACATTAATAGATCCTGAAATATATCAGCTATGGATTGATGGATGTTCTTGTAAGTATTGCGTCAAATACACGATAATAATTTATCATCATTATTTATCGGTTTAAAATCTCATTCTAATTCTATATTTAGGCTTCATTTTATGTAAGCAGGATCTATCGCTATATCAGGTTACCGTGTATGTATGTAATATCAAGCTTATATGCGCTTATTAGGTGAATAAAGACATTAAACTGCCTTATTAAATGTAGTGGTCGACTGGTCGAGTGGCGCGACTCTTACGGTTGAGGTCCTGAATTTGATTCCCATTTCGAGCAGTGTTATTAGGTTTTTATGTGAAATTCTTAGTAGCAGCTCAGACTTTGGATTTGCGCCCAATTAGTTGGAATAGACTCGCCCCTTTTACATGGGTTATAAACATACCAGCGAGCGATCTTTGGGTGTACATTAGTACACCTCTGCGTAACCCTTCGCGGAATACAGGCTTTATGGTGTGTGTAAGAAAATATAGCCATAATAAGAATACAAATGTGCGATTCTATTGCATAGTATAAATACATATAAATGAGAAATACAACAAATCAAACTGCATTGTTCTCAGCAACTATTCATAACAAAAATTGTAAACTAAGAATATAATTGTCATCATGTTTTTTAAAAAAAGAGTGTTTATGGAGTTTCTTGCCGGTTCTTCTTCATAAGACCCACTTCTTGGAACCGTGCAACTAGTTTTGACTTTTCAAAAGTGCTATTTTAATGGTCCAATTGAAATAAAACATTTGACTTTGATTTTGAAAAAAAATCGAGAGCGGCTTGTGCCTAAGATGAATAGCATAGTTACTATGCTGTTCAACCGATCTGCAAGCTTAAACTGCTCTAGCTGTCAGTCAATGGATAGGTGACCATTCTTAAGACATCAACACCTTCCCATGTCTCGAAGAGCATGTACTACGTATTTTATGAACAGTACATTAAATTGTTGGCATATTATCAAAATTATTTAAATACAATAATGCACTATATCGGCCTGCTAATCATAATTGTCTGTGTTTATATTTGGAAAAGCTATTATAGGAGAATGGAGGAATAAAAGACAAATATTATAGTGAAATTAATCTGAGAGGGGCTTGTGGCTAACATAACTATACTGATCAAGTAGTCTGCAAGGTTAAGCTGTGCTAGGTGACCATCATCAACCCATATATTGTCCCACTGCTGGGCACGGGTCTCCTCTCATATTGAGAGGGATTAGGCTATAGTCCATGCTGGCCTAGTGTGGGTTGGCAGACTTCACAAACCGTTGAGAAAAATCTCTAAGGTATGCAGGTTTCCTCATGATGTTTTCCTTCACCGTTAAGAGAGTGATAATTAATTATTAATAGGTAGGCTAGGTGACCATTCTTAACAAATCAAAAGCATTCCATGCCTCAGAGAGCAGCGGTTGAGTCTGCACTAGAAAAAGTCATCATCATCTGAGCATTTTCCTATGTTGGGGTCGGCTGCCAGACTAACCCTATGTGGCTGAATTTACAAAAAGCAACTGCCATCAGAACTCCGCAACTCAATTTCACACCATAGACTATTGGTAACATTTTTATGCATGACTAGATCAAGGTCCTGGGTTTTTGTATGAAATTCTCAGTAGCACTTTGGATTTCTGGTTAATGGCAATAGTCTCGCCATTTTATTACATGGGACCTAAACATGAACTGGGCCCGCAGAGCAGTACAACTCTTCCTAAGCCTTATGTTTTTTATGATTAATCAAATGTATTTATAACTTTATAGCCAGTGAAGCAGTCACGACGTTACAACAGAGAGGCTTTGCGAAGCAGCACGGTGCTACCCTTGAACTGATTGCTAGTGATGTACTGGATCATTACAGGTAAATATTCTATTTAAGCCAAATATCACAATATTCTTCATCATTTAAGTTGAATATCACAATAACTACTTCATTATTCTGTATATTCTTCTGTATAAATTGTCAGCTACAAAGAAAGGCTTAAACACTACAACATGAGTTCATTAGCATGCAGAAGAAAATCGGCAGATTTGGTATTCTAGACTGTGAGAAACCACTCAGTAAACTGCAAATAAATGCGCCATCTCGCTTACCACGGCCTAACAGTTATAGCTTCTTTAATATACCACGATCTAGAACAAACCTGGGACATTTCGCTGCTCTACCAAGGCTCTGTAGGCACTACAACTACCTGTCCAAGCGCCATGGCTTGGATATAGCATATCGCCTTCCAAAGTCTATAAAAGAGGTGAAAATTCTCCTCTGCTAATAAAAATGATACCTAATTTTCAATTTATTACTTGATTATATAACTATTTTTATTTAGTTTAGTTCTTTTTATTGTAATGTCATTTCTTCTTTATCTTACTTTGTTCACCTACCTAGACTGTAAGTGCATGCTGTGACCTTCTATAATTGGAGGAACACACCATTATAAAACTTTAGCGCTTGAGGAACTAGCTTTGGTTATGACTTTACAATCGAAACACCATTTAGAATATGATGATATTTTATTTTGTATTAAGCCTATTAAGTACAAAAAATAACAACACAAGGGATTATAGTTAGGACTTATTATGCATTTAATATTGACCAATGGCGAGGAGTTTACTCGCAGGTCGCAGCTGATGTTTCGCACCGAGGTTATAAATATAGGTCGCATATTGCGGAACGCCAGTAAGATGCGATGCGGCGCGCGCGCAGGACGCACGCGCTGCCACAAAACTATGTCCACTTTTATATTTAATGTATTGTGTGTATCCTGTGTTGATGGTCCATAGTAAATAAATAAATAAATCTAAAGTCTAGCGGTTCTAAGCGTGACTGCTACGCTAGAGGTCCTGGATTCGATTCCCGGGTCGAGTACCCCTGACGTTTCGAGACCATGCGCTAATTAATAGTTCATTATCACTCGCTTAAACAGTGAAGGAAAAACATTGTGAGGAAACCGGCATGCCTTGCGACGGCGTGTGAAGCGCCAACTCGCACTAGGCCAGTGTGGTGGACTGTAGCCTAATTCCTCTCAATATGAGAGGAGACCCGTGCCCAGCAGTGGGACAGTATATGGGTTGATTAAGATATATCCTTTGTGAGAGGCTGGTGTCTGAAGTAGGAAAAACCTGTATTACAGGTCCCCAGGCTCCCATGGACAAATCTTAGACGAAACTACTGTTACACTGTGTACAATACTCAATGCTTATTCTGTATTGCAGGACCTTCGCTCTATTGGAGCGCCTTTTCACAGTACCATCGAAGTTATCAGAGCAGATGACTTTCCAAATTGATGAGGCCACCAAGCAAATGCTTATTGAGAAGTAAGTTATTTTTTTTTACTACTAAGGTGGCAAACAAGCATACGACCCACCTGATGGTAAGTGATTACCGTAGCCTATAGACGCTTGTAACACCAGGGGTATCACTTGTGTGTTGCCGACCCTGTACAACGAAAGAGGAATAGTTGGGTTGGCAGTATAATGGCAAAAGTCCCCCCACTGCTACCACAACGTTTCCTCGTGGAGCACTGGTAAACTTGCTCACCGTGAGGAACACAACACAGCTCAAAGCAGTGTTATTTCACTTCGATTTTCTGCAAGGCGGAGGTACTTCCCCAGTCGGGCAGCTCTAATTTGAGTGGAGTTACTCCCACTATACCTACGTCTATCTACCTCTCTTAGAAAAATAAATTATTGTTAATGTTTCAGGTACTATGATCTAGACGATGTGGTGATTAGAGAGCTGCTTGGACGAAAACTATCTTCTAGACACAGGAAAGATTTGGATGAGGTAAGTATTTTCTTTATAGATGAGGGAGGCAATCGTGCAAGCGGGAATTTTAATATCACAATAACTAGTTCATTAGTATAGCCGTTCTAATTGCGACTCCTACGCTAGAGGTCCTGGGTTCGATCCCCAGGTCGAGCAAAGTGTTATTGGGTTTTTCTATGAAATTCTCAGTAGCAGCTCGGAGTCTGGATTTGTGCCCGGTTCGCCCCCTATTACATGGGACCTAAACATACCGGCGAAATGTGGGTGTACATTAAGTACACCTCTGCCTTATCCTTCGGGGAATACAGGCTTGATGGTATGTATTATTTTTAGGTCTTAACACATTATAGGTTCATGGTAGTACCCATCGTGACTATAATAATTTATACAATACTAGTTTTCCGCCCGCGGCTTCGCCCGCGTCGAGTTCGGTTATATCGCGTTTCCAAGAGAACTCTTCAAAAGTCCGAGACAAAAACTATCCTATGTTCTTTCTCAAGGTCAACTCTATCTCTGTACCAAATTTCATTAAAATCAGTTCAGTGATTTAGACGTGAAAGCGTAACAGACAGACAGACAGAGTTACTTTCGCATTTATAATATTAGTAGGGATATTAGTAGGGATTTACCCTTCGGGGAATACAGGCGTGATGCTATGTTATGTATGTTTAGAATATTGAAACAACTTTCATATTATATTTGTGGAGAGGCGAGGTGTATTGCCCCTCCAACGCGGGGAGGATCCTCCAACCAGGCGGGTGTTTTGCCTGGCGGGCCAACTCGTGTTGCAAATGTTGCTTGCGCGATTCAGGATTTCGTAGTTCCATGTAAATAAGATAAGATAACTTAATTTGCAATAAATATGGGTACAGACAGTTCTAATTGCTAAGTCGCTAAGTCCAAATAGTTGCCACATATTATTTGGACTTAGCGACTTAGCAATTGTATTTTTCCTTTGCACACCATTGTAAAAATACACATGATTAAGAATAAGTACATAATTTGAACTAAGTAGGTAACAATCGATTACAATATAATAGAGTAGGTATCTAATATATAAAATTCTCGTGTCACAGTTTTCGTTGCCATACTCCTCCGGAGCGGCTTGACCGATTTTGATGAAATTTTTTGTGCTTATCGGGGAGGTCTGAGAATAGGCCAACATCTATTTTTCATACCCCTAAATTTTTTTTTTATGGCAAAATAACGTTTGCGGGGTCAGCTAGTAGTACTATAAACATCTTCATATTATTTTATTTACGTTCCGTTAGGTAGTCCTTAACAAAATAGTAACTAGTGATTTTGATAATCGATTAATCGATTATTGATAATAGATTGAAATAGGTAAAATTATCTTAATTATCTCAAAGGTATACATATCTCACTCAAATAATCAATAATCATGAATGAATGAAGCTAAAGATTTATTTACCTTTGCTTCCTGTCATCTCAATGCTGTAACATTTATTTACCAGCCATAGCGCGGTAGATATCGCTACATATTAATATAATGAATTGTTAAGGCTCATAATGGCCAGTAATTTCTGCTTACAGGTGGCAGAACGCTCGGGCGCGCCTCTCCGCTGTTGCCGGCGACAGTTCGACAATGTCCGCCGCGTGTTCAAGACTGTTGAGGAGATGCCAGGCAACGTGGTAGCCAACATCAGAAGCACCTTCCTCCTATCTGAACCTTTGGCCAAGTAAGTTATTAATTCAATAAACCATCATCATCAACCCATATAGGTACTGCCATATAGGAAACCTGCATGCATGAGAGATTTTTCTCGGCGACGTGTGAAGTCTGCCACTCCCACTAGGCCAGCGTGGTGGACTATTAATAGCCTAATCCCACTCAATCTGAGAGGAGATCCGTGCCCAGCAGTGGGACAGTATGGGTTAATGATGATGATGACATGAATTCGAAAACTCAGAGGTACAGTCAACAAAAGAGTTAAGTATACGGATAGCAAACGAACTATGGATTTTTATACAGATTTCGACATAAATAATTACGCGCGTATGTAGCTGCTTACAATACCTACGTTTTGACACATATTGCGTGATATATTATTACACTATCTTTATCAAAACAAAGATTATTAATTAGCTGCCTGTATACCTAAGTCTTTTGTTGACTGTACGTGCGTTGGATTCGAACTCGAGACCTTTGACACTTCCACAGGCTATCACTGTATCTAATAATAATTGTAACATTTTCAGGAAGTATGGCGCGGTGGTGTTCATAGCGTGCATGCGGTTCGAGACCTCGAAGAGGAAGCTTCAGTACTTGACATTCAACGACTACTATCATTGCGCGCAGGTATTTAATTTTATTTATTTATTTATGTACACACTGTAATGTAACTTTTTTGCTCGTTACATGTTAGTAGATTTTTTGCATGTGTTACCAGTGCATTAGTCGATTTAAAGCATTTTTTTGTATTGGCAACGATTTACGGAATTGACAGCTGTCACTTTTGATGTTTGTTCACTTTCCGACCAGCCGTAACCGTTCATGATATGAATTTCAAAATTATTTTAAATCCAACTATATTTTGGAGTTTTTTCGTCCAAATGGGCTAATATTATTGTTATCCCTTGGATAATATATTAAATCCTAGTGGAATTTTTTATTTTTATTAAAACAAATAAGTTAATTGAGAACATAGGAGTATGGAGTAAAGAGGTGCTGGTTATTTCTATAGAAACCTCTTCCAGCAGACCTGCGAGAGGAGAAATTAATATAAGGAATGTAGACGTTAGTGTGAAAGAAAAATAGACACAAAGATACATACTAGTAAACATATGACATAATAAATACATCATCATCATCATCAACCCATATACTATCCCACTGCTGGGCACGGGACTCCTCTCATGTTGAGAGGGAATAGGCTATAGTCCACCACGCTGGCCTAGTGCGGGTTGGCAGACTTCACCAAACCGTCGAGAAAAATCTCGAAGGTATGTAGGTTTCCTCACGATGTTTTCCTTCACCGTTTAAGCGAGTGATAATTAATTATTAATACGCACATAAATTCGAAAAGTCAGAGTTGCGTGACTTGGGTTCGAACTCGAGACCTTGGACTTGGCAGTTCAATGGTCATATCATTTGACTAATATGAGGGGAGACCCGTGCCCAGCTGTGGGACAGTATACGGGTTGATGATGATATTCTCGTTCGTCTGCAGGCCATCATGTCTAGCTGGACGTACAGCTGTACTGGCCCGGAATACTATGACACCGAGATGGACCGCGAGTTCCTGCTGGAGCTGCGAGAACTTCGCATACTGCTGGAGAAAGAGAAGGAGCACAAGCAGTAAGTGTCACTATTGAGAGAGGCTGAGATTGTGTGTGTGTGTGTGTGTGTGTGTGAGAGAGAGAAAGAGTGTGTGAGTGTGATTGAGTGTGTGTTTGTGTGTGTGTGATTGTGTGCGTGTGTGTGTGTGTATGCGCGCGCGTATATGGGAATAAATATCTTGACGTAGAAAATGATTATTATAATGTGACCGATGATAATTATTGATTATTAGGATGCAGACGAGGGCAAAGATGATAAGAATAATGATTCTAGATTACAATCATGATGAACATATTGAGAATAAAGATGATGACTTCGATAATTTTGATGATGATTATAATTATGACGATGATATTGAAAACATGGAATATATTGATGATGATGACATTGAAAATATTGATGATAATGACATTCAAAACAGAAAGTATTGTTGATGATGACCTTGAAAACATTGAAACTATTGATGATGATGACATTGAAAATATTGATGATAATAACATTGAAAATATTAAGAACGTTGATAACAATAATATTGAAAACATTAAAACTATTGATGATGATGTCATTGAAAATATTGATGATAATAACATTGAAAATATTAAGAACATTGATGACAATAATATTGAAATCATTAAAACTATTGATGATGATGATGATGACATTGAAAATATTGAAACTATTGATAATGATGATATTGACAACATTGAAACTATTAATGATAATGACATTGAAACCATTGAAAATATTGATGTTTATGTGATTGAAAACATTGAAACTATTGATGATGATGACATTGAAAACATTGAAACTATTGATGGTGATGATATTAATAACATTGAATCCATTGATGGTGATGACATTGAAAACATTGAATCTATTGATGGTGATGACATTGAAAACATTGAATCTATTGATGGTGATGACATTGAATCCATTGATGGTGATGACATTGAAAACATTGAAACTATTGATAATGATGACATTGACAACATTGAAACTATTGATGTTGATGTCATTGAAAACATTGATGATTATGACATTGAAAACAACGATGGTTATGACGACGACAATGATAATTGTGGCGATGATAATGGTGACGATGACGATGGTTATAATTATTGATTATGACGATAACGATGATGAGAATTACGACAGTGCTGATTATAACGAATATGATAATGTTTATTGATGATAGAAATGAGAGAAAATGATTGAGTATATTAAGACAGATAAGTATGTGAAGCAGTGAAAGCCTAGCGGTATGACCATTGGACTGCCAAGTCGTAGGTCTCGAGTTCGAACCCAAGGCACGCAACTCTGACTTTTCGAATTCATACAGTGCGTATTTATAATTAATTATCACTCGCTTAAACGGTAAAGGAAAACATCACGAGGAAACCTGCATGCCTTAGAGATTTTCTCGACGGTTTGTGAAGTCTGCCAACACGCTCTACGCTAGCAAAGAAACGCCCAGACAAAAAAATGTTTCCTTCGCTAAAAAAGATTCACAGATTGTTGAATGTTTCCGTCTTTTCTTACAGTTTAATCTGCATGCGGCTGAGACCCAAACTTCTGGAGAAGTCGTATCAAGAATTGGAACTTAATTTTAGGTAAGCATATCTTTTTTTCCTTTTTGTTTTAATAACAATTGAAGAGTGGTAGAGCACAGTGGGAGTAATTCCACTCAAATTAAAGCTGCCCGACTGGGGAAGTATCTCCGCCTTGCAGAAAATCGAAGTAAAATAACACTGCTTTGAGCTGTGTTGTGTTCCTTACGGCGAGCAAGGTTGTCAGTGCTCCACGAGGAAACGTTGTGTTGGCAGTGGGGGGACTTTGACCCTTATACTGTCAACCCAACTATTCCTCTGTCGTTTTACAGGGTCGGCAACGCGCAAGTGATCCCAGGATTAATGTTTTTTTTTATATAAAAAAACAAAGATAGGTAAATGACAGTTCAAATAAAACACGCTTTTGTAGTTAACTAAATTAAAAAATATAAAATAAATAATTTTAAACAAAAACGAAAAAGGACACGCTTTTATAAGCGTCTATAGACTACGGTAACCGCTTACCATTAGGTGGGTCGTAAGCTTGTTTGCCACCTTAGTGTTATAAAAAAAGCAGCTTGGATTTTGGATTTGTGCCCGGTTATTGGCAATAGGCACGTCCCCAACCCATCTGGGGACAGTAAACAGGTGTGTTTAGATCCCAACCTAAACATACCAGTTAACTGTACAGAGGCCAGAACTTCAAGCTACCACAATCAGTCAAATTTCTTTGATTGATATTTTGATATTCAACTTTAAGGAAAAGCAATAAGGTTCATATTCAACTGGGAAAATTTGACAGTTTCCGATAGCTTTACCTGCTGGCGCCGTACACCTATATGTGATGTTATGTATGTATGTTTAAGGTTATACACTCGTGCGCTGGTCGGTCTCGCTTGCAACCTACATCGGGGGAGGGAGCTCAGGTCTTTGTTCATAGATCTGCTTGAGAGGTAAGCTTAACACTGTAATCTTAACACTGTAATCTTAACACTGTAATCTTAACACTGTAATCTTAACACTGTAATCTTAACACTGTAATCTTAACACTGTAATCTTAACACTGTAATCTTAACACTGTAATCTTAACACTGTAATCTTAACACTGTAATCTTAACACTGTAATCTTAACACTGTAATCTTAACACTGTAATCTTAACAGTGTAATCTTAACACTGTAATCTTAACACTGTAATCTTAACACTGTAATCTTAACACTGTAATCTTAACACTGTAATCTTAACAGTGTAATCTGAACACTGTAATCTTAACAGTGTAATCTTAACACTGTAATCTTAACACTGTAATCTTATCACTGTAATCTTAACACTGTAATCTTAACACTGTAATCTTAACACTGTAATCTTAACACTGTAATCTTAACACTGTAATCTGACATTCTGGAATCTGACATTCTGGAATCCTGTTATAGATTCTATTAAATCAAAATCCAGGCCTACTGAGGCAACTGGCAACTGGAAAGTGCAAGACCAAAGGATACTGTGAGCTCGTTTTTCGTGAATCGGATTGCCAATAATAAAAAAAAACTAAAACGTGATCATTGAATATTTGTTACTTTAAAAGAGACCATGATTCTCTGAGTATGTTTCGGCGTTTCTTCTCAGAGGTCGTCAGCTAGGAAATGCCGGCTCCATCTAGTATTAATTAAATATTGACTTGTAAAAATGTTTTTAATAGATGGCAGTAATAAATATCAATTATCTATCATTTAACAATAAAAATGTAGGGTAGTTGTTAATAATTATATCATCAAGACGCCCTCCACCTCAGTCTACCCGTGACCATGGACGCTGTAAAGGGTCCGAAACGTCGGGATTAATAATATCAATATAACGCGATAAAATCCGTAAATAGTAGTTTTATTTCACTGTAATCATGTTTTTTTAAAAAGAGTGTCTACTGAGTTTCTTGCCGGTTCTTCTCCATAAGACCCACTTTTTGGAACCGTGCAACTAGTTTTGACTTTTCAAAAGTGCTATTTTAATGGTCTGATTGAAATAAAACATTTCACTTTGACTTTAAATATCTAATATTTTGATTACACAATATCTTTCGACACTTTCAGGTGCGTGGAACCTCTGAGGCTGGGGTCTTGGCCGAAAACAGATTTGGCGCAGTTTTTATGCGCTTACGAACAATGCGCGCTGCAGATGGACGTATTAAGGTAACAAATTAAACAATTATTCTATTATTAATATATATATATTTTGACATTTACGCGAACATTCTTCTTTGTCTGAGCCTTTTCCCAGCTATGTTGTGGTCGGCTTCCAGTCTAACCAGATGCGGCAGAATATCAGTATTGTAAATGTTGTGAGAAATGAGCTCCGAGGTGGAAACTCGAGCTCCGAGTCGAAGCTACTGAGTCTTCAAAGCTAGTCTAAAAAGCTAAGTCTAAAAGGTTCGAGCTCTAAAGGCTCGAACCTTAAAGGCTCAAGACTTTTAAATGAAGGACTCGAGTCGAAGCTCGAGCTTTATTTATATGCCTGATAATATTAAAATGAAATATTTTTGTTTTAATGTGGTAAGTACGTATAAAAAAAATGAAATAAAAAGATAGAAAAAAGAAAACTTTATTATACAATGAATGACAAGTAATTATTACAATAATAATAATAGTAATGTGGGTAGTTCTAATAACTAGCGATAACACTGGATCGGCGCGTTTAGTTTCCTCTATAGGAGGAGGTACAAAATTAGAATAAAAATATGTTATTATGTAGTGAAGTAGGTTTTAAATAAAAATACATTATTTTAATAACATATTTATTAGATTTATTTTGGAACATAATGTTGTGTAGTGAGCCTGTAAAACAGAGCTCGAGTCTCGAGTTGAGCCTCGGAACTAGGGTTCGAGACTGGGCTCGAGACTGGGCTCGAGCCTTCTAAATAAGGCTCGAGGCTGTAGCTCGAGGTTTCATAGGAGACTCGAGCCTTGAATGAGTCGAAGACTCATTCGAGCCTTTTAACAACACTAACTAATACGGATGGGAGTCGCTTCGTGTACAATTTGTACACGAAGCGACTCCCATCAGACCTCCGCAACCCAATTTTTGGATAATACCGATACCCTGAAGATAGACTGATCTGATTGTCAGGCTTCTGACTAACGATTGTCATAGGTATAGTAAGCAATATGACAACTGGGACCGACGGCTTTACGTGCTCTCCGAGGCACGGAGGGGTCTCTATGTGTTACGAATGGACCCGCGACTACCGTAGCTTAATCTTGCAGATCGGTTGATCAGCTTAGTCATTACTTAGCCATGAGCCCCTCTATTTACGCGAACATTAGACATTGAAAAAAAAAACTAATTTATAAAGATTTTATCACGTTAAAATCGATAGTCTATCCGTACCATGGACGCTGTAAAGGGTCCGAAACGTCGAGATTAATAATATCAATATACGCGATAAAATACGTAAAAAATAGTTTTGACTTAATTATTCGAATAATGTAATTACAGCAAAAGTTGTCTGTTAAAGTTAAATTTTCAAAAAAATCCTTTAGTGGATGCTTACAACATAAAGGGCATCAAATATTTCAAGTTTGTTGAAATTTTTGATAGTTTAGGCTTTTCGTAGATGATTTTATTTATACCACTAAGGTGGCAAACAAGCATACGACCCACCTGAGGTAAGTGATTACCGTAGTCTATAGACGCTTGCAACACCAGGGGTATCATCACTTGCGCGTTACCGACCCTGTAAAACGAAAGAGGCATAGTTGTGTTGGCAGTATAAGGGTCAAAGTCCCCCCACTGCCAATACAACGTTTCCTCGCGGAGCACTGACAACCTGGCTCACCGTAAAGAACACAACACAGCTCAAAGCAGTGTTATTTTACTTCGATTTTCTGCAAGGCGGAGGTACTTCCCTAATCGGGCAGCTGCTATTTGAGTGGAATTACTCCCACTATGCCCTACCTCCCTTAAAGTAATGAATTAGGCAGGACAATAATTATTATATTTTTACATATTAATTGTTTTTGTTACAGGGAAGCCGACTTGAAGAGCGTATGGGAGCGTTACATGCGTGTGATTAGCCAATGTCTATTGACCATGTACCATATTTAAACATACGTTTTAAATTAATATTAATCTTTTACAATGTGAAAGTAGTCATTTTTAAATTATTCACTAGTCTTATGGTTTTGTATTAAAGTTGAAAATCTATCAAAGAAATTTGACGGATTGGGGTAGCTTGATGTGCTGGGCTCTATACAATTCGGTCAGTGTATTAGTTCACCTTATTAATTCTATTAGTTCTTCTAGAACATCTGACGTAATAGCATATTAGTTCATCGTTTGGTTCCATAACAATACTTCGAGAGTCATCAGCGCCTGTAGACAAGTTGCAATCTGACAATCGAATCGACGAACGAATAGAAACAAAATGTATGGGAATGACATCTATGATCGCCCGATTTGTCGAAAGCTTAAGTCATTTCCATACTTTTTGATTCTATTCGTTCGACGATTCGATTGTCAGACTGCAACTTGTCTAAGCCCGCAGAATAGATTATAATATGGTTTCATGTCTAGCCGAGTTGCGCTTGAAGATAAAAGAATATTTTTATATAAGAATATAAAAATATTCTTTTATCTTCAAGCGCAAGCGTTATTAATTTTCCATACTAGGTTGATGGACGAATTGGATTCGTATTATGGTAAAATATTGTCGTTCAGAAACATTAAAACAGTCATGTACGATTGTACGACGTTACGAGGTACTGTTAGGACCAGTTGACCCATCTTGGTTAGGAAACGTGTCTTCTAGTTTACTGGTCGGAACCATGTCTTTTAGTTCGTTCGTTCAGGGCCTACACAAGACTAATTTCCACTACGAGGTCTACCTTGAAATATCTAAAAGTACGATAAGCTGTTTCATAGTATACGTGCCGTCAGTATGGACTGGTCAACTCAAAGCTGCTTAGACTTCTTCAAAAAGCCAGATTCAGATTTGCCTACATTGTAAAACACATCTGATAAAGCTAGTCTGGACTTTAAAAGAGACCACAATTGTCTGAGGTTGTTTCGGCGTTTCTTCTCGGAGTGACTAGGAAATGCCGGCGCCATCTAGTATTAAATAATGACTTGTAAAAGTGTCTTTAGAAGATCCATTTACTTTATTTCCAGTACAATAAGCGGTTATGTTTGCCGACATAGTTTTTTTTTTTTTTTTTATGGGATAGGTGGCAATCGAGCAGACGGATCGCCTGATGGTAAGCGATTTCCGCCGCCCATGGACACCCGCAACACCAGAGGAGTCACAAGCGCGTTGCCGGCCTTTAAAAGGGAGTACGCTCTTTTCTTGAAGGTTTGAAGGTCATATTGGTCCGGAAATACTGCAGGCGACAGTTCATTCCACAGTTTAGTTGTGCGAGGCAGAAAGATTAGCAAGCTCGTGCTGTTTATTTCTGTGAATACATCTTTTAAAGACATTTTTACAAGTAAATTAAATCATTTATTTAATAAAAAACATAAATATATAAATAAAAAATATATATTCAAATAAATATAATTTCATTAAATCATTTGAGGCCAGCAGTCCAGCACATCAACTTACCCCAATCTGTCAAATTTATTTGATAGCTTTTCAACTTTAATACAACATGACAACTTTCGTGTTAAATTGGGAAAATTTTACAGTTTTGGATAGCTTGACCTGCTGGCGTCTGAACTTACTAGATGGCATCGAGATTTCCTAACTGATGTTAATTGGTTTCACAAATTAAGTATTATTTGTCCCCGTAAATAGAAAACGATTAGGTATGTGTTAAATAAATGTCACTTTAAAAAAAAATATTTTTATTTAAATAAAGAACTAAAATGAATGAAAATGAATGAATCAAATGAATGAAACACCCATACCACGGCCCCGAGTTCCCGGCGTCTCCAGTGGCGATTCCGACAACGACAGTAGTCGATTCGTGGACGAGGTCGGCCGAGGAGTCGTTGGCGAGATGATTTTGATCACTTTTTGCCAACGTGGTGTGAAGAACCTCAGGATAGAGAGTCCTGGACTAAGATAGGGGAGGCCTTAGCCCTGCAGTGGGAAACAAAACAGGCTACATAAAAAAAAGAACTAAATCCCTTTTGTGTTCATTTCCTATTGCGCCGCAGGAGTCGGTGACGTCATTTACAAATGTCGCTACCATGTAGTTTTGATGTGTCAAAACAGATGCCACTATAATCAAATACCGATACGACCGTCGCTACTAGGCACTAGATGTCACTATAAAAAAAACATCATCGCCTAATATATGATCGCTACCGACTTATGCATTCCTGGTACATAAGCTCAAAATTTCAACAAATAATCAAATATCGATGTATTCATGTCGTTATTGCTACTAGTCACCAGATGTCGCTAAATACAAATTCCATCTATCATAAATCTGATCGCTACCGCCTTCTGCATTCCTGGTACATAAGCTCAAATTTTCAAAAATATTCGTGTCCAAACAGATGTCGCTATAATCGATGTACGATGTAGTTGTAGTTATCGCTACTAGTCACCAGATGTCGCTACATACAAATTCCATCTATTATCTGATCGCTACCTACCGACTTCTGCATTCCTGTGTACATAAGGTCAAAATTTCAACAAATATTCATGCTCACAGATGTCGCTATAATCGATGTACGATGTTGTAGGTAGTTAGTTATCGTTTCTAGTCACTAGATTCATTATATACAAAATTGCCTATTATCTGATCGTTACCGACTTATGCATTCCTGGTACTTGAGTTCAAATGTTCAACGATCATGAAACTTCGGAAATGATTGGTATCCATCTTGTATCCTCTACATTGTATGCTTTGATTATATACTTGTCATGTAGATGCCACATTGACACGTACAGAACGGCCCAAATAAAGTCTACTAAAATTGGTAGACTCTCTTCTCACGTCAGTGTCATTTGGATTACTTCAGGGTGTGGAGTTCTCGAAAAATAATTAATTATGTCGGTATGTGCTGTCAAATTGTGTCGCAATTATGTGGGAAAACCGTATAATTACACTAAGATCACATTACATCGGTAAGTTTTGTTATTTAACCTCTATTATTTTATGAAAACATGATTTTTCAATTCGTTAATTTGTAGGTTCGACAGATTAGCCGGTGTTGTCAATTTATTACAAGGGAGATTTGGCGAAACTATGGGAGATAAAATGCAAATATCAGTCATCATCTTTCGATGAGAAAATTTTATTATTTTAATAATTACCTACATAACTTATTTGATCAGTAAATGATAACTTGCCTGGACACGAAATGAAATATAAAAAAAAAACTATTTCGAAAACAAATACAAAGAGATGGATTTTGATCTATAAATTGCTGTATATATTTTTTTATTGTATTTTTTGTTTTTATTAAAATAAATAAAACACTAATCTACAAAATAATTACTTTATTCAGCCTATTTCGTTTAACTGTCATCCCATTAAATAATGGAGAAAAGGTAAGTTAATAATTTGGAGCAGGCATCCCTAAACACGCACACCTTGACAGTTTGACTACAATAAGTACACAAGCGGTACTCACACATATCACGCAATTTGGCCCCAGTTTTCGCGTGTCGTTTGTTTGCATTGCTCCATCTAGACAAGTATATAATCAAAGATTGTATGTATGCATGAGATTATAAGGACGAATTCAGTATAGACATAAAATACTAACTTTCAAAGGGATTTTCAGGTTCAATTATTATTTCTATTCTATAATGGCTTATTTTAGGAAAACTATTAAGAGTTCTTTTTTCTAACTATAATAATTAAAACTGAAAATTACTTACTAATTTTGTCCCAATTGACCCCGGGTATACCTACTGTTAGATTTTATTTACTAACTAATCTTGAAATCTGTGATTTATCCTTTCTAAAAGTGCAACAATTTGATAATATTTTCTAATATGTAGGTACTTTCACCCCCAAAAAGGTTAAAAACGAAACAAAGTTTTTTAATGTATACAAAATTTGGTTCATCGTGAATATAAAAAAGTATCTGATTGTATAAATTCAAACTGCCTTTTGCCCACGGTATACTTCATGCATAGTTCCTTTTCAATTTGAACCCTAAAGCTATTATCATAAGGATCGAACTTACACTTATCGCCGAATTTCTAGTTCTATGATCTGTGGTGTTTAAAAAACAATTTAATATACCTATTAATATTATTTTCTGTTCAAATAAAAAACCATTTATTCGAAACAATGTTTTATTTATTCATAAAAAAAAAACAATTTTAAAAACTAAAGATACAAAATAATTACAGGATTCATCAATTTATCACAATGGTGACTAAGTTTCTTTTTTTTAACGTCAAAAAATTTCACATGTCAATGTCATTTTTGAAATAAAACTACTTTCGCGGTTTTTCTGATTTCTGCACACTGACATTCCATAGCAACGTTTGTACAGACGCCAGCAGGTCATGTTATCCAAAACTGTCAAATTTTCCCAATTGATTAAGGACCTTATCATTTTGATAATCAATCAAAGAATTTGACAGATTGTGGTAGCTTAAAAAAAAAGTTGTGTGATGAAATTCGTAAACGCGCAAATGTTGTCGCATTTTCTTTAGCTGTTAACAAACGCTACTTGGAAGCCATCAGTGAGGTAGCGAACTTAGGAAGGGACGTAATGGCTGCCCAGTACAGACGCCAGCATATCTGCAAGCTACCACAATCTGTCAAATTTCTTTGATTGATTTTCAACTTTAATACAAAATCTTAAGGGTTATATTCAATTGGGAAAATTTGACAGTTTTGGATAGCTTCACATGCTGGCGTCTGTACATTAGTTATTCTGTGACCATAGCATTGGGAACACTTCATATGTCACAACACTTTTGCATGCTACTTTCTAGCACGCTGTGAAATTTCACAGGTGAAATCACTGTAAAAAAACCAGTTCGTTACTTTGAAATGAAAGTAATATTATTTCCATGGGTAGAATGATGCTGTAAAGGATCCGAAACGTTGGGATTTAAATAATTTGAATATACTGCGATAATATATCTGAAACATCGTTTTTTTTTAATATTTACGTTTTTTTAATGGAGACTGAACTGACATTATAGTGAAATTTGTTAAAAAAATATGGTCATTTTTATTATGTCATATTTGTTGCATTCAAAACCGTCTATATCTGGGGGTGCATGCATTGCGTTTTTTTACTAAAAAGGGCGGGGCCAGCACCGAATTTACATAAGACGGCTCTAAAAATATTGAATATTTTAATATGTCGTCTGTCAAATTTATCTCCGAGATTTGAAAAAACAAACAAATATATTTTTGTTTACTTCCTAAGGTTGGCGGCACTGTCATATTGTTTATGTAGAGAATTAAGCATTTTCTTTCTGATTATTGATATTTTATCCTTTTCAGATACATTAACTTATTAAAGTGCCAAGTATGCTCATAGCAGATGGTTCATAAACATAGGCACGGTTCTATTTTATACCTTAACTGAATAGTTTATTAACAATTTTCAATTGTCAGAGAGAAAAATTGAGTTGTAGGTATTGGAGTTCTATTTTCAGCTCTATCTCAACATACTTTGATGTCAGATAGCTCCTCGTGCCGCACTGCCAGGAATACGTTATCACTTATCACCACAAACCGCTAGTATCCGTACCATTTCTTACACGAACACTATGCTTTTTACATACTATAGGTACACGTCAACCGAAACACAACTGCCGCGCGCTCGTGTTATCACCACAAACCGCTACTGTACGTACCATTTCTTAAACGAACACTACCTATGCTTTTTACATACGATAGGTACAGATCAACCGAAATGCTTGCGCTCGCGGTCGCGCTCTCGTTTTGTACCTACTTATCTGAACGGGAGCGACATACGTGCACACTTCCCTATAGCTGCCGGGCGACTGAAGTGGTTGCCTGGTTGGTTCACCCCCGGGCCCCGCCCGCCCCACTGCGCCCGCGCTGACCGCTCAGTGTCAGTGACCTGTGTTGCGCGCATATGATTGCGGATAGGTACTTAGTGTCGCTCGGTGTCCTACTCGTAACATTTTTTAAATGTTTTTGGGACAAAATATAACATGATGTAAAAATTATTGGAATCGATTCAGTTACTGATTCTGAACAAACTATATTCAGGTTTCGCATATACTAATAATAATGTTGTATGTATAGACAAATAAATATTACTACATGATTTTAATCGGGAATGTCAATAGGCAATGGCAAAAAATATATTAAAATAAAGAAATTATCACAAAATTCGTATTTGAACGGTGCGCAGGCGCAACTGAAGTTTAGGAAGAAGGCGGGGTTAAGACTCACTAGGGCAATCAATATTTTTTTCTATGTTTAAAGATTTAGCAGCTTTTGTTGCAGAAAGTATAGTCATTTTTTATTAATTCCGTTTTTTTTTTAAGTATTATAATTTCGTTTTTTTACCAAAGCTAGTCAGTCAGTGGTTAGCGACACCGCTGGTCACAAAAGCTTTATATTTCCAAAAGGCACAGACATTTCATATTAAAGTGAATAGTATATTTTTGTAAGCTATGATCAGCGCCTTGGTAATTCATAGTAATATTTTATATTCGAAAGTAACTCTCGTCTGTCAGCTGAATTGATATTTATGAAATTTGGTATAGATATAGATTAAACTTTGGAGAAGGACACAGGCTATCACTTTTGTCTCAAAAAGCCCATTACATGGTCAAACCGCGGCAAAAGCTAGTATTATACATTAAATTAGTTATACATATACAGCGTGTTCATGAAACACATTTGCTTAAATATGGTATAGAATAACGTGAATATATTCTTGTTGAATTGATGTGTGTTAGGTTAGAAAAGGATACTGTGCACAGCTGATAGTTCATGAACTAAATGATTTGTAAACATTGTTAAGGGGAAAGCTACCAAAATGACATCTGGAAGGAATAAAATATATGTTCAATAAAAAATCTTTAACATAACAGATTGCAGCTGATTTTATGCGAAATTATTGTGATTTTACTCAAAACTTTAAACGATTATAACTCTAAAATGGATAGGTTCTTTTCAAAAATCCTTTTTGTAACAGAATATTAATATTATGCCCTTCCATCCATTGAAGCAGGTGTCGAAAAGAAACTTTATATTAGATTACTTTTCAATGCTGTGAACAATTTAAGTGAACGGAGTAGATACATAGGTACATGTAATATGTTATTTTCTTTACTTGATAAGTAGAAATTTTGCAATACACATTACTAAATTAACACACAATGGTGACAAGTTATCTAACAAGTTTTTGTTATCATAATAATATTATGAGCTATAAAAATCCCAGTTCATTTCGCACTATTGGAAACTAGAAAGCCGATTGGGTAATTTAAGAATCTATTTATAATATCTTTATTCTGATTGGTCAAGACTCGGTAGCTGTTAGCCAATCAGTGCATCCGTCAGTATATCAACCAAGCAGCGCTCATAACGTAAGCTGTTGTAACCTTTATACTTTAGTTTCTAAGATTTCTTAACTAGTGAGTGATCGCTTCAATATAATAAAGTAAAAATACATTTTAACGAACAGAATTATATTATTTTTTTCACTCTTCCATCGAAGTTTAGGTTTAAATTAATAGTATTTTTTGCTTACAAAGTTATACATATTCATTTTTTATATCAAATCTTAGCATTTTTTTTTACAATTTTTTGGTTGGTAACATTTTTTTTAAGGAATGTTTTTTTTTTTAAAGGGTTTCCATCCGTAGCAGGACAGTGAGTTTAAAATCTAAGATCACATTGCTTAAAACTAGATAATTTTACAATCTATATATTTGAATTATATTACATATATTAAGGTTTCTTAAGCGAATTACTATTTGAGCTATGTCAACTTTGTTTATATTCAATATAATTATGTTTAAACTAAAATCCCGCAAACCTATATATTTATTTTGCATTATAATAAAATGACAAACAAGCTAACGGCCCACCTGATGGTAAGCAACAACCGCAGCCTATAGACGACAGCAACACCAGTGGTCAAATAGGTCTTTTAAAGATACTTTTACAAGTGTATTACATTTTTTTTTAAGCTATATGAATCCGGCATTTCTTTACTGACGACCTCTGAGAAGAAACACCGAAAAAACTCAAGAGAATCATGGTCTCTTTTAAAGTCCAGACATAGTGGGAGTAATTCCACTCAAATTGGAGCTGCCCGACTGGGGAAGTAGCTCCGCCGCAGTAAATCTAAGTGAAACGACACTGGATTTAGCTGTTTTGTGTTCCTAACGGTGAGCAAAGTTGTCAGTGTTCCGCGAGGAAACGTTGTGTTGACAGTGGGGGGACTTTGACCCTTATACAGCCAACACAACTTTTCCTCTTTCGTTTTACAGGGTCGGCAACGCGCAACTTATTCTCATGGTGTTACAAGCGTCTATAGGCTACGGTAACCGCTTACCATCAGGTGGGCCGTGTGCTTGTTTGCCACCTTAGTGGTCATAAAAAGTAAAATCCACTAGATTGTACATATGGTCTTATATAAAAAAAAACACGTACATTGCATTGTGAATTATTCCAATATTATAAACTGTTTAAACTTATTTACAGTAATACCA
Source organism: Acronicta alni (assembly GCA_964056405.1). Taxonomy (NCBI): domain Eukaryota; kingdom Metazoa; phylum Arthropoda; class Insecta; order Lepidoptera; family Noctuidae; genus Acronicta; species Acronicta alni. Next base: position 7,460,421 of record OZ043942.1, read on the forward strand.
CATTATTTGACAGAAGTGTCGCTTTTTAAAGGTGTTTTTTTTTAAATTTTTAAGTCTATTGTAGGCAAAATATCTCTCGGCATATTGGGGTCGGCTTCCAGTCTAACCAGATGCGGCTGAATATCAGTATTATACACGAAGCGACTGCCATCAGACCTCCGCAACCCAATTTTTGGGTAATGCCGATACCTTGACGATAGACTGGTTATCTTTTTAGGCTTCTGACTACCACAAACGATTGTCATAGGTGTTCATGCTCTCCGAGGTACGGAGGGGTCTCGATGTGTTAAGAACGGTCACCCATCCACAGACTGACCGCGACTAGCGCAGCTTAACCTTGCAGATCGGACGATTAGCTTAGTTATTACTTAGTCATGAGCCGCGTACGGCGTATTTAAGACTCGTACCGATTAAAAACCGTAACTGTTTTCCTGGATGCGTTCCATGCACGTGCATCGTGCGTGCCATGCTTGCCGTGCATAACTGCGATCAAGTGCTTTACTCAAATAATTAAAAATATAAGAGTAGATGGTTAAACTACATATACTCACGCCTTTTTCCCATGGGGGTAGGCAGAAACTAAAGAACGCCACTTACTACGAGTCTTGCATACTTCTTTTGCTTCGACCACATTCATACAACTTGTCATACATACACGCCAGTTGCGAGTACTACGCACCTGACCTTTTTGAAGAACCTCACCAATAAGGTCGGTATAAGTTTTTCTATGGCGTCCCCTCTCGGCGGTTCCACTGACATTCGCCATATAAATCCCTTTTGTTAGTCGCCTTTCATCCATTCTCTCGACATGCCCAAACCATCTCAGCATAAACTGGTTAAACAAAGCCTAAAAAAACAGTTTTAGTAAATTCTTTTAAAATTTCTCCTTTTTTTTGTGAAACTTGTTAATTTCGTTACATTAAATATATTAAAAAAATAAACTGGCAACACTATTCAGTAGCACAGTAAACGCGGGCACTCTACTTAATTTCTGTAAGTCATTTGGATATTAATTATACAATTTTTAATAATAAATAGCTAATAATAACATAATTATGTATTAAGGTCAAATAAGCTCTATATTTTAAATACCCATCACAAGAAAGGTGTTATAAGTATATACAGGAAGATTTTTTTATCACGTTCCAAATTTCTTCTAGTAAATAGGTATCTTTCAAAGACTACATTTATGAAAAAAATATATATATAGGTTGGTAAAATTTTCAAAATAAAACTATTCTATCGGCAACGGTCCTAAGCCCGTGAAAGTATGAAGCGAAAATTTGCAATTTCTGTTTTGATTGTTATCAATGATTGGGTGGTCAGTGACGTCAGTGGTTGATGCGCGCATTATGTTCACAAACATTGACTCTTGTTGGACAACTTGTGATGCTATTGTAGCGACATCTACCGCGCTACATAGAACTACGAAGTCCTGAATCGCGCAAGCAACATTCGCAACGAAAAGTTGCATAATATATACAACCGCCCGACATCAACCGTCGGGCCGTGGCCCGCCAGGCAACACACCCGCCTGGTTGGAGGATCCTCCTTTTCGTTGGAGGGGCAATACACCTCGCCTCTCCACACCGGTGACCCCGACGTGATCCCAGTATCTCCACACTATTTATCTCAATATTTTAGTACTGAGTGATACTAAAAGAAAAACACGTATTTTGTTATTTTCAATAAATATCTTACTATTAAAACTTGTAACGTGATAAAAAAAACTTCCTGTATACTTTGACAAGGCAAGAATCAATGATTATTGATCGAAACCATAGTTGTATATAGACGTCTTGAGCTCAACAAAATATATGAGTCACTTTTTTTTAAATATTTACAATAATTTTACTCATTTTTGGTATTTTTTAAGAACGCATGGTTTTTTAAGAGATCCTTATAAGTACCAACCTATTCCATTTTAAGGATAGGCGCATAGTGGGCAACTTTTAAGTTGAATATTTTTTTTTTCTTATTTTTTTTTTATATGCATCTATTCATGAAAACCTATAATTGGTTATCTGTTTCCTTTATATAATGCTTATTCTGTTTTGTCCTTGGCTGTTGGTTTTCCAAACATTAAAATAAATAAATACAATGAAGCGACCAATAGTTTGTGTTAGTGGTTCCAGTGTCGGACTGTGCTGATCACGAGGGTTCTCACAGAACACAAATATTTATATGATAAACATAAGTGTTGGTTACTTTAGTGAAGGAAAAAATCGAATGCGGGCAGGATTCGAACCTGCGTGTTCTGGTTTAATATACCAGACGCTATGACCAACTAAAGCAACGCGAGTCCCACCCGCCATGTCAAAATTTGCTGTAGCTTTCAGAATTTACATCTTTATAGTGACGTCGCGTTTTTCCTTCCATAAAATAAGTGTAAATCTTAGCATTAGCAAAAAAATAAATACAAAAGATTTGTTTGTCCGGGTATTTCTTAAGTATTATATGAACTTATGTATTTACAAAAGTATATAAGCATAATACTTATCATCATATAATAGTAATAGCTCTGCTTATTCTAGGACTAGATGGTGCTATGTAAAATGTTCGAAATATTCATTAACAATATTTTTTTTTTAAATTTTCACAAGTAGCAATGACAGCAAGTCGGTCAACTCTCGCGCCACAGTTGCGCAACTAATGTTGCCTACTTTGCGCCCAACCTTCTTTCAGTCGATTAAGATGCGTAGTCCGGTGTCGACGAGCGACTATTTAAAATATATTTTGTACTTATTAATATTTGAGATTATACGAAACAACTAAGCTGATTATGATATTGCTTTTACTTCTAATAGACTAAAACTAGGATATGCGGGGCCAGATCTTAGGGGACAATATATTTACAGTTCTGGAAACACGAAAAGCGAGTTTTAATGGATTTTACAAGGTCTACACAAAAATGGACCCCATAAAATCCATAGTGTCACCCAATATCTATAGTGGAATACTGATCTTAAGGAACCAATACTAAAATACTAATTATTTACATCGGACCTCACGAGTCCACGACAATTTTGGACTCCTAAAAATCCAGATCAGGACTGACAATAGAAATTTCATCTGAACCTCTAGGCATCCAAATATTGGACCTTAGCTGCGATTAAAATACTGGATCTCGACAGATCCTTATCAGTCCGCCCAAAAATCACACAAAAATCTAGTTTCAGTCTCTTATCAATGGATTCGATCTTTGGACCTTCAAAAATCCACCGAGTCCAGTTCAGACCTCAAAGAATCCACAACGTACCTCTAATTGTCCATCAAAAATGCACATTTTAAGACACTTGGACACCCAAATTCGGACTCTATGGACCTTGGACCTCTGTAAGTCTCCTGGACCTGCAGAGGTCCGAGTCGCTCGGCGCCGCCCGGACCGCACTAGTGTGTATCCTACAGCGCGAGTCCTCCGATTCCCTCTCATATGTCAACCTCACAGATTTTCCTCTTCTGAGGTAGTCCCAAGTTGTCCTTCTTGACTGCTTCTTGCTTTAGTCTGAAGTAGATTTCTAGTCGAGATAATGCGTATTCCTGGAACAAATAATTAGCTCTATTATTTTAAGCGATGGCTTAGCGGTCATAGCGTCTGGTGTACCTAACCAGAAGACGCAGGTTCGAATACTGCCCGCGGTCGAATTTTTCCTTCTTTAAAATCTTATCATGGAATAAGATGACACAAAAAGGTTAGAGGTTGTCTTGCCTTGAAATTTCAATTCTGATAATAATAACAATAAAACAGGACCCGACCGCAGCGGGGTCCAGTTGTGAATACCCTCAAATACAAAAAAAACTTCGAAACCGCAGTTTCATATATCAGCGCGTTCAAACAAAAACAAACAAACATTTCAGCTTTATTATACAGGCTGTTTGGTAGAACGTTGAACATACGAAAATGGTGCTCAGTCGGGGTCATCTGCTACCCACTTGGCCCAAATTATTTGACCTTGGCCGCACCGTTTTTTTTTTACTTTTTTTAATTTCACAGAAAATTACCAGTTTTTTTTAACTTTAAATTCGAATATCTTTACTTGTGACGGTAAAACAGGCAGGGTGTTGTTTTGTATTAATGTCTAATTGTAGCACTCTCATAAAATTATTGTTTGGTACAGATTTTAATGGGAAAAAAAGTTATGAGTCTTTAAAGGTACAAAAAGATGTAAAAAAATACGATGCATAACTTTGACTTGCATTAAAAAAAAAAACTGATAATTTTCTGTGAAATTAAAAAAAAGTAAAAAAAAAACGGTGCAGCCAAGGTTAAATAATTTGGGCCCAGTGGGTAGCAGATGACCCCTACTAACCACCATTTTCGTATGTTCAACGTTCTACCAAACACCCTGTATTTATTAAGTATAAAATGTTTAATAAATATTGATTTCTGACATGCTAAGAAATAAAACTACGTGGGGATGAATAATATTAATATAACCCGATAAAATCCTTAAAAAGTAATTTTATTTCAATAAACATTACTAATTCTGGAGTATTTGTTTGTTAAATATTATTTATGTTAGATTCTGTAAGCTAGCGGAATCTCACCCAATATCCAAAAGGTATTTGACTCTTGGAGGCGTTGACAATAGACCAGAGCGTCCAGAACAGGTGGCTGGCGATCGCAAAGGCTTCCACTTCGTCCAAGAGTTTGTTGACGTCGTCCAAAGTGGGCTCGTCCTTGTCTGGCATGTTTGAGTGGTAGTGCTTCAGGTACTCCTTGATGAAGATTTCCTGGAGAAAGCCATAATATTCTTGATTACTTGGTGCTGGGGAGTTTGTTGCGCCGCACACTGGGACCCGTTCATACAAAGTAATGCTCAAAACTCGATTATCAAATTCATCATCATCATCATCATCAACCCATATACTATCCCACTGCTGGGCACGGGTCTCCTCTCATATTGAGAGGGATTAAGCTATAGTCCACCACGCTGGCCTAGTGCGGGTTGGCAGACTTCACAAACCGTCGAGAAAAATCTCTAAGATATGCAGGTTTCCTCACGAGGTTTTCCTTCACCGTTTAAGGTAGTGATAATTAATTATTAATACGCACATGAATTCGAAAAGTCAGAGGTGCGTGCCTTGGTTTCGCCCTTCGACTTGGCAGTCCAATGGTCATACCACTAGGTTATCACTGCTTTTCAAATTGAAAATATAAAAAAAAAAATATTAAGCAAGGGTAGACTTAAGAATGTGCAGCCTGGTATATATGCAACTTTCGTTGCGAATGTTGCTTGAGCGATTCAGGCCTTCGTAGTTCCACGTAGCGCGGTAGATGTCGCTACAAATGTATCACATCATTTCTACAATTACTGAATCAGTAACTCCACAGCGTAAATCTTACCCCAACACGCTTATATTTTTTTGGCATAGCTGCAATATGTTGGTTTGATCGTATCTAACCTGCTGTCTAGTGCATCAGCTCAAAGTTTACTATAAACCCACATCATTAATTATCTACCCTTACATAGTTTAATTTTTGAAATACCCTCATTTTAAAAATCAAATTTTGAGCATTGCTTTCTATGAACGGGTCCCAGTGTGCGCCGTCTCATCTTCCCAGCCAAAACACTAGGAGACGATGAAGGGTGAGCGTTTGGGGGCTGTCTTAATGTAAAAATGACGTTCAAAAATTACTACTTAAGTACCTAGTAAGTAGTCTATCTTGAATAAATTATTTTGACTTTGACTTTGATTACTGTTTCTCTTGCGATCTAAAAGGACTAATATTCAAACACTCTCAATTTTTTTTCTTGATCAAAGCGATACTCTCTTATAATATGTTAGTACACTAATTCTCATTATGTAAGTGAACTGCAATGTGTTAATTTTTTGTGACATATGACTACATGCTTAATTTTTGACTACTTTTAATTTAGTTGTAATACATAACAGCATTAAAATCTGTGAGTGAAAAATGAATCTCCCTTATTTTACCACTTCGGGAAGGAACCAAATTTATATGGAACCAACTGCGAAGATCTACCCCTATCCAATAAAAAAGAATTATCAAAATCGGACTACTCTGTAAAAAGTTATGGGTGGTCATACATAAAAACAAATATACGCGTCGACGAGAACCTCCTCCGTTATTTTTCGTCGGTTAAAAACAAATGAACGTTTAATTGTGTGAAAACATTGAGCTAAGTTTAAGTAGAGAATTCTTAAAAGCACTACGACTTTCATGGAAAATGTCTACAATAAAAAACACAGCATTATATTGTTTGCACAAACTTAAAAGTGTGTAAATTATGTAAAAAAACTCACCTTCTGCTCCAAACTGGGAGAAAAGTCTTGATTTTCGAAATAAAACGGATGTTCAGGGTTCGTGTAATCGAATACCCATTCCTGAAAATGATTGGCGATGTCGAACCCTCTATAGTTATAAGCACAGTACTCAAAGTCGATCAGCACCAATTTCGGCTCGCCCCAATCTGAAATCCGGCTGATAACCGTATCTGAGGTGTTAGCGTCTTCAAACTGGGACAGTTCAAAGTTCTCCTTATCTGTGTGCTGCTGGTTGGAACATACGTCTTCTGAATCGAAGCTTTTTACGTATATAGCTGAAACGTCATCTTCGGGAACTGGTTGGGGCGTCTCTTCTTCCACTAAGAGGATGTTGCCTGTTGAAAAATTTTGCGTTAAGTGTTGCCTCGTAAAAAAAAAACTGGAGGAATACTTTGACGCTTGGACGTGAAAATGTATAGTCGTTAAATTTTTTTTGGTACATTATGTAAATAGTAAATTAAGTTTTTTTTTTAATATTATTACTTGTGAATATAAAACAACTTTATCCTTACCAATAAAATTATTTAAAAAAAATATCAAAAAATAAAATTAAAAAAATTAATAAAAATAATAAAGAACGGGTTTGATGAAACTTCACAGTATTAATATTTATACATCAGAATAACATGTAGGCTATAATTTGTAACGATTTTGAGTTAATTAGCCAAATTACAAATTACAGGAAGTCCACTGCTGAACAAAGGCCTTCCCCATAAACTTCCACAAGGACCGGTTACAAGCCGCCTGCATCCAACGACTTCCAGCGACCTTTACCAGGACGTCCGTCCATCTCTTTGGAGGCCGTCCCACGCTGCACTTTCCGGTGCGTGGTCTCCACTCGACAACCTTTTTGTCCCAACGCCCATCAGTTCTACGAGCTATGTGTGTGTGATGGCAGTCGCTTCGTATAAAATACTGATATTCAGCCGCATCTGGTTAGACCGGAAACCAACTAGCAGGACTAGCTAATGAGCAACAAATATAAAAAAATTACCTTCTTGCATATCATTATGGCAGAACACGGCTGGCGAGTCTACCGTTGCCAGGAACTTCTTCAGCCACTCTATTTCCTTCTCCAGGTCTGTGTTCTTCAGCTGCTTGATTATACGCTCCTCTTGTTCGTTCTAGAAGGAAAATAATATATAGCAGAAAAAGAATATTTCACAAGAACGTAGGGCATGGTTGGAGTAATTCCACTCAAATTGGAGCTGCCCGACTGGGGATGTACCTCCGCCTTGCAGAAAATCGAAGTAAAATAACACTATTTTGAGCTGTGTTGTGTTCCTTACGGTGAGCCAGGTTGCCAGTGCTCCACGAGGAAACGTTGTGTTGGCAGTGGGGGGACTTTGACCCTTATACTGCCTATAGGGAACTTAGGACCTCTGACCGCTAGATTAATGAGGTAGTTTTGATAAATGGTGAAAGATTTATTTCTGTAAATAGATCTTTTAAAGACACTTTTACAAGTCAATGTTTAATTAATAATACTAGATGGTGCCGGCATTTCCTAGCTGACGACCTCGGAGAAACGCCGAAACAAACTCAGAGAATCATAGTCTCTTTTAAAGTCCAGACAGTAACAGTAATCAATGCTTATTAGATGTGTTTTACAATGTACATGTGCCAGGACATCAAGCTACCACAATCTGTTAAATTTGTTTGATTGATTTTCAACTTTAAAAAAAAAGCATAAGGTTCATATTCAATTGGGAAAATTTTACACTTTTGGATCGTAAATTTGAACTGGCCTTTTGAAGTAAGAGCCATAGCAGCTTCGAGTTGAGTCTATACTGACGGCACGCCTACATCAGTGATCTTGTAGCTCAACCATTATTTGGGAAGCTCAACGACGATACCATATCAGCAAGACATTTACATAGATCACGTGAAATAACTAAGCTGATCAACCGATCTGCAAGGTTAAGCTGCGCCAGTCGCGGTAAATTTATGGATGGGTGAGCATTCTTAACACAACACATCGAGAACCCTGAGGGGCTCGTGGCTAAGTAATAACTAAGCTGATCAACCGATCTGAAAGGTTAAGCTGCGCCAGCCGCGGTCAGCCTGTGGATGGGTGAGCATTCTTAACACATCGAGACCCTTCCGTGCCTCGGAGAGCACGTAAAGCCGTCGGTGCCGGTTGTCATACGAACACCTACGACAATCGTTAGTGGTAGTCAGAAGCTCAAAAAGCCTGACAACCAGCTCTGGATATCAGTATTACCCAAAAATTGGGTTGCGGAGGTCTGACGGCAGTCGCTTCGTGTAAAATACTGATATTCAGCCGCATCTGGTTAGACTGGAAGCCAACCACAATATATTTGGGAAAAGGACCGGAGAAAGAAGATGCTGAAATACTCAAAACTATTAGAAATTATCATGGTGAGAATTAGGTCCTTACCTTTCCCTGGGTGGTTCCAGTAAAGCATTCCTCCTTGATCGCGTGCAGCCACTTGTACATGGTCTTCCAGATCCAGTTGGGCTCTTTATTCAGGGGTACCTCCATTGAGTGGATAGCAGCCATCTTCTCGGCGATCTTCATGGAGAGAGCTGGGTCTGCCAGCTCCTTTGTTAGGAGGGGACGAGCCTGAAAAGGGGGCATTAGTATTAACTATAAAAATTATATCTATATTATATACCTATTCAATTTAAGTGCAGAATGTACAATTTTAGGAGAGGTAGCACAGTGGGAGTAATTCCACTCAAATTGGAGCTATCATACATACGGCCCACCTGATGGTAAGCGGTTACCGTAGCCAGTCTGGTGGCTTTGAGCTGCTATGGCTCTTTCTTCAAAAGGCCATTTCAACTTTGCCCTACATTGTAAAACACATTGTTACTATTATGTCTGGACTTTAAAAGAGACTATGATTCTCTGAGTTTGTTTCGGCGTTTCTTCTCAGAGGTCGATAGCTAGGAAATGCCGGAGCCATCTAGCTTAAAAAATATGTAAAATATTGACTTGTTTGCAACACCAGGGGTATCACTTGCGCGTTGCCGACCCTGTAAAACGAAAGAGGAATAGTTGGGTTGGCAGTATAAGGGTCAAAGTCCCCCCACTGCCAACACAACGTATTATATTTTATAAATCACCTGTGTTCATCAGATAAAGTTCTATTAATATCTATAAAAATATATAACTAAGTATGTATAACTTGAATGTCAGTGGAACCGCCGAGAGGGGACGCCCTAGAAAAACTTATACCGACCTTATTGGTGAGGTTCTTCAAAAAGGTCAGGTGCGTAGTACTCGCAACCGGCGTGTATGTATGACAAGATGTATGAATGTGGTCGAAGCGAAAGAAGTATGCAAGAATCGTAGCAAGTGGCGTTCTTTAGTTTCTGCCTACCCCTATGGGAAAAAGGCGTGAGTGTATGTATGTATGTATAACTTACAGCAATAAACTCTTCAATCCTTCCCCCAGAGAACACTCCGTGGAGTCGTGGACCCAGCCTTCTCTCTGACAGTAGGGTGAAGATTACAGACTCTGTGACGATAGTGTCCATTGCTCGTTCTCCATGCACCTGCCCGTAGATTCGCAGCAACACCTTAACAAAAAAAGCAATGGAGTGTAAATATTTGTCTTCTTTTATACAGGATGTTACAAAACTACCCGTTAAGCCGAAAGGAGGTTAAATGGGGCCTTATAACGTTGTATAACATACCTCAAAAAAAAGAAAACAACAACATTTATGAATGAAAAATAGAAAAACTATTAAAGTAGACAATTATTAGGTAAAATAGGTACGAAGGCTTTTCTGTTAAATAATCTGGTTCTCTGACATGACAGCTGACAAAATTTTTGGGTTTGATAATTATATTTTTTACGGAGTATTTTGTAACACGTTGTGTATGTATTTTTTGGCATTTTCCACGCTAAGATTTTAAAGTTATTAAGCAAAGGAAAAATTCGACCGCGGGCAGGATTCGAACCTGCGTCTTCTGGTTAGGTACACCAGACGCTATGACCACTAACCCACCGCGATACCTACCCGCCATGTCGAAAAGGTTGAGGAGCAAAATCTTGCTTTTCAATAGGTGTTACTGACGATAAAGACGTAAATTCAGAATGTGAAGACAAAATTGGACATGACGGGTGGGTTTCGCGGTGGCTTAGTGTTCATTCGATATCATTGACGTTCCTATTCTTATTTGAAACGCATTGTGTTGATTATGAAAGGAAGCTTACCCTCTTAGGTTCCTCCAGGTTGGTGAAAGAGCTGGTTTTGACGAGTGCCTTCTTCTCAGTTTTATGTTCAGCGTCGGGGTCTGAGTCGGGTGAGCTTTCCCTTTGATAACCTCCGAGCTTGGTGGTATCGTCAGGTAAGGCAAGGTAGTACAGGAAATTAGATAGACCGCCACTGTGGAAGAGACCAAAGATATTGTTATAATTCATTTTTCGACTGCTGTACGCCAAAGCCAAGTATTATTGGGATTTCTATGAAATTAGTTTTAATTGTTTAAGTTTTTTCTTCTTTTATATACCTATTTGTACTTTCATAATGTAAGGGAAGAGAGGAGCCTTCAACTACAAGCATTGTCTATGCCTAAATAAGATAAGATAGGGAGTAGGCCCACTGTGGGAATCGAAACTACGACCTCATGATCAGCAGTCCGCAACAAGAACCACTATATCATATGCATCGTCGGTTAATGTAAGCATTGGTTAACGGTACAATGTTTGACAATCCCCTGACGAACTCAACAAGAAGTTGTAGGTAGCAGCTCCAAAAGTCCAAACCTAGCTATCGCTTCACAAGGTTGCGTACTACCCAAATCATCGTCATTACGCAGTTAAACGCATTCATTTCTTATCAACACTCCACAGTGCGTGCCTTATCTACAAGTTATTTTCCAGTGTTCTACTTAAACGACATCAAAAATTTTGAATGCGTAATTTTATTAACAAAAGGGATTTATATGGCGAATGTCAATGGAAGCTGGGAGGGGAACGCCCTAGAAAGACTTACGCCGACCTTATTGGTGGGGTTCTTCAAACAGGTCAGGTGCGTAGTACTCGTAACCGGCGTGTGTGTACGACAAGATGTATGAATGTAGACGAAGCGAAAGAAGTATGCAAGAGTCGTAGTAAGTGGCGTTCTTTAGTTTATGTTTAAACCCATGGGAAAAAGGCGTGTATGTATGTATGTAAATGTAACCCTCACTAAGAGTTTTGCCTCGACATTCCTTATCCGTACAGCGAGGGAATGGAATCAGCTGCCTGAGTCTGTATTTCCTGACGTGTACAATTTGAGGGTCTTCAAGTCACGAGTGAATAGGTATCTTCTAGGTAAGCGTGCTACATCTTAGACCACATCATCACTTACCATCAGGTGAGATTGTGGTTTAGCGCTAACCAATCTGGTTGCCAATTTAGTAGTGTCTAAACTGATATATTGGCCTTTGGTCCACTAATAGTTGTCATGCATCATAATGGGCAAAAATAAATACGTTTTCTTTCTTCTTCTATCTCATATAAAAAAAATGGCGGCTTCCAGTCTAACCAGATGCGGCTGAATATCAGTATTTTACACGAAGCGACTGCTATCAGACCTCCGCAACCCATGACAACCGGGACCGACGGCTTTATGTGTTCTCCGAATCATGGAGGAGTCCCGATGTGTTAAGAATGGTTACCCATCCACAGGTTGACCGCGGCTAGCGCAGCTTAACCTTACAGATAGGTTGATCAGCGTAGTTATAACCACGAGCCCCTCTTATTCTATAAAAACTACCTATAATAAAAACCAAACACTTTTTACCTCAGTTACAGGGAAAAACTGTAAAGGTATTAAGTAAAAAAAGAAAAAAAGTAATTATATTCTGTTTACGAGAACACAATACAGGACTGCAACATTTATAAACGGCTTTTTTTGTAACGTTTTTTGTTGTATGGTCCAAGTTATAAGCTTTTATAAACAAGTAAGCTTTCAGTCTTTCACCCGGAACTTTATGTCGCGTGGATGTGATTTCAGTTTTGGATTTGAGCTCGGTTATATGGCAATGTACTCCAATTACTACCATCATAATCAACTCATATACTCACCCACTGCTGGGCACGGGTCTCCTCACAGAACGAGAGGGATTAGGCTGTAGTTACTACGCTGGCCTAATGCGGGTTGGCACACTTCACACGCCGTCGAGAAAATCTCTTAAGCATGCAGGTTTCCTCACGATTGTTTCCTTCATCGTTTAAGCAAATGATCATTATTTATACCCACATGATTTCGAAAAGCCAGAGGCAGTCCAATTATCAAATCACTAGCTAGTGTTAGCTTACAGTTACTGAATATCACACATACATAAGCTGACGACCGGCATAGAAGATATAGCTTCGTACTCAGGGATATTAATATATAGCTAACTGTAAAAGAATTTTCAGTATCGGATCATACATTCCTGAGAATACCTGTCTTATACAATCTCGTAAAGTAACCGATGTCACCTTTATGTAATACTTATTTTACCCCCTTATTTTAAAATATATAATGGGGGTACACTTTACTCATCATTATCAACTAGGTGGTAGGCTCTGCTCATGGTTCTAGGTATCATCTGGTGGTACCTACCACCAGATCTCTCCTGTGGTAAGCAATAATGTGCTAACATTATTGTGTTTCGATTGACAAAGTAGCCATTGTAATTACTGGGTAATTATTGTAATTATATGAGACTTAACAACTGAGGTCTCAAGATGACATCGCGAGTGATAGCAATGGTGCTGCTAGCGTCTATAGGCTGCGGTTGCCGCTTACCATCAGGCGGATCGTATGGTTGTTAGTCATATTATCAGTATAAAAAAATATGATTGTGTAAATTTGTATTTTAGTTTTTTTACCACTGAGGTGGTAAACAAGCAACGGCCCACCTGATGGTTAGCAGTTAACGTAGCCTATAAACGCTTGCACCGGGTATCACTTGAACGTAGCCGACCGTGTAAAACAAAAGAGGCATAGTTGCGTTGACAGTATAACGGTCAAATTCCCCTCACTCCCAACACAACGTTTCCTTGCGGAGCACTGGCAATCTTGCTCATCGTTAGAAATACAACACAGCTCAAAGCTGTATTATTTAACTTCGATTTTCTGCAAGGCGGAGGTACTTCCCCAGTCGTGCAGCTCCAATTTAAGTGTAATTACTCTCACCATATCCTACCTCTCCTAAAATGCACACGACAATCGCAGGATCCTTGTATTGTTTTTCAAGAAAATCACTGTTGTTAAAAAGACAAAATAAAAAAATCGCTATCTCTTGTACCTCGCCCCACACGGTACGACTTATCCTGGTACAAGTCAAGGTTTTGTGTATTTATTTACATTTTTTGCGTCTTTTTTGTAAGTATATAAACTTATGTAATTGGCTCCTTGTAATACATAGCATGATTGCCTTGGGCATCGATCGAACATGGAACGCGTTGCCGTGACATCGCGAATTCACGACTCGAGACATCGATTACTGACATTTAAAATAAATAATTCAGATTAATGTAGATGCAGATTGATTTCAATCACGTCATAGTTACCGTGTAATGTAATATCGAGTTCTTGGCGTTTTGCGACTAAAGTAGGGCCAATTGAATAGATCACTTTTGACATCTGTCAGTTTCATAGTAAAATTACCTTCTTTTGTGATTCATCATCAACCCATATACTGTCCCACTGCTGGGCACGGGTCTCCTCTCATAGAATGAGAGGGATTAGGTTATAGTCCACAACACTGGCCTAGTGTGGGTTGGTAGTCGGCAGGGTAAATCTCTAAGGCATGCAAGTTTCCTCACGATATTTTCCTTCACAGTTTAAGCGAGTGATAATTAATTATTATACTTTTGTGATTATTACAATAAATATGTAATCGTAATTGAAAAAAGTTACGCAACTGTGCAGTTTTAACTTCGACAAACTATATAATATTTTATGCCCGTCGTTGCAAGGTTACGTTGTGGAATTTTGATGAAATTTCAAATGTGATCTATTAAATTGTCTATTTAATTAAGTAATCTATTTAATTGTGTACTTTAGTTGTCGTTTTGAAAAGACGGCATTTCGTTCGACGTTTAATTCTTGACTGTTTCATAGCTAGTGGCTGTAAAAGCGACTGCTACAGTAGTGGGCCTGGGTTCGATTATATAAGCGCAAAAGCCGATCGCTTAGCCGCTGGGTCAAACGTGTCGTCTTATCATTTATCTCTCATTATATCAATTGTCTAGTACCCATAGTTACAAGCTCTGCTTAGATTGGGAATAGATGATGCTGTGGAAAATAGATTGTCCAAGAATATTTTAAAAAAAGCAAGCAGTGGTATGACCATTGGACTGCCAGGTCGAAGGTCTCGAGTTCGAACCCAAGACGATACCTCTGACTTTTTGAAATCATGTGCGTATTAATTTATATAATTATTAATTAATTATCGCTTGCTTAAACGGTGACGGAAAACATTTTGAGGAAACCTGCATGCCTTAGAGATTTTCTCGACGGCGGCGTGTGAAGTCTGCCAACCCGCACTTGGCCAGCATGGTGGACTATAGCCTAATCTCTCTTATTCTGTGAGACGAGACCCGTGCCCAGCAGTGGGACTTTATATGGGTTTATTCGAACGTCGTGATAAGCAGCTCGACACTCAAAACACGACTATAGACATTGTATAATTGTTATTCCAGAACAATTAATTTTATATATTAATGATAATTATTTAAGTTTACAGATTCGAGTGCATTCAATGTCAACAAGATACGAACCGGTTTGTCTCATACTTTCCGGTTAGCCAATATCATATTAGAATTGATAAGAAATGTGAACGAGTAACTGATAAAACTTAGAGGTAGGGTATAGTGGGAGTAATTCCACTCAAATTGGAGCTGCCCGACTGGGGAAGTACCTCCGCCTTGCAGAAAATCGAAGTGAAATAACAATGCTATGAGCGGTTTTGTGTTCGTAACGGTGAGCAAGGCTGCCAGTGCTCCGTGAGGAGACGTTGTGTTGTCAGTGGGGAGACTTTGACCCTTATACTACCAACCCAACTATTCCTCTTTCGTTTGACTGGGTCGTCAACGCGCAATTGATATCTCTGGTGTTGAAAGCGTCTATAGGCTACGGTAACCGCTTTCCGTGGCCGTTGGATGTATGCTTGTTTGCCACCTTAGTGGTATAAAACAAAGTTCAGTTCGATTCTCAGGTCGAACAGTGTTCTCAGTATTTTATTAAATTCCAGAATGTATGGACTATAATAAAATTTTATGATAATCAAAGATTTAAATCGTTAGATTTGCCCTTACCGTACCGCTCGAAAACGTGTCCATATAGAGATGAGTGCATGCACATATTCCATGTAGAGACAGAGAACGACAGTGTGCAATATTCAGTATGAGTGAACGAGACAATAACAGATTCGATACTTCCGATGTCAACCAGTTTACTTACGGAAACGTGACCATTATTTGACGCGGTAGGGCACAGAAAAATTAGGAGAGAGGGAGATTGAGAGGTAGAGGGAGGGAAGAGGAAGAGTGCTATTGGGTTTTTCTATGAAATTCTCAGTGTCAGCTCGGAATTTGGATTTGTGGACCGGTTCATTTCAATAGGCTCTCTGCTATTACATGGGACCTTAACACACCGGCAAACTGTGGGTGTACATTAGTACCTAAGTACACCTCTGTCTATCCCTTCGGGTATTAATGGCGTAATGTTAAGTTATATGTATAAACGTACTCACAATACCGGAGGATCATAGCAGTTGCAACATTTTTGTTGAAAAAAAAAATTCATTATGTAATTCACCGAACGTTGAATTTTGTGTAAACGTCCACTCGACCGGATGTATTGATCGGAGGCTCGATCGGGTCACGGCCTTTATTGCATACGAACAAAATACATTAATATAACGAATTGAAGGCTGATGCAAACATTGGTAGTTAACAGGTTTATATATTTTTGTTACGAATTTCCGATGTTTTCGAACATCGTGTTACCATCATCAATCTATATACTGTCCCATCGCTGCAATGGTCTCTTCTCAGAATGAGAAGGATTAGGCTATAGTCCACCTCGCTAGCCTAATGCGGGTTAGCAGAATTCCACTGAAATTGGAGCTGCCTGGCTGGGGAAATACCTCCGCCTTGCAGAAAATCGAGCTGAGCTGATCGATTTGAGCTGTGTTGTGTTACTAACGTTGAGCAAATGCTCCGCGAGGAAACGTTGTGTTGGCAGTGAGGGGACTTTGATCCTTATACTGCCATCCCAACTATTCATTCGTATTACAGGGTCGGCAACGCACAACTGATACCCTTGGTGTTACAAGCGTCTATAGGCTACGGTAACCGTTTTCCATCAGGTGGGCCGTATGCTTGCTTGCCACCTAATTGGTATAAAAATATATATATATCTAAGTTTAATAGAGTCCTTGTACAAGGAGGGGCTCGTGGCTAAGTAATAACATCGCTGATCAATCAATTTCCAAGGTTAAGCTGCGCTAGCCGCGGTCAGTCTGTGGATGGGTGACCATTCTTAACATATCGAGACCCTTCCATGTCTTGGAGAGCCCCGGTTGTCATTCGAACACCTATGACAATCGTTAGTGGTAGTCAGAAGCCCAAAAAGCCTGACAACCAGTCTATCCTCAGGGTATCGTTATTGCAAAGAAATTGCGTCACGGAATTCTGATGGCAGTTGCTTCGTGTAAAATACTGATATTCAGCCGCATCTGGGTAGGCTGGAAGGTGTTCGGAGAAGGATGACGAATTCTTGGTGGGAGACAATATTCCGCATACCTGATCCGTTTGAAGTCCAGCTCTTTGGGTTCCACTGTCTTCCACGCCCCGTGGAGGTAGTTCCTGCAGATCCTGGCGGCCACCTCCCGCATCTCATCTTCAGTACCACACATTTGAAGTTTCTAGAACAGAAGAAAAAAATTTTTTTTTTAAATTTTTTTCATTATGATGAGCTGATGGTAAACGGTTACTGTAGCCTATAGACACTTGCAACATCAGGGGTATCACTTGTGCGTTACAGAGCCTGTAAAACGAAAGAGGAATAGTTGGGTTGCCAGTATAACAGTCAAGGCCAACACAACGTTTCCTCGAGAAGCACTGGCAACCTTGCTCACCGTTAGGAAAACAACACAGCTCAAAGGAGTGTTATTTTGCTTCTATTTACTGCAAGGAGGTACTTCCCAGGCAGGCAGCTCTAATTTGAGTGGAATTACTCCAATGCCCTACCTCTCATAGCTACATTACAAAGTTGTTTTCTTTAGTTTTTATTTCAATTCTCCAATTTGCACCAATTAAATGCAACAGATACATAATTAGCAAGGAAACTGACACCAATTCAAGTATACCAGACACCGTCTATTAACCTAATTGTAATTGATAGACTGCGTTGGGTTGTTATCATAATTTACAATTAGAATTTGCATTCGTAAAATCACATCTATAACTTTAATCAATTCATTAAAGAACTGTTGCCCTCAGAGGGTCGTAACAATTGTTATAATATGGCACTTAAACATACCGGCGAACTGTGGGTGTACATTAGTATCCGAGGCACGGCCCCTCCATGCCTCGGAGAGCACTCGAAGTGTTCAGAATGGTCACCCATCCACAGACTGACCGCGACTAAGGTAGCTTAACCGTGCAGATCGGTTGATCAGCTTAGTTATTACTTGTAACGTATGCTTCTATACATATAATAAAACAAAATCGCTTCCCGCTGTGTCTCTCTGTCGCCGAGATCTTTAACTACGCAACGGATTTTAATGCGGCGTATAATACATGGATGTTATTAGTACACTGCACCCGTGAGAAGCCGGGGCAGGTAGCTATTACTATTATTTAGCCGTTGTCATCCAACTGCAGGGCAAAGGCCTCACTACCTTCCTTCCATTCCTCACGGTTCAAGGCTATTTTGGGCCAATCCTTCCAGAAAATGTCAATCTCATCCCACCATCTCCGTCTACGCCTGCCGCGCTGTCGTCTGCCTTTTTGTGGGACCCATTCGGTACTTCGTTTAACCCACAGCTCATTTGACATGCGACAGACATGTCCAGCCCAGTTCCACTTCAAGCTAGCAGCTTTTTGGCCTATGTCAGCGATCTGGGTTTTGGAGCGCAATATGCTATTTTTGGATGCGGTCTGTTAATTTGACTCCCATCATGAAGATAAAGATAAAGATAATTTATTTGTCCCAACATGTGTACAATGTGGTGTTAAAACATATTATATATATAGTTCCAACATGTTCTGCCCATTTCAGGACATGCAAATATTAAACATGAAATAAATTCTTAATTAATCTAAATTATACATAGCAATTATAATTATTAAGAATAAATGACAATACCATTAAATTTGAGAACTTGACTCAAATTGTAGAATTTAAAGGGAGGCATGTCAAAGTTAATATTAATGTCAATGTTTGCAGTTATTGTTATAAATTCGGGAAATGTCAATAGATACTTATTAGCGATGTCACAGTAGCAATGTCAGCTAAATGAACAAGTCACATTAATGTTTAAATTAAAATACAAATCCACATTACATTATTTGTTTGTCATCAAGAAATTCATTTACAGTGTAGTAGCACTTGGATATGAGCATTCTTTTAATATAGTGTTTAAACTGATTAATATTAAGTTCCTTGCATGAGTTAGGTAGTTTGTTATAAATTTTTGGAGCCATACAGAATATACTTTTAGTCAGAAGTGTTGTTTTTGCTGTGTTCATACATAATCTATGCCTGTCACGACGATTGCGAATTGTCATATCTGATAGTTTTGGGAATAAGTGAGGATTAGTTCTAACAAATACAGCTGTCTCATAAATGTATAGGCTTGGCAATGTTAAAATTTTGTAATTTATGAAGTATGGCTTACACGAATCTGGGATTTGTAGTCCAAACATGACCCTTATACACCGCTTTTGCAGTTTAAATATAGTAAGTTTGTTGACGGAATTGCCCCAGAACATAATACCATATCTTAGTATAGATTCTATAAGACCATGATATGCAGTCAGCAAGGCAGGTATATTTACTAGTGGACCAAGTTTGTAGAGTGCATATGATCGACTGCTTATTTTTTTGGATAACTCATCTACATGAGTTTTCCAGTTTAACTGTTTGTCTATCACTAGTCCAAGAAACTTAGCATCGCCTACTTCATTTATAGTTATATTTTTATACTTTATATTGAGCTCATTATTTTGAGGTCTTTGACTAAAGTGCATGACATAAGTCTTATTCAAATTAATTTTTAAATTATTATTATTCATCCAGTCAATTATTGAAGATAATGCATAGTTAATGTCATGTTCGTAGAGGTTCAATGATTTACATGCTACTGTCAATGTGCTGCACTCTATGGCTCTCTGGCAAACCCCAAGTGCGGACTTCTGATGTTTTGTCAAAGACCAGGTCTGTGCGCCGTAGGTGAGGATGGGGAGAATACATACGTCCATGAGTTTCCTTTTGAGACTGACGGGCAGGTTGCCTTTCATGAGATCTTTCAGGGGGCGGGCTGCTAGTAAAGCATAAAAGGCATGAACTGCCAAAATTTTCAGTTTGTTGCCAAGTTGCCAAGCGGTGTAGGCTCTGCTTTGATGAATCAATCAGAACACTGGACAAGTCCTAATTATATCTGTATACATATTCACTATTATCAGTGTAAATACATTATCGTAATCCTTATCAAAATTTTGTAATGCAAGGCTACTGTCAGATAATAAACACAGTTATTAAGGATTAGATTGGGTAGGTTACGAAATAGGCTCTAACTGTCTCAGGTTGAATAGACTCTGTGATTGAGACATACCTATGATTAGTCCAACTGCTTCAACCATTGGGAGACCCTTGTCCTTTGTGGAAAGTATGTTTATAATGTTATATTCAATGGTTCCAAAGTTATTGAGATTTTTGTGAAATTAAAGTAAAAAAGAATTCAGTATAAAAGTCGTCATTGTAGCTTAGCTACTAGACCTGCTTGCATGTTTTTTTTTGTAGTAGTTCAATAGTGGGTCTTAATAATCACGATACCGATTTGAATAAAAAAAAAACTTCATAAAAGTTTTGCAAATCGAATTATTCCTAACAACTTTCAAGGCCTCTAGTGAAAAACTTTTGATTTTTTTTCTAGAACTTATACAGGAGAAAATCCTAGTGTGAGACAACATTTTATTAAAAAAGAAAAAGGAAGAAAACGTCCAAAAGAAAGTCGAATTGATAACCTCCGTTTTTCCTCAGTTTAAAACTGATACTCGTGACACTTAACGGATGTCTGCCTAGTCGGAAATGAATTCCACAAACATTGACCGACCTTGCTTTGTGGAAAGATAGCCTTACGAAATCGGAGAGTATAGCAGGGTTTTTGCAGCAAAAACAGGCCATTCACAGTTAGATATGGTGTTTCTTTAGTTTTTTTTTTTACTAGCCTTTATTGTCACACTGCTGAGCTAAGGCCTCCCTCAGGTTTTTCCAGGAACTCCTTTCCAATGCCGCCTCAAACTAACCCTCGCGGTACGCAACCAAGTCTTCACGCCAACTCTTTCTGCTCCGGCCTCAACGGAGCCGTCTTACAGCCGAAAGGAAACCATTATTTCAATATTATTTCTACTAGATATGGGACTAAGTCTGAAATTCTGAAAAAAACCAGAGCTGTTTCTTAGAAAAAAGTTCAGGTTTGCACTTCATGGTTGATCCCATACAAGAAGTTGTTGATCATGATGAGTAGAAGTATATCCTTAAGGCTGTATGACGAAAAAAAAACAGGGTGTATAACTTCCGACCCGCTACGGCTCCGCACGGATCCTTATTGGTGAGGTTCTTCAAAAAGATCAGGTGGGTCGTACTCGCAACCGGCGCGTGTGAATGACAGTACGAATGGGGACGACGCGGCGACGCGAAGTATACAAGAATCGTAGCAAGTGGCGTTCTTTAGTTTATGCCTACCCCCATGGGAAAAAGGCGTGAGTGTATGTATTATACACATAAAACTTCCCGAAGAAATTATCTAAATGTTAGTGAAAACCGTTGCGTAATTTAAATGATCTCAGCGTACAGAGATACAGATAGCGGGAAGCGAAGAAAGAGCTTCTTCCCTACTGCGAGAGCTGTATTTTTACCCGACTAACCGACGCAAAGAAGAGTAATGATAGAAAAATAGAGAAACGCACAGTAGTGGACTGCCAACAACCTAGGTGATGGGGATGGAACTGCTGTCGCGTAGAACGATGTCAGAATGAGGCAGCAGGGATCAATCCGAACAATTCTAAAAATAAATAACTTTATTATTGTTGTAAAGTAGTCATTGTTCGTTATTCACCCTTATCTTGTCTGACAGCACGAGTCTCAAGATATGCTTTAATCCTAAGATAATTATCTTGCGATAAATGTAAATTGTTTTGATAAAGTCTACTGATTTCGCAATGAAAGGTACATTAGCTTCTTATCGACCCCCTCGAGTCAAAATTTAGGCTATTAATCATTATCAATCTTTTTTAGGGCTTATTAACATAGCAGCCAACAAGCCAAGTCCCCAACTAGCTAGGCAGATTTCGCTTGACTTGGAAACTGAATTTGAACAACAACAGTAACCATACTTACGACTCATAAGTAGATCATTAATTAAAAAATAACATTACGATATTTCTTGGTTATTAATAAATCTATTGAAGTTGATATATGTGAATACATACCTTATTAGGATCATTATTTGTCCTTTTAAAAAAATATTAATTATTAGTATTATACAAAACTATCCGTATTACAAAACTACCCGTAAAGCCGAAAGGAGGTTAAATGGGGCCTTATAACGAGTAACGCTGTATAACATACTCCAAAAAAAGGAATATAACAACATTTATGAATGAAAACTAGAAAAACTATTAAAGTAGACAATTATTAGGTAAAATAGGTGAGTAGGCCTTTCTGTTAAATAATATGGTTCCCTGACATGGCAGCTGACAAAATTTTTGGCTTTGTTATTTAATTATATTTTTAAGGGGTATTTTGTAACACGTTGTATACTTTTTTTTTATAGTACGGAAAATCCTCATGGATCCTCCACCACCCGGGGAGGTGGCAGGGTATGTCGCGCTCATACCGACTAAAAACCGCACTTGCCTTCACCTGCCCTATTGTCATGGCCATGAATCATCGCCATCCGCGAAATTCGCCACGACCATGACAGGCTGTGGTCCAGCAGTTGCTCGACCCCGTCGATAAGCGAGGCCTCTCCTCGCATACTGTTTAGGCACGCTTCGTTACAAGCGTGCCGCCTACTGGGGCCATTGTCTGGTCGGGCGGCAGAGTCCCCCAATTCAACCGCCCGCAGGCCACAGCTCATGGAGGCCGGAGGTCTGTCTGTGCCCTCCGGCGCCCGGTGCGTCTACTACGGATCGGGAGAGGTGGACAATTCTCTCTCCCTTTCCGCCGCCTCCTTTACAAGCATGACCTGCTCGCAGTAAACACGTTGTATACCTACCGTGACCAAAAATGTGAATACTTACCAGTATCTGGTTAGACATGTAGAAAAAGAAAAGTATAATTTAAAACCTTTAACATATAGGGATCAAGCGGATCTACATGCAGTTGTTGTCTTTGTAACAATCAAAATTTGACAAATTTCTTTAATTGATTTTCAACTTTAATGCAAAACCATAATGTTTATATTCAATTGGGGAAAAAAAGCTATCCAAAACTGTCAAATTTTCCCAATTGAGTTATGGAAAATTTGACAGTTTTGGATATCTTGGCGGTACCATGTTTAATAATATATTAATATTTTTTTTTGGACATTTTTCACAACACCTAGTACCTCTAGTCCCAAACTAAGCAGAGCTTGTACTATGGGTACTAGACAATGGATATAATACTTATATACTTTTTTTTTTGTAAATACATACATAAAATACATAGGAAACACCCAGACAAACACAAATACTCATGTTTTATCCACACAAATATTTGTGTCCTGCGGGAATCGAACCCACGACCCCATGATCAGCAGTCCGCATGAGCGGCATTCGAACCGCTAGACTACAGAGGTCGTCAGGTAGTATTAATGCAAATAAGTATCATAATCAATGGCAGAATATTAAAATTATTATGACGCCATCTAGTATTAATTAAATATTGACTTGTAAAAATGTCTATAAAAGATCTATTTACAAAAATAATTAATATCATTGATTTCTGACACTTCATGAATATTATACATTGAAATAAAACTACATACTTGATATATTGATAAATTATTAATCCTGACATTTCAGACCCTTTACAGCGTCCAGGGTAGACTGTGTATATCCGTGACCATGGATGCTGTAAAGGGTCAAAACAATTTTAAAATAACATTTTCCATGCTACGATTTTAAAGTTATTTAGAAAAGGAAAAGTTCGACCGCTGGCAGGATTCAAACCTGCATTCTTCTGGTTAGGTACACCAGACGCTATGACCACTAAGCCATTGCAATACCTACCCGTAATGTTCATATTTGCAAAATATTATAATAATTATTTGTATACAAAATAGTGATATTAACTACATCACTAGATTTTAATCTGTAAAATAATATTAAGAATACAAGATTGCCTTAATCTTTAAACATTTGTAGTAAATAACGATTGTGTTATGTACAGGCCTAATCATGTTAAGATTAAACTTATCATTTACTAATACTTGATTATAATCTGACACATTTTGTATATTTCCAAGGCAGTGGAATTTTTTAAACCAATTGATCTTAGGATCCTGCTTCATTAGCCTAGCTGTTAAGCATGACTGCTATGCTAGACATTCAGGATTGTTTTTTGATATTTTTACACGGCACCATCTAGTCCCAAACTAAGCTGAGGTGGTATATGACCGTACTATCGGTACGGTCAACAAAAGAGTTAGGTATACAGGCAGCTAATTAATAATCTGTGTTTTGATAAGGACAGTGTAATAATGTATCACGCAATATGTGTCAAAACATAGGTATTGTAAGCAGCTACATACCCAACCCTTTGGCGCATAGTTATTTATGTCGAAATCTGTATAAAAATGCATATTTCGTTTGCTATCTGTATTCTTAACTCTTTTGTTGACTGTGCTATACTTTTTTTGCAGCGCCTGAGCGATCAACTGCCGCACCACGTGTTGTGGGTTCAATCCCCACACAGAACAAATATTTGTATGACCTACATGTAGTTGTAGTAGTAGTGGGTGGTAGTGTGTCTGAAAGTGTGTATTTGTATACGCACCCACGAAACACAAAAATATTCTAGTGTGGGGCAATGTCATATAAAAAAAATACACATACATACATACATACCATCACACCTGTATTCCCCGAAGGGTTAGGCAGAGGTCTACTAATGTACACCCACATTTCGGTATGTTTAGGTCCCATGTAATAGGGGGCGAGCCTATTGCCATTAACAGGGCACACATCCAGACTCCGAGCTGCTATTGACAATTTCAAAGAAAAACCCCATAACAATGCTCGACCTGGGGATCGAACCCAGGGCCTCTAGCGTAGCAGTCGCGCTTAGGACCACTAGAGTAATGAGGCAGTCAAAATAAAAAAATAAAAATAATAATAAACTAATTGTAACCAATTTTGTTGTGTAATTATATGTGACCTATTGATAAATACTACTTTGACCGCCACCCGGATACTCCAAACAGTCAACTTCATATCATCATACTTCAAAAACAAAAAAAATACCTACTCAGGAGATATGATTTTAATTTACAATTTTATTAAGTTAACATTACGTAGCTGGCGCCAACACCTCAGTAAATGTTGACGACTAATTGTCTGTGACGCCTGTCGGATAAAACGCTTTTAAATACAAGATAAAACGTATTATACAACTTGGTATTACTATTGACTAAATTACCAAAATAACCTAAAACCGTCTCAGTTTTTTAACAAGCTCAGTGTAATTGTTCTCCAAACATTTGAGAGTACTTTCATTAATTAACAGCGTTAATAAATGATAATTACAGGCCATTTTCATAAAGCAACAGTAAGATACAACGCCCCGCAAATCAGACATTTTCCAGCGCAATATTTATGCGAATAATTAATGGAAACTTACCTGGGTACTGCTTTTATTCATTTCTATGAATCTCTTGTAGCTATTTCTAGCTTGTATCAGTATATTCTTAATTGTATTAGACATTTATTGGGAAGTTAAAACCGATCACTCTCGCGGAAAAATGTCAATAGTCATACTGCTTTCAGACCGGCAAATCTTATGACATTTGGGGTTGCCAAGTTAATATTGAAAATACCCATAGGTGGTTTCCAGACAACATATTTAGGAATATTTAAAAATTGTTTATTTATGAATAATGAGGAATTAATAAAACTTGAAAACATACTAAATATACACTAAATAACCTTGAAAAAATAACAAAATATAAACAGGTTTGCAAGTAAATAGAACAAAATGCGTATATAGCTGTACGCCGCAGGAAATCAGACAGTTATATCTACGTAGTTATGTAGGTACATTATTTTATGAATCATTGTAAACACTTCATGGTTAGCAACTCTTCAAAGATAACTGTCGTTATTGATAAAAACACAGACCATTACGGAGCATCATAAAACAAAAGATACGATGCTGTTTGCAAATCTGTTATCTTAAAATACAACTTCAACATTTTAATCGATATACAAATAATAACTGTTGAATACAGTATGCATTTCAGACTTATTACTGACAGGCTGACTTACGATGTAATAAAACCTTAATTATTTATAACTATAAGTCATTTAGGAAAATTTTGTGAAGGCGTCATATTGAGGTTCATTAAAAATTATGAATGACATTAATTTTATTATAGGTGTATCTGGCATTTCGTCCGCCAATAACGGGAAACGATTGATCACTGATCTGGCAATGTTGATCATTCCTTTTTTTTTTATGAATGTATCGATTTTGACAGTAAATGAATGTTACCTGCAGATTTTTTGCTACCTGAGTTTTGTTAAACAGCTGTCTTGGAGATTGTAAAATAATCTAAGTTTGTCAATGTAAAAAAATGTTTAAAAATCATACAATATTATTATTAAATGAGTGAATTTGTTTTCACTTTTAATTTGCCAACCGTGACTAATGTTTTGACATTTTGATGTAATTATGTATTACATGATTATTGCTTATGCCAATTAAATTCTTCAGCATACATCCGTGTTTGTTTTGATATTAATACGCAGTTAGTAATTAGAAAAGATGAAAAAATATAGTTTAAAAACGGAATTCCTTATGAAATAACTGGAGTTATCTTCCGAGACAGTACGTCACCGGTGGTACGATGTGCAGTGCAAAAAAATTTGATTTTGCGTAAACGTACCAGCTTTAAAAATAATTATGAAATTTAAAGAACGAAACGATACTTTACCTTGGCCATTTCAAAACAAGTATCACGTTCAATACAAAATAGAAAGGTTTAATTCTTTAATTTTGTTTTAAAAAATCACCGATAAAACGTTTGTATGAATACGTCCGCACTCCACAATCTAAAAATATGTACTGACGGTACGGTACTGACGGAGAGAACGTGTAGTGAAGAGCACGGAAATTCGATAGCGTGACGTGATTGGCGTTTCCACGAGTGCGAAAGAGAAAAAATCACCGCGAATAAAACCGATCCATACCGATTTTACTCGAAACGCTATCCTTATTACGTGTAAATACAACGTCACAGATATGATAAGGCTACCAAATGCAGAAATCACCTATTTCATACAAACCAAATACTTTGTAAATACCTGTTCAATTGCAGCTATAATTGTATTCGACTGATCAAATATTTATCAGCATTATGTACTAAGATACGAAATCGTTCTTTTACGCGAAACTCGGTTTATAACGTGCGCTGTGCGTTTGATAGCATTTTAGGTCTATTCTAAGTTCATACATGCATTGTTTTGGTCTGCGTGTTGCATTGTTATCATAATATTGACGTTTTCTGGTCAATGAGTCGAGATTGAAGTTACACTTTGGCATAGAAATCTAAGTGAATGGGAATGAAACTACATGTGTAATAATAATATATAGGTATCGAATCAATAGTTTTTCTATTGTTTGTTATTTATTTTATAGCTTACAGCGACCTTTACAAAACATAGTCACACAATATTATTTGGCTATAGATAATATAGATTTAGGTAGGTATTATTTGGCTAGGCACTTTTAAATACGTGTCCATTGATTGAAGTCAAGCTATGGATGAAGACTTAGCAGAGACGACAAAAGAAGCGCGCACAGTAAGTCGCAGATAGAAAGGAAAAAGAAAGGTTTTCATTAACATATCTTACCATCACGCTTGTATCAGTGTTACTCAGTGTGATAAGACAGTAATATATATTAGACACGATCGTCCAGCAGTAGACCAATTTAGGCTGACGAAGATGATGATAATGATACATACCTATTTGTAAGAAAGAAGACAGAAAGTATATTTTGTTGGAATGGTGGCGTCATAAATAACTAAGACAATAAAAGAAACAATAACCGGAAAATTAAATTAGTAGGTACCTATTATAACCAGCCCATCAGCACTAACGGAGCCCAAATCCAAATCCCAGGACTAATATAGACGGTAATTTACCTGAAAATCGACGTCCAGTAACGTTAGCAACTAGTAGATCAATAAGATCGTCAGTCAGAACCTCATTATCTTGGTCTACATAAGTTCATAAAATGTTTAATCGATTTAATTCGATCGTTGGATTGCAACTTGGGGAAGGTCTGGTTGCAAGATAAAAGGATATTATGTTCCACTATTATACAAAATTGGGCATCATTCCAACACTGATCCAAAGCTCTGTTGTTTTTCTTGAAGAAACCTTGAACTTTATATGTACAGAGGCCAGCACACCAAGCTACCACAATCTGTCAAATTTCTTTGATTGATTTTCTACTTTAACACAACATAATAAGGCTCATATTCAATTGGAAAATTTTTACAGTTTTGCATAGTTTGACCTGCTGGCGTCTGTACAAAGTGCTATAT
Source organism: Acronicta alni (assembly GCA_964056405.1). Classification (NCBI taxonomy): domain Eukaryota; kingdom Metazoa; phylum Arthropoda; class Insecta; order Lepidoptera; family Noctuidae; genus Acronicta; species Acronicta alni. The sequence goes on from OZ043942.1 coordinate 7,488,712, forward strand.
TAAGCACTTGTTTATAACGCACACCGTCGATACCCGAACTAATAACCCGAATAAAACTCTTTTTGGACACAAAGGACAATCCACCCATTCTCCGTCCATGGGTAAAATGGCTATAGTCTGTCTTGAATAAATTATAGCAGCAGCTTTTTGAACGTCAGCCTTCAAAATGTCCGCTTTTCATCGCCTCCTAGTGTTTTAGCTGGGAAGAAGAAGCGGCGCAACAAAAGTACCACATTTCTGTTTGTTAATGTAATGTAAAAATTATATAGAACAAAATTAATGTTGCTTAGACTAAATAGAATAACTATATTCATTGCTATATATCACGTGTTGGCATCGAAGTAATACGAGTATTTAAAGCCTTGCACGTTCTTATTCACATTTTTCGCCCTAACAAAATAAAGTATCTATAAAGTAACCAGCTAAACAAAATAGAGGTTTAGAATAAGACGTAATGTAGACTAGTAATAAAATGTTTCTTAATTTAGAACGTGAACAACGCGACTCAGGCTTCTTGAATAATAATTATGAGTTAATTATTTATTATCTTAGTTTCGTAGACTCATAAAACTACTTGTTCTTGTTGTAGCAAAATTCCGAACTGGTATTGAAATTTCTAGACTGCTTGACCTCGGAATCAAATCTAGGGCCTTTAGCAGTCGTGCTCAGGACCACTATAACTATTGGGCAAAGGAAGGTAAGTGCGGTTTTTAGTACGACAGTACGAGTCTGACATACCCTGCCGCCTCGCCAGGTGACAGACGATCCATGAGTATCTTCCGTACTATAAAAAATGCCAATCAGGCATTAATAACTAAGCTGATCAACCGATCTGCAAGCTATGTCAGTCGCGGTCAGTCTGTGATGGGTGACCATTCTCAACACATCGAGACTCCTCCGTTTCTCGAAGAGCACGCAAAGCCGACGGTCCCGGTTGTCATATGAACACCTCTACAACAATCGTTAGTGGTCGTCAGAAGAAGTCTATCCTCACGTTATCGGTATTACAAGTCTGATGGCTTAAGTGGCAATGGGCGGGGCACATAGCTCGTAGAACTGATGGCCACTGGGGCAAAAAGGTTCTCGAGTGGAGACCACGCACCGGAAAGCGTAGCGTGGGACGGCCTCCAACGAGATGGACGGACGACCTGGTAAAGGTCGCTGGAAGTTGTTGGATGCAAATGGCTTGTAACCGGTCCTTGTGGAAGTCTATGGGGGAGGCCTTTGTTCAGCAGTGGACTTCCTGTGGCTGATATGATGATGATGATGAAGTCTGATGGCAGTCGCTTCGTGTAATATACTGATTTTCAGCCGCATCTGTTTCGACTGGAAGCCGACCCAAATAGCTGGGAAAGGGCTCGGAGGATGTCTGTAAAGTGTCGTATGTACATAATGCGCACATGACTCATTTATAATTTAAACACGGCGTGAATGCATTTGAAGTCACAAGCTTAGGTATAATGAATTTATATTTATTATTACAGATCTTTATCCACTAACAAAATATATTACTTTTAACAGAAAATTCTGTTCGATAATTGTACACGTCAAGGACAAAAAAGTTCACAACAAAACAACCTAGGACTTTACAGCTCCAATCAATAGATCCTATTTATAGACATAAAGGTCATACGTAGAAGTCCTAGAACAGCTATGACCTAATATATTTACCTATGTTCCACTACGTCAATTGAATGGATCCTTCCGTTAAAATTTTAGGCAAATTTGGCAGAAAATGTGACTCTTTCGAGTACAGTTCAGAAAAATAAAAACACACTCACTTTAAGGGAAAAACAACCCAGTCAACACAGGAAAATGGCTGACACCACGGCCTGCAGTGAAGACATTAATGAGAGATGACTAATATGAAATATTTTCCTTATAGTTAAGGTAAAATCGAGGATAGTGAGGAAAATTATGTGATTAACCGCTGCCATTAATCGTATAACAACGATCTACAGATAGTGTGATGTCATCATAAGAACTGCGGCAGTTTTGTATTATAGCTGATGCTGATGAAATTTATTTATGCACTGGTAGCATGTTGTCAAAACAAAATTACAATGAATTTTGCCCACCCTGACTTTTTCCTTTTTGCTCGGCTCCTAAGGGTCATAGGGTGGCGTTAAATATACGTTATAATGGCAGAAATCACACGCGCGCCGTCAAAAAAACCTCTAAAGCAGCCAGGTTTCCTCACGATGTTTGTTTTAATCGTTTAAGCAAGGACCATAAATTATAGAATTCAATATTAATTTTATATAGTTCATCGCTGTGCACTATCTCCTGAAGACTGAGGTACCTATTTCAAGGGATAGGGTCAATTAGGTTAAACCCTCTACAACCACCACAATCATTGCAAATGTTTAGATAGGTTATAATTTGGCTACCTTTATTGTGTACACTTACATGATCAAACATAATATACATGGTATATGTAATATGCTTATTCAACTCTAAGCTAACTGGCTCTTCCTTCAAAAAGCCAGTTCGAAATATGAACTGGGCCAGTTCATTCAGTTACATTGTAAAACATACATATATCTGATAAGCATGAATACTGTTTCTGTCTGGACTTTAAAAGAGACTATGATTCTCTGAGTTTGTTTCGGCGTTTCTTCTCAGAGGTCGTCAGTTAGCAAATGCTGGCGCCATCTAGTAGGTACTTAACTATTGCTATTATATTTGACTTGTAAAAGTGTTCTTAAGAAATCTATTTACAGACATAAATATCATATATCACCCGTGTAAAACCTTAGTTACTTTTTTTATACCTAAGTGGCAAACAAGCATACGGCCCACCTGATGGTAAGCGACACTTGCAGGGGTATTACTTGCGCGTTGCCGACCCTGTAAAACGAAAGAGGAATAGTTGGGTTGGCAGAATAAGTGTTGGTTCCATTGCCAAAACAACGTTTCCTCGCAAAGCACTGGCAACCTTGTTCACCGTAAAGAACACAACACAGCTCAAACAGTGTTATTTTATTTCACCTCAATTTTATGCACGGCGGAGGTACTTCTCCAGTCGGGCAGCTCCAATTTGAGTGGTATTATTTCCAGTATGCCATACGTCTCTTAAACTATGTTTTTATAAACAGGCAAAGGCACACGTTAACATATAAAGCTATACATTTACAATTTATGCTGTTTAGTTTACGCAGGAAATATTGTATGTCTTGATATAAAGCGGAAACTAATCAAATGATAAATAGGTAATTATAATTAGTGTGTCGTGGCATGACAAACAGCTGGTACAGTCATGGTCTGTTTGTTTACATTTAACGTGTTATTATGATTTATATGTACCCGACAAGTACACTGATTCTAAGTATTTAATCATTGATAAAATTCTCTACATTGTTCTAAATTATTGTAAACAATTACTATTTAGTACTCTATGGCGTGTCACGACTTTATAAAAGCTATATTATAGCTTCTTAGTACCATTAGTGGGGTTAAATTAAGCTATTAAAGTAAAAACTAATTTAAATTTAATCTGGATTTATTATGTAAACCTACGTATTATTAGGAACTTTTAGGAAACGTCGGTCGGTCCACAACCCTGATTTCGAATAGATAAAACATATTTTCAGAATTACTTTACATCATAGCAATAATTTTCCCTATTTAAATACTTTTTTTTATAATTTGGCAACAATTTAGGACAGTTGTCAATAAATTAATCGTCTGTTACACAACTTTTTGGTTAGGCAAAGGTATTCTAATCCATACAGCCAATTATTTCCTTAGCAAGTAGGCAGATACTTTTTCAAATCCATTTTTATTTTCAATGTTAGTATGTACCACTGCGATTAACTTACCACTAAATGATGGTTTATACGTTTACGTATTATAAACACATTAAGATAAGTAATACTGAGTCTGGGTAAGGACCTATAATAATAGGTACTTGACTTGAATAATAATGCGATGTGTGATGTGTTGTAAAAATTTTAAGTGACTACGGGGCAGGGTAAGGGTCTACAGTTTTTACTCGGTCCGACATAAATATTAATCTTTTTTCTATTTAATTCTTATACTGCATTAATTAATTTTGTCTGCATTGTAGGTACTCATGAACTGTTCAAAACAAAATTGTAAGTATAAACCAAGACACTGTACTTACTTAGTCATGTTTTTTAAAGGAAGGAAAGTGTCTTTATGGATTTTCTTGCCGGTTCTTCTCCATAGGTAATTTCTGGAGGAAACGTGCAATTAGTTTTGACTTTTCAAAAGTACCTAGGTACTATTCTATTGGTCTAAATTGAAAAATAATATATTTAAATTTGACTTTGAGGATTTTCTGCCTTAAGATTGTGATATGTACATAACTATGTTTCCCAGTGTTTAATACTTTAACTTAATTTATTATAAAACTTAATAAAAGGTGATTTTGAACAGAATGATTGAACATTATTCTTTAAACATTTTATATTAAACCCATACATGACGACTGTAAGACGACATATTCAGATGGAGAAGGCTTAGACCGGCCCTCCGCCACGACCGGTAAAGGTGATTTTGATTTTGACCCATAGACATTTTGATTTCTGACACCTGTCAGACGTTAAATAGACGCGAATATTTAACATTGACGTAGAACAACTCGGATCATCGGATTTTTTCGCGTACTTACCGACCTGTGTTATCATACTTATTAATCCTGACACCGACGTTTCGGACCACTTACAGCGTCCATGAGCGTCTTACTTACGACTTTTTATTTGATATTAAGGAAAATAACTTCTGTAACAAGACACGGAATCCGGTTTTATGCTTAAAATAAACCGCAGTGCATTGAACGCACCTCCGTGCAACGCAAATTGCAATGTTGCCATTTAAATTCTTACTTTAAACTGCATTTTGACATTATTTATCTGACGGCGCAATGACGACATCCGTGGTCTTGTGGTTCGCGTGTCGGACCGCAGATAACGAGGTCTTGGGTTGGATTCCGACATGACAGGTAGATATTTATGTGAACTCTTTCGTATTTATAAAAAAAAGTAGGTATAAGTATTATATCCATTGTCTAGTACCCATAGTACAAGCTCTGCTTAGTTTGGGACTGGTGTTGCGTGTATAAGTATTATATCCATTGTCTAGTACCCATAGTACAAGCTCTGCTTAGTTTGGGACTGGTGTTGCGTGTTTTCCAAGACTATTTATTTATTTATATCCGCCACTATGTAACTTTGGTAACCTTGAGAAGATAAAATAAAGAAATAAAGTAGGTACCTATCCATAGTTTGAGACTGTGTAAAATTGTCCAAAGATATTTTAGTAGATTTTTTGTTTGTTTTGATTATTTAAATATTTATTTATTTCGCTACGCTTGGCGCGGTCAGACAACGGATGGGTGACAATTCTTCGGGTAACCGGTCCCGGGTGTCATATGAACACATTATGACAATTAGTGGTTGACAGAAGCCCAAAAATCTTATGAAACAGTCTGTCAGTATTGCACACAAATTAGGTTGCGTAGATCTGATAGCAGTCGGTTCGTGTAACATACTTATATTCAGCCGGATTGTTGAGACTGGAAGACGACCGCGATTGCAAAAAAAGGTAGGATACCTACATGACGTCATACACAACGGCATACAAGAGGACATGTAGAGTAATTCCCGCGAAATTTGGATAAAACGAGAATTCGTTTTCTCCGGTGGATTGAATCATCATCATCAACCCATATACTGTCCCACTGCTGGGCACGGGTCTCTTCTCACAGAATGAGAGGGATCAGGCTATAGTCCACCACGCTGGCCTAGTGCGGGTTGGCAGACTTCACAAACCGCCGAGAAAAATCTCTAAGGTATGCAGGTTTCCTCACGATGTTTTCCTTCACCGTTTAAGCGAGTGATAATTAACTATTAATACGCACATGAATTCGAAAAGTCAGAGGTACGTGCCTTGGGTTCGAACTCGAGACCTTCGACTTGGCAGTCCAATGGTCATACCACTAGGCTATCACTGCTTCTAGTGGATTGAATAATCCACCAAATATTAAGTGGCCACGTCCAGCAGTGGACGAATGAGGGATGGTGATGATGATGGATGGCATCCTGTAGTGTTATCATGATGATGACACTACAGGACACAACGTTTCTCATGATCTCCCTAATCACTATCACTACATAGTAAGTCGATTTCTCTGTCCTTATATCCCAATGTATGCTTAAATCTTTAAAACTACGCAACGGATTTTGATGCGGTTTTTTTTAATAGATAGAGTGATTGAAGAGGAAGGTTTATATGTATAATACATGTATATTGCACCCGTGCGAAGCGGGGGCGGGTCGCTAGTAAAATTATAAACGCGAATTGTCTGTTACGATTTCCGTTACCACTGAAACTGTTTTTCATAGTAGACACGGAAAAACCACATGGATCGTCCGCCATCCTGGAAGATGGCAGGGTATGTCGGATTCGTGCCGACTGAAGTCAGCAGTTGCCTTCACTTGCCCTATAGTCACGGCCATGGGATCCGTGAAATTCGCCACGACAATGACAGGGATATAGATTTGACCTTGTAGACGGAAAAAGACTACCTTTAGTCCCTTTTCCGGCAAAATATCTGTTGCCGAAGTCATAAAAAGCGATTGATAATGTCAAACGCGATCCCACTGTGCTACCGAGGTGCTGCCATTTGTCAAAACTGACAATGTGATCGTGTAATTTGTCACAAATGTTCGACCCCTTTGGGATGTGGGTGACACCATGGACAACAGCTCGTAAGAAGAAGAAAGAACGAAAGGAGAGAAAAGAAGAAAGAAAATTCATTCTGAAAGTCACAAGTGTCACAACAACAACAAGACAAAACATACAAAACCATAGAAGAATAGATTCAAGTCTTAAAATATAGAAGTACCTACGTTATGCTGTACGTCAGAACAGAATAGGTCCGTATTGCAGCACTATTCTGCAGCAAGCAAATCAAGCTGCAGCGCATATTTTCTTTAGTACATAGGTAAACATGCAATTATTTGTCCTGATTGAGTCATTAACGCAGAACCTAAACCGCTGAGGCTAATGCCTTTTATATTGTAACTTGTAAGCATCCATTAGGGAAATATTTTTGGGAATTTCACCCCAAACCCGCGCGAAGCCGCTACGGGCCGCTAGCTTGTAAATAAACTACTAAAAAAAAAATACAATCAACTTTTTACTGGATCAGATATAGAGCTAAGTTTACACGTTTTTAAAGTAAAAACAAGTAGGTAAGTACCTAGACGGCCAATAAAAAGTATGACAATAACTTTGTTGAGTGGTTAAATTGGAAACTTTGTAGGTAATAGATAGGTAGGTAATATTTCTCCATTAAGTATAACCTTGACGGCTGGATTTGTGTGTCATTGTTGTTATGATTACTTTTACATAGAAGGTAAGTGCTTGTGCAGGAAAAAGTATATAACATAACTTACTTTATTTTTTCAATTAGATACGTCAGTCCTTTTTCCCCATAGATGGGCAGAAATTAAAGAACGCCACTTGCTACGATTCTTGCATACTTCTTTCGTTTTATCAACATTCATACATCTTGTCATACACACACGCCGATTGCGAGTAGGTACTACGCACCTGACCTTTTTGAAGAACCCCACCAATAAGGTCGGTGTATCTCCCGGTGGTTACACTGACATTCGTCTGCCTACCCGCACTAGGCCAGCGTGATTGACTATAGCCTAATCCCTTTCATTCTGAGAGTAGCCCCGTGCCCTGCAGTGGGACAGCATATGGGTTGATGATGATGATCTTTGATACACTTTAAAATTGCTCGTTTAATTATATAGGATATCGGTAGATATCGGTATTACACAGAAATTTATTTATTTAATAAAAATCAACATAACCTAACAGGCCCAATACCCAATGCGCTATATTGACATAATTTAAAAACACATGCCAAATAGAATTATGCAATTTAAAACAACAAAAAAAAAAACATAACTTCCTTAAAAATAAGCCAGCTTTTACAGTGAGAATTTCTACTGTCACCTTTACGAATTCCGCCAATGAGCAATTAAAAATATCCACCTTACGCCCAAATTAGGTTGCGGAGGTCTGATGGCAGTCGCTTCGTGTAAAATACTGATATTCAGCCGCATCTGGTTAGACTGGAAGCCGACCACAACATAGTTGGGAAAAAGGCTTGGATGATGATAATAGTCTATAATATACATTACCTTAGCATCTTTCAGCGTTTTGTGGGATAATCTTTTGTTCTTCTGAATAATTACTGAATAATTGCTGGCTTTCTGAAAAAAAAAAGGAAACAATTTCGTTAGTTATTAGTAGTAATTTAGTTAGTTTCGTTCTCGCGAGATTGTAAACCGTCGACAGATGTGAACCGTAACATACTGTTTACAATTTAACGCATTATTTTTCGGTAGATTACAATCTATCGAAGTGAAACCGTCAAAATGGGATGCGACGGAACGCACCTCGCGCGCTGTTAGTCTTATTAGTATAAAAGTACATAGAATATAATTTTAACGACGGCAATTATGACATAGTAAGTAGGTGTAGACGCCAGACGGTCAAGCTGTCAAATTTTCCCAATTGAAATTGAACCTAATCATTTTGTATTAAAGTTGAAAATCTAGGGTAATTCCTTGGTAGATGGCCATAAGGGAGAGATGGCCTATCGAAAAAAAGTCATGGAGCCACTAACTAGATGTCGTAATGGCGAAAATGAACCAAAAAGTGAGTAAAATCCGTGTTTATTGTTTTGTCTAGTGTAAACATTTATTATGGGGCTCATGTTTTACAGGTGTGTGATGTTAGTTTCTTAAAATAAGGGTGTTTTTTTGTATTGATTGCAAAGTATATGAATAACGCTTTGTTATTATCTCAAAATTACTTGTGTGGTCATCTCTCCCGGAAGAAAAGGAGAGACGGCCAATTACAATTGGTACATGTTGGCCATATGGCCATCATGTACCAATGGTAAATAAATGATGTCTTATTTCAATAATTTATTTTTATCATATTTTTTTCAGATTCCTAATAAATATAAGAGAAATGCGATAGCCGTAAGAGGTAATTGGTAGGTACTTATTTGGAGAAAAAATGAAAGAAATTGGTTGTTCACATCAACACAATGACTATGGATGACATAAGGAAAATTGCTTACGATTTTGCCGAACCTTATCCGTATCAGAGCCCCTATTTATTTTATTCTGTTTTTAGTATTTGTTGTTATAGGGGCAACAGAAATACATCATTTGTGAAAATTTCAACTGCCTGGTGACAAACGGACGGACGGACCGACGTACAGTCAGCAACGAAAGTCGCTGAACATGTTGCAATTTTCAATATGATTTTTAATAAGTGTGAAGTTACTGACCTGTGAAGGTTATGCAAAATAATTGCATAGATGACCATTCAATATTCAGGTTACCTTAATAGAAAAAACCTCTGGACAAGTTTTGGAGCTGTGATGTTTTCAAAATTTTGTTATGTTCAGCGACTTTCGTTGCTGACTGTACAGCGGAGTCTTAGTAATAGGGTCCCATTTTTACACTTTGGGTACGGAACCCTAACACACAAGTCAAACGAAAAGGACAAGTGTCGGGAATGCGGCGAAAACTGCTATGAATTATTTGTCGAAGACTGGCTTCAATGCACATTATACCAGTTTTGGGTACACGAGAATTGCAATGAATTTGAAGACATGTGCTCCAAATGTGGCCAAGAGAAAAAAAAAAACTATTAAGAAACAGAGTAATACCAAAAAACTATGATAAAAGTAGACTTAAGTTATGGCCATCTTACCTCTAATGCTATGGCCATCACACCCGTACACCTTGGGAGAGATGGCCAATTGTGATTTAAAAAAAAACTATTTTTATGATGGTGATTTCATTAGAAATTGTTACTTTTATGTTTAATACTTTAAAGTTGATTGTTCAAAGTTTATTTTAAAATAAAGATTTCTATTATAACGTAAGTATAAGGTTTTTTTTTCACAGCGTTTACGAAAAACTATGGCCAACTACCCCGGATTTACCCTATCAAAAAAATTTGACAGATTGGAGTAGCTTGATGTGCTGGCCCTTGTACACTACCTACGTGTTGTATTTACAAAGTACTAAGGTATAATTATTAGTTTATACTAAAAAATGGCTAGTTCCTGACTCATAGCGAAAATTCATACCATTTTCCTAATGGGGGTTTGTTTTAAGGTTTCTTCAAAGAAGGTAAGTAACTAGGTACCTAAATATTTTTAAGAGTACCTACCTAAGATAAGATGGCTTCTTCGTATTTCATTTTCAGATTTCCTTCTGTTTCGCGTGCATTTACAAACATACCTAATTATACAAAAAACACCTAGTCTTCAGTCAATCTTCTATTGTAAGAAAAACGTGACAACGTTTCAAATAGTTTCATTAGATCGTATCTTTGTTTCTTTAAGTGGGTACACGTTCCATTCCACGTGGGGCTCGCTCGTGGCTAAGTGGCATAATATTTTAAAAACAATCGATATTACACGAATGTCATTATGACGAAAGGCCTATGACCAATAAGACGTCACCAAGGATAGGAATGATGATAGTATTAATTATTAAATGATAAAATAATATTGAAAGAGAAAAAACCCAATTTTAATTTAAAAACATGAGATTAATAAGATTACAGGGTGTTACAAAACTACCCGTAAAGCCGAGAGTTGGTTAAATGGGGCCTTTATAACGAGTCTATTCACAATATTTAAGAACCATAGTAACGCTGTATAACGTACCCCAAAAAAAGGAAAACAACAACATCTATGAATGAAAAATAGAAAAACTATTAAAGTAGACAATTGTTAGGTAAAATAGGTATGTAGGCCTTTCTGTTAAATAATCTGGTTCCCTGACATAACAGCTGACAAAATGTTTGACTTTGATAATAAATTATATTTTTTACGTGGTATTTTGTAACACGTTGTAATATAACAACCTACTGCAAACGGCCATCATCACGACGAATGACGTCACGCGCGTAAGTATCAATCAACGCCGAGGTTACTCTATGTAATCTGTGTTCGTTAAGCATAGACACAAGCGATATTTACTTAGGTATGACGTCACCACGGCCGCCATGACACCCGAGAGCGTTTTTGTTCATAATTCAAAATGCTAAAATAATTTGCGGTAAAACTGAATTTATTGCTGAAATTATGTATGTGTTTTTGGGAAATAGCAGACGTGTAACATGCGTTTTAAAAGGGGATTCCGCTGCATTCCAATTACTGGGCAATACCGATATTTGAAGAATACGACTGGTTGTCAGGTTTCTTGGGCTTCTAACTAGGTACCACTAACGATTGTCATAGGTGTTCGTATGACAAACGAGACTGACGGCTTTAGGTACGTGCTTTTCGAGGCACGCAGGGGTCTCGATCATGCCGACTGACCGCAGCAAGCGCAGGCTGTTTACCTTGCAAATCGGTTGATCACTTAGCTAAAAGCCACTATTTGTACGGAGGCCAGCAGATCAAGCAATTTCTTTGATGGATTTTCGGAGCCAGATTAGGACTATTTAGTACAAAGGTAGGTACTGCTTATTTCTAAAGAAATCTCTTCCAGCTGACCTGCGAACCTTGGTTTTCAATAGGTGTTACTGACGTCACCATAAAGACGTAAATTGTGAAGGCAAAATTCGACATGGCGGGTGGGTATCGCGGTGGCTTAGTGGTCATAGCGTCTGGTGTACCTAACCAGAAGACCCGCGAGCCTATTCTGTAACGGGAAAGAATAGGTTCGCGTAAGCTAAGTATATTATTTAACCACGATTAGTTCCATGAAGATACGTCGGCGTGAAAAATATAACCCATTCTTTGTATTGCTATTTTCTTATCTGATAATTATGACTGCAAAGCCTTGCTATAAACTCATGACAAAGCCGTCGGTCGCGGTTATCATACGAATACCTATAACAATCGTTAGTGCTAGTCAGAAGTCCAAAAAGCCTGACAACCCGTCTATCCTCAGGATATCGGTATTACCCAGATATTGACTGCCATCAGATTCGAGATTAGATTAGATTAGATTACCTTAAATAATTTCTGTCTCTTCTCCAAGTTATCCAATCTCTTCTCCATGTTGGTCAGCTTGCTTTTGAAATCGCTTGCGATGCAACGACACAAGTTCAGCGACTCACCGAATATACGCATTTTACATTTGAATTGGTCGAAGTCGTTGCGGAATCTGTAATAAAATATTAGGATAGCATATTGATTTCTGACATTTACGCGAATATTATACCTACATTGAAATAAAACTATTTTTTACGGATTTTATCGCGTTATATTGATATTATTAACCCCGACGTTTCGGACCTTTTACAGCGTCCACGGTCACGGGTAGACCATGATGGTAGTCTATAAGTCAATATAACGCGATAAAATCCGTAAATAGTAGTTTTATTTCAATATTAGGATAGGTCTATAATCTAACATACCATCGCGTCTGTATTCCCCGAAGGGCTGAGGCAAAAAGTGTCAAAGTTAGTAGGTACACCACTACGACGCTATGACTGTCATAGCGTCTGGTGTAGGTACCTAACCAGAAGACGCCGGTACGAATCCTGCCCGCGGTCGAATTTTTCCTTTGCTAAATAACTTTGAAATCTTGTCATGGAAAATACCAAAAAATACAAAAAGGTAATGTGGGTACCTACATCAACTTCTGTCATTATTTAGCCGTTTCGTCTAATTTTATAGTAAAATATTTTATGTATATGTATTTAGATACCCTATACCTAAATTTATTTAAAAGCAGGTAGGTAGGTATTATTCTTTACCTGGTAATGGATGAAGAAAGGGAAGTATTAGACAAAGCATCATTATTCATATCTATTGATAGACGGCTCATACTGCTTATAGGAGCCTTCAGCCGAGGCCTGGCGTGTTCCTGGGCTATTATGCCATACGAAACAGTTCCATGGTCACTGCTGTCAGAGGAAGATTCGTGTATAACTTTGATTTCTTTAAATTTCTTCACTTTGGGAGGCTTATGATTGTGATCACTGCGACTTGCACACATGTTTTATCTAATACTTATAAATTTACCCACAAAGAATTTTGTTGATAGCAAAAAGTCAAAATGATTGTTACAGAAAGAGAGAGAAGATTTGCTTGAAGTTTCACAGAGTGACGAAGGATGTTAAAGATAAATCTTTAAAAAAATATTGTAGAATTTATTGCCGATATTTAAAAAAAACGTGTGAAATAAGACATTGAGGAAATAAAATAAACTGCCATCTGTTGAGTAAATTGCTAAGCTTGCACATAATTGCTTGTTGAATGGATAGCGTTATTTAAGACTAGATGGCGCTGCAAAACGAATTTAATTTAGCTACTGAACACAAGATGGCGTTAGTTGTATTGCTTATTGAAATTTATGATTGTCACATTTTAATTTGTGTTAAATAATTTATTGGAATAATACAATAATATTTTATTTTTTATTTCAGTGTTGATCCTATTGTAAAATAATAAAAAAATCATATTGATGAGTAAAATTAACCCTTCTTTTTTTCGGTTATAAATAATTAATAAATGTAGTAAAGAAGAATTTGCTTTAATATATATTTGATAAACTAACAAATCAATATTTTACAAGGCACTCTAGATTAAATTACTGTTTAAATAATTTTTTTTTCAAGGGATTTTGCAAGTAGGTGCTTATGATGCAATGCTCTGATTTTTTAAATTGTTACCTATCCATATAATTTGTAATAATTATTGATCTCCTATAAAAAAATTAGGTTCCACCTTTAAATATCATCAATAACTGAAATACATAGACCGTACTTATTAATATTAAATTAAAATCGAACCTTCTGTTAATGCATTATGTAATTATTTCAGTTGTAGAATGAAAGCCTTGATTATAATAGTAAAAATAAATGTTTTGTCTGTGCAATTATGGACGAAGTTATCATCACGAATAACTACCGGAGATTTATTGTGAAGGATGGCACGGTTGACATCTGTCGGGCATGTCACCGCCCGGGTGAATCGATCCGCCACATTATCTCTGGTTGTTCTCGTCTAGCTAACGAAGAGTACTTGCATAGGCACAACCTTGTAGCCAGAATTATCCATCAGCTTTCTCTGAAATACACTCTTGTGGTATCGGAGGTACCGTACTACAGGTATGTGCCCGACCCAGTTCTTGAAAATGGCAATATCACATTGTACTGGGATCGGTCCATCATCACTAACAGGACTATTGTAGCCAATAAGCCTGATATAGTGGTGGTGGACCGAATTGAGAGGCGTGCAATGATTGTTGACATTACCGTCCCGCATGACGGGAACCTCGTGAAAGCCGAGAAAGATAAGCAAATCAAGTATCTTGACTTGGCTCGCGAGGTTGTCGACATGTGGGACGTGGACACAGCGATCATTGTACCGATAGTCGTGTCAGCCAATGGCTTAATAGCCACGAGCCTCGACCAACACCTTAGGAGGCTCTCGTGAGGCGGCTGGGTCAAGGGCTTGATCCAGAAAGCAGTACTGCTGGACACGGCTCGTATTGTTAGGAGATTCCTCTCTCTGGAGCCCTAACCACCGGTAGCTTGGACCCTGCTCCCGATACCGGTGGGCCTCTATTTTTTATATTTTTAAATGTCTTTGTCCTGTTTTATTTTATAAAAATATTTAAAAATGTAATAAATAAGTATTTAAAGACGAATAAAGGAGATAATAAGAATAATACTTTATTTCAGGTGCCATAGACCCATATAAAATATAAAACGTCACGTCTCCTGTAGTGAAAAAAAAAAAATGTTTATACTGCGCCGAAGAGAGACAATAAGATGATGATTTCTGGGTAAATATCCTAAGGATTGATTGTCAGGTTTTTCGATGTTCTGGTAAACACTAACGATTGGTAGGTTAGGATAGTTTAACGAGGAATATAATAAACTACGCATCAAAAATACTGACTGAGCGTCAAAATTACTGATTGTACAACATCAGCGGTGTGGCACAGAGCTCTAACACCTTCCCATGATCTCTTGACCGACTTACAATAATTATACCTAATATGTTAACTGGAACATCTAGTTTCTTCTTTGTCCATTTAAATCTTCATTATTAGTCACACTATAATCTGTTTATAAAAAAATAACAATAATTATTATTTTGACTCTCTGGAGGATCAGCGCAGGCTCTGGACAGTGGAGCTACCTTGAGCAAATAAATTAAAATACATTTATGTTATTTGTAAACTCCATTTATTTCAATTATTTTAATCTTAATTTGTAGATAATTAGAAAAAACGGTTCATATTAATACATATATAGATAATATATTGACTAAATACTTATTTTGAATATTTTCATTATAAAAAAAAGTACTTATGTTATTTTACAGACTTTCTCGCTGATTTCAATCGAGTTTACTTATATAGTATTAAAAAATGAAATTTAGTTTTCCATTTCAATTTATTTAGCTTTATTTTATTCTTTTGCCATGATTAAATTCAGCGAGTTCTGACTTTTACGACTAAATACCAATCGTATTAGATAGTCGACCATTTTGGTCAAAATGACAATTTCCAATATGGTCAAATTTCTAATTCTTGACAATTTTTTTCTTAAAAAATTTATTACATATTTATTTTACTATACTTAGTTAAAAAATACACTGTATTAAAAAATACGAAGCGCGCGGGTAATTAAAAAATTAATACTTTTAGAGATTAAAAGGATTGGCAGTTTTAAAATTTATAGGCCTTTTAAAGTAAAAATAAATAAAAACGACGGGGAAAAATACATAATTTGTAAAAAATACAAGTTTTGTGTGAAAAATTAAATATAACCTACCTATTTACAGATCATTAATATTATAAATAAAAAAAAGAACATGAGAAATTTTCGCTCGCAGTTTCCGTAATAAAATCTTTTTTGACCAGAGACATGGTAACTTTTTCTTAATAATTAGGAACTGGAGTATTTTTTGTACTGTCAATTCAAGATAAAATAATAAAAAAAATATTTGCGAATAATTTTATGGCACTATGTCTCCATATATCATTGTGTTACCAATTTTTACTTTTTTAATTGTAAAAACTTCGTTATTTTTCCATCATTTTACAGACATTTGCATTTTGCATCGTGCGTGTGTTTCGACCCCACTACTTCTGAAAATGAAGGGTTGAAAGACACGCTGGGGGCGACGATCTGTGAGTTTGTTTGACTTCCCGAGGTCTGGTAATCGTACTTGATAATCTGAGGCTTAGTGGTATAAGTAACAATTTTAGGTTTAGTAGTATATGTGATAATTTCGGGTTTAGTAGTAAAAGTAACAATTTCGGGTTTTGTAGTGTAAGTTACAATTTCGGGTTTCGTGGTATAAGTGAAAATTTTGGGTTTGGTTGTGTAAGTGAAATATTCGGGTTTAGTTGTGAATGTTACAATTTCGGGTTTCGTCGTGTAGGTCAGGATTTTGGGCTCACTTTGGTAGAACTTCTTTTCTGTGAAAGTAGCGCTGAATGATTTTTGGATGGGGCCCTTGACTTCTGATCCGAATTCACCGGATTCAGCGAATTTCGTTGATCCTGCTCCGAAGTTTGTTGAGCCGAATTGGCTGTAATCTCCAGATTGGGTTTGACCTTGGAGACCGAAGCCTTTGATGCCGATTACTCCGGAGCCAGTGATAGCTGAGGATCCTGATGTGATTGCTCCTTTAATTCCTGAACTCTTGATGCCGCTGCCATAGGTGGACTTGACTCCTGAGATGATCTTGTTCTTCGTAATCTTGGTGGTGGTGTATTGGGAGAAGCGTACGCTCTCAGTCAGGCCGATGGCCCATTCGTACCATTCCAGGTCAAATTTGTAGAATGAAGCTAGCTGGTTTCCGACCTGGCAACCTGAAGGTAAATAAGAATATTATTATTTTCTAGAAATTAGAGTTCTTCATATAGTTCTATATAACCAGACAGTCGTATACATACACAGCTACATAGCCAGAGCATTTTAAGCGCTGTTATGTAATTATGATATGTTTTTAAAAATTGAAAACTGTCTTTCTTATTGCTGGCACGAAACTAAAATAAAAACTAAAAAACACTATCCCATTTGTCTAACTAATTTACAGGAACTTATACGGCCTAATATATATCAATACATTACATAACACACTATCACGCATGTATTCAGGGAAGGGGTAGGCATAGAAAGAAATAAAACCCACAGTTCGCCAGTACCATTAATATAATATACTGGCGAACATACATTGCCATTAACCAGGCAATCCCATTAATACATTCTCATGCTCAGCAGCTGTTCTGATCACGAATAAAGCATTGCGGGAGTTTCATTCATGTTTTAAAATATGAAGGTGCTTACCAGAGTCCCAGGAGTAGATTCCTCTAAGCACGAAGTGGTTGTCACCGGTTGTACACGCGAGAGCACTGCCAATGTCCACCTGAAAACGTTAGCACGAGGTTATTACAAGTTCAGGGACAGCCATCCAGCCTTCATGAGTCTGTGGGCGGCTGACTTGGAGAGTCCACTGCCCGAAACAATAGCTACAGAAAGCGGCGCCGTGGTTGCCACACGTAGACCGTCGATTGGTATGCGAGATCTCTGTTATTTGCCCAATAATGTCGCTGGCTACATTATCCATCAAACCGGAACACAATAATGTTAGCACATTATTGCTTAACGGGACAATATTTGGCAAAACTGTGGTACCCGAATACCATAGAAAACGTATCCATACTAACTCAGCAGCAGAAATACACAACCTCATTTTTACATCTCATGCTTTAATAGTAGAAACAACATTGATATGGAACCTGCACAGGTAAGGGGACCCCATCCAAGGCCTCGAAGGTGTTCCACTTCACACTAGACCAGCGTACTTGACAATAAATAAGATTTATTTCAAGATTTCAAGACAAAGGAACTGTTATAAGTCAAGATTTTTAGTACTAGTCGGCATTTCTCTTATAAAATCCAGATAGGAGTATAACGATGTAGAGCAAGGCTTTCTGGATAAAGAAGAGCCCTAGCGGCTTAGAAAAGACCAGTCCCAACTAACGTCATGCATGCATCAGTCATCGTGTAACTCAATCATATTATCAGGGGCTCAACTATCCATCACACGATATTACCAGATCAGCCGGACTTTTTCGTAACTGACATAAAAACTTCAATGGACTCATTGTCCATTTCTTCATCATCAACTTATCTATTATACCACTGCTGGACACGTGTTAGCAGACTTGATACGCCGTCGAAAATCTCTCAGGAATGCAGGTTTCCTCACGATGTTTACCTTCACCGAACGTGTCTTAGATTCGAAATCGAGGTCTATAACTTGGCAGCTTTTCTATCTATCACAAGTTATTCTAGTTTCTTACCTTGCAGATGTTGTTGGCTGGGTTGGTAGGTTGTGCGCAAACACAGCTGTCCTGGGCGTAGTATTCTTGCAAGTGTGGGTATTCCTGTGTGATCTTGGACTGGCATTCGCCTGGGTTCAGGAGCGACACGTTCAGACCATGCATGACGCTGCCCAGGAGATGAGCTGGAAAGAATGAGAAAGAGAGTTAGAGACTTTTGGATGCTTCAACACAAATGACCTGGACCAATGAGCAGATTTAGCTAATTTTTTTTATTTCGGCATAAACTGTTACTGTTTAGCTCATGATAGAAGAATTAGGAACACTTAGAGAGGTAGACCGGTTTCAAGACAGGTAGGGCATAGTGGGATTAATTCCACGCAAGATAAAGCTGCCCGACTGCTTTACAGAAACTCAAAAGTGAAATAACACTGCTTTCAGCTGTATTGTGTTCCTAACGGTGAGCAAGGTTGTCAGTGCTCCGCGAGGAACCGTTGTGTTGGCATTGGAAGGACTTTAACCCTTATACTGCCAACTGTTCCTCTTTTGTTTAACAGGGTCGGCAACGCGCAAGTGATACTCCTGGTGTTACAAGCGTCTATAGGCTACGGTAACCGCTTGCCATCAGGTGGGACGTATGCTTGTTTGCCACCTTAGTGTGTAAATAAAAATAAAACAGCCTCGAAAGGCATGTTTAACTGTTGGTCAGTTGACAGTTAGTATGAGAAGTCAGAAGTTTGACACGGCTTGAGCTATTTTTCCATTGGAGTTTTTCCCAATTCCATGGGAATTTCCGCTGTCGTATAATTAGCTACACACCAAATTTCAAATTCCGAATCCCAGCGGTTTTAGCTATGTGTTGATTTATCAGCCTGGTATAATTTTGAAATTTATTTTTGATCTCGCAGACCCGGAAGATCCGCTTAAAATACCATATTCATCGACCTTAAAATGTATGGTAAAAAAATATGTTAATTTTACAAAAACTCTTTGCGAAACGACATAAATGTTCCAAATAAATATATTATCTATATACAATTAGCATATAAACTATAGAATTATAACACAATAACATTATAAAATATAACAAATAAATTATATTGTGAAATTGTTTAGTTTTTTGCAACTATTGGCATTTGGAAGCAATCAATTTTATTCTGTTGGTTAATATTCATATGACAAGGTTAAGTATCGCACTCATGACATGTATTGTGCTAATATATTTAACCTGTCAAGCAAGTCATTGCAAGATACGAGAGGTAATCTATTGTTTTTTAAAGTCGGCACCGAAATTTGACGAAAGGCTGACTTTGACGACGTGTTTTTAGGCCTGGGCGACAAAGGCTCTAGCCCCGGAGCCTACACAAGGTATCCTCCACAGGGGATATTTTTGTCTGTTCCATCAATTCGGAACTTCCACTTCTTGGTTGCTCCAGGGCTTCCACAGCCTTCAATCCGACCATGGACGGACTGCTGAGGTCGTAGGTATTACAGGACACAAATATTTATGAGAAGAACATAAGTGTTTGTGTTGGACTGGGTCTTTCTTATGTATTTACAAAAATAGGACGTACCTAAGTATTATATCGATTGTCTAGTACCCAAAGAACAAGCTCTGCTTAATTTGAGACTAAAATGTCCTAAATATGTTTATTAATAAATGTTTATTTCTACATTTATAGCAAATAACTCTGACATGTTTTTTTTAAATGCTATGCCCTCGCCTCTTGCCCCAAAGGGTTAACAAGAGGTGAATTGTTGTACACCCTATAATTCACCTGTTTTTTTTGGGTCCAATTTATAGAAGGTGAGTTTATTCAGGTCCAAATCCAAACTCCGAGCTACTACTGAGAATTTCATACTCGTAGCAAAATTCACGACCTGGGAGCTGATCCCAGGATCAGCCACGCTATCGTGCTAATGAGGCAGGTTTTATTTCTTTCAGTTATTGACTTTAGTAAGTTACACACTGAATTTTCATATCATCACGCCTATATTCCCTGAAGTGATAGGCAGAATGTACATCGGGATCTATGTAATAAAGGCAAAAACTGAATTCGGTGAATTATTATTATTAACTACCTTTTTAGCAGTTGCAGTGCTGCGCGAGGAAACGTTGTGTTGGCAGTGGGAGGACTTTGACCCTTATACCGCCAACCCAACTATTCCTCTTTCGTTTTCGTTCAGGGTCGGCAACGCGCAAGTGATACCCCTGGGGGTTTAGACAAGTGGCAATCTGACAATCGAATCGACGAACGAATAGAAACAAAATGTATGGGAATGACATCTATGATCGCCCGATTTGTCGAAAGCTTATGTCATTTCCATAATTTTTGTTTCGATTGTCAGATTGCCACTTGTCTACAGGCGCTGGTGTTGCAAGCGTCTATAGGCTACGGTAACCGCTTACCATCAGGTGGACCGTATGCTTGTTTGCCACCTTAGTGGTATAAAAAAAAGGAGATATACATACATACACTCATGCCTTTTTCCCATGGGGGTAAGCAGGAACTAAAGGATGCCATTTGCTACGATTCTTGCATATTTCTACTTTAAAGATATCTTCAATTTTATTATATTCCTTATAGATTTGGACATAAATATTTAAAAAATATTTATGATAATTACATAAAACAGCTTAATAACTATGTATGAGTCAATAAATTCTATAATATTAATATAATTTATCTGTTTTTTTTTATTAACACGTCGATCCCAAGGCGAATAAAGATAATTATTTAAAAAATCGATGAGTTTATTGTAAATAATTATTATTGATATTAGGTATGCATTGGAGCGCATTTTTATGCGTGTGACATTGCACTTTAATAATAGCAGTTATACCCTAATGATATCACCATTGGACTGCCAAGTGAAAGGTCTCGAGTTCAAATCCAAGGCACCTGTGACTTTTCGAAATCATGTGCTTATTAATAATTTAATTATCGCTCGCTTAAACGGTGAAGGAAAACATCGTGAGGAAACCTTCAGCGTGAACAGCGTGGTTGACAATAGCCTAATCGCTCTCATTCTGGAAGAAACCCATGCCCAGCAGTGGGACAGTATACGGGTTGATGATGATTGCAATTTGATTACCAGTCGACCGATCAATTTAATAATTAATCGACTATAAAAAAATGTTAACAGTGGTCCTGAGCAACTGCTACACGGTCCCCGGTAAGATTCCCAGGTCAAGCAGAGTTCAGCGGACTTGGGGTCTACAGTCGCCCATTGCACTTAGCTTTCCTGGAAGGTCCGTTAATGGACGTCCGTGGTGGGATCGCGGATCATGCGAGAGCGATTCCCGTGATCCCACCACTATGGAAGGTGGTGGTTTTAGTCGGTATGTTGGCCACCTGGCCGGAGAGCCCGATTAATGGCAATAAGATCGTCCTCTATTACATATTATAAACATAGCGGCAAACTGTGTGTGTATTCTGGTATGGTCACCAACGAAAGTAGCTGAATACAGCTAAATTTTGAAAACATCACAACTCCAAAACTAGCCAAGAGGTTTTTTCGATTAAGGTAACCTAAATATTTAATGGTCATCTATGCAATTATTTCGCATAACCTTCACAGGTCAATAACTTTATACTTAAAAATCACATTGAAGATTGCAACAAGTGCAGCGACTTTCGTTGCTGACTGTACAACTCTGTATTCGGGGAACACAGGCGTGATGTTATGAATGTTATGTTTTTTTTTATATACTACTAGGGTGGCAAACAAGCATACAGCCCACCTGATGGTAAGCGGTTATCGTAGTTTATAGACGCTTGTAACACCAGGGGTATCACTTGCGCGTTGCCGACCCTGTAAAACGAAAGGGGAATAGTTGGGTTGACAGTTATAAGGGACAAAGTCCCCTCTATGCCAACACAACGTTTCCTCGCGGAGCACTGGCAACCTTGCTCACCGTAAGAAACACAACACAGCTCAAAGCAGTGTTATTTCACTTGGATTTTCTGCAAAGCGGAGGTTCCCCAGTCGGGCAAACCAATTTGAGTGGAATTACTCCCACTATGCCCTACCTCTCTTGCCTAAATATGTAGTGTAGGTATACATATGTGCCTCGTGGGCAGACTACGATGCCAATAAATCAAATTAAGGATGATAATTAGTACTTATTAGGCCAATAAATATGCTAAAAACATATTTACGTGGTAAATTTAAATATTTTGATATGTATCATCATTATGTGTTCAAGATTTTGCGATAGGCATAATTTATTATGTGCCTAGAATTTCCTTCCACCGTGTTAAGAAAAAAAACTTATGTGACATTTAAAAAAATAATATTTATAGTGCTATCAAGCTATCTTAACTTCGACTGAGTGTTGTTAATAAAATAAAACCAAAAAGGAATTATACAACTTGTAACATGAATAATGTACACTGTAGCGACATCTACCGCGCTACATAGAACTACGAAGTCCTGAATCGCGCAAGCAACATTCGCAACGACAAGTTGCATATATACTACCGCCCGACATCAACCGTCGGGCCGTGGCCCGCCAGGCAAAACACCCGCCTGGTTGGAGGGTCCTCCCTTTTCGTTGGAGGGGCAATACACCTCGCCTCTCCACACACACTTTGAAAGAAGTTTATGAGGGATCATGGCTAAGTAATCACTAGGCTGATCTACCGATCTGAAAGGTTAAGCTGCGCTAGCAGCGGTCTGTCTATGGATGGGTGAACATTCTTAACAAATTTATTTATTTATTCATAGGAAAACAAACAGCATTCATATTAACATTTAAACAAGTTAAATTACTGTGACACAAAAAGCCAATAAAGTTTTCACTATTGTGTTTAAATGGAGTGAACATATTTTTTTATAGACAAAGAAAAGAAAAAGTAGTCGTTTTTGACAATTCCTAGATTTGAAATACTGTTTAAAAAAAAAGGACAAAAAAATACTACTGGAGGGGTGAAACGAAATTCGGAGAGCACGTAAAGCCATCAGTCCCGTTGTCATACTCGGAACTTCTACGACAATCATTAAGCCTGACAACCAGTCTATCCTCAGGATATCGATAATTACCTAGAAAATTGGGTTACGGAGGTCTGAGCAGACGCTTCGTGTTATTATCACGAAACGAAAGAGGAATAGTTGATTTGGTAGAAGTCCCCCCACTGCCAACACACCGTTTCCTCGTGGAGCACTGGCAACCTTGCTCACCGTAAGAAACACAACACAGCTCAAAGCAGTGTTATTTAACTTCGATTTTCTGCAAGGCGGAGGTACTTCCCCAATCGGGCAGCTCCAATTTGAGTGGAATTACTCCCACTAACCCAATTTTAAGAGAAGTATGGCTACTTCTCTTAAAATTGGGTTTGCGGACTCCTACCGACTAAAAATTAAACAGAATCCATGACCTAAGCCTGGTTATTCAGGACCTTCAATTCAAAATTGAAATTCAATCATCTCAAAAAGTCAAAGTCGAAATTATTTATTTAAATTGCAACTTTATTAATTATTACACACGTATAGTGTGACTTGGAATTACTAGAAAAATGTAATTAAATATTTTAAATTCTAACAAGAATTTGTTCATGTAAATAATGACTGCATTATTCTACAAAGGCCGAGGAGATTGTAGAGTACTTCCGCATCAAGACCAAATACTTAAACTGTTTCGTTAGTCTAGTGATCCTAAGCGCGACTGCTACCCTAGAGGTATTTAGTTCGATTCCCAGGTCGAGTGACGTTAAGTCGCCCATAGCACTTGGCCCTCGAGGAGGGTCCGCCATTGGACTCCGTGGTGGGATCGCGGATCATGCGAGGACGATTCCCGTGATCCCACCACTAAGCGGAAGGTGGTAGTGGTGGTCGTTTTAGTCGGTATGCTGGCCACCTGGCCGGAGAACCCGACATAACCGTCCCGCGTCCCCGAGCACGGCGGCATGCATAAGGCGCATTTTCCTACCCGAAAAAAAAGGTAAGGTGGTATTGGGATTTCTATGAAATTCTCAGTAGCAGCTCGGAGTATGGATTTGTGCCCGGTTAATGACAATTAGGCTCGCCCCCTGTTACATGGTACCTAAACATACCGGCGACCTTTGAGTGTACATTGCCCTCTGCCTAACCCTTCGGAGAATACAGGCGTAATAGTATGTAAACTCAATACTGTAAAATAGTAAAATCTAAATACTTAGACGTAAATTAACAATTTTATATTAAGAATCATGTATTTGTGATTATTGTTTCAACTTATCCTAAATACCTTAGAAAATACCAAGTAAATTACATTCAATAAAATGTTAATTCAAATGCTGTCACATTCATTTACAATAAAATTGTATTTAAAACAAGTTGACCTGTGAAAAATTTCCGTTACATTTTGCAATACATTTTGAAGTCACGGAAACTTTTTGGAATACAACGTAGAAGTTACGTAGGATGACCAAGAAAAGCATTAATAAATACTTTTATTTTATATTATAATATATTTATATTACAAAATTTCGGTATTTTTTTTAAGACAATGTTTTTTTTTTTATGGGATAACGGGCAAACGAGCTGACGGATCGCCTGAAGTTAAGCGATTTCCGCCTCCCACAGACACCCGCAACACCAGAGGAGTCATAAGGAGTAAAAAGGAGTAGGTACGCTTTTTTCTTCAAGGTTTGAAGGTTTGATCCGGAAATACTGCAGGCGAGAGTTCATTCCACAGTTGTGCGAGCCAGAATTTTTCTAGAGAAACGCACAGTAGTGGACTGCCAACCATCTAGATGATGGGGATGGAACTGCTGTCGCGTGGAACGACGGCGGAAAGCGGCAGCAGGGATCAAGGTATTATTGTGATGAAAGCGACTACACTCGGACTAGACACAGTCATACACTCATGGATGAGGATCATTTAAGGATGGTTTAATTTCGATTGCACTGATTAAAGATAGCCTTCTATGGTAATTTTATTAAGAATAAATCACAACGCTATTTAAGTATTTATTCATAAAAAATCATTAACTAATTATGTGGTAATCAAAATATATTAAGTATAATTATACGAAAAAATATTTTTCGTAATAAAATAAATGAATAAATAAATCAGAAAAAAAATGCATTCCAAAACTTTCCGTTAACATTCTAAACATTAAAATATTCACTTAAGTTAGTAATTACTATGAAAATTGCTTTAAGATGCATTTGAGATACTTCGATACTTAAATATCATGCAAATTATAAACTAATGATATTCTGTGACATTTAAAAACCAACTTAATTTACCAATTTATTGCTTATTGGCAGTGATTAGAGCTTATAGCACCGGATAGGCACGGTGGTCTACTTTGAAATACATGCACAATTATACATTGCAGGGTTAAGAAGGTCAGTTTTGATGTATAATAATCCTTACTAATCCTTATCCTTACTTTATTTAATATTATAAATGCGAAAGGAACTCTGTATGTCTGTGTTCCGCAATCACGCCGAAACTACTTAACCGATTTAAATGATATTTAGTACAGAGATAGTCTAGAGCCTGAGAGGGCAAGTGAGTTTTTAGTCGGTACGAGTCCAATATAACTTGCCGCCTCCCCGGGTATTTTTTTATACTACTAAGGTGGCAAACAAGCATACGGTCTTCCTGTGGTAAGCGGTTACCGTAGCCTATACACGCTTGCAACACCAGGATTATCACTTGCGCGTTGCCAACCCTGTATTGAAAGAGGAATAGTTGGGTTGACAGTATAAGGGTCAAAGTCCCCCCCACTGCCAACACAACGTTTCCTCGTGGAGCACTGACAACCTTGCTCACCGTTATTTTCACCGCCGATTTTCTGCAAGGCGGAGGTACTTCCCCTTATGTAAATATTATTTTTATACCATTATGGTGGCAAACAAGCATACGGCCCACCTGATGGTAAGCGGTTAGCGTATCCTATAGACGCTTGCACAACACCAGGAGTATCAGTGCGCGTTGCCAACCCTGTCAAACGAAAGAGTTCGATTTTCTGGAGGTACTTCCCCAGACGGGCAGTTCCAATTTGAGTGGAATTACTCCCCCCTACCCTAACTCTCTTTTCACGGTATTGAGAATAACTAAATACATGAATACGGGTAGCATTGAAGGGCGCAGCTTGATTATAATATGACAGTGGAATTTCTCGAAAAAAAATTTTCTCAATTAGTTTTACAAAATGTTTAAGTACAAAATTAATGGCGCTTGTCGATATCTTGGTCCGCGTGAAGATGATTACATTACGACACCGTGCAGTAACACGCGTGAACAATAACCGGTTGGGTTTTGTACCGTTAGCAACACAATCAAGGTTTTATTGGAAATATATTTTTCATTAGCATTTTATGAGAAACTCGCTGTTGATTTTTTACAAAAGCCTATGTCAATCCAAGGTTTAACATAGCTCCTTACTGGGCTCAGGTAATTATACATATACATATAGGCACCTGTAACTATGTAAGAAAAACTTGCAATTTAAATTAGACCTGTCTTTTATGCCTAGCTGTATTTTATACATTTGTAATCTTAACATTACTAAATGATAAATGATATTTATTTCTGTAAATATATCTTTTAAAGACACTTTTACAAGTCAATATATTACATATTTTTTTAAGTTAGATGGATCCGGCATTTCCTAGCTGACGACCTCTGAGAAGAAACGCCGAAACAAACTCAGAGAATCATAGTCTCTTTTAAAGTCCAGACATTGTATAGTAACAAATATGTGTCTTACAATGTAGGGCAAAGTCTGAAATGGCTTTTTGAAGAAAGACCCATAGCAGCTTTGAGTAGACCAGTCCCAACCGACGGCACGCATGCATCAGTCATTGTCGCACGAAATTGTTCACTCATGTAATTATCAATTTATAATTATTAGATTTCAGTCACAACTTATGATACGTAAAAGATACGTAATGATCACAAAAATTAAAAATACCAAAGTTCCTACCTATGTAAATTAGCAACAAAGATATTTCAGTTAACAATTAAAAAAATGCAAATTTTAAACTATAAACGCTGAATTCCTTTAAAATCGAGTCTTCGTCATTATCACCAGCCATTTAATATAATTGGCGAAATAAAAACAATCAAGTATCATATTAAAAATCTGCATACAAAAATAAATTCCATATTTTTTTAAAAACACATATTGATTTTGTCTGATTGTTCTGAAGCATGCATTTATTCATTATAATTTCTATCATTAAACAATTTGGTCACGTATTGCTAATTTAGTTATATTTTTTAAAGAATTTCAACGAAAGAGGTTATCTATGCGTCTGTGCCTGTGTTACCTCATTTCAACCAATTTCAATAATTTTGATATTTGACACTTGAGAAGAGACATTGAAATATGCACGGGATAGATAAATAATATCTCTGCGATTTACACAAATAACATTCAATTCATCATTCACGAGCCTTTTCCAACTATGTTGGTGTCGGCTTCCAGTCAAACCAGAGGGTCTACTCCCTATCTCCGTCAACGAAGTTACGAGCCGTTCGAAAGTTCTCCAAAACTTCGGAGTCCGATAAAACAAGTGTTAAATTAAATTTTTCGAACGGGTAAAAACACATCGAGAGTAGGGACAACTGTCAAATTGTGTTGTCATTCATTCTTAGTTTGGGCCCCAAACGAATCATCCATCCGTAGGTGATACGGAGTAGGAAACGCCCGTAACTAAGGTCGAAACTACGGACTTCGCGGTTAGGAAGTAGACCCCCAGATGCGGCTGAATATCAGTATTGTGCACGAAGCTACTGCTATCAGACCTCCGTAACCCAATTTCTGGACAATACCGATATCCTGTATGGAGGATAGATTGGTTCTCAGTATTTGGGCTTCTGGCTACCACTGAACATTGTTATAGTTGTTATGACAACTGGGACTGGGACGGCACGGAGGGGTCTCGATGTGTTAAGAATCGCTCCGCTCCCGCTCAGCGCTGCAGCTTGATTTTTGCTTGCTGCAGCATAGTGTTGAGGTGGGGACCTATTCTGATATCGCACAAGATAACGTCCTTCCTTAGTTTAAGACTTGAATATATTGTTTTGTATTTTGTCCTGTGTTGTGGCTGTCAGAATAAATTTTCTTTCTTTCTTCTTTTCTTGTACCCAAATTGACCGCAGTTAGTGCAGCTCAACCTTGCAGATTGATTGACCAATGTAGTTTTATTATTAAAAAACACATCCTACAATTATTATTGTTGTCTAAAATCAATGTTATTTCCATTGACATGCTAAATTTGATCGCCTTGATATTGTATTAAGGCAATTCAAGTTAACAAAACCCAATTATAATCATTATACTTAATTTATTCCGTTTGTTATGTTGTGTGCAAATTCCGCGATGAATCGTCGTGTCACGGAAACCTTGAATTTTAATATCCATAATCTTATTTATATCAAATATCTTGTGCTTACCTAATATGGCTAGAATGGGGCGAGTTGTATTCTGTATTAAAATTTGAGAGGATTAATTCCGTCTGATTGTTCAACTTAGAAAAAAATCTAGTTTGGAGTTTTTAACGGAAAACTTATGAATTTTTAACGGAAAATAATTTTTAATAAAAAATTTACGAAAAATTTCAATCAATTTATTATTCAATGTTTTTTAATGTTTATTGGTGTTTTTAAATTTATTATTTCATATTTCTTTATTTATTGTATGAACATTTATGAACACAACAAAACTATCACACAGAAAGTCAAAATAATCACCACAAAATTAAAATATTATATATTTAATTATATTGAAATATTGTATTGTATTTTGTGATGATTATTACTAAATTATAAATAACTAGCGACCCGGGTTTCGCACAGGTGTAATGTATTGATAAAAATGCATGTAATGTACAGACGCCAGCAGGTCAAGCTATCCAAAACTGTCAAATTTTGCCAATTGAATATGAACCTTATTTATTGGTAATAAACTTGAAAATCTATCAAAGAAATTTGACAGATTGTGTTAGCTTGATGTGCTCGCCTCGTACGTATAAACCGTCCCGAAGTAATTCTCTAAGTAATATATCTAGTAAAAACTGTATCAGAAACCGTTGCGTAGTTTAGAAGAAGTTAACAGAAAGACTGACGGAGACAACGATAATGTTTTATACTTCTTAAATATTTAATAGTAAATTTCGGGGTATCTGTTATATATTCGTCATCATTATCAACCTATTTACTGCCCCACTGCTGGGCACAAGTCTCCCTTCAGAATACTGAGGTTTGACCAATCTTAATGTACACACACACAATACCACTCGCACGTAATACCTTTTTTTCTGTTTACGGGGGAAACTTTCAAAAGACTACCGGTCTACGGGGGGAAACCCTCAAAAGGCTACCTGTCTACGGGGGGAAGCCCTCAAAAGGCTACCGGTCTACGGGGGGAAACCCTCAAAAGGCTACCGGTCTACGGGGGGAAACCCTCAAAAGGCTACCGGTCTACGGGACGAAACCCTCAAAAGGCTACCGGTCTACGGGGGCAACCCTCAAAAGGCTACCGGTCTACGGGAGTTAATCCGGGGTCCGGGGAGTGTGGGATTCTTATCCACTAAAACCACTCCGGTGGCCACCATCAGCACATGGAGGGGGCCACTATGTCCTCTTAATAGACCACCCCAAAACCCCCCTGTGCAAGGCCTATTATGGCACATCCCTGGGAGCGCACTTAATACCTACACGTATTCAATTTCTTGTTAAAATATTTTAAGTATTTTTTTTGTTAAACATATACTAAGGTGTATGAACTTAAAATATTTGTAGGTAGGTAAGTTTTAAATAGATTATGACGTGATGATTTATTTAAAAACAGGTCATAGGACATACCTATATGGATTTTGGCCTCTCGCTACTTCGCAGTGTGTGTACCTTTTTGACGAATTGCTCTATCTACGTATTTGTATTTTTTAATGCGTCATCAGTTTTTCCGGAGGCGTGGGAACTACTAGTACAGTCAAAAAAAGAGTTAAGTATACAGATAGCAAACGAAATATATGCTTTTTTATACAGATTTTAACATAATTTTGACGCACTTACAATACCTACGTTACGACACATATTGCATGATACATTATTACACTATCTTTATCAAAACACAGATTATTAATTAGCTGCCTGTATACCTAACTCTTTTGTTGACCGTACTACTAAGTTGCTTACTTTGCATTAAAGTTAATCAATCCATCTCCAGGTTAAGTAATATTTATTTATACATATTGTACAGAGAAGCGTACAAAGGCGGTCTTAATGCCTTAGGCATTTTCTACCAGACAAACTTATAATAACCTTACCGATGATCACCCGATATGTAAGGTAAAGCTGCGCTAGTTATGATCAGTTTAAGGACGACCATACTTAAAACATGAAGGAAAATATCGTGAGGAAACCTGTCAGATTTTCTTGATGGCGTGTGAAGTCTGCCAACTCGCATTAGGCCAGCGTGGTGGACTTTAGAGCCTAATCCCTCTCATT
This sequence comes from Acronicta alni, assembly GCA_964056405.1. Taxonomy (NCBI): domain Eukaryota; kingdom Metazoa; phylum Arthropoda; class Insecta; order Lepidoptera; family Noctuidae; genus Acronicta; species Acronicta alni. The sequence continues at coordinate 7,519,510 of OZ043942.1, forward strand.
CTAAGTGGAGACCCGTGTCCAGCAGTGGGACAGTATATGAGTTGACCATGATGAAGGTTAAGGTAGCTTTCAGCATCCGGCTTTCGTCTATAATCTATTTCTATGCGTTCAGTTCTCCGAAACTGTTTGGATCACAAATCAAATAATTAATTATTCATTCTCAAATAATTGTATACCAATGGCGTTTGAGTTGGAACAAAAAATTATATTTGTTCTCGCAAGGCCAAATATTATTTGATTAATAAGTAAAACACGTGTCTTTGTAAGTTAATAACATCATTTTTCCTGTAAGTATCTGTTTTTATTGAAATAATATGAGAGATTTTTTAATAATGTCAGAAGGGTAGGGCATAGTGGGAGTCATTCCACTCAAATTGGAGCTGCCCGACTGGGTAAGTACCTCCGCTTTGCAGAAAATCGAAGTGAAATAACACTGCTTGAGCTGTGTTGTGTTTCTTACGGTGAGCAAGGTACTAGTACAATGTACTAGCGAATCAATACTTTACAAAATCTCACGGACTTTAAAACAGATTTTTTAATAAAAATATATATTACAGCACTGTTTTTTGCTCATGTTAAAATTAGCATCATTGCTTTAATCTGCTTAAAAATATTAATTAAAACAGTAAAGATTAAATGATACATGTAATTAACAGTAGCAGCCGAGTTCATTATAATTATGACTTATGAGTAATAATTTTACGCAGTTTTAAAATTCACATCCGTCTCTTAATTTTTACATGGTAAATAAAAAAACTATGCGTAGTCTTATATTCGGGAGGTTCGGTGCCACTTGCTGCAGTCACTTCGAGGAAAGAAGACAGAAAGAAAGAAAGAAAGAAACATTTTATCGCAATAAAAAGGGACATAGCAAGTATACGGCTGATGGTAAGCGGTTGCCGTAGCCTATAGACGCTTGTAACACCAGGGGTATCACTTACGCGTCGCCGACCTTGTAAAATGAAAGAGGAATATCTAGTGGGGTTGGCAGAAAAAGGGTCAAAGTCCCCCCCACTTCCAACACAACGTTTCCTCGTGGAGCACTGGCAATCTTGCTCACCGTAAGGAACACAACACGGCTCAAAACAGTGTTATTTCACTTCGATTAATCTGCAAGGTGGAGGTACTTCCCCAGTCGGGCAGTTCTAATTTGAGTGGAATATATAAAACTCTCATAAAAGTTGGGAATATTTAGGCTGCTTCATAAGATAATAGATACTTATAAAGAATATTATCTTTTCTGTATTAATAATTTCAGCCATGACACAGTATAATAGCAATTTTTATTTGATAATTTACTTAATTAAGTCTCCACTCGTTTTTATTAAAAAAATAATCTTAAACACAACCTTTTTATTACTTGGATCGCTTTAAAAAATAATAATATTATAATCGCGATTTTTTATATTTGTTTTGCTGTCCGTACGTTTCGACACTGACCCCAATAGGGTCGCACTTTCATTCCTTTTCGTTAAATTTCGCCTCGCTTCTCTATATCGTACTGTGACCCTATTGAGATGGGCTGAGGTGCTGGATTTTTCCAAAATGACGTGAGTTGACAGTATGGACAGTGATAGCCTAGTGATGTGACTACTGAACTGCCGAGTCATAAATGATAAATGATATTTATTTCTGCAAATAGATCTTTTAAAGACACTTTTACAAGTCATTATTTTACTTTTTTTTTAAGCCAGATGAATCCGGAATTCCCTAACTGATGACTGAGAAGAAACACCGAAACAAACTCATAGAATCATAGTCTCTTTTAAAGTCCAGACATAGGCTATTAGCAAACATGTTAGTGTTACAATGTAGGGCAATGTCTGAAATGACTTTTTGAAGAAAGACCCATAGCGGCTTTGAGTAGACCAGTCCCATAGGTATTGAGTTCGAGTCCAAGGTGCCTTTGAGTTTACAAAATGATTTACGTATTAATAATTAATTTATTATTACTCGCTTAAATGGTGAAGGAAAAACATCGTAAGGAAACTAACAAGCCTGAGGTGTAAAGTCTGCCTATTAGGCCAGCGTGGTGGACTATGATTACGAGTGATAAGCACATGGATTCGAAAGTCAGAGGTGCGTGCCTTGGATTCTAACTCGAGATCTTCGACTTGGCAGTCCAATGGTCATACCACTAGGCTATTCAATGGAGTGGTATAACCTCAGGACGAACAGCATGAACACCTTCAATAAGAGGTCACCACGTAGAGGCTACGATATTCATGGTTCTTGAATTTTAGCAGAAACCGGATCTAGCACATATTCTAGGAAAACAGTAGGTTTAAAGAACTTCCTAGACTATAAGGTCGAATAGGTTCAAATAAGCTATTAAGGTCGTTTAGCGAAAGCTTATTATAAAAACAAATAATGACCCAGTTACTGATAACACGAGTTTGTAATAGGTTGAATAATCTTGGTTTTTTTTCTGTTTAAATGATGTAAGGGTTAAATGTTAAGTGGGTTTCGGTAACCCTGCTTAATATGTAAGGGGGCTCGTGGCTTAATGGAAGCTAATATGTCAGGTTAAGCTGACTTCATCGCGACCAGTAAATGGAATAATCTCGTTAGTATATTATATACGATAGTTTAAAACCATGGAGTTTCTTGTCGGTTCTTTTCCATAGGAAACGATTAATTTGGAACTGTGCACCTAGACTCGACATTTCATAAGTGCCTGTATATGGTTTATATGAAAATCAAACTATTTTGATTTTTCAGTAAAAGATACATTGACGTAACACACCTAATTAGCCTTATGGTTCTAAAAGAAACTACTTCGCTAGAGGTCCTGACTTTGATTCCTAGGTCGAGCAGTGTTATTCTAAAATTCTCAGTAGCAGCTCGGACTTAGGAATTGTGAAATCATTCTAGAAAATAAATAATTATATTTAACATATTGATTTCTGACATTTACGCGAATATTATACATTGAAATAAAACTACTTTTTACGGATTTTATCGCGTTATGGTCACGGTCATGGTCATGGACGCTGTAAAGGGTCCGAAACGTTGGGATTAATAATATCAATATAACGCGATAAAATCCGTAAAAAGTAGTTTTATTTCAATAATTATATTTAATTCTTTCTCCGAGCCTTTTCCCAATTATATTGGGTGGCTTCCAGTGTAACCAGATGCGGCTGAATATCAGTATTTTACACGAAGCGACTGCCATCAGACCTCCGCAACCCAATTTTTGGGTAATGCCGATACATTGACGATAGACTGGTTGTCAGGCTTTTTGGGCTTCTGACTACCACTAACGATTGTCATAGGTGTTCGTAAGACAACCAGGACCGACGACTTTACGTACTCTTTGAGGCACGGAGGGGTCTCGATGTGTTAATGGTCACCCATCCAAATACTGACCGCGACTAGCGCAGCTTAACCTTGCAGATCGGTTGATCAGCTTAGTTATTACTTAGCCACGAGCCCCTTAAGTAAATAATTATATTTAATTAAATTATTAACTAAGTACCAATGAGGTCTACAACAGTCTAAAGTTGAAATAATTACGCAATACATACTTAAATTCATTGTCACCAAATTCTTAAAAAACCATGTCGTAAACTGTGTGAAATCGTGCTGCTGTCATTTTCAACTTTCTAACACTTAATTTTTCACAAATAAGGTCGAAATTCGCATCAAAATAGTGTTTTGGCCGTAAAATTAAGTTTGCCTGCGATTTTTCGCAGCCAGTATAATTTGAACTCTCTGTAAGCGTTTTCTTTAACAAATAAAAGAACGTTGGATGCTTTATGAGTGTCAACTTATGTTGGTTATTAGGTTTCATTTTAGTGTGCAAAACTGATATATTGATACATAGCATATTGTCAATATTTATTTTTTACGCAATCTGGGTTTTTAGAACTTGAATTCTAAGTATATTGAGAGGTCAATTGTCAAGAGTCAACTGTGACAACTTTGAAACTATTAATAGCAACGAGAATTGTTAACACGAATACATATTATTAATTATATTCTCAAGAAAAAGATTAATATTGTAAAGCAATGTAGATTCATCAAAAAGCTCAGGTGCGTACTCGCAACCTGCGTTTGTTTTTGACAAGATAATAATAATATTAAATATTCTTGGACAATTTTACACAGCACCATCTAGTCCTAAACTAAGCAGAGCTTGTACTATGGGTACTAGACAATGGATATAATACTTATATACATATAGATATGCAAATGAAGTATTGTAAGAATCGTAGCAAGTGGCGTTCTTTAGTTTCTGCCTTTCTTTTTATCATCAGCAACCCATATGATGATTTCTGATTTCTGACATTTACGCGAATATTATACATTGAAATAAAACTACCTTTTACGGATTTTATCGCGTTATATTGATATTATTAATCCCGACGTTTCGGACCCGTTACAGCGTCCATGGTCACGGGTAGACTCAAAGTATTTTTATTTCAACCCATATACTGTCCCACTGCTGGGCACGGGTCTCCTAGATAAAGATATAGTCCACCACGCTGGTCTAATGCGGGTTGGCAGACTTCACATGCCAAGAAAATCTCTTAGACATGCAGGTTTCCTCACGATGTTTTTCTTCACCGTTTTAAGCGAGTGATAATTAATTATTAATACGCACATGATTTCGAGAAGTCAGAGGTGCGTGGGTTGGATTCGAAATGGAGATCATTGACTTGGCAGTCATATGATTGCTAAATTTTTTTTTATACTACGGAAATTCCTCTAGCGTCCGGGGAGGTGGCAGGGTGTGTTGGACTCGTACCGTCTAAAAACCGCACTTGCCTTCACCTGCCCTATAGTCATGGCCGTGGGATCCGTGAAATTCGCCACTGCCATGAAAGGGTTGTGGTTCAACAGTTGCTGGACCCCTTCAATCAACGAGGCCTAGCCTCGGAACCTAATTGAAGGCATGGTGGACACGTGCCGCCATGTTAGCTTCGTCGTTTAGTCGTGAGTTTGAATCCTTTTACAAATATTGAAATGGCCTAACAAATAATCTAATTTTTTATTTTAAATTTTTGGTTATTTTAATTTTTAATTCTTCATTCAAATAAAAACTGACAGCTAAAACCGGTAGGTGAAAATTGAATCTTGTTCTTGACGTATTTTATACATAAATAATTATTTTTGGTAAGTGGCAACCGCAGCCTATAGACGCTGGCAACACCAGTGGTATCACTCGCGATGTCATCTGGACACCTCAGTTGTTATCTCACGTAGACAGAGAAACCTATTATCTCATGTGCTCAGTAATGTCACTGGCTACATTGCCCTTCAAACCGGAACACAATAATATTACCACATTATTGCTTTGCGACAGAATTTTATCAACCCAGACGAATTGCAGCAGGGCCTAACACCTCAAAAACTGTCAAAAAAAATCACTTACCTTGCAGAACAGTCTTGCCCCAACCAGTCACAATGCACTCTCCAGCACCATTGTAAAAGCCGTCCAAGGTATCACTGGCTGCTGGTAAGCAAATAGTTCCGATGTTCTTCGCGAGCCTCAGATTCTCCGTGAGCACCAGGATGGCGACGTCGTTGATGAAACTGCCTACTTGGTAGGATGGGTGGCGGAGGATGTGCTTGACCTGGACGATTTGGAATGGCAGAGGTTCTTCGTCAATTCCCAGTTTCCACTCGCCTCCTTTAATGAGGACGTTCTTGGCATTAAGTCTGTAAAGAATGGGAGAGTGAGTTTGGTTGTATTTCTGTAGTTTTTTTAAAATATAGTTAGGCCTACGCTTGACCGCTTAGTTCGCCTGATGTTTAAGCGACACTGCGATCTACAGTGGAGCGCGCTTGCCTAGAAGAAACCGATTCACTCGGGATTAAAAGACACCCATATTATAGTTATTGAGGAAGATCCACGAAGGAAGTAAGGTTCTAAAAGGACAAAGAGATTTTACAGGATTATAGAGCAGATATTTTGAGGACTTCGTGGCTAAGTAATAACTACGCTGATCAATCTATCTGTAAGGTTAAGTTGCACTAGTCGCGGTCAGTCAGTGGATGGGTGACCATTCTTAATACGCCGGGACCACTTCATGCCTCGGAGAGGACGTGAAGCTCAGTCCCGGTTGTCTTGTGGACACCTATGACAATAAGTCAGTTGTCCAAAAAGCTTGACAACCAGTCTATCCTCAGGGTATTGGTATTACCCAGAAATTGGGTTATAAAGGTCTGATGGCAGTCGCTTCGTGTAAAATACTGATATTCAGCCGCATCTGGTTAGACTGGAAGCCGACCCCAATATAGTTGAGAAAAGGTTCGAAGGATGATGAGAACGGGTATTGGGAATATTTTCATATAAATAAAAGTCAGGTTCTGATGAGAAATCGTGTGTGAAGGAAGACATCGTGAGGGGAATTGCATGTCTGAGAGATTTCCTCAACAGCGTAGTGGACTGCAGTAGCAGGATCATGTTACCAAGAAAATATGTATTTCTTCCTTCCTATCCTGTTATTTGGGGAGAGGTTTCCTCCCTTTCCTGCGCCAAGTTAAACGATCTTGGGTTATCAGTTCAGGTAATTGGGTTTACTTGAGGTCTTAAGGCTTAATTAAGCTTACGGTCTCAGTTGAAGCTTACTTGAGGACTTCTTCTATATTGGACCACAAAGTCAATGAAAGACGGTCCTTACCTCTCTATTTCTATTGAAAGAACATCAGTCATATTATGTTTTTAGAATATCTTACCCTTCAACGCAGCTAGCAGATGTGATCACAACATCAGGCCTGGTGATGACACCTCCACACAGAAGGCTTCTGTTCGTCTGCAGGAGGACCATGGCTTGCCATGGGATCTCAGCGAAGTCCACCTCCAGGTCTTGGCGGTTGCCGTAAGGCTTTTGTGGCTGTTGGGAAGAAAATACAACTTATATTCATGGTGAAATCTTACAGCTAGTGGTAATTATGGCTATTCCCTCCCCCCCAAGTTTAAATAACCCACCCCAGGTGGTGTATTTTTTTTTAAAGCAACGGCTGCTGTAATTTTCTAGCGCTGTGTCGCGGGAGACTTCACAATTTAAGTTATGGCATAAGCTATATTAATATTTTAGATTAGCTGACCAAACAGACGTGGTCCTGTCCAAATTGCAATAAAAGTTCGTAACAAAAGTTCGTAATTCGAACCTACAAGCTCCGGGTGTTTGTTTGTAAACACACCCACGGTACAGGACAAAATCCAAGAGAGGGGCAACGTTTTTTTTTTGCTAAATAAAAAAATAAAGAATAATTACACTACGCGAGGAAACGTTGTAGGTATTGGCATATAGCTCACATACTGCCAACTCAACAATAACCCGCTGGGTTAAGCTGGTAGAAGACAGATGCGAAAGTAATTCTATTTGTGTATTTATTAAGTTTTTACGCCTGAACTGCTGAACTAATTTTAATGGATTTTGGTACAGACTATAGATTGGAACTTGGAGGAGCACATCGGCTACCTTAAAAAGTACTTTGAAAAGCAAGTGAAATCGCGGGCAAGAGCTAGAATATCCTCCAGTACCACGCCCAAGATTTGAACCCGTAACCTTCACTCATTAAAATTCTTCGATAGTTATCACGTCGGCGCCTCAGGTTATATAATTAACTTCAAATGATAACTCAAACTGAGGTCAAAAGGTCACTCTTTGACCCTAACTGTCATGCTATTACATTACATAATGTGTGTAGGGTCATTTTAACTGAATACTGATGCTAATAGCTACAACTGAGAAGGCCAATTCACCGGCATTTTAATCTTTTTCCGACTATGTTGTAAATGTAAACAGATCATCATCATCAACCCATATACTGTCCCACTGCTGTGCACGGGATCGCTCTTGGAATGAGAGGGATTAGGCTATAACCCACCACGCTGGCTGCCGGTTGGCTGACTTCACACACCGTCGAGACAATCTCAAAAGCATGCATTTTTCCTCACGATGTTTTACTTCACCATTTAAGCAAGTGGTTATTAATTATTAATACGCACATGATTTCGTAAAGTGCTTTGTATTTGAACCGGATATCTTTGACGTGGCAGTTCAATGGTCATATTACTATGCTATCACTACTCAAAAGTTGCAGATGCGGCTGAATATTAGACAAAACGTCCGCCATTACACTTCTGCTACACAATTTACGTGCAATACAATATCCTAAGTATGCACGTTGGATGTCTTCCTTCATTCTTCAGCTCCAAGAGTTCTGATAACATACTCTTAACAGTGTAACTGTGATAGTTATCTTCTAACCCTACAGTAACGTCTAACCAAGGTTAACTTGCTTAACTAACTGGTTAACAATTATGAAATCATTGGTGCCATCAATCTCATGACATTTAAAAATATTTATAATCTAACTATTGAGAAACTGAATTCTCGCGTTTAATTAAAGACAGGGATTTGTGTATAGTAATTATATATCGATGATTTAATTGAGATGTCATTGTAAACTATCTTGGGATTATTTATTTTCTATGTATGTACATAATTAAGGTAGGCATTAAAGTAAAAGAGGTAGGGCATTGTGGGAGTAATTCCACTCAAATTGGAGCTGCCCGACTGGGGAAGTACGCCTTGCAGAAAATCGAAGTGAAATAACACTGCTTTGAGCTGTGTCGTGTTCCTTACGGTGAGTGAGGAAAGAGATTATGTAGATAATTATGCATTTAAATAGATAATTATATTTTGATTCCAGTTTTCTTTGGCAATAAATATTATAGTCGGAAGCTGTTATGTTAATGTAATAAATAAATAATTATCATATATGTAATTATGTATTTTGCAAATTCTAATCATGTTTGATATTACTAAGCACCATTAATAACTGATTATTATTAATAACATTATAATAAACGATTTATTGCATGACCGAGCTAAGCAATAATTACGCTGAATTTAAACAAAGTTAAACTGCGCTTGCTGCGGTCAGTTTTTAGATGGGTGACCGTTCTTAACCGTGATCCTTCCGCGTTTCGGAATGCTCATTAACACCTATGGCCATCGTTAGTGATAGTTAGAAGCCCGATAAGCCTTACAACCAATCTATCATTTCTTAATGATAAACTAATCTATTTTTTTTATACCACTAAGGTGGCAAACCTGCCACCTATACTGTCCCACTGCTGGGCACGGGCCTCCTCTCATATTGAGAGGGATTAGGCTATAGTCCACCACGCTGGCCTAGTGCCGGTTGGTAGACTTCACAAACCGTCGAGAAAAATCTCTAAGGCATGCAGGTTTCCTCACGATGTTTTCCTTCACCGATTAAGCGTGTGATAATTAATTATTACGCACATGAGTTCGAAAATTCAGAGTGCGTGCTTTGGATTCGAACTCAAGACCTTCGACTTGGCAGTCCAATGATGATACCACTAGGCTATCACTGCTTTACTTCTATTGCTATTAACCGGGCACAAATCGAAACTCCAAATACCACGTAAATTAATAATGGAAAAAGGTAACCACGCAATGTAGGTAATATTTATACATACACACATCAATAAAAGTTCGGGATCACTAGCATAAGCTGATATAATTTTTTAAATTGAACTTTATCAAGAAAAAATCTTTGTTGTGTGTTTTCTTTAAATAGAAATACCCTGTTAAATAATCTAAAAAGAAGAAGAAATCATAATATAATCTACCGTAACAAAAAAGATTTCGATTTTTCAGTGTTCGCAAACTTTTTTTGATGTGTGTATTAATTTAGATTGTACCGAGTGAGGATTGAACCGGTGAGCACTACCGTTTATAACATAATAGATAATATCAAAGAAATACTCACGTTGCGCACACCACAGTCTCCAGATCCAGTGTATCTTGGCAGGTAGACCCTTTGTATAGATTCTCCGAATTCATTTTCCACTCCGAACCCTCCATTCTGGGAGACAGTGTAACCTTGACCGCGTCTTACACCAGATACAATTCCTTGGGTAATCTCTTCACCTTGACCTTGTATCAACTTCTGTCCTTGACCTTGGAAGAGAGTTTGACCTTGTCCTTGAGAGACTCCGAACCCAAGTCCTTGCTGGAACCCTTGACCGGAGCCTTGGGATACTCCGAAACCAGCACCTTGAGAAATACCACGACCGCCTCCTTGGGACACTCCTACACCGCCGCCTTGCGAGATTCCAGCACCACCCCCTTGGGAAACACTGAATCCACTACCCTGAGACACTCCGAATCCAGCACCCTGAGAGACACCGAATCCACCACCCTGGGACACTCCGAAACCACTGCCTTGTCTCACTCCAGACCCTTGTTCTCTAGAGACAAGCAATCCTTGTCCTTGGCTAACTGTTTGGCCTTGACCTTGGCTACTGTACTGTCCTTGTCCTCCAGTAACGGCGAAGCCTTGTCCGCGATTGACTCCAACTCCTTGTCCCTGAATCACGCCGCTGCCTTGACTTTGGCTTACGCCGAAGCCCTGTCCCTGGCTGACGCCGAAGCCCTGTCCCTGGCTTACGCCGAAGCCCTGTCCCTGGCTGACGCCGAAGCCTTGTCCTGGGCTAACGCCTAAGCCCAGTCCTCGGCTCAATCCAAAGCCTTGCCCTTGAGTTACTCCAATACCAGTTCCCTGGACAACGCTCGACCCTTGTTCCCTTCTGATTCCGGTTCCAAATCCTTGAGTAACGGCAGTACCACGTTCCTGGGAGACCGATTGGCTGCCCCCTTGGGTTACGTCGAAGCCTTGACCTCTGGAGATTCCGATTCCTGCACCTTGGCGAACGATCTGTCCAGCTCCTTGACTGACAACTTGCCCACCTCCTTGGCTGATACCAAAGCCTTGCTCTTGTGTAACTTGGCTACCCTGTTAAGAAAAAAAGCGATAATTTGTCAGAATGGGTGAAGTTTTTGTTCCTTTTTAGGAGCTTTACATACCTCACCAGGGTAAGTATGTGTTTTGTGTCAAAGTCAAACTGAAACTTATGTGTAAACATAAGTATGCCTTTTAATGTGGATGATAGGATCAATAATGGCTTTCATCATCATCATCAACAGCCCATATTGGTCCACTACTGGCCGTAGGACTCTCCTAGTTAACGCGAAGGAAATTGCCTTGGCAGGTATCAGCTGACTAATCCTGACAGTCAGTGTATGCCAGCGCTGTTGGACTGCACCGTCTTGTATGCTCCTACCTATCATAATTACAAAATTAAATTTTATGTTTAATGATTTACCTGTCCAGTGACTCCAATTTGTCCTCTGCCAGCCTGACCGTAAGCTCCTTGACCCTGGGTCACAGTCTGTCCGACGCCAGTGGTCTGTGTTTGACCAAAGCCTGAGGTCGTTTGGGAGTAGGTCGATCCTTGAGCGAATTGTCCACCGGCACCTAATTGAGCTCTTTATTAAGATGGGTTTTTGAAATGACACCAAAAAAGGAGATTATCATATTGATTTCTGACATTGACATTGAAATAAAACTACTTTTTATGGATTTTATCGCGTATGATATTATTCGCTGTAAAGAGTCCGAAATGTCAGGATTAATAATATCAATATATACGATAAAATCCGTAAAAAGTACTTTTATTTCAAGGCGATTATCAATTCAACTGTATTTTTTTGTGTGTATGTGCGATGTCTCCGAATGAATGTCAACCGATTCTGTCTTTTCTTTTTCTGATAGAAAAATAAATATTATAACTATCATCAACCCCACTGTCCTACTATTAGGCACGGGTCTCCTCTCAGATTGAGAGGGCTATTGTATACTAGGTTTACTGAACATACCAACACGCCTGTATTCCCCGAAGGGTTAGGCAGAGGTGTACAAATGTACACCCACATTTCGCCGGTATGTTTAGGTCCCATGTAATAGGGGGCGAGCCTATTGCCATTAACCGGGCACAAATCCAGACTCCGAGCTGCTACTGAGGATTTCATAGAAAAACCAATAACACTTTGCTCGACCTGGGGATCGAACCCAGGACCTCTAGCGTAGCAGTCGCGCCAAGGACCACTAGACTAAAGAGGCAGTCATTAGTCAGTCATTTAGTAGGTTTACTGAATTGCAGGTTAATCGAGTAAATCGGCAAACCTGAGCAAGATGAGAGTTGTTTTTTTAAATATAATGATTCTAGAATAGAATGTAACTGTTCTATTGGACTAATTTGTCTGAGAAATAACGAATTTATTATTATTATAGTCCACCACGATGGCCTACTACCGGAAGGGCGACAACAGACACCGTCGAGAATAATTTCTAAGACATGCCTTAATTTCTGACTATCATAAAAACATAGAATAATTTAATTTACATACCTTGACTACCTTGTCCAGCTGAGCCGTATTGTCCTTGACCTTGTATAGCGACTTGACCTTGACCTCCCTGAGAGAAAGATCCTTGACCTCCCTTGGTGTAGGATCCACGACCGCCTTGAGAGTATGAACCTTGGTCAAACTGGGTCTTTTGGATGAAAGATGGCGTGACGGTTGATGAGGGAAATCCTGGGGTAACCTGATTAGGTCCTGGTGTGCTTCTGTAAAGGAATCTCTGGTTATGACAGTTTTTGAGAGTAAACATCAATCAATTTGCAAGGGTATGCTGTGCTTATCGCGGTAATTTTATAGATTTCACATTATTTTCAATTTTGAAGAATGGTCAGCTAAAGAGAGAAAAAGAAAATAACTTGCTATCATACCTGAAATTGTTAAGAATTACTGATCCAGTGACAGGTGGCCGGACCGTCACTCCACCAGGCTGGGTGTTGGGGCTTCCACGACTGTCACCCACGTATTTTCCATCGTTACCTCCGAAGACCCCGGGTACCCACTTGCCGAGCTGGTTGGTTGGCCAGGGGTCTGTGTACAGTGGGTCACGACAACATTTGCCGATGCGGCCAGATTCCAGGTCTTTGCAGTCCTGTTAAGGAAATTAAGACATTCAAGGTTGACAATTGGGTCTATCTTTAATTGGTACGGTATCATTTAATACTTATGCTGGAAAGATACAATTTTCTTTGGGCTGTATAATAATACAGCCCAAAGAAAATTGTATATGAATGAAGCTATAGTTTAGGAATACCTAAACTATAGCTTCATTCATATACAACGTGTTACAAAATACCCCGTAAAAAATATAATTAATTATCAAAGCCAAATATTTTGTCAGCTGTCATGTCAGGGAACGAGATTATTTAACAGAAAGACCTACGTACATATTTTACCTATAATTGTCTACTTTAATAGTTATTCTATTTTTCATTCAAATGTGGTTGTTTTCCTTTTTTTGGGGTATGTAATACAGTGTTACTACAGTTCTTAAATATTGTGATAGGACTCGTTATAAGGCTGCATTTAACCTCCTCTCGGCTTTACGGGTAGTTTTGTAACATCCTGTATTGACTAATACATGAAGCAGTTGGAACTGGTCTACTCTAAACTAGGAAACCGGCTGCAAATAATTAAGGTTGAGGTAAACATGAGTTTAGTATTAGATGGGCGTCGGTGTTTCCTAACAGAATACCTCTGAGAAGAAATGCCGAAACTATCTCAGAAAATCATGGTCTCTTTTAAAGTCCAGACATAGTAGAACATATTATGTGAATGACACAATGTAGGGTAATGCCTGAAATGGTCCTTTGAGACATAAACATAGTACTTTGGAGTAGACCATTCCTATTTTAATCAGCATTATCAACGTATCTGCAAGACGACGTCCATTGCATCGTTGCGCGTGAAGACGCGGGCAGGAAAATATAGTGCAGAATGATGAATCTAAATAAATTGACAGATGACCCGGTAAAAAACAAGCTGGATGCTGGCGGCATTTTATGGATTACAATTAGTATACTTACAGTAAGAGGCACTCTGTAGGCTTCCTGGTCTCTGGTCAGGGCGACTGAAGTATTGGAGATAACTCCTTCCGCGGTACAGAACTCGATGGGTGTGCACTTGAGAGCAGCGGCGCAGCCAGCTGGGATGTCGGCTGGTGGAAGAATAGGGTATGTAGCCACAAACCTGATATAGGTCTTATAAAATCAAAGTAGATCTAAGCACATATTTGTGACTATAGTCCAATCAGTCATAATAAAGGTACAGATACACATGCTCATTACTAGCACGAAAGCATGCTATTAATGAGCAATTGCTACCCAGTGGTATGTGTGTGAAAGTGTTGCTAGTAATTAGCATGCTTATTATGAGCATCCTAAAAATCGAACGTCGTCCAATTTACTCGCATGCTGCCTGTTTCGCGGGTGGAAGGGGGCTTGCTTTTAGCGCGTCTGGACAGGTTTGCTTATTAGCATGTTACATGCTAATTACTATAGTATTACTATATTAAATATAGTAATACTTATATTTATAGATTTCAAAAAAGCCTTTGATACATTGGACCACGAGGGCTTGCTGCAAGCCATGGACGAATGTGGCATACGGGGACCTATCAAAGCATGGTTTAAACAGTATCTCTCTAACAGAACTTTAAAAGTTCGAGTTTGTGATGTGTACAGCTCACTTGGTAAAATTAAATATGGTGTACCAACTGGATCTGTATATGGTCCGGTGGGGTATATCATGCACGTTAACAGTATGGTTAATGTTATTAGAAACTGTAACACATATATGTATGCCGATGATACGTGCTTGGTATGCAGCGGCAAGGACCGTGACTTGATCCAGTCGAAAATACAGGAGGACTTTGACAATGTCAGCAAATGGGCGCATGACAATGGCTTAATAATTAATTTCAATAAAACAAAATGTATGATGATCTCGTCTCCGTATAACCCACTGGCCAAGAATAGTAATATCTCCTTAAAAGGCCACTCGTATGAATGTCTGCATAATGAAAAAATACAATGTCAGTGCGAATTACTTGAGTGTGTACCTTATTACAAATATCTTGGATTAACAATAGATAGTCGCTTTGCCTGGGACACACACGTAAACAATGTTTGTAAAAAACTACGCTCGGTGTTAGGAAAATTTTATAACTTAAGATATGTAGTCAGTAAGCGTTTGTTGTTTATATTATATTATGCTCTTGCAGATGCAACGATCAATTACGGATTGGGTGGCTATGGACTAACGTTTCCGGTACATTTGAACAAGATTAAAAAACTACAAATAAGGTTCTTAAAATTATTAATAAATAAAACTACTAAAAGCAGACTCAATAAAGATTATGAAAAATTATTTAAAATGCTTAAAATATTACCAGTAGATAAAAAAGTGAAAATGACTATAATTTTGAATCAATATAAAAACACGGAACACAGAACCAAAAAAGTCTATAGCCAACCATTACGTAAAGCGTCACATAGAAAGAAATATGTAGTCCCCAAAATTAATAATTACTATGGACAACGAGCCAGCCCATGGTTAACTCCAACTCTTCTCAATGAACTGCCAGAAGAAATAGTTATGGCTGTAGGATCAAAGAGTACACAAAAAAATATTTAAAAAAAACACTATCTGTCAATGTGCCCATAATTAACGCAAGTGCGTAACTGAGAATGCATTAAATGGTGTCACGTACTATTATATAGTTATAAGCATAATATAATTTTTATTTTTGATCTATCTTTGATAACTATCTTTAGCTTAAAATCTTAGGTTAAGAAGATAATTGTGGCCACGAGAACACTGCCGACAAACTGCTGTGCAGTTTGGCAGGAGAATCCTGTTTCATTTATATGTAATTATCTTCAATAAATATATAAATATAAATAAAAAAAAAAAAAAAAAAAATGCTATTATCGATCTAGCAGCAGATGTGTGCGCACGTTCTACTTCGCGCCAAAATGTCTCGGTGGGGCGACGAAAACGAGCTTGCTATTAAAAAGCATGTGTGTTGATAGCAATGCTTTGACCATGCCTATTCAATGGCATGCTTAAAATGAGTTTACTTTTAAGCAAATGTATACAGCTGAAGAGCATGCTAGTTTTACGCATGCTAATAAGTATACTATTTTAGTAGCATGTCTATCTGTACCATTATTTTTTATTATTTATGTTCAATCAACCGATCATATTATTATTATGCTAATTTTATCTTCGATTTCAGATTTGGAATCGTTAAACTTGTAAAACTTATATTTTTTTTTATGGGATACCCCGGCAAACGAGCAGTTGGATGGCCTGATAGTAAGCGACTATCGCCGCCCATGGACATCCGCAACACCAGAGGCCATAAGCACGGTGTCGGCCTTTAAAAAAAGGTACGCTCTTTTCTTAAATGTTTGAAGGTCCTATTGGTTCGGAAATACTTAAGCGATAGTTCATTCCACAGTTATAATAAACGGGTATTTTTTTCCAGATTTTGTCCTTCTTTACCAAGTAGCAAGTTTTTTTTTACATTTAATGTAATGTACGGGCATCGTAACTGTGCGTTGGTGTTGGCGTGTTGGCAATACTCTTTTCACGAATAAAACTTAAAAATTTTACTTACTGTTCACAGGTACTCTTGGTGGTGGAGGCCTGGCTGTGGGCGTGAGGGTCTCATCCAGAATTATGTTTCCCTCATAGTATGGCTGCTGGAAGCTATCAGATCCTGTGATGCGGTCAATGGGAGGCAGGTACTCAGGAGCCTTTGTCGACACAGGGGGAAGGTAAGTCGGTGGTTTAGGAGTAGAGAAAGGTCTTGGAGTAGTCACTGGTCGTGGGGTAGTGAACGGGCGAGGAGTTGTCACGAAGGGGGGAGTGTAGGGTATCACGTTGGAACCGCTAGTCGAACTGTCTACAGGAGGCAGGTAAGGAATGCCGGGTTTCAGTCCCGAACCACTCGCACCAGGACGGAAAACACCAGCGTTCTCAGAGCCAGCTGAGAAGGAATCAGACTCCACGAAGTTGGACTGGCTGGTGGACTTAAAAACTTCGTTGTTGAAACCAGCTGTTGATCCAAAACGGCCGGGCGTTGGCGCTACAGTTGATCCAATACCAGACGCAGTTGATCCGAATTTGTTGCTGCCGAATGATGATCCGGCCCCGAATTGGGTGCTGCCAAATCCTGCGGTCCCTCGGTTGGCGTTGAAAGCGGTGTTGGTGGATTGTCCAGCTGCAAATCCTGAAGCTCCAAAGCTGTTCTGGCTACCCTGGCTAGAGCCAGACTGGCTGAATTGGCCGGAGCCTTGGCTGGCAGCTCCCTGGAAGGTGGCAGATCCGACTCCAAGGGATCCTTGGAGGTTTCCAGCACCAGCTAAGGATGAGGTCTCAAGCCTGCAGCAGATTTCTGTCCTAGTGTTGCAGTACTGTTTCTGCAACAAAAGAATAAATACGGTCAGTTACTAATATTTAGGTTGTCAACGTTTTTTTTGTTACGACTCACTACATACATATATAAATGCCATTACGCCGGTATTCCCCGAAGGGTACTCAGAAGTAGGGTTGCCAACCGTACTATAATATATAGTAATGTACTGTATTTCGGGTCTGCGTACTTACACATAGTACGCAAAAATACTATATTTTCAACAACAAAATCTAACAAACAAATCTTTTATTTTAAAAGTTTATGGACGCCCTGAAGTCGCAAGTGTACTCTGTCAAATTGACAGAGTCAAACGCATCTTTGGTCACATTGCTCTGCTTTATTTTTAATCAGGCATAATAATCTGACACTTTTATTTTAGACAAAATATTATTTAAAAATGCAAGAAGTGCAAATAAATATTTTCTATAAAATACTATTTTATTTTGAAATGTACTATATTTTATATAGCTTCTGAAAAATACTAGCTGAAGAAATGTTGGCAACCCTACTCAGAAGTGTATCAAGGTACACCCTCTGTTCGCCGATATGTTTAGGTCCCATGTAAGGAGGAGAAGGCGAGGTTCACAGTGTGACCAACGTTTTAAATATCTAGGATGTTATTTATACACAGACATTAGAAAAATCTTGTTTTTTAAATACAGTTAACATTGGTATAACATTGACCTTTCAATTGAAAGGAAATGCAACCAATTTTTTATAAGCATCTCGTTATAAACGACTTGATGGCATTCATTAACAAGTTTTTGTGGATAAATTAATTAGTAACATATTATTTTTAGCATATGCTTAATTATTTTCTGTTTTCTGATATTTGTACTGCTGTTGACGTCGTCTGGATTTCCTGGTGGTATTTCCTGTACAGGCGTGGTAGTATTTACTATTTTTTAAAATATTATCAGAAGTCACTCTCGTTTTGTATCTTCCTACAAAAAAATACTTCATTTTCTCAAGGTCTGTAAGCGATAGCGACACATCGTGTTGTCATCATCATCATCATCAACCCATATACTGTCCCACTGCTGGGCACGGGTCTCCTCTCACAGAATGAGAGTGATTAGGCTATAGTCCACCACGTTGGCCTAGTGCGGGTTGGCGGACTTCACACACCGTCGAGAAAATCTCTAAGGTATGCCCGATTTTCTCATACGGTTTCCTCACGATGTTTTCCTTCACCGTCTAAGCGAGTGATAATTAATTATTAATACGTACATGATTTCGAAAAGTCAGAGGTGCGTGCCTTGGATTCTAAGTCGAGACTTCGACTTGGCAGTCCAATGGTCATACCACTAGGCTATCACTGCTTATTATAGTCGTGTCGTAATTACGTCAAATGAATTCAAACTGTAATTAAAACATTATTTTATCCATCTTAAACAACTTTTATCAATTGCCATTTACTTAAGGTCTTTAATAATTAATTACTTGCCTCCTAATTTTAACTAAAAGCCTTAGGTTTATTTAATATTGCGACACGGTAACGTGGAATGATGCCTTCATTTTACTACACATCGTAAACGATTACGACAAACGAACAAATATATAATTGCATTGAGGTATTAACCATGTATTTAGTACCTATATGTTTTTTTTCACATCAAACTGAATTATTCTCAATAAAAAATGAGAATAATATTGTACTCATATTTTATTTAAAGGAGTATCTATTAAGTTTCTTGTCTGTTCTTCTCTATAAGGCCTGACTTTTTGAAATCTTAAACTAGTTTTAGACTTTTTAAAAGTACAGAGGCCAGCTAGTCAAGCTAACCCAATCTGTCAAATTTATTTGATAGATTTTCAACTTTAATACAAAGGAATAAGGTTAATTTTCAATTGGGAAAATTTGACAGTTTTGGATAGCTTGACCTGCTGACGTCTGTACCTCTTAATTTAATTGCCTAATAAAAAAAAAATGACTTTATTAAAAATGCTGTCTCACACTAAGATCCATATTGTGAGTGCATTTATAAACACAAACACCCAGCCCCGAAAACTGTATACTGCTATAGAAAATATGAAGTTTAAACCACCAAATCTATTCGAACTATTTCGAACATACATCTCTCTAGTCTTCACTTGCTTTCATTCGGTCGATGCGGGACATAATACATCAATGTACAGATAGTTAAATGGCATAGGCTTGGCCCCTGGTATGGCCCGTCATTTATTTAACGCTGTCTTTTATACACGACAGTACGGAGTCAATTATTAACGACATTGATGTATGGATGACACAAGACTTTGGTTAGTCAGTTTTGTAATAGTAATATATGTCCACTTTCTTTAGTTACGTGTTGCTTGATTTTTTAAATTATATTGCCTTGATATTTGAGGCCGCTAGAACTAGTGGGATAACTACAAAAGCTATACAATTTTAACAATATGCAGTAACATATTATATTTTAGGAGAGGTATTTTTTTAGGTGGGAGTAATTCTACTCAAATTGGAGCTGCCCGACTGGGGAAGTACTACCGCCTTGCAGAAAATCGAAGTGTAAAACTTAAAAATACTGACGAACTGTAGATGCTTATCCCTTCCAGGAGTATGTCGTTTATGAAAATTAAATTCACTAATAAAGCTTCGATTACAAGTGTTAAATGATATTTACACGTTAATTATGATAATGTCAAGCCGCTTGATAATTATAAATCAATAGTAAATACTCATTTATTTTGACAGTTTACAAGTATTTTGAATTAGGTGTCTCTACAGCTGTTAACTTTCAATATTTCATTTAAATTATTTACTGTGGGTATATATTAAAGCCTGATAACCAGTAGGTATATTCTTAGTATACCGGTCATCATCATCATCATATCAGCCACAGGAAGTCCACTGCTGAACAAAGGCCTCCCCCATAGACTTCCACAAAGACCGGTTACAAGTCGTCTGCATCCAACGACTCCCAGCGACCAGGTCGTCCGTCCATCTCGTTGGAGGCCGTCCCACGCTGCGCTTTCCAGTGCGTGGTCTCCACTCGAGAACCTTTTTGCCCCAGCGGCCATCAGTTCTACGAGCTATGTGCCCCACCCATTGCCCCTTAAGCTTGCTAAGTCTTTCAGCTATGTCGGTAACTTTCGTTCTTCTACGGATCCCCTCATTTCTGATTTGATCACGTAGAGAAATACCAAGCATAACTCTCTCCGCTCATAAAGCCGTGATACCCTAATGGTATGACCATTGGACTGCCAAGTCGAAGGTCTCGAGTTCGAACCCAAGGCACGCACCTCTGACTTTTCGAATTCATGTGCGTATTAATAATTATTTTTATTATCACTCGCTTAAACGGTGAAGGAAAACATCGTGAAGAAACCTGCATACCTTAGAGATTTTTCTCGACGGTTTGTGAAGTCTGCCAACCCGCACTAGGCCAGCGTGGTGGACTATAGCCTAATCCTTCTCAATATGAGAGGAGACCCGTGCCCAGCAGTGGGACAGTATATGGGTAGATGATGAACTCTCTCCGCACCTCGCTGAGTGACCTTCAGCTTCTTTATGAGACCCGAGTATATCGGTATTACCCAGAAATTGTGTTGTGGAGGGAAATAGTGACGTTTACGTATAAAATACTAATATTCAGCCGCATAAACATAAATATTTTAAGGCTCTTGGTATAAAAAAAATGTGTGATAGATACCGGCGCAAATGGAGTAAAAGAGAGGTAGGGTATAGTGGGAGTAATTCCACTCAAATTAGAGCTGCCCGACTGGGGAAGTACCTCCGCCTTGCAGAAAATCGAAGTGAAATAACACTGCTTTGAGCTGTGTTGTGTTTCTTACGGTGAGCAAGGTTGCCAGTGCTGCGCGAGGAAACGTTGTGTTGGCAGTGGGGGGACTTTGACACTTATACTGCCAGTCCATCTATTCCTTTTTCGTTTTACGGGGTTGGCAACACGCAAATGATACCGCTGGTGTTACAAGCGTCTATAGGCTACGGTAACAGCTTACCATCAGGTGGGCCGTATGCTTGTTTGCCACCTTAGTGGTATAAGAAAAAGAAAATGTGTGATAGACATCGGCGCAAATGGAGTATAGGTAATATTAGAAGTATGTAGATAGCTTGGAAGCCATCGGAAAGGCTTGATAATACCATTTAGTATCCGGATGTTGGATTTTTTCTTTCTGACGTATATTCAAGGAAATGTTTATGTCTGTCTCAGTTTAATTGAGTTTTTTCCATCGTGTGAACCATTGTACTATTGTGAAGACAGTCCGAGGCAATTTTTCTTGTTATTTTTTTAATTAGCATCGTTAAGGCAAACAGAAGTTTATATACCATGCTGCCTTTGCTTGAGTTTTTTACTTAATCGTACATCTTTGCACATAGTTGTCCTACTTGAGCTTTAACCATGCCTTTATTTCCAAAGGGAACCCTAACTTTAAAGACTGGAGATTATATAAAAATTGTTTTTAAACGATTTTTCCTTACTCTAAACTTAATAATTCTATTTAATTCTTTTTTTTCACGACAGACCTGACACTGCGATCTACGGTGGAGCGCGCTTGCCTAGAAGAAACCGATTCACTCGAGATTTAAAGACACACAGATTATAGTTATTGGGGAAGACCCACTCAGGAAGTTCATTCTACATACCAGCGGTAGGTACGCATGATAAAAGTAGACTCGTTCGGGTTTTTGGGATGTCCACCATGAATCGATGTCGCTTTTTCATGCTTCTGGTCGTTCGATAGTAGAAAAGGCAAGGGGGTATAAGATCGTGGAGAACTGATGCACATTTAATGCAATTTGGCATTGCATACATCCTAGGTGCGTTTTAACTTTAACATCCGTTGAACTATCTGTTTGTTTCATCTTTATGTCAATGAGGTCTCCAGTAATTGAGGAAATAAGGAGTACCTGTTTATTTATTTATTTATTTTATTTTATTTTACAGAAGGCTTACAGACTAATAGACATAAGATATATGAATATGTTATAAAGAGATTGCTAATTAAAAGCCTCCACATATAGCTAAAAATTAGTCGATAAGAGTAAAATTTTATGATAAACACTTTTGTAGTAGGTATGTAAGGTACATCTTTTGAATTGATTTTCTTCTGTATCGTAGGTGCGTTCACAAATACAAATTATCACATACACAAACACCCAGACCCGGAACAACTGCCTGTAGGGCATACAAATATTTGTTCCGTGCGGGGATCGAACCCACAATCAGTGTCGCAGAAGCCGATTGCTCAGCCGCTGCACCAACCGTGTCGTCTACTAACTCATAGAAAAAAACATTTTTTTCACTCGTTCATTCATTTGTTATTCGTAATTGCAAGGGGTTTCGCAAATCTAGAACCAAAATAGTCCTCTATTATAGCTTGGTTCGCAGCTTGTTGGAATACTGCAGTATCGTCTGGAGACCTCATTACGCAAATCACTCCCTAAGAAATGAGCGCATCCAAAAAAGATTTTTAAACCACCTAAGTTTCTCAACCAGGATCCAGAAAATATCCTATGCTTCTAAATTGGCGCAATTTAACATGACCTCTCTCGAACATAGAAGGGACCTCTTAGACCTTAGATTTACCTACAAGCTACTCAATAACAAAATTGATTCCACTGAGCTTTTAAGTAAAATTGCTTACAGAGTACCCCGTAATCGTCCTCGTAAACCAATAACACCATTGGCCCCTCCACTTAGACGTACGGAACTTGGCGCAAATTCCCCCATTCCACGGTTGTGTAAACTCGTCAACATGAGAAGCGACCTGTATGACATTCACGCAGATAGCTTAGCAAGATTCACAAGGAATAATAATCGCCCTCCAATTGATCCTGCTTAGTGACATTTTGATGTCCTTTTAATACTTATACATAAGTAAACTTATTTTGAATTAGATATAAGTACACTCTCCGTAATATCGCATTAAATAAATTGAGCAAGTAGTGTTTGCCTATAATTGGTTATGCAGTACTGCAAAATTTGTAATTAGCCATAACACAACTTTAAATTTCACCACTGTAATAACTGTTGGCAGACCAAAATTAAATAAATAAATAAATAAATTAGTATTTCATAGAAAAACCCAATAACTGATCGACCTGGGAATCGAAAAAAGGACCTCTAGTGTCGCAGTTGCAGTTATGCCCACTAGAATGATATAAATTTCGTTTAAAATATGATTGTGTGTAAAAAAAATACACAAAAAAACTTGTGGATTTTTTTTACAAAGGTTTGTGTATTATTTTTTAAAGAAACGTTGCCCCCACACTACTATTTTCTCTTGTATCGTGGCAGCGTTTATTTTTACATGCACAAACACCCAGACCTAGAACATCGACCTGTATGTAGGTCATACAATATTTTGTTCCTTGCGGGGATCGTACCCACAACCCGTGGCACAGAAGCCGATTACTCAGCCGCTATGCCAAACGTGACGTCATTTGTGTAATTGCATAAATTAATGAAAATAGTGATTAAAAGCATTTCGAAATTGGATCGTGCATTGCCAAACATGGACGACGGTCAAATATTCAAATTATTTGCGCACCGTATTATTTCAAATATTTGAATTCCAATCGTTCTATTTTGCAATGACAATGCATTGATTGTGGGCTCCTAGCTACTTCGCGCATCAATCGATTTAAAAGTTTAAGCTATGCTTGTCACGGCCAGTCAGTGGATGGGTGAACGAGGCACTTTTGTGCCCCAGCTACATTGCCTGTATCCTATGTAACAGTGAGCGAGCCTCTTGTGTCCAACAGTCCGACACTCGGCCCAATAGACCACAGACGATGTCTTGTTTTCGAAGTCTCTTCTATATACAGGGTACAAAACTTTTAAATGGGGTTTAATGGGGCCTTATAACGAGTTCATTCACAATACTTAAGAACCGTAGTAACGCTGTATAACATACCAATAAAAGGAAAACAACAACATTTATGAATGAAAAATAGAAAAACTATTAAAGTAGACAATTATTAGGTAAAATAGGTACGTAGGCCTTTCTGTTAAATAATCTGGTTCCCTGACATGACAGCTGACAAAATTTTTGGCTTTGTTATTTAATTATAATATTTTTTACGGGGTATTTTGTAAGACGTTGTATAAAGGTTTGTTTCAAAGATATTTTGAAGCGATCCTTAGATTACGTACTGCGTTCCTACGCAAGTGTCAATTTGAGTCTCAACTTATGTCTTATAGATAAGAATCTTATATAAGCTAGGTACCTTATTTACTTATTACGAAAACTTCAGCCTACAAGCCAGGTTAGGTTAGCAAGCTGTCAAAACATAACGCAACTTTAACCTTTGCAGTCGGTTAAGATATTCCTGCCCTTTCGACATTTCTATTCTATTTTTAGACTGTAATAAAGGGCTAAGACAGGTTGAATGTGTATTAAACTTAGTTCTAGACTTAACTCAGTCTATCTGGACGGCATTAAGCATAAGTTTACACTTTTTAAACATAACATGACATTTTTATTTCTGACATTTACGCGAATATTAAACATTGAGATAAAAGTACTTTTTACGGATTTTATCGCGTTACATTGATATTATTAATCCCGACGTTTCGGAGCCTTTACAGCGTCGGGATTAATAATATCAATATAACGCGAGAAAATCCGTAAAAAGTAGTTTTATTTCAATAACATGACATTATTTTAGCGAAGCAAATATTTGACCGCGGGCAGGATTCGAACCTGCGTCTACTGGTTTAAAACCAAGCAATCTGGCTTAACCAACGCAGGTTCGAATCCTGTCCGCGGTCGAATGTTTCCTTTGCTAAAATAACTTTAAAATCTTAATATGCAGAAAAATACAGTAAAATCACATGACATATCAATAATATTATATAAAGATTATATATTTAATAATATTCCCCGAAGAGTTAAGCAGAGATAACTAAAGTTCAACCTCTGCTTAACCCTTCGGAAATAAAGGCGTGATAGTATATTGTGTCTAATATAGGTTCTGAAAATAAATCACAAATTACTTAGTCAGTTTTCTTTTTCTGAATAGACAAATGCCTCAAAATGTCAAATGTTTCAAAATGTCAAATGTTTCAAAATGTTTCAAAATGACAAATGTTTCAAAATGTCAAATGTCTCAAAACGTCAATTGTGTCAAAAAAATCCTCCAGGATGCGAGCAAAACCGCAGGTTAACAATAGCTAGTATATTATTAAGCAGAGCACAACTTAATAGGTACCTTGCTTAAACACTTTGAAAAGGCGCCCGTGTGTATCCGAGCTTATATATTAGGCAACCTAAAACTCAATGCTAACATGCACCGCAAGTCGTGTATGCATAAATCTGCTGTCATGCATGCATTGACATACACATTAATCATGGTGCATTATACAGTTTTAATAAAGAACATATAACCACGCCTGTATTCCCTGAAGGGTAAGGCAGAGGTGTGTCCATCTATCCTCAGAGGCGGCGCTATAATATTCATGAAATGAAACTTGTAAAAGTGTCTTTAAAAGATCTGCTTACAGAATATATATAATAAATATAATTTATAGCCCAATTCCTCTCATTCTGCGAAAGGAGACCCGTGCCCAGCAGCGGGACAGTATATGGGTTGAAGTTGATGTACAAAAGTACACCCACAGTTCGCCGGTATGTTTAGGTCCCATTCTATTACATGGGACCTAAACATACCGGCGAACTGTGGGTATACTTTTAGGGGCTAGACTATTCCCATTAACCGGTCACAAATCGGAATTCCGTGCTGCTGCTGAACATTTCATAGAAAAACCCAATAACACCGCTCTACTTTAGTTCCATTTCCAGTACCTGAAGCTTTATTACAAAATGCAAAATGCTTGAAGTCGGTTTTCTTATTTTAAAATGTCAAATGTCTCAAAATTTTTTGGTTTTAATTTGCTAGGTTTTCTAAAGACACGGTTTATTTTTTAGCGTTTTTTACGTTAGCAAAATATGTTTGCGATGTGGAGGTGTCTTTGACCTAGACGTGATAAATTTAGTTTTTTTTTTGGACATTATGTAAATAGGTTTTTTGCCGAAAAAGCCTGACAACCACAACTCGATATACTGACAATATTGTCAGTATATCGATATGGCCTAGAAATTGGGTTGCGGAGGTCTTATGGCAGAAGGCTCGAAGGATGCTAATGTAGACAGTAATTTTTGTAAAATGTAGAATTTTGTAAAACAAAAAAAAAAAAAAACTTAAATTCCTCAATATTAGTTTCTTATTTGTATAATTTTTAATGATACTTATATACTTTGTACACTTTTTATTTTTACTTTTTTAGATACCTAATCATTCCTAGAAATTAATCCATCATTGGCATTTAACCTGTACATTAATTTTAAGGGGAACAAACTGGCTCCTGTAATTCAGGGAATTCTTTAAATGTATTTAGTGCTGTGTAATTAAGTTATTTATTTTATTTGTTTATTTTTATATTCGATGTCTTTTGTTTTATACAATTTCTTAACGTTTGTTTTCGAAAACTGCAAAATTTAAGTAATTACAATAATATTCGATAATGCAGCACTGCAATATATTCATCATTCAGTCGTGTACAATCGAGAACTGAAGTGTACATAGCTTATACACGGTACTGTCGATTGTAAAAGTGGCTGGACATTTTGTTAATATTCTGGCATAGCTGATAACAAGGTAGAGAAAAAACTTTAACGGAGCTTTATAGAATAAAATACATAACATCACACCTATTCCCCGTAGGATAAGGCGGAGGTGTACTAATGTATACCAATAATTTGCGTATGTTTAGGTTCCATATAATAGTGGGACACAAATTCAAACTCCGAGCTGCTGTTAAAATTTTTTTGATAAAATGTTTTTTGCTTCATCTGGGAATCAAATCCAGGACTTCGCATAGCAGTCGCGCTTATGACTAATGAACTATTTTTTTATTGGTAAATCAATATTTTACACTTTAACACTTGAGTTTTTAACTGTACCTTTAAAACAACAGCTTAACACAATGACCGACTCATGCATATGTATGGAAATGTATGGTATTTGTGTATGTATGTAACAGATGTATTGCTTACAAGATTTATGTAGCCTGGGGCACAGTCGTTTGTGTTGACTTCATTTAGGTACTTATTTATTATGGACTAACAAACAGTAGGTAGTGTATGTATGAGTACTTAAACGTGTTTTTTTTATACCACTAAGGTGGTAAACAAGCATACGGCCCGCCTGATGGTAAGCTGTTACCGTAGCCTTTAGACGCTTGCAACACCAGCAACACTACTTTCGCGTTGCCGACCCTGTGAAACGAAAGAGGAATAGTTGGGTTGGCAGTATAAGGGTCAAAGTCCCCCCACTGCCAACACAACGTTTCCTCGCGCAGCACTGGCAACCTTGCTCACCGTAAGGAACACAACACAGCTCAAAGCAGTGTTATTTCACTTAAATTTTCTGCAAGGCGGAGGTACTTCCCCAGTCGGGCAGCTCCTATTTGAGTGGAATTACTCCCACTATGCCCTACCTCTCTTATATGTATGTAGATAAAAATACAACCCACACAGTTATCCACTGATTATATGGATAAAACAAGGAACGTTACCAGTTTAAATTTACAAATTAAATAATAAACTGACGAAAGGGATTTATATATGGCGAATGTCAGTGGAACCGCCTTAAGAGGACGCCCTAGAAATACTTACACCGACCTTATTGGTGATAATTGATTATTAATTATTAATACCTATCTACCTAGGTAGGTAGATAGGCCTTAAAGCCACGTGTCTGAATTTGAACTCGAGACCTTTGACTTAGCAGTCCAATTGCTATATCACTAGATTGTCACTATTCTAAGCTTGTAATAATAAAACAAAAAAAAAAAACTAATATTTGTAGCAAGGTAAGTGTCTTTTCTGCCCACCGAATGTGAAATATTTGGCGTGAATATACACATATCTGCAGCTCGTCAGGTCATCGGGTTTAGTACCAATGTCGCAATACGCATGCGTCGTCGCCAAACACTTAAAGGACATTTAAGGAGTGTCAGCAAAAATGTCAGACGAGAATTAAATACTTAATTGTTTATTTTTGACATTTCTAAATACGTTCAACGTTTGATAGAACATTTTGTATTTGTAAAGTACTATTAAAAGGTTGTTTAAATTGCATAAAACGCTTTAGTAGTAGTATTTTTCGATAGTGCCTCCATCTTGCGGGTTTTCTTTACGATACTTTGAATTTTAGTTTTAATCTTTACATCTGTCATATATTATGGGTAATAATAATAATATTAAATATTCTTGGACAATTTTACACAGCACCATCTAGTCCCAAACTAAGCTTAGCTTGTACTATGGGTACTAGATAATGGATATAATATAATTATATATACTTTTTTTTGTAAATACATACATATAATAAGAGACACCCAGACCAACACAAACACTCTAAATGTTCATTGTCATCATAAATATTTGGGTTCTGTACCACAACACTGCTTTGAACTGTGTTGTGTTCCATACGGTGAGCAGATTTGCCAGTGCTCCACAAGGGAAACGTTGTGTTGGCAGTGGGGGAACTTTGACCCTTATATTGCCAACCCAGCTATTCCTCTTTCGTTTTACAGGGTCGGCAACGCGCAAGTGATACCCCTGGTGTTACAAGCGTCTATAGCCTACAGTAACCGCTTACCATCAGGTGGGCCGTATGTTTATTGCCACCTTAGTGGTATAAAAAAAGACGGGCCGTATGCTTATGTGTCATTCTATAGACGATAAAAAAAAAAAATACAATTTTTTGTGCCAACCGTACCATGTCTTGTTTCGCTAAGATGGGCATCAAAATGTTTTCCTTACAATTGCCCAAGTCTAGTCTGCGTGCATAAGCGTGTTAGCTTTTTATACTGACCTTATTTCATGCCTCACTTAGGCATTTTCAAGTATAAGTTGACTTGACTGCGCAAAATATGTCGTGTAATGATTTTCTGTTTTCTCTTTTACGCATATGTTACGGGTACGTTGCATAATTATGTTGCGGAGGTCTGATGGCAGTCGCTTCGTGTAAAATACTAATATTCAGCCGTATCTGGTTAGACTGGAAGCCGATCACAACATAGGTGGATAAAGGATGGTGATGAATTAATTATACATATTACCGTAATATTATTATCGACATTAAAATTGTACTTAAGTAAAATTCCATATATTTGTTAAGCAACTTATCCACATCCTAATAATATAATATTATCTAATAAGAAGAAGATTGCCTCGTCCTTGTTTGAACATAATTTTCCTAAAGACATTAATTGCTAGATATTTACATAAATATGGCCTGGAGGCTAATAATAGCAGTGTACCTATTCAGACTTAGGAGTGAAATGCAGAAACTCAAAGATTGCCTACAAAGTGTATCAAGATTTTTTTTATTACATGTCAAAGCATGGTATAATAGCATGCTATACCAGGTAATCTCTTCCCGAAAGAGCTAGGTCTCGATGAATTAAAAAAAATGTGATAAGAGCACAATACATACGGATTGCCTGATGGTGAGTGGCAACCGCAGCCAGCATTACAAGTACTCGCGTGTTGTCATCTTGACACCAGTCTCATACGACCAGTAATTACACTGGCAACATTGTCCTGTTTTTGTTAATTACAAGCTGTCAGCATGACAGTTGTCAGTTTGATGTGTTGCCACTGTGGATAATTAAATTATCCGAGCTAAATACATTTTACCACATGCTTCTGTAATTCAGTAATTTAGAACTATTTTAACTAATGAGATGAATATTTATATTCATCATAAATTAAAAATCTCTTTGATAGTATTGATGTCAATCAACAGCAGCACTGATCGTGACGCCAATCTTGAGATATCGTAGGAACAGATTAACTGGCGTAGCTTATTATTATACCATGTGTCAAAGTTATATGATATGTCATAATATACCAAAAAGTCTGAGACGAGAGGTTTTAAATGGACATATCTTTGACCTCGATTTGATTTGAATTCTTTCTTTGTCAGACTGATATGAAACTACACAGAATGACTTGTTAATAGGTAATACTGAACACTGTAATCATGTTTTTTTTTTGTTGAAAAGAGTGTCTATGGAGATTCTTGCCGGTTCTTCTCCATAAGACCCACTTTTTGGAACCGTGCAACTAGTTTGACTTTTCAAAAGTACTATTTTAATGGTCTAATTGAAATAAAATATTTGACTTTGACGTTGAATAAGTACTAAATAACAATTATCTCCGTGATTTCCCATCTATCGCTTGTAATAATATAAAATTTAAATATCTTTGATCTCAGGTCAAACTGGGATAATTACCTGTAATTTATACCAAATATTATAGAAAGACGTTGGATTAGAAAAAAAAAACTTGTCAAAAACTGGAATTGTACCCAACAAATGGCTATGGACGAGACGTATTTAATGACACAGGTCAAGACTTGACCCCTGGGGTCAAACTAATGATTGGGTTTTTCTATAAAATTACAAAACTGGTACCTATGAATATCAATAATTCTATTATAACGGCATTTAAAGATGGCTTGTTATACAAATTAATATATTGCCTGTGAAATACGTATTCTCCGAAGTGTTAGGCAAAGTTTTTATTTCCTTAATTTAGGATATAGACAAACATTTACAAGTTTAAAAACAAATTAAATCCATCACTGCCTCATTAGTCTAGTGGTCCTAAGCGCGACTGCTACGCTAGAGGTCCTGGGTTCGATCCCCAGGTCGAGCAAAGTGTTATTGGGTTTTTCTATGAAATTCTCAGTAGTAGCTCGGAGTCTGGATTTGTGCCCGGTTAATGGCAATAGGCTCGCCCCCCTCGCCGCCTCGTTTCTTGAAAGCCCCCATGTCGTACTGGTTCGGGAATATTGCCACAGGAAGGTCATTCGTGTATCTTATATACAGTTGTACCTACTTATATACACGGGTGTACATTAATACATATCTGCCTACCCTCTCGAGAATTATAGGCGTGATAGTATGTATAAAATTCCTAAATAGAAAGAAAGAAACTGGGTAAAACCGATTACCCTCAGGATAGACTGGTTGTCAGGCTTTTTGGGCTTCTGACTATCACTAATTTATTTGTTCGTATGACAAGGTTAACGTGCTCTCCGAGGCACAAAGGGATCTCGATGTGTTAAGAATGGGCACCCATCCACAGACTGACCGCGACTAGCGCAGCTTAACCTTGCACATCGGTTGATCAGCTTAGTTATTACTTAGCCACGAGCCCCTCCGAAAATATTCGTAAATCATATGATACCATTAAAAAAATCTACGCATCAGCGTATACGCAAATGTCAAGGACTACTTAAATACCGCAATTGAGAACCAAACACGGATCTTCCCAATTACAAATCATGTTTTATTAATACAGCACTTGTTTGTTTGTTTGTTTGCGAAACTGATGGATCATATACGTTGAGACTTTTGTGTAAATGACAGTCAATTAATTATGATGTTTAAAATTGTAAATTAATTCAATTTTAAACTTGTTTCTTTAAACTATTCATTATGTGATTAAATATAAAGGAAATAATTTGTTATGTGAGTGTGGTTGTTGAGTACGAGGTCCTGTATTCGATTCCCAGCTGGAGCAAAGTGTTATTGGATTTTTTTCGAAGGCTCTCGTTACTAGTAGCTATAAATCAATAACTTGCTTAATGCTGTATGCTTATTTTTTTAAGCAAACGATTTTATGTGCTATAATATAGCATGTTAATTTAAATATGCCTACTTGTTACTAACGCTATACGCGACGCCCGACGGACAGTTGATTGATAGAGAGAGAGTGCTATGCGATATAAAGCAAAATAGCTTTATAGCATTATAGCATAAAGTGCGAACCGCGATATCATTTGCTTTATGCTATCTAATATATAAAATTCTCGTGTCACAGTTTTCGTTGCCATACTCCTCCGAAACGGCTTGACCGATTTTGATGAAATTTTTTGTGCTTATCGGGGTCTGAGAATAGGCCAACATCTATTTTTTTTTATTTTTTTTTTTTTTTTTATGGCAAAACAACGTTTGCGGGGGCAGCTATTAATATATAATAAGCACGCTACTTTATTATGCTTTATGCGATATTTACCATCACTACTCGTTATAATGCGCAAGTTGTTCCTATTTAACGCTAGGACAAGGTTGACAACTCCCGTACACCGGTCGCCTTTTGAAGGAATCCCCCTATATCCAGCGAGGTCCTAGCCGAATACCAGCGCCGCATCATTTAACAAGATGAAGTGGCAAATGCTGAGTTAGGGTCCTTTTTTGTCCTCACGAAACAACTTTTTAATAGTTTTAGATATTTATATACATATATATATTTTTTTATTTAGTTTTTTGTTTTTTTTTACGTAGTTTATTGTGTTTATTTGTTGTCTGTGAGGATGAAATAAATATGTTTCTTTCTTTGTTTCTATAAACAACACAAGGACATATACAACAGTCGTGCATTTGACCACTGGGTTAATGAGACAGTTACACTATAGTTTAAGGATTAAAAATATTAACTTAATCTGTAGATGTTAGTTTCCGCCTAACCTCGAATAAGCCATGTAGGCACAAAAATATCAATAGATATGATGATTTAAATGATTAGTACGGCCTCTGACCATATGACACAAAAGTTAAATATTGATTGACCTTAGTTGTATTGATCTGAGGTCATAGAACATAAAGGATTTTCTTCATAAAAAATATATATATGTTTGAAATTTCAATATATTCCCTTGATATTTGACAGGTATGATTAATGATTTGACGTTCGTTTTTGGCAGATTATGTTGGAGCCTCTTTCTTGGTAGGTTAAGCTGCACTTACCACGGTCGTCATTTGGGTGGGGACTATATTCTCACAAGGCTGATTGAGAGATTTTCTCCACAGTACTTATATACTTTTTAGCAATAGAAATTGAGATAATATAATTTTCTTTTTGTGGTAACAAACCCTGTTATCCTATAATATTGTGCTGTCTCTAAAATATTCCAGAGTCTATATTCCAAGAAGAACCGTATTATTTTATACTACTCCTTCATAAACACGCCTTTAAAACATGATTTAAATATTATTCTTGTTGTTGTAAGTTTACTAGTACTCCGCGAGGAAACGTGTTGGCAGTGGGGAGACTTTGACCCTTATACTGCCAACCCAATTATTCCTCTTTCGTTTTATAGGGTCGGCAACGCTAAGTGATGCCCTTGGTGTTGCAAACGTCTATAAGCTACGGTAACAGCTTACCATCAAGTGGGCCGTATGCTTTTCTGACACATTAGTGGTATAAAAAAAAAGAATAGTGGTTGAGAATAATGCAGTTTGATGTGTAAGAATGATAAAATATAAAAAACTAGCGACCGGCCCCGACTTAGCACGGGTATCTTCATAAATTGATCTAGATAATTCCTCTTTCTATTGGCGAAAAACGTGAAAATCAGTACAGTTTCTACGAGTAAGATTAGCACTAGCAGAGTATTTTAATTAACCTGACATAGGAAGTAAATCTAAAAAAAAACATTAAAAGCTCTTCAAAGTTCTTACCTGAGTATTCGCTTGCAGCAAGGCACCGCCATTCGTGTTGACCACGCCATTGTTGCACTGTGACTTTTGCACACAGATGTATCCCTGGCCAGCGCAGGTCTGCTGCAGATCACCACCAGAATTCTCATGAGCCTGGACGTTACCAGTGCTCTGGAAGATATCATCGATATTCTGTTGCGTTTGCTGTTGCTGTTCAAAATCATATTCGTTCTTCTGGCTGTTCTGGATAAGATTCACGTTGGATCCAGTGGAGGCTGAGAAGGGGGATGGTGAGGAGCCTGTATAGCCGGTTGAGCCGAATTTGCTGGCTGAGTTGAAAGCATTGAAGCTGCTTTGGCCATTTTGAGCACCAAAACCAGTTTGACTGCCTTGAGCAGCTCCAAGACCACTTTGACTGCCTCCAAATGTCCCCTGAGCAGCTAAACCACTCTGAGAGTTAGCTCCAAAGCCACTTTGAGAGGTGGAACCGAAACTGTTCTGTGATCCGCTGCCAAAAGCACTTTGTCCTCCAAATCCAGCTAATCCGCCGTTCAAGAATGGGTTTTTGGAAATGTCGATCTCTTTTGTTGCTGACGAGGATTCGAAGGATTGGCTGCCAAAATTGCTACCTGCTCCATTGAATCCAGCGCCGAGCTTGGCGAATTCACCGTTCAAGAAAGGATTTGCAGCCAAGTCTACACCTCCAGCGCCACCGTTACTTGAACTTGTGAAGCTTGAAGAAGATTTGCTGAACTTTTCGAACGAGCCACCTCCAGCTCCGGCTTTGAAAGGCGAGTTCTGGTTCATCCACCAGAAAGGTGCACCGTTTTGTGCACCACCTTCGAAAACACTGTTCCCAGCTGCTTGGAACTGGAATTCGTTGCCAGTATCAGCGTTCGCTGCATTTTGGAAAGCTTGCAGGTTTCCGAATTTCTCGACAACTTTTCCATCTTTCACTTTAAGACCGGCGCAGCCTTTCGCCGATGAGCAGCCTTCGAAGGTCTCTTGTGTATGGACCTCGGCTGTAGGCAAGGACTTAATAGCAGATAAGATTTCTTTGGGTGACTTAAGGTTTAGGGTACTGGAGCAGGCTGTACACCGTTCGGTCCTCGTCTGAGGCTCACTCGCCTCGGCCTCGACGATAGGCTCTTTGCTTTGAGGCAGTTCTTTGACATCTGCGATGTTCTCAGGATGAGCGTTGGCCGCGATGACCAATATGGCGACCACTATTGGAAATAGTGGCTTCATGGTTCTGTAACAAAGAGAAAAGGCGTTATTAGTCTTGAGTGAGATCAGGTTCAGAGATCCTATTGCTCAATGTGACTGCGGCGATCATAGCAGTATAGTTTACATTTGCTGTTCCCTTGTGCACGAAAACCTGCACGTGGGACGATTTTTATATAGCCACGCCTAACTTCATTGAGGTGGCTTCATATTACTCGAAAACTGTCCCCTATTACAATGGACCTAAACATACCGACGAAATGTGGGTGTAAATTAGTACACCTCTGCCTAACCCTTCGGGGAATACAGGCGTGATGGTATGTTTTGTAATTTTGTCTAGTGTTCTGACGGAATAAACTTTATTTCTTTTTTATTCGGACTATTTATATACGACTTTTTTTAAATGTCAAATCGGTCCATCCGTATTCAACTGATTCGCATAACAACGAACAGTATTAAAATGTTATTTATATAGGTTATTATGGGTAGGTGTAGCTATTATCAAATGGTAATGACTTTTAGACAAAAGGTCTGTGTCTTTCCAAGGTCGATCTATCTTCGTGGCGAATTTTACGGATCACATGGCCATGACTATGTTAAAGAAAGTGCGGGTTTTAACTTTTTAGTCGGTAGGTACGAGTCTGTCATACTGGAATTCGTACGTTCGGGTGGCAAATGATTCATGAATATTTTCCGTACTATAAAAAAAGGTTCAATCTACGACCATTGATGAAATCTGTGGTCTAGTGGTTTGCGTATCGGACTGCTGAGCACGAGTTAAGGGTTACGGGTTCGATTCCCATAGGACACAAATATGTATGTGATGTCTGGGTGTTTCTTACTATACATAAGTATTTATTTACAAAAAAAAGTAACTATATAAGTATTATATCCATTATCTAGCACAGGCTCTGCGTAGTTTGGGACTGTGAATTTGTCAAAGAATATTTATTTATTTTATTATCATTATACCAAAATTTATCAAAATTGGATCTGTGGTTTAAGCTTGAAAACGTAATAAACAGACCAACTGATTTATTTTCTATATTTGTAAAATTAGATTTTAAAAAATCCTTCATATCTAAGTATATAATTTGACGTTACAAAATGAAATAATTCAGAATAGGATACAATTAAAGACAAAAACCGTCTGTATATTCGTGTATGTATCGTTTAATCATTTAAATCTTAAGTGAAGGGAGCTAGGTGATTGTGTTTCCGTATCTAAGATAGACACGTCTAAAGTATTCTGAACACGTGGGTAGACGAGACGAAGGCAATAAATATACTATTTGTATGCAAATATCGTGTTATTTCTAGTCGGTTTCCTGAGATTTTGATATGGAGTTGAGTATTAAGTCATCATGATAAACCAACCTGTCTGACTGCGACTTTTTTTGTACCACTAAGGTGGCAAACAAGCATACGGCCCACCTGACGGTAAGCGGTTACCGTAGCCTATAGACGCTTGTAACACCAGGGGTAACATTTGCGCGTTGCTGACCCTGTAAAACGACGAATTTGCCAACGTAGATACATACACATACTAAAATTGTAGTAACATTTGCCAATAAGCATAAGTCATAGGCATAGTGGGAGTAATTCTACTCAAATTGGAGCTGCCCAACTGGGGAAGTACATCCGCCTTGCAGAAAATAGAAGTGATATAACACTGCTTTGAGCTGTGTTGTGTTTCTTACGGTGAGCAAGGTTGCCAGTGCTCCACGAGGAAACGTTGTGTTGGCAGTGGGGGAACTTTGACCCTTATACTGCCAACCCAACTTTTCCTCTTTCGTTTTACAAAGTCGGCAACGCGCAAGTGATACCCCCGGTGTTGCAAGCGTCTATAGGCTACGGTAACCGCTTACCATCAGGTGGGACGTATGCTTGTTTGCCACCTTAGTGGTATAAAAAAATAGCTCAAAATGCTTGGCTTTTTAAACCCAACCTGTAATTCTACCTATTTAAATGTAGATAAATGATGTAGATAGATTTTATCGACTGTCAAAATATCTCTAGTATCCTCCAGCGGCTATTGTCGACGGAAAGGTCGGAGTTCAAATCCGGGCCATGAACTATTGTACAGCTTATTGTAAGGCATGCCTTATCTTATTTGACTAATCAAAATATTATTAATACTTAATTATTGTATTAAAGGCTAACCAGATGGAACTGTATTACATAATACACCGTCATCATCAACCCATATACTGTCCCACTGCTGGGCACGGGTCTCACGGAATGAGAGGGATTAGGCTACAGCCACGCTGGCCTAGTGCGGGTTGGCTGACTTCACACGCCGTCGAGAAAAGTCTCCAAGGCATGCAGGTTTCCTCACGATGTTTTCCTTCACCGTTTAAGTGACTGATAAATAATTATTAATACGCACAATACGAAAAGTCAGAGGTGCCTTGGATTCGAACTCGAGACCTTTGACTTGGCAGTCCAATGGTCATAGCAATAGTCTACCTCTTGCAACCATTAAACCAATAAATTTAAAGACACCTCTATTGTAATAGTAGGTGGACAATGACAAACGAAACGATATTTTTTTATATACATAACATCTAAAATGATGATTTTAGTTAAAATGTCAATCCACTTTTTTTGGACTTAAAGCTTAGAAACACCATTTATCATCTAAAATTAGCTCCTAATGACTCAGGAATAGAGTGTGATATATGATTTTATCGTTAGACTGTTAACTTCACAAACGATATCGAATCTTATTTACATGATAATAAGGTAGTTTATAGTTTGTTGTCATAAAATCGGATACTTAATTAAGTATTCGGCCTTCACAATATTCATAAAAATCAATAAGTTTATATGAGTGTGTTTAAGAATCAGGTGATATTAAGACTCGACGAAAATATACTAATTAGATGGTCATTGTAATCCGTTTACACAATGGTGGGTGATGGCCGAATATTATACGACAATCTGGTTTTAATAAAAAAAGTACCTACTAATAATAATCATAACATAACATACTATCAGAACTATATTCACGGAATTATTAAGCACCTTTGACCCATAAACTGGCAACCCTCTTTAGTTTTACAGGGTCCGCAACGCGCAAGTGATACCCCTGGTGTTACAAGCGTCTGTAGGCTACGGTAACCGCTTACCATCAGGTAGGTTCTACGCTTGCTTGCCACCTCTGTAGTATAAAAAAATGTTTAGAATGACAGTGCCAAGTATACTTAATACAAAATAATTCTTTTTCTTTCTTTTTGGGTGACCGTGAGTAACACCGTTGAGCACTGTAGATAAATTATAATTAAGCATTAGTAAGCTTGCATAATGAACTCGCTTAATGAATGACTCAATATTAAGTTGAGTCATAGACCAAAAACACCTCTTTTTTCTAATTCAGGGTCAAAAATGATTCAATTTTTGTTACAAAATCCATTCGCCGGGTTGAAGATTACCTAACCTTTGTTTTGAACCGATGTAGTAGTGTTTAAGTGACTATTGAGTAGAATTTGTGGAAATTCCCGAAACCCGAAGCGTCTTGCCTTGACATTACAGCGGTTGAATGGAATCAGCTACCTGAGTCTGTATTTCTTGACGTGTACAATTTGGGGGTCTTCAAGTCACGAGTGAATAGGTATCTTCTAGGTAAGCGTGCTGCAACTTAGACCACATCGTCACTTACCATCAGGTGAGATTGTGGTCAAATGCTAACCTATCTTCTTCTTTCTCCGAGCCTTTGCCCAACTATGTTGTGGTCGGCTTCCAGTCTAACCAGATGCGGCTGGATAACAGTATTTTACACGAAGCTACTGCCATCAGACCTCCGCAACCCAATTTTTGGTCAAACCTTGGGGGGACTATACTGCCAATCCAACTATTGCCTTTTTCATTGTGATACTCTTAGTGTTACAATCGTCTATAGGCTACGGTAACCGCTTACCATCAGGTGGGCTGTATGCTTGTTAGCCACGTTAGTGGTATAAAATGAGTTGAGTGAAAACATGAGCAGAGTTTACCGCCATATAAAGACGGTTAAACAGGTCCTGCGGCTGCGCCCACCTACTAAAGTTCAAAATAGAATAGTTATATACCTACTTACACAACAGGCCTACACTATTAAAATCACATATTTCAAGGATTCTTAATGTTAGTACAAATCAGGCTTGACTAAATATTTGGCGTGTGTCATTGACATGCCTCTGTCGGCCCCCGATGTTTACACAGCGCTATATTAGCTCAGGAATGTTTGGTGATGAATTAGCGAGGTTAAGCTTAATTTTGAGGAGGGTATTTGGATGGGTAGATCGCATATAAATGCCTATCGGTTTAGTGGACCCGTTTAGTTTTTTCAAAGCCATATAGTTATCTTCTGTGTCGTATCCCGACTATGTTAGGGTCAACCAGATGCGGCTGAATATCAGTATTCTACACGAAGCAAATGCCATCAGACTTCAGCATTAGAATTACTGGCCAATACAAAAAAAAGCAGTCATAGCCTAGTGACATGACCATTGGACTGCCAAATCAAAGGTCTTGAGTTCGAATCCAAGGCATGCACCTCTGACTTTTCGAATTCATGTGCGTATTTATAATTAATTATCACTCGCTTAAACGGTGAAGGAAAATATCGTGAGGAGACCTTAGAGATTTTTCTCGACGGTTTGTGAAGTCTGCCAACCTGCACTGGGCCAGCGTGGTGGACTATAGCCTAATCCCTCTCAATATGAGAGGAGACCCGTGCCCAGCAGTGGGATAGTGAGTTAATGATGACCGATATCCTAAGTATAGACTGGTTGTCAGTTTTTTTTGGGCTTCCGACTACCACTAACGATTGTCTTAGGTGTTCGTATGACAACCGGGACCAACGGCTTTACGTGCTCTCTGAGGCACGGAGCGGTCTCAATGTGTTAGGTATGACCACCCATCCATAGACAGACCGCAGCTAGCGCAGCTTAACCTTTTAGATGGGTTGATCAGCTTAGTTATTACTTAGCTACAAGCCCCTCTAAGGGGTCAGCCGAATCAATTTGGGACACATGTATTTATATCTTGATAAAAAAAGTGAAAACTATGTACATTTTCGTTTAGCGACACACGAAAATGAATTTACATAACTCAAGCAGTGAATCTTATACTCAGCTTTATATGTAGTTTTAAGCACTTGGCCACACCTACGCGATAAAGATTGTAGCACACGGCAAAGCTAGCGTTGCTATTTTTTTATTGTTATAAGATGTCAGTTATCACTCGCTTTTTTTTTATGGGATAGGGGGCAATCGAGCAGACGGATCGCCTGATGGTAAGCGATTTCCGCCGCCCATGGACACCCGCAACACCAGAGGAGTCACAAGCGCGATGTCGGCCTTTAAAAGGGGGTACGATGTTTTCTTGAAGGTTTGAAGGTCATATTGGTCCGGAAATACTGCAGGCGACAGTTCATTCCACATTCATTCATTCGCTTCAACGGTGAAGGACAACATCGTGAGGAAACCTGCATGAGATTTTCTCGAAGGCGTGTGAAGTCTGTCAATTCGCATTAGGCTAGCGTAGTGCACTATATATAGCCTAATACCTCTCATTCTGTGAAAGGAGACCTGTACCCAGCAGTGGAACAGTATATGGGTTGATGATTGATGATAAGATGTCAAACAAACGTACAGCCCACCCTGATACCCCTGGTGTTGCAAACGTCTATAGGCTACGGTTACCGCTTACCATCAGGTGGGCCGTATGCTTGTTTGCCACATTAGTGGTTTTTTACCAATACATTTATGTATAATTATGCAATACGGCTATTATAACGGGTTTAAACTAATTCTGTCCCTAAATTTTCCGTTCTAGGCCGAAGCCAGCTGGTATATCCACCACTGATTATAATATAGCTTAATCTTGATATCAATCCATTCGATATTATGCATGTCTCTCAACTATTGACCAAATCATTACAAATATTTGAATCAAATTATATTAATTAATGATTTCCTAACGATGCAGAGTGAGAAGTTATAAATTTAAATTGAAAGACATCAGTGATGAATATTTTAAATTGTTATTTATGAATATTCTGAGACATATAATATATAAAAGATCCAATCCATAGTGTGATCATAAACAAGCCAAAAAGAAGACATAAATTAATAACATACATAATCTGCAAAAAAAATGCGGTAGTCAGAAGAATTATTCATCTTGATTTCCGCATTTTTTCACCGCATTTGTTTTGACTGGAAATCGACCCTAATGTTGTTGGGGCCGTGATTACTCAGTGAGTGGGTGGTACTCGTATTCCGATTTTCTTCATCAACCCATATACTGTCCCACTGCTAATCACGGGTCTCCTCTCACAGAATGATAGGGCTATAGCCTAATGGCTATAGTCCACCACGCTGGACTAATGCGGGATTTCAGACTTCACACGCCGTCGAGATAATCTCTAAGGCATGCAGGTTTCCTCACGATGTTTTCCTTCACCGTTTAAGCGAGTGATAATTCTTGATTTCTGACATTTACACGAATATTATACATTTAAATAAAACTACTTTTTACGGATTTTATTGATATTATTACCTTTACAGCGTACATGGTCACGGGTAGACTGCCGGGTGGACAGAGTCTACCCGTGACGTGGACGCTGTAAAGGGTCCGAAACGTCGGGATTAATAATATCAATATAACGCTATAAAATCCATTCGCGTAAATGTCAGAAACTATTTTTTCTTTCTTCCTTTCATTAGTACGGAATATAAATTTTCTCCTTCTAATATGATGCTATACTTTAAATCGCATCTGGCTGTGTACCATGACCTTAATACGTAACAATAACTTTCTGACAACCTTGCACCCACTCGAAGCCTATTTAGGCAACCTAGGACAGCTGACCTGCTTAGTACCGCCTATACGAGTGTATTAACGCCTCCTTACATCATTTGAACTGTACTTTTAACCTTTGTTTAGACAACCGTTCAATTAAGGGGAAACCACACGAACTCCTGACTAAAATTTAAATATTTCTTCTGATACAATCTTTTTTATCTCTTTATTCTGTTTCTTTTTTTATTTATCTTTTTATTATACTAGT
This sequence comes from Acronicta alni, assembly GCA_964056405.1. NCBI lineage: Eukaryota > Metazoa > Arthropoda > Insecta > Lepidoptera > Noctuidae > Acronicta > Acronicta alni. The sequence goes on from OZ043942.1 coordinate 7,561,456, forward strand.
TTAATTTAAAGAACACATCAAACTGCATTGTTCTCGTGAACTATTCAGATTTAGATTGTAAACGAAGATGAACACTGTAATCATGTTTTTTTTTAAAAGAGTATGGAGTTTCTTGCCGGTTCTTCTCCATAAGACCCACTTTTTGGAACCGTGCAACTAGTTTTAACTTTTCAACAGTACCGCAATGGTTTAATTGAAATAAAATATTTGACTTTGATAAAAATATACTTTAAACTAAAACTGTTTCACATGATCTCTGCCGTCTCCTATAGGAACAACGTCGTAAATATATGAAAGTTTTTGAAAGTAGGTACATGTCTTATTGTAATTTAAGACCCTCGGTGTACGTTTTAATACTTGATGTAATAAAGGATGTCGTATTTTTAGTAACAAAAGCTGAACACTTTCATTTTTTGTGCGAAAGTTGATTTACATTATTTTGTACCTTCATGGTACGTATACCTTTTTATACCACTAAGGTGGCATACAAGTTTACAGTCTATCTAATGGTAAGCGGTTATCGTAACCTATAGACGCTTGCAACACCAGATGTATCATTTGCGCGTTGCTGACACTTTAAAAATATTTTCACACCCTTCTTGAAGAACCCCATGCTATAATCTCTCGAGAAAACCTCATCATCATCATCAACAACCCATATACTGTCCCACTGCTGGGCACGGGTCTCCTCTCATATTGAGAGGGATTAGGCTATAGTTCTCCACGCTGGTCTAGTGCGGGTTGGCAGACTTCACAAACCGTCGAGAAAAATCTCTAAGGTATGCAGGTTTCCTCATGATGTTTTCCTTCATCGTTTAAGCGAGTGATAAATTAATTGTTAATACGCACATGAATTCGAAAAGTCAGAGGTGCGTGCCTTGGACGAGACCTTCGACTTGGCAGTCCAATGGTCATACCACTAGGCTATCATTGCACTCGGGAAAACCTAAAATGTCTTAAAAATTTATTATTATTATTAATGTGTTTTTATCAGAGAAATTGTGACTCATTGGAGATTCCATTGTCTTGCGGAGCTGCCACCCACCATCAACATACCATGAAGGTAATATATCAAGGTTTTGATGTCAAGGTCATTTAACAATACGCAAATGAAATTCTGAAATAATAATTTCTATATCTCATTCTATCGTTTGTCTGTTTCGCTGTCATTTAATTAATTAGAAACCAACAGTGATGATCTCTTCCTTCTATGGGTCTGCATACAACAGAGAGGTCAAGCTCTATCTAAGTATATCTACGACTTTCTTAACTCATATGAATGTATTTTACATTTACATTATTTAACTGTCTCATTAGCCTAGTAGTCCTAAGCGCGACTGCTACAGGTTGGGTTCGAGTCCCAGGTCGAGCAAAGTGTTATTGGGTTTTTCTATGAAATTCTCAGCAGCAGCTCGGAGTTTGGATTAGTGCTCGGTTAATGGCAATATGGGGGAGGCCTTTGTTCAGCAGTGGACCACCTGTGGCTGATATGATGATGATGAATGGCAATAGGCTTGCTCCTTATTACATGGGACTTAAACATACCGGCCAACTGGTGTACAAAAAAAAAATCTATATATATCTATATATATAAAAATGAATCTCTATTTCTCTTGGTCATCGCATCACGCGTGAACGGATGGAACAATTTCGCTAATTATCTTTGTATTGTGTTAATTACTGTCAGGAGAAGGTTATTATGAAAGAAACAATTAAAAACATTATGCAAGAAATTAGAAAATTTAAAAAAGTATAACTTTCAGGTAAATTTTACGCAGACGAAGTTGCGGGCAGAAGTTAGTTTAATACAGGGTGTTACAAAACTACCCGTAAAGCCGAAAGGAGGTTAAATGGGGCCTTATAACAATATTTAAGAACCGTAGTAACGCTGTATAACATAACCCAAAAAAAGAAAAACAACAACATATAAGAATGAAAAATAGAAAAACTATTAAAGTAGACAATTATTATGTAAAATAGATACGTCGGCCTTTCTGTTAAATAATCTGGTTCCCTGACATGACAGCTGACAAAATTGTTGGCTTTGATAATGAATTATATTTTTGACGGGGTATTTTGTAACACGTTGTATAAATTACAAATGACTTAAAGTCGGGATTGGTTAATAGGCATACAACTGAGTAATAGATAGCCAAGCCTCAGAATTTCCTTAAGTTATTTCCTTAAGTTATTATTATTCTTGGTGCTATCATTCCACCAGTGTCTGATCACTCTATCAACATTTTGGGAATTCCGAATTGAATGTACTTATATGTTTTTTTAATTCGATGGGCGTAACCATGTTACACAACACGTTGTCTGCCATCACTACATTGATCAGTTACGCATACTAACCAAACTCGCTACTGTACAACGTGCCAATAGATTCGTTACTGATCATTAAAACTACATTAATGTCTTTAATTAATAATTTAAATAGAAATATGTAAAAAAAAAGACGATTTAATGACGAGAATTGAGAATTGCAGAGATGGTTTGGGCATGTCGAGAGAATGGATGAAAGGCGAATAACAAAAGGGATTTACATGGCGAATGTCAGTGAAACCGTCGAGGGACGCCCTAGAAAAACTTACGCCGACGGTGGGGTTCTTCAAAAAGGTCAGGTGCGTAGTACTCGCAACCGGCGTGTATGTATGACAAGATGCATGAATGTAGTCGAAGCAAAAGAAGTATGCAAGAATCGTAGCAAGTGGCGTTCTTTAGTTTCTGCCTACCTCCATGGGAAAAAGGCGTGAGTGTATGTATGTATATGTAAATACTACAAAAAGCACAGATAGCCGAGGGACTGACAAGTCAAAAGTCTTGAATTCCAATCCACCTCTGACTTTTCGAAATCATGTGCGTATCAGTAATCTCGAAAACATCGTGAGGAAACCTGCATGCCTTAGAGATTTTCTCGACGGCGTGTGAAGTCTGCCAACCTGCATTAGGCCAGTGTGGTGGACTATAACCCTCTCATCCTGAGAGGAAACCCGTGCAGCAGTGGGACAGTATATGGGTTAATAATGATATAAATAAACAATAAATTAGTCAGCAATGTTATTGGGTTTTTCTATGAAAATTCTCAGTAGCAGCTCGGAGTTTCACCAGTTAATGACAATAGGCTCGCCCTCTATAACATGGTACAGACGCCAGCAGGTAAAGCTATCCAAAACTGTCGAATTTTCCCAATTGAAAATGAACCTTATCTTGTTGTAAAGTTGAAAATCTATCAAAGAAATTTGCCACATTGTGGTAGCTTGATGTGTTGCTCTATACCTAAAAACTTTGTACATTAGTACACCTCTACCTTAGCCTCTGGGGAATAGAGGCGTGATGGTATATAACATACCAACCCCAAGGGTTTCCGAAGCGGTGTGTTGTAACTATCAATGTTTTTTAACACACTGCGTAACGTTGGGTTGCGTAAGCGCAAAGGTAAACAAGATCCGGTCATCAAACCGGTTTGACTTCACCAAATTCTTGAGCTGCCATGTTACTTTTGTATGCTCAATCCTTTTACGTGAATAGTGTGAGTAGAGTTGTATGATAAAATGATATTTTTATAAAGACACCACCAAATTACCCGTGGTTGGAAGCTGGTTGAGTGTTATTGAGATGTTTCTAAGAAATTCTCTTAGTAGGAGTTAAATTTATGCCCCGTTAATGGTAATAGGTTCGCCCAAATGCCAGTGAAATAACTTAGCAAATGACACTCTTAACAACTGAGGTGTAAAGATGAGTGATACCACTGGTGTTGTTGACGTCTATAGGCCGCTTACCAACAGGCGGGCTGTATTTATTATATAAAAAACTGGAAGCCGACCCCAAAAAAATTGGAGAGAGTCTGAAGACATTACAAGGATAAGGATGCTAGGTTTTTTTAAGAGAGGTAGGGCATAGTGGGAGTAATTCCACTCAAATTGGAGCTGGCCGACTGGGGAAGTACCACCGCCTTGCAGAAAATCGAAGTAAAATAACACTACTTTGAGCTGTGTTGTGTATCTTAAAGTGAGCAAGGTTGCCAGTGCTCCACGAGTAAACGTTGTGTTGGTAAGCAGGGGACTTTGACCCTTATATATACTACCAACCCAACTATTTCTCTTTCAATACAGGGTTGGCAACGCGCACTGATACTCCTGGTGTTGCAAGCGTCTATAGGGTACGATAACCGCTTACCATCAGGTGGGCTATATGCTTGTTTGCCATCTTAGTACTATAAAAAAAGTGTTAATTTCTCGGTCAAAGGAACAATCTTAGATACCAGACATACCTATTACGTCTGGAACGTGTAAATTTAATACCAGATTATCAATAAAACTAGTTTTATAAATTAATTATGCAAATTTAAGTAAAAGTAAAACTTAGTCATGTTTTTTTTAAATGCATCAATATTAATATTCTAATGGCACATGTTTAGCTTGTAATAACGTCTGTATTTGATATTTATAGGTTATTAATTAATGCAAGTATTTTTTGACTTTTAATTAAAGATTGAAATAAAACTACTTTTTACGGATTTATATTATATTATTAATCCCGACGTTTCGGACCCTTTAAAGCGTCCATGGTCACGGGTAGACTTAAAAGGCTGTAAATGGTCCGAAACTTCGGGATTAATAATATCAATATACGCGATAAAATCCGTAAAAAGTAGTTTTATTTCAATGTATAATATTTGCGTAGAAATCAATAAACTAATTAAAGGTTATTTAATGTAATTCTGTGATAGTCTAGTGATATCGTCATTGACTTTTTTTATATTTAGCAGGCGACCCACCTGGTGGTAAGTGGTAACCGCCGCCCATGGACATCAGCAACGTCGGGGACAGAGCTGTGCCGCCGCCTACTGTGTGTAGAGAGCTCTTTTAGGCCTCGTTTGAAGAAGGATATGTCATAACGCACGGGGAACACCGCAGCAGGTAGTTCGAAGTTTTAGGTTTCGAGTTGGTATATGCATATATATATCATCACTACATAGTATAAAACAAAGTCGCTTTCTCTGTCCCTATATCCTTATGTATGCTTAAATCTTTAAAACTACGCAACGGATTTTGATGCGGTTTTTTTTAATAGATAGAGTGTTTGAAGAGGAAGGTTTATATGTACCTGAGTTTTTCTTAAGATTTAAGCAGTGATAGCCAAGATTTCATCATCCTTCGTAATTCCTATGTTAAGTTCGGCTTTCAGTCTAACCAGATACGGCTGAGTATCAGTATTTTGGCTTGAGTAATGCTTAATGACAAAAATTATAAGTATAGGCTAACCTATGCTTATAATTTTTGTCATTATTTTAAGTTTGTCTTTATATAAAAAAAAATATTAAAAAAAAAATACGAAGTAACTGCCATCAGACCTTCGCAACCCAAAATCTGAGTAATACCGGTATTTTGAGGATAGACTGGTTGCTAGGCTAAAAAATCCGTTAATAATGCAAAGTAACTCTGTCTATCTGTTACGCTTTCATGCCTAAACAGCCCAATCGAATTTGATGCAATTTGACACATATAGATTATATAGTTGCCACATTAGTCAAGTGGTCCTAAGCGCGACTGCTACGTTAGAGGTCCTGGGTTCGATCCCTAGGTCGAGTAAAGTGTTATTGGGTTTTTCTAAGAAATTCTCAGAAGCAGCTCGGAGTCTGGATTTGTGCCCAGTTAATGGCAATAGGCTCGCCCGAAATGTGGGTGTATATTGATATGAAATGAAATGATATGAAATTATATTCATTTTCTGTAAATAGACCTTTTAAAGACACTTTTACAAGTCAATGCTTTGATTTTATTTTTTATGCTAGAAGGCCGGTATTAGTACACCTCTGCCTAACCCTTCGGGGAATACAGGCGTGATGGTATGGTATGGGACAGAGGCTACCCATTGTCTGAAAAAATCCGTTGGGTTACAATTGAAACAACTGGGTTGGGTTGGTGTGTAGTTCCTACTAATATTATAAATGTGAAAGTTTGTGAGGATGGATGGATAGATGTTTGTTACTCTTTCACGCTAAAACTACTGAACGGATTTTGATAAAACTTTACAGTATCTATAATTATTTATTTTACGACATCTATGTTCTAGTGGTTCGCGTGTCGGCCTGCTGATCCTGTTCGATTCCCACAGAACACAAATATTTATGTGATAAACATAAGTGTTTGTGTTTGTCTAGGTGTTTCTTTTAAATTACATATGTATTATATATTACATGTATTTACAAAAAAAAAGTATATAAGTATTAATCCATTATCTAGCCCATAGTACAAGCTCTGGTTAGTTTGGGACTAGATGTATGCTGTATAAAATTGTCCAAGAATATTTATAAATAATAATAAATATAAAAAAAAATAAAAAAGCAGTGATAGCCTAGTGGTATGACCATTGGACTGCCAAGTCGAAGGTCTCGAGTTCGAACCCAAGGCACGCACCTCTGACTTTTCGAATTCATGTGCGTATTAATAATTAATTATCACTAGCTGAAACGGTGAAGGAAAACATCGTGAGGAAACCTGCATGCCTTAGAGATTTTTCTCGACGGTTTGTGAAGTCTGCCAACCCGCACTAGGCCAGTGTGGTGGACTATAGCCTAATCCCTCTCAATATGAGAGGAGACCCGTGCCCAGCAGTGGGACAGTATATGGGTTGATGATGAATAAATATTCTTGGACACATGTCATCATCACAACATGCATCAGAATAATACATAGGCTATAATTAATAAAGATTTTGAGTTAATTAGCCAAATTACAACAATAATTAAAAGTAACTCCACGCGTAAGAAGTCGCGGGCATAAGCTAGTTAGTTATCAAATTTGTATCCACTCATTTGAACTTGCCAAGTAATGACGAAATATTCACTGTAACGTAACAGAGATTTCTATCGACACACGGTGGTAATGATTGTGTTATATGAGTAATGTTTGACCCTGTGCGCCAATGCTGCATCTCATAAGATGACATCTCACTGTTAACTAATCTTTGCCCTCAGCAACGCCTGCGAGAAGCTGCGTGGTGCATGGTAATGATACATAGATATTTTCATGCCTCTTTCCCATTAGGGTAAGCAGAGATTATAGAGTACCACTTGCTACAATCCTGGCACAACCTTGTCGGCTTAGAGTGCTCTTAACCTGGAATTTTATGAGAACGTATGCAATTTGCTTTTACTTGAATTGCGAGCACCATCCTGGACCCTATAGGTGATTTTTTTTATACCACTAAGGTGGCAAACAAGCATACGGGCAAGCATACGGCGCACCTGATGGTAAGCCGTTACCGTAGCCTATAGACGCTTGTAACACCAGGGGTATCATTTCCACGTTGCCGACAATGTAAAACGAAAGAGGAATAGTTGGGCTGACAGTATAAGGTTCCAAGTCTCCCCCACTGCCAACACAACGTTTCCTCGTGGAGCACTGGCGACCTTGCTCACCGTAAGAAACACAACACAGCTCAAAGCAGTGTTATTTCACTTCGATTTTCTGCAAGGCGGAGGTACTTCCCCAGTCGGGCAGCTCCAATTTGAGTGGAATTACTCCACTATGCCCTACCTCTCTTAAAAAGACTTTCTTTTTTCTCTTTCGATAAGGCAAGACTATACATAGATGACGTCTGTGGTCTATTGGTGGTCGGACTGCTGATGCCGAGGTTGTGGGTTCGATTCCCACAGAACACAAAATTTATGAGGTAAAGATAAGTGTTTGTGTTTGTCTGGGTGATTCTTATATTTTATTAGTATAAATACAAAATAGAGAAGTATATATGCATTATATCCATTGTCTTGTACGCATAGCTCTCATTAGTTTAGGGCTAGATGTTGCTCTGTAAAAATGTCCAAGAATATTTTATAGTTAAACGCGAAACTGTAAACCGGTTATACACTTATCAAACATGAACCCATAAAACCCATAAAAAACAAGCCTTATAACAACGCATTATGATAATGTAATCGCACCACACGAGGTCACCGATTGCAAAACAATAGCGATTCAATTTTGTAGATCATCACGGAATGTTATAACATGGTAATTTGAACAATAAAATGTAACAAATATTTTGAATAACATTATCAAGATTTAAGATACATTAAACTGCCTTCGATAGTGACATTAATGTCAATAAATTATTTGAGCCACACCTTTTTTTATTGTGCGGAAAAATCCTATTAATATATATATTTTTTTTTATGGGATAGGGGGCAATCGAGCAGACGGATCGCCTGATGGTAAGCGATTTCCGCCGCCCATGGACACCCGCAACACCATAGGAGTCACAAGCGCGTTGCCGGCCTTTAAAAGGGAGTACCCGCTTTTCTTAAACGTTTGAAGGTCATATTGGTCCGGAAATACTGCAGGCGACAGTTCATTCCACAGTTTAGTTGTGCGAGGCAGAAAGTTTCTAGAGTAACGCACAGTAGTGGACTGCCAACCATCTAGATGATGTGGATGGAACTGCTGACTAGATGTGTTATTTTCTATGAAATTCTCAGTAGCAGCTCGGAGTTTGGATCTGTGTCCTGTTATAGAACTCTGCTGCAAGCTTCAAATCATGACAAAATAGTTTTATTATCATATAAACTACATACAGGCACTTATGAAATGTCGAATCTAGGTGCACGGTTCCAAATTAGTAGTTTTTAGGGTTCCGTACCTCAAAAGGAAAAAACGGAACCCTTATAGGATCACTTTGTTGTCCGTCCGTCTGTCCGTCTGTCAATACCCTTCCCTTTTTCTCAGGAACGCGTGGAGGTATCAAGCTAATATTGAGTATACTATATACAATATCAAATACTCAGGTCTACCGTCCCTTGGAGCTGAGAAAAACTGAAACTTCTAAGCCAATGCAATCAAAAGATACATGCCGCAAATTTTCGAAACTCGCAAGGAAATCAAAACCTACAGGGTACTACCTACTTCCCGTGAACTCAGAATCTTGAAATTCTGTACGAAGCAACGTCTTATAGCACAGAGAGGAAAAATTGCGAAAACCGTAAATTTCTAGTTAAATCATGTAATCAAAATATTTTTAATAATTTTACAGTTACTACCTCTTTCCTCATGAACGCGTAGAAGTATTAAATTGAATTTCATATCAAATACTCAAGTCTATAATACCTTTAAGCTGTAACAAAATTAAACTTCTATGTCAACGCAATCAAAAGTGTACCTACAGGTTTGTACGGAGCTCGACTCGAACTTAGCCGGTTTTTTTTATGTAGAAGAACCCGCAAGAAACTCCATTTACTCTTTTTGATTATCGTTTTGTACAATTATTTTCGATACAATAATAATAACAGAACAGATTGTATACTTACACGAGAGACCAATTTAGGAATGCTTGCGAAGATTACAAATATATAAAATACAGCTAGGCATAAAAGAAAGTTCTAAACAGTTCTCCCATTTAGAAAAGCATAGACAAACGCACTAAACAATAATGTGCTAACATTATTGTGTTCCAGGCAATGTAGCCAGTGACATTACTGGGCATATGACACTTAACAACTGAGCTGTCAAGATGACAGCGCGCAAAATGTCAGGCTGCGGTTGCCGCTTGCCATCAAGCAGGCCGTATATTTGTTTTTCATCTTATTACAACAAAAAGGTTTAACCTCGCACGTCCAACCTTTTTCAAATCGATTTTTCTTATCTTAACTGTGGGGACTGGCATGGCCAGCAACACTTCGATCAAATGTGATCTATTGTGTTGTCCTCAGCCTGGTACATTCCTTACTCTTCAAAGACGTGGTTCATGAAGGCGACTAGCCCACTAAGAGGAAGGAACCTGTAGTCTTCTGGCTGCGGGTATCCGTTGCCGAGATTACTCTTCCGTTTCAAATCGATTAATCAATAATGATAATATTTCTCTTTCCAAAGTTAATACTGGCCACACACATAATATATATTTTAATAAAATCTATTCTTTAAATGGATTTCTATAAATTTATTATTAAAATAATTTAGATTTGTTGACGTAGAGACACTTTAGTAACTAGTTATTGGATAAATGTTAATATAATATAACTATTTACATAACCAGTTGTAAGATGGAACCCTAGTTTTTGAGTTCCGTCGCAGAAATATTATTACAAACATTTTGGTGTTTTTGAATTAATTAAGTCAGTATATGCTCTAATCTAAGTCTAAGCTCGCTTAAGACCTTACCTTAGAGATTTTTCTCGACGGTTTGTGAAGTCTGCCAACCCGCACTAGGCCAAAGTTGTGGACTGTAGCCTAATCCTTCTCATCCTGAGAGGAGACCCTTGCCCAGCAGTGGGAGTATAGTGCAGTATATGGGTTGATGATGATGAAGACACTGACTTCATGTGTATGTATGTAAACAATACTGAATAAAATTACGACATAATAATTACATACTATTAGCTGCTGCCCGCGACTTCGTCCGCGTGGTGAACTTTTATTTATTGTTGTAATCTGACTAATTAACTTAAAATCATAAATTAATCTATATATATAAATAATTAAAAAAATATAGCCTATATCACGCCTGTATTCCCCGAGGGTTTGGCAGAGATGTACTTAATGTACACCCACATTTCGCTGTTATGTTTTAGGTCATATAATAGGGGGCGAGCCTATTGCCATTAACCGGGCACAAATCCAGACTGCGAGCTGCTATTGATAATTTCATAGAAAAACCCAATAACACTTTGCTCGACCTGGGGATCGAAAATAGGACCTCTAGTGTAGCAGTCGCGCTAAGGGGCACTTGACTAATGAGGCAGTCAATCCTATATGTTATTCTGATGTATTATCGTGAAAGAGGAACAAACATCCATCCATCCATGCTCAATAACTTTCACATTTATAATATTAGTAGGATAGGATAGGATTTTGTGTCAAAAAAAAAAAGTACTCAATTTAGATTTTTAGATCATCATTATCATCATACTAATGTCGACCTCTGTGGTCTAGCGGTTCGAGTGCCGGACTGCTGATCATGGGGTCGTGGGTTCGATTCCCACAGGACACAAATATTTGTGTGGATAAAACATGAGTATTTGTGTTTGTCTGGGTGTTTCTTATGTATTATAAGTATGTACCTATTTACAAAAAAAAAAGTATATAAGTATTATATCCATTTTCTAGTACCCATAGTACAAGCTCTGCTTAGTTTGGAACTAGATGGTGCTGTGTAAAATGTCCCTAAAATATTATATTATTATATATTAAATATTATACTATCCCGCCTGTATTCCCCGAAGGGTTTCAATTCACACAAACAGTTTGCCGGTATGTATAGGTCCCATGTAGTAATGGGGTACCGGGCACAAATACAAACAACTGCTGCTGCGAATTTTACAAAAATAAAAACAATAATAACACTGCTGAACCTGGGAATCGAATCTAAAACCTCAAAATGACCACTAGATTAACGATGCAATATTTTTTTGATTTACTAAAAATTACGAAATTTTTTTAATAGTAATTGTAAATCATTTTGATGTATTACATTCAATTATAAAGTACGTTATTACTAAAAGACTACCATTTCGTTTATATATCAAAATGACAGTCCAATAAAAAAAAAAAACAAAGAGTACACACCTACAATTCAACTTACGCAACATTTCCAAGTGTAAAAATTTACCATAAATATGATTACCATCAGATAAAATAAATAAGACACTAATATGTATGCCGGAACTGTGGACGGAAAATTTCGTAAAGGTTCAAAGTGCAAAAATTATTTTTATACATTCGAAGTTATGCCTTTTTTCTTCATTTTTAATTGTATCGCTATCGAATTTAAATCTTTTTTAATACCCTAACCTGTCTCATTCTGATAGGAGAAAACGAAATCAAGTTTGTAATACAATTAAATTATACAAGAAAATAAAATCACTAAAATTTATACTCCAATTTTGTACAAGGAAATCGCTATAATTATAATATTATATTTTTGTTAAATCATAAACGATTCGACTGAAATGGCAGACCATGGATTATTATTTATCGACAATAATTTTATGATTTATAATAGAGGATGCTGAGAGCTGGTTTAAATTATAATAAACATATAATATATTACCGACATTTCCAAATAGGGTTTGAGAGAGATCAAAGTCAGGTTTTTTATGTGATTGCTAAAGTTTAAGAGTATTATTCTCGGGTAACTTATGATCGGATTATTTGAAACTAAGTTTCTTCTATCTTGTTGACATAATCATGTACAGACGCCAGCAGGTCAAGCTATCCGAAACTGTCAAATTTTCCCCATTGAATATGAACCTTATTGTTTTATGTTAAAGTTGAAAATCAATCAAAGTAATTAGACAGATTGTGGTAGCTTAATGTGCTGGCTTTTGTACGGGTACCGAATAACAAGAGCTTAGGCCTTGATAAAATATTTGCAAGTCAGCAGATTCATAGCAGGATATGCAGATCAATTTAATGTTTAATTTTATATTCACTTGAAATTATTAAAAAAATAGGTATGTAAATCCATTTTTTTTATAAATTCATCTCAATTTACTATTTTATATTTTTCTTAATTTGTTTATAAAAATATATATTTTAAATGATTAAGTACTTAATGATTTTAGTTTTTTAGTGATTTGTGTTCCATACAAAAAATATCCCTGTTCGTTTCGAATGTCAATCCGAAGTACATTTTATTTAAACCATGTGATACCTGCCAATTCCTTTACAATAATATATTATCTTGGAGCCGTCGGAGGAGCTAGTTTTTAACTTTATTATGAGCTCAGTAAACTTTCGTAACGTGTTGCGAAAGGACCCGGATTCAACCGCCATTTTGACAACGTGATCTGTAGTGATGTACTTTTACAATATCGATGAAACGCATGTGTTTATTACATGACAGTGTTTATTGTTGTCGATATTTTACTCTTTAGTCATCTAGAGAGTGAGAGTGATTTCGCACTACGTCCGATCCGAATCCTATCTGAATCTGTGAAAATACAGAAAGAGAGATTCAACGGATGACGTAGAGGAATCGGATGACGGAAATCGGTTCTAGTGTGTAAACTACCATACAAATAGTTTTTTTTTTCTATTCTTTTCTTGTTTAGGGGCTTTTATGTAAAAAGATATGTCAACCCCATCGTACCTTTAACAATGTTATGTTACAAAATTACATTGTATTAAACCTACATCCAACTTAGTTTTAGCTCCTTCGAAAGTGATTCCCTCTCCCCTCTGTTCCAGACACAATCCATCAGCAAATTTTGCACGTCCTCTACCTGATTACATTCCCTGCAATTCGGAGAATCGGCTTTTTTCATAAGGAACGCAAATTTCGCCGATGGAATACAAATAGTTCTAATACTAATCCGAACCGTATTTTCACGGATTTCTGATTCGAATCGGACGTAGTGCGAAACCGATCTATGTGAGGAGGATTCGATACTTGAGCAGTGTTATTTATTTATTTAAATAAGTTTGCTGCATGTGTACAATAGTATAAAGGCCAGCATATCAAGCTACCACAATCTGTCAAATTTCTTTGATTGATTTTTAACGTTTATACAAAGCAACGAGATTCATATTCAATTGAGAAAATTTGACAGTTTTGATAGCTTGACCTGCTTGCGTCTGTACATCTTTAATTAAACAGGTACTCGGGCATAATGTATGTCTGATTCTGAATCTGATACGTAACTTGATAGACTTTATTAGGCCCATCCTAAGAAAGTCTGTAAAGTAATTTAAGTAGATATAAGATAATGTAATGTTTAAAATATATAGTCTTGATAAGGTCACAAATCCATCATGCATGTGACGCTTTACTTTAAATATCTATATGTCTTAAAACATAAAACATATGCATGGTTGTAATTCAAGAACTAGCCCAATAGCAACCCATCCAGGACTGACCCCAGCAAGTAACGCTTAACCTTACACATCGATCTGCGCGTTTGTCTTCAAAATCTTATATAAACATTATTTGTCACTGTTTTATATCGTCTTAAAGGAATGCGGCTTGCGTAACACAGCGAGTGACGTCATCACGGATGGCCAGTTGCCATGTATGTAAATATGTTCAAAAACCCATCTATGTGCCGTTAAAATCGAATGTTTTAATAGACGTATTTAGGATTGCCCCCGTTTTCATCTTAAATGGTCAGGTACCCTAGTTTTTTTAAACCTACGGCTACATTTTATATGGTAGGCACTATTTATTTGATTGAAAAAGAATTTGAACACTTTTCGTGTCATCTCATATAGCCTCGTGACTATAAGTATGGTTGCTTAGCGTAAGGTCCTCGATTCAATTTCTAAATTGCCGTGGGCATAGATAGCTTTGTCCTACTCTATTTAATCAGCTTCACATATAATTACTGATCATTATCCTATCCTTTAAGCGCTAGTTTTTATCCAGGTAATTTACACGAAGCGATTTTTTAAATCATGATAGGCCTACGCTTGAGCACTAGTTCGCCTGATGTTAAGCGACACTGCGATCTACGGTGGAGCGCGCTTGCCTAGAAGAAACCGATTCACTCGAGATTTAAAGACACACAGATTGTAGTTATTGGGGAAGACTCACTCGGGAAGCTCAATCCACATTTCGTTGCAAGACTGATATTTTAAGGACAAACTAATTTATCTGGCTTTTTGATTCTGATCACCACACAAACGATTGTCATAGGTGTTCAGTTTAAAGAGAAATGTATCCAGTGACATTACTGGACATATGAGACTTAACAACTGAGGTGTCAAGATGACATCGCGAGTGATACCACTGGTGTTGTTGACGTCTATAGGCTGCGGTTGCCGCTTACCATCATTTTCGAGCTTCGGACTACTACTAAAGATTGATAAAGGTGTTCATATGAACTGGGATGACTTTACTTGCTTACATCTTCTGCAGCCTGTCCCAACTATGTTGGGGTCTACTCCCTAAGCACGAAGTCCGTAGTTTCGGCCTTCGTTACGGGCGTTTCCTACTCCGTATCACCTACGGACAGATGATTCGTTCGGGGCCCGAACTAAGAATTTGAAAAACAACACAATTTGACAGTTGTCCCTACTCCCGATGTGTTTTTACCCGTTCGAAATATTTAATTTGACACTTGTTTTATCGGACTCCGAAGTTTCGGAGAACTTTCGAACGGCTCGTAACTTCGTTGACGGAGATAGGGAATAGACCTCTGATGCGGCTGAATATCAGTATTTTACACGAAGCGACTGCCATCAGACCTCCGCAACTCAATTTCTGGACAATACCGATATCCTGAGGATAGTCTTGTTGTCAGGCCTTTTGGGCTTCTGACTACCACTAACGATTGTCATAGGTGTTCGTATGACAAGTGAGACGAGTTTACGTGCTTACATATACTTAAATACAATGGGAAAATACTAAGGTCGTAAAAAAGTTATTGAAACGTTCTGTTGTTTAGCATTGTTGCATTAAATGATTTCGTTTTAATTACCCAGCGATTTAATTGCGATGATATCATAATTTAATTAGTATTTAAATTAGATTTTTATGTCCTATTATAATAACCATGTTATTATGCTTGAATATTATGTTCGTTTGGTCCGGCTTAGATTCGCATTAAGTGTAGAATAATTACAAGAGTCTATGTAAAAAAAAGGTTTACAGATGAAAACTTTCACGCCGATTTGATTTCTTTCTTTAAATTGATATTATTCATCAGGCTGACTTATGACACTAATTATATACCATAAATTACTCTGTTGCTTAATAAACAATACAAAATAAAATCATGAATCAATTGCAATTAAAAATATGCTTGAAGTTTGACCATAACTCGATCTGCAATATTTTCCAGTTAACATTAGCATGGACATACCTAAACTGAACTTACTTTTAGTACAGTGCACATCTCAAAGCTGCTATGGCTCTTAATTCAAAACACCAGTTAAAGTTTTTTCCCTACATTGTAAATCTCTCATATCTGATAATACTGCTCTATCTGGACTTTAAAAGAGACCATGAGTATGTTTATTTCGTCGTTGTTCTTAGAGGAACTGAGCTAAAAAATTCTGGCGCGATCTAGTATTGAACATTTGAAATAAATTGACTCGCAAAAGTTAAAAGATCTCATCTTTTCGAATCCTGCCTGTTTTTTAAACACATTCACAGGAGAGACAATTTTAAGAGAGGTAGGGCACAGTGGGAGTAATTCCACTCAAATTGGAGCTGCCCGACTGGGGAAGTACCTCCGCCTTGCAGAAAATCGAAGTGAAATAACACTGCTTTGAGCTGTGTTGTGTTCCTAATGGTGAGCAAGGTTGCCAGTGCTCCGCGAGGAAACGTTGTGGTGGCTTTTGACTCTTATACTGCCAACCTAACTATTCCTCTTTCGTTTTACGGGGTCGGCAATGATAAGTGATACCTCTAGTGTTGCAAGCGTCTATAGGCTACGGTAACCGCTTCCATCAGGTGGGTCGTATTTCGTATGCTTGTTTGCCACCATAGTGGTATAAAAAATAACACAATCATTTCACAAGTTTAATTTTCCTCACCGCTATACATCGGTCAGTTAAACAGATTAACATGTCAGTTAGTTAAGATAACGTAATAGATTATCGATAATGGTTTATGTCACATCCTGAATGAAATAGGCAAATTAGGTATTTTCCATTGATGTCGCAATAAGTGACACTGTCTCTAATAGCTGGTAATTACACACATGTGAAATCGCAATTAATTTGACATTAAGATTAACGTGTTCGTTTAGGAAGTTGATATAATTAAAGTTATGTACATATTAATTACTAATGATGTTACTTAATAAGTTTTTACAGAAAGAAAACTGACTTGCGGTTGAGCCATCGGATTCTGTGCCACGGTTCGATTTTTACATGGGAAATATATTTATAATACTAATAATTTATTGTTAAATGACCAGATTACATTTTATGATAAATTTAGCACAGGCATACCTACATCGTTTCTTAATCTAGTTAGTGGGTGAAAAACTGTTCTCCTAGGTAGGCTACAGAGTAAACTGTGTTAAGGAGAAACCGGTTCAATCCCTCGATATGGTCGAATTACAGCGTGTATTATATTACGGAAATTTAAAAAATATTAAAAACGGGAAAATAAGATGAATGTAAGTTAAAAAGGAGTAAGTAATCTTTCAATATTTGTATGGCTTAAGGTTATTATTCCGGATGTAAGTGTTTGTACAAGTGAGTGTCATTTCGATAAAGCAAAAAAATCTAATGTTAACACTGTCAACGCTTATTTTAGTGACTTAAAGAGCTCTGAATGAGGCAATTACTCTAATAATATAAAAAAAAAACAAACGGGTCAGGTGCGCACCGGCGTGTTTGTATGACTAGATGTATGAATGTGGTCGAAGCGAAAGAAGTATGCAAGAATCGTAGCAAGTAGCGTTCTTTAGATTCTGCCTACCCCCATGGAAGAAAGGCGTGAGTGTACCTATGCACGTATAAAAAAAACTTTAAAAAATATTCTGTGCAAACGAACTGAAACCTTTTTGATGTCATTTGAAGATGGCTAAATTGTCTAATCATAGAATTTAATAATAGCTTGATTAACCTATCAAGTATCAATTAAAAAAATACACCATAGAGAAACAATTGTTTAGACCCTCTGGATGGCCAGTTTCTTTAAAGAATTAATTTTGCATTTCTTTAAGTTTCGTGTTTTTGAAACACAAACATACGCCTGTATTCCCCGAAGCGTTAGAGGGTTACTAATGTACCCCTTCACTTCAATGTTTAGTTTAAATCCCATATAATAGGGACCGGGCTAAAATCCAATCTCCGAGCTTTTTTTTTATTTCATAACCCAATAACAATTAGCTCCACCTAGGAATCGAATCCAAGACCTCTACTGTAGCAGTTGCATTTATGACCACAAAACAAAAGAGGCAGTTTTTTTTAAGACCTAAAAATACTTTAATAAGTATACCATTGTTGAGCACGGCAATACTCTCATAGATATACGTCAACAAGCAGATCGTAACGCACACACATTTAAAAACTTTTAAAACGAAATGTTGTGATAAGAAATTCTTTATCACTTAGCAAGTTTCTAGTATAGCGAGTGATAATGGGACAAAAGGTTATCGTATGCGCAATGACAGAGAATCGAACAATAGTCTATTATAAAACAATTCGTGTACCATAGACATTTTAATAAGTATGACTACAAAGGAGTTTGCATGTTTTTAATTTTATATATTTGTTATTAAGTTGTCTATTATATGAATATATATAAATGATAAATGATATTTATTTCTGTAAATAGATCTTTTAAAGACACTTTTACAAGTCAATATTTTACATATCTTTTTTAAGCTAGATGGCTCCGGCATTTCCTAGCTGACGACCTCTGAGAAGAAACGCCGAAACAAACTCAGAGAATCATAGTCTCTTTTGAAGTCCAGACAATGTATAGTAACAAAATGTGTGTCTTACAATGTAGTGCAAAGTCTGAAATGGCCTTTTGAAGAAATATAATTAAAGTGCTCGGTAAATATTAAGAAATAATCAATAAGTAAAAACAATCAATATTTTAAATCCATTGCGATTACTTGTTACTTTTTTTTATTAAAATGTAAATGTCTGAGAACGGACTGACTGACTTTTAGACCATTTCTTAATGAGACAAAAATACACTTTTTTTATTTGCGATTTCATAGAAAATTAAATATTTCAAGGATTTGCAAAACAAAAACATAATATAATTATCATTATCAAATATAAATACCCGCAAAAATAGATGTAAAGTTTTAGTAGTGAGACTTAGGAATGGGCTTAAAATCAGCGTTGATCAAGGTGGCAGCTATGTTACAAAGGGGTCAACATTTTGCTTAGCCGGCTCCCTTTTGCTTTTGCTGCACATTTCTGTTTTTTTTTAATATGCAAGTTCATGTTGTTTATTTGGTGGCAATAAAAATTTTTCTTTCTTTCTGTCAAATATTTGCCACATGCCACAACCGCTGAGCCGTTGAGGAACAACATTTTAGTCATGTAGTTTCCTTTCTATTTTTTTTTATTTTGTAAATATGTCTTTACTGTGACAAATAGGTATTATTTCTTTCTTTTATTTATTTTTCCATGAAAAAGCAAATAAAATGACAACAAGACAAAAATATCTACTTTTTGTACAATCTAAATTATTGCATTTTATATTTAGTTAAGACTGAAATAAAACTATTTTTTTAAACGGATTTTATCGCGTTATATTGATATTATTAATCTCGACGTTGCGGACCCTTTACAGCATCCATGGTTTATTTCAGTCTACCCGTGACCATGGAAATTAAAAAATAGTTATTATTTCAATGTATATTATTCGCTTAAGTGTCAGAAATCAATAGTTGAGACTGAAAAAAAAAAACATTAATAATGTCAAGTCTAAACGAATTTGAAGTTGTTTTTGGGAAAATCCGTATTGAAACTCAAGACATCTGTCTAGAATATAGGCATTAATTATTATCCAATACCTGTCCAATGAAAGACGCATACAAGCTTTATGGAATATAAAGTGGCGTTTAAAAACTTTTTATGTAAAATAGTCACGCGCAGGTTTTTTTTTAAGTTTTAGTATCAAATAATTTTACGGGTTTTTTTGCATCAAAATGTAGTATTATTTTTTATTCTTTGGATACTAAATGTTTTGATAGGGGTGTTGTTTTAAGTTTATATTATGTTCGTAAAAAAATACTTGGCAATACTATTTTTTCTTCTTATAGTATCAATGGTTAAATAATATCTTTTTTTTGTATTTCTGTATAGTCTTGACTTAAATTGTAGAAAAAAAAATTACTGTCATGTAACATCAACAGTGCACCAACTTCTCCAAAAATATTGAATGATGATGATTTGAATTTGATTAAATATCGTAAAAAAATATAATATAGTATTTTAATTAACCTTTGGATTTTTTTGTTTTTCAATTAAAATATTCAAAAAACAAATTACGTTTTGTTTTTTTCATATCTTTCACTATTTTTAAATAATTAAAATATTAAAAAAAAAACCGTTTTTAATATATTTATATTAAGATAAAAATACTAACTATGTTTATTATCCTTAAATACCTAGATAGAGTTAGAAACACCCAATTAAGAGTTATTATTTAAATTTCTTTGATTGGCATCATAATGAAGCGTAAAAAATCTCATGAATATATTTAAGCACGGATGTTGTGGTTCTGAAAGGATAAATCAGACTTTATACAAATGTTACTCACTGACATTAATATTCAGATACACGTACAAAATATTTATGATGTGGTTTTTATTTCTGCTTTATGCGTCTTAAGCTAAATCCAGTAAAACGCATTCAATGTTTTGAATATTGTAAGTACCTATAATATTTGAATAATATCTTATTTCATTTTGTAGATACATTGGCCATCAATATTTTATGTTTCAATTGTATTTTACATAATTTTAATTTAAAATCGTGTTATTATATTTATTTATTTATAATGCTTAAACAATTTAATATTGTGCAATAGAGTTTTTCTTATTAAACTAATAATAAAAATAATATTTGATAAATATGTATTTCAATAATTAGCTAAATACGAAATAGTCACTAAAATTGTAAATTTGTAAAAAAAATGAAATCAGGATATAGTTTTTATTAATTCACTAGTCAATTGAAATATTCACCCTTAAGGGTTTAAAAACTCCAATTGTAATAAAATAACTAAAATCCCAAACAATTCCTAAAAAAACTAAAAAAACTTTTTTAAATTTCACACAAAAGACATCAACGCGCAGGCTCTTTTACCAAAAATCATGTCAATTCGAACTAAAAAATAATCGTCACGAATTTTAAACACTAAAATAAAAAAATAGGAAAATTAAAAAATAAACTCACTTTAAAATTCACGGCAACCACTCCACACTGACAATCACTACACACTGAAACGATCCACGACAGAACTTTGCTTATTACCTCTTCGTATCACAGATGATCTTTATTATTTTATTTTTCTGTATTTTTTTTATGCAGACGCGCTTGCGCAGCACTTTCGTTCGTCGGATAAGAACAACCGCATTCAAGATGCTGTGGACGCTTATATACAAATGTTTATGAAACAACTGTGACCTCGGCGTTTTCATACAGCATGCATTGGAAATGTGTGCTGAATCATACATTTTTCATTTTATTTGTTTTTAATGAAGCTTGGGGTTGTGTTAGCTTGACTTTGTAGATTTTTTAAATATATAAATATAAATTAAATACCTACTTTTCCTTGCATCATTTCACAACGGCTGGACTAATTTGAATGCTCGTAATACCTACTTAGTTTAAAATTAAAAGGTTTGTAGTTTAGACTAAGATTTTAAGGGTAGGAAAAGTTAGGAAATTCTGAAAAGTCTTAGTGTTTTTTTCTATTGGATTTTGCATGTTTTATTTTTGGACTGGGAAAGGTCTTTCGATACAACTACTTAGTATTGTAATAAAATATAGGTATATATATTTATCCACATATACATATTCTGTATCTTATTGTATATAATTAATATTCTATTGTATTTAGTACACCACGGATAAAACCCTTTTTTCCTGTCCATCTAAAGGTCGTCTGGTAAATATCACTTTTAGCGATAAGACCGCCATTGTCCCTTAGTTTAAATAATTTCAATGTTACTTCTTATCATGGAGTGCAATAAAGATTATTCTATTTTATTCCAAAAATTGTTAATAGTTATTGTTTAATTGTAAAATTGTTCATACCACTCCTTTGCGGTACGTTCAAGAAAAGATTCAGCATGCATACCTATGTTGTACTTTGTCCCCGTTATTTCTATTTTTGTAAAGTTTGAGTGAAAAGTGAAAATCTATCAAAGAAAGGAGGTCATCAAAGGTCCATACAACTCAGCCCAAATTTGTACCTGAGGTACATGACGGCTGTCAAGTTTTATTTATTTTTATTTATTTAATTTTGGTCTGCCAACAGTTATTACAGTGGTGAAATTTCAAGTTGTGTTATGGCTAATTACAAATTTTGCAGTACTGCATAACCAATTATAGGCAAACACTACTTGCTCAATTTATTTAATGCGATATTACGGAGAGTGTACTTATATCTAATTCAAAATAAGTTTACTTATGTATATTAAAAGGACATCAAAATATTACTAAGCATGATCATTTGGAGGGCGATTATTATTCCTTGTGAATCTTGCTAAGCTATCTGCATGAATGTCATACAGGTCGCTTCTCATGTTGACGAGTTTACACAAACGTGGAATGGGGGAATTTGCGCCAAGTTTCGTACGCCTAAGTGGAGGGGCCAATGGTGTTATTGGTTTACGAGGACGATTACGGGGTACTCTGTAAGCAATTTTACTTAAAAGCTCAGTGGAATCAATTTTGTTATTGAGTAGTTTGTAGGTAAATCTAAGGTCTAAGAGGTCCCTTCTATGTTCGAGAGAGGTCATGTTAAATTGCGCCAATTTAGAAGCATAGGATATTTTCTGGATCCTGGTTGAGAAACTTAGGTGGTTTAAAAATCTTTTTTGGATGCGCTCAATTCTTAGAGAGTGATTTGCGTAATGAGGTCTCCAGACGATACTGCAGTATTCCAACAAGCTGCGAACCAAGCTATAATAGAGGACAATTTTGGTTCTAGATTTGCGAAACCCCTTGCAATTACGAATAACAAAACCCAGATTACGCAAGGCCCTCTTGGTGATATTATCAACGTGCGGAATAAAAGTTAATCTACTGTCCATAATTACTCCTAGGTCACGAATCTCACTTACAATTTCCAGTGGAGTCCCATGTATGTGGTAGAAGCTATCTATGTTGCGTAACTTACGGCTAAACGCTATATGAAAACATTTTTTGTTATTTAATAGAAACCGATTTTGAGAGCACCACTCGAACAGTCTATTAATATCCTCTTGCATGAGTATGGCGTCGTTGTTGGAATTTATTGTTCTAGCAATTTTGATATCATCGGCAAAAAGGAATGAAGTTGTGTTTTCAAAACAAGTAATGACGTCATTAATGAACACATTGAATAGGATAGGACCTAAATGTGAGCCCTGGGGAACACCTGAAATGATCTTATAACGGGTGGATCTGTAGCCATTGACAACGGTGTAGAACTCTCTACCGCTCAAATACGACCGGAACCAATCCAAGAGTGAGCCAGAGATGCCGTATCGCTCCATTTTTTTCAGGAGTAGTTCGTGGGAGACTCTATCGAAGGCCCTGCTGAAATCCATGTACACAGCGTCTATTTGCAGTCCCTTATCCAGGGCATCTGACAGCATCTCTGTGAACAACACTAAATTGGTACTTGTCGAACGACATTTGACGAAACCATGTTGCTGTTCACATAAGATTCTTTGGAAATATCTCTGTATACCTGGACAAAGCAAGGCTTCAAACACTTTGCCAATGGTGGAAAGAATAGATATAGGCCTGTAATTTGTTACTACACTGCTGACCCCGTTTTTGAGTACTGGGACAACTTTTGCCAATTTCCATTGCGTAGGAAAGCATCCGAACTTCAAGGAGTAATTAAATATATAATATAATGGTGTTGCTAAACTGGACGCGCAATTAGCAAAAAAAATTGGCGGAATATCGTCCGGACCAGCTCCCTTGGTCCTGTTCAGACCATTTAGTTTGTTCTTAATTTGTTCTTCACTCAGAGACACTGATGATAGGTTATCGTGATGGGCCTCGAATGTAAACGTAAAGTCATTTTTGGGATCTGAGGTAGTTGCTTCACAGGAATTATTCTCATATACCTTGGCAAAGGTTCTAGCAAAAAGATTACAAATTTCGTCACCATCTGAGGCACACACTATCCCATCCGTCATATTGGCTGGGTAAGAGCTCTCTCCTCTACGCTTGTTTTTTATGTAGCTCCAGAACAGCTTAGGATTGGTCCAAATAGCTTTTTCAGTGCTCTCAACGTAAAGGTTATAGCATTCCTGGGCCAGTTGGTCACAACGTTTACTAATTATCCTTAGCGATATTGCATCTAGTGGATTTTGGTATTTTTTAAACTTTATACGAATTTTGTTTTTTTCCTTTAGTATCTTGATCAATCCAGAACTATACCAGGCTGGAAATTTGTTATTGATTTTGCAACTTAATGGCACAAACGTGCTTATGGTGGACCGTAGTATTTTATATAGGGTGTCCACCATATCGTCCACATTTGTACACTTCACGAACAAATCATACCAATTCTGTTCGCGTAAATGTTGGTTAATAAGCTCAAAATCAGCTTTATAGAAGTTTAGTTTCTTAATGTTTTTTTTTGCTTTAAATTTTACCTCACTTTTTAGCGATAGCTCAATAATTAGTGGCGGGTGATGACAATCAATAGGGCTCAGTGGCTGCGTTTCATGAATATTACAGGTAGGGACGTTAACCAGTGCAATATCCAGTATTTTACCACGGTTGTTTGTGATAGCATTGCACTGCCGAAGATTGTTGACTGCAACAAAATCTGTTAGAATTTCTACAATATTTGAAGTGTTATGCACAGTAGCATTTTGATTGATCGCGGTCCAATTGATCATACCCAGATTAAAGTCACCCACAATACAAGTGTAAGCGTTGCTAAGATCAAGATGGATGTTACAATTTCTCACAAAATGATCAAGCACTATCTTTGAGGCTGGTGGGGGAAGATAAACTGCACAAAAATCGACTCGTTGTGGACGCGACTGTGAGGAATGTGATGGAATGTCTACAGAAACCCATAGGTCTTCGCAGTCACTTTCTCTGCATGTTAATCTATATGAGTTAAATTTTTTAGACACTGCAATTAATACTCCCCCACCATCTCTAATGCCGTAAAACCTTGAACTTTCTCTATCACGTCTAAAAACTCGGTACCTACAGTCAAACAATTCGTTATTGAACACACCCCCATTGAGCCAAGTTTCTGTTAAGATTATTATGTCATAATTACAAGTAGATACAGAACTAAAAAAATTATGTGTTTTGGTACGCAACCCTCGGACGTTTTGATAGAAAACGTTTAACATAGCGAATAAAAAATATTAGAAATTTAAAAATCATGTTTTACAAAGAATTAGAGAAAAATAAGGTTAAAATAATCATTTACTGAAGTTTCTCTAGTGCTGAAATGTCCTTGATGACGATGTATTCTTTATCGACGTCTTTCCGCATCAGGATACGGCCATTCCTAACCCAAACAAACTTATAGCCCAGATCTCTCGCTCTGCTTCTTGCAGCCGCGTGGAGTGCTTTATTGGTGGTTGAGAGATGCTCTAGTACAAAAATTGGTTTTTTTTCGCTGGCAATACCAACGTGAGATGTGTTGAGCTTATCATCGGGATGCTTCTTGTTAAACTCAATTGAAGCTGCCAGAAAATGGTCCCTAGTTCTAGGTGAGTTAAATTGGACTACGATTGATCTAGGTCGGTCGGTCTCACGATTAAGCTTAGCAACCCTGACGCAGTTAAGAATTTGATCCTCCCTTACATCGCTTCTTATCGTAGCACCCAGCTGTTTAGTCAAGGATACTAAATTCTCTGTTTTGAACTCAGGAACACATTGGATCTCCACATTGCTGCTTCTTGCATGTTGTTCCATTTGGTTGATACGTAGACTTAAGTTAGATACAGTATTCTTCAGGGTGTCGTTTTCCATGGTTAGTTTTTTGATGGTTTCCGACGATTTTTTCATGTCTTTTTCAAACTCATCATATTGGCCACTTATAAAAGCTATCGATGCGTTGACAGCTTGAATATCGTCCTTAACACCTTTTATGTCTTCCTTGATTGCACGAAGCTCAGAACTTATTAATGATGATAATGTGCTGCGTAGTTCCGAAAGTATTTCTACCCTCTCAAATCTCAGAACCTCGGTGACCACCTCGCGAAGATCGTCCCTGGTTACTGGCGGGGATTCGGATAGTGGAGGTGAGGAAAGAGCCTGTCTTTTCTTGGACCTGGATGTGATGTTCTCGCCGACAGTTGAACACTTTGCAGAACTGTTTTGCAAGTTTTGTTTTGACTGACAAGTGTGGCACTTCCAATCTGGGGCTTTTAAATCCTCAGTATCACCGGGGTTCTGTTTTAAACGCAGGCAAGTGAAGTGAAAATTAAGCTCGCATTTAGCACATGATGTGTATTCATCCTCCTTTCTATCATTACAGCAGCCCCATCTCAACCCTTTAGACATCTTTGTGATTTTTTTCTTGAAAAAAAATTGTTTTTCTTCAATAAAAACACTCAAAATTAATCAGAAAAATATGTCCAAAAACAGCACGATCTTAATAAAAAAAGAAAAAACCCAAAAAATGTTTCACTTTTCCGGGATCGAACTTGAAGCATGTGTCTTCTAAGTAGTGTTCGAGTCCGCTCTGCCACGAACGCTTATGTCACTTGGTGTCAATTAGTGCAATGCTTTGAGTTAGGCACGAGAGGTGATTAGCAACCAGAGTCCCGAGTCTTGACCTTCCTTTTGTTCGTGAATGTCAAGCGACACAGGTACACGCACAGTTGACAAGTTGACAGTTTTTACTATGAAATCGCTATGAAACTGTTATTACTGGGCCAAAATAGTGTGCGTTTGACATTACAAAACTGACACTGACAGCAGATAGCTATCAATTGAAATAAAACTACTTTTTACGGATTTTATCACGTATATTGATATTATTAATCCCGACGTTTCGGACCCTTTACAGCGTCCATGGTCACGGGTAGACTCCATTGACCATGGACGCTGTAAAGGGTCCGAAACGTAAAAAGTAGTTTTATTTCAATGTATAATATTTGCGTAAATGTCTGAAATCAATAAGATAGCTATCAAGTTCACAGTTTTTATTATGAAACTGATACACGTGTGTTAAAATGGCGTGCGTTGTTTCAAATTTAAAGTTATTTTTTCTCATCCCCTAGTGAGTATAAAAAAGCATGACTAGAGTTTTAACCAGCGTAATATGGGGTATTTTTTCCAATAAGTGTACCCTCAGTACATCATTTGGGCAGATTTGGTGACATCCTTTGACAGTTTGAGCTTGACCTACTGGCGTCTGTACTTTGTCTCCGTTATTTCTATTTTTGTAAAGTTTCCTAGGACATAGAGCTTGACTTAGTGCCGTGGTGAATTTCACGGATCCCAAGGCTATAACTATAGAGAAAGTGAATGTTATCCGCTTTTTTCCTTTTTGCTCGTCTCCTATTCGATCATATATCGTGTTCTTGTCTATAATCTTCCTCTGTAAATAGACTATCCAACACAAAAATATTTTTTCAATTCGAACCAACAGTTCCTGAGATTAGCGTGTTCAAACAAACAAACAAATTCTTCAGCTTTTTATTATTAGTGATGACGCGGCTGATAAGAGAGAAGTTCTGAGAGCGATTCTGAAGTCGAGCAGTGTTATTGGTTTTTTCTGAAATTTTCATAGCAGCTCGGAGTTTGGATTTGGTCGGGTAATTGCAACAGGCTCGCCCCCTATTACATGGGACCTAAACATATCAACGAACGTGGGTGTACTTTAGTCCAGACGCCAGCAGGTCAAGCTATCCAAAACTGTCAAATTTTCCCATTTGAAAATTACCTTATTACTTTGCATTAAAGTTGAAAATCTATCAAAGAAATTTGACATATTGGGGTAGCTTGACGTGCTGGGCTCTGTCACCTACACCTCTGCCAAACCATTCGAGGAATACCAGCGTGATGATAATGATAATATTAAAAAAAATTGCACAATAATAAATAAACAATGTGACATTGATATTTTAATTAATAGTTTTAGTTTTAGAAACATAATAAAATTATTCTTTTGCATTTCATCGAACGACAAGTCAGAACAAGTTTATCAAATTATTAATTAAATAATAGTTAGCCATTGAGGTATTATGTATTAGAAATGGCACCCGAAGAACCTGAGTTGTGGAGTGAGTCCGACAAATGAGGTTCAAGTTAATTATTTTTTATACCACTAAGGTGGCACACAAGCATACGGCCCACCTTATGGAAAGCGGTTACCGTAGCCTATAGACGCTTGCAACACTAGGAGTATCAACAGAGAGAGGCAAAGTCTCTCCTCAGACTTATATTTTAAATAGGTTTAGCAATTTGCTCTCTGGAAACTATTAACTTCCAGGCGAGTGAAATTACATTTTTTTAAATACTTGATACTCAAAAATCAAAATCAAAGTAGTTTTATTTTCAAGTAAACCATATACAGGCACTTATGTAATGTTGAGTCTTGGTGCACGGTTCCAAATTAGTCGTTTCCTAGCAGTAAAACTGCTAGTTTTAGTAAAAAAGCAGTGATCACCTAGTGATTTGACAATTGGACTGACAAATCAAAGGTCTCGAGTTCGACTCCAAGACACGAACCTCTGTCTTTTCGAAATTATGTGCATATTAGGTAATAAATTAATTATCACTTGCTTAAGCGATTAAGGAAAAAAACGTGAGGAAACTTACACGCCTGTAATATTGACAGCGGTCGCCCAACTCACACTAGGCCAACGTGGCGGATTAAAGCCTAATACCCCAAATTTTGAGAGGCGACCCGAGGTTAATGATGACTAGTAAAGCAATCCTTAATACCTCAATGTTAGTTGCTATGTCAAAATGTCTATGAATACGTAAAATCAATAATTTGTTTTATATACATAACTATTTAAATACATTATCTACAACACTAACTTGTTTTTTAATGTATTATAAGTGTGTTTATAAAAAAAAGTAGATAAGTATTGTATTTATTAATTGTCTAATACCCATAGTACAAGTCCAGGACTCTCTATCCTGAGCTTCTTCACACCACGTTATTTATATAACAGAATAAAAAATAATACAATGCTTTTATTGTTACATTATGATGAAGAGAGGTAGGGCATAGTGGGAGTAATTCCACTCAAATTGGAGCTACCCGACTGGGGAGAAACCTCTGTCTTACAGAAAATCGAAGTGAAATAACACAGTTTTGAGCTGTATTGTGTTCTTAACGGTGAGCAAGGTTGCCAGTGCTCCGCGAGAATACGTTGTGTTGGCAGTGGGGGAACTTTGATCAGTATACTGCCAACCCAAACATTCCTCTTTCGTTTTAAAGGGTCAGCAACGCGCAAATGATACTCCTAGTGTTACAAGCGTCTATAGGCTACGGTAACCGCTTACCATCAGGTGGACCGTATGCTTCTGCGGCTGGGAAGAAGAAGCAGGGCAACAAACTCCCCAGCAACACGTTTTTGTGTTATTTTATGTTATGTAAAATATTATAATGTCTGTCAATAAGAATATCAGAATATTGCCAAATATTTTGTCGCTAAGCAATAATATGCTAACATTATTGTGTTCCGGTTTGAAGGCTAATGTAGCCAGTGACATTACTGGGCATTTGAGACTTAACAACTGAGGTGTCAAGATGACATCGCGAGTGATACCCCTGGTGTTGCTGACGTCTATAGGCTGCGGTCGCCGCTTACCATCAGACGGCCCGTATGTTTCTTTGTCATATTATTACACTAAAAAAAGTGATAACCTACAAAGGAGTTTTTATATAATTGCGTCACCCAAATATTTGTGTCATAAGTCCATGTGTTATGCGACTTTGACCACATGGCCTATGACCTAACGCTTTCGAACTGAATATTAGATTATTATTTACTTTCTCAAATGGCTACTGGATAGGCTAAGCCCTCGCTGCAATAATTTTATAGCGACATCTATCGTTCAACATTGAACTACGACAAACAAATGTTGAATTGTTAAAGTAAGTATATCTTTACTTAAAAAATTAAACCGCCGAAAAAACTGAAAAGCAAAAATATTAAACCTTTTTTATTTAACCTTAATAACTAAGTTCTTAAACTAATATAAGTATACCTAAGTAATTTTGAGTCGGTGCCAAACAATCAATGAACTGATACTTACTAAATTACCTTGAATTTAAAGAATAACCAAATCAAGTTAAAAATGCAACGTGAAATCTCCAGCAATATACATTAACATTTCAAAAATTTGGCGCCGACTCAAAAAGGTATACTTATATTAGTTTAAGAACTTTGTTATTAATTAATAAATAAAAAAGGTTTTTTTGCTTTTCAGTTTTTGGCAGTAAAATTTTTTTGTTAAGTTTTTATTTTATATATTTTTTTGGCTATAATCTACTAATTATTACATGCTTAATTTTTGATAACTTTTAATTTAATTGTAGTACACAATTCAGCATTAAAATCTGTGAGTGCACAATAAATCACCAATTTCCTACCCTTAGTGTATTTTCCTACCCTTGTTTTTTATCTAATAAAAATAAGAATTATCAAAATCGGACTACTCTGTAAAAAGTTTTGCGTGGATTCATTTCATACATTAAAACAATTTTATACAGAATGTTACAAAACTACCCGTAAAGCCGAAAGGAGGTTAAATGGGGCCTTATAACGAGTCCATTCACAATATTTAAGAACCGTAGCAACGCTGTATAACATACCCCAAAAAAAGGAAAACAACAACATTTATGAATGAAAAATAGAAAAACTATTAAAGTAGACAATTATTAGGTAAAATAGGTACGTAGGCCTTTCTGTTAAATAATCTGGTTCCCTGACATGACAGCTGACAAAATTGTTGGCTTTGATATCAATTATATTTTTTTACAGGGTATTTTGTAACACGTTGTGTACGCGACGCGTGGACTTGGTAACCTCCTCCGTTTTTTTCTTTTGTCGGTTAAAAATATATAAAGGACAGCTTGCTGTGTTAAGAATCCATATACTGACCGCAGCTAGCGCAGCTTAACCTTTCAGGTCGATTGATCAGTTAGTTATCAATTAGTTATTACCTAGCCAGTTACAAGTAAATATGTACAGTTTATATTTAACTTGTTACTCAGACCTCCAGCTGAGCAGTCGATGTCATTTAAACTATGCGACCCGCCCACGGCCATGAGTATCCGGGTTCGAATCCGCCGCTTGTGGAGGGTAATAACTGATGTACTTAATTAGCTATAGGTCATAACTGACGTTTATTTACTATAAGTATTTTGATGCTTCAAGGAATTTAATTTTGCGTTATTTATTTATTTTTAACGATGTCTGGTCTCACTAGACCGGACATTGTCAGAACCACTGTTCGAGTGTCGGACTGCTGATCAAAAGGACATGGGTTCGAGTCCCCCAGGACACAAATATTTATGTGATAAACGTAAGCGTTTGTGTTTGTCTCAAAATCACTATTATAGCCTATATGTTATTCTGATGTATATGTTACCGGAAATGTATGAAATCAAAGAATTGTACACAAATCCTAGGAAATGTGTACAATTCCGATACTATTTAGGAAATGTATAAAATATTGTTTGAAAAACTATTTAATGCTTAGATATCCTAGGAAATGTATAAATTTCCTCGGAATTGTATATAATTCCAATATCGTATTAGGAAATGTATAAAGTAAATGATTTCTGTAATAAAACACGTTGTTAATAATATTTTTTTATTATAGCACTTATTGAGACAATCGGGTAACAGTCATACCGTAAAATAATAATAAAATGTTCATATTATCTTACTAATCAAAACATTCAGATTTGGTTCTGGCGTTGTGTGGTCACAGTTCTAACCTAACCTAACCGATATCTGTATTTTGCTGCTCAATCAGTAATTTTGTCGCTCAATCAGTATTTTTGATACGCGGTTTATTATATTCCATTGTCAATTAGCTATCGTAGGAAAAGTTGGAGGTGCTAAAATCTTTACATTGCCTTACAGGCTGTTTACGGGCAGTCTTGTAATCATATAATTATTTTTTAATGTTATAATTAACCCACCAAATTTAATTAAACATATAATTAACCCACCAATATCTTAAATGTTTTACATTTCCGATTGCTATTTAGCAAATGTATAGATTTCCTAGGAAATGTGTAATGTGTAAGTATAATATAATTTATTTCACACATTTCCGTGCGATTTTAGGAATTACATACATTTCCTAGGAATTGTATACAATGACGGATTACATACATTTCCGTTAACATATACATTTATTTATTTTCTTAAGGAGTTGGTAATCCGTTATTTTTATTATTTTATTTTTAAAAGAAATTGCCCCACTTTAGGATTCTCTCCTGTATCGTGGGTGCGTTTACAAACACAAACTTTCACATGTACAAACACCCAGACCCGGAACAACTACTTCTAGGTTATACAAGTATTTGTTCCGTGCGGGGATCAAACCCACAACACGTGGGACAGAAGATGATCGCTCAGCCGCTACGCCAAACATGTCGTTACACGAAATTTCAACTCAATTACTGGTAATCACAACTGGCACCAATATTCGACTATACAGGCAACCAAGAGAAGGGAAATTAATTACATTAAGTGCAATACAACTATTATAGAAAGTAAAAATCGAATATAATTAAAATCATTAAATAATATAGCAGTGATAGCCTAGCGGTATGACTATTGGACTGCCAAGTCGAAGGTCTCCAGTTTGAACCCAAAGCACGCACCTCTGACTTTTCGAATTCATGTGCGTATTAATAATTAATTATCACTCGCTTAAACGGTGAAGGAAAACATCGTGAGGAAACCTGCATACCTTAGAGATTTTTCTCGACGGTTTGTGAAGTCTGCCAACCCTAATTAGGCCTGCGTGGTGGACTATAGCCTAATCCCTCTCAATATGAGAGGAGACCCGTGCCCAGCAGTGGGACAGTATATGGGTTGATGAATATAGTCATTCTACAATCAATATAATCACAAGAAAATTGAATAAATTATACATAAAACTCATTAAAATTAATCTAAAATTCCATAACATAGTACTGTAAAGTTTCATCAAAATCTGTTCAGTAGTTTTAGCGTGAGAGAGTAACACACATCCATCCATCCATCCTCACAAACTTTCACATTTATAATATTAGTAGGATAAATATGTATATACAAACAAAAAATGTATCTAAGTATTATTTCCACTGTCTTAGTACCCATAGTACAAGCTCTGCTTAGTTTGGGACTAGATACTATGTAAAATAAAAATATACCAAATTAATATATTAAAAATAAATAATGATATTATTAATCCCGACGTTTCGGACCTTTTACAGCGTCCATGGTCACGGGTAGACTACGACGGGATTAATAATATCAATATAACGCGCTAAAATCCGTAAAAAGTAGTTTTATTTCAATGTATAATATTCGCGTAAATGTCAGAAATCAATTTTATTATTATTGTTATATAATTTTGCTAAAGGCAACTTTCTGCTGTTAATCAAAATCGATTCGATCACATTATTCTCTCTCTGCTTAGTTTGGGACTAGACCGTGATGTGTAAAATGTCCCAAATTCTAATCTTTTATCGTCTAACTTAACATAATGCTCTTCGATAGGGTCAGAGGTCAGTTGCACCAGTCTAGGTAAGCAGTGAATCCGGTATGTAAATAGATGGGTGTTCACAAAAAAAATGTATCTATTATCTTCAACATTTAAATACTGTGATTTAGTAAATTAATATAATAATATATAATTGGATATCTTCTTTGGATGATATTTAAAGTTATCTCTGATTAATGAAGATAAATGTAAGAGTTCGATATTATTACGACTGTATCTTAGAAGGGGTTAGGCAGATGTGTATTGGGTCCAGGGAATGCTAGACCACAGCCTGTCGTGGTCGTGGTGACAAAAAAGAAAAACTTATTTTCTGTAAATACACTTTTACATGTAAATATTTTGAATTTTTAATGCTAGATGGCGCCGGCATTTCCTAACTGTCGACTTCTGAGAAGAAACACCGATTCAAACTAATAGAATCATGGTATCTTTTAAAATCCAGACATAATAATATCAAATATGAGAAAAGCTGTGTTATTTCACTCCTATTTTCTACTTCCTTAGGCCTCATGCTATTTCAATGCAATGACAATTAAAAATGCATTTACTTAGAATCAAGACATCAAATCCTCTTTAGTCACATTGTTGTATGTCATAGCGTAGAAATCACCACATTACTGCGGTGAACCTACTTAGTTTAATTGTCTCCATGAACAGTTTACAAAGTTAACTTCTTGTATCCTTATTAGTTATTAGACAATTCCGATAAAGATCAGTCATAAAAATATAAGTAATAAAGTAATAATAATTATTATTTATTTCAAAATTAGATTTTTCGAACGTATTTATTATCTATTTACATAATGTACAAAAAAAGGAAAATGAAAAGAACTAATAAATAATTATCACGTCTAAGCGTGAAAGTATTCCTCCACATCGCTGTCATCTGGTAATGTTCCCAAAAGACTGGCCACATTGCCACGTTGAATGGCAATGCTAATTCGTTGACCCAAGAATAAACCAGCCCTCTGGTCGCGCGAAGCGTCGATAAGTTTTTTGGTAATTTCTTTAAAAAGCAGTCGCGCACTCGGGCCCCACTATTAGATTACATGTAGGATTCTTAAGACTAACATTTCCACACTAGGCATGGCCAGTATCGTGGGAATCTTGATGTTTGTATTTATCCAGTCTAGATATGGCAGTATGTACCAACGACGACATTGACAATTTTAACTAAGAGTTGAAATTTAGTACTAGCGACCCGCCCCCGCTTCGCGCGGGTGCAACGTACTAATAAAATACATGTATTATACATATAAACCTTCCTCTTCAATCACTATTAAAAAAAACCGCATCAAAATCCGTTGCGTAGTTTTAAAGATTTAAGCATACATAGGGATATAGGGACAGAGAAAGCGACTTTGTTTTATACTATGTAGTGATAATATATTGCGTTTTATTAGTATTTCAGGTTGGTTATAATCTGTGCAAAATATTATAATACTTACAGGCTAGTTATTTCCTTATCTGTCAATAGGAAAAAGAAAAACAATGGTGAGTTCTTGTGCTTTGTTACTTTAAAAAGTGCTATTTTATGCATACTAATGTGTCCTCCGAGTCGCGATAGTTCCAGTTCAGTAGTTCAGATTAAGTTTCTTTTTAGCTTCTTGTGTCCCCAGTTTTAGAATATTGCAAGATCTTGAAAACATCGTGAGGAAACCTGCTTGCCTTAGAGATTTTCTCAACAGCGTGTGAAGTCTACCAACCCTCAATATGCCAGCGTGGTAGACTATAGCCTAATCCCTCTTATTCTGAGAGGAGACCCGTGCCCAGCAGTGGGACAGTATATGGGTTGATGATGATTTACCATAGGTATTTACATGTGTACTTATGCTCATGTACAGCGAGTGCAAGGAGAGGTAGTCCCTCTCTTTCCGACGTCACCGTATGACGTTGTCTGGCAAATATTATTACAATGTAATCACAACCTTTCAGTAATTACCGAGTAATACAATGTTAGACTAAAATGCCGTTTACATCATGCTCCTAACCTTTTCCCAAGTATAGTATATATAGTATATAGTAGAACCTGGACATCAGAATTAGAAATTTGTTATATTTTGACGTCACGGCAGCGCCACCGGCTTCTTCGTGGTGTATCACGGTTTCCTTCCCCGCACGGAATAAATACTTATTTATTCCGTGCGGGAATACACATTATATGACATAAATACTTATTATATGACTATTTGGTAGTTTTTCGGGGTCTGGGTGTTTGTGTATAATCATAATTTGTGTTTTAAACCCATTCATGATACAAGAGAAAATCCTAGTGTGTGGCAATGTTTTAAAAAACAATTAAGTATGATTGGATTGCTATCAGACCTCTTCAACACACTTCGACAAAGTTATTTAGTAAAGGGAAAATTCGTCCGCGGGCAGGAATCGAACCTGCGTCTTCTGGTTAGGTACAGAGGCCAGCACATCAAGCTACCACAACCTGACAAATTTCTTTGATTGATTTTCAACTTTAATACTAAATAATAAAGTTCATATTAAAACCAAAAACCAAACTACATGTGTGGCGCAATAATTTAGCAGGGTCTGAATATGATTTAGTGGCTGTCACAGAGACTTTCCTCGATAGTTCAGTAGAGGACTCCGAACTCGAATGCGGTGATTGGAGCATTCTACGTCGCGATAGAAACACACCATGTGGAGGAGTCGCGCTCGCCGTCCGGGCACCCATAATATTATATCGGCATTGTGATTTAGAAACTGACAGCGGTGAGGACCTTTGGGCCTCTTTTTCATGGCATGGTCGTCTGTTTTATGTGTGTGTTGTTTATATTAAGCCATCTGCAACCGACAGTGACTACATGCAATGGTTTTGTAAGTGTGAAAGTTTCATTAATAAGTTTAAGGGACCCGTTATTGTATTTGGAGACGTTAACTTAAATAGTGCGTCCATAAATATTACAAACTATTATTGTTATTTTATGTCTTATTGTAGCTTAACAGAAATGAATGTGGTACAAAATTTGCATGGTGGAATGTTAGACGTCGTTTTGGTCCGGGATAGTGTCAACGAGTATGAAGTACAAGTCGTCGCGACTGACGGATTAGTTTCCCCTGATGCTTACCATCCACCTTTAGACGTTGGGGTCAAGATCAATACGACTCATCATTCTGATTTTCTCCAGCCAAGTAACATCAGTCCCTCCAAAGATTGGAACTTCAATAAGTGCGATTACGAGCGACTATACTCGTCGCTTTTTACATGTTCTTGGGATACGGTTTTGCAAACCAATGATGTTTACAGTGCTACGGACGGTTTATACAAATTAGTTTATGGTTTTTTCGACGAGTCTATGCCCAAAAAACGTCGCAAAAGCACATCAAATAGACGCTATCCCGTCTGGTTTTCGAATGATATAATCCGTGACACTAAATATAAAATTAAATTACACACTCTGTGGAAACAAACAAAATGTCAAGAAACTTACAAATTATTCTCCGACCTAAGAACAGACATTAAGATTCGAGCAGCGGCCTCCTATGCTTCCTACACGGCGCGCATAGAAGGTAACATAAAGTCCAATCCACGAGAGTTTTGGCGACACATCTCCAGCTTGCGTACCAAAGGAGGATTTGAGCCCAATGTTACTTATAATGGTCAAACCTTTTCTGGGGTAGATGCGGCTGAGGCCTTTGCTAGTTTCTTTGCTAGTGTATTTTTGCCCGACATCCCGGCACTTAATTCTGAATTAGCCAATAGAGAGGATAAAAGTTGCAATGGCAACTATGTCAATATTTTTCGAATCACGCCCAGGGATGTCATGTATGCAATCAAAAAATTAAAGCTAAGTACCGCTACAGGACCTGATAATATTCCTTCTATGGTGATTAAGCATACTTATGATTGTTTTTGTATCCCTTTGTGTCATATTTTCAATCTAGCATTAAAAACTGGACAATACCCTCCTCAGTGGAAACTATCAAGGGTTAGCCCGATACCAAAGAGCTCGGACAAGTCCAAGGTAGATGAATATCGGCCGATTGCTGTATTGTCGTCTCCAGCAAAGGTTTTTGAAATAATTATTCATAAGCACATACTTGCGCAGGTAGACAAATTCATTTGTAACGAGCAGCACGGATTTAGACCAAAAAGATCCGTGGATTCTAACCTGCTGACCCTTGTAGAGTTTGTTTCAGCTAAGTTGGATCAACGTTCCCAAGTAGATGTACTTTACTTTGACTTCCGGAAGGCGTTTGATAGGGTTAACAACGACATACTGCTGGAAAAACTCTGCACGATTGGCTTTGCCCCGGGACTTCTTCGGCTGCTAGCAGACTATCTCCGTGATCGCCAGCAGTTTGTCAGACTTGGTGTCTATGAGTCCAAACCATATCATACGCGTTCCGGAGTAAGTCAGGGTTCAATACTGGGGCCTCTTTTATTCTTGCTGATGGTCAACGACCTACCCACTGTTCTCAAGCACACTCGATGTTTGCTGTATGCTGATGACCTCAAACTGTTTATGGAGATAAGCGATTATTCAGACTGTTTCATCCGTTCATCTGTTTCATCCTTAGAAATTCACAAGACTTTCGCAATCACAATGTGATACGTATGATTTTTGGGGCACTGATACGTTGCAAGCTTGAAAGTGCAATGTCTGTGTGGAATCCACACGAGACGACATACATTCTGCTGCTTGAAAAAGTACAAAAGGCCTTCCTTCGCTACTTATACAAGCGTATCAACGGATACTATCCATACATGTACCCCACGAAATTTCTTTTGGGCTGCCTAAGTTATAACTCATTGGAAGTCAGACGGGAAAAGCACCAACTTATAGTCATGTGCAAAATACTCCGGGGTAAGATTGATGCACCTGATCTGCATGATGAGTTGTGTAGATTTTTTGTTCCCAACAACTACCGTCGCAACCGAAGACACCTTTTGTTTCCCGTGCCCTGGTGTCGCACCATGGCGCGTGCTAAGTCACCAATACCACGCTCGCTGTCTGCTCTAAACGCTCTCCTGTGCGCCAATCCTGACTGTGACTTGTTTGTGGATGAATGGCCGTTTATACTGTCAGAATGTTTGCGTTTTTGTGAGAAGAATGTATGATCGTGTTTGTATTTATTTTAGTAAAATGTAGTAGGTATAAGTTTCTCTGTGTCTTCAGTTATTGTAATTGGTATGTACCGTTTTAATTGAAGTAAATAAATAAATAAATAAATATTCAATTGGGAAAATTTGACAGTTTTGGGTAGCTTGACCTGCTGGCGTCTGTACATAAGCGCAGTACTTATCTAGGGAAACATATCTTAAGCCCGGATTAAATAAAGGAGTTTACCCCTAAGCAAATCCTGCAGTTTATAGTATCCGCAGGGTTTAGCGGTGAATTCTAACTCAAAGAGTGGCGATCACAATAGACCGGCTAAGGTCCCAGTGATACTATAGCCACAAATCAACAATAAAAAAAAATATAGGTACACCAGACGCTATTACCCATAAAACCACCGCGATTGTCCTAAGGATAAACTGGGCTTTGGGCTTCTGACTACCACTACCTATTTTGTCAGAGTTGCGTGCCTTGGATTCGAAATCGAGACCTTTGACTTGACAGTCCAGTGGTTATATCACTAGGCTATCACTGCTTTTATATATTAATTTTTAATACCACTAAGGTGGCAAACAAGCATGCGACTCACCTGATGGTAAGCGGTTACCGTAGCCTATAGACGCTTGTAACACCAGGGGTATCACTTGCGCGTTGCCGACCCTGTAAAATGAAAGAGGAATAGTTGGGTTGGCAGTATATGGGTCAAAGTCCCCCCCACTGCCAACACAACATTTTTTCGCGGAGCACTGGCAATCTTGCTCACCGTAAGGAAGATCACAGATCAAAGCAGTGTTATTTCACTTTGGTTTTCTGCAAGGCGGAGGTACTTCCCCAGTCGGGCAACTCCAATTTTAGTGGAATTACTCCCACTATACCCTACCTCGCTTTTTCAATTAATTATGAACATTTATGAAATCTCTTTGGGGACTAAATTCAAGAGAATGTAAAACAGTCTTTATAAGGTAAACGCTGTGGCCTGCCCTTTGAATCATGAATAATTCAAATAATGTTCAATCTTGATGTCATGTGTTTGTCATCAATGTTATGAGCATTACCTTGGTGGTAGGGTTTTCCTATAAACAGGATCCGCTTTCATTGAAGACGTTCAATGAAATTGAAGATGCATGAGTATTAAAATATTTAATAATTTACCCCAGAATCTTACCTACTACTACCTCTCACGTTGTTTAAAAAAAATATAATTATAAACTATTACTTTTTTTAAAACAACGTCAGATGTAGTTAACTATATGCTATGATAGTTTAAAAAAAAGAAGTAAATATAATTCATCAGTTACGATTTGTAAAAACTAAATACATATTCGGCTCGTTAAAAGTAACTATCTTTTTATTTCAGTGCAGTTATTAAAACCAGTAGCTAATCGATACATCGCTGTGGTAATTATTAATCGATATTATCGAGTTGTAAAACAATGTCGTAAAAAAATATTACTGTGGCTTCTCAAGGATGTTCAGCTGTTTATAATATTATCAATGTAAATTTATAGAAGTAACGTAAATATATATTTTTTTATTCTACTAAGTTGGCAAACAAGGATACGGCCCACCTGATGGTAAGCGGTTACCGTAGCCTATAGACGCTTGCAACACCAGGAGTATCACTTGCGCGTTGCCAGACCTGGATTGAAAGAGGAATAGTTGGGTTGACATTATAAGGTTCAAAGTCCCCCCCACTGCCAACACAACGTTTCCTCGTGGAGCCCTGGCAACCTTGCTCACCTTATGAAACATAACACAGCTCAAATTAGTGTTATTTTATTTCTGACATTTACGCGAATATTATACATTGAAATAAAACTACTTTTCACGGGTAGACTGTGTGTGTGACCATGGACGCTGTAAAGGGTCCGAAACGTCGGGATTAATAATATCAATATAACGCGATAAAATCCGTAAAAAGTAGTTTTATTTCAGTGTTATTTTACTTCGATTTTCTGCAAGGCGGAGGTACTTCCCCAGTCGGGCAGCTCCAATTTGAGTGGAATTACTCCCACTATACCCTACCTCTTTTATTATCTCTCATTATGATACCATCACGCCTCTATTTCTCGAAGGGATAGGCAGAAGTGTACCAATGTGTACCTACAGATCGTCATGTTTAGGCCACTTACACACAGCTTATTTCCATTATGCTTTTGACGTCTAGTGGTTCGAGTATCAAACTGGTTTAATTCCCACACGACACAATTTTATGTGATAAACGTAATAATAATTATAATATGTTATATGTTCGAGGCGTAAGGCAGACGCGGTTTTCCTCCGGCAGTAGAGGTTATAAGTCCCAAGTAATTTATAGTTCCATATTCTACAATAGTCTTGCACCCGCCCGGGATACTCCATGACTGTACTTTTTTAGTGCAGGTGTGGAGTGACCCTGGTTGGTACCCCATCCCATAATTAGATAAAAGTTCTCCAAGTTTTAGCGTGAAAGAGTAACAAACATCCTCACAAACACACGTTTATAATATTAGTAGGATTCAGGGGAGAACCGTTTACAGCCTCCCCAGGGATGTGCCCCAACAGCCAGTACAGGGGAGTTCTGGGGTGGTCTATTAAGAGGACACAGTGCCCCCCTTCATGTGCTGATGGTGGCTACCGGAGTGGTTCTAGTGAACCGGTAGCCTTTTGAAGGTCCCTCACCCGCCTCCCGTAAATAGAAAAAATAAGGTACGATATCAGCTGATACGATCTACGCTTAAGAAAATATCAATAAAAAAAGTATTTCAAACCAGAAATCGACTCGTGACAGATTAACTATTGTTATCATTGCGTGTAATTAATTACTAACTGCAATCATATTGTAATTACTGCTTACAAGAAATGGACTTGACATGTCAATGGTGTGTGTTCCTGTTATGATTACATTCATAGTATTATTGGCACTTAGAATAACAGATCTTCTTGTGAAATAATATTAATTGGGAAGCTTAAGAGGAAAATGTACAGGGTTACGTATATCTCTAACCACTGGCCCGCCCCGGGTTTATTTTTTTTATTCTACTAAGGTGGCAAACAAGCATACGGCCCACCTGATAGTAAGCGGTTACCGTAGCCTGTAAATGCTTGCAAAAACAACCAGGGGTATCACTTGCGCGTTGCCGACCCTGTAAAATGAAAGAGGAATAGTTGGGTTGGCAGTATAAGGGTCAAAGTCCCCACACTGCCAACACAACGTTTCCTCGGGGAGCATGGGCGACCTTGCTCACTGGAAGATACACAACACAGCTCAAAGCAATGTTATTTTACTTTAATTTTCTGCAAGGCGGAGGTACTTCTCCAGTCGGGCAGCTCCAATTTGAGTGGAATTAAGTACACCCACTATGCCCTACCTCTCTCTCGTTCGTGGGGCATCATCATTTTTCATGATGAGTTTCTCGACGGCGTGTATTAAGCCAGAGTGAAGGACCATATCCTAATCCAGTGTTTCCCATTAACCAGGTCGCGACCCAGAACCGGTAAAATAAAATACCGGGTTCATACAGCTCAATACTTCGCACTA
The DNA here is from genome assembly GCA_964056405.1 of Acronicta alni. Lineage (NCBI taxonomy): Eukaryota > Metazoa > Arthropoda > Insecta > Lepidoptera > Noctuidae > Acronicta > Acronicta alni. Next base: position 7,603,368 of record OZ043942.1, read on the forward strand.
AAACTTAGTCACTAAAATATAATAATATAAGCGATACCAAAATATGTAGTATTAATAAAACATTTTTACTATTAATTAATGTGTGTGACATACATACATACACTCACGCCTTTTTCCCATGGGGGTAGGCAGAAACTAAAGAACGCCACTTGCTACGATTCTTGCATACTTCTTTCGCTTCGACCACATTCATACATCTTGTCATACATACACGCCGGTTTCGAGTACTACGCACCTGACCTTTTTTAAGAACCTCACCAATAAGGTCGGCGTAAGTTTTTCTAGGGCGTCCCCTCTCGGCGGTTCCACTGACATTCGCCATATAAATCCCTTTTTTTAGTCGCCTTTCATCTATTCTCTCGACATGCCCAAACCATCTCAACATAATAATAATAATTCTTCTCACTACATCGTCTTTTAAGCCGCAACGTTCTCTTTATCACACTATTTCTCAATCTTTCAACCTAATCGAACTAGCTTGGCTTTAAAAGTAAGTTAAGTGGGTTACGAAGGGGCTGAGTGAAAATTGCAGGGCCATGGCAGAATGTTTGGGAAACACTGGCCTAATCCCTTTAATTCTGTGAGGAGACCCGTGCCCAGCCGTGCACAGTATATGGGTTGATAATGAATGACATTAGGCACAATTACATGAGAAGAAGGCGCCAGGGAGGCGGCCGCCTTGGCGCCTAACACGCCAAAACCCTCCAGCACCATCTAAGGCAGGCGGGTCTTGGAGCTCGCGGGCGTTCAGAGAGGGGACCCTGTTCACCCATCATCATACGACCCCAGAGAAGACGGTAGCACAGTGGTCACGTGCTGCCGTACGCAGGAACAGATTCAGGGGAGACCCGTTTACAGTCTCCCCAGGGATGTGCCTTAATAGGCGGTGCACAGGGGGGTTCTGGAGTGGTCTATTAAGAGGACACAGTGCTCTCCTCCATGTGCTGATGGTGGCCACCGGGGTGGTTTTAGTGGGTAAGAATCCCACACTCCCCGGTCTAACCCCCGTAGACCGGTAGCCTTTTGAAGGTTTCCCCCGTAAACAAAAATAAAGGCGCCATTGGAAGTGTACATTAAATTCACCTTTGCCTAATCCTTTGGGGAATAAACGCGTGATGGTATGTTATGTGTTACGTAACATTGTGAAATATATTTGAATCATAACAGAATAAGAAAGGATAAAACCCCATAAATATATTAACGTCATAACTTTACGTCCGATTGCGTGATTCAGGTATGTGAGTACAGTCGCAAACATCAATATGTATACACTTTGAGCTGTGTTGTGTTTCTTACGGTGAGCAAGGTTACCAGTACTCCGCGAGGAAACGTTGTGTTGGCAGTGGGGGGACTTTGACCCTTATACTGCCAACCCAACTATTCCTCTTTCGTTTTACAGGGTCGGCAACGCGCAAGTGATAACCCTGGTCTTACAAGCGTCTATAGGATACGGTAACCGCTTACCATTAGTTAGGCTTATGCTTGTTTATCACCTTAGTAGAATAAACCGACCCTGTAAACCAAAAGAGGAATAGCGTCATAGCGTCTGGTGTACCCAACCAGAAGACGCAGGTTCGAAACCTGCCCGCGGTCGAACTTTTCCTTTGCTTAATAACTTTAAAATCTTAGCATGGAAAATGCCAAAAAAATACAAAAAGATAAAAGAGGAATAGTTGTGTTGGCAGTATAAGAGTTGAAGTTCCCCTCACTGCCAACACAACGTTTCCTCATAGAACTGGCAACCTTGCTCACCGTAAGGAACACAACACAGCTCAAAGCAGTGTTATTTCACTTCGATTTTCTGCAAGGCGGAGGTACCCCCAGTCGGGCAGCTCTAATTTGAGTGGAATTACTCCCACTATGACCTACCTCACTTAACCTGTATACATATTTATGCTTGTGACTGTACGAGCACCTTTCCCTTCCAGTGTCGTAACACATGACTAAAGTACAATACACTGCCATTTTAGGTATGACACAACCACACAAATTGAAGGATATAGCCTAAATTATAGCTCGTGGGAGGGCGGCTAACAATGTTTCTTTTATCACGTCTGTATTCTCCGAAGGGTGAGGCAGATTCACAATTTTATGGCGCTTTTTCCTGATTATTTAGTAATTTTTGTTAAATTATTCATTAGCGTCAACGTTTCCCTTTACATTAAGGTCATTTGCTCGTCTATAAGTCTCTTAGATTGAAAGATATCAGTATTTTATTGAACATACCCTGTTTAAGCCGATTAAATAAAAAAAATATAAACATGAGCATGACGACGACTGTGGTCTAGTGGTTCGAGTACCGGACTGCTGATATTTTATTACAGGACACAAATATTTGTGTGGGTAAAACATGAGTATTTGTGTTTGTCTGGGTGTTTCTTATGTATTATAAGTATATATTTATAAAAAAAAAGTATCTAAGTATTATATCCATTGTCTAGTACACATAGTACAAGCTCTGCTTAGTTTGGGACTAGATGGTGCTGTGTAAAAATGTCCCAAAAATAAATATTTTATTATAACCTTATACTATCGGTAACCGTTCTCCAAACACATTGTATACTCGGTGGGATCACGGATCATGCGAGAGCGATTCCCGTGATCCCACCACCATGCGGAAGGTGGTAGTGGTTGTCGTTTTAGTCGGTATGCTGGCCACCTGGCCGGAGAACCCGACATAGCCGTCCCGCGTCCCCGAGCGTGGCGGCATGAATAAGGAGCATTTCCCCACCTGAAAAAAGGCAAATACGTACTAATGTACACACATAGTTCGCCTGTATGTTTAGGTCCCATGTAAATGAGCATAATATCCCTATAATATGTAGGGGCGATCCTATTGCCATTTAATTGGGCACAAAATTTTAATAATCTAAGTTTTACTAAGAATTTTAAAAAGTAATGTAGGCAGTGACATTACTGGGCATATGAGATAACAACTGAGCTGTATGCTTGTTTGTCATCATAACAGTAGGCAGCTTCTGCCCGCTACTTCGTCCGCGTGGATAACTTTTCCACCTTCCTTTCTTTTAATTATCGTTGTAATCTGGCTAATTAACTCAAATTCTGATGTATAAATACTGTAAAGTTTCATCAAAATCCGTTTGGTAGTTTTAGCGTGAAAGAGTAACAAACATCCTTCCATCCACCCTCACAAACTTTCACATTTATAATATTAGTAGGATAGGCAGTACTTTCACGTCGCCGCAATTGTATAAGGCCCAAATACGGCCGCACATGGAATACTGCTGCGACCTCTGGGCCGGGGCTCCACAGTATCAGCTTCTTCCTTTTGATCGCATTCAACGTCGTGCAGCTCGAATCGTCGGTGACGGGAGTCCCACTGATCGGCTTGATCCTCTTGCTCTGCGTAGAGACGTGGCGTCTCTATGTATCCTCTACCGCATTTATCACGGGGAGTGTTCTGAGGAATTGTTCGAACTTGTAGCTCCCGCTACGTTCCGCCACAGATCCACTTGCCAGAGATCGAAATTTCATCCATTTCACCTGGATTAAAGGTGTCCACCACCGTTCGTTTCTCTAGAAACTTTTTACCGCGAACGAGTGCTCTGTGGAATCAATTACCAGCGGAGGTATTTCTGATCCGATAAATAAATTAATATAGAATTCATATTATTATTCATAGGTATTTACTCCGTTCGTCTTTATTCAGTTAATAAAGCCTTGAACGATTCTGATACATTTGATCACCTGATTCATAATCAGGTAAAAGTATTTTTTCCCGTTGCTAAGTGTATCAAGGTTGCGATGTGCCATTGGAATTTGATGGTTACTTTCTCGGAATATTTTGCTTGACGTACGTACAGACGCTGGCAGGTCAAGCTATCTAAAACTGTCAAAGGATGTCACCAAAATCTGCCCAAATGATGTACTGAGGGTACACTTATTGGAAAAAATACCCTGTATTACGCTGGTTAAAACTCTAGTCATACTTTTTTTATGCTCACTAGGGTATGAGAAAAAATAACTTTAAATTTGAAAAAACGCACGCCATTTTAACACACTAGTATCAGTTTCATAGTATTTTTATAGTGAAAACTGTCAACTTGATAGCTGTCAGTGGCAGTTTTGGAATGTCAAACGCACGCCATTTTGGAACATTAATATCAGTTTCATAGTGATTTCATAGTAAAAACTGTCAACTTGACAGCTGTCATGTACCTCCGGTAAAAATTTGGGCTGAGTTGTATGGACTTTTGATGACCTCCTTTTCCAAATTGAATATGAACCTTTAGTTTTGTGTTAAAGTTGAAAAACAATCAACGAAATTTGACAGATTGTGTGCAGGCCTCTGTACCTACTTAGATTTGTTATCTTGTTCAAAGTCAAAATCTTCGAAATTGTGACGTGTGTGGTCTAGTGGTCGCTTGTCGAACTGCTGATAACGAAGTCGTAGGTTCGATAAGGAAGAAAGACACATTCATATTTTGTGATGAACGTGAGTGTTTGTGTTTGTCGGGTTTCCTTTTGATGATTCTTATTTGAAAGCTGGGTGCGTCCCGTGTGGTCCCGTTTCAATTTGGTCCAGTTCTGACAATGGCATCCATGAGAAAACGCATATAAGTCTTATTTTTACACACAATGCTTGGTCGGTATTCTTTTCTAAAAAGTTATTGCATTAAATAAGCACCATATAATTAGGAAGAAGACACTGATTCGTGAAACACAGGTCAATAAAAGACTTAGGTATACAGACAGACTAATTAATAATCTGTGTTTTGATAAAGATAATGCAATAATGTATCACGCAATATGTGTCAAAACGTAGGTATTGTAAGCAGCTACATACCTAACCCTTTGGCACGTAATTATTTACGTCGAAATCTGTATAAAAATGCATATTTCGTGTGCTATCTGTATACTTAACTGTTTTGGTGACTGTACCAACCTATCTCTGGAGGCAGGGCCTTACAAATCTGTGGACAAGGTCAATTAAGAATTGTTATTATCTTCTAATATATAAAATTCTCGTGTCACAGTTTTCGTTGCCATACTCCTCCGAAACGGCTTGACCGATTTTGATGAAATTTTTTGTGCTTATCGGGGAGGTCTGAGAATAGGCCAACATCTATTTTTCATACCCCTAATTTTTTTTTTTTATGGCAAAACAACGTTTGCGGGGGCAGCTAGTTATCTATATATGTATTTAAAAATGAATCTCTATTTCCGTTGGTCAGCGCATCACGCGTGAACGGATGGAACAATTTCGCTAATTCTTTTTTTGTTGTGTTAATTATTGTCAGGAGAAGGTCTTATGAGAGAAAAAATTAAAAACATTGTGCAGGAATATTTAAAAATCAAAAGAAGCTAGATAATTAGAATTACTTTTGCATTTATAATGTCATTATGTTTAAACACACTTTACAATCCAGGGGCAAACCTCAACAATGCGTTAAGCAACACTTGTCATGTTAAACCAAACAAATGAGACGCCTTACCTTTCTCTGTAAGGCCACAAGTGGGACGGGAGGCGCCAATATTGACCCACCACCTACTACCATTAGCACGCGCCATTTTGGAAGTTGGATAATTTGTCAAAAGTATATTTTTGGAATATAATGAGCTTAGCATCATGATTTGTGTAAAACTATATTGGGGTTTCAGTCTGCAAGTTTTTTTTATACCACTAAGGTAGCAAATGACCATACGGCCCACCTGATGGTAAGCGATTACTGTAGCCTATAGACGCTTGTAACACCAGGGGTATCGTTTGCGCGTTGCCGACCCTATAATACGAAAGAGGAATAGTTGGGTTGGCAGTGTAAGAGTCAAAGTCCCCCCACTGCCAACACAACGTTTCCTCGCGGAGCACTGGCAACCTTGCTCACCGTAAGAATCACAACACAGCTCAATGCAGTGTTATTTCACTTCGATTTTCTGCAAGGCGGAGGTACTTCCCCAGTCGGACAGCTCCAATTTGAGTGGAATTACTCCCACTACCTCTCTAAAAAAAGTTTCAAAGTTCCCAACTATGTTGTGGTCGGCTTCCAGTCTAACCAGATGCGGCTGAATATCAGCGTTATACACGAAGCAACTGCCATCAGACCTCCGCAACCCAATTTCTGGGTAATACCGATATCCTGAGGATAGACTGGTTGTTAATCTTTTCGGGCTTCTGACTACTAATGAATAGATGCGTGCCATAGATTCGAACTCGAGACCTTTGACTTGGTAATCCAATGGTCATTGCGTATTGGTACAAAACACTTAACACAGGGTGTTACAAAACTACCCGTAAAGCCGAAAGGAGGTTAAATGGGGCCTTATAACGAGTCCATTCACAATATTTAAGAACCGTAGTAACACTGTATAACATACCCCAAAAAAAGGAAAACAACAACATTTATGAATGAAAAATAGAAAAACTATTATAGTAGACAATTATTAAGTAAAATAGGTACGTAGGCCTTTCTGTTAAATAATCAGGTTCCCTGACATGACAGCTGACAAAATTTTTGGCTTTGATAATTAATTATATTTTTTACGGGGTATTTTGTAACACGTATACTTACTAACAATAACGCTTTTTAACAATTAGCTTCATTTACTCGCTAAAACATGTCATGTATGTACTGTTTAATGTCAATTTTTGCACATTGCTACAACATCCGATCAACCCACATTCAGCAGGAGTGGTACAAATGCACTTTGTTTAAATTAATGCAACACAGGATGAAAGTTAATGTGTTGATTGTTTATTTAATACATACCGATTGCTTCATGATCTTCGTCCTTAACCTCTTCTCTGTCAGCTTGATCCCAGTTGTCATACGAATTCCTATGATAATCGTTAGTGGTAGAGAGAAAAGCTTGAAAATAGTTAAAATCTTCAGGATATCAACATCCCAAAAAACCCGAACGATACGCTTCATGCGTACCGCTGAAATGTGGAATGAGCCCGAGTGGGTCTTCCTCAATAGCTATAATCTCCCGAGTGAATCGGTTTCTTCAAGCGCGCTCCACCGTAGATCGCAGTGTCGCTTAACATCAGGCGAACTAGTGCTCAAGCGTAGGCCTATCGTGAATATATGTAGAAAAAATTAATATACATAGAATATCAGAAATGTGTTGCTGAGGATTTGTTGCGCTGTGTCTTCTTCCCGGCCGAAATACTAGGAGGCGGTGAAGGACGGGCGTTTTGGGAGCTGTCTTAATTTAAAAATGACGTTCAAAAAGTACTAATTTAGTAGTATCATCATCATCAACCAATATACTGTCCCACTGCTGGGCACGGGTCTCCTCTCATATTGAGATGGATTAGGCTATAGTCCACCACGCTGGCCTAGTGCGGGTTGGCAGACTTCACAAACCGTCGAGGAAAATCTTTAACGTATGCAGGTTTCCTCACGATGTTTTCCTTCACCGTTTAAGCGAGTGATAATTAATTATTAATACGCACATGAATTCGAAAAATCAGAGGTGCGTGCCTTGGGTTCGAACTCGAAACCTTCGACTTGGCAGTCCAATGGTCATACCAATAGGCTATCCCGCTTATAGATTAGTAGTATAATATAATATATTTTGACTTTGACTTTTTAAAAAAAAACTCACTAGATCACAGTCGTCACCTATGACGCAACAAAACACCTTGCCACCCATCTGTTTCTATACCTCACCGCTAATTAGCATCAGACTCATTTTCACTGCACAACCTTGACGCTAGAAATCCTTGTAGGTCACTGTGTCATACAAATGACTCATCATAATAAATGTATCTATAATTATATAAAATTGAAATGCTGTTCGTTGGTAAGTGCATCACTTGACAACGGCTGAACCAATTTGGTTTATATTTTCTTGAAGTGTTCTTTATACTACGAATAATATTTTTAGGGTACGAAAAATTTAGAGAAAATGCTTGGAAAATTAGACAAAAATTAAAAAAGTGTTGTCTATGACATTTTTTAAATTATATAATGATAGATAAATTTATTTGTCTAGTGGTCGTAAGCGTAACTGTTGAGTAAGGGGTCTTGGGTTCGATTCCAGGATCGAGGAAAGGGAAACCCTACCTCTCTTTTGTTTTAAAAATTATTTAAGGGTGTACTAAAAGCGCTAAACATAAATATGCTATTATTCTTTAAGGTTACATATTATTATCACAAGTAACTAAATCTTGCGAAATTATATTTAATTTACCGCCCGCGGCTTCGCCCGCGTCGAGTTCGGTTATATCGCGTTTCCAAGAGAACTCTTCAAAAGTCCAAGTCTCTTCAAAACTATCCTATGTTCTTTCTCAAGGTCAACTCTATCTCTGTACCAAATTTCATTGAAATCAGTTCAGTGATTTAGACGTGAAAGCGTAACAGACAGACAGACAGAGTTACTTTCGCATTTATAATATTAGTAGGGATAAATACGACTTATAATTCTTATAAGTTGTGACTTTTTTTATATTTATTTGTAAACTGAATAACGTTTTTTTAGTTTTTTGGTGTTTCTCTCTTCATTGCATTGTATGTGAAACATAGCTGATTTTTGTATTACATCTTATATACCAGTAATGTACATAGAAATTTGAATTTGAATTAGAACTAAGACAACCTAGTGATATGACACAATTGGGCACCTCTAGAACTTTCTTGTATCTAATTTATAATTATTATTATTGTATCGAACATCATTGTAAACAACGATAATTTAAAAGAGTAACCATGGAGTTTGTTGCCGGTTCTTCTCCATAGGAAACGACTAATTTGGAACCGTGCACCTAGACTTGACATTTCATAAGTGCCTGTTTATGGTTTAAATGAAAATAAAACTATTTGATTTTGATCCGACTTTTCGAAATCATGTGTGTATTTATTTTTTATTTAGCTGGGTGAAGGAAGCAGCACAACAAACTCCCGAACAACACATTTCTGTCTGTTGATTTAAAGAACAATTTGTGTAAAATGTATATAAAACAAACTTTGAATTTTACTTAGATTTACTCACTCATTACTATACATCAGCCAGTACACACATTATGTTTTGGCATTGTAGTTAATACTCAAGAATAATAATATAAAATGCAAGAAAACCAGTATGCAAACGCTTGTATATAAATGTCTAATACAATTGTATGTAAGTACTCACCCGGCGGCGTGCGCGTGGGCACGGGGGGCGTGTGAGGTTAAGTTACTGCTAGCGAACATAATAAATGGATGGGTGGACTGTGTCAACTGCTGTTACGTGTTGCGATGATATCATTATTATATTGTTTAAGATAAATATAGTTAGGTACAGCGCTTGTCTGTGATAGGAAAATATGTACCCAGGAATACACTATAAATATATGATTGGACTAGTTTTTCCCTGTATCACCCGAATTCCAAAGTGTTTTTTGACAAAAGACAAAAGGTAGGTTGCCAACGCTCCATGAGGAAACGTTGGGGGGACTTTGACCTTTATACTGCCAACCCAACTATTCTTCTTTCGTTTTACAGGGTCGGCAACGCGCAAGTGAAACCCCTGGTGTTACAAGCGTCTATAGAATACGGTAACCGCTTACAGTTAGGTGGACCGTATGCTTGTTTGTAAGCGGCAACCGCACCTTAGTTTTATAAAAAAAGTAGCTAGATAGATATCCTTCTCCCAAGTTTATTCTATCTCTGTGCCAAATATCTTCAAAATCGGTTCAGCGGTCTGCACTGCGTCCTCTTAATAGATCACCCCAGAACCACTCCTCTTTGGCGTCGCATGGCCGGCGAACAGAGTCCCCTCTCTGAGCGCCCGCGAGCTCAAAGGCCCGCCTGCCTTAGATGATGCAAGCAGGATTAGTTTTAGACATCGAAGCCGTTGCCTTCTTGGCGCCTTCTTCTCCGAGCAAGATCAGCGCTCTCACGATCCCGCTCAGCAGCCTCCTTTTAAACCATAACGGTTACACAGAAGGAGGCCATTTCAGCCCAGTTCTCTCGCTCTGCCAGCACTGCTGCCATATTTGGTAGACAACAGGTATGAAACGTCTAACCTTCTTGCTTCTGCGTCTAAGCTTATTTATAGTAGTTTATTTCCACAAAACGGCACGGAGTGGACTTCGAAGACAAACATCGAAGGCGTCGATGCGCCCAACTCGGCGCAGACACCATGGCTTGTCTACGTCGGTGGGCGCCACTCGTTGCCAATAGCAAATCTTGGTGCAGCACGCTGAATCACAAGTTCAGGGCAATCAGATTCATCACGCAGAACGAAACAAGCAGTGATGAGTAAGAATTATTTAAGCCTGTTTACTCATCATTATCATCTTCATCATCCTCCCTTCCATCCATCCATCCTTCCTTATGTTGTGGCTGGCTCCCAGTCTAACCAGATGCGGCTGAATATCAGTATTTTACACATAGCACTACTATCATCAGAAAAAGCAGTGATAGCCTAGTGGTATGACCATTGGACTGCCAAGTCGAAGGTTTTGAGTTCGAATCCAAGGCACGCACCTCTGACTTTTCATCGAATTCATGTGCGTATTAATAAGTAATTATCACTCGCTTAAACGGTGAACAAAACATTGTGAGGAAACCTGCATACCTTAGAGATTTTTCTCGACGGTTTGTGAAGTCTGCCAACCCGCACTAGGCCAGCGTGGTGGACTATAGCCTAATCTCTCTGAATATGAGAGGAGACCGGCGCAACAGTGCGAAAGTATATGGGTTGATGATGACTACTATCAGACCTCCGCAACCCCATTGTGTTTATCTGAGTGTTTCAGTATTATAAGTGTTTACAAAAAAAATATTATATGTAGGTGTATAAGTATTTATATTCATTGTCTAGTACCCTTAGTACAAGCTCTGCTTAGTTTGGGATAAGATGGTATTGTGTGAATTGTTCATTGTTTTTTTTTTAGTTTTCTTTGCTAATGCTTTTGTACGGATACTTTGTGATCTGAATTAAAGTGTTTATTATTATTATTAAAGTCAGTCACAAAAAATTATTCAAGATAGACTATTAAGTAGTACTTTTCGAACGTCACCAAAACGCCCGCCCGTCGCCGCCTCCTAGTGTTTTAGCTGGGAACAAGAAACGGCGCAACAAACTCCCCAGCAACACGTTTTTGTCTTGTAATTTACTCTTACATAATTATAGCGGTAAAATTAGGTAAAACAAAACTTTAATGTTGCTTAGATTTACTTTTCCCAGGGCCAGATCTACTATACGGCTTCTTGGGCTTCAGCCCAGGGCCCCGTGGATTCAAGGGGTCCCCCCAGCTAAGTCAAATCAAAGACAATATAAATCAAATATTTAAATGTCTCATTTTTTTCTATAGGTAGTTTGAGTAATTAGGTGGGCCCCTAAATAGTATTAGCCCAGGGCCTCTGACTTTTCCATTGCTTTATGTCAGCCATTGCACATGATTTACATTACATTATTAAACTGGAACCGATCAAACATAGTTGGGAAATGGATATGATGATCTAAGCTACATAATCACGGGGTAAGCTGAATTCAAGGTGAAATTCTCGGAACAAATGGCAATTTACTATATCATTTGATGCGTCAGGTTTTAGAAGGTTGTTATACGAATTAGATGAGAGAAAGGTCATAGTAATGACACGCATCATACCTGACCTTTTACTAGACGTAAATAAATAATAAATAAACATTAATTTCTGAATCACTTCCATATTTGTTATTGACAATGTAAACTTCTTATAAACTAGTGTTCAAGCTGATCGTGGTGTATGTTTACTTGATAGCGTGCAGTCGTATCTAACGCCCCAATATCGGAGAATCTCACCAATCAACCAACGTTCTGAGAATGGTGTTTGGGCCGGCGCGAACATAGCGTAACAGAGGCTATATTGTTAATAATATTGTTTCCCTTTAAAAGTATATATATTTGTAATAATCTGTATGACAATAAATTACTGTTAACATTGTGGAGTGAATAAACGAATTGAGTATTGAAAGGCGCATCTCTGATGGCTGATGACTGAAAAACTATCAATGACTGCATCGGAAAACATTCCGGACGCGCTACAAAAACGCGGCAGCTCCAACAACACACAGGCTACTTACTATATGACCTTGCGTAAAGTTCACCTACAGGCTGTACGTGTAAAAGGATTCTTAGTAAGGCTTTGACAAGTTACAACAAAGACGTACCTACAACGTGCAAAGCTATGGGCTAACATCCCACATCGAACAGTCACATAACACATACCATCACGCTTGTTTTCCACAAAGGGTTAGGCAGAGGTGTACCTACAATACATTTAGTCTTTGATTATATACTTGTCTAGATGCCACATTGACACGTACAGAACGGCCCAAATAAAGTCTACTAAAATTGGTAGACTCTCTTCTCACTTACGTCAGTGTCATTTGGATCACTTCAGGGTGTGGAGTTCTCGAAAAATAATTAATTATGTCGGTATGTGCTGTCAAATTGTGTCGCAATTATGTGGGAAAACCGTATAATTACACTAAGATCACATTACATCGGTAAGTTTTGTTATTTAACCTCTATTATTTTATGAAAACATTATTTTTCAATTCGTTAATTTGTAGGTTCGACAGATTAGCCGGTGTTGTCAATTTATTACAAGGGAGATTTGGCGAAACTATGGGAGATAAAATGCAAATATCAGTCATCATCTTTCGATGAGAAAATTTTATTATTTTAATAATTACCTACATAATTTATTTAATCAGTAAATGATAACTTGCCTTCACAAAATAAATGAAGTCATTCACTAAATAGTATTTTTGTTAGTTCTTTCTAATATTTTAAGACTGGAGAGACATTATACAGCGGACACGAAATGAAATATAAAAAAAAAAACTATTTCGAAAACAAATACAAAAAGATGGATTTTGATCTATAAATTGCTGTATATGACTGGGCTGGGGATGACGTTTGACGTCAAAATCAGCTGTGGTCAGTGACCATATTATTCGGTTTTTAAAATAATACAAAGCTTATAGACGCGTAAAAGTATATTTAAAAAGTGAATAAAGCTACAGTGATAAATATACAGTGAAGTGAACATATATAACTTAAAACTAGAAACAAAAACAGTGAAATAATATTTACAAGTGTAGGACCGACCCCGACTATCCGCTTGTGATTATAATATATCAGCTGACTAGCTGAAACGGACACACAATCAACTGTAAGCAAAAAAACTTACACAAGACTTGAACTTAATATCTAATGAAATAATAACTAAATAAAATAAATAAATATTAACTGTACAATTAGTGGATTGGGATTAAAACAATACTAATTTATCAACCAGCTGATTAGTGACTGTAAATAACGCCACCTAGCGGCTCAAATTTAGTACATAGCCATATATTGCAGCGTAAACAACACTGCGGTTCTACAGCAATGGCAAAGTGCAACGCGTGCGGTAAATTCATATCAACAACAGATGCCGCTAAGTGTCACAAATGTAGCCTATTATACCACCGAGCATGCGTGGGATTTCCGAACACTGGCGCGATTGTTTCCTCCTGGCGCTGTCCGGAGTGCAATAGGAACGTGGTCAGGGACAACAAAGCCGATACACCTGTCAGAGGTCGAGCCCAGAATATAACATCTCCAACTCAGGCAGAGGGTGTAGACCAATGTAAGCTCGTTAACATCCCAGAGTCCAACGTCGCTCAAGAGGTCCCTATCGACTTGATTATGAACCTAAAATTGTTTAATGAAGAGCTACGTTCGGTGCGCACTGAGCTCCAACTGTTCCGTGCAGAAATGGCAGATCTAAGGACGTCCATGAAAGTATGCACTGAGCGCATGGATGGCTTAGAAGCAAGAGTTGAGGCTCTGGAACAGGGAAAAATCAGCCGACAAGCGGAGGTATCAGGTGTCGAAGAGGTCATCGCTGGACTCAGACGCGAGCTGAATGAGCGAGACCAAGAGCTTCTTGCTAATGACGTTGAGATAAATAATCTGCCTGAGACCAGTGGAGAGAATCCAATCCACGTAATAGGGGTGATAGCAACCAAACTAGGTGTAACGTTGGAAGAACGCGACATAGTAAGCGCGGAGCGGGTGGGCGGACGTCATATAAATGCGACAAGTGCCGACGCGGGCGCAGCGGAGCGCCGCCCGCGCCCCCTCATTGTGCGGCTCACGCGCCGTCACCTGCGCGACGAGCTACTGAGGAGCGCGCGAGTGCGCCGTGGCGCGACCACCGCGGATCTGGGCATGACTGCCGAGCCGCCTCGGCGTTTCTATGTGAACGAACGCCTCACTAAACTTAACAGGCAGTTGTTTCACAAAGCCCGGGAGGCCGGTAATCGCCAGGGATGGAAGTTTGTTTGGACTAAGCGGGGCACTATATTTGCGCGCAATCAACCTGCTGACCCCTCCTGCGTTATCCGGTGTGAAGCAGACATACTTCGCATATTTGGGACTGAAGGACATTTTCAAAACTGAACGTTGTAGTTATTTACGAGCATGTTTGTTTAACCAACTATTTCTAAGTATTTACATAAAAATACTAACAATTTTATTTTTCATAATAATAAATACTGTACGTCGTCGTTACTCTGAAAACCGGTTATATCGTCAGATTAGAAGACGGATTATTAAGTTGCGGAATATGTGTAACAGGAATAGGTCCCACAGTGAAATAACAAGTAGAATTTGTAAGACAGTTCATTCAATTACTTATTTTGCGTATCAGTTTTGGTTATTATTTATTGAACATTATTTAGGGCATACAATTTTATACTTGTATATTATATATTTAAGGCACCAATATTTGATTTTGAACTCATATACATTTATTTTTAATAACACATTATGCATACTCCTGTACTCATACAGATATTTCAACAAATATATAATTTATATATATTTCTCGCGTATTGAAGTTTATATGGTAAATTATTCCTTAATCTATAATTTTGAATTGGCTAATATTATAAAATTTACGGTTCTGTTAATCTATTTATTATATTATATATTATTTCTATTTAAATGACTCGTGGAAAGCACATTAAATTTGGATTGTTTAATGCGGGATCCTTAGCAACCAATCAGGATGAATTCTTAATCGCTATGAAAGATCACTCTGTTGACATTATGGCTGTCAATGAAACATGGTTACGACCGGGAGAGGGGGGAAGGGCACCCGTTGTGCCGGGTTACCGGCTAAAGCACGTGCCGCGGCCGATAACTGTTCGTGGCGGACGAGGAGGAGGTGTTGGTTTTTATATAAAAACCGGAGTAACCGTGCGAGTAAGGCCTCATCCCGATCAAGCAGAGGTTGAGCAGCTTTGGATGACGTTAAGCGTCAACGGAAAGAAACTGCTGATTGGCACAGCCTACCGACCACCGTGGCTTAATGTAGACAATTTTTTGGATGCGATAACCGATAGTATTAGTGCTTTATCACCTTATGAGAACATAATTTTATTGGGAGATTTTAACATAAACATGTTGGATACTCAATGTTCAAAAACTAAAAAATTCGCAGAGTTCTTGAGCTACTGTAGGCTTTCGCAGGTGGTGTGTACACCGACTCATTTTGTGGGTAATAGCTACTCGCTTATAGATGTTATTTGTACTGACGCTCGAATCCAAGATGTGTCGGTGGAATACACGGCCGAGCTAGGGCACCATTCATTCATTACCTGTGACACGTACTTCAAAAAAGTAAAACAAAAGCCTAGGTTGGTTACATATCGCCCGCTTAAGTCAATAGTATTAGACCATTTCTTAAGAGATCTTGAAGCTATCCCCTGGGATTGGATCTGTGATATGCCTGATGTCAATCAGATGGTGAAAACTTTTAATGAGGAAGTATTGCGCTTATTTAATTTTCACGCTCCTGTTACGAGTAAAGTGTTTCGGACACGCCCAACTCCGTGGATCACTGACAATATTCGCCTCATGATCAGACTGCGTAATGAAGCTCAAACCAAGTACCACAAAACAAAGTCGGACAGTCACAAAATATACTATTTAGATTTAAAAAAAGTTGCTGCCGCAGGTCTGTTTAACGAAAAAAAAGCATTCTTTGAAAAAAATATTAACGAAAATTTAAATGATTCTAAGGCACTGTGGAATAATATGAAAACACATATTCTCCCGGTGAGTAAAGATAATGAACTACCTGCTCATTTTAACAGTCCCGACGTCATTAATCAGGCATTCTTGAATGTTCCTGGGAACTGTGACGTCAGTATTTCGCATCTTACTTTCTTCGAATTCCATCGACATGTCCCTGCCACTTTGGTCTTAAAACCGGTCGGGAAAGATACGGTAGCTAAAATTTTAAAGGAAATAAAAACTAACGCACAGGGGATTGATGGGATTACGATAGATATGATAATGCTCACACTACCTGAGTCCTTGCAAGCAGTAACTGCCATCGTGAATAGATCCATTGAAACCCAAACGTTTCCTGATCAATGGAAGACTGCGACTGTCCGACCTATCCCAAAAAACAGCAACCCTAGAGATATTAAGGATTTGCGCCCGATAAGCATATTGCCCTGCTTGTCGAAGGTGTTAGAACGGGTGGTATGCGTACAGGTCGTAGAATACTTGGAGTCCAATAAAATTCTACCATCACGCCAATCGGGATTCAGGAAAGGCAGAGGGACTGCTACGGCTCTGGCAGACGTGGTAGGTAATATCCTGGAGGCTCGAGACAGTGGCATGGGCTCGATACTCACACTTCTAGATTTTTCAAGAGCTTTTGATGCTATAAATTCCACTTTGCTATTATCAAAGCTGGCATATTATGGTTTTGATGCAAAAACTATAAGATGGTTTCATAGCTACTTGTCCGGAAGAACTCAGTATGTTGAGATACGTAAAGAGGGCGATCTTCTAAAGACATCCTCTACTAGCCGCGTGACAAGAGGTGTACCCCAGGGCTCAATTCTAGGACCGCTCCTTTTCATCCTCTACAGCGCAGACATAACGAAATGTTTCCACAACTGTCAATTTCACATGTATGCTGATGACATTCAATTATCTTTTTCATTTAAAAGCGAATATACCAGCTTGGCAGTATTAAAAATTAATGAAGATCTCCAGAGGGTGGTTTCATGGTCAGAGAGTAATTGTCTGATGCTAAACCCGCTAAAATCGAAGTTTATGGTAATGGGTAGCAGGAAACAGGTCAGTGCAATACTCTCAAAAAATCCAGAGATTCAATTAAAAGGGCAGTAAATTGAGAGAATAGAACGTGTATGTAACTTGGGCCTGACCATGGACCCCGAACTACGTTTTGAACCACATATTAACAATATCCTGAGGAAGTGTTTCTATAGACTGAAAACGCTGTATAAGGTCCGAGACTACTTAAGCGTCCCTATACGCAAAAGATTAGTAGATAGTTTAGTGCTATCTAACCTTAATTACTGCGACATTGTCTATGGCCCATGTCTGTTATCAAGGACCGAACGCCTGGTCCAACGTATCCAAAACGCGTGTGCTCGCTTTTGTTTTGGCATACCTCGTAGATCACATGTTACGCCGTATCTTAACAGACACCATATATTAAAAATGGCGGCCAGGAGGAAACTGCACCTAGCAAGTTTACTGTTCGGTGTGATTAAATCTACACAGCCCGAATATCTTTACGAGAAACTAAATTGGAGACATCACCATTACAAATACTCGACTCGGCCTTCGGTGAACCCGCTGAGTGTGCCCAAGTACCGAACGACGGCATTCCGAGGATGCTTCAGGTATGCCGCCACACGCTGCTGGAATGATCTCCCACCACCCATCCGAGACCTAAAAACAGTGAATACATTTAAAAATAAATTAAAAGAACACTTATTTCATTTACAAAGAAATGCACAACATTAATTAATTACATAAATAATACCATACCTGATGTTTATGGCCTAATGTACACATCCAGCGGCGATTGGCGTCCCGCGTCCCACTTTCGAGAACACTGCTCAACAGAAGCCCAAGCTTCTGTTGAGTTTGGTCGGTTATAATAATATGATTGTAGCATAAACCGACAGGATACCAGGTTCATTCTTATATGGATAAACATTGCTCGTGCGGCAGTCTAATCCAACTTCTAAAATTTATAGTTGCCATTTTAATGGTGATGAGTAAAAAAAAAATATTTCGCGTTGTGTCATGCGCTCGCAACGTACCGCGGCGCGACCGGTTCTGAGAATTTTAGATCGAGTCTACGTGATTACTGATTGATATGCCTATTTATCCACGTATCTACAGCTATGCGAGTCATTCATCATAACACCTGATTACACACACTACACTACTGACTTTATATTACATTATTTTCAGGTACACTAAGAATTATTTACTTATTAATTATAATAATACTTATTACTTTTATTAAATACTCCACAGCCAAAAGGAATAACTTAAATAATAAGCCTAAATAATTCAGTTCATTTCATATTTAATTACCATTTTGAATTAAACTGTTTTAAGCAAATACTGTATAATTAAATAGTTAATAAGCAATAAAATAAAAAAATTGTTAATGCCACCGCTGAGTGACGTTACACGTCATCTAGGCCCCACTGAAAATCAGCGCTGCAGCGATTTAATGCGCTGCCGCATCATGCTGAGTGGGGACCTTATTGTGATGAACAACGGCGACGTACAGTACCTTCATTTATTTTGTTTTTTTACTAGTCGCTGTTTTTATGGCAATAAAATCTTTCTTTCTTTCTTTCTTTCTTTCTATATATTTTTTCATTGTATTTTTTGTTTTTATTAAAATAAATAAAACACTAATCTACAAAACAATTACTTTATTCAGCCTATTTCGTTTAACTGTTATCCCATTAAATAATGGAGAAAAGGTAAGTTAATAATTTGGAGCAGGCATCCCTAAACACGCACACCTTGACAGTTTGACTACAATAAGTACACAAGCGGTACTCACACATATCACGCAATTTGGCCCCAGTTTTCGCGTGTCGTTTGTTTGCATTGCTCCATCTAGACAAGTATATAATCAAAGCAAATTTAGTATTAATATTGTACAAGGTAACGTACAAAAGCAATAGGTAGGGCATAGTGGAAGCCAACAGTTCACTCATATTGGAGCAGTACAGCTACCTCCACCTTGCAGAAAATCGAAGTGAAATAACACTGCTTTTAGCTGTGTTGTGTTCCTTACGGTGAACTGAAGCTGACGTGCTCTGTGAGCATTTTAATATACTAACAACCCAACTGTTCCTTTTTCGTTTTACAGGGTCCGCAACGCGCAAGAGATACATTCTCCTAGTGTTGCAAGCGTCTATAGGCTACGGTAATGATATGTGATAATTATGATTGTGGTCTACAAAAAAAGTGGAATTACGTACCTATATCTAAAGTGTTTCTATTCCCAAAACAGTTTAGTGGGTGTTGGTTTAGTCATAAGATATTGTAAAAGTTTATTAATAAATAAATACATACACGAAATTGCGTTATAATTAATAAGGCAGTATGTTTTCTTAGACGTAGCTATTTAGTATTTATATCCCGGGTTTTACACGTTAAAGCATGGCTAATAATGCATACATATCTTCCCGCCTATTTCTCATTGGGGTAGGCAAGGACTATAGATTTCCACGTTGTTCCTTAGTCTATATTTTATGCACTGGACTGTAAAATTACTTGCAAACGAATTATGGAGGTAGTTCGGTACTCACCGCCCGGCGTGATTAGAATAATTGATGATTTACACTGTCACAACTCTAAGTTTAAAAATGTTTGTGTACACTGTAGTGTCAATTTAAGATAGTTCACGCACATATTCACGGTAAGTTCACGATTAACAACTATTTTTGGGCGCTAGTTTTAATGGCGGCCGTTCGATTCTTGGAATTTTGCTTGAGCGGTTGGCACCTCTTGCGGACCGCGGCGGTAAGTTGGTAGCAGATTGTTATGAACAGAAATTGGAAAAAGGAATATTGCAAGTGTCAAAACCACTGAACTCGTTAATACAAGTATGTATAATACGCTAATATAGAGGTCAGTGGTCAACACCCATCTGACTATTATAAAAAACAGAACTAAAAAGAGGCAAACAAATTCTGTTTTTAAATTTTAGTCTGATAACAGTGTACTTAAATTAGTTTAGATTAATGTACCTATTATATAATAATTTTGTGTTTTTTTATATAGAAGTGTATCGATATGTGATTAAAAGAAAGCAAAAAGCATTGTTTTCTTTAAATTATTAGCAAATCAATTATTTAATTATTAAGCAAATAAATAAATACAGCGTTCTTATAGTTTAAAGTTGTTTAAGTATTATTTTTCCTACAGTTAAAATAACTATAATGATAATATAATAATCAATAGTCACTTATCTATAATAATTAACATATCACTAGGCTATCACTGATTTTATATCACTAACTTATCACTGTTTTTTATCACTAGGTTATCACTGCTTTTTATCACTAGGTTATAACTGCTTTTTTATCACTAGGTTATCACTGCTTTTTTATCACTAGGTTATCACTGCTTTTTTATCACTAGGCTATCACTGTTTTTTTATCACTAGGTTATCACTGCTTTTTTATCACTAGGTTATCACTGTTTTTTTATCACTAGGTTATCACTGCTTTTTTATACTCAATATTCAATACTTTATTGCATTCCATAATGTTTTATAAAGGTGGACTATAGATAACTTAGATCATTATGGACCCTGTCGGGCACAGCAAAATTAGGAGAGAGGAAGAGGGTTTAGCATCATTTGCAAATTGATTGCCCATTAAAAAGTATACATTAAAATATTATATTTATGGTGTTTATATTCTTATTATCTCATTTCTAACTCATTTATAACATAAATTTTGTATCTTTTTGTATTTTTTTGGCATTTTCCATGCTAAGATTTTAAAGTTATTATGCAAAGGAAACTGAGCTAACCAGCAGACGCAGGTTCGAATCCTGCCCGCGGTCGAATTTTTCCTTTGCTTAATAACTATAAATTTTGTATTTATTTGTAACATTCATAAGTGAATTTACTTGTTATATTTATAATTGTATTTATTTATTATCATGTAATTATATTTATTTATAACGTTTAATTGTATTTATTTATTAAATTAGTGTTTAGTTTTCATTTATATACTTATATTTTTATTAATTATTACTTATATTATATTTAGTATGGTATTATATTGCATCATGATTTTATTCATTTTCTTTGGTAGTTACAATAAGGCTAGGTTTTTAATAATATCTTTACATAGGGAAGGAAGGAAGTAAGGAAGCTGGTTTATCACTAGGTTATCACTGCTTTTTTATCACTTAGCTATCACTGTTTTTTATCACCAGGCTATTACTTTTTCATCACTAGCCCATTTATATCTTTGCCCAGAACTAAATAGATTTTTATTCATTTATCTTCACGTTAAGAATATATCATGTTGATCTCACGAAGAGGCAGTTCATTGTACTATTTTTTTACCTTGACATTTGATTAGATTCGCAATTTACAGATAAATATGTCATCCATATTTGAACTTCAGTTATCGTATGAAATGAATATCAAGATTGTTTCAGTTTTAAAATGTAACCTTTTTTAACGATTCCTTCGTTTGTTGTGATGCAATAGTTCTTGCTATAGTAGCTCGTGGAGTAATAATTACGCTGGTAAATCGATCTTTAAGATTATATTGCGCCCACGGTTTTTATTTTTATCTTTGTATTTTTTTTAAATTATTATTTTTTAAATTTGCTTTACAATAACAACATTACATGACAACATAACATAGTATTCTCGCCAAACATAAACGTTTAACGTCTTGAAGCGTTCTTATTTCTAATACATATTCCTTATACTCATTTAACAAAGCAAACAAAAGTGTTAAATAACAGTTTAGATGATAGCAAATGGTATATTAAGTATACCATTCTAATTTTTTACTATCATTAGTTAAATGCTATCGAACAGAGTATTCTTGAGTTTTGTCTTTAAAGTACTAATGTTAATTTCAGGTGTTTTGTCTTAGTATGTCTATATCATTAAATACTTTTGATACCAAAAACTTATTTGTCCTTTCTCCATAATAATTTGTACATTCAAATCCCTCTGTACCTTAGAGAACACAGTAAAATCGTCGGTCCCAGAATCACATAGGTACCTACTTATAAGGGTTAGCCTGAGGGGTGAGGTGTACTAATGTATAATGTACACCCACAACGTATGCTTTTAGGTCATAAATAATAATAATCATTTTATTTCAGACAAAAAATCAGTCCATATTTTTCTAGAGATACCTACAATTAAATTAAAATTAAATATTATAAATAGTAAATAACGAAATTAACGAAATTAAGTAGTAAATAAATTAAATCATGTCAGAATCATTTAATTCATTTACTACCTGCCCCAAGCTTGATATATGGGTGCATGTAAGGCCTGCCAGTGCTGCATGAACGGCCTGTTCAACCTGCTGGCAATAACTGAAAGGAGACCGTTGCCGCTGCCCCGGACTCTACTCGCTATCGAGGTGGCCCTCTTGCGCATACTGGTATAAAAACAGTCAATGCGGACGCTCGCGAACATTCCCGATGCGCTGCAGAAGCGAGGCATCCGGAGCAGCGCCCTCAGCGCGTTGTTATACTGAACGCAAAAGATCATTATCAGATATTTTGAAACACATTATTTGATGTCTATCTGGACTTAAAAAATAGCATGATTCTCTGAGTTTGTTTCGGTGTTTATTCTCAGAGATCATCAGTTAAGAAACGTCGACACCATCTAGTTCTAAAAATCTAAAACATTGACTTAAAAGTGGCTTTAAAATAATATATATATTTCTTAACTGCAAGCGAGTGACTGAGAATTTTATAGATTAAAAATAATGAAAAAAAAAACATTTTTAAAAACAAGCTTTTATTATTAGAGAGTAAAAAGAACCAAAAAGTTCAAAATAATGTAATTTACTTATGAGTATGTAATGTATGTAACTTAGTTGCACCAAGCACTTGATTGTTTTACTGCTTGTTAGTGCTAAAAAAATTGTATTTTCTATAGGATTTGACACTAACATTATATTTAGCATTAGGAAAAGTTTGATGCAATCGAGATTTAGGTATAGTTATAAGAAATATTGGGTCTTTCGACCTAAGAATCAAACCTAGAACCTCAGCTCACCAGCCGCGCTTACTACCACGAGATGAAGGCGGCAGTTATTTAAAGAGTCGCGCGATCCTAGGTTACACAACATCATCGGAAGGTCAGGACGTCGGATCTTGTCAAGTTACAATGTATTTCTAATTCAATGCCTATTTTTAGGGACCTATAATATTTTTTTCTCGAAGGAGCTCGTAGCTAAGTTGGAACTTCGCTGATCAACTGAAATGAAATGATGATAAATGAAAGACACT
Organism: Acronicta alni; assembly: GCA_964056405.1. NCBI lineage: Eukaryota > Metazoa > Arthropoda > Insecta > Lepidoptera > Noctuidae > Acronicta > Acronicta alni. The sequence continues at coordinate 7,626,670 of OZ043942.1, forward strand.
TTTACAAGTCAATGATATGGTTTTTTTATGCCTAAACGACGAAGAAACACCGAAACAAACTCAGAGAATCATGGTCTCTTTTAAAGTCCAGACATAATAATATCAAATATGTGAGTTTCACAATGTAGGGTAATGTCTGAAATGACCTTTTGAAGAAAAAGCTACAGCGGCTTTGAGTAGGCTAATTCCAGCCGACGGCACGCATGCATCAGTCATTGTGTAGCTCGACCATATTAGAGGGAGCTCAACAACCCGTCGCACGACGATACCACATCGGCGGAATATTTGCGCAAGCCTCATAAAAAGAATCCCAAAGCCACCAACTGCTGTCCGGCAACGTGCCTAGAAGACTGGCTGCATTGCCCCGTTGAATGGATAATTATGATGGAAACAAGCCCGCCCTCTGGTCACGAAGAGTCGACCAGTCTCCTTGATATTTCCTTGAAAAGACGGGCACTTGGCCCCACGACCCGAGCGTTTTGACCCCAAACGGCTCAAAAATATAGTTACTTTGTGTGTGATATGTGTATGTTTATATTATAATTTGCTGAAGAACCCAAACCTTATATAATACGTACTTGACCCGTCCCATCATAGGTTACCAACCTGCCAATGCCCACTATTATAAGCTGTCTTAATTATGCAACTCACTTGGTTACCAACCAAAGTTGTATTCAATGTCATCGCCAACGGGGTTCGGAGAATTACCGACCATGTTATTGTAATATGATGTTTCCATACGCGCCGCCTGATGGTAAGCGGCAACCGATAGACGTCAACAACACCAGGGGTATCACTCGCGATGTCATCTTAACACCTCAGTTGTTAAGTTTCATATGTCCCTAGCTACATTACCCTTCAAAACGGAACACAATAATGTACAACACATTATAGATAAATAACACATTATTTCTTAACCGCAGAGTATTTGATAATACCACCAGGCCAGACGAATTTTTTTATTTATTTGGCTTACTAACAATTGTTTACACTGAATAGTATTTACAGTAAATTAAACATATGATGAAACAATTATAATGTAACAATCTCTTACAAGTAAGCACCGCAAGCGTTAAATTAACAGTTTAAGGTGACTTTATTTTTAAATAATACATGCCATATACCAAGGCAATAGTGACCCATGTTCCGTTTGTAAATGGGAGAACTGTTTAGAACTTTCTTTTATGCCTAGCTGTATTTTATATAATTGTAATCTTCGAAACATTCCTAAATTGTTCTCTCATGTAAGTATCCAATCCAATTTATAATCCATCATTGTACAATACAAAACGATATTTTAAAAGAGTAACCATGGAGTTTCTTGCCGGTTCTTCTCCATAGGAAACGACTAATTTGGAACCGTGCACCTAGACTCGACATTTCATAAGTGCCTGTATATGGTTTATGTGAAAATAAAACTATTTTGATTGATTGATTGACCAATAATATATTAATAATGTTAAAACAAAACAACAACAACAAAAAAATCTGACATCAATGATTATAATTTACATAGTAGGCAGGTAGGTTAGAATTCAGCAGAGTTGTCATCATCATCAATCCATATACTGTCCCACTGCTGGGCTCGGGTCTCCTCTCAGAATGAGAGGGATTAGGCCACCACGCTGGCCTAGTGCGGGTTGGCAGACTACACACGCCGTCGAGAAAACATACTGAATAATGCCGACATCCTGAAGATAGACTGGTTGTCACGCTTTTTGGGCTTCTGACTAACGATTGTGATAAGTTTGCATGACAATGGAACCGACGGCTTTACGTACTCTCTAAAGCACGGAGGGAGTTTCGATCTGTTAAGAATGGTCACCCATCCATAGACTGACCGCGGCTAGCGCAGCTTAACCTTGCAACTACCTAACTTACCTACGAGCCTGATATATAATACATAATGAACGCAATATTGATTTTGAAGCAATAGTACCTACCTACATTACTTTAGGATAGCAACATACAATTTTAGTTCCTGCTCAAAAAACAACTTTTAAAAACATTATAATTTGAAATAAAACTACTTTTCACGGATTTTATCGCGGTCACGGGCAGTCTAACCGTGACCATGGACGCTGTAAAGGGTCCGAAACGTCGGGATAAATTATATATACAATATAACGCGATAAAATCCGTAAAAAGTAGTTTTATTTCAATGTATAATATTCGCGTAAATGTCAGAAATCAAAACATTATAAATATTAATAAGTAACAAAAGTCAACAGATGTATTTCCGCGCAGCATCACCGTAGCATAGTATGGAGATGAAATCATTGATAATAATCATCGCAGAAACAATAGAATGGTTGACCTTTACCGAATTGATTTTGTACATTCATGTTAATGCGTAGAGTGACCATGCGATAAAAACAATATGCGTTAAAAACAATATTAAATAACTTTTTGTATTTTTTGCAATTTCCATTATAAGGATATTTTAGGGGGGTCCTGTTCAATAACAGGCTTTGTGATACCTAAAATAATGTCTTGTTTATACTAATTGTTCTATTTTTTTTTATACCACTAAGGTGGCAAACAAGTATACTAACCACCTGATGGTAAGTGGTTACCGTAGCCTATAGACGCTTGTAACACCAGGGGTATCACTTGCGCGTTGCCGACGCTGTAAAATGAAAGAGAAATAGTTAGTTTGGCAGTATAAGGGTCAAAGTGAACACAATATTTCCTCGCGGAACACTGGCAACCTTGATGCACCTTTGATAAATAAATAAATAAATCATGGTAATATTCGGTCGCTGTCTCAATATGTCGATGTAAAAGTTTGATAAAGGTCAAATTAATATATGGGTGTGGGGGATTACATTTTTACTGTTTATTGTATTCATGAAAGTTGTAGTATCAATGAACTCATCAGTACCTATACTTCTTCGGCCTATAGTTTTAATAGTAGTAATTTGGATATTTCTTAATGTCAGTCGGCATTGCCATATGTACAGACGCAGGTCAAGCTATCCAAAACTGTCAAATTTTCCCAATTGAATATTATCCTTAATGTTTTGTATTAAAGTTGATAATCTATCAAAGAAATTTCCCTCAGTTCATGGTAATGCTAATGTTGCCAATATGGTAGTACTTTGACGGCTAGACGTGACAAGTTATTTTGAATATCATTTATATAGGTTTTTAATAACATTCTGCGATTACTTAAGTTGGTTAATAAATAAAGTATTTTTTTAAATAGTTATTCTATTGATTTCTGACATTTACGCGAATATTATACATTGAAATAAAACTACTTTTTATGGATTTTGTCGCTATATTTTTTTTTGTTTAAATTATTAATAATTTCAATAGTTATTGTTATTTTTAAAAGTTTATTATTAATAGTTTTCTACAACAGTCCTCTGTTGTAGAAGTGGCAAAGGTCTAGGCGAACAGCATTGAAAATTCGTACCATAGACACGAAGAAAAAGATTCACGAATTATTCTTAAATCATGGTTACAATACACATAGTTCACGCGTCATTGGTACACTTAAAATAAGTCATTTATTGAGTTAGACTAGGAAACTGTGGAGGTCAGTAGATTAAACTCTAGAGCTCAATTAAAAATAAAGAACAAGACGGATTTAAAAAAAAAGTAAGTATTTAAGTATTATATCTATTGTCTAGTACTCATAGTACAAGCTCTGCTTAGTTTGGGACTAGATGGTGCTGTGTAAAAATGTCCCAAAACATTTATTATTTATTTATTAATAATTTTATGATTAGGTCCACTAGACTAATTAAGCAATTACTTTTGACTGAAATATCGTTCTAACGTCATTTATTAGTTTTTTAAAGTAACTATCTTATCTTATCTTAGCAGTGGGGGCTGGCATGGCCAGCAACACTTCGACCAAATGTGATCTGTTGTGTTGTCCCCAGCATGGTACATTCCTTACTCTTCAAAGACGTGGTTCATGAAGGCGGCCAGCCCACTAAGAGGAAGGAACCAAAAAGTAACTAGCTTCTACCCGCGACTTTGTCCGCGTGGAAAAGTTACTTTTAATTATCGTTGTAATTTGGATCGTTATAAATTATAGCCTACATGTTATCCTGTTTTAGCGTGAAAGAGTAACACACACCCATCCATCCATTCTCATAAACTTTCACATTTGTAATATTAAGTAGGATATAATAGGAAGGTTAGGATAGGATACATTATATTGCTGTATTTTTTGTGTTGCCAATAGAAATAAATAAACAACGTACTAAAAATAAACGCTGTTATAGAAAATAGATAATTATTGTGCTCAAACTTTTATAGCTATTTACGTCATTACATCTTAGAAAATCCTAGAATATTTAAAAAAAACTTAGGGTTAGATACGCATTTCTATGTTTAAAACTCCTTGCTTAATCCAATTCTGCAAAATCTTGGTGACGAGTTTTGTCAGTTGCTTTATATGTAGGTATAGTTTATTAGTCTCTACACTTTGTAGGTTCATTTGTTATTTAGTTTATTTACATAATAAATAAATGTAAACTTATTTACACTACCATAACAAACTAAAATTTAAAAAACTACAAATAAACTAAACTAAAACTACACTAGAAATGAGCATCAAAAATCTCCTCCGCATCTCCATCGCCTGGTAGCTTACCTAAAAGGCTGGCTGCATTGCCACATTGAATGGCAATGTTTATTCTATCTACGCTTTGTAAATTTGTTCCTTACGGTGAGCAAGGTTGCCAGTGCTCCGCGAGGAAACGTTGTGTTGGCAGTGGAGGGGACTTTGACCCTTATACTGCAAACCCAACTATCCCTCTTTCATTTTACAGGATCGGCAACGAGCTAGTGATACCTCTGGTGTTGCAAGCGTCTATAAGCTATGGTAACCGCTTACAGGAGGGCAGTATGGTTGTTTGCCACCGTAGTGGTTTAAAAAAACACCTCTGCCATACCCTCTGGGGAATACAGGCGTGACGTGATGTGATGTTATGTTATGACTAATAACATAGTAGCACAAAGATGATAAGCGTCTTTTAACAGTTTTGTTAACGATGACGTATAATTGTATAGATACGAGAACGCGGAACTAAGCAACGTCCGCAACCCATCTCTCTATTGATCTTCTAATTATGAATGAATTAAGTTTTTTTACTAAATATAATAATATGACAAATCAATCACCTCTTGATCTCCCATAAAGTTCCAAGGAAGTGTTGAAATAAAACAACTTTTTACGGATTTTATCGCGTATATTGATATTATTAATCCCGACGTTTCGAACCCTTTACAGTGTCCATGGTCACGGGTAGACTGAGATGGTGGGCGTCTTGATGATATAATTACTGACAGCTACCCTACATTTTTTATTTGTCACATGATCAATGATATTTATTACTAATTATTAATTAATACTAGATTTCCTAGCTGACGACCTCTGAGAAGAAACGCCGAAACAAACTCAGAGAATCATGGTCGATTCGATTCCCGCCGCCCATGGATACCCGCAACACCAGAGGAGTCACAAGCGTGTTGCCGGCCTTTAAAAGAGAGTACATTCTTTTCTTGAAGGTTTGAACGTCATATTGGTCCGGAAAGACTACAGGCGACAGTTCATTCCACAGTTTAGTTGTGCGAGGCAGAAAGTTTCAAGAGAAACGCACAGTAGTGGACTGCCAACCATCTAGATGATGGGGATGGAACTGCTGTCGCGTAGAACGATACCTGCAAAAAGTTCTACTGTGAGTCAACGTTACTCATCGTCATCAACCCATATACTCTCCCACTGCTGGGCACGGGTCTCCTTTCAGCATGAGAGGGATAAGCCTATAGTCCACCACGCTAGCCTAGTCCACCTGCATTAGCAGGTTGGCAGACTTTACACGCCATCAAGAAAATCTCTTAAGTATGCAGGTTTCCTCACGATGTTTTCCTTCACCGTTTAAGCGAGAACGCACCTGAATTCGAAAAGTCAGAGGTGCGTGCCTTGGACCTTTGATAGTCCAATGGTCATAATTATCGTTAGGCTATCACGGCAACGTCATTATAAAGAAGATAAACATTTCAATAGGTGTTACTGACGTCACCATAAAGACGTAAATTCGGAATGTGAAGGCAAAATTCGACATGGCGGGTAGGAGTCGCTGTGGCTTAGTGTTCACAGCGTCTGGTGTACCTAACCAGAAGACGCAGTTTCAAATCTTGCCCGTGGTTGAATTTTTACTTCGCTAAAATAACTTTAGAATCTTAGCATGGAAAAAGATCAGATAATAAGAAGAAAAATAATTAGATCTCCCGAGTGTGGTGATATAAGTTTGTAAACGGACCCACGATCCAGGAGAAAATAACAGTATCTAGCAACGCCATCAAATAAAAAAAAGATGATTTACAACCTTTATTCAATTAATTTTGATCGATTGAGACCAAACTCGATTTAGTTACATCTAGATTAGTTAAGTTATAATTTGCATAGCGATTGCAAATGATAATTGAATGTTAGCAGTAAACATTCACGAGTTAAGTGCCCCGGTTTCGTCTGGCTTTTTGAGTTTATGTAATATGGTCACGCCTGTGTTAAATTGCCTGTCACAAGCTGTGATAACCTAGTGATATGAGCAGTGGACTGCCAAAACCAATGCAAACATCTCTAATTTTACAATTCATGTGCGTATTAAATTAATTATCACTCGCTTAAACTATGAAGGAAAACATCGTGAGGAAACCTGCATGCCTTAGAGATTTACATCTAGACAGTGTGTGAAGTCTGCCAACCCGCACTAGGCCCGCGTGGTGGCCTATTCCCTCGCATCCTGAGAGGAGACCCGTGCCCAGCAGTGGGACAGTAAATGGGTTGATAATGATACATTATTAAAAGTGTAATATTTGTTTTCTTTATCTCAGATTCAGATTCATGTATTTGTATAAACATAGGTTACATTACCATTAATTACTCCATTAATTAGTTTCCATGGTCGTCCACGTTTCTAGAACGTGGTCACCGAGCTATATCCCCGCCATCCACTACCACGTAAGGCCCGTCCCAAGGAAGGCCACGTCCCATTTCGGTGAGGTGCAGTAGTGGTACCGACCCACTCGTGCCCCCGTCATTCCTGAAGCCACACAGAGTATCTATGCGCCCACGCAGCCTACCCTGGAATGGTTTCACATCAATGAGCAAACAGAAAAATACCCTCAATATACATAGGGGAAAGTAGGGTAATTGAGAACGGCGGGTAATTGGGAACACGTTAACAAGTCACACTTCCCGTCCTCCTATCCCGTCTCGCGACTATTCAAGGTACGCGTCCTTCACCCCTCAGTGCGCGAGCGACAGTGGGAGCGGAATTCTGCACGCATCTTGTCACGGTGAGTCAAACATTTTTTTTTGCATTTTTGTTAAAAATTTTCTGTTCTCATACAATGGATGTAAATGTCATACTTCTGAGTACATTGACACTATATTTCGTAAGTTTATTGTATGGATAATCCGTTTTCAAATGCCACGTGTTATAAAACTCACTACAAATGCTATCGAGGATGGCGACCATTTTTATTCAAATTGTTTACTGCGGGTAATTAGGAACGGTAGAAACGGGGTAATTGGGAACATTCCCAATTACCCCTTACATTCAATACGAGTATCCACCGGCAGAAGACTGGATAATGTGCTCTATTTGTAAGCTTTGGGCACATGAACAATGCACTATGGGCGAGACCAGCAAAGGTTACGTGTGTGATTTGTGTCGCCGAAAGTAATGGTTACTGTTTCCTGCGCCACTTCTATTTACCCCATACCGTTTTCATTTGCCCCACGGGCTGATCTCAATTACCCCATAAGGTGTCGGGTAAAAAGGAACGGCATGGTTTTTTGTTTTTATTAATATGTCTTATAAAAAGTTGATTATTATGATATATTTTGTTAATTATAAGCAAATAGATAAGTAATGTTTATTTCTTAATAAAAGTTGATTATATTTAAATAAAAAAAGCCATTTTTTGCCCATTTAAGTTAAGTGTTCCCAATTCCCCCACTTTCCCCTAAATATATTTATGTAATATTACATACGACCCGGTTCTCATCAAACAAGTTGACCTTTAACTTAACTAAGTATTGATGTGCAAGTTACAAGTAATGGTTTATTTCGATATATTTAACATACATAATTATTATTATAGTTACTTGCTTAACAACTGTGTCAATCGTTTTGTGGTTGTCAGCACGGCTACAACGCTCGCCGTTCCAACCACCACTGTAGGTGCAGGTGTTCCCGCATCCCACTCATGTGGATTGGCAGGAGAGGAGAGAGCGCAACGGACTCTCCCGACAGAGAATAGGGGGCCACGCTAGGCGGCCCCCCACCATCGGGTTCGCGGAGGAATAACAACTGGTTCCCGCGTTTCCGACTATTGGTGGTGAGGCGAACACCTCTTGTGGTTTTAGTCGGTAGGTCGCCCAGTTTGGGCGGAGTCCGACGCATCCCGTCGTCTCCCCGGACGGCGGCAGTTCATGAGGACTTCCACAGAGGAAAAAAAAAGATTCGATCCTAGGCTCAATCTTTAGCAGTCACGCTCACGACTAAGAGGCTAAAGCTATTGACAATAATAAAATCTTTGTGCGAGACGAAATTCCACATAAATATAAGGTCGACAGAAGACCTTTTAGTAAATTTAGTTTCGAATACTATTAACGTTTAGTAACCTTTAAAAATAACCAAAATCATATTTGGCACACAATTATTTTGATATTATGGTTTTTTAATTAAAAAGTTATTGATTTTTATTTAATTACGACCGCGAACTGAGAACGTGTTATTTAATTTTTCAACTGCTACATCGTCTCGTGTTCGCAAGTGTGAAGTATCACTTGCGCGTTGCCGATCCTGTAAAGCGAAAGAGGAATAGTTGGGTTTGCAGTATAAGGGTCAAAGTTGGCAAACCTCGGCAACCTTGCTCACCGTAAGGAACGCAAGACAAAGCAGTGTTTTTTCACTTCGATTACAAAATCGAAGTGAAAAAACACCGCCTTACACAAGTAAGGTGGAGGTCCTACTTCCCCAGTCGGGCAGCTCCAATTTGAGTGGAATTACTCCCACAATGACCTACCTCTCTTCTACTTAATACAGTACTTAAATTAGTCAGTAGCTTTGGATTCTGAAACATTTCTCCGACATTCGTTTCGTCGTTGAACGGTTCACCGACAGAACGATTCACTTTTAATTTTTTCACCGATAGAACGTTTCAATGACGAACGTTTCGCCGACACAACGATTCACTTTTCATTATTTCACCGATAGAACGTTTCAACGGCGAACGATTCACCGACAGGACGATTCACTTTTGAATATTTCATCGATAGAACCTCTCACCGGCGAACGATTCGCCGACACAACTGTTCATCTGCCCCTGGGGTATAAAACATAGGTATTCGACATGTAGACCTGTTTCCGTTTATTGTTTTAAAAAACACAAAATACAATCAATAATACTAATATATAAAATTAAGCTTTGCACTCATAATCATTCCGAAGGATTTTATAATTTCTGGTTAGCTTATAATTTAACTGCGTAGATATAATTCGAAATTAAATGCACAATGCATGCTAGTATTATTGAGGTAATGATAGACATACATATTTGATATTAAAGCACGTTCGCTTATTTCTAAACGAAAACAATTAAATATGAAAATGTGGGAAGTCCTCAGTTTTTTACCTGTCAACGTCTCTCATTCTCATTACGTTGTTATGTCTGCTCGGAATCAATTATCAAAGTGTTCATGAAAAGATTTAGATTTTGTTGTTAAAAAATGAGTGATTGTGTAATGTTAAAGTCAAAACGCGGTAAAGATATATTGATTCACGAAGGATATTCCTATCATCTAAACAGAATACGAAATACGAAGTTCAACTGGCGGTGTAAAAAAAAAGATTCTACCCGGTGCAATGTTGCTATCACTTCAACAGTGTCTACGAATAATTCTCATATTGTTATTTCGAAAAATTTTGATCATGTTCATTTACCGGATCCCGATAAGCAGATAGAATTAACTGTAAAAGCTAACATCAAACAAAAAGCCCAACATTCAATGGATGCACCCTCACAAATTGTCTAACGGTGTATTGTATATCCCAGGGGCAGATGAACAGTTGTGTCGGCGAATCGTTCGCCGGTGAAAGGTTCTATCGATGAAATATTCAAAAGTGAATCGTCCTGTCGGTGAATCGTTCGCCGTTGAAACGTTCTATCGGTGAAATAATGAAAAGTGAATCGTTGTGTCGGCGAAACGTTCGTCATTGAAACGTTCTATCGGTGAAAAAATTAAAAGTGAATCGTTCTGTCGGTGAACCGTTCAACGACGAAACGAATGTCGGAGAAATGTTTCAGAATCGTAGCTTTGTAGGTGGTATATTCTGCTCGTGCTGCAAAGTTCGTCCGCATTGCCAAACATTGTCGCCAAGCAATAATGTGATAACATTACCGTGTTCTGGCTTGAAGGTTAATGTAGCTAGTGACATTACTGAGCAAATGGGACTTAACAACTGAGGTGTCAAGATGACAACGCGAGTGATACCACTGGTGTTGCTGACATCTACAGGCTGCGGTCGCCGCTTACCATCAGGCGGGTCGTTAGCTTATTCATCTGATAAAAAAAACATGAATAAATAACATTATTCTTGGCCTGGAAATCGACTCGAGAACCTCACGCTCAGCAGCTTTTAACCACATGAATGAAGCATTTCTTCCAAGTTTTGTTATCTCTAATCTTAATATGTACATAGCCTATAACCTATTAGTTCGATTTAATCTTGTAAAACAATTGTGATCTAACTGAGGTGAGCATGGAAAATAAATTACACACTGATTTAAGCGTGACATTACATTTTATGCCTATTCGTTAAAGCCTAGTTCAGACGATGCGGCTTAAGAACTCATCTTCGAGCGTTTTCAGAAAATTATAAATTAAGTATATCTTTTTGTATTTTTTGGCATTTTCCATGCAATAGCAATAACACATTGTGTTATGGACGCTGATGTGTTGGTATCATGATAAATATTATTAGATCTCTAAGCAGCTGTTTATTACTTTCAGGATTAAAATAGACGCCGATCGATTTGAACCTGTTAGGGCCTGTTATTTTAGATTTATTTAGCGAAGGAAAAATTCGACTGCGGGCCGAATTCGAAACTGTGTCTTCTGGTTAGGTACTCCAGACGCTATGACGACTAAGCCACCACGAATCCCACCCGCCATGTCAAAATGAATGTGAAGGCAAATTTCGACATGGCGAATTGGACTTGCGGTGCTCAGTAGTGTTCATAGCGTCTGGTGTACCTAACCAAAAGATGCAGTTTCGTTTACTCACGATGTTTTCCTTCACCGTTTAAGCGAGTGATAATTAAGTATTATGATTTCGAATGTCAGAGGTGCGTGCCTTTCATACCACTAGAGTATCACTGTTTACATAAATAAAGTAAGTAAATAAATAACGCGGGCCCGTTGCTTACTGGGGTCATTGTCTTTTAAGAGAGGTAGGGCATAATGGGAGTAATTCCACTCAAATTGGAGCTGCCCGACTGGGGAAGTACCTCCGCCTTGCAGAAAATCGAAGTAAAATAACACTGCTTTGAGCTGTGTTGTGTTTCTTACGGTGAGCAAGGTTGCCAATGCTCCACGAGGAAACGTTGTGTTGGCAGTGGGGGGACTTTGACCCTTATACTGCCAACCCAACTATTCCTCTTTCAATACAGGGTCGGCTACGCGCAAGTGATACCCGTGGTGTTACAAGCGTCTATAGGCTACGGTAACCACTTACCAATAGGTGGGCCATATGCTTGTTTGCCACCTTAGAAGAATAAAAAACAAATGTCTGGTCGGGCGGCGAACCTCAAGACGCATCGTTTGAACAAGCTCTTACATTTCGACGAGCAACATAAATGTCAGATAATATTAATAGTGTTTGAGATTATTTGTTCATTGTGTCATGATCGATGATGACCAAATAGGTGTACTGCTTATGGCCATATTAGGCGCAGGCGTTGAATAGGGACTGAGAGGTCGTGAGTTCGAGACACACCTGTGCTAATATTTAGTGTACACTAAGTATTTGACATACACACATACACTCATACACACATGTCTAAATTAATACATACATACATACAAACATGTATACATACATTACTTAAGAATGTTAAGAGAGGTAGGGCATAGTGGGAGTAATTCCACTCAAATTGGAGCTGCCCGACTGGGGAAGTACCTCCGCCTTGCAGAAAATCGAAGTAAAATAACACTGCTTTGAGCTGTGTTGTGTTTCTTACGGTGAGCAAGGTTTCCAGTGCTCCACGAGGAAACGTTGTGTTGGCAGTGGGGGGACTTTGACCCTTATACTGCCAACCCAACAATTCTTTTTTCAATACAGGGTCGGCAACGCGCAAGTGATACGCGTCTATAGGTTACGGTAACCGCTTAACATCAAGAGGGCCGTATGCTTGTTTACCACCTTCATCATCAGCCTATATTAGTCCACTGTTGGACGTAGGCCTCCCCTAATGTGCGCCATTTCACCCTGTCCTCGTCTTTTCGCATCCAGCTTCTACCAGCAGCCTTTCGCAAATCATCACTCCATCTTGCCAGAGGGCGTCCTACACTACGTTTCCCAAGTCGCGGTCTCCACTCGAGAACACGTCTACCCCAGCGGTTGTCGGTTCTTCTGCAGATATGGCCAGCCCACTGCTACTTCAGCTTGCCACCTTAGTAAATAAAAACCAAAGTAGGTTAAGTTCTAATGTACATAAGGAGTATATAAGGAGTACATAAGGAGTACATAAGGAGTACATAAGGAGTACATAAGGAGTACATAAGGAGTACATAAGGAGTACATAAGGAGTACATAAGGAGTACATAAGGAGTACATAAGGAGTACATAAGGAGTACATAAGGAGTACATAAGGAGTACATAAGGAGTACATAAGGAGTACATAAGGAGTACATAAGGAGTACATAAGGAGTACATAAGGAGTACATAAGGAGTACATAAGGAGTACATAAGGAGTACATAAGGAGTATATAAGGAGTATATAAGGAGTACATAAGTAAACTGTACCACTATGCCCTACCTCTCTTAATAATAATTATGTTACTGAGAATTTCATAAAAAAAGACCAATATTAAAACTTAGCTTGACCTGAGAATTGAGTGCTCCACGAGGAAACGTTTTGTTGGCAGTGAGGGGACTTTGACCTTTATACTGCAAACCCAACTATACCTCTTTCAACACAGGGTTGGCAACGCGCAAGTGATACTCCTGGTGTTGCAAGCGTCTATAGGCTATGGTAACCGCTTACCATCAGGTGGGCCGTATGCTTGTTTGCCACCTTAGTAGAATAAAAAATAAAATTGAACTCTGGACCTGAAGCGTAGCAGTCACGCTTACTGGTCGCTGGTGGAGGTGGAATTTACCTAGTTACTAAGGTAAGGAAGGTAGCTGGAAGTCGTTGGATGCAGGCGGCTTATAACCGGTCCTTGTGGAAGTCTATGGGGGAGGCCTTTGTTCAGCAGTGGACCTCCTGTGGCTGATATAATTATGATGATCCAAATTCATATATTTATTGCTTTCATATGTATATAAGATGTTATAATAATTAGGTAGGTATCAATATGAAACCCTCATCAAAATGATGATGAAACGGTACGGCACGGATCCCAAAATTCGCGTAACTTTATCGTCTAATATATCATAGCTTAATGACGATGAATGGCCCGCCGAAGATAATGACTCGCCCGCCGTTCCGGGTAACAACGATCTAGAATTTTAGCTCGAAGTCAGTCTATACCTAAACGACACAGGTATGCAAAATAAATTGCTTATAATTATCATGAATATTATTATGGTAGCCAAGATTTCAGTGAGTAACTTTAAATGTCAAATATTAGTAACATTATTAACTATTTATACAACGTGTTACAAAATACCCCGTAAAAATATAATTAATTATCAAAGCCAAAAATTTTTGTCAGGGAAACAGAATTTAACATAAAGGCCTACGTACCTATTTTACCTAATAATTGTCTACTTTAATAGTTTTTCTATTTTTCATTCATAATGTTTTCCTTTTTTTTGGGGTATTTTATACAGCGTTACTACGGTTCTTAAATATTGTGAATGGACTCGTTATAAGGCCCCATTTAATCTCCTTTCGGCTTTACGGGTAGTTTTGTAACACTCTGTATTATGAGCATTTAAAAAAAAAGTATTCATATTCATTTATTGCATTCCATAATGTACAGAAATATAAAACAGAAGGTAGGCTCAAATCTATGGATCAATTATGGACCCCGTGGGCACAGCACAGCTTCGTAGGAGAGAGGGAGACGTGTCTATTTATTATATTATTTTGTTCTATTTATATTTTCCAAAATACAAGCAAGCATACGCGCCGCCTGATGGTAAGCGGTTACCGTAGCCTATAGACGCTTACAACACCAGGAGTATCTCTTGCGCGTTGCCGACCCTGTATTGAAAGAGGAATAGTTGGGTTGGCAGTATAAGGGTAAAAGTCCCCCCACTGCCAACACGTTTCCTCGTGGAGCACTGGCAACCTTGCTCACCGTAAGAAACACAACACAACTCAAAGCAGTGTTATTTTACTTCGATTTTCTGCAAGGCGGAGGTACTTCCCCAGTCGGGCAGCTCCAATTTGAGTGGAATTACTCCCACTACTTAAATGTTCTAGAATGGTTACTCACTCACATTCTGACCACGGCAAGCGCTGAACCTTGCTTAAAGTTTCATCAGCGTAATCATTATTTAGCCAGAAACCCTCATCATATTTAAATCAGCACAAAATAAAAATATAACACCAATCATGAAAGTTTATTTGACATTTGGAAGCGAAACACCCCAAGGTCTGTGAAGACATCAATCACTGAGCTATTAGTTGGTAGCTAAAAAAATGATCATATATTTTATTTTATGATTTTGCTAACAGATCTGAAGATAACCATTGCAGATATGGTTTTAATTTATTAAGATATTCTTTAAATAGAATAGAGTTCAAAATACCGGGATGCGTCTTATCGTAAATGGCAATCTTTCAAATCAAATAATTTATTAGCTAGAATATGATACAATAAATATTATTCTTTTTCCAAACATATTCTGCCACGTATGATGTGCAATTCATGTAATTTTTTTGTTTAATAATATTTAAATGTCAGAAATCAATATAATAAAGTTGTATGATTATTTATTTTATAATGAGTAGTAAATATAAAAGCTCTGAAATGCAAATGAACGAGTACATGTTGGCTATGAATGAGCTAGTAAGTGCATGTACAGTCTACAAAAGAGTTATGTATACAGATAGCAATCGAAATATGCATTTTTATAGCTGAGATTTACGCGCCAAAGGGTTAGGTATGTAGCTACTTACAATACCTACGTTTTGACACATATTGCTGGCATTATTACACTTCTTCTTCTCGGCCGAATCGCTCTTCGCAGAGCCGTCGTGGCCGTCATGTAGTAGTGGTGTTGGGGGCAGATGTTATTCGCCTCACGATGTCCCGCCACCTCTCCCTGTTGGCCGTCATCCTGGTACACTGACCTACGTGGCTACCCAATGCGTTCTTGATTTGGTCAGCCCATCGCATTGGTGACCGACCGCGAGGTCTTGTACCGTCAACCCTTCCCTGCACGACCAGTCGTTTGATGGATCCCTCATCTCTTCGCGACACGTGGCCAAAGAATGTCAAAATGCGCTTCTGTAAGATTGATGATAGACGCTCCTTGATGCTGAGTTCTTTCATTATTTAATTTTTTTTACATTTACATTATTACACTATCGTTATCAAAACAGATTATTAATTAGCTGCCTGTATACCTAACTCTTTTGTTGATAGCCATGAGCACTGACAATCTATGACCAACCACCGGTAATTTAATTATTTTACCACCTCTCCGTCTCATTCACCGTTGGCATGAGAGCTTACCATTGATAATACTTCCTCTCAGACCACTGAAATTATAATAATTATGTAATATTCAGTGATTAAATTGGTCTAGGCATGGGCCAGTTATTGTCAAACCACATGGGGCAAATGACAACTAACTACTGTATGTCTGGACGAAATTACAAGGACATTATGCATAAAATAATAAGGGTCTAAGTTTAGCCCAAACTTACCACCTTAGTTTTGATAATTGGAAATAGGGGTACTGTAAACAAAAAAACCTAATTGAATTTTATACTAAATTATGTGATTGTAATGAAGATAAGATAGTTATGTTTACATTTCCCTACTCAAATAGTTTGCCACAGGACGAAAACACTATTAGATACAAATTAAACTTAACATTGCATACTATATCTATTAATAATGACAAGTAACATCATATTGACACTAACAACTATGTTAGCAAATATTTTTACCTGACGAAACATAATTATTATCTTTCTACTTATTGTAAGAGACAGCTAGCTATGTCTCTGGCATATTATTTTGTTACGTTAGCCAAGAATCTGGGTAAAAAACATACTGGCTTTACTGAGCCGTTACCTGACATCTATTAACATTTTAATTAATAAATAATAACTGTCAGATAAGACAGATTGAAAGAAAGAAAGAAAGAAGAATATTTGATGACACAGTCTTGGCCAATGCACACAATCATATATCATCATCATCATCAACCCATTAATGTCCCACTGCTGGGCACGGGTCTCCTCTCATATTGAGAGGGATATTATATTAATAACACTAAAATTAAAAATTTTAAACCCCCCGACACGATTTGAAATTTATCATAGTGTATAGTATTCTATTAGTCAAGCCCTTTCATTTGATACCCAGGAGGGAGTTGTGAAAAAATATGTAAACCGCCATTTTGTGCGTGCGGCCATCTTGGACCGATTTTCATCGACTAATCCACCTTTCAAACAAAAAAAAAACAAAATCTAAATCGGTTCATCCGTTCGAAATCTACAATGCCACATAAGCAGACACGTCAATTTTAACCCGTCGTTTTTGCGTCGGGGGTTAAAAACAGGATGAAAGAACTAATAAAATAAGAATAAAAATTGTGTGCCATACAGTTACGTCAAATAGGCCCCATTTCAGATAAATTGCAGCAATATTAAAAAAAAAAAAACGGAAAATCCTCACCGTGTCTCATCTCAATCCCGGATCAAACCACAAACAAAATTCTTGTGATTTTTAAACTACATTCTACATACTTACCTATCTAAAAACCCATTTAAAGTTATAGGCCGGTACACAATCATGTTGAATATATTTCGGTAATTCCCAAAATGGATGATTCATTGATTCACCAAATTTTTCCTCACGCGGATGTATGTGTTGCAAGCAAGTTTTGAATTTGGATGTTTTATGAAACGTCTAAACAGAACATTCCGGCGGCACCGCACGATAGTATTCCACGAAGGGATATGGTAGGTATAAGTTTACTAGCATTTTTCTTTTTTTTTCTTTTTGCTTTTTAAAAATCAACTGCTTCGGTTGGATTCTATTTCCAGATTAACCAGTGTTATTGGAGTTTTCTTTGAAATATCCAGTAGCAGCCGAGTTTGGATTTATACCAGGTTAATGACAATAGGCTCGCCCCTATTACATGGGACCTAAACATACCGGCGAACTGTGGGTGTACATTATTACAACTCAGCCTAACCCAATAATTTTAGGCGTCATGCTATGTTATGTGTTGAATATTTTCCGGACTATTTTCGAATTGTCTATACTTCGCAGTCTATCTGCACCATTCATTATTATTTGTTGTTAGATAATAGAGTAGTATTGCGATATTTATAATCTTTCTTAATAGACTTTAAAAAATGAGCGTTTTAACACAATTCTTATGAAGATGTGAAGACCATCTGTATACAGCATGTTCTTTTATTTATTTATTAGCTTACCTACTAAACACACACAAAATTACATGTTAAAGAACAGTGACCCCCGAGGGTCGTATCAATATTTTTTCTATTGAATCTGTTAATTTTTTTATAGATAACATTTGTTTTGCGGGAAAGGGACGGAGCCCCTCAAACCCTACCAAAACCATTTTTTTTAAACCACTAAGTTGGCAAACTAGTATATACGTTCCAACGTTTATAGTCTACGGTAATCGCTTACCATCATGTGGGCCGTATGCTTGTTTGCCACCTTTAAGGTATAAAAAAAGTTTTATTTTTAATCAATCAAATACCAGTCAACTACTCAATTGTAAAGGAGAATCGCACAAAATGGCCGACACGACCATTAAATAACAACAATATACAATCACATTAGAAAGTTAAATGCTCTAAATGTCTATAAGGAGACATTTAGAATCGCTTTGTGACAAGACAAAGAGGCTTAACACAATAATTTAAAATGAACTGCTAGGTACAGACGCCAACAAGTCAAGCTATCCAAAACTGTCAAATTTTCCCAATTGAAAATGAACCTTATTGTGTTATATTAAAGTTGAAAATCTATCAAAGAAAGGATGTCACCAAAATCTGCCCAAATGATGTACCTACCGAGTGTGTAGAATTAGAAACTTGACTCTTCATGAGATCTGAAAACTTGTTGACAGTGCGTGCCATATATGGTCTCGTCTTGACAACATGTTACATGAAAATCTTTTAAGTAGATGGTATTTTAAATATCAAGTTGTTAAATTGTATTTTTAGAATAAAATAAAATCAAATAATTTATTTTTTTGCAAACTTGGGTCGGTATAATAAATAGATGTTGACAGAGTTAAAGTTCTCCATATTTTGCTGTAATATGAGCAAGCACATTATACAAAAAAAAAAAGTATCTAACTATCTATTACTCTAAATTAATGAATCAGTTATTACAATAATCAAAACAGACATCGTGCATCGTCGTTACAATCCATTAAAAATAAAATAACAATTTAAAAATGGATAAATAATTAAAATGTCATAATTCTAAAATTAATAAATTCTAAAATTAGAAACACGCTGTATCTAAAGCTATTAGTATAATGCCAGAAATGTGGCGATCTTATATATTGTGTGACTTACTTTTAGCTACTAAAGTGATTGTGAAATGTGCCACGTGATTATCATTCTTAGAATCTTAGCAACATATAAATAAAATTCACAGCACACGCCACTAGCGTTACGCCGATATTTATCGTGGGTTTTATTCCCTAACTATTCTTCATTATCGCAGCCTTTTCTCAACCATGTTGGTGTCGGCTTCCAGTCTAACCTGATGCGGCTGAATAACAGTATTTTACACTGCCAATTATAGTAGGATGTGAGTGTGAGCACTTCTGTCAAGTGACATTGACAGACGGTAACTGACAGGTGACAGTAATGGGTACTTGATTGGATCATCCATGTTTTGATTAAGCTAAACTGCCGACCCTGTAAAACGAAAGAGGAATAGACTGCCAACACAACGTTTCCTCGTGGTGCACTGGCAACCTTACTCACCATAAGGAACACAAGACAACTCAAACCAGTGTTATATCGATTAATTTTTCTGCAAGGAGGTACTAACCCAGTCGGGCAGCTCCAATTTGAGTAGAATAATTACTCACACTATGCCATACCTCTCTAGTTT
The DNA here is from genome assembly GCA_964056405.1 of Acronicta alni. Taxonomy (NCBI): domain Eukaryota; kingdom Metazoa; phylum Arthropoda; class Insecta; order Lepidoptera; family Noctuidae; genus Acronicta; species Acronicta alni. The sequence goes on from OZ043942.1 coordinate 7,646,228, forward strand.
TTGAGATTTCGTGATTAATTAGTTAGTAAGTCCGGCTTTATAGAAATTACATTTTGCCCTCGACTACCTAGTAATCTGATTTGTCATGCTCACTAAAATAGTAAAATGTCCTGCTGATGGTGGCGTTGTGTCGGGTCGTTTTATTCCCTGCAACATGGTTATGCTCGTGAATGGGTGTTGTCTGTCGGAGCTGGTCGGCTCTTACTGTCAATCGCAACGATTTTCTGTTTAATTTAACTAATAAACTGGATTAATTATTATTTTAGATACACATCAAACTGCATTGTTCTCATGAACTATTCAAAACAAAATTGTCATGAGATTATCATTGTTAGCATGTATTTATAAAGGAGTGTCTATGGAGTTTCTTGCATATTCTACTCCATAATAAGCACTTTTTGGATCCGTGGAACTAGTTTTGAATTTTCAAAAGTGCATTTTTAATGATCTAGGCATTTGTCTTTGACTATGTAGGTATAGGTATTATATCAAATTTAAAGGTGACTAAGATCCACAGTCGGGATGGTTCGTCGACACCTCAAGGTAATGACTACATTCATTATCTAAGTATTTTAATTAGGTATAATGGTCATAGTTTTTGTCAGCTTGTTTTCAACACTTGAGTCACTGTTCGAGTGTTCTAGTGTGTGAAGAACAGGTATTACACTTTTGACTGCGTGTTTGACGAAGCGGTTAAGATTTATTTAGATGATGCGAGAAATATCGTGCTAGTTGCTGCACATTGCATGGATTTTATCGTGCTACTAGCTCCCAAACCATGTTGCATTTATGCTCCTGCTCTTTGATCCCCATCAGCTCGAGAGATCTCGATACAGCTGGACGATAATTGTAAAGCTCTCATTTAACAGGAGGCGAGCCTAACAGGGTAAATGATAAAAGATATTTATTTCCAATTACCAGCGGAGGTATTTCCGATCCGGTACGACATGGCAATCTTCAAGAAGCGAACCTATTCTTATCTCAAAGGCCGGCAACGCACTTGCAACCCCTCTGGTGTTGTGGGTGTCAATGGGCGGCGGTGATCACTTACCGTCAGGTGACCCGCTTGCTCGTATGCCTCCCTCTTCCATAAAAGAAAATATTTTACAGACACTTTTACAAGTCAATATTTTACATATTTTTTTAAGCTAGACGGCTCCGGCATTTCCTAGCTGACGACCTCTGAGAATAAACGCCGAAACAAACTCAGAGAAAAATAGTCTCTTTTAAAGTCCAGACATAGAATAGTAACAAATATGTGTCTTACAATGTAAAGTCTGAAATGGCCTTTTGAAGAAAGAGCCATAGCGGCTTTGAGTAGACCGACAACCGACGGCACGTATGCATCAGTCATTGTGTAGCTCAACCATAATTTAGGGAGCTCATACACAACAACACACAATTTATACATTCTTCAAGCTACTAGGAATTTCTTAGAAATAATCATTTTGCTAAACCCAAGACCTCTTGAAGCAGTCGCCCTTACAACCACTGCACTAATGAGAGAGACGCTTAATACAGAGTGGAAGGGACATCGACGCGCAACGGCTTACCATAACTTCAGCGCATGACTTCAGTACATGATTCTCGACCCCCCTGCGTTGGAATTTTTTGTCGGCTTTTTCTTAAATTTTACAACTCGCAAGTGAACTCTAAGGAAACAGCTGACCAGAAGATCTTTCGAGTTTAATTTACAATGCTGTTTTTAGTGAAAAATGTGAATTAATGACTTTTTAATTAAAATTCTTATTGGGTTAGATAGAAATAATGATTTTATACAGTTTAAAGTTGAAAAAACTGCAAAAAAACGTAAAATTTAAGAAAAAGCCGACGAAAAATTCAAACGGGAGGTCCAGAATCATGTACTGAAGTCATGGTAAGCCGTTGCGCGTCCATGTCCCTTCCACCCTGTATTTAAAAGATGCAACTTAGCATGGGTATGGGAGTATTGCTCTGACAATTCGCGTTTAGAAAGAAATTAAAAACTTTGATGGTACAGAAACCAGTCTCTCACATAGATTATAATTAAATGTAATGTACACTAGAAAAATGACCTAATAATATAAAATCTTGTAACTTTTTCTATGTGAGAGAACAATAATAAAGTTATTTATTATTATTATTATTATACATAGGTCATCAACAACCCATATACTGTCCCACTGCTGGGCACGGGTCTCCTCTCACACGCTGTCTTGACTTCACACGCCGTCGACTCTATCTATAATCTCAAAGGCATACAGGTTTCCTTCACCGTTTAATCAAGTCATAATTAAATTATTAATACGCACATGATTTCGAAAAGTCAGAGGTGCGTACCTTGGATTCGAACTCGAAACCTTTGACTTGGTAGTCCAGTGGTCATACCAATGGACTATCCCTACAATAGTAGTGAGAGAGACACATAATATCTAAAAAATATAAAGGCAAATTAGCGTAGGTATTGCTGAAGTATTGCTCAAGAAGCTGAAGGTCACTCAGCGAGCTATGGAGAGAGCTATGCTTGGTATTTCTCTACGCGATGAAAACAGAAATGAGGAGATCCGTAGAAGAATGAAAGTTGCCGACATAGCTGAAAGACTTAGCAAGCTCAAGTGGTAATGGGCGGGGCACATAGCTCGTAGAACTGATGGCGGCTGGGGCAAAAAGGTTCTCGAGTAGAGACCACGCACCGGAAAGCGCAGCGTGGGACGGCCTCCAACGAGATGGACGGACGACCTGGTAAAGGTCGGTGGAAGTCGTTGGATGCAGACGGCTTGTAACCGGTCCTTGTGGAAGTCTATGGAGGAGGCCTTTGTTCAGTAGTGGACTTCCTGTGGCTGATATGATGATGATGATGTCCAACTAGTTTTGACTTTTCAAAAGTGCTATTTTAATGGTCTAATTGAAATAAAATACTTTGAATGATGATGATTGCTCTGACAATTCGCGTTTAGAGAGGAATTAAAAATTTCTATGATACATAGGTAAAATGATTCATTTAGTATTTTCCCAGGAATTCCCACAATTACCGAGGTGTGAAGTAATCTATATAAAACTAAAAATGTCTTTAACTTTAACAAAATTTAACGACCCATTGTTTGTATATTTGGGTAAATTTTATTACAACGATAAATATTTGTTTGTTTTATCCTTTTTTTTATTATATTTATTAGGACTTTTTGTGTGATTTCGTACTAATGAAAAATATACTTTTAAACTTTATATTTTACCACTAACCTAAACTTTAAAAAGACAAAGAAATCATGATTAAAATTTTCTACTGCATCTACTGTTTTTATCGTCTCTGCATCACCCCAAGGTTGTTTGGCAGAAGATGCCTTATGGCATTAATACCGCCTTTGTGCCAACTATGCATAAAGTATTTTAAATTAATTAATTAATCAAGCAAAATTTTATTTAAACAAATGAATGATCCATACAGAAATTAAGGAAACAACTACATTTTGTTACAGCAACCCTGTACGAGGCCAAGAAGGACCCTATCTCAGCAAAATTCTGTGACATTAAAAAAAACAATGTTGGTATTCTGATAGGACCATACGTAATCAGTGATGCCACGGGCAGCCACGACTACGACCGTGGCTACTTGAGGTGGTTGCCCGTTCTGCTTAAACTTGTGAACGTGGGACTTCGATAGTAGGGAGCGAGAGCGCCTGGTAAGCTGACTCTTACTGCGAGTAAGTTATGCTTGTAAAAGAGGTGGCAGAAATGGAGAGAGAAGCATCCAGCCATATCTCGATCCGCAGTAGACGCACCAGGCGCCGCTACATGAGTTGTGGCCTGTGAGCGGCTGATAAGGTGGCCGGACCCGACAAAGGCAACAGTAGGATGCGAGGAAAGGTCTAGCCAATTGAAGCAGTACAACGGCTGCTGGATCATTACGACATACCCTTTTTTTTATAGTACGAAATTCGCCACGACGACAGGCTGTGGTCCAGCAGTTGCTGGACCCCGTCGATAAGCGAGGCCTTTCCTCGCATACCTATTATTAAGGCACGCTTCGTTATACAAGCGTGCCGCCTACTGGGGCCATTGTCTGGTCGGGCGGCAGAGTCCCCGAATTTAACCGTCCGCAGGCCACAGCTCATGGAGTCCGAAGGTCTGTCTGCGCCCTCCGGCGTCCGGTGTGTCTACTATTACGACATACCCTGCCGCAATCCCAGGTAGAAGACGATCGATGATGATTAAAAAAAATGGCTAAGAGTACAGAACTTGGTCAACGGGTGCAAGAATCCAAAAGCAGAGTTCGTTTTGCAAGCAATAAATTGCAGTTGTTAAAAATCTGACTATAATAAATTATCGTCTCCGCTCGATTTTCAATCATTTCAATAAACAGAAATAAAATGATGATTGGATTTCAACAATATACAATATCATATATCATTTTACAATCTATAATATTTATTACAAAGACACCTATTAACTCTTATAGATTTCTCATAAATTTTGATTCTTTATTGATAGATGTATGCTTATTTTTAACTGTATACGTACATAATAATAACTAGAGAATAATAATACAAGAGAGGTAGGCCATAGTGGGATTAATTCCACTCAAATTGGAGCTGCTCGACTGGGGAAACCTCTGCCTTGCAGAAAATCGAAGTGAACTGCTTTGAGCTGTGTTGTGATCCTTACGGCGATCAAGGTTGCCAGTGCTCCACGAGGAAACGTTGAGTTGGCAGTGGGGGGACTTAAACCCTTATACTGCCAACCCAACTATTCCTCTTTCGTTTTACAGGGTCGGCAACGCACAAGTGATACCCCTGGTGTTACAAGCGTCTATAGGCTACGGTAACGCTTACCATCAGATTCAGAAAAAAGTTATTGATAGAAGATGTAGCTGACCTGGCACTGTATATGGTTTTAGAACACTAGAGGTCAACTAATGCTGGAACGGTATAACTCGTTGTGTATCCTGGTGTCCAATTTAGCCCCTGTACGTAGGGCCTGAAAAGCAGCGATAGCCTAGTACAGGGGTGGGCAACCTTTTTCGTCGGAAGAGACAAAAATTACAATTTACAAAATTTCAAAGTTTTTGGAGCCACAATATTTTTTTCTTGCTAACAATAAATAAGTAGTACTTGCATAAATAAAATAATATTTGCGAAAGAAACTAGAGCTACAGCTTCACATCCAAAGAGCCTCATGTGGCTCGTGAGCCGCAGGTTGCCTACCCCTGGCCTAGTGATATGACCATTGCACTGCCAAGTCAAATGGTCTCGAGTTCGAATAATCCACGCACCTCTTACTTTTCGAATTCATGTGCGTATTAATAATTAATTATCACTCGCTTAAACGGTGAACGAAAACATCGTGAGGAAACCTGCACGCCTTAGAGATGTGTGTGTCGACGGTGTGTGAAGTCTGCCAACCCGCACTAGGCCAGCGTCGAGGACTATAGCCTAATCCCTCTCATTCTGAGAGGAGACCCGTGCCCAGCCGTGGGACAGTATATGGGTTGACGATGATGATGAAGTAGAACATACGGCATCACTACAAGCTATACTGTAGATACAGTTGGACTACAAAATTCATTGCAAGGGAATATGGGCGACTGGATAAACGTGTCTATAATTATCCCGCGACAAGAGTTTAAAATAATCGCACAAAATAAAACAGATTTCGTAACAAATAAAGCTATTGTAATACTCAGTAATTATAACTGTTCAATTACATTAATTACCATGAATTAATCAATCAAGATATGATGTCGTTGAGCTATGAAATCAGCGATATCACGCCGAGCCTTTTTTCAACTATGGAAGACTTCTTTTTATTATAGTACGGAAAATCCTCATGTATCCTCCGCCACCCGGGGAGGTGGCAGGGTATGTCGCGCTCATGCCGACTAAGCCGCACTTTCCTTATTTGCCTTATAGTCATGGCCAAATTCACCACGACCAAGACAAACTATGGAAGACCTGGACCCGTAACCAGATGCGGCTGAATATCAGTATTTTACACGAAGCGACTGCCATCAAAACTCCTCAACCAATTTCTGGACAATAGCGATATCCTGAGGATAGACTGGTAGTCAAGCTTTTTGGGCTTCTGACTATCACTAACGACTTTCATAGGTGTTCGTATGACAACCGGGACCGACGGCTTTACGTGCTCTCCGAGGCACGGAGGGGTCTCGATGTGATAAGAATGTCACCCATCCAAAAAGTGACCGCGGCTAGTGCAGCTTAACTTTGTAGTTCAGGACGGCTAAATCTTCCACCACAAGATAAATCACGATCAGTCATCGACTACATTCCAGTATAAGGATCTCTATACTGGTAATATACGGTAACAGCATTGATACGAAATGAAATTATATTTATTTTCTGTAAATAGATCTTTTAAAGACACTTTTACAAGTCAATGTTTTGTTTTTTATGTGCTAGAGGGCGCCGGAATTTCCTAACTGACGACCTCTGAGAAGAAACGCCGAAACAAACTCAGAGAATCATGGTCCCTTTTAAAGTCCAGACATAATAATATCAAATGTGTTTTGAAAAATGAGCCATAGCGGCTTTGAGTAGACCAGTCCCAACCGACAGCATGCATCAGTCATTGTGTAGCTCAACCATAATAGCTTAGGGAGCTCAACACGACCATTTGACTGCCAAGTCAAAGGTCTCTAGTTCGAATCCAAGGAGATGTGTAAATAATTATTATCATTCGCATAAACGGTGAAGGAAAACATCGTGAGGAAACCTGCATGCCTTAGAGATTTTTCTCGGCGTTGTGTGAAGTCCGCTAACCCGCACTAAGCCAGCGCGGTGGAATTTACTTTAATAAGTGCTACATAAAATACAATAAATAAAAAGAAAACAAAAAATATATATATTTCCGTATACATGTGAACGCTGTCATACAATGTTTCCATCCTTATTACATACTTAATCATTATTTACGTCACTGAGTAAACAGAAGCAGTAGCATTTAATAGACACATGAACAAAAAACCCTAATTAATGACTATTGTTAATAAAAGATAGTTCACTTTGTGTGTGGGCCTGAAACCAGCGGGATTATAAGCGGTAGCGATTTGAGGATCGTGACTAAAGCTACTAAACTAGCTATTTGATGAGGAATATGATTCACTAAATATCATTCGCTTAAAACGGTGAAGGAAAATATCGTGAGGAAACCTGCATGCCTTAGAGATTTTCTCAACGGCGTGTGAAGAACCAACCCGCACTAGGCCAGCGTGGTGGACTATAGCCTAATCCTTCTCAATATGTGAGAGGAGACCCGTGCCCAGCAGTGGGACTGTATATGGGTTGATAATGATCGATAATCTATTAGCAAACTGTAAAGCGTCACCGTTTCGTGGTGGAAATTCCCGAAACCCGCACTAAGCGTTTTGCCTCGACATTCCTTATTCGTACAGCGAGGGAATGGAATCAGCTGCCTGAGTCTGTATTTCCTGACGTGTACAATTTGGGGGTCTTCAAGTCACGAGTGAATAGGTATCTTCTAGGTAAGTGTGCTACATCTTAGACCCATCGTCACTTACCATCAGGTGAGATTGTGGTCAAACGCTAACCTATCTCTTATAAAAAAATAAAAAATAATCTATGATCTGCTTATAGTTTCTCTTTGGTGAAATAAATGATTTTTATTTGTATAATTTATTTTTATTAGATTCAGTTCTGATGTCTGCGGGTAAACTGTTACTGAAAAGGGTAGGTACTGAGTGTATAAGGAATATGTTTTCTTAAAGTCCTATCTCCGTACCGTATTGTCACTCAGGGAACAACCAATTTACCCGAGGTCATCGTCCTTGTAGCTGTCACCAATGCGTTACCTATATACAACGTGTTACAAAATACCTACCCCGTAAAAAATATAATTAATTATCAAAGCCAAACATTTTGTCAGCTGTCATGTCGGGGAACCAGATTATTTAACAGAAAGGCCTACGTACCTATTTTACCTAATAATTGTCTACTTTAATAGTTTTTCTATTTTTCATTCATAAATGTTGTTGTTTTCCTTTTTTTGGGGTATGTTATACAGCGTTTGGAATTTGGAATGGACTCGTTATAAGGCCTCATCCCTAACCTCCTTTCGGCTTTACGGGTTGTTTTGTAACACCCTGTATATGCTCTTTTCTTGAAATTTCAGGCGCCCGCAGGCTACATTGTAAAAATACCTGGGAATCGAGCTTAGGAGGTCGCGTTTGACAGTCACGCTTGGGGCCACTGAACCAGTGAGGCAATGATTCATTGTTAATAATTTATCATTGTTGTCCGACCTTTTGGTTAAAAATGACGATATTGTTATATGCCGAGCGTCTCAACATTATTTATTAATATTTTACGCATATACTTACAGGTGACCTTTACTGAGGAATGTAATGTCAAACACGAAAGTGTTACATTATATTTTGGCACATATTTTTTTTACACAGCACTTAGTCTCAAACTAAGCAGAGCTTGTACTATGGTTACTAAACAATGAATATAATACTTACATACTTTTATTTTTTGTAAATACTTACTTATAATTAGTGATGTTGATAATCGATTGATCGATAAATTATTGATAATGGATCGAAACAGGTAAAATTATTAATTAAGTATCTCAAAGGTATACATATCTCACTAAAATAATCAATAATCATGAATGAATGAAGCTAAAGATTTATTTACCTTTGCTTCCTGTAACCTCAATGCTGTGATAGTGATGTTGATAATCGATTAATCGATTGTTGATAATCGATTATCAACATCACTACTTATAATACATGAGAAACACCCAGACAGACACAAATACTCATGATTTACCCACCCAAATATTTGTGTCCGAACGAACCAATGATCGACACGAATCCATGATCAGCAGGCGTCGTCAGAATAGAGTACTTATTATAATTATATGTATATGTAAATACTAGCTACTTGCCTAACTTGGCACGGGAGCAATGTACAGAGGCCAGTACATCAAGCTACCACAATCTGTCAAATTTATTTTATATAATATATTCATATTCAATTGGGAAAATTTGACAGTTTTGGATAGCTTTGACCTGCTGGCGTCATAAATTTAGTCCGTTTTGAACAGAATCGCAATTTCCACCTTACGATTAGCATCAGAAATAAGTCTATTAGCCTGGTTTGTATTTGGTGAAATGGTAGTATTCAATACACTAAAATAGATGCCATAAAAAACAATACAATATGTCCATTAGGCCGTTTTGATCAGTCAATCCTCAATTGTACATCTCAGTGTAACCCCTCAGGAATGGCATGAAAGCATATTAGCCTAAACGGTGAAGGAAAACATCGGGAGGAAACCTACATGCCTGAGATTTTTTTTTGTCGAAAGCATGTGAAGTCTGCCAACCCGCACTAGGCCAGCGTAGGGGACTATACCTTAATCCATCTCATCCTGAGAGGAGACCCGTGCCTAGCAGTGAGACAGTATATGGGTTGATGATGATAGGTATTAGTACAGGGTCTATGTTATAACTACGGTGATGGATGGATGGATTTATTACTCGAGTAGGTACTCAATTCGACACGTATTTTTAAATTTATATTGCAAAGTAAAAAAGTATTTACAGATAATCAATTCACTTCTCTACGGAACTGTACACAAATTCCTATCGTTTAAAATATTAATATAGTTCATAATACACTCATGAAACGTCTTTATCTGTTACATTTACATAAACTGTGGAACTGGGCTGGGCTTGCGCAAACACATAGCTTCGTCTTATGACACTACCACGGGTTTACACGCTGACGGTATCTATTTATTTATTCATTCAAAAAGTACAGACGCCAGCACATCAAGCTACCCCAACCTGTCAAATTTCTTTGAGACATTTTCAACTTTAATGTACCTAATAGTTTAGGGTTTTTATTCAATTGGGAAAATTTGCCAGTTCTGGATAGCTTGACCTGCTGGCATCTGTACTTACACCAACAGAATATACTTTTTTTTTTGAACATTTTACACAGCAATTTCTCGTCCCAAACTAAGCAGAGCTTGTACAATGGGTACTAGACAATGGATATAATACTTATATACTTTTTTTTTGTAAATAAATACTTATAATATTTGTATAAGAAACACCCAGACAAACACAGACACTTTATGTACGTCACATAAATATTTGTGTCCGGTGGGAATCGAACCCACATCCTTATGATCAGCAGTCGCACTCGAACCACTAGATCACAGAGGTCGTCGAATATACATAGTACATAACGTCTATATTATTAATTAAAATTAAAGAAAATGTTATATGTACATAACATTGCGAAGACAGATCACCATCATCATCATCAACCCATATACCGTCCCACTGCTGGGCACTAATCCCTCTCAATATGAGAGGAGTCTCATATTGAGAGGGATTAGGCTATAGTCTACCACGCTAGCCTTTCGATTAATTTATCAGTCGCTTAAACGGTGAAGGAAAACATCGTGAGGAAACCTGTATACCTTAGAGATTTTTCTCGACGGTTTGTGAAGTCTGCGAAGACAGATAAAATGAATTAATTATAATTAAAAAATATAGTTGAGGTATTAAATTGCATTATTTACATATCAGTCAAATTGTGTAAATTTTAGAAAATAAAACTATAGAAATAAGCATTACAAAATACACGACGGTAGTCTTCTTTCTCCGAGCCTTTTCCCAACTATATTGGGATCGGCTTCCAGTGTAATGCGGTTGAATATCAGTTTTTTACACGAAGCGACTGCCATCAGACCTCCGGAACCCAATTTTTGGGTAATACTGATATCCTGAGGAAAGACTGGTTGTCAGGCTTTTTGGGCTTCTGACTACCACTAACGATTGTCATAGGTGTTCGTAAGACAATCGGGACCGACGGCTTTACGTGAAATACACGACGGTAACGACTACCGATAAAAAATAGTTTGTACTTAACAATAATATTAAAGGTTCATTAGATTTCCAGGTTTAGTATGTACGAGTTCAAATGAACCTGTAATTGATCTAATTTAAATAAAAGTACTTATTCGTTTTTTTTTTATATAAATATTAATTCGTTGATCGCTAACGACTATCGAGAGCGTAAACTCATGGTAGCCTATCGTGGGAGTCACGGAATCATACCGTCACCTTTTGTGAAATAGATTTTATTGTGATCGGATCGCGCGAATAGTGTTATGATAAAATTTTTATGTGAAGTTTAAGATTCGATTCCAAGATTATGTCATATTTATTTATATATATACATACATACACTCACGCCTTTTTCCCATGGGGGTAGGCAGAAACTAAAGAACGCCACTTACTACGAGTCTTGCCTACTTCTTTTGCTTCGACCACATTCATACACCTTGTCATACATACACACCGGTTGCGAGTACTACGTCATATTTATTTGATTATTGATTTAGATTTTAGAGGAAATATTATAATAATACACGCCTGCAATCCCCGAAGGGAAGTCCACACTAGTAATGGTGAATATAGCATAAAGCATTATAAAGTAGCGTGCTTATTATATATAGCATAAAGCAAATGATATCACGGTTCGCACTTTATGCTATAATGCTTATAGCTATTTTGCTTTATATCACATAGCACTCTCTCTCTCTCTCTCTCTCTTTCTCTATCAACTAACTGTCAGTCGGGCGTCGCGTAGGCATATAAATTCGCATGCTACAATATAGCACATAAAATCGCTTACTTAATGTATAGCTTTAAACACCACTAGTCTACACCCACAGTTAGGACACATAGGGGGACATAATATAGGCATGATGATGTGGTATATCATCATCAACTCATATACTGTCCCACTGCTGGGCACGGGTATCCGAAAGCAAACCCGTGCCCAGCAGTGGGAATAATCCCTCTCATTCTTCTCAGAATGAGAGGGATTAGGCTATAGTCCACCACGATGGCCTAGTGCGGGTTGGCAGACTTCACACACCGCCGAGAAAATTATCTAAATCATTCAGGTTTCCTCACGATGTTTTCCTTTACCGTTTAAGCGAGTGAAGAATGATTTCTGCGTGCATTGGATTCGAACTCGCTGCCTTTGACTTGGCAGTCATATCATACCTATCACTGCACTGTAGTAAATATTGCAAATCATTTTCCACCTCTAATTTTCGTAGTTAACTTTAAAGTGTTAAACTTCAAAATGTTAAACCAATTCCTTGGCCCACTGCACGTATTAATAACATAACCTTGTACCTATAAAGAGAAATTGACATAATAAGCCGTCATTGCCAGGAAATTGAGAAAGATATACTAAATGCGCCGGCGCCGGTCACACCGCTTATGACGTAGATATAAGTGATATCTGCGTGTGTGTGTGTGTGTGTGTGTGTATGTGTGACTAGATTTGTGGGTGTCAGAAAAAGTATCATCATCATCATCAACCCATATACTGTCCCACTGCTGGGCACGAGTCTGTTCTCATATTGAGAGGGATTAGGCTATAGTCCACCACGCTGGTCTAGTGCGGGTTAGCAGACTTCACAAACCGTCAAGAAAAATCTCTAAGGTATGCAGGTTTCCTCACGATGTTTTCCTTCACCGTTTAAGCGAGTGATAATTAATTATTAATAGAAAAAGTTTTTTTTTTAAATAATTATTATAATAATACAATTTGGAATATAATAAACCGCGTATCAAAAATACTGATTGAGCTACAAAATTACTGATTGAACAGCAAAATACAGATATCGGTTAGGTTAGGTTAGAACTGTGACCACACAACGCACGAGCCGAGCGAGCGAAGCGAGCGGTGCCGCGGCAGCGGCCAGAACCAAATCTGAATGTTTTGAGTGTATATAACAATATTTTGAGGAGACTTTTATATAAAAAATATTATTTTGGTGACCATTTATCCATTTTGGTAACCGTTTAGAATTCTTTTGGTAGTAAAATAGGTACTTTTTTGGGCGGTGTTTAAACACAAGCCATACAATTTTATCTCAGTAAAAATCCATTGGGTTAGTAACTATTTACTTAATATCTAATGTTAGTCAATACGGCCACAGAATAAGATACAATAATTAGGTACAGATCTCAGTGTAGCTGCATCTATCTACCTTCGCGTCCTCAGGGACTCCCACCGATCTGCGAACACACTAAGATAGTGTTGATGCTACCGCGAACACACGTCATTACGGAGACAGGAGGGAGATCTTTCACATTTTTTATTAAAACCATTACAAAAATTTACAATGATGAAAAGTACACGTTAAACAGCTACATTAGTTCAGAAACGTTACAAAAAATTCCAACTATTTTAATGTATACTCAATACGTTTGAAAGTTTAAACTTAAAATTCCCCATAAATGTTATCTCCCTACTATGCCGTTTTTCCCCATACATAATTAAAATGTTGCCTAAATTTCTAAATGATACATACCATCATACATATCATCACGCCTGTAGTCCCCGAAGGGTTAGGCAGAGGTGTACTAATGTACACCCACATTTCGCTGGTATGTTTAGATCCCATGTAATAGGAGGCGAGCCTATTGCCATTAACCGGGCACAAATCCAGACTCCGAGCTGCTACTGAGAATTTCATAGAAAAACCCAATAACACTGCTCGACCTGGGGATCGAACCCAGGACCTCTAGCGTAGCAGTCGCGCTTAGGACCGCTAGACTAATGAGGCAGTTTCTATCATCTAAATGATAATGACATCAAAATGTAGAAGAAACTACTAAAACTACCACGTAGTGATCAATTTATTAAATAAATGCCAGAGGTGGCAATCTACTTGCCCCATTATTGTCATCACTCGGAGACAGAGAAAACGTTATCACTTGACACTTACTGAATGAATAGTTGACGACTCAATTGCCATCAAGAAAAAAAAAACGACATTCTTCAAAATTAAATATCCAATTCCCAGTCAATGTCATCTCTGTCAGCGTCACCTTTTTTCCAAACCCCTCATGAGAAATGCTTTCATAAAATTTATATTTAGGTACTAACAAGATAAAGGTATAATTTTATTAGATTATTTATTTTAATGTTGGCTATCCATCGACCCCGGAACCAACACCTCAATCATTTACAGAGAATAATAATATGTACTGTTTTTTTTTAATAATACCCATGTGGATCCATTACAGGACACTGGCAGAAATTGCTGAAAAATCGGCAGATTGCCATAATATATATAAAAAAGAGACAAACGCATGCAATGCAGTTGTAAAAACAAATTGGCCAAAAACTATTCAACCGATTATATATTCATTATGAAAATTGATTTTAGCGAAATCTATACATTTATACGGCAATATATCAAATGATTTAGAATAAAAGGAATTTAACAAAACAATTTTTCAATAATCTTACACAATGCTATGAATATATAATTACTAGGACAGAACATACTTCTATTTTTCAATGTCATTCTGATGAAATTTTACACAACATTGGAATAGTTTTAAAAAAAAATCACCATGTTTTGTGGTCCAGCTATCGTTCTGTTGTGGCTCAATATCCTGTTCATGTTATGGTTAAATAAGTGGTTAACGATACATGAGGAGTAGTGGGTCACTCAACGTATAAAAATTAATTCAAAATGAAATAATTACCACTAGTTTAATAGATTATAACGGCCCGTACCGGCTTCGTACGGGTTTCGTTCGTGGCAAACAAGCATACGGCCCACCTGATGGTAAGCAGTTACCGTAGCCTATAGATGCTTGTAACACCAGGGGTATCTATCACTTGCGCTTTGCCGACCCTGTAAAACGAAAGAAGAATAGTTGGGTTGGCAGTATAAGGGTCAAAGTCCTCCCACTGCCAACACAACGTTTCCTCGCGGAGCACTGAGAGATATTAAATAATTTGGAATATCAGAAATAAAATTATATTGACAAGTAGCAGGTCAAAGCATATAACTTTTAGGTGAAGACATATCTTAATTATTTTATATAAAATATATATTAATACTTACGTGAAGCGAAAACTTTGTATGTATCCCTTCTTAACAGAATAAAAAAAAAGAAATTTCTCAGTTTGACCTGTATGTATGTATCTATGTTCGTCCGCGATTATCTCGCGTTTGGTTGAACCGATTTTGATGCGGTTTTCAGAAAAGTATTTGTTATATTCTGGAGAAAGTTGGTATTATTATTGGTATACAATAATGGATGCCCCGTGATGTCATCGGCGTGGATCCGTTATTGATAAATTATATTTATTTCTGTAAACAGATCTTTAAAGACAGTTTTACAAGTCAATATTTTACATATTTTTTTAAGCTAGATAGATGGCTCCGGCATTTCCTAGCTGACGACCTCTGAGAAGAAACGCCGAAACAAACTCAGAGAATCATAGTCTCTTTTAAAGTCCAGACATAGTATAGTGACAATATGTGTCTTATATACAATGTAGGGCAAGTCTGAAATGGTCTTTTGAAGAAAGAGCCATAGCGGCTTTGAGTAGACCAGTCCTAAACTCCTAACCGACAGCACGCATGCATCAGTCATTGTGTAGTTCAACCATAATTTAGGGAGAAGAGCTCCCTGAATTAAGCGACATATTAGTTCAACTCGACCGATTTTTTTTACACACAATGCTTGAAGTCGGTTTTCATTTCCTAAAAAGTTATTAAGAATATTACGACTACGGAGGAGTGTAAGATTTGGCATAGTTGAAGTTTATAATATATGGAGAAGCAGTGCAGAAAGCTAACATTTATGTTTAATAATAAATGTTACAAATACATTCAATTAAATTATTGATTTGTTTACGTTCGAGCTGTCAATGTCAAACATATAAATGTGATTATTATGTCAATTGCTTTATTAATATTTTTATTAAAAACTTTGATTCAATAAAATCTTTAGTATCCAAACTTAAAAAGGTCGCATTCCGGCCATCGTGGGACCACTAGTTTTTAGGGTTCCATACCCAAAGGGTAAATTCGGGACCGTATAATTAAGACTCCGCTGTGTGTCTGTCTGTCTGTCCATCCGTCCGTCTGTCACCAGGTTGTATCTAATGAACCGTAATTAATAGCTTAACAAATGAGATTTTTACAAATGTTGTATTTCTGTTGCCCCTACAAAAACAGAATAAATTAAATATTTAAGGGGGCTCCCATACCACAAACGTGATTTTTTTGCTCGCAAATATTGGTACGGAACCCTTCGTGCGCGAGTCCTACTCGCACTTAGGTGTTTTTTTAAAAGGGGACACAAACGAACAACCTTTCGTTTAGCTTAAGGAGTTATTACGCTTTCAAAGTCAATTTATTTCAATTATAATAATAGTAATTTGACTAAAATTAAAAAATCATCCAGCTTCAGTCTAACCAGATACGGCTGAATATCAGTTTTTTACACGATGTGACTTCCTCAACCCATTTTATGGATAATACCGATATTCTGAGGATAGATATTAAAACGTTTAAAATACTTTACTGTGCTTTTGTAAGCAGCCATTTAGAGTATGATTCACAGGTGTGGAATCCAAACTACAACATATAGATTTCTGACATTTACGCGAATATTATACATTGAAATAAAACTACTTTTCACGGATTTTATCGCGTATATTGATATTATTAGTCCCGACGTTTCGGACGCTGTAAGGGTCCGAAACGTCGGGATTAATAATATCAATATAACGCGATAAAATTCGAAAAAAGTAGTTTTAATTCAATATACACAAAATATGTTTAGTGTTTTTTTTTAACCTTTTATTAAATATTAAAGTCGCTTGGCGTAGACAACACGGCATTTCGTTATTGACATGGCGGTCAAAAGTTTAACGTGCTCTCCGAGGCACGGAGGAGTTTCGATGTGTTAACAATCTTCAATCATCCACAGACTGACCGCGGTTAGCGCAGCTTAACCTTGCAGATCGGATGAACAGCATTCATCTTACTTATTCACGAAAAAAAAAACAACTATTCACATGAATAATAATTTATTACATTTTATACAAATATTACAAAATAACATGAATAAATGCATTTACAATCACTGAATACAACGACTTGGTACAGTTCTTAGAATAAGAACACATAGAAGGATACTTCTCTTGCAAAACGCTGACATAAAATTAAAACCAGTTATACACAGTTTAGATAAACAATAAATAAAGGTGGTATCTACATAATATGTAAACAATAATGTGCTAACATTATTGTTCCGGTTTTTTTTATGGGATAGGGGGCAAACGAGCAGACATATCGCCTGATGGTAAGCGATTTCCGCTGTCCACAGACACCCGCAACATCAGAGGAGTCACAAGCGCGTTGCCGGCCTTTAAAAGTCAGTACGCTCTTTTCTTGAAAGTTTGAAGGTCATATTGGTTGGAAATACTGCAGGCGACAGTTCATTCCACAGTTTAGTTGTGCGAGGCAGAAAGTTTCTAGAGAAACGTACAGCAGTGGACTGCCAACCATCTAGATAATGTGGATGGAACTGCTGTCGCGTGGAACGATGGTGGTTTGAAGGCAATGTAGCCAGTGACATTACTGGACATATGAGACTTAACAACTGAGGTGTCAAGATGACATCGCGAGTGATAACACTGGTGTTGTTGACGTCTATAGGGTGTGGATGCGTGTATCATTGTCGGCGGTATACTTGTAATCTTAATCCATAATAATATTATTTATATGAACTCCATTTTTTACTAATCTGTGGTCAGTAACCTAAATACGCTAGTGTTGCCATCTACACACATCTTGTAAATACTAAAATGTTATTTATTTTTAATTTAGAAGCTTTGGCTTAGTGTACAATATATGTTTAGTATTACATGGTATATCATTAAAAAGAAATATGTTATTTAACTATGGGGCGTCCAAAACTCACCGCTACACTGCTGGTAAGTTCTTTTAAAAAACATCCCACAAAATAATATAAAAATTACAGCTAAAAAAAAGGTTTATTATGACAATAACACCCTGTGTGATTATATACGAAAATAATTATATTATGGCAAGATACGCTTGTCCCAATAACTAATTAATCGATGCATTAGTTTAGTAGAGCTTGGATATAGACAAAAAGGTTCATTAATTGCGTGAGGCCTTTAAGGGGGTGGGGGTAGCGCCTCACTCAATCTCGCGTGGGAGAGAGGGGGGTACCTATCGGCAAAGATCACGTTATTTAATCACGTAAATTGGAAAAATTGGTAAAATAGTCTCAAATAAAAATAAATCAAAAATTTCGTTTTTTAATAAATCCAACGTAATCAAGAAGAATCACGTATTTACATTAAAAATACGCATTTAAAAAAATCTCACGTGATGTTTTGGTCAAGCCAAATCTCACGACATCTTACCATGGGGGGGTCGATAAATCGCCTCACGCAATTAATAGACCCAAGATCTATAACAGTAATGTCAAAATCCTATATCTAGTACGAAAATCTACAGATTGTTTTATTGGGAACAAGCTTAAGATTACATGTTAGTACGTAGAAAATTTATAATAGGTATCTACGTATGTGAAATTCTTACAAGATCGAATACAGTAAAAGATCTTCTACACTGTCGCGTCGGCACCAACCGCCGACCATCGTATCCTTGGTCGGGTTGATGTAACAATGGACAGTGTAGAAAGAAATCGGTTGATCGACCAATATTAGGTCGATGTCAACTTTTATAAATTTAGAAAAACGTAAAAAAATACAGAACGAAGATTTCGGCGGATTTGGAATTTCAGAAATACTGCAGTAAATTTTAATACAATAACATTTTATGTTCTTATAACTTAATAAAAATAAATTAAAGTCGCAATTGGAATACATCTTGGAATAACCGACGCTAGTGAGCGTCAAATTGGCGGGTAATCATGTCTTTTTTTATGACGTAAATATATTTTTACACTAAACGAAGATCTAACAAAAAGTGTTAATCTATATATTAAAACATGAAGCGACATTGTACCCTTTTTTTAAGAATATCATGCGCACGGAGGATTGTGGAATTTGGAATAGTTAAAGTTCTTATAGAGAAGGAATGCAGAAAGCTAAATTTATGTGTTTCAAATAAATAGAATAAAAAAATATTGTTGACGTTCATACTGTCAATGTCAAACACAACTGTAAATATGACGACAGCTTTTTAAATTGAATTTGACAAGAGATACCACAGCATTTAGAAGACGTCGCGGTAGAACCAGAATCAGGAAGATCCTATTGGCATTAACCAGGCCTTAGTCGTAAGCACAAGTATTACACTAGAGGTCTTCAATTTCGATTTCTAAGTCGAGCAGTATTTTCTATGAAATTCTCAGTAGCAGCGCCAAGTTAATGGCAACAGGGTCGCCTCCTATTACAAGGGAACTAAAACATAACAGCGAACTGTGGCTGTACAAAGGCCAGCACATCAAGCTACCACAATCTGTCAAATTTCTTTGATTTGTTTTCAACTTTAATACAACCGAATAAGGTTCATTTTCTATTGGGAAAATTTTACAGTTTTGGATAGCTTGACCTGCTGGCGTCTGTAATATACGTCTCTACCACCCTTCGAGCAATACAGGCTTGATGATGATGTTTAAAAATATTCTACACTATTTTTCGAAAGATCTTAAGAGTTAATACATGTATTACTACATTTTTATATAAAATACTTCATATCAAAACACTAGAATACTTTCTTTTTGTATATTTTTGGCATTTTCCATGCTAAGATTTTAAAGTTATTTAGAAAAGGAAAAATACGACCGCGGGCAGGATTCGAACCTGCGTCTTCTGGTTGATAACTTTAAAATCTTAGCATGGAAAATGCCAAAAATATACAAAAAGATAGTTAGAAGGTAAGGTGGCATCGTTCGGCACTTAACTAACTGTAAAGTAAGTTGTGTCGGTTGAAAAGCAAAAACTTGCATTTCAATAGGTGTTACTGACGTCACCATAAAGACGTAAATTCAGTATGTGAAGGAAAAATTCGACATGACGGGTAGGTATCGCGGTGGCTTAGTGGTCATAGCGTCTGGTGTACCTAACCAGAAGACGCAGGTTCGAATCCTGCCCGCGGTCGTATTTTTCCTTTTCTAAATAACTAGAATACTTACTTAAAAGTTAAGCAAACATTATAGACTTTTAGCTCCTGGCTAAAAATGGCTGAAGTAAACTCCTCAATAACGGGTAGAAAGCCAGAAATCCACTGCAAAATTAAATACGGAATGAGATGAAGATAAGCTAGTCAAATAAGTGTCAACTTGACGTCAATTAAGCGTCAGTGCATCGTCAACTAAGCGTCAGTTTAATGTCAACTAAACGTTAGTTTAGCGTCAACTGAACGTCAGTAAGGGTCAACTGCACGTCAGTTTACCGTAAACTATGCGTCAGTTTACCGTAAACTA
The DNA here is from genome assembly GCA_964056405.1 of Acronicta alni. Classification (NCBI taxonomy): domain Eukaryota; kingdom Metazoa; phylum Arthropoda; class Insecta; order Lepidoptera; family Noctuidae; genus Acronicta; species Acronicta alni. The sequence continues at coordinate 7,666,527 of OZ043942.1, forward strand.
ACCATCAGTGATCATCAACTACGCGTTAGTTTACCGTAACCTACGCGTTAGTTAAGCGTCAACTTAACGTCAGTTTAGTGTCAACCAAACGTCAGTTTAGCATCAACTAAGCTTAAAACTTCGTTTTCATTGGATATGTCGCAGGGAGATTCGATCAAATCCCTAAGATAATTTCACGGAAGATGTTAAAATAACAATGATTGAGGGGAAGTAACTGTCTGTTTGTTCCGCTTTTACGCTTAAACTTCTGAACCGATTTTTATGACATTTGGTACAGAGATAGATTAAACCTCGGAGAAGTACAGGACAAGGCGACCTTTTGTCTCAAAAAGCCGAATAGGTTTCGGATAACAGCTAGTAAATAAATACTCTTAATATCATAATTATCTCCGTTTTGCTTTTTTTTAGGGGCAAACGAACAGACGGATCACCTGCAACACCAGAGGAGTCACAAGCGCGTTGCCGGCCTTTTTGCTCTCGCTCTGCGACAGATACACATTTTAATATACCTTAGATAACGATTACCTGACTAGCTTATATTACAAGGTGAGAAATGAGTGATGATATTCTGTGCTACAGTGAGATGTCTCTCATTCATAATCTTCTGTCATACCACATTAGTTCTACTTCTTAAGCTTGTCGTTCAGCCAGTCAGCTGTTAGCTCGTCTATTTCTCTTACTTCTAGCAGGCGTGGTGCTCCTACTGCGGCTGCTAATGCTCTTTGAGTGCCAGCGTACATTACCTGGAAATTTATTGAGAAAGATGAAAAATGTTTTAAAGATTTTATTTTAAAACTTCGATCAGATTTTATCTTTTTGTCGGTGCGTTCTTTTTTTATAAATATTGTTGGACAATTTTACACAGCACCATCTAGTCCCAAACTAAGCAGAGCTTGTACTATGGGTACTAAACAATGGATATAATTCTTACATACTTTTTTTTTGTAAGTACATTTACATACATATAATAAGAATGTGTGAATCGACCACAGACGTCGTCAAAGTCGTCGTCAGACGTTGATTAATACACTTGCATGCAAAAAAATCGACCCACCCCGTGCTCTTCCATTTGGAACAAGATAACTCAGAAAATTACGTTAGCAAAAGAGGCTGATAAAGGTATCTGAAGAATCGAGTCGATCCTGTATAGTAACTGTAAAGTATAGGGTACAGTTACGCAGTGATATCTTTAGAATGTATTGTGTGATAGATGGGACAGCCCCATGCTGGCTCACTGGATACGGCTGCACGTGTAGTTGTACCTTTCTTAACAGTAATTTACTAACAGTAGGTTAAGTTTGTTACTAACAACATATGGATCTTGTACGTGTATTTGATCTGAAATCCCTACTAATATTATAAATGCGAAAGTAACTCTGTCTGTCTGTTACGCTTTCACGTCTAAATCACTGAACTGATTTTAATGAAATTTGGTACAGAGATAGAGTTGACCTTGAGAAAGAACATAGGATAGTTTTTATCTCGGACTTTTGAAGAGTTCTCTTGGAAACGCGATATAACCGAACTCGACGCGGGCGAAGCCGCGGGCGGAAAACTAGTAAACTATATATTATTATTATTTAGGATGACTTAATCAAAAATTTTTGTATATTTTTTTCTATTTCCATGCCAAGATTATAAAGTTATTTTTCCTTCGCTGAAATAACTACATTTTGGTATGTCATGTGTACCTATTACATCAGAAAGCATTAGATCGGCTTTACAAAACCCATGTTGAAAGTTTCTAGAATTATCTAGAATGTTCTACAAAGTTCAAGTACACACCTGTAGCTCCATGTGCGCGTCTCGTGGCGTGTAGAATATGAAGCACATCGGAAACGATACCCGTCCATCGTCGTGTTCCAGTTTGTAACTGAAATAAAAACACAAATATAACGTTAGATTAAGCGTTAGGGTCTCAACGTCGGGTTCGCGGAGGAATAACAACTGGTTACTGCATTCCCGACTATTGGTGGTGAGGCGAACACCTCCTGGTCTCAGTCGGTAGGTCACCATTTTGGGTCCGAGCCCGGGTATGTCGGGCTCGGACGTGTCCCCAGACGGCGGATGTCCATGAGGATTTCCACAGAGGAGAAGAAGCGTTAGGGTCTCAGAGACGAGCTCGCACCGGGGCTGGGCCTGACGTGTTACGCGGACGACATGCTGGTCAGCGCCCGAGAGCTCGTGCAGTGTGTGGCTCCCAGGACTAATCCAAACTCCGAGCTGCCAGTGAGAATCTTAATATAGAAAAACCCAATAAAACTTCGCTCGACCTGCGAATCGAACCAAGGCAATAGCGCTTACAGTCACTAGACTGATGAAGCAGTTACTCACCTATACACAATAAACCTAGGCTGGTGTGATGGAAGGATATCCTGCAGTTCTTCGAGCTCTACATTCTCCAACTCCTCATCGACCTCCAAGGTTTGCTTCTCTCTGTTTACCTGAAATTACAGAAGAGGGGAGATCATAAAGAGAAATCCACTGTAGTATGGTTGTGGCGAATTTGAGTTAGAAAGAAGAAAGACAGAAAAAAGAAAGAAGAATGACAGAAGAAAGAAAGAAAGAAAGAAAGAAAAAAGAAAGAAAAGAAATTGTTTGAAATGTTCGATGTAATTTAATTATAGAATCCATGCTGGTTTCGGATTTCAATAATAAATTATTAAAGGCCTTCTACACGGTTGGCACCAGTTGGGTTGATATAAAACCGGTCAGTGTACCGTAGTGGTTGACCAACCAATATTTGGTTGATGTCAATGGCCTTAGTCGTGAGCGCATCCCTCGCGACAGGCTGCGTCGGTTAGGAAATAGTTCGTGTTAAAAAAATTACATTGTGGATGGAATAGACAGCTTAGTAAAATTAAATGTAGGATAAATAATTTTATGTGCCACTAATTCTTTGACAGAATCAAAATACTTGTTTATATAAGAACTGGCAAGAAATTCCTTATGAATATAGTAACCCATCTACAGACTGACCACCGCTAACGCAGCTTAACCTTGCAGATCACTTGATCACCTCATTACTACAACTGTACATAGGTAAATAAAATTACCTTGTTAGATAACCACAATGGCTTGCGGTCATTGTAATACTAGATTTAGCTAACCACAATACAGTAAGTAACAATGTAAGAGCCAGTTGAAATGTTTTGTGATTACACTTAACATCGGATGAACTAATGAAAACTAATTTACTGCATATTGATTTCTGATTTCTTCAGCTGGCAGTGACTGGATGAGGAAAGCTGAAGATCGGGCTTTGTGGCGTTCATTAGGAGAGGCCTACGTCCAGCAGTGGACGAATATGGGCTGATGATGATGATGATTTCTGACATTTACGCGAATATTATACATTGAAATAAAACTACACGCTTTACAACATCCATGGACGCTGTAAAGTGCGTTAAATGTCAAAATAACGCGATAAAATCCGTAAAAAATAGTTTTATTTCAATAATTTACTGCATGTTTGGTGTAGCAGTTATGGTTAACCTTTCCACAACCATCGCCCCGCATGTTAGATTCCCACCTAAGGCAAATATTTGTGTGCCACAGATAACTTGTTTCCAAGTCCGGGAGTACTTTCGGTGTGTTAATTGTATTTTGTAAAGTCTTTGGGCTTGTACTTTAGTATGGACTATTTATGACTATTTTTATAGCTGTATTTGAAAAATAGCATTTTCTTAGTTATAGTTGAAGTACAAATGTTTTTAATCCAGATAAGCTTTCACAAGCATTTATTCTAGCTGCATTCTCTATAGAGAAAAATTCTGTAAAATTCTATGGACACTTTTTTAAATGAAGAGGTTCCACTTTTATTTTTTATAAGAAATAGGTTAGTGTTTGACCACAATCTCACCTGATGGGAAGAGACAATGTGGTCTAAGGTGTAGCACTCTTACAAAGAAGATAGGGTCAACCAGGGTAATGGCAAACAGTTGTTATAAGGGGTAATTGCAAACGGTAGCTACAATACCAGTCGTACGTTTCCAGTTACCCATTGTATTTACTGTTTACAATTACCCTGGTTGACTATACCTATTAATTCGTGACTTCTGTTTGGGCTGTCAATTTCAAACAGAAACACATAATGCGAATAATATGACAATTGCTTTTTAAATAGACTTTGACCATAGAAACTCTGTAACATTCAACCTTGGCAGTACCACTGCTCCATATCATTGTCATATTTGTCATCTGATACATACTCTATACAATGTATAAATGATATATCCTTGAGAGCACTGGATCTACGTTTTTTAAAGGGAGTATAGAGTACTAATTTGCCGCCCGTCCATAAATCACAGATAGCGACAGTGGCTGGCTACATCCCCTATCTTCACCAGCCAGGACAAGTGCAACTGCATCAGGCCGTGATCCTTAATTAATGAGTGTAGTGCAGTATTGTATAATTATGCACAACTGTTCAGTTTTGTGTGTGTCACTGTAGGATTTTTGTTACCAATTGAATATGATTCAATTAAATAATAAGCAAATCCTGTTACATACTGCTCTAATACCGCAGAAGTGACGTAAGTGATAGGAGATACGGCCGAGTGAGTCAGAACCAATGAAGCCTATCTATTCAATATAATTATTATCAAAAATACAGGCAAACGTCCAATAACATACAAAGAAACTCTCAAAGAGGATTCTTAAAAGATATACAACCTTTTTTCTAACAATTCTAATACAAAATTGAAAATTAAATAGTTTATTTGTACACAATTACACATCAAAGGTACCTTTAGTATAAGCGCCGAATTGGACGAGTGTTTTTGAAATCTGAACTTCTTCAAAACCTCCTTCACATCGTCGGTGATGTCGCATACGTTAACGTTGTGTGACGACATGTTAATTAATCGAGTTTAATTTAACAATAAACAATAAATAGCGGAGAAGTCCGTAAGTTGTTTACGACGACGACCGATAGTTTGACAAATGACGTCAACGCCCTTGAATGTGACAACTGACAGCCGACAACAATAGTGGCGGGATATACTTTAAACTTTTTAACTATGAAGTCGACTATTAAATATTAATTTAAAATTATAATCTGAGTAAACGCTGCTTGAGTTGTGTGTAATGTATGTATGTACCTATAATACTGATCTTCTGCACACATTGGGCTAGTGTTCTGTCTGCTTTTTAAATTACGGAATATACTTTCTGCTTTTAATTATTAGACTTATAATACTAATGAATCGTTTAGTTTATTTCACATAATTTAATTATGAACCACTCTACCGTTCAAATTTCAAAAAATATATTAAAACAAAAATTGAAAAAAATCGCGCGGTTCGCAAGGTTTTTGAATTCAAGAAATAATGTTTAATATTTTAACATTAAATTGCCGCGTAATTGAAAACAAAACAATAGCTAAGTATTTGATTTTAATTGATTTATTTCTTTGTAGTGATTACTCGACAAATATTTAATTATATTTTCTGAACGAAAATGTCAATATGACATGTGACATAATGAAAAGAAAAGAGTATTTTCCTGCGACTCTGGAAATATTTTTTTGTATAAAATATCAACAAACAAGCTTGAAAATTATGTTTCGGTAAATTTTAAGATAATCTGCATCTTCCATTTTCTCTATTTTATATTTTTTTCTATAACTTTTATGTGAAAACTTGTATTAACGCGAGTTGTTTATCCATGATAAAAAGTGGTTTGTAATTTTATCGGTTTTCTGCAATAGTGTATGTTTAAGCGGCCTAATTAAAGGTCAACAACGCTGTGGAGGTCTGCGGCGCTTGTAAGTATCGTTAACCACTTGTAACTATTGATAATTAGAACGTAAACATTGTTTTATTATTCATAACAAGAATTTCGCAGAAATGTCAGCCGTATACAACTTTCACATCATTTTCCACTAGACGATTGTTTAAAACTATAGTTTTACATGTCATCGTGTAGTAATATGGTCAGGTGTCAGGTTTATCAGCAGATTTTATGCATATTATTAACGGATTACGCAATTTCAAAGGATTAACCTGATTTAGATAAGAAATCATATTTAAATCTTGTGTCCTTTGTACTGCTGTCTTTGTGTGGAGTTAGTGACCTAAATATGGCATTTGGAGATTATTGGACTGTGATTTATCAGTGACAGGTTAAATATTTGTTATATTTATGTCAATAGAATTCATATTGTGACCCTGTATTCAACAGTCAAACCTGTTTTAGATAAAGTAAGTTCATTTCATGATGACACTGATTCTTATGTCGCCAGCGTAAGGTTCAATCTGAGAGAGAACAGGAGGGACAATAGGAGTAAAAACACCTTAATCAGTAAATGAAATCTGCTTTCTCTAAATACTTATTTTTTTTTATAATTCTTCTTCTTTCTTAATCTTTGTTAGCCCAATACTATGTATAAGGTCCCTCCTACATTTTTACAAATCAACTTTCAATAGAAATATCATAAAACTCTATTTATGCACAAACAAAAATTGTTTTTTATGTATTAGATTATCTGTGTCCCGGACATGTGTGTTGCAATGCTTATTATGTTTATTTTTTAAAAGAAACCTTTATAGGGTTGTCTCAACTTACATTGAAGTTACAAGTTTCATTGTAATCAGATGAACACATACGTACATAGGACATACAATACATAACATACAATCACATATGTGTTAGTGTGTAGGGTTAAGGGTGAAGGGTTAGGTAAAGCTGTACCAATGTACAAACGCCAGCAGGTCAAACTGTCCAAAACTGTCAAATTTTCCCAATGAAATGAAAATATGAACTCTCTCTCTGGGGTCGGTCCCTCATATCTGAGGATCATGGTCAGCATCAGGGTTGCATCTGAAGCCAATAATCTGACTCCACCAGTTTCTGTCCAGTGCGCCTTACATAACCATATAGAATTTGGAGACCAATGAGTCTTTCACTTGAGCGGTCCATCTTGTTGGTGAACAACTGTGCAATTGTTTGCCTTCAGTGTTCCCAACCACAATCAGTATTTCCAAACTTTTGTTGCCTCTGCGCAAAAATCAACCTTACTATTTTTACTAAAGATGAATATTTTTTTTTTAATTTGACAGATAGCTTGATGTGCTGCCCTCTGTATACTCATCGCCCATATGTTTAGGTCCGAGCCTGTAATAGGGAGTGAGCCTATAACCATTAACAAAGCCAAACTCTGACAGGCTACTGAAAATTTCATAGAAAAACGAATAATGTTTCATTCAACCTGGAAACCGAACCCAGGATTTCTAGCATACCACTAGAATAACAAGGCATCTAAAACGATGATAAGAATTGTTATGTCTAAATATTGTGGGTATATTTATATATTTTATGTGATTAACATTTAATACGTGCAAGTACCCCCACGTTGTAAAAAGTAAACTGTCAGTCTGATTTTCACAGTACTGTGTGCTACCAAGTGCATAACCTACAATAAAACAAAGTTAAGTACCTAATTGTTGTTTTATTAGACATAATAAGAATACACAATAATATTATTCAATTTTAATGTTAATTGCTCTAATTTCAATATCATTGTTTCAGATAAGTGTTATTTTATAATGGACTGGACAAACAGTGATATTTAGTGTTAGTGAACATCTTGCAGAAGAACTACAACATGTCTTCCTCATGTAAGTATCTCCCTTCTATATTTATATCCATCGAACCCTGGCCCATACTTAATAATAGTTAATTCTGGGTGTCTTTAAATCTCGAGTGAATCGTCTTCTTCTAGCTCCACCGTAGATCGCAGTGTCGCTTAACATCAGGCGAACTAGTAGTCAAGCGTAGGCCTATCATGAATTTAAAAAAATAGTTTTGTGGCAGTATAATATATTTGATACTCCTACTATGCTCTAATATAGCTTAACCCCTCTCACTTTGAGAGAAAACTCGTGCCCAGAAGTGGAAAACCAAATGGGTTGACGCATATACAGATTAATTGAAAGGACAATTAATCTGTACATGCGTCAGACCAACCCATTTGGTTATTTTAAGTAATAAAATACGATCCACTGTATCAAGGTCTTTTATCCTCAGTGGGCGGATATAATCAATGCAATTGGTATAAATTATAAATAATTAAAAACACATAGGTATCGCTGCGATGGAAAGAGGCAGAAATAGCGTAGTATTTTACCTTATCGCATTCAAAACAGATGTGCAAACACAGAAAACTCGACTCTGGGTTTATGCACTGAAGGCAGCAAGTTCGTTTTTTTATACTTTTTTTCATTAGAATGTAAAAAAAAAAGTAATAGTACTATGACGAGACGATCAATGGCACAAACACAACCCAATGTGTCCCGCTGGATGGTAGTAAATCAATGTGTTATGTTATGTTAAACGAATGTTTTTGTTTCAGTGGAAACTACTGAGATGTTGGAGAAGCAGCCTCTGTGAGTACAATATATTTACCGTAATTTATTTAAAAAGATAAACTATCTACCTCAGATAGGATTTGAAGCTGCACTGATGCACAGGCAGTGATCTCGATGGCTTAATTCAGTGGCGGAATAATGGGGTGGGTTTTTTCCACCCGCCAAGTTCCGAGGGTTATAGTTCGCAACCGCGAAAAGCCACTGTCAGGCATTTTGTCTAAAGAAATTAGGAAATATCGCCTTTACTGCATATTTAAAATGCATGGTTTTTGTTACTGAACTATGGTGGCAAACACGCGTACGGCACACCTGATGGTAAGCGGTTATCGTAGCCTATAGACGTTTGTAACACCAGGGGTATCACTTGAGAGTTGTCGACCCTGTAAAACGAAAGAGGAATAGTTGGGTTGGCAGTATAAGGGTCAAAGTTCCCCCACTGGCAACGCAACGTTTCGTCGCAGAGCACTGGCGACCTTGCTCACCGTTAGGAACACAACACAGTTCAAAGCAGTGTTATTTCACTTCGATTTTCTGCAACGCGGAGGTAGTTCCCTAGTCGGGCAGCCCCAATTTGAGTGGAGTTACTAACACTATGCCCTACCTCTCTTAAACCTTATAATGGTCACGCCTTGCAGATCGTGTGATCAGCGTGGTCAAGACTTAGTCACGAGACGGTAGACCACAGACGTCCTCAAATTAATTATAATTTCTTTGTGATTTACTGCAACCAATCTTGGTTTAAGATTTGCTATCGAAATGATAATTTAATGAGCCGTAACTATCTTCAGAACTTAGATAGTACAAATATGTGTATAAGTACACATGGCAACATCTACATACTTTACAATTATATAACTGTCAATATCCAAATAACACATAACGTGAAGGTAAGCGACGATGAGGTCGAAGGGGGAACACGCTTACGATAGAAGTGACACAGGAATGGCTCTGGAAGAATATGTTAGTTCCCGGAGCCCCCCAATATTGTGCTGAAGATGGCCACTGGGGGGTTTTAGTGCGGTAAATATCCCACACAGCCTGGCCTGCCCCTGGCAGGGTCAGCCCTTTGAAGGTTTTCTCCTTGCAACAAAAAAAGGGACCTGCCCTGGCTTTGCACGGGTGCAATGTACTAATAACACACATGTAAATATTCCGGGAGGAAATATCTAAATTATAGTGAAATCCGTATCAAAATCCGTTGCGCAGTTTAAAAGATTCCAGCGTACAGATGAACAGATAGCGGGAAGCGATTTTATTTTATACTATATATTTATAATGTAGATATAACAGTGTTATTAGGATTTTTTTATCGTATTTTTAATGTTTGGTATGTGTTATGTAATGTATTTTGTATTAACGCATGCTAAAAACATTTTCAATCATTATAAATTTCAACGAAAGAAAAATCCGATCTCAGGCAGGGTTCTCCTGCATTCTTACGATTAAATACAGCCTAAAGTAAGTGGGTACTATGTTTAGATAAAATAACAAATGAGCATATTGCCCGCCTGATGGTAAGCGGCAACAGCATCCTATAGACGCCAGCAACTAGAGCGATAGCTGTATTTATTAAAACGGAATTCTCGAATAAGTGTTTTTTGCCGGAACTGGTTAACCCAGAACTCCAAGGTTCTCCGTCGAGGTGACCTCGTGGTGTAGGTGCTACGAGGTCGCACTAATATCCTATCCTATCCTATCTACTAATATTATAAATGTAAAAGTTTGTGAAGATGAATGGATGATTGTTACTCTTTCACGCTAAATCTACTGAACGTATTTTGGTGAAACTTTTATTTATTTATCTTTTTTTGGCATTTTCCATGCTAAGATTTTAAAGTTATTTAGCGAAGGAAAAATTCGACCGCGGGCAGGATTCGAACCTGCCTCTTCTGGTTAGGTACACCAGACGCTATGACCGCTAAGCCACCGCGAGTCCCACCCGCCATGACGAATTTTGCCTTCACATTCAGAATTTACGTCTTTACGGTGACGTCAGTAACGTTCACCTATTGAAAAGCTTGCTTTTTCAACCGACACAACTTACTTTACAGTTAGTTCAATGTCGAACGATGCTACCTTACCTACTAACTATCTTTTTGTGTTTTTTTGGCATTTTCCATGCTAAGATTTTAAAGTTATTTAGCGAAGGAAAAATTCGACCGCGGGCAGGATTTGAACCTGCGTCTTCTGGTTAGGTACACCAGACGCTATGACCGCTAAGCCACCGCGAGTCCCACCCGCCATGACGAATTTTGCCTTCACATTCATATTTTTATTAATTTATTTATTCATAGGAAAACAAACAGCATTCATAATAACATTTAGACAAGTTACATTACTGTGACACAAAAAGCCAATAAAGTTTTCACTATTATGTAGAACTATGTACAAAGTATTATGTATTATGTACAAAGGAAAGAAAAAGTAAGTAAAAGTAGTAGTTTTTGACAATTCCTAGACTTAAAATACTGTTTAAAAAAAAAAAACAAAAAATACTACTGGAGGGGTGAATCCGTGACTACCTTAACAGAATGAATATAAGATTTTTTCCTTATTGCTAAATACATCGATGTGCCTATATGATTTGTTATTTTTTTATTTTATTTACTAGGGAAAATAAACAGTAACACATTACATAATATTTCATAGAATTAATAACAAAATGTGAGTAAATGTGAAACCAACAACATGTTATGTGTACTTAACAGTATTATGATTTATACATCAGAATAACATATAGGCTATAATTTATAACGATTTTGAATTAATTAGCCGAGTTACAACGATAATTAAAAGTAACTTTACCACGCGGACGAAGTCGCGGACAGAAGCTAGTAATCAATAAATATATTCATCATGAACCTATATACTGTCCCACTGCTGGGCACGGGTCTCCTCTCATATTCAGAAGTATTAGGCTATAGTCCACCACGTTAGGTGAAATAAATATATATTTGGGAAATTTTACACAGCACCATCTAGTCCCAAGCTAACTCGGTTACTTTGGTCCTCTTTCGGATAACCTCGTTGTCGATTTTATCCTTCAGAGAAACTCCAAGCGAAGCATAGCACGCTCGACTGACTTTACATCGGTTACGTGAACCTCAGTAATTTATTGATGGTAAAGTTGAAGAAGTATGACATAAGCGCTTGTACACGTTAAGTGCAGATAGGACCATTCATCATGAACACGACAAGAATGTCGGAGGCACGAGATCTTATCGTGTCTACTGCAGAAAAGACGAATAGGAACATGGAAACGTTAAGATTGTTTTCGGGCAGTCGTGCGTAGCGTGTGATAGACAATACCTTACCCTACTCCGACCCGGTTTAAATTTAACAAAACCCCTGCAGTATTTCTTATAGCAATGTGCAGTTTAACGACTATGTAAAATTATCGTCAGGAGCTTTTCTTCTCTTATAATCTTAGCTAGTATGATCATCAGTCTCAGCGACTCGATTGTCTCCTAGCCTTTTTATTATTTATTTATTTATTTTATGTAGTGATAGCCTAGTGGTATGACCATTGGACTACCAAGTCGAAGGTCTCGAGTTCGAACCCAAGGCACGCACCTCTGACTTTTCGAATTCATATGCGTATTAATTATCACTCGCTTAAGCGGTGAAGGAACACATCGTGAGGAAACCTACATACCTTGAGAGATTTTTCTCGACGGTTTGTGAAGTCTGCCAACCCGCACTTGGCCAGCGTGGTGGACTATAGCCTAATCCCTCTCAATATGAGAGGAGACCCGTGCCTAGCAGTGGGACAGTATATGGGTTGATGATGATAATATTTATTTATTCAAACTTTATCCCATATATTGCCGAACTTAATGCCTTAGCCATTCTCCACCACACAACCATAGTGTGGTGCAGATATGAAGTAGCAGATGCAATATTTAAATAAGTTTTTCCCAACTATAATAATTTAACTTTAATTTTTTTAAAGTTATTTAGAGAAGGAAAAATTCGAACCTGCGTCTGCGGTGGTTTATAATTACTTCCCCACGATCTTTCTAGAATGCCGAAGCATTGTTGTCTGTCTGATAAAGTATTTCATGACTCGAATGGTACCTACTTTGTTTAGTTTACTCACAGATCCGCTTGCCCAAGCGCAGAAGTAAATCTTATCTTTGTCATTGAGACAAACGCACGGATAGACTTATTGTCTCTCGATAAGTTTGATTTTCAACTTTATTTGTTTGTGTTAGTGTTGATTTTGTATTGACTCTATGTTGTAAGCCGCGATACTATGAACTAAGTAGCGTAATCGCTTTAGTGATGTGCTGTTGTCGATAAGTTTTTATCGATGTTTGTCTATTTTCAGTTTTTCACAAGCATTATCATAAACAATTTTTGTCTCACTGCTGGACACGAGTAGTCCTCAAAATGAGAAGGATTAGGCGATTGTCTACCATGCTCACTTATAGAGATAATTTCTCGGGCATGCAGGTTTCCTCACAATGGTTTCCTTTACCATTTATGGCGACTAAGCTTACTCTACATCCTCCGTCATCCTCCGAGCATTATCCCAATTATGTTAGAGTCGGTTTCCAGTCTAATCAGATGCGGCTGAATATCAGTATTTTACACGAAGCTACTGCCATCAGACAACCGAATTTCTTGGCAAAACCAATATTCTGATGATAGAGTGGTTGTGTCAGGCTTATTGGGTTTCTGACTACCACTAACAATTGTCATAGGTGTTCGTATGAGAAGCGGGACCGACGGCTTTACGTGCTCTCTGAGGCACGGAGGGGTCTCAATGTGTTAAGAATAGTCATCATCCACAGACTGGCCGCAACTTAACCTTGCAGATCGTTAGTTTTTTTATTTATTGTGTTATTTGCAGCTAGAAAATAAACAAACTTGAAGTTTTTGTTTACTGGTTTCTTCGTTAAGCAATACATGCACAGAACAATTTATATTAATAGGCCAACATATGTAGGACTCTTAAGATCATCCGTATTTGCCTCTGCCTAAGACCTCACTAAGTATACGAAAGATAGATTGCCAGTATCGTGCTTGATTGGCATAAAGATTTTCTCGACGGTTTGTGAAGTCTGTCAACCCCCACTAGGCCAGCATGGTGGCCTGTAACCTAATCCCTCTCATTCTGTGAGAGGAGACCCGTGCCCAACAGCGGGATAGTATATGGGTTGTTGATGTGCTTGACTGTAGTTTAATAAAAAAATAGATCCTTAAAATGCTTGTATTAAGTAAGTAATGCCAATAACCTCTTTACAGCAAGAGAAACCGGTATTCGTATTAATATCATGAGATAAGTAAACGCAATACATATAAAAAAGTTTCTCTCTTCATGGTAACTTTTAATAAATGTCAAAGGAAAGTATCAAATAATGCAAAAGAATTTAAAAAGGTTTCGGCCGCCGTGGTACCGGAGTACGGTTATATGAACCCATTTTACATAGTGCAGTAAAATATCGATTTTGGTAAATACGACACTATTACTGCATTCCTAATGACCAGAAAAAATATATGGAGCTGGCAATAGGCTCTGGTCGGAGAAAATATCTCTCCCTTAATGCTCTTATAATTAATACTCAATACTCAATACTTTATTGCATTCCATAATGTTTTATAAAGGTGGACTATAGATAACTTAGATCATTATGGACCCTGTCGGGCACAGCAAAATTAGGAGAGAGGAAGAGGGTTTAGCATCATTTGCAAATTGATTGCCCATTAAAAAAGTATACATTAATATATTATATTTATGGTGTTTATATTCTTATTATCTCATTTCTAACTCATTTATAATATAAATTTTGTATTTATTTGTAACATTCATAAGTGAATTTACTTGTTATATTTATAATTGTATTTATTTATTATCATTTAATTGTATTTATTTATAACGTTTAATTGTATTTATTTATTAAATTATGTTTAGTTTTCATTTATATACTTATATTTTTATTAATTATTACTTATATTATATTTTGTATGGTATTATATTGCATCGTGATTTTATTCATTTTCTTTGGCAGTTACAATAAGGCTAGGTGTTTAATAATGTCTTTATATAGGGGAGGAAGGAAGTAAGGAAGCTGTGTAAATATTTATTTTTTAAATGATTTATCGTCAAAAAATTCGGATGTTGTATAATAGCATTTAGTAGTCAGGAAGTGTTTTAATTTATTAGTAAATGTGTTGTATTTAAGTTCCTCTTTGATGGCTTTGGGTAAGTTGTTATAAATTTTTATGGACATAACTAAAGGGCTGGACGAGTGTATCTTAAGTTGGGATGTTGGTAAGTTTAATCTATTTTTGTGTCTTAACGTGTATTTAGTTTGTATTTCTTCACGGGTGTTATAAAATTCTGGGTGCTTTCGGACAAATTTGCATATTTCGAGAATGTATAGACATGTGACCGTTAGTATTTTATGTTTTTGAAAAAGTGGTTTGCAGCTGTCTGTTTGTTCTATGTTTGTGATTATTCTGATTAGCTTTTTTTGTAAGGTAAAAATGTTAGGTGAATCTGTGCTACTTCCCCATAGTATAATGCCATAGTTAAGCCATGCTTGGGCATACGCGTAGTAGGTGACGAGCGCAGTTTGCAGATTTGTAGTCTTTTTGATCTCACGTAAGGCATATGAAAATTTTGAAAGTTTTGATCGAATTTTTTGTATGTGGGATTTCCAGTTTATATGCGTATCTAATAATAGCCCGAGAAGATTGAATTCGTTTACTTGTTCTAATTTTGTGTTGTTAAAGGTGAAATTTAGTTTTAGTGGAGCTTTTTGATGGGGATGAAAAGTAATTAATTTTGTTTTGGTGAAGTTTATTTCTAGGTTATGGTTGTCCATCCAATTGGTGACTGATGTGAGAAGGTGGTTTAGTTTATCATTTAAATTTATAATATTTTGGCATGAGGTGAGCAAGGATATGTCGTCTGCGAACAAGACACATGGTTCATTTATTGTCTTTGGAAGGTCATTTATGTAAATTAGGAATTAACTAACGATAAAGTTGCAAATATACAGTTCAAAGATACATTTACAATTTCTGACATTTACGCGAATATTATACATTGAAATAAAACTACTTTTTACGGATTTTATCGCGTATATTGAGAGAGACTCCCCGTTCAGTACCCGTGACCATGGACGCTGTAAAGGGTCCGAAACGTCGGGATTAATAATATCAATATACGCGATAAAATCCGTAAAAAGTATTTTTTTTTGTAATTTACAAGTTAATTCAAACAAATATTCTGATGCTAAACAATGTGTTCTGGTTTGAAGGGCAATGTAGCCAGTGAAATAACGGCAAATGAGACTTGATCTCAAGATAACATCGCGCGAGCGATACCACTAGTATGCTGGCGTCTATAGGCTACAGTTGCCGCGCTATCAGGTGACCTGTAAGCTAGTTTGTCAGTATCACAATAAATAAATAAAAATAAAACAAAAAACTATGTGCTTGAAAGAAAAAGAAGCAGAAAACTGATAGTTACGATAATATAATATAGTTTGCCTTTTCCCAGCACTAGTCGTCATCCATTGAGGTATCTCGTAGCCTCCACGGCAGTGTACGCGCGCGCCCGCGAACTACCAGTCGCTATGTGCCGCGAAAGTTGCCGAAATCGCACGAAGCGTATCGGAGAACTTTCCAAATTTAAAATGCTCTGATTTTGATTCGGTAATTCTGCCAGTGCCGTTTGATTGGTTTAAACTTTGATGTGATGTGAAACTGTGTTCTTTATTCGAAATTTTAGTTTAGATTTCAACGTTTTCTTATTGGCTGTTTATCTGTTTATAATTGCGAATCTATTATTTACTCCAATTTGTGTACAGAGTTTTTAAAAAGTTGGATTTTGGTGATTACGGTGGTGCGGTCCTGTGCCCTATTAATGAAAAATATTATATAAATACTACTGTATTCATTCAATCTCTCCGTTGTCGATACTCGAGTTTTTATTGTTCTATAAATAATTTATAAACAAAACTGAGGCTTCCACAAGTCCACGTAATTCACGAGTGAAAGTTACTGTAATCAGAACAGATTAGATGCGGTAACTACTAGTTACAACTTAATACTATTGACTGCGATTGAACTACTTATATGTTAATTTACCGGTAAATTGGAAAATTATGGCGAATTATAATCATTATGACCGTGTCATCAATAATTGAGGATTTATTCAACAAGTCGCAATTAAGGTCAAGTTTGCTCAAAGGCTTAATACGGGTCTTTGAATGTTTTTTTTTGTTATACTGTTCCACTACTGAGAGATTGGACTATAGTCTACCACGCTGGCCTAATGTGGGCTGGCAGACAACACTCCGTCTATTTTCTCACGATGTCTTCTTTCACCGTGTAAGCGAGTGATAGTTCATTATTAATACGCACATGTTTTCATTAATCAGTGGCCTTGGATTTGAACTCGAGACCTTTGACTTGGCAGTCATATCACTAGACTATCACTACTTTTATTTACTCGTGTGTACTTTAAGTCAATGTAAAACACCTGCCATTAACTTGTCTCATGATACCGTCAAGCTATCTTACCGTCATACCGACCCTACTTCAGTTATTTCTTGGCTAACACTAGGCTACATTGACCATGTTATGTCCACACCCAACTCTATTAACGGTCATAAATTAGACAATTATTGGAGAAGAATATGTTTTTTGACATAATTATAATCTGACGGACGGTTTTTGCTGGGTAACCGTGCGTCGACAAAACCAATATCGCTTACCAACAGGCAAAGTCGCGACCAAACGCAAACTCATTGAGAATAAAATAAAACTATAATACTCATTACTTTGAAACCTAAGTCACGCTTTTGACAATTTTAACAATGACCCGAAACATGTATACTCATTAAAATCCCTGTTTATGTATGTATCTATTAGGTGCAAGTGACTTTGTACTCGTGTACGTAATACTTATGTAAAGTATATAATGTGGCACTGGAAATAAAAATGTCTTTATTGTGAAACACTGCATGGGATGCCTCAAGGTCGTATTAAGGGTTTTTACCAAAACCCATCTTTTTTGGGTTTGGATTCAACCAATATGTATTCGTTTTAAAATGTTTCCTGAAGTTTCTACTACTAAGTTCCTGTTCCTTCAGTCACACCCAACTTCCACTAGTGTATGAGTGAAACAGTTGTTTTGAGAAAAAGATCGCGAAACAAGGATAATATCTGATGATTTTAATTGAATCCAGCAAAACACCTTGACATGAAAACTGCGACTGATAACGTTATCAAATTAATTAAAGAAATCGAGATCTTATTGATGTAGATAAAATAAATTGTACTTACACGTGTTTTTTTTTAAGACGGCTTCCGCACAACTGAGTTTGTTTCGGTATTTCTTCTCAGAGGTCGTCAGTTAGGAAAAGTCGGAGATATCTAGCTTAAAAAAATATAAAATATTTACTTGTAAAAGCGTCCTTACAAAATAAATATAATTTTTCATATAAATAAATACTTAAGGAAAATACTCGTTAATATTGTTTGTATAAATGATGCTAAACGGGTCCTGTTTAAAAAAATTAATCCTTGACGGAAATAAACTACGCACGTCTTCATTGAATAAACGTCTTTGGAAAAAACGTGGTTACTCACCATCTTGTGATACGTAGAGGACTTGTTCATAATTTGAAAAAAAAAAATAATTATAGAGGCCGGTACGAATCTTAAGCACTCGGCGAAAGAGGATTGGATTTGCTCATGAAGAACTAAAAAATAATCTTCACTCGCTTAAACGGTGAAGGAAAACATCGTGAGGCCTAAATCTGCCAGCCCGCATTAGGTCCAGCGTGGTGGACTATAACCCAATCCCTCTCATTCTGTCAGGAGAAAGAGTTGGTGATGATGAAAAACTGTCGGGCATTCTCGCGTCGGATTAATTTCGCTCGGTTATATTTTCTTGTATAAAGAAAATATAAATACTTGATTCTAATTCATCATCACCAACCCATATACTGTCCCACTGGGCACGGGTCTCCTCTCACAGAATGAGAGGGATTAGGCTATAGTCTACCATGGTGGCATAGTGCGGGTTGGCAAACTTCACACGCCGTCGAGAAAATCTCTATAGTATGCAGCAAACCCTCACGATGTTTTCCTTCACCGTTTAAGCGAATGATAATTAATTATTAATACGAAAAGTCAGAGGTGTGTGCCTTGGATTCGAACTGGCAGTCCAATGTTCATACCACTAGGCTATCACTGCTTTTTTACTTAGTTTAATTCTAATTATTTTGTGATAACTGACAACAAAAACGAAACGTTTTGCTGTCAATATAGGTTGGCTGTCAGTTCCTAATGCTTTTAAAATAAAGGTTATAATCTTCCTACCTTGCATATCTTTTTGCTCCTAACTTCTATAATTTACTTTCCATACGCTTTTTTGTTAGTTTTATATCGTTTTAAAAGTATTTAGAGGTTTCCATTAAGTACGCTACTCTTATCAATGGGTCCCAAATTACATGCAATCTCGCCATCCTTCTTTGTACGTTAGTTAAAAAGAGACGGAATTCAATAGATATACTATTAAAGTGTAAGTATACTTATGTCGAAACGCTTCGCTTCGAAAATGTGCCAGTGGGAAGACAGAATTCAATATAAGTACTACTAAAGTGCAAGTATACTTATGTCGAAACGCTCCGCTTCGGAAATGTGCCAGTGGGAAGACAGAGTTCAATATAAGTACTACTAAGTGCAAGTATACTTATGTCGAAACGCTCCGCTTCGGAAATGTGCCAGTGGGAAGACAGAGTTCAATATAAGTACTACTAAAGTGCAAGTATACTTATGTCGAAACGCTTCGCTTCGGAAATGTGCCAGTGGGAATTGAGCCTAACATTTAGGGTAAATATTATATCTAATAATAAGTTATTTATGACTTAATTTTAGATCAATAAAAGCGGCACCTACAAAGTTCCAGTTCTAGAAAATATATAATATAATAACTTTGTATTGTAATTGCCTTGTAATTGATGATTACCTATGATAAATTTTGTTGCTAGTGCTCCGCGAGGAAACGTGTATTCCTAACGGTGAGCTACCAGTACTCTGCAGGGCAACGTTGTTTTGGCAGTGGGGGGACTTTGACCTTTATACTGCCAACACAACTAGGTTCCAGGTTTGTTCCTCTTTCGTTTTACTGGGTCGACAACGCGAAAGTGATACCCCTGGTGTTGCAAGCGTCTATAGGCTACATTAAGCAGTGATAGCCTATTGATATGACCATTGGATTGCCAAGTCGAAGGTCTCGAGTTCGAACCCAAGGCACGCACCTCTGACTTTTCGAATTCATGTGCGTAGTAATAATTAATTATCACTCGCTTAAACGGTGAAGGAAAACATCGTGAGGAAACTTGCATACCTTAGAGATTTTACTCAACGGTTTGTGAAGTCTGCCAACCCGCACTAGGCCAGCGTGGTGGACTATAGCCTAATCCCTCTCAATATGAGAGGAGACCCGTGCCCAGCAGTGGGACAGTATATGGATTGATGATGATGATAAGCTACGGTGACCGCTTACGAATCAGGTGGGCCGTATGCATGTTTGCCAACTTCTCTCTCTCTGTTAAGATGTCTCTTTACTCCACCTTGCGGGTCCAGTATTGCTATTTGGGATAGATTACACTAATTAACTACTCGAACGGCTCGTGGCTGTGATAACTACGCTGATCAACCGATCTGCAATTTTAGGCTGCGCTATCCGCGGTCAGACTGTGGATCGGTGACAATTCTTAGCACATCTAGACACCGTACTTCGAGAGCACGTAGATCCGTCGGTCCCGCCTGACAACCAGTCTATCCTCAGGGTATCGGTATTATCCAGAAATTGAGTTGCGATGATCTAATGGCAATCGCTTCGTGTGAAATACTGATGATATGATTAAAAATAAGTACTGATGTTTTCCTTCATCGTTTAAGCGAGTGATGGATTACACATGATTTCGAAAAGACAGAGGTGCGTGCTCTGGATTCGAACTCGAGACCTTTGACTCGTACTCAACTGAAAATTTGAAACCTAAAAGTGCCCTGGAACACATGTTTTACGGAAATTAAAAATAATTTGTAACATAAAGACGCAAAATATATAAGTAACATCAATAAAGTATATGTTTTAATACGAATATTTCAGTTACATATTACATAGGTAAGTATATATTTTTCCACTATTGGGACACGTCATTTCACTAAATTATATGTTAATTATAATGACAATTATATTAACATATTTGCCTTTTGGTTACCAGACAATTATAAAGTAAAATTTTGTTTGCATTTCATTGACTAAGTCTTTGTGAAGTGTTTTTGATGTTTAGGACGAGGTATTTATTAGTAATATTGAACATATATAACACTCGCACAACTAAACTGTGGAATGAACTGTCGCCTGCAGTATTTCCGGGCTAATATGACCTTCAAACGTTCAAGAAAAGAGCGTACTCCCTTTTAAAAGCCGGCAACGCGCTTGTGACTCCTCTAGTGTTGCGGGTGTCCATGGGCGCCGGAAATCGCTAACCATCAGGCTATCCGTCTGATCGTTTGCCCCCTATCCCATAAAAAAAATATATAACATACCATTACGCCTGTATTCCCCGAAGGATTAGGCAGAGGTGCACCAATGTTTTAACACCCACAGTTCGCGTTAATAAGGATCGAGTCTATTGCCATTAACCGGGCACTAATCCAAACTCCGAGCTGCTACTGAGAATTTCATATAAAAACCCAATAACACTTCGCTCGAACTGGGAATCGAACTCAAGACTAGCGTAGCAGTCGCGCTAAGGACCACTAGAATTTAAAAATAATTTATTAAGTTTCTAAACTTCTTTTAATAAAAATTGTGCAGTGCTCCACGAGGAAACGTTCGTGTCGGCAATGGGGGGGTCTTTGACCCTTATACTGCTGACCCAACTATTCCTGTTTCGTTTTACAGGGTCGGCAACGCGCAAGTGATACCCCTGGTGTTGAAAGCGTCTATAGGCTACGGTAACCGCTTACCATCAGGTGGGCCGTATGTCTGTCACTTTCAATGATTGTACTATTATTTAGTTATTTTAATTTTGGGATAATTTATAAACACGGTCACTCAAGTCACCGTTATTTGACTTAGGGACTAATAGATAGGTAAATCTATTGAGCTATTACAAGTTCACGTTGTGCATTTTCTGACAACGTCTGTGGTGTAGAATCTACGATTCGATAGGTACAGTCAGCAACGAAAGTCGCTGAACACAGCTAAATTTTTTTATTGTCACAGCTCCAGAACTTGGCAACAGGTCTTTTCTACTAAGGTACCCTAAATATTTAATGGTCATCTATGCAATTATTTCGCATAACCTTCGTAGGTCAGTAACTTCATACTTGTTAAAAATCATAATGAAGATTGCAACATGTTCAGCGACTTTCGTTGCTGACTGTACAGTTAGCAGTCGTGGCGAATTTCGCGGATCCCATGGCCATGCCTATAGGGCAGGTGAAGGCAAGTGCGGTTTTTAGTCGGTATGAGTCTGACATACCCTGCCACCTCCCCGGGTGGCGGAGGATCCATGAGGATTTTCCGTACTATAAAATAAAAAAGGTACAGCCAGCAACGAAACTCGCTGAACATGTTGCAATCTTGAATACGATTTTTTAATATGAAGTTACTGACCTGTGAAGGTTGTGCGAAGTCATTGCATAGATGACCATTAAATATTTAACTTCTTAATAAAAAAATCTTTTGACAAATTTTGAAGTTGTCATGTTTTCAAAGTTTAGCTGTGTTCAGCAACTTTCGTTGCTGACCGTACGAGTGTCAGAATGCGGGTCACGACGACCCCATGATCAGCAATCCGACACTCAGGGTGCGATTCCCACATCATCATCAAGCCATATACTGTCCCACTACTGGGCACGGGTCTCCTGTCAGAATGAGAGGGATTAAGCTATAGTCCACCACGCTGGCTTAGTGCGGGTTGGCAGACTTCACACGCCGCCGAGAAATCTCTAAGGCATGCAGGTTTCCTCACGAAGTTTACGTTTAAGCGAGTGATTATTCATTATTAATACGCACATGAATTCGAAAAGTCAGAGTTGCGTGCCTTAGATTCGAACTCGAGACCTTTGACTTGGCAGTCTAATGTTCATATCACTAGGCTGTATCCCACAGGGGTTTAATCGTCCTAGCCCAAAGGACACTAACTTTTATGTGATGAACGTCAGTGTTTTTGTTTGTTCGGGTGTTTCTAAGGTGGCAAACTAGCATACGGCCCACCTGATACTAAGCGGATACCGTAGCCTATAGACGCTTGTAACACCAGGGGTATCACTTGAGCGTTGCCGACCCTGTATAAGGAAAGAGGAATAGTTGAGTTGGCAGTATAAAGGTCAAAGTTAACCAACTGCCAACACAACGTTTCCTCGCGGAGCACTGGCAACCTTGCTCACTGTTAGGAACACAACACAGCTCAAAGCAGTGTTATTTCACATCGATTTTCTGCAAGGCGGAGATACTTCCGCAGTCGGGCAGCTCCAATTTGAGTAGAATTATTCCCACTATACCTCTCTTGGAGGATGATAATCTTACGCGATATCTACGCCAATACTGATCCGATTACGATATATAACGATCGATCGATTTGATCTTCTTATCTGATAGAATATACTCCCTAGATAGTCCAATATCAGTTTAGTTGGTGTCTGACTATCGGATCTGAAGATACACCACCAAATGCTTAAAGTTTTAAGAGGCGTAGGGCATAGTAAGAGTTAATTCCACTCAAATAGGAGCTGTTCGACTGGGGAAGTACAGTAAATAGAAGTGAAATAACACTGCTTTGAGCTGTGTTGTGTTTCATACGTTGAGCAAGGTTGCCAGTGCTCCGCGAGGAAACATTGTGTTGGCAGTATGCAGTTGGGGACTTTGACCTTTATACTGCTAACCGAACTATTCCTTTTTCGTTTTACAGTGTCGACAACGCGCAAGTGATACCCCTGGTGTTACAAGCGTCTATAGGCTACGGTAACCGCTGACAATCAGGTGGGCCGTAAGCTTTTGTGCCACCTTAGTGGTATAAAAAAAATAAAGTCAGTTTTGTTAACCAATTTTTATATATCATATTTCAATCCTTTTCCCAACTTTGTTGGGTCAGCTTCAAGTTTAACTAGATGCGGCTGAATATCAGTATTTTACACGAAGCGACTGCCATCAGACCTCCGCACCCCAAATCTGGGTAATACCGATATCCTGAGGATAGACTGGTTGTCAGTTTGGGCTTCTGACTACCACTATCGATTGGCATAGGCTTTAGGAACTCTATGAGGCACGGAGGTTATCAATCAATCAAAATAGTTTTTTTTTATATATCAGAGGGGGCAAACGAACATGCGGTTCACCTGATGGTAAGTGACTACCACCGCCCTTGGACATCAGTGACTGTCACCAATGCGTTGCCGGCCTTTTAAATATGTGTATGCTCTTTTCTTGAAGGCCCCCATGTCGTACTGGTTCGGGAATGCTGCCGCAGGAAGGTCATTCCATAGCTTAAACGTTCTCGGTAGGAAGTTTCGTGTAAACCGGACTGTGTTGGATTGCCAACCATCGAGGTGGTGACTATGGAACTTATTTTTATGGTGTGTGGTGCGATAGTGAAACTCAGTGGCTGGTATTAGCCCGAACAATTTCTCAGAGCACTCCCCATAATAAATTCGGTAGAAGATGCATAGAGACGCAATGTCTCTCCGTAAAGCCAGATGATCTAATTTACCAGAAATCTCGGGTTCGTTGACGATCCGAGCTGCTCCTACTGAGCTTATGTATTTTCATATAAACTATATACAGGCACTTATGAAATGTCGAGTCTAGGTGCACGGTTCCAAATTAGTCGTTTCCTATGGAGAAGAACCGACAACAAACTCCATGGATACTCTTTGAAATTAACATTTTGTACAATGATGTTCGATACAATAATAATTATAAATTGGATACTTACATGAGAGAAAAATTTAGGAATGTTATCGATGTTTTTATAAAGGTTACCCATCCACAAACTAACCGCGGCTAGCCCAGCTTAGCCTTCTAGATCAGTTGATCAGCGTATCCCTAACTTACCCATTAAACAAAATGCATTTCGAAATATCCTTAATCCCATCGTAAAGTTTACCAGTAACATATTATCATATAAATAAAATATTATAAGTAAATACACTCTTATCATCTTGTTTGTACTAATTTATCTGTTTGATAACGTCTAGCTCCACTACTCGACTAATCTGTTATCAGATTAAATTATTACTAGTAGGTATATCTACCTACGTTGTTGTTAAAGTGCGCGTGAATCTTTTCTATATGGCCCTACGTTCACTGGTTTGTTTTTAAACGACTTTAAAAAAACCGTCATGTACGGTGTTTGATACTATTGCGTATTAATCTTTTCAATAAGACCCGGCGTTCACAGGCTTGTTTTTAAACGACTTTAAAAAAAACTGTCATTTACGGTGTTGGATACTATTGCGTATTAATTTTTTCAATAAGGCCCGGCGTTCACAGGCTTGTTTTTAAACGACTTTAAAAAAAACTGTCATCTACGGTGTTGGATACTAGTGCGCATGAATCTTTTCAATAAGACCCGGCGTTCACAGGCTTGTTTTTAAACGACTTTAAAAAAAACTGTCATCTACGGTGTTGGATACTAGTGCGCATGGATCTTTTCAATAAGACCCGACGTTCACAGGCTTGTTTTTAAACGACTTTAAAAAAACCGTCATGTTCGGTGTTGGATATTAGTGCGCATGAATCTTTTCAATAAGGCCCGACGTTCACAGGCTTTGACTCGTTGTGTTGGCAGTGGGGGGACTTTGACTCTTATACTGCCAACCCAACTATTCCTCTTTCGTTTTACAGGGTCGGCAACGCGCAACTGATACCCCTGGTGTTACAAGCGTCTATAGGCTACGGTAACCGCTTACAATCAAGGGATCGTATGCTTGCTTGCCACCTTAGTTAGTATAAAAACAAAAAACTCTCGACATCTCCCGAAGAGAGGAGCAAAATCGTGTCGTGGAATTAATGGACACCTCCATATCCCGCGTTACTGGCTGACGTAACTGTGTCATGAGTGAGCCGTTGCGTACCCGATGATTTATAAACATTCTAACCCCTAATAACAATATGATTGGAAAACATTCACTGAACAATAGCCAGCCACATGTAAATATCATCAGGCGTAAGCAAGCAGAGCGTACTAGAAGCCTGTATTTATAATCAATACACTGAAAACTGATAGTAATTGTTCGCTCAGCTAACTCATTAGCTTAACCTTTTGACAGCCACGTCAATAACGAAAATCCGTGTTCTCTACGCCAAGCGACAAATTCTAGCATCTAATAATAGGTAAAAAAAAAAATAATTATACAAGTATTTATTTGGAACTAAAAACAAGTGGTATGTTTGACGTGCCATGCCGTCGTTGGCGTCGTGAGCAAGTTTTCATTTGACGTCTATTCACGTCCGTAGCGGTCAAAAGGTTAATGGTCTGATAAGTCAAAGTCAAGAGTTCATGGTGGACATCCCAAAAACCCGAACGAAACGCTTCAATATTGATTTCTGACATTTACGCGAATAAGTATTAGACAATGAAATAAAACTACTTTTTACGGATTTTATCCAAATTTCAATAGAGAAGATGGCTGGGTCTTGCCACCTAAATTATGGTTGAGCTACACAATGACTGATGCATGCGTGCCGTCAGTTGGGACTGGTCTACCCCCGTTCTTTTACGCGGGTCTCTATGCTTCTGAGTAAAAGAACACATCGCTGATGTCAAACACCGCCGTTCCAAGAAGTCAGCAGTTTGTGAACATACATTTGACAAGGCCCAGCATTATATCAGATTTGATAAACCACAAATCATTGCGAAGAAAGTCGATACCTACCCAGGATGATTTGTGAGGCTATTGAAATTAAAAAACATCCAAATTTCAATAGAGAAGATGGCTGGGTCTTACCACCTGCTTGGAATAAGATTCTATTAAATCAAAATCCAGGCCTACAACTGCAAGACCAAAGGATACTTACTGTGAGCTCGTTTTGCGTGAATCGGATTGTCAATAATTAAATAACTAAAATACTTCATGATCATGATCATTGAGTATTGTTACTTTAAAAGAGACTATGATTCTCTCAGTTTGTTTCGGCGTTTCTTATCAGAGGTCATCAGCTAGGAAATGCCGGCTCCATCTAGTATTAATTAATAATAAATGTCATTGATCATGTAACAATAAAAATAGCTGTCAGTAATTATATCACCACCTCAGTCTACCCGTGACTATGGACGCTATGAAGTGTCCGAAACGTCGGGATTAATAATGAAGTCAACTTTCATCATGCGTACCGCTGAAATGTGGAATGAGCTTCCTGAGGTGTTCCCCAATAACTATAATCTGGGTGTCTTTAAATCTCGAGTGAATCGGTTTCTTCTAGGCAAGCGCGCGTTCTTGCAAGCTAGGCTATAGCTTAACCTGCTGGCATCTGTTCAACACGCCTGTTTTTTACTGTAAGGTTAGGCAGAGGTGCAAATGCATCCACGTATGTTTAGGTTCAATCTTTATTTTTTTATTATTATCTTCCTTAAACGACGTAGGCATCTGCTAACGGGATTTAGGGAACTATCAAAAATGACGTTGTAAAACATATAAAGATAGAAATAAAGATAGATCTAATAAGCATTGAATACTGTTACTGTCTGAACTTTAAACGAGACCATGATTTATTTATTTATTAAGGAAACTCAACAGCTATTTTAACATTTACATGAGTTCTAAATGTTCACTTCACTATCAATGAACAGCCCAGTAATGAAAGAGCATATGTATACTGCACAGTGATAGCGAGATGATGACAATTGTCTCTTAGCCAATTACAGAGTTCCACGTCATTGATAAAGGTAGATCAACTAGAAAGTAGCGAACAATTATTAGATTCTCTGAGTTTGTTTCGGCGTTTCCGCACAAAGGTCGTCAGCTAGGAAATGCCGGCGCCATCTAGTATTAATTAAATATTGACTTGTTAAAGTGTCTTTAAAAGATTAATATCATTTATCATTTAAAGTATCAATGCTAGAAATATCGCTAGTTAACTAGTTCGGTTAGCAACACCATGGACGACCAAGACGTGGTCAATTTGTGGGTTTGTATTGTGTTCTAGGTCAAGGGCTCTCCACGGAATGCGTCTACAGTACTTACGCGTTGTTACTCCATTAAGAGTATTGCGACATGTATGTCCATGTTCATACATATTCGGTTCAGAAGGCAATTTCTAAGATAGGTACTTCTACAGGCTGTTACAAAACTACCCGTAAAGCCGAGAGGAGGTTAGATGGGGCCTTATATCGAATCCATTCACAATATTTAAGAACAGTAGTAACGCCGTATAACATACCCCAAAAAAGGAAAACAACAACATTTATTAATTAGAAAAACTATTAAAGTAGACAATTATTAGGTAAAATAGGTACGTAGGCCTTTCTGTTAAATTATCTGGTTCCCTGACATGACAGCTGACAAAATATTTGGCTTTGATAATTAATTATATTTTTTTTACAGGGTATTTTGTAACACTTTATATAATATAAACGCAAGTTTGGATATTACCCATATCTAGGTACATACGCCAGCAGGTCAAGCTATCCAAAACTGTCAATATTTCCTAATAGAACATGATCCATATTCCTTTTGTTTTAAAGTTGAAAATCTATCAAAGAAATTTGACAGATTGTGGTAGCTTGATGTGCTGGCCTCTGTATATCCACACATGAAGCATTAAAATACTTTGACTTTGACTTTGACTTTGACTTTATCCAACAAGGTTTTGGAACGAAGTTCCTTATCGCGCGTTGTGAAAGGGGGCTAGACGGAAAAAATTCTTACGAAAAGTTGTCACGACACTTTTTGCTTGTCAACAATATTTAAATTTCGAATTATTGAGTGAATGACAATATTTGAATTTCGCGCGTTGTGAATTGTTGAGTGTATACAGGTATTTTTATTTTTAATTATTAAATTTTAATGAAAGGAACTTCGTTCCATCCGGGTGTCTCTTGACACCTCTCAAGTTTTTTTTGCTGGGTCGTTCGGGTTTCAACTAGCTTCAAGTTATGCGTGCATATGACCAACTAGTTCATGATCATCATCTTCTTCATCAGCCTATGTTAGTCCACTCCTGGATGTAGGCCTCCCCTAATGTGCGCCATTTCACCCTGTCCTCGGCTTTTCGCATCCAGCAGCGTAGATATAGATTCAAAAATAACTAAGTAACATTATTTTATATATATATTTTTTTTTTCTTTCTTCTCTGTTATGTACAAATGTCATTATTCAAATTAGATATCTAGCACTCGCTTCACTGGTGCTTAGCTATGTAGTTCCATGTTAAGACTATTTACTAAGACGTGGATAACGTTGTGGGTTACTCATTGACAAATCCTAATAGCTATAACTTATTTATTAAGAATAGTGTGTAACCGTTTGTATTCCCGAACAAATAAATAAATAAATAAAGCTTCTACCAGCAGTCTTACGCAAATCATCACTCCATCTTGCCGGAGGGCCTCCTACACTACGTTTCCCAAGTCGCGGTCTCCACTCGAGAACACGTCTACCCCAGCGGTTTTCGGTTCTTCTGCAGATAAGGCCAGACCACTGCTATTTCAGCTTGCTAATCCGGTGTGCAAAATTTTAAGCGGAGCTATTGACGCACCTAGCTTGCATGAGCTGTGACAATTTTTCGTACCTGACAATTAAGCAGGGCAAGACAGCATAACTTGTTTGTGGTACCGCGTTGTAGCACGATTTCGAGCCCAATGTCGCGCACGTTAAAGTCGCTCTATGCGCTCCTGGAATCCATTAATGAACTGGATTTGTTTGCTGACGAAGAGAAGGTATTGAAATAAAACTACTTTATACGGGTTTTATTGCGTTATATTGATATAATTAATCCCGAAGTTTCGGACCCTTTACAGCGTCCATGGTCACGGGTAGACTCAAAATCAAAAAATCAAAATAGTTTTATTTTCATATAAACCATATACAGGCACTTATGAAATGTCGAGTCTAGGTGCACTGAGGTGGTGGGCGTCTTGGTATAATCACTGATAGCTACACTACATTTTTGTTAATTACCTATTGGCAATCCGATTCATACAAAACGAGCTCACCGTATCCTTTGATCTTGAGGTATTGCGAGAAAACTGAGTGAAAGACTTCTATTATATTCTATTTTTTTTTTTTCCACAGGATGCAAATATTTGTGTGGATAAAACATGAGTATTTGTGTTTGTCTGGGTGTTTCTTATGTATTATAAGTATGTATTTACAAAAAAAAAGTATATAAGTATTATATCCATTGTCTAGTACCCACAGTACAAGCTCTGCTTAGTTTGGGACTAGATGGTGTTGTGTAAAATGTCCCAAAAAAAAATATTATTATTATATTATATTATTACCTATTAGAAATCTCTCTCTTTCAAAATCTCTCTCTCTTTTATATTTTTGTAAACTGTATGACGTAATCAGTGTAAATGGCTTATTGGTCGTTCTGATACCATAAATATTGCCATAAATGCGCCGGTTTTACCTAATATAACGTAATAAACACTTCGCAAGACACGGTATCCTACAGAAAACCTTGCGTACAGTGAAAGTTCTGCGAGAGACAGAGATGGCGATACACTAAACAGAGACAGAAGTATAGTTGTCAGAATTGTTTGTTACGTGGTATCATTTCGCTCTTATCCAATTGAGGTAAGTAGGGCCTTTAGATGATAGCGTCTACATAAATACATAATATGATCATCACGTCTGTATCTTCTGGGGGTTAGGCAGAGGTGTATGATAGATAAACCACAGTGAGAGTAATTCCACTCGAATTGGAGTTGCCCGTCTGGGGAAGTATCTCCGCCTTGCAGAAAATCGAAGTGAAATAACACTGCTTTAAGCTGTGTTGTGTTGAGCAACGTTGCCAGTGCTCCGCGAGGAAACGTTGTGTTGACAGTGGGGGGGCTTTGACCCTTATACTGCCAACACAACTATTCCTCTTCGGGTCGGCAACGCGCAAATGATACCCCTGGTGTTACAAGCGTCTATAAGCTACGGTAACTGCTTACGATTAGGTGAGCTGTATGCTTCTTTGCCATGTTAGTGGTATAAAAAAAATTGCTGGTATGTTCCCATGTAATAGCGGAAGGTGAGCCTATTCACATTGATTGAGCTCAAATCTAAATAGAGAACATTTTTTTTTTTCAAATAAGCACTAAATTTCTTTCAAAGACATCTAAGATAAAGCCTTCTTAAGGACAAATAAAAAATAAAAAAAAGATGCTACTCAGAATATCATAAAATAAAGGTTCATAATATTATGTATAACTAGCTGACCCCGCAAACGTTGTTTTGCCATAAAAAAAAAATTAGGGGTATGAAAAATAGATGTTGGCCTATTCTCAGACCTCCCCGATAAGCACAAAAAATTTCATCAAAATCGGTCAAGCCGTTTCGGAGGAGTATGGCAACGAAAACTGTGACACGAGAATTTTATATATTAGATATATGTATAGTATAATAATGCTTTATTAAATTCCATGCAAAAACACAATTACAATGCAATTACAACGTAATTCTTTAAGAATTACAAACTTCTAACACTTCCATCAATATACATATATGACACCTGTATATTCGTATTTCAAAACCTTAATCATTTCATGAAAGTATAAGAAATACATAACAAACACACGCCACCGAGATAGATTGTACCTACCACCCTCCAGAATAAAAATTCTCAACCAAAGTCCATATTATATGGTAGTAAAAATATACAATAAGTTACCAAATTATATAAAAAAAGAAACTAAACCAATAATATTTAACAAAAAACTTAAATCATTCCTCACTTACCATTGCTTCTACTCAATTGGAGAATTTTTGAATTAAAACCTAGAAAAGAACTAATGTAACTATGTAAAAATAATATTAAGTACTTACTATATAATAATAATTACTGATGAATATACGTGATTAATATATAGATTATATATAATAAACTAATTATAATAAAAAAATAATAATAATATAATAATAATATATAATAATAATTAATGTAAACCTTTTAGTAATTAATACGGCGATCTACTTCTTTAACTCATCTTTGCATGCTCTCTTTGCATTAATTACTGTAACAATTTAATTGTAATACCTTCAACGTAGACTAATAAAATTAGGCTTGTGTTTAAACACCGCCCAAAAAAGTACCTATTTTACTACCAAAAAAAATCTAAACGGTTACCAAAATGGTCACCAAATTTTTGGCGTTTTGGTAACCGTCTAAATTATACCCCTCAAAATATTGTTATATGTATACACTCAAAACATTCAGATTTGGTTCAGGCACTCGCCGGCCGCTGCCGCGGCACCGCTCGCTTCGCTCGCTCGGCTCGTGCGTTGTGTGGTCACATTTCTAACCTAACCTAACAGATATCTGTATTTAGTGCTCAATCAGTAATTTTGTCGCTCAATCAGTATTTTTGATGCGCGGTTTATTATATTCCATAAAATTATTAGGCCCTCAAATTTTGCAGAGCCTGAAAAAGGCGACTAAGTCTAAGAGAACTATGTTATTATATAACACCTATAATGTACACTTAGTTTGGCAAATAAAAGTATAAATGCTATAACATATTTAAACAAATAAATTATTATTTATGTAAGTATGGACCCCCCTTCGGGTAAAAACCTTCTCCAAAGACGTATAATATATAATGTCTTACATTTATTCAATACTCGCTGCCCCAACGTATATTCTGCGGTCAAAATATAAATCATACAAAAATTTATTTATTAATACTTTATACACAGTTGGTACAAAGGCGGTCTTAATGCCATACGGCATTTTCTGCCAGACAACCTTGGGGTGATGCAGAGACGATAAAACAGTAGATGCACTAGTCAAGTAATACAAGACCACGATTGACAAAACTAAATATACAAATATATTAATTATACATAAATACAAGAAAAACTACATAACATACATATTAAATACAAAAACATACATATATAATATATATAGGTATATATACATATAAGATCAACGTCGAGATATGAATCTGCCAAGGTATTATCTTGAAGATATTTACGTAACTTTACTTTAATAGAAATCTCATAGAATAGAAACTACCATAGAAGGAATTCTGTTTTTCCCGAATTTTCTAACTTGTATTTCCGTAAAAAAATAGCCATAAATAAATCGGTCCAGCCGTTGTCAAGTGATGCACTTACCAATGAACAGCATTTCAGACTAAAAACTACCCGTAAAGCCGAAAGGAGGTTAAATGGGGCCTTATAACGAGTCCATTCACAATATTTAAGTACCGTAGTAACGCTGTATAACATACCCGAAAAAAAGGAAAACAACATTTATGAATGAAAAATAGAAAAACTATTAAAGTAGACAATTATTAGGTAAAATAGGTACGTAGGCCTTTCTGTTAAATAATCTGGTTCCCTGACATGACAGCTGACAAAATTTTTGGCTTTGATAATTAATTATATTTTTTACGGGGTATTTTGTAACACGTTGTATTGATTGCTTTCTTAATAATAAGCAATGATAGCCTAGTAATGTAACCATGAACTGTCAAGTCTCAAGTTCAAATAGTTATCACTGGCAAAAACATCGCGGTGTATGTAGCCTGTCAACCCGCACTAGGCCAGGGTCTATAACTACATTATTATTATTTTTATACCACTAAGGTGGAAAACAAGCATACGGCCCACCTGATGTCAAGCTGTTACCGTAGCCTATAGACGCTTGCAACACCAGGGGCATCACTTGCACGAAGAAGCAGAAGACGAACTCGATAGCAGAATTGTATAGAGGCCAGCACATCAAGCTATCACAAGCTGTCAAAATTCTTTGATAAATTTTCAACTTTAATACAAAAATATAAGGTTCATATTCAATTGGGAAAATTTGACAGTTTTGGATAGCTTGACCTGCTGGCTAATCGCGCTTTTTTTATAGGTACTCTTAATATGAGTCATATTTATCATAAGACCAATAGACGTAGGTACTTGTACACGGCACTAAATATGTAACTTTATCGTTCGAATCAATTAACTTTTGTAAATATAATACTTAACAAATACGAGTGTGCAAATTGCACCCGACACTGATATACAAGACTCCCAGTGTATATTGAACTGCGGCGCAACTTGGAACTGTTTAAAAACGTATTGAATTTGACGTTTAGTTGACGTATTCGTTCGCTAGTGGCGCCACGTGAAGTGTCAAGTTATATTGGAAATTATGTCTTCCACTTAGTGTTATTTCAATAATGTTGTGTGTTACACTTGATTAAGTAATTGTGTTTAAAATCAGTGTTTGAATTAATTTTTGATTCATTCTACGGTTCCGGATAACATTGGATATTTTTGTAATTTCCTGA
The DNA here is from genome assembly GCA_964056405.1 of Acronicta alni. NCBI lineage: Eukaryota > Metazoa > Arthropoda > Insecta > Lepidoptera > Noctuidae > Acronicta > Acronicta alni. Next base: position 7,700,380 of record OZ043942.1, read on the forward strand.
CGAAATAGCGCGTCTTATTTAGAGAAACTGTGACCCTCGAGAGGGTCGTAACAATAATTTCCCTATTGTATCAGCTAATTAATCCTTGATAAGTTAACGTGAATTCATGTTAGATTAAAAGCGTAAAAACCGCGGGAAATTCTGTTTCTATTTTTTTTTGTGGTGATGTGTTATCTTACAATATTATCGTCAACCTCCTTTTTTCGGTACCTATGGAAAATCCTCACTTATCATCTGCCACCCGGGGAGCTGGCACGCTATGTCGGTCTCGTATCGACTAAAACCTGACTTGCCTTTGATCAGGGCCAATAGGTTCTTTTGCTTAAATAATAGACTGATTTTTTTAAGGTGGCAAACAAGCATACGGCCCACCTGATGTTAAGCTTTTACCGTAGCCTAAAGACGCTTGGAACACCAGGAGTATCACTTGCGCGTTTCCGACCCTGTAAAACGAAAGAGGAATAGTTGGGTTGGCAGTATAAGGGTCAAAGACTCAAAGTTCCCCACTGCCAACACAACGTTTCTTAGGAGAGCTGGCAACCTTACACCGTAAGGAACACAACTCGGCTCAAAGTCAATGCGTTTCAAATAAGAATAGGACTGACCTCCAGCCATCTTGTGACGTCATAGCTGTCAATTCAAACCAGCTAGGTAGGGTGAGCAAAACAGATATTTTTGAAATCATATTTTTTATGTATTCAAAATATTCCACTGATTGTTATTTAGAAGAAAATTAGACCCGTGTTTATAATAAAACTAAAGTTATCGTTGTCTTGAAATATATCCCTTTTTTTGGTTTTTATTTTCGATTCATTTGACGTAGTTAATTTCTTTTTCCAATCGTCACCGGTAATTGAATCAATAGTTTCCAGTGTTAGATTCTCAATTTGTCTTTCTAATTGTTGAACATTATTGTCAGCTACCCTACGCTTATCAAGTGCCAGGTATATTCAATTGGATTTAAATAACAATTATAGGGTGGCAGCTTCAAAACTTCAAAGCCATGGGAGTTTAAAATATTGTTTATAATATAGTTTTTTGGCAGATTGTGCCTTTTTATTAACTCGGAGAGTTCCGGATTTGGTATTACTGCTTATAAATGTATTATGAAGTTTTAAAATTTTAAACGATACAATTAATTTTCTTTGCAAGCTGTACTTTTTTGACAGATCGGGGTCATTCAAGGTCATTGACATTCCTATTCTTATTTGAAACGCATAGTAGTGTTATTTCACTTCGATTTTCTGCAAGGCGGAGAAACTTCCTTGCCTGTTGCCTGCAATTTCACCCACATCCCAAAAAGCTTTTTGAGACAAAAGGTAGCCAACATCCTTCTCCAAGGTTTAATACCAAATTTCATCAAAACCGGTTCAGTGGTTTAGGCGTGAAGGCAGACAGAGTCACTTTCGTATAAAATATTAGTAAGGAAGGAGTAGCAAGATTTGTTGAAAGATTTATGTAATTTCCATACATCTTCTTTCGTTTTGAACTTTCGAATTTGGATTGCAACTTATCTAACCCCCCATATTTACAGATAACCGATTTAAATTAACGAACTTTTCTGTCAAACTTGACAGTTGTAAGTTTCGAAAAAGGAACACAAACACAGCTTTATCATTTCAGTGTTATATAGTGGAAGTGTTGTGTGAGTGAGACAGTGGTATAAGTTTACGTGTTTAACGCTAAGTGGGAGGGAGCCAACATGATGTCTCGTGGCGTAAAGTATCAGCGGCTCGATGATCTGGAGATCGGGTAAGGAATATTTTATTTATTGAATAATATTTAATAACTAGCTGGCTGGGCAGACATTGTCCTGCAACACGATTGTAGCGCCACCTATCGATCCAATTTCTAAATCTAAACCATCAAGGAATCTATTCAAACATACATAAATAATTGACGACGTCTGTGGTTCGCGTGTCGGACTGCTGATCACGAGGTCGTGGGTTCGATTCCCACTGGGTACAAATATTTATGTGATGAACATACGTGTTTGTGTTGGTCTAATACCCATATAATGTCTAATACCCATAGTACGAGCTCTGCTTAGTTTGGGACTAGATGGTGCTGTGTAAAATTAACTAAGAATATTTATTATTATTAATTTTATCAAAATCGGTCAAGCTGTTTTAGAGTTTTAGCGAAACATCCAAACATCAATTGATTTTTATATATTATATAAGTAGATAACGCCATAAAATCTGTTTCAAAAGTAGTTTTATCCAGGCAGTTTTAGTTCTAAAAGTGAATTATTAAAGTCTATTTCATTATCATCAACTAATTATCGTTATCGGTCACCGAGTCCCCCAAACTGGCGTTACTCACTATCAAGAGAGTTAATACTAATATTTATTTAGATTAAGCTGATAAACGCCAACCCGCACTAGATCAGCGTGGTGGACTATAGCCTAATCGCTCTCATTCTGTGAGAAGAAACCCGTGGCCAGCAGTGGGACAGTACTTATATAGGTTGATGATGATGATGATGATAAACATTAGTCGCCTTCTTCTTCGTCTCTACACCCCTGACAGAGTGGTCGTGGTCTTAACATCAGGGCCGTTGGCACGCTTCACAATCTATCTCCACTCCTCTCGCACCGCAGCCTTTCTGGTACAATCTTGCCGTGGACCATCGCATTGGTGATCTTTTTTTATACCACTAAGGTGGCAAATAAGTATACGGCCCACCTGAAGGTAAGCGGTTACCGTAGCCTATAGACGCTTGCAACACCAGGGGTATTTTGCGCGTTGCCGACCCTGTAAAACGAAAGAGGAATAGTTGGGTTGGCAGTTTAAGGATCAAAGTTCCACTACTAATACAACGTTTCATCGCGGAAACCTTGCTCACCGTAAGGACCACAACACAGCGCAAAGAAGTGTTATTTCACTTTGGTTTTCTGCAAGGCGGAGGAACTTCCCCAGTCGTGCAGCTCCAATTTGAGTGGAATTACTCCCACTATTCCTACCTCTCTTAGATCTGCCACGAGCGCTTGTGCCGTTAACTTCTCTTGTACCATAGGCGTTCCACAGCAACGTTATCTCGCCTCGAAACATGACCGTAGAAAGTGAGAATTCGACCTTGGACGATGGAAGAAGGAAGATTAGTCGCCTACTATTAGGTAAATACAAATATTTTGTCCGTGTAAACCCAAAACTCGTGGCGTAGCTGCCGAGCGCTCAGCCGATACCTATTACCAAAGAATAAGAAAACCTTTTCAAAAGTGTCTAGCTAGACTGATAAATAGACTCGACCTTTCAGTATTTCATAAGAAATTGAGGTCGTTCCAGCCTAACCATATGCGGGTGAATACTTATATACGCCACAGCGATTCTATTAAGCTTTAATGAAAAATTCCCCGCATACCGTCACGTCGAAGCGTAGGAGTATCCCCCACGCGTAAAAGTCCCCCACCCACAGTCGTGACGTCACGCCGGCCCACGTCAATACGCGCGATATTGATTTATTTGAATTGCGAATTTAGAAGCAAGCGGACGTGTTTGATTTTGTTTGACGTCTATGTTTAAATGAAATGATATTCATTTATTTATGTACACACTTAGAAACTAGAAAGGAGCCAGCTTAGGACTATTTAAAAACACACATAAAACAGCTCAAAGCAGTGTTATTTCACTTCGATTTTCTGCAAGGCGGAAGTACTTCTCCAGTCGGGCAGCTCCAATTTGAATGAAACTACTCCCACGATGCCTTAACTCTCTCAAAAGAGTTTCAGAGAGGTTCAGAGATCATTCCGAATGCAGTGACGCTGTTGTCAAAACTGATAACGTTAAGAGGATAGTGCTTTACGTGTCAGATAAAATGGCTTATCATACTTTTATTACCTAGTGATCCCAATGTCATGTAGTACCTACTTAGATAAAAATAAATGATTAAAATATTAGGAAAAGACACCATATTAGAAGCCTGGTAGTGTCATCTTCACCAAACGAAATAATATTTTTAAATAAGTAAGTTATAAAATACAAAAAAAAAAGCAGTGATTGCCATTAGACTGCCAAGTCAAAGGTTCGAGTTCGAATCCAAGGCACGCACCTCTGACTTTTCGAATTAACGTATTAATAATTAATGATCACTTGCTTATACAGTGAAGGAAAACATCGTGAGGAAACCTGCATGTCTTACGAGATTTTTCTCGGCGGTGTATGAAGTCTGCCAACCGGCATCTTTGAGAGGAGACCCGTGCCCAGCAGTGGGACAGTACCTATATAGGTTAATGATGATGATTATAAAATACAACACTGTGATTATAAAATTTATCTAAGCACAGTAGAGATAATCACAATTGACATTGGAACCTGCACACTTGGATATTATCAGTACCAAGTCAAGTCAAATATTTTACTTCAATTAGACCATTAAAATAGCACTTTTGAAAAGTCAAAACTATGTAGTTGCACAGTTCCAAAAAGTGGGTCTTATAGAGAAAAACCGGCAAAAAATTCCATAGACACAGTCATTAGAAAAAGAAAATACCTCGTCACTCTAGAGGTCCTAAGTTTGATGCCCAGATCGAGCAGTGTTATTCGGTTTTTCTATGAAATTCTCAGTACCTGCTCGGCGTTTAGAATTGTGCTCGGTTAATGGCAATTGGCCCCCCTATTTTACATGGACCTAAACATAACGGCGCACTGTGGATGCAGGTACATGGGTACACCTCTGCCTAACCATTAGGGTAATACGTATACTTGTTCTACCCTCTCCACATAATCATCGTCATCATCATATCCGGCACAGGAAGCACTGCTGAACAAAGGCCTCCCTCATAGACTTCTAGAAAAAGACGATGAGGATGAGGTAACATATCCCAAAAAAAAGGACATAACAATTGAGAACCTTCATGGAAAAACACGAATTCAAACGGCGAACGCACGTGCTATTCGTAACGGAACTGTCAACACTTCCCGCGCAAATTCTGTGCGCGCCAAAAACAAAGCCGCCATTGTTTGGTAAACATAGATTATGAAACTATTTTGTGGTGCTTGAGAGCAGTGTGATGATTTTTTAACGTCTATTAATACGTGTGTTTAGTGCTGGGGTTTAAAAAGAAATTGCCTGTGAGAAATTCAGGGTAATTATGTCACATTTACATGTAAAATTTACAAAGAAATAAGGTGTGTATTAAGTATAATTTTTCCGTCTGCGCAAGAGGTTTTAAACCTTTATTGGTATAAAACCTCCTTTTCGTTTCCTTAGAGATGTCCACGTCGGTACGTATTAAGAGAGTCACATGAATGTGGAGGGATAGAAGAGTAGTGACGCAGTCCAAATAAAAAATAGATGGATTGTATTGAGGACGATATGATAGAAAAAGGAGTGAATTACGTTGTGGCAGGGATGAATGGGAGAAAATAACCTGCTACGTACCATCGACACGAATAAGAAGTGAAAGTGTTTTCAGAATCGGATCATTCGTTCCTGAGATAACTCTCTATCAAAGACAAAATGGTAATCTATTACATTTCTCCAAATAGAAAGAAATCACTGTTTATTAAACATGACAAAGAGAGAGAAATAATCAAATTGGGATCAAAATGGTTGTACGAGAATGTTCCCAATATATCTTTACTGTCTTTAAACTTAATCTCAAAAACAACAACAATTTTTACCACTTAAAATATTAGTAATTATACAAGCTGGAGACGATGCGACCAAAAAGAAATGCTTCGTAAAATTTAGCATGATACCGATGACAGATGTCAAAAATTCATACATTATTCAACGATTTTTCAAGTGTCTTTTTCGAATTATTGACTCCGTCCTGCTGCCATAGAGCTCAAGATATATTTTACAAGGTACCTATAACATAAGCTGTGATAAATTGCTGTACTAGCTGATGCCTGTTTCACCCTCAATCTGAAGGAATTTTGGAGACAAAATCTAGCCCACACGGTCCAAGGTCTAATCTATCTCTATACCAAATTTCATCATAATCGGTTCAGCTGTTTAGGCGTGAAAGCGTAACAGACAGATAAAGTTACTTTCGCATTTATGTTAGGAAATAAGGATTAATGTATCCACTCTGTAGAAGTATACATTTACGTAATCAAGTCATTGATCAATTAATATTTTTTAACGACTGTATGATTATATGCTAAAAGAAAGGAGTTTGACTACCTTGGTTGGTATCTACCTACTCGTAATCAAAACTGTCAACTTATGCTTTATGTGATTTTGTTTGAATTATATTGAAAAAAAAAATTGTAGGCACACAACAGAATGTCATTTGCTGTAATAATCGCCTTTCTTTGTCCACGTTCATTCATAGTTACAAAAATGTGACAAATGGTGAGTAACTACAACTTATACACCTTTTTAAATGCTTCTCAGATCACAGGCACACGCGCCGCTTGATAGTAAGTCAATGTCGCTAGCTACATTGCCCTTCAAACCGGAACACAATAATTTTAGCATATTATTGCACTGCACGCACCGGAAAACGCAGCATAGGACGGCCTCCATCGAGATGGGTGGACGACCTGGTAAAGGTCGCTGGGAATCGTCAGAAGCTTGCTTCATGTAACCGGTCCTTGTGGACTTCTGTGGGGGAGGCCTTGTGGACCTCTTATGCCTAATATAATGATGATTAATATTGCTAAGTGGTAGAATACTTAACAATGCCACCGATAAATGATTACTCTACCTTACTACCTAAAAGGTTGGTCTATAATTCTTCTCATTCCACCATTGTTACCACCACATATGCTAACAACAAATACCTTTTTGTTATCGGATGTTGCCCACTAACACTTGGAAACGTTGCTCCACAAAAAGTAACTACGGTATGAATGCACCTTTACGTACTACGCGGATAGTGTGCTGTTCGGCTCGAGATTTTAGCATAAAGCAGCATCTCAAAGGGCTACAAAGAAATCGCGATCGAACCCATAACCCGTAGAACAGAAGATCACTCGACTAACGCGCCATTAAGTTGTCGAAATTATGTTATGTATAGTTAGTTACATACTCAGTTCGTACACCTTGCTACTCACACTGTAAATAACCACCTTGTTTAATCATTAACTGTTTGATACACACCAAAAGTTTATAATACCATAACCGCAAACATTATTATATCTAAAATAAACTATGCATTATGTATTCAATCTAGGCATTTGATTTTTTAAAACAGTCCGCCATCTTTGTTTTATTTCGCGCGCTCGAACGCTATTGGGCGGTTGTCCTAGTTTCTTTTTTTGGAACTGGATTTCAAGGCACTAGTCATGTAAGTAATGCCTTCTCTTTTTTTTTATTAATATTTTTACGCACAGGACAGGTTTTGTTGTATTTTTTTTATTAATCGTAGTGACAGTAAGGCATGACAGAGCGTCTTCATCCTGTGCCATTGTCTTTAACCCAGATTCCAATTATCACATCCTGCAAACGTGATGATTATCATTTAAATCCTCGAAATAAAGGATCTTGCATTTAATGAATATTATCGTTTATTATTCGATTATGATTCTCGATTTCAAATGGGCTTGATTTGGCATATCATCAAAATTAAATGATGATAATCCTTGTTTTGTCCAATTGAAAGCTGCACTAGTTGGGATGGTTCTTAGCCGCATCAGGGCAGACCCAGTCAAGATCATCAACTAAGTACCTACTTATTTAAATTTAATAAAATGTTATTCTGAAACACAGTTTTGAATAAACCTAGATCAGGCAGGATGTTTTTTATAGTTTTAACTAGGTAGCTGTTGCCAGCAGTTTCACTCGCGGCCCAAAAGAACTTTACCGTCATCCTGTTGGGGACGCGTAGTTATTCACAATTTCATTGGTTTCAATTTTGTTTTCGCGGAACTCTATTTTTTTTTTCTAAAATAAAAGTTAAGTACCTAAGTTACTACTTATAACGTCAGTGATAGTCCCGTTAAAATTGGTCCAGCCGTTTCAGAGATTAGCTGGAATAAACAGACAAACAGACTAACATTTATTTTTATGTAAGTACTGCTAGTAATACTTTCATTTGCATATTGAAAAGCTATTCATTTGGAATTACAAACAGACATTTCAATTTTATTTATGTGTATAGATTTAATTTGTTTTTTTTTTCTTGCACTACTGATTTTAGTTATTTTAGTTACTTAAATACAATTTCATTAAAGGCCTTATTAACACCATTTTAATTTCTACTACCAACTAACTTTTTATTTTTATATAAGTACTTAGTGTTTTTTTTTTAAAGTTAGTAAAATACATTTTAATTTATTTGTTATTCTAGAGCTAGTCTAAATCTAGGAGTGTGTTGCCTATAAGGGTTTTATGAGAACAAAGGTCTCTATCTCTCTACATAATATATTTTCACTTAGGTATTATATTTGTAGGTCGGTAACGACCTAGAGCTCTACCCACGAGCCCCAATGATCTCCATTTTCTAATACACATGTTGAGTGGCATTTTAATTGTGTAGTATGTAGGTACTTAGGTATCGATAATCAACAAGGACCAATAACAACGATTTTTACGACCGAGTTGAAGTTAGCTCGTGCGAACTTCAAGCCGGACAAAAAGATTGGCGAGAACTGTATTACATACAGTTCTCGCCAATCTTTTTGAATCTCTTCAGTCTGTTTGTTACGCTTTCACGCCTAAACTGCTGAAGCAATTTTTATGAAATTTGGTACAGAGATTAGAATTTGTGTAGGATATACTTAGGCTGCGTTTTGTCTCAGAAAGAACTTTGGTATCCGTGTGAAAGTGAGAGCTACAGCTAATAGACTATAATCAGAATTAAAGGCTCGATACATTATAGTTACTTATCTCAGACGTTATTTTTAAAAATATGTCTTATCCTAATTACATAGATTACTTATCGTAGGTACCTACACTCTTTAAGAGCGGATATACTAAATCGGCTCAAGTTAATTATAAAGTATTTCAAACGGAAATAATTTAAAGGTAAATTAAATAGAAGTACATTATTCCAATAAAAACAATTAAAATGTATTCATGTCATGACTAATAAATACCCAACACTAACTTCACACGACACTACAAGAGATGGATGTATCTTAAAGCGCTGTAGCGGCTGCAAAGATATACCCGTCTATTTAACTGTTTATTGCACACAGCGCTGTAAGCGTATTAAGTGTAAGCAATTTGCACTCCGCACGACGTTATGAACGCGCTCTTTGCAGTCTGTTGATAATATTCAAATTTCGAACAGGGAACAAGAAACTTGATTTTTTTATTTTTTTTTCTCTGAATTGTGACGTGTGAATCTTATGTGAATTAGTGCTGTGAATTTTGTACGCATATTATTCTGGTGTTGTGGTCATTATCTTATCAGTGCTAAGATAATATTGTGTGAAATTTCAAACGTTTATTTTACCTATAATTCGCGGGAACTGTTATGTATTAAATTGTGATTTATCACTAAAAAGTTTGTATAAAAATCAAAGTATTACTGAATTACAACTATATTACACTGAAAAATTAAAAATAAGAAAAGACTTCAAAAATACAGATCATAATTATAAATACTGTAATAATATTAAAAAAAAATGAAATATTTTAATAAAACTATTTTTGAAAAACGTCATCTTACGACGATGGATATTTTTAAATTGGGCCACTTGCGTCGTATATCATCAAACCAAGTAAAACGGTAAGTACATTATCATTCTAAGTATTGTTTAATAAGTAAACAAATATGACGGAATTATAAACAATATGACTCAGTTTGACGTTCTTAATTTAAAGAAATATCTTTGAGGCTTGTTGCTCTTTTAACCTAATTCAAAATTTCGTTCGAGAATTGAATGTGTTGAAGACCAAAAATAAAATATTTGTATATAGGATATCCCTTAAACAATTTATATTTTAGTTTGAATAGGTTACCCTATAAGTATACAAATATTTTATTTTTAGTGTTTCAGATTCTCGCTAGGTACTGTAGAGGTCGCTACCAGGAGTCAGTATAAGACTGGCTGGTTTAAGAAGAAGGAAGAAGTAATCATTTGAATTTGATTGTAGAATGTTTAGTCAAAGTGATTAATGGTTGTCAGTGAGAATTCCCTTGACCTTTGAAGAATAAATTCGCAGAGTACCTTTTAACCGAGAGTTTCTTTGAATAAGCCTCCTAGGATCCAGGATCCTACAGTACCTAGTTCTTTGTTTTTTTGTTATTTCAATGTTATACTGGGTTCGTTGCCCAAGACGCAGTGTTTTTGTGTTTTATTAATGTAATACTCAGTAGTGGCTCGTGGCGAACACCACAATATACTATGTACCAAATTTTTTTTTTTTTACCGGAACATATACACTTAGAAACTAAAGCATATACTTACTAAACAGAGATAACTACAATAGTATATATCTATAACTTTAGCGCACTTATCAACGCCCATCTCCACAGAAATGATAACATAGTTCCAGATTAGAAACAAGCGAGAAGGAAAAAAATTGTTAAGTATATTATATTATCTCTATCACCCATTTGATATGCAAGGTTAAGCCGCGTGAGCCGTGGTTAGTCTGTGGATAAGTAACCATTTTTAATACATCGAGACTCTTCCATGTCTCGTAGAGTACGTAAAACCGACGTGCGACGGTCCTGATTGTCATGAGAAAATAACATGACATGACATTTCAAGTCATCATATTCATTCCTCAAATCATACGCACCGACAAAACACAGAGTGTTACGATTTCCAACACAGCCAGATGACCTGGTAAAGGTAGCTGGAAGCCGTTGGATGCAGGCGACATATAACCGGTCCTTGAAGATGAAGTGGCAAATGCTGAGTTAGGGTCCTTTTTTGTCCTCACGAAACAACTTTTTAATAGTTTTAGATATTTCTAATATATAAAATTCTCGTGTCACAGTTTTCGTTGCCATACTCCTCCGAAACGGCTTGACCGATTTTGATGAAATTTTTTGTGCTAATCGGGGAGGTCTGAGAATAGGCCAACATCTATTTTTCATACCCCTAAATTTTTTTTTTATGGCAAAACAACGTTTGCGGGGGCAGCTAGTATTTATATATATATTTTTTTAAATTAAGTTTTCTGTTTTTTTTTACGTAGTTTATTGTGTTTATTAATTGTTGTCTGTGAGGATAAAATAAATATGTTTCTTTCTTTCTTTTCTTTCCTTGTGTAAGTCTATGGGGGAGGCCTTTGTTCAGCAGAGGACTTTCTGTGGCTGATATGATAATGATACTCATTCTCCTGCTAACATGTCCAAAAGCCGACAACCAGTCTATCCTCAGTATATCGATATTTTCCGGAAATTGGGTTGCGGATGTCTGATGGCAGTCGCTTCGTGTAAAACACTGATATTCAGCCGCATCTGGTTAGACTGGGAGCCGACCTCAACATAGTTGGGAAAAGCCTCGGTGGTTGATGACTCAGTAGCAACTCAGAGTCTGAATTCTCGGCCGGTTAATGGCAATAGGCTCGCCGCCTGACTTAGGACCTAAACATTCCGGCGACTGATAAATAATTAGGTACACAGGTCAGCACATCAAGCTACCCCAATCTGTCAAATTTCTTCGATGGATTTTCAACTTTAATGCAAAACAATAAGGTTCATGTTCGATTGGAAAATTTTTACAGTTTTGTATAGCTTGACCTGCGTGCGTCTGTACTTTAAGAAGCTGATTTTGCAAGCACTCCAATTAGCATCACGGATATAATTAGTTGAAACCCAGCCTTTAACTACAAACTCTTAAGATAACTGTAGGTACAGACGCCAGCAGGTCAAGCTATCTAAAACTGTCAATTTTCCCAATTGAATAAGAACCTTATTATTTGGTGTTAAAGTTGAAAATCAAACAAAGAAATTTGAGAGATTGTGGTAGCTTAAAGTGCTGGCCTCTGTACTATAGCTAACTAACTATTTTCCGTTTAGACACAGGTAAACTGTAAAACTGATTAGCAACATATTTTACTATGTGTCACTAATCGATCTCAAGGTCTCCACGAGACAGGCTAGACCTAGTGTGGATGTGTCACTAATCGATCTCAAGGTCTCCACGAGACAGGCTAGACCTAGTGTGGAGACCACTAGTCAAAAATTTCCTTTATTCACTAGGCTAAATTAGAAATAACAACTAGACTAAGGAAATGTAAAAGAACAATGTTTACTGGCAATAAATGATTATTATTAATGATTATTATTATAGATTAACGACCCTATTATCCCAACGAAACGAAAGATTGTAGCCAACAACACCAGTGGTATCACTCGTTGTCATCTTGACACCTCAGTTGTTAAGTCTCGTATGCCAAGTAATGTCACGTGCTAAATTGCCCTTCAAACCGGAACACAATAATGTTTATTTATTTATTAAGGAAACTCAACAGCTATTTTAACATTTACATGAGTTCTAAATGTTCACTTCACTATCAATGAACAGCCCAGTAATGAAAGAGCATATGTATACTGCACAGTGATAGCGAGACGATGACAATTGTCTCTTAGCCAATTACAATCTCCCTTGTAATAAATTGACAACACCGGCTACTCTGTCGAACCTACAAATTAACGAATTGAAAAATCATGTTTTCATAAAATAATAGAGGTTAAATAACAAAACTTACCGATGTAATGTGATCTTAGTGTAATTATACGGTTTTCCCACATAATTGCGACACAATTTGACAGCACATACCGACATAATTAATTATTTTTCGAGAACTCCACACCCTGAAGTGATCCAAATGACACTGACGTAAGTGAGAAGAGAGTACCAATTTTAGTAGACTTTATTTGGGCCGTTCTGTACGTGTCAATGTGGCATCTAGACAAGTATATAATCAAAGGTTGGAGTATTACCTACGTCACAATAATATGGTAACATTATAAGTATTACCCGCGATAGAGTCAAGAATGGGTTGAAGTATACGTAACGGGGCACTGGGGAAAAAAGACTTGGAAAATAACATTTTTTTTTCTAAAATTGTTTATTTTCTCGATTCTATCGTATAGAACACCTAAAAGTAAGGCGAAAAGCATATGGGTGATGTTTGTCTCCGACCAACCGTTTGTCGTAAAAGCGATGTCGAAGGGATTGTATTATAAAGGCGTCAGGGACTTGGAAAATCATGTCATGCTTGCAAAGGAGGCGGCGGAAAGGGAGAGAGAATTGTCCACCTCTCTCCCGATCCGTAGTAGACGCACCGGGCGCCGGAGGGCGCAGACAGACCTCCGGCCTCCATGAGCTGTGGCCTGCGGGCGGTTGAATTGGGGGACTCTGCCGCCCGACCAGACAATGGCCCCAGTAGGCGGCACGCTTTTAACGAAGCGTGCCTAAACAGTATGCGAGGAGAGGCCTCGCTTATCGACGGGGTCCAGCAACACTGGACCACAGCCTGTCATGGTCGTGGCGAATTTAGCGGATCCCATGGCCATGACAATAGGGCAGGTGAAGGCAAGTGCGTTTTTTAGTCGGTATGAGTCCGACATACCCTGCCACCTCCCCGGGTGGCGGAGGACCCATGAGGATTTTCCGTACTATAAAAAAAATATATATATTTTTGATTCGTATCCCCGTTTCGTATCCACTGACCCAAGAATGGTGTGCATTCTTGGGTCAGTGGATACGAAACGGGGCACTATGTACGCAACGTAAGTGAAGTACGTACTAGGTACGCAATACCTAGGTATATTTGAAGTATGCAGATATACGAGTACTTAAAATACTGTTGAAATCACATGTCCTAAAGGTTAAGCGGTTAAGCTAGAAGGTTAAGCGGTTAGTCTTTTGATGGGTGACCTATCCTAAAACATCGTGACCTCTCCATGCCTCAATCAATAGTGGTAGTCAGAAGCTCAATAAGCCTGACAATCAGTCTATCCTCAGGGTATCGGTATTAGCTACCCAAAAATTGGGTTGCTGATATTCAGTCGCATCTGGTTAAACTGGAAGCCGACACCAACATACTCGGGAAGAGGGTCGGAGAATGCCATTATACGCTCCGTGACCTCGAATAAGATGGTTATCAGTGAGACATGATCAGCTGACTGATAAAAGTATTAGAGATAGCATTGAGTTCGTAATGATAAACAGAATAGAGTCAATTCATGCTCGATAAGTTGTGTCAACTCTCGCTGTCTCTCCTGATCAAGGAAGAAGAAAGATAGAAAAAAATATATTTCTTGGGAAAAGAATGAGATCATCATCAAGCCATATAGGTACTGTCCCACTGCTGGGCACGGGTCTCCTCTCAGAATGAAAGCTGGTCGCATGCCTTTTTCTCATATTATTACTATGGAACGCATCAGTTTTAAGTTAATTGCCTCTCTCTATCTCAATATGACGAATCCATCTATTAAAAGAATAATCGTAAAAAAATAAAATTGTTGGATCTGTGACTGTCTCATTGTGATAAGAAATAAGGTCAACAATACTATAGGTAACGCTTAAAGGTATAACATGACAAATTTACGCTCTGTGCTGATTTAAAAAAAAGATTGAAACCGTAGTATGACCTACTTTTCATTTTCCTTTGGTCTGGGACACCAAGATGTGAGGTCGACTGGTGTGTGTATCCAAATGAATAAGTTGTGTGATGCATGTATCTAAACAGATTGTTTGAACGAGAAGGAAATGAGGGAAAGGGACAAGAGATCATGACGAGAGAGAACCGGAACGTGGGGTTGGAATGATCGGAGGAGTAAGAGAAAAAGAGATATTTGGATGATTAAGAAAAAAAAACTGTATGTTAACTATGCGGCCATAGCATCAGTTGAAAATGGCACCGTATTTTGGCACACGCTATGTTATGTTATTTATTTGTTTTAAACTTTTTATTTTTATTTGTGTGTTACAGTCAAACGGGGTGAATCGAAACAAAACTTTGAAAGGGATTTTTAGCTTTACTTATTATAGTTTTTTGGAAAAAGGGACTCTATAAGTGTTTCTAAATTATAATAAACCATTAGAAGACTTTGTTGGCATCAAACTATAATAATTACAGCTGAAAAACAAAACTTTGAAAGGGATTCAAAGTTTTGTCTCGATTCATCCCTGCATTCCTATTCACCCCGTTTGACGGTATCTTGTTAGGGGTACAAAATAAAAGTTTTTAAAAGTTTATTCTTTCTTTTTATTTCGCTAGAAATAAACTAAACTTAGATAAGAGTTTATTTTTATCCCAATGAGGTGGCAAACAAGCATACGGCCCACCTGATCGTAAGCGGTTACCGTAGCCTATAGACGCTTGCAACAACCAGGGGAATCACTTGCGCTTTGCAGACCCTGTAAAACGAAAGAGGAATATTTGGCTTGGCAGTATAAGTGTCAAAGTCCCCCCCACTGCTAACGCAATGTTTCCTCACGGAGAGGATTTTCCGCACTGTAAAGGAAGCAGTTCTTTTTTTAATTCTGTTTTAAATGACTTTCCTTACTGGCCGTTCATATCGTAAAATAGCATGTCGGTGTAGTTAACAATATTCCTTGATACTTTACTCGTCTTTGTTATACCTAAGTACGTGACCACGGTTTTCCTTGGTTGTTTTTCTCGCATAAAGCCTTGTTGTATTTGCTTTTTATCGGTTGATAAATTATGTTTATCCTCCTAATGGACAGTTCTGACTCACAACACACAACAAAAAATATGCATATGTTTATACAGGATGTAACGGTATACATCGTCATCAGTTATCTTTGAAACCATAAGTGTGTATTTTTAATTATTATCGTAATTAAATAAACATAATTAATAATAATTAAAACAACAACAATAAACCTTTTGACCGCCACGTCAATAACGAAAATCCGTGTTTTCTACGTCAAGCGACAAATTTTAGTATTTAATAATAGGTAAAAAAAACAACAAATTTTTGTATAGGTATGTATTTTGAACTAAAAAAAAGTGGTATTTTTGACGTGCCATGCCGTCATTGGCGTCGTGAGCAAGTTTTCATTTGACGTCTATACACGTCCGTGGCGGTCAAAAGGTTAAGCGGTAAGCGGAGACGCCACCAACACCAGTGGTATCACTCGCGATGTCATCTTGAGATCTCAGTGTTAAGTCACTGGCAACATCGGGGCATAACAGAAGGGACAAAGCCCAAGCTGTCATCGGAGCCCTTACAGGGCATTTTTGAACGAATGACATGCTCTATAAAATAAAGCTGGCTTTAAATAATTATTGTAGAGCTTGTGGTGAATTCAGGGAAACAATGCAACACATCTTGTGTGATTGTGACGTCCTAGCGATGAAACGGATGAATCAATCAAAATCAAAATAGTTTTATTTTCATATAAACCAGTCATCTCGGCAACGGATACCCGAAGCCAGCAGACTACAGGTTCCTTCCTCTTAGTAGGGCTAGCCTTCATGAACCACGTCTTTGAAGAGTAAGGAATCTACCATGCTGGGGACAACACAATAGATCACATTTTGTCGAAGTGTTGCTGGCCATACCAGCCCCCACAGATAAGTCACTAGAAAACGAACAGATAAACGTTTAATTTAACAGTCTCTTTCTCTTGTCCACAGAGAGTCCAGCACAGACCTAGTGGCGGTGCGGGTACCCATCAATGGCATGACCTGCCAGTCGTGCGTGCGCAGCATTGAGGGGTCCGTCAGGGAACTGCCTGGCATCCAGTACGTTAAGGTACGAAACATGTATTAATCAGAACGACATCCACTTTCTCCCGATCCGCCATTTTTTTATAGTACGCAAAATCCTCATGGATACTCATGGATGGGGAGGTCGCAGGGTATGTCGGACTCATACCGACTAAAATCCGCACTTGCCTTCTCCTGCCCTATTGTCATGGCCATGGGATCCGCGAAATTCGCCGGAAAAAGAGAACTAGCCAAACCCGGTTTCGAACAGACATGCACTTTTTTCCAAGTCATACATTGCTGCACTTAACTACATGACCTGATAGAGCTTACCACCTAGAAACACTTTAGAGAAGCTATCTAGCGTCGGTACTACACGGTTAAGAGGCACAGTAACCCATCAGCGTTCAAGTTTAGCTAATGTTTCTTCGAGTTCAGTGTTTTTCAAAGTATTTAAACACGCGACCCCTTTACAAGTAAAAAAAATTGGCGACCCCCCAGGTCTGTCTGTCTATGTCCTTCAACTCTTCATCATCATCATCAACGCATAAACAGTCCCACTGCTGGACACGGGTCTCCTCTCACATAATGAGAGGGAGGCTATAGTCCACCACGCTGGCCTAGTGCGGTTTGGCAGACTTCACACGCAGTCGAGAAAATCTCTAAAGCATGCAGGTTTCCTCACGACGTTTTCCTTCAACTCTTTCTTTTTATTTTTACCTGACTAACGGACGCGACCTCCCGAGAAAGACTTGACGACCCCTGTGGGTGTCGCGAGCCACAGTTTGAAAAACACTGTTCTTGTTCAATTTTCGCTTAGTTCTTCAATTCAGGACATAAAACCAGTGTCCATGAAATAGGGTCACACAACAACGATACGCTCATTAGTATATTTATTGTAATTATTTAATTTTGCCGATTAAACAACAGCTGCTCCCACGATGCCTTTTCGAGTGGTTTATAAACAATAGGAGGCAGTATTCACATCGCATTTGGACAAGGAGAACGTGTGTGTGAGTTACATGAAAAATACCTACTAGTTTTAATATCATAGAAAAGGGATAGTAGAGTTATTACTCATTATTATGTGCTAATATTATTGTGTTCCGGTTTGAAGGGCAATGTAGCCATAGCCAATGACATAAAGGCATATGGAACTTATCAACTGAGGTGTCAAGATGACAACGCGCGAGTGATACCACTGGTCCAGCTGGAGTATATAGGCTGCGGTTGGCATTTACATCAGGCTGCCTGAATACAACAATAAAAAAAAAAAAATCATAGCATATCGAGACTCCTCCGTACCTCAAAGAGCACTTCCTCTCGGTCCCGGTTCTCATACTAACATTTTTCTCTACGACTTACTAAGAAGTCTGTGGTTTGCTATGTACACCACATTAAGTTACCCCAAACTGACAAATTAGTGCATACTACGGATTTTGAACTTAAAGATTAACATTTTAAGGTTTAAAATAATTTGGAGAAATTTGACAGTTTTGTATAACCTTTTGTACGTCCCTTGAAGGGTCCATCGATTGCTGGACCACACCTGTCATGGTCGTTGCGAATAATACTAATCCCATGGCCGTGACTATGAGTAGGACAAGGGGAGGGCAAGCGCGGTTTTTAGTCGGTATGTCTCCGACATACCCTACAGCCTTCCCAGGTGATAGACGATACATGAGAAATTTCTGTACTGCAAAAAATGTATGTGGGTATTACAATTATTATCATCATACCTCTAATTACAGGTGGAGCTTTCTGAGAACGCAGGGTACTTCAGATATGAGCCGCGCAACATTACAGTGGAGGCCATCCGGTCCCATATAGAAGACATGGGCTTCGAAGTTCCAACTGACACCACGGAGCACGAATCCAGGTAGGTCTTCTTGGTCTTTTCGGTCTACTCAGTAGACCAGATCAAAACGCGTTAGTATAAGATATATAATATGACATACCATCATGCTTCTGTTCGCAAGGTTAGCTAGAGGTTTAGTAACTGTGTACGCACGTTGTATAATTATGTACATCTATAATTTGCAGGATTGTTTTAGGTCCTATATAACAGGGAACGAGCCTATTGCCGTTCAATTATAACGGATGTTGGAAGTCTGTTCCAATCGGAAGAATGCAGGTTAAAATCCTGCTCGAGATCGTCGAATTTTTCTTTAGCTGATATTTATAATTTTAAGATGTTTAGCATACATTAATATAAAATACATACTTACTAAAAAAAACCTAACAAAGCTTTTATATATCTATTATACATATATACTAGTATAAAACAAAGTCGCTTGCCGCTGTTTGTCCCTCTGTACGCTGAGATCTTTTAAACAACGCATCGAATTTTGATACGGTTTTCACTATCATTTAGATAATTATTAATAAATATTTTGAGACATTAAACAGCACCATCAAGTCCCAAACTAAGCAGAACTATACAATAGATATAATAATTATAAAATATACTTTTTTTGTAAATAAATACTTATAATACATAAGAAACACCCAGAAAAACACAAACACTTATATTTCATCATCATCATCATCAACCCATATACTGTCCCACTGCTGGGCACTCTCTTATTGAGAGGGATTAGGCTGCTCCATGCTGCGTCGAGAAAAATCTCTAAGGCATGCAAGTTTCCTCACGATGTTTTCCTTCACCGTTTAAGCGAGTGATAAATAATTATATTTATCACATAAATATTTGTGTCCTCTGGGAATCGGCCCACGACCCCATGATCAGCAGTCCGACACTCGAACCACTAGACCACAGACGTTATTTTTTTTTTATTCACGATAGGCCTACGCTTGACCACTAGTTCGCCTGATGTTAAGATTCACTGGGATCTACGGTGGAGCGCTCTTGCCTAGAACAAACCGATTCACTCGAGATTTAAAGACACACAGATTACGTCGTCAATATTATAATTCCTTGCGGAAGGTATACATGTATAATAAATCTGTATTATTAATACATTGCACACTTGCGAAGCAGGAGTAGGTTGCCAATTTTATTCCATAAGTAAGTAAATAAACCAATCATTTCAGTTTATATTTCTTCTTTCCAGAAACCTGCTTCCCAAGGAAATACCGACAGACCTGCTTATCGACATGTCAGGGACGGGTGAGGTGGATGAGCAGGAGGTCCTGCTGTCGGTCGTTGGCATGACATGCCAGTCCTGCGTCAACACTATTGAAGGTAAGTCCTTGACGATAGGGCTAAGAACCAGGAGCACGATATCAATGCGCTCACTCTCAAAAATTTCAAGACTACACTCAAATTGGAGCTGTCCGACCGGGGAAGTGCCTCCGCCTTGCTTACTGCTTTAAGCTGTGTTGTGGTCATTACGGTGAGCAAAGATGCCAGTGCTCCGCGAGGAAACATATTGGCAGTGACTCAGACTTTGACGTTTATACTGCCAATCCAACTATTGCGTTTATAGGCTACGGTAACCGCTTACCATCAGGTGGGCCGTATGCTTGTTTTCCACCTTAGTGTTATAAAAAAAATGAGATGCTGTGTAAAATCTCCAAAGAATATTTAATTATATACGTTTTATTGCACACCAAAAACATAATTACAAACATTATATATAACAAAGTAAGAGCAGGTACAATGGGCGGTCTTATCACACAAGGTGATCTCTTCCAGACAACCTTTGGATGGATTGGAAGAAAGGAAACACAGAGGGTAGTGTAGGCTGCGTACTAAAATATATTATGTATATGTAAAATAATATTGACTATAGTAATAAACAAATATACAACGTGTTACAAAATACCCAGTAAAAAATATAATTATTTATATTATAATTACAAAGCCAAAAATGCTGTCAGCTGTCATGTCAGGGAACCAGATTATTTAACAGAAAGGCCTACGTAGCTATTTTACCTAATAATTGTCTACTTTAATAGTTTTTCTATTTTTCATTCATAAATGTTGTTGTTCTCCTTTTTTTGGGGTATGTTATACAGCGTTACTACGGTTCTTAAATTTATTTATTTATTAACCAACTCATATTTACAGTTTGCACTACACACACAAGTTATCGGTCAATTATAATATTATACAATACAATAAATTAAATCATAATTATTTTGCGATATAAAATCAAAAATTAATAAAATTATGAAATAAGATATTATTATGAAATTGTGCTAGGTGTGGCAATAGATTCTAGGTATCGAGTAGCAGTACTCAGGAATCTCAGTTCTGTGCTCGCAAAGGCATCAAGTGACTCATCATAAACCAATATATTATCAATGTGGGTAAGTGCTAGGTACAACGGACTGGTTTTATATAAATATTGTGAATGGACTCGTTATAAGGCCCCATTAAACCTCCTTTCGGCTGTACGGGTAGTTTTGTAACACCCGGTATACTCATAATGTACCTATACATTATTTATATAAAACATTTGACTTTCCATTCATTTCAGGAGCTCTTCGGGAGATATCAGGGGTGAGTCAAGCGACGGTGAGCCTGAGCTCGGGCACGGCGCGCGTGCGCAGTGTGCGCGGCTCGGGCACTGCGGCGGCGCGACAGCTCGCGGACGCTATCTACTCGCTAGGATTCTCCGCATCCGTACTCAACGTGGACGGGGAACCGTGGAATGGTGAGACCTACAATCTATCTATCTTCTAATGTCGGATATTGAGCATGTCCATCAATTAAACTTTGAAATATCCAACTTCATCACCCCCATATACTGTCCCACTGCTGGGCGCGGGTCTCCTCTCAAGATGAGATGGATTAGACTATTGTCCATCATGCTGGTTTAACGCGGGTTATCAGAATTCACAAGCTTTCGAGAAAATCGATGTCCTTAGCATCTTAAAGGGACTGTAAGAGCGGTTTCGCACTACGTCCGATCCGAATCCGGGAAAATACGATCTGGAGTAGTCGTAGAACTATTTGTATGGTAGTTTACACACTAAACCCGATTTCCGTCATCCGATTTCTCTACATCATCCGTTGAATCTCTCTCTCTCTTACATGACATTTAAATTATCCTTGTTTTATTAATTTTTACGTCTCAGTTTAAAGTTGATTTATTTGGTAAATTTTCACACACCCATAAACGAGTGTTAAATTGGACGCTCGTCGCTTTTCTTTATACCACATTACTTTTTTTATAAGTAATATGTTTTGGTTGCAGATACAAGCCCTAATAGTAAGAGTGAGGAAGGATCAGGCGATGGTGTCAAACCACCTTCTCCAGTCAAGAGTCGATCCCAAACTAATGTAAGTACTCAACTAAGACAATAATAGCTTTACGACACTTTATGACGTTTCTCTCTATGGCTCTTTCTTCAAAAGGCTATTTCAGACTTTGCCCTACATTGTAAGACACCTATTTATTACTATTCTATGTCTGGACTTTAAAAGAGACTATGATTCTCTGAGTTTGTTTCGGCGTTTCTTCCCAGAGGTCGTCAGTTAGGAAATGCCGGAGCCATCTAGCTTACAAAAATATGTAAAACATTGACTTGTAAAAGTGTCTTTAAAAGATCTATTTACAGAAATAAATATTACTTATAAGTTATCATTTATACTTAAGATTTATAATTCAATTTATCTTAAACGCTTCATATAATTCAATTCATGCTAAACGCCTCATGTAATTCAATTCATGCTAAACGCCTCATGTAATTCAATTCATGCTAAATGCCTCATGTAATTCAATTCATCTTAAACGCCTCATGTAATTCATGGACTTAAGTACAGTGCGATGGTATGTTATATTTTTTTTATATGTTCCTGTCTGTAGGGTACGGGTGTGGCGGGCGTGGTGCCGGAGAGTGGCCTGGCGCCGGAGGAGGTGTCGCGCTGCACGCTGGAGGTGCGCGGCATGACGTGCGCCTCCTGTGTGGCCGCCATTGAGAAGCATTGCGCCAAACTCTACGGTCAGTACCATGCCACAACAGTAACAAGAATTCTCTTCCCGTTGACTAGCCGTCATCGACACTCTGACTATATTAAATTATATTATAACTATGTTACAAAACTACCCGTAAAGCCGAGAGGAAGTTAAATGCGGCCTTATAACGAGTCCATTTACAATATTTAAGAACCGTAGTAACGCTATATAACCTAACACAAAAAAGTAAAACAACAAAATAGAAACCTATTAAAGTAGACAATTATTAGGTAAAATAGGTACGTAGGCCTTTCTGTTAAATAATCAGGTTTCGTGACATGACAGCTGGTAATATTTTTGGCTTTGATAATTATATTTTTGACGAGGTATTTTGTAACACGTTGTATACATATCTTTTTGTATATTTTTGGCATTTTCCATGCTAAGATTTTAAAGTTATTTAGAAAAGGAAAAATACGACCGCGGGCAGGATTCGAACCTGCGTCTTCTGGTTCGGTACACCAGACGCTATGACCACTAAGCCACCGCGATACCTACCCGTCACGTCGAATTTTTCCGGAAAAATTCGACGTGACGGGTAGGTATCCCTCCTGCCCGCGGTCGTATTTTTCCTTTTCTAAATAACGTTGTATACATATTTAAAAGGCAGGTAACGCATTGGTGACAGCTACAACGACGATGACCTCGGGTAAATTGTTCCCTGAGTCGTCATGAGTACTATAACAATGTTCGAACTCGAGACCTGTATAATACATGCGTGTCATTAGTACCTACATTGCACCCGTGAGAAGCCGGGCAGGTCGCACGAGTGTATTTTTTTTTGTATATACCACTAAGGTGGCAAACAAGCATACTGCCCACCTGATGGTAAGCGGTTACCGTAGCCTATAGACGCTTGTAATATTAGGGGTATCACTTGCGCGTTGCCGACCCTGTATTGAAAGAGGAATAATTAATTATCTAAATTCACCTTTACTCTTAGTTTTATCTTTGTTTTGATGTATTTTCGAGGTGCATAAGAACTATAAGAAGCGTATATTTATTTTGTTAATATACGACTTTAATATATTGTATTCTTTTTAACTAATGCATGCAAAGTTTACCTGTAAGTGATTGTTGCACTTTTATCTAGAAAGAAAGAAAGAAACATATTTATTTATGTATATTATCTGTTTTATAACATGTTACTTCTTGTCAAACACCAGTGTAAGCAATTGTTGGTGAACCAATTTAAATAAATAAATAGTTGTTTTGGCAGTATAAGGGTCAAAGTCCCCCCACTGCCAACAACGTTTCCTCGTGGAGCACTGGCAACCTTGATCACTCAAAGAAACCCAACACAGCTCAAAGCAGTGTTATTTTACTTCGATTGTCATCAAGATGTGTGTGCTGTGTGCGCGTGTGTGTGTGTAGGGGGGAAGGACCAAAGGCAAAGTCAATGTCAATTATTTTATTTCAATTAGACCATTAAAATAGCACGGTTCCAAAAAGTGGGTCTTATGAAGAAGAACCGGCAAGAAACTCCATAGACACTCTTTTAAAAAAAAATCATGATTACAGTCTTGTTTTACAATCTGAATAGTGCATGAGAAAAACAACAGGGGGGAGTGAATGTATTAAAAAAAAATAAAAAATGTTTTTATTGTATCTAATACATTGTTGTTCATTACAAAAATTGAGACAGCCCCTGTAAGTTATTAGTATACTTGTATTGGGGTTGCCTCGCAACTTCCATGAGTTTAACTTAACAATGTTAGACCAATTAAATTCTTAGCTCTGTAACATGTATTATGAATAAACAAAAAAGTATTATTGTATTCTGTTGCAATTATCTTAGATATATTATCTTGAAGGATTCTATGAGTGATCTTTAGTGTCACTGTAATCGTCGTTCTCAGCAAACTGCGGCTTTTCTGTTGCTGTTTCGCATCTTCCGTCCGTTTTGATCCCGCCTATAGGACATGATTGCGAACTCAAGTATCCCGAAGAGACGACGGCCACGATGATGGATACCATCAACAAGAACAATATTACTCGCATTGCGTATATCTGAAAAGAAAAATAAATTGATTTCTGACATTTGAGCGAATATTATACATTGAAATAAAACTACTTTTTACGGATTTTATCGCGTATATTGATTGGATTAATAATATCAATATACGCGATAAAATCCGTAAAAAGGAGTTTTATTTCAATGAAAAGGAAATTATTAACAGAGAACGGATTTTGATACGGATTTCAGTAGAATTTATTTATTTTGTTTTATTTGGATCTCCATCAAAAGTCACACCTTATGTACTTAAAAACTTTATGTATGTTCTACGCCTTGTGTAATTTCAATTAAAGGAGACCACATCATGCAAATTAAAAAAATCTAAATATTTAAACAATTTATACACAAAACCATTAAATTAAATTAGAAACAGGATCACAAATAGCTGATTCAAAAGAAAGAAAATTTATTATAACAATATTAAAGACATTAAAAAAATTATTATAGACATTATTAACACAATATTAATATTATCAAGTACACAATTTTGGGACAAATGAGATCAAACAGTACTTATTATTTATATTAGATATAAGTACCTATATATGAAATTTATAAATATCATTTAGATAATTTGTTTCGTAAGGTTACAACAGGTTATAATAATATGTATAATCATCATCCTGTCCCACTGCTAGGCACGGGTCTCCTCCCACAAACAGACTTCACAAACCGTCGAGAAAAATCATGCATGCCCTAGAGACTTTTCTCGACGGTGTGTGAAGTCTGCCAACCCAGGCCAGCATGGTGGACTATAGCCTAATCCCTCTCAATATGAGAGAAGACCCGTGCCCAGCAGTGGGACAGTACTAACAAACAATGAGAAAGTAAAAACTAATCATAGGGATATTACATAATCAGATAAACAACTTTGGCATGACTTTCGTCTTGTCAAAGTTTGCGCACTGAATAAAAAAAATTCCTGTATACATATATAAAATTCTCGTGTCACAGTGTCAGTTGCCATACTCCCCGGAAACGGCTTGACCGATTTATGAAAATTTATACAGGGTGGAAGGGACATCGACGCGCAACGGCTTACCATGACTTCAGTACATGATTCTGGACCCCCCGCGTTGGAATGTTTCGTCGGCTTTTTCTTAAATTTTATGTTTTTTTTGCAGTTTTTCAACTTTAAACTGTATAAAATCATTATTTCTATCTAACCCAATAAGAATTTTAATTAAAAAGTCATAAATTCACTTTTTTCACTAAAACAGCATTGTAAATTAAACTCGAAAGATCTTCTGGTCAGCTGTTTCCTTAGAGTTCACTTGCGAGTTGTAAAATTTAAGAAAAAGCCGACGAAAAATTCCAACGCAGGGGGGTCCAGAATCATGTACTGAAGTCATGGTAAGCCGTTGCGCGTCGATGTCCCTTCCACCCTGTATTTATATGTAGTTTTATATGTGTAGGTATATTCGGTAGGTCTGAGAATCGGTCGTAATCTATTTTTATAGCCATAAGTGACAAGGGTGGTCCACCCCAAACATATAATTTTTATTTATTAGACATTTTTTTTTATGTGCTATTAAAAAATACATACAACCCTAAATTTTCACCAACCCCCATTTTTAAAAGTAATATTATATGTCAAAACAACTTTTGCTAGGTCAGCTAGTAAGTATATATTACCTTGCCAATATCACAAATAAACACGTAAGGTCTGCTCACGATTACACGTACTAATAAATGATAAACCTTAGAATGCCAATATTTGAATATGTAGGTAACAGGAAAATTATAATTATATATTTATATTTAAGTATGACGACTTCAATTGATTATTTGACTCATTTGAATTGGTCTCTGCATCACCCCAAGGTTGTCTGGCAGAAAATGACTTATGGCATTATCACTGCCTTTGTGTACAAAAAGATTTTTAAAAAAATAATTGGTCATTGTGGCTAAAAGTTGGATTATCTACTAATCTTCTTTATACAACGTGTTACAAAATACCCCGTAAAAATAAAATTAATTATCAAAGCCAAAAACTTTTGTCAGCTGTCATGTCATCCCAGATTATTTAACAGAAAGGCCTACGTACCTATTTTACCTAATAATTGTCTACTTTAATAGTTTTTCTATATTTCATTCATAAATGTTGTTGTTTTTCTATTTTTGGGGTATGTTAAAGCGTTACTAAGGTTCTTAAATATTGTGAATGGACTCGTTATAAGGCCCCATTTAACCTCCTTTCGGCTTTACGAGTAGTTTTGTAACACCCTATATAGTATAGCTGCTCCTCGCGATTTGGCTTGCATTTAAAGAACTTATTAAGAAAAAAGGTAGCCTTTATCGTTCCACAAGGTCTATGCCCACTCAATTTCATAAATGCGAAAGTAACCGTGTGTAACGCTTTCAAGCTTTAAACAGTCTGTACGCCAGCTTTGAACAGTCTGGTGGCTTTGAACCTTTTTTTTATGTGGTCTACGCAAATGTTCCTCTGATCTGATATCGTCGTGCGACGGGTTGTTGAGCTCCCTAAATTATGGTTGAGCTACACAATGACTGATGCATGCGTGCCGTCAGATGGGACTGGTCCACTCAAAGCCGCTATGGCTCTTTCTTCAAAAGGCCATTTCAGACTTTGCCCTACATTGTAAGACACATATATTTGTTACTACTCTATGTCTGGACTTTAAAAGAGACTATGATTCTCTGAGTTTGTTCCGGCGTTTCTTCTCAGAGGTCGTCAGCTAGGACATGCCGGAGCTATCTAGCTTAAAAAATATGTAAAATATTGACTTGTACAAGTGTCTTTAAAAGATCTATTTACAGAAATAAATATAATTTATCAGTTACGCCTAAAATGCTGATTAGATTTTGATGAAATTTGGTACAGAGATAACTTAGACCGTGGAGAAAGCCATGGGCTTTCTCTGTCTTTCGTCTCAAAAAGTTAGATAAACGCTAATACAATCAAATTATTGCGAGATCTCGCGTTAGCAAAAAGGTGTTTCGGTTGCGTTAAACTGAACTGACCGCTAGACCACAGACGTCGTCAAAATAATACAGAAAGGAGAGAAACACAATGTTATAAAATTAAATTAATAATCTCTCTCTCTCTCTCTTATTAGGAGTCCAGTCAATCCTGGTAGCTCTCCTGGCGGCGAAAGCGGAAGTCCGCTACTGCCCCCGCAAGATATCTGCGGCGGATGTCGCCAACTCCATCACGGAGCTGGGCTTTCCCGCCAGCGTCATCAGCGACTGCGATGGCAGTGGGCAGCGGGACCTGCACGTGTTGGTAAGCATTAGATGATGACTGGTTCTGAAGCTCTTAAACGACAAGCGAAGAGTTCCCGCGAATCTGCTAATCAACACAAAAAAGTACTAATTGCTGTGGAGAGGCGAGGTGTATTGCCCCTCCATCCAAAGGGAGGATCCTCCAATCGGGCGGGTGTTTTGCCTGGCGGGCCACGGCCCGATGGTTGATGTCGGGCGGTTGTATATATGCAACTTTCGTCGCGAATGTTGCTTGCGCGATTCAGGACTTCGTAGTTCTATGTAGCGCGGTAGATGTCGCTACAAAGCTAACAGAGAATGAATGTATACTTCCCCTCTTTAAACAAACGTTTACCAAATTATTATTTTCTTTTTATACTACTAATATGGCCTACAAGCATACGGCCCACCTGATAGTAAGCGGTTACCGTAGCCTATAGACGCTTGCAACACCAGGGGTTTCACATGCGCGTTGCCGACGCTGTAAAACGAAAGAGCAATAGTTGTGTTGGCAGTATAAGGATCCACTGCTAACACGACGTTTCCTCGCGGATCACTGGCAACCTTACTCACCGTAAGGAACACAACACAGCTCAAAGTAGTATTATTTCAGTTCGATTTTCTGCAAGGCGGAGGTACTTCCCCGGTCGGGCAGCTCCAATTTGAGTGGAATTATTCCCACTATACCTCTTAAAAGAAACAATCTAAAATAAACATTTTGTTATATATAACATTTTACTTATCATAAATTAAGAAACGTGTTGCTGTAGAGTTTGTTACGCCGCTTCTTCTTCCCAGCCAAAACACTAGTAGGCGGTGAAGGGCGGGCGTTTTGTGTCTTAAGTGTCAAAATTACGTTTAAAATGTACTACCTATTTTAAATAAATGATTTTGACTTTGATATTATTATTTAATTTCAGATCAAAGGCATGACATGTGCATCCTGCGTCAACAAAATAGAGAAAAGTGTACTTAAACTGACCGGCGTCGTGTCCTGTACCGTCGCCTTAACAACTAGCAAGTGAGTATTTGTAGTGTTTGCAGATTTGTAGCACTATTAGGGATATTAACGAATGATAAGGATATTAAAGGAGGTCATCAAAAGTCCATACAACTCATCCCAAATTTATACCTGAGGTACATGACAGCTGTCAAGTTGACAGTTTTTACTATGAAATCACTATTTATTTATTCATTTATTTCAGGCAACAAGGCCCTTAAAAAAATATAATACTACAATATAAAATAGAACAAAAAATAAAATACTATAAAATATAAACAACAATAACAAAGCTAAGTATTGTTACGAGCTGGGGTTCGGGATAAATTAAATGTGACCAATTTAACCGATAAACAATCAAAACTTTAATTGCTCACACGAATACAAAACAAAAATCACCAGTATGTCACTATACTAGTTCACTTCACAATTCACTATCGCCCTGTAGTCGCTTCGTAATTCACTTCGATCTTCACTTGTCCGTGTCCACAATTGAACTGCCTTGCCGGCCCCTTAGGACCGCTATTTATATGGCTCAGAAAGTTCCAGAATCGAATAGTCCCGAAAATGCTACAAAAAATACGAGTAGGTACTCGCGTGCCTATTGTTTCGCGGGCGTTGACCTCAGCCTATTGTGTCGCGAGCCGCGTGTCCTTGAGGTATAGTTATAGGCACTTATAGATATAAGTACCTACCTATACCTACGCGAGTGTGAAGATTAAACTTCCACGCGTTTCTAGAACCTTCGTGAGCCATCTCAGTCGTTCTATTACGTATCCGGCGTAACAGTATTACTATTCCACACGTAAATTCGTCGTGCGTCGCTCGGTGTTAGGTATCCGGCCTCGGAACCGCCGGAATAGTACACCTTTTGGCCGAAACTCTTCCTTCATGAAAGTTGATAGATGTTCTGTCGGTACTCTAACCACAAAGGAACTGAAATAAACATTGTGACTAAAGTCTAACCGTTCGACCCTCAGAGTGACATTGCTCTTAATTGCAATATACTCTACAATCTCCTTGGTTTTTGTAGAGTAATGCAGCCTGGACACGTAGAGCGGCGTCACTGGTACTGCAGGACGCAGCAGGTGTTTCGGTCCGGTCGGTGCAGTCCCGCACTTGTTCAGACGGTTAGGCTTCTTCTTCTTCTCCACCTTCATGAAGCCATCCTTGTCTCCCTGGTCCCCTGGACCGCCGTCTTGCAAAACCTTCCCCTTTGATTCGGAGCGGCTCTGCTTACCCCCTATTTTATTTAATGTCGTAGTCTGCAATCCAGCGGGTTTGCTGGTTGCGACAATTGCTGCGTAGGCACGTTTGGGGGTCGATGTACCTACATGTGACGTTACCTCTGTCGAGGCAGGGACGGCGGCGGCGCATGTTGCTTCGCAAGCTAAATCGGCGGTTGGTGACGCATGAGCTGAACTCGCCGACTCAAAACTGCCGATGGTGGCATTTTGTGCCCCGCGACGTGTGTTCACATAAGAGACGTCAAGCGACCTACTTGTCGAAACAGTGTTGCGTAATAACACTACTTCGGCACGAAGTTCCCCTATGGTGTTGTTAGACATCTCCAACTTGGACTGTACTTCGGCCAGGCTGGCTTTCAGGGACGTTATATCCTTCAGCAACCTGGTGAAGTCGACGTGGTCGAACGTGACGGGGGGCAGCTTATGCAGCTCCTTCGCCACGAAAGCGGGCACATCATCTGGGTCGACCTCCTTGAACAGGGTGATGATGTCCTGGACGCTCTTTTCTGTTCCATCCCTCCGGTGGGACGGAATCTGGTCGACTCTTCCGAGAGTTTGGAATAGCAGCAACTTGGCACTGCTTACCTCCTCCTCTTTGTAGGACGACTTGCAGATCTGCATAATGCTGACTTCGTCCATATAATCGATAGCATGCTGAACGAACGCCAACAGCTCGTTGGCTATGAGTTGCTGTGAACTCAGCGACGCAATAGATGGCAGCGGCTACCGCCGCGCAAAACGCGAATTAAATATTCGTGCCGAGCAGCACAAAACACGTCCGTAGTCGAGCGCGCATTGCACTATGAAACTGATAATAATAATGTGCCAAAATGGCGTGCGTTTGACATTCCAAAACTGACACTTACACCAGATAGCTATCAAGTTCACAGTTTTTACTATAAAAACACTATGAAACTGATACTAGTGTTAAAAAGGCGTACGTTTTTTCAAATTTAATGTTATTTTTTCTCATCCCCTAGTGAGCATAAAAAAAGTATGACGAGTTTTAACCAGCGTAATACAGGGTATTTTTTCCAATAAGTGTACCCTCAGTACATCATTTAGGCAGATTTTGGTGGCATCCTTACCGATAAAGTACCGATTGTGGTTGTGGTTGGTTGGTGGTGAGTGGTAATAATTAGCGGCGCAGCTGCCCACCGCTACCATGTATTTTCTCCCTTAGTCGCCTGGTACGACACCGATGGGAAGAGAGGGTGGATCAATTCTAAGCCAGATCCACACAAAACGTGCAATGGAGAGAGCTATGCTCGGAATTTCTCTGCGCGATAGAGTCAGAAATGAGGATATCCGCAGAAGAACCAAAGTAACCGACATAGCTCGCGGGATTACACGGTTGAAGCCGCAATGAGCGGGCCATGTGGCTAGGTGAACGGATGGCCGCTGCGGATATAGTCCTGGAGTGGCGACCACGTTATAGGAAAGCGCAGCGTAGGACGGCCCCGACTAGGTGGACGAATAACCTCGTGAGGGTTGCGGGGAGTCGGTGGATGCGATCGTTTACGATAAAATTATAGATTTTTTACGTATCTGCGATCATGCGATCATGGGACCAAACTTTCAAAGGTCCCCAATCGCATTACACTATCTAGCAAGTTTCTCATGATCTCCATCATATTGTTGACAGAGGCAAGATAAAATATAACGCTGAACAAATAGGTCCCAGGAACATTTGTGAGGCGATCAACAACCTCGGCTTTGAGGCTAGCGTGGTGACCCCCCACAATAGAGGCACCAGCAACTATCTAGAACATAAGTAAGTACACTATGTAGAATATAAGTAATACGCATACAAGTACAGTGGCCAGCACATCAAGCTACCACAATCTGTCAAATTTCTTTGATTTATTTTCAACTTTAATACAAAAGAATAAGGTTCATATTCAATTGGGAAAATTTGACAGATTGTGTATTTTGATCTAGAGACGCCAGCAACTCAAGCTATCCAAAGCTTGAGTTGCTGGCGTCTCTAGATCCTCTTTTCGTTTCGATGGTAAATAAATCATTTATTATTACTTCAGTTCAGTAGGTGGTCATGTTGCAAGAAAATATATAAAAACTTTTTAACAAAAAAATTAAACCGCCGAAAAAATGGAAAGCAAAAAATAATAAACGTTTCTTATTTTATATATAATTAATTTTAAGTCGGCGCCAAACAATCGATGAACAAAGATCACTAAATTATTTTAAATTTAAAGAAATTTGAATTGAAAATAACAATGGTGAAGAGTTGGACCTTGTGGCCACCACCGTATTTCTAGGTATCGCTTTAGATTCTAAGCTTCAGTGGGGCCCACATATAGATAAGTTGTCGAAAAAGCTTAGCTCTGCAGCATACGCCGTCAAAAAAATACGTAGCCTAACCGATGTAGAAACAGCGCGCCTTGTTTATTTTAGTTATTTTCATAGTGTGATGTCGTACGGTATTCTGTTGTGGGGGAATGCTGCTGACATACAAACTATTTTTGTGCTGCAGAAAAGAGCCATTCGATCGATTTACAATTTAAGTCCCAGATATTCACTGAGGGATAAATTTAAGGAGATTAATATTATGACGGTTGCATCACAGTATATTTATGAGAATTTATTATATGCACACAAGAATGTTGATCTCTTTAAAAAACGTAGTGATATGCATAATGTTAATACCAGGAACAAAAATAAATTTATTGTACCTGCAACGAGGCTCCAGAAGATAAGTAATTCGTTCAAATGCCAATGTATACGCTTGTACAATACAATCCCAAGCAACATTCAAAAATTAAGTCTCAACAAATTTAAGTCAATTGTTAGGCAGAAATTGTGTCATAAAGGTTATTACTCATTAAGAGATTATATAGATGACAAATATGCTTGGGTTTGAACTGTTCCAATGAACCAGGCTATCGTTTCTTTAATTTTATATTATTCTGACATTTCTTTGTTTTATTTTATTTATGTTTTTGAAATTGAAATGTTATTTAGATTAATATTGTAAAAACATGAATTTTAAAGTATGAGAGTCGTGCAGCCATTGATGTTGCATATATTGATATGCATTTTAATGACTTAAAATTACATTGTGTCCATCAGTTGCCTAGTACTCTGAGCTTGTCATGCTCACTAAAATGTCCTGCTGATGGTGGCGTTGTGTGTCGGGTCGTTTTATTCCCTGCAACATGGTTGAGTCGAACGACGCCGATACGCACGTCATACTCGTGAACGGGTGCCGTCTGTCGGGGCTGGTCAGCTCTTACTGTCTATGGCAATATCTTTATTTATTTATTGTTCTTTTTCTGTAGACTAGATTAATTTGATGGTGCAACAACATCAAACTGCATTGTTCTCATGTAAGTCGGACATAAAAATGATTTATATTAATTTGATATTAACAGACATTACTGTAACGGTTATTGTGATTATATTTTTTTTATATTTTTCTTATTATTTAATAACTTTTAACTCAATAAAATGTAAATGTGAGTACTCTGTAGGCTAAATATACATACCTACTCAGCTCTGAACAGTCTGGCGGCTTTGAGCCTTTTTAGTGGCCTACGCAAATGTTCCTCTGATCTGGTATCGTCGTGTGACGGGTTGTTGAGCTCCCTAAATTATGGTTGAGCTACACAATGACTGATGCATGCGAGCCGTCGGTTGGGACTGGTCTACTCAAAGCCGCTATGGCTCTTTCTTCAAAAGGCCATTTCAGACTTTGCCCTACATTGTAAGACACATATTTGTTATTATACCTACTATGTCTGGACTTTAAAAGAGACTATGATTCTCTGAGTTTGTTTCGGCGTTTCTTCTCAGAGGTCGTCAGATAGGAAATGCCGGAGCCATCTAGCTTAAAAAAAAATGTTAAATATTGACTTGTAAAAGTGTCTTTAAAAGATCTATTTACAGAAATAAATATCTTTATCTTTATCTAATGAAACGTGAAATCTCCAGAGGTGAACATTAACATTCCAAAAAAATTGGCGCCGACTCAAAATTTCTTAGGTTTACTTACATTGGTATAAGAACTTAGTTATTATGGTTAAATAAGAATTGTTTATTATTTAGCTTTTCAGTTTTTCGGCGGTTAAATTTTTTTGTATTTTTTTTTTTTCATATTTTTTTGTGGCTATAATCTAATTACTACTTGCTTAATCTATGATTACTTTTGATTTAATTGTAATACACAACTCAGCATTAAAATATGTGAGTGAACAATAAATCACCCCTATTTTCCCACTTAAGAGTGGGTTTTTTTTCCAAATTTATATGGGATCTAGTTCGAGGTATACCCTATCCAATAAAAAAAGAATTATCAAAATCGGACTACTCTGTATAAAGTTATGCGTGGTCATACATAAAGAAAATTTATATACACGTCGAATTGAGAACCTCCTTCGTTTTTTGTTTTTCGTTGGTTGAAAATGCATGTTTAATGATAGATTTCGTGATTACTCCATGATTACTCCTTGTAAACGAGAAATGTTGTTATTTATTAATAAAAATGCAATGTAAATGTTATGATTCAATTTAAAAAATCGATTAAATGTAATCTTATTCGACTAATACTTAAGTGAAAAAAGTTGAATTCAAAGACACCCTGTATAATTCTCAATAGGGAAGAAATAAAAAAATGGCGGAACGCTTTCCTGATCTCTTTGATATTCGGCGGTCCGTGCATGATTGCCATGGCGTACTTCATGGCGGCCATGTCGCACGGGCACAGCGCCCGCGACATGTGCTGTGTGCTGCCGGGGCTCAGCCTCGACAACCTGCTCATGTTCCTACTGTCTACACCCGTGCAGGTATGTGCACACACACATACACACACACAGACACACACACACACACACACACACACACACATATACACACACACACATATACACACACACACATACACACCTCCTACTGTAATGTATAATCCACACTCTCAAATACAAAAACAAATCACAATTACCAATATCTATCTCTCGCACGCACACTCCAATACTCGTATAACACACACAAAATCACCATTATTTTGTCTGTGTTACTCACACGCACACACTATTTTTAACACACACACACACGCACACAACACATACTTATACCATACTTATACACACACATCGAAAATATTTCAGAGACGATTCCTATTGAATAAATTTTCACCAAACACACAAAAAGAAGAAGAAAATACACATTCTCACAACATCCTAATTTATTTGGCAGTTCATTGGCGGGTGGCATTTCTACAAGCAAGCTTACAAGGCGTTAAAACACGGTACATCGAATATGGACGTGCTAATCTCCATGACCACCACTATCAGGTGAGAATGACGTTCCAGGTAGGTTTTAGGTAGATCAGATTTCTCCAGTATAATATGCTGGTCTCTCATTTAACGGAAGCCTATGCAACGCAAAGTATGCAAGCATCATAGCCTAGTGGTATGATTCTGGTCTGAAATTCGAACCCAGGGCACCCACCTCTGACTTTTCGGAAATCATGTGCGTATTAATAATTAATTATCACTCGCTTAAACGGTGAAGGAAAACATCGTGAGAAAACCTGTATGCCTTTATGTATGAGATTTTTTCGACATCGTGTGAAGTTTGCCGACCCGCATTATACAGCGTAGTGGACTATAGCCTAAGCCCTCTCATTCTGTGAGAGGAGACCCGCTGTTCCACTGCTGGACACGGGTACGGTACAAAATGGTGTTTAAAATTTATTGGTTTTGTTCACAGTTACGTGTACTCTCTAGCAGTGGTTATAGCGGCGATGGCGATGCAGCAAGACACCAGTCCTGTCACATTCTTCGACACACCACCAATGCTGCTCGTCTTCGTGTCACTAGGACGATGGCTTGAGCACATAGCGAAGGTATGCCAAATGGTGACGACCGCGGTGATTAGGTATTTCAGATATGGGAAGCTGTTTGAATATGTTAGTCCTAGATTGTAACCGATTAGTCTGCACGTGGTCGTTGTTAACGTCCGCCATGTTGGTTTTATAATTGTCAGTGCGCACAACCTGCGCAGGTGATATCCTGACAGCAAGTGACAAGGCAAAGTTGTAACTACGCTGATAAAACGACCTGCAAGGTTAAGCCGCGGTAGCCGCAGTCAGACTATGGATGGGTGACCATTCTTAATACATCGAGACCCCTGCGTGCCTCAGAGAGCACATCAAACCGTTGGTCCCGATTATCATACGCACACTTATGACAATCGTTAGTGGTAGTCAGAATATCAAAAAACCTGACAACCATTCCTATCATCAGGATGTCGGTATTACCCAGAAATTAGGTTGCGGATGTGTGATGGCAGTCGCTTCGTATAAAATACTGATATTCAGCCGCATCTGGTTAGACTGGAAGCCGACCCAACATAGTTGAGTAAAGGTTCGATAACTTATTAACAGCGGTGATTAGAATTACCTAAAATGAAATATAACGCCAGTAACGCTATTGATCCATTTTATTTTTTTAAAGCAAAATATAGCCTAATCTCTCTCGTTCTGTGAGAGGAGACCCGTACCCAGCAGTGGGTACATAATCAGTATATGGGTTGATAATGAAAGCCAAATATTCACCTATGAATTCATTTACAGGGTAAAACATCAGAAGCACTATCCAAACTCCTGTCCCTGAAGCCTACAGAAGCTGTGCTCGTGACCCTGGACGAAAACGGACATCAGGTCAGCGAGAAGAGTATCCCAGTGGACCTGGTGGAGAGAGGAGATGTGCTCAAGGTATGATAGCTTGCAACATCAACGAGATCTTAAGGGCTTGTACCGCAAGAGCTCACGTACGGGTAAAATGGGTGGTAGTGGGTGTACATAAGTGCATATATGTGTCTAACCCTAATATAAGAAGTCAAAGTCCCCCCCCCCCAAATTTTTTTCCTCGTGGAGCTTTGCTCTCCGTAAGAAACACAACACAGCTCAAAGCATTGTTCTTTTACTTCGATTTTCTGCAAGGTAGAGGTACTTCCCCAGTCGAGCAGTTCCAATTGAGAGGAATTACTCCTAATATAATACCTTGGGGGTTAGTCGCCTCGTGGAAATGCAGTACTTGCAAAGCTGGCCTAAATCGGCATTCATTGAGATGTTATCATGGACACGGTATGCTATTTAACGATCAACTGCTTCTTGAAGTCCATAAAAATCATGCCTGATCGGCCTGTTATATTATTATGTATATTTTTTCTCCAGGTGGTCCCAGGAGCCAAGATCCCAGTGGACGGCAAGGTGATGTTCGGTCAGAGCACATGCGACGAGTCACTCATCACTGGCGAGTCCATGCCGGTTCCCAAGACTAAGGGTGAGTATTTAAGGAGACAGTATTTAGAAAGAAACGCATGACAATTATTAGTGGGCCAAAGGCCAACGAGTCAGTTTAGACACTAATTTGGCAACCAACTGCCAACATAATTAAAACATAAAAAAGTAAACTATAAATATATATAATATATGTTTTCCCCAGAGACTATAGCATGGGGTTCTTCAAGAAGGGTGTGAAAAGATTTTTACAGGGTCGGCAACGCGCAAGTGATACCTCTGGTGTTACAAGCGTCTATAGGCTACGGTAACCGCTTACCATCAGGTGGGCCGTATGCTTGTTTGCCACCTTAGTGGTATAAAAAAAAAAAAAAAAAAAAAACAACAAAAATAACGACAAATATTAAGTACGATTTATACATTTTTAAGGTTAAAAAGTTAAAAGTGTCATCCTTTTATTCCTAAATTATCATAATTATTTATTTATTTATTTATTTCTATGGAAGACTTACAGCTAAATATAACAGAAAAGAAACAGTAAGGTACACTGACAGCCAATTATAAGTCCTAGTATTTAATCCTTGTCCTCAGACTCAGTAGTGATAGGCGGCAGTATCAACCAGCATGGGGCGCTGGTGGTCTCCGCTACGCACACGGGAGAGGCCAGCACCCTCGCACAGATCGTGAGGCTGGTGGAAGACGCTCAGGCCAGCAAGGCTCCCGTACAGAGACTGGCTGACACAATCGCTGGGTAAGTGTGCATAAAAATACCCGAAAACTCAGACACTACCGAAATGGTTACTGTGATTATATTTTTTTCTTATTATTTAATAATGTTTAACACAATAAAATGTAAATAAATATACATACTTAGCTTTGAACAGTCTGGTCGCTTTGAGCCTTTTTTTATGTGACCTACGCAAACGTTCCTCTGATCTGGTATCGTCGTGCGACTGGTTGTTGAACTCCCTAAATTATGGTTGAGCTACACAATGACTGATGCATGCGTGCCGTCAGATGGGACTGGTCCACTCAAAGCCGCTATGGCTCTTTCTTCAAAAGGCCATTTCAGACTTTGCCCTACATTGTAAGACACATGTTTCTTACTATTCTATGTCTGGACTTTAAAATAGACTATGATTCTCTGAGTTAGTTTCGGCGTTTCTTCTCAGAGGTCGTCGAAATGCCGGAGCCATCTAGCTTAAACAAAAAAGTAAAATATTGACTTGTAAAAGTGTCTTTAAAAGATCTATTTACAGTAATAAATATAATTTATCCCAGCTACCTTTACCAGGTCGTCTGTCATGTCAATTAAAAAAAAATCTCTTTGTTCCAGGTACTTTGTGCCTTTAGTGGTGTTCCTATCAGTCCTGACTCTCATCTGTTGGATTATCAGCGGAGCTCTCGACATTGATAGGATAAAGATGATCACCC
This sequence comes from Acronicta alni, assembly GCA_964056405.1. Classification (NCBI taxonomy): domain Eukaryota; kingdom Metazoa; phylum Arthropoda; class Insecta; order Lepidoptera; family Noctuidae; genus Acronicta; species Acronicta alni. The sequence continues at coordinate 7,739,037 of OZ043942.1, forward strand.
CTGTGAGTATTTATCGGCCGTTTTCAATATCAAATCCGTCGGTAGATTAGCTTACTAGAGATAGGATTTTGACATTACTTGTATGGACGTTATGTCAAAATCCTAACCATAGTAAGGAAATCTACTGATAGATTCGTTATTGAAACTAGCCATATATCATCATCGACCCATTATACCGTCCCACTGAGGGCACGGGTCTCCTCGCATAATGAGAGGAAAAGGAATCCAAAAGAATCGATTTCGAAAAGACATTTTGACTTGGCTGTATTGTTGGCCTTCTTAATATTATTATTAGTAAAACACGTGCTAGAGGCAATGGTGGTATTGGTTATTTTAATTTTTACATAACTTATATGTTAATTTTATTATACAATATTCTATATTAGTGCATAGTGCTACGCTACGCTACGTGTTCCCAAGTGATCTCTCTTGCATATAATATCACATGACATGATGTTGACAACTGACGTCTGTCAAGTTGACATCTGTTACTGCAGTCCAATGACCATATCATTAGGCTCACACTTTAACAGCTAATTAAATATTTTTTTCCTAGGAAATGTACCTAAACGCTGGGTACGCGGAGTGGGAGCTGATTATCCAGACAGCATTCCACTTTGCTCTCTCAGTGCTGGCCATAGCCTGTCCCTGCGCGCTGGGGCTGGCCACTCCGACTGCAGTCATGGTCGCCACAGGGGTGGGGGCCAAGCTGGGGCTGCTCATCAAAGGTGCGGAGCCGCTGGAGAACGCGCATAAGGTATGAAGAATGAGACAAGGAATAATGAATTTATAATGACTTGTATATATACCATTAAGCCTGTATTCCCCAAAGGGTAAGGCAGAGCTGTACTAATGTACACCCACATTTCGCCGGTATGTTTTAGGTCCCATGTAATAGGGGGCGACCCTATTGCCATTAACCGGGCACAAATCCAGACTCCGAGCTGCTACTGAGAATTTCATAGAAAAACCCAATAACACTTTGCTTGACCTGGGGATCGAACCCAGGATTTCTAGCGTAGCAGTCGCGCTTAGGACCACTAGACTAATGAGGCAGTCCAGTTCAGTAATATTGACTTGATTTGATTTTAACTTAGATATTCGTAAGTAAGTAATATTATTGTCGCAAGACATGATACAGTCAGCAACGAAAGTCGCCGAATATGTTGCTATCTTCAATACGATTTTTAATATGAAGTAGTTCAGTAGGTCAGTAACTTAGTTAGATTACCATTAAATATTTACCTTACCTTCTTAATAAAAAAATCATTCGCAATCGCATCGCAGTCGTGTTTTAAAAATTTACCTGTGTTCAGCTACTTTCGTTGCTAACCGTACATAAGTTCTTAGATTCTAAAACCTTTTCAAAAGCACATCTAGCAGGCATGCGAGATTTTTTTTTCATTGTCTAGTACCCATAGTCCAAGCTCTGCTTAGTTTGGGACTAAATGGTGTTATGTAATTTTTTCAACAATATTTATTTATATGTTTATCGTAGGTGAAAACAGTGATATTCGACAAGACTGGTACGATCACCCGCGGCTCGGCGACCGTCGCCAAGCTGTCGCTGCTGACGGGCTCGGCGCAATCACTGGGCTCCGTGCTGGCGTGCTTGCTCACGGCAGAGCTCAACTCCGAGCACCCCGTCGCTTCTGGTGAGCATACACCGCTGACACTCAGGGTCCAGTCTGGTTAGACAAGAACCCAACCTCAAACTCACTCGGCAGTTTTAAATCTCGGCTATCCAAGTACATAATTGGGACCAGTTGGGACTGGTCTACTCAAAGCTGCTATGGCTCTCTCTTCAAAAGGCCATTTCCGACTGCCCTACATTGTAAGACACATATTTGTTACTATTCTATGTCTGGACTTGAAAAGAGACTGAATGACTGACTTCTCTGAGTTTGTTTCGGCGTTTCTTCTCAGAGGTCGTTAGCTAGGAATAGCGAAACAAAATTTCAACTGCGGGCAGTCTAAATCAAATATTTTAATCCAATCAGATCATTGAAATAGCACTTTTGAAAAGTCAAAACTAGTTGCACGGTTCAAAAAAGTGGGTCTTATGGAGAGAAAGCTTCATAGACACTCCAGGCAAGATCCGACCCTGCGTTCATTGGTTCAATACACCAGACGCTATGACCAACTACGCCACAATGACGTGTGAAGGCCAATTTTGACCTGGCGGGTGGTACTCGCGGTGGTTTAGCTGGTCTTGTGTGGTTTCGTGACCATGGACGTTGTAAAGGGTCCGAAACGTCGGGATTAATAATATCAATATAACGCGATAAAATCCGTAAAAGTAGTTTTATTTCAATGTATAATATTCGCGTAAATCCATTATCGATAATCGATTATCAACACAATGAGTGGTCCGTTGCAATGGATAATCGTATTGATATCTTCTCTATGATTTGTAGTCTCTTAATATTGTTAATGTGGTCAATGTCATGCATACCTGTAACTTGTAATTGCTAGATACTAAATTTTACTAGCTATTTTTATATTACATATAAGTGATTGTATTGTTGGTGTGCTTATGTTTAAATAAAATAAAACATCAGTAATCCCTAGTATGTATATCCCCCCTCCCCCCAGCCATAGTCCGGTGGTGTAGTGCGGCGCTGGGCGGCGGCAGCGGTCTGTCGTGCGTGAGCTTCGTGGCGGCGCCGGGCTGCGGCCTGCGCGCGCGTCTCAGATCTATTGCCGACTCTCCCCCCATCAACCTCACCAACTTCAACAACCAACCTAGGTAACATAACCCCCTTTTTTTTGTTGACGGGGTTGGAAATGCTTTATGCACTACCCACACGGGTGTGTCGGACTCCGCTCTGAAAAGAGTGATCTACAGACTATAACCAACCTCGGCATTTCACGTCACCACCTTTAGTGCCAGAACTACGGGAACGCTGTAGCATTCGTCCGCAGACAGGTAACATAACCCCTTTTAACCGCCACGTCAATAACGAAAATCCATGTTCTCTACGCCAAGCGACAAATTCTAGTATCTAATAATAGTCTTTTTGTATATTTTTGGCATTTTTCATGCTAAGATTTTAAAGTTATTTAGAAAAAAAACTAATAATAGGTTGAAAATAACAAATGTTTGTATAGGTATGTGTTTTGAACTAAAAAAAGTGGTATGTTTGACGTGCCATGCCGTCGTTGACGTCGTGAGCAAGTTTTCATTTGACGTCTATACACGTCCGTGGCGGTCAAAAGGTTAAGCCAGATCTCCACTGATAGAAACTTTTGTTGTCCTTCGATTTAGTTTCTCAATAGCTTAGCGTCCAATGTATCAAAACGAAGGACGCAAACTTGATTGTGAACTGAGGTTAATGAAAATGTATAGTTTTATGAAGGAATACCAACAAAAATATCTATACTTACTCCTTCAAAACATTTATTTTATTTTTGACAGTTCGAATTCTAGTGATGTCCTAATGCGTTACTGATTCCATTTTTAATATCGACTAGTGAAGAAGTTTTAATCGTTTTAAAACACGTATCTTTATTTTTGCTTAACATTTTGTATTGTGTATAGGACAGGCAGTACGTTTATGGTGGAGGGGGTCCCGGTGGAGGTGGTGTCTCCGGGAGGGGATGCGGCCTTGAGCTCAGCTCAGGCGGCGGCGCGGCTCCACACGCTTATACCCACAGACACCCCAGCTGCCGGAGAGGTAATCAAATTACGTTAACCATCACTTTAAGAGAAGTAGAGGAAGAAATTCCACTCAAATTGGAGCTGCCCGACTGGGGAAGTATCTACGGCTTGCAGTAAATCGAAGTGAAATAACACTGCTTTGAGCCGTGATGGGTTCTTTACGATGAGCTAGATTACCAGTACTCTGCGAGGAAACGTTATGTTGACAGCTAGTAGTTGGCAGGAAGTCGTTGGATGCAGGCGGCTTATAACCGGTCCTTGTGGAAGTCTATGGGGGAGGTCTTTTTCAGCAGTGGACCTCGTAGCTGATATGATGATCATGAACAAAGTCAACATGTGCAACATTGTTACTTTTTATTTATTTATTTGGTCAGCCAACAATTGTATACACCAGAACAATTACAGACATTAAAGCAGTGAATGAAAATTATAAGTGCAACAATTATTTAGAGGCTAACACAATATGCACAAATTGGTAAACATCACAATTTCGATAAACAAAAGTACTATTGTTAAAAAATAATAAATTAAACAGATTAAATTAAAATTATCTAGATTTAGTAACGGTTAAAAGGACAATGTAGCCAATGACAGTACTGGGCATATGAGAGTTATACTATTAAGGTGGCAAACACTTGCAACACCAGGGGTATCATTTGCACGTTTCCGCCCCTGTAAAACGAAAGAGGAATAGTTGGTTTGGCAGTATAAGGGTCAAAGTCCCCCCACTGCCAACACAACGTTTCCTCGTGGAGCACTGGCAACCTTGCTCACCGTAAGAAACACAACACAACTCAAAGCAGTGTTATTTTACTTCGATTTTCTGCAAAGCGGAGGTACTTCCTCAGTCGAGCAGCTCCAATTTGAGTGGAATTACTCCCATTATGCTCTACCTCTCTTAAAATGCTGAACCAGCGCCGTTTCAGCGCAATCAATGTATACCTAGTACAGTCAGCGTCAAATAGTTAGTGACACTCAGGGTTATCAAATAAATAGACGCAACCAAAAAGTCAATAATATCGGTACAAACAAAGTTTCATATTGTTGTCAACATTATAGTCGCTCAAAAGGTCGAGACGTTTAAAACGTCATAAAGATAGGTTCAGTCAAACCGTCATAAATATGGTAACAGTCATCCCGCCAATGGTATCCAAGCTTTCTAAGTGTTCAAAAATATGGAACACATAAAAATAAACCAGCATGTTATAGAAATAAACGGTTTCCCAAAGATGAAAACCTCTTTAGGCAATCTAGTGTTATTAATTGCATGTCATTCTATTTATCTATCAGTAATATCAATGTCAAGTGCAAAACTAAAGCAAGCTAGAAATATGGCTACGCATTAGTTACACCACAAAACATCGAATTATATATTTGAGGGAGGAAGGTGTCTCCGTAACAGATATTTCAAATGAACTGGGAATATCCTTATGTACCTATCGTTTTAGATGTTACGTGTAGTTACCTATCGAATTATTCTCATATCTCTAGATTCTCATTTCTGCATATTCGCACATATATGTATAAACAAGCACACAGCCCGCCTGATGGTAAGCAGTCGAAAACTAGAGAAAATTGAAAAGATGCAAGCGATTATCGACCTTATTGACATTATTTTATTGATTGAAATAAAACTACTTTTTACGGATTTTATCGCGTATATTGATATTATTAATCCCGACGTTTCGGACCCTTTACAGCGTCCATGGTCACGGGTAGACTGAGGTGGTGGGCGTCTTGACGATATAATTACTGACAGCTACCCTACATTTTTTATTGTTACATGATCAATGACATTTATTACTAATTATTAATTAAAACTAGATGGAGCCGGCATTTCCTAGCTGACGACCTCTGAGAAGAAACGCCGAAACAAACTCAGAGAATCATGGTCTCTTTTAAAGTAAAAATATTCAATGATCTTGTTTTAGTTGTTAATTATTGGCAATCCGATTCACGCAGAACGAGCTCACAGTATCCTTTCGTCTTGCAGTTGTAGGCCTGGATTTTGGTTTAAAAGAATCTATAACAGGATTCCAAGCAGGTGGTAAGACCCAGCCATCTTCTCTATTGAAATTTGGATGTTTTTTAATTTCAATAGCCTCACGAATCATCCTGGGTAGGTATCGACTTTCCTTCGCAAGTATTTGTGGTTTATCAAATCTGATATAATGCTGGGCCTTGTCAAGAGTATGTTCACAAACTGCTGACTTCTTGGAACGGCGGTGTTTGACATCGGCGATGTGTTCTTTTACGCGGGTCCCTATGCTTCTTTTAGTTTGGCCTATATATGAGAGACCGCAATCACAATCAAGCTTGTATACGCCCGCATCTTGTAGAGGTATATGGCACTTGACAGATGGTAAGAACTGACTGATCTTCTTCAGCGGCTTGAAGTATGTTTTAATTGAAGCACGCTTCAAGATGTAGCCAATTTTGTCGGTGACTCCTCTAACATATGGCAGGTAAAAAAAGAACGGTATTAAAAGAAGCATAGGGACCCGCGTAAAAGAACACATCGCCGATGTCAAACACCGCCGTTCCAAGAAGTCAGCAGTTTGTGAACATACTCTTGACAAGGCCCAGCATTATATCAGATTTGATAAACCACAAATACTTGCGAAGGAAAGTCGATACCTACCCAGGATGATTCGTGAGGCTATTGAAATTAAAAAACATCCAAATTTCAATAGAGAAGATGGCTGGGTCTTACCACCTGCTTGGAATCCTGTTATAGATTCTATTAAACCAAAATCCAGGCCTACAACTGCAAGACGAAAGGATACTGTGAGCTCGTTCTGCGTGAATCGGATTGCCAATAATTAACAACTAAAACATGATCATTGAATATTTTTACTTTAAAAGAGACCATGATTCTCTGAGTTTGTTTCGGCGTTTCTTCTCAGAGGTCGTCAGCTAGGAAATGCCGGCTCCATCTAGTTTTAATTAATAATTAGTAATAAATGTCATTGATCATGTAACAATAAAAAAATGTAGGGTAGCTGTCAGTAATTATATCGTCAAGACGCCCACCACCTCAGTCTACCCGTGACCATGGACGCTGTAAAGGGTCCGAAACGTCGGGATTAATAATATCAATATACGCGATAAAATCCGTAAAAAGTAGTTTTATTTCAATGTATAATATTCGCGTAAATGTCAGAAATCAATATATTATTTTATTGCTTATTTTTAGTTATTCATCCACTCTATTACCTTGTTTATGTTTAAAATAGCAGTTTTTGAATAATAGTCAATAAGGTTGAAAACATTGCACCTCTTTTTTGCAAGCACTATCGAGTCTAGTTTTGTCGACGTTCATTGTTAATTAAAATAAAATTAAATGATCATGATATTAAATCATATAATTATTTTAATTATGCACTCTTGCTCTATGAGAGATATAGTCATACTCATTATCAATGAGGTTTAGGTACATCTATTTTCAGTCAGCTGTATATTGCTAAGTATCGTAAACGGCTATGCACGAAATTCTTTACAAAACAAAAGACATGTCTATGACGTCATGCTTAAAATGAAAAGGACAACAGTAGTTTCTATTCCTTTCATTTTTGTGTATAAATGTTTTCACATAAATTGATGTGAGAAATAATATTTAAAATGTATAGCAGTAAAGTTTATTTTTCTAATGTGTTCCATATTTTTGAACACTTAGAATGCTTGGATACCATTGGCGGGATGACTGTTACCATATTTATGACGGTTTGACTGAACCTATCTATATGACGTTTTAAACGTCTCGACCTTTTGAGCGACTATAATGTTGACAACATTATGGAAACTTTGTTTGTACCGATATTATTGACTTTTTGATTGCATCTATTTATTTGAATACCCTGAGTGTCACTAACTATTTGACGCTGACTGTACCATAAGTATTTATGTGAATTGTGCTGAATAAATGATGATTCTTTCTTTGATGATTCCGTGTTGGGATCAGGAGGTGGAGCAGGTAGTGTTGATCGGCAACCGTGAGTGGATGTCCCGCAACGGTGTGTCCGTGCCGCGCCGCGTGCATGCCGCGCTGCAGCACGACGAGGAGCTCGGCCGGACAGCCGTACTCGCCGCCATCAACGGTAAACAACATTTTTTTTAGGATGGACATAGTTACTAGGTCGGGGGAACTTTAATAACCAAACCGGACTTAATCTTAATTGTGGGGACTGGCATAGCCAGCAACACTTCGTTCGTTAACCCCTGCATGATACATTCCTTACTCTTTAAAGTGGTGGTTAATGAAGGCGGCTAACCCACTAAGAGGAAGGAACCTGTAACGGACGAACCTGCACCGTACCGTACCTGTACCGTAAACCGGACTTGGTGAAGTCTCCGTATGCCTCCAGCCAGGACTCATATACTCAATTCTTCTATAACAATATAATATTGTGTGAACAAATCGAACAAACCGCTTCTTCTTCGTAGCCTTTCTTCAACTATGTTCGGGTCAGCTTCCAGTCTAACCAGATGCGGCTGAATATCAGTATTTTACACGAAGCAACTGCCATCAGATCTCCGCAACCCAATTTCTGGGTAATAGCGATATCCTGAGGATAGACTGGTTGTTAAGCTTTTTGGGCTTCTGACTACCACTAACGATTATCATAGGTCTTCGTATGACAACCGGGACCGACGGCTTTACGTGCTCTCCGAAGCACCGAGAGGTCTCGATATATTAAGAATGGTCACCCATTCACAGACTGACCGTGGCTAGTGCAGCTTAACCTTACAGATCGGTTGATCAGCGTAGTTTAACCCACGAACTGGGTGGAACAAACCTAAAAAATATTAATATTTACATGCATAACTTTACAATTAATTAATTAATGTCAGCAGAAATGTCTTAAGTTACAATTGAAATTCTTTTTTATACACTATGTTTTTTAAACCTATGGGTAGTCTATTAAATTAGCTTACAGCTGTGTATTTACAGCTGTGGTTAACATATTTTATCGTAATCCATGAGGAGTTTCCGTACTGTAAGATAAAGGGTTCGATCAGTTCGTAGTACTGCACATTCTTCTTTTTCAGACCAGCTAGTTTGCACAATAGGAGTGGCTGATGAGGTAAAGCCTGAAGCTCACCTCGCCGTGTACTGTCTGAAGAAGATGGGGTTGCAGGTGTGTCTGCTTACCGGGGACAACAGGAAGACTGCTGTGGCTATAGCGAGACAGGTGAGAAGGAAATATTAGCCAGGTTACTGACACAAAATTCAGAGCTTTGGACAATATACCCACTTTTTAAGAGAGGTAGGGTATAGTGGGAGTAATCCCACTCAAATTGGAGCTGCCCGACTGGGGAAGTAGGTAGGTATCTCCGCCTTGTAGAAAATCGAAGTAAAATAACTACAGCTTTGAGCTGTGTTGTGATTCTTACGGTGAGCAAGGTTGCCAGTGCTCCACGAGGAAACGTTGTGTTGGCAGCGGAGGGACTTTGACCCTTATACTGTCAACTCATTTATTCCTCTTTCGTTTTAAAGGGTCGGCAATGCGCGAATGATGCCCCTGGTGTTACAAGCGTGTATAGTCTACGGTAACCGCTTACCATCAGGTGGGCCGTATGCTTGTTTGCCACCATTAATAGAATAAAAAAACAAAAACTGCCGTCGCCGCCAGGAGAGCTACCAGAATTGAGTGTATATAATAGTATGACGTAGAGTTTTTCTCTATTTTTGATTATTTCGATCTCTATGGTCTGGTCCGAATATTGGACTACTGTACTGATCACGAAGTCGTTAGTTCGAATCCAACAACAGGACACTATATTTATGTGATGAACATATTTGTGTTTTATGTAGGTATTAGAGATATGTATTTACAAAAATAAGTATATTTAAATATTATTATTCATTTTTATCCCTTTTCAATTTTTCTTCGTTTTTTCTTAACTTCAAAATGTCTTTCAGATGTTCTCCACACATTCTTCATTCACAATATCTTTTCTCCATACCAAATCCGATTCATAACTCTTCTTAGTTATTATTCTTCGTCTTCTCCATGCATATTTCTCTTATAACTCATTATCTTCTTATAAAAAATTAAAAAATATATATTTACCAACAGGTCGGTATCAACAAGGTTTACGCAGAAGTCCTGCCGTCTCACAAGGTAGCCAAGATACAGAAGCTACAAGAAGAAGGACAGAAGGTGGCCATGGTGGGCGATGGTGTGAACGACTCGCCAGCGCTGGCCCAGGCTGACGTGGGCATAGCCATTGCGAGCGGCACTGATGTCGCCGTGGAAGCTGCTGACCTAGTCCTGATGAGGGTAAGTGATTTCATTTATTATATGTGATAGGTAAATACATACATACTCACGCCTTTTTCCCATAGGGGTAGGCAGAAACTAAAGAACGCCACCTGCTACGATTCTTGCATAACTCTACCATTCTTTTTGCTATGTGATAGATAATATCGTCTATAGGCTACGGTAACCGCTTACCATCAGGTGGGCCGTATGCCGTAATGCTTTATTTTTACCGGTTTTCGTTTTACCAACAGAACGATCTCCTAGACGTGGTAGCCTGTCTCGAGCTGTCCCGTACTACAGTGCGTCGCGTGCGGCTCAACTTCTTGTTCGCTAGCGTGTACAACTTGCTGGGCATACCGCTGGCCAGCGGAGCCTTCGCCATGTACGGGCTGCAGCTACAGGTAAAACAAAGTGTGAGCCACTTTTCCCAACAGTGGGCAACTTTGTCCAATACTGGGCAACTTTATCCAATAGTGGGCAACTTTGTCCAACCGTGGGCAACTTTGTCCAATAGTGGGCAACTTTGTCCAATAGTGGGCAACTGACTGAAAACCTTGGATATAGAAATTTGTTCCATGCAGGACAACTGCCATACGGAATGGTGATGATAATGATGAGTGGACAGCTTTGTCCATCTGTAGGGAAGTACTTACGTGCTTTAAAACATACGAGCAACATTATAATGTTTTGATGTTTGGAATTTTATAGTGATCAGTAAACTTATGTCTTAAAGTTTAAATAGTTTAATAATTAATATAACGCGATAAAATCCGTAAAAAGTAGTTTTATTTAAATGCTACCCTAAGTATACAATTTTATCGTATTATCTTCCCACAGCCATGGATGGCATCAGCAGCGATGGCGATGAGTTCAGTGTCAGTCGTGTGTTCCAGTTTATTGCTCAAAACGTGAGTACCAAAATTATCTAGACACTTTTCAATGTTAGCTTACGTGTAAGAAAGAAAGAAGAAGAAAGAAGTACAGACGCCAGCAGGTCAAGCTATCCAAAACTTTCAAATTGTACCAATTGAATATGAACCTTATTGTTTTGTGTTAAAGTTGAAAATCAATCAAAGAAAGGATGTCACCAAAATCTGCACAAATGATGTACCGAGGGTACACTTGTTGGAAAAAATACCCTGTATTACACTGATTAAAACTCTAGTCATTTTTTTATGCTCACTAGGGGATTAGAAAAAATAACTTTAAATTTGAAAAAACGCATGCCATTTTAACACACTGGTATCAGTTTCATAGTGTTTTTATAGTAAAAACTGTCAACTTGATAGCTATCTGCTGTCAGTGTCAGTTTTGGCATGTCAAACGCACGACATTTTGGCACATTACTACCAGGATCATAATGATTTCATAGTAAAAGCTGTCAACTTGACAGCTGTCATGTACCTCGGGTACAAATTTGGGCTGAGTTGTATGGACTTTTGATGACCTCCTTTGACAGATTGTTGTAGCTTGATGTGCTGGTCTCTTTACACACACACACGACACTTGGACCAAAATCCAATGTGTAAAAAAAAACTAATTTATGTAATATATAAAAAAATATAACAATTACAATGATTCGCTCTGAAAACTGAAATACAGGTTCTCCTAGATCGGCTTCGCATGCTAAAAAATGCATTTATTGTAACCTATATTACTAGTACACACACTATATTACAAGCAGTGATAGCCTAGTGGTATGACCATTGGACTGCCAAGTCGAAGGTCTCGAGTTCGAACCCAAGACACGCACCTCTGACTTTTCGAATTCATGTGCGTATTAATCACTCGCTTAAACGGTGAAGGAAAACTTCGTGAGGAAACCTGCATACCTGATTTTCTCGACGGTTTGTGAAGTCTGCCAACCTGCACTAGGCCAGCGTGGTGGACTAAAGCCTAATCCCCTCTCAATATGAGAGGAGACCCGTGCCCAGCAGTGGGACAGTATATGGGTTGATGATGAATGGCAATATACTCGCCTCCTATCAAATAGGATCTAAGCATATCGGCGAACTCTGGGTGTACATTTGTACACCTCTGTCCAAACCTTCGGGGAATACAAACGTGATGGTATATTATGTATTAATGTGTAAACTTCTCATCATAGCTTCAAAAAACGAACGCTAGAACAACTCCGCACGACGGAGTACCTTCAGTCCATACACCTGGAGGAGCTGGACTCCGTGTCGGTTCACCGCGGCCTCGACGAGCGGATAGACCCCACCGAGAGGGGGGCCTCGCCGCTAGCTAAGTAAGTATACATTATCACTACTAACTACATACTATAAAACAAAGTCGCTTTCTGTCCCAATATCCCTATGTATGCTTAAACCTTTAGAACTACGCATCGGATTTTGATGCGGTTTTTTTTATAGATAGAGTGATTCAACAGGAAGGTTTATATGTATAATATATGTATGTTATTAGTATATTGAACCCGTGCGAAGCGGGGGCAGGTCGCTAGTATTACATATGGAGGGGTCTTGACAGGTGGATAGACTTCAGAAAGAAGTGAGCAAGAGGGGGTCTTGTATAAAGCCCAGTGAGAGGGGATATCGCCGTTTAGTGAAATCTATATTACACACATACGAAGGGTCTCGAGTGATGGTTAATATAGCGTAAAGAATTATAAAGTAGCGTGCTTATTATATATAGCATAAAGCAAATGATATCACGGTTCGCACTTTATGCTATAAAGCTATTTTGCTTTATATCACATAGCACTCTCTCTCTCTATCAACCAACTGTCCGTCGGGCGTCGCGTATAGCCTAGTAACAAGTAGGCATATAAATTAAGCATGCTATAATAAAGCACATAAAATCGCTTGCTTAAAAAATTAAGCATTAAGCAATTTATTGATTTATAGCAACTTTGAACACCACTAGTCCCGACTTGGAGATCGCGTATTGGTAAGGAGAAACGCGTCGCAGATTTTAGATAAAATAATTTATATTGATATTTGAATCATTTTTACACAGCATGATCTAGTCCCCAACTAAGCAGAGATTGTACTATGGGTACTAGACAATGGATATAATACTTATATACTTTTTTATTTACATAATTCACAGTAAAACAACCACAAATATTTATGTACTTACCTATCATCACAAATGTTTGTGTCCTGTGATGAATATGACTTATGAACCCAAAACCTTGTGATTAGGAGTCCCACACTAGAGCCACTGAACCACTAGACAACATTACAGACGTCGTCAAGTTATTTAGCAAAGGAAAAATTCGACCGCGGGCAGGATTTGAACCTACGTCTTCTGGTTAGGTACACCAGACGTTATGACCACTAAGCCACCGCGACTCCCACTAGGTCGAATTTTGCCTTTACATTCTGAATTTACGTCTTAATGGTGACGTCAGTAAAACCTATTGAAATAACAGAACGCTGACCCTCCAGGGGGTCGTTAAAATTGTTTTTCTATCGTGTCTGCTTGTTCCTACAAAACATCACCAAATCGTCTAGAATTCTAATGGACTATTATCTATCTCTTTCTAACTCTATCTATGTCTCTCTCTAACAGCAAAAGCCGCGACTCGTGGAAATCAGCTCTGTTGAAAGTTGAAGTATAAGTATGTACTATCTAGCAATGTCTTATTTTGTTTTTGTGTGTGTTCAAGGCATGTATTTTTGTGTCTTTGACGGATAATGTTTTGGAAATTTCAAATCATCATACTCATTCATCGAATCATACGCACCGAGAAGAGAGAAGTAGTAAAAGAGGTAGGGCATGATGGGAGTAATTCCACTCAGATTGGAGCTGCTCGACTGAGGAAGTACTCCCGCCTTGCAGAAAATCGAAGTGAAATAACACTGCTTTGAGTTGTGTTGTGTTCCTTACGGCGAGCAAGGTTGGGAGGGTTGGTGGGGGGGATTTTGACCCTTATACTGCTAATCCAAATCCTCTTTCTCTAAAAAAAAAGCTTAGAGTAGGACGGCGCCCAACACAGACAGATGACCTGGTAAAGGTAGCTGGAAGCCGCAGGCGTCATATAACCAGTTCTTTTGGTAGTCTATGGGGGAGGCCTTTGTTCAGCAGTGGACCTCCTGTGTCTGATATGATATGATCTCTTCTTTACTCTTCCATTATCCTTCCACATTTTAATCATTATCAAATTCATCTTCTCCATAAGATCCACTATTTGGATCCGTTAAATGCAACTAGTTTGACTGGGAATATTCTATTTGAAATAAAATATTTGACTTTGAACCATCATTTGAGCAGCACGTGCTGCTGATTATAGATATCTGACTGGGAAATTTGCATTAATTGGTTTTGGGATTCTCTGCACACATTACTACTTCAAATATAATGGAAATGACTGGACCAAGAAGGGAGGGTGGAAAGTACATGTTTCTAAACCAATGGTGTTACCAGGTCAACCTGGATTCCCCTTCAAATCAGAACGCAGTAAAGGCTATATGACAGAGGTTTCAAGAATGCTCCCATATAGATACTGTTTGTAGTGCAATTGTTTTGTGTTAAAATGACTGAAAACATTGCATTATGTTTTATTAGAGAAATCAACAAGATACATTCATCAATCAGTTAGTATAAAAAAATTAAAATATGAAAAAATATGAATCATCATTATCTACCCACTGCTGGGCACGGGTCTCCTCTCAGAATGAGAGGGATTAGCCTACAGTCCACGCTGGCCTAGTACGGGTTGGCAGACTTCACAAACCGTCGAAGAAAAATATCTAAGGTATGCAGGTTTCCTCACGATGTTTTCCTTCACCGTTTAAGCGAGTGATAATTATTAATACACACATTAATTCGAAAAGTCAGAGGTGCGTGCCTTGGGTTCGAACTCTAGACCTTCGACTTGGCAGTCCAATGGTCATACCACTGGGCTATCACTGCTTCTTAAAACTTATACGTTTGGTAGGAATCTGTGCTATCTGATAGCTGTTTGGACCTGACGCATACGTAGCGCCGTCTGGTGGCAGAAACACTATTAAAAACCCTCATTAATTAGTAATACATTCCGAAAAGTCAGAGATGTCCTTGGATTCGTACTAGAGACATTTGGCTCGGCATTCCAATCGTCAAATCACTTAGTCATCATTGCTTTTTTTATTTGACTAAATATGTTTAGTTTTTTTTATATACATATACATCATTTATTTATTTGTTTGGTTTATGGTGGTGGCAACATTTTTGGTGGAAGTTCGTGTTGTTTTTTTTGTTCAATTTGAGATTTTTAATAATCCTCATGGTTTGTTTTTGTGAGTTTTGTCCTTGGGTGATTTTCATTTTTCTGGTTTTTTTTTCAGACACGATGTGTAATAATGATAATGAATAATGTTGTTGAATTAGTTAATTATAATGTTCTGGGAGTCTAATTTGAGTGTGAAGTTTTTTATTTATTACAATGCATGTCGGTGTATGTGTTGTTTTGTGTCTTTATTTTATTTCTATTTTCATTTCCTTGATATTTTCGCGAAAAATATTAAGCCAAACAAAAGCACTTATAAACAATGTAATGTGATAAACAATGTATTATTTAGTATGATACAACCCGCCTGATGGTAAGCGGCAACAGCAGCCTATAGACGTCAACAACACCAGTGGTATCACTCGCGATGTCATCTTGACACCTCAGTTGTTAAGTCCCATTTGCTCAGTATTTTTTCTGGCTACATTGCCTTTCTAACCGGGACACAACTATTAGCTCGGAATTAGGATTTGCGCCCGGATAATGGCTCGCCCCGAAACATACCGGCGAACTGTCAGTATATACAGGGTGTTACAAAACTACCCGTAACGCTGAAAGGAGGTTAAATGGGGCCTTATAACGAGTACATTCACAATATTTAAGAACCGTAGTAACGCTGTATAATATACCCCAAAAAAAGGAAAACAACAACATTTATGAATGAAAAATAGAAAAACTATTAAAGTTGTCAATTATTAGGTAAAATAGGTACGTAGGCCTATCTGTTAAATAATATGGTTAAGTAATCCCTGACATGACAGCTGATAAAATTTTTGACTTTGATAATTAATTATATTTTTACGGGTAATTTTGTAACACGTTTTATAAGTGCACCTCTGCCTAACCCTTCGGGGAATACAGGCATGATGGTATGTTATTTTATGGTTATATTTAAAAAAATATTTTTAAGTATTGTGTCTCTCACCCACAGACTATTCCACCGCAGCAAGCCAGCTGAGGGTTGTCTCCTCCAGGAGGAAGATGACCTGATGACTGTCTCCTTCATCCCCAAGCGGCGACAGGAGCCGAGCATCAACGGATGATGTTCATCCAGTAGTGACACTGAAAATAATGGACAAAACGTCCCGTAGACTGATGTCTGAGGCGTCCGACACTAGATGGCGTCAGTGAGACATAAGGTATTGAGCGATTTGTTGTCAAAAATAAATTTTAGTCTAATTATGAGTTTACAGTCTATGGTTATGTGTAACTATGGTAGCTTCTTCGACCTCTTTTTGTATAAAGTCTTGTGCAATGATCTCTATCTCATTGACATAAAGTTCAAATTTCATAATTTAACGGACTTCGTGTTATAGAACGTCTGTACCCTCTTATTTTTTTATTACCGAGAAAGGGCACAGGGTTGGTCCCGTAGTAAAATTTGTAGTAACAACTTTAAAAAATTTTTACGGTGGCAGAGGGAATATGTATTATATGTAGGTACTATTTCCATTGCAAGATGTCTATATTTATATAATGTATTACTGTATCATCGTCGGAAAAAATATATGGTAGATGAATGGAGAGAGAAGCCTATAGCATTGTTATATAGTCTTTAACCGGGCGGTGGGTGCGTAATTCTAAACAGTTTGACGTATTATATAATATGTAGCGTTTAAAATGTTTGATGTGGATTGAGAGGGGATGTTTCGTCTCTTTCCCGCAAATCAATGCTGGTATAGAATTTGATGGCACACGCAACAGTGAAGTAACACTGCTTCCAGCTGTCTTGTGTTCCTAACGGTGAGCAAGGTTGTCATTGCTCCACGAGGAAACGTTGTGTTGTCAGTGGGGGGACTTTGACCCTTATACTGCGAACACAACTATTCCTCTTTCGCTTTACAGGGTCGGCAACGCACAAGTGACAACTCTGTTACAAGCGTCTATAGGCTACGGTAACCGCTTACCATCAGGTGAGCCGTATGCTTGATTGCTACCTTAGTGGTATAAAAAAGGCTATCTAATTCGTGTACTATTTACAAATTTTTAATCATTCTATAAAATGCAGTTATTTCCAAAATATAACAAATAAATGTAGTTTTTCCTCTAATGCTACAGTAAGTATAGTCTATTTATAAATAACGTATAAATGAACATATTTCTTACAACAGCTTAGTAGATATGTTTATGGAAATAAAAAAACATTTTAAAAGCAGGCAACTATGGCAAAGGCTTCTACTCCATTTACCTAACAAAAAGTTTTTCGACGAAAGAAACATCCGGTATTAACATGTAATCAAATAAATAACTATTTGAGAAATTTTACACAGCACCATGTAGTCCCTAGAGCTTGTACAGAGGACAGGACATCAAGCTACCACAATCTGTCAAATTTCTTTCATAGATTATCAACTTTAATACAAAGCTATAAGGTTCATATTCGATTGGGAAAGTTTGACAGTTTTGGATAGCTTGATCTGCTGGCGTCTGTACTATGGGTACTAGACAATGGATATAATACTTACATAGTTTTTTTAAATACATAAATAACACAGATAAACAAAAAAAATATGTTCTTCACAATAATATTATAGGAATGGTCTGGGTGTTTGTGCATATGAAAGTTTGTGTTTGTGGACGCACCCACGATACAGGAGAAAATCCTAGAGTGGGGCAAATTGTTATTTTAAAATAAATAAATAATGCCACAGTGGCGCCATCTAGCGGCAGGATTAGTCTTCACAGACAAGTGTGTAAAAGTAGTTCAATGGATTGATGTATTGTGCAGTGTTACAGTGAAACTATGAGCTAAGACTGATGTGTGTACATACTAAATAGACGAGTGTCGTAGGCAATGTGAGGAATGGAGGGTTTTGTGAAATGTCTAGATAATTAATATGGTATTGTGAATTTCTTATGCGTCTTATTTAGTAATCAGGTATTTTAATACATACACATTTATATTTCTCATTGGTTTATTATTATATTTGGTAATTACGCATGCTTAACATTATTGAAACATACATACATATACACTCACACGTTTTTTCCTATGGGGGTAGGCAGAAACTAAAGAACGCCACTTGCTACGATTATTGCATACTTCTTTCGCTTCGACCACATTCATACATCTTGTCATACATACACGCCGGTTGCGAGTACTACGCACCTTACCTTTTTTATCAATAAAACAAATTTTAACGAAAGAAACATTTTATGTCAGGATTCGTAAAGTCGTAGAACACGTACGAAAAATTCGACATCAAAGGCAGTAGTTTCGGTATATCTACTTATCCGGAATGACGCAGAATCGAATCCTGCCTGTGATATTTTTTTCCTTAAGCTAAAATTCATATCTTTAATCATATAATGTATAATTGAATATTATAATCATGTTCGTATTGATAACAAATACACAAAAATAATTTTTCAATTCATACCAGTACTTCAGAGATCAGCGCGTTCAACCAAACAAACTATTCAGGGTTATGATATTGGTATACTGAAGCTTCAACTACCTTTTAAATGGGTACTCTATAAGCTTTATAATATTTATCAGTTTGCATGAAAATAAATATATTTTTAATCTGTTTACTAGATAAGACAAATAAGGAAAACAAATAATAGTCTTAAAGATGTTTACATAGAAATAAGTTATTTTCTAGTGTATTCTATGCATATAGTATGTATCAATATAAGAATTATGCTGCATTTTAAACAAAATATACGCTTATATATATATAGAGAAAATAACCTAACAAAATAAATATTACTTATATAAACAAAGTAGTTTCAAAAAGACAAATTTAAAACTAAATATTATTTCCAAAACTTTAAAAAACAAAGAGATTGACTGCCTTATTGGTTTAGTGGTCACGTGACTGCTGAATGTGGGGTTCGATTCCCAGCAAAGCTCAGAAGTTCAAATCTCTTTCCAGTTGATGGTAATAGCGTCGATCCTGTTACATATGACCTAGAAACATAATATACATTTAACATAGCTTTCACCAGGCTCTCACAGAGGTGAAAGCTAGTTATAATAGTATTGTAATTTTTTTTAGCTCTAAGACCACCCTAAGAGAATAAATGATATATTGATTGATTGAAACAAACCGTCTAAATCCTCTGGAGTATTTTATGTAATTTGAAAAAAAAACTGGAAATTTCACAAAATCTCGTATTTCTCAACTGCTATGCCACATAGCCTTTAGAAGCTAACACGGCTTTAAATAACAAAATGTATCGCTTAATATTTTAAATGTTTATAATATCACTCAACTGATAATGTTAATGTTACTTTGTAAAATCCCTCCCGGTGGAAAGAAAAATCTTTTAAAAAAGTTTGTTGTTATTTAAAATTGATAAAATACACATTAAGAGTTGTCCATTCACCACGTGTTTTAGCAACATTTTAATTACTGTGATCGCTACTCGTTGAGTTAAAGTTCACCGCTAAACCTTGCAGCTAAGTACTATAAACTGCAAGATTCTGAGCCTCACTTAAGTAATGGACGACTCCTTGCTTAGTTGATTTCGTAATAAAAATATTATTTAGCTTGTTAGCTAGCCTTACTGCCCAGGGTGCAGAACAAGCATTTATATATCGTCAGGAATTCACGACATACAAAATTAAAAATTTAGTAAAAAAATATATTTAAAAAAATAATTACAGTATCGTACAGTCAACAAAAGAGTTAAGTATACAAAATATGCATACAGATTTCGACATAAATTTTAATAAATTACGCGCCAAAGGGTTAGGTATGTAGCTGCTTACAATACCTACGTTTGACACATATTGCGTGATACATAACAAACACAGATCATTAATTAGCTGTATGCTAACCTAACTCTTTTGTTGACCGTACAAGATTTTTTTGTCACATTATACCTTATCAGAGTTCTAAGTCGCCTAAAAAATCAATTATAAACGCCAAAAGCTATGTACTTCCGTTTAAATTAATGTTAAATATAATTCCATTGTTTAAAACAATATAATAGTTACCAATTTTAATATTATGCAGTATTTTTCCTCAAAAGGGGGCTCGTGGCTACTCTGATCGGCCGATCAGCAATGTTAAGGTGTACTTGCCTCGGTCAATTTATGGATGGGTAACTAACTATTCTTAATATATAAAGACCTACCTACCTAGTGTTATCAAATTCAATAGTAATATTAAATATTGTACAATATTAAAATGAAACAAAAAGTTTGTACCTCAAAATGTAACGCATTAATACTGGATCAGCTGTTCTCGAATTGTAAGCTGACAGACGGACAGAGTAATAAGTATATGGAAGGCTTACGTCTGTATATATGGCAATAGGTTCCTTAATTAATAGCACCTAATACCGGAAATGCAAGACTTAACAACTGAGGTATCAAAATTAAAGAGTGTTACCACTGGTGTTGTTGACGTCTATAGGCAGCGGTTGCCGCTTACCATCAGGCAACCCGTAAGTTTGTTTCACATCTTATAAGATTTAAAAAAAAAAAGTAGTTATTATGAAAAGTCATTTAACAAACACTAAGTGACGTCACTCTAAAATCCAATATGGCGGACTCCCAAAAAAGTAGTTTATACAAGGTTATTGGAAAACTATCAGAAACCTATTCTGAATGACATCACTACCATGCATTGTCATCCAAACTAAAGATGTATCCAAAATTTAAGCTCAATCGGAAACCGGGAAGTGGAACAAATTTAACTTCCAAGATTTGTCACATAGTTAATTACAGGCGAAGCTAATAAAAGCGGGTTAAAAAAGAACTCATTTTTATTCAGCATTCCATATATTTATTATTCTAAACACGAGAACTATAAAATAATGTATATATACACCTTAGTATTATTTTTTGATATTTACTTAATCATTGACACTAATGACGTCACCCATATCCTGTTGTGGTGATTGTAATCACCAATATTGGTGATTTAATCGGTGATCCCAGTTTTATAACCAGTTAGTGCCAGTGGTTTTGTTAGAGCTGTCAAAGTGACATTGTCTATGTTGTAGTTAGTTTTACATATTATTGTAATTAATTCCGTGTTAGCAAGGAAAAAACTTTTTTTTTGTATATTACACAGTCGCTTCTTCTTCTTCATAGCGTTTTGATGCTAAAGGAATAAAATTAAAATCAGACCCTGTCCGCGTCTGTCTAACGGCATGGTTTTAGAAGTAATTAGTCGAGAAATTATCTAAGTGATAATGAAAACCGTATCAAAATCTGTTGTTTTTGATACGGTTTTCATTATTATTTAGAGAATTTCTACCGGAAGGTTTATAAATATATAATACATGCATATTTATTAGTAGGTATACTGCACCAGTGTGAGGCCCGGGCGGGTCTTTATTAATATATTAATAGCAGATCCCTCTTAATGTTAAAGGATTTCCTTTGCCCAGCTGTGGGAAAAAAACAGAATTAGAAAACGTAATTGTGGAAACCAGTTACATCTAAAACATCGACTTGCAAAAGTGTATTTATAAGATCTAAATATTTATTTACAAAAATAAATGTTTTATTTGAACGGAATTAATTACATAATGTGTATACTGATTTACTGATATTTTTATTAATACATAAGTCCCCTTATTACATAAAATAACTTTAGTAAAACCTAGGTTTTGAAAAAGCCCTATCTCCTTTTATCATATCAGATTAGAAAGGGAAGGATATATTTTTTAGTTTATGACTAACGTTGCGAAACTTCAGGTTTTATTAATATCAACAACAACGCGATAAAACCCGTAAAAAGGAGTTACAATGAATTAAAAAAAAACCATTACCCTCTCGTCGATACAATTGTTTCTCTAATCTGCTAATAGGGTAGGTAATTAAGGAATTAATGGCACCACCTTCGATTAGGTCAAGCAATCTTATTGGCCAATCTCCCTTTGGTATAATCACTAATGTCAATATAGCACGTTTTGATTGGTTGGCGTAGAAGACTGGAGGTGCTGCCAACTGTTGTAGACATCTTTGTGTAACCTTCCAATTGATCTTTGTAAAACTGTGGTTTAATGTAACTAAAGTAGGGTCAATTTAATAGATTACATTTGACATCTGTCAAATGAAGATGAATAATTAATTATGCATTCTATTTTATAGGAACATGTAATACAATACATTATTTTTGTACCATTATATATATTCATGTATGTACAGAGGCCAGCACAAGCTACCCCAAAAATATCAAATTTATTTGTTAGATTTTCTACTTTAATACAAAATATTAAGGTTCATATTCGATAGGGAACATTTGACAGTTTTGGATAGCTTGATCTGCGTCTGTACTTTATTTGAACATTTTAAGTTGATAAACTCTATTCATCTGACAGATGTCAAATTGAAATGTTGACAATGACAGGTGTCAAATTTATTAAATTTGCCCTACTGTATCTTTTGTAATAAGGGGAGGTATGTTTCGTTTATACTTGTATATTGTTTATACAATTATCATTTTAATCGCGTATCGTATAAACAACCTTATTGTAGTTTTTAATAACAATATATATTTTTGTAACAAACAAAATATAATGAATACATTTTTAAACTGTGTTTTTTATTTATTTTACAATGAAACTAGATATTGCCGGCGGTTTCTCCTGCATCCCAACTTTGAGACAAAAGGTAGGCTATGACCAACTCCAAGGTCTAATCTATCTCTGTACCAAATTTTATCAAAATCGGTTCAGCGGTTTAGGCATGAAAGCGTTACAAACAGACTGACAGAGTTACTTTTTCATTTATAATATCAGTAGGCATTAACGCTGATCAATCGATATGCAAGGTTAAGCTGGGCTTGCCGCGGTCAATCTATGGATTTATGATAATTCTGACATTGAGACCTTGCCTTCGTCACTATGTTTGAAATTGACCTTTTTAAGAGCTTTGTATATATTCCAAGTTGTTATAAAGTATTCATATATTGTGTTACAATCGTTGCTCACTAGATTCTTATGTAATAACAAAAATATCTCGCCATTATGTTCTAACCGTCATCTATATAAAAAAATCTCAAATAAAGCTCTAAAGCTTATAATTATTGTAGAAACACTTACTTCTAAATTACTAATCAGTGAAACCATCATCAGCCTATATTCTTCTACTGTAGGCTTCTAGTGAACGCCATAGAGCCCGATTTTCGGCTTTCCTCACCCAGTCTCTGCCAGCTGACTTCCACAAGTCGTCGTGACCTGGTCTACACAACGCTTACCTAGACGCGGTCTCCACTGAAGAACTCATATGTTCCAGCATTTGCTGCGACCGGCCCATTGCCATTTGTTTCATTAAATAAAACGACGTGGTGGTTGCCTCACAGTAAGTATAATCAATGTTAAAACTATATAATAGGGATACGGATATGAGTCGCTTTGTCAACAATTCTATAGAGCGACATCTAGTGGTATTTTAAGGACACTAAGTACATATTGATTCGTTATAGTTTAGTCTTAACGCCTATAGATGGCGTTATAGGTTTCAAATATTATTTTAATATTAACATTTCAGATTCAGTTCTGTGATAACTGATAATATGAAGGGACTGCATTAAATATGGATTTGGAAGAAATTTATATGACATTGTACGGTGCCAGTAAAACGGATGGAGCGAAGTATGAAGTAGTTGAGAAATGGTTCAAAGAATGTGGTATTATCGACGAAGTAACAGTGACAAGCCGGTTGTTCGAACGTTCTTACGATCGCGTGAGGGAGAATAAGTATGATTTAACTTTAGTTCAGTTTGTTCTACTGTTGGGCATACTGTCCAGGGAAACCAGCCAGGATTTGGAAGAGTTTGGACGAAAATTTAGAACTGTCAATCAAAGAATTATAGACGAGATACAGGCGTCATATAATTGAAATTGTAATTGATCTTTTATTTTGATCTAGTTTTTTTTAGGTCTATAACTCAACCGGACTTGGTGGCGACACTCCGTATGCCGTAGCCAAGAGCACTAATGTACTAATCAGCAACAGCAGCTAAGGGCGTCCCTCAGGGTGACAGACCTCGGTTTAGAATGCAGGCCGGCTCCATCAATGGGAGGTTAACATTACAGCCCTGCCTGTAATGTTGAGTTGAGGCTCTGGCCTAGGGGCCATCACAATAGGAGCCCTCCAGTTCTTGGTTGCTCCAGGGCCTCCTCACCATTAAATCCGGCCCTGATTACAGATATACAATTTTAAGTTTTTTTTTCCAATTATAGTAAAGTAATTTTATTGTAACATGAAAAGGACACATTTTCTAGAATGTGCTTGCGTAATTTTTAACCGACTTCAAAAAAGGAGGAGGTTCTAAACTCGGTTGTAACATAGCATCATGCCATGTTTTCCCCGAAGTGTTGCAGAAGTTCCTAATGTACAGAGCTCAGCACATCAAGCTACCCTAATCTGTCAAATTTCTTTGATAGATTTTCAACTTTAACACAAAGTAATAACGTGCATTAACAATTGGGAAAATTTGTCAGTTGGATAGCTCCACGTTTGTACCACCATAGTTCTCCGATATGTTTTGGGTCCCATGTAATATGGGCCAAGCGTATTACCATAAACCTGGCACAAATGCAAACTGCGAGTTGCTACTGACAATTGACCGACGACCTCGTGCAGTAGACCCACTATACCTATCATAAACTTCGTCATCTATATGTGTTCTGTCTTAATGACATTCAGCTGACAATTCTCGAAAGCACACTGAATTCAATAACTTTATAATTTGCTTTATCAAATAAGAAAGCAAATACAATGGAAGATGTATTTAATAAATTAAAAGGCAACCGAAATAATACAATGGAGAACCTCATCAAATGGATGAAAGAAGGTAGAATTGTGTACATCATACATACAGCCTCATACAACTTATGGCGCAATTACTAATTAGTCGTTCTCCCGAATTCGATTGCCCATAGAATTTGGGCAAACGACCGACTGTAAATATACGGGGTCAAGTACCTACACACGTCTTCGGTTAATGTAGTCGAGCTTCATCGTTTCGAACGCGGACGCAGGTACTCGACTTCATTCAGAGTACTCGTAGTCGTAGTCAGTACGATGACCAGTGTAATTAATGCATAGGGTGTCCAATTCCAGTAGGTAAATCTTAATTTTATTTATTTTTATTCTTAATGTACAAAAATGTACAAAGGCGGTCTTAATGCCTTAGGCATTCTCTACCAGACAATCTTTAGGTGGTGCAGAGACGATCATGGTAGATGTGAGAGGTATAACGCGAATATTATTGCCTAAACTATATACGTATATATATTATACTTACTTATAACTACTTTACAAATATACTTATTCATATAATACAATACATAGTTAACATATACAAAAATAAAAATAAAAATAGTCGAGATTAATCTAACAGTGTCTTGTCCAGCAAGTATTTGCGCACATTGGTTTTAAAGGATTGCCGATGATGCCGAAGTCTTGCCGAAGAGTGCTTTCGACTCGAAAGAGAGCTCGAAAGTTTCGAGCACTCAAATACGGGCGAACGACCAAGTGTACCTAATAATCGCGCTATTAAGTAAAAATACTTCGGTTAAAGGCGTGATATTTGAAGGGTTTAGACAAAGACTGTCTAGACAGCGGTGGATTTACACTAGGGGCACTCGGGGCTAGGGCCCATGGCGGCAAGTTTTCAACGGGCTATAAAATTTGGAAAGTGAAAAAAAAAATGCTATGAATCATTCTATTTATATTTAAAAATTGTGTATCCAAACATTCATTGGGTATATGCAAAAGTTCGATAGTGGGTCGGCATTTTTACAGTGCCCAGGGGCTTCGCTAAGGTTGAATATGAAATGATATTTATTTCTGTAAGTACAAAGACACTTACAAGTCAACGTTTTAAATTTTTCAACCGAGGAAAAACAAAAACGGAGGAGGTTCTCAATTCGACGTGTATATGTATATATATTTTTTTATGTATGACCACGCATAACTTTTTACTGTGTAGTCCGATTTTGATAATTCTTTATTTCTTTTTTTTATCTATTCTTTTTTTATTCTAAAGGGTATACCCCGAAGTTGGTCCCATATAAATTTAGAAAATAAAATCCAACCCTAAGGGTAAAAAAACAGGAGATGATTGACTGTTCACTCACTGATTGTAAGGTATTACCACGCATAACTTTATACAGAGTAGTCCAATTTTGATAATTTTATTCTTTTTTTATTGGATAGGGTATACTTCGACCTAGGTGCCATATAAATTTGAAAAAAAAATACCGCTCTCAAGTGGGAAAATAGGGGTGATTTATTGTTCACTCACAGATTTTGATGATGAGTTGTATATTATAATTAAATCAAAAGTAATAATAGATTAAGCATGTAGTAATTAGTAGATTAAAGCCACAAAAAAAAAAACTTTTTAACAAAACAATTAAACCGCCGAAAAACTGAAAAGCAAAAAATAATAAAAGTTTCTTATTTAACCATAATAACTAAGTTCATATACTAATGTAAGTATACCTAAGAAATTTTGAGTCGGCGCCAATTTTTGAATTGTTGATGGAATCTTAATGTTCATCGCTGGAGATTTCACGTTTCATTGTTAATTTGATTTGGCTATTTCTTTAAATTTAAAGTAATTTAGTGAACTTTGTTCATCGACTGTTTGGCGCCGACTTAAAATTACTTAGGTATACTTACATTAGTATAAGAACTTAATTATTATGGTCAAAAAGAAACGTCGTTTATTATTTTTTGCTTTTCAGTTTTTCGGCGGTTTAATTTTTTTGTTAAAAAGTTTTATTTCCAGCTAAATGGCTCCGGCATTTCCTAACTGACGACCTCTGAGAAGAAACACTGAAACAAACTCAGAGAATCATAGTCTCTTTTAAAGTCGAGACATATAATAGTACCAAATATGTCAATGTTATAATGTAGGGCAATGTCTGAAATGGCATTTTGAAGAAAGAGCCTTAGCGGCTTTGAGTAGACCAGTCCCAGCCGACGGCACGCATGTATCAGTCATGTGTAGCTCGAACATAATTATTATTTAGGTTAGGTTGAATCCGTCACTTGTTATCTTTTTGTATATTTTTGGCATTTTCCATGCTAAGATTTTAAAGTTATTTAGAAAAGGAAAAATACGACCGCGGGCAGGATTCGAACCTGCGTCTTCTGGTTCGGTACACCAGACGCTATGACCACTAAGCCACCGCGATACCTACCCGTCATGTCGAATTTTTCCTTCACATATTGAATTTACGTCTTTATGGTGACGTCAGTAACACTATTGAAATGCAAGTTTTTGCTTTTCAACCGACACAACTTACTTTACAGTTAGTTAAATGCCGAACGATGCCACCTTACCTTCTAACTATCTTTTTGTATATTTTTGGCATTTTCCCGTCACTTGTGTTTGTGTTGAGGTCATAAATACCAATAACCAGACCATTAGATCTCCACGTCACAAGATTCAAGTTCGAATCTAAGGCAGGCAACTTTGAGTAATTTTCTTGACGGCGTGAGAAGCCAAACCTCACTAGGCCAGCGTGGTAGACTAGGGTCTAATCGCTCTCAATCTCAGAGGAGACCCGTGCCCAGCAGTGGGACAGTAATTGACATGATGATGATGATGAATGAGGGTCATAAGGCTGCTTTTCTTTCTTTGAAAAAATCTCTATTTGAATCTGGATTTGAACTCGAGAACAATTTGGCAGTCCTATGGACATATGACTGTTCTTAATGGTCTATTTGTTTTAAAACAATTTAGTTTAAGTATTAAGGAAAATGTTAGTGGGTTTTTCAATAAAATTCTCACTAGCACCACCATTTTATGGGAAAACCCAATAACACTGCTCGACCTGGGATGTAACCAGGACCACAAGACTAATAAGGTAGTTCTCTTTTGTATGATATGATTATTGTTATCTGCAGCCAAAATAATAGACATGGTGAAAGCAGAAGCTGAGCAAAGAGTCCGTAAACTGTTCAAAGAACACGTACCAGACCCAAAGAACGTTGCCCTGGACGCTTTCAAGAAGGTCGTCACAAAACTAGCGACCGACCAGAAGATCCCCGTGGAACACTTCACGTCGAAGCTCTTGAGCCAGGGACCTGCACTCCTGAAAATGGCTGGTAGGACACTGACTACACAAGACTCATTTCTTAGGTAGGTCTTCGGCCTACCTCCCCAGTAAACGGCGTGCATACGTACCTTACCCTCCGTCATTTCCAACCAAAGGAACAAAATGCTGATCTGGCTTATTTCACCTACAAAAATCTTGACCAAAATACGTTTCGTATTCCGCTATTTTCTTCTTCAAAACTGGATTGATCTAGAAAAAAACTTGTCTCATAATTTAGAGGAAAAGTACTTGAGTACTTAGACACGCGCCATGTTTCGCTTCTAAAATAAAGCTTTTACTTACAGAAGACAATCAATTAGAAGTAGGGGACACCGACCCCCATGATGCGGCAGGTCACTCCCTAGAAGAATCAGCTCACTCTCCAGAAGATCCAAGCCATTCTAAGGAAGTAGAAGCTTATACTGCAGAAGGGACAACACATCCTCCGGATGGGGAATCTCATCCTCCGGATGGAGAATCACATCCTTCCGAGGAAGAACCTAATCCTCCAGAAGAGGAACATAATACGGAAGAAGACGTTGGCTCTAAAGGCAGGACCTCTTCTGCCAGCTCAGCCACAGCTCTCTCTCTCCACGTTTCTGATCACACTTACACTTCTTACAGCCCCTCTTCTGATGGTGGTCCAGATTATGTATCAACAGGTTAGTTTTGGTACTGACCATAGGAACGATATCTGAACAGTGTAGTCGTAAGCCAATCACAGGTAGAGAATGGCGTAGCTTATTATGATACCATGATCTGAACTATTATTATTATAATGCACCTTTACTTAGTATCACTGCGACCGCATTCGGACTTAACCGATTGTGATCACTAAACACTGCGGCTACTATAAACTGTAGGATCTGCTTAGGGGTGAGCTCTTTTATTTCATCTGGGCTTACGATATGTTTCCCTAGATGAACACTGAGCTTGTGTATTAGAGACCCGCATTCTCCCAGGAGATGAAGTGGCGTTTCGTCCGCCTCCTCACAACGCAGGTAGGTTCGCGTGTCAGATTTGATTAACTTTACTTTGATTAAACTTAAATATTTGACACATTTCACACAGCACCATCTAGTCCCAAACTAAGCAGAGCATGTACTAAGATACTAAACTAGAATAAATAGATGTAATACCTACTTACATACTTTTTTTGAAACATGAAAGATGGCTTCACCCGCTCGAAGTAAAGCACGAATTATTGAATGATGTATAAGAAATCTCTAAATATCTCTAAATAATAAGAGTCTGTAACTGATAAAATAATCTCAATTAATGTCTATAGATACTGAGACTCCACCATTTGTATTTATTAATAGGCAACACATTTGTGTTTCTAAATATTAACGTTCACAGAGGGCGCCACTAGGATCCAAAAAATCATCAAGATTTACTGCCCTTTTTTTGTTTACGGTTTTAAAAAGCGACCAGTCCACGGGGACCAAACCGGGGAGTGTGGGATTCTTGCCCACTAAAACCCCCCCGGTGGCCACTATCAGCTCTTGGAGGGAGGCCTCTTAATAGGCCACCCCAGAACCCCCCTGCACAACGCTTGTTACGGCACATCGTTAAAGAAGATTGACGACCTCTGTGGTCTAGCGGTTCGAGTGCCGGACTGCTGATCATGGGGTCGTGGGTTCGATTCCCACAGGACACAAATATTTGTGAGGATTAAACACGAGTATTTGTGTTTGTCTGGGTGTTTCTTATGTATTATAAGTATGTATTTACAAAAAAAAAGTATTTAAGTATTATATCCATTGTCTAGTACCCATAGTACAAGCTCTGCTTAGTTTGGGACTAGATGGTGTTGTGTAAAGATGTCCCAAAAATAGTATAAAAAAAAAAAAAAATTACTGCCAGGGTAGTTCTACTCGGATATACAGAATACCTCCCCTGTCCCTGTCTGAGCTACGTGAAGCCTGACCCGATATAAACTTCTTGACTGATTTAACTACTGCACACTACTTCTTCCTGTCCCCTTTTTTCATTTGTGTACTTATAAGAATTTTTTTCTAATCGCTATGTAAATAAATAAAACTAATTTTTAATGATTTGCTTTTATTTTATTCTCGTTTTTCTTGCCTGATGAAAAAGGAAACTATCGTACTAACAGGGTCTAAGTGAACATCATATCGCGCCTGTATTACCTTTAAGGTTTAAGAATGAATGAATGTTGAGGAATGTTACATAATTTATCGTGTTGTATTAGCATTCTGTTGCTCCATAAAAAGTAACTGTAATAATTATAATCTGTGGGTCTTTAAATCTCGAGTGAATCGGTTTCTTCTAGGCAAGCGGCTCCACCGTAGATCGCAGTGTCGCTTAACATCAGACGAACTAGTGGTCAAGCGTAGGCCTATCGTGAATAAAATAAAAACTGCGGTGTGGATGCACCAAGATGGAGCACGCCATTTAAATAAAACGTCTTTCAGTTATTACATACACGACACAATGGAACACTGTAATCTTGGACAGATAAATAAGGTAGTGACTATGTTTAAAAACCTCTGATAATTTCTAGAAGATACCATAATATATTGACATTTAAACGTCAATAATTTTACTTTGTTTCTGGAAGTGCGACAAAAATACTGTCTTTAAAACAAGAAATTCTTAATAATAATAATGGATGATATATTCAGAACATTGGAGAAGCAAGGAAAAACTGACGTGGACAGCCTCATAAAGTGGATGCAGGACTGTAAATATACATTTTTTTAATTATTATTTAGGTAGGCCGGCCTCAGTTGACCTGGTCGGCCGGAGTTTGAGACAAACAGATTAGCGGTTACCGTAGCCTATAGACGCCTGCCACACTACTTTACGTTGCCGACCCTGTAAAATGAAAGAGGTATAAGGTTGGCAGTTTAAGAGTCAAAGTCCCCCCACTGCTAACACAACGTTTCCTCGTGGAGCACTGGCAACCTTGCTGACCGTAAGCAACACAACACAGTTCAAAGCAGTGTTATTTCACTTCGATTTTCTACAAAGCGGAAGTACTTCCCCAGTCGGGCAGCTCCAATTTTGGTGGAATTTCTCCGATTATGCCCTACGTCTCTTAACCATACAGATCGGCAGGTCTTATCATACTCTTGTATATTTTTATACAAAGAACACAGGTTAAAAATAAATTTTCTTAAATATTTCACAATAAAAAGTATAATCTCAATTTTCCAGGATATCCCAAACATTTTGACGTTTGGTGTGGTATATAAAAAAAATACCTGTACGTTTCAGCAAAACTAATAGAAGCTTCGAAGGAGCAGGAGAAAAAAGCACGAGCTATGTTCAAAGATGTGGCTGATGTCCAACGCATCGAACTCGCCAAGTTCAAGTCTGTCGTCACCAAGCTCGCTGAAGAGCAGAAGAAGACCTTCGACGAGGTGGCCAAGCAACTGGCTGCCGAGGGGCCCAAGCTGGTGAACGCGGCCATGGCGGGAATCAAGGCTTTTAAGTCAGCGTTGGAAGGCAAATAGGCAATAAAGTAATGTTCTGATATTAATCGTTTTATTTGGTCGAGTTTGAGATCCTTTTTATTACAGTTCTGACGAAACTGCGTGTATGACACGAGGGTTGCCAACCGTACTATAATATATAGTATTGTACTATATTTCGGATCAGCGTACTATATACTGTTGAAGAAACACATAGTACTCAAAAATACTATATTTTCAACATCAAAATCGAATGTGTCTGTACCTAGCGATTGAACATGCCCTGCGTTTTAACGAATACATTTTTAATAATTAGATCTTTATTTGTTATATCGAAATATGCATAATACGCAATTTGTTCCGTTTTAATTTTTATAAAAAATTACATCTTCTATAACAGTTAGCCAGCGATGTACTATTAAATTACGCACTTTAAAAAAAAAACTAGAAGGCGATTAGTTCTACATTAACTCTAATTACCTAACTACTTTTTACTTATAAAATTCATTATTTTAAGATAGAAAAGACAATACAAAGAAGTAGGTAAACCTAGCGACTTATTTCTAAGTAAATGAATTTCTTTCGTTTATAATGTGACAGTTTTGTCCCCATTACAATTCAGATTAGATTTTATTAATATTTTTTATTAAATGGATTGCGAGAAAAAACCTCTCGATCTCGCCAAAGCGTTCGATACTGTGTCTGTCCCCATACTACTGCGCAAACTCGAAGGGAAGGGAGTAAGAGGACTAGCATTGGAATGGTTCCGCAGCTACCTTGCTAATCGCAGCCAGCGAGTAAAAGTTGGAGAGCACATTAGCGAGCCGCTCCCAATAAGCGTCGGGGTACCACAAGGAAGCGTTTTGGCAGCCACACTATTTTCCATATACATTAATGACATTCTAGAAATACCCTTGTCCAGTGGTTCTGAAGTAGTATGTTACGCAGATGATACAGCAGTGATTTTCAAAAATCGCTCATGGGTTGGTGCATTTAAGGCCGCCGAAACAGATATGGCAAGTATCGCCAAATGGCTCGATAGAAACTTGTTAACACTCAACTATAAAAAAACCAAGTATGTAGCCTTTCACAAAACTCTTGCATCCAGGCCTATGTTTCTGCCACCAATCAAAATCCATACTTGCGATCTGACCCACACCTTACACTGTAGCTGCAATACAATTAGTAACATAAATTGTATTAGGTACCTAGGGGTTTTACTTGACGAAAATTTAACATTCAAAAAACATATATCTAATCTATCGGGAAGAGTAAGAAAAACCATATATATTCTCAAATCACTGCGCCAAAGTGCTACTAAAAACATATTATTAATGGTATACAAAGCACTTACCCAATCCCTACTACACTACTGCATCCTGGCTTGGGGAGGAGCGATTAAAACTAAAATGATTGAGTTAGAAAGGGCTCAGCGGGCAGTCCTGAAGGTAATGCTGAAAAAACCTTACAGATTTCCCACAGACGATCTATACTCAGAATGCAAAGTTCTTAGAGTACGCCAAATATACATTCTAAAAGCAGCAATGGCGATGCACAAGAAAACTTTAAGTTCTACTGAGCATTCGCACGTAACCAACCGTCGCGTCTTTCGGGTCCCCGTTCCTGCTATAAAGACGACTTTCATAAAACGCCTACCCACTTTTCTTCTCCCACACATCTACAACAAAGTATGCCACACTCTAAAAGAAATTATAAACCTACCTACGAGTAAATTCAAAAGTACATTAAAAAGCTGGTTAAGGAATCATTCATATCTTGAAACTGAGAATATCATTTTAACTATTAGCTGACATTCAATTTCAGAACACACACATACGCACACACACACGCACACAGACGCGCACACGCACACACACACACACACACACGCACACACACACACACACACACACACACACACACACACACATAAACGCACTTAAACTCATAATATTTATATAATTGATACACTAACTAACACGGACAAAACATAGCTTATCTTGTTACTTCAGTCACCGATTTCTTTTTTGCGTTCATTTCTAATAATTGTAACTGAATTTAATTTAATTTTAATGTAATTTTAATTTAATTTATTTTAATTTTTTGCGACTTGCCTATGATGTCTACGGAGTAGAATTTTACATTGTCAATAATTTCTTTGTTAATATTGGAAAAGAGCTGGCTCAACAAATCCTAGATAAATCAAATTCTGCCCATCAAAATCAGTGTGACTTAAATAACCAACCCCCAGTTTCACATTCTTTTGTACTCTTCGATGCTGACCCTTGTGAAGTAGAAAGAATTTTGATGAACTTAAAACCTAATAGTGCCCCTGGCTGGGACAACATATCTACAAAATTTCTAAAATACATAAAATCTGAAGCTGTTCCAATTCTAACCCATCTATCTAATTTGTGCTTCAGCACTGGTGTCTTCCCTGAAGCCTTGAAGCAATCTATTGTAACGCCTATCCACAAGGGGGGAAACAGAGACGATGTCAACAATTACAGACCTATATCTGTCCTACCAGTTATAGCTAAAATCCTGGAAAAACTCGTAAATAAAAGACTACTTAATTATCTCAATAAATATAACTTGCTTTCTCCAATGCAATTTGGCTTTAGAAAATCTACATCGACAGAAGATGCAGTAATCGCTTTAACCTCTTTAGTAACTAATAAACTGGATATAGGGTCCAAGTGCGTTGCTGTATTTTTAGATCTCAAAAAAGCGTTTGACACCGTCTCTGTTCCCACCTTATTGTGCAAAATAGATAAACTCGGCATAAGAGGTTTGCCACTAACTCTTCTACGAAACTATTTGTCGAACAGAAAACAGAGGGTTAAAATTGGAAATTACATCAGTGAGGACGCTGGCGTATCATTCGGCGTACCACAGGGTAGCGTACTAGGTCCTACTCTGTTTTTAATATATATAAATGAGCTCTGTAACTTAAACATCAAAAATGCCAAAATCTTCTCCTACGCTGATGACACCGCCATCGTCTTCACTGGTAGTTCCTGGCAAGAAGTTGAGCTATGTACTGAAGTGGGCATGGCAACTATAGCCAAATGGTTGCAAAATAATCTCCTCACCCTGAACACAACAAAAACTAACTTCATGTGTTTCAGTATTAGTGAACGTACACAACCGGCTGAGAATTTTAAAATAAAATTACACAACTGTGATGATGTGACCAATAATTGCTGTAACTGCCCCACGCTAAACCAAGTAACACATACTAAATATTTGGGAATAATAATAGACCACTATCTCACCTGGTATCTGCATTTGGAGCAAGTAGCTAATAGGATCAGGAAACTCAGCTGGTTATTTAGCACATTAAGACACGTTGTTCCAAAAAACATGATCACCCACGGGAATAACAACAGAAATCTTTTAAATGAAATATATGTTGCTCTGGCCCAATCTGTCTTGATTTATTGTATCCCCATCTGGGGAGGGACAGCAAAAACCAAATTCATCGAATTAGAACGTGCTCAACGCGCACTGATAAAAACAATGTACTTTAAAAAAAGACGACACTCTACTGAAGACTTATATCAAATAAGTGGATTACTCTCTGTAAGAAAATTATATATTATACAGACGATACTAAAAAAACACAAAACCCTGCCTTATGATGCAACTAAACTCTCCAAGAGAAGAAAATATGCCATTGCACAAATCCCTCGCACAAAAACCTGCTTTGCATCCATTCAATATAACACACGATCAGCACATTTATATAACAAAATAAATAAAAAAGTGTTTGTTCATGACAAAAAATTCGCTGACTGCAAAAAATCTGTAGTTGAATGGATCAAAAACCTATCTTATGAGGAAACCGAAATGTTTATAAAATAAACACAATCACACACACACATATATATACACGCATACACATACACACACACCCATACATACACACACGCACACATACTCGTACACAACATCACTTCGATTAAGTCTCTAATTTAAAATAGCTTATAAATATAAAATAGATTATAAATATAAAAATTAAGTTTTAAGGTCATGTTTTCGTTTAACAATTTTGAATTGTTTTCTTTAGTTATGGAAGAGCGGAGTCTTCTACTACAGGCTTTTGTTTGCTTAAAAGAAGGCTCCAATCACAATCTCACTGTATGAATATTGTTAAAGAAATAAACTATTTGTATTTGTATTTGTACATAACGAGTACATAACGAGTACATAACGAGTACATAACGAGTACATAACGAGTACATAACGAGTACATAACGAGTACCTTTTTATCGACTTATGTAATTATTGATACACTTACTTATTATAAATATTTTTGTTTTATTATTATTATTTTTTTTTTATTTAATGTTGTTTAAACTCATGTTGTATTGAACTTTATAAAGTATGAGAGTCGTGCAGCCATTGGTGTTGCATATACCTAGTGCCTGTATTTATAAATGACATTAAATTCTATTGTGCCTTTCGATTGCCTTGCGGTCTGAGTTTGTCATGCTCACTAAAATGTCCTGCTGATGGTGGCGTTGTGTGTCGGGTCGTTTTATTCCCTGCAACATGGTTGAGTCGAACGACGCCGATACACACGTCATACTCGTGAACGGGTGCCATCTGTCGGGGCTGGTCAGCTCTTACTGTCAATGGCAATCTTTTTCTTTTATTTATTTAAATTGTTTTTTATTCTGGATTAATTTGTTAGTAGGTACACATCAAACTACATTGTTCTCATTAACTATTCTTATCAAACTTGTAAATCAAGATTAACATTGTAATCATGTTGTTTTTAAAAAAGAGTGTCTATGGAGCTTCTTGCCGGTTCTTCTCCATAAGACCCACTTTTTGGAACCGTGCAACTAGTTTTGACTTTTCAAAAGTGCTACTTTATTGGTCTAATTGAAATAAAACATTTGACTTTGACTTTGACTTTGACATAACGAGTACATAACGAGTAGATAACTTGTTATCATAACGAGTACATAAGCAGTACATAAGGAGTACATAAGGATACATAAGGAGTACATAAGGAGTACATAAGGAGTACATAAGGAGTACATAAGGAGTACATAAGGAGTACATAAGGAGTACATAAGGAGTACATAAGGAGTACATAAGGAGTACATAAGGAGTACATAAGGAGTACATAAGGAGTACACAAGTAGTACATAAGGAGTACACAAGGAGTACATAAGGAGTACACAAGGAGTACATAAGGAGTACATAAGGAGTACATAAGGAGTACATAAGGAGTACATAAGGAGTACATAAGGAGTACATAAGGAGTACATAAGGAGTACATAAGGAGTACACAAGGAGTACATAAGGAGTACACAAGGAGTACATAAGGAGTACATAAGGAGTACATAAGGAGTACATAAGGATTACATAAGGAGTACATTAGGAGGACTTAGGATAGCACATAATTAGTATATCGGTTAGCACATAAGGAGTACATAACTAGTACATAAGGAGTACATAAGTAGTACATTAGGAGGACTTAGGATAGTACATAATTAGTATATCGGTTAGCACATAAGGAGTACATAGGTTAGTATCTAAGGAGTACATAAGGAGTACATAAAGGGTACAAAAGGAGTACATAACGAGTACATAACGAGTACATAACGAGTACATAACGAGTACATAACGAGTACATAACGAGTACATAACGAGTACATAAGGAGTACATAAGGAGTACATAAGGAGTACATAAGGAGTACATAAGGAGTACATAAGGAGTACATAACGAGTACATAACGAGTACATAACGAGTACATAACGAGTACATAACGAGTACATAACGAGTACATAACGAGTACATAACGAGTACATAACGAGTACATAACGAGTACATAACGAGTACATAACGAGTACATAACGAGTACATAAGGAGTACATAAGGAGTACATAAGGAGTACATAAGGAGTATATAAGGAGTACATAAGGAGTACATAAGGAGTACATAAGGAGTACATAAGGAGTACATAAGGAGTACATAAGGAGTACATAAGGAGTATGTAGCGAAATCTACCGCGCTACATAGAACTACGAAGGCCTGAATCGCGCAAGCAACATTCGCAACGTTGCATATATACAACCGCCCGACATCAACCGTCGGGCCGTGGCCCGCCAGGCAAAACAACCGCCTGGTTGGAGGATCCTCCTTTTGGTTGGAGGGGCAACACACCTCGCCTCTCCACATTGGTGACCCCGAGCAGAACATCAGCGCAGCCTTCCGGAGACCAGCACCTTCGTCATCACCTTCCCCTCACAGCAGCCTTCAACAGCATCGAGCAGCGAGTCACACAGCCAGCCAGCACTCTTCCGGCTTCAAAGGGCAGCCTGACCACATGCCTGCAGCAGACATGCAGCCTGGTCAGAACCCTCAGCCGACATCAGCGACTTGGCACAGCACACTGCACTTCGGCCGGTCAACAAGCAGAGGCCGTCTCTCCTGGTCGACGCAGCTGCCAGCCACTACGCTTCGCTACGCTTCACTGCACCACCTCGACTCACTGAGGACTACGCAGCAACAAGCATCGCCCCGACTCACTGGGGACTCATCGCACTCACCGCTCACAGTCCCGACTCACTGCGGACTACGCGGCATCCGTTCCGACTCACTGGAACTCGCACTCCTGGCACTGGCAAGCTCTTCAGACGCACTGACCGCTGACTCATCTGGATCATCGACCTCCGGTCTCGGGGGGGAGTGATGTAGCGAAATCTACCGCGCTACATAGAACTACGAAGGCCTGAATCGCGCAAGCAACATTCGCAACGAAAAGTTGCATATATACAACCGCCCGACATCAACCGTCGGGCCGTGGCCCGCCAGGCAAAACACCCGCCTGGTTGGAGGATCCTCCCTTTGGTTGGAGGGGCAACACACCTCGCCTCTCCACATTGGTGACCCCGACGTGATCCCAGTATCTCCACAAGTACATAAGGAGTACATAAGGAGTACAGAAGGAGTACATAGGCAGTACATAAGGAGTACATAAGGAGTACATAAGGAGTACATAAGGAGTACATAAGGAGTACATAAGGAGTACATAAGGAGTACATAAGGAGTACATAAGGAGTACATAAGGAGTACATAAGGAGTACATAAGGAGTACATAAGGAGTACATAAGGAGTACATAAGGAGTACATAGGCAGTACATAAGGAGTACATAAGGAGTACATAAATAGTACATAACGAGTACATAAGGAGTACATAAGGAGTACATAACGAGTACATAAGGAGTACATAAGGAGTACATAAGGAGTACATAAGGAGTACATAAGGAGTACATAGGCAGTACATAAGGAGTACATAAGGAGTACATAAATAGTACATAACGAGTACATAAGGAGTACATAAGGAGTACATAACGAGTACATAAGGAGTACATAAGGAGTACATAAGAGTACATAAGGAGTACATAAGGAGTACATAAGGAGTACATAAGGAGTACATAAGGAGTACATAAGGAGTACATAAGGAGTACATAAGGAGTACATAAGGAGTACATAAGGAGTACATAAGGAGTACATAGGCAGTACATAAGGAGTACATGAGGAGTAAATAGGGAGTACATAAGGAGTACATAAGGAGTACATGAGGAGTACATAGGCAGTACATAAGGAGTACATGAGGAGTAAATAGGGAGTACATAAGGAGTACATAAGGAGTACATAAGGAGTACATAAGGAGTACATAAGGAGTACATAAGGAGTACATAAGGAGTACATAAGGAGTACATAAGGAGTACATAAGGAGTACATAAGGAGTACATAAGGAGTACATAAGGAGTACAGAAGGAGTACATAGGCAGTACATAAGGAGTACATAAGGAGTACATAAGGAGTACATAAGGAGTACATAAGGAGTACATAAGGAGTACATAAGGAGTACATAAGGAGTACATAAGGAGTACATAAGGAGTACATAAGGAGTACATAAGGAGTACATAAGGAGTACATAAGGAGTACATAAGGAGTACATAGGCAGTACATAAGGAGTACATAAGGAGTACATAAATAGTACATAACGAGTACATAAGGAGTACATAAGGAGTACATAACGAGTACATAAGGAGTACATAAGGAGTACATAAGAGTACATAAGGAGTACATAAGGAGTACATAAGGAGTACATAAGGAGTACATAAGGAGTACATAGGCAGTACATAAGGAGTACATAAATAGTACATAACGAGTACATAAGGAGTACATAAGGAGTACATAACGAGTACATAAGGAGTACATAAGGAGTACATAAGAGTACATAAGGAGTACATAAGGAGTACATAAGGAGTACATAAGGAGTACATAAGGAGTACATAAGGAGTACATAAGGAGTACATAAGGAGTACATAAGGAGTACATAAGGAGTACATAAGGAGTACATAAGGAGTACATAAGGAGTACATAAGGAGTACATAGGCAGTACATAAGGAGTACATGAGGAGTAAATAGGGAGTACATAAGGAGTACATAAGGAGTACATGAGGAGTACATAGGCAGTACATAAGGAGTACATGAGGAGTAAATAGGGAGTACATAAGGAGTACATAAGGAGTACATAAGGAGTACATAAGGAGTACATAAGGAGTACATAAGGAGTACATAAGGAGTACATAAGGAGTACATAAGGAGTACATAAGGAGTACATAAGGAGTACATAAGGAGTACATAAGGAGTACATAAGGAGTACATGAGGAGTACATAGGCAGTACATAAGGAGTACATAAGGAGTAAATAGGGAGTACATAAGGAGTACATAAGGAGTACATAAGGAGTACATAAGGAGTACATAAGGAGTACATAAGGAGTACACAAGGAGTACATAAGGAGTACATAAGGAGTACATAGGGAGTACATAATGAGTACCTAAGGAGTACATAACGAGTACATAATGAGTACATAAGCGAGTACATAAGCAGTACATAAGGAGTACATAAGGAGTAAGTAGGGAGTATATAAGGAGTACATAGGCAGTACATAAGGAGTACATAAGGAGTAAATAGGGAGTACATAAGGAGTACATAAGGAGTACATAAGGAGTACATAAGGAGTACATAAGGAGTACATAAGGAGTACATAAAGAGTACATAAGGAGTACATAAGGAGTACATAGGGAGTACATAATGAGTACCTAAGGAGTACATAACGAGTACATAACGAGTACATAATGAGTACATAAGCAGTACATAAGGAGTACATAAGCAGTACATAAGGAGTAAGTAGGGAGTATATAAGGAGTACATAAGGAGTACATAAGGAGTAAATAGGGAGTACATAAGGAGTAAATAGGGAGTACATAAGGAGTACATAGGGAGTACATAATGAGTACATAAGGAGTAAATAGGGAGTACATAAGGAGTACATAAGGAGTACATAAGGAGTACATAAGGAGTACATAAGGAGTAAATAGGGAGTACATAAGGAGTACATAAGGAGTACATAAGGAGTACATAAGGAGTACATAAGGAGTACATAAGGAGTACATAAGGAGTACATAAGGAGTACATAAGGAGTACATAGGCAGTACATAAGGAGTACATGAGGAGTAAATAGGGAGTACATAAGGAGTACATAAGGAGTACATGAGGAGTACATAGGCAGTACATAAGGAGTACATAAGGAGTAAATAGGGAGTACATAAGGAGTACATAAGGAGTACATAAGGAGTACATAAGGAGTACATAAGGAGTACATAAGGAGTACATAAAGAGTACATAAGGAGTACATAAGGAGTACATAGGGAGTACATAATGAGTACCTAAGGAGTACATAACGAGTACATAACGAGTACATAATGAGTACATAAGCAGTACATAAGGAGTACATAAGCAGTACATAAGGAGTAAGTAGGGAGTATATAAGGAGTACATAAGGAGTACATAAGGAGTAAATAGGGAGTACATAAGGAGTAAATAGGGAGTACATAAGGAGTACATAGGGAGTACATAATGAGTACATAAGGAGTAAATAGGGAGTACATAAGGAGTACATAAGGAGTACATAAGGAGTACATAAGGAGTACATAAGGAGTACATAAGGAGTAAATAGGGAGTACATAAGGAGTAAATAGGGAGTACATAAGGAGTACATAAGGAGTACATAAGGAGTACATAGGGAGTACATAATGAGTACATAACGAGTACATAACGAGTACATAACGAGTACATAACGAGTACATAACGAGTACATAAGGAGTACATAAGGAGTACATAAGGAGTACATAAGGAGTACATAAGGAGTACATAAGGAGTACATAGGCAGTACATAAGGACTACATAAATAGTACATAAAGAGTACATAAGAAGTACGTAAGGAGTACATAAGGAGTACATAAGGAGTACATAAGGAGTACATAAGGAGTACATAAGGAGTACATAGGGAGTACATAATGAGTACATAAGGAGTACATAAGGAGTACATAAGGAGTACATAAGGAGTACATAAGGAGTACATAAGGAGTACATAAGGAGTACATAAGGAGTACATAAGGAGTACATAAGGAGTACATAAGGAGTACATAAGGAGTGCATAAGGAGTACATAAGGAGTACATAAGGAGTACATAAGGAGTACATAAGGAGTACATAAGGAGTACATAGGGAGTACATAATGAGTACATAAGGAGTACATAACGAGTACATAATGAGTACATAACAGTACATAACAGTACATAACAGTACATAACAGTACATAACAGTACATAACAGTACATAACAGTACATAACAGTACATAACGAGTAAATAACGAGTACATAACGAGTACATAACGAGTACATAAGGAGTATATAAGGAGTACATTCACTTCACCTGGCAACCCTGGCCAAAGTAAACATCGGCTCGTACTTGTTTTTAAATAAATGTTAATAAACTCAGTGAATAGTATCGAAAGCAGTAACAGTGCGTTTATAATCCGCTAATTCTCCAGCGATATCGTTTTCCTGCGTTAAAATCAACTCTAGACTGCTTATTCGGGAGTGCGATGTGAATAGGACGTAATCTGCTATGTTTTGGTGTAAACTGGACTATTTGGACTAAAGCTGAAAAAAGCAGCCATATAGTATATGAAAGCCACTATACGTATATATTGTGTGCCACAAAAGTGCTCAAAAACTCGTTAATTTGTGTAATAACAATAACAGTGTTCGTTTTTTTTCGTCAAATTTAAATCGTAATTTTACGTGAGCGCTGCAGCACTACCAACTTGCGCGCACAAACTCCCGGCGCGTTCCAGCGGCACAACCTACGAGCTGCTAGCATGGTGGCCCTATCTATACTAATGGACTATTGTACAGTGCGCCAACTATATCTACTTTAGCGCGCTCAGCTTACTTATTCACCACCTTCGCCCGAGACTGTGACAAAGAGGGGACGTGGAGTGTGTCAAATATTTTAAGAATATTATTAATTGCTAGCTTCACTGTAAATAGGATTATAATCCCTAAGCTTGTAGTAAAAGTGAGTACTCCTACCCTGCTGCTCTGCTAGGTAACGGGTCTTGCGCTTGCGACGCGGCGCGCCAACTGCCACATACGAGGTATCATTTTGTTAATTATTAACGAAGGAGAAACTAAATAATTACAACATGCCTCTTAAGCGAACCCCACCGCAGTCGCCTATACCATCAACATCAAGTGACTCTGGGGCGCTTGGTTTAGGTCACCCTACTATAACACTATCTGGCTCAGCCTCGAACCTGCACCGTATCGAGCCAGACAACGTCACAACACGATGCAAGCGCAAACGTGATGATGAATTAACCTGTTTTATGCAGGAGATACGCAACTTACTGAAGGCGTCCACTGCACAATCTGACAGCAAGTTCCTGGCACTTCAAAACTCTGTGGACAAAATAATAACGCAGAATGCAGAAATCAAAAATACCTTAGCTTTCGTATCTCAACAATACGACGACCTAAAAATTGAGATGGTAGAACTAGA
This sequence comes from Acronicta alni, assembly GCA_964056405.1. Classification (NCBI taxonomy): domain Eukaryota; kingdom Metazoa; phylum Arthropoda; class Insecta; order Lepidoptera; family Noctuidae; genus Acronicta; species Acronicta alni. The sequence continues at coordinate 7,782,609 of OZ043942.1, forward strand.
GAGAAAACGCAAAGCCGAGCAAACCTATATAACTCAATTGGAGGACAAAGTCGAAAACTTAGAGCGACTGATGTGCCTGACAAAAATAGAAGTGAGGAACATTCCTAAAAACGAAGGAGAAAATAAAGAAGATCTTCGCCGGATAATAACTGATACGGCCAACGTATTAGAAGTTTCGATTGAACGTCATGATATTAAGGATATATACCGTATGAATAAAAAAGAGGGTACTCCGTCTATTATTGTAGATTTCATGACCACAACCCCTAAAAAAAACATCTTGAAAAATGCACGACAGTTTAATCGCAAAAATAGCCAAACCAAATTAAATACGGCCCACTTAAAATTAAAAGGAGAAACAAAACCTATTTATTTGGCCGAAATCCTAACTTCTAAGGCACAGCACTTATTTTTCTTGGCTCGAAAATTTGCAAAAGAAAATGGTATCAAGTTTTTTTGGACTGCACTCGGTAAAGTGTTCCTGAGAAAAACGGAAGGCGAAAAACAAATACAAATTAGAAGCGAAGCTGATCTTAGATGCAACCTAAAGCCATGACTAGTTATAATTGACGCATGCCTTTTCTACATAACATTGTCTTTTCTATATTTTTCTTATATTCCAATTTTTTATTGTAAACCACAAAATCACAACACAATTTTACACTACAAAGTAACACACAAAAACAACAAATTTAAACTAAACTACATTTTCACAACACGAATACCACACGCATATTACAACTACTCTTCCTGGAATAAAATACACATACAGTGCATAAACAATACAGAACATGTATATAGAGACAAGCGAGTACTACGCTTTAATGCCGAAATCTATATTCTGAGATCAAACACCAAGCCTCGTCTAATAATGACATTCTGCTGTAATCCTATTGCTAATAACTACAAAACTGATACAGTTGTAACCCTAGTCCCTTCCAAATCGTGCCACTATCCCCTTATATTTAAAATTCGATAACATAACAGAGTCTATAACTAGCGAAGTCGAGATATCTGAAAGAGTTGAGTGCATTTTAGTAAGTGATACTAAGTTATGTCCGATTATTGTCAACTATAATGAAAAAAGTAACGAATTCCTATCGGTGTTAACCATAAATATACGAAGTATTAACTGTAATTTCGACTTATTGCTAGCCTTCATATCTGCTCTGAACATGCCAATTGACGTTATAGTGCTAACAGAGTGCTGGACAAACACAAATAACCCACCTCCTAACCTAAGTAATTATAATGTTTACTGGACAAAATATAGTCTCAACCAAAACGACGGAGTAGTGGTCTATGTCAAAAGTGCGCTAAGGGCTTTGGCCTGTGAGCCTGAATTTTCGGAAGGTAACTGTCTCATAATCACCATTAGTCCAGAATATTCTATAGTTTGCTCTTATCGCCCTCCATGCTATAAAAATACCTATAACTATCTTAACTCGCTTGAACAAATTTTACTCAATATCTCAACTCAAAACATAATCTTTACAGGAGATATAAACATAGATACCCTAGATGAGACTTTAAAAAGATCAACACAAGAGTATCTCAATCTTATGGCTATGTTTGGGCTGAAGCAGGGTATTACCAAACCCACGAGATACACCACATGCATAGATCACTTTATGGTAAAAACATACAGAGAATGGAAAACCATTGTTTTCGAACAGCAGCTCACAGATCACTCCCCAATATTACTGTACATAAATAATGTAAGATTAAATAAAACAAATTCAATACAACAAAAAGTAACAATTAACTATGAAGGGATCAATGAAATACTATGTAAAGAAAAATGGGATAACCTATTCAGCACAACCAATCCTAACATTGCTTGTGAAATAATAACAACAAAGCTCTTATCAACAATAGGCTGCAATACGAATGTTAATAATATTTCTAAACGCTATCGACCCTTGAAACCATGGATTACACATGGTATTGTCAGGTGCATTCGAAAAAGAGACAAACTACATAAACAAGTGAAAATTCAACCAGATGACACAAAATTAAAAGAGAAATATTGTAATTACAGAAACTCGTGTAACAACATCATCAAAAAACTTAAAATTGAATACTATCAGAAAAAACTTAATGAAAATAGCGGGAATATAAAGGAGACTTGGAAAACAATAAAGGAAATATGCAACATGAAAACAAACAACAGCATCCCAGAAGAGCTTCTCCATCTCTGTCATTCACCTGTTGAGTCCCTTAATAAAGTTAACTCCTACTTTACATCTGTAGGAGAGACGTTAGCTGACCAAATCCTCAAACAAATGGGTACCCATGAAACTGACCTGGCGGCACAGGCAAGGACCTCAGACTCACCTCTGCACTCTATGTCACTAACACCTACAGATCCCTATGAAGTGCAGAGTGTCGTGCTGGGACTCAGATCGCACAGTGCTCCGGGATGGGACGGCATGTCGACAAATATCCTGAAACAAAACATAAAAACACTAGCAGCCCCCATCGCTCACCTGTGTAATTTGAGTCTTGGGACGGGCATATTTCCGGAGTTGTTCAAACGGGCTGTTGTGTGCCCAATTTACAAGACCGGTGACAAAAATAAACCAAGCAATTATAGACCTATCTCACTCTTATCTGCCATGACCAAAATTTTAGAAAAAGTGGTTAACAAAAGATTGGTTGGGTACCTTGAAAGTAACAACTTCCTACACAAGAATCAATACGGTTTCAGGGCTGGTAAATCGACCGAAGATGCAGTTCTGGCACTCACTGCAGCCCTGTCATCTTCTTTGGATGGAGGTGATAAGTGTGTGGGAGTCTTCTTGGACCTCCAGAAGGCTTTCGACACGGTGTCTATCCCTATCCTGCTAACGAGATTGGAGAACGTTGGCATCAGAGGACTATCGCTGGGATGGTTCCAAGACTATTTATCAACAAGGTCTCAGCAAGTAAAGGTGGGGAAACACGAAAGTGACCGCGCTACATGTAATTATGGTGTTCCGCAAGGTAGTACACTTGCTCCGACATTATTCCTGATTTACATCAATGAATTGTGTGCTGCTGCCTCACCTGGACTTGACATAATCATGTTCGCTGATGACACCGTGCTCCTCTTCCATGATAAAACCTGGGAGCGAGTATTCCACTTGGCTGAAAAAGGCTTGGCCACCATTACAAAATGGCTCGAAAAGAGTCTACTTTCTCTTAACACTTCCAAAACGAAATATATTTGTTTTACCCAATCCGTGACAGCAAGCGCAAGTAAGAAGCTAGAGCTAAAAATACACACATACCCATGTAATTCCTCAGAGAATCACTCAAGCTGTGAATGCTCGGTTTTGTCTCGCGTCACAAATATTAAATATCTTGGTGTCTTACTGGACGAAAAACTTACCTGGGATATCCATATTGGTGCTCTGGTGGGGAGGATTAGAAAAATGATATATATATTCAAAAATCTACGTACTGTAGCAAATCAAAATCTTCTAATCCAAACCTACAGAGCGCTATGTGAATGTCTAATAAGATATTGCATCTGTGCATGGGGTGGAGCGGGAAAAACCCTCCTTATCGCTGCGGAACAAGCTCAACGTACGGTACTGAAAGTCCTGTTGCATTTACCTTATAGGCACCCAACAACCCTTATCTATGAAAAAGCTAATGTATTATCAATAAGAAAAACGTTCATATATGAAATAATTCAAAGATACCACAAAAAGACCATTCCTGACCTACCGGTGGAATCTAAAAGAATATTTCTCTGCCCGATACCTCGGGTAAACACGGCCTGTGCACAAAAACAGTATACAGTCTTAGCGCCGCGCATGTACAACATATTAAATAAAAATAAAAAATTTAGGATGCTTAGCAACCATGAAATAAAAAAAGAAATACTTACATGGTTAAAGAGTCTGGACTATGATGCTACCGAAAATTTGTTAAAAATTATACAATGAGAAGAAAATACTCTCACCCACATGCACGCCCACTCACCTACACTTCGTACACACACTCACTCACACATACACACACACTTACGCACATACACTGATACACGCACGCACTCACGCCGCCATACGCACACACACTCAAATGCATGCAGTTATTTATTACTTTATTCTATTATTGCTACTTACCCATTTATGGTGATCAAACTGTTGGCATTACTGTAAAACCTAAAAAAAAGGTGAAAGCACTGGTTCCTGCAATACAGTTCAATACTAGCGTAGGGGCCAGGGATTTCTTATAATTGTAAACCTAGATATGTCAATAAAGAATTTATTTATTATTATTATTATTTATTACATAAGGAGTACATAAGCAGTACATAAGGAGTACATAAGCAGTACATATGGAGTACATAAGGAGTACATAAGGAGTACATGAGGAGTACATGAGGAGTACATAGGCAGTACATAAGGAGTACATAAGGAGTACATGAGGAGTACATAGGCAGTACATAAGGAGTACATAAGGAGTACATAAGGAGTACATAAGGAGTACATAAGGAGTACATAAGAAGTACATAAGGAGTACATAAGGAGTACATAAGGAGTACATAAGGAGTACATAAGGGGTAAATAGGGAGTACATAAGGAGTACATAAGGAGTACATAAGGAGTACATAAATAGTACATAAGGAGTACATAAGGAGTACATAACGAGTACATAAGGCGTACATAAGGAGTACATAAAGAGTGCATTAGGAGTACATTAAGATTACATAAAGAGTACATAAGGAGTACATAGGTAGTATATAAGGAGTACATAAAGAGTACATAAGGAGTACATAAGGAGTACATAAGGAGTACATAAGGAGTACATAAGGAGTACATAAGGAGTACATAAGGAGTACATAAGGAGTACATAAGGAGTACATAAGGAGTACATAAGGAGTACATAAGGAGTACATAAGGAGTACATAAGGAGTACATAAGGAGTACATAAGGAGTACATAAGGAGTACAAAAGGAGTACATAAGGAGTACATAAGGAGTACATAAGGAGTACATAAGGAGTACATAAGGAGTACATAAGGAGTACATAAGGAGTACATAAGGAGTACATAAGGAGTACATAAGGAGTACATAAGGAGTACATAAGGAGTACATAAGGAGTACATAAGGAGTACATAAATAGCACATAAGGAGTACATAAGGAGTACATAGGGAGTACATAATGAGTACATAAGGAGTACATAACGAGTAAATAACGAGTACATAATAGTACATAACAGTACATAACGAGTAAATAACGAGTACATAACGAGTACATAAGGAGTACATAAGGAGTACATAAGGAGTACATAAGGAGTACATAAGGAGTACATAAGCAGTACATAAGGAGTACATAAGGAGTACATAAGGAGTACATAGGCAGTACATAAGGAGTACATAAGGAGTAAATAGGGAGTACATAAGGAGTACATAAGGAGTACATAAATAGTACATAAGGAGTACATAAGGAGTACATAAGGAGTACATAAGGAGTACATAAGGAGTACATAGGTTAGTATCTAAGAAGTACATAAGGAGTACATAAGAAATACATTAGGATTACATAAGGACTTAGGTTAGTACATAAGTAGTATAAAAATAAAATAAGCACATAAGGAGTAAATAGGTTAGAATCTAAGGAGTACATAAGAAGTACATAAGGAGTACATAAGGAGTACATAAGGAGTACATAAGGAGTACATAAGGAGTACATAAGGAGTACATAAGGAGTACATAAGGAGTACATAAGGAGTACATAAGGAGTACATAAGGAGTACATAAGGAGTACATAAGGAGTACATAACGAGTACATAACGAGTACATAATGAGTACATAACAGTACATAACGAGTAAATAACGAGTACATAAGGAGTACATAAGGAGTACATAAGGAGTACATAAGGAGTACATAAGGAGTACATAAGGAGTACATAGGGAGTACATAATGAGTACATAAGGAGTACATAACGAGTACATAATGAGTACATAAGCAGTACATAAGGAGTACATAAGCAGTACATAAGGAGTACATAAGGAGTACATAAGGAGTACATAAGGAGTACATAAGGAGTACATAAGGAGTACATAAGGAGTAAATAGGGAGTACATAAGGAGTACATAAGGAGTACATAAGGAGTACATAAGGAGTACATAACGAGTACATAACGAGTACATAACGAGTACATAACGAGTACATAACGAGTACATAACGAGTACATAACGAGTACATAACGAGTACATAACGAGTACATAACGAGTACATAACGAGTACATAACGAGTACATAACGAGTACATAACGAGTACATAACGAGTACATAACGAGTACATAACGAGTACATAACGAGTACATAACGAGTACATAACGAGTACATAACGAGTACATAACGAGTACATAACGAGTACATAACGAGTACATAACGAGTACATAACGAGTACATAAGGAGTACATAAGGAGTACATAAGGAGTACATAAGGAGTACATAAGGAGTACATAAGGAGTACATAGGGAGCACATAATGAGTACATAAGCAGTACATAACGAGTACATAAGGAGTACAAAAGGAGTACATAAGGAGTACATAAGGAGTACATAAGGAGTACATAAGGAGTACATAAGGAGTACATAAGGAGTACATAAGGAGTACATAAGGAGTACATAAGGAGTACATAAGGAGTACATAAGGAGTACATAAGGAGTACATAAGGAGTACATAACGAGTACATAACGAGTACATAACAAGTACATAACGAGTACATAAGGCGTACAAAACGAGTACATAAGGAGTGCATTAGGAGTGCATTAGGAGTACATAAAGAGTACATAAGGAGTGCATTAGGAGTGCATTAGGAGTACATAAAGATTACATAAAGAGTACATAAGGAGTACATAAGGAGTACATAAGGAGTACATAAGGAGTACATAAGGAGTACATAAGGAGTACATAAGGAGTACATAAGGAGTACATAAGGAGTACATAAGGAGTACATAAGGAGTACATAAGGAGTACATAAGGAGTACATAAGGAGTACATAAGGAGTACATAAGGAGTACATAAGGAGTACATAAGGAGTACATAAGGAGTACATAAGGAGTACATAAGGAGTACATAAGGAGTACATAAGGAGTACATAAGGAGTACATAAGGAGTACATAAGGAGTACATAACGAGTACATAACGAGTACATAATGAGTACATAACAGTACATAACGAGTAAATAACGAGTACATAAGGAGTACATAAGGAGTACATAAGGAGTACATAAGGAGTACATAAGGAGTACATAGGGAGTACATAATGAGTACATAAGGAGTACATAACGAGTACATAATGAGTACATAAGCAGTACATAAGGAGTACATAAGCAGTACATAAGGAGTACATAAGGAGTACATAAGGAGTACATAAGGAGTACATAAGGAGTAAATAGGGAGTACATAAGGAGTACATAAGGAGTACATAAGGAGTACATAAGGAGTACATAACGAGTACATAACGAGTACATAACGAGTACATAACGAGTACATAACGAGTACATAACGAGTACATAACGAGTACATAACGAGTACATAACGAGTACATAACGAGTACATAACGAGTACATAACGAGTACATAACGAGTACATAACGAGTACATAACGAGTACATAACGAGTACATAACGAGTACATAACGAGTACATAACGAGTACATAACGAGTACATAACGAGTACATAACGAGTACATAACGAGTACATAACGAGTACATAACGAGTACATAACGAGTACATAACGAGTACATAACGAGTACATAACGAGTACATAAGGAGTACATAAGGAGTACATAAGGAGTACATAAGGAGTACATAGGGAGCACATAATGAGTACATAAGCAGTACATAACGAGTACATAAGGAGTACAAAAGGAGTACATAAGGAGTACATAAGGAGTACATAAGGAGTACATAAGGAGTACATAAGGACTTAGGTTAGTACATAAGTAGTATAAAAATAAAATAAGCACATAAGGAGTAAATAGGTTAGAATCTAAGGAGTACATAAGAAGTACATAAGGAGTACATAAGGAGTACATAAGGAGTACATAAGGAGTACATAAGGAGTACATAAGGAGTACATAAGGAGTACATAACGAGTACATAACGAGTACATAACAAGTACATAACGAGTACATAAGGCGTACAAAACGAGTACATAAGGAGTGCATTAGGAGTGCATTAGGAGTACATAAAGAGTACATAAGGAGTGCATTAGGAGTGCATTAGGAGTACATAAAGATTACATAAGGAGTACATAAGGAGTACATAAGGAGTACATAAGGAGTACATAAGGAGTACATAAGGAGTACATAAGGAGTACATAAGGAGTACATAAGGAGTACATAAGGAGTACATAAGGAGTACATAAGGAGTACATAAGGACTACATAAATAGCACATAAGGAGTACATAAGGAGTACATAAGGAGTACATAGGGAGTACATAATGAGTACATAAGGAGTACATAACGAGTAAATAACGAGTACATAATAGTACATAACAGTACATAACGAGTAAATAACGAGTACATAACGAGTACATAAGGAGTACATAAGGAGTACATAAGGAGTACATAAGGAGTACATAAGGAGTACATAAGGAGTACATAAGCAGTACATAAGGAGTACATAAGGAGTACATAGGCAGTACATAAGGAGTACATAAGGAGTAAATAGGGAGTACATAAGGAGTACATAAGGAGTACATAAATAGTACATAAGGAGTACATAAGGAGTACATAAGGAGTACATAAGGAGTACATAAGGAGTACATAAGGAGTACATAAGGAGTAAATAGGGAGTACATAAGGAGTACATAATGAGTACATAAGCAGTACATAACGAGTACATAAGGAGTACAAAAGGAGTACATAAGGAGTACATAAGGAGTACATAAGGAGTACATAAGGAGTACATAAGGACTTAGGTTAGTACATAAGTAGTATAAAAATAAAATAAGCACATAAGGAGTAAATAGGTTAGAATCTAAGGAGTACATAAGAAGTACATAAGGAGTACATAAGGAGTACATAAGGAGTACATAAGGAGTACATAAGGAGTACATAAGGAGTACATAAGGAGTACATAACGAGTACATAACGAGTACATAACAAGTACATAACGAGTACATAAGGCGTACAAAACGAGTACATAAGGAGTGCATTAGGAGTGCATTAGGAGTACATTAAGATTACATAAAGAGTACATAAGGAGTACATAGGTAGTATATAAGGAGTACATAAAGAGTACATAAGGAGTACATAAGGAGTACATAAGGAGTACATAAGGAGTACATAAGGAGTACATAAGGAGTACATAAGGAGTACATAAGGAGTACATAAGGAGTACATAAGGAGTACATAAGGAGTACATAAGGAGTACATAAGGAGTACATAAGGAGTACATAAGGAGTACATAAGGAGTACATAAGGAGTACAAAAGGAGTACATAAGGAGTACATAAGGAGTACATAAGGAGTACATAAGGAGTACATAAGGAGTACATAAGGAGTACATAAGGAGTACATAAGGAGTACATAAGGAGTACATAAGGAGTACATAAGGAGTACATAAGGAGTACATAAATAGCACATAAGGAGTACATAAGGAGTACATAGGGAGTACATAATGAGTACATAAGGAGTACATAACGAGTAAATAACGAGTACATAATAGTACATAACAGTACATAACGAGTAAATAACGAGTACATAACGAGTACATAAGGAGTACATAAGGAGTACATAAGGAGTACATAAGGAGTACATAAGGAGTACATAAGCAGTACATAAGGAGTACATAAGGAGTACATAAGGAGTACATAGGCAGTACATAAGGAGTACATAAGGAGTAAATAGGGAGTACATAAGGAGTACATAAGGAGTACATAAATAGTACATAAGGAGTACATAAGGAGTACATAAGGAGTACATAAGGAGTACATAAGGAGTACATAGGTTAGTATCTAAGAAGTACATAAGGAGTACATAAGAAATACATTAGGATTACATAAGGACTTAGGTTAGTACATAAGTAGTATAAAAATAAAATAAGCACATAAGGAGTAAATAGGTTAGAATCTAAGGAGTACATAAGAAGTACATAAGGAGTACATAAGAAGTACATAAGGAGTACATAAGGAGTACATAAGGAGTACATAAGGAGTACATAAGGAGTACATAAGGAGTACATAAGGAGTACATAAGGAGTACATAAGGAGTACATAAGGAGTACATAAGGAGTACATAAGGAGTACATAAGGAGTACATAAGGAGTACATAACGAGTACATAACGAGTACATAATGAGTACATAACAGTACATAACGAGTAAATAACGAGTACATAAGGAGTACATAAGGAGTACATAAGGAGTACATAAGGAGTACATAAGGAGTACATAAGGAGTACATAGGGAGTACATAATGAGTACATAAGGAGTACATAACGAGTACATAATGAGTACATAAGCAGTACATAAGGAGTACATAAGCAGTACATAAGGAGTACATAAGGAGTACATAAGGAGTACATAAGGAGTACATAAGGAGTACATAAGGAGTACATAAGGAGTAAATAGGGAGTACATAAGGAGTACATAAGGAGTACATAAGGAGTACATAAGGAGTACATAACGAGTACATAACGAGTACATAACGAGTACATAACGAGTACATAACGAGTACATAACGAGTACATAACGAGTACATAACGAGTACATAACGAGTACATAACGAGTACATAACGAGTACATAACGAGTACATAACGAGTACATAACGAGTACATAACGAGTACATAACGAGTACATAACGAGTACATAACGAGTACATAACGAGTACATAAGGAGTACATAGGGAGCACATAATGAGTACATAAGCAGTACATAACGAGTACATAAGGAGTACAAAAGGAGTACATAAGGAGTACATAAGGAGTACATAAGGAGTACATAAGGAGTACATAAGGAGTACATAAGGAGTACATAAGGAGTACATAAGGAGTACATAAGGAGTACATAAGGAGTACATAAGGACTTAGGTTAGTACATAAGTAGTATAAAAATAAAATAAGCACATAAGGAGTAAATAGGTTAGAATCTAAGGAGTACATAAGAAGTACATAAGGAGTACATAAGGAGTACATAAGGAGTACATAAGGAGTTCATAAGGAGTACATAAGGAGTACATAAGGAGTACATAACGGTGTGTTTAGGGACCATGTAATAGGGGCCCGTCCCCTATTACATGGTCCCTAAACACACCGGTGAACTATGCGTGTACATTGGTGCATATATGTATAGATGAAGCATTAAATGACATCTAGAGTTCAATACTGTATGGTTTATGTAGCTATACTGGAAATGTATAGACACCCCGCTGTAAACAGAACACTTCCTCACGGAGAACTGGCAAATCAAATATTGACTTGTAAAAGTATTTTTAAAAGATCTATTTGCAGAAATAAATATTATTTATCATTTAACAATAAAAATGTAGGTATAATCATTTATCATTTAACAATAAATATTATCATGGTCCGTCCCACTGCTGGTCTCGGGTTCCCGCTCAGAATGATGAATTGGGCCGTAGTCCACCACGCTGACCTAGTGCGGGTTGGCAAACTTCACACATCCTCGAGAAAATGTTTCAGGTAGGTTTCCTCACGATGTTTTCTACACTATTTTCAGCTTTGTTCGAGCTGTGTAGTGGTGCTAACGGTGAGCAAGGTTGCCAGTGCTGCGCGAGGAAACGCTGTGTTGGAAGTCTGGGGACTTTGATATACTGAGTTATTCCTCTTTCGTGTTACAGGGTTGGCAACGACGGTAACGTACAAGTGATATCCCTAGTTTTTCAAGCGTCTATGGGTTAATTGCGCAAGCAAAAAAAATACACGGCAAACCTGAGAACGGTAGTGCAATGTGCTGATTTTTAATTTTATGTATTTTTTCTCAACAACGTAAGTACCTTGGCAAAAAAAAACATTGATTTCTACCCTCTAATATACCAAAAAAAATAACTAGAAAGTGTTATTTTATCATCACGGTGGCATGTTGGCCGAACCCAATTCCGCTCATAAAATACCTTCCCCTGCAAATACATTCGTAATAAGGATTGAAATTAATTTATAATATATTCGATTAAATAAAACTATTTTTGTTTGTTTATCTTCTTTCTCATGGATTTGACAGGCAGTCAACTTTTGTCCGGAAAAAAGTTATCATTTCAGAGGACAGTAAGTTTTAGTAGAATAGCCACGTCCACATTGCGTTGTTACGCTCCTCTCTCGTTTCCTCACTTCGGATCAGTCCGACTCAAGCTCTCGGCATGAACGCACCGGTCCCAACGTCTTGCGGATTCCCGTCAAAAAAGTAAGTTTATTATTTCAGTGATATGGGGATAAAAATAGTTTCATTTCGGTGGCTGTTATAACTCGTGCTGGATTTGTTTAATTTGTTTCAAAATTGTGTATTAAATTCGCTGTAAATACTGTTTTGTTTGAGTAGTGTTCATATTTTTTAATAATTTTATTTCGGAGTTAAATGTAGAACTAACCTCTACTTTATCATCTCAGTGTTATCATTTCAGTGGCTTCGGTGGACTGTTATACCAATTACAGTCCACCGGAATGAAATGTATCTCCGAAATGATAAAACCATAAAGTTTTAGAAATCCTTGTGTCAAACACAAAGTCATAGTTTTGTAATGTACTTTTACCTAGAGTGTAGATTAGATTGTTCAGATGTATTATGTGAAAATATATAATATGTATGAAAATATAAGAGTTGATTTAATTTTAAAAGTTTTACATATATACCTGTAGAAACACTATTCTCATCTCGTTATCAATTTAACTAAATTATACCTCGCATTTTTCTCTTAGTGCAATAGGTAGACATTATGTATTACTATTAATGGCGTAACTTACAAATGCAGCCATCATATTAATCAGAAACTTTAAGCTTTCTAATCGCGCTTCGTTCACTATTTTGAAAATATATCAAGTAAATTAGTATTAGTTCATAAACAAACAAAAACGAGAAACATTACCAAAGGTTATATAAATAAAGAAACAATTCATTCATATCATAATAAACATTACATTACATTAATATCATTCTTTGAGGTTATTGTAACCTCAAAGAATGATATTTGTAATACTAACTGTAATATCTGTATATTAATGATGATATTAAAATAACTGTGTACTGTCCTGTCTCAGTGTTTATCTAAAATTTGTGGAAATCAAAGTACGGAACCCTGGCTGCCCGGCACGGTTGTTCTTAGCATTCTCATTTCGGTGGATTTATTTCATTCCGGTGCACAGTCTATAATTTCGGTGGTATTTTTTATCATTTCGGTAGACACTTTTCATTTCAGTGGACTCTTAAAAATTAATCCTTAAATATTTATGTAAGTTTTGATGATATTTGATGTCCACTCACGCACAATGTTATAAAATAGGCTAAAGTTTTATTTGACACTAAAAATATGTAAATAGCATTGAAAACAAAAATCCCACCGAAATGATACATAAAAATGTCTTGTTGAAATTCAACAAGAGATTTTTAGAGGTTATAAGGTAACCGCTTACCATCAGGCGGGCTTTATATGCTTGTTTGCCACCTTAATAATATAGGTACAACAAATAAAAATATAAAAAACTATTAAATGATTTCGTGTACACCTGCCTTTAGGCATAGCCAAACGGTTTCCAAAACGTTTTCAACTTATTCAGAACCTCATAGATTATATATAATAAGTAGGTAATTTTACACGCGTCAATGTCATTTTGTTTTTTCTACAAAACTTGTGTATACATAAATATTTTGTAAAAAAAACAGAACAACTAATCTTCACAAAAAACACACAAAAAATAGAATGGATGATGCATTCAAAAAATTGGAAAAGGAAGGAAAGAATGACGTCGATAATCTCGTGAAATGGATGAAAGATTGTAAGTATCTAGTACTTAGGAATACCTCGCCAATGTAGCTGATCATTATCCTAGCGCTGACAGTTTGCGTATTGTGTCCTTAATAAGACACCTGCTATACTAAGCACTTGTTCAACCTAAAGCTGAACCACCTGAAAACCCGCCGACGTAGTGAAGAGGCTGAAGAAACGCCACCTCACCGCCGGGGGAATGCAGGTTACACAACATATGTCTGAGAAAATCCTGCAGCTTATAGTAGAGACAGTACATGGCAGGGTTTGGCGGTAAACACATTGAGTGACGTCCACAATATTCACATTTACGGTCGCAGTGTCGGAAAATCATCTTCCGAGACCTTTTTCCAACTACATTGGGGTTGGCACGTTAGGATCAGTTTCCAGTCTAACCAGATGCGTCTGAATATCAGTATTTTATACGAAGCGACTGCCATCAGCCCTCCGCACGCAATCCAATTTCTGGGCAATACTGATACCCTGATGATAAACTGGTTATCAAGCTTTTTGGGCTTCTGACTACCACTAACTATTGTCATTGGCAACATCGTGACCGACGGCTTTACGTGCTCTCCGAGGCACGGAGGGTCGCTACGTGATAAGATTGATTACCCATCCACAGACTGACGGTTCCAAAACGGAAAATATATTTGTATGACCTACATGTAGTTGTTCCGGCTCTGGGTGTTTCTGTATGAAAGTATGGCAACTTTTTAAAAATAAATATCATATAAGTAAAATAGAAATAATGTATTTATTGACTCAAAAAGCAGACGACTTATGTGACAGTATTCAGTATCAAACTCCATCTTAAACCTTGTTTGTGCATTTGATCAGGCAACAAAATAGTCATATTCATCTTCTATCACATCTGCATACATCATCATCATCATCAGCCCATATTCGTCAACTGCTGGACGTAGGCCTCTCCTAGTGAACGCCACAAAGCCCCATCTTCGGCTTTCCTCATCCAGTCACTGCGAGATGCCTTCCGCAAGTCGTCAATCCACTTGGCCGGCGGGCATACGCATACGCTACCTACAATTATAAATGCTTTTTTTATTCATTCCAGCGAAAGTAATAGACGGAACGAAAGAACAAGAAGAGAAAGCACGTAACCTCTTCAAAGACGTGCCAGACATTAAGAATGTAGCATTGGAGAAGTTCAAAGAAGTGATGAAGCAGCTAGCGGATGAGTTGAAGAAGAATTTCGATGGTTTGGCCAAGCAGCTGACAGAGGGTGGAGGTTCTAAGCTCATGCAGGCCGCCATGGGGGCCAGTAGTAAACTCAAAGATCTAGGAAAGAAATAGCACAAAATAAAACGTTTACAGATGTATCTGGCTTTTCATTTTAATTCTCCGAAGCCCTTTTCCTTCTACGGAGACTTCTTCATCTAGTTTATGTATTTATATTGTCATGTGTTTGCTAGTATCATGTATCTTTATGTCTATATAGTGTGTCTATTTTTCTTTCACACCAACGTGTACATTCCTTACATTAATTTCTCCTCTCGCGGGTCTGCTGGAAGAGGTTTCTTTAGAAATAAGCAACACCTTTGTCTCTATAGTCCTATGTTCTCAATTTCCTTTTTTTTTTGTTAATGTGTACATAAACGAAAGTCCAAAACGTTGACAAAGTAGTTTTTAAAAGAATAATACCTAGATACTAATATTGTAAATGCAAAAGTATTGTTTGTCTGCCTGTTACGCTTTCATGCCGAAACCACTGAGTATTGAGTATGCCGAAACCACTAAACCGATTTTAATTAAATTGGGTACAGATGTAGATTAAACCTTGGAGAACGACAGACTACCTTTTGTATCAAAAAACCATTTGAGATGCAGGTGAATACACGGGCAAAAGCTAGTATTATGATAATAATATTTTAAATATCAGCTGGGGCAACAATGCCTACAGGACCCATAAACACACACAAGTACTAGATGTAAACTACATATTACAATTTAACTTTTAACAGGTGAAAGAATTTTTAAATTCAGTTTAGTATTTTTTGAGTATTACCATTACAAACAAAAATGACACAAAAAATCAAATCTTTTATCTTATTTTACATACTAGCGCCCCGCCCCGGCATCGCCTTCACATGATGATGTTGGCATGATTTTCCTTCACATACTGAATTACGTCTTTATGGTTTTAAAAAATCTACACTGACCGACTGACAGTGCGCAGCTTAAACCGGTGGATCTTGAAGCATTACATTTTACACAGATATTCCGTACATAAACTCTTAAATAGGATATTGGGAACCACGAGGGAGCACAACTAGCTCATACATAAAAATGAAAAAACTAGTCAATTTTTAAAAATATATATTTACACCCTTGACTAGAATTACAATGCTAATATACAAACATATTTAAAACTATTTATTTAATTAACGCTTGGTTTAATAATACTGATATTTTAACATTCTAACCGACTTTATTCATCCGATACCGTATCATACATCTGGTATCGTAACGTATATTCGATACCGTATTATACATTCGGTACCGTATCATACATCCAGTACCATATCAAACCTTTAAGAAATTATAACCAGATTAATCAATCAAGGATTAATTACCAGACAGCAAAAAGCAATTGTTTCGACCCTCTGGAGGTTTCTGGGTTTCTTTAATGAAAGTGCACATCAAAAACAGGAATTATAATAATATTTGTTAGGTTTTATACCCAGATCAATATAATAAAGCTTTTTAGTATGAATCTTTGAATGGAATCCCGAAGAATGCGATCGTTTTTTTATGGTAATAATATGAGAAACAAGTATACCTACGGCCCACCTGATGGTAAGCGGCAACCGCAGCCTATAGACGCTAGCAACACCAGCGGTATCACTCGCGCGTGTTTAATTGACTAAAATAAAGTAAACTACGTGTTATAGGAACATAAGTGCAAATATTATAATAATAGTACCTATTCAAGTTACCGAAAATGTATGTAATCCGTCATTATACAACGTGTTACAAAATACCCCGTAAAAAATATAATTAATCATCAAAGCCAAAAATGTCAGCTGTCATGTCAGGGAACCAGATTATTTAACAGAAAGGCCTACGTACCTATTTTACCTAATAATTGTCTACTATAATAGTTTTTCTATTTTTCAGTTATAAATGTTGTTGTTTTCCTTTTTTTGGGGTATGTCATAGAGCGTTACTACGGTTCTTAAATATTGTGAATGGACTCGTTATAAGGCTCCATTTAACCTCCTTTCGGCTTTAAGGGTAGTTTTGTAACATTCTGTATATAATTCCTAGTAAATGTATACAATGTCCAAATATAAATCGATTATAATGAATGTTTGGGATATTTTACACCCAACCTACCTACCCTTTTATCATCTAGTCCTAAAGTAAGCAGGGCTGTACATGACAATTGACAGACCGATAGACTTTTTTTATTATAAATCAAACACAAACACTTAAGTTCATCACTTAAATATTTGTGTCCTGTGGGAATCGAAAAAAGAAAGGAAATGTATGTATAAAAGAATCTTTGATAAATTATTGTATACATTTCCTATTTGTTTTATATCTGGGACATTATACACATTTTCAAGCAGAGCTTGTAGGTACAGAAGCCAGCACATCAAGCTACCGCAATCTTTCTAATTTCTTTGATAGATTCTCAACTTTAATAGATAGTAATAAGGTTCATATTCGATTGGGAAAGTTTGACAATTTTGGATAGCTTGACTTGCTTGGCTGTACTATAAACAATAAAATAAAGATAATACTTTATACTTTTTTCCAAATACATACTTATAATAAAATATGGGAAACACCCAGACAAACAATTGGCTCGGCTTTCATACATTTACTATAAAATGTATACAATTCCTAGGAATGTAGGAAATGTATACAATTCCTAGGAATGTAGGAAATGTATACAATTCCTAGAAATGTAGGAAATGTATACAATTCCTAGGAATGTAGGAAATGTATACAATTCCTAGGTTTCATACATTTCCGGTAACATTCACGTTTATACATGGCCGGTACCTAGTGACCATATAAGTAGTATATTCTTTTCTCTACAGCATCAAGTACCTAATGTATAACTGATCACTCGAGTAGGTGAAGCGTTTACTCTGGAGCGAGCTTCTAAGCATATTTCTTTGTTAATTAGCCTCTAATGTTGTAAGTAAAGTTGGAGTCAGTGCAAAGACATCTTCTCGATGAGTTCTTGCAGTGCTAACGCTTTTGCTAATCTTCTTCTGAAGTCCTGTAACAAAATAGTTTATTAAAATAACCATCACACCTGATTCTTCGAAAGGATAGTCAGAGCTGTTCCATGTTGGGTCCGAGATACTTCATTAAAATCCTTTGAAAGTGTTGTCACAGGAGTTATTGAACAGACTGACCGTTCTATCTTCGATATATAAGAATAATGTTTATTAACCATATAAAAATGTACATATTTAATACAGGTGCTATTAGACAATTAAGATTTAGGAACATATTATATATAATTAAATTAACTTATGACCACCACACTAGGTCGACTGTCGAGCCTGTCTCGTATATGTTGCTGACATCATCTTTATGACGTAGAATTTGGAAGAGCAATTCGAAATCACAAGCAATTATATCAATAGCTTAGTGGCTAACGCGTCTGATGTACTTAACTCCTTCCATGCATGAATTTCCTTTTATGCAATTAAACTGCATGCTGAACATTTATTCAGCAAGCGCTAATGCAAAATAAAATAAAAAATAACTAGTTATTGGGATTTTAGCTAAGGAAAAATTCGACCACGGGCAGTATTCGAACCTGCGTCTTCTGGATATGTACCCCAGACGCTATGACCACTAAGCCGCCGCTAGTTATATGGATTTATGGGCAGAAACTCAGCCTCTTATTTCTCACATTTTACAATTTTCTTTCTTTTTAGTACTTTAGTTATAAGTAATTTAACTATTAATAAAATAAATAAATAAATACTTGGGATCAATAAAAACTAAGCAGAGAGTACTATAGCTTCTAGACAATCGATCTTACTTCAAAATGGACCAAGCAATCCACACACATCCAATAAATTTCTTGTATGTAAGTACAGTCAGCAACGAAAGTAGCTGAACAAGTTGCAATTTTCAATATGCTTTTTAATAAGTATGAAGTTACTGACTTGTGAAGGTTATGCGAAATAATTGCCTAAATGATCATTAAATATTTACGTTACCTTAATACAAAAAACCTGTTGACAAGTTGTGTGGAGCTGTGAATCATGTTTTCAAAGGAGGTCATCAAAAGTCCATACAACTCAGCCCAAATTTGTACCTGAGGTACATGACAGCTGTCAAGTTGTCAGTTTTTAATAAGAAAATATGAAATCACTATGGAACTGATATTATTGTGCCAAAATCGAACTATCAAGTTGACAGTTTTTACTATGAAAAGTATAAAAACACTATGAAACTGATAGTAGTGTGTTAAAATGGCGTGCGTTTTTTCAAATTTAAAGTTATTTTCGCCTAGTGAGCATAAAAAAAGTATGATGATGTTTAACCAGCGTAATACAGGGTATTTTCTCCAATAAGTGTACCCTCAGTACATCATTTGGGCAGATTTTGGTGACATCCTTTTGCTGTGTTTAGCGAGTTTTGTTGCTGACCGTACATACATTACACAAGTTGTGTGTGTTAATAATTATTACTAACCTGATGAAGTAAATGACCATTATGAGGAACCCTGGACGCAAACATGTCTTTCGACATCAAACATAGTGCCTTCCCGTTCATGGGGAATCGCTCGGGGAGACCCCCTCTGCGCGCCACCCACGTGCCCACTTCCGCACGACCCCAGGAACGGGGGTCTGGAAATAACAATATGAACTTTTAATTATACAATATTGTTAATAAGTCACGGCATTGCACGTCCAAGGCACGCACCTCAGACTTTTCGAAATCATGTGCGTATTAATACAATAAGGTTCATATTATGCCTTAGAGATTTTCTCAACGGCGTGTGAAGTCTACCAACCCGCACTACACAGGCCAGCGTGGTGGACTATAGCCTAATCCCTCTCAATCTGAGAGGAGACCTGTGCCCAGCAGTGGGACAGTATGGGTAGGTGATGATTTATTTATTGCATGGATAGCAGCTCAACAGCTTGTTGTGTTAGTTCAGATAGGAACAGCTGGACTACAACTTGTCATGGTTGTGGCGAATTTCACGGATCCCCTGTGCTCTACAGGGCAGGTGAAGGCAATTGCGGTTTTTAGTCGGTACAAACCCGACATACCCTGCCACCTGCTCCGGTAGCGGAGGATCCATGACGATTTTCCGTTCTATAAAAAAAAGGTAGGAACAATAATAGATACTTACCCAAAGGCAGGTCATCTTCCTGTAGTACCCTGAGGTCCAGAGCATCCCACTTGGCGTGTGGGGGCGGTACGCGGTCGCAACGGGCTTGTGTGGGCATGACTGTAGATTACAAGACCTGAAATAATAGAGAAAGGTAATTAAATGACGACGTCTGTGGTTCGCGTCTCGAGTAGAGCAATAAGCTCGCTCCCTATTACTTTAGGACCTAAGACATAGGCGAACTTTGCGTACACATAAAAACATTCTCTTCTTCGGGGATACAATACAAACCGATGTTATGTTAATTACACAATTTCCGGCTCACATATGTATTGATAGTTACATAATATAATTATAATCGGTTCACAATTACCTATACACCATAATAACGGCCGAACCCTGCCGGATATAAGACAAAAATCGGGAAATACCCCACAATAGGTCACCAAACAAAACCTATTGAAGATGACGGATATGGCGGCATTTTGCCACCGGAAGCGGATGCGGCCAATAGTTCAAAATGGCGACATTTTTGTGTGTTACATAATTATAAGGATGCGGGTATTAAACATTGTTAAATAAATAATAGATTTATTAAATTCGGTTTAGTTAATGTCCCAATGCTGGGCACGGGTCTTCTCTCAGTTTGAGATGAATTTATTAAGCTATCCATTTTTCAAAAGTCTAAGTCAAATGTTTAATTTCAATTACAGATCATCAACTGTCAAAAACGGTTCCAAAAAGTGGGTTTTTTAAAGAAGATTTGAAAGTGTCTCTCTAGGATGTAGATGCCGGTTATCATATATCCATAACCCATATGTCACTACGGCAGTCGTTACTGGTCTGGAGTGTGTTGATGACTAAAGTCTGAATTCGCCAAACAACGCAAAACCATATAAGAATACAATAAAAACTTCCTAATCAGTACACGATTTCAAAAACAACAATTACATAATTGGTGGTCCATTAATAAAAATAAAGGGCCCATTCAAAACGAGAATGCAACAAGGCGGACAGACGTAATATCTTTGCCAGCGGATAATAATAAAAAAACCGACAATGCGTTCCTTTTTCAAACGGGCGGAAGTGTCGATTTCGATTATGGCGCGTCCGTCCGTTTGGCGGGAAGACGGTGGCGCGCGCGTTTCCGTTCAATACATCGACTTTTATATGAAAAAAATAGATTATTATTGAGCCTTTAATTATGCATTTATTTGACAGATGTTTTGACGTAATGTGGGCCGTTAGAAAGTTTGTTTTAAACAAAAAATCTACCTGTGTTCCGCGGCTCCACTTCGCTTTGTACCCGCGCTGTAAGTCCCTTGCCCGCAAAGATCTCGTTTCGTGAGAATTTCCCAAAATGCCCTCTTAGTGTTCATCAACGATGAAATAGGAACCGAGACTAACCGATGCGACTTAATATGTTTTAATTATGAATTTATAATTAATATAGGTACTTATTTATTTATTTTATACAATGTTGATACTTACCCAGATATAAGGGAAGAGGGAGACAAAGAAAATACGGATGGACTGTGTGATAATGATATGGCTAAAAGAAAGTGAAAGATGAGATGACGGCTAAAAGAGATGTATGGAAGGAAAATAAAAAATGAAATAAAAAATCATTTTTATTTCCCTTGGTCATCGCATCACGCGTAAACGGATGGAACAATTTCACTAATTCTTTTTTTGTTGTGTTAATTAATGTCAGGAGAAGGTTCTTATGAAAGAAAAATTTAAAAACATTGTGCAGGAAATTAGAAAATTTAAAAAACTTAACAACTAGATACTCTCAGGTAAAGTCTACGCAGACAAAAAGTCGCGGGCAGAAGCTATTAAAGGACATAATAATAATGATATTGTCAATGCCGTCGATACTAATAATTATTATAAATGCGAAATTGACTCTATCTGTTTATCTGTTACATTTTCACATCTAAACTACTGAACAAAATTAACATTTGGCAAGAAGATAAAATTGTCTCCTTTGGAGTGCAGGTGAACCCACGGACAAAAGTTAGTAAATTTATATTTTGATGGAAACATCATTTTCGAAGGAAGGAACACGACAAAACAATATATTAAGTATATCCGCGGTATCGGAAACAGAGTATCAGCTGCGTGCGCGCGCAGCTGTGAGGCGGATGGGGTAACTGTACACACGGGTGCAACAAGCGCGTGCGATGGTAGGCTGTGTGCACAGACACTTCCTTGAGGGTATGGTTAGAGAAATATTGCAATAAAAAATCAAATGAACTTTGTAACTGTATGAAGTAGGATGAAGAAGTTAGAAAAAAGAAAAGTAGTAGCTCAGCGTATAGGTAAACCAATTTATTTCTATCGTAAACGTGGGTACGGTTGACCACTATTTTACCTGATGAGTGTTCAACCAGAGGTTCTCAGACTTTTTTTCTCATAGTCCTCTTTCAAAATTTAGACGGTTCCGGTGGACCTCCTTCCGCTACATTTCTATCATATTCGCAAAACTTAACAACGTTTGTCATTAAGAAATGCCTCATTAGTCTAGTGGTCCTAAGCGCGACTGCTACGCTAGAGGTCCTGGGTTCGATCCCCAGGTCGAGCAAAGTGTTATTGGGTTTTTCTATGAAATTCTCAGTAGCAGCTCGGAGTCTGGATTTGTGCCCGGTTAATGGCAATAGGCTCGCCCCCTATTACATGGGACCTAAAACATACCGGCGAAATGTGGGTGTACATTAGTACACCTCTGCCTAACCCTTCGGGGAATACAGGCGTGACGGTATGTAAGAAATCTTAGCATGGAAAATGCCAAAAAATACAACAAGATAGTTAGTAGGTAAGATAGGCATCGTTCGACATTGAACTAACTGTAAAGTACCTAAGTCGCGTCGGTTGAGGAGCATAATACTTGCTTTTTAATAGATGTCACTGACGTCACCATAAAGACGTAACATTCAGAAAGCGAAGGCAAAATTCGACATGGCGGGAAGGTATCGCGGTGGCTTAGTGGGCATAGCGTCTGGTGTACCTAACCAGAAGACGCAGGTTCGAATCCTGCCCGCGATCGAATTTTTCCTTTGCTGATAACTTTAAAATCTTAGCATGGAAAATGCCAAAAAATACAAAAAGATAATGTTTGTCATGCCAACGTACACCCCCGTAGTCTCCCGTGGATCCCTGGAGGTCCACTTTGGGAACTAATGCGTTAAACGATGGAGCACGCTGGTCTAGAAGTAACCTATCCACTCGTGACTTGAGCTCTCCCAGGATGTAAATAACCAGATACATACATACATACGGCAAAGAGTTTCCCTAGCGGTAGGACAAACAAATATTTGTTCAGTGCGGGAAATCCGCGACCTGTAGATCGTAGTGCAAAAGCCGAACTCTCAGCCATTGCCATTCGTGCCGTCATTTTGATAACTAGGGAAAGAAATCATTACCATTGCAACTTTCTTATTTATAACGGTGTCATGCTTGTTGAGCACGACTTACTTAACACATTCTCTAACACGCCACTTAGGTGCATTCACTTCTGGAAATGATCTAGGGTTGTCAGACTATCGTGGTGAATGTCACGAATTGGTTGGACTAAAGCAGTGTTTTCAAACGCGCGGGGGATCGTCAGTCCTTTCTCGGAGGGTCGCTCTCGCTAGTCAAGTAAAAGCAAGGTATTACAGTAAAAATACAACATTTTCAGGACATAGTTACACATAAACATAGTCGCACATAGACCTGGGGTCGCCAAAACTTTTTACTTTTAAAGGGTTCAAAAATTTTAAGAGACACGGCCTAAGGCAATGAACGGTAAGTGCTATTCTTAGTCGGTACGAATATAACCCTCCTCCTTCCCTGGGCATTTATGTACGGTAGGTATGAACAATTCATGAAGATTTCCGTGTTGTAAAATAAGGGTCAGATTTTATGACTCATATAACCTTGGTGTCTTTAAGGTGAGAGTGATCAGGCATTTTCTGGGTAAGCTTGTTTCAACTTCGACCTCGTCGTCGCTTACCATCAGACTGTGGTCAACCGCAAAACCATCAAGAATAAAATAATAAAAAAAAGATTTCCGTAATTATTTTTTGATAAACTTATCAACGTAGCAACCCTGTGTATACAGCATTACGTTTTAATTGTTTATTTCCCTAATAATGCACAAGGCAATGCATGTTACATGTTACATTGGAAGGTCGCAGCGTATCCACCTGTAGATCAACTACACATACATCATGCTTATATTACTGAAAGAGTAGGCAGAGGTGTACTAATATAGTAGTACTATACAGCGCGATCTTACCCCAACACACCTTATAGGGAATCTTTTTTTTTTTATAGTATATGTTACTGCCTCCTTAGCGTACTGGTTACAAGCACAATGGAGGTCCTGGTTAGATTCTTAGGTCGAGTAAATTGTTATTGCTCGGAGTTTGGGTTTGTGCCCGTTTAATGGCAATGTATTACATGGGACCTAAACATACCGAATTGTGGGTTTACATTTAGTACACCTCTGCCTAACCCCTCGGGGAATACAGGCGTGATGGTATGTTAATGTTATCCGGAAAAATTGAGGTCTCACGAATAATTCAGACCATAAGTTATGAGAATTTAAAAATTACGCTGAATTAGTAACAAGTACTGGGCACTTAACGTGCTTCCTTTTGACAAAACTTCCCATTCTTAGGCAGGCTCACATATTACCTTTGCCTCATTAACTAAAAAACAATTCTAAACCGCCATTGTTTTTCAAATTCAGATTCTCACAGGAAGTCGGAAAGCGCGGGAAAGCGGAATAATGGCGGGAAGACGAAGACACAATGGCGTAATTACTTGAAAATTGCCGCCATTTTGGTTAGATCGGCAGATTAGAAAGTAGAATAATGATAGCTGTTTTATAAACACGGTGCGTCGCGGTTACGGAAATACTGATGGGCTGGCTATTCAATTATTTCCTGCAGATGTTTGAAGTCGCTATAATATTTAAAAATGGAACATAGGTATTATTTATTTATAATTCGTCTGTTTTATATCTAAAAAAAAAAGTCGAAGTTTTTGAGCATGCCCGATCCCTACTAATATTATAAATGCGAAAGTAACTCTGTCTGTCTGTTACGCTTTCACGTCTAAATCACTGAACTGATTTTAATGAAATTTGGTACAGAGATAGAGTTGACCTTGAGAAAGAACATAGGATAGTTTTTATCTCGGACTTTTGAAGAGTTCTCTTGGAAACGCGATATAACCGAACTCGACGCGGGCGAAGCCGCGGGCGGAAAACTAGTTTACTTATATTTTTTTTTATAACAAGAACCGTGACTGTCTCGATGGTTTTATTGGAATCGGATGAACTTCTTTTTTCAATTTCTAATCGGTTATTAAAGTTGAAGTTCTAAGCGTATGGGTCTCAGTTGGTAGTAGAAATAAAAATATACAAGATCCCATGGCCAGCATTATCTCGAAAAAAGTTAGCTCCAGTCCACCATGCATGCCTGGTGCAGGTTGGCTTCTAAAATGTCTTTAAAAGCTCAAATATAAACATTACTAGCCTATTTTTTTTATCACGGGAAATTTTCATACATCGAAAAACCACTAAAACCGCACTTGCCTTATTACCCTACATGTCACCACTTACAGCCATGGGATTTATGAGAAGTGGCCTACTTAAGGTCCCGCATAAGGTCACGTCTCGTGATCAGGGTTTTTATTAATATTTTGCTATATTATCATTTGCTTCTTAGATGATTGCTTATTGGGTTCATCATGCTAGTTCATGTCGTTTCAGCAGACTTCACATCAAGATTTTGTTATGTCTTCTTTTGGAAATTTTTAGGTACCTAATAAGAGAGCAGGGGCTATTCTGCTACTTCAATTGTATCAGAATGGTCGATCAATGACACTAAATGACATATAAATTGACAGATTTCGCAGACACGACTGTAAAAAATCAATACAATTCTGAAGTCATTCAACAAAGAAAATAAACAACAATCTTTGACACAATTAAATAGCATACAGCCCCCGGTGTCTTCACGATATTTTCTTTTAGTCTAATCTTATGAAACTTATTTCTTAAAAGCCAGCCAAGGCGAAAGTGTAGCAACATTTTAAATCGAATCAACTGTCACTCGCGTCGCTTACCAACAGGCGAAGTAGCGGTCAAATTTAGACCCAGAAATAAAAAAAAAACTTAATTTGTCTCTCGAAATTTGCCAACTCTTGGCAAATACACTTTGCGGTTTCAGAATTAGAAATTAATGGCACAATGTCATGCTCTACATAATTTGTAAAAGTTTCATTTGAAATAGGTATAAGATTATGCAATTTTTATCAATCTTCATGGTGATTGTGATTTGTGAATGAATTGAATTAATTAACGTTGATTAAATTACATTTTATATTGCAATGGAACTTTTAGAAATACATTGGTATTTGAGAAACGTTTTGCGTAATCTTTTTATTTGCGCATTTGACGACCACTTTACTATGATTGCTCTATGAAGACTAATAATTAAAATATTTATGTTATTTAAAAAAGAGGTTCTACAGTTTATAAATTCGATGTGATAATAAGTATTTTTAATTTGAAATAATTAATAAGAAATAGGTACCGAGGCACATGGCTCATTTTTTTTGTTCTTTAGTGTCAATTTATTATTTATTGAAGTACGTCATTTGAATTAAGAATTGTTATAGTGAAATTGATGTGTTTAATGTAAATTTTAATTTCTTCAATACAATTTACTTTATTCTGAGGACAATGAATATCTACTGCCTTTATTGCAAAAACTTATATTGTACATAATATAATAAGTTTTTCCTATTATTTTTAATTGATACATTGACAATATTTAAAAAAAAATACTAAGTATACATGCAACATTTTTATTTTATTTATTAAAAAAATATTCGCTAAAATATTAAATTATATTTTTACCTTTTTGTAAGAAAACATTGGAAAATTAATATGTTTTAATATGAATGAAAAGAGGAATAATAAAAATATATAACATTTTGAAATTATTTTGCAACGAAAGGAATGGTGGTTTCGTAGAAAATTTAATGATTAATGGCATTAAGACCGCCTTTGAGTGTACAAAGGTGGTCATAATGGATGTTAATTATTGAGAATACCTAAATAAAAAATAAATAAATTGTGAACGGCGAACTGTGGGTTACATTACTTTACACCTCTGCCTAACCCTTCGGGGAATACAGGCGTGTTGGTATGATAAGTATAAATAAACAAAAAAAATATATTCGTCATGGATTGTTAAATAAAGAAATAATTTAAATATGGTACACTCACCAAAAAGTGACGCGGTTTAAAAATGGCGGGGCAATCCTTTTGTCACAGATAATAGTTCAACCACAAACTAAAAACACCAACACACAGTAACACTAGACTTTCAACACGTTGGTATCGATAAAAATATCGTAAATCGTTTAGTTTACGTGTTTCTTTGGGCGAGACGACAACACTCAACCAGCGCCGAACGTTGAATGATTTTACGATGTTCATTCTTCAAGCAAGTGAATGAATGAATGCAGATGTCTATAGAAAACATTAGACTATAAAACGTCTTTTGTACAGATAAATACAGGCGATAATACACTCTATGCTCATAAAATTAACGTTTAATATTGATTATAATATAAATGCACTTCCTTCATTTTACAATCAACGTGATATTTGCAAGCATGCGCCATTGCGGCTGGATAGAATACTCTGTCTTTTTCCTACGTACAGATACATGTATATGAGAGAAAGAGATAGAAGGGTTTGCTTTTAAAAATCGATAATGAATTCTTCGCATCCTGCCTGTCAACATGTGCCTGTGAAACTAATCGTTTCCGCATAATTTGCTTATTCCAAAACGTCCTAACACCACACATTCACAATCCAGATATACATTTTATTACCAATGTATAAGGTCGAAGATTGCTTTTAATGTTTTTTGCGAGATATAGTTATATTGAGTTTGATATCGTAATTAGGGACTCGCGTTTCCGACGCTATTTCGGTTTCCCGCGCAAAATGTGTTTCGTTGAAGAAGACCGGATGGCAGCCAATTTGGGATGACCTTTTTTCATGGTGTTTCATGCTAATTACGTGGTTTTTTTTCATAAAGCCTTCATTATGTGATTATGGGGTGTATTAGGAAGGACTTCACGAGTGATGTTGCAAGTATAAATGGTTGTCCACCGCTCCCTGGATAGTCAACCTCGCTATAAACTTGGTGACTGCTAAATGATAATATTAAAAAACGTGATTGACTAACTGGATAATATACTTACCTATTTCATGGATTGGACCTAATTGAAGAATAAGTGGTCGTGAACGCGAGCAGACGCGGATCCGGCCCTCAAAAAAGGTTGCGATCGAAACATTGCATTCCTATTTACCTATGATGTTTACAAAATATAATAATTATGATGAGCAAGATCTTGTATAGGAAGAGGTTCACGCGGGAAATGCCGCGAGGCTAACACTTGTAAATTAGTAAACCTTTAAAATGTTAGTCTGTTACCCAAGTACTCTGTTTGCTCACAAAAATTAAGTATATACATACATGATCATACATCATACACGATTCCATGTTTTTTTTATGTTTTCATAAAGGCATTGGATATGACTTCTAACTTCAGCCTATCGACCTCAATATGCCCAACGTGCCCACAATGGTGTATTCGAGCTTGAGGGTACTTACTACTCTAGGTCCTGTATTCGAGTCCCAGGTAAAGTATTATTATTATAGTGTAATATATTATTATAGTGTTTTGGAATGGAATTCCCAGTAGCAGCTCAGGGTTTAGATTTATGCCCGGTTAATGGCAACAGGCTCCCTAAATGGGACCTAAAACATGCCTGCAAAGCCGGGCGTAGCGTGCCGCTAGTCTGTAATTATTTTATTTGTTTTATACGACAAAGGTAAACAAGCATACGGCCCACCTGATGGTAAGCGGTTACCATAGCCTATAAACGCTTGTAACACCAGGGGCATCACTTGTGCGTTTCCGACCCTGTACTTAAAACAAATGAGGAATAGTTGGGTTGGCAATATTATATATATTGCAATAAAGTTCAGTGTTTTTTTAATTCGATCGTTACTTATGTTATGGTATGGTAGATTTAGGGCATAGTGGGAGTAATTCCACTCAAATTGGAGCTGCACGACTGGGGAAGTAGGTACCTCCACTTTACAGAAAATCAAAGTGAAATAACAGTGCTCGGAGCTGTGTTGTGTTCCTTACGGTGAGGAGGTTGCCAGTGCTCCGTGAGAAAACGTCGCGTTGGCCGAAAAACCTTGGTATTTTTTATATAACTAATACAACGGGTTGACACCTCCATCCTCTTAAATATTCTAAACTCAAATAAAATTAAAACCGGAAAAGGAGTCTGCAATAAAAATGTAAACAAAAAAACCGTAAAATAAAAACATCTCTAGCAGACGTGCGGACGCCGACGTTTTATTATAAAGAAATCAGTCTGTTTGTCTGTCCGGAAACTGTTTGACGGATGTCCACCACAGACAATGCTGGGCCATATTTGTTAAGACTCTTGTTATATAATAAGCGCTATAAAAAGGAGTTTTTATGGTTTCCTGAGGGATGAGCTTCCTTCCTTGTGATTGTTTAATTTATTTTTATGTAGATAATTTTTAGAAGCGGAAGGTGTGACAAATTACTGCATCCCAGTGTTTATGCTATTGTTGTTCTGTTAACTTAAGGAGGATGTCAGTTGAAACACCGGGAGAGGTGTCGTTGCCGGTGTCGTATAAAAATGACATCGATGACGATCTTTTTGGTGACATCCTTCAAATAGGTCAGGTGCATGGTAAAGCAGTAGGCACATTTATAACACCCCATGAAACCCGACGCGTGTTTATTGGTCAATTGTTGAAATCTAGAAACACAACATAAAATCTGGCGAATGGACACGTTACATTCGCGTCACGTCGTCGCGTCGTGTGTCAAAACAACACAAGTCTGTTCCTACCTTAATTATTGTGACTGTAACTCATTTAAATCTAAACCTACAGAATGAAAATTACTATCTACAATTCTTGCATCTACATACATCTTCGTCTACGTCCATACACCTTGATACCCCTGCCCCGGTTGCGGGTACTACGCACTTGACCTTTTTGAAGAAACTCATCAATAAAATCGATGTACTGTAGAGATCGCTACAAGGAGTCAGCATTAGCGTATGACTGATGAAGAATTTATAATCATTTGAATAGTAGAATGTTTAGTAAAGTCCGTCTCACGAAAGAAGTCCCCCGGAAATGAGTGAAACTAATTTTGAAAACTCGGACAACTTTACATTATATCAATTTCAATAAATTACTGATACAATAAAATCAGATTCATCCTACAGGGATTAAATATTGAATTTTTGGCGAGTCTAAAACAATAGAATTTAGCAAAAAACTGAAATATTCCGTCGTATGACAGTGGCGCCGCGTCTGCGGGACTTCTTTCGTGAGATGAACTTTGTGTGATTGATGGTTGTCACAGAGAGATTTCCCTTGACCTTGAAAGAATATAGTTCTGGTTCGTCCAAACCGAGAGTTTCTTTTCAATTCCATCGATGCAGATGCCGATCTCTCCCGCTGACATTCCTTCTAAATACCTTTTATTAATTATGCAACAATATTATCTAATTTGAAAAAATCCTACGAAACAGGATAGTCCATGTCAAAATCATAGCACACACAAATAGCACTTTTGAAAAGTCAAAACTAGTTGCACGGTTCCAAAAAGTGGGGCTGATAGAGAAGAACCGGCAAGAAACTCCATACACTCTTTTAAAAAAAAAAATATTTCAATGTTCGTTTCGGTTTACAATGTTGTTCTGAATAATAAATTAATCCCGTATAATAATTAAACAGAAAAAATATTGTCATTGTTGTACTTACATAGTATTTAAACTGTCTGGAACAATTGTAAAAAAATTTAAAACATTTAATAGTAGACTTAGAATCCCGGAATCCATTCCTATCTAATACCTGTGGCACCTCTTCAGTCATTTTTAAACGTGAATCATTTATTGATTCATGAAAAGCGACGTTTTAATCCAGCTGATATACACCCACAGTTCGCCGGTATGTCATAAATCAAAACTCCGAACTGCTACTGAGAATTTAATAAGAAAACCCAATAGGTAACACTGTTCGACCTTGGAATCGAACGCGGGACCTCTCGGTAAACAGCCGCGCTTTGAAGCCAAGACCAATGAGGTAGCAAGCAAAGATTTAAATCGTTAGATGCGCCCTACCGCGTCAAATAATGGGCACGTTTCCGAAAGGAAACTGGTTGAAATCTGTTATTGTGTCGTTCACTGATATTGAATATTGTACACTGTCCTTTTCTGTCTCTACATGGAATGTGTGCATGCACTCATCTCTATATGGACACGTTTTCGAGCGGTATAAGTACGATGAGGGCAAATCTAACGATTTAAATCTTTCGTAGCAAGCAGTAAATAAAAATGGCTTCCGCTGAACGTCGTACGTGATCCAATGCAAACTTCTTTCTTACATTTAATTTTAAAATAGGAACAAAAAAAGGATTTGTTGTAATTTTTACCTGTACATTGCATCCCGTGGGTTTATTAATCCTAAATAAACAAGTAAAGTACCAAAATCCATACGTGCCATCACAAAAGACATATTTTCATTGCTGGACAATATTATAAAGGCTATTGTCCAAGCCGGAAGTCCGGGCCAGCACCGGACGCGACCTGTAAACAAAATTACCGGTTTTTCAAATTCAAAATTTTACGTTTTCGGACCTCACGTGTGAGTGATTTATAGCCTGTGGCTGCCGGGACTTTGGAAAAAAGTAAATAAAGCTATTAATACATTGTCACGGTTTGTTCCGGTTTAGGGCTTAGGGTAGAATGGTTTGGCCACGTTATCACGTATCATGAGTATGACGTATCTAGACTTTGACGATGTCTGTGCGGTGTCGTAGTTTGATCGCGAGGTCGATTCCCGCAGGATATAAGTTAGTAATATTTGTGATGAACTAAGTGTTTGTGTTGGTTTGGGTGTCTCTTGTTAAATATTTAGTTACAAATAAAGTATGCACCTATAGTACCTACAAGCTCCGCTTTGTTTGGGTACGGTAAAGTACTATGTTTTTTTTAAAAGACTATCTGCAGAGTTAATTAGTTAGTAAAGTGAGTTAGGTTAATTCAAAACTTGAGACAATAAACAATAACATTTTAAAACGGCATATCGGCATAACGGTAATCTTTTATACTTAAGTCTATAAATAAATAAATTTTTATTTTTATTTTTTTATTAATTAAATAAAAATAAATAAATGTAAGGCTGGTTTTTTTTTAGTAAATTATACACAATTTCATCTCTTTGGGCCCATTGAAAACTTCATAACTTAATAAGAATTTATTTGACGAAAATAATTGATTCGCTGCAATTAATTCCTATCCCTTACCTTCAATACATTACTTTTTTTACTGAGGAAACTTTCAAAAGTAGCCGGTCTTCGGAGATTAGACCGGAGAGTGTGGGATTCTTAAACACACTTGTGGTCAACATCAGCACATAAAGGGGAGCACTGTGTCCTCTAAAAGTCCATTCCAAAACCCCTCTCAAGACCTGGTAGTAGGTACACTTTCCTGGATATACCTCTCCAGAACCTCACTGCGCACGGCAGCTCGTGATCACTATACTACCGTCTTCTCTGGGGTCACAAGATGGGCGAACGGAGGTCCCTCTCTGAGCGCACGCGACCCCGAAAGCCCGCCTACCTTAGATGATGCAGGCGGGGTTTCAGTATGTTAGGCGCCAAAGCGGTTGTCTCCCCGGCACTTTCTCCGAGCAGGATCGGCTACCTATATAACCTAAGACAATTTACCTATCTACATTGTACATTTAAGCTCCAATTTTAATTCTATCATAGGGTGAACCTATGAACAGATGACCATAAAATCGCTTCCGGTACAAGAAGGCATTATAAGCAAGATCATTGCCGTGCCGACACGTTCAGTAAAAAAAACGAAGAATGTCATAACGGAAATGGCGGGAAGTATAGAATGACAGTTGAAAAAAAACTTTTGTTGCAGCGACAATGAGCCCTAAATAGGATCTTATTATCGTCACAAATCTTGCGTAAAGCCGGATTTGGGTCCAACAGCTTATTTTCGGAATAAAAATGAGAAATTGCACGCATCCGTTGAGGTTAGCTGCCAAAGTTTGACAGGTTGTCGGTCGCGCAAAAAATTTGGGTGTCGTCAACATTTTGTTAGTCAGTAGCGTCCGCCCACTACTTCCTTCGTGTGGTGCCTTTCTGTGTGTTCCAGGTTTAAATATAATACATATCTCGACTTATATTTAGTACTTATGTCGATGTAAAAAAGAGAAACGATCGCTTTCACATTCGGTTGATATGACTACGTCTAATGAAATAACGAAGTTGTGTATTAAAAACATTATATTAGATATCCTGCCTCCCCTAGGACTGCAGCCACTATTTCTGACATTTACGCGAATGTTATACATTGAAATAAAACTACTTTTTACGGATTTTATCGCGTATCTATATTGATATTATCAATCCCGACGTTTCGGACCCTTTACATAAATTATGTATGTAAAGGGTCTTTGGTATCTTTGGTATGTAAAGGGTGGGTCCATATTGGCTCACCTAAAGTTCTTTACCCGAAATTGTTCTTCCTAATGATTTGTAATACGAATGATCACTCTTCCTAAAATTTTTCATCCTAAAGTTTTCATTCATACTATTTGTAGTGCTACCGGCGATGTTCATAACACTCATGTTTCCGAAAATTTTAATTAATAATATCATTAAAGTAAATATATTTAAACTCCTACTGTTTTTTATAATAACGCTTTTATCCCTAAACATAATTACCATAACTGGGAGTTTATACCGCAGTTTTAACCGTACCTAAACCAATAACTATAGGAGCAATTCGGTTCTGGCACTTCGCCGGCCTATGCCGCGGCACGCACGCTTCGCTCGCTCGGCTTGTGTGTTGTGGCCACAGTTCTAACCTAACCTAAACCAATAAGTATGAATAGGACCGATTCGTTTCTGGAACTTGACTGAATGACTGGAGCGGGACTTTGAATAATAGTGTAAAAGATGGTTATGTTGAGAAAATATAGGAAAACAAATAAAAGTATAATAGATATTTATTGCTACTGACATTATGAAGTTGAATGCTTCGGAATTATGAACATTAGAGATAGAGTAGTTAGGAATTGTGATTGTTAGGCTGAAAAATGTTAGGAAGAACATTTTCGAATTTCCAATTATCGGATTTGAAAATTTAGGTGAACTTTGGCGCACCCGTAAAGGGTATGTATTTGCTTTTCAATTAGGTACCTGCCATAGTATTTTTTAGCTCCATAAGTATAATTCAGAAATAAACGATATTTAATTTTAATCAACAAATAACCATTCTGTGCCCAATAATATAAAATATTGTATATATATATATACATATTAAAATATTGTATGCATCACTCAATAACTATTATTCAAAAATATAAATAAAGATAGTCAACTTCAACAAAATGTTCAACACTCCTGACTTCCTTGTTTTTCAGCCGGCACAGGCGTGCGGCGTGCAGCCTGCACGTGGCGGCCATTACTAAAGCAACCTTTTTTTATCTGTGTCTCCCATCATCCCTAATAACTGTATTTTTTGTCTTACAAGGATGCTTATGACGTGTTCAAAATAAATTCATAATGATGCCATCTTTTGTTTTGTCTTAGATAAATAATGACAACGTTTTATTTTTTGTGATCCGTCGAAGATTAAGTTCCTAATCTTTTGAGCTGGTACCTAGAATTCCGCTTCTGAGGTCGTCTGGGTTGTTATTGTTACTATTGTATTGGCTAACATTCTCCCGCCAAGCAATAATGACCTAACATTATTGTGTGCTTAGGTACATCTGTACCTAAGCACTCGATGACAACGCGTCTCTATGCGTCTATGACGCAAGCTTCGATTATATACTTGTCTAGATGCCACATTGACACGTACAGAACGGCCCAAATAAAGTCTACTAAAATTGGTAGACTCTCTTCTCACTTACGTCAGTGTCATTTGGATCACAGGGTGTGGAGTTCTCGAAAAATAATTAATTATGTCGGTATGTGCTGTCAAATTGTGTCGCAATTATGTGGGAAAACCGTATAATTACACTAAGATCACATTACATCGGTAAGTTTTGTTATTTAACCTCTATTATTTTATGAAAACATGATTTTTCAATTCGTTAATTTGTAGGTTCGACAGATTAGCCGGTGTTGTCAATTTATTACAAGGGAGATTTGGCGAAACTATGGGAGATAAAATGCAAATATCAGTCATCATCTTTCGATCAGGAGAAAATTTTATTATTTTAATACTTACATAATTTATTTGATCAGTAAATGATAAAAAAATGAAATGTGAAGTGAATGCCTTCACAAAATAAATGAAGTCATTCACTAAATAGTATTTTTGTTAGTTCTTTCTAATATTTTGGGTTTCAGATTTCTTAAGACTGGAGAGACATTATACAGCGGACACGAAATGAAATATAAAAAAAAACTTTTCCGAAAACAAATACAAAGAGATGGATTTTGATCTATAAATTGCTGTATATATTTTTTTATTGTATTTTTTGTTTTTATTAAAATAAATAAAACACTAATCTACAAAATAATTACTTTATTCAGCCTATTTCGTTTAACTGTCATCCCATTAAATAATGGAGAAAAGGTAAGTTAATAATTTGGAGCAGGCATCCCTAAACACGCACACCTTGACAGTTTGACTACAATAAGTACACAAGCGGTACTCACACATATCACGCAATTTGGCCCCAGTTTTCGCGTGTCGTTTGTTTGCATTGCTCCATCTAGACAAGTATATAATCAAAGGACGCAAGACGCGTTTTCATCAAGTTCGGTCATCGGTTGCCGCAAACTTATGCGACACGTATGTCTGTTTGTCAACTAATTACAAAAAAAAATATTTAAAGAGCTCAAAGATTGGTTACTTCCTGTATGTATAGTGTATTGTTAAACATCATATTTCCTTTTTTTTATTCGATTATAATCTATAATCGGATTGCGTTTTCCTGTCGCTGCATTAGAATCTAAAAAGGAAGTGATAAACGTTTATGTATTTTGTTATCGCATTTCATCAAATTATTACTCAGTTCTTTACCGTCGAAGACATTTGGATTTTTACAAGTCAATTGGTATATGTAATCAAGACTAGATGGCGCCGGTATTTCCTAGCTGACGACCTCTGAGAAGAAACACCAACACATACTCAGAGAATCATGGTCTCTTTTTAAAGTTCAGAGAGTAGCAATATTACGCTGTTATTGATTTAATTATGTTATTTGTGAAAATGATCCTTAGTTGGTCGAAATAAATGATATAATAATAATTAAATGTGATTTACCATGTAGGCAAATCTGAACTGCACCTTTTGATTTCTTCAAAAGGTTAGTTTACCTTACTGACGGCACACATATACCTACATCGGTCACCTCACCTGTAGTTCAACCATTATTTAGGATAGGTCCGACATACCCTGCCACCTCCCCGAGTGGTAGCTGATCCATGACATAACATACCATCACGCCTGTATTCCCCGAAGGGTTAGGCAGAGGTGTACTAATGTACACCCACATTTCGCCGGTATGTTTAGGTCCCATGTAATAGGGGGCGAGCCTATTGCCATTAACCGGGCACAAATCCAGACTCCGAGCTGCTACTGAGAATTTCATAGAAAAACCCAATAACACTTTGCTCGACCTGGGGATCGAACCCAGGACCTCTAGCGTAGCAGTCGCGCCTAGGACCACTAGACTAACGAGGCAGTCTGATCCATGAATATTCCTTAAACTATATAAAAATTGAAATTAGGTACCTAACTTAGGTACCTAATTTCCACTTGAGTCATTAGGAAGTAAAAAGGCAATGCCTCTGGAATTAATTTAGGTACATTTAGAACATAAAATATAAGGTTATGTTGTATGATTTACTTAATGTTTACATAACGGTGGTGGTAATTGGTAGTGGTTATTAGTCTATCTATAGCCTAGCCTACTACGGGCTTCCGACTACCACAATTGTCATAGGTGCTCGTATAACAACCAGAACCAATAGCTTTACGCACTCTCTAACGCATGGAGAAGGCCACCCAAACATTCTTGGATAAATATTCCTGGACAATTTTACACAGCACCATCTAGTCCCAAACTAAGCAGAGCTTGTACTATGGGTACTAGAGAATGGATATAATACTTATAGGAAATACAGACGTGACGGTGTGTTTGTTTATGTAATGCCAATAGTATAATAAAGTACTTATATGTATATATTTTTGTATTTTTTGGCATTTTTCATGCTAAGATTTTAAAGTTATTAAGCAAAGGAAAAATTCGACCGCGGGCAGGATTCGAACCTGCGTCTTCTGGTTAGGTACACCAGTCGCTAAGACACCTAAGCCACCGCGATACCTACCCGTCATGTCGAATTTTGCCTTCACATTCTGAATTTACGTCTTTATGGTGACGTCAGTAATACCTATTGAAAAGCAAGTTTTTGCTCCTCAACCGACACGACTTACTTTACAGTTAGTTCAATGTCGAAGGATGCCACCTTACCTACTTATGCTAAAATTTTAAGTTGGTAGGTAACGTGGCATCGTTGACGTCGAACTACGTGTAAAATAAGTCATATCGGTTTAGGAGCAAAAACTACGGCAAAACAACGTTTGTCGAGTCAGTGAGTAACTTTAAAATATCATTTCATAGACAACGCGTTAGGTGCATCTTAACTTTGCAGATCAATAATTATTGATCATCTTAGTTAATACCTACTTAGCCACAAGCCCTTTAATGCATATAATATTATGCACCCCTATTCATGAATAAAACTAATCAACATATTTAATTAATTACCTGCTCGTCTCAAGAACATAATTACATACAATTAACAGAAATAATCATAAGTAATTTAATAGTCGCTCAATTGACAGGAAGTGTATGCAAAACATGGTATAATATCCTCTGCCGGTTGCCGCCGTGCACTTCCGGTTTCTCTGAACAATAAAAAGGATATCCCATTAACGTGTTTGCCCCATTTCCGTGTGTGGGATGAAGAAAGTTATGTTGTAGCGTCACTTCCGGTGGTTTGCCGAAAAAAGTTAAGTCATTTGCATGTTATTCATAGCCAGCCAAGAAATTGGAATATCAGACTTTTTTATGCTTCCATATTGGAGAATTATTATTTCCGTTATTTATCTTATCTCATCATATCAGCCTGTTGCCGTCCACTGCTGAACGTAGGCCTCCCCCGAAGATCTCAAACTATCCTGGTCTTGGGCAGCCCGCATCTATCCGCTGTCAGCCACCTCCTCGTCCATCGTGTCACAGGGCGTCCCACACCACGTTTGGCAAAACGTGGTTATCTTACCTTACCTATATATTTAAGTATTATATTTTAACAAAGGTATAAGAACATTATACAACATGTTACAAAATACCCCGTAAAAAATATAATTAATGATCAAAGCCAAAACTTTTGTCAGCTGTCATGTCAGGGAACCAGATTATTTAACAGAAAGGCCTACGTACCTATTTTACCTAATTAATGTCTACTTTAATAGTTTTTGTAATTTTCATTCATAAATGTTGTTGTTTTCCTTTTCTTGGGGGCATGTTATACAGTGTTACTAAGGTTCTTAAATATTGTGAATGAACTCATTATAAGGCCCCATTTAACCTCCTCTCGGCTTTGCGGGTAGTTTTGTAACACCCTGTATTACATAGTATAAACCACCGTCATCGGGAGCAGGGTCCAAGCTACCGGTGGTCAGGGCCCCAGAGAAAATAACCTCCTAGCATTGAGGAGGTCACAACCCAATTTCTGGGAAATACTGATATCCTATGAATAAAGTTATTTAGAAAAGGAAAAATTGGACCGCGGGCAGGATTCGAACCTGCGTCTTCTGGTTAGGTACACCAGACGCTATGACCACTAAGCCACCGCGACTCCTACCCGTCATGTCGAATTTTTCCTTCCCATACTGAATTTACGTCTTTATGGTGACGTCTAATCAGAAGACGCAGGTTCGAATACTGCCCGCGGTCCAATTTTTCCTTTTCTAAATAACTTTAAAATCTTAGCATGGAAAATGCCAAAAATATACAAAAAGATATCCTATGAATAGTTTTGTTGTCAGGATTTTTGGGCTTCTGACTAACACTAACGATTGTCATAGTGCTCGTATGTCAACCGGGACCGACGGTGATGGCCTGGGTGCTGGCAAGAAACTCCTATTAAGTATCTATCCTGTTTAACCTACAAAGTAGTTTTGTTATATCGCCTAGAATTTATATTTTTTACGCAAAATATGTCTTGCTGATCTGGTATCGTCGTGCGGATCGTTGAGCTCCCTAAATAATGGTTGAACTATACGATGACTGATGTACGCGTGCCGTCAGTATGGACTGGTCAACTCAAAGCTGCTATGGCTCTTACTTCAAAAGGCCAGTTCATATTTACCTACATTGTAAAACACATTATGATAAGCACTGAATACTGTTACTGTCTGCACTTTAAAAGAGACCATGATTCTCTGAGTTGCCGGCACTATCTAGTATTTCAATTAAATATTGACGTTTAAGTGTTTTTAAAAGATCAATTTACATTTAAAATATCATTTAATGATTTCTTAAATGACTATCGTGCCTTACTCCCGGAAAAGTTAGGCAGAGTTGTACTAATCTACACCTACTTACAGTTCGCCGGTGTTTGGGTCCCAAGTAATAGAGAGCGAGCCTATTAGTCGGTCACAAATCCAGTCTCAGAGCTGCTACTGAGTTTCATAGACAGATCTGTTTCATATTACACTGGCCGACCTGGGAATTGATCCGCGCTTAAAACCACTAGGCTTTTTAAGAAAGGTAAGGTAAGAAAGGTATAGTGGGAGTAATTCCACTCAAATTGAAGCTGCCCGACGGGGGAAGTACCTCCGCCTTGCAGAAAATCGAAGTGAAATAACACTGCTTTGAACTGTTGTGCTCCTTACGGTGAGCAAGGTTGCCAGTGCTCCGTGAGGAACCGTTTCATTGGCAGTGGGGGGACTTTGACCCTTATACTGCCAACCCAATTATTCCTCTTTCGTTTTAAAGGGTCGGCAACGCGCAAGTTAACCCCTTGTGTTGCAAGCGTTTATAGGCTACGGTAAACGCTTACCATCAGGTGGGCCGTATGCTTGTTAAGAGTAATGAGGCAGTAATCTTTTTTTAAAAGCATTGTCCAAATAAAACGAAACAAAATAACATTATAGAATCGGAATTTATTAATATAATATTTACAGTTTGAACTTAGTACTAATTTTTATTTCTTATGGCAATATGACACTTATTACTAGTAAATTATTGGGTTCACAATCGTATGACAGATGATTTTATTGATAGGAAAAATAATAAATGATTATTTATATCATTTATGT
The DNA here is from genome assembly GCA_964056405.1 of Acronicta alni. Lineage (NCBI taxonomy): Eukaryota > Metazoa > Arthropoda > Insecta > Lepidoptera > Noctuidae > Acronicta > Acronicta alni. The sequence continues at coordinate 7,823,402 of OZ043942.1, forward strand.
ATAAAATGGGCCATTGATAGCCAGTGTGTATTGATAGAATGGTCCTAGCTGGCTACTGTGCCTGTACAGAATGGCCCACCAAAAAAAAACTAAAATTATTCACTAATTAAATACTAAAAATAAGCCATTTTTTATTAAAAATAAATTAATCATAAAAATACAATATAAATTAATCCAATGTGCTTTAAAGTAAATATTTAATAAAAAACATCTTCCATACGATTTGAAGAAACCAGTTTATTTTGATCACATATTGTATTTGTCATATGAAATCATTATTAACGTTATTCCCCAGGTTCTATACCCAGGACAGTACTTTCATATGACAACAGCAATACATCTCCTACTTAATATACTTACAAATCTATGTACTATTTACAAACGTATGTACTTATAAGACAAAGGTGCGTTGGTTAGAAAAAAGGAGGGTAGTTCTCACTGACAGTTATTCATTATTCTCCGAGTTTTTTACCATGTTGTTTCGCTTCCAGTTTAAAGGTACAAGTTACACGAGCCTTTAAAATACCAAATGACACCGCGTCTTGGATCAATTATATAAAACTAGTTTTTGACAACATCTGTGGTCTATAGTTTCTATTGTCATACCCATAATACAAGCTTTGTTTAGTTTGAGACTAGATGATGCTGTGTAAAATGTGCTAAATATATATTTCAATTTCTTTAGCAATTATTTTATAAAATAGGCTCACCAACAGCTGGATTGTCAGGTTATTTAAATGTTGACTTGAATTCTTTTGACCCTAGTTTTACCTATAGCACAAAGAAGGACTAAGATGGGATATTCAATTCAAGTGAATACTCTTTCGTGCTCCGACACTCGAATACGCACGACACACACAGTAATTTGTCATAGGCATTACATTTTGTCTTGCAATTTCTTAATTTTAAATGCTCGTGTAAAATCACCTTTACTTAAGTTCCGTCGATATAACTGTGCCTCTGAAGTTGGACGCAAGAAACAGAAGAAAAATATCGCATTCGATACCTAATATGCCATGACCTTTATTTTCCGTGATGGGTTAGGCAGAGGTGTACTAATGTACTCACAGTTCTCTGGTAATTTAACCGCGCACAGACCATTTCAAAACCAAGAATTTCATAGACAAAATTGAAAGGTGTCAAGGGACACCCGGATGGAACGAAGTTCCTTTCATTAAAATTTAATAATTAAAAATAAAAAAACCTGTATACACTCAACAATTCATAACGCGCGAAATTCAAATATTGTCATTCACTCAATAATATTTGAATGCTTGTCAACAATATTTGAATTTCGAAAAAAGTGTCGTGACAACTTTTCGTAAGAATTTTTTCCGTCTAGCCCCCTTTCACAACGCGCGATAAGGAACTTCGTTCCAATACCAATAACACTGCTCGACCTGGGAATACAAACCAGGCTCTGTATTAAAAAAGTGGCTAATGATGCAATGATATTTTTTTCTTATAACTTTTGATATTTAAGAACAATTAATAAGTAAATTTGTCAAATTATCTCATTTAATTTTCGTCAATTTACCGTTCGGAGGCACAGTTAGGGTACTGTAGACGGCTGAATCTCAGATAACACTTTCTTTCTTATTCCAACGCAACGCGAAATTTCTATTTCCTCGTAATGGAATTTTTAATGCTAGGAGAAAAAGGTTTTAATAATTATTATTTGGAATAAATAACGTTATGTAATTTACAAATATGTGCAAAATTGTTCATATTGGTTTTTTAATTGAAATTACATTAAAATTATTTACTGGTTTATATGAATTTGCGACTTTATTGGGCGACAAGTTATGAGTGTCGGAAATCTCGATCTGCCAAAAGAACCGAACATCAAAAACGTTCGTCCCAAAATCGTAATTTGTTAAAAACCGTAAATAATTTTAATTAAATCGTAAACTAATATATTATGTACATTATGTAGGTATTATGCGTGGTCCAATTTCTTTTACAGTATGTTCTTTCGTCATTTTCTTTCAAAAGTCAATAAATTATATTTTTATCTACATCAAGTAGTTTGACAGTTGAAAAAGCCCTACACGCTCACGATTTTAGATCACCGTTTGACACAGGAACGATGCGTGCTATTTAGTTTTAATAAAACCTTTTTGGCGTTTTTTATCGAGTATGACTGTATGACCTTTTTAATAGTCCGAGAGCTGGTACCAATTTTTGGGTAGGTATTTGAGGCAAGCTGAAAACTTGTCCCATACCTCTCTTATGATACCCGAACACGGAGTTGCAGTCCTGGCTGGTGAGTAGCGAGGCTAAATGAACCCCTAAAGTTTTCTTGGTGCAAGCTCTCCTACTATAACGTATTTTTTTATTGCAGTTTAAAAAATCTTCTTGTATATTGTCAGAAGTTTCTGAACCGTTTTGAATAATTGTTCTTTTTATTAAACGTGACGTACCTACTCTACCTATTGTAGAGCTAAAAAGTAAGGTTTAAAAAATCGCTTGAAAAAACAGGCATAAGTTTCGTGAACGTGGATTTATTAAACTAAGAAATAACATACCATCACGCCTGTATTCCTTAGAGGATTAGGCAGTACGACACCCACATTTCGACAGTAATTTAGGTCCGATGAAATAGGGCATGCCTATTGCCGTTCTTCATAGTTATTTTTTTTTTTATGTCAGATAAATGATGTAGATAAAATTCAAGTTTTTATAATCAGTAAGGTAGCAATACTTGTTTTACTTAGCTTTCATAAGATGAAAATAATGACTTAAAAAATGACGTCGTCATGCTACAAGTAGATATGTTACGCTTAAGTTACGTTGTACATACGTCAGTAGGTCAAGCTATCCAAAACTGTCAAATTTTCCCAATTGAATATGAACCTTATTATTTTGTATTAAAGTTGAAAATCAATCGAAGAAAGTTGACAGATTGTGGTAGCTTAATGAGCTGGCCTCTGTACGTTAGCTGTTCGTTAGTTTCGCTAAAACTCAAAAGCTTGACCGATTTTGATGGAATTTTTTGTGTGTGTTTCAGTGGGTCCCTTCATGGTTTAGATTTACAATTGGACCCGGTAGGTGGCGCTGCAATCGCGTTGCAAAACAACGTCTGGCCGGCTAGTTAATATGGAAGATATTAATGTTCACGCTTTGTTTATTACGAAATGATTTTGATCATTCTTTTGTATAGATTGTTTACATATTATGACAGCTAAGAAAAACCGTTTTTTAACAGATATTTATTTTTATGTACTTATATTTTTTGTTCAGATGGAATGTAATATTCCAACTATTAGGAAGATTTATAATTATATCCCGATTAAGTAGTACAGTCAGCGAGGTGTGTATTCTTTTTTTTTTAACATAATGACGTCAGTTTATCGACGTCATGGTAGAATAATGACAAGTATTCTCTCCCCATGACAGCAAGATCACGTCAGTGGCAGTAACGTCATCGACCGACTGACGTTTGGTATGTCGTTGTCATTGATATTAATTGTAAATAAATTACGTGAGCAAGATGCATTTTTTGACATGTTCGCTTCTATATGAACAATTTTAAATTAGATAATACAGTTTACTTGTTAACCAAATAGATAAAAACTACGGATAAACATCTATCAACTACTAAGCAAACTTAACTTTTTCATAAATAACTTTTTCGTAAATCTCCTTAATTGTACTGAAGATGTCAAGCAACGGCAACACTGATCGTGACGTCACCGCGTACCAACGTGGGAGGAGAATAGCTGACGAAAGCTTAATATTCTACCATGATCGACATTAGTTTTAATTTTGTCAAATCAGTAATAACTTTATTGTAAATATATAAAAACACGTAGGTTATTTTTTTGCTAACTGTACATATTTTGATCCATATCTAATATTGCACAAGTATCACTTATTATTACATCTTGCTTCGCTCGTGTCCAAGAAATATTAAGAAAAATATACCTACCATGAGTTTCGTTAATCTCGTTTTTCCCATGGGAATTTCCCAACTTAAATCCTTTCGTAATGGATATAATGACTATTTTTTCAAATTCCCAATTTAGCCTACAAATTGGGAGTTTGACATTTGTTTATGTTATTTTGTTTTTATATTAAAGGAATATTTAAAAAACCGATTTATATGACTAATCAATATTTCCTTTCTAAATTGGACTCAATAGGTAACTTGGACGAGCGAAGCGATTTTACCCACATTTTACAAATTTTTGTTTCACTTGATATGCTTTTTACATCAGAAATAAGGAATGAAACAGCGAATATTAAATGCATTAGCGGCAGAAATCCGCGGTAAAATATGTTTGACAGTTGTCAAAATTGTACTTAGAAACGTCACTTTGACAAAAGGACTAAATGTCGATTTGATAATTACTTTTTAAGAGCTTCAACATCAGTTTGAATAACTTTTAAAAAGTTTAAACGTCAAATTGACAGTGATTAGAAATATGTATACCAGAGGGTATTAGAAAATTACAATTAGACGGTTAAACTTGTGATCAGCTGTTCGCAGAGTTTACCATATTCTCTCTGGTCCCCTGATATTCGCCTCATCTTCAGCCCTTTCTTCTCCATAGCCTTATTTTCACACAACACCAGTTCAATCTGGATTCCACCAGAATATTCTAGATTTAGGTACCCCGTGAGGGTCCCGTCGCCATCTTTTTGGTCAGTTTCTACAAATATACTCTGCGGCGGTACCCTAGTATTGATAGCTTCTTTCAATAACTCTACTATTCTTTGGGAATCTAACTTGGAACAAACCGTTGACAGAGTGACCTCATAGTACTCCTGTACGCAAGACACTTTTTGAGGACTTAAGAGAATAGGAATTTTCGACTCTTCAGGCCTGCATATCTCTGTCAATCTTAGGTCCATCGTGGATCGTTGCAGCTTCTCTATTTCTTCGCTAGGAGGCGTACCTTCTTCATCACACTTCTCCAAACAATGCCTGCTATTGTCTCTGGGCATGTACACATCTTCATAGTATTCTTTGACTTCTCCAAGAATTCCCTGGGCTGAGAACGATGATCGCGGCGTTTCACCTTTTTCGGAGAAGCTACCTCTACCAAAGTCGCTTTTTTCGGAGAATGAGGACCTTCCAAAGTCTCCTCTTTCAGAAAAACTTCCCCTGTCGGAGAATGAGAAAGATTCCCGATGTTCGGAGAAACTCCCCCTATTTTCACTGAACCCAGAACTGATTGAAACGATATTAGAGTATATAGACTGTATATTTTGCTCGCAATTCGGAGATACGTTCGCAGAATCATTGCTAAGCGAGTCATCGCTAAAACCTAGGGATTTATCAGACCCTCTCCTAGGATACTTTAACTCCTCACTTAGATATTTTGCCGTTTCATCCACGCTTTCCTTGGGAGACTGCATTTCAGCATCCTTCTCTACAAGGTCGATTTCTTTAGGCTCTTGTGGCTCTGTCTCCTGACTGACTTTACGGCCAATCCCTTTGGTAATCGACGGCCTGTCATCGAGGTCTGATGGCTCCGAAATCACGAATTGCGGTAACGGATACTTAGTATTCTCTAAACTGTCCATGCTGTCTTCAGATGATGAAGCCACTAACGTGATTTCTGATCCTAAACAGTCTGTAAGACTAATTTGGGGGTGTGTAGGGGCAAAAGTAGGCGCGAATCTCAGATTTTCTGGGTAAATTTTGTCTCCATTATGACTCCCATTGCCTATTTCTTCTTGTATCATATCTAAAGGCGACCCGGGATTGGATATTGGTGAATTGTTCAGCGATCTATGAGCTACCATGTGGATTTGAGAGTGAACTAAAGGGTGTAGTTGTTGGTACTGGCCTGTATCCATATCTATATTGCTTCGAAGATCTAGAGGAGTGGCAGAAGCTTGAGGAGTTCCTCTCGTGATGGAGCCGGTATGCAGGTAGCTGAGGCCTTCGGTGATCTGGTGGAGGGGGGAGCCTGGACTGGCGGGAGACGTGTGCCCCGAGAGAAGAGCGAAATTGTTGTAAGAGTGGATCGATTTGAGGATCTCTTGCGATATGTTGACGTGGGGAGAGTATAAGGTGTGGAGATTGATGCCGATTTTCAGGGCTACGTCCTGTAAAAGAAAAATATATGAATCATTTTCATCTTAGTCTTTTTAAAACTATGTTAGGCTTGAAAACCCTTACCTACATCTAGTTTATGATTTGGATATCATTATTGCTCAGAAATTGTATCGTGGAGGTCTGATGGCAGTCGCTTCGTATAAAATACTGATATTCAACCAACATACATATAAGATTATTTCACAATTCATTAGGTACTATATTTCTGTGTTTGACACTTAATAAATTATATCACACGATGATATGATATGATTTTAGTTTCTGCTGATCACGAAGTCGTAAGTTCTGTATAGTGATATCCTGAAACACAGGTTTATAAAAACCTAGATCAGGTAGGTCGCTACATACCTCTACTTTAGAATATTTCTTTTTGCGCCTATTATAAATAACTATGTACTTTAGTTTTACTTATTATTAAGACCCTAATCTTATACCCCACTGTTGTAAAATTGTAATGTTGACGAAATGTACCCCTTTTTGTAAAAGATTTTTAAATAAAGATTTATTTATTATTTATATTATTATATAGTTCGATTCCAGTAGAACAAAAATATGTATGTGATTTACATAAGTGGTTGTGTTTGTCAGTATGTATTTACAAAAAACCAAGTATTATTAAAATTAAACTACCTTTTACGGATTTTATCGCATTATATTGATATTATTAATCCTGACGTTTCGGACCCTTTACAGCGTCCATCGTCACGGGTATACTGTAAAGGACGCTGTCATGACTGTAAAATCCGTAAAAGATAGTTTTATTTCAATGTAAGTATAATATTCGCGTAAATGTCAGAAATGAACAAGTATTATATTATTGTCTAGTACCGATAGTACAAGCTCTGCTTTGTTCGGGACTAGATTATGCTGTGTAAAAATAACTTATTTAGTATTTTTTCCTCACCTGAGTCAATATTAAAGATGTATGCAGCTCGACGGCTGCAGGATCGGTGATGATGCTCCGAGCAGCCAGGAGTACAGCCCTGGCCGCTTCAGGAGACACAGTGTTCAGGTCCAGCGGAGATGCCGTAGTCACGCACGAGTGGATCGGCGAGCCTGGGGATTAAAATGGTGATTAACCTTAAAACCGCCACGTCAATAACGAAAATCCGTGTTCTCTACGCCAAGCGAAAAATTATAGTATCTAATAATAGGTAAAAATAAATTATAACGATAATTAAAAGTAACTTTTCCACGTAAACGAAGTCGCGAACAGAAGCTAGTATTTACATAAACAGAAATGAATAATTTATCATTTACCAGGCATAGATGTTCCAGGCGTGTGTAGTCTGACGTCAGCGTGCGGGGGCGAAGCTCCCGGGCCTCCGCTGCGCCGCTCCAAGCCACGCTGCAACCAAATTAAATACCATGACATCTCACGAGACACGAGAGGGGCTCGTGGCTATGTAATAACCACGCTAATCAACCGATCTGAAAGGTTAAGCTGCGCTAGCCACGGTCAGTCTGTGTTTGAGACCCCTTCGTGCCTCGGAGAGCACGTAAAGCCGTCGGTTCCGGTTGTCATACGAACATTTATGACAATCGTCAGAAAATCTAAAGCCAGACTATGTGGTTACAGGTTTCCTCACGATGTGTTCCTTCAACGTTTAAGCGAGTGACAATTAATTATTAAATACGCACATGAATTCGAAAAGTCAGAGGTGTATGGTATAAACAATACAACAATACTAAATATATTGTTGACTGCCTCATTAGTCTAGTGGTCCTAAGCGCGACTGCTACGCTAGAGGTTCTGGGTTCGATCCCCAGGTCAAGCAAAGTGTTATTGGGTTTTCTATGAAATTCTCAGTAGCAGCTCGGAGTCTGGATTTGTGCCCGGTTAATGGCAATAGGCTCGCCCCCTATTACATGGGACCTAAACATACCGGCGAAATGTGGGTGTACAGTCAGCAACGAAAGTCGCTGAACATGTTGCAATCTTCAATATGATTTTTAACAAGTATGAAGTTACTGACCTACAAAGGTTATGCGAAATAATTGCATAGATGACCATTAAATATTTAGGTTACCTTAGTAGAAAAGACCTGTTGCCAAGTTCTGGAGCTGTGACAATAAAAAAATTTAGCTGTGTTCAGCGACTTTCGTTGCTGACTGTACATTAGTACACCTCTGCCTAACCCTTCGGGGAATACAGGTGTGATGAATGTATTTCTGACATTTTAATTATTTTATAGTCATAAAAAATGTTCTCATACTCATAATTGTATATAATTACCTACTAATTTTAATATGATTGTTATTTTGTTAATCTGCGCACCACAAATGGCAGAATATGAGGTCCAAATTTTTTTAATTTTAAGACTTTTAATAACCTTATTCGGACAAATAAAGATACTGTATTGTATTTGTTTGTTTCTTACCTGTAATTGTTGGTATTCCAGTCTTGCTGATGCTATATCGTGTGCGACGCGAGGCGGCGAGCACTCTGCGCGGCGGACGGGGGAATAGCGCTCCGCGTGCTCGCGAGCTGTTGGCCAGAGAAGTGATTAGTGATATTGTAGCGATACTGTATTTGTATTGTAGTGATACCGAATTTTTATTAATACGGAACTTGTATTAAGACGCAGTTTATATTGATACAAACCTTGAATTGATACGCAATTTGTATTGAAACAGAACTTGTATTGATACAAAACTTGTATTTATACGCAATTTGTATTGATACAGAACTTGTTACGGAGTTGCAGTGATACCAAATTTGTATGGGTTCTACGTTTGTAGTGACACAACTTTGTTTTGTAAAATTACATATGTATTTATTTGTGTAAAGGGATGGACATTACAAATTGATGGCGGATTTTTCATCAATAATATTCTCGGCGTCATTGTAGTGTTATTTATTTTTTTCAATTTAATACTTATCTTGTATGAAAAGTCATACAACATTAATTGTATTGATACTACATTTGTAGTGAGAAATATTTGTAGTATTGATTTCTTTTTTGATCATAAAATGCATGTAATACAAAATTGTGTTCTTCCTATATTGGTATTTATTAAATTCCAATACATTTACACTTTTTTAAGTACTTATAACACGTAAGAGCCATACCATTTAGCCTTATTCCTTATTTAAATATTAATCCTCCTAGGAATCGAACCCAGAATATTAAAAACGCTTACTTGCGACCATTAATTCCATTGTTACATAAAATAAATTAATTTATAAATTTTGCAAAAAGAAGTTAGTTTAACAACAACTACACACACACAGACAGTGCACACACTACTACAAAAACGCACACACATACACAAAATACACTCACATGCAAAAAAACTGAACACAATAAAAAATACAAAATTTACCTTCGACAATATTGTACTGAAAATGTAAGTAATTTTGTTTATCATAAGTATTTTTATCTCCTTCACGATGTTTATAATAATATATCAAATAACCTTTTAAAAATCATTAACCGTTAATTAAAAATATTGTCAGAATACTATAATCCCACTGCTGGGCATCACCTCCATTCTGATTGAAGGGGGGTACTTAAATAAAAAAACTTTGACCTTCACCCCTTATTCTACCCTTCACCCCGAAAAAAAAAACTAAAATATATAAATTACCCATTTCTTGAACAGTAGCCAGCATTTGCAACTTAACGCGCTGCGGTCCGGAGTACTTCCTCTGCCTAGTGTTGTACTGACTAGGGTTGTAACTGGTACCACTCGATACTGGGTGGGGAGTACCCGCGGTGATGGACCCGGTCTGTATTGGCGTACCAGTGGAAATAGAGCCTTGGTGGGGGTTATTTTGATACGGTTGATTCATCGGGGTACCGCCAGTTATTGACCCCTGGTTCATCGGGGGACTTTGGAAAGTTGCTTGGTTCATTTTAGTGGTCTGATAAGGAGTTTGGGTCATCGGTGTACCCCCAGTTACAGACCCTTGGTTCATGGATCCGCTTGAAATTGATCTCTGGTTGATCTGAGAACTTTGGAAAGTAGCTTGACTCATCTGAGTATTTTGGTAAGGATTTTGGTTCATTGGTGTACTCCCAGTTATAGACGCTTGGTTCATAGAGCCACTTGAAATTGATCTCTGGTTGATGGGGGTATTTTGATAGCCTTGGTTCATCGGTGTTCCGCCTGTTATAGAACCATGGTTCATCGGGGCACTACTCATGTGAGGATTTTGATACGAGCTTTGATTCAGAGGTCCCCCAGTAATAAAGGGCCCTTGATTAAATGATCCTTGAGCTGGTTGCATTGGGGTACCTTCAGTTATGGAGCCCTTTTTAATCGGGGCATTTAAATATGGTTCCTGGTTGAAAGAACTTTGGTACATAGAGGAATTTTCAAAAGAAATTTGATTTGTAGGATTAGGAAAGGGTGAGGTACCACTGGTCATTGAACCTTGGTTTATCGGGGGATTTTGGAATGAACCTGGTACTTGGTTCATAGGGGTATTTTGGTATGGGGTAGTTATAGGAGTACCATCAGTAATAGAACCCTTCTTAATTGGGGTGCTAGTAAATGTTTGGTTCATTGGGGTATTTTGATATGAGCCTTGTTTCATCTGAGTACTTTGGTATGACCCCTGTCCTTGATTCATAGAGGAGTTTTGGAAAGAGCTTGTATTCATAGGGGTACCACCGGTAATCGAGCCTTGGTTCATCGGAGAATTTTGATAATGATCTTGGTTCATCAGGGTACTTTGATAACTTCCTTGATTCACAGGAGTTCCACTTGTTATAGAACCGAAATTATTGATATTCGTTGTATTAATACCACTGTAGGTACCACTAGAGATGTTCCCAAAACTATTACTGGTACTAAAGTTACTGAAACTTTTTGTCGAGTCGTAACTACCGGTACCAGATATTATAGAGCCCTGGTTGACTGGGGTACCGCTAGTGATGGACCCTGCAACTACGTTTTGTGAGACCACAGCACCGTGACTGGGGGAAAATTGGCCTATTGTTGGCGTATATGGAGAGACAGCCTGGCTTATCGGGATCCCAGTCATGATAGAACCCTTTGTCCCCATAATACTCCCCTGGGGAATGGTTTCTAGCAAAGGTTTCATAGATTTTTGGTTAGTAGTACCCTGGCTCCCATAATTAGGGGTGCCAGCAGTGATAGACCCCTGATTTGGACTCTGTGGTAGCGGATTCGGTATCGTTCCTGTTGGAGTGGGAGGACTCTGGTATCCGCTTTGGTTTTGGTATTGTATCGACGGTGGTAAATAGTTTCTCTTCATTCGAGCTTCAACTTCCATTACTAATTCTGGGCTAATTACTAAAAAAAAGTGTAATAACAAAAAAAAATTAAAATAAAAACATAAATGGCAAAAAAAATAGATGCAATTTACTAGCGACATGCCACAACTACTACTTTTTTCAAACTTTTAATTAAAAATAAAGTGTTGAGATTTTTTTTATCTTCGAATGTTGAATTTACTTGTTCAATAATGATAATGTTTCCAAATTAAAACATCAAAGAAACAATTGTTTATTACATCAGCTTATTGATGCTTGATATAATAAATCAAATAAATATATAAAAAACAACAGATTTGTACTATTAGTTTTTATATAAAAAATACATTAACTGAAATATTATTACTAAAGACGAATTTAATGACCACAATCAGAGCATTTAAATTTAAAAATATTAAAAAAAAACTCAACACTCCGAGCAATAAAAAATGGAATTATAACAACATAAATACACTAACACTGCATGTATGTCATTTCATACACTTGTAATGTATGCAATTTTACACACTAATGTACAATCGACAGAAAAGGTTCGCAGGCAGCTAACGACATGTGTTTTGACAAAGTTTATGAAATAAACATGTTGTCAGGCTTCTTGGGCTTCTGACTAACACTAACGATTGTCATAGGTGTTCGTATGACAACCGGGCCCAACGGCTCTTGGTCTAATTGAAATAAAAAAATTGACTATGCCTAACTGTCAACGTACAAAGGCCAGCACATCAAGCTACCACAATCTGTCAATTTTCTTTGATAGATATTCAACTTTAATACAAAATAATAAGGTTCATATTCAATTGGGAAAATATTACAGTTTTGGATAGCTTGATCTGCTGGCGTCTGTACCAACGCTTTAGCAGATAGTTAGTTATGCTACGATATTATCTACGATGAAATAAAACTACTTTTTATGGATTTTATCGTGTTATATTGATATTATTAATCCCGACGTTTCGGACCCTTTACAGCGTCCATGGTTAAGGGTAGACAGTCTATCCGTATATACCCAATATAACGCAATAAAATCCGTAAGTAGTAGTTTTATTACAATGTATAATATTCGCGTCAATGTTAGAAATCAAAAGTGGGTGGAGCTTCGGACGTGAATTACGAGGGTACGATTCCCACAGAACACAAATTATTTATCTGAATGAACATAAGTTTGTCTAAGTTTATAAATATTTTATCATAAGCATAGATGTACATCGTTGCCAATTTGTCTAGTACCCATAGTACAAGCTCTGCTTAGTTCGGAACTAGATGGTGCTGTATAAAAATGTCCGAAATTACGTATTTATTATCATTATTAACGAAATGTTTAATGTAATCTAGGGTAAATTGAAATTTGCATGCTATTTTATTATGGCAAAATGTGTCTGCCCTTTATAATAATTATGTACCATCTTTTTAACCACATTTTAAGCAAATAAACGAAGTTTGAAGTTTGAACTTATGTCAAGATACACATGTAAGGGGATAGAACCAATCTGGCATATCGACCATGGGGTACCATGTTACTGATATTTTTGGTTCATTTATACGTCCTCTACCCATACATAACAATCATCGCCGCGATTTCGAAAAAAATACGAAATGCAGCTTTCATACAAAAAAGTTCAAACCCCTTTGATGCCCGTATACCTGTTTTGTCGACTGTACATATGTAATTTCAAACACTACATAGGATTGAAACAAATGTCAATGTCAAAAATGTCATACACGTGTTGGTACATCACTCACCAGGCGGCCGCTCCGTGACTGTCAGTAGACCTGTTCTTCTCACTCGGATGCTGGTTGTCGATGACGGTGATGAACTTTGCTGTGGAGGAAAGTTACAAAGGTTAAAATAATCGAGTGTGTCTACGAAAATAGGACTACTAGAAAAGTAATATAAAATAAAGCCTATAGTACAGACGCCAATAGGTCAAGCTATCCAAAACTGTCAAATTTTTCCAATTGAATATGAACCTTATGTCGTTGCATTAAAGATGAAAATCTATCGAAGAAATTTGACTGATTATGGTAGCTGAATAAGCTGGCCTTTAATACAAAACGATTAAGTTTATATTCGATTGGGAAAATTTGTCAGTTTTGGATAGTTGGAACTGCTGGCATGTACATCCAATATTACTTAAATAAATCGATAATAATTTAAATGTTACATTGCTACAATCACTAGTTCCATCTGTCAAAAAGTAAATAAACGAGTGGACAGTGTATATCATCCGTTAATACCGAATATAATAAAAAACATACCATAGAGCCAGTGCTGGATGTGACGACATTCGCGGCGTCTTCCGGTGTCGCCATTGTATGACGTTTGCTGCTCCCACGGTTCATCATATACCTGTCAAAACAGACAAATATATTCTACACAAATACGTTAAACTAGTTTAGTGGTCCTAAGCGCGATTGCTACGCTAGAAATCGTGAGTTCGATTCCCAGGTCGAATAAAATCTTAGTGAGTTTTTCTATGACTCAGTAGCAGAATTTGGATTTGTACCCGATTAAGGGCAATAGGCTCGCCCCCTATTACATGGGACCTAAAACCAGGGACGGAAAACCTTTATAAATTACGGTACAGGTATCGAAGAATTACGAAGGTTACCTAAACGCCTAAAGGTAACCACTTTCTAGGAAAAAAACATGTTACCTCTATTTAGGTTACCCTTTTAATACCGGTTACCTAAAAATTACCTTGGTTGAAAAAGTAATATTTTAAATTATAATATAAATCTGTAGGTAACACAGCTCGTCGACACACACACAGGCGATGCGAGCCCTTTGACTAATGCCGAAGGCAGGTGTAAGTTTTAGGTAATTTCTTCGGTTACCGGTATTGATAATGGTTTTGTATTTAATTTAGGAATTAAGGTAACCTTTAAAAATACCTGTAAAAAAATACAGTTTGTAACCGAAAAAATATCGGTATTGATCGTACCGGTTTCGATCCCTGTCTAAAACATACCGACGAAATGTGTGTGTACAGTGGCCAGCACATCAAGCTACCACAATCTGTCAAATTTCTTTAATTGATTTTCAACTCTAAGACACCAGTATAAAGTTCATTTTCAATTGGGAAAATTTGACAGTTTTGGATAGCTTGACCTGCTGGCATGTGTACATTAGTACGTGTCTTCCATACGTGATTAGCCACGAGCCCCTTCGTGTATCTACCTGCATAAGTTAGTGTTGTACGCGGAATCCGTGTTCTGTTCTTCCGATTGTTCTGAGTCTTCCGCTCTGGTTGGAGTGCCACTGTCTGATACCTGTGGGAACATAGCGTGAAGATATTATAGATATGTGAATATAAATAATATTAAGCGAAAATAATGACTTCTGACACTTTTCACGTAAGTAAAATATTAGACATAATAATATAGAAATAAAACTACTTTTTACAGATTTGATCGTGTTAATTGAGCCAGGAGTTAGCAGTTTGTGAACATACCCTTGACAAGGTCAAGCATTACATCAACCACAAATAGGCGATATGCATGATTTTTTTTATTAGATTATTTACATCACTATATATAAAAAAAAATATTTACAAAAAAAGGAATATAAAGTTTTTTTTTAAATTAAATATAGCTAACCGAAGCGGGCACTTTAAACGACCGCCATTTTGACGCGCTTGCTGACGTCATATTCTATCAAACAACAACAAACACTCCTACAATAAAATGAAAAATAAATAACACACTGTTAGGTATTTGAGGAGAAGAGCGGGAACACGTGCAATCAAATAGCGAGTCAGTTGCATACTAAATTTAATAGAGCGAATCAGCGAATAGTTACACACACATTTACATGAGCGAGGCGCGCGCGGTGTGCGCGCGCTTACCTAAACTGTACCTACGTACTTCGTACGGTAAACAATATAGGTACTTATACCTTTCATATCTAACACACACCTACACTCCTACTCCTATAAACACACCTACAACAGTTTGTTGTAGGCGTGTTTGTGTAAGATTCCGTTTTAACCGTCTAAAACACCAATGTGTTTTAGACGGTTAAAACGGAATCTTAAGATCTACGTTCATAAAGCTGCAACCAAAAATGTTGCCAGAGAGAACATAAGCTGTTTTTATTTTTTAATTATAATTATTTATCGTTTGGGTAAGAGCGTCTGTCGGGTCGGTAAATAATTAATAACATAAATTTTCACATGCTTTGTTTCGCTGTCGATTCTATAAGAAGTGTATGTGTTTTCCCAGCAGTGGGCTAGGGGGCCAGTGGGGAATGTGTCAAGTGGAACATGGGGCCAGTGGGGAATGGGACAAGTGGGGCTGCGGACCGCGTGGTAGGGGTCCATTGGAGAAGGGGTGAGTGAGGAAAGAGGTTATTGAAGCTGGGGGCCAGTGGGGAAAGGGTTTGTGAGGAGAGGTTATTGAAGCTGGGGGCCAGTGGGAAAGGGGTTTGTGAGGGAAGATGTTATTAAAGCTGGGGGGCACTTGGTTAGGGGACCAGTAACGCTGGGGGGCAGTGGGTTAGGGGACCAGTGAGGCTGGGGGCCAATGGGGCAGGGGCCAGTGTGTGCTATACTCACGTGGTGTGGCGGCGCGGAGTGGCAGCAGGCGCGGTCGGCCCCGCGCGGCACGTGCGCGCCGCCGTCTGACGCACGACGACCGAACGACGACGCTGGGGAGAGGGGGGAGGGGGGAAGTACGGTCAGACACAAATCACACTAAAGAACCACTCTACAATAAGGAAGTGGTAATTATAACAAAAAATATATATACAATAGACGATATTGGAGATAGGCTCGCCCCCCATTACATGGGGCCTGATCATATCGGCGAGCTGTGGGTGTACATTCAAATTCAAATTACCTATTTTATTCGCTACAATATGGTATTGTTACAAATAATATTCATATAATTAAGTACAGCATACCCCAGGGGGCGGCAAAATTATATTTAATTGTAACATAAAATTATCGTAAGGTTATTATTAATTATCTACTAACTTTAACAATCATATTTGTAAAATTATCATCTAAATATTCTTTAACTCGATAATAATTTTTACTCAAGACAAAATTTATGTTTATTTTAAATTCGGATATTGGTAATTCTTTGATGATCTGAGGTTATAAGTAAACCTCTACTTAACTCTTCGGGGAATACAGGCGTGATGGTATGTTATGTTATATTGTGTATCTTTCTCTCTGTCTGTGTCTCTCTGTCTCTCTCTCATTTTCCTAGAGAAATAAGCTAATAAACGAATATAAGACAATGACAGCCAAATAGTCGTTTACCTTGGCTCTGCATGGCGTGCGGCGGCTTCAGCAGGTGTTGGTCCTTGACGGAGAAGTACCTTGGAGGCTGGTGCTGCACGGCCGGCAGCTTGGCCGCCAGGTTCGTGTTGGGCAGCATGGACACGTTGGGGGACGCTTGTTGCTGGAGGGGGAATAATAAATAATAGCCTAGTATTACCAATTCAGCTAAGCAGTGATAGCCTAATGGTATGACTATTGGAATGCCAAGTCGAAGGTCTCGAGTTCGAACTCAAGGCACACACCTCTAACTTTTCGAATTCATGTGGTGACAGTTTGTGAAGTCTGCCACTCGCACTAGACCAGCGTGGTGGACTATAGCCTAATCCCTCTCATTCTGTGAGAAGACCAGGGCCTAGCAGTGGGACAGTATATGGGTTGATGTTAATTTCAGTCTTGACCAACTTGAAAAAGAAAGCAGTTCTCAATACAAATGCTTTCTTAACCCAGTGGTTGTAAGCACGACTGTTACGCTAGAGGCCGATGAGTTCGTTTCCTAAGTCGAGCAAAATTTTCTAAATTTTCAAAGGCTCGTACCCTATTATATGGGACCTAAACATACCGACAGCAGCAAAAAGCAGTGATAGCCTAGTGGTATGACCATTGGACTGCCAAGTCGAAAGTCTCGAGTTCGAACCCAAGGCACGCACCTCTGACTTTTCGAATTCATGTGCGTATTAATAATTAATTATCACTCGCTTAAACGGTGAAGGAAAACATCGTGAGGAAACCTGCATACCTTAGAGATTTTTCTCGACGGTTTGTGAAGTCTGCCAACCTGCACTAGGCCAGCGTGGTGGACTATAGCCTAATCCCTCTCAATATGAGAGGAGACCCGTGCCCAGCAGTGGGACAGTATATGGGTTGATGATGAAACATACCGACAACCATTAGTACAGCTCTGCCTAACTGGACTTAAAAAAACAATGATTCTCTGTTTATTTCGGCGTTTCTTCTCAGAGATTATTAATTAAATATTGACTTGTAAAAATGTCTTTAAAAGATCTATTTACAGAATAAATATCATTTATCATAACCTTTCGGAATATACACCATGTTTTTTTTTGTCATCTTACAGCTGAAAGTATATACTTCTACTCATCATGATCAACAATTTATTTGAAGCAATCAACAATGAAGTGCAAAAAAAACAGCTACATCCTACATTCTCTTGAGAGACCTGAACTTTTTTCTAACAAACAGCTCTTTATTATTCAATATTTCAGACTTAATCCTTCATATCTAGTAGAAAATTAATATTGCAATAATGGTTTCCTTTCGGCTGTAAGACGACAAAAAACACAGTGTATACCGAGATTAATCCTGTATTTTTTTAAAAGAGAAGGAAGGAGAAGAACCGGCAAGAAACTCCATAGACACGGAGTTTCATGGCGGTTCTTCTCCATAAGACCCACTTTTTGGAACCGTGCAACTAGTTTTGACTTTTCAAAAGTGCTATTTTAATGGTCTAATTGAAATAAAACATTTGACTTTGATGGTATGTTATGATGATTTTTATATATTTATTTGGTACTTACATTGAAGTGTGCAGAGCCGTATAGTGGAGAAGGTCGAAGATCTGCTGAAGCAGCCCCACACACTCCGAGCTCACCACCCTGCAACAAAGAAAGTATAATAATAATAATAAATACTCCAGGCTGTACTCTAACAGTGCAGTTGTGGAGTACCCCAGGTTGGTGCCCCATCCCATATTAGAACAAAGCTCTCCAAGGTGCCTCTACGCGTTGGACCTGTCCCCGCGCAAGCCTGCCAAAAGACCTGATGTCTTCTTCATGGAAGACATGCCGTGAACACTTGAAGAGATACAAATAATTTTTTTTTTTTTTTTTTTTTTTTTAATTTATTGGAACCACAAACAAGCTTACAATCTCTATTATATAAAGCTTAACTTATACATTGTTAGTTATTGTAAACTCAACATCGCTGGTCACCTAGGTCATTACAGAATTACAAATGGTGAACCTGTGTTACAATTTAGAATTAACTTAATCGGCTAATAGTTAATCCATGTTGTGAATAAAGTTGTTAAAAATATATAAGATATATTTATGTATATTGTTGTTGTTTAATATATTAATATATTACATATTTATGATATATATGTGCGTAATTGTAATAATAAATATTTTCGGACAATTTTACACAGCATCATCCAGTCCCAAACTAAGCACAATTGTTTTTCACGTGACGTTAGTAGGTTATTTCTAAACCCGGCCAACACTGCACTTACGCGCAAAAGTGTATTTTGCATGCCGACGATTATCCCTACTAATCCCTACTAATATTATAAATGCGAAAGTAACTCTGTCTGTCTGTTACGCTTTCACGTCTAAATCACTGAACTGATTTTAATGAAATTTGGTACAGAGATAGAGTTGACCTTGAGAAAAAACATAGGATAGTTTTTATCTCGGACTTTTGAACAGTTCTCTTGGAAACGCGATATAACCTAACTCGAAGCGGGCGAAGCCGCGGGCGGAAAACTAGTTTACAATAAACTCCCTAAGAAATTGAAAGCGTTGAGAAATGTTGCATTTAAAACAAAGATCAAATCGCTTTTAATTGACAAAGTACTGGATTTCTAATTTTTTTTTTTTAATTTTACTAACATAAATATAAGTACATAACTACTAACAAAATATGGACTAGTATCAATATATTGTGTTCTTGGTCTGAAATAAATATTTTCATTTCATTTCATTTCTAACATACCAATTATTTACTTTTTCTTGCTAATATCCTATCCTACTAATATTATAAATGCGAAAAATTGTGAGGATGGATGGATGGATGTTCGTTACTCTTTCACTCTAAAACTACTGAACGGATTTTGATGAAACTTTACAGTATTATTATTTATACATCAGAATATCATATAGGCTATAATTTATAACGATTTTGAGTTAATTAGCCAAATTACAACGATAATTAAAAGTAACTTTTCCACGCGGACGAAGTCGCGGGCAGAAACTTGTTTTTTTTTATAATTTCATATTAATATTTAATGTAATATTTATTCAAAATCAAAATAGTTTACACACACAACACTACACAGGCACTTATGAAATGTCGAGTCTAGGTGCACGGTTCTAAATTAGTCGTTTGTTAGGGAGAAGAACCGGCAAGAAACTCCATGGTTACTATTTTAAAATATCGTTTTGTATTGTACAATGAGAGAACAATTTAGGAATGTTGCGAAGATTACAATTATATAAAATACAGCTAGGCATAAAAGAAAGTTCTAAAGAGTTCTCCCATTTACAAACGGTATAAAAGGTATTAATTTATTTACCTGCGTATGCCGACAGTCTCCGGGTCCGACAGTGTGTCTCCTGGTGGCGTGGGTCTCCGCTGTGCTGGTCACCACCGGCTGAGAAGGTGCCTCCTCAATCACCGGCGCTGTCGTAGATCCGAACTGTAAAGAAATTTAGAAAATTGTTGTTAAAAAAAAGTACATGACTAACTTTGACGTCAAATAAGTTGGTTTCAAGTTTCAATAAGTTCTGTTTTATTTCATTTATACAACGTGTTACAAAATACCCCGTAAAAATATAATTAATTATTAAAGCCAAAAATTTTGTCAGCTGTCATGTCAGGGAACCAGATTATTTAACAGAAAGGCCTACGTACCTATTTTACCTAATAATTGTCTACTTTAATAGTTTTTCTATTTTTCATTCATAAATGTTGGTGTTTTCCTTTTTTTGGGGTATGTTATACAGCGTTACTACGGTTCTTAAATATTGTGAATGGACTCGTTATAAGGCCCCATTTAACCTCCTTTCGGCTTTACGGGTAGTTTTGTAACATCCTATATATTAAGTAATTTTTTTGTCAATTCTATTTATAAACTAAAATCAAATCAAATCTAATGCATTTATTTGTGTATACAGGTAAAAAACAGATGGATAATTAAACAATAGCGTCTGTGTCCTGCCACGGAGTGGCATACAAAAATGTAGCATAAATCCTATTTTATTATATTTTCTAACAGAATTATAACTATTCCCATATACATTTATATTGTACTTTTTTTTTTTTTTTTTTTTATTCACGATAGGCCTACGCTTGATCACTAGTTCGCCTGATGTTAAGCGACACTGCGATCTACGGTGGAGCGCGCTGGCCTAGAAGAAACCGATTCACTCGAGATTTAAAAACACACAGATTATAGTTATTAGGGAAGACCCACTCAGGAAGCTCATTCCACATTTCAGCGGTACGCATGATGAAACTTGATTTAAAGCGTTTCGTTCGGGCTTTTGGGATGTCCACCATGAATCGATGACGCTTTTTCGTGCTTCTGGTCGTCCGATAGTAGAAAGGGCAAGGGGGTATAAGATCATGGAGATCTGATGCACACTCTCCGAAATGCATCCGATAAAAAACTGACAAGCTAGCGACTTTGCGGCGATGTTCCAGACTCTGGAGTTTAGCTCGGACGAGCGAGTCGTTGCCAATGAGCCTCTTGGCGCGCTTCTCAACGGATTCCAACGCCTCAAGCTGGTACTTAGCCGAACCATCCCAAAGGTGCGAACAGTACTCCATGCACGACCGAACTTGTGCTTGGTACAATATAAGCAATTGTTCCGGCGTGAAGTAACGACGCACCTTTGAGAGGATACCCAGCTTTCTGGCAGCTACCTGAGCCTTGGACTCAATATAGGAGCCGAAGTTGAGGGTTGACGTCAGAGTAACGCCCAAGAGCTCAAGCCGATCAGTTACTTGAATAGATACATCTCGGAAAGTAGGAGCCAGTAGGAATGGGCTCTTTTTGGCGGAAAACAGACACGCCTGGGTCTTTGCAGCATTAAATTTGACCAGATTGGCATCGCCCCATTCGGAGACTGCCTGAAGGGACAAATTCATGCGATCGACCATGGCCTCTCTTAGATACTTGATTTCCGGTCCACCACTCCGCGCATTGGATTTGTAGCTCTCTACAACAGTGCTGTCATCTGCGTACCCAAAGATACCGGG